>CM076677.1:90593546-93254633 GCA_038501925.1 Xenopus petersii
CCCAAACACACCAGTAAATGAGCAACGTCTTGGTTCCAGACCAACAAGATTGACGTTATGGATGGACCAACCCAATCCCTGGACCTTAATCCAATAGAAAACTTGTGGGGTGACATCAAAAATGCTGTTTTTGAGGCAGAACCGAGAAATGCAGAAGAATTGTGGAATGTCACAGGTGCCAGAAGTTGGTGGACTCCATGTAATACAGATGTGCTGTAGTTCTCAGAAACACTGATTATATATCTTGAAACATATTTCATCTTGTACAGTGAATGTTTGTAAAGAAGAATGCAGACACTGCTATTTTTTTGATATTCCTAATATTCCCTTTTCACTTTCTGTAAAGGAATAACACAAATTGGTCTGATCTCTGGATCAAGTTTGCTCTAAAGCTCCCCATAGACGCGACGATTCTTCTTGCCGAACGACCGATTTTAGGGAAGCCCGACCAATCCTTCAAAATTATTGTGCGGTTAGTGGTATTCGAACGATCGTACATCTTACGATTTTTCGGCCGACATCTGTCGGGAAATTGATCGGCCAGGTCAAAAAATCTTTGTCGGTCCCAGTGCAATCTATCTATGTTTGCAGGGACAAGCAGGCAGCTCCCCTTAAGTTTTCCTGGTAAATTGGTCTTTTTAGTTGACCTTGACAAAGCCAGCAGGCGAAACACGTGTTGGCACACTGGGAAGCGCTTTTTGTGAAGTCTCCTGGGCGCTTTCCTTATTTTTACTATTGCAAAATAATTTCCTATTGATTTTAAACCTTTGCGACCGCATTGATTCTTCTTTTAAAATCTTACCTGTTATCCAATGGCACTGTGGGATTTGTAGTTTTATAGGGAAGATTAGCTCTCCGAATTATAAGATAGCAAGGTAAAATCGAGACTACAGTCCCCAGTGACCTACTTTCTCCTCCGTGTGGGGTCCCAGACTTAGAAAAATACAGGCAGCTAGAACTTGGGACTTCTCCACCTCTAACAATTTTCCTATTCCTCCTTTCTCTTTCAATGCTGGTCTCCTTTGAATAATTTTATGCAAACGTTTTTTAACACCCTATAACTTTAACGGGGGTGTATGGATTAATTATTGCTCACCAATTTTTATGCAGTCCTCAAAGATTACCTTAATTGATTTGCAGCAATTTTAATGAATTTAGTAAAGTTTACTTTTTAACACTTAATCAGTTATTTACAATCTTCTATAATGAATGGATTTTAATGTGTGATATATAATAATGAATTAACTTTAATCTCACCTGGGTCAATTTAATCCTGGTTATTTAAGTCAACTTCTTAATTTCATTTGAAGCACTAGCACTTTATAGCACAGTATTAATTAATCCTGTTACATGATTTTTAATTGCTGAAGAATTATTAGCACCTAGCACATAGCACTTTATTGGGTAACCCAGCAATGGCTGCCCAATAATTGAAGCAACACTGGGTTAGTAACCTTTAACGAAACTGTTAATAAACTCTGACACTGCTGCACTAATACTTGAATTTTCTTTAATTGGTGGTCAATTGAATAGAGAGGGGTTTTACTTCTTTTCATTTCTATAACAGGATCTGATCTTTTAAAAATCTCAACATCTATGGCCAGCTTAAGAGTTAAACAGGTTGTTAACCTTTAAATTTAGTATGATGAAGACACTGATATTCTGAGGCTATTTGCAATTTATTTTTTTTTGTCAGTTTTTCAGTTTTTTGTTCATTAGCTATCTCGTTTGGGATTACAGCAGTTGTCTGGTTGCCAAGGCCTTGTTTTCCTTAGTTTTGAGCTGCTGTGACCCCTCCCCCCCATTTGAAAGCTGGAAAGATGTAAAAGTGGAAGGCAAATAATTTTAAAAAAAACTATAAAAAATGAAGACCAATTGCAAAGTTCCTAGGAATAGAACATTCTATCATATACTAGAAGTTAACATAAAAAGTCGAATCACCTTTATAAACAGTAACCTGTATTTTCTAAGAAGACATCCAAGCTTTTCTTTGTGTTGTTTAGGCATTACAACCACTAAAGATTACATTTTCCTTTTTCTACCCTAAAAAGGATGCCACTGCAACGTGACTGAAAGAATAAAGCAGAGTTTATTGTATGGATTAATATTTATACACAGTGATGGGCGTCAGAAAAAATTGTTGGGCGTCAGAATTACTCAGACACCCATTGACTTTAATGCATTTGGACAAAATAGGCACGTGTATAACAATTGTCGCGGGCATCAAAATTGATGCGCGTCAAAATAATTTTGTCGCTCATTGACTTCAATACGTTTCGCACAAATTCCGGACAAATTCACCCATCACTATTTATACATAGTCATCATATCCCTCCATCTATTATCCAGTGTAAATAATGCAAAACAGACCTACCATAACTACTGGGGATGCGATTGCACCTGGACCGGCACCCCTGTTGGCCCACCAGAAATGCATTTGTTCAAGGGTTGATAAGCGACTGTTTTCAACATAATATAAAATACAAGGGCTTTATGTCTTTGCTCCTGATATTTGCCAAGAGAACCTGCTGATTTACAGGAATAACTTGTATCAAATAGCCACACATGTTTTGAAGTAACTAACAGCAACCCAGTATCTGCTTATTTATGTTTTTCTTCTAATCCATGACTTATTCTTTAACACCACTTGATCTATGTTCTTTTCATTAAATACATGTTTAAGCATTTCTGTTTGTTTTGACAGCAAAAAGCCATGTCGGCCCATGGGACGGTTTACCCACATCCTCTAGTTGCTTGCATTCAGGACAGTTTGAAAGTACTTCCAGCTCTGCTTATGAAATTTGGCAATTGAGTTTGGCAGTTTGAGGTCACCTCCATTTGATGTTTGTTTAGGCAGTAATACAAGGATACAACATCACTACTACTGCAGTGTCTAGCAAGAATGCTGAATACAAGTAGATTGTATGAAATATGTCTCAATATGGTCTGCATTCCATACAGGTCTACAGTGTGGGTGTGTGTGTGGCGGGGTTGCAGCACTTTGACTTTAAAGTTTGAATTGACTTTAAGGGGGATATTTATGAAAATCACAAATTTTCTTACTATTTTCTGAAAACCACTCTGACTAAATCTGCATGGACTCCCCCCCACCCATTTATCAATACATTTTCACGAAAAAAATTTTGAGCGGGAAAAGAAATAATGAAAAAAATCTGAATCGTATGATTTTTTTAATTTGTCACTGAAAACTGCAACTTTTTCAGATTTGATGCCAAAAAATTGTGACTTTTTCTGATTATCGCCCGAACACCATGAAATCCTCGGATTATTGAACAAAACCCTGCTCAGATCAGGCTTTCTTCTTCTTTTAACACCATCGGAGTTTAATAAATCGCAAAAAATCTATTTTTTTTCTCTGAAAAAATTGGGTTTTTTTTCATTTAAAAGTACGAGCAGAAAAAAAATCATACTTTAATAAATAATCCCCTCAATGTTTAATATTAATGGCAGTATACTCATTTGGGTTAATCCCTGATGCCGATGATGCAAGGTCATGGATCACTGCACAAACTGGTAGGGGTGGGCGGATCAAATAAGGTAAATTCACTGTGTTTTTGTACACTGAAAAGTCAGCAATAATAGACACAAATTCTGACCAGTCATGTCATATGAGCCTGAGCATGGAAAAACTAAAAAAAAATGTTTTCACTTCAACTGAAAATCGAGCAACATTTTTTTAAAATGCATGGTTCACGCACATAGAAATTCAAAAGAGACTAGAACATGTTAAAGAACCAGTAACATAAAAAAAATTTAAAAAAAATTGTTTGTACATAACGAAAAAAAACCACCAAGACACATTTAACTTTAGATTTGCAAAGTCTTTATCAAGAAATAACTTACTGATACTCGGCTTCCGCTCCTCTTCAGAAAAGGCGACAGGGTGACGATCCATCGTGCAGCGCTCAATTTCTCCTCCCTGCCTTCTATAGGAGATAGTCAGGGAGGAGAAATCGAGCGCCGCATGATGGATCGTCACCCTGTCACCTTTTTTGAAGAGGAGCACAGAAATGAATGCTCCAAGTGCCATCCCGCCGTCGATTTACTTTTTAGCTGCAGGGGAGGCAGTTCTGGGAGATTAGTCGCCCTGAAGAAGGAGAAGAGGAGATTGTTGCCAGGCAACTAATCTCCCCTAATCTGCCTGTGTGTCCTGACCCTTGGAGGATTTCTTGAACAAGCATAATATCCAAGGCTAAAATCTATAGTCAGTATAGATATGAGTATATATAGTTTATGTGAATGTATGGAGGGGTCAGTGGGAGTGTGTATACAGTATGTATGAATGCTGTGTTTCACTGGTGAACTTGATGGACTTTGGTCTTTTTTCTCCCCTATGTAACTATGTAAAATCATCTATGCTGGCATTTTTGCAACTGGCAGAAGTTGGGGTGTTTGGAGGCAGTTTAGACAATGTTCATGCTCACAATTTGTAGCAAAACTACACATGCTAGATGAATTTCGATTTTTTTGCATTATACCATCTTTATACTGTTGTCTCTTAGGAAGGATCCATACAATCTGCAAAAAGGGAGTGGGTGGAATAGCCTGGTAATCTTAGTATGACTGTCACACAAAACCACACTTTCCCGTATTTGTTTTGAGAAGTAATCAAGCCTTTCTGCCATATTTATCTGTGGCTGTGGATTTGTTGTTGGTGAGGTGATTCGTTTTGCAAAAATATTTGCATGGAGCCTTCAGGACAAATACATTATCTGCTTTGATGATGAAGATGGAACTAAGATTTTCCTGTTGGATTGAAAATTAAAAGGAGTAATATTCCAATATATATATCTATATCTATATATATATATATATATATATCTATATATATATATATATATATATATATATATATATCTATATATATAGATAGATAGATAGATATATATATAGATAGATAGATAGATAGATATATATATAGATAGATAGATAGATATATATATATATAGATAGATAGATAGATATATATATATAGATAGATAGATAGATAGATAGATAGATAGATAGATAGATAGATAGATAGATAGATATAGATAGATAGATAGATAGATAGATAGATAGATAGATAGATAGATAGATAGATATATAGATATATATATATATATTGAAATTTTGGCACTTGGTCTTAACAAGGTATAAGCAGAAAGAAAGGCAGATGGTTTTGAGAGCTATTAACATACCCAACTTTGAAAGCGCCCATGTTTAGCTATCATTACACAGGGTTCTATACAGGCTGGAGATCAAGGCACATCCTCACCCCAAAGTTGTTGCAGTATTGCCTCATCTTCATCCTCTCAATGACACACTGGTGGAGCTTGGAAGCTAAGTTTTGTTTGTGTTGGGACTCATTTGATATTTTTTTTTTCCAAATTGTTTTTATTACAAGTTAAACATGTATAAACATGAAAACGGTCGGGCCTACCAGAGGCCCATGGTAAGGAGCAGAATAACAGATAGATACATGTATGCGTATCATAAACATCAGCAAGGGATCAGTGACAAACCAAAAGAAAAGAAAAACAAAAAACAAACTAACATGCAGGGAATATATGCTCTGATAGAGAAAAGTAAATAAAAGATAAGAAAAGAAAAACAAAATCCAAATATTTCTTTAGGTCAAGGTCAATTACCGCAGATAAGAGGCTAAAAGCCGGTTGGTTCGCTGAGTCCTGGGGGGCGAGGTTGGAACAGCCGTATTACCACAGAGAGTGGTCTGAATGTATTGAAAAGTGTCACGTAGTAGTGGATTATCCCTAAGCGTTTCTAGATCGTACCAAGTGGTGCGTTGAAAAGTATACGTAGTCAAATATTTTAGTGGAGATGGAAGGCTATTAATATACGCGCCCCAAATAGAGAAGAATTTGTCCACCTGTCGTTCTTTCTTGGCCATGGCCTCGAGCCAGTCCATGTGAAAGATGTAATGCAGTTTTTGTTTGGTCAATAAAATGCATTGGGCTGTCCGCAGAGAGCCATTGATGTAAGATTGCCTTTCGAGACGCCGCTGCCAATCGGGTCGCTAAATGGTTTTCCTCTTTAGTGAAGGTATTGAAAGATTTCACCGAGCTAAATAGTGCCCATTCTAAAGTAGGGTGAATCAATTTATTAGTCATCTGCGTCCAGTAAGAGGAGACATCACGCCAAAAGTCAGAAATTTTAGGGCAAGACCAAAACATGTGTAAGAGATCCGCTTTGGGGGCTTGACATCGAATACAACTGTCTGAGGGGAGACTACCCATTTTATAGCGCCTTTCGGGGGTTAGATATGAGTTGTGGAGGATTTGTATGGCCATTTCTTGATAGCGGCTGGATGGAAGCTGCTTCATTATTCGGACATGGAGCTTCAAAATATCTGAGGGGTTAAGTTGCGGTATGGGGAGTGTCCATTTAAGCAAAGAGCCCCCTTCCTTATCTATTTCTATACTAGTGCGAGTGACACTATAGATTTGGGAGGTAGAACGATATGTACTTCGGTTGTTCCAAAGAGTGTCTAGTGCGTTATTGAAGCCTCTATTCCTTATATCATGAGTAGCAGTTTTAGCAAAATGTAACAGCTGTATACTAAGAAAGGGAAAGGATTTGGTAAACGGAAATTTTTCAGTGAAATCTGTCAGGGATAACAAGTCTAAATTGTGTTTGACTAAGTCACGAACCATATATAAACCTTCCCTTTTCCAGGCCAGTAAGATCGGGTTCGAAATGCCTATAGGAAAATCCGTGTTGCCCAGCCAAGTAAGATATGGCGAATGTCTTTGAGAAAGTTCGTATTTAAGTCTAAGAGAACGCCACGTTTTATAGGTGTCCGCAAAAAGCGAATTATCTTTTAAAGGTTGCGGGATGGCCGAGGGCGGGGAATGTAGGAGAAAATTTAAAGTCAGTCCGCCAGAGTGAGAGCCGTCTAGATCTATCGTAGTAAACCAGTTTCGATCCGCAAGCCAGTCCCCGGCAAATCGTAGTAATGCAGCGTCATTATATTCTTTAATATTTGGCAAGTTGACCCCCCCTAGCTCTTTGGGTAAATATAATTTGTACAGACTAATGCGGGATCGTTTGTTCTGCCAAATAAATGTTCGAAGCATTTTCTGTAAGCGTATCAAGTCAGAATTCTTTATGCTATACGGCAGCATTTGAATGGGATACAAAAGTTTTGGAAAAAGAATCATTTTAATAAAATGAATTCTACCTAGAAAGGTTAGATTTATATGTTTCCATTGAACAATTTCTTGGTGTATCTTATCAATGATAGCTCGAATATTCAATTGGTAAGTGGCATTATGATGTTTTGGTATTTTAATACCCAAGTATGTAATGTAATGAGCAGCCTTTTTAAAGGGGAAATCCGGGGGCCAATTTTGTTTCGGCGAGTCATGAAGCATTAACGCTTCAGATTTGTCTACATTAATTTGAAAGCCCGCTATTTGACCAAATCTGTGGATAATAGAAAGCAGATGCGGAATCTCCAAAGCCGGGGTCAGTATAAAAAGCATTATATCATCCGCAAAAGCTATGACTTTTAACTGGGTGTGGTTAAGCAATATCCCGGGTAATCGCGTGTCTTTCAAAAAATGACGTAAGAGAGGGTCCAATGCCAAATTGAAAAGGAGAGGAGAAAGTGGGCATCCCTGTCTTGTCCCCCTACGAACTGTAAACCTATCTGAGTTGGAATTGTTAACCGTAACAAAGGTACGGGGGTCTGAATATAGGTTATTAAATAGGTTAAGCATATGTATGCCAAAATGTTGGAATTTTAACAACCGTTTAATATGGGCATGTGAGATCCTATCGAAGGCTTTGTCTGCATCCAAATTTAATAACATACCTTGTTTCCTTTTATCCAGGTTACAATGATATACAACCGAAAGAATTTGTCGAATGGACTTTACTGGTTGTCTATGTTTAAGGAAGCCTACTTGGTTTTTGGTAAGTATGGTGGGTAGGATCAGTTGCAACCTGTCAGCCATGATTTTAGTTAGTATTTTCAGATCCTGGTTAAGCAGGGAGATCGGCCTATAGGAAGTACAGTTAGTTGGGTCCTTCCCTTCCTTTGGGATCAGAATGATTCGAGCAATATTAGCTTCACTCCACAATGGCGAGCCCCGCAGAGTAGCATTATATAGTTTTGTCAGGATAGGGGAAACTTCATTTACTAATAATTTGTAATATTCCGCTGAGAGACCATCTGGGCCCGGCGTTTTATTAGTGTTTAGGTGTTTAATTGTATCCATAATTTCCTCCTGTGATATAGGGGCATCAAGGATTTCCCTGTGATGGACCGACAATTTCTGGAGGTCAGCTTCTTGCAGAAACCTAAGACCATCAGCGGGGTCATCGGAAGGGGCCTTATAAAAGTCTTTAAAGTAAGATGTCATAATGTCTTTAATTTTGGTGGGGTCTTTAGTCCAGCCATGCGAGGATTTCAGTTTTGGGATAAAGTAATTTGCCTTCGGTTTCCTCGCTATTTTCGCCAAGAGACTCCCAGATTTATTACCCCATCTATAAAAGAGATTGGCAGTGTGGGACATTGAATTGTGTGCATTTTCTGTCAATAAAGTATCAAACAATTGCCTGGTTTCTCTGTATTTGTCTTTGTCCTCGGGGAGATTAGACAGCTTAAAGGCGCTATAATGTAGGGTTAATTGTCTCTGTAAAAGGGTATATTTATCAGAATAAAGTTTTCTTTTCCTAATCAAGTAAGAGATAATATGCCCCCTCAAGACAGGTTTCGATGCAGCCCAAAGCAGAGAAGAATCTTCCCAATGTTCTATATTATCATCAATATAGTTAGCCCAGCAGGATTTTAAAAAGAGGGCAAAGTCTTCATTAGATTTTAAATATGCCGGAAATCTCCAATTAGAGGAGCGCAGCAGTGGTTGAGACAATTTAAGATGCATCGAAATCAGAGCATGATCGGAGATATCTATGGGGGATATTGCAGCTGTAGTTAGGAGAGGCAGCAGCGTCTGCGAGACAAAGATGTAATCTATCCTAGAATGAGTTCCATGAACTCCCGAATAAAAGGTGTAGTCTTTGGTGGTGGGGTGTAAATGGTGATAGGAGTCATAGAGGTGTAAGAGTTCACATAGAGTATGTAAAGGTTTGGCCTTCGTGTCGTTGTGTGGGGTAGGTTTACCGGATTTATCCATGTAGGAGTCCCAAAGTACATTGGCGTCACCGCCTAGGATAAGGTTGGTCGCCCCCCAGGAGTCAAGCTTCTGCAGAACATCTGTAAAAAAGAATTTATTATCAGTGTTAGGAGCATAAATGTTAACAATAGTATATTGTACATTTTGAATCTCAATATCCGCTATCAAGTATCGACCCCTCTTGTCACTATAGGTTCTCAGAACTGAACAGTGTGTAGATTTGTTCAGCAAAATCGCAACCCCCCGAGATTTAGTTTTATAGGATGCTGCCAAAACTATATGGAGCCAGTGTGCCCGAAGAGGCATTTTATCTCGAGACTTCCAATGAGTCTCCTGTAGTAACATAATATCAGCTTTTTCTCTGCGTAGTCGGTCTAGTACCTTACGTCTTTTCATAGGAGTATTAAGCCCGTCTACATTCCACGAAATCACTTTTAAGTGTGTAATCGTTTGCAGAAGGTCTGGTGAGGGAATAGATTTGTCAGCCATAATAATTTAACCTATACCGGCCTTATAGAGAAGTATGAAAGAGCTGCAGTTGTGGGTAGGGAAGAGTCTGTCCCAGTGAGCAGACCACATCCCAAAAATATGGGGCCTAAAGAAAAGAGGATCCCAAAAATAACAATATCTGCTATCAGAAGTCAGAGCATAATGTGAAGTAAGTAAGCAAAACCAAAATAACAATACACAAATAAAAATTAAAGTACGTGATAACCGTAACATACAGTCAACATATCAAATACCCATTGAAAAGACTGAAAAAGAAAACTGCGTAATAATATCTTGCACAATTCAAAAATCAGAAAAAACTGCCATAAGCAGGGATGCCACAAATTCCAGAAAGAGACCAAACCCGACAGTTCCAATAGGACCGAAGCAAACGTTGAAAAAGCGGTCAAGTGTCTTGAGCTTGCGGTCCAGCAGCTGGGGAAAGCTTCTTGTAGTAGGACATAGCTTGGACAGGGTCCTCAAAAAATGTTGGCCGACCATCATCTTTGTTAATTATTTTGAGCTTGGCCGGGAACAACAAGGCAAATTTATGTCCAGACGAGAAAAGCAGTCTGCAGAGAGGGCTAAATTCTTTACGTTTTGCTGCCACTGAGGCGGAAAAATCCTGAAATAAGAGCAGTTTGTGGCTATCATAAGAAAGGGTCTTCATCTTTCTATAGGCAGCAAGGATGTTCATTTTGTCTACGTAGTTTAGAAGCTTAAATATGACCTGTCTAGGTCTAGTAACATCTTTTGTAGGGGGAGGCCCGATCCGATGAAAACGTTCAATCTGGTAGGGAAGAAGTGATTGCTCCATATGTAGCAATTCTGGCAACTTAACAGTCAGTAAAAGCTCCAAGTCGGAGCCCTTTACAGTTTCCGGGACTCCCACCAGCCGTAAGTTGTTCCTCCGACTCCTGTTCTCCAAGTCGTCAACTTTCTCCGCCAGTATCATAATTTGACGTTGTTGCGTGTCCAGGGTTGTTTGGGCCTTTTCCAGGTTATCCTCCAGGTCAGAGACCCGTTGTTCAACTTCCTGTGTAGTTGGTGTAGGACCTCCGACACCGATTCTTTAAGACCCTCAAGTTTTTGGTCTAGTAAAGGTCCCAAAGCGGAAAGAAGTTCTTGAGTTTGGATCTGTAGAGTGGAGGGGGGAGTAGAGGGATCCACTTCAGTAGAGATGGAAGGAGCATCTTTTTTGTTCTCTTTTGGTTTGGCTTTAGCTGTTTTTGGCGGCATGGTGGGAGTTGTACCCAAGAATTTTTCCATAGTATGGTTAACAGGGATTGAAAGCCTTGACGTGACACAGGAAAAGCCCACAATAGCAGTGAGATCGGCAACCCCCACTGAAAAGGCGTACAAAAATATCACATCATGTAGACATAGCTGTTAGGCGGTGGGTAAAACAGAGTCCATCTAGTTTGTCACATATTGTAGAAAGAGGGGAAGGGTAGAGCAAGAAGGTCGTTCACCTTTTCAATATTTACAATACAGATGGCAGGCGTAGGGGCACAGAGCAAAGCACTCAGAATGTGGAGTAAAGGCCAAGGCTCGTACAGCAATGTCAAAATGTGCTTAATAACGTCAGGAAACGTGGACAGTAACAAACAGGGTTAGGTGGTGTATCCCCCACAATGTTCCTTCAGCAGTAATAGCAGATAAGAGTGGCTTAATTCAGTTCCCAATAGTGAAAGGAAACGTTGACGCCAAATAAGAGGCTAGGCTTGAAAAAAAAAAGGATAGCTGGAGGGGAGTGGTGGGCCCCACTAGTGGGGGAAAAGTATTGTTTAGCCAGTAAATGGTATAGTTCAGAGGCTACCCCGTATGCTGCTGTACTCACTGTGCCTGTGTACAAAATGGCGGCACTTGGTAGTATATATAAGCGGCCACGTGGCTGAGGCCTACGTCGGGCTGCCGTGGTACTCGTGCCTGCTGAGTGGGTGCTAAAGGCAATCCGTCCTCCCGTGGCTAGCACCGTCCTCCCAAAGAGGCGATCGACACGCCTGAATGCTTGCCTGAGAGGCGCAAGGGAGATGGGGGCAGTGCGTCAGCCCGGGTCCACGGGGGGAATGCGCCGTCTTCCGGGGCTGCAGGTGAGGAGAAGCCGGCCGATGGAGAACTGCTCTTTACTCCTCCGTTATCCTGTCACCAGCCGTTATCTCGACGGTAAGGAGAAGCGGTGGGGATTTCGCCAAAATTAGAGCGTTGGCGCAGGAGCTCTGTAAAATGCGGCCATCGTCTGGGACCGCCCCCCGGAAGTTTTTCACTCATTTGATATTTGATTTTAATAGAATAGAGATGTTGGCTGTGAAAGCCATCAAATATACAATAAAATTATGTTTCCTAGGTTTTACATACCCTTTAAATGTTCATGAATCCATTTTGTGTATGCGTAAACTAGTTCTTTATCTCTTCTGTCTAAACTTAGGTGAATTCACTATATTGTTCAAGCCTTTGGTTAATTGTCACATTGGATTTTGTGTTTCCTCCTGGCTTCTCCTGCTCAACTATCCGAACAAAAGATTCTTGTTTGATGCCTGGCATCATTCTTTGCCACTTCCTGGGCTCTTAATGCTTTTGTTCTTCACCTGTATATTCTGTATGATTCAATGGTAATTGGGATCAGTTTTTAACCTCTTGGTGGACTGACTTCCCTGGGAAATATATATTGTTGTCTATGCAGGTTAAAATAACAAATGTTGAGCTATTTGATTCTAGACTGTGATAAGGGGAAATAGTTTTTGTTTATGAAGGTGATCTTGGACCTGAAAAAATGTTGGGCTATTTGTCTGGGTGGAAATATTATGTTGTAGTTTGTATTCACTCTTGTAGAGGAAGTATAACAAAGCTCCAGTGCCACCCACTTCTCAGAGAAGGGACATATTCCAGCATGTAAATCCACATACTTATGCCACCGTGAAGAGGGATCATCTTGCAATCCAGAAAAAAACTGATTCCAAGACAACTTTTCACTTTTAATCCCACGGAATAAGCTAATAGCTCATAAAACCATTGTGACATGAAGGGTAGAAGGGATAAGGCTGCCTTCATTCTAACTAGTTTCTACAGGTATAGATTTACTCTACATCTTTATAAAATTTAAGCCCACCATTAAGCTTATAAAGGGGAACTTTGACCCCCCATTTTTCAAGCATAATGAAGGAAAATGTAATTCTAAGCAGCTGGATACTTTGCACTCCTTGGTAAACTACTTATTCTTTTCTACTTTTCCTTCAGTATCTAATCTCTCCTTTTCATTATCTTTACTTTGCTATTTTGAGTGACATTTTCCTCCTGGACCTAAGCTGTCCTCCTTGCCTTTTTCTTTTTCTCTGTGCCCTTCCTTCCCCTTATATCGTTATATAATGACTAATTAATAACAGCTATCCCATAGATAATGTTCTAGTAATAGCTTTGCTATTCATCCCAATACAAACAGGTTATCAGAGGAAGGTTGATGTGGATGGTTTTATCAAAAATATGTTGTATTATAACAGAGGTGAATAAGGGTCAAGTTTTCAACTGTTGAAGGTAATAAATATGTTATTTATATGCAGTATCTGTTTTTCATTTTTGTAATCAGAAAC
This sequence comes from Xenopus petersii, assembly GCA_038501925.1. Classification (NCBI taxonomy): domain Eukaryota; kingdom Metazoa; phylum Chordata; class Amphibia; order Anura; family Pipidae; genus Xenopus; species Xenopus petersii. Next base: position 90,606,784 of record CM076677.1, read on the forward strand.
AGATGACAAAGCACAAGGCACAACATTTCTTCCCGGTACATCTGGATTTTCACATAAGTATACACTTTCATGCTGATGTTCAGCAGAATCAAAAGCAAAGCAGCAGCAAAAAAACATAACAAAATACTGTTAGTAGCTGCATGTTATAGTTGTGGCTCACCAAGAGTTTTAATTCCCTCCCATATCAGATGACAACGGGAAGCAGCATAAATAGCCCAAGACCCCAAATTATTTTATGATAATCCACCATACAGCAATCAGATTATGTATAGTAGCCCTTAAGGAAAAGATTGGGAACTACAGAATATATTTAACAGCTTTGCATGAATTAAGTATGTCCATTACTGGGACAAATCTGGAACAAATCTGGGACAAATCTGAAACAAGCAAATACTGTATATGAAGCTTGCCATTATTTCCCAAATCTATTTATCTAGCAGCAGTTTATACAAGCCAGTGATAATATCCTATGACTGACTTTTCACCACCAGCACATATGGAAAGTGACCCTTACTTCTGGGGGTGCAACGAGCCCAGTAAAATAATGCATAGGACACAATCACTGTTGGGGGTGATGGGGTGAAATGATGCATTTGCCTTTCCAAAAACAAATGGTATGCATTACATGGAGTAAAGTTGAGTGCTATATTATTGTTTGGTTTAATTCAATCTCCAATGATCCCCAATACAAATGATCTTTTACATGCACTTATTTCTTTCAGCTGATTCTTCTGAATATTTAGAATGTCTAAAACTGGGAATGTTTCGCTATAGTTTAGCCTTAAACTTGAAAGCCTGACGTATCCATTCTGCCTTATCTGTCAAGGTCAAGAACATAATGTATTCCTGGTGTTAAGAGAAAGGGGATATTGAGCCAAGTTTTTTAAAGCAGGGGAGAGGAAGTGGAGACGGACATGATTCAATTTTCTCCTTGGCAAACTTTTTTCAAATCTGGATACACCAGTGCTGTGTGTATGGGATGCTTTTATACATAATAATGTTGAGAGAAAGCTAATCACAAACAAAAACATTTTGAAAAAAGACAACAGTTCATGAAGTTGCTATAACCCCATGATGGTGTCAAAATCCTATTTGTTTTACAACATACATAGGGGCAAATTCATTAAGGGTGAATTTTTGCAAAGGTGACAGTGGACCCTCATGCTGCTAAACATTTGGCCTATTTCATGGTCATTCCCTATTTCTATGAGAACAAAGAGGCTAAATAGATGGAAAATAGTATAGTATGTAAAAAAAGAGACTACAAGAGAATAGAGGTTTAATGAGGAGAGGAAGACAAATAGTACTAAGAGTGGGCCCCTGGTCTAAGATTAATTGGTGAGCCCCTGGTCAAAGGTTTTTGGGTGGGCCCCTGGTGTCCCAGTCCGATACTGGCTCCGCCACACTTCGCGCCACTTCTTCGGGGCAAATTCGTTATCACTACACTAATTCACTAAAATGCGAAGTTGCGTCTCTGTAGCTGAACGCTGGCGAAGTTTCAGTAGCGCTAATTCATCTTTGCAAGCATTTCATAGTGAACTTTCGCTAGCGTTCGTTTCTGCCTAGAGAAAAAAAGGGCATTAAGAGTAGGGATGTAGCGAACGTCGGAAAAAAAGTTCGCGAACATATTCGCGAACTTGCGCAAAATTGCGAGCGGTTCGCGAACGGTTCGCGAACCCCATAGACTTCAATGGGAAGGCGAACTTTAACATCTACAAAAGACATTTCTGGCCAGAAAAATGATTTTAAAGTTGTTTAAAGGGTGCAACGACCTGGACAGTGGCATGCCAGAGGGGGATCAAGGGCAAAAATGTATCTGAAAAATCTGCCTGTGTGTGCTTGGAAGAGATAGTGTAGGGGGAGAGCTGTTAGTGATTTCAGGGACAGATGATAGTAAGTTTGCTGGCTAGTAATCTGCGTGATACTGCTCTGTATTGGAGGGACAGAAGTCTGCAGGGATTTGAGGGACATTTTAGCTTAGGTAGCTTTGCTGGCTAGTAATCTACTGTTCTCTTTAAACAACTGCCATACGTTGACCTTGTAGGCATTGTTTGCCCAGTTTTTTTGGACGCAGCCACTGAAGCACAGTTGCCAGAAAAAATATGCCATATAAATGCTGAAAATAGTCATTTTTCGCCATACGTTATTCAACCAACTGCTATCTAGCTGTGTGCCCGTGTTCACATTCTGTCTAAATATCCATAATATTACCGTCTCCAGAAAAAACACCGGAGTGACTTTTTTTCAAGCAGCATTCTTATATTTTACGTAATCCGTATCCACCGCTGTGTATACGTTGACCTTGTAGGCATTATTTGCCCTGTAGGCATTTTTTGCCCAGTGTGTTATTCAACCAACTGCTATCTAGCTGTGTGACCGTGTTCACATTCTGTCTAAATATCCATAATATTACCGTCTCCAGAAAAAACACCGGAGTGACTTTTTTTCAAGCAGCATTCTTATATTTTACGTAATCCGTATCCACCGCTGTGTATACGTTGACCTTGTAGGCATTATTTGCACAGTGTTTTCTTCAAACCGCCATCTAGCTGTGTGAGCTTGTTCACATTTTGTCTAAATATTGATAATATTATCGTCTCTAGAAAAACCACTTGAGTTACTTTTTTTCAAGCAGCATTCATATATTTTACGTAATCCGTATCCACCGCTGTAGTAGTGTATACGTTGATCTTGTAGGCATTATTTGCACACTGTTTTCTTCAAACTGCCATCTAGCTGTGTGTATTATCGTTTCCAGAAAAACCAACTGAGTTTTTGTTGTTGTTGTTTTTTTAAAAATAATGCCAGGCAAAGGCAGGCCGCCACGCAGAGGCCGTGCTAGGGGCCGTGCTGCTATGCAATCCTGTGGCCCTAGCAAATTGCCCAGTTTTAAAAAGCCAATGACCCTGAACTCCCAAAATGCTGAAGAGGTAGTTGACTGGCTTACACAGCACACCCCATCCTCTACCGTTTCTAACTTTACCACAACATCCTCCTCATCCTCCACTGCTATGGCCACCCCACGTAACACTTCCTCCACCACCGGTGCCCCATCTTCACTGGAGTCAGAGGAGTTATTTTCCCATGAGTTTCTTGAACTGAGTAATGCGCAACCATTATTGGCAGAAGAAGATGAAGGAGATGAGGACGTTACACCAGATTTAATTCTGGCAGAGAACACGACAGAGATGGACATAATGATGAGTGATGAGGAGGAGGAGGAGGTCCCCGCTGCTGCTTCCTTCTGTGATGTGTCAGAAGAAATTGATGCATCTGAGGAGAATGATGATGAGGAGATTGATGTTTTGTGGGTGCCTAGTAGAAGAGAGCAAGAGGAGGGTAGTTCAGATGGAGAGACGGAGAGTCAGAGAGGCAGTAGGAGAATAAGACTTAGAAGAAGCAGGGAGGCCAGCCCGCAGGGATCAGTAGGGCAACAACATGTATCGGCACCTGTGTTCAGCCGGCCAACGCACCCGCCATTGCCGCCAATGCCGCCAACTTCTACTGTTACCGCCAGATCGCAGACTTCCAAAAAGTCAGCAGTGTGGCATTTTTTTAATGTGTGTGCCTCTGACAAAAGCATTGTAATTTGCAATGAGTGCAGTCAGAAACTGAGCCTTGGTAAGCCCAACAGCCACATAGGTACAACTTCTATGCGAAGGCACATGAGCGGCAAGCACAAAGCACTTTGGGAGCAACACCTCAAAGGCAACAGGCAAACTAAAAGTCACACTCCTTCTGGTCCAGCATCTTACTGCTCTACCTCTGCTCTCCTTGACCCATCTGAACCACCCTCCACTCCGCCTTCCACCTTGACCACCTGTTCCCATTCCCAGTCATCTGCCACCAGCCAAGTTTCTGTGAAGGCCATGTTTGAGCGTAAGAAGCCAATGTCTGACTGTCACCCCCTTGCCCGGCGTCTGACAGCTGGCTTGTCTGCACTCTTAGCCCGCCAGCTTTTACCATACCAGCTGGTGGACTCTGAGGCCTTCCGCAAATTTGTAGCAATTGGGACACCGCAGTGGAAGGTACCCAGCCGCAATTTTTTTTCTAAAAAGGGAATACCACACCTGTACCAACATGTGCAGAGCCAAGTTACCGCATCTCTGTCACTTAGTGTTGGGCCAAAGGTCCATATGACTACTGACGCATGGTCCTCCAAGCATGGTCAGGGCAGGTATGTCACCTACACTGCCCACTGGGTGAACTTGGTAATGGCTGGGAATGGGAAGCAGGGAATGGGTAGCTCAACAACAACAACAACAGTGGAGTTGGTGTCACCGCCACGGATTGCACGCGGTTCTGCCACCACCTCTACTCCTCCATCGCTCTCTACCTCGTCTTCTTCCTCTTCTTCTTCTTACTCTGCTGCTGGGTCCTCCTTCTCCTCCTCCACACCTGTGCACCCCCAGCTCCCCCTAGGCTATTCGACGTGCCAGGTACGCCGTTGTCACGCTGTCTTGGGGATGACGTGCCTGGAAAGCAAAAACCATACCGGATCTGTACTCCTGTCATCTCTGCAGTCACAGGCCGATCGGTGGCTGACCCCACACCAACTGCAGATCGGAAAAGTGGTGTGTGACAATGGAAGCAATCTGTTGGCAGCGTTGAGACTGGGAAATTTAACACATGTGCCCTGCATGGCACATGTGTTAAATTTAATAGTCCAACGTTTTGTCTCCAAGTACCCAGGATTCCAGGACGTTCTCACCCAGTCCAGAAAGGTGTCGGCCCATTTCAGACGTTCCTACACAGCCATGGCACGCCTTGCTGACATTCAGCAGCGCTACAACATGCCAGTCAGGCGTTTGATTTCTGACAGCCAGACTCGCTGGAATTCAACGCTCCTTATGTTGGAACGTCTGCTGCAACAACAAAGGGCCGTCAACGAGTACCTTTTTGAACTGGGTGGTAGGACTGGATCTGCAGAGCTGGGGATTTTTTTCCCCCGTTACTGGGTGCTTATGCGCGATGCCTGCAGGCTCATGCGACCTTTTGAAGAGGTGACAAATATGGTCAGTCGCACCGAAGGCACCATCAGCGACCTAATACCCTTCGCTTTCTTCCTGGAGCGTGCCGTGCGACGAGTGACAGATGAGGCTGTAGACCAGCGTGACGAGGAGCTGGAAGCGCACGATTTATGGTCGCAATCACCAGAACGAACCCAGGCACCTGCTGCAACGCAGGGAGAGGTGCCAGAAGTGGAGTCAGAGGAGGAAGGTGGCTTTGTGGAGGAGGAGGAGGAGGACCAACAGGAGCAGGCTTCCCAGGGGGCTAGTGGTGACCTTTTGGGGACCCCTGGTCTTGTACGTGGCTGGGGGGAGGAGACCGTGGATGATGCAGTCCTTGATAATGAGGAAGCGGAGATGGATAGCTCTGCATCCAACCTTGTGAGAATGGGGTCTTTCATGCTGGCATGCCTGTTGAAGGACCCCCGTATCAAGAGGCTTAAGGAGAAGGACCTGTACTGGGTCGCAACGCTACTAGACCCTCGGTACAAGCATAAAGTGTCAGAAATGTTACCAACATACCACAAGTCCGAAAAGATGCGGCATTTACAAACCAGCCTGCAAAACATGTTGTACAATGCTTTTAAGGGTGATGTCACTTCAGGAACTCATCAACATTCCAGGGGCAGAGGTGCCAGTAATCCTGCCACGAGCACACCTGCAAGGACAAAGCCCTTTGGCCGGTCTGTAACGTCAGACATGCAAATGTTTTTCTGTCCAAGGCAGCGCCACAACCCTTCTGGATCCACCCTCAAAGAACGCCTCGACCGGCAGGTAGCGGACTACCTGGCATTAACTGCAGATATCGACACTCTGAGGAGCGATGAACCCCTGGACTACTGGGTGCGCAGGCTTGATCTGTGGCCAGAGCTGTCACAATTTGCCATGAACCTCTTGTCTTGCCCAGCCTCAAGTGTGCTCTCAGAAAGGACCTTCAGTGCAGCAGGAGGGATTGTAACTGAGAAGAGAACTCGCCTAGGTCACAAAAGTGTCGATTACCTGACCTTTATTAAAATGAATGAGGGGTGGATCTCGGAGGGTTACTGCACGCCGGAAGACTTGTTCTGACTTCTATGCAGCTGTCCTTCTCTTCAAGCCTCATGACTCCACACACAGCTGTCCTTTAGCGTCCTCCTCCCTCCGCCACCGTTACAAACTAGGGTGCAAACCCTACTGGTTTAATTTTTTCTGGCCTCTGTGCTTCAGTGGCTGCAACCAAAAAAACTGGGCAAACAATGTCTACAAGGTCAACGTATGGCGAAAAATGACTATTTTCAGCATTTATATGGCATAATTTTTCTGGCCTCTGTGCTTCAGTGGCTGCAACCAAAAAAATTTATATTTTCAGCATTTATATGGCATATTTTTTCTGGCAACTGTGCTTCAGTGGCTGCGTCCAAAAAAACTGGGCAAACAATGTCTACAAGGTCAACACACTGGGCAAAAAATGCCTACAGGGCAAATAATGCCTAAAAGGTCAACTTATACACTACTACAGCGATGGATACGGATTACGTAAAATTTATTATGGCTGCTTGAAAAAAGTCACTCCGGTGTTTTTTCTGGAGACGGTAATATTATGGATATTTAGACAGAATGTGAACACGGGCACACAGCTAGATAGCAGTTGGTTGAATAACACACTGGGCAAAAAATGCCTACAGGGCAAATAATGCCTACAAGGTCAACTTATACACTACTACAGCGAGGGATACGGATTACGTAAAATTTATTATGGCTGCTTGAAAAAAGTCACTCCGGTGTTTTTTCTGGAGACGGTAATATTATGGATATTTAGACAGAATGTGAACACGGGCACACAGCTAGATAGCAGTTGGTTGAATAACACACTGGGCAAAAAATGCCTACAGGGCAAATAATGCCTAAAAGGTCAACTTATACACTACTACAGCGATGGATACGGATTACGTAAAATTTATTATGGCTGCTTGAAAAAAGTCACTCCGGTGTTTTTTCTGGAGACGGTAATATTATGGATATTTAGACAGAATGTGAACACGGGCACACAGCTAGATAGCAGTTGGTTGAATAACACACTGGGCAAAAAATGCCTACAGGGCAAATAATGCCTAAAAGGTCAACTTATACACTACTACAGCGGTAGTAAAATAAAAAAAAAGTTAAATAAAAAAAGAATGAATATTAAAAAAAAAAAATTAAAGTTGGTGCTGCTGAACTACTAGGAGCAGCAGATTAGCACACCAGTCCCACTCCCCAACACTGCTAGACTAATAGCACTGGGCTCTTATAGTAGTAGTAGTAGTAGTAGTAGTAGTAGTAGTAGTAGTAGTAGTAAAACAACAAAAAAATAAATAAAAGCAGTCCTTACAAGGACTATTGCTATTGCAGCAGTCAGCAGATGAGATCAGAAGCAGGACAGCTGCCCACTGCAGCTACATACAGAGCACTGCAGTAGAAGGTAGATTACTAGCCAGCAAAGCTACCTAAGCTTAAATGTCCCTCAAACCCCTGCAGACTTCTGTCCCTCCAATAACAGAGCAGTATCAAAACGATTACTAGCCAGCAAACTTTCAACTGTCCCTGAAATCACTAACAGGCAGCAGCTCTCTCCCTACACTATCTCTTCAGCACACACAGGCAGAGTGAAAAAAAGCTGCAGGGCTTCGGTTTTTATAGGGAAGGGGAGTGGTCCAAGGGAGAGCTTCCTGATTGGCTGCCATGTACCTGCTGGTCTGGGGTGAGAGGGCAAAAAAAAGCGCCAACAATGGCGAACCCAAAATGGCGAACGTCGCGCGACGTTCGCGAACTTCCGGCGAGCGCGAACACCCGATGTTCGCGCGAACAAGTTCGCCGGCGAACAGTTCGCGACATCTCTAATTAAGAGGGATATAAATGAGCTGGAGAGAGTGCAGAGATGTGCAACTAAACTGGTTAGTGGGATGGAAGATTTAAATTGTGAGGATCGACTGTCAAGGTTGGGGTTGTTTTGTCTGGAAAAAAAGATGCTTGTGAGGGGACAAATACATTATATAATAGGGCATTATAGACAGATAACGGGAGATCTTTTTTTCCCTATAAAATGGATCACTGCACTAGAGGCCACCCCTTTTAAACAGAGGAAAAGAAGTTTAATTTGAAGCAACGTAGGTGATTGTTTACGGTCAGGACAGTGAGGTTGTGGAATGCACTGCCGGGTGATGTTGTGATGGCTGATTCAGTTAATGCCTTTAAGAATGTCTTGGATGATTTCTTGGACAGACAATATCAAAGGCTATTGTGATACTAAAATACCGGTATACAATGAATATAGAAATAGGTATATATAGTTTATGTGAGTGTAAGGAGGAGTGTATGTATGGATGCTGGGTTTCATTTTAAGGGGTTGAACTTGATGGATGTTGGCCTTTTTCAACCCTACTTAACTATGTAACTATAGTATGTAACTATGGGAAGGTAATATTTATCAGAAATGTCAACCACTCCAATGCTATTAGAGCACTAATAATCCACTCCTTAAAGCAATACTGACATGTTCCTATAAAAATCATAGGAACGTGTCAGTATCAAGTAGTTGCTGCTCCCATAATAGCCCCCCTCAAAGCCCCCCCCAGCCCTGTGAACCTTAGTGCAGCAGACCGGCTGATACCACTAACAGATCTTCCATATTGCTTCAGTGACGCTGGGCTGGGGGTGGAGCGATCCTTCCATAGGCTGAAGTCCTGTTTTCATTCGTAATTAGCCTATGGAAGGATTGCACCGCCCCCAGCCCATCGTCACTAAAGGTGGCCATAGACAAACAGATCCTATCGTACGAATCGTACAATTTTTGGATCGCGTGTGGCATGTGCCGACATCTTTCGTCCAGCGGAGATCGGTCATTTGGTCGATCGGTCAGGTTTGATTTTGACCCGACCGATCCCGCCGTAGGCCACGGCACATCGTAATCAGATTGTTCGGCCATGCGGCCAAACAATCAGATTACACCCGATATGGCCATGTTTGTTAATGGTATATCGGGGAAAGAGCCGCTCGTTTGGCGATGTTGCCAAACGAGCGGATCTTTGCATCTATGGCCACCTTAAAACAGCACAGAAGATCTTTTAACAGTGTCGGAGGGTCAGGTTCATGCAGGTACGCTGGGCTAGGGACTGCTTTGACGGGGGCTTTTAAGGGAACTATTCCGGGTGCAGCACATACTTGATACTGACACTCCTATGATTTTTATAGAAACATGTCAGTATTGCTTTAATTCATGTTACCATTTAGGGGCAGATTTATCAGAATGTGAGGTTAGAGCTCCTTTGATAAATATGATCCTAAGGGGCAGATGTATCAAGGGTCCAATTTCAAATTCATGGAGTTTTGTGAAACTCCCATAAACTCCCATGAACTCGAACTCCACCAATCGAAACTTATTGAATTTTTAATTCAACCCTTGATAAATCTGCCCATAAAAATCCCATGAGAATATACAGAAAGTGGGTGAGTTTTTCTGTGGTCCGCTCTTACCTCACATTTTGCTAAATCTGTCCCTTAGGGGCCAGTTTAAGATTTCTTATGCCTTTTGGAAATATTTATAGATATGGGGGGATAGCACTTACCCCTGTTAAACCCCTGCTTTGATACATCCATGTATTAGTGTTATATAGTGAATAAAAAGACTGTTTCCTATGAATTTATTATTCCCTTTAAAACTCAGAATAATTAATAAAGAACATTATATGTAAGTCTGTAATTATTCTTGGCTAGAGCTGAATGTTTATGCATCATTTACAATTTCCCAAAACCAAAAAAAAAATAATATATGCATTGTTAGAAAGGTGGAGATCATTCTACCGAATGTTACCAGAATTCTTTTAGATGCTGCAGCCCAAGTCCTGTACAACTTCTACGCTTCATGGATCAGATCTAAACTTTATTTCCCAAGCCTGGGTGTTTTAGTTCTGCCGCTAATGGCATGCCAAAGGTTGCCTATCTACTATACAGATCTGCTGATTCTTGACTGCTTTTTTCACTGTCCTACACAATTAAAACAAATGGTACAGGCAAACCCAGGTATAGTCAGTGAACTAGTTCTTGGCTCTGTTCTTCTTGGCTTTCCTACCAGGAACAAAGCATGTTTAATTATTGTGAAATATGGCAAAGGGGAAAGACTTTCCTCCTATTAGATAATATATTGGCAAAGAGAACTGTAACATCTCCCTTTGATTTATAAAAACAGATTTGTTTTTGTAAATGTAACAAATAGAAACAGTCATATTGACATTTGAATTATAACCTTCCTTGGGGGGTAAGAATACACTAAAGAAGAACTTTCAGTCTCTGGTGGAAACAATATGGCAGCAGCATACCAGTGAAATTATTGCATGGCTGTGCCTCATTGTGAGATGTTTTTTCATACAGTCAACTTTGTACAAATATGTTGTTGAATTATTATATTTGTGGCTTTAAATTCATGAACCTTGGTTATCCCTCCCCTTTTAACAATTAACATTGCTATAGGGGGCATACAATAAACTATCCAAGAATATATTAGTGGCACAGTGCACTGACCTATTATAAATAAAAGCAAAATAGGGAAAAAAAGGTGGATACTCAGACACTCAATTTATCCCCCAATAGCAGAGAAGTATGAATTCATTATTAGTGGAAAAATTCCCCTGCTAGATGAATTCAACCCATATAGTGCCACACTACCAAATGATAACCATCTGCACAGCTGGGATTCATGAGTCGCCTCCACAGAGAAGTAAGTGCAAACCATGGGACCCTGGAGGTCAGGCATATAGGGCTATTTTATTTATTCAGCCCTGGATGTTGGTGCTACTCGGGGGAGGCGCTGATTGAGGCACTGAATGCAGTGAAAAAACACAAATATACTTGAGAATATTTTCTGAAACCTTTTAATAGTCGCAACACCCCCACAACCCACAAACATTAACAATAACTCATTGATAATTCCCCCCATCATGTTTTCTTTCCCCTTCAATTGTGTTCTTCTTCCCCCTCTACCACAGTAATATATAAGTTGACCTTCCTGTATAGTATAGCAACTGCTTTCCTTCCAAAGATTTGCTTAAATAGTCCCACAGTTATTTCATACATGGGTAATGCTATATATATATATATATATATATATATATATATATATATATATATATATATATGTATATATATATATATATGTATATATATACAGGTATGGGACCTGTTATCCAGAATGCTCGGTCTCTGGGGTTTTCCGGATAACGGATCTTTCTGTAATTTGGGTCTTCATGCCATAAGTCTACTAGAAATTCATTTAAACATTAAATAAACCCATTAGGCTGGTTTTGCTTCCAATAAGGATTAATTATATCTTAGTTGGGATCAAGTACAAGCTACTGTTTTATCATTACAGAGAAAAAGGAAATCATTTCTAAAAATTTTAATTATTAGGATAAAATGGAGTCTATGGGAGACAGCCATTCCGTAATTCGGAGCATTCTGGATCAGGTTTCCGGATAAGGGATCCTATACCTGTATATAGGCATGGGCCGAAACGTTGGATGCACAAGTTGAAATAAAAACCTTTTTTCTTCACGCAACATTGGAGTGCGGGTCCCTATTTAATTCTTGTATGCTAAAACTTTGACCCAGCACCCACAGCAAATCCAAGACTGGATTAGAGTGCGAGCGTTTGTCAATATATATATATATATATATATATATATATATATACATATCTATATATATATATATATATATATTTAATTCTTATTTTTATTTCTTTATTTTTTTTAAATAATGAATATCCTCTAGATAACGAATCATGCTGCTGTTTTCACATGGTTGCTTAGAATAAGAGCTACAAGGAATGTTCCTATATTTACCTTTGGTAATTTAAGGCACCACCTACAGTAATAACAGAGGAGGAATGTCCTCTGCATATATCCCAATACATTATTACGGGAATGTAATAAAAATAGCAACGAGCAAAACAATTTGCTCATATTAGAATAAAAACTCGCATTTCGCAATGTAATAATCTTCCTTAAACTGTTATTGCATTGCCAATTTTAATATCGCATTGCCCACTTTAAAGAAGTGCTTGAAGGTGTGGTAATCTTTTGGAGCAAACATAACTTTTTCAGTAAGAAGTTTTATTACATTCACTGTGCACTGGCGCAAACTATAAAATTCGCAAACCTTATTCCTCTGTCAGAAGTGGTCGCTAAACAGTTTCCGGGTTCACAAAAGCAATATCAAAGTTGCAAAAAGGCATAACTTTTCACATTGCAAATATTTATTCCGTTACGACTTTTATTACATTCCCCCATTAGTGTCTGATCACTTGCTCCCTATCCTGCCCCTTTCCTTTCCAACCTTGCACTAGAAGTCTCCAGCAAGATAGCACAGTACCTGCCTGCTTTCATTCAACTCAGATAAGTCATTCTATTAGGCTTAGTTCACACAAGGAGATTCGGGGGTTTTTTGTCGCTTGGTGACTAATCGCCTCGTCTTCTGATCGACAATCTCCCCGAACTGCCTCAACATGTTTTCCCATAGGCTACTGTATATACTTGAGTATAAGCCGTCCCGAGTATAAGCCGAGGTACCTAATTTTACCTCCTAAAACTGGGAAAGCTTATTGACTCGAGTATAAGCCTAGGGTGAGAAATGCAGCAGCTTCTGGTAAGTTTCAATCAAAAAATTGAGGGTTTCTGCTCCCATTGAAAGTGGCGGCATCTCATTTTTGGATGCCGGCGACCATTCTTGGACGCCAGCGAATATTCTTGGAGACTATTCTTGGACACCGGCGACTATTCTTGGATGCCGGCGACTATTCTTAGGCGCCGGCGACTGTTTTTTGCGCTTGACCTGAGTATAAGCCGAGGTAGAGTTTTTCAGCATATTTTGGGGGCTGAAAAACTTGCCTTATACTCGAGTATATACGGTATATTGAAAAGTCGCCTGCGCTAACGCATACGCGGCAATGTGTTTTCCATAGTCGCCAGAAGTTGTCTCCAAAGCAACTTCAGGCGACTATGGAAAATGCATCACCGCAATGGTGAGAAGATAGAGAAATGGAAAAATATGAGGTTGAACAGATTAGCAGGGCTTAGATGAGTGCTTAGATGAAAATGTAGCAAAGTTAATTAATGATTAAAATGAATGATTTCTTCTCATATCTGAATTCACAGCTAATTATTAATATTTATTACAATTAATATATATTACATTTTTTAATTGTGCAGTATTTTGCAGGGTTTGGAATTACAAATGTAACATTGATTGCTCCAAAAGTCAGAAATACAAATAAAAATTCTTCCCCAAATATATATATATTATATTAATATTATATATAAATATATTTTAAACTCAATCATTGTTCAGCAACATTTACAAATATATCAGATGCAGATTTAGGCATTCATTTCCATAATGTATAGTGATTGTTTAAATATGAGAAAATGTGCCAGGAGGGCATTTCTCATCTGCAAACAGAGCCTTTCAGACCTTGTAATTGGGCAACATCAGCCCAAACCCACAAGTGGTTAACTCTGAATTTGTGCTGTTGAAGCAGTGGGTCAGGTTACCAGCATTTATGTTCTGAGAAATTCCCCCTACCCTGTTTCTAATTTTGACAGAGAGAAAGAGAGAGGGAAGTTGAACTTATTTGGTGTAAAAGAGCAGACCTTTATGAGCTTTGTGAAGTGTGTGGGTCTGTGTGGGAGAAAAATGAATTTCAGTTAGGAGAATCATTCAAGTACCATCACGTGGAATTCATAGACTCTCAGCTGTGTGGTCCTGCCATGATTTTTCCTGTAGATATTATTCCTAAGAAGGGACATTATTGCAAGGTTTCCTATGTATGCTGGAGCGTTACAACAAGCCTATATGCTGATGAATCGTTGGAATGAATAGACAAAAGGTGAGTGAGGACTGTCTGGTTTAATGTTTCTAGTGGGAGAGAAGAGTGAAACAAATGGTTCCTTTTATGTTCAGGATACCTTTCTGTTTAGGCAATGGTGTCATATGTTCTTGCTCGCAGTTTTAAGATAAAGTCATTTCGGAACTTTCCTGAAACCCCTGAGATTTACAACAAACTGCTATATTTCTGCCCATTTATACATAGTGATTTCCCCCTGCAAACTTTTTTTTTGGAAACAAATATTCTCTTCAAACATTAGATGCTTTGTTTCACATTTACTAAGTCTCCCCAACTGCATGGCATGTATTTGAGTCTGTGCTGCTGTGCAAATATCATCAGGAGCACAAACGTTAATGTATAGGTCATGGCAGGACACCGAAGCACAGGAGCATAAGATGGAAGATGCCCTATACACACAGCTAAAGTGGTAACACAGTATGCCCATAAAACTTCCCCATGAATGCCCAATGAGCACGCACTCGCTCTGGACCTTCACCTACCTTCTTATGTTTTGCAGAAGCAGCAATTATAAATCATTTTGTGATTCAGAGTGGAGTTTTATGGCCAATACATTGTAATTAGGATCAAAGGGATTGTAATTAGGATCAAAGGGATGTAATTAAGGATTATTGCTGCTACATTTATACTGTAAATGAGACATAAGTGAATACTGTAGTATTGAAAGGAGGAAACAAAACATAAGCAATTCATTATGGTAAGTAATATGTAAGCATATGAAGAAATCTTGTAAATGGATTGAAAATAGTCACAAATACTTAGTACAGAGGTTTTCAGTCTTTTTTATTTATTTAGTTTGCCGTTTGGTAAGAACCCTTGGCTCACTGCAAACTTTAAATACTGCCTCGCTGCAATAGTTCCAGGAATATTCAAGGCAGCAAGGACTTTAATCATTTACACTAGGGATGGGGGAATCTGACCTGTTTCGCTTTGCCACAAATTCTCCAAATGGCAAAAATTCGCCAAACACATTGAAGTCCATGGGGCTTTTGTCGTGCAACATTTTTCAATCCACTCAACATTTCTTCAAACTGCACAACATTTTTTTTTATACTATTAGTGATGGGCAAATTTATTCACCAGGCACGAATTTGCGGTGAATTTACGCGATTCAACGCTGGTGAATAAATTCGTCAAACGGGCGCGAATGTTCGCTGGTGAAAATTCGCCGGCATAAAAAAAATGGACGCCGGCTTTAAAAAAAGGACACCGGCATAAAAACCGGACACCGGCGCCATTTTGCGAATTTCGCTGCAAATTCACTAATTTTTCAGCGAAGTGAAATGGCGCAAATTCACCCATCACTATTTACTATACATTAGAGTCTATGAGTGTTTTTTTCATGGCCAAACACACACCAAACTCACCCTAAATGAACTTTATTTTGGGCACCTTCTTCAATCAACTGCTATGGAAGGCGTATAGAAAAGATGTAAACTCTAGCCCATGCCTTCCACTTCCTGAATATGTGTGTCCTGACAGCCAGTGAGCGCACATACAGAGCAGATTTCATTGTGGGAACACTAACCACCAAAGTATACAATTTGTGTAGCAAAATCCACTCTGTGTGCTGATGAGCTGATTCTTTGCTTGTGAGCATTCATACCTTCTGGGAGCTGAAGGCAGTGGATGAAGTATTTATTTCCAAAGTCACCCATGGCAGACAATTCACCAACATGGGTTAATCCCGCCTATCAGGTCACTAAACCATGTTGGTTAATGCTGCCATGGAAGTGACTTGGAAAAAGAAATTACAGTGAGTAGCTAAATTCAATCTGTGTGTGCGTTGATGGGCTGTTAGCACATGCACACATTCAGGGAGTGAGAGGCAGTGGATTACCCAACAATACAATAATAACAAAGGCCTATGTTGGTCTATTGGGAGAAGACTGCATCGATGCACTAATGTGGTCCTTGTTGCCAGATTGATTTCTTGCCAATTTTCTGCCAGATATTTGTTGCTTAGGCTGTTGGAAATGGTCCATACATGAGTTGCTTAATCAGTCTGCAAGGGTTGAATCAGCACCTTAAATCTGCTCATATATGGCCATCTGAGTGCAAATTCCCATCATAATTACATAATTACATGACTGTGATACTATTATCTTTTAATCTACTGGTTTTTGTTCCGGTTCTCATGAAATTAATTAAATAGTAACTCTTAAAGTTTAACAGCAATGAAACCATTAGCAAACAATAAAGTTTGTATATCTGCCTGAAAACAATGTATAATATTTACTAAAGTTACAAGTTCAAGTTATATTACATTGCAGACAACATTGTCAGTCAGACAACAGAGAGCAGTTTGTTTTTGTTTTTTTTTAATGAAAAACCAGATATATTTTGCAGAAGAAAATTGACAATCAATAAATGTGTGTGTCCCTTTATTTACTGTGCCGCTTCAGGAATAGGCACCATCTAATTCAGTCTGCCAGTTATAAATGGAGAATGTATAAAATGGGTTTTTGTTCATGCGATGCTGCCTCCATTAGAAGCAATTCTGGGCCACAGATCTGTATATTCCTTTGCCACAGGGCCTGTGATAGCTAAGCCTTTCATCTCCCCATTGTTATTTACTACCACCCCGAATTGTCTTAAACACCATGTATTTTCTCCAGTACGACTTCTGTTGCCGTATAACCACTGCCGGATGCACCTTCTTTCTTAGCTCGGGTTTTCCTTCCTTGCAATATTGCGCCCTGTACTCTAGCAATGCCTCCCCCCTTGACCTAATCCAACACATCAACTGAGCCACCTCAGGGGGTAATCAGTGCCTAATCAGCCCTGTTCACCAGTAAGTGCTCAACCCAAATGTTACTCTAAATCAGGGGTCCCCAACCTTTTTTACTTGTGAGCCACATTCAAATGTAAAAAGAGTTGGGGAGCAACGCAAGCATGAAAAAAGTCCCTTGGGGTGTCAAATAAAGTCTATAATTGGCTATTTGGTAGCCCCTTTGTGGACTGGCAGCCTACAAGAGGCTCAACTTGGCAGTATACTTAGTTTTTATGCAATTAAAACTTGCTTTCAAGCTTGGAATTCAAAATTAAGCACCTGATTTGAGGACCCTGAGAGCAACATCCAAGGGGTAGGAGAGCAACATGTTGCTCGCGAGCTACTGGTTGGGGATCACTGCTCTAAATGAACTTCTCTCTGGGCCCCCTACTTACTGCTTTGGGCCCCCTAATTCTAGCCCCAAAACTTGGGAGATGAAAGAGATGAAATTTAGATTTTTTAGGATTTAAGCACTAGTGCACACAAGTGGGCAAGGGATCATCTCAGTGGGCTGGGTTACCTGATTATCTGTAAATGTGCTCTGTGATATCATTATACAAGCTATATATATACATATATATATATATATATATATATATATATATATATATATATATTAGGGATGCACCGAATCCAGGATTCGGTTTGGGATTCGGCCAAGATTCGGCCTTTTTCAGCAGGATTCGGATTCGGCTGAATCCTTCTGCCCGGCCGAACCGAATCCGAATCCTAATTTGCATATGCAAATTAGGGATGGGGAGGGAAATCACGTGGCTTTTCGTCACAAAACAAGGAAGTAATTTTTTCCCCCTTCCCACCCCTAATTTGCATATGCAAATTAGGGTTCGGATTCGGTATTCGGCCGAATCTTTCACAAAGGATTCGGGGGTTCGGCCGAATCCAAAATAGTGGATTCAGTGCATCCCTAATATATATATATATATATATATATATATATATATATACAATAAGTGAACATGCTGCATTTCTACATGCACATGGAAGGAGATTTCCCTGAGCATTTCATCATTAACTGCAAGTTCTACAGTTTTTACAGAGTTCCATTTCTCATTATAGCCTGCTTTATGGCAGAGATTCAACCTATCATATTTATAACCACATTATATTTCTGATGAACTATGGAGTTTTTGGAAGATGAACAACCCCTTTAAAAATGCCCTGTTTATTGTTTGTGTAAATATGGCAGTAAGATGGTCAGTCTGCCCCCCACAATCATTCCATGTGGCTCTTTGTGTGGCCACTAAAGTTAAAACAAATTCCAAAGATCAGCCCTGACTTAGGGGTGATTGGTTCATGACCTGTATTAGAAGAGAAAATAGAACTGCAGAAGAAAGCAACATTGACACCTTTGTTGTGTTACAGCTCCCCTACTGCTTGACAGAATGAGAGAGAGGATCACTAATATCACAGCTGTAAAGGTTTATATAGTGTTCTTGGCATTTATTCTGCTATCTATTTGGAGTGGCGTAATTTGACCCATCCCTGAGCATTTAGAAGACAATTTGGAGCTGAGTATCTGTGATGAATCAGTTCCCTGTGCGTGCACAAGATGTTTTTTTGCACATATAGCTATTGGCCAGACAGTTTTGACCTCGGTTGTAGATGACCATAGACTGCCACTTAGTGCCTTGTATCTTGCCCTTTTGGCAGCAAAAGATTTACTAATGGCTGGTGATCATTTTAAGAGGTAATGTCTATAATGATGTATCAGGGCCTGACCTAGGAAATGTCACTGAGACCATTAAAATCTGAAACTTTTAAGCATCTAGGTGGTCAAGAATATATTTTGCAGGTAGCAGACACCACAAATGTACAATACAACATGTTGCCATGGTTATACAGGACTTCTGCAAAATCATTTTTATTTTTGGCACTATGGAAACCCTTGTTAAACGAGACTTTACGAC
Organism: Xenopus petersii; assembly: GCA_038501925.1. Classification (NCBI taxonomy): domain Eukaryota; kingdom Metazoa; phylum Chordata; class Amphibia; order Anura; family Pipidae; genus Xenopus; species Xenopus petersii. Next base: position 90,625,408 of record CM076677.1, read on the forward strand.
CTTAAAGCAACCATGTGCACAACCCACTAAAATGGAATGCCTTGTGCATTTATTCCATTCATAAAAGGTATTTGCTCCATGTGCATTATGTAAGGTTTAGGTCCAGAGGCAATCACATTTTGGCCAAATGAAGTAGCCAGAGCCTTGGTAGTTAGAAAGCATTACAGAGGTATATTTATGTAGGCATATTAATAAACTGTGCCAGCTTGGGTGCAGTATTGAAAAGTCATTGGTGGAACGATGCAATGGCTTCATTTGCTGTACCCCCATTTAAAAACTCTTAGTAGCAGGGTCACCAAGTGAACTTGTGGCTTGTGTGAGACTATAAATATGTTTCTTTTGCTGTTTGTCCACTAGTATCACTCCTTTATCTGAAGTGGTCATAGGTTAGCAATGATATAACCTTGCATTATCAATACTATAGGGCTTCCTTCTATTGAGCCCAAAATTAGTCCAATACGAAATTATCTACAGATGCAGTGCATTGTGGGCAGCCTTTGCTCTAATTATATAAGCAATAATGATTATGCTCATACAGGAAAGGGGGTTACACATAATCAACTGAGATGAATTAAGTTAAAGTTTGTTATTGTGCTAATGACAAGGTTTAAAGGGGTAGTTCAACTTCCAAACAAGCACATTATTTCTGATGAGCTATTTGAATTCATTTGAACTGAAAACACACATTTGTAAGGTAGCTTAGCCCTTTATGAAGTGCAGCATTTATGTATACACTTTGGGGCAGATTTTGTTAGACCATTACACAAAGCAATACAATTGAACAATGTATGCCCAATATATTGTGTGCCTAAGTGTACTTCTGACTTTTTCAAGATTTCAAATGGGGGTCACTGACACAGCCAGTCCATAAACGATTGCTCTGTGAGGCTACACACGTATTGTTATTGTGATTTTTATCACATATGTTTCTACTCAGGCCTCTCCTATTCATATTCTAGTCTTTTATTCAAGCCACTGCCTGGTTTCTAAAGTAATTTGGACCCTAGCAACCAGATACCTGCTGAAATTCCAGAGTGGAAAGCTGCTGAACAAAAAGCTAAATAATTCAGAAATTACAAATAATTTGAGTTATTTAACTTTATATTTAGTGATGGGCGAATTTGCGCCGTTTTGCTTCGCCGACAAATTCATGAAACGACGAAAAATTCGCTAAATGGCGTCGGCGTCTCGTTTTTGATGCCGACTAATTTTTTCGGGTGAATTTTGGTGTGCGTTTCACGTATTTATTTGCTGGCTGCGAATCACGCAAATTCGCAGCGAATTCGCGCCTGGCAAATAAATTCACCCATCACTATTTATATTCAGTAGATATCTAGTTTGCAGTTTCAGCAATCGGGTTTCTAGGGTCCACTCTAGCAACCAAGCATTGATTTAAATAAGAAACTGGAATATGAATAGGCTAGGGCCTGAAAAGAAACATGAGTAATTAAAAGTAGCAATAACAATACATTTGTAGCCTTAGGCTAAGGCCACACTAGGCGATAGCGCCGCGATTTGACTCGCGGCGACTTTTCACCGCGACTTTTAATCCGCAATCGCTGGGGAAACTTTTGCGCTGGCGTCTATGGGGAATCGCAAAAAATCGCCAGCGTCAAAACACACGCGGCGATCTTTTTTCTATTGTCGCTCGAAATCGCCTCGCTAGGCGATTTCGAGCGACAATAGAAAAAAGATCGCCGCGTGTGTTTTGACGCTGGCGATTCCCCATAGACGCCAGCGCAAAAGTTTCCCCAGCGATTGCGGATTAAAAGTCGCGGCGAAAAGTCGCCGCGAGTCAAATCGCGGCGCTATCGCCTAGTGTGGCCTTAGCCTTACACAGCACTTGATTTGAGATGTGGTCAGTGACCCCCATTTGAAAGATGGAAAGAGTCAGAAGAAAAAGGCAAATAATTAACAAAGCTATAAAAAAAACAAAAAATAAAGGCCAATTGAAATGTTGCTTGGAATTATCCAGTCTATAACATACTAAACTTTAAAGGGATACTTTCATGAGAAAACGTGTTTTTTTAACTTTTCAGAAGAATTCTGCCCGTAAATCTGTTTTTCAAAATAGCAAAATTTGACATGGGGCTACCTTGTCAGTTTCCCAGGTACCTCCAGTCATGTGATGTAAACTTCAGTCACTCTTTACTGCTGCATTGAAAATTGGAGTGATATCACCCTCCCCCCCCAGAATCTTAACAACAGAACAATGGGAAAGTGACCAGATAACAGCTCCCTGACACAAGATTATATTACAGCACTCAATAATAAAAAATAGATTTTGTGAAACTAACCTTGTGATCAGCCTGTCATTGTACTGTCCCAAAGTAAGGAGGGAGCAGGAAGTTTTTTTCATTCAGAGAACTATAAGAAGGAATATTGGGATTTTTGGTGATTTAGCCTTCCATTTGCATGTTGTTCATATTACTATTTATTTATTTGCAGCATGTGTTCCTACTTGCAGTAGGGTAGGCAAGACTGACTGCAGGGTTATTATAACAACTAGTAATAAGTCATCCCTTCTGAGACAGAATTGCTCATAAAATGCACACACTATTTATTTTCAAACAGGGCTCCTTCGAGTAAGGTTTCGACTCATGATTACTGAATTACCTGTCAATAAACCATAATTAACCACTCAATAATAGGTAAAGAAAAAAAATATAAGGACATACAGGCAGTGTGCAAAGTGCATTAAAAGACTGTCATTTTAATGCACACTGGTGTTTCTCAGTGCACAGACCTGTGGGTACCCTGATGAATACAATGCTAAGGGGGTTATTTATTAAAGTCCGAATGCCAAAAACTCAAAAATTTACGTTTTTTTCTTACTATAAAATCCAGATTTTTAGTGGAAAAAAACTTAAATCGTTTCAAGATTTCATAAACCCTGAGGATGAAAAAAGTAAAAATCTGAAACTCTGGCATCTCAGACTTACTGAGGTTGTATTTAAGTTAATGGGAGAGGTCCCTATCCTATTTGGAAGTTTCTGTGGTCTGAACTGGAATTAACCCAAAAATCCAATTATTTTGGACTTTTTGGGAATAAATCCAAAATATTTGAGCGATTAGCATTATAGCATTATTCCTTACACTATTTACCTGTCACTGTACTTCATGGTTACAGAATTAAAGTGAAAAGATTTTAGTTTGCTTTATTCAGTGTGTGATATTTATATTGTCTCAAACTGAAAAGGTCAAACATCCAGGATTTCACTGGTTGGTTTACACTATTTACCTTATATCAAATATATCAATATGGTTGTTTAAAAAGTAAAGTGCAAATGCACACACTATCTCATAGGTAAATGCCATGATATGAGTAGAACAATCTTAAAAAAAAAATTATTAAAGGACAAGTAAACCTTTAAAATAAGTGAATGTGAAATTGATGAGGGTGCTATTCTAAGCACTTTTGTAATTTACATTCATTATTTATTTATTTTGTATTCCAAGATAAGGCTGCTTAAAAGGATCCTGTCATCGGAAAACATGTTTTTTTTTCAAAATGAATCAGTTAATAGTAGAATACTGCACTGAAATCCATTTCTCAAAAGAGCAAACAGATTTTTTTATATTCAATTTTGAAATCTGACATGGGGTTAAACATTTTGTCAATTTCCCAGCTGCCCCTGGTCATGTGACTTGTGTCTGCACTTTAGGAGAGAAATGCTTTCTGGCAGGCTGCTGTTTTTCCTTCTCAATGTAACTGAATGTGTCTCAGTGGGACATGGGTTTTTACTATTGAGTGTTTTTCTTAGATCTACCAGGCAGCTGTTATCTTGTGTTAGGGAGCTGCTATCTGGTTACCTTCCCATTGTTCTTTTGTTTGGCTGCTGGGGGGGAAAAGGGAGGGGGTGATATCACTCTAACTTGCAGTACAGCAGTAAAGAGTGATTGAAGTTTATCAGAGCAAAAGTCACATGACTTGGGGCAGCTGGGAAATTGACAATATGTCTAGCCCCATGTCAAAATTGAATATAAAAAAATCTGTTTGCTCTTTTGAGAAATGGATTTCAGTGCAGAATTCTGCTGGAGTAGCACTATTAACTGATTCATTTTGGAAAAAATTTTTTTCCCATGACAGTATGCCTTTAAGGTGCAGTTAATCTGAATGAATTTTGGTCCAACAGCGCCACCTGCTGGTCAGTTTCTGACCAGTCTAACCACTAAGTAGTCAAGGAAGTTGTCAGGAGAAAGAAGAGGCTGCTCTGATGTTTTTCTGCTTAGGAAAGATCTGAGAAAGGTATCTAATTGTTTTCCTAAACAGAAGGGCAGAGCAGGGCAGTGGGATTAGCTAGAAAGAAATTATAATTGCAGTGCAAATATATACAGAACTTGGAGGCTCGTAGAATGGGCATAGCAAGACAATAGCAAGTACACTTGTACACATCTCCTAGTATCATCAATCTACGCTGACTTTAAATGAGAACAGACAGCCAAGGTAAGGGTACATTTTGAATATAGTGGAGGAAACAAATCTATGTCCATTGGACATGTGTAACATGCTGCCAGTCTGGAGTGAAATGCCACCAGTGGGGAGAAGGTACATTGTGTACATCAACTGTGGTTGGAACACCTCTAGTAGGTTCTAAAATCTCCTATTCTTAGCATCTTTTTAATTAGTCTTTGTGTTTTATTTTCATTGTTGTTCAAATGGTATTGAGGTTTGGGGAGCTAAAAATACTTTTCTGCGAGGGTCTGTTATTTCTAGTGTATTGATCAGCAATGGCTGCTCCAGGGCATATCTCCTGGAATGATGGCATGGCACTTTCCTAAATCCTTACAAGTCTAACAACAATTTATATTTTACTGTCTGCTATTTATAGGACCTAGCCACATTGTAGTAAATATTTCAAAATAGTTTGCGCTATTTCCCTTTGGAGCAAAAGTGTCTTGCCAGATCAGCAGAAAACACTAGAGCTAGTATTAAAACATTTTCAGCTGGAGGTCTCCATCAGTCTAGGTCACTAGTAACTGTACAAAATTAGTATGTGTAAATGGCGGAGCTCACCCTCATGTAGTTTATCTGTACACCTACTGCCACGATAATGTCACATTGTGTCTTTCAATAAAGCCGCATTGATATTAATAGCAGCGGTTCCGTTGGATATGTTGGTCAGCGTCAGTTGCTGGTAACAATGATGTGAAGCATCACTAGTAACTGTATTTGCAATGTTCATTTTACTCCCCCTGCACATGCCACAGTGTTTTCTGGGTAAACTCCAGAAATACCACTTAACTCATACACTTAGGGGCAAATTTACCTAGGGTCGAATATCGAGGGTTAATTAACCCTCGATATTCGACTGCCGTATTGAAATCCTTCGACTTCGAATATCGAAGTAGAAGGATATAGCGTAATTCGTTCGATCGAAGGAATAATCGTTCGATCGTAAATGGGCCCCTTAGATGTACAGTATATAGCCGATAGTCTTTAAATGATTGGAATTTCCATCTGACCTTCCAGTGAGATAATTGCTCAATAAACCACCTTTATTTATATCATCATCCCTTATAAAATCAGAAGACCTCAGACAGTTTAATCAGATGATGTGTCTGACTAACACAGTGTTACTGGAATTTCAGGGATTTCCAAAACAGTCATTTGACTCATTCCCATGCCTTATCCAGGACATCATATGATTTCCATTAGCTTTAGTAATAATCACAGGTCCAGCACAGGATCAGTCCAAGAGTTCAGCCACCAGATCTGGGACAGGATGTAATCCCCAAATTCAAACAGTATACATTGTATGAGATCAGTGGCGTGCAATCACTTCCCTATAAAACCATCAGGTAGAATGAGACTGTATGACTAATATGTTGGTATGGGGACACTTTTGCCAAGATTATTCAAATATCTAATCAAGGAGGGACCATCCAGTAAAGAATGTCCAATTGTAAATAGTTAGAACCAGAAAATAGAGTTCACCTGGACATGTGTACAATAACCCAAATGACTACTGTTGACATCATCCTTTAAAAAAAGCAGAAGCAGAAGACCAAGTTGCAGAATAATCATTTCCGTGCCTCATCCAGGGTATCATATTTCCATTAGAGGAGCTTTAGTAATAATCACAGGTCCAGCACAGGATCAGTCCATGGGGGAAAGTTCAGGGAACAGATCTGGGACAGTATATAATCCTCCAATAGAAACAAACTACAGTGTATGTGGGCAGTGGCATTTCCATTGAAATTTAATTAATTGCTTTTGAGCTACATTCCCACACCCTCCACGTTAATGTGTTTATCTTGCAATTGATTCCCTATAAAAAACACTGAGGTAGAATCAGCCTGTAGGACCAATACTTTGGTAAGGAGACCCTTTTGCAAAGATAATTCTAATAACTACTGTAAGTAATTAGGGGAAAATCTAGTACAGAATACCCAGATATAGTTATGACCATAATATGGAATTCACCTTGACATGGGTAAAAAGGCTCAGTAATCTTATCATCATAAATGAACGATTAATTAAAGTATGCACGGAAAAAGAATAGATTGCTAGTTATCAGTCCCAATACCCTCAGCACTTACAAAACCAACATGGAAACCATATAGTTTATAGTAATATAATGTTATAGTTGCATTTCATATGAAAGGGTGTAATTAGAAAAAATACTAATGTGAATGATGTATAATCTCTGTAAAATGGAAATATATGCAAAATTTGTTGGCATGAATTAAACAAAGGATGATGATAACTTAAGGTACGTTAAGTAAAATGAAAAGCTATTCATTACAAGCTGCATATTTATAAATGCTTTATGCATTCCATGCCTCCAATAACCAAATCTGATAAACAATCAATGCATATAAATCACATGCTATAATACATAGTGTGGGGCTGAAAGGATTTCTTGTTCTGTGGCAGAACACAAGTCCTAGCATCCCAACAGATGTAGGTTGCTCATTAGCAGTCTTGCTGTGCAGGGGATCTTGGGAAGACAAAGTACCTAGAGTAGATCATAAACTAAGCATTTATGGGGTTGTGATTGGGTGGTAAATTCTCTTAATCTCCAAAAAGTCATTGTTTTCAGGCTGTAATTATCTGGAGATTAGGGACATAAGGGGCAGATTTACTAAGGTTTGAATGGTAAATTTGAATTGTAGATTTTTTTTTTTTTTTGGTCAAAACTTGGTCAAAAAATTTGAATTTGAAATCAGCAACTCAAATTTGAATTTGAATGTGAGATTTATCACAGTAGATTTTCTTGATTCTCTGTTTGTTTCCCACTAAGTAACGTAATGTATTTAAAGAGGAACTAAAGTCTAAAATAGAATAAGGCTAGAAATGCTGTATTTTGTATACTAAACATAAACATGAACTTACTGCACCAGAAGCCTAATCAAACAAATGTTTGATGCTTTCAAAGTTGGCCACAGGGAGTGTCATCTTGTAACTTTGTTAAACATCTCTGCAAGACCAAGACCACGCACATGCTCAGTGTGGTCTCGGCTGCTGTTGGGAGATTAACCTTAGGGACCGTCATAAATGATCAAAACAGCACAAGTTATATCATTTCTGGCATAGAAGATGATACAGCAAGACTGATTAATAATCAGAATATACAGTTAATATACAGTGAATACAAATTTCTACATGGTCGCCAGCTGCTCTACAGGGAAACAAACAAAGCTGCTCAAGGTCAGGGAAGTAAGGTGGGGGGCTCACCCTGCCATTTGAAATGATAGTTAGTTAGGGACTGTCTGAAGTTTCCTATCCTCAGCAAGTAAAACGAAGGGAGAATTTCACTGCATACAGTCAGGTTTCTTATAAAAATGGTACACACATTTTTTAATTAAAGTATATTGGAGATAGGTTCCTTTTTCATTAAAGAAAGTAAAAATGGGATTTTATTTTTTTTGCCTTTACATTCCCTTTAAGATGCTGGGCTCACCGATCAGAGATCTGCATCCCTAGGTCTTGTTTAGGTGGTACTGATGGAGTATGAATTTGAATAATTATACATTCAGTGCTATGAATTTTTTGTAAGTAATTCATTTATAATGTACTTTTGCTCCGTACTGGTAAAAATGTTGTGTTTTTAGTTTATATAAACAAGCTGCTGTGTAGCCATGGGGCAGCCATTCCAAGCTGAAAAAGTAGAAAAAAGGCACAGGATATACAGCTCTACTGTGTATCCTGTGCCTTTTCTCCTTTTTTTAAACAGAATGGATGCCCCATGGCTACACAGCAGCTTGTGTTTCTGAAATAGACACAACAATTTTTTATCAGTGTAGCGCAACAATACATAAAATATGAATTACTTTAAAACACTTAAATTTTTTGGAGTTACTGTTCCTTTTCGTGTACTTTTCTGTGTTAAAAAGAGTATGTGGGCTTTTTACTTTCCCTGCGCCCTGCATTTATAAAGCAGCTAGGGTATCCTAATTTTTGTTTTTTATTAAATTAATGGGAATTTAAAACATGGATAACAAATGTTTTATGCTTCGGCTGTTGAAAAGCTACAACTCTCAACAGCCCCATTTGGAAAGACTGGCCCACACTTCCAATTCCACCCTAAGGATGGGCCTCTAGAACATAATATTATGCTGTTTATATCGGATAGATCTATTCTCATGTGTCACAATGGTTTATACATGGGCTTTAATGTGATATATTCTTATACCTTCAATAATCAGGTTTGCTGCAAGATATGACATTCATCCATTCAGTAAGGTCATCTAATATGCTCAGGGCTCCAATTTTATTCAAGATTAAAAACATCTGAGTATTTATTATTTGTAATAGGACATGATTACCCCTTGGGTACGGCAGGACAATGATCTTTGCACTCATGTTTACGTATTGTGTTGCCACTGTCTGGTTATAAGAGATAAGCAAATTATTTATGGATATTACCTTTTAATATGAATTGCTCTCTCTGTTAATGTTTATCCGTTTGCATGAAATATCCGACTAAAATAATAGCAGAGTCATCATGTTTTAATGAACAATCTGAAAATGATTATTGCTATCATCATCAAGTATTTATAATGCCACAGTTAGTAATGAGTGAACCTGTACCAATTTCCCGTGCCAAAAAATGAATAAAACTGTAGAATTTGGTGAAACAGAGTGAAGAATGTGAAGTGTCAAATTACACTGCACTTAATGCTTTAGCACAGGGGTCCCCAACCTTTTTTGTACTCATGAGCCACATTTAAAAGTAAAAAGAGTTGGAGAGCAACACAAGCATGAAAAAGTCAATAGGGATGTCAAATAAGGGCTGTGATTGGCTGTTTGGTAGCCTCTATATGGACTGGTAACCTACAGGAGACACTGTTTGGCAGTACACCTGTTTTTTATGCAACTAAAACTTGTGTCCAAGCCTGGAATTCAAAAATAAACACCTGCTTTGAGAGCAACATCCAAGGGGTTGGAGAGCGACATGTTGCTCGCGAGCTACTGGTTGGGGACCACTGCTTTAGCGTATACATTGCTCTACCTGGTTAGAGAGGGTTTTTTTTCAGTGCAAAAGTCTGGTGAAATAAAATGCATATCGAAATTCTTACATGGATTTGTGACATTTTTGTAGCCGAAAGCACAAGTTTTCTGCAGAACTCCAAGCATTTTTCTATGCAGGTTGGATCAACTGGGGACCTTAAAGTCCCTTTTAGTGCCACATCTCATACATAGTTTTTATCTGTTTTTCTGTTCTTGACTCAGAGTAGTCCAGCACTGCAGAATTGTAAGTGAGCATCACCATTGTGTGACTTGTGTCACCATAGTTAGCAGAAGGGGGTAAACAGAGAATAATCTGTCAATATACAGATGTAAGAGGTGTCTATAATTTCCAAGTGCTTTCACAGTGAGCAGAAAAATATAAAAAACTGTCACATTAGGGAGAATCTTGTCACATTCCTAGTGGTATTATGTTGGTGGCTTGCGCACAACTTCTATATGATATATGAAGTTTTACATTACCTCATTTAAAAGGTGGTGCGTGAGATTAATTCAAATTGAACAGAAAGTGGTGAAAAAGAATCTCCTTATTCACACACAGTAAATTACTTCATTTAATTAGTTCATTTATTATTTATTAAACTAGAAATTATTATTTGAGGTTTTTTAATCTTTGTACAAAAATATATAAAAAAAATGTAAAGTATTTAGTATTATCAAATTTCATGTATATACATCAATTACCAATATGTTATGCATTATTAAATTTCATATACACATATCAATTGCCAATATTATTTTTCCAAAGTTAATTTGAGTTACAGTTGTTTTTAAATATTTGTTAAAAGTACGACTTGTGGAGATGTTAGCAAATTGGCTCGGTACCAAGGGGGTTATTTATAAAGGTCTGAACTTATCTCAATATTGGCTGCTACAAACTCTGATCTAAGCAGCTCGGGTTATTAACGCTTATTTATTATTACATTTTCCCGATATTGTGCTTTGCGGTAAAAACTTTTTCACAATTTTTTCGGAGTTTTCATCCGAAACCTCAGACTTTTTTCCCGAAACCTCTGAAAACTCCAGGGTTTGGCACGAGACCCAGTGCACATCAATAAAATCATCGGGACTTCTCCCATTGACTTATATGCAACCTCGACAGGTCTAAGATGCCGGGACTTCAGATTCAGAGTTTTCCAGCCTCCGGGTTTAATAAATTCTGAAAAAATTTGTGATTTTTTAAAAACCTGATTTTATATAGAAAAAAAATCAAGAAGTATCCGCAAATGTCTTTCACTGGCAGCTAATTAGCTTGGGAGTAGCATTACGTGTCCGCTCTTGTTGCAATATAGTTATGAGGTCAGAAATGAAACAATGTAATCCGGAACTTTACATATCAAACAACGCTTCCTTTGTTGCGCACAACGGCTCTCCGGCTCTGACACACGCGGTTAAAGTTTTTTGCCTCTTATTTTTAGCCTTATAATACATGAGGCTGTTGCCTCAGCGGCAGCAGCCCCAGGATCACCCCTAACTGAACTTACTGCATCAGCCAAGGTTGAGCATCTTTATAATAATAATGATCCAGGCTTTATGCACAGGACTGGAAATCTGTGGGTTCTGGCAAATGCCAGAGGGGCTGCTGTATGGTTCCATAGAAAGTTACCATATAGTGGGCTGGTAGGGGGCTCTGGGCTTCTGTGTACTTGGAATGGCAGAGCCTATTTTGAATCCCAGTCCCGGCCTGCACAGAAGCCCCATCTTGCATTTTGTTAGGAGTGTCAGTGACATGGACATGCTCAGTTGGATTTGAGCAGCTGTTGAAAAGCTAAGCTTAGGGGTTTGGCAGAATTCATCAAGCAGAAAATGAGACTGGCCTGTCATAGAAGGTGATGCTTTATCTTTACTGCTAAAGGGCTGTGGTTGCCTTGGGCTGGTACAAAAGCCCAAAACATAATGTACAACTTTTCTGCCCTACTTCTTTAGTTACATGACATGAAGGGGCACATTTACTATCGGTCGAATATCGAGGGTTAATTAACCCTCGATATTCGACCGTCGAAGTGAAATCCTTCGACTTCGAATATCGAAGTCAAAGGATTTACCGCAATTCACTAGTTCGAACAATCGTAGGAAAAATCGAACGATCGAACGATTAAATCCTTGATCCTCGAATGATTTTCCTTAGATAAAAAAATACTTAGCCCCATAGGCTAACATTGGTGCTCGGTAGGTTTTAGGTGGCGAAGTAGGTGGTCGAAGTTTTTTTTAAAGAGACAGTACTTCGATTATCGAATGGTCGAACTATTTTTAGTTCGAATCGACTTTAATAAAAAAAAGCCGGCATGACTATGCATGCATTGGCTGCTGGATTTTAAAGAAAGAGGGAAGGAAGAGAATTGCTTGAATGCACATACCCTGGGTCGGCGCTGTTTCCTGCTAATAGGAGCAGGGGTATCAGGTAAGTTATTACAATACTTGGGAGGTGCCCTAACATTTGGAACACTCATAAATTGGACCGTTACTTCTTTTTTAACACTACTAGATGCTTCCCTCTGAAGGTCAAACAGGCATACTGAAAGACGCAGTAAAGACATTTCAGTGCAATTTTTTTTAAGTTTTTTTTTTTTTTAATATGCCTAAGCCAATATATTTCAGATAAATATACACGTGTGGTATTGGAAAGATTTTCCTAGTGGCACAGTAAATGGCAAGGGGCATAAAAGAATTAAGAAGTATTTATAAACTGAAAATTTTGTATATGCCAGGGTTTGGAAAACTTGTGAATTTATTTACTCATAGATCTGTCAGGGTTATATATTCTTCACAGAATAGTGAAGTATATGATAGTAGGATTTAGTAGGACGAGTCTGCGTCTGTTAGGCTGGTATTCTGTCCAGATTGAATTGCTTGTAAAATATTTGTACAATTTTTGCATTCCACATTGAAGGAAAATATAGCTTGGAAAAATGCAGGGCATAGCAATGATTAACACTGCCTACAGAGCTGTATTTGTTTTCTGAAATACATTTTTCTAAAGAAAATTCCTACATTGGCATTCTTAAGCTTTATCTTGGTAATTAATCACCATTTTTTCCCTCCTCACAGCCTTTTTATAAACAATCTGAACAGCAGAGACTGCCAGTGTGCATGGTAGATGCTGAAGATCCATAAAGATAGACCCATCAGTTTTCAACCTTTGGACTCACCAGTTAATGTTTCACTAATTACCAGTGCACTTGTACGACCCTCTAGCCCTATCTGCTAAGGTGACGAGATATAAAGGGAAGAATTTTTTTTCCCACTCACATTCTGACGGCACCATGGGCAAGGGATTTTATGTCAGCACGCTTGTATTAGCTGTTGCCATCATATTCTCGGTGGCTGCTGTGTCTACTATCATAGCCCTTGCAGTTGTTTGCTCTCAAGAAATGGCCAAAAATAATGATGTTGCTAAGCCACCCGATGAAACAACTACATCTAGCACTAAGCCACCCGAAAAAACAACTACATCTAGCACTAAGCCACCCAATGAAACAACTATATCTAACAATAGCACATCAACAGCCACCACTGTGCAGTCCAATGACCCTTGGAACAAGTACCGGCTTCCAAAAACCTTGACACCTGTTCATTACGATATTGAGCTTCAGCCATTCTTGGAGAAAAATACAGCTGGCCTTTATGTGTTCCATGGCAAAAGTACTGCCTTATTCCTATGTAACAATGCCACTGACCTCATCTTGATCCACAGCAACAAACTTAACCACACCAAATTTAATAACTTTGATGCCAAATTAACGGATGGCTCCAGGGAAGTAGCTTTGAAGAACACCTTCTTTCAAAAAGACAAGCAATTCTTGGTGGTACAGGTTGCTGAGACTCTGGAGGCTGGGAAACAGTATGCTCTTTACACAGAGTTTGTTGGGGAGCTGGCAGATGACTTGGCTGGATTCTATAGAAGTGAATATAGAGAAGGCAATGTAACCAAGTAAGACTACCAACATTATCTTTTGAGCCTGTAGTGGTACATGTTGACTATATTACTTTTATAAGTTAACATAAAACTTAGAACATTTAAGTATCTGGTTTATGTATATATTTAAAAAGTATTCTTATATGCATCAACGTATTCATTCATTCCAGAGTATTAACTGCATAGATGATGTAAAATTTATGTCTCCAAAAGGCTGGTCAGGGATAGAAATTATTTTAATCTTACAAATTAGACCACATTCATTTCAATGGAAAAAGAGTGTTCTGTTTAAAGAGAGTGATTTCAAAGAACACGGTGAGCCAGTTGAGCCAAATTCTTCATCTGTACAGTGGGTGGGGTGCCATGGAGCCTCCTTATTTGATCCATGTGTCACAATATAGACAGATGATCAAATCTCTGGTGTTTCAGTGCCAGATGGAACTTTTTAACTTGTCCAATAGATATCTGAATAGTTTTAGACAGATATCGGACAGGCATCAGACAATAAATTGCCTAATCAGTCTGGAGGGAGCAAGTCGGCAGGTTTTTTAAATCCTGGCTTAGATATAGTTGAATAAAAACCATATGTACTGCCAAACAGAGCCTCCACTTACTGTGTACCACAGAGCCAATCACAGCCCTTATTTGGCATCCCAGTGACCTTTTTTCATGCTCGTATTGCTTCCCAACTCTTACATTTGAATGTGGCTCACGGGTAAAAAAAAATAAAAATTTTTGGGGACCCCTGATCTAAATGTTAATACAGGTGTATTTTCTCAGAACAAATTTCTTGTTATAATTAAAATTAAAGGTCTACCATTTGCAGAAATAAATGCTTTACACAAATTATTAAAGCTGAAATATAACTCAGCCTAGGATAACTCATCATTGCAGTGAATTGCAGTTATACATGAACCATAAAGCAAAAAGTATTCTTAGTGCAGATAACCACTCAGAGCTAATTATTGTTGACTAGCCATAGCTGGTTCTCTGAAGCAAATTTATAACAGTTTATGGTTGGAAATACACAATTTTTTTAAACTGCAAAAAAAATCAAGTGAAATACTTTGGATTGTAATAACGGTAGACTTTAATTACTATATAATTACATGTGTTTTCTGGTGACAGGATCATTGCGACAACTCAGATGCAGGCTCCTGATGCAAGGAAAGCTTTCCCCTGCTTTGACGAGCCAGCAATGAAAGCTACTTTCAGCATCACTCTGAAGTACAAGCAGCCTTACAAGGCCATGTCCAACATGCCAGAAATCAGTAAGTCATTTTCTCCTAAACTGGGCAGGATTATATTAAGTCCAGAGATAAAGGTCTATAGGGGTCTGTTTACTGAAGTTGGTAAAAAATTTATATCACCCATTATTGCTGAGAATATTCTTGCGACAAAATTATCGCATGTTTACTAAAGTGCAATGAGACAAATTTGCCTTGGTGGTGTGAATTGTGGAATCATAGCAGTTTGTTTCAGCTTTATTTCTGGCAAATTGTGAGTTGTTGGTGCTCATTTAGGTTACCTGCATAATCTGCTTTAAATCTTTTGATTTTTTGGCACCACTGCCAATGGCCACACTAATGAATATATTTATATGAATGAGTTTATATAAAATAGTATTTATTACCAGTTTATAATGTATTATTAATTCTACTTAGGGCCAATTAAGTACTATCAGGAATACATTATTTTTATATTATATTGATTTTTTTTTATGAATTCACAAAAAATATATTTATAAATATCATTCTTCCCAATATACTGACTATACGATATAGTGGAGCTCCCGGTTGCCATCTTGCGGATCTTAGTGTAGTCTTCGGGTCTCAACGCTGATTTGCGGGTGCGCGGTTGGAGCCAATTCCTGACATGGCCCCAATGTGAATGGGCCGGCACTATATGAAGATCCGGAAGAGCTTCCCTGCATTTAAGGGTCAACGTTTTTAACAGGGTTTTTTAACACTAAAGCATATCGCTGGGAGGTAGAGGGGGGCAATGCCTGAAAGCTTGGGGGGTTTATGGTAGGGGGGGCTTAGTTCTCCTTTAAGGATGTTGAAGAAAATGCAAGTAAGTTCAGGATGTCACTCACTTTTACCGTAGTCAGTTTGTCCTAAACCTCAGAGGCTTTTTAGTTAGAATTTATACATAATATATGATCATATATTTTAGACACCTATAAGCTATAAGCTATTTCAGTCCAGTGAGTTATAACAATAGACATGAGTGAGCGCCAGCAGCAGAAGTCTATCATTAATAGAATTGACTGTGTTCTGGTAACATAATGTAAGTGTTATTTTAAATACAGTATCCATCTATCTGTGGGCTTTCACCCCTAAATGAAGCAAAAAGCTCTGATATGTTTCTCCCATACCTCCCATTCCCATTCTCACATTTTTGTGACTTGTAAACATATCTTGTTATTCTAATATTCTTATAACCAAAGAACATGGATACAAGTACTGCCAATATTGATAACAAAAATCAATATTCTTTTGCTCCTGGTGCTACAATTTTCATAAGTTCCATCAGTGCAAGCAGAATTCATCTTCCTAACTGCTAATTATTATTTTGTAGGTCATGAATTTGTACTTGAAAATGGACAACAATGGACGATCTCAAAGTTTGACAAAAGTCCAAGGATGTCCTCGTATCTGGTGGCATTCATAGTGTCAGAATTTGAGGCAGTTGGGAATCCTGCCAATGGTACCGTTACTGGGGTAGGTCTATTTGTATTATATTAGAGTATATTATTTCTTACAGGAAAAAGACACCAAAAGTGAAATCATTAGAAATCCCACCAAATTTCTGTGACAAAGTAAATGGAAAAGGCTTGGGTTAGATATCTGTTGTCATTATTGTTTTGAACTATGTCTCTTTCTTTTTAGACCAATCTCTATTTCACATGATGTTATTTAAACCACTGCCTCTTTGCTAAAGGCCATTGGTGGGAAAGTTAAGAGTGCCCAGGCAATTATTTTTTATCTTCTCAGATTCCCCCTCATCTTGTATAATACCAATGGCCCGAAGGAAAGCTAATGTAATTCCTCTATAGGCTTAAAGTATGAATCTGTGAATTGTAGCCATATGTAGAAGTTTTTTAAAAACTTTTTAAAGAGGCAACATCCAAGTTTATGTCCTGGAGAACAGCATTATGACTCAGCATGTGTCTGTGAAGGATAGAACGTGTTAACTAACTCTGATGAAGTTAGATGATGAAGAAAAGCAAAAACTAATGTGGCATTAAAAGGGAAATGTTGTCCTCAACCAGTCTCTACTACACCTTTAATCCCCAAGGTCCCTTTGAGGATACCAATCAACAGTATAAATAATTAAAAGGTGTAACAAGAAAACTGAATTAATATGTATGTATACAATCATTTATTAATGAGTTAATCACTTAAAAACTGTCAAGGCCAGGGCTCCAAATTCATCCATGCAAATTCATAAAAAATTGAATAAAGTAAATAATCACTTGTTACAGATCAAGGCAATCAATAGCTAATCATGAATTTCATAGATAGTAAAGTTCATTCATAGGGACCCCCAAAATTCTTAATCCGGAATTCCATTTTATCAAAGATATATATGAGTTATAGTTCAATAAGAACATAAATGTCCACAGTATCTCCTGCGCTACATATTTAAATTATTAGATGATGAGCAGAGGTATTGCCAAATAAACATTGTCTTTTAAACCAATACATTTGTTGTAAAATGTATGTCTTTTTACTACAATCTTGATGGTGCTAATCTACAATTATAGAGACCTGGCTAAGAGTTACTGTACATAGAATAGCTGTCACTGGTACATTCAGAGTTTTATACTGGGCTCACACTTATATATAATTCGTTTATTAATAAATTAGATGAGAAAACTGAAAGCAATACATCTGTGTTCAATGACTATACAAAACTGTGCAATGACTCCATTCAGGATGTATTTTTCTTGCAGAGAAATCAAAATCTAAACAAATTAGACCAAACAGGACTACGCGTGTCCTTGATGGGACAAATAAAAACAAATCTCTACTTGTGTATTTGTG
Source organism: Xenopus petersii (assembly GCA_038501925.1). Lineage (NCBI taxonomy): Eukaryota > Metazoa > Chordata > Amphibia > Anura > Pipidae > Xenopus > Xenopus petersii. The sequence continues at coordinate 90,642,848 of CM076677.1, forward strand.
TATAATAAACTAATAATGTCAGGCAAATGCAGAGAGGGACAGTGAGATATTGTCCTATATTAAAAGGGGTAGAGATTCATGATTCATGTGTAGAGGAGGTAATTCTTACCCTTTACAAAGCCCTGCTAAGGCCCCCTTTAATATGTGTAATGTGGTGTTCCACGTGTGGTTTTGTTTTTAACCATAGGTTATAGAAGGTTGCAAATGAGAGAATAAACAGAGAAAGAACAATGTTTGGACAATAATATGTTTTGTTTGTAGAGCTTCTGCAGCATATATAAAAATAAGCTTTACTCTACAGGTACAGATCTGGGGTCGTAAACAAGCCATCGTTGTAGAGAAGCAAGGGGAATACGCTCTCAGAGTAACAAAGCCAATCCTTGAATTTTTTGAGGAATATTATCATACTCCCTACCCTCTACCAAAATCAGGTTTGTATTGTGGCATGCTCTACAATAAAATCTAGCAACGAAAGTTAAGCTGCAAAGCCAAGTGTGTGCATGGTACATGTGGTTGATGTTGCTCTGTGCAGTAGATACAATATTTACAGATATTCTGTTAGTATGAGCAACACCTTATTATGGGGAGATGATCCTCACTTACTAAAGATATTTCAATCGATTAATTTCTTCCTTTAGATCAGGTAGCACTGCCGGATTTTAATGCAGGAGCCATGGAAAACTGGGGACTGGTGACATACAGAGAAACAGCTTTGCTGTTCGACAAAAATGTATCATCCATTGAGAATAAGGAGAGAGTAGTCACAGTAATAGCCCATGAGCTTGCCCATCAGGTAATGCATTTCTGTTTTTAAACAAATAAGCCCATAACTGGCCTTAGGATATACCATATAAATGATATTGCTATAAAACAATGCAATAGCACACACAGAAGTTGAGACACGATTGTAGTTTAAATTAGGTTTACCAGATTGCTTAAAAATTCAGGGCCATGCCTAATAAAGGCATGATGCAGGGCTGCACTAATTGCATTTAAATTAAATTGCACTCAGACCAGCATCTGCTTATAGATTGTAATGCCATAAAAAAGAAGAAAATATCTGGTCAGCTAATTAGCTCATTAGACACAGCTTACTAGTTGGATAACAGAATCTACTGATAATCACTGGGGTCTTTAGGTCTTTGGACAATAAAGCTTAAATGTAATTTTTTACAAGTTAAATTTACTTACACAATCTATTTTGCAGTGGTTTGGAAATTTGGTGACCATAAGGTGGTGGAATGATCTATGGCTGAATGAAGGTTTTGCCACCTATGTTGAATATTTGGGTGCAGACAAAGCTGAGCCTGACTGGAACATAGTAAGTTCTATCATACTTGAGTATTAGGGACCGCAACACTAAACACGGGCTATGCACACTAAAAACAGCACACTTGCTGAAACACCTTATAATTCTCCAACCTTTCTTTCTTTATTCTCCTAAGCAGAAATGCACAGATAATAAAGTATCTCTTTAGCTGAAGTATAGGGTCAAAGCAACAGCCTCCCAAACAAATATCCAGTTGGTAACAATCACTGTAAGGATGTGTCAATGGCGGAGCTCACCCCAGCACGATAGCGTTTCCCAGCTAGGTCATTGCTCTTGCGAGAGTTCGGCAACTCCTATCCGAAAACTTCATTGCTTCACAATACTGTTACCTGCATCGAGTGCTGACCCAAATATCCACCGGAGTCGCTAGTCTTAATAACAATGCGGCTTTATTAAAACACACAATGTTATAATAATATGGCAGTGGGGTGCAAAAAAACTTACGCGTTTTGTGCCTCTACACTCAGCACTTCCTCAAAGTCTAGCTCTGGACGGGTATTAAAATCAGCTTTGAAGCTGAAGTTATTAGCAATTCTGCTATCATGAAAACCAAAAAATACATGTATGGGATCCGTAATCAGAAACCCATTATACAGAAAGCTCTGAATTATCGGAAGGCCATTTCCCGTAGACTCCATTTTATCCAAATAATTACATTTTTTTAAAAATATTTCATTTTTCTTTTTAATAATAAAAGAGTACCTTATCCAAGTGAAGATATAATTACTCATTATTGGAGGCAAAACCAGGCTATTGGGTTTATTTAATGTTTAAATAATTTTTTAGTTGACGAAAGGTATGAAGATCCAAATTACAGAAACATGCCTTATCCGGAAAACCCCAGGTCCTGAACATTCTGAATAACTGGTCCCATGCCTGTAATGTAAATGGCTAAAGTGCTCAGGAGATCATCATGAGCAGTCCTACATTCGTTTCTTGCCTTTAGCTCCCCTTTAAAATAAGGTGTAGTTCTAAACCAGTATTCTAATCTGCTCCTTCATAAAACAAATGTCTTTGCCTTTTTTTTCCCTTAGCCATACACCTAACTGGACCAGAACTACCTGGTTCTGTCTGATTGTACCTTATGTTGTTTATTCCTGTTTAACAGAAAGACTTGATAGTACTAAATGATGTGCACAGAGTCATGGGTGTTGATGCATTGGCTTCCTCCCATCCGCTCACATCAAAGGAAGAAGAAGTGAACTCACCTTCTGAAATTAGTGCCCTTTTTGACTCCATCGCTTACAGCAAGGTAAAATATACTTTCGTTTTCTAGCCTTCTGTTTAATAAGTATCAGCAGAGAGTAATAGATATTTAGGCAGACTAAGCATTCCAAATAGAGAATGCTTGTCCCAAAACCTTTTTACTCTTGAGCCATAGTTAAATGTAAAAAGAGCAAGCATGGAAATAGTTGCCAAATAAGGGCTGTAATTGGCAATTTGGTAGCCCCTGTGTGAACCAGTAGCCTACAAGAGGGTCTGTTAGGCAGTACATCTAGTTTTTATGTAATCAAGTCACAAATTAAAAAAGAAGCACCTGCTTTGAGGCCACGGGGAGCAACATGAAAGGGTGTTGCTCGTGAGCAACTGGTCGGGGAACACTAGTCTAAGCTTTCCTTTGGAAAACCGTTGGTAGCCTCCACAAACAAAATTGTCATCCTCCTCCCCTGTTAGTAAGGCAGAACAGTGGTGGGATCAGAAAATCTATATCACATTTCTCCTTTTTCTCTAGGGTGCCTCTGTCATCCGAATGTTGTCTGAATTTCTCACAGAGCCTCTGTTTGTTAATGGAGTGGCGGTAAGTTTCAGCCATTATAAAAGAATGGCATTATCTCATGTGATAAATAACATTAATGATAATATTCTACTTTTTTAGAGTTACCTTAAAGGGTTTGAATACAACAACACTGTATATAGTGACCTTTGGGCACATCTGCAAAAGGTAAGCATAAAAGCAAGCACTGAATCATAATCAGGTTGTAGAAACAGACCTGAATATCTGGGAACAGTGTGTGGCAGGGAAGGTGTAAGAACACTGGAAGGACAGTCATAGTTTATAAACCTCTGTAGTGTTCAGCCTGTTGACCAAATAATTAATCTCAATCACTTTCTATGAAAATGTTATTTTAACAATGACAACTTCATCAACTTCAAATTCAGGTGCATAGTCTCTTCATTGGCTTAGAAGTAATAGGAGGCATTATGCCAATGTGAGGAGATCTGCAAACACTAAAATACAGAAATCATCATTTTCTAGACTAGTCTTAATAGTGATTACATTTTGGGCTGAAACACTATAACCTGCAGCCGCTAAAAAAAAACAATTTCCAGCTTGACACTGAAGGCTTGGCGCTGATATTTGTACAACAACAATATCTGGGGAACTTCAGGTTAGCTATGTGCTATGTGAACTGGTTGGAAAAAAGTAAATGATGTTTAGAGGTCTATACAGAATTAATAATGTATGTAATGATTTCCTTTACAGGCTGTAGATAGTCAGGATATAGTGAAACTTCCACTGTCCATCAACCAAATCATGGATACGTGGGTCCTACAAATGGGATTCCCGGTGGTGACAATAGACACAGCAACTGGAACAGTTACCCAGAAACACTTCCTTCTTGATCCTGACTCAGTGGTCACACGGCCATCACCATTTGGGTATGGATGAACACAGAGATAATCTGAAAATTTGCCAATTTATTAATAGCTCCAATGCATATTTTCACCAAGAGTATTTAGTAAATAGCATTATAAAAATAGAGCAGCACTTCTGCATGTCATTATCAACATCAAATCATCCACCCTAATATCTCGCATATGTTATTTCTCTATGGTATAAATTCACCAGCATATTTTCCCTAATTGTATATTCCCATTGTATGGGGAATATATGCTAGATAATTTACACAGCAGCCCTCTTGATTCCTCAAGAGATCAGTTCTCTTATCCTTTATGGCTAACATTTCACTTACACAGCCAATGGCACATGTGTATCTTTTATTTCCTCCTGAATGGGAGCCCCCTCGGCATATAGATTGGAAAATGTAATTTTACAAATACAATCTTTCCCTTAAATTGTGGTGATTATAAATATGTTTTCTATTGTGAATTTCATGTTTCATGTTTTTCTGACTTATTTTTCAGTTACAAATGGATTGTACCAATCAGTTATAAAACATCCAGCAAAGGTGGCAACAACATATGGCTGCAAAAAGAATCAGGTTGGTATTGAAGGGAATAGCATAAGGGTGTCCATCCTCCAGCCAGCCCTCCAGCATTCAACTTTCAAGGAATTCTGGGATTTGTAGTTCATCTATTACTCCCCTGGTTTATACATTCTTAGTTTTTTCAAGTCGATGCCCACTCCCTGGCCATGTGCCACCCTTCCTCGATGGAGCACTGTCACACACAGAGAGTGCTGCATATACAATAAGGTGCAACTACAGCTTCCAAAAAGCCTTGTGCCTCTGGGTACAACATGTAGTACATGGGGGCTTTTCATGTAGTACATGTCTTTTGGGCTTACACCTTTCTTAGAGTCCTACCCAAATGTGCAATGATAGTGTTCTATGGAATATTATCACATGGAAAGCAAAACTCTTTGGGGTGCCAATTTCTTTGACATTGAATAAAAAATCACTTACTTTTTTACCTTGGGCTAGTGCTCTGTAAAAAAAATGCATTGGCCTTGGGTACTTCTCCTCTGATGACCACCAGTTTACCATCTTCAGTAAATTTTATTATGCTTAGCATGAGGTTGGTTCAGGCCAGCTCCTTGAGAAATTCCTAAAGATGGCAGTGCAGCATCAGAGGAAGAGTGCCAATTGGAGTAAAAAAATTGCGTTCAATAAAGTTTTATTGTTCATTTAATATAAACAAACATGTTTGTAATTTAGAGGTTGAATAAAAATGGGCAACATGGTAAATTGTGTTCCCTTGAGACACGTGGAGACACAGGCACCAAAACTTAGTCTGTAGGATCTATATGGTATGGACTTGCTGTGCCAAGCAATTATAATTATATAATGAATAAGGTATTCCCTATTGTATAATATAAGGATATTATAAGTCACCGACAAAAGGATAAACAGGATAACATAGATTCCCTCTTTCTCTCTCTCAATTTCTTTCACTTTATTAGACACTGTTAATGATTTTAAAATAACTGGAAATGACTGGCTTCTGGTAAACCTAAATGTCACCGGATATTACAGAGTGAATTATGATGACAGCAACTGGATCCGCCTAATAACGCAGCTGCAAAGCGATCATCAAGTAAGTGACATGTAAGAAACAGAGAGCAACAGGGGCATTGTTGAATTCAAAGGAGGTGAGCACCTCGCCTTAAAAGGGAACTATCATGATAACTGAAATTGTATATTAGCTTCATCTTGTTGATACTTTCAAAATGTAATCTAAGATTCTGTACAGTTTCCGAAATAATCAAGTTAATCTTCATGATACCCCTCTAAGCAATATGTCTCTCTATCAGCTGGTTTGGTGTAAGAGACAGATTTTTAAAAGACAGTTTTAACAGTTTTGTAAACCATAAAAAATAGGCCACTTGTGCATTGAGAAAGCCGGTTGGGCTCTCCAAGTGAAGGAAAGAGCAGCAGCAAATCTCTTTTCTAAGACTACTGGCACACTAGGCTGATTCTTGCTCTGGTGTAGCAGAATGCACTTTGGTACTGAAATATGCTCTGTCTGCCTGCACCTGGGCCAATACAATGGCTCTGGGTTCAAGCACAACAATAAGCTGATGGGAGCATGGGGACCGATTCTCAATCTGCATTTATCCGCCTGGTGTGACAGTAGCTGGTGAAGAGGAAATCTGGCAGGGCTTATAACAAGAGGCAATGTTTCAATTAACTATTTTTCATATTGTGTCTCAGGCAGTTCCTGTTATTAACCGTGCCCAGATCATTGATGATGCCTTTAATTTAGCAAGGTGAGTATGTCTCCTGTCCGCTGTGCCTGTGCTAATATATGTTGTCTGAGCAAATAATGCAAGTGGAAGGTTTTACTAAAATCCTAAACATGGCCACACTACAGGCAGTCTTTAAGGCAGTGATCCCCAACCAGCAGCTCACGAGCAACATGTTGCTCCCCAACCCCTTGGATGTTGCTCACAGTGGTTTCAAAGCAGGAGCTTATTTTTTAATTCCTGGTTTGGGGCAAGATAGGATTGCATAAAAACCAGATGTACTGCCAAACAGAGCCTCCTGTAGGCTGTCAGTCCACATAGGGGCTACCAATAGCCAATCACAGCCCTTATTTGGCACCTCCCAGGAACATTTGTCATGCTTGTGTTGCTCCTCAACTCTTTTTACAATTGAATGTGGCTCACGGGTGAAAAAGGTTGGGGACCCCTGCTTTAAGGTAACCAAATGCAGGGAGGTATGCCTACCCATTTGAGTTCTAAAACTTGTGGATCAAGGCTATGGTGGGCTCCTCACTAAATCCTCTTCTCAGTCTTCTGACTATCCTGGTCTATTACTTACTTCTATAATCAGACCCTGATTTATGAAAAGGTGCAATGGCCCAGTCATAGGGCGGCATGATTTTAGCTGCATCTGGGCTCACACATTCCTTCATTGCTAGAGACCCCAGGGGCACTGGGGACTGGGTGTGCAGGAGATTTTAATAGTTGCTTGAATCTCCTGCCCGCCTTTAAGAATGAGTTAGTGCCAGCAGGGGCGCTCCACCAATGAGGCGAGTTGAGGCACTCACCTCAAGCGGCAGTACCCCCTGGTTACCAGGGGCTTCAAAAATGCCGCTCCTGGTAACGAAGAGGTGAATTTCTGCTTTTCAACGAATTTCAACATGGACCTCCCCGACCCCTCCAGTGTCACGTGGACTGTCCCCGACCCCTCCGGTGCTGAAGAGGTGAGTGCCGTGGGAAGGGGTGGGGGCGGCAAAAGGAAGGTCGTCTCAGGTGGCAAAATGACCAGGATCGCCGTGAGTAAACAGAGAATGCATGTTTTTTTGCATTTGGTATCTGAGCCCTCATGTATTAGACTTTATTCAAAGATAACTGAAATATAATTATTCAATTATAATTGGAATATACAAACACTCTTATTGACTTCAGTTGTATGCTTTATGTTTCAGGGCAAAACAACTAGGCATAACAACAGCACTGGATACCACTAAATATATCTCTGCAGATAGAGAGTACATGCCATGGCAAGCAGCTCTGAGCGGTCTCAGTTACTTTACACAGATGTTTGATCGAACAGAAACTTTTGGATCAATGAAGGTCAGAACCCACTATTATGCTTTGGTGGTTGCGTATTGTCCCACCTGTGCTGCAGCAGCTTTTTTCCCAAATTGGAGGATATTTAAGAAGGAAAATATCAAAGCTGCACCGAGGAAAACCTCTGAAATCTGGGCAGGCTGTGCACAAAGCTGACTGTCTGGTTCAAAACTGGACAGGTGACAACCTTGTGTAGATCGCTGGTATGGCCCAAGGGCCAAAAGATTGGATCAACCCAATAAAATCCATTACCTGGGTGACCAAATATCTAAATATCTTCTCTTTAGTGATATAGGAGAATCTAAAAGGGAGCATTAAGTAATAACTAAAACCATTCTTCAATTGTGCTATATTTTAATATTCTAACACAAATATGAAACTCTGGGAAGATAATCTGTTTTGCAAACATAAAGCTGCAACCCCCAGGCAGGCAAAGAGACTGCTTCCTCTGTTGTTATGTCTTTAAACCTGGAACAGCATTGCCCTCTATGGGATTATGTAATGAAAGATGAAACGTTTGATGCAGGTCTAGTCATCAACCAATCAACAGGTAGCATTTTGTTTGCTGTTTAAAAGCAAACATCTAAGTAGTTGCTATGGGTTACTGCACCAGGAAAAAAAATTATGCCTTGGGGGGGGTAATGTTTTTTTTTTTTTTTGCACACACATGTCCTGAATATACATTTCATTGAAAATGCACAGTGAATATATTTAACCTCACTTGTATAAAAGTCACTACATTTGCCCTGGTGCAATAACCCATAGCAGCCAATAAGATGTTTTTTTTAACAGGTTACCAGTAAATGCTTCCTTTTAGATTGTAAGCTCTTTTGGGCAGGCCCCTCTTTACCTTTTGTATTAGTTACTGGTCACTATGTATGTAATTCTGTTATTTGTACAAACACATTTATTTTACTGTTTTACTATTTTATTTTTACTGAAAGATATGTTGGTGTTCTAAAAATACATGTTATTATTAATAATAATAATAATAATAATAATAATAATAATAATAATAATAATCATGTTTCCTGCTGAGGGTTACTGCACCTGGGCAAACTTAATGCCTTTTAATACATAACCCACTAAGAACTTTATCTGTCCCCCCCCAAGAAAACACATTATCTTCCATCAATCAGTAAATAACAATCTCTCCAATTTATTTATCTCTACAGAAATACATGAAAAAGCAAGTCAAGCCATTGTTTGATCATTTTGAGCAAGTGACAGGCAACTGGTCAACACGACCAGTATCTCTAACTGATCAGTAAGTATGGATAATAACTACCTAAGTATGTATAATGTCTGGTTGCAATGTTCAGTAATGATATAGCCACAAAGAATTGGATTGGGTGAGTTCATGCATTTTTTGCTGATAGTATTCCTTGTTTAGGTACTGTGAAATAAATGCTCTCAGCATTGCCTGTAGCTATGACGTAGAAGAATGCTTAAAGCTTGCCTCGGATCTCTTCAATGCATGGATGGCCTCCAATTCGACAAACAAGTAAGGATGCTTCCCATAGAAAAATGTAACTTTTTTAAACCTTTAAAATGTTCTACTTTGTCTACTGCTGAAAGCCTAGGAACTGATTTATGCTCGTTCTATATTAAATGCAGAGGAGGGATTGGGAAAAACGGGATTACAAAATCACCTTTGCAAATTAACGAACTTTCTGTACATTACATGATTATTATCACAGCTTCTCTGTCTAACTAACGTTTCTCATTCCTATAAAAGCATCCATCCAAATCTGAGGACAAACGTTTACTGCACTGCTATAGCACAGGGAGGTGAATTGGAGTGGAATTTCGCGTGGGACAAATTTAAGGAGACCGATATTGCACAAGAAGCAGACAAACTAAGAACAGCTCTAGCCTGCAGCAAGGAGCCCTGGATCCTCAACAGGTAGGCACTGGAATATAAATATATATATATATATATATATATATATATATATATATATAATACTGAATAGAGACTAGAAGAAAAATTGCAGTGCTTTCTACATGTAACCATTCTAACAATCCTCCACATATGGCGCTCCTATATTTTCTTGGCCTGCCAGACCTGGGTTTTACAGCAACTGTGCCTGTGGCCTTCCATTTGCTGATTACATTCCTTACACTTGAAACTGACAGTTTAAACCTCTGAGATATTTTTTTGTAGACTTCCCCTAAACCATGATACTGAACAATCTTTGTTTTCAGATCTTTTGAGAGTTGCTTTGAGGATCCCATGCTGTCACTATTCAGAGGAGAGTCAAACAGAAGCACAACTTGCAAATGGCCACCCTAAATATTGTTTCTCATTATTGGATACACCTGCCTATTAAGTTTGAGGCTTCAAAAGCTAATCCAACCAATTTGGTGTTGCCAGTAATCAGCATTAAGCAGTCACATGCATTCAAATTAGCAAAATTACAATGCACAGCCAGGTTTTCACATTTAACTGTTATCTTTTTTGTTGAGAGTGGAGTAAATTATTATGCAGGCTGAGAGGGGTTCCCAAACTTTTTCATATGACTGTATGAACAACATGACAGCTGAGCATCAGGGCAGCGTATAAAGGCAAATACAGGTGTGGGACCTATTATTGAGAATGCTTGGCACCTAGTGTTTTCTGGACTAGCAATATTTAAGGAATTTGGATATCTATATATTTTACTCAAACGTCTACTCGCCTACTCAAAATTACTGTATTTGTAAATAAACCCAATAGGATTGTTTTATCTCTAATAAGGATTCATTGTAAATTGATTAATAAAATAAACTCATACTTTATGCTCAGTGGTGTCAATAAAAAATAATGGTAGATAAAATATATATATATATATATATATATATATTTATATATGCTATATTCACATATACAGTAGCTCTCAGGAATATGCAATATTTAAATATCCAAAATAGGTTCAATAAGATAGTTATTCAACTAATACAATCATATGGTTAACTAATTATGCAGTCTAAACCTGCTAATATCTGAGAAGTCTCTAAAACATAATTAGATCCCTTTTATAATTTTTTACTGTTTGTTACAGGCTGCTGGAATACTCACTGAATTCAACGAAGATTCGCAGACAAGACGCAATCTCCACCATCAGCAGTGTTGTAAATAACCCCATTGGACAAAGTCTTGCCTGGGACTTTGTTAGAGCCAATTGGAAGACACTTTTTTCTATGTAAGTATCTCTTCTGCTAAGGAACAATATGGCTACAGGTAAAGGCTGTCAAAGGACAAGTTGGTGAATTTATCCCCCAATCTTCATTTTACCACATAAAGCAGTTGCCTTTAATTTTTTATAAATCACATATACAACCCAGAATATAGGTATTATTGAATATGCATCTTGAGTTGGCAGCACCATGTCAGCTTAGAAACTGAAATGCGCACAATTAGTTTCACAGAGTTAATTATTACACTACCATTAATTTTGCTCTTCTCACACATGGGGTATGTAACCCACATTTTCCAAGCAAGTAAACTAATAGTGACCTTATCTAAAATACAAAGAAATGGGAACATTTGTTCTAAGATAAAGCCTGTGAAAAAAAGCTGCTTTACCCCTGGCAGAATGGATATTCTCGATTCATTCAGCCATATTTGTAACATACAGCTGCCCCAATCTGGGTGTGTGGACAACTGACTGTTAACCATTAATTTAGCAGTTGCCTGCTTTATAAAGAGAATACCCCAATACACAGGCACACGTGGGACTTACTTACTGCACCTCTTCCCACTGTGTACAGCTACTGTATTCTCTATCCATCTGTAATCAACTGTTTGGCCTTAGCAGTGAACAGTATGAAAAGCCACACCCTTTTGGTAAAGTATAATAAGACCGGCCTTTCTGCATGTATTTAGCTATGATGTGTCATTGTTGGAGCACTCATCAAGCAAGTGTGTATTTGTCCATGAGCACTGCATATAGTATATAACTGAAATATGCTTTCTCTTGTGACTCCATTGCCTCCACTGCTGACCTTCTTAAAGCAATAGCCTCTGTTACTAATGACATGCATATTTTTGAGAAACACAGCATTGAGTTGCTATAATTGAGAAGGATTTTCCAGCATTATACCAGCAATAATATCATTAAAACTGGTCTATTGCTTTAAATGTGCTTCTTGCCTGATTGGTCTAACTGCCCTCTGACACAATGCTAAGCCAAAACACCAGGCAGTTGACGGTTATTTAGATATTTGCTGTGGGAAACGACATTATCTATGTTTCATGCTACAAGTCTTTCAAATAGTTACAGTATATGTAAACATAACATATCACTACTAAAGATCAAGCATGGACACAAACACACTTGAGTAATGTCTTCTATTTCCTACAATCAGGTTTGGAGAGTCCTCTTTCTCTTTTGGGAACTTGATTGAGAGGGTGACACGGAGATTCTCTACTGATTTTGAATTGCAGCAGGTGAGTGCTCATAAATGCTTTGTCTGGGCCAACTGTTACGAGATAGTGACACCAGAAAATAAACATTTTATATCTGTATCATAACACTGTCTTTGAATGCTATTTATAATTTTGCCATAAAAGTATTTGCCTGATGCTTTTACATTACCTTCCTACCCTGTTCCTCTATAAGGGGGCTGCTATATTTGTGCAGCACGATTCTATTAGTGTTAGAAACTCTTACTGACAGGTTAAGAAGTGACAGTCAGGTTGGCAAAACCGTCAAGGTTAGGAACTTCAAATAACAATTACTTACAAAAGCAGAACTTTTAGCAAAAAATTAACAACGTGACCTATAGGTAACTTTTAACGTAGATGAATATTTTGAAAATAAAATGTTTAGTTTCAGCATTGCTGTAAAGCGCTTAAATGCAATTTTGGATATGTGTGTGTGTGATTGCTCCCACATCATCCTGCATTGCTGTCTATGAGAGACACCAAAAAAAAGAAGTGCTTCTCTGGTAATTTTGCCTAAAAATATGCACTGCTTTGCCATGGTTCCCAGTTCATTGCTCTAATAAGCTGTTATGGGTCCCTATTTGCCAGTTTGTGACATCACAATAATCAGGTGAATAAAATAAATACTATACGTAAAGTCATACTGACACTAAAAATGTTCTTTACAAAATATTAATCTACATCAAAAGTTGCCTATGGGTCATGTTGATCGTTTTTCTCTGATAGTTCTGATTTTGTAAGTAATTGTTACTTGAAGTTCCTAAACCTGATTGTTTTGCCAACATGACTGTCCCTTCTTGTCAACTGTAACCTGACAGTTAGAGTTTCTAATGCTAACGGACTCCTGCTGTACAAATATGGCAGCCCCGTCATAGAGAAACACGGGAGTAAGAAAGGTAATGTAAAAGCATCAGGCAAATACTTTTATGGCAAAATTATAAATAACGTTAAGAAACAATGTTATGACAAATGCAAAAAAAGGTTATTTTCTGGTGTCAGTATTCCTTTAAATACATTCTGTTGTCGAGGAACAATCACTAAGCATGGCCAGGGGCGGATTAATGCCTAGGCTATAGCCTAGGGGCCCACAGTGCTAAGGGGGCCCATGAGGAGGCACAAACGAGATTCGACAAGTTCCCCATCATGTTCCACTGCTGGAGGCAGGGCCGCTCCTGCCATGAGACAAGTCGAGCTGCCAGTTACAATGGGCAGCAAAATGCCACCTCTTGTAACTTTAAGAGCTGAACTTCCGGGTTTTAACGCAATTGCGCTCAATGCACTAGCGCTTCTGCCCCCCTTTGACCCGATCCGGCTTTGTGCACTCTGTCTGCGTTCTGCACGGAGGAAGGGCCGGGACGGGGATGGAGCGGTGGGCAGGACCAGAGGGGGGCAGGGAGAAAGGGATAGCCTAGGGGCCTCACTTATTATTAATCCACCACTGAGCATGGCATGATCAATAAATAGAGAGATAAGCTAGAATACAAAGCAACATTCAGTTGCCTGGAGAGGTCAATAAACCAGGGGATCTATGTCCCCAACCCAACAATCTTCATAAGGGCCTGTGCAGAGCCACCAAAGAGCCAATGGGGTTCCTGGGTTTTGTAAAGGGCCCTAGGCCAAGTCAGATATATTGTTGGTTCTGGACTTGGACATTTACACCATTACAATGGCTAAGGCAGACATTTGAAGTGCAGTTATGTAAAACATTTTTAAAAGAAAAGCTTAAAAAAATAAAACATTTTTTTTTTAACATGGTTAACTATATGATAATGATATGATGATGATGATGATGATAAGTTAATTAGGGTAATAACAGATATTATGAGTTTTAGGATAAAAAAGTATAACAAGAAACCTGTCAATATTAATGAACTCGTTATGTGTTCTACTCTACTTCTTCTCTAGCTATTGAAGTTTAAGACTGACAACCAGAATCCTGGCTTTGGAACAGCATCACAGGCTTTGGAACAATCCATTGAAAGAACCACAGCAAACATGAAATGGGTAAATGAGAACAAAGCGGCAGTACAGAAATGGTTTGAGGATGCAGCAAGAAAGTCCGTGTGAAAGCCAAGGCTACAAACGTGCTCTGCCCCCTGTTGGAATGGTTTCTTCTCTCCAATAGATTGGCACACTGTGAGCCAGATGCCTTAACTCCTGACATGCTGCATAGATGAGATATACCTTGCCCAATTCTGACACCTGCTACTTTTGCACATAACTATATTCCCATATTCATGGGCTTCTATGAATGAACTTTTAGTAGAGACTGGGAAGCTAATATACTGATATACAATCTGATAGGAAAGGCTTCAATCAACGATGGTAAAAAATCGACTTTGCTGTGCTGCTCAGGGTTTTGTTGTTTAGTTTCACCTTAAAAGGGTCCATGTCCAATTGCAGGCCTTCAGCTTCTTTATATGACCACTGCCAGCTTCTCCCATGAGTCAGTAGTTTACAGATGCTGGAAACCTTAAACTTCACTTGAATTGCCTTAAACTCACATTACACATCTTGTCACCTCAACTTTCTCATTTAGACTTTCCTCTGCTATCCCTTCCTATTCTAATTAATAAGCATTGCTTAACACACAGACACCATTATTGGATAATACACTCCTGTCCAACAAAATGCTACGTATGACAATAATCCTTAAAGGGGCAGATAACTTGGACCATTTATTTATAGTTTTCCGATCTCTGTGTAAATCTTTTTGTAAATAATAAAGTATAGACTTTTCATACAATGCTAAATGAAGTACCTGGGAAATGCAATTAACTGTCCATATCTTGTTGCGCAAAATCCAAGAATAAAAATGGATATGGAGAAAAGAAAGTGACTCTGGAATATCTGATTGATGTTATTATAGTATTTCAGTTTCCATACTCGACCAAGGGACGATCAGATCAGGCGGCTATACATAGGTTCAGGATGGGGACATATGACTGACCCACAGGTTGAATGTAGGAAATAATTTTATATAACAAATATTAATTGACAATGTGCTCCTCTTGTCCTGCTGGAAATTCAAGGGCTCCCTTGGGCAGCTTGCATCCACAGAAAAAACTGGAGTGTGCCAGGTGGTCAATAATGGCAATATTGAAGGGGGTTGCAACTGCCTGTTCTGGCCATGTTTTTGGTAATGGAGGTTACAGGTTCAGGTACCAATTTTCATCCATATTGGGGAATTGTACAAGTAGGGGTGGACACAATTTATTATTGCTCACTGTATTTGTAAAGAAGCACTTCCATGCTGATCTTAGATTGTTTGTTAGCAAGGAGTAAGTCCACTGCTCTGCCAGGCAACTGTAATCTTAGTTGCTATCCCACTCAGCGAACATCATGGTTAATGAATATCGCTACCTCCCACGCTGCAAACTATGAACACTTTCTATCAGCACAGTGAGCACTATTTATTGCAAACCATTTGCCAACTTTATCTTTACATTTTAGAGTAGTAAAGTCAATTTGTCCATTTCTGTCTATGGCTTCACACACAAATTTATTACATGATCCTAAAAAGAAAGAGCACTAGCCCTTTATGCCTTGCCATAGGCAGGCAAGGATGTATGGTCTCTTAATCTTAGTGATACTAAGGAAGTGGTTCCAAATGCCTGTTGGGCCACAGAAAAGAAGAATCATAAGTGATCCCATTGATTAAAGTGACTGCAGTGATTCAAGCTCACTATTTTTTAAAAACATTGCAAGAACGCACGAAGGGGAACCTAGAACAAATTATCAGTCCTTTGTGAAGACTCTGGTCTCAAATGCTAGACCACTAATAGGCTCTAAGTCACACCCCTTAGTGTTCATTCAATAAGTACTTATGTTGGGGCCTTGATGCTCTCTGCACCTTGTGATGAATCAAAAATCCACTATGAGGTGCAGACTGTTTTGTTGGTTAGTGCATGGCAGCCACTGTTTTTACTGCCAGTCATTCTGGGGTGCAAGAACCTACACATATTGGCACAGATAAAACATTGTTTTCTGCCCCACTGTCTGTAAATGAGGCCTATTATTGCTAAATCTCTACTTTCAGTTAGAATGCTTAGCATACAGTAATTAAAGGAAAACTAAACCCTAAAGATTAATATGGCTAAAAATTCTATATTGTATATACTGAACTTATTGCACCAGCCTAAAGTTTCAGTTTCTCAATAGCAGCAATGATCCAGGACTTCAAACTTGTCACAGGGGGTCACCATCTTGGAAAGTGTCTGCGACACTCACATGCTCAGTGGGCTCTGAGCAGCTTAGGGGTCATTGCAAATTATTAAGCAGAAAATGAGGTTGACCTATGATATAAGCTAATGCTACAGGGCTGATTATTACATTTTGATGCTAGTTGCACCGGTTTCTGAGCTGCCATGTAGTAGTTACCTGTATTAATTACTTATCAGCCTTATATTGTGTCATTTATATTCTATGAGTACCAGGCCCGGACTGGCAATCTGTGGGTTCTGGCAAATGCCAGAGGGGCTGCTGTAAGGTGCCATAGAAAGTCAGTATTTAGTGGGCTGGTGGGGACTGGGTGGGCCTCTGTGTGGGATGATTGGGCCTCTGTGTACCTGAAATGCCAGGGCCTATTTTAATTCTCAGTCCGGACCTGATGAGTACTATATATTCTGAGTCAGTCCCTAAGCTCAGTAAGTGACAATAGCACATGTGCAGTGAATTAGCAGAAAAGAAGGTTGGGAGCTGCTGGGGCATCATTGGAAAAACAGATCTTTACTGCTAATGGGCTGTGGTTGCCTTGGGCTGGTACAGAAGCACAGACCATAATGTACAACATTTCTTGCTACTTCTTACTTCTTAAGTTAAGCTTTACTTCTCCTTTAAAGGGCACCTGATGGGCAAAAATATTATCCCCAACCAAAGGTGCAGACTAATAGAGGCTGCACTTTGGTTGGGGTTAACAGTAGTTCTTTTTTAAATATTGCCCCCTGCCAGCGCTAAGCCAGCGCTAAGCCACCCGGAGCTCCCGGTACAAGCGGCCATGTGGGGGCGCAGGCATGCATATAATGAGTGAATGCCAAGACTAGCGCATGCGCGTGACGTCAGAAGTGCATTATGTTCATGTGCTAAGCACATCATGGCTGCTCGTGTTTCCTAGCGCTGGAGGCTCAGGGTTGATACTGTAAGTAGTAAAGTGTTGTCAGGGTCTGCCATCTAGTATTTATATTGATCATTACATCTGCTCCTGAGCATTGTAAAGTTGTAAAATTATTGGTCTGTATTGATATAGTGCCACACATTTACACAGCCCTTTACAGACATTATTCATCATTCCCCTCAGTCCCTGCCCCAGTGGAGCTTGTACCCCATGTTCCCACCTTCACACAACACACTTATGTCATCCATTTAACCTTCCGTTATGTATTTGCACTATGGGAGGAATCCAAAATCCCACCAGAAACTCACGAAGACATAGGGAGAACATAAACCTCACGCAGACATAGGGAGGATTGCTAGGATCCCATCACTACAATCCAGTGGCTTTTGTTCTCTTCAGCTTTGTGCCCATTTAAGAAAGAATTGGCAGTGACCTCACATTCTTTGCCAAATAATGTTCTGAAGGGCAATACAAATCGGTCATAACATCAATGTTTGTATTTAAAAAAAATATATGCTCATTGGGAAACGTGATATGTGACCTGTCCCTGCTCTAGGCTGTCCCAGAATATACAGAAAATGATATATCTTGCATCATACTAAGATATTGTTATCCATGGGCAGCCAATGACATACACCAGACAGCCCAGATTGACACTTTGTTGCAATGATGGGCCTGAATACTGGTGCTAGGATTGCCATATTTGCCAGGTGGCTAAACCCAAACAAAGTGGACAGGGCAGATAGCATTGGGGGTGGGCATGATGACATCAAAAGGGGACACAATGATGTCTGTGAAGTTATGAGACCAGGGCGGGCTTTTTGCATTACTTAAATGCAACTGGCTGGATTTCTGTTCTGTTTTGAACAGATATCCCTTTGAATAACTGATCTCTATCTTTATTCTGCCTAATGAGTAAACCCAGTCCTTTAATTTCAGGTATGGGATTTATTATACAGATATCAGTTATCCAGAAAGCTCTGAAATACAGCAATGCTAATTTAGAAAACAATTTCTTATTTTTGATTGATTTGCTGCTGTTATAAATAAGAAATTAAATGCACTTGATAATAACTAAGCCATGCGGAGGTGAGCATCTTAGTATTAGTATTGTCAGGTTATTGTCCAGGTTTCAGAAGGCTGAAAGGGTCAAAACCAAACAGGTGGCAACCCTAACTGGTGCACATAATGCCCAACCACATAGTAGTATTTTTAAGGGCATTTGTTTGGCAACCTCCTCATTTGCAATCATACCTGAGTATTCGGCTCTGCTACCATTCAGACTGTGTCTGCATCTCAAAAGGTAAATAGCATGGATGGCAATAGCTTCATATTAGTGATGTGTGGGCCGACCTGATACCCGCAGGACCCGCGGGTTCGGCCGACCTCGCACACTTCTTCGCGGGTGGGTGCAGGTTGAGCTCTTCTCCTGCTCTCCCTGCCCGCCACTGTCAAATGACAGCTCTATACCCAGGGTATAGAGGTGGGGCAGACAATATTTGATTGACAGCTGAGAATTTGAAATTAGCTCACAACAGCTATGAATGCTTTAATAAAAGATATAAATTGGATTTCATGTTTAATTAATTGAAAAGGACTTTTATTAATAAGATTTTTATGTCTTGGTGACAGGTCCACTTTACCGCATTTTCTGGTTGCACAGCTATAGCTACAGTATGTCTCATGCTTTGGTGTCTAGCATTTAACATGCTGCCATTTCATGTGCACACACAGATAGATTAAGAAATTTCACACTGGAGAGTTGCTGAATAAAAAGCAAAATCATTCAAAATCCAAAGACCAATAGGAAATTGTCCTAGAATACCACATCATAATAAAATCTAATTGGACTTTTAAAAATGTGAAGTGTTACACAGAACAAATGCACATAGCTTAATGTAAAACATGTAAATAAAGAGTATGTAAACTGGGCATTTGCTGCTCTACTTTTTCTTAATTTAGTCAGTTACCGACATTCATTTTGCATTTGTTTTGCTGTAAGGTTTACTGCTTATTGAGAATAAAAGGTGATAAAGGCATTTAAAAAATGCAAATATGAGACTAAAGCTCCCCATAGACGTGACGATTCTTCTTGCCGAACGACCAATTTTAGGGAAGTCCGACCAATCCTTCGTAATTATCGTGCGGTTAGTGGGATTTGAACGATTGTACATCTTACGATTTTTCGGCTGACATCTGTCAGGAAATTGATCGGCCAGGTCTAAAAATCTTTGTCGGTCCCAGTGCAATGTATCTATGTTTGCAGGGCCAAGCAGGCAGCTCCCCTTTGTTTTCCTGGTAAATTGGTCTTTTTAGTTAGATCGTGGTCTCACGATCAGGATCTGATCTTTTAAAAATCTCAACATCTATGGCCAGCTTAAGTACAAAACTGCCTGAAATTGTTTGTGTATCACTGATGTTCCAAATACAGTATGTGCATTTTTAAAATATATACATTCTTCTGAAAGGGACCCTGTGCACAATGAATAGTAGACTATTTTAGCACAAACAGGTCTTATATGTCATAATGCTGTCACACTGATATCACACAGGTGCTGACAGCAAGTTCAAGCCTTATATTTGGAAACAATGAATCACAGATTAGATGACAGTATGTACAGATACAGACCTGGTGATGATAAAAGCATTTCTGGCCGTCGGCTCCAGGATTCTGCTGCCACTGACTCCACATGGTGCTGCCATATGTGTTTTCGAATACACTGCGTTTTCATTGGGGTTGACAGACAGGGCATAGTTACCATAGGTGGGAGATGAGTTACTCGCACTGTTCACTGTTCTCTGGGTTAATAAGCATCACCACATCCCCAAAGTGAAGAAATCCATCTTTGGAAATAGCTCATTCTGTAGTGGAAAGGAAGAAACATGAATACACTACATTGTGCCCATACCGGAGGCCTGGCAGGACAACAGACAGCAGGTTAAAGGGGGGATCTATTGCGGAAATTAATATTTAATATAAGCTTTCTCTCACTGAAATAATAAACTTTCTAAATACAATCAATTCAAAACTCTCTACCGTTTAAGAAATAATCAATCTTCAGTATCTCACTCTTGACAACCTGTCACTCTTCATGCTGAGGTCTGGGTCAGATTTTGATTGACAGGTAGGTCTAATATGTCTTTTAGGGGGTGCTCCCTTCCTTAGCAGAATAACTCAAATAACCAACTCCAGCAAAAACAAAAGGTAACAAAATAACAGGGCAAACACCCTGCATGCAGAGAAACAGGATTTCCATCAGAGCCGGTTATTTTTAAAGAGTGAGCACTTAAGTTAAAGGAGAAATAAACCCTAAAATTAAAAAATCCCTACCTATCTACCCTACATAGACCCCCCACCTCTCCCCCTCCCCCCAGCCTAGCTGCTTCGCCAGGCAAATGCCCCTAACTCTTTATTTATCCCTCTGTGCAGATTCTGTCCAGTGGAGTTCACGGCAGTTATCTTCTTCTCTTCTGTAATCTTCGGAATAAGACCAGCGTATCGGCGCATGCGCAGTTGGAGCAATTTTCTGTTTCACGACAACTGCGCATACGCCAAAACTCACGAATATTGCTGAAGATTACCGACGCGGCTGAAGATGACGCCCATGAACTCCGCTGGAGGTTTTTTTTAACTTTAGGGTTTAGATCTCCTTTAAGGGTTCAATCCCTAATAGACCCAACTGTCAATCAAAAACTGACTCCACCTACTGCATGACGACAGAATGAAGAGCCACAGGTTGCTCTGTGGGAAGAGTAACTTGATTATTTCATAAATGATACAGAATTTATAATGGATTATATTTAGAATGTTTCTCAGCAAGTTGAAGCATATTTTACATTTTCCTTTTGGTGATAGATCCCATGTAATCCCAAAAATGATTCTTTAACCTGTAAAGTTACTAAATAAAAGCAAATATTAGACAAATGATTAGATTTACAGATTCAAACAAAACAATGCACGCCCTGGGAGCAAACCTGGCTATTTTTATCTATTTATTGGCAGGTTTATACCAGGGTGGGAGATCCATATAATTTTAGGGGCCTTTACCTTTATAACATGGAGTACAAAGCACAGCATGCACTTCTGGTATTCATTGAAATATTTACCTTTTTCAATATATTTTTCTTTGGGTTGCTCGTTTTCTGTGTTAGAAGTTCTCCTTTGTATTTTTTTTCCAAAAAATCTTTGAGAATATCCTGCAAGAAATTATTATCAGTATAAAATGGTCATAAAAACATATGTATCTACCTTACCTCTTTTTAAATGGGCCCTAATACAAAAAGAGAATTAAAAGAATTAAAAGAAAAAAAAAGCAAATGCCAGAATCAAAAGGCAACAGATATTATGTTATATTTCAGTTGATTTGTAAATAATATTTGTGGTTGCACAGGACAGGGACATCTTTATTTTGGGGGTGGGTTATAATACAATGGGTCTGTATAGTTACAGGAAACAACAGAACTCTGCAGACCCACCACCCCATTTAAAAAAGATATTGGTATAGTCCATAGCAAACCCCGTAACCGAATGGCGTTTAGGATTCAACGCTAAAAGCCATTGTAACCCGTGCATGTTTATTAGTTGCCAAGGAAACGGCGCCATCTATTCTACAAGTGGTTGGCTTTTTGCGCTGCCACATTGTGATTGGAAAGTACATCATAGTTCGCATTCGTATTAAAGAGTAGTTCTGCCCTCTAGCGGTAGGGATTAGTAATGTCAACGAGCAATGTTGGTCTCCTGAAAAGTTTACACCTGCCGGATACAGTGTCTATTGATTGTGGCCCCAAAGCAGCAGTTGCAGGAAGTGAAGAGCTGTGGATATAGCCAGTGCATGTATTATGTGTATACTAACAATGGGGAATGTAACTAAACTATAGTGCAGGACCACCATGATCTGGGAAGGGAGGCTGGTCAGGGGCCAAGTCCAATAATAGGGGAGAGACATGGCTCAGTGGATGGACACCAAACTGTCAACCCCTGGCTTCCATTTTTTCAGGAGTTACCCAGGGTCAGACTGAGGGGCTCATCGGGGGTTCTGCTGTCTCAAGGGCCCCCATCCCTGCCGCAAAGGCCCCTCACCTAGAGTTGCCACCTTTTCTGGAAAAAAATACCGTCCTTCCTATATATTTAGCTTTTTTCCCTTTTAATAACATTTTAATAACCATCATAAAATACTGGCCAGTTGGCAACCCTCACCACAGCCACCCCCTCCCCCATGCGCCTTTTACCTTCTTTTGCCACAACCGGGACCAGAGAGAGGGAGGTCAGGCAACAAGGGCAGGGAGTGGGTCTGGGCCCATGGGGCCAATGGGGTTTTCCTGGTGTCCTGCCAGCTGGAGTTACCAAATTTTAGGCTGGGTTCCCTGATCTCACATCCATTGAACACATTTCCCCAATTTCTGACCATTTTCCACAATTTACCAGCAAATATACAATGTGCGCATGTACAAACCATTTCAGTGAAGTCAGCAGATCACCGATCGCTTGTTTCTGTGGCTTCAGCAGAGGTTCTGTGCATGTGCGTGACGTCACTTGCTTAGACATCACACTTACGTCATGGAACCAGTGTCGGACTGGGATGCCACCATACAACCATAGGCCGAGGGACGATTTTCTAAACTATTATACCGCCTCTCCTCACTCAACCTCTTTTTTCTCCTAGTTTCTTTTCTTTACATAGTATACTCTATTCTTCCATTATTAAGCCTCTTTGTTCCCATAAAGAAATAGGGAATGACCATGATATAGGCCAAATATTTAGAAGAGGCCCGCTGACACCTGGGCCCACCGGGAGTTTTCCTAGCATCTCGGTGGACCAGTCCGACACTGCATGGAACCCTGACATTTTTAGTGACACGTGACCCTGGTGAGTTACATTTAAAAGTTGACAACTTTGTGTACATGGCTCTATGGCTAAAGTAAAGTGCAATAATGTATTGCATATGCACCTCCTGTTAGTCTGTCCTCATAGTTTCATTTTTTAAGATTCTTTAATTGGACACTCCTGCACCTGGGCACCTGTCACCCCAAAATTGTTTCCCTCACCAGAGGTACCACCAATTTCTGCATCATAACATGGCCCCACAATGTCATCGGCCCACCCCAAGATGTTATCACTTTGCCCCAACACCACAGCCACTCTCCCTAATGATGTCAGCTCCCGTCCCAACATCACCCCCCATCCAGAAAGGGGGAAAGTTGGTAACCCTAGTTGAGGGATTGTTAAAAATGGAAGTCCCCTCCTGTGTGGGTGGCCTAGTGTGCACTGTATTTTTATGGTGCTGCCCAGGACCTCAGCCTGACACTCTTTCATGATGGGAGTCTGTTCTGTTGGTGCATTTGTCCTGCTCATGTCAATCACAGAAGATACTGGTACACCCTTATGTTTATCTATTGGGTACACATGGGCTGTGCACTTACATACAGGCCTATATTGTAGATACAGCACTGTACTCAAGGTGAGGCGTTACCAGGGACCTATAGAGAGGCAATATTATGTTTTTATTCCTCCAGTTAATTCCCTTTTTTTATGCAAAACAGTACTTTATTTGCTTTAGCAGCCACTGGCTCAAGCTGAGCAACCTGTCAGCAAAAATCCCCATGGAGGCCCTGAACACACTACCATTTCTTTTTTTAATAATATTTTTTGAAAATTTTTGAAAAAAAAAAAATACCCAAAACTAGAAAAAGGTAAAGGAGGCTGACAGAAGAAAGAGAGATGGGTAACAGCCAAGAGACCTACAATATCAAGAATGTTTATGTTCTTCAAAGAAGCTATGGTTCTACATAGAAAAAAAATCCATATTTGCTTGTGTTCTTTGTTTTTTTTTTTGGTTTCACACTTAGGCTAATGATACAGGATATTTTGTCTGGGGACGGGAGCTGACATCATTAGGGAGAGTGGCTGTGGTGTTGGGGCAAAGTGGTGACATCTTGGGGTGGACCAATGACATTGTGGGGCCAGGTTATGAAGCAGAGATTGGTATTTCAATGATCATTTTGCTCCATATGTACTCTTTGAAGAACATAAACATTCTTGATCTCTTCTTTCTCCCTGGGTAGAATTGGAATACTATTTTCACAAGTGGAGGACATTACACAGCCTAAAAGTGCTCATATACCAGCAGATATTAGCTGTAATTTGCAGAAGCGTAACTAGAGGGGGGCGGGCCCTGGCACAGGACACCCGGAAACTGGCCGGGAATATGCGGCGCGCGGACATCCGGGGAGCCCCTGAGGGGGTGCGGGCCCTGGCCCGCTCGCACCCCCTGCTCCCCCGGTAGTTCCGCCACTGGTAATTGGGCCTCTTCATAAATTTGACTACCATTTGCCCTGTGCTTTGCACTAATGTGACTATCTCTTTATATTGGATAAGAACTCATTCAGGTGTCCGTGGTCTTAAATAGAAAATAATATCAGAAAAGTTGGTGTTGATCTGTGTATAAGGCCTACACCCAACTGCTCTTCACAATTGACTTGTGTGATCAGAGCAAGTGGCTCCAGGGGAGCTGAGGGGGTATAGAGGCCACATGAGGCCCTAATTCATAAGCAATTTCAATAAATATTGGTAATACAGGTCAACCTCTAGACATTTTGGGGGCCTGAAAAATAATTTGCTGTGGGGCCCCATATCTAATTACACCACTGTTCATACTGCCTATATGACTTGACTGTCTCATGGAGGCAAATGAATGGGGATAAAATGAGCTTATGAATGAGCTGAGGACATTACATTATGTCAGTGTTGGACTCCTGCCACCTGGGTCTAATTTTAGAACAGACTGAGCAGATCCCTTCCTGCAGGGCAGGCCTCTTTTTGTCTCTGTAGTTCTAGAAACGTGTGCGGTATTCTGCATGTACCGACTCCCACAGCCAAGCCAAATAAAATCCAATTATATTAACATGGAAAACAACAAGGTAACACAGATTTCAAGGAACTGCAATACTGCACTGCCAACAAATCCCAAATCCCAAATGCCCAAGTATATCCTTGTACATGTCATATGTGATGTTTAATACAACTTGCTTGGCCTAGGCCTAAGGCAGAAAAGGATGCGCACTTTAAAAAATTCTATTTTTCTGGTCTAAACCTCTTTAGTATAATAAATTGAATATTCTGTACTTTGACTGGGTATTTATGTTTATTCACTGGCATATGGTTGTTCTGGTGTTGCTACAATAAATAGGTCTGTGCCCAGTAATACATTTGACACAAGTGACTCTCAGACACAAGTTTAATTATTATTATTATTACCATATCTTATAAAACACTGTGATGTTGTCCTACTGAATAACTGAAATTGAAAATGTTCAAGGACCAGAGATACCGACACCAGAAATGAAACCTTTTACTATATAGATTTTAGTGACAGTACAACTTAAAGGTCTACCCTCCAGCAGCTGCCATAGGCTGTCGGGGAAAAGGGGAGTTGCAGTTTAGCAACTGCTGATGGACCACTAATTATTCATATATGAATTACATACTTTTAAAGGGAAACCATAGTGGAAATGAAAATTCAGTTTAAGCTTCAGCATATTGAAATAAAATATTTTCTAAATATAATCAATAAAAAATTCTCTTCATTCTGTCTTCATGCAGCAGTTGGGTGTCAGATAATCATTGACAGTCAGATCCAATATATCTTACAGGGGGGGGCTCCTTTTGCCTGTATTAGAGCTCACTCTATTAAAATCACCAGAAATCCTGTCTCTCTACATGCAGAATTTATGCAAAAGGCAGTTATTTTGTTAAATTTTGTTTTAAACTGGAATCAGTTATTTGAATGAGCTCTAATACATCTGCTAGTAAAGGAAGGCCCCCTATACGATAAATTGGATAATTTTATTTTTTCAGTATGATGAAGCTTATATAAAATTTTCCCCTTTAAATTGGGGACCCGGGCTTTGTGCTGTGACTGGGCCCACTTAACCCTATAACAGGCCCAGATTACATTTAATATGGCAGGCTCTGATTAACGGACAGATCTCTCCATACATACAGTATTATGTGCCCATCAATCTCTGGCCTTTTGTTGGTACAGGCTTGGCCATGGGGGACACATCTGTGTTATCTCACTGCAGGATGCAGAATAGCTACAACTCTCTCTTTACTGTACAGCAAGGATATGCCTCCACCCTGTCCTGTGTCCCTGATTTGGTTAGGAGCCCATAGAGCAGTAGAGCAATAAAACTGGAGGCATGCCAAGAGAATGCTGATAGCTAAGGAGTTTGCCTTTACACACATCCTGCTGCTCAGCTGGAACTACAGAAACATCAAAAAAGCTTATTAAAATTAGTATTATCTTGTTCTCATAGTGATATGACATCCCTTCATAAGGATGTGGGGGAAAGTAACCAAATCAACTCAACAAAAACAAATGATCCTCACCGTTTCCAAGTTCCAGAATTTCCAAGTCCCTCTTCTCTCTTCTGCACACTGTTGTTTAAGTGAAACCATCTTGGTAACTTACAGTCCCTACTGTATGGGTATAGGTATTCCTTACTAACTGCCACATCTCTATTGTATGGGTATAGGTATCCCTTACTAACTGTAACATCTCTACTGTATGGATATCGGTATCCCTTACTAACTGTAACGTCTCTACTGTGTGGGTATAGGTATCCCTTACTAACTGCCACATCTCTATTGTATGGGTATAAGTATCCCTTACTAATTGTAATGTCTCTATTATATGGGTATAGCTATTGATTACTAACTGTAACATCTCTACTGTATGGGTATAAGTATCCCTTACTAACTGCCACATCTCTATTGTATGGGTATAAGTATCCCTTACTAACTGCCACATCTCTATTGTATGGGTATAGGTATCCCTTACTAATTGTAATGTCTCTACTGTATGGGTATAGGTATAAGTTCACAGGTGCCATCTTCAGGCACTTCGGTAATCTTTGGAATGAGACCGGCGATTCATCAATTTTCGCGAGTTGCGGCGCATGCACACAGAAAATTGCTCCAACTGTGCAACATGCGCCACTATGCCGGTCTCATTCTGAAGATTACCAAAGAGAATAAGATGGCGCCCGTGAACTCCACTGGACAGAATCTGCATGGAGGAGTAAGTAACTTTGGGGCATTTGCCCGGGGTAACACTTAGGCTGGGGGGGAGGAGGGAGGGGGTCTATCTAGGGTAGGTTCTTTTTAACTTTTTGTTTTTACTTCTCCTTTAATCAAAGAAAGTGCCTCAGAAACTCTTGGACATTACATTACTGCTAGGAAAGCAATGGGCCATTCTTAATGCCCCCCTCACTCTTTTTTTAAACTAGAAATTAAAGATTGACCTTGCCCTTTATTTTCGCTTTTGAATTTGAACAGATGTCTGGTTTATGGGTCCCACTCATGCTAGGTTTCAGCAGTGGTTTAAATGCAAACAGTAGAATGAATGATATTCATCGTGACTACACAAAGCAGGTATTTTCGGGCTCTGCTCCACATACCGTCACTCAGAAGCTGTAATTTTCAGAGAATGAATCTCCACCTACAGAAAGAACACAGGTTGAGAGAAGCAGAGCTAACGTTTCATGTGCCCTTGTCCTTAGTGTCAGAGATTCCCACTGGCATCAATACAAAGTTATTTTTGGGAGATGTCTCACTTGCAGGTAAAACAGATTTCCCATGGGCAACTAATCTCCACGTGTGCCTAAAGTGAATGGGAGGCAATATGGCTAGTGATTTGAGAATTTATTCACCAGGTGCAAATATCCGCGTTTTGCCAGCGGTGAATAAATTAGCAAATTTGCTGCGAAAATGCCAGTTTGCTCTTTTGAAAAATAAATTTTAGTACAGGATTCTGCTGGAGGAGAGCTATTAATAGGAGTTATATAAAGAATGTTCATGACAAAATTCCTTTAGAGAGCCACATTCATCTGGGAAAAAAATGGGGAGCAACACAAGCATGCAATAAGCTCCTGGGGTGCCAATTATGGGCTGTGATTGACTACTGGCAGCCCACAGGCAACTATTTTGAGTACAGTTGTTTTTATGCAACCAAAACTTGCCTCTAAACCAGGAGTTCATAAAATAAGGACTTGCTTTGAGGTCACTGGGAGCAAAATCCAAGGTGCAAACTGGTTGGGGATCACTGGTTTAGAGGGTGTGAGGACACCTATTTTCACCCCATGTACTGTTCCTTCCTTATGTAAGTGGCACATAACAGAAAAAAAAAATATGTACGTTCCTTGTAAGTTAAATACTGACATTCAAATTGGCCATATTCTATTGGATTGCAGCTGAACGGACGTTTGAAAATTTCGCCTTTGGATACCTCATATCGGAGAATGCATAAGCAGACTATGATTAAGGGGTGTTGCCGAAACGCAATTATCCTACAGTAGCCATTAGTGCTTTTAATGAATCAATAAATGACGTTTTACTTTTGAAAAGGAGTGCTGCATATTTTCTTTTTTCATTTTGAATTGTATCACACCCTAAGGAGTTCTGAAGGGATGGCAGCACACCTAATTTTTTGAAGTCCTCTCTCTGATATTTCACTGTGGATTCAGGGGTGAGTATATAGATTTAATTTTTGGAGAATGCATGTTTACTTAATCAACAGATAAGGAAGCTGCAGCTACTCTTCACTTTATGGAGTCACCTACACACCACCTACATTCTGGTCCAAATCAGGCTCATCCAAACGTTTGGTCTCCCAGACTTAAATCAGATTATAATGGACCCCATGCCAATAGATTTCTGTATAACATTAACTTTTAGAAAGGTTGCCTTTAGACAGTGCAACTATGAATATGGATGGTGATGTGAGCCTCAGTGTAACAGCACAGGATTACATGGAAAGGCACGCACAGTCTCATAAGGAAGGAGTTACATGAATTCCTTGCATGCTTCCCACTTTATCTAGTCATATCATCTGCAATAAATTAAACTTTCTATGCTTAAATAAAAAGAAAGAGGCAATATATTAATAGTTACTCACTAGAGGGAAATTGCAATCTTTGTACTGAATTTGACCAGAACAATAGAAGGCAGGGTGTGGCAGGGTATTCATTCACTGTCCAGTGGAAGGGAGTGGTGGGAATCCATGAAACAACTCCATGGAGGGTTGTGCAGTGTCTGATTGCAAACATATCAAGGAAAGCCCACTATAGAGCCTGATGATGTGCAGACACAGGACATACTGTATCTGTGCCAAGTAGTATTGGCACCAAAGGCAAGATTACTTGGTCTGGCACCCTGCATGAATGCCCCCCACACACTCACTTCTCCCCTACCTCCTCTCGGTCTGCATCTCCCCTACTCCACTCTTTCTAGTTCCAGTCCTTCATGTAAGCGTCTATTTAAAGAAGTGGGATAGGAGCCTTTAATGACTTAAGCCAGAACTAATGGAAGACACAGTTTACTGTAAACACAGCTATAATATGGCATGTTTTTAGGCTGTGGCAGACGAGGAGATTTGTCTCCTCGACTACGGGCGCCTTTCCATTTCAAATAATTGAAATCGCTAGAGCTATGACCAACATTTTGCCAAGTCTCCAGAAGTTTCCTCCAAAAGGCAAGTTCAGGCGACTTAGCGATATGTTGGTCATAGCACCGGTGATATAAATTATTTAATTTTTGGGAGATTTGTCACTCACAGTCAATCATAAATAGTCACAGGCGACAAATCTCCCTGTCTGCAACTGCCCTTAGGCACACGTAAATGTTTTTGCCTATTATCTCATCCATATAACCTACAGAATTATCTCCCAGCCGTTCCAAGACTGATGCCAGTTTCTAGCACTTTATATGTAATAGAACCAAAATTGTATTGTGAGTGAGATGTGATGTCAGGTACATGACCAGATGACGTGTGAGTTCAGTTGGGTAGAATGATACTTAGTCATTTAAATTCATTAATGATATCAAATGAAAATAACACAACATCAATTTGTCAAAAGGAAATATGTTGGTACATTGATATACTGGTTAATTAATGCAATGCATCCCAAATAATAGAAACACAAGGCCAAGGTGAACTTCTGGTTAATAGCATTTATTATGCTGAAACATTGTATCTACTGATGCACCAATTTTATCTATATAAAAAGTGTCAGCAGATAACTACATGATAAGTAGCCACAGCTTCAATTCACTGCCTGTTCTGATTATTGGTCTGAAGGAATTGAACATCATAAAGGTAACCATACCATATATTCTGCCCTCCATACAGGATTGACCCATATATGGCCAACATTACAGTTTAGGTTACCATATACAACAGGCCAACCAGGACCAATTAGCCCATGGACAGAACAGACGGATATCTTGATAGGGCTATGTTCATCATTGCTGCCTTTCCATTGTTCCATTCATAGCCTAGGGAAATCATACACAGTGGAAATCATACAAAGGGGGATAGGAGGAATCTTGCCTGCTATCTACCAATCTATTACTATCACAAAAGTGGTTTTGGTCAATTTATCTGACTTTTGCATCTAGCCATTCTTTGAAGACCTATATGTTTGCCTGTTTGAAGTAGCCGTTGGCCAAGCACACTTTCCATGGCTTGGGCAAATTCCAATGCAGCGTCTAGAGCAGGGGTGTCCAAACTTTTGGCTTGCCGGGCCACATTGGAAAAAGAAAAATTGTCTGGGGCCACACATGAAATACACAAACACGTTTGATTTGTAAAAGTAAAGGAAATACACAGATTAGAACTACAATGCCAGTTGGATAACCAGATGGAGCTATGCACTGGAATATGGGATACCTGGATATTAAATAGACTTATTATTATATTATTATTACTAATTGGTCAATGGGCATAGTCCCTCCTCCTCTTATATCCTTTGCGACATGACGTTTCCTCGGGAACCAAGCTGGGCCGCATTCATATGCATCCTGGGCCGCATGTGGCCCTCGGGCCGCAGTTTGGACACCCCTGGTCTAGAGCAAAACAGATATCTACAATCAAGTAGCTTATGCTTTACCAGGTTTGTCTTGAAAACCCTCACACTTCTGCAGGAAGACAAATTCTGAAGGGCAGGGATGGGCAACATATGTGTGTACATACAGGAAACAGGTGATGCATTCCTTGAACATACTGTATTACATTAAGACTTTGAAGGAAAGGTCTTCTGATAGCCACAGCTATAGGTTTCCTGTTTTGAGTTTACATTTTTGGCATGAGTTCATGTGGACAGGAAGGGTGAAAATTAACAAAAGGTCAAAACAGATTCCCTTTATAGGCAGAATCACAGCTCAAGCTAAATTCTAAAAGAATGTGGAACTTTTTCATACCTCCTAACAGTTCTGGGAAGGGGGGTCACGACCCTGTAAACTGATCTAAAGTGATACATTTTGTTGATACATTTCTTATTTCGTTCCCTGCTTTGCAGAATCCCCAGGTTAAATTTAGATTTAAAACTTAGATTAAACTTAGATTTTGGGTTAAACTTAGATTTTGGAAAACTGTGGAAAAAAAAAAAAAGTAATTGAAAAAAAAGTATTTTTGGAGAACAATATGAAAACAACTCAACTGAAAAAAAATGTTTGGAAGGTGAACAACCTGTGAGTCTCAGTTTCCCAAAGAGACTGTTTATCTTAAAATGTTACATTGTATCTTTGCTGATCATAAATTTTTACAAATGTATCTAAAAGGAGGTGTGTAGTGTTCTGGGCTCTCTGCCAAAAAGCCTCAAATTTTAATTAAGTATCAGAAACTTTGTATCTTTTTATGGCGTTAATGCAGAAGATCAAAAAGGAACTCTGGACATTTCAGTAAAAAACTCGAAAATGCTGCTGAGTAGGGATGGGCGAATTTTTTCGCCTTGTTTCTCCGAAAAAATGACGCCCATAGACTTGTATGGCGGCGTGCGTAAAAAAAAAAAGACGCGCGTCAAAACAGTTTCGTCGCGCAACAAAATTTTTTTGACGCCCATAGACTTTAATGGGCGTCTGCGACATTTCGCCGGTGGCAAATTTTTGGCGAAGCGAAACGGGTCAATTTCACCCATCCCTGCTGCTGAGCTCTCAAAATCTGCACTATCCTGCAGAAAATAGGACAGTTGAGAGGTCTGCATTTTGCCCTTACATTACTTATCATTCCCTCATCCAACACCTCATCAGTGATTCCTCCACAACCCTTTGTGCCTTTCTTCCATTAGTTAGACCAGTGCTTTCCAACTTCTGTGGTACCAAGGGCCAGAGTTTTTCTGGCCTGCGTGATGTAGGGCCCATAATGGAAGCCTGTGTTGCCTACGCCCCTTTTAAATCACACCCATGTTATAACAAGTACTCTTAAGACCATGTCTACATTAATGGTGGTAGCCAGGCCCGGACTGGCAATCTATGGGTTCTGCCAAATGCCAGAGGGGCTGCTATAAGGTGCCATAGATAGTCAGTATTTTATGGGCTGGTGGGGCTGTTTGGGCCTCTGGGTACATGAAATGCCAGGGCCTATTTTGAGTCTCAGTCCAGACCTGGTGGTAGCACACCAAAAAAAACAAATGGTTGGTGCTCACTGGAGGGATATCACTCATCACTGTGAAAAAGTCATACCATAAACATACCCTTAAATCCATATGCCACCTCCCCCCCTGTAGATAACACAGCACTTCCACTGCATATGATTAAAAACCTTAGGACCCCCTAACAACAATTTTTTAAATGCTAAACCCTACATGGCTCGCGTCCCACAGGATACGGCAGGCAGAGTATGGCACAAATAGGGAGCGCAGAGTATGGCACACACAAGGAACATAGAAAAGGCAGAGTAACTGGCTCTGGCCTGAACGCAAGGGTACATAGAACTTTTGGAACATCACACCTATGCTTAGCAGCAGTTGCTGCATAACAGTTATTGAATAGCCATGTATACTTAAGAGTTACATTCTCTCCAAAACTTCTTGATTGCTCCTGCCTTTTTTTTAGCTTCTCTCGTGTGTTTGCTCTCATACCACCCCTTCAATTTCACATCTAATCAATTGCATTTTAAACTCCAATTTTTTCATTTATGCCTGGATTTCTCTCGTTTACCTTCGCCCCTCTCACTATCCATTGTTTTCACGCATTCTTACCCAGATTTGGTTTGGGATTCAGCTGAATCCGAGCTATTTTGAATAGGATTTGGTTGACCCTAATACAAACCCTTTATAACTGAAAAGAAAAATCAGCTTGCGCATTGGGTATTTCTGTTGATGCACCTGCTTTTTCTAAGATTTGGTTCACAATTCTGCAGAATCTGTACCCCTGGATTCGGGGATTTGGCCGAACTCTGAAAAGCAGGGTTCAGTACATCCAGAATACATAGATAACTGCAAAGCCTTCCATACAAGCAGTTTACTGTGAGCTCCATTACATCTTAAGTAACATTTTTTATGGTCAGTAATTATTCCAGATATATCCTTTGTGGGTAACCAGAAGCACTGATGGGATACAGGTCAAAAAATTCTGAAAGACCCTTCTATATTAAACAAACATCTGGTAGATCCACTCCCTTCAGTGATAATAGAGCAAGTAGATGCCTCAGTGAAGGTTACTGCAAATGGTCAGTTACACGACATCCGTAAACTCCTGTGTTATGGAGGCTCCTGAAAACATATAGAATTGTAGAAAGAGAAAAAAAAAAGCTATTTGCATTAAAAACCCACGAATGGTTTGTAAAATATGCTCATATTTTCTTGTAAAGTAGCTTGTGTGTTTTTAGGTTTGTTTAAAGTCGTAGCACAAAGCATGACAAGGATGAACTATAAAGTGCTGTTCCTGTCTATCTTTATACACTTCCTGAATTATACACAAAACGTACACACCATCCTAGCAACCCGTTACTCACATCCTATCCAACATGTTATATACAAAAATGGTAACATTTAAAAAATGCTTATTTCTAATTATAGGCAACATCCTGGTTAAACTCTAGCTAACCTTCAGCAATCACGGTCACAGCATTTGTGCAGGTGTGTTTAAACGATATACCTCAAAAGTGCTTAGCCTTAACTTTTCAGCCAGTTCATTAGCAATTCTCAAATAAAATCTGGACATCACTAGCTGTCCAGGAGCTGAAGCAAATGGTCAAGTGTTCTCTTCCCAATATGCCCACCTTGAGAAGGGTGAGATTAGGCTGATCCGATCGTGGGCCCTAGGGCCCCATGATCAGATCACAGCAAGCAGAATACGAACAGTTGGATTGAGGACAGCATCAATGAACAGATGCAGTCTTTGATCCAACATGTTTTTTAAATCTTCCCACAGCTTATCTGTCTGCATCTTATAACGGCCAGTATTTTTCGAGGATCTTTACCCCTCGCCATACACAGGAAGATTTAAGTTGCCAATTTATCCCTTCCAGACCAAGTCAGCTGCTATGCTGATTGAATAATCAAATCAGCCTGATATGGCACAGCACTTAGGTGGCAACATTTGTTAAAGATCCATTTGTTTGGTGACAAAATCTGTGCAATTGCCTGCATAACTTGTATTAGACTAATCAAAAATATTTGGTTGCTATGGGCAACTGCACTGGCACAATGCATCACCTATATTAATAAGTGAGCAAGAATGTATACTTTCTGGCCATGCAGACTGAAAATTTTGTGTTATAGGTAGTGAAAATTAGGTTAGAAATTTTCTGAACCACTCTCATCCTAACCCACCCCTTTTCAAACTGGGCCTGACAAGGGACTTGAAGAGCAGAAAGCAAATTGCCCCTTTAACCAATGGCAAAACTGACATTAGAAGGAGGGAAGGACTCTGGACATGCTATACAACCAGTGAAGAGACCAGCTGAAGGTGCACAAATGAAGTTGTGTGTGTGTGTGTGCTGCTGCAGGGCAATGATGACCTGAAGACTGGCCAACACATCTCTCCATAGGCACTAGTCTATTAAAAGGTAATTATTTAGAAATCATGCCCCTAAAAACCTACTTGTAGAATGAAGTGTCCTCCCCTGGTAAACAGCAGATCATACACCTTCCCTGGCATCACCATGTGATGCCCCAATACACTTTTAAAGGCAATGCATATTTTCATTTATGCCCAGTGATCAGTGCAGACCAAATCAATAAACTGTCCACGATTTGTAAAACATAACTTTTTAATAGGTGAAATAAATACTCCAGTACATGCATGGTAAAAACCAACGATAAAAGAGAAAAAACGATAGTGTACAGTTAGAGGACACACTCACTGCAGCCCACCTCCCAGCAATAAGTCAGCACAAAGGGTACTTTTCTGTTGTCTGACTGTGCCATCCTGCTGCGACCGCACAAGTGAATACATTCAATATAGTTGTACTCTACATCTTCTAAAAGGTTTAGGGTCAAACTATATTTTTTGGAATGTAGGATAAAACAATTATCATCCATCTCTTGGCATTCAGCCCTGAAACCCTTACACAATGATCTTCAGCCTGTGGATCTCCAGTCCAGGCTGAAGATCATTGGCCTGAACACTAAAACTCCATCCATATGGTTAGGCTATTTGCCCCTGCAGTACAGGAAACATGGCAACAAAAAAAGTACATACAAAGGTATAAGAATCAATTCCTGCCTGTCCTTGTGGACTTCCAACACACTTCATTCACTTCCAATGCAGGATATCAAAAGGGAGCTACATCCAGCAGCTAAAATAAACCCATACACATCCAAAAAAAATGAGGTAACCTTTTAACTCCTGCACATCACACTCGGCAACATTCTGCTGGAAAAGTTCTGGAAGACGTTGGCTTTAATCCGCGCCCAGCACGGGTTTCAAGCCCTGGTAATGCCACTTTAGTGCCGGAACAGTTTCAACAGACGGCTCTGCAAAGCCTCACAAACCCTTCTGGTACTGAAAGCGTTAAATGAGGCTGTGAAAAATTTGTCCCACAGGAGGGGGAAAAAAATATCCATACCTTGCCTTTGCTCAGTGAGTGTAATGAAATGGTTAAAAAAAAACAAAAACAAACAAGTTTTATCTACCAGCATTGTAGTTTAACGGTTACTTTAACCCTTTATAAATACTGGGCCCATCTTACTGCACATAAAGTGAAACTGCAAAATCTATGGTGTTGGCACAATAGTACTTTAAAGCTGCTGCTGTAGATTCTACAATGGATGGCACATAAATGGGTCAAATATTATAATTCCCTTAAAGACACAGACCACCAATCTGGGAGTGTTGCTGATCCACAACTATAAGTTTTCTTACTTAAGACAGTTCATATTGTACTAGGATTCTTTCTAGTGCCGGTAGGGAAATATTATCCAAATCATACATATGGACAGACTATACATTCTCTACCTATATGTAATAACATGAGTGGCAGGAGCAATGCGGCTTGTCAAAAAAGGCATTTATTTTAGCTAGCAACAACCCTAATAGCTGAAGTATCCTGGGTCCTGCTGCACTCCGCACCTATGCCAGATTAAAGTAACACCAAAAAATAAAATGCATTTTAAAGAACTCACAATATAATGTAATGTTTATATAAACAAGCTGCTGTGTAGCCATGGGGGCAATTACAAGAATACGCTGGCACCAGGTGTCTACCTTTGAAGGCCAGGGTGTGCGAGCGGGCCATATTATCCACTAGCCATGGGGGCAGCCACTCAAAGCTGAAAAAGGAGGAAAGGCACAGGATACACAACAGATAATAGATAAGTGCTGAAGAATCCCACTATATACTACAGAGTGTATGTTATCTACTGTGTCCCTTGTGACTTTTCTCTTTTTTCAGCTTTGAATGACTGCTCCCATGGCGACACAGTAGCCTGTTTATATAAACTATAGTAGTGTTTCTCAAGCAAACACGCCATTGTTTACCAGTGCAGGGCAATAGTATATTATATTTTCATTACTTTAAAACAAAAATTTGTTTGGCGTTACTGTTCCTTTTAAAATCCAGAGCAAGGTACTGGGCACGAGTTTGGAAGGGATGCATGTTCTTGCCATTGGTGCTCCCTAATTCAGACATCGGAATGGACCACAAGTAAGGGGACATGGCTACCATGCATCTTCACCTCATGAATACAGCACAGTCAAACTCAGACAACACTGTATTTATGGGGAGCATAGGTGCATGCACTCTTGCAAAGGTGCTAACAGTGGGGCAGATTGCAAAATGTTATTTACATTATGCACCATGCCCCACCATCACTAAATGATCCCTTGTTTAACCTCAGCTAAAGCATGCCAGCTGCCACTCATTTATAAAACAAGTGTGCAGTAAATAAATACTCTTTCATTGTGAATTTGTATCTATGCACGGGTGGAGGAATTTGACTGCACTAATCTGTCTGCCTACAGGTAGTAATTTCACAGATTTTTGTTTTTTTGGGTTTACGTGACATCATATCCAATAGAGACCATAATGTGGCAGAATGAACTAAACAGGAATGGTTCTTCTCATCATCATCTAGCAAAAACTTTTAATGATTTACAAGTATAAATTATTACTATGATTTAAAAAAAAAAAAACCAAAATTTAAATAATAGGGTGTATTGGAGTTTGTAACACATTTTGTAGGGAATGAAATAAAAAAAAAAAAAAAAAAAACAGTCATCTCCATATGCCTGCCTCCCACTTATGTTAATGAAGCACACAGCCTATGCATAATCCTGTATAAATTAACCGGGTCCAACTGTATGCATCAGGGCCAAACAAAACCATATCACTTATCCCCAAAACACCACTACACACATCAGAATAAGACGCAAACATTCAGTTAAAAAAACAACAAAAAACCCCTTCAAGTCTGCTAATATGCAGCATGATGAATTCTTCATGGTAGAGATGCTCCCCCGCAGCAGCCCAGCAGCTGGACCACAACTCACAGCATCCTTTAAAGGAACAGTTCCGTATAAAAACTGGGTAATAGACAGGCTGTGCAAAATAAAACATTTTTCCAATATAGTTACAGTTAGCCAAAAATGTAATCTATAAAGGCTGAAGTGACTGGATTTCTAACATAACACTACTTCCTGCTTTGCACCTCTCTTGATTTCCACTGCTTTGTTACCAGCCAGTGACTTGAGGAGAGGCACATGGGTCATAACTTTTGTTTGAATAAGCTTTTGAATCTGAATGCTGAGGATCAATTGCAAACTCACTGAACAGTTATGTCCCATGTGGCCCCACTTAAAGTCGCTGACCAACAGAGTTAGAGAACTTAAAAGCAGGAAGTAGTGTTCTGTTATGTTACCAGTCACTCCAGCTAACTAACTATATTAGATTTTTTTTTTATTTTTTATTTTGCACAGCCTATTTACCCAGTTTTTATTTTTACACTGAACTCTTCTTTAAAACACTTCTGCTACTGGAGGATGCAGGGAGTAGTTGTACTTGACCACAGATGGAGGATGGTGATTGGACATCCCTGCCTCGGGTCTCTGGAGACAGGGTGAGACTGTCACCTCTTATGTAGTTGTACTCTGCTTTTCATCCAATCAAAGTGCATGTGATTTCTATACAACTCCATAGTGGGTCTGGGGATGTAATCTTTGCACTGGCAGATTTGGCTAGGTGAAGTTGCAGCATTCTGTCCCCCCTCTAAAAACTGATCACATAGTGGGAACAGCAGCTCTTGATCACTTTACTGTTACACTATGGCCATATGATATGGATTCTCCGCAGGCAGAGAATCAGCCACCCTTCTCTTTCTTTAGGCAGGGCAGATTTCAGAGTGAAATGAAATGTTTCTGCTCAGAAATCTGCCTACACCAAGTGGAGTCAATGCTTCCAGTAGTATGCAGGCAGACAGGAGCAGCGGATTCTCAGCCTGCAGCAATTGTCTGGCCGTAGCCTAATGGAAGTGATATCAGGCAAGTCTATAGTGTAAGAGGAATTGTATCTATTCAGCTGCAACGGCTGTCACTCACCCACAGTGGCTGCTAGGAGCTGGGCTCTACCATCTGGGGAGGGGGGCTGCTGGGCTCTACCATCTGGGGAGGATGGGCTGCGTGTGGGACATCACTGCCTATAAGCACCACTCTCTGCAGTTAAACCTGCAATGGACATTTCATTTAGTATGGTACATTCCACTCAACCCTTGGGGGGTTTACAGACATGTAGTGGGAATGCAGTGAGGCGTTAACCAGAGGAAATGCTATATTGCAATTACTGTAATTGCTGCCCTCCTGATGGCAATAATATGGGCCTTACAGCACTCTCTACCCATTTTAGTTAGCGCTGCCCCGCTGTCGACTACACCCCCTTATTCTTTGGTAAGGTCCAGGGAAGGGGCAGCCCCAGTCTAAAGAGATTTCACAGAATTGGTGTTGACCGGCGGCAGAGTCCTGGGCGAGGACCTTTCCCTCAGCGCCTGAGATAGCAGATTGCAGCCATCCGAGACCGCGCAGGCCGAGCTCCTGAGCCTGTCCTTGTAGTCGGTCATCTTGCTGCTGCTGTCAGAGAGCTGCGTTATATCCCTGAGGCACTGGGTGAGGAGGACGCAGGCAGACACCACGCTCATGGCACCTCCTAGTACGGCCGTCTGCACCGCTTTGCCCTCTGGGTTCAGAATGGCGGCTCTCCCGAGGAACTGCGGTTCTGTGGCGAAACCCACCAGCGCGTGCACGGCCTGCACCAGGGGCCCGCTGAAGAGAGCGCAGCGGTTGCGCGACAGTTCGCTGGGGGACGACTTCACTTCCCTGACGCAGGCGAGGAGCGCGGAGGCGCTGGTGCTCATACACTTCACCCCCAGCTTGAACTGCTCCCTGGCGAACTTGTCGCGGGACTTGTCGCTGGCCGCTACGCTGGCGTCCGTCAGAGTCTTCAGGTTCATGGACAGGTTCTGGGAGACTTCGAGCAGCAGCTGCGGGGTCAGTTCAGACAAGGGCACGCTCCGCAGGGTGGCACAGCTCTGCTCCACTTCGTGCCGACACCGGGTCACTTTGTATCGGTCCACAAGCCCGACCTGAGCGGCCTGAGAGCCGGGAACCTCCACTGCAGCCAGATAAGCGGAGTGCGCCGACAGCTCGATCAGAGACACCACCAAGTCGCCCATCTCCTGCACCGTGTCTCCCACCTCAGCCAAGCGGCCCATGTTCAGCTGACTCTGGACATCGTGAGTGAGGATGGACAGGCCTTTGGTGCGGGCGATCACCGTGTCCCGGCACTTCTCGAACGCCTCTCCGAACTGAAGCGAACTCTCCGGGCTGACAGGCCGCGGCTCGCTGGACAGAAGAAGAAGGTCGGCCACCAGCTGCATCTTGTTCTTACACCGCTCGCAGATGGTCAGCAGTTTCTTGCGCGGCTGGGACGCTGCTCCGGAAGGAAGAGAGGACCGGGCTGAGCCGGAGCCGCCGCTAGCCATCTCTCCCGGGGAAGAAGCTCATGCCTCGGCCAGTGGGAGCGATATCCCGGGGGCTTCCCAGCCGCATCATCCCATGGAGAGTCACGGGCGCTGCCCGACCACAGTGCTTGCCTTCTGCTCCGCTCTCCGCACACGAGCAGCCTCCTAGGGCCCAGGAAAGGACTTCTGCCACCGACAAAGCGGCACTGAATCGACCCACCCAACCGCTGCCTCTCCCGGGCCGGATAAGGAACGTGGGACGGCGCCGCCCTGCGCCCGGACGATGACGTCACCCACAAGGCTGCCATACCCGCAGGACAGAGGCTGGGAGCGCAGTGACGCCTTACGTAACGGCCGGGGCGCAAGACTGGCGACAGCGGCATCTAGTGGTCAAAGTATGTAATGCGCGGAGATCAGGTAAATTCTCCAAAGATTCATCTACGCGGTGTGAAACCTCTGCTGTCACTTTCTACGTCCCCAGTGGGGTCATTTAAAGTTATTAGACGGCACAGAATATCATTTAAAAAAAAAAAAACCTTAAGGAAATGACTCCTCCCACCTCCTTGGTGTTATGCTCCCCTTACTTACACCATGTCCACACCATTGCCCAGTGCTTCAGGACCCCGATGCAGCAGTGCGCAACCAAGTACGCGCGTGCTGCGTAACCGTGCGTAACCATGGACGCGCGTGCGTAAACGTGCGCAACCGAGGACGCACGTGCGTAACCGCGCGCAACCGAGTGCGCAAAGAGCTTTGACTTCAGAGAGCGCACCCATGTTTCACTGAGGTAACAATTGCCGGACTATGGGTACACAGGGTTGCCAGGTTTTCATTTCAAAACCAGCCAAAGACCATCAAAAAGTAGCCAAAAGCCATTTTAAAAGTAGCCCAAAAGTAGCCCAATTCATAAATTGAAAAATCGTAATAAAATAAAGTAAAATAATATGGTTATCAGATCAATTAATCAATTGGGCACTCTCTTAGTGAGAAAGAACAAAATTAAAGGCACCTGTTGTTGAAGTAGCTTGTTCAGTGCAGACTGATGGCTGACTGGTACTGCAAATAATATTGGGTTCTTTTGGGTACTGCCTGGTTGGCACTGTAAATAAAAGGGGTAACACAAGGCATTAAGTTTGCTAAGGAACAATAACACATAACCAATTAGAGAACATTTACTTTTCACCTGTTTAAAAGCATTTACTGTTCACCTGTTTTACCCCTCTGTGCAAGTCCCCTCCAGCGACGTTCACAGGGCCATCTCTTCAAACCTCTTCTTCCGGGATCCGGCGGCGCTAGGTGGCGCATGCACAGTAGGATGCTGGTACTACTGCGCATGCGCACAAAGTTCACGAAGTTCGGCGATTGAACTTCGCAAACTTTGTGCGCATGCGCAGTAGTACCAGCATCCTACTGCGCATTCGCCACCGACAGAGCAGCATACAGGAAGAAGCAGTTGGAAGAGAAGATGGCCCCTGTGAACGTCGCTGGAGGGGACAGAGGGGTAAGTAGCAACTTAGGGGCAATAGCCTGGGGTGAGAGGTAGGTGGGGGGGAGGGAGGTGAGGTGTTAGTGCCAGGGGGTTGGATTCCCCTTTAATACTGTAACCCCTTTAGTAGGAGGTCGTAGCCAAATGAATTACGTGCGCACAACCACAGCGCCACTCGCATGCGCAACAGAACAATGGGAAGGAAACATGTACACATCAAAAAGTTTAAGTCATCAAAGGATACAGCTATGGGATCCGTAATCCAGAAACCTCTGAATTACA
The DNA here is from genome assembly GCA_038501925.1 of Xenopus petersii. Lineage (NCBI taxonomy): Eukaryota > Metazoa > Chordata > Amphibia > Anura > Pipidae > Xenopus > Xenopus petersii. The sequence continues at coordinate 90,684,977 of CM076677.1, forward strand.
GAAAGGCTGTCTCCTATAGATTCCATTTTTTCCAAATAATCCATATTTTTAAATTTGATTTTCATTTTCCGTGAAATAATAAAACCGTACTCAATCTCCACTTAAATATCATTAATCCTTATTGGAGGCAAAACAATCCTAATGGGTTTAAATAATAAATGATTTTTTTAGTAGACTTAAGGAATGGAGATCGAAATTAGAGAAAGATCCCATATCTGGAAAACTCCCAAGCAGTCTGGATAACAGGTCCCATAACTGTACTGACAGTACTGCGAATACATTGAGCGCTTATAAATATGTGTTCATAAAAACTGTGCCAGTCAAGACATAAAATATCCAGAAGAGCTTCAGAACATCTTACTGAATGTGGGCTTACAATCAGAAATCTACTGTTCCCTGTACAACATAAAGGAGCATTTGAGTCCTCTTGTGACACACCCAACCGAATATTGTTTTATTGGGGACCGGGCAATGACAGGATCCCATTACTGCCCAACAGCCCTACATACAAATAAGAGAGACTCAAACACAACGCAGTACGCACAGTCGCAGACAGCTACTCACAAGTCCCGCAAAGCGGCACTGTCGTCGTGTCCAAGTTCCTTTTCCAACTCGTCTCCAACCAATTCGCGCCACGAGTGAGAGAGCCCAGCCCGCCCGGGCGTGGCGCTTTGCACGCCCTGGCCCTGCATGACGTCATGCTCTCCTCCTGGGGGGGTGCTCGGCTCGCTATGTGTTCTTCCAGCTCTGCCCCTGCCCGGCGTGCCCCGCCCCTCTCTGAGACTCCCTCTGGCTCTGCCTCTGAGTCCCTTTCCCAAGTCTCCGCTCCGGCTCCGCCCCTTTTCGTATCGATCGTGCAGCCAGCCACCAGCTGAGCAGCAGTGCATGTGCGCTACTATTTGGGCATTGGGCGGTTTTTCCAAGTCCAAACCCGCGGCACCTATTAAAACTAGCCCAAAACTAGCCATTGGCGGGTTTGGACTTGGAAAAACCGCCACCACGCTTAAAAAACCGCCCAATTTGGCGGAAAACCCGCCAACCTGGCAACCCTGTGGGTAGGCTGCATGTGAGCTACTTGCCTGGCATCCCCAAGCTTTGGGCTCTAGGCACGTGCCTCTTCTACCGACCCCTAGTTCCAGCCCTGCTTGAAGCCTGCAGTTCTCTACTCTACAACATAGTTAAAGGGGGTGGTTCACCTTTAAGTTAACTTGTAGTATGTAATAAATTGGCCAATTATAAGCAACGTTTCAATTGGTCTTCATTATTTATTTATTATTTTTGAATTATTTGCCTTCTGACTCTTTCCAGTTTTTAGCTGTAAGGCTAAAAATGAATTGTTACTGCTACTTTTATTACTCATCTTACTATTCTTCCCATTCATATTCCAGTCTCTCCAATCATTTGGACCCAAGCCCCAGGTTGGTAACATTGAAAACTGGACAGCTGCTGAATAAAAAGCTAAATAACTCAAAAAGCACAAATAATAAAAAACAACAACCGCAATCTGCACACACCCTGTAACGATCGCCGCCCGGAGCAGGCCCAGGAGCTCCGGGCGGCGCGTCCTCTCCTGCCGGCGTCGCTCCCAAGATGGCGGCGCCCATGGCCGCCACGTGGGTAAGCGGCGCCGGCGCGATGACGTCAGTGCGCCGACGGCGCAAGGACGTCAATGACGTCATTAAGGCGCCAAATTCAAATAAAAAGCCAGTTCAGATGCTAGAATGGCGCCCAAGTATAGAATCCTGTTCCCTAAGTGATTCCTGGGTTCCCTACCTGTTCCCTCTGCTAATATCTGCCTGATTCCTCCTTGTGACCCCTTGCCTGTACCTGGACTTCGCTGTTACTCTGCCTGCCATAGACCCTTTGCCTGGACCTGGACTTTGTTTGTATTCCGACTGCCTTTTGACCTGTGCCTGGACTTTGATTATTCTCTTGCCTTACCCCTGGATACCACGACCCGGATCCCTCGTGAGGGGCTTCCTCCTAGATCCGGACTACTCCCCAGAGGGGGCTCCCGGCTCCCTGACATTATACTTGGGCCATGGATCCCACTGAGGAAGCTCAGCCCGATTTCGGCAGGGCCTTTCGAGGCCTGCATTCCCGCATGGAGGCGTATGAAGCCCGGCAGAATTACGTGGGACACACGCTGGAGGCGATCCTGGAAAAGCTCTCCTTGTTGACACCAGCGACCCTCCTGCCGGCACCTCCTCCGCAAGCGGCTGCTGCCATGGCTACCCAATCCTCCACTTCTGGGCCACATATTCCTGCTCCGCCTCTCTACGATGGCGATCCTCAAGCCTGTCGAGGATTCGTGAATCAGTGCCAGATTCGCTTTGCCCTACACCCCACTGAATTTGACTCTGAACGTGCCATGGTGGGGTTCGTGATTACTCGTCTGGCAGGGAAAGCTCTCGAGTGGGCATCTCCACACTGGGAGAAGCAGTCCCCACTAATGGATGACGCAGAAGCATTTCTCAAAGAATTCCGGATTGTCTTCGATGCTCCCGGCCGGGTGACATCCGCTGCTTCCCGTCTGTTCCAAATCCGCCAAGGGAGCCGCAGTGTAGCGGAGTATGCTATCGAATTCCGTACACTTGCTGCTGAGACTCGTTGGAACAACGACGCTTACCATACTGCATTTTATAATGGTCTCTCCCTCCGCATCAAAGATGACCTGGTCTCCCGTGAGTTGCCCACGCAACTGGAGGACCTCATCGCCTTGGCAGTCAAGGTGGACACTCTTCTGAGGGAGCATCAAATCCTGAGAGATCGCGTCAAGAAGTTTCAACCCATGTTGGCACCCCGCTTCCAGAGGCCTCTCCTGCAGGCTCCCGTCACCCCGCCTGCCCAAGCACCCATTTCTCTCCAGGAGGAACCCATGCAAGTGGGAAGAACTCGCCTCACGGAACAAGAGAGACTCCGTAGACGGATGTCAGGCCTGTGTCTGTATTGTGGCGGACATTCCCACTTCGCCAATGCCTGTCCTGCAAAGGCTAAGAGTTTTGTACCCCGAGGTATGTCTATGGTAACTCATGTAGGGGTCACTACTCAAAAGTCTCGAGATAAGTCTCAGGAGAAGACCCTAGAAAACTCACACAGGTTTCTCCTTCCCTTCCAGATTCATCTGACTGATAAACCATCTTCGGGAATGCTTTCATCGATTCCGGAGCAGGGGGTAACTTCATAGACGCTCTCTTTGCCAAACACATGGGAATTCCTTTATTTCCTTTGCCTTCTCCCATGCGGATCATCGCCATAGATGATAAACCCCTGGAGTCTGTACTCACGATGACCACTGGCGAACTACCTGTGCAGGTTGGGACCCTGCATAAAGAGAGACTTTCGTTTCTTATTATCTCTTGTCCTGCTGTTCCAGTTGTTTTGGGTCTCCCCTGGCTGCGCCTGCACAATCCCACCATAGACTGGTCCACAGGGCAGATTTCTCGTTGGAGCCCATTCTGCCAACAGCATTGCCTTCCTGCTAAACCCCTCAAGAAGGTAGCTATCTCCTCAACCGAGCTAAAGTCTCTTCCCTCCTGTTATAAAGAATTCTCCGATGTGTTCTGTAAGAAGTCTGCGGAATTCCTTCCTCCACATCGCTCCTACGATTGTCCTGTCGAACTCATGCCTGGAGCAATGCCCCCCAGAGGCCGCACTTACCCTCTCTCTCCTGCAGAGACTACCGCAATGAAGGAATACATCCAAGAAAATCTCCAGCGGGGGTTTATCCGCCCTTCTACCTCTCCTGCAGGGGCTGGGTTCTTCTTCGTGGAGAAGAAGGACGGAGGCCTTCGGCCATGTATAGACTACCGGGGCCTGAATAAAATCACTGTAAAAAACAGGTACCCACTGCCCTTGATTGCGGAACTCTTCGACCAGCTGAAGGGGGCGAAGATATTCTCTAAGTTGGATCTCCGGGGGGCGTACAACCTCATTCGCATCCGTGAGGGTGACGAATGGAAGACGGCTTTCAACACTCGTGACGGGCACTATGAATATCTCGTTATGCCCTTCGGCCTTTGCAATGCCCCTGCCGTCTTCCAGGAGTTTGTTAACGATGTGTTCCGGGATCTCCTAGGAAGGTTCGTAGTCGTGTACCTGGACGACATCCTGATCTTTTCTAAAGACCTAGAAAGCCATCGCTCCCAGGTGAAGGAGGTACTCTCTCGTCTGAGGAAGAACTCTCTCTTCGCCAAGTTGGAGAAGTGCGTCTTCGAGGTGTCCAAGATCCCCTTCCTAGGATACATTATCTCTCCCGAGGGATTTGAGATGGACCCCGTGAAAGTGTCTGCCATCCAGGAGTGGCCTCTTCCGCTGAGTACCAAGGCAATCCAGAGATTTGTCGGGTTTGCTAACTACTATTGGCAGTTCATCCGGGGGTTCTCTTCCCGCATAGCACCTATCCTGGCCCTCATCCGGAAAGGGGGTAAACCCAGCTTGTGGCCTCCATCTGCCATTGAAGCTTTTCAGTCCTTGAAAGAGGCCTTCACGTCCGCTTCTGTCCTCCGACACCCCAATCCTGAACTACCCTTCTGCATCGAAGTCGATGCTTCTGAAGTCGGAGCCGGAGCCATCCTGTCTCAGAGACATCCCGCTGATGGGAAGTTGCACCCCTGTGCCTATTTCTCCAAGAAATTCTCGTCCGCAGAGCAGAACTACGATGTCGGGAACCGTGAACTCTTGGCTGTTAAACTTGCCCTTGAGGAGTGGCGTCACCTCTTGGAGGGTTCTCTGATTCCTGTTCAGATTTTCACCGATCATAAGAATCTCGAGTTCATCCAGTCCCTCAAGAGGCTAAACCCCAGACAGGCAAGGTGGGCTCTCTTCTTCTCTCGATTTAATTTTATCTTGACTTATCGCCCAGGCTCCAAGAATCGGAAGGCCGATGCCTTGTCTCGTAGCTTCACTCCAGTGGACCGCTCTCCTGAGAGACAAGAGCCAATCATCCCTCCAGTCAAGATTATTGCCTCCTTGTATCCACAGTTTGCCGACCAAATCCTGGCTGGTCAGTCTTCTGCTCCTTCTGATACTCCCATTGGGATGGCATTTGTTCCTCCTGAGCTGCGTCTGCCTATCCTGCAACAGACCCATTGCTCCAGACAAGCCGGACACCCTGGCCCAGCTAAGACTCTTGAACTCTTACGACGCCTGGTCTGGTGGCCTGATATCCGCAAAGATGTGAAGGACTTTGTTGCTGCTTGTAATGTTTGTGCCACATCTAAGTCAAGTCACTCCCGCCCCAGTGGGTTACTACAGCCCTTGCCGGTTCCTTCCCGTCCCTGGACCCACCTGTCCATGGACTTCATTGTCGAACTTCCTCCCTCCTGTGGGAACACTGTGATCTGGGTTGTCATTGATCGTTTCTCCAAAATGGCCCATTTCATCCCTCTGAAGAAGTTGCCCTCTGCGGTGGAGTTGTCCCAGCTATTTATCCAGTACATCTTCCGCCTGCATGGTTTCCCGGTGGAGATCGTCTCCGATAGAGGCACCCAGTTTACTGCCAAGTTCTGGCGTTCCTTATGCAAAGACCTGGGAATTGTTCTTCAGTTTTCGTCTGCATACCACCCGCAGACGAATGGGGCAGCTGAACGTGTCAACCAAGCCCTGGAACAGTTCCTGAGGAACCACGTATCCCTCTGCCAGGATGACTGGTCTGATCTCCTCCCATGGGCGGAATTCGCTCATAATAATGCTTGTCATTCCTCTACAGGAAGGTCTCCGTTCATGACGGTGTACGGTCAGCATCCTCAAGCTTTTCCCCAAGACTTTGTGTTATCTGACGTCCCGGCTGCTGACGATTCCGCAAGCCATATGTCTGCTATTTGGGCTGCTACCAAGTTGAACCTAGAGAAGAGCGCTCTTGTTCATAAGACTTTCGCGGATCGTCGTCGAAGATCCTCTCCTCTCTACAAGGTGGGTGATAAGGTCTGGCTCTCTTCCAGGAATATCCGGTTAAAGATACCATCTCCCAAGTTGGGTCCAAAATTCGTGGGTCCATTTCCCATCTTGGAGATAATCAACCCTGTGGCTGTCAGACTCCAGCTTCCACCAGAGATGAGAATCCCCAACGTGTTTCACGTGTCTCTAGTGAAACCCGCCATCTCCAACCGGTTCTCTGGCGCTCAGTCTCCTCCTCCTGCCATCTCTGTGGAGGGTCAACTCGAGTACGAGGTGGAAAAGATCCTAGACTCCAGAATCTCCAGAGGGTCCCTTCAGTACCTCATCAAGTGGAAGGGCTTTGGCCCTGAAGAATGCTCCTGGGAAGGATACTCTGATGTCCATGCTCCTCGTCTGGTGAGGGAGTTCCATTCCAAGTTTCCCCAGAAGCCAAGTCCTGGTGGTCCGGAGGCCCCCCGTGAGGGGGGGGTACTGTGAACGATCGCCGCCCGGAGCAGGCCCAGGAGCTCCGGGCGGCGCGTCCTCTCCTGCCGGCGTCGCTCCCAAGATGGCGGCGCCCATGGCCGCCACGTGGGTAAGCGGCGCCGGCGCGATGACGTCAGTGCGCCGGCGTCGGCGCAAGGACGTCAATGACGTCACTAAGGCGCCAAATTCAAATAAAAAGCCAGTTCAGATGCTAGAATGGCGCCCAAGTATAGAATCCTGTTCCCTAAGTGATTCCTGGGTTCCCTACCTGTTCCCTCTGCTAATATCTGCCTGATTCCTCCTTGTGACCCCTTGCCTGTACCTGGACTTCGCTGTTACTCTGCCTGCCATAGACCCTTTGCCTGGACCTGGACTTTGTTTGTATTCCGACTGCCTTTTGACCTGTGCCTGGACTTTGATTATTCTCTTGCCTTACCCCTGGATACCACGACCCGGATCCCTCGTGAGGGGCTTCCTCCTAGATCCGGACTACTCCCCAGAGGGGGCTCCCGGCTCCCTGACACACCCCTGCAGCTCACTCCCCACTGTCCCTGCCTGCTAACTCACTCTCCCTCCAATGCCACCCAAGGCATATGCCTACCCTTAGTTCTGGAGCTGATATTTGCCCTGGTTTATAGTGGTGCAGGGGCCAATATCAGCTGTACTGTCCAAGCATCTGGGCATGAATGGAATATCAGGAATGGGGTTTCTTTAGGCCATCATGCAGCCTGGACATATTCCAGACAATTTGGTGTATCTGCAGATGCACCAAACATAACTCACAGCTTCTCTACACTTCCTGCAGGTCAGTTGGTTAGGGCTGTTGGCCTGAATGAACAGAAATGTGGAACGTGGCTGATCCACCCATTTGTGCATGTTCATAACCACAGGAATAATCTTTCTGTATGCATGCATAGCCTCCATCAGAAATGTTGGGGCAACAATACTCCAGCCCCCCTCCTGGCCAGCACAGTGGGTCCTGTATAAACACCACTGTTGTCTTAGATGGTGCATGTGCTCGAAGGGTGTATGTTTTTACTGTTTGATATAAAATAAACTTATATTTGGGTTGGGCTCAACATCCCAGCGGTATCAAAGGGATTCTGTCATGATTTTTATCCAGGACCTGGATTTTACTATTGAGTGGTGTGCTTGTATCTACCAGGAAGCTATTAACTTGTGTTTGGGAGCTGTTCTGTTGGAGCTGCTGGGGGGGGGGGGGTTGATATCACTTCTGCTTGCAGTACAGCAGCAAACACAGGGCCGGATTTACAAAACGGGTGCCCCTAGGTCCACTGGCATTCATCGCCTCTGTCCCCTCCCCTTTATCATGCAAATTTTCATCATTGGACATGAGCGGAAAAAATTATTGTATCTCCAGCGTATCCCCTGTGTTTTTGATCCAATGTGGGTGTGGTTGGGCAGCATACCGCCCCCTAAAATCCTGCTGAGCCTTTCCACAAATCCAGGCCTGAGTAAACAGTGGCTGAAGTTTATCAGAGCACAAGTCACATGACTGGGGGCAGCTGGGAAAATGACAATATGTCTAGCCCCATGTCAGATTTCAAAATTAAATATAAAAAAATCTGTTTGCTCTTTTGAAAAAATGGATTTCAGTGCAGAATTCTGCTGGAGCAGCACTATTAACGGATGCATTTTGGAAAAAAAACATTTTGTTCCCATGACAGTATCCCTTTAGCATCTTAACAGACACCAGCAGAGCTGCACATGTGGAAAAAGGAAATCGTGTATCAGCAGCCGGACCTTTGTGAAAAGATTGTCAATCCGACAAGGTTTCACTTTTATGTATTGTTAGAGACATGAGCAAAACTTAAGGGCTTATCTCATCTTTCCATGTGTATCAAGTCAATAGTCCTTCACCAAGAGCCAGGGAATTTGAAGCAGATAAATTCAATCCATCTCAAACAGGAACTACAGACTAATTTTCCTATATATATATCAGCCAGTCATCACGTTTTCCCACCATGATGTCACCAATGAGTGCACATGCTTGTTTAAACCTGGAGGGAGGGGCAAGGTGGCTAGCTAGGGTGCTTAGCCAGCTTGTCCCAGCTCTGGTCCACTGTAAAATTACATGCTGAGTTTCACAGTAGCATTCTGTACTGGGAGTCACCAGACTATCCTATACAGATTGACTGTGTCTTTGTGAGCTGGGGCTTATTCACCATTGAATACTGGGGCCACTGTTATTTGCTGGAAAGGGTGTGTCATTTTAAATAAAATGGGGACAGTATAAGTGGTACTACGATTAAGGAGTGTGTACCCACTGCACCTCATTGTATAATCTGCATGGGGCACCAGTTCATGATGTTATCCAAATGGGAAGCAGACAAGGGCATCAGACTGTCTTTGTTTTCAGATTGTTTTCAATGGGTACAGTGGTAGTCAAAATCCCAAGTTTGTCATTAGCCTAAAACTGACACCATGTAAAGGCTAGTCAGCAAGGCACTTTTTGGATTACAGTTTTTAGATTGTCCAGTGCATACAAGCAGGGCCGGATTTACATAGTGGGTGCCCCTAGGCCCACTGCCGTTCGTCGCCCCTGTCCCCTCCATTCGTGCAAATTTTCATCTGGACTGGAGTAATGGGGATTGACGCATGGGAAATTTTAAAAATCATTGTATCTCCAGCGCATCCCCAGTGTTTTTGAACCAATGTGGGTGTGGTTGGGAAGCATGCCGCCCCCCTAAAATCCTGCCGCCCTAGGCCCGGGCCTAGGTGGCCTTTCCACAAATCCGGGCCTGCATACAAGTCTCAAAGGCCCGGAGCTAAGGAGGCAAGGAGTGAGTAGAAGGTGAGAGAGTAGTGGTGCACGCAGGGAGGTGGTGCCAGGAGGGAGGTGCGAGCAGGTGGTAGTGTGGAAGCAGAAGGGCGTATGAGCCACCTAGGGGAGTTTGTGGGGTTATGACACAAAAAGGGCAATAATATGAGTGGCATTGTCAGACGCTCCAGGCCAGTAGAGCAGAAATATGGAGTATGGCGAGCAAGAAGGGGGCAGAAGTGGAGAGGGCTTGCTTGGAAGCAGGAGTTGGGGGCAGAACAACAGGCAATTTTTAATATTTACGTGCAAATTTATTGCCTGTAAATTTCTAATGCTGGCCTGATTTTGACAGCTCAGCCCGCATTCCTGGGTTTCTTACTGAAATATCCCAAGTTTCTCTTTGATCTCCTGCACTGACACCAGAAAGAGATACAATGTTTCTGAAATGTAATTAAAATAAAGGCCTTTTTGGCAGAGACCAGAACACTAAACACCTGTACTTAGATACATTTGTAACAATCTAAGATGAGCAAAAATACAATTGTAACTATTTAAGATAAGCAAGTGTCTTGGGGAAACAGATTCACAACTTAAAGGGCAATTTCACCTCATTAGCAAAACTGTTATAACACATAAACATTACACTAAAATTTCAAGTTCAAACTTTCATAACCTGCCAAATTTTGTAAAATGGACTTTTAAGGGGTGTGGCCATAAAGTAGACACGGTCGAAAAAATTTGCCGAGCTAAGAGCAGCACAACTTTTTGTACCGATTTCTGTTTTTCGAATGTTGGGAGGTATAATGCCAGAGTTGGTTTCTGAACAAAAGTAAATTTAAACAGGAATGAGGGAGGATGGGGCAGCATGAAATGGTATTACAAATTAACTGGTTGCCACCTTTTTTGGAAAAAAATACTGGCCTTCCTATATATTTAGATTTTTCCCGGTTAATAACATTGGGGTCAAGTATCATTTTACCAGTCAGGCCAGTTAAATACTGGCCAGATGGCAACCCTAACTGGCAAATAAATTTGTAATACTGGCCCCAGACTTGGCTGGTATTTTACCATCTAAGCCAGGTGGCAAGTGCAACCCTAATCCTTAGCATGCAGAAACACATATTTAAAAGGTGAGGTAGTAAGCAGACGCTAACTCTAAAATAAACACTACTGACAATTCACACACTTTATTTTAAATAGATTTATAGTGAATAAAGTACCCCCTCTTGTAAATTATAAGGATATTATAAGTTACCGAGGAGTTTCGTGACCATATAAAAGCACGAGACCAAAGGCCTTATACAGGTCATGGAACTCCGAGGTAACTTCTAATATCCTCATATTTTACAACTGGGGGTACTTTATTTATTATAATACACACGTTTCAGTGAGTCATGTGACAGAAATGACATCAGAAGTCACCGTTTATAACTGATGACATCTGAACTCACCTTTTATAAGGATATCATTTACAAGATATTCATGGCTTTTGTGTTTTATATATATATATATATACATATATATATCTATATATAGATATATATATAAAGATATATATCTATATATATAGATATATATATATGTATACAAGTGTGGCCGACCCATTTATTGCCATCAATATTTTGTCCTTTTAAAAAGAAAAACACATTACTTGAGTTTCCATACAACGTACAAATCAAATAACTGACTTTTGGGAACCCAAAAACTGAATAACTAGTCCTATCTAAAGTGTATAGACTTTGCCCAAAATAAAAATGGACGCGGTTGGCTTCCGAGCGTCATTAATCCGACAAACCAATAGATGCCGCGTTCATATTGCTTCTTCTACGTTTTGAAAGCGACCAATGGACTTAGAGAAGCGTGCCTGAGCCACGCCCTTAGTCCTGAAGCTTTGCTAGAAGCGGAAGGTGGACGAAGATGGCAGCTATGGGCTTCCGAGTGATGTTTCTGCTGTGCATTGCGGTGCTTGTCGGCCTTTCGGCGGCTGCAGAGAAAACGAAGAAGAAGAAGAAAGATATTCGTGATTACAATGATGCGGACATGGCCAGGCTGCTGGAGCAGTGGGAGGTGAGCTGTGTAACGGGATCACGTGTGGGGTGTGCTTGCAGGCAGTATTATTATATTAGCACTGATGATATTTGTATAGTGGCTTTTTTTATCCACTAATCAACACTTCTCATTAGCAAGAACCTGCTAAAAGACCTGCAGCACTTTCAAGGGCAAGTAACACCAACAAAGTGAAATTTCATGCAGCTTTCCAAAATTCATTAATTAAAGGGAATGACAACTCAAAAACCAACAGCTGATTAACAGATTTGCTGGGGAAAGAAGACGTTTGCAACATTTGTTTAAATAGTAACAAAATGAAAGAATTACTCTCTCACTAGTGATGTGCAGGTCGAGAATTTCTTGACCCGCACCGGACCCTAACCCACCTGCTCCCTACCCGCATCCAACCCGGGCCCGCTGCTCCCCTTTATTTATAGACCCGCCCCGACCTGCCCCACAGTGACGTCACAAAAGGGGCAGATGTCTATAAATTCCAGCACCGGAAGCCGGCAGTACTAGGTCGCAGGCGGGAAGAGCAGGAGAAGAGCGCAGTCCACGCATTTTGTTCAGGGGTCGGCCTGAACCCGCCTGACCCGCAAGCCTCGGGTCGGCCCGCACATCTCTATCTCGCACACCCTGGCCGTCCAGACAAACATGAATCCCAGATGCTCGGCGATAGAGGAATTGGCAGCCTCAAATGCTTGACAAAGGGGTTACGCCCCGAAATGTTGCATCCGCAATAAACAAGCAAGGTTTTTCCTGCTAGCAGTACCCATGCTGTGCCGGTGTGTTCTGTTTCTTAAATAGTAACAACCCGGAGTTCTGAAATGCTGCTTTCAATAGCAATTGTTACAAACAATTTTACAAGCACTGAAAGTTGCTCATTATGTTTTCTTTTAATAGTCAAAATATTATTTTGGGATTGACTTGCCCTTTAAATAAAAAAATCAAGTTGCTTTGAACTGGTTCCATATTAGCCGACTGAGAAGCACCCAAATCTGTCATTAATGCTTGCATTTCATTTCAATTTAGAATTGGAGCTTTTCAGCCTGAAAATGGTGATGTGAGCGCCAGTTCCTAAATGCTAATATCAGATGAGGAGCTTATTGAGTACAAAGGCCAATCAACACGGCTGATTTATGTACAGTTTGAACTCCAGCCAACACCTCTTGTACTAGGAAAGGGTATTGGTGCATGGTATTTAAAGGAACAGTAACACCAAATAAAGTGTTTTAATGGAATGACAATATAATGTACTGCTATCCTGCATTGGTAGAACTGGTGTGTTTTCTTCAGAAAGACAACTATAGTTTATATAAACAAGCTGCTGTGTAGCCACGGGGCAGACATTCAAGCACAGGATACACAATAGATAACGGATACTTTCTGAAGAATCCCATTGTATACTACAGAGCGTGTCTGTTATCTGCTGTGTATCCTGTGCCTTTTCTCCCTTTTCAGCTTTAAGTGGCTGCCCCCATGGCTACACAGCAGCTTGTTTATATAAACTATAGTAGTCTTACTGAAGCAAACGTTCCAGTTTTACCAGTGCAGGGCAACAGTACATTGTTTTTTTTTAATTTTTGGTGTTACTGTTCCTTTAATGGGGATCTTTTACCAAAAACTTTTTGTTTTCACAATGAAAGTAAATGTTATTCTAAGCAACTTAGAATGACAAAGCATATTTGGTTTTTAAGTTATTTGTAAATATTATTTCAGTGTTTGTCCCTTTGTGTTCTCTTGAATCAATTGTAGCAGAAGTCGGTTCCTCTCCAGGTCTTTTAATCAGCCGGCTTCTGTTACATTGCATAGAAATAGTGTACGCACACCCTGCGTAATGAGCGATGAAGATATGCCTGGTGCACACAGGTGGGGGCTCGGCCACCTCACAATAACAGTCCCCAAGAAAAACCCAGTGGCACACAGGTCTGCATGAACACTTTATTATAGCGGAGTGCAGAGCAACGTTTCGGGCTAAACCCCTTTGTCAAGGGCCTTGACAAAGGGGTTTACCCTGAAATGTTGCACTGCACTCAAGGGGCTTGACAAAGGGATTTACCCCGAAACGTTGCTCTGCACTCCGCTAAAATAAACACTTAAAGTGTTCATGCAGACCTGTGTGCCACTGGGTTTTTCTTGGGTTCTGCTACATTGCTTCAAGAGTCAGAACCAGTGGTGCAGAGAATATAAACCGCTAGACTGGCATTGCTTTCAATTACATATACATGTAACTTGAATAAGTTAGTTCGAATTTTTGTTTAATTAAAACGGTTTCTGTTTAAAGATTGTTTCTATTAAATGACAGTCATTAATGTTTGCCTGTAGGAAGATGACGACATTGAGGAGGGGGACATGCCTGAGCACAAAAGACCTCCGGCCCCAGTGGATTTCTCAAAGATTGATCCAAATAACCCAGAGAGTGTCTTACAAATGACCAAGAAAGGCAAAACCCTGATGATCTTTGCTACAGTGTCTGGAGACCCAACAGAAAAGGAAACGGAGGAGATCACCAGTCTGTGGCAGGGCAGCCTGTTTAATGCCAACTACGATATTCAGAGGTAACGTTTACTATTTAGGTATTTGCAGATGCCCTAAAGTAGCACAATGAAGATGTGCCCATGGGATTTGCCTTAAATGGTTTCATTTGTTAAAGGGGTTGTTCACCTTTGAGAGAACTTTTAGTATGATGAGACAATTTGCAATTGGTTTTCATTTTTTATTATTTGTGTTTTTCTGAGTTATTTAGCATTTTATTCAGCAGCTCTCCAGTTTGCAATTTCAGTAATCTGGTTGCTAGGGTCCAATTTAGCCTAACAACCATGCGTTGCTTTGAATGAGAGACTTGCATATGAATAAGAGTGGGCCTCGAATGAGTAATGAAAATTAGCAATAACGATACATTTGTAGCCTTACAGAGCATTTACTTTTTAGAAGGGGTCAGCGACGCCCATTTGAAAGCTGCAAAGAGTCGGAAGAAAAAGACAAATAACTATAAACCTATAAAAAATAAATAATTAAAACCAATTGCAAAGTTGCTTTGAATTGTCCATTCTATAACCACCACTTTAAAACCTCTCTTCATCAGCAAAAATAACTCCCTACATCTATATCATCGGCATCCTATAGATTTCCTGCAAGTGTTGTTGTTGGCAGAGGGTTATTAATGGGGTATTTTAATCATTAAGCAGAAACAAAACCTCTAACCTAAAGCCCTTGGGGGGTGGGTTGTGTCTCATTGTAGGAGGATGTCTGTTCTGAGGTATAGGCCATTGTTTATAGCAGGATTCTATTGGCTGTTGAACATACAGGCTTGAACAAGTAAAAGGCTGACAACTCTGTCAGGGTCACTAACCCCCAGAAATGTAAACAACAGATTAACTGAGGCTGCAGTTTCATGGATACAAAATATAATTGAATAATAGTTAATAATTGGTGAAGACCATTTGCAATTTGTCTTAGAATTAGTTATGTTATTTTTAATGTGAAGAAACGAGGGGCCAAAGTTGTTATTCAGCTGCCACTGAATACATTTTTCATCTTTCTATTCTTCTTTATCTAGATCTGATCTCATACTCTCCATTGTCTGTCCCCCTCTAGATTCATTGTTGGCTCAAACCGTGCGATTTTCATGCTCCGTGATGGAAGTTTCGCTTGGGAGGTTAAGGACTTCCTTGTAAAACAGGAACGCTGTGCTGATGTGACTGTGGAAGGACAAGTGTACCCTGGCAAAGGAGGAGATGGTAGTTCAGCATCCACCAATCAGAGCAAACCACAGAAAAAGAAAAATGGAGAAAAGAAAAAGGCAAAGTCATCCACAGAAAGTAACCGAGCTTCCTCACCAAAGGAGGATTTATGATGACCCCTGGATCACGGCGTTTTGATTGGACTTCAGGTTTTATACTTCCCAAGATTCCCATCCTGTTATTGGAGATAATTGTAGTCCTTTCTGGGAACACCTTGCTATCTCTTTCATTGGTGTAGGGCATAACTTGGCCAGTAAGCATCTTGCTTTGCCAATAAATACAACATGTGATATTAGACTTTGGTGTAAATGAGTTGCTATAGAGAGGCCACTGTGAATGAGCCCTCAGCTAGAAAGTGTATAGTCACTGGGCACCTACCAGGCAGTGTTCACACTAAAACAAGGCACACAGGGCAGACAAATGGATGTTGAATGATTTACTGAGTAAATGAAAAACCTGGTTCCTTAGCCAGCAAGTTAGTTGGCTTTTTCAGAGTATTATTTACTTAATGGATAGAACTGTCACATTGTATGCTATTTTAACAATCTATGTTCATTAATGCAGACAAAGATCCAGTTCTCGTGAAATCTTGTCTTTAACAATTCTATAAATTATTTTGCTTATGATCTTTCTGGAAAAATATACAATTTGTATTTTGATGATGATGATGATGATGTCCCTTTTGAAACGCTTTTGCCACTGGTACGAAATTTGGAAGGTATTGATGATCTGTCACATTGTGTTGCCCGGTTTCCCATAACTTTTTTCAATACAGTATTTTTTACACAGGTAAGCTTAAGTGTATTCATTTTTTCTTAATACAAGGCCTATTTCAGTTACAACATGGTTACAGATAGATTTGTGTGTATGGAAATAAAAGCTATCAATATTAATATAATAATATTAATATTATTTAAGGATTTTGAGCTTTATTCACTTTTTGCTCACTGCTATTATTCACAACACAACATTAGAGGGAACAGCAGATGGGTAAGGGGCAGAAAGAAGGGGGTGTTGGGTAGATACTGTATAGTACATCTCCTGGAGTGGGTGATTTCAGCTTCCTTTAAAATCCCAACCATGAGTATTTTCCCCATACAAGTACAGGGGAAATTGTTTAGAGAATTTTCTCTATAAATAAGTGATGCATGTGGAGAAATTAGCATGGAGTAGGTGCTGTAGATAATAAAATGCAAGTAAGCGGCTGCTGTCTCTTTATAATATCAATTCACCAGCCTGAACCTAGAAAAACTTTTCTTGTGCTCTTCGTAAGCCAAAAAATCAAATATTCACTAGAGAAATTTCACCTGGAGAAAAGATGTAACTGTAACCACTGTAAAGTGAATTGTCACCAATACAAAGTTAAATTGGCGGTTCACTGTTAAGTTAACATTTAATATATTATAGAATCATAATTCTAGGCAAGTTTTCAATTGGCCTTCATTTTTAAAAAAAAAAAAAAAAAATTTCCTTCTGAATCTTGGGTCAGTCACTGAACCAATCTAAAAACAAATGTTCTGTAAGGCTACACATCTATGGTTATTGCTATTATTTATTACTCTTCTATTCATAATCCAGTTTCTTGTTCAAATCAATCCATGGTTGTTAGGGTAAATCCTAGCGACCAGATTGCTGAAATTGCAAACAAATAAATATTAAATCCAATTGTAGATTGTCTTAAAATATCACTAAAAGTTAATTTTAAGGTGAACAACCCCTTTAAGTTGATGCACAACGCCATACAAGTCTATGGCCATCATTTCCGTGCAAAAATTCGCCCATACCTAGAAATAAGTTAAAAAGACACAGGAAATAAAAATAACGTTAATAAAGTAACATATTTAAATACCGTATATACTCGTGTATAAGCCGACCCGCGTATAAGCCGAGGTACCTAATTTTACCTATGAAAACCAGAAAAACCTATTGACTCGCGTATAAGCCTAGACACAACTCAGAAAAGTCTCAGAAATATCAAACAGTCGGGTTAATGTTAAAAATCAAGCCATGATGCTTAAAACATTAATTCATCGTACAATGATAAAAAAAAAACCTCTGGTAGATGAAATACGGTAGATATATTAAGAAGACAGCTGCCTTACCGGTAAATTTGCTCCAATGGGGTGGGGAAGAGCGAGAGTTGTAGTTGAGGAGGAGCCACAGGTTGCAGACATGAGGCATGGCCTCCCCATACAAATATATGGCCTACCCATACAAATACATTGTTCCTACACACAGGCACCTTCCCCCTCTCTTACTCCCACCTCGGGCCCTGGGGATTAACAGTACGAACACACTCACAGCTCCAGAGCCGAGCCGCGAGCACGGACACTGGGGAACCCGCACTCACTGCAACATCAGTGACACATATATACACTGCCCTCCACCCACAGTTAGTGCCCCACATATACAGCGCCCCCCACATGTAGTGTGGCAGTGACACATATATACAGCGCCCCCCACATGTAGTGTGCCAGTGACACAAGGAAGGAAGTGTATGTTCCACGGAGCATACAATCTATACACTTATACTGGGCACTGTAGCAAAACACAAGTTTTGCCAACCCCCGGCCACATTTTGGGTACAGGAGGAACCAAACAATCACTCACAGGGAAGTCCTGGAAGTCACGTCCGACTCCGGCCCGTGCGCGGCTGCTCTCTTCCCGTGGTAGGTGACCAGAGAACGAGCCGAACACCCTGCGCTCCATGCCGGCCCGCTTTTCGGACAGTGTAAGCGGCCTACTTCACCGAATCCCTCACTTTCCGCTTCTTTTCCCGCGGCCTCTGCCCCTTGCTCGCCCTCCCCGAGGTAGGATTTTCAAGCACATTTTGGGTGCTGAAAATCTCGGCTTATACGCTAGTATATACGGTAGATTTGTTCTTTAAAGGAACATTTCAAAATAAAAACTGGGTAAATATGCTGTGCAAAATAAGAAAATGTTTTCAATATAGTAAGTTAATGTAATCTATAAGGGCTGAAGTGACTGGATGTCTAACATAATAGCCAGAACCTACATAATGTAGGGACCCTGAGATTTGGGTATATTTTACTCAAGCAGTCTCCTTTATATTCGGCCACTTAAAGTGACCCTGTTGGTTCTTCAATTTACCCAGGCAGCTGTGTCCCTTTTCCTGGGTCCATAATATTTCAATGTTTGCCCACTAGTTGTCAGCATGTAAAAGTATAAAGGGGTTTAGGTCTTTCCTGGGAGGTGTTACAGGCCCAGGACTGCAGTTTGATAAAATTTAGAGTTATATAGTGCTACTAAGTTTGTCATAGTCAAGATAATGAGCAGCTTCTGCTCCAATGAGGAGAAATAGTGGAGTTAGGACCCCGTGGTAAGTCCACCACTAGTGCAGGGACTTCAGTGGGTGAGTTGAGGACCAGTCAGGGTGCCGAGACACAAGACCCCAGGCTGAGTATCCCTATGCACCAAGCTCTACTCAATGGGAGGAATTGCCCCAGGACCTATATCTTTCTTATTATACCTCTGACAGGGATTCTGCTATCATTACACTGCATTACATGAAAGTGCCTGTAAATTCCTTCATTTCAACGGTTCACTTTTCATAAACCAGTTATTTTGCTGCAAGAAAACCTTTCTGCAACTGGATCCTTTGCTACACCGAACAACCCAAGGTACCGGTAGAGGGTTTCCCGTATCAGTCACATTGGGGTCCTAACCCCACTATTTCTTCTCATTGGAGCGGAAGCTGCTCACTGTCTTCCCTGAGCCTTCCTTTTGCTCCTAGAGCAACTATGACAAAACTTACTAGCACTATATAACTCTATCTAACGTTTACCAAAACTGCAGCCTTGGGCCTGTGACACCTCTCAGGAAAGTCCTTGAGCTCATGGGGCTTAACCCTTTATACTTTTACATGCTGACACCTAGTGGGCAAACCTTGAAATAATACAGACCTAGGAAAAGGGACACAGCTGTTGGGGTTAATTGAAGAACCAACAGGGCCACTTTAGGTGGCCAAATATAAGGGAGATTGCCTGAGTAAAATATACCCAAATCTCAGGGTCCCTACAATAATATATCCTTATACTCTGCGCTTAGTGGTGTCACTTGTGTATGACTCATTTTAACAAGTGTATTAGGAAACAACCCACTATTGTAAGAATTCCATGGCCATTGAACTCTTCAGGAATTTGTAATATCCATATATTTGACAACTGGAGATACATGTTACTTTGGGTATAAGGCTGCACAATGGGAGATGCTTTGCCTTTTATAGCAACTGCCACTCCAAGCTTCTGGATATTTGCTCTTTACAAAAGAGTGAAACGTCTGTGTGTGTGTGTGTCCAGCAGAGGGCACTGTATGACCAGGGAATCCCTCAGCTGCCTTTTGTTTTATGTATTAAAGGAAAAACTAACACACTAAAAGAAAATGTTGCTTTATATATTTCAAATGACATCCAGCCATTGTCAAATGTATGTTTATTGTACGAAGACAACCTCAAAATCCTCAAATCTTTGAAAACCCTAAATTCCATCATCAGGTTTTACCAGACACCCCTTAAAGCTGCTCCCAAAATTACAAGTCATTAAGTGAGCCACGAGGAATGCAAGGAGTGAAAAAGGAGCACATTAAATATGATGATACAAATCTAAGCATAATAAACCTCACACCCATGATCTTAAAATCATCATTTCATTGTCCCTAAATCAGTTGTGGATCCTTTAAGGCATCCTAACATGAGAATACGGTCTGGTGTCTAAATACATCAGAGGCCATTATTCGTTTTTTTTAGTTGTCTACCCATGAGACATTAGATCAGACTGCTAATATAATGAATTTGAAACAACAGAGTCACTTGCTGTTTCCTTTGACTGATGGTGGCAATAAATTAATTTTGTGAGAAGACGAAAGTCTTGTGATGTTACTCAGCTTAGAAAATAAAGTTAGTGAGCAGAGAAGTGACAAAGCAATTTTCCATTCAGTTCTAAGCAGAGAAACATCACACAATATTCTCACAAATTTGATTTTCTTACTGTAGCCAGTTGGGCAAAAATTATGTGGGTGCTGCTGTTTTAAATATATTATGTTTACAGCGTAAAAATAAAAATGCAAAAGTGCTTTAAAGCAGTGTGAAGAATTTTACATGCTTTCGCTTTGAGGTTTACATTTCCTTTAAATCCTTTTTTGAAAAGCATGTATTTTTAAACATGTGCATTGAGATTAGAACACAACGCATCCATTATCTTGTATTAACATGTTCCTCTCAGTCTCCTGAACTGTATTTGCATAAGATGAAAGCTCTGATTACTGCTGCGCTAATGTCAATATCCCATTTAAAGGGCAAGGAAAGTCTAAAATAGAATAAGGCTAGAAATGCTGTATTTTGTATACTAAACATAAACATGAACTTACTGCACCACAAGCCTAATCAAACAAATGATTTATGCTTTCAAAGTTGGCCACAGGGGGTCACCATCTTGTAACTTTGTTAAATATCTTTGCCTGACCCTGCCCCTGACCCTGCACATGCTCAGTGTGGTCTGGGATGCTTAGGGATCGTCATAAACAAAGCTGCTTGAATTCTTGGCTGGTAAGTGAGGCGGGGTCTCCCCCTGCTGTTCATAAGTAATTGATTGTTTCCCTGCTCAGCAGTTAGGGACCATCTGACAATTCCTATCCACAGCAGTAAATGAAGGGAGAATTTCACTGCATACAGTCAGGTTTCTTATAAAAACGGTACACACTTTTTAATTAAAGTATATTGGAGATAGGTTTCTTTTTCATTAAAGAAAGTAAAAATGGGATTTTATTTTTTTGCCTTTCCTTGTCCTTTAAGTGGACAGCACAACCTGTTTTATAACATAGGTGCAATGAGAAGGGCTTGTTCTGAACTTACTTTTTTGCCTATTCTTTTTATTAGGAAATATCTATTTTTAATATTTTTTACTCTAAACAGGTTTGGATCCGCTGCCTTAGCTGAAGGTTCAGGGCAGTGCACCCGAACGTCCTCCCAAGTGAGTTAACTTGGTGACAGTTTCTTATTTTCATTTTGATCTTCCTCTAAACAGGGCCAAATTTGAAAGTAGAACTAAAGCCGCATTCTACTAGTTTTGATAAAGACAGCTCATTATGCAGAGGCGCTTCAGTGGACTGCTGTAGCATTGGACTGGGGGCCCAATGGGTCTGCTACCTTAAAGGCCTTCTCCTGATGTCCCCCCTTTTGAACCATGTCCCCCCTTTCCCCCAAATAACACCGGTAACATCCCAGAAGTATCTATCATAGTTAACAATTCCACAATCACCCCATCTCCCCTTGGGGTTATTCTAGAATCTACCCTGTCCTCATTCCTCGTATCCAGTCACTTATTAAATCATGTTGATTTCACCTAAAGAACATATGCAAAATACGATCATTTATCACCCAAGGTGCCGCCAAAATTCTTATCACTCTCTCATCATATCACGTCTAGACTACTGTAACCTTCTATTAATTGGCCTTCCCCTCCAGAGACTGTCACCTCTCCAGTCCATGATGAACACTGCTGCGAGGCTCATACACCTCAGCAACCGCTCCTCCTCTGTCATACCACTCTGCCAATCCCTGCACTGGCTTCCGCTACCTTTCAGAATAAAATTCAAATTAATGACCCTGACATTCAAAGCACTTCATAACTCTGCCCCTCCCTATGTCTCTGAATTCATCTCTAGATATTCTCCCAACCGCTTACTATGCTTCTCTACTGACCTGTTCTTCAACTCTTCTCCTCACATGCTCACATTTAAGATTTTGCAAGGGCTGCACCCCTTCTCTGGATCTCTCTCCCTTGTTCAATCTGACTTTCTCCCAACCTTTCTGCTTTCAAAAGATCTCTTAAAAAACAATTTAGAGAAGCCTACCCTCACTCTGTTTAGCTACCAAATGCAATACCATATGCTACACCTCTCACCTGCTTATTTTTGATTTTACCCACTCCCGCCCCTTGTGTCTCATTCCCTTTTGCATAGGGCCTTCCTCAACTTTTGTACCAGTACTGGTTGTTATGTATGTAACTCTGTATGTAATATGTATGTCATTCATGTGATTTCTTTGTATAAGCACATTCATTTTACAGCGCTGCGCAATATGTTGGCGCTATTTTCATATGTTGCCCTGTTTAGAGCAAGATATTTTATAGTTAAAACAAAAAGCAAAAATAACACAAGCCCTATTTATTGCACTCATGTTAAAACAATACGGGGGGGGGGGATACTCTCTATACCTTAAAGGAGCATATTTATAAAACTGTAAAAACTGAATAAAGCGCCACATTGCATTGCACTGTAATATAAAGTGTAATTTGAAAGGCTTGTAATGGATGTGTGTGTAAGTGCAGTGGCTGGAACATTTTAAGTTAAAAAGAGGTGTTAGTCTGAAAAGAAATCTGTGCATTGAAATTACTTGTTGCTGCCTTTTACGCAGCTATTTACACCACTTTTATGCCAGAATTTCTCTGCTGCCTGAATTTCTCCCATTGACGTGAATGGGTCACGCCAGGTCTGAGCTTGTGTAAAATGGATTTTAATTACCAAGCCGGTCTGGCGTAAATAAATGACGCACTTTTATAAATACTTCTAAATTTGCTCTTTGTAGTGAATGATTTCCAGGATTGTAACACTCCGTGTGAATTCATGGATAAGACAAGTCAACTTTATATATACATATATTTCTTCTCACCCATTTCTACATCATTTTTTTGGTATGAATCATTTTACACACCTGAATAGATCTGCTCTTAAATCATCATCATCAAAGCAACCAAATGTTAAAAAAAACGGGGGTGTACTGTCCTTTTAACAAGTGATTTTCATATGTCCCTGACTGCTACAGTAACTGTCCCATAATTGGAGAGTGCTAATTGTTAGCTCTGTTGGGGAGTAACCATTGCCCTACTGAATCTTTTGGTAACGACAGGTATGGACCTGTTATCCAAAAGACTCGGGACCTAAAAAAGTCAATTAAACATTAATGAAACTCAGCAAGATTGTTTTTTACACCAATAATGATTAATTATATCTTTTTTGTATACTTTTTATTTTTGTATCTCATTTTTAAAGGGAAGGGTACAGCAAGAAAAAAAGGTGATCCATACTATATTCATTTAGGATTAATTATATCTTAGTTGGGATGAAATACAAGTTACTGTTTTATTATTACAGAGAAAAGGAATTTGATTCAAATGGAGTCTATGCGTGTAAGCAAAGGGGGCGGAGCCAACACACACACATTTGGCAAGAAGCCCTGGAAAAAAAAAGTTCATTTTGAGCAGGCTGGGGGCAGGCCACGGGCTTTTTTTAGGTGTATTACAAATTTACCGGCAGCTACATTGCTGGTATATTTGTAATACCGGCCCTGGCCTTGGTTGGTGTTTTACCGGCTAGGCCAGTAAAATACCGGCCGGGTGGCAACACTAGATGTGGAGTGGGCGGGATATGGGGTGGGGCCCCAAATATTTTGTTGTACGGGGCCCCGTGATTTCTAATGGCGGCCCTTTTCCTGGGCTAGACGTATTGTCCATTTCCCAGGTGCCCCAGTCATGTGACTTGTGCTCTGAAATCACATGACCCGGCAAAATGACCTGAGATGGTTGCCTACACTGTCTACACCAATATTACAGCTAAATTATTTGCAGTGTAAATGTAATTTAGAAATAACTACACCATAAACATCTTGACAGTATCCCTTTAAGGTATGGAGATCCAAATGACAGAAAATCCCTTACATGGAAAACCCCAGGTCCAAAGCATTCCAGATAATAGATCCTATAGCTCTCTCTCTAAGAATTTGGGCGACAATAGTCTTTTGTCACATGATTTCTATTGGCAATGAGTAAGCCCTGGGAAAAGCCCACCCTATTACTGTCTCTTTTGATAGCAGTGATCCTCGTGGTATGATTTGTGTACTGTTCTAAGTGACTAAATAAACCCAAATTCATTATGATTTGTATTTATGACCTCTTTTCTCCAGGATATATTGCTGATATTGATAAATGACAAATACCAGACTTGTCTTGAACCTTTATTTGGGAATTCCAGAACAACAACATCATCTAAACAAGTGAAAAATCAGTAAAATAGGCAAACAAAACACAGTTTTCAAATTTTGTTGAGAACAGAAATACTGATTTACAAAGAAGATCTCTAAAAAATAAGCATTTATTCAAAACCTCTATGGGATAACGATGGGATCTAGTCCGTTCCCAGGCTTTCTGCTGAATAAATAAATACAAAATATATATATTTCTTTTCACGTGAAGAAGTCTATAAGAAATATTGCTTACATACAAAACACTTTACAGAACTTTAACATCTATTTTACATCTATTTCCGAAAAAGGACCAGCTATTTCGGTGCCTGGAAAATAAACAACCAAGAATATACAATTTCTGTACCAGAAGTACCAAATCCTAGTCGCTGAATCTATGTGCGTAGCAGATAATCCTCTTATCCCATTAGCGAAGCTGGTTTGGGCAAAATATGTGTCCACGTCAACCTATAGCTACTTTAGAGTGCTGGAAAGGTGATTTTCTTATGTCTAAGAAACCACCATATAGTGCAACACAGAACAACTGGAACACAGAATGCCATATCTCCCTAACTTCTACAATATATTCACTGATAGAAGGAATATTTTAATAATAACTTGGTGTGACTATAAGTCACATGGTTATGGTTAAAGGAGAAGGAAGTGTTCTTGTACTTGGGGGTGCCAAATGTTAGGGACTCCCAAGTGATTGTATTCACTTACCTGACACCCCCCGGCCCCGTGCTCCTATCAGCAGAAAACTGCACCGGCCCCACAGCTAAAAGTCTACTGGTAGATCCCAATCTACCTTTTGGGAAACCCTGTTATAAGGTAACCACATAACCAGGCACTGGGACGTTTAGGGACCAGAGCAGGAAACATGAACTCTGTGGTTCCACAGACCACTGTTGAGAGAACTAGTAATGTGGTATCACTCATGGCTGATAACATACTAATGTTTACTAGACAACTCCATCAGGCAAACATGACTGGGCACATTGCGGGACCATACAGAAATAGAATACAATAACAGGGTATGAGTTTGACTGCGGAATTAGAAAATGCTTGGAACTGCTATGCATAAAAATGTAATAAAAATCAGTTTAAAGTGAGCTAGTGCTATTGTTACTGTTAATAATGCAACAATAAGGTCTATTTGGCATTAACGAGAGACCAGTGTGTGCTGGTTCATTGCTATATGGTACAGTGTCAGGTTTAAGCAGACAAGTTCCTGACTCATTTACAGAAAAGGGACAAGATGCACGATCCACCTTCTCATAGATCTCTTGCACTGCACTTGGTCTGCTGCTGCTTGGCCAGTGTTTGGAGTAGGAGGCGGGTGGTATAAGGGTAACCATAGAATAAGCCATTTATACACTACACTGCATGTTTAGGCATTAGAGTATAAAAAAAAATGATATCATATCATCTATTTCAGTAGAGGTCTTCAGCAGTGTGAGGTTACAAAATGTTTTGGAGGATCATATATGGCCCATGGGCACAAGCTAGACAGCCTTGCTTTAGTGTATCTAAGAGCCTTGGAATTGCTCTCCTATTGTGAAGCTACTGTAAAACACAGGGCAGATTTCTAGGATCATAAATTTGCCAGTGTAGCACAAGGATGTTCCCACTCACAGGCATATAGACTGTCAAAAGACTGGATCTTTATGTGCTTTTAAAAGTATCACTTATTCTGGAATAAGTGATAATGCTGAAACTATAACCTAGAGAGATGTTTAGATTTGTGCCTCAGTGTGGTGCATAATTAATGTGTTAATGTACTGGAAAGCACCATCATTTCCCCACGAGTACAATGGGCACATGTCACGATGCGATGAATTGTTCTTCTCATATTGATCAGCAGGCAGGTCAGTAAAGTCATATTCACTGGGCTTTGTTTCACCTGCCACTGGATTTGGACAACTTCAAATGTTCCTCATCTAAGAAATGGCATTTTCACAGCAAATTGGCACTTGTACATACTTACACAAAGCAATTTTATCAGTGTAAATCATCTCCATCTATCAGTTAAGTGCTATATAGTGTAGCTCCAGAACGGATATACAAGATGACCTTTAAAGCACATTGCGTGAATAGGGTACAACGCACTCAAGTGGGTGAATTCGGGTGTAAAGATTACATTAATATGTTTGATGCAAACAATGTGACTCAAAGTGAATTTCACACACCACAAAACAGTAGCTACTGTACTGAGCCTTAACAACAGGAATGCATTAGAAGTAACCCGCTGGTGTACTTTTCAGCTGAGAGCAATAAGATCCCATGCATGGAAACATAGCTTTTTTAAGAGACCTTATTCTAAGTGCTAGAGACAGGTTTCCATCTACCTGGAGACAAGAATGGCCTGGCACAACCTGTATAAAGAGAACACAGTCCTTGGGAGGAGCAGTTGTGCATTGACCTAATGGGCTCCTCAATTTTCTGCCAGTGATGATAAAGGTAAGGCCTCTCTTCAGCTTCATAATTTCATTTTCCTTTTCACAGGGTATGGAATGGCTTGAAAGATTTTTGCTGCTTCATTGTTGGTAACCAGCTTGACCCACACAGGACGAAATTGTCCCTTATAGCCTACAAAGGCCATTTTCTCTGGAAACACAAGGAGTTTACAGTTAGCCTATTTGGTGGAGCGAAACTACATTAAAGGCCAATAGATAATGCCTTAAACATGCAATACATTTACAAAAGTATTTGAAAACAACATATATAACTTAATGCACCATGTTTTTTGTTAGAAGGATTTATCTAGGGATGGGCGATTTTTTCGCCTTGTTTCGATGTGAAAATGGCGTACATAGACTTATATGCCATTGCGCGTCAAAAAAAAAATGATGTGTATCCAAAAAAAATTCACCACATTCACATTTCACTGGCGGCGAATTTTTGGCAAAACTAAACAGGTCAAATTCTCCCAAGCCTAGATTTATCCGGTAATGAAACGGCTAAAAATGGCATTGTCTCCTGTGTGAGCACTTTAGGCAATGTACTGCAGAACAATCTATTTGTCTTTACAAGCAGTGATCAAAATGGCCAAAAAAAAAATTGAATTCCAAACAGATTTCCAGTTATTTGTATTTATTAGCTTTCAAAGCAATGGCACAGGTGATATTTAGTAGATTGGGTGCCAGGGCATAATTGCCTGAAATTGACCTCAGCTGCATTAAACACTTGCTCAAGCACTTTAAGGTGACTGCAAGAGGTGGCATTGGGGGCAAATTTGGCACCATCCCCCTGAGATACTACTACAGGTGTTTAATGCTCTAAGAGATCCAACATCTGCAGAGTTGTGTGGGTTGGTAGCAAGTGTTCAATGCAGGAATATTAAGAACCAATGCACAATAAGATAAAAACACATTGTACCTTTCAGCTTTACATCTGCCTCCATTCCAAGTCTCCCCAGAACCTTCACCCATGGGCCTTTGGGATACAGTCTTCCCCTGGAGACAATAACCACCACTGAGCTGCAAACACAATATTTTAAGATTTTTAAGTTTTGTCATGGAAATAAGCCCAGCAAATAAACTCTTCATGTACATTTAGAGCAGGTATTTTTTTGGGGGGAATGTCTATGGCATTTTATAGACTCTAAACCAGTGATCCCCAAACAGTAGCTCGTGAGCAACATGTTGCTCCCCAACCCCTTGGATGTTGCTCTCAGTGGCCTCAAAGCAGGTGCTTATTTTTGAATTCCAGGCTTGGAGGGAAGTTTTGGTTGCATAAAAACCAGGTGTATTGCCAAACAGAGCCTCCTTTAGGCTGCTAGTCCACATAGGAGCTACCAAATAGCCAATCACAGCCCTTATTTGGCACCACCCAGGAACATTTTTCATGCTTGTGTTGCTCCCCAACTCTTTTTACATCAGAATGTTGCTCACTGGTGAAAAAGGTTGGGGACCTCTGAAACAAAGAAAAAATGCAGGAACTGTTGGGCCCCATTAGTTTAACTCTTACTAATCAACTGCAACTATTGTTTATAAAATGCAACTTCCCGGATGGGCTGACAGGATGCTGGTAGCTGTTGCCCAATATCATCTGTTGGACAGCTCTGAGCAGGGCTGGAACTAGGGGTGGGCAGAAGAGGTACGTGCCTAGGGTGCAAAGCTTGGGGGCGCCAGGCAAGAACCTCACATGCAGCCTACCCCTAGTCAGGCAATTGTTACCTCAGTGAAAAGCGAGTGCGTTCTCTGAAGTCAAAGTGCTTTGCGCACGACCACACTGCGCGCAGTTGAGCACGTGCATCCTCGGTTGCGAATGGTTGTGTATGTGCGTGTCCCCGGTTGCTGTGGCAGGGGCCGAAGTGGCTGGCCAGGTTGCCTTCAGCACCCGGGTGGCCAGGCCCTACACTGGCTCTGAGTGCTACTGACAAAACTATGCTATATTATACCCATTTCCCAAAAAGCAGATACAAGTTTTTTTTTCCAGTTCCTTCTGGATACACCTATTGGTCTGTGGTGTGCAATAAAATGTGGGGCCCAGAGGCAGTTGCCTTTGCTAGCACTCTCCTAAAGAAAACCCCTGGAACGCTTACAGCACTGACATCTTTCCCCAAATTGTTTCCATCTTGTCCTGCACAAAGTCTGTTTGCTTTTATAGCAAAGTAAATGTGACAGCACTAAATCAAGTCTGGTAACATCAGCTGTGCCAACATCCAGTGCCAGTAAGTTAACAGAAGGCCCTGCACTCACAAACATGTAAAACACAGTCTCATCATTTCACACTTTACAAAATAGCTGTTTTCAAAGTTTCATCCATACTTGCGGCTTCTCTCAACAACACAACAAAGCTTTTGATGAAAATACATTACAATATATCCTGTAAGACATATCAAGGAGTATAACAGGGTAATATTGGACCTCAGAGGCTGCTGTGTTTAGATAAGGGAGCAAAAGCAACTGATTAATTTACAGGGTACATAGGACATTGTCTAATATTGCACTTTTATATATTTTAAATGTAACTACTCAACATGTATGTAGAAAAATCTTAATAAGTTCCAGAAGTGCACTGTGTATATAATGTAAATAGGGTGCAATACTTACTCATCCTTGATATTAGTGACGTAGTTGTTGAATTGTGCTGGAATTCCTTGGAGAATGGAGGTCCTGAAGGTTGCACTATCCACAACTTTCCCATTGTATCCATCAATTACAACGACTTCAATCCCATCATCCTGCATAAAAAACTTTGTGCCGCCCACCTGTGAATTCAAAATAAAACAGTAATGAATTATAGTTTGATTGTCTAATTTCCACAAGTCTGTGTTCAGATTGTATCTGAGTGTGGGGAATAACCAGAGGAAATGAATATACGTATATTTATATATACATATAAACTCCTTATAGATGGTGTCCTGGCTAGAGCTGAACCGAAGACCCGAGCAATGCATGGCGGCAATGCTAAATATTTTTATGGTGTATTATAAAGTGTATGAAATATGGATTATATGTTGAATGCGTTTATTTTCCCTTTAAAGTTTTATGATGGAAACCATGGTCTTACTTCAATGAAGGCAAAGTCATCATTCAGATGGAAGTATCGGGTGTTGTAAGTCTCAGCTTTTATCTCCAGGAAGTGATCGCTAGATGTTGGCTGTAATGTAACACACAATTATTGTTAAAAAAAACAACAAATATTTGGCATTAGTTCTAAAAACAAGTGATTTAAAAGAATACCAGTTTACTTGCAAAATGTACATTTATCAAAGTATAAACAGCATATTTCGCCCCCCCCTGCATGCCACTTAATAAAGGGGAAACAGGGGCCCCAGAACCATGTCATGCATACTTCAATACATGTATAGGTTTGTACGTTAACTTGCTTTTTTGGCCCCCCTCTCACTTATTTGTGAGAGGATATAAGGTTGAGAACCCTGTCTTAGGGGTCAGTGCATAAGATCTGAACACTGAACTCCTCTTCTACGTTATTAAAGAGGATCCCCATCTTTTATTGATTTCCCCTATGAATCTGCAGGTTAAAATCTAGATACTCTACAGTTACCCTATCAACATATCTGCCTAAATGTGCCTCCAAAGCAGATACTGACAGGGTATCAACAGTATCCGTTGAGTGCGAAAACATTAGTATATATTTTTAAAGGGTTTGATTTTTAGTATGATACAGGCATTGTTATTGTAAAGCAATGTGCAACTAGACTTGGTTTATTGTTTTTACATTATTTACATCTTCCATTTAGAATTCATACTGCTATCTGGATGCTAGGTCTTCCCTAACAACCACACAGCGGGTACGTGATAAAACGAAGCCAGTGGAATTCTGCATATAATTCTTCTCCCACATACATTTATCAAGTAAAGTCAATCATGGTCAATGTTTTTCCAATTTAAAGTGAGTGTATATATATATATATTACCAGATGTTTTGGGTCCAGCTTCTTTGGCATTGGCACATCCACCACTGGAGTCTGAGCATATTTGGGATAGGCTAATGCCTGGCAATCACTGACGCCTCTACCCTTTGGAATGGAAGCTTTGATCTTTATTCTCTCACAACCTTTTGCAGAGCAGAAGGCAAATTTTTCTTTTTCATTTTGTGCTTTCAGTGTAATGAACAGAAGCCTGAAATAATCAGATGATGTTATTGGATCAGTATATTTTGAATAATCTGGGTCAGCTTTAAGAAGTTCAAAGGTATGATCATATTTACAGGAGAGTTTAGAACAATATGACTGGTGCTCACTTCAAAGTCTACAAGATGGTGCTAATGATTATAAACTATAGAAAGCCAACAACCCAATTAAGGTCTGGCCACACGGGCAGATTCGGGGAGATTAGTCGCCAGGCGACAAATGCTCCTCTTCTTCACAGCGACTAATCTCCCAGATCTGCCTTCCGCCGGCTAAAATGTGAATCGCCTGGGGTCAGGTACACGGAGCAATTCGTTTTCCGAAGTTGCCCAAAGTTTCCTTGTGAGGCAATTATGGGCGACTTTGGAAAAAAGCGTTCCAAGTGCCAGCCCCCAGGCGATTTACATTTTAGCCAGCGGAAGGCAGATCGGGGAGATTAGTTGCTGCAAAGAAGATGAGATTTGTCGTCTGGCCAGACCCTTATTGCCTCAAGAGAAAGCTTCGGGCGACTTCGGAAAATGAAGCGCTCTGTGTGCCTGCCCCCAGGCGATTTACATTTTAGGGGGCGGAAGGCAGATCGGGGAGATTAGTCACCATGAAGAAAAGGTGATTTGTCACCTGGCGACTAATCTCCCCGAATCTGCCCGTGTGGCCAGGCCCATAGCAGAACACCAAGTAGTTCAGAGCTTTCTTAAGTGAGTAGCAAAACTACTCATAAACCTGTGCAAATTATTTATCCACTTGAGAGGGGAGCATGGCCCATGCTTTTTTAAGATTAACAAGGGTCACATACCCCGATTCTTCATCCCAGTAATAATAACCCCTGCCGGGGTGGGCCTGGTAGATTTTATCCATCTGGAAGGATCGCACGAAGGTTCCTGTTTTGTAGGTTTGCTTTGTGAGACGATTGTGGATGTCTGAGAGGATGGAAAATGTTGTCCCTTTAGGATAACAAAATCCTATTTGAATCCAGTTGTGCCTAAAATAGGAGAATCATGAGTTGCCACGAGTAATAGGAACCTGACATTAAATTTCCTAAGGAGTTTATAAGCCAAAAAAAATATTTCATTTTAAAGTGCCTATTTTTTTCCTGGCTCAATGCACGTTGCAAGCAACTGTAGCAAAACATTTCAATTATCTAAGGGAAACTATTTTATAGAGCTAGGAATCTAAATAATACCACTGTAAAAAGTACTTTGGGCTAAATGTTTTATCTCTTTGAATTTGAATACATGAGCCGTATCCCACTCATAAATACTGTTAACTCAACACACATTTATGAATTGGTGGCAAACGATCCTGCTTATTCACCCAGGAGAAAAACTAAGAGGCTCATTAGTGAATTTCACTAGCAAAATTGTTTTTGTTCCAAACCCAAGGCTCAAAACTGAAAGCCTCACTGGTCATTAATTTTTGTGTAAACACAAATTGTGAGATTTATACTTAAAAATTCTCACAAGCCAAACTGACCTCTGGAAATTGATAAGCCAGATTGTGAGCTCCTCTGGGGCAGTCTTATCCCAGTGCACTGTGTAGCCTTTCTGCAGCATTATCACAGGCTGGTACTGCTGAAAATGGTTGATTTTACTCAAAGCTCCCTCCAGATGCATTGGATGATCAGGATATTCATCTTTAATAATCTTCATATCTAGGTCAGCTGGTCTTCGTGCCTGGATGTAGATCTGAAAAATATACTGGTGTGTTACTTTGGCTTCAAATAGTCCTTAAATCGAAATGTTGAAATGTTATTTCACAATCTCTTGAAATGAGTGCAAAAAAACAGACTTAGCAAGCATGATACTCACTTGTGCATAGTTTCCGCTACAGATGGTTCCCTTCCAGTCAGGGACATCAATGCAGTCAGGGTGTCTCAACAACCAGTTATCCTCCTTCACCAGGTATGCCCCAGGATATTCCGAAACTGAACCATCCAAATCATGTAAAACTGATGTCTTGTCCCCATCCATGTTCATCTTATGAAACCATGGGCCAGGCTCCCCAAAGAAAACTCTGGATGAAATCTAAAAAGATGGAAATGGCAGGTTCTAACACATTGATGAATAGGAGACATGGATCCAAAGAATTTGCATAAACCGTCAGAAATGAAGGTATATTACCTTACTGGATTTTTACCTCTCTGTCACATTAGCAAGGACTCAATTAAACAGCATGGAAGAGTCAAAGCAATCCAGCAAGAAGGGATCAATGGACATTGATAGAAGCGGATGAAGAAAATAAAAGTACTGGTGATGGGTAGGAGCGTGAATGTCTGGGGGCAACCATGTTATGTACAAGGTCACATAGGCTTCTACTGTATATATGCCACTGAATAACATAAGCCCTTTTGGTAATAATGAGTGTGTTTTGCTATAATAATGAGTGTGTTTTGATGATATTATATAGATATATGTTGACTCAGTTAAGGTAAACAATATAATATCTTCATAGTTCTGTCTGTCTTTTATGAGAAATTGCATAATATACTGTATTTCTAATAAATAGTATTTTGCAAAGTAAGTTATATTATCCTAATTATTTCCTTGTTTTTATTTTGAAATTATATTTTAACTGGTATGTAAACCTTGTGAAGTAAAAAGCCTGTTTTATGAATCATTTCTTTTCACTGGACACTAAGGGTAAATCATTTTATTACCATCTATTCTCTACTTGTAAAATAAGTCACTCTTGTTTTGTTTATGGAAGCTTTTCTCATAAAAGGCAGAGTTTTTGTTACTGTAAACGGACTTTTAGGCTGGAGTATGAGATTTTATAATCAACCTCAGGCATGATAAAGGCACAGCCATCCAGCTGTTGTTTAAAGTACAACTCCTAGCATCCTGGACAACTGCAGGCTGCTCTAACTGGGTGTTGGAGAGAGGTAATGGCTGGGGGCAGCACCAGGCCTACAGGTTACAGCAGGTCTGGACTGAGAATTAAAAAAGGCCCTGGCATTTCAGGTACACAGAAGCCCACCCAGCCCCCACCATCCCACTAAATACTGACTTTCTATGGCACCTTATAGCAGCCCCTCTGGCATTTGCCAGAACCCACAGATTGCCAGTCCGGGCCTGGGTCACAGCCACAATGCCCATCACACTCAACAACTTTGCTTCAACACCAAGCACAGACCAGTGGGGAGATCTGAGGTGCAGGACTTTCTGAAGCACAGATGATAGGGGAATGCAGGCAGTAGAAGTACATGCCAAGTACCCCTCCACCACTGCATCATATGCACAGCTTTTCTGTGTACCCCTAGTTTGGCCTCTGATACCAGCTACCACCCCACTGCCTACCGCTGCATCCGAGCATAGATAAGCAGAGGTAACATTTTTGTTTTAATGTATATATATATATATTAATGCCTGGAAGCCAATTACAGTGATACAGATCTGGAACATGTCAGTATAGCTCTAAAAAAAACCTCCACAAATAAATAATTTCACAATTTACATACAATACCAATTGCTGTAATTACACAACTATTTTTAAAACACAAGAATTCCTAATAAATTTTTAGAAGAACAACAATTAATCTCATGTATGATAGTAAAAACCGCCATACAGGGACTATGAGAACAGTAGTTCTTATTTCCAATCAGCTTCTCAGTTAACTACTATTGGTGTGCTTCTGGATTTTTACATCTATGTTTCTATGACCCTGTGCAAGGGAAAGGTCTTCCGGTAAAGCACGCAGCACCTCCAAACAGTGATCTCCGCTCAGGTAAAGCACTCCACTATCATGCAGTATGAGAACAGTTAAAGCACAGCTGTGCAAAGCCGTTGGCTAACAATGGCAAAACATACGGGCCAAATTGCACCGATACAGTAGATTGGGCTTACAGATTGAGTGGTTGGATCACAAGAAGGCTGTGGAGGAGTGGGGTGCTCATGCCGTCGACGGTTACTACTTAGCTATATTTTAAGCCCTGAATGACTGTGATGCTCTGGATTTGGCTTGTGGTCAGTCAAATCAAAAGGCCCAAATAGAAAGAAAATTTCTGAAAATGCTGCTAAAAAGGCAGAATTATCAACTTCTTAGGAAGAATCTTATTGATGTCATGGGCTAAAGGGAAACTAAAATAATAGGAAACAACTTTCATCTACCCTGTTGTAGTGTCATTGGAATAGTTACTGTACAATTGACTTAAAACTCCCATAAACTTTGAGTAGGCAGAAAAGTATAAAAAGCACTAAACCGTTACGAATTGATTTAGGGAAGCCAAACTTACAGGCACATCCTGAAATGTAACGTTAGTCACATTATTCTTTGGGCAACTTTGCCAGGAATTGTTGAATCGGAATCCAATTGCACTGGTGTGTCGTCCTTCCAGAGATACGAATTTTCGGAAGGTGCAGTTCTCAATATTAACTGGTCCATCATAGATCTGAATTCCACGCATTGGAAAGTTTCTGAGAAGAGAAAATATTCATGTCACTGACTTGTGTGGTTCCTACAATTACGGAAAAAAACCCTTTCAGAAATATTGAAAAACTTACTGGCCCCTTGGCAGAGTTCTTCCACTGTGGTCAATGCCCCCTGGTCCCCAAACTGGGTTGTCTACAGTTTCTGTCCCCACATTGTTACTCTCACCAACAAATATACTGTTTTTAATTTCTTGTTTGGATCCGTCATCATCTGGAAAAGTTCCCCCGCTGGAAGCAAATGACATTCAATTAGATTAAACGAAAACTAATCTTATGGGACAATCTTTAGGATAAATGTGTGATATTTACCTAGCAAGTGTTAACCCAATGCCATTATCTGAAAATCTGGAAAAAAAAACAAGAATTAACACTTAAAAAATAGAATACAGCAACTTTCTAACGGAAGCTGTAATGCATGTGTGCATTAAAGAATGCAAACAGCTTAGGAAGTAATATGGCCCAGTTATTTATCTATGATGGGTCTACTATAACTACAGCAGAGAGTCTGGTAGGCTGCTGTAGGCTTGTATGTATTAGGACAATACAAATATGCAGAAAAGGGATCTTATTTGCATATGTTTTTGTACAGGAATTGTCACTTGGAAACATACCACCACTTTTCCATGAGACAATCACCTGACAAGTACTTGTATGAGCGTGGTGAAATTTTCTACTCTTGAGCCCAGCATTAAAACCCATATACTGTATATGAAGCAAAAGGTTACAAATAGTAGCTGGCAGAAGAAAGAACATTTACAGCATCCAAGACAGTAGTACTACATGAATCTAGACGTAGACAAAATAAGAAGAAATGTTTTTCTCAACTACTGGCCAATGCTGTGTTTTCTGCTTTATTGAAAAACACCATCGGCCAGTGATGTATGTGGAATGCTGGCACAATAAACATCACAAGCTGTGGAATGGTAGGACTCACTGGCAGTTATCCAGCCAAACATCGCCTCCCCGCAGCCAGGCTCCATGGTCTTGGTTCTTGTAAGCAATAAAATGTTGGATTTTTGCAGGTACTCTTGGCTTGAAGGGATCAGAGTCCTGATGTGGCCCATACCTGCACAGCAAGTGGAAATAAGAAATACAGGCTTTAGCCACAGGGCAAACACATTGGCTTTTGCAATACTCTCTTATTCATTTACTGAAACCATACTAGTGAATTATGCAATATTTTTAATGATCTATTTAAATGTTTGTTGCAAGCAGGTAGACCAAGGACTCCATTTATCTTTATAGCGATGATATAATTGCATATTGTACGGCGGTTCCCTCAGTATTTCAATGTAATTGTGGCATTGCCCCTTGTATATGCGACTTGGGGTCTCATTTACTAATGCCAGTGCTATAAGCAATTCGGATGCAAATTCTCATTTCACCTGCAACCTTGTGTTAATAAATGCACATGTATGTAACACAGGTCATTTACTTTGGCCTTATAACAACTTCAATTGTAAATGCAATTACTGTCAATGATCACTATCCCTGGCAGGACTCCTAACCTGATGGTGGCCTTGACACTTTCCAAATTCTGGAAATGTGAGGAGTGCTTGTGTTACAGTTTTTTTTAGCCAATACATTGGTGAAACTTAGGACAATGAGTCAGTTAGCTGAGATCTACAAATTCCAAGGAAAATAGCAGTAGGCATTACCTTGATCCAACCACTGTGAGGATTGGTCTCTTGTCTCTGTCATTGGCTTCAGTGGTCTTAACTCCATTGTCAATGATCATTCCAGCCTGTACAGGTACAAAATAGAAATATAAAGTACTGAACTCTCAGACATCAAGAACAGGCAGTATGGGTAACATCAGTCTCTACCTGTCCCAGTCCAGTGACCTATAGTAATGATCTTTAGCCTTTTCTGCGTTACTGCATGTTGCTACATAACCCATACCTCCCAACATTTGAAAAATGTAAAGAGGGGAAAAAACATTAGCTGCAACAAAAATGTATTTTACCATGCTTATTTTATGGCCACACCCCCTAATTACCATGTCCATTTGACAAAATTTGGCAGCTTATGAAAGTTTAAATACATTTCTGGGAGTCTTAGACCCATGGTTTATGTGTTATAATAAAGGTGAAATTGCCCTTTAAGATGTGAGTCTCAGTTCTCTCAAGAGACCTGCTTGTCTTGAATAGTTACAATAGTATCTTTGCTTATCTTGAATTGTTGCAAATGTATCAAAGTGCAGCCGCTCAGTGGTGTGGCCTCTTATTCTAATTAAGTTTCAGAAACTTTGTATCTTTTTCTGGCATTGTGCAGGAGATCAAAGAGAAACTCAGGACTGTGGGCTAAGCAGTCAAAATCGGGACTGTGCCTCAGAAAACAGGACAGTTGGGAGGTATGCATTGCCCTCTTTATATCTACACACTGCCCAGTTATCTGGAACTCAGAGCATGAGCCTGTGCTTGCCTGACTTCCACTCACCCTGTAGTTGGAATGGGCTCTGTTGTTAAGGAATTTTCCGAGTGGGGTGTGTTCGGAGTGCCCTGGAGGGTACAATCCTTCAGACGGTCCAGTAGGCACATGATGGAAAACAAACCAAAATCCAGTTTCCTGTAAAGGAAAAAAAAGTTAAACTAAGATGATTTTACATTGGCTCAATCAGAGCACTGACTGGGCTGTCTTACTTTGTAATCCTAATACTGAAAAGGGAGGGACAATTCCTGTTGTTTCAATTACATTGATTAGAATTTACTGCACTGAACATATGAATAAAACTGTTGTAAATCATATATTTCATACATTGTATTTTAGTGCTTTATTATCACCTTGTTGGCTATAAAAGTGAGTGTTGGTGGGCAACAGATGAAGGCGAGAATTATGAGGGTTAATGATGCCTTGAAATGTTTTGCTTGCATCAACGAGCCATACTCTGCAGGAGCCTGAGCCAAAGCTACAGGGTATCAGAAATCTATTCCAGATGGGTCTCCACTTTATGGCTGCCTTCATATTTCTGAAGACTAAGAATGGCTCTTTTGTTTTCTATTGTAAGACCATAGGTGGGGAACTTGCAACTTTCTGACATTTTTCAGCTACCATCATGCTCAGTCAGATGAAAATGAGAGCTGTAACTTCATAACAGCTGGAGGGCTGACACTTCCCTCCCCAGAACTGTTTAACTACACAATCACTGGCATTCTAATAGTTTTACTTACTTCAGACCCTGCAGCTGAGCAATTGACTAGATGGTTATTGGGGTTTGCCATCCAGAAGGTGGAGACAGCACTAGGTATATACCAAAAACAAAAGCATTAAATAGAAATACAAGACTTTCTGCACTTTTTGCTTTTTCATTATGAAGAAGGTGCATTAGGTGATTGACCATACATTTCATAATATACAGTGCATTGATGTATTCCTTTAAACATAACATGCCTGGAATAGCTGCGCATATGTGTATTTCATAAATCAGATCTTGTCATAGAAGCCACAAGTAATTGCTAGAAAAATTTAGAGGGATGTATTCAGCAGTCTCCTCACAGGTATTATGTTTTGCCTTCAGAACACTTAATAGCCACTGTATGGGGTGCAGAGCAGAATCCTGATTAAAACCAATACACTCGTGACTGGAAAATGGAAATTAACAGATTCTAACAAATGGAGCAGCTTCACTGCTTTCATTTTAGTAAGGTACAAACATAGGTAATTTAATTCTTTAGCTTAGCTGCACTATAACAGAACTTCCTAAATTCCCCATTTCTAGGCATGGAGGACTGTAAGTTGATTAACAGAGGTTCTGTAAATCTGCAACCCACTATGTTTCTTACCAAGGTGGCATCAGTGGTGGAACTACCGGGGGAGCAGGGGGTGTGATTGCATTAGGGCCTGCATCTCTCGGGCCTGCCAGTGGTTTGCATGGCCACATGGCCACAAAGAAGATGGTTTCCTGACGAGGGCACGCCCGGCTGCACAGCCTACACCCGACCCTGACGTCACTTAGTTAAGTTACCTGGGGGTATTGCTACTTACTTGCAGTCCTGCCTGGGTCTGGCTACATATCCTGGGTATGAGCCATCCAAAATGCTTTTGCACATTGTATTATCCCTGTCTGATGGCAGCAGAGTTCCAGCTTTGGTAAGAAGGCCTAAACAGTGGTCAAAGGTGTTACGTTCCTCAGGACCATCTTCTGTGAAGAAGCAGTGGCCCAGGCTGTCATAACCCACGACATCTTTAACCTGCACAGAAGCACAAGGATCATCTTAGAATCTCCAGAAGAAGAGACAGCAATAACAAAAAATTGTTACACTTATTTTATCACAGGCCATAACATTTTGCCATAATACTAAATGAGAATTCTGGAAGTATCCTACTCCTCATTTTATAGAAGAGTTTAACAGGCCAGATGCTGTTTTATTAGGAATAATATTTGCCTCGCTCTGTTGCTTCCTGGAAGTCTCATAAAATGAAATGTACTCTGCTGTCTAACCTTAATCCCACTACTGTCAATCTAAAGCAAATGCACCCAAACAGCTGGGAAAATCAGGAAAAGTAGTGTGTGTGTGTATTAGTCCATTTAAATTTTCGATAAGACCTGCGAGTGCGACTTCTATGGACTAATATAATATTGATATTTTGAGGAACGCACCCAGGCATTCTTTTTCCTATTTTTTGATGAGTGCTGGCATCCGTTACACGATATATAGGCCCTAATGTGGGTCGAAATTTTGGATGCACAAGTTTGAAAAATAAAAATATTTTTGGTTCACTAACCAAGGCGTGCGGGTCCTCTTGAACCATACATAAATGCTTTGACCCTGCACCCACGCTTATGGAAGACTGGTTCAGAGTGCAAGCGTCTGATTTAATATATATAATCCAGAAGAAGAAAGCACTCACGGCTTAATTTTCATAAAAGATAAAAGACCTTTATTCCATTAACTACATGTCTACGCGTTTCAAGCCCAGAGGATATGGATATATATATATATATATATATATATATATATATATATATATATATATATATATATATATATATATATATATATATATATATATATATAATGCACAAAAGCCATGGATGTCTTGTAAATAACAGTAGTGATTTTTGCCACATGACTCACTAAATCTTGTGTATTATAATAAATAAAGTACCCCTTGTTGGAAAATATGAGGGTATTAGAACTAACCTCTGAGTTCCATATGGTTGTGAAACTCCTTGGTGACCTATAATATCCTTATATTTTACAATAATCTTATCTCCATTGCCTGCAACCTGCAGCCATCGTTACAGTACGATTACAGATGGCAAGCTGCAGTTTGAATGATAAATATTAGGCATTTGGGTATATGCCACCACTATGGACAGAAGTGTTAAATAGATTAAGATTGCAATTAAATATAAGGACTTGTTGATATTTCCTACCAGTAACCCATTGGAGCCATGGACAGTGATGCAACGAGAAAAGGTGTGATGGATTGAGATATCTTTCACGTAGGTGGGTGGGTAATATCCTCCCTTTTCATCCACATTGCCAGCGGTGTGGAAGTGGATAGGGTAGTGTCCCATTGTCTGCTGCCCCATGTGCCTGACCTCCATTCCTTCAAGATGCACAGCCTTGAAACCACGTCTAACCTGTAACAAGCAAATCCCAAATATAAGTACAGTTTCCTTCCCAATACAGTGTCACTGTTTGTAAAAGTACAGCCACTCAAGTATCCTCTGTTTATAAATACAGTGAAACCTCAATTTTACATCCCCTGATTTTAAGTTTTCCCTCATTTTACATTGTTGTTTTGTGTTCCCACCTATATATTATGCATAATACATTTCCATGATTTTACACCATTTTTTTCTGGTCCCCTGAAAAAAGTAAAATGGGGGTTCTACTGTAAAGAACAATCACTTAACACCAGTACTGGTGCAGTGGACTGTGATGCAGTACAATCAATATAATATGTGGATATTTGGGAAAGAAAATATACAAGTACAATTAATAATGAGCTTACATGTTTGTTCCCCCTGCCTGTACTGATATTTGAGGCCATATCTTGTAAGTGCTGGCCCAGATGGAAATAAATTTCCCACTTCATTGAAAGTTGTAAACAGAGTAAAACTTTGCAGTGTAATCTTGTTTGTGAGATACTTATTACACTGAGAATTGTATTTGCCTAGAGGTGTTTCTTCCACACAAAACAACTTTTCCAGTAAAATGTTTTATTACATACACTGCAAAGTGGCACAAACAATAAAACCCAGTTTCCCACTCTGGCTGAGGAGACACTAAATACCTTTGCAGGTTCACAATACTGAAATAAAGCCTAATATGCCAATTGGAAAATCTTTTGCACAAAGAAAAAACAAACAGTTTACACTGCGCATATGTTTTCTGTTAACATTTTTATTAAATCCCCCTATATATGGTCTACTAAATCCAACCCCAAGGCCATTATTATAGAAGAGTATAGTACTCCAGATGGTGCAGATGAAATCTTCTACTGACCTTGGACTAAACCTCAAAGGGGATGTCCATGAAAAACTGAATAATAAAAGAAAATGCCATTTATGGCATTTAACGTTATTTGTAAATTTAATTGCTACCCATATAAGTAAATAAGAGAGAGTGACACATCTCAGACACAGTTTAACCACATCATATCAATTCTACACACCTTCAGATGGCCTCCAAATGTGTCAAAGTTGAAGTATTTGCAAACAGAAGAGTTATAACAGGTCTTCTCCATTTTTCCATAAATTACTATGTTCCTGCTGAGGAGACCAACTTCTGCCCTCATATCAACACCATCCATTTGCTCACCGACGTGGAGGTACTTGGCTTTACCTGTAGAAAAAGCAAGTTGTTTATATTACGCAAGCATAAGCCTAATAATTCCTATTAATGCCAAAATACGTGACATAATTAATGACATATCAGTTAGAGTTAGACAGATCTTCCATAACCATTTCAATAATAAATAGAAACAAAAAAAGCCTCACTAGCATTTTGACTGCCCAGGCTCTACACAGAAGAAACATGGGAGTCCAAACACACTTTCTTTAACTGCACTGTAGTTTTAAAAATGGCAAGTTTTAAAGGGAAAATGCAAGGCTTAAGAATAAATGGTTTTCTTGTGAATCTCTTAGGGGTGCTTTATTTTTCAATCATTATACATTAACCAATTCGGCCACTGTTTAACGTTTAATTATGGACATTTCATTTGCCCCTTTCAGAGAAAGCAGTATGGCATCTCCCCATACAAAAAATATAGGGTTCTCTGTGCAGAACAGAATGAAACAATAGGTGTTCTTTGCCCATATGTCTACTGCACATCTGTAGGAAAATAACATGATTTAAAAACCTACATATTAAATGGACCCTCCCCCTTTCCCCAGTACATTGTACTCATGCAGGAAAACATTTTACTCTCTTTTACCAGAGAATACACTGGTTGCATTGTGATAACTCAGGCTTACTTTGGGTGGGTCCTTTGGAAAAGAAATGAGTGGCATATGGGCCACTGCAAGGGAGGGAGACTCAAAACCCAATTATGTTTGTATTCCTAGAACCCCCTTTACCAGCTACTGTATGAGATTACATAGTTACATATAAATCCAATTACAATGAATATAAAGATCAAGTGCTGAGAAGCATCCCTGCTCTGCTTCCATAACCCGTTTAACATTTTATATTCCTTCTGGTCCCTTTTACTTACTTTCAGAGCTAAAAAAAACATCATCGAATTCCATTGTCCCCCACATTTAGGGAGGGACTCAAAGCCTCCTCAGCATGTCTGGAGAGAAATGCATTCCTAGGTTTCCTTTTGAACTTCCAACATTTTTTGATTATTGTACTTATCTGCAAAGCATTTTAAATGTGAAAGGCGTCAGCCAGTTAAATGGACCATAACGAATATTATCCTTTGTTTATGTAGGGGACTGATAAATGTCTATTTATAGTGCAATATGGAGCTATAAGTGATAGACTAGCTCAATTTAATAGGTCACTCTAGGAGTGATAGATAGTTAGGCTATTTAGTTGAACAGCCGAGTCTCCACCAAGTAATGTTGAGTGGGATTAGGATCCTGAGCACTAATTGCTCAGAAGTAGGGTAAAGGGTAAAGACTGAAAGCTGGGTGTACCTCCGTAGACACTGTGTATTCTGTCTCTTAACCTGTGGGGTTTATACTGACCATTGGTGCTGTCAGTATATGCCTGTGCACTGATGTTACATGTTCCTGCTTATCTGTAATTAGACTTGAATTGGGATTATGTTCTTCAATAGATAAGTTATATGGTTAAGTTGCAAGAATCACTGGCCCCCAATTATTGTGCATTGCATAAAGGTATAGTTGCACAACACCTTGCCTCCACACCATTCCAAGGGCTCACCCCCTGAGAATGAAGGTCTCATCCAGAGCATTTATTGTGGTAAAGCTACTTGTTGGAGCAATGGTGTCGCAGCGGACTGAGAATTAAAATAGGCCCTGGCATTTCAGGTACACAGAGGCCCAATCAGCCCACATAGAGGCCCAAACAGCACCCACCAGCCCACTAAATACTGACTTTCTATGGGACCCTATAGCAGCCCCTCTGGCATTTGCCAGAACCCACAGATTGCCAGTCTGGGCCTCGCACTGCCGCTCATTTTTATAGTGTCTGCATATTCCACAGCGCTTTACAGAAATTATACATCATTGACCAGCCCAGTGGAGCTTACAATCTAAGTCCCTATGACATTCACACACTGGTTCATCAAGAGCCAATTAACATGCCTGTATGTTTTTTGGAGTTTGGAAGGAAGTTGAAAATATCCCAGTTGGATCGTGCATTTTTCATTCACGTTTTAAAGCGAAAATATTCCATACAGTATTCTGTTTGGGTTGCATCTTGGCCACGCCCATTACACTCCAGCCATGGCCCAATTGTGTGGCCCTCTCTGCACAAAGCTGTTTTATGTGGTAATTCAGGAGCAATTTCAATGCTTTTCAAAGGCAGGGGAGAGAATTGCGAGGACTGGGGTACTGGACTGTAACTGCAGTTAAAAACAGGGCGAAGAATCAAGGTGAGGTGACATGTCTGTTACGTTAGGGGAGCCTATTTCTCAATACCAAGACAATGCCTACAAATGTTGAACAATCAATGTAATAGTGAAAGTCATAGTAAAAGGAGAGCAACTTTAATACAACAGTAATGCAGACGCCATTGCATCCAGGTCAACAAGTTTAATGCACCGCAAAAAAAAAAAAACACATGCCAAAATAGCCTCCGAAATAAAAAGAGCCACATCTGGTGTCTCATGGCAGAACAGGGGTTAGTGAGCCCAGAAAGCAGGGTAAGTGGCCTGTCAGCTTTTAATTTGAACCAAACCCGGGTCATGCAAAGTAGCAGTCTCTGCAAAGAATGCCAGGCATCCACTGCACGTGTTCTATATATAAACTGTTTCTGTAGACTTGGCACATCTTATAAATGCAAAAGTTATTTCAGAACATTTAATTCAGTGAAAAAAAAGCCTTTAATTATATATTTAAAAATGGAATGCCTTTAATTTAGAGCTTGGAGAAACACGCCTATATAAACAATATGAGTGAAAAATACTGAAAATTTTCCATTTCTAAGGCAGCCAGAAATGGATCTGGGTAAGGGAGCAAAAGCCCAGGAC
Organism: Xenopus petersii; assembly: GCA_038501925.1. NCBI lineage: Eukaryota > Metazoa > Chordata > Amphibia > Anura > Pipidae > Xenopus > Xenopus petersii. The sequence goes on from CM076677.1 coordinate 90,729,589, forward strand.
TGAAAAATGAGAAGTTTAAATTGAAACAAGGAGCGACAGAGGCAGAAATCCTGAGAAATAGCGTGAGAGAGGAATATGCAGCTGGCATACTGTATACCAAGTTGGTGAAATGGGATAGCAAGCCACAAACTGATAAGCTTAGGCAGGGTGATGGAAGTCATATTGACCATTAAAGTGACAATATGCACTGGATAAATAGATGTTTGCTTATCCTTAGATACATATACATATAGGGGAATGTAATAAAAGTTGGAAGTTGGTAATGGAAAAAATATTCACAATGCAAATATATATATATATATATATATATATATATATGACCGGTAGAGAACAAAAGCTGTTTAAACCAAACTCTGGTAAATGCCCCAGAAATACACAATTAGTTTGATTTTAAATGTCCAGTGCTGTCCCTATGCGTAGGTGTGTAAATACACCCAGTGTTGTGTGCAGTCATACATGTATGGGTATCTTTTTATTTTTTTTGGCTGACACCTGGTAAGATAATAGAAAAGGGATGGCCGAACTTCTGGACCAGTGGGTTAGACTACCCATCATCAGAATCAGATCACACCTATGTCTTCTTCAACTAAGCCCCAATAATGTTAACAGATGGTCTCATTCACATTTCCCAGTTTTTTCATATATATTGTATTATGCGAGACACAATCATTTTACTTCTGTTCTCAAACTGTTTCTTTATCATAACTGTGTGTTATTTTTTGCCTTCCTAGTGAAATTATTCCCAAACACTGTGTCCCTAGCGAAATCTACACGCTTGATGGTGAAGAAGACACAATGCTGCACATTTATCAACTCTGTTAAACTTTTCCCATGGCAGTTCCTCATAGCAACCAATCAATAAATAGTTTTTTTAAGCCAGCTGCAGGTAAAACAATGAATGCAACAATTTGATAGGTTGTCATGGGTTACTGCCCATGGGTAAATTTGCCCAGTGTTGATAAATGAGCCCCAATGATATGATGCTGGAGTCTACCTAAGCTTTCTGCCTTGTTCCTTTTTTCTCAACCAATGGATCTACACAACCCAAGAGAAGTTGCTACAATTACAGTATACCTTAAACATGCACTGTGAGAAGACTATATGAATCATTACATACAACAGTATGGACTTTCCAGCTTCAAGACTGTAATTGCAGTGTCGTAAAATATAATATGTGGCCCTCCAGATATTTCTGATGTAGAATAGGCAAAGCTGGACAAGCCTGTTGTAATACCAGCTAAGGACAATTTCTTTCAACATTTTCTTTCCATCATAGATCTATATGACCTTAATACATTTAGTACATCTAATTGTTGTGACAGTGGGCCCTCAATGCCAGGTTCTGTGGTGGGTCAGGAGGATTAGCCTGAAATGGTTAACAACATATTTAGGGCCACGAGTTACTCATAATCATACATATTCAACGCTCTCCTACTGCTGGCTTTCCTTCTGTGCCTAAAAGATCCCACATAGTGCGCAGAAGATATGGATAAATTGCGTAAAGATGTCAAATCAAACCAAAGAAAATACATTATAAGATTTCATTTTATATTGCCAATGAATCAGTTTCCCCTGCTGCTGTGAAAGTTTATTTTAGATTTAGGGAGTCCAGAATCTGCTAATCTTACATCTAAGAGTTCTTTTAACCATATTAACCAAAGTAATATAAATAAAGAAATGATGGGAGGGAAGCTTAGCAGATTTGTAGAGTGTCAGCAAGCACGGCTTCCTGGAAATTTACATGTGCTCAGCATATATGTACTAGGAGTGGGATGTCAGACTGTGCAAGAATTATTTGCAGATTTAAAGATAGAATGAAGGTAATATGAGCCAAATACTGGTGGGAGCTGCCATTGTTGTAACATTTAGTTTAAGCTTATGCAAAAATTTGAGATTAACCATTTCATGTTTCCATTACAGTAAGTGAAGCTGAGGTTGACTTGTAACATTTGGGACTTTTGCTCTTATAAATAGATTCTGCCCATGTCTTACTTACTTTCATTGTCCCTTAGGCACCAAAATTCAAGCTCTACAGCAGGGGTCCCCAACCTTTTTCACCCCGTGAGCCACACTCAGATGAAAAACTTGTCCGTGAGCAACACAATAAGCGCAAACATAATTTTTATTACTATTAAGCATATACTCTAAATTAAAATGTCATATAATATCAATCAAAGTGAAATCTGGCACTGCATGTTTTCTGCCAGTTTTTGAATATCTGGGGTGTAGTTTGTTACTGCCAGCCTCATGCATTTCTCCCAGATGATCATCATTTAAATATGTTCTATATTTAGATTTTAACATTTTCATAGCTGAAAATCCAGATTCAAAAAGGTAGGTTGACCCAAAACAGGAAATCAGTCTTTATGATGGATCTTTGGCTGCTGCTGGCACAGGTACATAATTGGGGACAATATCATGGATGTTTGACTCCTGCTGGCACAGGTACAGATCAGGGGCAATATGTGGGATTGGTTGCTGCTGGCTCAGGTCCATGGGGCAATATGGTGGCTGCTGGCACAGGTACACAGATGTTTGGGGCAATATGATGGATGTTTGGCTCCTGCTGGCACAGCAGGCATAGGTGTGGCTTGGGGGTAACAATATGATGAATGTTTTGGCTTATGCTGGCACAGGTACAGATTGGGGGAAATCTGAGGAATTGACTGCCATTGCCACAGGTACAAATGGGGGCATATGATAGGTTCTGGCAATGGTAATGCAGGACCAGGTGGCACTGATTGAAGCCCTTGCCAAAATACCTTGGCCCAGTCCTGGCAGTGATACAAGTGGATGGATGAGCAGGTGGCACAAAGGACACTGGGCAGCACTAAAACTCTGGTGCAAATCATGTGGAGTTGGGAATAATAATGGTACAACAAGAAAATAGGTGAGGAAGCAGGAGTTACAGAGAATATGGAATTATCAGAATTGGCACAGTAATGGCAGGGACTAGGGAGAAGGGCTCACGGTGGGCTGGCATATGACATCAAGGCACGGCAGAAAAATATTGTGCTGAGGCTGGGACGCGAGGGACAGAAACTATTCTGTTAGAGCTCAATGCTGGATATACAAGCATATCATTTCTGCCAGCAATAAGATTATTGTTATTTCCAGCCACATACCAGTACTGTTTTACCCAGTAGATCCGACTCACTAGCCCTGTGTAATAGTAAGCATTTTAACAAATTGTGGGCCAGCGAGATCCCTTCTCCTTGACTCACCATAAGAAGCGTATATAACAGTTTCAGTTCAAGCACGATCCTTTCTATATAGCCAACCTTATGAAGTACGTGTAAAAGTTTCAGTGTGATTCTTTCCAACCAGCCCTCATAGTCTCTCATAAACTGCCAGTGTCTTCCCCCGACCAGTTCTGTGAGCCTCCTGTCAAATCGATCAGTGAGTTATAACAGCGTTATCTTTTCTCTCCATTCTCTTCCTGCGCTTCCTACTCACTGCTCGCTCACAGGACTAATTGCGAACACGCTGTTATAACTCACTGATCGGTTTGACAGGAGGCTCACAGAACTGGTCGGGGGAAGACATTGGCAGTTTATGAGAGACGCTTTTAAACGTACTTCTTAAGGTTGGCTATATAGAAAGGATCATGCTTGAACTGAAACTGTGATATACGCTTCTTATGGTGAGTCAAGGAGAAGGGATCTCGCTGGGCCACAATCTATTAAAATGCTTCCTATTACACAGGGCTAGCGAGTTGGATCTTCTGGGTAAAACAGTACTGGTATGGGGCTGGAAAAGCTTACGCGAGCAACACCAAGAGGAGCTGCGAGCAACATGTTGCTCGCGAGCTACGGGTTGGGGATCACTGCTCTACAGGATAGGGATTCACCTTGTTTGACAACCTGTATGAATAGTGCCGAGAGTCATCACTAGTTCTATATCAGAGTAAATATAATAACAGGAGTTTGCAAAATGTGGGAACAAAATGCTTAGTGGCATATAACTGTTGTGTCTCTAAGAAAAAGAATCTGTAGCAGCTGGCATTATAGTTCTCTTGTTCGACATATAAGAAACAAATTTACAAAATGTTGTCTGGAAAGCTGGCACAATTATTATCCATCACAGAAGTTTCCATTGTTAGTGACCCTCTAACACAAGGGTCCCCAATCCTTCTTACCCGTGAGCCACGTTCAAATGTAAAAAGAGTTGGGGAGCAACACAAGCATGAAAAGGTCCCTTGGGGTGCCAAATAAGGGCTGTGATTGGCTACTTAGTAGCTCCTATGTGACTGACAGCCTAGAGGAGGCTCTGCTTGGCACTATACCTCGTTTTTATGCAATAAAAACTTGCTTCCAAGCCTGTAATTCAAAAATTAGCACCTGGTTTGAGGACACTGAGAGCAACACCTAAGGGGTTGAAGAGCAACATGTTGCTCATGAGCTACTGGTTGGGGATTACTGCTCTAAGAGTTGCTAAGTTATAGAGCTCAGGGTTTCTTGAGGGTGTTGGGAGTTGTAGTAGCTGATGGGTTTTTAATTTGGATATAAATGTAGTTATTATATAAGTTACTGTTTTATTTCTTCATTTACTTTGGCAGAGCAGGAGTGTGACCCATTATGCTGGAACCCCTATTGCCCCCCATGGTTAAACTTCATTATGGTGTATGTGCAATGAATTCATAGCCCAAGAGCAATGGCATATTGGTGCTGTGCTACCAATGCTGGTGTTCACAGACTGCAGAAATAGGAACCAGACAATCATTGCATTACTCCTGTTATGCCTACTTTCCCTTAGCCTTCTATACCTACAGTACATCATAATGGAGCAGTGCCTTGAAATGTCCACAGAAGAATGTGCTGATTAGTTGCCAACAAGCTCAAATTAATAAGCAAAGCCAGCACCAGATGCATAAAGAAAATCCAATTCCTGACTCACAGCATAAAGATTTAACAAGCCCACGCTAGGGTTTTTGAACATTACTGAAAATAATATTCCAAAAGGATTCTTATTCCCAAGTGACAAGTGACTGAATCTGATGTTCTGATGTAAAACCATGGTATGGCAAACTCCTTTCTGAACTGTCTGAATCATGTCCACAATTGTGGAGGTAGTTGGCTAAGGGATGCATTGCCCAACCCAAGACTTAAATTTGTAGGTGCACATAAATGTATTGCTTTCTGCAACTGGAGCAAGGTGGCTGTTGTTATGTGGTGGGGAACAAGTCAAACACTGGGTTTGGACCCAAAATAGCTGTTATTATAATCCAGGAATGGGCACTTGAGCAGAACAACAATGCCACCAGGGGTGGTACAGGGGGGTTCTGCATTCTGTAGTCAGGATACAATGCTCTAATTTCATGGCTCAGTGTAAAATATTCATAGAGGGTCACAGGCCAACATCTGCCAACAAGTGACACACGATGGGGTTTGGCAGAGTAGTGCCTCTGCTTGCTCTGTTGCTGTTCACTTTGTGGTTGGTTTCTGCTGCTTTGGGTTATGCCTTGCAGTTCTGCACAATATGGAATGCATTACTGGGAACAAAAGGATTATGATCTAATGCCAATTACATGGAAGATGCATGTTATATGTTCCTTTGTACGCCCTGCGGCTCAGAAATGTTAATTACTGATTAAACCCTGGTTTTCTTTCACAATAACTGTCAAATGCTCGTTTTCTCCTTTACCCAGGTATGTCATTCTCCTTTCAGCTTCCACTTCTGTCAGTGTAACATTCTAAAAATGCCTAATCTGTTTCTCTTGATACAGAGCAAAGCTTGTAATCACATTTTAACCTATAAATTATACTTAATCTTCTGTTTAGCAAAGGAATGTGCAATGCCAGGAAGGACAGCTACTGAAAGGTATCTGATGGCCTGTGATCACAAAGGCTTGGAGGATTGACAGATTCCATTTTTCAACATCCTGACAAATAATATGTCTCTGGAATCCCTGTGAACATAGTTCTGCAGTAAAGATATAGCACATGACTAAATATATGATGCTGTTTGGAGACCTAAATAAAAGCAATACCTAAACACCACTATAAGGTAAAACACCAACATTCTGGTTATGGTAGAATCAGGAAAAGAATTATGGGACAATCTATTATTCTAATCTAGACTTTTTTGATTTCAGCCCTCCTGGCAGGGCCCCTCTTCTCCCATGAAAATACTGCTGTGTCAGTTATTTAGTAATAGTTCTAGGAATATCTAGGGCACCAAACAAATGTTCAACCCAAATCTCACCCTATATGACCATCAGGCTGGGATTTCATGAGCATCTCAATGGAATCTCCCTAACCGGTAGTCAGGCTTACCCCCCCCCCCATAGCCACAGCTCTGAGGCCACGAAGAACCACTGTTCCAGAGGGTTTGAAACCAATTCCAACTTCACTTACACAGCTGTGCACTAAATAATCTTCCTCTAGCCCTAAATAACTTGGCAGCAGCAGTGCTAAAATATTAGGACAAATATACGCCATTAGGGCCATGAAATTATTTATTGAAATTCCTTTAGTGCAATGTAATGTGGGGGGTTTCAGCTTACCTTTAAATATTAGGACTTCATTTACTGTTATTTACTTATTAGCCTTGGTTTTATAAGGACTTATGCTTCTATATATTCAGAAGTGCATACTTATATTTGTACATGTAGATGTATACATTTACCTGTGGCTTACCTTTACAAGAAAAAGACCCAGTTATAATATAGAAAAATACCTGATATCTTGGAATTAAAATTAAAGATAGGAATACACCTAACAAAAAAGGCTTGATATGTAATTTCTTCTAATAGCACACAGTTAATTTGGTCATTGTTTCACTTGTACCTTTAATAGAGAAGGAAAGGTTAAAACTAAGTAAGTTTTATCAGAAAGATCTATATAAATACACTAGTAAACACTTAAAAGTAATTCTGCTCAGAGTCCTCTGTCAAAAGAAACACCAAATTTCTTTCCTTCTATTGTGTACACATGGGCTTCTGCATCAGACTTCCTGTTTTCAGCTTAAACCTCCAGAGCTGGAGCCTGAGCATGCTCAGTTTTGCTCCTCCCTGCAGTAAACTGAGCTCAGAGCTATCAGCGAGCAGGGAGAAACCCAGACAGGAAGGAATGTCACAGCAAGCAAATATGACACGTGATTTCCTGAACAGAGACAGTGTCTAGAGCTGTTTACTCAGGTATGGAAAAGCATTCTAAAGAATAAAAAGTGTTCTAGCTTGCACGATTGTGGTTACTATTGGCAATAAACTGCATTGGTTGCTTTCCTTCTCCTTTAATTTGCACCTAGTGCCAATGTACCAGTTCAGACTGCTTTGTTGAACAATGCACAGCTGCATGCCAGGTGCAAAGTACAGTGTCAATAAATGCAAGGAAAGTCCTGAAATGTTCACCTACCACGAATAAAGGCAACTTCCAGGGTTAACTCAGCGTATTATACCAAAAAGTGCATGTGACATACACCTCATGAACTGCATGGGAATGTTGTTAGGTTCTCTATGGTCCTATTTAACAATGCCGTTTTTCCGTACAACGAATACTAAAAATAGTATTTAATACAAGATGCGTAACATATTTGTGTATATTTAATTAACAATTAATGTTACAAGTTACACTCGATTACATCTTTATTTTAATACCTGGAGTTTCATTTTGGTGGAAATAACCTTTTTTTTTGCTATTTTTTTATTATAATTACTGGTTCTAACTCGCCAAGCATTTTTAATGGATTAATTCACTCTAGACTCTGCACTGGTCAGACTAAGAACGGTATCGATATCAGTTGCTTCCTGTGATTGATGTGATTCAAATTAGAATAAGCATTTTACTGTAAATAGCAGTTTGCCTAGTTTTATGGAAAAAGCACACCCAGTTCTAGAGAACAGATCTGGATGTGTTACTACTAGTCTGATTGCTGAGGTCAGACCAAAAACACACCGTTTGCCAATGTGCCTGTATAATATCTAGTCTGCACACAGAATGCAAATTCTATTAACCTTCAGACTTTGTCAAATGTATTTAGCTGCTTTGTCACTTACAGAGATGAACTGAACATACAGTTATATGCAACAAAGTTTGATAGCTTTGGCACATAGGGGTCCAGCTGTAGACACACTCATCACAACAGCTTCATTGGTATAACAGTAAATTGTATTAGCATGACTTCTCATACACCAAATCTCTATAGCTCTCTGGCTGAACCCTTTGTTTCTCTTTGCGCTTTATTGGATTCCCTTGTCCCTGTTTCTTTGTAAGGTTAAACTTTCCCAACAGCCTTTATTTTCTTTGAGTAATTTCCAAACTTTACTTTGGCCGTACACTTCCAGTCACGACGGGTGAATACAATTATCCTAATGCTCAGCAAAGTGAAAGCCTGTACCCCATACTGCGTTTGGATCCCAAAAGATAAAGGTGATCAAGTCAATGGTTAAATAGCTAAAAATGTCCGTTATAACTTTGTCGTTTCATCTGCACAGTTTCATATAGCAAATATGGTATGAAATGGAACAGGTTGAGATAAATCTGGCATTTTATCTAAAACTAAAGCTGATTGTGGTGTATAATGTAAATTTCTAACAAAAATAGAAATTGCTTATATAAGAACGTATTTAGTAACATGCTGTAAAACACATATCCAATGGTTCAGTATTTTCCAGTCTTTGACTGATTAGAATAATACCCCATGAAAATAATAGAAATACAGCAAAATTCCTTAGTCATATTTCTAGGGCTTCAGATATTAATTTGCCTTCAGTATTGTTTTTCCTCTTTACTTGCGAATACCTCCATAGCCCCTTACAGTTGATTAATTAATGCTCATTAAATAAAAGGCTATTCATCTGCAGCTTAAGTACCCCATGGGTCTTTGCACATTTCCAAATATACCACAAAAAAATGACAGAAAAACCACTGTGCTGCAATATATATATATATATATATATATATATATATATATATATATATATATATATATATATATATTTATTATCACATTTATCAAAATGATAAAAATCAAAACTCACCCATGTTCTATTCACTCCTATGGGATTTTTAGAATTGTATTTATCAATGTGTGAAAGATAGAATCCACCATTTGAAAACTAAGGTTCTAAAAAACCCATAAGAATGAATAGAACATGGGTGAGTTTTTATTTATTAAGCTCTGAACTCACATTTTGATAAATATGCTCAAAATGATATGGTGCTGGGCAAGTGTTGTACAGAATATGAGACAATCAATGAACAGATGCGGGCCAGGGGATTTTTAGCCCTGCCCAATTGACATCTGGCTGACTTTCAGCCAGATATCGATCGGGGAAGACCATCGAAGGGCCCCATCCATGGGCAAATAAGATGCTGACTCGGTCTGTCAGCAGCTTCTATTGGCCCGTGTATGGCCACCTTTAGGGTGCAGAGTAAGTGCAGAATTTGATGGTGGGAGGAAGCAGGGTGGGAAGTACCAAGACATAGTTGCTGACATTTCAGGAAAGTTCATATCAGTTGGCTGCAGTGGCAAATACTGTTAACCAGCCAGTGCTCATATGTTTAACTGTAGCTGGCTATAAACACTTGTTCTGTTCTGCTACAGTTGTGTCACAATACACTGACACTAGCTTCTCTGACTATAGACATACAGTAGGTGGACATGGATGGTCGCTTCTAAAGTCTTCACAACAAAATGCACTCTGTTTAGCCCTCATACTAGGAATGGGAAAAATTATACTGTATGTCTGATTTGACTATGTTTCTATAAAAGCATTGGTATACCAAACAAGCATTTCCTCTTCTCTCACTGTGGCACTTGATTGCAAAACAGAAACAAAAATGGCTTAAAAATAATGGATTACCTTCCACTTTGATCTGATTGGGAGAGCAGGCTCTGCAGGGCATCAAAGTAAATTCTTCAGTCTGGTGCATAGAGTAATCAGTACTGGCCATAACAATGACATCTCCTGCTTTCCACGACTGGGCATTGCCTGCCAGATGCAGGATGGTGCTATTCACATTGGTGTCTATGGACATTATCAAACGGGGTCTCACTGGAAAGTAATACAAAAGACATTAGCCATTTTTGCTCCAAGACAAAAGCATAAATCTGTACATCATCAGGATACAGTCTCTGAAAAGAGGAGGATTATCTAATAATATTTGGCAGGTGATATAGCTTTTCATGCCATATATAATAAAAAAAAAAAAAAATAATATTTCCAGCAAGGACTGACTGAGACATGGGTCCTAGGCAAAGCAGAAAGGACTGTGGCAAATGTTGCGTATATTACTGAACAACCACAGGCATAGAAGAGTTTGAATAGTTATAAAACCACATACAACAATCCATGCTTCAAAGCTTAATCCACCGCAAATATGATTATAAAGATGAGTCTTGTCCCATACACAGACAAAATTCCAATGATTTCAGCACTAGCAGGCAAACATGACGTTCGCTGCTCTTAATTGAATAAGGGAATAGAATACACATCCCAGAATAACACCCCAAAATTCCATGATGGATTTAATATCTGTTACAAATCCATTTTGTTAAGGGAAAAAAATATGTAAAAAGATTTTTACTTTAAACGATTTTTACTTTTCCAAAAAACAGAATGAACTCGAGCAGGCACCACAACTTACTCCTCTTCAATAATCCTGTGTCCAGTAGGGCCTGGGCCACAGAGAAATCTTTAAAACCGGAGCAAGAAAGCCCTTATTGTAAACCTTTACATCGGTGAAAATCCTTACAAGCTCCTCCTGTGCTCTCCATCAGCTGTCTCTTAATGCATCCCTGCACTCTCCCTCTAGTCTGCCACACTGAGCCTGCAGCAGTCTCACCCTGACACTTATAATACATTCTGTTGTGTATAGAGCTTCACTATATGCAGTAAGGGTCTGTTTTAAAGGGCAACTATAGTGAAAATTAAAATTTAATATAAGCTTCATCATGCTGAAATAATTCTCTAAATACAATCAATTAAATATTCTGAACCAGTTCTTAAATAATCATGATACTCTTCACTCTCAGCATCTTTTTTTCTTCATTCTCTTTTCTTGTTGGAGTTGGGAGTCTTATTTTGAATGACCATTTGATCCAATATATCTTATAAGGGGCACCTTTTGCCTAGAAGATGTTTAATTAGAGCTTACCAGAGCCGGGCCGCGCTGGCCAGGCGCCCTAGGCAAGCCAGGCAAGTGGCGACGTCGGTTCAGTGTGTGCATGCGCGAATGGCCGCTCGCGTGCGCATGCGCGAATGGCTGCTTGCATGCGCGAATGGGCGCTTGCATGCGCGAATGGGCGCTTGCGTGCGCATGCGCGAATTGCAGACCGCGTGCACATGTGTGAATTGCCGTTCGCATGCGCATGCGCATGCGCTGAAAAAATACCACAGATAGTCGGGCAGAGACGGGACCGGACACAGGGTAGGTGACAGAGGCGGTACGTGCCTGGCGCCCCCCCCAGCTTTGCGGCCTAGGCACGTGCCTACTCTGCCTACCCCTAGTTCCGGCCCTGGAGCTTACTCTAATAAAATCCCCATCATCTCTCTCTACATGCAGGATTTGTGAAAAAAGGCAGTTGTTCTGTTAGATTTTGTTTGTACTGGAATCAGTTATTTGGGTGAGCTCTAAAACATCTGATAGGAAAGGAAGCCCCCCTATAACATATATTGGATCTAACTGTCAATGATTATCTGACCCAACTTCTGAATGAACAGAAACAGATGCTGAGAGAGGGATAGTGAAGATACAGTTAACTTGATTTTGTTAGAAATGGTCCAGAATTTGTAATGGATTATATTTAGAAATTGTAATATTTGCAATAGTCCCCCTTTAAGGAAGATTAGAGGATACATTACATTGTTCAGCAGTTTTAGATATTTGCAGTAGAGATATCGGAAATCATCCTGTGTTTATTGGCTGAAGGGTTGCATTTCAGATTAAATTAGTTCTGTCTCTTCAGATGGGGTCACTTCCAGGGCCCTCTCCTTTTTAACTCTATATGAAGGCCTCTGTATGAAGGCTGCATTGGATTCAACTATATCATCAGCAGAATTTCAGGAACTGATTTGCTCACAATATTAACCATTGTTGAGATGAGAATTTCAGCAAAATTGTAACCAGAATATCCCAAATTTACTGGTCTAGTTATCAGGCTCCAAGGAAAGAATAACAGCAGCTGTTATTATTCAGGGTAACGTTTTACAGTTTTTTCATTGAGGTGGAGATTTTTATGGTTCCCCTGACTAGTTTTAACATTCTGATTTCTCAGGATCAAGAAAATAATTCTAGCCAAGCTGACACAGCATGAACATTTCATATTTTTCCATATCAAATTTCCATCAGGTTTTGACAGGTGGATGGTGCAGGGAGTTTAAATATCACAGTGGACTGAATGTTGGCTGGGTTGTGGTGGAGAGTAGAAACCTGCCTCGTCATGATTTCTGGGCTGACACCCAACCCATATCTGCAACCTACATTTTACCCACTTGGAATTTCTACCTGACCAAGAACAGATACAGCTTCACCTGCAGTCTGACCCTACACGGGGAACTGATATTTTGAGGGGGGGGGAGGAGAAATGCAGGAAATGAGAAAAAGAAAACATATCCCCAAAAATCTTTAATTATTTCAACTCACCAGGTTTTCCACAAAGGAACCGGACTTTGTAGTTTGGGCACTGTAAACTGATCTGGTCATTCTTTTGACATTCAAATCTATAATCCTGTCCCCCTTTATAGACCACGTGTACTGGAAGAGTGGTGCCATCAAGGGCAGTTACCTGGTAAATGTAAAACAAATTTGGAGTTACTTGATAACACCATCCAACATATACCACACTGACTTATAAGGATCGCCTTAAGCTTGATGAGGAGCAAATGAAAAGCCTTATGTTGAAAATGTTTTTGTGTAAATGTAGTCATTTTATTGACCTCATTGTACCTCAAGATATTCACATTAATGTCTCACCACTAGAAGTGCTTTAGTCCTATATTTATAGAATGAGCTGCTTTCAATGCATACAATGCAGCCTTTGTCTAAATATGCATCTTTGATATAAAACTTGGGATTCCTGGTGGTTAAACAAAACAGAATCTCTAAAAACACTTTTTTTGTCTTGCTGTGAGGTCTGTTGATGGCAGCCAGCCCAATCTCAGTACCTAGAGAGAAGTGAAGGCAGGCCTGTAAAGCCACACGGCGCTCACCACCGCATTCTTGATGACATTGATAATAATTGTAGCCACCATGCCTACCATGACCACAACAGAGGTGTAATTGGATAAGCAGCAGGCAAGTTTCCTGGCAGGAATAAGAAGCCAGTGCTGCCGAATGTGAAATCCTTTCATTAATAATGTACAAACAGGCCAAAAAAACATTCTTGGTTGGGTCTACCAAAAGTAATCTCTTTAGGTCATCCCCCCCCCCCCCCCAACACATGTAAAAAAAGGCAAACAGTTTACCCTAGGCCTAGGTACAACAACCATTGAGATGTCTACATGTGCTCTGTAAATGCTACCTTCGGATTTATTGCTAACATTCATCTCTCCCACCCTCACTTATGGAGACTTATGGAGACTCTCTCTCTCTCTCTCTATAAATACACTGGCCTCCAAGATATTTGCTTTTTTTCTGAGTCCCTTAAAAAAGGTAGATTACAGTGCAAAGAATATATTATGTAACAATGATCACATAGTCTTAATATATACAAATAAACTTATTGAGTCAGGCACACCCAAACTCAACACTTTAACTAGGTATGGGCAAACTGTGGCCTCTTGATGTTGTAGACTTTTTCTACATTCCTTAATTAACAGTTGTTGCTGAGAGCTATAACTGAATTTCACCTGGAGGGCCACATGTTACTTGACCCTGCCTTCAATTTATAGCAAACAGTTGCAAGCAGCATAAAATACCTGGATGTCGACAGGGTGTGTGCAGATCTTTCCAGGATAAATGGCCCTTAGTTCAGAGAGTTTCTCCCAGTCCCGGTACATTGTGTTGTCATACTTGTCAAACCACTCTGTCCATTCAACATCTGGGGAAATAATGCATTAAGAGTTAGATCCATGTTTTTAATGGTCACTGCTTACATCTCCCCACATCTCACATATACAGAACTTTCACAGAACTAATAGGACCACAATATTCTGAAATGTTCATACTAAAAATTGCTTAATGCAGAGGCTATGTCTGTTACTGGCTGTTTTGGTTGGTTTCACCACTATGATTGCCCCCTGTGAAAAGGCAAAGATAGAAAACCAAACAGGGGGAATAATAAATTCAACTCTTGCCATTACCATTATTATCACAAATACAAAGAGAAAAAAGTTAAAGAGCAGTTACACTTTACACACTAAATGTGATAAATGGGGTACATGCAAAATATGATATATATATATATATATATATATATATATATATATATATATATATATATATATATATATATATATATATATATATATATATATATATATATATATTTCAAGCTGATAGCAAAACACTCAGCAGCATTTCAGGCAAAGCAATTAATATTGCCATACTGAAGTTGGAGCACAGTGCAGGGCTTTAATTATCCAGCAAAGGCCAAAACCTCTGGCAGCCAAGGTAAGCAAATAAAACAAGGGAGTTAAAAGAGACTTCTGTCCCCAGCACACTAGCAACTCATTTTCCATATGTGGTGCTGAGTGACCTGAATGATGTGCTCATGCTTTCTGCAGAGAGATGTACAACCTCTGTAATAAATTGGTAATGTATTAAGGATGAGAAAGCAACAGAACAGCCCTGATGGGGCAGGAAGACTGGAAATATGGCAGATTTATAAACCAGCCTGGAGTTAAAGATAAAGGACTCAGTGTATTGCAGGAAGGCCTGTGCCTGATGCAGTTATGCCCATCTGCAGATGATAGGTAGAAATCTATTTTCTGGACTTCAAAACCAGTAAAGCAAAGTAGGATACACAATGTAATAACATGACCAATCGCATCACTGAAATGAATAGGGAATGAGTTTGTTGACTTAAAATGACATGCTCTCTTTGCCATTGTGTGACTTACCCTGAATCCACTCACTGGTTAAAGACACATTAAAGGCTTCACCATTTTCAGCTTGAAATAGTTTGTGCACTGTGGCCACCGCAGAACCCCTGGTTCCTGCCAGACACATAAAGAGAGCAGGAAATTGGTTAAGTAAATACCAAGTACAACACTACAATTCTATGGGGAAATGACAGGAACATGCTGTTGCAAAAATCCAGATTAATTATGATATATATTTGTAACTTGTTATTATCTCTCTTTATAAGGAAGTTGCATTGTTTTAAAGATTGAACTAAATTAACATACAGCAACTTCATATACTTATGCATGCTGTGCCTGACTAAGTATGGTATATGTGTGTAGGTAGCATCCTCTGCCCTACAAACAAACCAATTTTCAGTAAGGCAGCCAAGACACAGATTGCAAACATTCTACATTAAAAGCTTATATGCCACATAAGAAGGAGACTATATTGGCAATGATAGGCATTCCTGTTAGAATTCGTTGCAAGCAAATATGCCCTAGGCCCTAAGTATAATTTCAAAGAACATTTCAACTCTCTAGTTCATCCCATTGAAACGTGTCCCTCATTGCCCAGCAGCTCCCATTTACATTAATGGGAGTGCAGGACTGGGCACTTTGTTAAAATTATTTAGTTAGCATTTATGGGGTGAAAGGCACCCACACCGAGTCTGGCTAAAGAGCATTGTATTATGATCTGGACCAAATCATGGACCTGAAAGGGTGGTTTCCACCAATAAACACAGAGAAACTCTGGTAGAAGGGAACATAAAAAAAAACACACACACTACTCTTAAAAAGCTTCACCTTAGTGTGCAAAATCAGTAGTAAACAGGTTGGTTCCTATCATTATGTCCAAAACCAGACTGTAGTTTGGTTTAGTTCATAGTAAAGCTATACACAGATCATAATATATTAAGTTATAAAGCATCACAGATTATTATGCAGGCAATAATCTTACAATACCTTGGTATTCAACATGGTCTTCCACGGCACTTGATGGGTTTCCTTTTACAGTAATAAAACACCAGGGGTGCCTAAATAGACAGCACATCAGCTTTAGGAACCATGACAATAAGCAAGCCCAAACTATAAATTAGTTAAATTATTTTTACTAAACCTTGAGTTGCACAATGTACACAAAGTTTTGTTACTTTTCACAAATACCACAATAAATAAGACTAAGAGAGGAACTGATGGTGCACATTTTATATACAATTTCAAATAGCGATGACTCCAATACTATTGGTTGCTCCTATAACAAACGGAAAAATATAGAAAAGGGAAATGAAGGACAGTGAAATGTAACATGGATTATCAGTGCAACATCCACCTATTGAAACTATGGCTATCCAGCTGTAGGCAAAAAGCTGTGCAGTGCAGAGTTAAGTTAGCAACAATCACCCACCGGAATCCAAGGTGCAGAAAGTGCCGGCTGCCCAGTCTTGTCATGGTTTTCTTTGTTAAGTCATCCAAGTGCCGGGAGCCCTCATCATTCACAGCAATGGACAGGATAGTTCCATCTGAGACGGATTTGAGATAGTGAGCTAAACGGATACTCTCATCTCTGGATTTGTATGTGTCAAACCTGAGAGAAAATATATTGCAAAGTATATTACCGAGTGACAGGTTCTCTAGCTTAGAAAATAAATATACAATGTTCCCTGCTTTCCATTTAATACAAGTCCATAGTTAAATGGAATTGACAAGAATGATGTTACATTCTTCTGCTGCCCTACAACCCATCTGCCTTGAACCCCCTCAGTATAGGATCCAAAAGTTTGGGGGGAGTTCCAAAGTTTGGCCACATGCTGACAAGCATATGCCCCCTCTGGAACCAGCACTGCTCTACACAGGTTGCAGTGCACTACAGAGAGAGGTACAGTACTATATATTCTATTCTGGTAGCAGAAAAAGACCCATGTTAAGGAGCGAGAAGAAAAGAGAAGTACAAAGTGCAATAAACAAGGTAAATTGCGCCCATTTTATAAAGTAAGCATCTTGCCCCTGGGCTTAATAAATAAGCCTCAAAACTCATCTACTGACTGAAATGGGTCAAAGCCGATTTTAAGATTTTTTGAATATAACGCTTACACATGGGATAATCCTTATTCTACTCAGCAAGAAAGTGCCATTCAGTTATTGTATATTAACGGGTCATTATAGTTATCCTTAATCTATTTTAAATACGATATACAAATGAATTCCATAGCACAGAATGCGATGGAAGAAGCTGGCGCAGAAAGGAGCTACAGAAAAGGTCAGAATTGCAGTAGAACTCTAAAAACACAGTATCCTCTTGCAGGAGGAGCAGTTGTGATTTCACTGAGAAATAACAAGTGGCCAAGAGACAAGATATGGGATTGTTGGTGAAGTTAAAGCAAAGGCATGCTGCTATAATCAGCAGGGAATACAAAAGGACCTCCTAACAACACAACAAGCCAACTTTATATTACTTTGGGAATTAACTTCAAAATGTGTGCTATTATTTAAGTAAATAAGCGATGTACGAATTAAGTATGCTATTAATTTATAACATCTTGTCACTATGGTTTTAGGAGTGTCTAACCAAAGGTGTCATACCCTATTAACATCAATCTATGGGTTGAGTGTAGGCTGAAGCAAACAGGGAATCAAATGAGAATGAGTGATGTCACTATCTGGACAGGAGGCTCATACACAGTTCAAAAGTAATTTATAAAACAAATTAGATTGATGATGTAGTTTTTATTTCTAAATTACACTGTTTACACTACAAATAATTCACTCTACAATATAAAATTTAATTCCTGAACCAGCAAGTATATTTATTTAGTTGTAATATTAGTGTGTAGGCAGCCATCTCAGGTAATTTTGCCTGGTCATGTGATTTCAGAAAGAGCCAGCACTTTAGGATGGAACTGCTTTCTGGCAGGCTATTGTTTCTCATACTCAATGTATCTGAATGTGTCGCAGTGGGACCTGGATTTTACTATTGAGTGGTGTTCTTAGATCTACCAGGCAGCTGTTATCTTGTGTCAGGGATCTGTTATCTGCTTACCTTACCATTGTTCTGCTGATGGGCTGCTGGGGGGGTAAAGAAGGGGTGATATCACTCCAACTTGCAGTACAGCAGTAAAGAGTGACTGAAGTTTATCAGAGCACAAGTCACATGACTGGGTGCAGCTGGGAAACAGACAATATGTCTAAGCCCATGTCAAATTTCAAAATGAAATATAAAACAATCTGTTTGCTCTTTTGAGATATGGATTTCAGTGCAGAATTCTGCTGGAGCAGCAGTATTAACAGACGCATTTTGAAAAAACATTTTTTCCCATGACAGCCCCAAAAGGGTTGCAAATATACTATTCAAATATTTTGGACTATTGCATTACTATTTTTGAGTACCCAGATATACTATTCATTGTCTTAGGAGTGTGGCACCTTGGACTGTAGTTTATGCCCCAACCCAATGCAAGAAGGCTGCTTTGTTCAGGCACTTGCCTTCATTTGTCAGTCAGTGGTAGACTTTGTGAGAAATTACCATTTAGCTTGTATACAGCTGCTACATTATTGCTGTATAATGTAGTAGTTTAACAACTAAAAATTGGGAATTTTCTCCAAATAATTACTTTGGGGAGGGGGGTTGCAGTCCTGTAACACCTCGGGAACTGGAGGCTCCTTATTCATGGAGGCTCCTTATTCATGGTCTATTCCATATCATATTGATTTTGCTACAAAATTCTAAGAAACCAGCAAGGGATCTCATCAAAATGACTAGATAGAGTGAGTAAGCACACACACCAGATAAGACGAAACTAAGAATCTGTCATTGCCAATTATTGCCTGTATAACAAAATGTTCTGGAATGTAATCCACGAAAGAGAATGCAAATATATGAAGTAAAGCAGGTTATGCAGTATAAAAGTATGTCTGGACATGCACACAGAATCTGCTGAGAAATAAATATTTCTACTTGGTTACCGTAATTAATGTGCAAACCTATCAAAAATATTTTCCATTTTCAAAAGCTGGAACTGTGACTACAAACTTCCTAGGAATTCTGGCATTTCACAAGCCATTTATGTTATTCGTTGAAATCTCTGCAACACAGACATTTATTGAATAGATATTCCTATCTTAAAAGTTACATGTTTATCATTGTCTCACCTGTCAGAATAAATCACTTCGCCAGTCTTTGGGCTGATTGCATGAACAATTACCCCACGGTGACCCCAACTCTTCTCAAAGTAATATCCTCCTTCACTCATGCCCCCAGGATGCAGTGTCTTGTTCAGAAATGTCCAAGACAACTTTTTCTCGCCATGAATTTCGAGCGTTCCTCCTACTCCCACTCCAATGAATTTTTGTCCAAAATAGTCATGAAGCGGCTCATCATCATCTAACCTATAAATGACATACACCACAACATAGCACACACAAGGGCTCATTTATGACTGCAGATGCAGTAGCACAAAAACATATACAATCTATTGACACCATTTATTAAAGCTATGTATGTCCAAATGATGCAAAGCTGACTTTTTAGTGCAATACATAGTGTGATTTGTCATTTTCATATGTGCAATTGTGCCTAGTGCAACTCCCCCTCAGGGTTAAAATTATACTATAAAATTATAGGGGAAAAAACAATGTATTCTGGGTACAAAGCAGGGTAAATTGAATCCGAAATTACACTTGCATATGGCACTTTTATTTTTGAATGATTGCTATAGGGTTAAAGACCAGATATGTATTTGTTATCCTATTTGCTCACATACACAATAACCTATCTAATACTTTCTTCAGGTTCAAATGCGTTCGCTCAACATGACCCTGCAGTTTACCTTCCATAAAGGACGATGGTAAAATGACCTTGAAAAGGACAGTTCTCGCTTCCGATGTGCAGCTCCCCTCCATGCTCCACCAGTATAGATCTTGTGTGCAGAATTATGGGGTTCTCACTGGCTTTAATGACAAGTTTCCCTGTAATAGATGTATGCATGTTCATGTTTCCCAGGTAAAGTCATCTTTGCAATTTCTTTTCATGCTTTGATCACACGAGACACACAAGAGCCAGTGGAACTGAAGCTTTTGCTTAACCTCTTCTTACAGCATAATTTCCTTGCAGTCTGAAATTTTTGCTTTGACTTAAATGGGTTACACTTTGCCTGAGATGATATAAAATAATGGTCTAGATATCAAGTTTTTGGGATTAATAATTTGACACAGCTTTATAGATTGGCCCCATAATGATTTTATGTCATGTGATATAAACAATCATCTGCTATGAGCCATCAGCAATGGAACTGGAATTTTACTGGTGCAAATGAGGATGCTGGGAATATCATTCAGCAAATTATGGAGAAAGTACTATTTATTCAGCAAGTATGGGAAGCAAAAGTACTGAGCAGTGATCTGTGAAAACTCCTTATGTAATAGCTGGTATTATGTTATTTGTTGTTGGGCCATAATTTCCATTTGAGATAAAATAATCAAATATGATTCACAGACAGGATGCTCCATCCAGTCATCAGTGAAATCTCCGCAATCTGCAGAGCTGGGGCTAACCTGGTTCAGCAGCTGGAAATCAGCTTAAGAAATTATGAACTGCCAAACCATCTGGTTGGATGATCAACAAGCATTTAAACAAATAAATGCATCAAGAAGTCTATTTCTCATACAATATAAGGCTTGTGGTATGCATTTACTACTACATAGTTTTTCTCATACCTCCTCCAGTGATATGCACAGAGCGCACAGTGGCAGATGAAGTGAGAAGAAACTTTGTGGTTCCATTGATGGTCACGTGATTGTCTTCATTGTGGCCAGGACTCCAGTGTTTTAGCTGAGGGTCATCTTCAGGGCATGTGCCTAGCAGAAAAAGAGAAATTACCTGTAGCAAATAAATCACTATAAATGCTTTTCCAGGAATTTCATTTGAACGCATTATAGAAAAGCTCTGTCATTAGCATTGCAACACAACACTCTAGAAATATGCAATCACTAATGCAAACAGCACTCAGTATTATGAACTGAAGTCAGCATATCTGCACAAGAAAATTCCTAATTTTTAAAGAATGAATGATTTTTTTTATTTGGCCACCTGCACACATATCTTATTATCTGGCCAGACATTTACATTGTATGTCAAAAGTATGTTAAGCAGTGGCCACTCATATACTGGGGGTCAAGGACTGAGACTTATATCATCTAGAGCAGTGATCCCCAACCAGTAGCTCGTGAGCAACATGTTGCTCTCCAACCCCTTGGATGTTGCTCTCAGGGTCCTCAAAGCAGGTGCCTTTTTTTGAATTCCAAGCTTGAAAGCAATTTTTAATGGCATAAAAACTAAGTAAAGTGCCAAGCAGAGCCACTTGTAGGCTGCCCGTCCACATAGGGGCTACAAAATAGCCAATCACTGCCCTTATTTGGCACTCCAAGGGACTTTTTCATGCTTGTGTTGCTCCCCAACTCTTTTTACATTTGAATGTGGCTCATGGGTTAAAAAGGTTGGGGACCCCTGATCTAGAGTGCTGACAAAATTGTTGCATGTATGGCTACTTCACAATAATAACCCATTTAACTACCAATCAGATTGTGCTTTAATAATCTTGTAGCAGTTGGCCAGCCCGATTTTAAAAGTTCTATATATACAATCTTTTTCACATGAAGTTTTATCAGCCATATGCTAAATTAAAGGAATTGTTCAGTATAATGTATAAAAGTTGGAATGACTGGATGTCTAACATAACAGCCAGAACACGACTTCCTGCTTTGCAGCTCTCTTGGTTTCTACCGATTGGTTACCAGGCAGTAACCAATCAGTGACTTGAGGGAGGGCCACATGGGTGATACCTGTTGCTTTTGAATCTGAGCTGCATGCTGAGGATTAATTGCTACCTCACTGAACAGTTAAGTCCCATGTGGCCCCCTTCAAGTTGCTGACTAACTCAGAGTTAGAGAGCTGAAAAGTATGAGGTCGGATTCTGGCTATTATGTTAGACATTCAGTCACTCCAGCCTTTATACATTACATTTTTGGCTAACTAACTATATTAGAAACATTTTTTATTTTGCACAGCCTATCAATTTAGCCAGTTTTTATTTTTACACTGAACGGTTCCTTTAATGGCACTAAAGAATAATTGTCTTCCAGTCTACTTAATTATTGTTGCATTATTGTTCAGTAAGCTGGAGGAAAGCCAATGCTCTGTTGCGGTGTCCAATAAAAATAAATAGCTAAAATATTTTACTTTGGCCTATAAAGACGTAACACCTAATTCAACTCACTGCTATAAATCTATTTTCCACACGAGGAAAGTGAAAAAGGCTCTGTAGTCTAAGTGCTATTTAAGTTATTTTTGCACAGTTATGTTTAAGGCATTTAAGTTTCACAAGCTACCGATCCCACACGGTAAATTGCATGTAATTAGTCACATAATTCATCTGTCATTTCTTCCACTAAAATTGTATGACTGCAGAACAGACTAAACATTTAGGGCAGAGACACACGGTCAGATTCGGGGAGATTAGTCGCCCGGTCGACAAATTTTCTTCAGTTCAACTAATCTCCCTGAACTGCCTTCCCACCGGCTAGAATGTAAATCGCTGGCAGGATGGCACTCAGAACACTTTGTTTTCCAAAGTCGCCGAATTTTCCTCGTGAGGCAATCTGACCTTATGTCTATGCCCTTCAAATAAGTTGAATATATTGTATCTTCTAATGGAGAGCTACTTTTTCTTACACAGTGCTGTTCATACGCGATACTGGACAGTGAATGCAGAGGTTCAAAATTCAATACTTTGCAAACTGTCAACTCGCGCTGCACGCACTGCACTGCATACGAGGAGCTCTCTGTTAGAAGACAATATATATTTATATTTTAAATTTAAATAACATTCTGTGGCCAAACTATTTTCTTTACTGAACTAGCAGGCAGAAATATTAAAGGCAAGTGGTGCCACCGGCCGTGTCTGTTTAGAGTTTAACTGCAATTGTAAATACAATTATACCGCACCTGTTACTTCGGCCAATTATTTCTTGGGTGCACGTCCAGAACCCTGTTCACAAGGGTTCTCCACCATACACGTATTTTCATCCAAAAGACAGCACTCCAATAATATTAAAACCGTCTTTATTGGTAGGACAGCAGCACAGATGCAACGTTTCGAGTGGCACCCCACTCTTTATCAAGCATAAAAAAACTCCACCACCACCTGACCTTAAATACCATTGGGCACAGTGCCCCCTGGTGTCACCACATATATTGACAAGATATACAAAATATTTAAAAGGTTACAATTTGTCATATGCATCACTTAATATCACATAAATTGATTATCTTCAAATGTATCAAAAGGGACTTATCTTGTTAATGTCCATTGTTGGTTACAATCCCAGACAAGTGATACACAGTATCCATATAACCACCTACAAAAGATAAAATCATTTTAAAAAAAGAACAGCTATTTCAATAAAAAAGGATTCAAATCATACTCATGATTCAGTCCATTTGGGAATAGTGACCCTAATCTCCTTATCCATTGCGCCTCCTTACGCAATAGTTCCTTATCCCGGTCACCCCCACGTCTCCTTCTTGGGACTGAATCGAGAATTTGAAACCGCAGCTGACTTACAGTGTGACCATTTTCATTAAAGTGCTTGGCAACAGGTTGGTTTAATTTATTCCTAATGGCCGACTTATGCTCAGTAAGCCTCTCCCTGACACTTCTTATCGTCTTTCCTATGTAAATTTTTCCGCAGGGACACTTAATATTGTACACCACATACGTGGATGCACAAGTGAAGAAGCCTTTAATGGGAATACGAGTGCCCTGTAGGGGATGGTATACCCATTCCCCTTTAAGTACATTACTACAGTGGCTACATCCACAACAGGGGAAAGTCCCATTTTTAGGCGTTTTAAGGAAGGTTTGATTAGATTTCAGGGAAGAACCAAGATCCGCTTTTACCAATTTATTTCCAATAGTATCTGCGTTCTTGTATGACATGACAGGCGGAGATCTAAAGGCAGTTTTATCTGGGAAATTTCTAGTTAATAGACTCCATTCCCTCCGTATTATACCTGAGATCTCATTACTCAGCACATTGTACTGATTTACAAAGGGGATCCTCTTCTTCCCTGGGGAAGAAGAGGATCCCCTTTGTAAATCAGTACAATGTGCTGGTTCTTCCCTGAAATCTAATCAAACCTTCCTTAAAACGCCTAAAAATGGGACTTTCCCCTGTTGTGGATGTAGCCACTGTAGTAATGTACTTAAAGGGGAATGGGTATACCATCCCCTACAGGGCACTCGTATTCCCATTAAAGGCTTCTTCACTTGTGCATCCACGTATGTGGTGTACAATATTAAGTGTCCCTGCGGAAAAATTTACATAGGAAAGACGATAAGAAGTGTCAGGGAGAGGCTTACTGAGCATAAGTCGGCCATTAGGAATAAATTAAACCAACCTGTTGCCAAGCACTTTAATGAAAATGGTCACACTGTAAGTCAGCTGCGGTTTCAAATTCTCGATTCAGTCCCAAGAAGGAGACGTGGGGGTGACCGGGATAAGGAACTATTGCGTAAGGAGGCGCAATGGATAAGGAGATTAGGGTCACTATTCCCAAATGGACTGAATCATGAGTATGATTTGAATCCTTTTTTATTGAAATAGCTGTTCTTTTTTTAAAATGATTTTATCTTTTGTAGGTGGTTATATGGATACTGTGTATCACTTGTCTGGGATTGTAACCAACAATGGACATTAACAAGATAAGTCCCTTTTGATACATTTGAAGATAATCAATTTATGTGATATTAAGTGATGCATATGACAAATTGTAACCTTTTAAATATTTTGTATATCTTGTCAATATATGTGGTGACACCAGGGGGCACTGTGCCCAATGGTATTTAAGGTCAGGTGGTGGTGGAGTTTTTTTATGCTTGATAAAGAGTGGGGTGCCACTCGAAACGTTGCATCTGTGCTGCTGTCCTACCAATAAAGACGGTTTTAATATTATTGGAGTGCTGTCTTTTGGATGAAAATAGAGTTTAACTGCAGAAAGTGGCACATTTCACCTGTAAATACAGCAGCCCTAATGGCCATTTGCCCAGGTGCATTGATTGCCAGTCCGGGCCTATGTGACACTGAGAATCCCCAAATACCTATCATTGCATGAGTAAGGCATGTTCCTATCAATGTGCCAAACATAGAGTTTATTAGGGGTTGATTGTAAGGGACAAGAAATCTTTGTGATTTCAAAATCATAGGGGGTTATTTACAAAAATTCTCACGTTATTGAATAAAACAAATTCAACCAAACTCCCAAACGCAAATCCCCTCAAATTTACCAATAATACTTCTTAAAAAAAATGAGTGTGACAAAATCAAATAGTTCAAATAGTGCAACTTTTTCAAATTTACGCTCCAAAATTTGACTTTTTCTAGTCATTGTCCGAAGAACTGAATTGTATCGGATTATTGAATGAAAACCAACGCTAACCGCCCAAAACTATTGAGAATCCGAAAGGTAGAAAACATGTTCCAAATTTTAAAAGGGGCTATCTGCCATTGACTACTACATGATTTCGACAGGTTTTAGTTGGAGTATTTTTGGATTAAAATTTTTAGCAGCTTCACAGCATAATAAATCTCGAGTTTCTCCCCTTTGAAAACTGGACCCGAAAAAAATTGAGGTTTAATAAAAATTGTTCTTGACTTACCCTTAGGAAATGCCAAACCTACTTTCTGTTAGTATTAGAAGTAAATCTCACAGGAATAGCTTTATAGTATATACAATTCCAATGGCATGCAGTAAAACATGCATAATAAATCATGTCCCTGCCCCTTTCCCTAGCAGGCACAATGACTGTATGGCATCATCTAGACTGTAAATCCTCACCCTCTCCAGGTGCGCAGGGCAGTGTCACCATCAGGTAAAATTGGCCCTGAAAGAGAGAATATCCTATGCAACTTTGTGTTCTTATTCATTAATTAACGGACTTAGTTGAACTAACCTGTGTACCCAAGTGTAATATACAATGCACAGAACATCACGCGTAGAATTCTATTTGCATCTCGTAAGGCCATATTTTTGCGAATTACAGCTGTCTGTAGAAAATAAAAAAAAACATCAGTTCAAAACATCAGAACCATGAAAGTAACAACTAAAATGCATTGATATAAATGTATTGTGTCATAAAATCATTTATAATTTATAAGTCAGCCTCATATTTTTATCACCTTAACAAGAACAGCCTGATCATTACCATAAGTAGTACCTTTCTGGCACTGACCAGACCCAAGTAAAGTTAGCTCCTACTGCTTGGAAATTGAACAGGGTGGATTCACATGTAAAGGTGCAAATAAAGGAATCAATCACAAAGCCAAGAAAGGTAGAAATAACCCTTGCATATACCAGTCATCATGTATTAGTAATCAGATACTTTCCAAGTCTGTGGGCTATCTGAATTTACAAGTGTTGGAGCTGTAGCTTACACCAATTAATGGCCTGAGAGTGTTACAACTTGGATAAGTATCAAAGTTTGTTATAAATGTCTACTGGATAATTATGCAGAAACTCCATCTGCAAACACTTGTCCAGAGAGATCATTTGGTGCACTTGCTGTTTAAAGAAAGGAATAAAGCATTTTGCCAGGACCTGCTCTCTCTCATTGGATAACCCCTGAGCTGGAAAATGGTTTTCTAAATGTACATTTATAGCATTTTTTCGAGTTATGGTTTCCATTTCTGTATCTTTTTAGCAACTTAATCCATGTGAGTGAAACACTTGCACTGGCTAGTAATATTTTCCTATTAAAGGAAACCTCATACTCAATCTTCCAGAAGTCCAACAGAAATGCTTTCATATCACTAAGTTAGCCTGCAAAATAGTAATGCCAGTTGGGTCAGGTTATACTGGACAGGCCCTGCTAAAGCATTTACTAACTAACATCAGTGCATCCCCTTGAGGAACTATGCTCAGTCTGCTTTGGAAAGCTGTCTGGCAGCAAACTCTGGATATATTGGGATTCCTGGCAAGACTTGCGCTGTCAAATTATTTCCAGCTGTTGATTCCCTAAGACTCATCAGAAAGGCAAGATCTAAGCAGAAGGAGCCGGTGCTTCTGGCCCAAGAGATCCAGAGGGCACCCTGAGGGACTGGGTGTGTTTGAAGACATTACCAAGGGTGGGTGTCACGAATGTCATTATGCAAACTTAACCCCTTTGTAGCATGACCTACAATTTTGCAGTGCAATCTACAATTTAAGGAATGAAAATCACTTGGTCTGCAAAGATATAATATATAAAGGAGCTAGCAAAATGCCTTAAAACTTAAATTATCTGTGTTGCTCATGGAACAAATATGTTATTGTTCCACCTTGCTCATATCTATTTGGAGGCACAATCTGCTTTTATCATCGCAATTATCTTTAAATACAACTGCATCAGAAACGGGTCAACCATAAGAAAGCCATAGAAAGTACAAATAAACAGCACCCTCCAATGTAGTATGGAAATTCATATTGAGAACTAGTCTGAATATCCCTAGCAGTACCAAATACGGTACGGGGTTAACATATATTACTGTCCAAATCTTCATACATCACCATCATAGCTTATTTATGATATATTACAAAGGAAAAGAATATGCATGGTCCTAAATTCTACAAATGACTACTAATGGAAAGAGAGTGAACAGTC
The DNA here is from genome assembly GCA_038501925.1 of Xenopus petersii. Classification (NCBI taxonomy): domain Eukaryota; kingdom Metazoa; phylum Chordata; class Amphibia; order Anura; family Pipidae; genus Xenopus; species Xenopus petersii. Next base: position 90,757,288 of record CM076677.1, read on the forward strand.
ATATAACATTATAATGCACTATATTACATATAATATAACAATATGCAGTACAAGTTGTATTATTTCCAGTCTAATGGAAAAATGCATAAAACTTCTCATCATCCACCCAACAGCCTTATGGCTGGGAATTGCTGGACAGGTTGGATATGCCCAATATATATATATATATCAAGAAAACATCCAACAAATTAAACACGTGTGCTTTTAGGTACCCCAAAAGCTTGGGCCAATGCCCGCTCTACCCTATATTCCAAGAATTCCAGCACTTTGTTTTGCAAATAGGTCTTGGCAGAATTAAAAAGAAAAATTCCCTGTGTAATTTGGCATGTAGCTTCACAACTTGTACAATGTGACTGATGCCCCACCTAGCCCTTCAACACAGCTCTTCAGTCATTAAAAGAAGTGCAAAAGAGAAAAGTCTGTTTTTCTTACAGTGACAGAACGTGACAGCTGAAGGAAAGATTATTGCTGCTTTTTACAAAACACATAAATCATATCAGCACAGAAAAAAAAGCTTTATTCTGGCCCTGGCAAGCTCCAGTAAATAGCAGGAATGCAATAAAGCAAACAGTGCACAGCTACTTTCTATATACAATGAGAGAAAAGTGAAAGAAGACAGTGCAGTGAATAGCATACCTGTGCAGGTTTCAGGGAAACATTCTGCCATACATGGATGTCCAGTAAAAAGCCAATGGAGTATCTATTGAATGTCAGGCTGGGATCCCAGTTCTGTGTGTGTGTTCTCAGCTGGCTGCCTGAGCTGATGATCTGCAAGTGCCCCCCTGAACTAATATTGAGCTCCTTATGCCTTGGTCAATGCCTTATACTATTTATATCTATGGTGCTGTCCTTGCCATACCACTAGTGTTAATCACAGGACTGGGACAGAAAGCTGCCTTTCAGACAGCTTAATTTCCCTGTGCAATTAGCATCACAGTCAATCATTTGCAAAGACTCCTCCTGTGTCCTCCCTCACCCTCTGCATGGTTCCATAGGTACACAGCAGTTGCCAATATCCTCATGCCAGATAGTACATTAAACACTACACTTTACACAAGCCTGTCATGGTGAGTGAATACCTCAAGTATGTATCTGAACCACAGGATGAAACATGATATCAAACACATGTAATAACGCTGACTTGTTATTAGATTTGGCGAAAAGCTGCATGAACAGGCAGAGAGAAATTCAGCATGTGATAATCCCCAAGCAAGAATGTGAGAGACTCGGAAAAACAAATACTCTATTTGAATTTAAAATGAGGAGATAAAATTCAAGCAGGCAACAATGTAAGGAAGCCATGAGATGGAACACCTGCTGAACTGGACTTCGCCAAATGGTTCCTGAGATAAGGCTGATATCAAGACACTGGGCTGTGTTATTGAGCAGATATGTGCATTTCCGATTACCCAGTTATCAACTGTTGATACAGACAATTTTAAATGACATACAGCCGTTTTGTTATTCACGATTAATCTCAGCTACATGGGATGACAAAAAATCCCTTGCTTCCTCTCCACCGACTAACATGCAAACACGCAGCACAAAGTCGTCCTAAGTTCCTCGCACAGAACTGCAGGACTTCATATGTTTCCCCATCAGTGATTTGCATGTTTTCTCACCCGCTGTAGCTGAAATTAATTCTGGATGACCAAATGTTCAGCGTGTCACTGCCCTAAGGCAAACTGAGAACTACAGATGACATAGAATATTATACTTGGAGAAAGTATTTTATGAAAACAGTATATCTTATGCAAAAGAAAACAACTAATTATTTCATAAAATTCCTAGTTCAGAAAAATGTAACTTGTGGGTCTCCAACTATATCATTACAACTTCCAAAACTCCAAACAACAGGTGGCTGTTGAAGGATTCAGGGAGTTGAAGACTGCTGATCAAGAACAGCCGGAGGCCCACAAACAGATAATGGCCAGGGAGACCTGAAGACATGAGAATGGAGAGGAAGGTTTCCTCCTGACAGACCTACCTGAAACTATAAAAAGTAATCAAAAAGAATAAGTAGCTGAAGTGCAAATAATGTGAGTTAGTATGGTCACACAAATGGTACAGAGAGCAGGTATCAGTCATTGTCCACTCTATGTGATGATACCAAACAAGAAGCAGTTATATAGCATAAACTTACCTTTCAGTGCTGAACTTTCATAATATAGAACAGAGCTGTACAACTGGAAACCCACGGGCAGTACATGACCCTCCAAAATAATTTTTATAGCCCCTGGACTGCTCATAAACTTTAATTTATGACATCGTCATTTTAATTTAATCTGGCCCTTGAACATGATATATGAGAAATAATAGCCCCACTACATGTAATAAGTTGGGCAGCACTGATGTAGAACATTCCATCCCTACTACAAATAGCACAACATTTCACATCACACTATATAAAAGGTCACATTGTTATTTCTTCGATCAAGCAATATGTGGCAGATGCAACCCATTACATTAACCAAGTGCAGGTTTTCAGACTAGGCAATATAACAGATTAAACAGACAAATTATTTATTATTTATTAACGAGATGACAAAACAATTTAAAAAAACTAAAAAAAAGTTCTGTCAATAGGTTGTGAATGTGAATGTGGTCTATGTTCTTTACCCAAGTGCCAAGTCATTCTCTGCCAGAGGGACAAATGAATACATCACAGGAGTTCAGTTTCTCATTGCTGCCCAGAAACGGTCACTCAGATCTGATATGAACACTGATCTGTTTAGCTTTGGAGCTAAGGTTTTGGGGCTGGGCATCTGTATTCAGTCAACATGAGCGGAAGATGGTGAATCGATGCAGTTTTTGTATCTGCATTATTATTAATGATTTTAAGCCATGATGGTGTGGCAAGCCCTTTGTATCCTACTATAGCAAAACTGCCTGGAAAATAAAAGCAAAAAAAAATACAATTACTATGCTCAGTTATTGATGACTGGACAAACATAAGAAATATAAATGTACGGTACATAGTAGACTACTATGAAAAAACACAATAATAAGAAATTGTACATCAATGTACTTTCCTTATGGATTATTATAAAGCACAAAAATCTTTTGTAGACCCTATTTATATTTCACTGTGATAAGATTTGTGATATTGTAGTCTGTGTTTGAGTAAGTTACCTTTTTTTGGAAGGGCAACTGGTTTGGCTGAGCCGATTTTAGTGAAAACAGAAACATCTCTCAACTAGACCGAGTCTCCACTATGTCTCTGGAGCAAATAAGAACGACTGATCTAGAGGGTGGAAAAAAGACAGTCCTTTCTGTACTGTATGTGCATGTTTACAAGAGCCAAAGTGGCAGATGTAAGTAACAAAGTAAAGCTATGAATGGACTGGCATATTGTATTGGATGCTCCAGTGAGCTGAAGCATAGGAAGCCCTGAGTAGATCCCTATTAGCGATCAAATCACTTTCCTTGGGTAATAAATATTTGCCCAAAGACATTTCTTTCACTAATCAAACAGTGGGAAGACGGTAGAGGGGAATAATACTTTAGACATTTGTCACAGGGTTGATGCTATCTGCTATCAATAACATAGTTACCAGCTGGAAAAAGGTCAGCCATTAGTCACAGCTGATACTCAGCTGATATTCTTCAGATAAGCAAAATGCTCAATACTATCTGGCTTGTTGCATTTTATCACACTGTACAATATTTTTGCATTTCCTTACCCAAGTTTCATTGAGTTCTGAATGTAACTCACAGTTGTTTTTGTAGTCTTTAGATCACTGATAATTTCAAATTGCCTCTTGCTTACAACAGCTCCAGAGCAGGCATCTAACACTAGGAAGAAAAGCCCCTTTCGCTTGAACAAAAAAAAAAATCCTCATCAACCTAGATGGGAAAACACATGTCAGAAAATAAAAACAGAAGTTATTTTTCTGTAAGGAATCTGCTGCTGATGTTTTCCCTAATATACCCTGGGGTTAGATGACTAGCAGCAGAGTGCTGAGAAAGCAAACATCTCATAAACCAGGTAGCAAGATCTCTTGAGAAAATCAGAAGCACTAACCTACAAACTGAAATCTTCTCACTGCATAAAAATGAAGTATCTATAGTCTAGCCCATGCAACGTTTGCATGCCCACTAAAGCTTGGGTTTTGTATTGTATTTGATAAGCTCCCTGCACTGCAACCAAACCATTATACTATTCCAAAAGGCTGCTGGGTAAGTTCTGAGGTATTGGTACCACATCCATTTGCAAAGCTATGAAGAATGAGCAAACTATGAAGAACTATGAACAAAGCTACCAAGTATGAACAATTCTAGTCAAATAACAAACATTCATTTTAAACAAAATCTCATGACACTTGTTTAAAAAGTCGAACAAAATCATTTTGTTGAAGAACTTTGTATAAAAAAAACTTTTTGGCATATACAGATTAGTGCTAAATTCTAAGCAGAGTAACCAGCCAGAAGGCAGAATGCTTACATCAAAAAGATTTAATTAAAGGGATACTGTCATGGGAAAACATGTTTTTTCCCAAAACACATCAGTTAATAGTGCTGCTCCATCAGAATTCTGCACTGAAATCCAATTCTCAAAAGAGCAAACAGATTTTGTTATATTCAATTTTGAAATCTGACATGGGGCTAGACATATTGTCAATTTTAGGAAAATGGTAAAAAAAAAAAAAAAAGATGGAAAGTAATTGAAAATTGGAGACAAGTTGGGTAGCTATTAATACTGAAATCATGCCATATAGGCTGCTGCCAAGGATGACAAAGTGCACCAAGTGTGTAATTTACATATTATTGTGACATGCATGCCTGGGAGTGTATAAGGATCCCTGATAACCTTTGCCCTCCAGGCAGTTGATTCTGGAGTATAACAAGTTCCAGCAAAGTGTAGCATGCAGAATGATAACAGGAGAACTGCTAAAACTGTACTTTTATCATTCAGGATATGAATGATATAAAAATAACGTATTGCTTCTAATCTTGGAAAGGGAAAGTAAAATATAATAACTATAACTGATGTACACAAAGAAAGTCAGACTTCAGTTGGAAGGTCTCACATGTAGTAACTTACCCAGTTTCTTGACTGAAGTGAAAGAGACTTGTTTCTGACTGATTAAGAATCTGGCTGATGGTATAAGCCCAAGAATAGTGTTGCACGCTATGTATCCTTCCACTGTGACGATCATAAAACATCTGACATGACCTGGAACTTTGCGCTTCTGGGATAACACAAGGCTATCTGAATCCAGCCTCCCCTGTCACAAACATAAATTAGGTTATTATTTGCCATATCACTATTACTATTAAGAGTAAAAACCAGGATCTATCCATTTACACCCAATTGGTCCTTCTCTTGGAATTTCATAAATGTATGCACTGTGGACTTCTGAGGCTGTAATTGTATTTTTTGAGCTTTATTTAGCTTGAGGACCAAATAATAACTCAAAACACAGCTTATTCAGATTCAGCAAGAAAGCCAGCTAATAACACAGCAGAGGCCAATGCCTCATAGTATGCAGTTCATTACTCTCTGTTCTGCTAAAGTTACACAAGCATAATCACCCAGGGGTTCTCAAGCCTAATGGTAAGGTGTTTTGGTAATATCAAAATGCAGCAGGATAACTACAGATCACTTTCAATCAACAGCAATATAAAAGCCTTATATATAATATGTGATTAGTCACAAGCACTTCATACTTACAGAATGGGGCTGATTTATCAAAGGTCAAATGTTAGAGTTTTTTTTAACCTTGAATAAACTTGAATGACACTCAAAATTCGAATAGTATCTTATTTAAGAAGAAACTTGAATATCTAAAGCTCGAAAAAAATATTACCAACTTGAAGACTCAAATCAAATTTGAATCGAATTCAATTAAACTCAAATTGAGTTTTTTCTCTGAAAAAAACTTGAATGTCTGGAAGGCTATTAAAGGCATACTGTCATGGGAAAAAAAATTTTTTCAAAAATGAATCAGTTAATAGTGCTGCTCCAGCAGAATTCTGCTCTGAAATCCATTTCTCAAAAGAGCAAACAAATTTTTTTTATATTCAATTTTGAATTTTTAGACATATTGTCAATTTCCCAGCTGCCCAAGTCATGTGACTTGTACTCTGATAAACTTCAATCACTCTTTACTGCAAGTTGGAGTGATATCACCCCCCCCCAGCAGCCAAACAAAAGAACAATGGGAAGGTAACCAGATAACAGCTCCCTAACACAAGATAACAGCTGCCTGGTAGATCTAAAGCTGGCCATAGACGCAAAGATCTGATCGTACAAATCGAGGATTCGTACGATTTTCGGACCGTGTGTGGAGAGTCCCGACATTTTTCATCCGGCAGAGATCGGTCGTTTGGTCGATCGGACAGGTTAGAAAATTTCTGTCGGCTGCCGATAATATCTCTGCGTGTATTGCCGATCGTACGATTTTCAGTGGGAGACTGTCACTAGCTTTGGTTGGACATAGATATTGTACGATTGCTGTCAGGGGCAGAACATTGCTGATCTGTTCTTTAACTAATCTGACTGGTAAGACTTTGATCTGAATGGTTAGTGGCAGGTCGGGAGATGGGAAAGTCCGATCGTACGATGATTCGTACGATCGGATCTTTGCATCTATGGCCAGCTTTAGAACAACACTCAATAGTAAAAACCCATGTCCCACTGAGACACATTCAGTTACATTGAGAAGGAAAAACAGCAGCCTGCCAGAAAGCATTTCTCTCCTAAAGTGCAGGCACAAGTCACATGACTGGGGGCAGCTGGGAAATTAACAAAATGTCTAGCCCCATGTCAGATTTCAAAATTGAATATAAAAAAAAATCTGTTTGCTCTTTTGAGAAATGGATTTCAGTGCAGAAGTCTGCTGGAGTAGTACTATTAACTGTGCGTTATGAAAAAAACATGTTTTCCATGACAGTATCCCTTTTACATCATCAAATGGGTCATTGGACCTCTGCCATTGACTTCTAAATGAACTTGGCAGGTTTTAGGTGGTGAATAGTTGAATTTGAGTTGTTCCCAGGGACCAGGTATGATAAATCTCAAATTCAAATTTGTATTTTGTTTTGACCAAAAATCCAAGTATTATTTGAATTTGCTTTTTGAACATTTTTTTCATCTCTATGGTAGCTTGTAGACCTACAGCAGCCTGCAAAATCTACAGTATCTCACAAAATCTATTCAGTTATGATCAGCCTTTTTTGTGCCATTCTGGAAATAAGGGAAACAATGTTAGAACAGGTTGATATATTTGTGGGACTTTAAAGAGCACCAGGGGAGCTCCAAAAGTTGCAAGCCAGCACTCTAGAAATGTGCTATACTACTCTTTCCATGCAATGGTTTGATTATTTGACATACCACATTTGTGGGCCAGAATATATTTAAAATGATGACGTAATATATAGCTCTTAAACATGCTGGGAGCTGTAAAATTCACATCTGGCCACAGGGCATCTAAATGGATGACCCCATAATGGTGACATTAACTGCGGCTACAACACATTTTACAAGTCAGAGAAATTTAATTTGCCTGGTAGAACTCAAGCTGATGATGGCAGTGTGTGTTTAGGTGACAGGTTAGTCTGATGGAATGCCTAACATACAGCACATTTCCATGTGAGATCTGCTTCAAACTGCTTCACTGTAGTAGTCAGAGCCCAAGAGCGCAGTAGTCAGAGCCCAGGAGCACGCAAGGTTAAGAATCCAAGTGCAGGACAGCCAAAAAAAGAAAAATTCCTAAATCTAAGAGACATTCCAAAGCTGCAAGGGAGCCAGACCTTAAATGTTCCCCTTCTTCTTCGGTCAACTCTTAATTATCGTATTTATTCATATGAGGCAGGGATTTAGAGTGGTCAGATGAAAAAAATCAGTCTTTGTTTAAAAGTATTTTCCCAGAAGACTACTTTTTAAAACTAATTTTAGGCAGCAGTTCTAAAGCACGGCAAGAACAAGATGCTTCTTTCCTCCTGAGCTTTGTCTGCTTTGCTAAGAGGGCACCCCCTGGACTCTAAACATATTGAGGTCATTTCTCAAACAATCCTGTGAAAAAGACTATTATTTATTTTATATTATTATTTTAGAGAGCCCAGGATGCCTAACTTGCCCTCCTATAGTTTTTGTAACCTCAGCAGGGATTAAGTTAGGAAAGAGGGGGCCTTGAGCAATGCAAGTAGATTGGGGCTTCTAAACTATATATAAAAACCCTGAAAAAGCCAATTTTATACAGTGATGCTAAATATAGAGAGTTGGTCTTCCACAGAGCTTACAATCTAAAATGATTTGCCCTTGGCTTTCCCTAAGGCTAGGGAATTGAACACATTACAAAGATTAATCCATTGATCCGTCCTATTGTTTCGGAGTTGCTACATACTGCATTTTTTTTCACACAAACATGTAACATATCGGTACACACACTAAAGTATATGATAAAAAGGACACCCATTCCTATTCACCAGAATACAAAACACATACAGAACTTATCAAGACTATGAAAACATCAATATAATTTCACAGAATAACTTTAAACTGTATTTGTACTGCAGTAAAAAAACACAGTAGAAGCAGCTCCTTGCCAAGTAATGAGGTTTTTGAACATAAATAAACTGCAACAGGAAGATTAACAAAGCTCTTGTAGACTAAGCGCAAATCCCTTCTGGTAAAAATGCCAGTAGACTCATGCAAGTTAAGCCAACTGAGCCATGCACAAAGAAACCATATCTGGTTGCCACTGCATGGCATATCCAAGCTTTGTTCAACCTAATTTGTCCGCAGCAGTACCATCAAGCAATCACATCCCATCCAACTAGAGGATTCTCAGTGTATCCATGTGAATAACAATTTGTTTTTGAAAAAGTTTTGGCAGTGGTAGCATTTGCTTATGAGTTGTGCTGGAGCAGGGAGTTCTGGCAGTTATCAAAAATGACAGAGAACAAAGCATCATCGTCTGGAAGCCATTCAAACTCATGGCCTCGATGACAGCCTTGATTAAAGACTTCTGAATCCATCAAGTTAACTGTAAGACAGGGACATCTTGTATATAAATACTGCCTTTCACGTGCAACCAGCGACGGCTGAAAACAGTCAGGCAAACTGACAAGCTCATGTTCTGCACGTGGCTAAACAAAATAAAACGCATCCTTTTCCAATAATATATATATACAGTATGTAAGCACCTGTACTAACTAACAGTGTTCAGCACCATATAAGGTTCCAGATGGTTGACCCAAGTGAAAGTACATCACTAGCAGTAGGAGAGTGAGCCATATTAGCAGTTGTTTTAGCCTGTCTAAATATATGACTGATGTGATTTTGAGCTGCTCTTCAGTGTTTGTGATTTGTGGACTACCAGGGTTATTTATTAAAGTCCGAATGCCAAAAACCCCGAAAAAAAATTGTTGTTTTTTTTTTTTTTTACTATAAATTCCGAATTTTTAGTGAAAAAACTTGAATTTTTCAGGATTTATTATACCCAGTGGATTGAAAAAGTCAGAAGGAAAAAAAAAATTTTGAAAAGAATCCGAATTGTGCGATTTTTACGTATTTAATGCCCGAAAACCACAAATTCTTCAGATTATTGTATGTAACCAAAAGCAGATAACGATATCTTCCATTTGTAAACAGGAAAACGGCCATTGACTTCAACATGACCTCGGCAGGTTTGAGATGGAGTACTTTAATTAATAACCCCCTTAATGTGTGGGGTGTTCAGGACATGTAATGTCAAGTAACATTAGCCTTTAATAATTTCTTATCCAGAAACATTTAGAGCCAATACAGGGCTGCAGAGCCACAGAGCCCATTCCAAGTTAAATAATGAAACATAGTAAAATAATGTTAAAAAAAACTAATTTTGCATTGCTTTGAAACCTACAAATGCAATGGGGAGAAAGTAGAAGCTAAAGAATGCAAGGCAAAGAGAAAAGTATATATTACGTTTTTTTTTTAATGGGGAATAACTTCCACGCTCTATTTACTAAGCAGGGAAATTGGCAAGCAACCTGAAAGATGTTTTAATCTCAAAAATCAATTTGGCAATTTACAAATGGAAATTTGTAAGCTTAACTGTGCATATTAAACTAAAAATTATCTAAATTGGCAAGGAACATTGGCAAAGGGAGAATCTGAACTCCTAGAATGTACTGACTGCTACACGGACTGGCGAGAGAGAGATACATACAGTGCAAGCAAAAGAAATGCACATGGCAGAAATAAACCTTCTATTATACAGGAAAAATTATGGCTACCCTGATTTAATTTTTATGTAGAGGAACTGCCCTCCCTGGATGATAATTTTTAGAGGTGCATTATGCGCCAAGGATGCGCCAAATGCACATTTTTTGTGATTTGGGCAAATAAAGGATTCATAAACTGAACAGAACAGAATCATGAACTGAATTTGGACCATAAGGTTTATATGCAAAGTAGGGTATGAAAGAGAGGAATCTGTGTGCTGAACAAATGTTGCAGTTTCTATAATGATGTGTCCTAAAGTCACATGATTTGGTTCAACCAGGAACTGGATTCATTGCATCATTAATTAGGAGCGATGTCCACTCTGGCATTTTTACTTTATACAGTCATGCTTATGTCTCTCAGTAACTTCTAATATTCTTATAGTTTACATTACCTCATATTGAATAAACATGTTTAGAAATATACATGACAGGAATGTTAAACAGAAGCAAATTACTGTGGGTGTAATGCATTATAGCCTCGGGCTAAGCACAGAGACAAAGGCACACACACTAAATATAATACATTAAGACAGTATGGGGGGGCGTAAATAAGTGAAATCCACCCTACACAGGAATGCAACCTGCTATTGTCGTCAGAGCAACTGAGTAAACTGATTTTGAAAGGCAGGTGTTTACTATTCCACGTCAGTTCTCTGTGCATTCCTCACATTTAAATTAAACATATGGGCTTCCCCTTCCTTTTTATTACAATGCATGTGACATGTAGGGGCTACTGATGTATGTGCAATCTGCAGCCCTCACCTGCAGGGAGTTGCAGTTTAACAACAGCTGGAGGAGAGACTGCACATCATTGAACTGATATTTTAATGACCAGAGAAAATTGTTGATATGACTCTACAGCAAAGAGAGGCACTGTATAATGATCAGTTTAGATGTGGGTCAATGTTAAGGTTGCTGTGTTTCTATTCTATAAAATACATAATAAAAGCATAAAATACTATTGGCTTATATGATGCACAGTATAGAACATAATGACACAGAGATGTCAATTATCCTTAGAAGTAAATAGTTACAAGAATATTCACTAATCTTGGTTTCTCTTGATGGTATTAAAGGGCTGAGATGACCACTATTTTGGTAAGTCTCCACCATTAAGATGGCAATAGACGGTACAATTACGATCATTCCCGTGACCATTGATCGTTCTTTTTCACCATTAACTGTTAGAGCGGAATCGTCAGATATACAGATAGAAACAATAGAATTGTACCTGTATCAGATGATTCAGCACTAACAGTGGCCGATGTTCGGGTGCCTTCAAAGATGTCCGATCAAATTTTTTCGGCTTCCCCAGATCGACAAGCAGGGCTGGATTTAAACAGCAGGCACCCCTAGGCCTGCTGTCATTTGTCTCCCCTGTCCCCTCCCTTTTATTCCCACAAATTTTCATCATCAGGACCGGAGCAATGAAGATTGGCGTATCTCCTGCTCATCCCCAGTATTTCTGAACCAATGTGGGTGTGGTTGGGCAGCATGCCACCCCCTAAAATCCTGCCACCCTAGGCCAGGGCCTTGGTGGCTCTCCACAAATCCAGGCCTGTCGATAAGTTGACCGATATCCAAGCCTTCTGATGATATCACTCGGCTTGTCTCCCGCCATAGACACACTGAATATCGTGTGAAACAAAGTTAGAATTCCAGACACAATTTAATAACTTAATAATAATTTGTAATGGAAATAACGTCTGGCCAATTTATCAGGGATGATCAGGCACGTTTCAGGGACTGCTGCCGCCTGAGGCCGCCCCTCCTCCTGCTCCGCTCCTCTAACTTCTAGCGTCGGAGTGGGTGGAGGAGGGGCCGCATCGCTAGTGCAGTGAGCGCTATTGCGCTCGCTGCACTAGAAGAGCCGAATTTCCATTTTAAAAAACGCAAATTCGTCTCTTAAAGTGTGCCGCCTGAGGCAAGATTCTCACCTTGCCTCATGTCCGGAGTGGCCCTGGGGATGATGAAAATCTAAAGCCTGTTTTCCTTTACACTGGATAGTGACTTATAAACACTTTTTTATTTTTTGCAGTTGCGGCAGATTTGAAGAATGATATATTATCTACTGACTCTGTATTAAAGGAATAGTTCAGTGTGAAAATAAAAACTGTGTAAATAGATAGGCTGTGCAAAATAAAAAATGTTTCTAATAAAGTTAGTTAGCCAAAAATGTAATATATAAAGGCTGGAGTGAACAGATGTCTAATAAAACAGCCAGAATCCAACTTCCTGCTTTTCAGCTCTATAACTCTGAGTTAGTCAGCGACTTGAAGGGGGGCCACATGGTACATTTCTGTTCAGTGAGTTTGTAATTGACCCTCAGCATTCAGCTCAGATTCAAAAGCAACAGAAATGACCCATGTGGCCTCCCCTCAAGTCTCTGATTGGTTACTGCCTGGTAGCCAGGGCAACCAGTCAGTGTAAACAAAGAGAGTTGAAAAGCAGGAAGTAGTGATCTGACTGACTTGTTATACATGAAATCACTCCAGCCTTTATACATTACATTTTTGGCTAACTAACTATATTAGAAACATTTTTTATATTGCACAGCCTATGTATTTACCCAGTTTTTATTTTTACACTGAACAATTCCTTTAATGAGCAAAGATATAACGTCACAGCACAGGTCGACTCTCACCCTTAGTTCAACAGTGCTGTAGTGCAACCTCCATATACTGTAATGTTTATATGCATTATTATCATTTCTAATCAGGCAGTAAGATATATACAGCTTTGTAAATTGTACATTTTGGCACAATCCAACTTTAATGCCTGAGTTGCTGGGAGGTTATGTAATGCCTAAGGCCACAAGGGACTGACGCAGACAATATTGCAAATTCTCTCACTCACAGGCCTATACAAAGCAACTATCTTTATTAACATATTCAAAGCTGTATTTGCTATCTTGGCACAAGAAGTCCTGTGCCTTGGGTAGCAGCTTTAAGGGTGCCCTACAGAATAAAAAATTCAAAATTTAAAAAAAAAGAACCCCCCCCAATGGACACTTTCAGCTAAATACAGCAGGAGAACCAAGGGGCAGGGGGTACACGTGTCTTTGTGATAGTAATGAGAAGGGCACATTTGGGGTCTGGAAACCTAAATACAGCTCTCTATATGAACATCACATGCTTCAAACCACACATGCTACACAAGGATACAAGTTCCAGCTGTATCAAAACAACTTCTCTGCATCGCCAAACACAGTCGTTGAAGCTTGTAGTTTAACAACAATAAAAGGCAGTGCAGTTGTGGCAACAAAACTTTTGCATTAAAAAAGCCATTTTTTGTGTCTAAATCCGCTCCTTGGCCTACCTGCCTAAATAAATCATTCAGTTCCATCGTGGCACGGTAAGGCATCCAGGTAACAGATCAGATAATTATCTGCCCTTCCTACAAAGGTGTCAGGATATCCAGTAACTGAGCCGTCCAAGTAATGGAAGATCGACACATTATCACCATCAAAGTTATTTGAGCCAAACCATTGTCCAGAATGACCGAAAAATACCTTCAGCCCAACCTGGAGGCAAAATTCAAATGTTAACATGAGAAAAGGCAGCTACCGTATTTGGAATAAAACTGCAACACGTTTAATGAAGGAGATAGAAAAATAGTTATCAACTTACAAGACGAAAATTTTATCTGCTGGAGATTATAGACACCAATAAGTGGAGTCTGTACAGATGTTACTCAAGATTACTGTGATTTGAGGGGCCACACACTGTGAGGAGCCAAGTGAAAATATGTGATATTTGTGCCGGTATTACTATAACTGTGATATTTCCACTATAGTTATATTTATGCATATTTTATTTTAGGGTTCCCTGAAAGCAAGGTTTACGAAACACTGCGGTAGAAGCAGAACTACCTATTTAGAACCACTAGATAGTTTTATGATGAAAAAAAAATCTGCATATAGAAGCAATGCAATGACTCCTATTATAGGCATACATGGAAATGATGCAGATAAAGAATGCTTTATAATAATATTATATATTTTACTTAGGGAAACACAAGAGAACAGTAAATAATCACTGTTTATAATAAAAGTATTCCCTGTAAGTAAGTGATGTTCAGGTCACATACTTAGGGGCAGATTTATCAAGGGTCGAATTTCGAATTGAAAAAAACTTTGAAATTCGAATTCAAAAAGACCAACCGACATGAAGCCTTTTTTTGGGTCGAATAGGTCCATTTTCGATCAGATAGGTCAGTATTCGGCTGAATTTGAATCGTTCGAAACGAAGGTATAGCTCATTCGATCGAATTTGATTCAAAGTTTTTCCCAAAAAAAAAAACCTTAGATAAGTCCACCAATTGATTCCAAATTGGTTCTAGGAGGTCCCCCATAGGCTAAAACAGCAATTTGGCAGGTTTTAGACGGCAAATGGTCGAAGCCGAATTTTTAAAGAGACAGTACATGATACATTTCGATATTCGAATTTTCACATTTTTTGCAAATTCTAATCAAATTCGGACTATTCCCTAGTCGAAGTACACAGAAATACCTCAAAATTAGAATGTTTTCAATTTGAAAATTCACCCCAACCTTTAATAAATCTGCCCCTTACAGTGGAGTCACAATTAGCATCTCAAGTATCACCCAAGTAGATAATAGTGTTACCATCATTGAGCAAAACAAAGTCTCGACATTTATTTTTGACTTCAGTTACCACTATGGTATTTGAGTAAAAAGGCAAAGCAAACAGAGAGTTTGACATAAATTACAGTGTTAACATGTTTTGTCCTGATTTTTGGCACACATTGTAAAATATTATGCATTTTCTATATGTAATTATTTTCTGCATGAAATACCTCTGCAGCCACTGAGTGACAGATTTCTGTGCAGCCAGTGTGGCTGGAGGCTAAATCTCGCTAATCCAATTTGTCAACAATGAGATTCAGACCGTTTGGTTAAGGTGTCCAATATGAATATAGAAAGATACTCTGTTTCACAAATCTGTTTGTTTGAATCTTAATGTACATGTGTCCTTGCACTAAAGGGTTAAAACTTTAACAGGTAATCTATAGGTGCACCCGATAACTGGTACAGAAAATACCTCTATACCTAATCTGCTTGCAGAACAGAAATCTATGGCAGTTTGGGGTTATTAAAACTTTGAAGGGCCAGATCCAGCCCCAAGGCCTCCAATTGGACAACTCTATCCTAGACATATGACAACACAAGCCTTAGCTTATTATGTTACATAAACATTAATTAATGTTGTTTCTTTTCAGCCAGACCATGGATGTTTCCTTTTCCTCTTCTGATGAGCATATTCAGTATATAACTGTTATTCTAATCAGCATAGTGGGGTCCATGTCAAAACAACCACGCTCGTTGGCAGGAAAGATTGTTAATAATATATTTCTTTATGCCAAGCAAATGTATGTTCTCCATGATAGGAGAAGTGGTTTAATAAAACTGAAAACTTGTGGGAGACATCTTCTGCCGATACTGGGCTACACTACAAAAGCAGAGTAAACAGAGAGTAAAGTCTCAGTCAATAACTAATTCAGCTGTGGTACAGAAGACTCCTCATACAGTAGAAGATCAGGACACTAAAAAGGTCTGCATTACAGATTGTGATGATGTCAGTCAAACTCACTGATCTAATTGTAAGAAGTTTGGTAGGAACAAATAACTGACGGCTTCCTGCATGAGTCCCAAAAGATGCTTAAGGTCAACTGATAGCTATAAACTGCAAAAATAGGTTCCCATCTTCCATCTTTTGATCACGTATGCGACTTTAATCCCTTTAAAAAAACAAAATTTAAAAGAAAGTGGTCTGGCAGCCATTATCAAAGACAACGCCATTGGAGAATAGACTGTTTACTTCTCTTTTCTTGCATTCTGAATAACTGAATTCTAATTGGCAATGCAAATGCTTGGTTTCTGCTACACAGTGGGAATGGAATAAGTGACAAGAGGTTGTTTATAAAGTGTAAATAATAAGCATATTAACTAAAATGAATCCTTTTGACTCTTTCAGTGCTTTGTTCATATTCAGTGGTAATCCTCCAAATTAATTTCACTCACATTCCTCTCCATCTTGACCAGGGACATGTTATTCTGTGAAGTTATCTGGCAAGAATTTTTCAAGGAGAATCCAATAGCACTCACAGGTCTGTCCAGAGCAGGAAAAAATTTCTTGAAAGTGCACTTCAGGAGCTCGACAGGCCCATCATATATTTGGAACCCTCGAACTGGGAATATCCTTTAAGGAAATATTTATCCCTTCAGTTACATGGCAGAACAAAATATTAAAGGAACCTAACCATAACACTTGAGCAGTTATTTTTTTTCTCAAAAAATTCAAGTTTTTTTCATTAAAAAAACAACAAAAAAAAACAGATTTATTATGCCCCGAAGCTGCTAAAAGTCTGAATCCAAAAACCTGTCAAATTCACATAAAAGTCAATGGCAGCTGTCCCTTTAACCATTTGAAGATGTTTTTAAGCTCCAAGAATTTTGGGAGTTTTGGGTTGTTTGATGTGGTTTTGGATTCAAAGTATTCAAGGTTTTTTAAGCCTATAAATTTGAAAAATTCTATGTATTTAAGCATATAAATACAACAAATTTGAGATATGTATTAACTAGAAATAATTTTAATAAATATTCCCCATTATGTCAGTCATATTCTTAGATTGATTCTGCTTAGTACTTAGTACTTGCTATGCTTGCTTTAAAAATATTTAATCTGTTACTCTCCAGGAGTTAAACAATAAAATTTCCAGCATCTAAAAAGTAATAAACAATCTTATCAGTAAGATAAAAAAAATCAGGTTCCGGCAACATTCAGCCCCCCTACTGTCATTGGAATGCTGGGAAATTCAACCCTTGATAAATATGCCCCTTAAAGATATGTTGCACTGGCAAATGCATTGCACATAGATAACTATAGGGATTGTTGGACAACCACACACAAAATAAAATAAATGAAAGCTCTGATATCCATATTTTTGTTGCATTAATAGCCTCATCTGGACTGACTAACATACGCAATAGAATCCTAGTCACTCACATGGCATTATCCACTGTCAAATATTACCTTGGATTCTCAGCTATTGCAATTGCCATTGAATAATTTGGCCTTCAGGATCACAAACAAAGGCAGACAAAGGCCAGAGGGAACTCGGTGGAATATGAACCATATGCCAACATCCTGCAAATAGAACAAAGGTGTGAGTGACTGCACTTTTTCTCACTATGAATACTTTGTCTCAGGAAATTGTTTCATGACATGCCTATGACTAAGAAAGGGTTTGGTGCATGAAACACAAGGACTTGCTAGGTGACACAGGGTGACCCAAGAGCTGAATACAAGCCTCCCTTAGTGCAGCAACTTAGCTTTTGCCATTTAAATGAATTCATATGACAGAACTTGTTGCAAAGAAAAATGGTTCATGAATATTGTAGGTGCCTAAAAGAAATTGATCTTACCTGAGCTCCTCCTGCAGCATTTCCAATTCAATTGTTATTAGGGTTTGCAATCCAAAAAGTGCTGACAGCCCTAAGCAGAGATAAAAATATATACATTATTATATTATTACATTTCTACAGAATAAAGAAAAAAACAAACTGATAAATTATTTCATGACATGAATACTCACATGCAGTCAGTGCTCGGCACAGGAATATAAACTCCATAGACATAATCTCGAATAGCATGACACATGGCTTCATTTCGGTCTGTGGGCAAGATGTTCCCAGCCTTTGTTAGCAATCCGAGGGTTATGATAAAATGTATTTCTTTGTTCAACACCATTCTCTAGGAAAAAACAGTGCCCCAATGTGTCATAACCAATTGTGCCTTTCACCTGCAGCCAAAGAAAAATATTTCAGCTACATATTTCATTTACTTCTTGAGAAATCAAACCACTAAATATCAGTATGCCTGAAATTAACAACTCATAAGATAAGTAGATGACTTTTGACCCAGCTACTTGGTTGCACTGCAAATATAACCTTTCTATGCAAGCATTTTATGCATGTAGCAATTTTATGAGACTATATGTTCTTTCTTCCCATCAAACTGATCTCAGTAAAGCCCTGGGAGAGATTGTTGGGTCAAGCACTTAACCCACAGCCAAACTACGACTCTGCATAAATATTTAATATGCTACAGACCTTATAGTTAAGAACATTATTTCTGTCAAGTTGGTCTGTTCTTTCATATTCTTATGGAGACATTAAACAAGTACCTGCTGCACTGTGCCTGATGTCTACTGAACTTTAACTTCTACTATTTTTCCAATCCCAGGAATTGTAGCTCTTCAAGAACTTGCTTGCTTGCTTTGAATCAAGCATGCTTCACAAACAAATATAACAGCAGCACCCTTAGTGCTTCTTGAATGTGGAAAATGATAACCTTAAGCTGACCATACATAGGTCGATTAAAGCTACAGACTCTGGACGGCGCTGGCAGTTGATAGGCATGTGTATAGTGGCAGCCAACGGACCTACCCAACTGTTCATTTGGCGACAGATGTTTCATGGATATGCCCACCTTGAGGGATTTATAAGCGCAAGATTAGGGACAGGCGAATTTTTTCGCCTTGTTCCGCCTAAAAAATTACGCAATTTTTTTGACGCCCATAGACTTTAATGGGCGTCTGCGACATTTGGCCGGCGCCGAATTTTTGGTGAAACAAAACTGGTCAAATTTGCCCATCCCTACGCAAGATATTGTAAAAAGAATATAGTATTTTCCCTTTTTACAAGTCAGTTTGCACTGGATTATGAAAGCATAAGGTACTCACCTTGACCTGTGCTCCAAAGGTGTCATAGATGAAAAACTGACACTGGTTTAGCCCATAACATGAATCTTCCATTTCACCGTGGATAAGAATATTTCTTGTAAGAAGCCCAACTTCTGCTCTCGTGTCAATTCCATCAATAATTTCCCCAATATGCAAATAAAGTGGGCTACCTACAAAACAGATTTCAGTTTACATTAAGAATAATAAAAACTTGTTTTTGTGCAATTCAACTTTCAGCATCAGAATTAAGGCCAGCCAAATTATAAGTAAGCTCTTTGCTGCATGGCATTACTAGGTAGATGCTTCTGTAGAACAACACATTGAGACTATTTTTACTTTTTGCTCAACCCAAACCTAAGACTCACTGATATCATGAGATTCACAACCTGTTTCAAATGTCAAAAACCAAACAAGTAGGTGATACAGCAATAGCTTTTGATTTGTTCAAATAAAACTGCAGTTCATTGCAAATGAAGCAATGTGCCGTGTGCACTCAATCTGGATCTACAAATAAAAACTGGTCCTCTGAGACTACTCCCATAACTGAGCCAATGATCACTTGCTAATGGAAGTTGGGTGGTTGCATGTGATCATTTGAATTCCTGGATTCACATTAAAAAATGTTGTGAATCTCAGCAGAAGAAAAGTTGGACTTAAAGAATGGTTTTAACTAAATACTGTATATGCTGGATTTCCCTCTATTTTCTTACCTCCAATTTTGACTTGATTACTCCTGCATTCAGTACAGGGAAGCAGGGAGAATTCTTCAGTCTGGTGCATTGAGTAGTCGGTACTAGGAATGACTATTCTGTTACCAGGCAACCAACTTGTAACATCATAGAGTAATGTGAGGATGATGCCCCTAGACACCGCCACTCTGAATAAATTCTGTGGAACTCCTGAAGGACGAAAGGATATGGTTGACGTTAGAATATTTTATGAAGACTTTTATAAAACAGCACTTTATATATCCATGCATTTATTATAGATATACATTTCTTTTTCAGGTACATTGGTTATTTCGATATATCAGTGACCTAGAAGACTGACGTCATTTGGTGATGTTAAGATACATTAACACTACTGGCCAAGTTTTGTCAACTAGCTCATTGACCCATGTTCTACAGTGACACTTAAAACTTTAACTGTATGTGACAGTATGGCAAATGTACCCCTTCCCAGCTGTATGGATGCAACAAAGATACATTTGATCTAACGCTGGTTGATCTGATGTGGCATTGCTGTTTATTTAAATATTAGATACATGAGAGCCTGCAGGTACATTAAGGGCTGTAAGCAAAATAATGCCACCCTTAAAGCCTCATGAAAAAAGGGCTGGGCCTAGAGCTCTGCTACTACACTGTGCCCTGGATAAAAATTTGTTGTAAGGTGCAAAAGAGCCCTGTTCTTAACACGTGACATAGGCAGATGGCAAATACTTAGCTCACTAATGTCTTTCATCCACTGTCAATCCCAATTTGCATGTTCTTAAAGGGGAATTTCACACAGACATAACTTAAGCCTTTTGAAAATTAAACACAATTTCAAGCAACTTTGCAATATACATCAATAAAAAAAATATGCAGACTTTTTATGATTTATAATGGTTTGGAACAGTTCCCTAAGCCTAATCCCCTGCTTTCCTGCTGATCTGTCTGACTACTTTGCATCAGCAGCCATCTGTCCTCAACCTGCATTCTTCAAACCCCACAATTCCCTGCACACATGATTTCAATAAGAAACAGAATATCAAAGTGCAATGCATTGTGGGTTATGTAGTTCCTGCATGCTGTCTGTAAGCTATGGCGAAGTTGTTACAATTTGTAACATCATCATTGTTTAGTCCTTCCTCCCTTGCCAGGATTACAAATGATGCAGAAAGAGAAGAACTGTTAAACAGCTGGATTTCAGCATATAAAATTGCATTTATTCATACTTTTTGAAGAAACAGGTAACTGTGCTTGGTATATTAGGGGTTTCTGTGTTTTATCAAATTTTGGTTTGGAAGCTGGAGTTCCCCTTTAATGAGGAGCAAAATCCAGGTAAAACTCATGTAGTGCCCACCTCCAACCCCAAATGTATTTGTGCCAAATGCAAGAAGCTTTGTATACAGAGATAAGTGCAACCCTTTGAGCTGCATACTAGGAATTGCAAAGAATTGTGCCTCGGGACACAGTATGCAAATTGAGTTGGGAAAAGATGATGTGTCCATTTTTGTAATTTGCACCTTTCACCATTTTTGTATGTACCTTTAATCCAGCCACTGTAAGCAGTTACAGTAAAGTGAAGCCCAGAGTATGTCTGAAATTCCCTTGTGGCAGTTGCAAGACCAGTGGTTCCATTGCTCTCATATTGCTTTCTGTTCTCTGCTACCATCAACGAACCTGACAAATGCAAAGAAAGTGTGATATTACCACAACATAGAATGATTTCACAGCACCTGGTTTACATTTACAGTGTAACTTTCACTTCTTTTTGGTCATACTCCATTTACTAAATATATTTCTGCTGCAGACCATTGGTCCCATTGCTCTCATATTGCTTTCTGTCCTCTGCTACCATCAAAAAACCTTCTCCAAGCACCCCAACTAAAGCCCAGGGCTGCCTGAAACATACCCGAGACCCAGCATCAGATTATACACAGGGTTTTTCACCAACTAAAGGAAGAAAAAGACATAAAACCATGACTATCTGGCCTGTAGCGATCCAGTATTGCTGCATGGGGTGTAATTATATGCAACAATGAAATAATATAATACTGTGTTAAAATTTTATATACTTTATATGTAGTAATGTCATTTCTACTGGAACAGTATCTTTACAACAGTCCTAAGAGGGTGTTAGCCAATACCCTTTCCGCCCTGCCATAAAAATCACCCTATATAAAGTGAGGCATTTCAAAGCACTGATGGGTAACACACTTAATAAAGCATCTAACCGCTTTAGAAATAATAATACAGCATTCCATCTTGCCAACAACTCCCCAAGTTCTATATGTTGCATAAGACATGAATAGCTACTCAAGCTGAGAATGTCTAACCCACAAATCATTATGAGGTATGTCACAAATAGAGGAATTCCTATCATACTTGTTATGCTTTAAACCCATTAATTACACCTAGTTAAAGAAAATATTTATAACAATATACATCTGGGTGTTAATTGTGTGATAAGGGAATGTAAACTACCTACTGATGGTATGCTGAAAAGCCCCCTCTGCATTTATAATCCCAACCAGTCAGGACCTATATTTTGGTGCTGGGCTGCTTTGTCACATTCTTGGCATTGTTTCCATACCTCCGTTTTATAAACAAACAGACACCCAGGTACCAGTAAATTATCTGCCTCTTTCCTGCCTTCACATCTTATCAGGAGCACAGGAGCTGTCCATGGTGGAGAAAGAAGCAGCTCCCATTCCTTACTGTTCTCTCTTCTTTTGCAACTAACAAGACTAACAGGGGAATGTAATAAAAGTCTCAAAGAGCAAAACAATTCGCACCAATAAGACTAAAAATCCACATCTCGCAATGTAATATTGTTCCTTAAACTGTTATTGCATTGCGAATTTTAATTGCGCATTGCGAATTTTAATTGTGCGCTCATAAGAAGTGCTTGAAGGTGTCGTAATCTTTTGGAGCAAACATAACGACTTTTTCAGTAAGAAGTTTTATTACATTGACTGCGCATTGGCGCAAACTATAAAATTCGCAAACGGTCTTTCACTGTCGGAATTGGTCGCTAAACAGTTTCCGGGCTCGCAAAAGCTTTATTAAATTCGCACAAAGCAAAATTTGTTTGCGCAAAGGCATAACTTTTCGCACTGCGAATAGTTTTTCCGTTAACGATTTTTATTACATTCCCCCGTAAGGATATACAGTACACTTTTTTTATGGTCTACAGAAGGTCATCATCATCATTTACTTACAAAGTGTCAGCAAATGGCCATTTTGTGTTTTACTAAAACCTCTATATTATTCTATGTACTGCAGTTTTGCAGATTATTTGCTGCCTACCCTAACAGAGATGCATCCTGAGAAATCAATTGCAGATAAGTAATACTCTCAGATACATATATCACATTCAGTTTATAGTGCAAAGCAAATATAATACATGTAAACTCTCACCTGGTCACACAAGAGCTCAAAAAGACAAAATACATTCAAATTCCACTTTACCTCTACTTAAATAAATTGAAGCAAGTGTGATTAATGAAACACAGCTAACATTTTGAGCAAAATATGGGTTAAGCTTTTATCATTGTTATAAGTGGTGGGCTGCTATTTTTTAAAAAAAATAAAGTTGGAGTAGATATTATTTAAAGGTATTAAATCATTAATAACAGAAACTACAATCCTCAGGAACAAAATATTGACATTTATCTTAATACGGCAAGAAATAAAAATAAGAATAGGGAGGTAAAGATAATTCTTCCTTGGCTACTTAAAGTGATACTGACACTAAAAAATGAATTTTAGCATATGAGTGTACATTTAATGTTACCTATAGGTCATGTTGATCATTTTTTGCTGCGAGGTTTGTTTTTGTATATAATTGTTAGTTGAAGTTCCTAAGCCTGACTCTCTGACACTGACTTTGCCAACCTGACTGTCCCAGCTCAGCCTGTTAGTTACAGTTTCTAATGCTAACGAACTCCTGCTGCACAAATATGGCAGCCCCCTCATACAGGAACATGGGGGATCAGACAGGTAATGTAAAAGCATCATGCAAATACTTTATGGCAAAGTTAGAAGTAGCTTGCAAAGCCAATATTATAATAGATGTAAAAAAAAATTTTAATTACAGGTGTCAGTAACTCTTTAAAGGAAAACATGTTTTAGATGGCCCTATTCATGTAAAAGAAGTTAAAACAACTTTTCAACTGATATTCATTATTATTTTCTACAGGTTGTTTAATTATTAGAATTCCTTTTCTGACTCTTTCCAACGTGCAGATGAAATTTCAGCCCTGTTTATCAGGATCACTAGTCCTGGAATCCAATAAAGATACTGACTGTGAGGCAAAGATTTTATTATTATTTGTGTTCTTTATTGCTTATATTTCTTTTTCTACCTATTATTTATCCTTCATTTTGAGTTTAAAACGTCCCTTGGTTGCCAGTGTAAGTATCCCTCACAACCAGATAACCACTTAAATCAAATTTGAGAGCAGAACAAAGATATCAATAATTCAAAATCCACAATATATATATATATATATATATAAACAAATGAAGATTAGCCTTGCCTTATAATTCACCATGTCTACACCATACTAGATGGTAATTTTTAAGGTGAACCTTTAAAGTGCTGCACTGCAATATTATATACCTTTAGGTTTATATAACTATAGATGTTGCTGAACTACAAATGACATCAGTTTCAGCGATACTGAAAGATTAACAAAAGCTGAAAGATGACTGGGCATCCCTTCTATAACATAACATTCTATAAAATAATATAGTGATACATGGCAAAATATTGCTAAAGAATACACATCAGGGTCTAAAATCTTTAAAATGCAGCCAAGATAGATGTAAAATGTACCTTAGGCTGTCCTTCTCAAGTAAATTACCTGTAGCCTAAGTGAAAGATATATCTGCTGTTCAAATCTTCTTTTAGGAATTTTCTTGTGTCAGGGATTAAACTCTTGGCTGCTAAGTCACCAACTGCAGTTACCACTATCTTGCCTGGACTTGTTGTGAAAGGAACTCTTCCAGCTTTTTCCCTTCATCGAGAAACATGTGGGTGTCAAATCGATCAGCAGCTTGCACCTGCCCAGTTTCTGGGTCAATGATTCTTATATTAATGCCCCTGCAGCCAAAGTGCTTCTCCCACTTATATGGTCCATTGGGAAGTCATCCTGGATGCAAAGTTGCATCTAACAAAGTCCAGGATAATGGTTTCCTTCCATGTAATTTCAAAATTCCTCCTGTGTCCACGCTTGAACTTCTTTCCAAAGTCTTCTACATCTTCACCTTCTGTAGACTTCCCATAAAGAGAGATGGTAGGATTGGATCTATATGGACACTTGGAGCCAATGTGAAGAGCTCCGCCATTTCTGATTAAAATATTCTGTGCCCTTAAAGTAATTGGCACTAGGTCAGCTGCAAACACTAAAGATCCTGAATTGAAAAGACACAGAAACGTGAAGCTGAAGTATTAAGTGACAACAAAAAAAATATGTATTTTAACTATTATATCAGTTATTTTCATTGAAAGCATCATTTATTTGAAACATAATTCCTGTTTTTTTCCATTTGGTTGTTAACAAACACAAACACAGTGTCAGGTACATGGTTTTACATCAGATATACACATGCAAGTGTAAATAAAGCTTCATATTCTGCAGAAATCAAAACAATGCTCTGGAATCCTAGGTTTGGTCTACTGATAATGGACCCCACTCTATGAAATCCACAACATGGGGGTACCCTGGAGCAGCTTGTGAGGTTCAGCCTATACACTATAGAAGGTAATCAGATCATATTAAAAACTGGGGACACTTCTATCAAATCCATTTACAATGGGTGCATGATTATAATCATTTAAATGCATCCAATTTGCAATCAGTGAAGCCTAGCCACGCATTTGTTTGCAGTGTCCCGGATTTGTCAAAAAGATCTGAAAACATTAGAAATGTAGACTAATTAGGACACTGCCATAGTAAACTGGCATTGGAGAACAGATCAGTTTCATGGAAAAGGTTACCCCTGTGGTATGAACATAACTGACTGGACATATTAAACCAATATATGAAAAGTGTAATAGAATCCAAAGAAATGTTCCTATAGCAACATGAAGCACTACACTAAAGGTGACCATACACGGGCTGGTAAAGCTGCCGATATCGGTCGTTTGGACCAATTTGAAAGCTTATCCGACTGTGTATGGGGGCTTCCGACGGGTCTTCCCGATTGATATCTCGCTACGATATCAATCGGGAAGGTTTGATTTTTAACCTACCAACCCGTCGGAGCACCTTGGCGTATCGTAATTCGATCGTTCAAATTACCCCTGATATAGCCATGCCGTTAGTGGCATATTGGGGAAAGATCCGCTCATTTGGCGACATCTTTGAGTCTATGGCCAGTTTAAGGCTCCTATCTTCCAAAGGTTCTAGGTGCTACAGTGGTTTAAAGATGGAAAATGCCACCTATCCAAGGTAAAAGGACTTACCTCCATTCTGAATGAGCAGTGAGTGGAAAGTGGCTAATCACTACAACCGCAGGGCAACACCACAATCAATAACAGCTGATCTTCTTCCATCATGCCCTGGGTGCCAAGGGATCAAATGTGGCTTCTTATCAGGGCAGTTGTCTGTAAAACACATTTATCTTGACATATACTACAGGTAGCATAATAAAGCACAGACACATATATGAAGCCCATCTATTGCACACACAAGGCTGAACATACAAGCTAGATCCACCTAGAAAACCCAGACAATATTGCCATTAGCACCCAGACAGGTGTGCCAAGGGGAAGCAGACAGAATAGAGCTGCAGACAGATGCAGGCTTGGGAGTTTGCAGAGAGATCAGCCAGGGATAACAGGGTTTGTACAGTTAATAATAATAACCCACCTGTTGCCTTCAGTTTCTGCAGCTTGTGTTTGCCACTATTCCTTTTGAGCAATTATTCCGGTGATCGAGTACCAGTTGGAATAGACTGAACATATGAGTGTTATTTGCAAATACATAGAGAGAAAAAAAATCATAACGCCAGGCTGGGGGTGAAACAGCCAAAACCAACACCCGGAGCCAATGATTTGTCTGAGAAGAAGCCTGCACCCGGCTGAAATTTGCATCTGCCACATATAAGCGGATTTC
Source organism: Xenopus petersii (assembly GCA_038501925.1). NCBI lineage: Eukaryota > Metazoa > Chordata > Amphibia > Anura > Pipidae > Xenopus > Xenopus petersii. The sequence continues at coordinate 90,784,094 of CM076677.1, forward strand.
TGATCTGTCTGTAATGTTGTGCACCTGCATATTCAGTAGCGCTGTATAGACATGGAACGAACAAAGTGACACACACAGGAGCAAGAATCCTGCCCAAACGGGCTCACATTCTAATACAAGTAAATCGGCGCCGGTTTCCCACCTGTTGGAACCATAGCAACAAGCTAAGAAGAAGCTGCTATTTGCTGCGCTGCACGATACCGTTACCATTTAATAATAATAATGATGAGACTGGGGCACCTTGCTGCCTGGCTCTCACCCTACTCCCCATCAGAGGCAACTACTGACCGTCAGTCTCACCTGTGTCCACTCGGTTCCCTGCAGCTCCCAGAGCGCAAGGTGCAAAGTGACTGGAGCAATGAATGGAGCAGAGTTAGAGGTTACACGAGTCAGAACTCGCAATAAACAGCCCGTGTGATCCCTGCTTGTACCGACTACTCGCCTTTTCCCTAGTGCTTCCCTGTCTTCTGTGGAGCTTGCAACTCTCTTATATACACACTGCCCGTCCGCTCTCCTCCCTTTATCTCTCCCGCACCCTCCTTTCATATTTCCCCCTCCCTCCTGCTGCTGCTTTTTAATCTCCCCCTCCTTCTCATATTCCAACTCCCCCCCCCCGTGTTTTATTCTTTCTATGTCTCTTCTATGCCCCCCCCCCATATCTCTCCGCACTCGCGTCGTCTCTCTCTCTCGCCGGTAACCTCAGACAGACAAGCCTCTGGCCCCGCCTACCGTGACGCAGCACATGCTGCACATCCCATTATGCAAGAAATCCCAAGAACAGGCAGAGGTATCGTGCGAGAAGCCGGCAAGGGGTGTCCCTTGCGGACTAAAGTCTCTGTACAAAATAGCTGGGAAACTGTACAGGTACAAATGGTGCGGTAGTTGCACTTGGGGAATTATTGACTATACTAGTAATGGGGCTGCAATTGCACACTGACATAATCCGCAATGGAGACAAAGCAACTAGCGTCTCCCCGCCTTGGGATAGGCTGTAGTAGCGCCCATATCGTAGTCGTAGGGCGCACTCGTCTCTTCATGGTTAAATCAGTACTAACTGGTTTGCGGGTGACCTGCGCGTCGCCCTGCCCTGAATTTGAAAATAAATCGCGGTCTGCGGTCACGTGATCTTTGAAGGGACCTCGGTTGTCTATGAAGCAAATCTGCGGCGGGTACAGGTCCCTGGATTGGCCAGTTCCTTAGACAACAGCAACAAGTGCAGCTGTCAAATACACACAGGGCTGGAACTAGGGGTACGTGCCTAGGGCGCAAAGCTCCGCAAGTACCTCACGTGCAACCTACCCCTAGTCCGGCAATTGTTACTTCAGTGAAAAGCGGGTGCCCTCACTGAAGTCAAAGTGCTTTGCGCACGTGCGTCCTTGGTTGCGTACGGTTACGCACGCGCGTCCCCGGTTGCGCACGGTTACGCACGCGCGTCCCCAGTTGCGCACCGTTACGCACACGCGTACTTGGTTGCGCACTGCTGCGGCGGGGGCTGAAGTCGCAGGCCGGGTTGCCTACCTGCACTGGTGACATTCCCAATAAAGAACAACCTGGTCAGGATAAAAAAAAGCCACATATTAACCACAAGAAAGTACTAGTAATGAGCTGCCTAGTATAATAAACATCATCCCTCATGATTGTGCATCTGGTGCTCCATACTACTAAGTTAGCAGGAGACCCCAATTATTTGATCCACCCAGTCATTCTCCATTACTCCAAAACCCTGCCAATGATACACCCCACCCCTGCCCACAGAAGATGTTACCCTTGCCATTGCATAACATATATTTATATATATACAGTATATTATCCTAGTTTCTACAAATACAGAGAGATGAGCTCCATCTAAACATTAGCTTAGCTATGTTACTTCTGTCTGACTAATGGATAGGCTTACAATATAGGTTACATTGTTTCCTAAGGGACAAACTACATGGGCAACATTTGTAATTGTTGCAGGTAACAATAGAGGGCCTGTTAGAATTCAGAGCCCTGCATCTTAGGCCTCCTATATTGCTGCTTAGGGCAATGTCACATATTCACTAATTGCTGGCCTGCTTTTTTCACTTTGGAAATCGTTATGGGCCCATGGTATTGGTAAATATTGATGAAAATACTACAGTACGCCATTTTGGTTTACAGTTACATGTCAGCTATATGGCACTAGACTTAATAAGCATGCCCAGGCAGTATAAAGCTAATGGCAGACATGGGGGATACTCCACCAGTGGAAGATTGCCAGTTTCTAGCCATTACTGCTTTGTTGGCTTAAATCTGCTGTAACTGAGCACAAGGAGGGATTTTGGCCTCAAATTTTCATTCTTAAATCTGTTAATGACAGGACATAGTATCAGGCATGTACTGTCTGGCATTTTCTCCCCATCATTTAAAATCCATGCAAAGCAACCCATTGCAGGAAGCAGGTGTTTGTCTAGTGCAGTTTAGCTGTACCAATTCTCTGTCACACAGGGCATATTTTCCCCTATTGTGCTTTTCAGCTCAAATGTGGGGGATTTTTTGGCCACATCACACTAGCCAGGACAGGCAGTTTTCCATTTAACTTAACTACAGGCCACATTGTGCATATTTGGGTGCTTTGGCAGGTTAAAATAATGCCAGTGGAAAATTCATCCCCTCTGCAATAGGCCAAAGTATGTGCTGGGACTGTCCAGGTCTGAAACAGTTAAATGTACAATGTCACAATTTACCTGCAAATAACAGTTACCGTATATTAGTTGCCCCATTATGCCCATATTTGTTGCTTCCAGCTTGGACGCTTTATATTTCGTCATCAGCTGCGTACGAAATGCCCACGTGCCAAGTTTCATTAATACAACTGCAGGATTGGGAAAACATTACAAAACATGACAGACACATTTTTTCCATTAGATTCTTACCCAGTTTGTTGTTTGCGGCTAACAAAGAAGGAGGAAGGGTTTGTTGTTACAACATAGTAAACTAAATGAAGCCAGGTTTATACTATTTAAAGACGCATCACCTAAATGAGCTGTACATTCTTTGGATTCCCCAAAATTTCAACACTGTTCCTGGAGGTGTTTTGTTTGAAACTCCTGTGTTTATTTCCTACCCAAATCTGAACCCTATAATTAAAAGGGACAAGACCATCTCGGAATAAAAACACATTTTTATATATCTATGTAATAGATCAAGGCTTCCCTTATACGAGTTTTAGAATGGCCATGAAGTACAGATTTGTTAGTACGGTAGTTGATTTGGCATTAACCAATCTGATTCATGTGGAAAATTGCACCTTGGAGGCCTGACTTTGACAAATCAGATCACCCTGTAGTCCGATAGAATTGCATTCTGTCTTAATTTACATTACAATCCACTTGTTTCCTCTTATAAATAAACTGTAAAAATTATATTGCTAGACTACTAACACTACTGCAGTGTGCGAAGGAAACAATTTTATTTGTTTAATATTGATTTATGGTTGGAAAGAGCAAGTTTTTAAAAAAAAACAGGCAGGAGCTGCACCCGGGGACTAGACACTTCACCCACTACTCTGCCCCGCACAAATTACACACCAGAATAGACCACATTTGGGTGTCCCAATCTCTGGTCTCATTACCGCAGTCCTCCAAAATTTTGAATGTTCCCTGGTCTGACCACTCTCCCCTGATGTACAAGATAACTCTCTACCAAACAAAAAAAGATTTCTCGAGATGGAGACTTAACGATCTCTTACTGAAATCAGCTGAAACCTATACTCAATTGGAAAAGTTTCTTAAAGAATATTTCGAAACCAACGCAGGGTCAACTCCGTCATACACCAATATTTGGGAGGCCCATAAAGCAGTAATGAGGGGACACTTAATTCAATTAGGGGCCCGCAAAAAGTTAAAGTCCAACGCAGACCAATTGAACTTATCCAAGCAGCTAGACGACCTACTCTTGACTCAAGCTGCTGACCCCAGCAAAGATCTCTCTAAACAAATCCAAAAAGTCAAAACTGAGCTCCATCTGTTGCTCTCTTCTAAAGCCCAACACTCGCTGCATTGGACTCAGCAACGCTTTTACGCCCACTCTAATAAACCGAGCCGACTATTTGCTCGCAAATTAAGACATAATCTGTATTATACACCTATCTCCATGCTCAAAACTGCATCAGGGCATACTTCTAATGCATTACCAAAAATTTTACAAGAATTTACCAACTTCTACAGGCACCTATATGCTACATCGGCCAATGTTTCTCAGTCTCAGCTCACCCAATTTTTTCGCACATTGCCCCTTCCTTCGCTGACGGGTCCCCAGAGAGATTCCATGGAAACAGTAATCACGGGCGAAGAAGTTACCTTAGCGATTCGGCACCTCCAACTATCAAAATCCCCCGGCCCAGATGGCTTTTCGGCACTATATTATAAAAAATTCTCCCATATCCTCACCCCCCACCTTACCAAATTGTTCAATCAGATAATCTTGGGTGATAATTTCCCTCAGCAGACGTTAACGGCTAATGTCACCCCCATCCCCAAACCAAATACTGACTCCACAGACTGTAGAAATTACCGCCCCATCTCGGTCCTCAATATAGATGTTAAGCTCTTAGCGAAAGTCCTGGCCATGCGCTTAAATTTGATTTTGCCCTCGCTAATACACAGGGATCAAGTGGGCTTCGTAAGAGGTTGTCAGACCTAATAAGAAGACTCTCTATCCTTACTGTTCAGGCTCACAAACTGAAAATTCCCTCTATGCTCCTCAAACTAGACATCAGAAAAGCATTCGATTCAGTAGAATGGCCCTATCTCTACCACACTATTTCTCAATGGGGCTTTGGCCCTAATTTCACGTCCTGGATTCAGGCTTTATATCATAATCCCCTCGGCAGAGTAACGATTGGACCTCATTCCTCTCCCACTTTCCCCATACAAAGAGGGACTAGGCAGGGTTGCCCTCTGTCCCCCCTTTTATTTGACTTAGTTCTGGAACCCTTGGCTATAATGATCAGGAACCATCCTGAAATACATGGATTACAAGTTGGGACTCAGGAACATACTTTACACCTATTCGCTGATGATATCACCCTGCTTATTACCAGACCACTAACATCCCTTCCCCATATATTTGAGACCCTGCTAAATTTTGGGCAACTATCGGGATTGGTCTCCAAAACTGAAGCCTTGAATATTAACTTACCCCCCGAGATTCTTAAACTTTTGACGTTAAATTTTGACATTCACTGGTGTCAATCACACATGTCCATTTTGGGAGTACGATTTACAATTCAGTATCAACACCTTTACAGGGCAAACTATCCTTATATGTTCGGGAAGCTTAAAAAGCTATTGGAGGACTGGGGTAAATATCACATCTCCTGGCTAGGCCGCATAACGGCGGTAAAAATGACGCTCCTTCCAAAACGGTTATACTTGTTCAGGGTTCTCCCGGTTGACGTTGTGAAAAAAGATCTTGTAGCTTTTGAAAAGCATGTCCTCTCTTTTATCTGGCAGTCTAAACCTCCAAGGGTTAATAGGGCAACATTGGAACGGAGACCTCAGAATGGGGGTCTGGGCCTTCCTAACTTGAGAAAATATTTTATAGCTGCCCAACTAGCCCAGGTGCCATTATTACATCTTCGCTGTTCTCCCCCATTGTGGGTGGAACTCGAGAACACTTTGTCACTTCCATATTCAGCGGAAGGGTTATTGTGGTCAGCCCCGACACTCCGACCTAGGTCCTTAAGCCCTAGCCTGAGCTTTATGCTTTCCTTATGGGACCAAAACGCCAAATTATACCGCCTATCCTCACCACATATTCCAGTGGCTCCAATTGCAGGTAACCCATCATTCTCGCCTGGCCTCCGCGTTCACTCCTTTACCTGGTGGTCTTCCAACAACTTGACGAGGCTAGGCAATTTGCTCACGGTTAGAGGCCCTTTAACTCTTTCCAGCCTGAAGGAACACTATAACCTTCCTGAAACGGAGCATTTCAGGGCAACCCAATTACTACACTGGACTCGGGAAGCTTGCACCCTGAGAGCTCCTGATTCCGCTAGCCAGACCTATTTTGAGCGTTGGTGCACCAATAATACCATAACCCCGCGCACTATTTCGCTGTTATACCGTAATATGATGTCTCCAGTCAATATCCTTGACCTGACATATGTCAAAACATGGCAAAAGGAACTAGGTGTCACCATACCAGAAGAGGACTGGCTGAAGGCCTGGGATAATTTGAATCATAGCTCCCTTAACACTATTACAAAAGAGGCCGGATACAAGGTTCTTTTCAGATGGTACTTGACCCCTGTTTGACTAGCTAAAATCCATCATAGCTCTAACGACCAATGTTTCCGGGGCTGTTCCTCCCCGGGAACTATGTCCCACATCTGGTGGACCTGCCTGAAAGTTGTTAGGTTTTGGATTAGGGTCTATCACCTTATCTTCTCGGTATTACACTTAAACTTGCCAAAGGCTCCCCAAGAGGCCTTGTTGGGAATCCCTCCTAAGGGGACCCCAAAGATTAAACTGAAATTACTAAACCATATCTTCTTGGCTGCTAGACAATCTATTGCCAAAGCTTGGAAATCTCCGGCTATTAACTTTTCTCAGTTTAAAAATAAAATAGACTGGATTTACATGAACGAACGGCTAACAGGTCTAGCTTCCGAAAACTCCCAAAGGACCTCGAAAATTTGGCAACCATGGCTGTTATATAGATTTGGTGGGTCCCTCCCTCCGAACCTGCATTTGCCATAATACCTCAGGTCCCTCCTCTATTTCTCGCCACCAAGAGCTATCTTCAGGGGTCAAGTACCAGAAATGGTAGCCACTGTCAGTACTTCGAGTATGTTTGACCATTTTCCCTTTTTTTCCTTTTTTTTTTTTTTTTGTTGTTCTTTGTATTTGTTTTGTTTTTATTCTCTTTTTATTTGTATTGTTATTTCCCTGCTTACTTTAATATTTTATTTCGGATTTTTGAGTTATTGTTTATGTACACAAAATTAATCTGTCTAATGACATTTTGTCTGGGGACTGTTTATATGTTGGTTGTTACAAGATTCCCATCTATAGCCTCCTAGAGCACGGGTTCGGGGTTAGCTCCCCGGGTTCTTACTGTACTCTGGCACTTACTTGGGCGAGCTATGGGCACCCATAGCACTCTAAGACCGCCGGTCTGATTGATAATCCTACTGGTAACGTGGAACTACTATTGTTATAACTGGGGCTTCCCCAGTCTTGTGATATGGTTCTAATTGTTGACTATACTGTCCATACAACTATGATATATATTGTATAAGTTCTGTACAATGTACCGTTCTATGCTTGGTAACATCCTACAATGATTCTGTTGTAAGACAAAATTTCATAAATAAAAATATTTAAAAAAAAAAAAACAGGCAGGGAGGCAGGGTGTTTGGATGCTTGTGGCCCTCTGGTTACACTATTTCTCTTTATTGCTGACACTTACAAGAAGGACTTTATGTGTTTGGACCCCACGCAAAATACTTTTAAACTGTCTGATTTTTCTGGAAATAAATGAGACATTCTATATTCACTTTGCACAGCCTGAAGTAATTACTACTACAGATGTACAATACACAACCTTTCCTAAAATAGAAAACAACGTAAAAGATATACAGCTGCACACATTGTCTGCGTGATATAGAGGAATATGCATAAGATTACAGGGAATTATTTATGAACGGTTTCTAATATTGGTATGAGCCAAGGGGCCCTAGGCAGATGAAAGTGGTCCTGAAACCAGAAAACCTGAAGATCCCTAATAATGTGTTTAGGCTTAGTTAATTAGCCCTCTTTGCAACCACTCCACCTGACCTATAACCTTTTATATACGTAAGTGAAGTACACTGTAGAAAAGCCATTTTGCATTATTATGGTTGGATGTCCTCTGAAATACATCATAAAACAGTCTGAATTAGGACTACCCAATTAACAGCCTGGTTCTTCAGCTAAACTGCATCTACAGTAGCCACTGTTATCTCCTACTCTTCTTACCTACATCTGGTGATCTGTCGGGCAGGGGCATATCTACAGTAGAAGCATACCCTACGCTGCAGGGGTGCCCAGGAGGTATAGGGGGCCCATGAGGGCCTAATTAGTGAGCAATATCAACATATACTGGTAAAAAAGGACAACCTCTGGTTATGATGCGGGGGCCCTAAAATGAATTTGCTGTGGGGCCCAGTAATATTTAGTTATGCTACTGCTGTGGAGCCACATTATTATGTGTTCACTCCCTAAATAAAGCAGAATTAACAGCAGCTGCAGTACTGCTTCACTTGGGACCCTCTGATTTTGCATGCACGCATCACAGTATGGCAAACACTAGTTCAGGTCTTATGTCCAGAACCGGAGAAGAAGGGATCTAGATAAGTACTAGCAAAACAAAAAGCCCCGTTGATCCCAAACATCCATATGACAACCTGTCGAATACACCTATCCTTTCTTTTCACCAGCTGACATGGCAGGTTGTTTTCTCCTTCATTAAAAAAGTTAGTTTCAAGGGGGTCATTGGGGCCTGGTTGTGGTCACATCTCCTATACCCACTGTAGATATACCCCTGACAAAAAGGCCAAAGCACAAGTCTGGGAAAAATATTCAGGGATATCAATCTACTGATTTCTATTTGTTGCTTATCTTCAAATTTACAACATTTTTGTTTACCAAGGTCATTTCTGGACAGTGGACAAAGACCATTCTGAGACTGGAGGCATGGCAGAGAAGTCATAAGGTAATGATATAATATATCAGATAAGGTGTTTCCTGTTGCAGACAATGTAATATTTAAAGATTTTACTAGTGATTGTCACCCTCTCTGGTAGTGCTTATCCTCCTATAATATATAACTATTAAAGACTGAATCAAAAGTAATATAAGGTGGCATAAAGTAGGCAATATGCAGCTGGACAAGTGGACACTACTTACAAAGGAGCAAAAACTTAATGTATACACACAGAACAGAAGCCTAAAGGTGAAGTGGGGTAGGCAAAATGCTGACCTAAAGATTCATAGTATCTCTGTAGAGAACTGATGGAAATACTTGTGGTTTTATCAACCTTGAAATTCTGTTTTTACGTAACCATATTTCAGCATATTGTTCTTGTTAGAGAAACTGGATGTTTGAAATGCAAATATTGAGTAACTTTTTGTTGGGGGCTTTGGTATTTCATTTTGTTAACCATATGACCTCTGTATTTGAGATGGGATGGTATGACATTTTCTGCAACTTACCAGGAAAAGTCCCGGTGGGCCAAGGTGTCAGTGGGCCCTTATGCTGGTAGACATTTGGCCTATTTCATGGCCATTCCCAAATTCTATGAGAACAAAGAGGCTAATTAGATGGAATAATAGATAATAGTATGTAAAAGAAAGAGACTAGGATAATAGAGGTTGAGTGAGGAGAGGAAGAATAATAGTACTAAGAGTGGGCCTCTGGTCTAAGATTAATTGGTGGGCCCCTAGTCAAAGGTTTTTGGGTGGGCCCCTGGTGCCCCAGTCCGACACTGAACTTGAACCTAGGAGTAGTTCACCCTTTGGTTTGCCATTCAAATTTCAACTGGTCCACCCATTTCAGAGGCTTGCTTTCACAACTGATGCAATCCAATTTAGGTTGATATTTTCCATATTGTTTAAGCAGATTTGGTTAACTATAAATGTGAGCAAAGGTTGTACGGTTACAAACAATGAAACCCAGACCTTCTTTTGTATTAATATTTGCATTTTATTATACGCACGGAAAACTGTGGAACATTTATCTATTTGAGCTATGCTTTAACAGGTACAGCTGATATGCTAGACTTAGAAACCATCAACATTCCCAAAAATAGATGAGATGGGATAAAGAGTTTACATTTTTATCAGCGTGTTCTCCATTTGCTGAAGGTGGCAATATTTCAGAAGGTAAAATAAAAACCTGCTCATGATAACATACAAACACTGTAGACTGACATCCCATATTCTATGTTTTATAGTGAAAATATACAGTACCTTTAAACATTGCAGATCTCTATAAAATGTATAACATAGGACAGCCCATATTTCAAACAGAGGAGAAGGTGCTTACAGAAGAGTTTGTTACTAGATAGAATGAGTATCCCTTAAAGGACAGCTGGAAAATGGAATGAACCATCTTACTCTTGTTTCTTTTATTTAGCCATTTCTTCTAATTAGATTATTCTTTACAAACCAGAAAGTAAGGATGGAGCTGCACATTAGCTTCCCCTTAGTATGCACAGTCCTAAAAAAAAAAAAAAAAAAAGCCGCTTCTTCTAAAATGCAACTGAAGTGGCCCATTGCACCATTAAAATTACCATTTGTATACCAGAAGAATGTTTCAGAAACTCAAGGCAAGAAGCCGCGCTCCAAAAGTCAGACATCTCCTGGTTTCAAAAGAGCCATGCACATGTTCTAGAACGTATTATATATATTTATTTTATATATTGCCAAAATGTATAAATTTGCTTTTAGTTTTAAAACCTGATTGTACCTTCACTTAAATGTCAGCTCTGAGTTTCAACTCTTATTAAAGGTAAAAATAAGAGGTTTCTATATTCCATTCCTGTCAATGTGCACATATACAAGCAGAGGGATTTGCTTCACAGTCATTACTGTACTATAACTCTTTGCATCCTACAACAGCTAAAGTTTTAATAGCCTGAAAGTAGTATATCTGCAACACATGGGCAACCTGAGATTGCAGACTTTGGAAATTATATACAGATACCAAGCAGGTTACTCACAGAGTACCAATCGGCCTTTAAAGTGCAGTTCATATGCAACATTATAAGACTCACTGACTCTGATTAACTCAACTGACTTCATTTCAGCAGAGAAATAGTAGTAATCCACTTCTAACATTCTGAATGCCACATTCAGTGCTACCATTTGGTGTTTATTCCTGATCCCCTCAGGGTTAGTTGATATCTCTGCCTTTTCATTTTCTTCAATTCCCATTAGTCCAGTTAACCTACTTACTCTAAATTTAGCAACATATTTCCTGTTCGGAAACATACACTTTACATGCAATACAAATTATATATATACAGACATGAAGGAACAGCACGTATTTTACATCTCCCTATCCTTGAGTGTAGAAATATATTTATTTCCCAAAGCATGTCTCTGCATGGCCTTCCTGTTGAGGATTCTGGAAGCTTAAATGTTAAAGGAGAACGAAGCCTTAACAAAGAAGTAGGGTAGAAATGCTGCACATTATATTTTAGGATTCTGTACCAGCAAAAGGCACCCACACACCAGTGAATATTACTGAAGTTACTTCTAGTAGCACCCCATCTTCTTTTCTTTTGATTCATAGCACATGCTTTGGAATGATGTGAATTAACTGACCTTAGGGACTTAATCACCACATATATAGAATATAATTGTCACAATACAAGGCAGATTAGTAATTAATTCAGATTATCATTACATGGCAGCTCCACAACCAGCTTTAGAATTTAAAGGAAAACGATACCCCCCAAACAATGTAGGTCTCTATTAAAAGATACTGAGTAAAACAGCTCATGTGTAAAATCCTGCTTCATGTAAATTAACCATTATCATAATAATATAGTTTTTTAGTAGTATGTGCCATTGGGTAATCATAAATAGAAAATTGCCATTTTAAAAAATAAGGGCCGCCCCCTGAGATCGTAAGATTCACTGTGTACACATACAAACCACATGTAAGGTCACATGAGCCAATTAACAGACAGAGTTCTGCCTTTTGCTTCCTCACTTCTTCCTGTTACAGTTAGTGTTGTAGTATTTCTGGTCAGGTGATCTCTGAGGCAGCACAGATAGTCATGAAATGGTGGTTCAAGGCAAGAGATGTAAAAGGGCAATATTTATGTAAATATATATTCCAGTTTGGTAAGATTCTTTAATATGTCATTCAATTTGATATAAACTATCTGTTGCTTAAGTATTCATTTTGGGGGTATAGTTTTCCTTTAATAATAAGCACTTTAGCATTATCTTCTAAGACATGTGATGAACCACATCTAAACCTAAACTTAGCTTCTCAACAGCTGCCCAAGGCACACTGAGCATGTGCAGTGTCACAGACAAAATCTAAAATGGTGAGCTCCTGTGACAACTTGGAAGGCCTGAATCATTGCAGTTAAGTAGATGACGAACCTTTAGGTTGGTGCGGAAATTTCAGCATTTCTAGCCATGTTCATTTAGTTCTCTTTTAAGGATGGGTTGGTTTTATCGTTTTAGCAGTATCTTGAGCAAAGCAATCAGTCTCCACCCTAAATCTCTAATTCTGGGCCCCTTGTCTACTTTGTTATGGTAACCCCATAATGTAAAAACCTTTCCTGTAGCTCCCACTCACAGAAGTGTTGGTAAGTAAACTAAGAAGGAAAGGTCTGTTTTCATAATATGCTTTGGCCTCATATTTTATTGTCAACTAAAAAAATCATCCATTAAAATCATAACTATAAAATGTTTTATTTTCCTTTAAGTCTGATTTATATTCATTTTAAAATTTTTCCTTTCTGGTTCAGAGTAGAAAAAAAAGAACACTAGTTGGAAAAGGAAATAAACCATTACAAGTTTTCAATGTGTATATAATCCTTATATTACATGTTATGGTTTTGTGGTCCCTCCGATAACCCACTGCATCTCAGTGGCAATGTGTTTATTATTCCGGGATTAAAAGAAGAATAGAATTTTATAAAATACCCAGGAAGGTGTTAACCAAGGTTTACAGAATAACTGGGGTGGTGAAAGTTCCATTTCCCCCAGGCCACATTGCCTACCTACTAAATGTGATTAAAGACACATTGGGTCAGACCCACACAGCCACACCAAAGTTCAGGGAATTGTATATTCAGGAAAAGAGGGTAAAAAGTAATAATAAACAAAACCAGTTTCAAACATACAAACCACAAAATATGTAAAGTGCAGGGCTGATATAACAAAAAACTAAGACCCTCCAACATTGAGTTTACTCCTGAACTTATCCAGATATCATCTGGGCCTAAAGGCAGGGATAGTTTACAATCTTATATCTTGGGGTTTTGTGGGCTTTTTTTAAATTTGGGAAATTGCATGCAGGGCCCTCGGTTTTATTTTTATTCCTAAGGCTGAGTTCCAACCATAAAAACCATAAAGCGTGCGCCAGCAAATAACAGCAGTTACACATGTTAAAAATTGGTGATTGCATCCATGAATGTTCTAACAGTCTATTATTTATTTATTTTATTTGTAAGTTTTGCTTACTTTTATGTAGCGATGCTACAATCTACAGTTTGATTGAGGATTTGACTGAATTCAAGCAGGTCTTTGGAATCGGCCAAATCCTAAGTGTTGAGCCAAACTTCAAACCCTCAATATTATATAACTTTAAAAAAACGTATAGCTTATGTTTTGTCTGCCTTTTATTTTGCTATCTTTTTGTCCCCTGATAACGACCACTGTAGCGTTTAAACATGCTGGGCACTTTTCTAAACTTTAATTAAAAAAAACGATATGATGTGGACATAAAATTAGTGATAGAACAGCTTGTGTTCGAATGTGATTTTTCTGTAACTTCTGATACATGTCCCAGACATTCAGTTGGCAGGGAAATCAGGGCTGAAGGTCCCTGGTGTATTAGGACATTTCCTCTACGGCAGCCTCCCAATGCTGCATCTGTATCCGTGGGACTAGTCAAGAAGAGCTGTTATCAGACTCCTAGGAGTTCTGCCCATTTAAATGGGTGGGGTATGGGAAGTTTCTTTCTAGGTAGAAAAAATAATCCCATGTGCAGATTGTCGTCTGCTTGTCATAGCCACAGCTCATTAATGTAAACCAGATCTTGGCTTTACCTCTTGCCATCTCAGTGCCACTCATTCCAATCTCTGACTTCCTGCGTTTCTTTAGCTTGCTGATAACTGTAATATTTGGATAACACAATCTACAATAAAAAAAGTCTCCCAGCTGAGTTGAGGTTACCAGATCATGTGTTGCCCTGAAAAATACATTTATTACAAGCTTATTCCTTTTCTCAAGTGATCTGGTAACCTAAATATAAAGAGGGTGGTAGTTTAGCAACAGGTGGAGGTGTGCAGGTGAAGACCTCCCTTGTATGCATTTTAAAAAAAATCTTTTTCTGTTTTTTTTTTCGTATTTCCTATCTGTGCCAATTTTTTACTGCATGTAAATGAGCAAGACATATTCTCATACAAGTGAGCCTTTTGCCATACATGGCCATTATAAAAATCTGAATTTCTGGTGATATAATTCGGCAACAATTTTAGTCAATACATCCTAAAAGTTCAAAGGGAAATAGAGGGAAAAAAATTATTTTGGGGGTGAGGTGGGGGAAATATGAGTGGAAATGAATGGGAAATAAAAACATTTCCATTTTTACTTGAAGTAAGAATAAAATAAAACTTGACCTTTTATAAATCTGCCACTATATGTAACAGATGAAAGGACAGTTGTGTAGAACAAATACAATGGCTTTACTCCTACATTACCAGAGGGGGCAGCAAAGCTTCTTGGCTGCCGTGTCCTGAAAAGTCAGTAATACAGAAATGAATCACGCCCTGCAGTTACACATATTGCAGAGGTTTAATTTTAATCCATTAGGATAAAGACTCAATTGCATTTGAATTGTTCACTAAAGTTAACTTTAATTTGTTTCTAGTTCAACTTTGATAGCACTCTTTCCATGTAAAGAATTATTTGGGTATACCGACCTAGAGATTATAAACAGATGGGGTTGAACAGCATACAAACAAGAAAAAGTACTTTAGAAATCAGCATCAAACATCTATCAAACTCCAGAAAGGGCAGTCTGGTTCATGCTATCTAACGGCAACTATACACTATAATAAATTAGCATTCAATGGAAAATAGACCCTTTTTATAAGTCGGATTTATTTCCCATTAACTTCATTATGTGAACTGTTGTATGAGGGCTTAGTTGTTTTGTGGACAGAAGATTTCTTCCATTGATATGAGTAGCATAGTAGCTAGTGTTGCCACCTTTTTTGGAAAAAATACCAGCCTTCCTGTATATTTAGATTTTCCCCCTATTAATAACATTGGAGTCAAGCATAATTTTTACTGGTCAGGCCGGGATAATTCTGGCCAGGTAATAGTAGCTGAGGCCAAAAAAATTTCCATAAATATAAATTGAATGAACGCTATAGTGCTCTCTTGCACTAGCATTCAAGTATTCCAGGAAAATGATTACATCTGCTCATTACCCAAGGGCTGAACTATATAGAATATTTTTTTGGATGCCCTTGCATTGACAGATCTTATCCTACAAATTGAATGCATTCTATAAATAGTGTAACTGATAATAAAATCTAATCTGTATGCTGCATGTGTCAATGTGACTGGCTGACAACAGACAAGATAAAATCGTATGATGCACGATGACAAATGTTACCTTACAGGACATGGTTTCAATTTTGCAGCATCCCATACAATCCTGTGGTTTCGTGGCAGTTGCATGACACGATTATGTGGAACAGATAAGTCTATTGGAGCAAAGTCTCCCATGTAATTCTGCCCTAAAGATTATCTTCACACTGAGAGCTGCACACACTGCAATATTACATCATATAATCTGCAAATTTATAACTTCTGTTTATATTGCATGCTCTAAATGAAATTCTATACTTGGCATTGCATAAACATGTAACAATAGTGTAATTAGCAGGAATTAGTTATGCTGGCTACAACAGACAACAGTGCTTTAATAAGCATTAATTGGGGTGCAATTTTTCTCTTGCATATCCACATGTAAGCAGTTCTCTTGCTCTTCCAGATGTTGCCTTGACTTGCACAGTACCCCTTAATTGACAGTCCCGGGCCAAGCAGGGCAGTCACACTAGGCAATGCACATGTTGCTGGGGGCGAGTAAACAAGAGCAGGTGGCAAGGGGACAAGGGTCTGGACTAGAGGTTGGTGAAAGAAAAGTATGTACCTATTGCCCCCACAATGTTGCACCATAGGCATCTGTCTCTTTTGACTACCCCTAGTTCCGGCCCTGGGTGTTGAAGACTTTATTAAGTTCTACCATTGTCAACAGGTTACAGCTCCAAATGGCTATTATGACCAAAGGAAGTAATTTGAGTTAACTGTGCATTGACATTTGAAAACAGCTTGTTTTTAACACACTGATTCCTGCAGTAGTTGTGCGACATTTCATTTTTCAAGGGGGGCCCAAACACACCCTAAACACCCCACTGATGCCCCAACTCATGTCTCATTCCTTTGGGTTTGAGCAAATCACTTGTCACATGTTCGTGCTGATATTTTGCAATAACTGTTTTCATTGCTGAGTTGGTTTAGATAGCAATAGTTTTATAGGAAAAAATAATATAGCGCTATGTTCAGTAGTGCTTGATAAAATGTTTTTTTTATAGGTAACCTTCCTTCCTTTCCCCCTGCTTTGTAAATTATATAGTTAGAATGTTCCTTTCTTTTCTCCCAACTTTGCAGTACTAAGCGATAATGACTTTTATCTGCTGTGCCAATATGGGTCCTAAAGCCAGTGGCGTAACTAGATATTACTGGGCCCACATCAAATAATTTTTCAGGCCCCCAAAATTTTTAGCAGTTGACTTGTTTTACCAATATTTATTGAAACTGTATATGAATTAGGGCCTCGTGGGGCCCCTATACCTCCTGGGCCCCCCTGCAGGCGCAGGGTCTGCTTCCTCTATAGTTACGCCCCTGCCTAAAGCCCTTTTTCATTCCTTTTTTATTCCTAAAGCCACAGTTTGCACAACTGCAGGAATATTGCACCTAAACATTAAACTAAAGTATATACATAAAAATTAAAACACCTTTCATTTTTTACTTTAACTGATCTATTAAGATTTTTTTTCTTTACAAGCATGCAGACCGTGGTAGTAGTTGAAATGCCTATATTTCTACCTGTACCCATTATTAATATTATCTGCATAATGAAACATTATTTGTATTAAAATCAGTACTAAAACACATTATATATTAACATATATTATATGCCGCATGCAGCAAAGCAATGCCAGGAAAGTAGCGGAGGAATTCTGCAGAGCATGCCTAGTCCACCCAAGGTAACCTACACATTGGTTTTACTCCAGGCTGCTTCATTGGTTTTCCTGTTTTGAAGATCTGCTTCTTCAGCACTGACAGGGCTTTAGATTGTTGGGTTTCAACCAGTCTTCTGGAAAGACTGAAATATCAGCAATAAAATAAAGTTAGTGATTATTTTCGGATGTTATAGCTACTGTAATTTCTCTGTTTTTTTTTTTTTACATAATTAAGACCAATGACGCGTGGGCCAAAAAAAAATAACTCGCGCCCCCATGCCAATTCTCTTGCCTCCCTGTGTCCTTCCTCACAACTTGTGGCTGGTGAGGGAGGGATTCTTTAGAACTATATAGTGTCAGGATAAGCCCAGGATCGATCCCTGGTTTCCTGGGTTCTGGACACGGCACCTTGCCAGATGAGCCACCAGGGGCTCTTGGGGCTCATCATGAACTCTTGTTGTTACTTATGTTATCTGCCTGTTCACAGTTTGTTCTTCTGTTCCTCCCTATTCTCCACCCACCTCGTTTACCCTCATGTGTTCCCCATTCCCAATTACCTGCCCTTTATTAACCCCGCCCTGAGCTTTGCTCAGGGCTGAGTCATAAATGTTTCTGTGCTGTTGTATCCTGGATCCTGTGCCCTAAACGCTTTGGACTTTGATTACCTTGTTCCTGAAATCCTTGTTTCCTGTGTGAGTACCCCATTACCTCTTATCCCGTGGAACCCCTGTTTTGACTTTGGCCTGACCCTATCTTCACACATTCACACACTATGGTCAAGTCAGAGCTGAAAGGCAGATCTCAGCGTGCAGAGAAATGCAAGCCGAGTCCGCTCCCCCACTGCTCCTCCTCCTGCACCTGGCCGTGTGCTGGCAGATGCAAGTGCGACGGATTTCAGAGCCGAAACGCAACATTTTGCATTTCACACTGAAATCTGCCCTGCCTGCAAAAGAGAAGAGGAGCAGCCGGGCAGCGGATTCTTCACCAGAGGAGAATCTGTATTGTCTGGCCATAGCGTTATGAGGTTGTCATTGTGTTGTTTCTTAGCTGTAAATACTACAACAAAAAGCCTACTAAACTCAGACTGGAATGTCAACACTTTTAGTCACAAAACTCAGCAAATCCAGTTGTTTTTAGATTTACCTATAGTAGATATACCATGACCTGGATGAATGAAAATATTCATAGTCATTTTGGTCACAAACTGCACTTCTGCCACTGTTTATAAAGTATTACATATGTATAATAAATGTGAGTGTTTTATATAGTAAAAACCCATCTGTGTAGGATAAATACCTTCTCAACTATTCCTTAAAACATACCTACGGCATGAAAAGGTCAATTTCCCCTCATAAAATGAATTCAGAGAATGGGCACAAGACTGCAATAAGTGTGTCATCTTTGTGCTGATTTCCCTTGTCCTGCTGCCTCTACAGAGACCCTCAGGCAGTTGCCTGGTATAATATTACCCTTAGATGCTTCATATTATCAATAACCTCTCCCAGCTGGACTATACAAAGCATAAGGTTTAAACGTGTCCTGTGTAACTAAATAGAACTCTGATCTTTCCTAGAAAGTAATCTGCCATGTGTAGCCCAGTCAAATCTGCCAGCAAATTCTTGATGTAAGCATATTGTGCCTACATGTGGAGGGAAGGTGACATGACCTTTGCCGCGCTGATGTAAGCTGCAAGATCCAAAGTCATGAATCAAAACAGACTCCTCTATCAACAACCCTTGTACCGTAACAATTCAAAGTATTTGTTAGTTCAGTCCAACAAAATGACGTGAAATCTTCCAGTTGTTGAACAGCAAGTTAGATATTCCTAAGTCCATGATTTTGGAAGCTCTAGTTTTGAAATCCTTGCTTAAATCCACATCAGTCAGACCAACAAGTCTGCATTCCTTTAGGGTGGTCACACTGGTCTATTTAAATGGTGTGGAATATAGGATTCGATTGAGTTAATTCACGAATCTCTTTATTTAAAACCCACCAGTCACCCAGTTAATAAAATTGCTATTATTATAATCATCATCACTTATTTATAAAGTGCCAAAATATTCTGCAGTGCTGTATAATAAATGGGTTTATACACTGCACATACTCAATTACATACAACACCCCATTAACCAATACAAAGGGTAAAGAGGGCCCTGTTTAAAATAACTTACAATGTAAAAGTTGAAGATGTATGACATATATATTGGTTGTCTCATGGATATCTCCTGCAAACCAACCAATCGAAATGACAATCATATTAAAACAAAAGCTGGCCATACACTGGATCACCCGCATTTCATGTGTGCTGAGGGTCACCCACATGTGGTTTAAAAATGTCAGGTTGGCTGTCTGATATAAGTCAGATAATGGTTTGAAAATCATCTGACTGTATCAGGCATAAGCCTCTATTGTGAAATATGGGCATACTTTTGCTAATACAGAGTGTCATATTTGTAATATTCATACAAATCAGACGCACAGCCAAGGGAGGTCCCATTCTTATTAACAATACACTTCCCCAATTACTGCACATTAATACCAGTTAACACCATTATCCTTCCATATACCTTATGTCCTGTGTGTTTTCTTTCTTGTACATAGAAAGATGTATTTATTTGTGTCTCTGGGAGCTCCTTGTACCCTTGTTGCCAGTTTTGAGTTCAACTCCTGTAGCTATAGCCCTGCAGTCAAAAGCCTAGACAGAGAAAGGCCAGCCATTCTATTGTCAAACCAACAGGATAGTATGGAGGTCCTTTGCCCTTGTTTAAATGGGTGACTTTTGGCAATTCATTTTATTCATTAAAGGAGCAGTAACACCAAAAATGTACATTGTTTTAAATTAATTAAAAAGGAATGTACTGTTTAAGGCACTGGTACAACTAGTGTGTTTGCTTTAGAACCACTACTATACTTTATATAAACAAGCTGCTGTGTAGCCATGGGGCAGCCATTCAAAACATCAGTTACATGGCAGATACCAGATGCACTCTGTAGAATCCCATTATATTTTATTACAGAGCATATCTGTTACCTGTTAAGTAGCTTGAGCCTTTTCTCCTTTTTTAGCTTGAATGGCTGCTGCCATTGCTACACAATAGCCTATTTACATAAAGTATTGTATTCTAAAGCATAGCCAATGCATAGCAACAGTATGTTATGTTTAATAACTGCTGCTTTTTTTAATGCTTTTATTTTTTGGTGTTCCTGTTCCTTTAACTGTTAGCTTTAATTAGAAGGAGTCACTGCATTTTCAGGAATTCACAAGATATAATGTTCATATAAGCCACACATACAAAATTTCCGAGCATAATTCTGCAACATCTGGTTGTTGATTTAGTTTTATAAAATCAATATTATTTTACAAAATTATAACTAATACTTTGCAGAACAGAAGAGTTGCTGCCAGCTACAGTTCATCATGACTGATGCTGACAGAATCTGCTGTGTTTTAGATTCTGCTGTATGCTGTAACTCCACCAAAAGAAATCACAATATCTAATACTTTCTGTCTGTTGTATTGGTTTTACTGGGCAACTAAACTGACCAATGTGAATGTGGCCTAATAATAATTATGTAGCAGATTGGGAAAAATAATAAGAATGAACTAATGCAAAGCAAAAGAGACCACAAACCAATAATATAACATTAATAACTACACACCTCTATAGCTGACTGCATAGACACTCAAAAGGGTTATAAAATGTTATAATCTTACAATGAATGATGATGGAGTATTGGGAATTCAGCACATCTCTAGTGAATCTATTTTATCTGAGCTGCTGTAAAAGGCCAAATTGCAGAAGACAAGTGCAAAGTTCCATGTTTGTTTGCCAACAAAGCACCTTTCCCCTGCCTTTTGAGCCTTATTATGAACACCATGTAATGGACAGCCCGTTGCAAACATATACTTGCTGTTTACCAACGTGCCATTCTGAAGGCCATATTAGTAAGGTTTGGTCTCACTATGGGACACTCAGAACAATCAAGCTCTATCTGGCTAGTTCAGTGATGATCATTGTCTTATCATTTGAACCTTAAGATAACCAAATGTGTACAGGTTGCTACTTGGTCCCTCCAGAGCGAGTGTGCAGTTTATTGGACTGTGTATGGGGCCCTCAAAATGGCCAGTCTGACTGAAGTCTGGCTAAAAAACAATTATGAAAAATGAAAAACAATTGCTGTAAAGTGCTGTGTGTATATCTCAATAATAATTATACTTTATTTAACATTCTTTGTCCTCATTGATTGCGTAATACTATACGAGATATGTTTATGGTCCTTGTTACTCTAGTGTTTGCAATTAGCGTAATATACAGTATAATGGCCTATAAAGATTCCATAAGAAGCTCCGCTGAGAGCAGTTGCCTAAGGCAGTCCCCTTTTTTAACTAAAATTATTTCTGCTGTAGATCCTTGTTTATCCTTGCAGGGGCTCACATTTCACACTTGGGCCCTGTTATGTAATCTGATTTCTATTCTTTAGCATTTAAACAAGAAACAGACTTTCAGCTTGTATTTAGCCCCAGGTTTACCCATCCCCAGAATCATCTACAGCTTACTAACAGTTTATATTTCCACCTGCACATCTCAGCCAGCACAGAGGCATCAGAAGGAATAGGAACACTTGAGAAAGGCTGGGTGATGAATGCAGAATGGCTGCAAGTCTTCCCATAGGTACGTTTCCTCTCCAGGAGAGATGGGTAACTGAGAATGTCTTGTTGTCTGGTCCACTTTCCTCCTGGATAAGAAGTTGGTGCTGGGCATGAGGCACATTCATGAGTATCAACAGTGTCCCTGTGCCACTGCCTATGTGAGTGGATTTGCAGATAGTCCTCATCTACAGAGGGAGGAGACAATGGTCCATGTGCACAGCATCCATATTAACTTGGTAGCATGTTTAGACCTGTAACATATGCAAGAGGCAAAGCTCAAACAGCTGTTCTCTCTGAACTAAGTCATAAAGTTACTATACTATTAAGTGATGGAAGCATGTTATCTATACTCTATGATCCCTAACCCTTCATTCTTACTGCTCATTACAATGCACCCTCTCTGGAAGGGTAATGCTTGCACATTCATGCTATAAATATGGAAGAAAAACAGAAAGTTTGGGGGCATGCTTTATACATTGGCAATCAAGAGTTTAATGACAACTGAAGGTGGGACATCCGTTTCAGACGGCTGTTGACAAATTCACTTTGCCCTACTACAGACTTTATTAAAGGGTATTCCTTCTTTATAGAGTGTCCTATTTTTTGCAACTATTCAATTGGTGTTCATTTTTAAAAAAAATCATTTTTTAAAAAACACTTTTTCTCTGGAATGCTACAGTTTTATATTTTTCTAACTTAATATGCCTCTATCTATCTATCTATCTAAACCCTGACGACAGCTCCTGTGCGGATCTGAAACGTTGGACATCAAATAAACCTCCACTTCATCAATTTATTTTGTTTTGTTGACTTGTTGTAAATAACGCCTAGGTGTGCTGTCATTCCCTGCATTTTACTACTAATACTCACGGACTGGCACCCAGGTTTCGACACATATATAAAATAAACAAACTGCACTCCAAGGACTTCAAAATGCCTAAAAACATTATGGAGAGAATTTAGAAGTATCTAAATGGCAACAGTATCAAGTCAGCATTTTTCAATCAGCATGAAATATCTCAAATCTGTTATCTAATACTTTATCCATCTGTTACGTTAGTCCCCACTAAATAGAATGCATATTTCAGAGACACCATAAATTGAAAGTTTACTTCATTATTCAATCATTCAATAGCCAAATCTGATTGGCTGTTGTTGCCCCGCCCCTTTTTTTCCTAATTGTGAACCACAGTCACTCAGTGACTAACATACCAAAGTTTGGGAATGCTGTCATTTAATGTGTAAAAATGGCAGCATTTCTATTTTTTTCTATTGAAAATCAATGAATGAAATTTGATTGGTTGTTGGTGGCTCTGCCCACTTTTTCTAAACTTGAAGTGGAAACCCCCAGCGACCACATTTGTGATATTCAAGGTCCCTGACATCAATACTGAGAGAATGGCAGCCTTCTTAATTTTTCCCATTAAAACCAATCAAAGAAATCTGATTGGTTGGTTTTGGCTCCACCCACTTTTCTTAATTTTAATCCCAGTCCCCCAGTGACCAACTGTGCCAACTTTGAGGAGGCTGCCATTAACCGTCTAAGAGCGGCAGCAGTTTAAAATTTTCCTATTTAATTGAATGGCTGAAATTTGATTGGCTGTTGTAGACTCCGTCCACTTTTTGTAAATTTTGGCTGCAGTCACCCAGTGACCCACGGTGCCAAGTTTGGGAGCTCTGGCTTTATTACTGTGAGAATTACAGCTGTTTACATTTTGTCATTGAAGTCAATAGGGAAAATCTGATTGGTTGTTTGCGGCTCCGCTCACTTTTTTGGGTCCCCAAAATAGGACAGAAAAGTCACAACACCCCATTCCCGAATAAGATGAACGGTTTGACACCTCATTCATGGGTCTGCGACAAACTAATTATTCAATAAATTCCCCATTATAAGTCAATGGGGCAAATTTGGGGACCTCTCCTGCCCCGGGGGTAAAACTTATACCCTCGTGTGGGGTATCATCTGACACAGGTCGCAAACCTCTTCAAATGTGGTAAATTTAACGTTTCTACAAGATTCCCTCTCTGCACTAGAATCCGTCAAAAGTTGGCCTCAATGTTAATCTATGGGACTTTTTGGGGTTGTTAATTGCCCCGAAGGGGCAATTAACCACCCACCCCTTAGAAAAGTCATACCACCCCATTCCCGATTAAGCCGCACGATTTGACACCTCATTCATGGGTCTAGGACAAACGGTGCGGGACTAGTTACGCGCCAAACTTTAATACGGAAGAAGAATAAAAATAAGTTTGCAAGATAACAGTAGTGATGCTTTGCTTCGCAAGCACCACTAAAAAAATAAGTTTGCAAGATAACAGTAGTGATGCTTTGCTTCGCAAGCACCACTAATGAGGCAGGAAAGGAAAGAAATATAGGCAAGACTACAGGGCAATAGGAAGAAAGATACATACAGGTGGACTGAAACAGCAGGAGGAGTAGTGGTCTATGAAGGGGTTCTAGATATCCAAAGTGTAGGAGCAACCTCCTGTCAGAGCAGGAGACCTGGAGAAGTAAATGGGAACTGAAGTCCTGTGCCCCCCTGGACCCTGAGAAGCATAAAATCTACCCCCCCCTCCTCCACACTGCAGCCCCTCTTACCTCTCACACAAGTAACTCACATGCAGCCTACCCCTAGTTCGGTGTTACCTCAGTGAAAAGTGGGTGGGTTCTCTGAAGTCAAAGTGCCGCACTCGGTTACGCACGCGCGTCCCTGGTTACGCACGCGCGTCCCCGGTTGCGCACGGTTACTCACGCGCGTCCCTGGTTGCGCATGGTTAAGCACGCGCGTCCCCGGTTGCGCACTGCTGCGCAGGGGCCGAAGTGGCCGGCCAGGTTGCCTAGAGCTCCCGCACTGGTCTCTGTGCTACAAGCAGAGGGGAGACTTGAGATGATACCTGGGACGACAGCAACAAGGGGGAGGTGAGTGGCCAGAAAAAGGATTCTCATATTTGGAGATGGAATATTTCATTACCCCAAGCACCATATGCTAACAACGGGGCATGACCGAAATAAATGGCAGAATAATATATTGCTATATCATTAACTGGACATTTACTGTAGCGACTTAAAATTCTGTCACCCTGACACAGACGTTTATTTTAGTGACTTTTAATTCCCATGGGGATGGTACAATGGTCCAGCAATTAAGTATCAGTGATTTCAGCAGATACACTTTGATTAAATATCCAGCTCTCCTTTCTCTCCACAGAAGAAATAATGGCTTCAGTGTTTTGAGTTTTGATTGGATCCAGATCTTACAATTTAACTTGGCCAACTTCCCTCATGCTACTGACTGCTGCCACTATTTATATGTGTCTCATTTACTGTCTGTTGCACAGAGAACACTGGGTGTGAGTCTGAGAACATTTGCCAGTCAGGTCCAGACTGGTAGATTCTGGCAAATGGCCAGCTGTAAGATGCCATAGACAGTCCCTATTTATTATGTCTAGGGGGTTGCTTTTTGGGCCTCTGTGTAATTGAAATGCAAGGGCCTATTTTGAAGGCCAACCTGGACCTGGAGTCAATATATCAAGTGGCGAACTCATTATGAGCAACACTGTAAGGGATCAATCAAGAACAATGGTTCTAATTGCAGTCTCTGGTTTTACAAGTCACAGGGACAGGCTAATCAATCAAGTCTTTGCTGACCAAGTTTATGGGGATGTAGGCTGCCCTATTCTCTGCACAAACTTGGCATTTGTAGTGCTCAGTTATATGTTTGTATGGGCCAGAGTTTGCATGCACAGACCTGAGACCCTGAACTGGGATGCTGAAAATGTGGCCACAATGAACTTAATAGAGAGGAATTACTTGCCGGCTTTACCTTGGTCTCTTCCAATATTTAATATGCTCCATTCTCTACTGAGAGAGCTATGAAGTTACAGTGAGAGCTGTGAAGATGTGGAATTCTCTCCCTGAATCATATTGTACAGGTTGATACATTAGATAGCTTTAAGAAGGGGTTGGATGGTGTTTAGCAAGTGAGGGAATACATGGTTATGGAAGACAGCTCATAGTACAAGTTGATCCAGGGACTAGCCATTTTGGAGTCAGGAAGGAATTTCCCCCCCCCCCTCTGAGGCAAATTGGAGAGGCGTCAGAAGGTTGCAGGGTCTGCCCCCTCTATAATTAGATCCCTGGCAGTGGCGTAACTACTCACCGGTGGGCCCTAGTACATGATGGGCACCCAGGCCCCCCTGTTGTGCCCTCCCCCCTATGAATCGAGTGCTGGAGTGCTTCTGACATGCACGCTATAAAATATCCCCCTGCCCAGCCGCCAGTGATAACCATATCTGGGGGAGCAGACCTTAGTGCGATCAAACCTCCCCGCACCCCTGTAAGTTACACCACTGATCACTGGAAATAAGCTGTTTGCATAAGTGGACTGTTCCACTCAAATATTTGCAAAGAGGCATATTTTGAAGCAATAACAGCTGTTAAAGTAAATATGCACCAGCTCTGCACAATTTGAGTGACTGTGGCACATTTTTTACAGGCAAGTTTTCTTCAGTTGTTCAGGTTAGTGAGTCAGAAGGCACCTGATCACCACAGTTTTTAGATAGCAGAACAGTTTCTTCTTTGGCCATTTACTGAGCCATTGTAGGACACTCACCTATTTGTTGTTGAACCACTTTAGTGTTACTTTGCCTTGTGTACTGGATTAAGTCAAAGTTAAAATTTGACCCAAATTATAGCAGCCTGAAACCAATTCTTTTGCAGTATTTCCCTTTATTTAGCACCATTAATTTTTTCTCTCATTTAAGGACTCTAATTGCTTGTGGGAATGATATGATATTTGCACGGCACAAACTGTGTTTCCGGTAGAGTTGGGTGGGAGAGGTTCTCCTATGATCCTTTCTGCAGTTTTTACTATCCGCTGCAGAGATTTCTAAGTTTCCAAACCAGACCGTGATTTAGTTGCAGAGAACACTCTCAATGGTACCTCGATAGAATGATGTGAGAATGGGAGGGGGAAGACTGTCTTTTTTTTAGCTTTTGTTGATGTTTAGGGTCCAGGAGAAGTCGCCTGCCATAAGCACTCCTAGGAACTTCACACTGTTGACTCAACTGTCGAGCCATTGATGTACAATGGTAGGTGAGCAGCAGAGTTATTTCTAAAGTCAACAACCATCTCTTTAGTCTTTTCAACATTTAGGGGCATATGTATCAAGAGTCGAATTTCGAATTGAAAAATCTTTGAAATTCGTATTCAAAAAGACCAACCAAAATGAAGTTGAAGTTTTTTTTTGGTTGATTAGGTCCGTTTTCGATTGAATAGGTCCGTATTCGGCCAAATTAGAATCGTGCGAATTGAAGGAATAGTGCATTCGATCAAATTCGATTCAAAGTTTTTTCCAAAAAAAACTTACATTTTTCAAAGTTCACCAATTGACTCCCCCATAGGGTAAAACTGCAATTCGGCAGGTTTTAGATGGCGAAATGGTCGAAGTCGAATTTTTAAAGGGACAGTACATAATACATTTCGATATTCGATTTTCTGAATTTTTTTCAAATTCGAATCGAATTTGGACTATTCCCTAGTCGAAGTACACAAAAAATAGCTTGAAATTCGATTTTTTTTTCTTCGAAAATCCACCTAGACCTTTGATAAATCTGCCCCTTAGAGTCAGGTTGTTGTTCTGGCACCAGTCTGTCAGATGTTTTACTTCTTCTCTGTATGCAGACTTTTCCTTTTTCCTAATAAGACCCACTACTGTTGTATCATGATGTGATTTGCACTGTACTGGGCAGTGTAATCATGTGTCAGAAGGGTGAATAGAAGTGGGCTATGCACACATCCTTGGGGCGAACCTATGCTCAGTCTTAGGACCCTAGAGGTGTGATCCCCTATTGATACATATTGGGGGGGTTAATTAAATTCAAAGGATATATTAAGGGGTTATCCTAAAAAATGTGGGCACTTATTTACTTGCATTGGTGATGTTTGGTACATAAGCAGAACAAACCTAGGTCCTGATGGCGTGTGGGTAAAAGAAATCCTACAAAAATAGAAATCACAACCAACTGGATCTAAGGTTGGGGTACCTAAATTCATTCCACTGGCCCTGGAGGAAGCCTGTGAATTTGATGACTTATGATGGCTGTTGGACACTTAGGGGCAGATTTACTAAGCTCGAGTGAATGGTTCGAATGTCAAAAAGTTCGAATTTCGAAGTAAATTTTTGGGTACTTCGACCATCGAATAGTCTATATTGGACCATTCGACTTCGATTCGAACGATTCGAAGTAAAAATCATTCGACCATTCGATAATCAAAGTACTGTCTCTTTAAAAAAAACTTTGACTTCATACTTCGCCAAATTAAAGCTACCGAAGTGCAATGTTAGCCTATGGGGACCTTCCACAGCACTTTTGTAAGTTTTTTTGGTCGAATAGAAATCCTTCGATCGATCGCTAAAAATCGTTCGAATCGTTCGATTCTAACAATTTAATTTTTAAGTTTTAACATTTTATTCGAAGTTTTTTCATTCGATGGTCGAATTTCGAACTTTTTTGTACTTCGAAATTCGACCCTTAGTAAATCTGTCCCCGTGCTAATTAATGTGATATGTTTATATGCAAGGATGGCCCTGTAATATTTATGAGTTCAAGTTCAAAATTTGTCCATGTTTTGTGTATGAACGTGTTCTTGCTTTTAATTCGGTATGAATAAAGGATGTGTTTTTAAATTATAGATCCAGTTGCTGGTGAGCTCCATTATTGTAGGATTTCTTTTACTTCTGAACCATCTGGTTCTACAGGTGTTCTACTATCTCTGGACTGATTGTTTCACATTAAATTGCCTCCCATTTAATTAGAAACAATATTATTTTCAGATCTCGGTATTAATATTTTCTGTACTGAAGGGGGCTTTGCCCCCTATGTTATAGTATTCACTGTCCCTAGAGAAAGATGAGTGTAGTAAAGTGGTTTAATGCCCCTCGTGCCATAGCCATGCTGGCAGAAGTTTCAAGAAAGGGTTAGATGATGTTTTATTCCAAGCTGAAATTTTTTGGCATCAAAATATTTTGTACTGAGTTGATTGTTGTAATAGCTGTTGGCAACACTTGCTGGGAGTTGTTGTTCAGCCAAAGCTTGGGGGGTAGAAGGCTAGACACACACAACTTGTGAACATTTGTAGTCCTGCATTTAGTGCAAATAAGTGCTGTTTTTAAATAAATGTTAAAAGATGTAAGAAGAGCTTAACTGTTGTCACCAACCGTGACCATGTCATGCATACATATGCCTTATTCAGTATTGTCTTATGTCAAGAAAGAAATGTGTAATAAAGAAAAGTGTAATAAACTAGACATACTTTGGCCATGAATCTTGGCCAAAAATAACGCTTTGGAGACATGTGTGCTTGGATTGTTTGTGTGCACGAGTTTAAGGTATAATTTTAAACTGTATAGATGTATAGTCAGTAACTTCTAACTCTTGGCAGAGCCAGACCAAGTAATATTGGCACCCAAGGCAATAACACTTGACCCAGGAATTGCATCCTAGAACTCAAACTCCATCCTAGAACTCAAACTCCATTGCCTACCCCTGGTTTTTGGTCATCTGAAGGAACAGAGCAAGCTTTTTGGTGCAGGTGACAGGACTGTCTGAACCCAAGGTGCAGTGGGAAAAATAAAGCTGGCCATACACTTTGAGATCCACTCATTTGGTGAGGTTGGGCTGATCTGACCATTGGCACAGGGTTAGCAATCTGACTAAGAAAACCCACTATGCAATGTTCAGCCCCATATACAGGCCTATATGCTGCCTTCTCAGGCTGGAGGTGCCTAGTCGTCTGCTTTTTTCCCTTGTGTATGGCCAGCTCAAGTTTACTGGCTTACTTGAAACCAGGCATTATCATTGGAATGGGTTGTTTGATTATGTTATATAGGTGGAATGATCACTCAGTGTAAAATATGGTCTGGACATTGAAATAAATTCAATACATTTCCCATCCAATGCGATATGACTGATGGACTGATGGATGTGAACACTCCATGCTGCATCTTCTCCAATGTGATAAAATCTGATGGTGTCTGACTTTTTTTTTCATTGAAATACATTAACTTTTGGATATATATGCATGGGCAAACTACACCATCTGGCTTTCAGATTTGTCCCGTCCATAGACTCTTACCTCCACTTTTATAGAGCCTAAATTGATGTGGATGTACATAGATTGAAAGGTATCCGTTTAGTAACACCTTAAAGCTATTTGGAACATAGTCATCCATAGCTATCCCTTTAAAGGAGACCCATCACCCAACAAAATTATTCCAAATCCTATTTTATCATGTTAGTCAAGCAAGATGAACTTTAATTACACTGTATAAATGATATGAATCTTGTTTCCTTCTGTCCGGGATATTCATAATTGTAGCAAACAGGCAGGAGCCATTTTGTGGACAATGTTATTAAGGCAAGCTTTGCATCATCTTGCACCAGAATGGGGGACCCAATGTCCATCCCCATGCCCTGGCTACACAATTAAACGGTGAAGAGAACAGGGGGAGTGGGGAGAGCAGTGACATCTAGAAAGTGTTGAATGGAAAGTAAAAGTAGTTGCTTGCCCGTCTCTATGCCTAAGGCATAGAGGAGGGGCAGTCAATATTAGATTGACAGCTGAGATTTTTAAATGAGTTTATAAAAGGTATGAATGCTTTAATAAAAAAAATTACAACAATTCTGCAAAGATGAGTGGGCCAAAATTCCTCCAGAGCGCTGTAAAAGACTCGTTGCAAGTTATCGCAAACGCTTGATTGCAGTTATTGCTGCTAAGGGTGGCCCAACCAGTTATTAGGTTCAGGGGGCAATTACTTTTTCACACATGAAAATGTAGATTTGGATTTCTTTTCTCCCTAAATAATAAAAACCCTCATTTAAAAACTGCATTTTGTGTTTACTTGTGTTATCTTTGACTAATAGTTAAATGTGTGTGATGATCAGAAACATTTTGTGTGACAAACATGCAAAAGAATAAGAAATCAGGAAGGGGGCAAATAGTTTTGCACACCACTGTATAAAAAATATTATGAGAACAAAACAAGCCCATATGATAAATCCCTGCAGCACGTTCCAAGTACTGAATGAAATAAAAAATCAGTTACTCCGTTTTATGTACAGTATATGAGACGGAACGGAGCTGCTTGGAAACTCTGTTGTGCAGTTATGGGCTGGTGAAAACTGTGAGGGGTGTTGCCGGCAGTGACCACAGCAGCGGATGTACTTATGTGTTTGGTGGGTCCCTGGGGTGAGATTCTCTGGTAGGCCCAAGAGTTATCATTTGGCTTACTGATAAAGTAAAAAAGTTAAAGGACTGACAGTATGTCTGACAAATGACTGGCTACAAATCTTCTTCACAGGCTTGAAGTAAGTGAAGATAAGCTTCAGGCCTCTGCATATCTGTGATACCAGAAAGTTCGAGCAACAGCAGATGTGTTTTCACACTTTATACAAAGGAATGAATGGTATCATATGGTTTTGATAGTAAATGTATCACAGGCTCATAGCTTATTGTGAACTGTCTTCTTATCTCAAATTAAGTGTTTTGGAATTATGGGAAAGTAAATGGCAATAAAAATAAATAAAAAGACACCTTTAAGTGTGAAACTTCTTCCGGAATGTTGTGCACAACATATGTACAAACAGATATAAACATGCTGAAGCTTTATACACTGGTGTTCTGTACCAATTTAGGTAACCAGGTTTAGAAAAGACTGTAAACATTTCAGTGAAGTGGGTGGGAGGTAGGTGGCCACAAACCTTGTTTCACTGCTGGTCACTGGTTGAATCCCCTAGTAGCATTCAACTGCCACTTTGAGTTCACCTTGAGCTCATGGGCGCCACTTTCCAGATCTCGGTTCTTCTTCTGTAGGTGAGTGTCAAAGGAAGGGAGAGAACCCGAAGAAGAGCAGAGATCCAGAAGATGATGCCCATAAGTGCCACTGAGCTTACTCTGCACCGATAAGAGAGCAAACTCCTATGGGCACTTTCAGGGGGTAAAGAACTATGCGGGGTGAAGCAGGGAGGGGGGACTAATTAGTAGTAGGTAGGGGCTTTTCTTATTGGGGGGTTATTTCTCCTTAGGTAGGGCAGAGTCACCCGAGAAGATTCGGGGAGATTTAGTCGCCCCGGCAGCAAATCGCCACTTCTTTGGGCAACTAAACTGCCTCCCCGACGGCTAGAAACTAAATTGCCGACGGGATGGCACTCGGAGCACTTTGTTTTCCGAAGTTGCCTGACGTTTCCTCGTGAGGCAACCTCGGAAAACAAAGTGCTCCGAGTGCCATCAGAGGTATCACCATTTATGTATATAGTTACAGAGAGCTTTATAATAACTTTATACAAACAGAGGTCACAAAGGTTAAGCAAGGAAATTAGAAGGATCTGCTCATAAGAGCTTCAGTTCTAAAGCAATGGAGCAAGTATCTTTATATTGCTTTTAATCCCAAGATTCAACTGTGTTTACATTAGGGAGTGGTGGGGGCCCCGTTGACTAATATTTAAGGAGTACTATGCTTGGCATCAATGTAGTGATTGTTATTTCCATGCAAAGTCTAGTATTAACTGAAGCGTTAATTCATATTTTCACTGTCAAAATCATTTTAGGCCCTTACAGTATACAGCTCCCATGCACATAATGTGGCAAGGAATGGAAAGTATGACTTTATACTAATGTGGTGGGGGAGAATATCCAGCGGAAGTGTTTCTGGCAGCACCAGAGAAGTAGAGGTAGGTCAGACTTCTTTATTTTGGGAAGAGAATGAGGTCATCAGAAAGGAAGTAGCAGAAATTATACTTTTTAAATGGAAGGAGTGGGAAATCCTACAACTAGAGCTTTGGTAAAAGGCTAATGAAAGACTATTGGACTGTTTACCCCTGCACTGGATTTGAATTGCACTTTAATGACAGCTTTGGGAAGCTGATCCACTGGACATAGCATTACTTTTATTTTAGCAGTTACCTGCATTTACCTAAGAGTTTAATAAACAAACCTTACTTTGTATATATCCCGGCATCCTTGACAGCATTAAAAAAGGGCACAAGCCCACATTGAAAATTCATGTAAACCTGCTCACTTTTGCAATTTACATTATTCAAGTGGTTTCTGAAATAGCAGATTTTTACCCAATACTAGGGCTGGAGAACTTGGAAAACTGGGTTGAACTGGAGCAAAGCAGCTTCCCCCTATTGTCAGAACAACTTTAAAATAAAAAGCAGACATGGAAAGAACTGTGGAATGAGACATCCCTGAGAAGCTGCCTGCATAATCAGTTAACCCTACAGCTGGCAGTAAACTCTGAAGGAGAGATGAGGAGCCAAAAGCCTGGTATTAGCTATCAAAAACAGAAAAACCCCCACTAAAAACAGATAGCGTTAATTGCTCAGAAAAGCACACTGGAGAAGTTACATTAGTTTTCTATTTGGGTTATGATCCTCATTAATAAAATATATTTGTTTCCCCCTACCGAACATGCACAGACTATGGAAAATATTACTTTATAATACTGTGTATATTAGCATACCAAGGGCTATGTCTGGTGACCAAACCCAATGTATGTGTTAAAATAATATATGCATGTATTATTATGGCAGACTGGAATTGTCTGTGGACATTTACCAGCCTTAATTATACAGACAGACCAGCCAATCAAAAGCATGTGTGGCTTGTGTTGGGATCACTTACTGTAGATTTCACCGAAGTGCACGTCCTGGATTGAAAAGGAGATGGGCCAAAATGATGCAAATTGACACTTTTATGGGAATATAAAAAATGTGTGCAAATGTGTAATTGTTTATTTGCAATCGCCAGAAGGGCATCTTGGAACTGGGTGTTTGGGCTACTTACTAAATGCAGCATTCAAAGCTATAAATTGCCCTGTGTGGTGATGATGCGAGGGGTCAGCAAAAGATCGACCGTCACAGACCATAACCTGAGACCTCCCAACTCGACAGCTCTATTTATAGACGTGCCTGACCCGCCCACCAAAAACTTTATGAAAAGTGTCCAGGCAAGCATGTGCCTATGAACAGAGGCTGAAGCAGTCATTGTAGGGTCACAGACAAGAAGGAAGGAAGAGCTTAATATCCAAGTCTGGCAGCCTTATGCAGAAGGAGGCCCAAACACAACCGACCCATTGGTTTCAAGTGCCATTGCACTTACTGTTCTTTAATAGAGAGTATCCTTTCCTGCCTGCAGAATATGTAGGAACAGAAAGTGAAGTCTTGGTGAGAGGGCAATTAGAGGAATATATTTATTAAAGGGTCATTCACCTTAAAAACTTTTTTCAGTTCAGTTGGTTTCAGATAGATCATCAGAAACAGACTTTTCCCAAACATTTTCTAATTGTGACCGTTTTTCTAATATTGAAGTGTAAAGTTTCATTTTTAACCTTCTAAGACAGTTCAGGGGGGGGGGGTGGCCGACTCTTCTAACTGTTCTAAATTGATAAATTTCTTATGTTTTTCCCTGATTGAGCAGAATCTCTGGGTTTCATTAAAGGGCATGTAAAGGAAAAAAAATAAAATCCCATTCTTACTTTATTTAATAAAAAAGAAACCTATCTCCAATATACTTTAATTAAAAAAATGTGTACCATTTTTATTAGAAACCTGACTGTATGCAGTGAAATTCTCCCTTCATTTACTGCTGTGGATAGGAATTGTCAGATGGTCCCTAACTGCTGAGCAGGGAAACAATCAATCACTTATGAACA
This sequence comes from Xenopus petersii, assembly GCA_038501925.1. NCBI lineage: Eukaryota > Metazoa > Chordata > Amphibia > Anura > Pipidae > Xenopus > Xenopus petersii. Next base: position 90,818,476 of record CM076677.1, read on the forward strand.
GCAGGGGGAGCCCCCACCTTTCTTCCCAGCCATGCTGAACTCAAGCAGTTTTGTTTATGACGATCCCTAAGCAGCCCAGACCACACTGAGCATGTGCACAGTCTTAGTCTTGCAAAGATTTTTAACAAAGTTATAAGATGGTGACCCCCTGTAGCCAACTTTGAAAGCATAAATTGTTTGCTTTTGCTTGTGATGCAGTAATTTCATGTTTATATTTAGTATACAAAATACAGCATTTCTAGCCTTATTCTATTTTAGACTTTACATGCCCTTTAAAGGCAGCTATTAGAATTGATACAATAGTTGCTAATATTCCACAGATACTGCTGAAAAATGTATCGACTAAATGTAGCAATTTGTAACAGCTCAGAATTCTCCTGGCTCACTGAACTGCCAAACTAAAACACCACAGACAAGAACATTCAACTTCAATTTTGGGAAAACGGTAAAAACGGACTAATGGAAAGCAATTTAAAAAAGTCTGTTTATGGTGAACAATCTGAAAACTACCGAACTGAAAAAGGAAGGTGAACAACCCCATTAAAGAAAAAAAAAAAACCAAACACTATCACCTTGATTTACTTTCCATGCATTCTTTATTCCAAAACAACCATAGCACTGTCCTCAAGCAACAATAAACAAATCATAATCTATTGCGATTATTTTACAAAATAATCCAGAGACTCACAGTATATTAAGGCGAGACCCCCTTTTACACAGACCGAGAATGTCTGAAAGTCATTGTTTTGTTCTCTAAAGAAAGTACATGCCTTCCCAGCACACAGGGTTAACGCACTGCGTCTACAACTCCCGTGGCAGGGCTGGGTTAATAAACCCACGAGTAGTGTTACCTCCAAGTATTTAGATTGTGCCTTTCCAGTGTGGAGTTGAAACAAATAAGAAATTAATCAAAATCAGATGTAAAGGAAAATGGATTATTTTTTCCCCCAAAAAAATGTTTACGTTTAAGCATTTAAGTATATTCCCCAGAACCATTATAAAAACATTTTGTACCAAAAAAACAACACAGGGATAAAATCCATAACAAAATGCTTTTGGTTATATTAAAAAAAACGAGTCACGTATTATTGTGCAAGGACCAAAATAAACAGAACTCTGCAAAGTCCTAGTGGTAAAGAGAACTTGCAAAGATCTGCATGGAATGCATCTTGAAATAATGGGACAGGGAAATCAGTTTGGGGTTCTTAGGATTATCTAGTTTTACATTTTCCCATAGATTTAAATCTGACAGTCCATGTTTGTTTCTACTAAAATGCCATGGGGCACTTGGTATATATACTTCGAATGGAATTGTTAAGCTGCATCAATGAAGCTTTTCAATAGGTCATACATTGATGACTGAATAATTATAATGAATATATCTTCCATGATACGTCTAAAAGAAAATAGGAATTTAAGACAATGTTCCATCACAATACCACATCTATAAATGTTACTGAACAAGCAGAATGCCGTCATTCATAAAGGGAACCATCTGAAGATGAACGTCGGCATCATCAGCTGAAGGTCAGATCCAAAAGAGCATTTATAAAGCCAGCTGATCCATAGCGTTGTAGTGGTGGGACTGACTGGCAGTAGAAGACAGAAGTTCTTCAAAAGGATGTTGTGTAAACAAGTTCCAGAATATAAATGGTGCTCTAGAAAAGAAAGATTTCCAGGATCTTTTGGTGTCTTTAAAAAGTTGAGATTTAAGTTACAGCAGCTGATTGTACATTAACAATAAAAAGAAAGACCGGTGCCACCGGATGCTTGATCTTTGTAATCCGACCCAGCAGGGTATTTATGGGCAGTGTCAAGGGATGCCCAGCACCGCAGTGGACGTCAGGTCGGACGTGACCCTCTGTTATTCACAGTAACTGAGGTAAGAGAATGAAGCTCTCAAGAGTTGGGAAGCTCATGCGATATAAACTGCTTAAGTCGCTCTAGATATTGGGCATAGAGCTCTATGTCATTGTGCCCGGCTCCTTCTACCCAGAGGGGCTCCACAGCTCGCGGGCACCGCTCATACATAGCCAATCCATGTGAGAAATCGATGACTTCATCTTCTGTGCCATGGATTATCAGCACCGGGGAGGTCACTTTTGAGATTTTATCAATGCTGAATGGAATTGGAGAAAAAGAGAATTTGTTTTTTATAGGGAGTTAATAAACTGACAAAAAGGACGAGATGTTATATCTAGTGCTCTAAATGCATGCATAATACACATTGGCCAACTCCAAAGGAAAGCCCTTCAGTCGCTCCTGTTAATGCTACAGTTGTTGAAGTTTCTACCCTCTACAGGTATGGAAGTTATCTGAAAAACTGTTCTCCAGAAAAAATTACAGGAAGGTCAGAGAACTAACCCTTGCCAACAAGATTTTTGTTAGCCCATGGCAGCTGACTAATCAGCTCTAACAGGTCTGTACCACTTCCCTTCTACTCTGGAGTTAAAAGAACATTAATGCAGGAGTGTTTCCCCTGTTAATATATGCATACCACTAAGAGCTACCACTGGAGCTTTTTTTTGGCATCACTAGTAAGGCCCACCCTCCCTGTTACAAAGTTTATACTATGGAAAATATACTATATACTAATAATATCTACTCTAAAATATATTTACAGTAGAAGTGTGCCATAACTGCATAATGGGAAAGACTGCAAACAGAGAGCATTCATATAGTAAGAAGTAATTATTTTATAAATCTTAATGAGTCTTAATCTTAATGAGTCATGTGACATAAGAGATATTACTAAGAAGCCTAATTATATCTTGCGCGTATAGGAAGGTTAACACTTCTACTTGCCTCCACTTGCATCCCAAGTTACTTATGACTTGATTTCATGCTGATAATTCTTCCACTTGCTTCTGCTTAAAATATCAGTACCTAAGACTAATGGGATGTGTATCCCCAGCAGACTAGAAACAGCCAGTTACTATATTAGAGGATGACGATATGCAATGAACCCAAACTACAGACACCGGTTACAGTACATAAATGTGCAACCACCAGAGGCGTATTGCTAACCTTCTACACTGGGCCCAGCACAGGACCTGGGGACTTTTGTATGGGGATGGAGTGTGCCACCATCTTACTGTATACTTCCAGGTATCCCTTGCACCATACGCATAATTAAGAATAAAATTGAGCAACTGCACAGTACACAAATGATCAGTTGTTCACCCGACCAGGGTAGCAGCACATGTTTTTACAGGAGTGCAGGTTCATAGTAGATGGTAAGAGTACAGTAGTTGTGGGGTGTGGTTAAGTGAATTTGTGATAAGTTCTCCTTACGGGCAGGGGCACACGGGCAGATTCAGTCGCCTGGCGACTAATCGCCTGTTATTTGGGGCGACAATCTCTCGAACTGCCTTCCACCTGTAAAATGAAAAATCGCAGCGCTTCAATTTCCAAAGTCGCCCGAAGTTTCCTCGTGAGGCAACTTCGGGTGACTTTAGAAATCAAAGTGCAGCGAGTGCCATTGTGCTGGCATTTTCTCATTATAGCAGGGGAAGGCAGTTTGGAGTATTGTGCAGGTTGTGATGGACTGATGCATCCTACAAATTCCTACCTAGCACACTACTGAGCAGAAAACATACAAGCATGGGGCTCTAGACAAAACAAAATTTGCTGAACCATTTCTCACTAGTTTTATGGAGGTCGCAAGCATTCTGCATAACAGAACCCATATCTTTACTAGAAAATACACAGAATAACAGCTAACCGTGTTCTCACCTAGGGAAGGCGTCAAAACAGTAGGTCTTCCTTGTGTCAGGAAAAGCAACCCGTAGTCCCGACATCAGAGGGGAGTGAAGAATGACAGCTGCACATTCATAGCGAGAAGCCAAGTCCACTGTAGGTACAGTACCAATGCTCTGACCATAAAGTATAATATTCTCAGGGGTGACTCCATATCTGCAATGAGACATAAAATTAGATATTAAAAATAAGCAGCAACACTGGAAAATTCATGCATAGAAGCCAAGCCAAATAAGCACTAGTGGAAAAAAAAAAAGCTTGCAAAATGTACCGTATGTAACTTAACCACAAACATAAACTGTTTATATTTGGGACAGAATAAACTCTATTGAAACGTTACAGCAGAGATGGAAAGCCTCAACCTTGGCCCTGGCAGCCAAATTACAAAACATAATCCCCATCCAACCACAAGATACTAAGTAGTTGCAGCAGCTCCAGGGCAGAGTTTCTACAGAATATCTGAGCTACATGTGTATAGCATGTCAATAATAGGGAGAGCATGTCTCCAGGAATGTAAACGTGTGAATAACAGGATTGTGTGTTCAATTATTCAGTTGAAGGAATAACTTTTCTTCTGATCATCCTACAAACAGTGGACGGAAGATTTTTTTCTTTCTTTCTAGTATTCTGTGACAGTGAACTGCTACTTTAGTAGGACACCGATAAAGGTGGGAGTGTGGGGCTAATAATCCAACTACGAGTGGAAGAATTGACATTTCCCTTTTTCTTCTTGTACTACTTTCATGTTTTAACACCATCTCTTAATCCCCAAAGACCTGGAACGTGCGTAAGAGAATGAAGGCGGGTAACTGATCGTAATCTACAGGTGTTCAACACGCGATTGGCACAGACAAACCAGTTGGTTGCACCTGTTTCTGGGAATGTTTGATCAGTTCTCTTGTCCTAATTGGATTAACTGGTTATGCTACACTGGTTTGTTTAATCAGATTTAATGTCATAAAAAAGAAGTCTGATGAACAGATGCCGACGTAAAACATTTGTGCATTAGAAAACGTTACCTACTTACATTCCAGTAAAAGGAAGCTAAATCACATGACTGTTTGACTAATCAACTCCTTACATAGCTATAGTGTGCCAGTGTTACAGTAATCCCAAAACAGGTGATAACTTGGCAATCACACTAATGCCAGCAATTGTCTGGCAGTAATTCGCAGTATGTGTCAGACATATTTTTGTGCTGCTAATTACGGATATACAGGATTACAACAATTTAGACAAAGGAAAAACTTTATATTTTTCTACCAAATTTGATTATTGGTTCTGTAAGCACCACAACTGCCATTACTATTTTAAGCACTGAGTTAGTTCCTGCATTTTTATTTGAGCAGTTAAAAGCCTTTGTCTGTAGAAATCATTTTATTATTTATGGAACGCCAGCAAGTTTCAGAGCAGTTTACAGTAATTGAAAATAAAAAGGAGTCTTACAATAATTTAATAAACAAATGTGTTACAGGGCCCTACTCTGTAAGAGTTTACACTCTAAAGGGTTAGAGTACATTTGAAACATAAGGAATATAAAACTGGTTTTAAGTTGATGTCTGGTTAATCAAGCTACACTGAATATACTTTTTAGGGAACGCTTGAAAGTTTGGAAGGAAGGGGAGAGTCTGACAGTTCTAGGCAGAAAGTTCCAGGGACAGGTAGAAACATGAGAGAAGACTTACAGTCAGGAATGGGATGAGGAGATGGTCAGAAGCAAAGTGTAGATTGCAACAAAGCGTGAGTATTTTGAGATCAGAGCAGATATATAGGGAGAGGTTTCATTAAGGGCCTTGAATCTAGAGGCCATCTTGGAACTGGAAACATTTTCAGTAACAAGAATAACGGTCCTTTAACACAAGTTTTCCTCATTTCCATGAGCAACATCATTATCATATTCCCTAGAGAGTCTCTTCTCCAAAGTAAACAACCTTAACTTGGCTTACCTTTCCTCATTAGTGAATCTTTCCATACCCTCTATCAGCTTAGTTGCTCTTCTTTGGACTTTCACTATCATTATATAGCACTGGATACCAAACCCAAAGCTTGCCGGTGCTTTTTAAAGGGGAAGGATGCGCTTCGCTGGCAATAATCTATATAATACAGGCCAATACCGTGCTGACTCTTCCTTGTGCTGACTAGCATTGCTTGCGGCCGCAAAGTCACCTCATGTCCTTCTCCATCAAGGATTTGTCTACCTTAATCCTATTTAAAAGTATAAGTGATTTGCATTATTTGAGTTTTTGCGATCCAAACAGCATGTGAGCATCATATTTTTAACCACGAACTATGCTATTAATCTGACAGCATATCATGAAAAAAATGTAAAAGAAGCCAGTGCTGAGGCCATATAATAAAAAGTCACGTAAGGCTCCAAATATATTAATATGGGGCCCCTATAGAAATATGATCATGCTGAAAATTGATAAGCAGCTGCCGGTTCCACAACCACCACATGTCCTGAATGTAAATGTATGCTGTAGGCTTCAGGATTACTTTCACTGGAATAGCAGACCTTGGACCTCATGGAAAATGGCCACAAAGCATTATTCCTCCTCCACCAAAACTTCTCTTGGCATTAGCTAAGAGCACACTCAAGATTGGACTTACAGTGCAATGATGGTAAAAATGACACCAATCCATCTGACTCTTAGCGTTGTACATAGTGACTGTAGCTTGCGTGCATCTGCTTGCTAGTTTATACTCATGCTCACAACAAATGGCTCTTATGCTGTGATGTTAAACACTTAAAGGGATACGGTCATGATTTTTATTGCTTAATTACATGGTTTACACTGCAATAATTCACTCTACCATATGAATTTTGCTCCTGAACCAACAAGTATATATTTTTTTGACTAATATTGGTGTGCAGGCAGCCATCTCAGGTCATTTTGCCAGAGACTGTGCTTTCAGAAAGAGCCAGCGTTTCAGGATGGAACTGCTTTCAGGCAGGCTGTTGTTCTCCTACTTAGTGTAACCGAAGGAGTCGCAATGGGACATGGATTTTTCCTATAGAGTGCTATTCTCATATGTACCAAGGAGCGGTTATCTTGTGTCAGCTAGCTATTATCCGTTTACCTTACTATTGTTCTATTATTAAGATGCTGAGGGGCCAGGGGGAATGGAGGGGGTGATATCACTCCAACTTGCAGTGCAGCAGTATAGATTTACTGAAGTTTATAAGAGCACAAGTCACATGACTGGGGAACCTGGGAAACAGATGATATGTCTAGCCCCATGTCAGATTTCAAAATTCAATATAAAATATGAGCTCTTTTGAAAAACTGATTTCAGCGCAGATCTCTGCTAGACCAGTACTATTAACTGATGCGTTTTGGAAAAAAAAACGTGTTCCCATGACAGAATCCCTTTAAGGAAGCAATTTGCACCTACAAAACCTGAGGGCATGCGATTTCAGAACAAGATTCAATACTCCTGGGCATATAGGGTACCTTAGTGTGAACATCAAGCCTTATATTCTATTATAAAACAAACTGCAAAATGCAGCCATTTAACTTAAAACCAAGAATAGCAAAATTCCTTTAGCATAGCTATAGTATATCCCTCTTTTTTGCTGGAAGATATTCTTGACTTTTTTTTTGTGGGGGACAAAACAAACAGAGGGCAAAAAAGAAATGAAAAAGTGGGGACAGAAAAGGTAAACAGTTAACAAACAGGCTGTAACAAGAGGATTAACACAGGGTGAAGATAGTAAATATACTGAACTTTCAACTCAAGCATTTGCCTCTTTTACATAAGCTCATATTACAACTGTGGGATATACCGTCCTCTCCTTTATCTAATATTGATTGATCAGGAGTCCAAAGTTTTGGCAATATGCAGAACACACAATGAAATTCAAACTGAAAGTCTCTACTGACGTGATGAGTCTGTGGTTAATTTGCAGTGTTTGTGTATATTCAACATTGACATCATCTTTGGAGTTGCTATTGAATTTTTAGAGCAATTCTTCAGGCTGCTCCTGTAGGTATAAGAGGGGCTTGAAATGGTGACAAAAATATTTGGGAATGTTAGATCTGTAGCAAAACCCTACAAAACTGTCATTTTTAATATCGGTTTTCTCATTTCTGCATCTTATTAATACTTCAGCATGTAAACGTGGCTTCACTGAGAAACACTGAATTATCTTGATAATAAAGCAAGAATGGCAAGCTAAATGCTTTGAAAACATGCAACCGTGTTACACTGCTATTAGCAATAAACTAAGTATAGTGGGTTTATTTAAAAAAATGGTGACTGTTTGCACTTAAAGGAACAGTAACACTAAAAAATAAAAGTGTCCTAAAGTAATGGACATATAATGTACTATTGTGCAGCACTGGTAAAATTGGTGTGTTTGCTACAAAATTACAATACAATAGTGGGCATGTGGGCAGCCATTCAGAGCTGAAAATGAGAAAAGGCACAGGATACACAGCAGATAACAGATAAACTATGTAGTATACAATAGGATTCTTCAGAATTTATCAGTTATTTACTATGTGTCCTGAACTTAAATGGCTGCCCCCTTGGCTACACGGTAGATTATTTATATTAACTAGTTGTTTTCTGAAGCAAACACACCAGTTTTGCCAGTGCAGGGCACAAGTACATTATACTGTCTTTCCTTTATAAAGGTGTCATTTTTGGTGTTACTGTGCCTTTAAACCCATAGGTGTGATGGAAGTCTGGACTAATACAGGGAACAGACCTGTCCAATATCTATGGGGGCTCCTTTGATCTTTTAACTCATAAGTACAGTTTTTTTGCCATTCAGTAAAGTGGAAAGGGCGGTGTAACAGCAGTAGAGTGCACAAAAGCAATGTGAACTTTGCAAAATGCAGATAATATCTAATTTTACCCCAAAGCACTTTGCGTGGGTCTAGAAGGGCAGTCTATCCTATCAAAGGCTGAGATGGCCCATGCCTGGCTTGAATTGAGCAAAGTATGGCAAGTATGGCAAGCATAAGCAAATACACTAGAACATTAGACCTAACACACAGTATATTACCTCTATTGGATTAGAGGACTTGCCTGCAGTAGCACGAGCAACCCTTGAATAAACAATGAACTAATTCTGTACTGTTGACTTCTATGAACAAAATGCTATTTCAGATGCTTTCTCTTGGCTTCTGATATACAAATACTGCTCAGTCAGTCAAAACACGCAATAAAGTGAAAGGTTGTCTCAGCGAAACTAATGCTCAGCCTGTGTTTTTGGCAGAGAGAACAGCAATCACAGTCCCAGCCAGATTACTTGAGAGACTCGTGGCTGAGCCTTGAATGATTCATCTTACATTAATTGAAGCAGAAATCCAACATTGCACATTCTTGGAGAAACGCCGTGCCACCTGAGCTCTAGCACTTGGGAGTAGGGACGAATTTGAAGAACAGCTTTGCAGTTATTGCAATCTGGATCATTTATCTGAATTTCAGAGCACTTCATTTAACGCCTGCAGCCTAAGGCTAAGGCCACACTAGGCGATAGCGCCGCGATTTGACTCGCGGCGACTTTTCGCCGCGACTTTTAAGCCGCAATCGCTGGGGAAACTTTTGCGCTGGCATCTATGGGGAATCGCGAAAAATCGCCAGCGTAAAAACACACGCGGCGATCTTTTTTCTACTGTCGCTCGAAATTGCCTCGCTAGGCGATTTCGAGCGACAATAGAAAAAAGATATTCAGCAGCAGGAACTACAGATATAGGATCCATTATCGGAAACCCTTAATCCATACCTCCCAACTATCCCGTTTGCCGTGGGACAGTCCCGATTTTGACAGCTCAACCTTCAATCCCTGATTGATAAGCAAAGATACAAATGTAACCAAAATAAGATGGTCGCTTGGGGAAACGGAGACTTGCAGATAATTCACTTTTGTTTGCAAAACTGTCCATAACTGACCCTAAAACCACAAAAATGTGTTCAAGCTAGGGATGCACCGAATCCACTTTTTTGGATTCGGCCGAACCCCCGAATCCGTTGTGAGAGATTCGGCTGAATACCGAACCGAATCCTAATTTGCATATGCAAATTAGGGGTGGGGAAGGGGAAAACATTTTTTACTTCCTTGTTTTGTGACAAAAAGTCACGCAATTTCCCTCCCACCCCTAATTTGCATATGCAAATTAGGATTCGGATTGGCTGGGCAGAAGGATTCGGCCGAATCCGAATCCTGCTGAAAAAGGCCGAATCCCGAACCGAATCCTGGATTCGGTGCATCCCTAGTTCAAGCTTTCCATTACATGCCACGTTTTGTAAAATGGACATGGCAGTCAGGGTGTATGGCCATAAAATGGGCGTGGTCAAATGTCTATCATGGCATTCTTCTCAGTTTAGTGAACCTTTAAAAGTAACAGTAGACATTATTTCCCTGCAACACAACTGCAAGGGTGGGCAACATGCAAGGAACTTCTAGCCACACCTTATTCTGTGATAGAAAAAAAAGAAAGGTAACCCTCTAGTGATAATTCATTGAAGCGCCACACTTATTATTGAATATTTATAATGCAAATAATTGGATGCCATTTATTTGCTGTGATTTTAAATTTGTGCTTATGATTGCGTCAAATTCTTTAATCTTATCCATGTTTTCTTCCAATGACCCTCAAAAAGTATCCACTGAGTCTCTGGATATAGGCATTTTGAAGGGGAAAAATCAGAGACATTCAACAGCTATCAATGTAAAGTTATAACTCACCGCACTGCCTCTTGTATAAGCCACCGCAGATCCATACAGAACCTGGTGCTTGAAGTACACAATGTTGGCCTGTAGCCATTCTGTGTAACAAAGATATTATTTACCCACAATACGGCTTCTACTGTGTCCACACCCAAACATAAAAGTGGTACACAGAGAAGGGGAGTTTAGGCCATTGCACGATTTTGGCTCATATCATTAACTGCTTATAAAGTGAATAAATTGTATACCTCTGTGCACTAAATGCCTAGACATCACATGATTAATCCAGTCAACACGCAAACTCACCCATCTGATTTATCACTATTGAATTTCTAGTTGAAAAAAAAGTTTTAAACTGTTCCTAAATAGAAGGCTGCACCCAGGACAACTAATAACCTGAGTCTACAACATAATGAAAAGGCAAGCACGGCGTAACAAAACACATGGGTACAGGATTTGTTAATATGTAATACAGGGTTTGTGGTGAAGACAACATCAATGCATAATTCTACCTTTAAAAAAAACTAAAGGTATAATCACCAGGGGGTGTACCACCCAGTTATTATAATCATTTACTAAATACCCCCAGCCAGTGCTCCCATTAGGAGAAAACGGAACATTCCTGGGTTATTTCTGAAGAAGCTCATTCCCTCTAATCTTCCAATCTTCTGGGTTCATTTGGCCAGAGCATGCACAGTAGTGTGAGAAAGCGAGATTTTTTTTATCTAAATTCACTTTCACTCTACTGCACAAGTACCTGGCCGGACCACAATGAAGAGAAAAGATAGACGAAGAGCTTTCTACAGATATACCCCTGGCTGATACAATTTTTAACAAACAGGAGCCCCAGCCCAGGGTATCTGGTAAGCGATTACAATCACTGAGTGGAGAACTTTTTGGCACCCCTCACAGTGATGATAGCTTTAGTTTAAAGGAAATATGTCGTAATGCAGAAATCCTTATGGTAAGAATGCTGTAACAATCAACCTTTTCGTTTTATGATCTTAAACATACATCTATTAAATCTGAAACCAGCAAGGGGCTCACAAAAACTAAAGATGAATAAACAATGGATACATGATTTAGAAGCATAGTGTAGATTCTAACCACAGCAGGAAGAACTGCTAAAATGAAATATGGAATTCCAACACTGGAAATACTATTCCAGGGTTGCCACGTGTCTCAACATTTTGCAAATGTCTAACTGCAGCCATATGCAGTACATGTATTACCGATCCCCTCCTCCCAACATTATATAATACATCCTGAATCAAACAAGAATACTAACCACACAGTATCTCAGCAGTAGCAAATGCAGGATAAAGGAGAATAATAATCAGTAACACTGATAGAAAACCACAGGACACCACCATAACACAGGCATCAAATGCAGAAAATTCCAGCATTTAATAAGACTATTCTTAGGATTGCCAAGCAAAGAAGAATATCATAAACTGGGTTGTCCTATTGGAAGCAAAGATCTTTGATCAATACAAGATTACCGCGCTTGCACACCCTGGCTCTCCACGATAGATGACCCGGTGCACTGTGATGGAGGCCTCGGCAACCTCGACGATACGAATACAGGAAGAATTCACTGGCACACAAGGGTTCTTTCTAGCAGGTACAAGCCCTTGCTATATTTTATTTGCAGAGGTGCAACGTTTCTGCATGCTTGATAAAGGGGTTTACCCCGAAACGTTGCACCTCTGCAAATAAAATATAGCAAGGGCTTGTACCTGCTAGAAAGAACCCTTGTGTGCCAGTGAATTCTTCCTGTATAAGCAAAGATCTTTGAACACACTGAATTTAAAATAATAGAATAAGGTGTTGTAACACTTTACACATTAGATCAGCTAATGTTATATATGAGAAGCAAATTAACCTACACTTTTTTTGAGGAACACAAGCCTAAGCTATTGCTCCCTCTGTATGTGCCAATAAATATAAAGGTGGACATCATTATTTCCTTTATTTTGTCTAGTTTATATGAAAGTGTAAGTCATTCAGGCTGCGTTTCATTCAAGTGTAAGCCTTTGATGGACAGCTCTTTGACGGAAAAATTGCTGGCGCTAATCACACGCGGCGATTCGTATTCGGAAAAATAATCGCTGCGTGTGATTAGCGCCAGCGATTTTTCATTATAGACAGCGCAGAGTGAGGAGAGGCGCCAGGCGACTAAATCTCCCCGAATCGCCCACTGCACCCTTACCCTAAGGGGATTGACCCTATAAGGGTTGGGGCAGACTGGCAGATTCGGGGAGATTTAGTCGCCTTCCCTTACTCTGCGCTGTCTATAATGAAAAATCGCTGATTATTTTTCCGAATACGAATCGCCGCGTGTGATTAGCGCCAGCAATTTTTCATTTTAGCCAGAGCAGAGTGAGGGAAGGCGCCAGGCGCCTAAATCTCCCTGAATCACCCAGTGTGCCCTTACCCTTAGGACAATGACATACAAAGCTACTAGTAGCAACTACTTGTCACGGCTACAAAAGAGACATTAGTGATAATCGTCTCTGCTAAGATACTATCTGTGTTTTAGCGAAGGCAATTCTCAGTACTGTCTATGGCAGGGAATCTTCTGGCATTTTGTAGCCACAACAAATAGCAGCTACTAGTTGTTCTGTGTGTCATTGCCCTTATAAAGACAGTAAAAGTTATAGCCTAAACCGGACAGACAGGAATAGCAATATAAAAGTATATCTATAGAATCAGGAAGTCCAAACCAGCAAGAATTTAGTGTTTAGCGACCGTAAAGCCATACACGGCCATACACGGGCAGATAATGCTGCCGATATCGGTCGTTTGGACCGATTTGACAGCTTATCTGACTGTGTATGTGGGCTTCCCGATCGATATCTGGCCACGATATCGATCGGGAAGGTTTGATTTTTACCCGACCGACCCGCCGGAGCCCCTTGGCGCATCGTAATTCGATCGTTCGGCCATACGGATCTATAGATCACTACCTTCCAGGTAAATATATTACATACATATACCTCCCAACTGTCCCGCTTTCCAAGGGACAGTCCCTCTTTTGACAGCTCAATCCACAGTCCCTAGTTTGTACTGGAAAGTCCAGATTTTCTCTGCATTGAACAGCCAGAATAAGAAACAATGTTGCTAACTTATTTGGCTTTTGGCAGAGAGCCCAGCTTCATATAAGATAGTTTTGTAACAATTTTGAGATAAGTAACAAAATAAGATAACAGGTCTCTTGGGAGAAGTTAGACTCACGTTCATTAGCAAAACTGTAACAACTGGGGAAAAAAAAAAAAACAGAAATATGTTCAAGCTTTCATAACCTGCCAAATTTTGTAAAATAAACATGGTAATTTGGGGGGGGTGGCCAAAAAAAAGGGCGTGGTCAAAAAAGTGTCCCCCTTATTTCCAAAATGTTGGGAGGTATGCATACGCTCCATTTCTTTTAATTATACCAAATAGCAAATACTGTTAAAATAACAAGATCTATTTAATTCCCCAAACTATTAAAAAAGGTAAAGATTCCCTTTAAGTCTTTCAAGCTATGTGGCTAACAGCACATAATACTGCAACTGACAGAAAGCAGGTTTATTATCTCTCTGAGGCAAAGACCAGGCCAGTTAATGTTTTTCTCAACCTACAACTCCCCACAGCCAATGAATGACGAACGTGTGCCCCTCGTGTTTTAAAGGCTAGTATTTAAAAGTAACCAAGTTGAACAGCGGAAATCAGTAGTAGTACAATCTTTAACTTTGAATTCAACAATGGTCTTTGCTGAACGTTAAGACAAAACTAGACTAAACAATGAAGACAGATGATGACAGGAGACAGAAATGACAGGAGACTGTCTCAGACAGCCAAGAATAATAATCTTCTTTACCTCACTTGGCAAAAAATTGTCAAAATTTCAAGTGACCCCTGCCCTTATATCCAACTCCTCCAAAGAGTCACCAATGTATAAAAAAATGTTTCGGACCCTGCATGACTGTGTTAGAGGAACAATCTCTTGAGCCTAAACTATAATGAATACACTGATCTTCTCGAGGGAAGCAACTAGAATTTGCATTTTAGCATGCTTAAAAGGAGAGTCAGTATTTTGGTAGTATCTTTGCAGAGTGTTCAAAGGCTTCTGTAAAAGTCCACAAACCTGTGGTAAAATAAATATCTACTCCAACCTGACCTGGTAGGCCTATGAAAACTTCAAGGGAAAACGTATAAATAAAACAGAACAAAAAACATTCCTTCTAATTATACCAGACAGAACCAAGGCTGAAGTGCTAGCAGTATGTAACTGGGCCACTAGTTACAGGGCACGGTTACACAAACACTCAATTTAGGTAATAACTGTAATTTGCAAGGTCAAACTGGGACTCCTTATGACAGATTTTCCATGGCTACCCTTGCAACTAACAAGCCATGAAATGTTATTAGCAAGCAACCCAACAGGCAGCTCCCTCCCAGGGTTGTTCAACTTTAAGTTAAATTTTAGTATGATGTAGAGAGTGATATTCTATGACAATTCACAATTGGTTTTCATTGTTTCATTACTGCTTTATGTGAGTTATTTAGCAGCTTTCCAGTCTGTAATTTTAGCAATCTGGTTGCTGGGGCCCAAATTACCCTAGCAACCATGCATTGATTTGAATAAGAGCCTGCAATATGAATGGGAGAGGGCCTGAACAGCAATGAGCAACAACAATGCATTTGTAGCTTTAAAGTTGATTTGTTTATCAGATGGGTCAGTGACCCCCATTTGAAAGCAGGAAGGAATCAAAAGAAAAAGGCAAATAATTGAAAATCTATAAAAAAAAAAAACAAAACAACGAAAACCAACTGAAAAGTTTCTTCAAATTGGCCAATCTATAACATACAAAAAGTTGACTTCAGCCAGTCAACTTTTAACATCCAGTTGGAAAGCAAATCAAAGCTGAAGTACTGCCCGATTCTCCCCCCTACCTGCCCTGTATTTGTAACGCAGCTTAAGGTAATGACAGATGTGTTACGTCTCAGCAACTTTTGTTTAGGAAATAGAACTGTGACAAAAAAGCAGACTGCAGAATGCCTATGTGCTTTTCTACAAAATCAGGAGAATGGACCAGATTTGGGGTGAACACCAGATATAAATGGCTAAATGACGGATTATCATTAAATCTGGCCATAGATGAGCAGAATTTCTTCTTTGAGTGATGAATGCTTGTTCATTTCAGTCTATGGCGCTACCATTAGCCATTCAGATTAAAATAATTAGAAAAAAAGAACACATCAGACAAAGATCTGCCCATTAATTGTCAGCAATTGTACAAAAGTCATGCCCAACAAATAGTATTGAAAGTCACCCACTGACAGAGATGGTGATAGACAGAATGTCACCAAACGACTAAAAGACCAATTGCAATGTTACTTGAAATGCTGTGATACTCCAACCATGATCTATAAACCATCTGTATCTCTGAGTCTATGGCCAGCTAAAGTCAACTGGGCAAATAACAGCTCAGCAGGTGGGATATAAGAAAGCAGGGAATTACTCCACACTGATGGGGGGGGGGTTAAAATAAAGCAAGGAATTACTCCACACTGATTTGAATGGCACTTGAATAGAAAAGAGGGTGTAAACCTGCCAGGCGACTGTTCCCTGCTACAAATCAAAGTTGCCAAACAAGAGATATAATTATATAATACAAAAGACTAAATATGGTTTGCTAAATATGATTTGTACAGAAAGTATTTTCAGAAAACAGGCAAGAAGACATGTGAAGGTTTATACCAACAGGGGAATTATCTGTAGAGGACAAATGAAAGCAAAAATGTCAATTCCTTCAGTCAATGGAAATAATTTCAAAGCATTGTGATTATTCTTCATTCTTCTAAAATTAAAGCAGTACTTTCAAACTAATGAAAAAGGTTTATCCCTGATCTCAACCCAGAAAAATAAAATGAACAGCATTGATATCTCCCATTGCTCTTTGGGAATGCAACTGAACTTGCTTAGTAAAGTTTTAAATTGGGGAAAATGTTGAATGCAATATTTACCAACAAAAGTGGACTTCATTATGTTTCACAGGGTGGGGGATCCAATCCATGGATAAACAACACAGTTATTTGTGTACAGCCTCAGTAAGGCTAATGTCGCACAAGGCGGATTCTCACCCCTATGTTCCTAGTAGCTTTCTGATGGTCCTACACCCAAAGTCACTGGGTCGCCGGCCCGGAGCAGATTCTGTCACCAACATGTATACTTAAATGCACTTCAGTACCAAAATCTGCTCTATATGCCTGATCCCAGGCTGATGCAGTGGCCTTGCCAAACAAGCAAATCTTTCATTGTGTGGCCAGCTTTAACCTGGTCTTCCCTTTGCTTAAAAACCCACTGACTGGAGAACTTTACTTTTAACCGCTAAATCTGCCAACGCATGCACAACATAACAAAATTTCCTATGGTACAATACTGGACATACAAATAGTCACTGCAACCACAAGGGCTCCCTGGGAAATCCTTTAAAATGAAGGTGAGGTGCTTAGGAGAAAAATGGGGTTCAAGGATAACAATTATATTCACTGGTGCATAACATATTGGCATCCCCCAGTGAACTGCAATTTCCTTGTCCTTTAAAAGTACATATAAGTACAGGTATAGGATTTGTTATTTGGAAACCCGTTATCCGGAAAGCATTGAATTACAGAAGAAAGGCTGTCTCCCATAGACTAAAATGAAGTCTATGGGAGACGGCCTTTTTTCCGTAATTCAAGGCCGTCTCCCATAGACTTCATTTTATCAAAATAATCCAAATTCTTAAATATGATTTTCTTTTTCACTGTAGTATTTAAACAGTGCCTTGCACTTGATCCAAACTAAGATATAATTAAATCTTATTGGAAGCAAAACCAGTCAATTGGGTTTATTTAATGTTTACAGGATTTTCTACTTGAAGTATAAAGATCCAAATTACAGAAAGATCAGTTATCCGGAAAACCCCAGGTCCCGAGCATTCTGAATAACAGGTCCCATACTTGTATAAGAAATGTTAATGCTACAGGGCTCATTATGTATCAGCTTCAACACATAACAGATAATCTGGTTTCTACATAGCAAATGCATTTGTGAAATGAAATACTATCAGCACAGGGGGTTATATATGTAATGCAACTGGAAATTACTTAATGCTTGCCAAAAAAATAAGAGTTCCAGCAGCAGTCACTGGGAAATGGAATAAGAAGACAAGTTATTTTGAAACCAGAGTGCACATGGCCAGAAGGATGTATGTGTTTCCTTCCATATAAAGGCTTCCACATCCTATGCACGTCATTAGGACAATTAGTGATACGTATAAGGGGATACAGGATGGAGTCAGGGGAATACTATGAGCAAATTAGGTTTTGTAGGCTCTGCATTTATATTTAGAAACAGGATAACCTGTGTGCACAACAGTACAGTGCATTCAAGATTCTTAGATAACTCTACATACGAACCCAATACATGTCTACCACCTGTAAAAGAAAGCCTTTAGCAGAACTCAAGAAGTTACAAAAACCTTTGAGTTCTTAAAGGGGTTTTTCACCTTCCAAACACTTTTTTTTCAGTTATTTTCAGGTTGTTCCCCAGAAATAAAGACTTTTTTTCAATTACTTTACATTATTTATTTTTGACTGTTTTTCCAAAATCTAAGTTAAAGTTGAACGTTCCTGTCTCTGGTGTTTTAGTTTGACTGCTCAAAAATTCAGGCGCAGACTCTAAACTGTTACAATTGTGCGACATTGAGTTTATACATTTAGTTGATACATTTCTCAGCAGTATCTCTGCAATATTAGCAACTATTGTATCAATTCTAACAGCTGCCTGTAATGAAAGCCAGAGCTTCTGCTCAGCAGGGACAAAGATAAGAAATGTATCAACTAAATGTATCCATTTTGATCAGTTTACAGGGTCGGCGACCCCCCCTTCCCAGAGCTGCTTCAGTAGGTGAAAAATTACACTTTACACATGCACATATTTTAGCATATGGTTACTGTGGCGAATAATTAAATAGATGCCCTGTAAATACTTTACATTACAAAGTAGCTCAGTGGCTACATGATCTTGGTTATAGGTTTTGTGAATATCTTTGTGTGTTTATCTTGCTGGTAAAACAAGTGTATTTCCCCAAGAGATGCCTAGTTCATAGATTGCCCAGAGGGAATATTCTCTGAACCAGGCAGGAATGCCTTCTGTGCTATTACTGAACAAAGCTGAGCAAATACTGAGGGGGAGGGGGAATCTCCATATAACCAAGGGCTGCGGCTGTCCTGTTTGCCTTACACCACCTGCCAGCCAACCCCCGGCTCCCAGAACTCAGTCTAATATATTGAAAATGCCTGTCTAACCAGTACCTGTTGCTTACATTGTCATATTTAGCATCGTCAATTACTTAATGTGTACAATATATTCCGCAGCTGTAAACTTAAATATAGCCAGGGGTCCAAAGCTGCACCTCCATGCAACTCTCTAAAAGACTGGCAGAACATTTGCAGGGAAAGTATTGTGACCCCTAAAGTAGCTGTTTAACAGAGTCAATGTGCCATGCATATACAGCCCTAGGCTAAAGACAAAGCAGGACCAGGGCAGTATTGATTTCAGTTTTAGAAGGTGGGGGGTCTGAGTGGAAACAGACATGTCCACTCTCCAGCACCATGGACAGCAGAGCTCTCATCTTCCCTCAAAACTATATTGATATACAGTAGAACCTCAATTTTACATCCCCTGATTTTAACTTTTCCTTCATTGTACATTGTTTTGTGGTCTTAACTATATATTATGCACAATAAATTTCCCTGATTTTACACCATTTTTTTCTGGTCCCCTGAAAAAACGTAAAATGGGTGATCTACTGTATGTACCATACGGTTGTGCTCTAACTGGGATATCACGGCTCACCCGATGACATTTGGGGGTAACATGCATCAACCTGGCTATATGTGTACAGATACAATTTTGTTCTGTATTATTTTTAGTTATGTGTGTGCTAGGCAGATGATTTTGACCAATATCTTTGTACTACGGGTGTCAGTGTTTTCATGAATCGGCCATGTTTAATAATGGCATCTGCTAATTTACCAGGCTGCACTGGTGTTTATGGTGACCGGCAGTTATGGATCTTCACTACCTGCAAGTCTGATTGTATGGAACAATGGAAAGGCAGCCATACCATGTACAGCCATAGCAGCCGTCTGTGCAGCCCATAGAAATATCAGTCTGATATCTAAGAGCATCGGTCAGTGCACGGCTCCCTTTAATAGTGTGTGGATGTGAATATGTGTTATGGGATACAGTGTGCGTATCTCTATAATATACAGAGTATGGTGCATAATAGTACAATAAAGGCTCATGATCTTAAAACAGAGGGACACTCATGAAGGAAACCTGGCAATAAGTAGGTTTGGACCTGTGTCCTTTAACCAGTAGGCCGCTGGTTGGTAATCCCAGGCTAAACCAATCCATGCCCTTAGGCAGCGAGGGTCCAATGACTAATTAGGGGTGGCGTGTAACTATAGAAGAAGCAGACCCTGTGCCTGCAGGGGGCCTAGAAGGTATAAAAGCCCTAATTCATATACAGTTTCAATAAATATTGGTAAAACAAATCCTCTGCTAAACATTTTGGGGGCCTGAAAAATAATTTGCTGTCGGGCCCAGAAAATAGGGATGCACCGAATCCAGGATTCGGCCGAATCCTTGTGCATGGACGAACCAAATCCTAATTTGCATGTGTAAATTAGGTGTGGGAAGGGAAATCACGTGACTTTTGTTACAAAACAAGGAGATAAAAAAAACTCCCCCCCCATGTATTCCTTTCCAGACCCTAATTTGCATATGCAAATTAGGATTTGGTTCAGACGAATCATTCACAAAGGATTTGGGGATTAGGCCAAATCCCAAAAAGTGGATTTGATGAATCCCTACTAGAAATATCTAGTTACATCACTGCAACAAGTCCAATGGCCGAGTCCGATGACTAATTATTGACTCCAAAGACCAATTACCGAGTCCAATGGCCAATTACCGAGTCCAATGGCCAATTACCGAGTCCAATGGCTAATTATTAAGTCTAATGGCTAATTATTAAGTCCAATGACTAATTATTAAGTCCAATGACTAATTGCCGAGCCCAATGACTAATTATTAAGTCCATTAGCTAATTATTAATTCCAAAGACTAATTACCGAGTCCAGTGACTAATTACCGAGTCCAATAGCTAATTATGAAAGGGATCCTGTCATCGGAAAACATGTTTTTTCAAAACACATCAGTTAATAGTGCTACTCCAGTAGAATTCTGAACTGAAATCCATTTCTCAAAAGAGCAAACAGATTTTTTTATATTCAATTTTGAAGTCTGACATGGAGCTAGACATTTTGTCAATTTCCCAGCTGCCCCATGTCATGTGACTTGAATATAAAAAGATCTGTTTGCTCTTTTGAGAAATGGATTTCAGTGCAGAATTCTGCTGGAGATGCACTATTAATTTTTCCCCATGACAATATCCCTTTAAGTACAATGGCTAATTGCCGAGTCCAGTGACTAATTAATGTGTTAGTTCTTACCGAGTTCTCAGGGCGTGCCAGGCCGCCTCGATGTCCGCATAGAGGTTCTTCTCGCTGGGTTTGCCGCTGCTCACCCCGTAGCCTGAATAATCGTAGGAGAAGATGTTGCAGTTGATGCGGGTGCCCAGGCCGATATAGAAGCTGCACATCTGGCCCAGATCCACCGCGTTCCCGTGGGAGAAGAGTAACGTGTATCGGCTGCCGGGGGAGCAGCGCACGAACATGCAGCCCAGGAAGCTCCCGCGCTCGGTCCGCCATCGGAACACTTCCACCGCGTCCAGCTCCCGCTGCGAGTACTGCCAGTCCGCCCGCTCCGACAGGTGCAAACTGCAGGCCGCCGGCTCTCCGCTCCCCTCTTCCCTCGGCGGCTGCTGGGCGGTGCTTGCAGGGGCCTCCATCTCCCGCACGGTATAGGTGGGCTCCGGGGGCAAGAAGGCCAGTTTGGCAGCGATGCGGCTTGGGCAGGGCGGGCAGCAAAAGAGCCAGCACAGCTCCCCCAAAGAAAAACCGTTCATCCTGGGTCCCTGCTCGGGCATTGGGGCGGCCCAGGCCGGAGGAAAGGACGGGACCAAGGAGGAGGGTAACAGGGGGGAGGCTCAGAAGTGCCCGTCCTTGGCACCCAGGTAGTAGCCCGCAGTTACCTCCTCATCTGACTGCTGCTCCCGCACGGCCTGCAGCTGCTTCCGGGAAACGAGACCGACGACTCAGAATCAGAAGAGTGCTGCCCCCTAGCACGGCGGAGACAGACGCTGGGCAGGAAACGACAGCGCGAGGATTCCTGGACTTGTTTTTTACTTGTATTTTTTTTTTGGAACTACAATTCCCAGCATTCCTTAGCAGCCACTTCTCCAGCACATGAGACGATACAGGTTAATGGATTTCGATGTCCTACCAACGTTAAGTAGAACCGTCTTCCCATAGATCATATATTTCTTTATTACTTGATATTAAAGGGGCAGTGTTTGCACAGGGAATCCTGGGAAGGAAACAAAGTTATACAGCAAAACACATCAGTTAATAGTGCTACATCAGCAGAATTCTGCACTGAAATCCAATTCTCAAAAGAGCAAACCTATTGTTTTTATATTTAATATTGAAATCTGACATGGGGGCTAGACATATTGTCAATTTCCCAGCTGCCTCCAGTCATGTGACTTGTGCCTGCACTTTAGGATGGAACTACTTTCTGGCAGGCTGTTCTAACTGAATCAGTCTCAGTGGGACTTGGCTTTTACTATTGAGTCTTGTTTTTAGATGTACCAGGCAGCTGTTATCTTGTGTTAGGGAGCTGTTATCTGGTTACCTTCCCATTGTTCTGTTGTTAGGCTGCTTAGGGGGGAAATGGAGGGGGTGATATCACTCCAACTTGCAGTACAGCAGTAAAGAGTGACTGAAGCTTATCAGGTTTATTTATATGTGGATACGTGGATCCACTCTTTCGATTGGTGCTGCTTAAACCCCCCAGTCACCCAGCAAGCGCGGACCCTCATCCCCTCCTTCCTTATTATCAGAGCACAAGTCACATGACTGGGGGCAGATGGGAAACTGGCAATGTTGGGAAGTATGCTTTCTATATACAGTGTTGGACTGGCCCACCAGCAAAACTGTAGGTGGGCCCAGGTGTCAGTGGGCCCTCTGAATTGTAAACATTTGGCCTGCTTCCTGATCATTCCCTATTTCTGTATGAGCGCAAAGAGGCAAAGTAGATGGAATAATAGATTATAGTATGTAAAGACTTGGAGTGTAGAGGTTGAATGAGGAGAGGAAGAAAAATAGTTTGGAGAATAGGCCTATGGTCTAAGGTTTTTATGGTGGGCCCTTGATGTCTCAGTCTCACACTGTCTATATCGGAACCCAAAGGCCTGTACTTAGGGTGGCAGCTTATATACTCATGATATCTCTACTCAAAAAAAAGTGTACAAATGCAATATATGTGGTTTGGGGGCTCATCTTGCATTTCAGTAGATGCACTTGTGTGTAAAGGCTATACCAGGGATCCCCAACCTTTAGAACCCGTGAGCAACATTCAGAAGTAAAAGGAGTTGGGGAGCAACACTATCATGAAAAATGTTCCTGAGGTGCCAAATAACGGCTATGATTGGCCCTTTAGTAGCCCCTATGTGGATTGTCAACCTACATTGAGGCTCTGTTTGGTAGTGCAACTTGGTTTTATGCAACCAAAACTTGCCTCTAAGTCTGGAATTCAACAAACTCAAAAATAAGCACCTGCTTTGAGGCCACTGGGAGCAACATCCAAGGGTTTGGAAAGCAACATGTTGCTCATGAGCTACTGGTTGGGGACCACTGGGCTATACAGTTTACCATTAAGTCAGTATGGGGTTCCTAATAGTAACACTATACAATGAACCAGGAGTACTGAAATTTGTATGAAAAGCAGCTGGAATTATGGAAAAAATACTGTAATTCTGTGATGGACAATTGGCCAGGCGAGAAACTTTTAGCCTATTATTGCAGAGAGGTGAATACAATTATGTTGGGTCAAGAAAAACTGAAAATCTTTGGCCGTTCTCTTATGACTTTATCCACTGTGCTTTCCCTGAGCCAACGCAAGGAATGGCAGAATAACACAAAAAAATCTATGGGACCTGTTATCCAGAATATTTGGGACCTGGGGTGTTTCAGATAATGGATCTTTCCGTAATTTGCATCTTCATACCTTAATTCCACAAGAAAACTATTTAAATATTACCTAAACATGGTTTTGCTTCCAATAAGGATTAATTAAATCTTAGTTTGGATCAAGTACAATTATTATTTGAAAAAAACATTTTTTCTTGGCACAGTAAAGCTAGCGGAACTTCGCCAGCGTTCGGCACCCTGGATGCAACTTCGGATTTTAGTGAATTAGCGTTGTCCTGGCGAATCTATTCCTGGCGAAGTGTTGCGATGTGAGCAAAGCCATAGCTGGCGAATTTTCAGAGGTTAGTAAATTTGCCCCTATGGTAGATGGCCTTGTCGTAATTCGGAGCTTTCTGGATAACTGGTTTCCGAATAACAGATCCCATACCTGTACATGAATATATGATAGGTAAAAGTAAATAGAAATACATCATAGCAGAGGGCACAATATTAAACATTGTGTAATGACATGAAATGCACAGTAAGTAAATACAGTTAGTGAACACTGTTCTTGAGTAGTATACATGAAGTAAATAATGAGAAGAGATTGTGTCACAGTGAACATAGGGTTCACAAAGAGCAAACACAACTGGGCTGTTCTGATATTATTTTGATGCAAGCAGCATTGCAAGAATATTTCACAGCAGACATGCTAGAAACAGAGAGGCACAGGCCTTAATGGCAAAAAAGGGCTTTTTGGCTCCATTTAGCCTGGCTCACCATAACCAGGTTCGGTTCTCTGCTTTGCAAAAACATTAAGGTGCAGTTTAATATTGCTACCATCTACAACCTTTTATATTTCAAAAATCTAGTAATATAATTTATTGTGCTACCTTTTTAACCCTTTTATCCAGTTTAATATTGCTACCATCTACAACCTTTTATATTTCAAAAATCTAGTAATATAATTTATTGTGCTACCTTTTTAACCCTTTTATCCAGTTTCAAAAAGCAAGCAGTTTTTGTTTATGAAAAGAACAATCTGCTCTGTGTCACAGAGACAAGCTGTGAGGCTGCCCTCCCCCTTGGAGCAATGGTTGGGGCCTGAATGCTGAACTAGACCAGCTTGAGGTTCAGTTAGGGTGAGATTTGCAATGAATACCTATAACTATCCTTAAAGGCATACTGTCATGGGGAAAATAATTTTTATTTTCCAAAATGAATCAGTTAATAGCAGGGCCGGAACTAGGGGTAGGCAGAGTAGGCACGTGCCTAGGGTGCAAAGCCAGGGGGGCGACAGGCACGCACCTCCTCTGTCGACTACCCCCAGTCCGGTGCCCGACTCTTTGTAGTTTTTACGGCTTCTTGCGCTCCTGCGCATGCGCGGGAATGTATCTCTCTGCACATTTGCGCCAATTCGCGCAAAAACTACCGCTTTTCTTGCGCACGCGAGCGCCACCTTGCGCATGCGCACTTGGGCTAAAGCGGCGCCGCGTCCGCCAGCTTGCCTTGGGCGCCTGTGCGGTGCGGCCCGGCCCTGGTTAATAGTGCTGCTCCAGCAGAATTCTGCACTGGAATCCATTTCTCAAAAGAGCAAACTGTTTTTTTATATTCAATTTTGAAATCTGACATGGGGCTAGACATATTGTCAATTTCCCAGCTGCCCCAAGTCATGTGACTTGTGCTCTGATAAACTTCAATCATTCTTTACTGCTGTACTGCAAGTTGGAGTGATATCACCCCCTCCCTTTTCCCACCCAGCAGCCAAAAAACAGAACAATGGGAAGGTAACCAGATAACAGCTTCCTAACACACAATAACAGCTCCCTGGTAGATCTAAGAACAACACTCAATAATAAAAACCCATGTCTCACTGAGACACAATCAGTTACATTGAGAAGGAAAAACAGCAGCCTGCCAGAAAGCATTTCTCTCCTAAAGTGCAGGCACAAGTCACATGACATGGGGCAGCTGGGAAACTGACAACATGTTTAGCCCCATGTCAGATTTCAAAATTGAATATAAAAAAAATCTGTTTGCTCTTTTGAGAAATGGATTTCAATGCAGAATTCTGCCGGAGCAGCACTATTAACTGATGTGTTTTGAAAAAAACATGTTTTATGATGACAGGATCCCTTTAAGTCTTCAAAGTTGATTTTTGGCAAAATGTCTGTGACACTGATGTATTTTACTAAAGGATTGACCAAGTGTCACCATTCTGATCAGTCAGAAGATTCTAAAGCAACAAACATATCATGAACTTTTATAGCCGAGGAAACGAGCATTGTATATAAACATTACGGCGTGTTTGTTAAAGATGTAGAATCCAGCCATTCTGCCAAAAGTTAGGTACCCCCCCCCCAGTAATGATAGCTTTCCTTCTTCTTTAAGAGTATTCATGTTACAGTAGTAACACCTAGCAACCACTCCAGAACTAGCAAAAGCATCAATCTGATTAATTGCTTTGTGATACTTCTCCAGATGACAATATAGCCTGTTTTGTCAATTTTCCTCCATGCCCTCAAAGGTATGATGTCTTCTTGGGAACCCACTGTAACAACTTACAGACAATGTAAGTTTACAGCTGTTCTTGATGCAAAAGGGTTCAGAGCTTGAGTCAGGTTTACCCACAAGAGATCAGAGAACACCTGTATCTTTAACCACATTTGTTTTGTATTGTAAGTATTTATATAGCACCATTAAAGGATGCAATTGTGTAATGTTTTATATTCAGACTAAATGTAAAAGTACTGTAAGATGCACACCGTTGGAATGAGTTCTCTGCCTGAAGAACTTATACAGTTATACAGTTAAAATCATTCTGCTTTAATATACAAACAAATCCCTTTCTGCAGAGGATGGTGATAATATTCTCAGAAAAATACACAGGCTGTTTTTAACCTGCAGTGAAACAGACACAGAGAAAGAAATGCATCTGACAGTGAGTCCAACAAGCTATTTTACAGGCCGATACATGCTTAAGCTGAAGTTAGGAATCAACGGTATACAGACCATGTGATCTGCAAATATTTTCAAAAATCATGTCATAGATTGATTTGCTTTGGAATTTCATTATGATCATTTTGTTTCTAGCTGAAGTTTTGGAGATGAAAACGAGCTATCCAAAAACACATATTCCAACTGATAATTAACCACATAGAGCTCAAGTGTGTTCTTGCCAAAGGGTTTTGTGAGAAGTTCAAATTGATGGACTAATGTGTTTTTCTCTGCTGAGCTTATGTAACTGGAGTCTCAAGCTACTGTAAGTATTTTTGCCTGTTTACCTGCAGAGACTCAAAGGCTGCACAACCATTACAAAGAATTCAACAGGTTAATCACCCTCTGACCTGTCAGCAGACTCAGCACTGGTGGGCATTTTCCTTGCAGGGGAGTAAGCACGGAATAGGACAGACTGCAGTAAAACAGACATATATTTAATTGTTATATATTAAATTCTATTGTTATTATTGTTATACGTTCTCTGGTACCAAAATATTACACAGCACTTTGCAGCAAATGTTTATTGTTGACATCAAAACCCTGATGTGTTGGAGCTTCCAATCTAAAAGGGACTTTATAAATGGGGCAATGAAAACAAAAAAAGAGAAAAGGTTTGGAGCGATTTTTGGGCTTATTTTTCCTTAGTTGTTGCCCATATAAAGTAAAAAAATAAGGTAAAACTTTTGCTTAGGCTTTTTGCACCTTTCCCCTATATTGGTAATTATGACATTTTTACCTGCTGTAAATTCAATACGACACAGCAAGAGTCAATATTCTGCGTTTATGTGTTTGGATTGTGAAAGGAACTCAGGGTGCTTAGCAGAAACCCAGACTTGTTTTGGGAAAACACACAAACCAACATGTGTAAATCATTCATAAGAAAAACATTTGGAGCATATTACAATGAAAATGTTGTAAGGGCAGATTTAAAAGGCACCAGTTGGGCAAAAATATTATCCCAAACCAAAAGTACGACGGTTGGCGGCAACAGTAATTATTTTTAATTGCCCCCCTCCCAAGCTGGGTCACCTGCACCCGGTACAAGAGGCTGTTGGGACACACACAAATGCACATAATGAGTGTGTGCCACAACTTGCTCATTATACACATGACGTCAGAAGCGCATTTGCGCATGCACTCTGACTGACATGGCCTCTCACACTGGGAGGGAAATTAAAGAAAAAGTTGGGGATAATATTTTTGCCCAACAGGTGCCCTTTAAGATGCTGGCAACTCACAGTCAGGCCTGGATTTGGGGCGAGGCCACAAAGGCCCCGGCCTAGGGCAGCAAGTCTGTAGGGGCGGCATGCTGCCTGCATGCGCACACATGGACCTGAGGAGGGACAGGGGGTTGCGTGTGATATTTGCGGGCGCTAGGACCCGGCGGCACGTTAGCGGCAGGTGCTAGGACCTTGCGGTTTAGAGCAGCCTCGGGGCGGTGAAGGCTGAAATCCAGCTCTGCTCACAGTTACACTGATTTACACCCTATTGCCTTGTATTGAGTTAATTTTAAAAGCACTTTTCTGCTTGGGGAAGTGTTAATAACTGGGGGAAAATAAATATTGATCAAAGGAGAAGAATCCGCAGGCCTGGATTTGTGGGAAGGCCACCAAGGCCCTGGGCTAAGGCGGCAGGATTTTAGGGGTCGGCATGCTGCCCAACCACATCCACATTGGTTCAGAAACACTGGGGATGCACAGGAGATTCAATAGATATTTAAATTTCCTGTGCTACGCGCAAATCCCCATTGCTCCGGTCTCGATGATGAAAACTTGCGTGATTAAAGGACCTAGGGGCACCGCTATGTACAGTAAATCCCTTAAAAATGAATATGGCTAAAAAATTACATTTTATATAATGAACTTATTGCACCAGTCTAAAGTTTCAGCTTCTCAATAGCAGCAATGATCCAGGACTTCAAATCCACAGAGGGGTCACCATCTTGGAAAGTGCCTGCGACACTCACATGCTCAATGGGCTCTGAGCAGCTGTTGAGAAGCTAAAATTACAATTGTCGTCACAATTATCCAGCAGAAAATGAAGTTTGTCTGTAATATAAGCTGATGATACAGAGCTGATTATTAAATTCTGATTCTAATTGCACAGTGTCTGTGCTGCCATGTAGTTATTATCTGTATTAATTACTAATCAGCCTTATACTGTGACATTTATATTCTATAGGGGGAATGTAATTAAAAATCGCAAGCAATGTTTAAATGCAAATGCTTAGCGCTGCTCGCAATGTACTGTAAAATCATATGCTGGCAAATATTACATCGCTAAGCAAAGGTTAGCATTAACACTGGTTCTGGGGTTTTGTTAAAAATTTTGTCTCAAAATATGCTTTGCAATTGCAAAATGTTATACATATACTGTGATAAAATCGTTCGATTCGAAGGATTTTATGGTTCGATCAAATGATTTTTATTCAATCGTTCGATCAAAGTATTTGCGCTAAAATCTTTCGAATTCAATATTCGAATTTAAAGGATTTTACTTTGAGGGTCGAACTTGAAGGTTTATTAACCCTTGAAATTCGACCCTTAATAAATCTGCCCCTGAATGTTTGCAAAAGCCATTTGGTCACAAACTTTGTGAGGTAGTTGTTGAGGTCTGTAAAAAAGGATGCAAACATGGTAGCTAACTTTCGCAACGGTCTTTGCATACATTTTTTGCACTAACAAAACATATTTCATTCCTCCATATGTGTACAGTATATTGTGAGTCAGTCCCTAAGCTCAGTAAGTGACAGCAGTACAGAACATGTGCAGCGAATCGGCAGAAAAGAAGATGGGGAGCTACAGGGGCATCATTGGAGACACAGATCTTTACTGCTAAAGGGTTGTGTTTACCTTGGGCTAGTACAAAAGCCCAAAACATAATGTAAAATATTTTTTTAGCCTAATTTAGTTAAGCTTTGGTTTTCCTTTAAATCTGCCCCTGTATTATCTTTTTTCCCCATATGTAATAAAGGCACTACATTTGCCTAGGAACAATAACCCCTAGCAATCAATAAGATGTTTGCTTTTAAACAGATGACCAGTAAATGTTTCCTGCTTATTGGTTGCTATGGGTTACTGCCCCGGGCAAACTTAGCACCTGGTAGGGTTGCCACAGTCACGGGTGGGTCTTGTGACATGCGATCGCCATTTAAAGCCCTGTCAGGATTTCCTCACTTGAAAATTGGTAGCGACCCTAGTGCCTTGTGTTACTCTGTTTGTTATCAGGTGAGTAGGCACGGATATTTAAACACATTAGACATTTGGCTGGCAATATAAAGTACGTGCCAGGATATAGAAACTGCCAACGACACCATCTGTAACTGGAGAAAACTTGTTGTGTTTTCCCATGTGTTTAGCATGTCTTTGGCTTGGATTACCCATAGACTCCAGCAACATGTGGGACAAAGCCAAAGAATGAAATTTTAAACTAATAATAGTTCTTAGGCACAGTCTGAGTAATGTACATGTTTGTACTTTGGCAATAAATGATAATCTAATAGTATGATATGAGGCTACATTGCTAATTTATTTGGGATTAGGTGTCAAATGGTGATACATTAAATATTCCTATAATCTAATAGCAATTATGGTGTTAAACCACATATATTATTATTATTACTATTATTATTATCATTATTATATTCTTATTAGTATAATTAACGTGTGTAATAATTTGTCAGGGCTGAATGTATACATAGGGCTCATTCATTCATTTAGTAGGCAAAAAGTTTTCTCCATTTCTAGAAACCTTGTGCAGCTGATTAGCAAGTAGCATTTACTGGAAACATCTGATTACCAGAACTTCTAGACCTAAAGCAAACCAATACCAACTGATCTTTATTGCTTTATATTTTCTTTATATGTAGTAGGATCTCATGCAAATGACACTTGATCTGATATAATATGTACTACTTTCCTTCCCAAACAGATCCCTACTTAAATGTGCATTTTTGCTAAATAAATAATTCAAGATACATGTTCCAGTTGAATGGCTTCCCAGGCTAACTAAGCCCATAAAGGGATGTACAGAATCTGAATGTAGCCATAAAGTTCACAGCATGTGAAGCATGTTGCCTTTTGATTTAAGGACATCATTTGATTATTAAAGATTATTATATGTGCTTGAATTGTATTCGTTATTTCTGTGGTTAGTACTAAGAGTTGTTAGGAGTTATAAAAAAACAGAGAACTAGCTTACTATGTTGCATCAAGCAGACAGTTTATCAAGCAGTTTACTGTTCCTTTTAAAGTCTAATTCACCTAGCAATACTAAGTTTTTATTTGGCCATTTGCTCTTGTTGGGAGAAAACTACCCTGGCCCATAGAAAAACTCCCTAAGTGTTGTGCTGGCATCTCCTTTCCTTAGATCTTCTTTTGTTTGGCATTTTGTGCTTGGCGCATGTGCGGTAGAACAGATCTTCCTGGGTTTACTCTACAGCACATATACCAACATCGATCTTTGCAAGGGATGCCTGATGCAGCTCTGAAACAGTTTTTGCCAGAGGCCAGTGCTGCTTTCTCCTAAGAGGAGCTCAGCCTTGAGAAAAAAAACTTAAAAACCCCAATGTGATAGACTTGACGTGTCCTTTAAAATCTATATATTTTTACTTGCTGTGTAATCCCCCTTATACCTGCTTGTCACACTTCTCTAGTCATCATAATATAAACAAACCAGTGCATATACAACCTGTTATAATCTTTGGTGTAGAATGTAGATGATTCCACATGATGTTCTTTAATTTTGCAGTTAAGGCAGGGTCACTCATTTTCTTTTTGTTGGATCATTACCTCTTGTATTTGTCCGTATTTTTATGTATTATCTATGTTTGGATGTGCTTTCTCTAATTGTACAACCCTGCAGAATATATTGGTACATTATACATACAGTCATATGAAAAAGTTTGGGAATCCTTCTCAGTCTGCATAATAATTTACTCCACTTTCAACAAAAAAATAACAGTGGTATAGCTTTCATTTCCCAGGAACATCTGAGTACTGGGGTGTTTTCTGAACAAAGATTTTTTGTGAAGCAGTATTCAGTTGTATGTAATTAAATCAAATGTGAAAAACTGGCTGTGCAAAAAGTTGGGTACCCTTGTAATTCTGCTAATTTGAATGCATGTAACTGCTCAATACTGATTACTGGCAACATCAAATTGGTTGAATTAGCTTGTTAAACCTTGAACTTCATAGGCAGGTGTGTCCAATCATGAGAAAAGGTATTTAAGGTGCCAATTGCAAGTTGTGCTTCTGTTTGACTCTCCTCTGAAGAGTGACAGCATGGGATCCTCAAAGCAACTCTCAAAAGATCTGAAAACAAAGTGTCACGGCCGGCACCCGATACCAGAACAAATGCCAAGCACCCTGGTCTCGGCTCTGCAGGAGATAATTTTGCTTCTGTTCATGGTCCTCCAGGCGCTGTAACAGGGTGGTAAGAAGCGCTTCGGTGGAAGTTGGAGGAGCAGCAGCAGCAGCTTCATCGTGACTTTCGTCCTCCATGGGACGAAAGTCACGTGATAATGTCACGGCCGGCACCCGATACCAGAACAAATGCCAAGCACCCTGGTCTCGGCTTCACCAGTAGTGTGACCACCGTTGAGCTTCGGGAGGAGCCCTCAGCTTACTTGGGTGCCACCTGGACTTAACGTGGGGTGCAAGGCAAGATGTTCTGGCTGGCGAAGGGGCACGGCTGTTAGCAGAGTCTTTTGGGCCGAAGGTCACGGTACAGATGGAGCAGGCTAGAGAATCATCAGACAGGCTGGGTCGAGGCAGGCAGATATCAAGAATCGTCAGGCAGGCAAGGGTCAAACTGGGTTGTGAATCAAGGGGTTAAGCAGGAATTGTTGTTGTAGGCAGGCGAGGGTCAGGATAAAGAATGCAGAATAGTCAGGAACAGGCTGGGTCAAACACGGGTAATCAAACAGACTAGATTCAGAACAGATCAAACGCACAAGGCTCAGAAACCACAAGAAACAAGTTCTATCACGGGCATCAGTCAGCAGTCTGAATGGGCCTTCAATAGGGCAAGAATTCCACGCCCCAGAACGTGCGTTTTCGCGCCAGAACACGCTGGCGCAATTACGCCAGCGCGCCTGCGCCTTTAAGAGGTGCGCAGGCGCACCGCGCACGCCCTAATGGCACTGGGAGGAGGAAGAAGAAGGAGCGCAGCGGCGTGGCGGCCGTCCACGCGGCCGCACCGCTAGACCACCAGGTACTTTTATTACACAAAGATTGTTCAGTATCATGGTTTAGGGGAAGTCTACAAAAAGCTATCTCAGAGGTTTAAACGGTCAGTTTCAAGTGTAAGGAATGTAATCAGGAAATGGAAGGCCACAGGCACAGTGGCTGTAAAACCCAGGTCTGGCAGGCCAAGGAAAATACACAAGCGGCATATGCAGATGATTGTGGGAATGGTTACAGACAACCCAAAGATCTCTTCCAAAGACCTGCAAGAACATCTTGCTGCAGGTGGTGTATCTGTACATCGTTCTACAATTCAGCGCAGTTTGCACAAAGAACATCTGTATGGCAGGGTGATGAGAATGAAGCCCTTTCTGCACTCAAGCCACAAACAGAGTCGCTTTTTGTATGCAAAAGCTCATTTAGACAAGCCACATTTTGGAACAAAGTAAAAATGCAAAAAGGAAAGGTTGTGGGAGCACTCCATGGCTTAATAAAAATGTACTAAAATACAATGGAAGTGCTACTGATCTGGCCAAATTAACTACAGACATAGAAAAACAAAGTGCTTTGGACTGGTGAGACAAAAATTTAGTTATTTGGTCATATCAAAAAGCGATTTGCATGACGAAAGAAGAACATCGCATTCCAAAAAAAAAAAGCACCTGCTACCTATTGTCAAATTTGGTGGAGGTTCCATCATGCTGTGGGGCTGTGTGGCAAGTTCAGGGACTGGGGCCCTTGTTAAAGTCGAGGGTCGGCTGAATTCAACCCAATATCAACAAATTGAAAACTTAATAGGAGAGCGTCTTAATAGAAAGATAAGTAATGAAAAGTAGCAATAACAATAAAATCGTAGCCTTACAGAGCATTTGTTTTTAGATGGGGTCAGTGACCCCAATTTGAAAGCTGAAAACGGACAGAAGAAGGCAAATATTTCAAAAACTACAAAGAAGAAAAAAGTTGCTTAGAATTAGCCATTCTTTAACATACTAAAAGTTAACTTACAGGTGAAGCACCCCTTTAACTGTCTACTACAGTTAAAAAAAATTAAAGCAAATACCCTACTGATTGCTACTGTCAACTACACTTCAACACGTTTGCTTGCACATGTTCATTAATGGTCGGTACAGATATTTAGTGAACAAAACTAAGAATATAAAAAACAGGGATTAGCCAAATGTTAAACATTATTTAAGACTGACCCCCTTTCCACCTTTATATACAGATGAGGTTGGGAGGTGCTGGAACTTGTAGTTCAATAACAGCTGGGAGACTGCAGATTAGACATTCCTGATATAAGTCCTATCCTACTATTAGTGGCTTTCATCACCTTGCATGTCAGGGGAGCAGGAATCTATTTCTTACTGACAAGGTCAACAATCTATCCAGCCAGACTACTGTATGTTACATTCCACATGTAAACAACATCTCAGCTGATATTGTCAGCAGCCACATAATTAACCTGTCTACGAGTCAAAATAAGGGCACTAATTGGCTTCACCTCCCTGCAACAGGAACATTTGATGGAAAGGAATGTTATCCCTCTTCTTAGTAGCTCCTCACGATCATTTGTGAAAGGCACGAGGCAGTGCAGCCTCAGTATAAGTATAGGAATTTTTCAAAATTATACGATCACTACATAGGAAAAACCACACGAGCAAAAATAATCTATACAGTGTTTGACAATAAATCTTTTATCTGGACTTATATCTGCCATTTGTTAAATTCAAGCTTAAAATATAGAAGATAATGAGAAGCTATCTGTATGCTAACCTTACATCAGGCTATACTCCCATAATGATGCACAGATGTAGTTATGCAGTCACTTCTATGCAGCTGTAAGTGTATGCTGAGTGGCCAGTCTTTCTTCTATGCATTCCTCTCAGTAAACAAATATATATATATATCTTTGCTGATTTTTTTCTGAAAAATATTCTGACAAAAGGCTGCACTATAATGATATATCTGTTAAAAGAGAAATACTTATTGCTTTTTATAGAGCAATCCCCTCAAGCAAGTTGCTTGGAACTGTGCTGAACAAGGAACAAATGAGACTGAGATTTTATAGTTCATCTTCATCTGTGGACACTGCTGCTGTTTGATAAGCAGCGGTAATATCATTCAAAGTTCACTATCTGAAGTGTCTAAATCTGTATGTGGCATGACACGCATATATATCACAATTACAAACAGTAGACGAGAACACCCTGGTGCCCTCACACGGTCACTAGTACAATCTAGTGACCATGGTGTGTTCAATAATATACAGAGACCAAAATAATCTCATATGGATGAGGTTGTGTCTACTCTCAGGTCTAACCTAAGAAAATGGTGTTCCTTTATAGCAGATAAGAAAGTTCTGGTATGAGTGGCAAGGGATACTTGTATGTGATCTTATATTTTTTACACCCTATTTTAGATACTAGGAGCATGTGGTGCTGGTGCCTGTGGTAGCCTAGGTCTTCTGTGGAGGGATGGTCTCTGCTTCTTATCAAAGGTGTTTGCTAAGTTTTTGCACTGAGGTACCAAGGAGACTTATGCAAGAGAAGATGAAGCAAGAGAACCTGGGAAGTGAAGATACAGTAAGTTGTGAAGCAGAAAGGTATCCAGGATTTTATCTGCAAGCAAAACCAGCTCATATTATGAGCATGGGACTACAAATAAAAACAGGCCAGGGATCATGGGGTCAGAGCATAATGTGGTACTTGTAAACTATTGCCTGAAGGTTTACAGGTGCACTGCAGAGATGAAAGGAAGATGACCAGAAAAGGTAGACCTGAGTAGTGGCAAAGGTAATGTCCATACAATTTTAGCACTGTGCTCAAAAAAGATAAGGGGTGTGCTGAATGAGTTTCACCACCCACCAAAAGTCTAGGATATTGATATATGCCAATTTTTTTTTTACTATAAATGATATATATTTTCATTCTATAGATTCCTGTTGAGGGAATAAATGTTTCTCTGTAACTCTTCTGATCATATGGATATGTGTATATGCTAGGCTGCCTGGTTACCATATCTTATTTATTAGTTTACAAATAGATGTTATATTGTTAAACCAGTAGAGATTTATTAAGATATATTGTATATTAAGGCACAATTTTACATATCAGATTGGGCCATAATTTGAATTTGTTTCTGGGTTCGAGTTCCAGCTTCACTGTTTTACACGGTTAGTGGGAATTATTTCCTTTTTTTCTGGTATTTTTGTAGAATTTGTTCTGCTGTCTTTTCTATTGCCTGCATTATTTTTTGTAAGCAGTGATACTGATTTAAAACATTTCCAAAAGTGGAATAGCCTGGCTCAGTGATTTACACACTATCAGGCCCGAATTCAGGGCTGGAACTAGGAGTAGGCAGAGTAGGCACGTGCCTAGGGAGCATACCGGAAGGGGGTGACGGGTCGGTCAGCGCGCATACGCTCGTACTTCCTCCGCGCGTGGAGGAAGGTGCACCACGGCTGGCTGGGTTGCCTGTGGCGCATGGTTGGCCTGGCCCGGCCCGGATTTGTGGAGAGGCCACCAAGGCCCGGGCCTAGGGCGGCCAAATTTTAGGGGGTGGCATGCTGCCCTACCACACCCACATTGGTTCAAACACTGGGGATGAACAGGAGATATATATATATATATATATATATATACACAATATATTTTTAAATCTCCTGTGCACCAATCCCCATTGCTCCAGTCCCAATGATGACAATTTGAGCGAATAAAAGAGAGGGACGGGGGTGACGAATGATGGCGGGCCTATGGGTGCCCGCTGTGTAAATCTGGCCCTGCACACTATAATGCTGGTGCCAAAAGTACTGGGAAATTAAAGGAGTTTTCAAGGACCTGGTACAGGAATTGAGCCTGGGACTCCATGACTATGGTGCCTTTCTCTCAACATTATATACAGTATTTTACTATGTTGTTATACAGAGTAATGTTTCATTATTATTTACATGCTCTACTTAAACTCCCCATTCTTTTTATGACTAAGCCTGGGTGCAGCACAGATCACATTCAAGGGAGTGAGGTCAAAGTTTTCAGTTCATTGTGCAGCCCGCCATACCTATATATTTGATTGGATTAGCAAGTTCAACCTTTTTATGCAATGTAATCTACTTAACCTCTAGTTGATCCAGAGTAAGGCAAAAAAAATAAACATCTTAAATTTAGCAAATTTGCCATAGTAGGGAAATTAATTCCTTCCTATCTCCATAAAAACAGTCAGATCAGTCTGGATTGACTTTGTGCTACTATTAGGGTTAGGGTTAGGGTTACTATTGGCTAATTTAAGTAACCCAACCCTCTCTTAAATCTATTGTAAAGTATGTAATGAATCACAGCTCTCACTGTAAAAATCTTTCTACATTTTCGGATGAAACCGCCCGTCGTCTAATCTAAATCTTTTAATGGAGAACTAAACCCCCCAATAATAAAAACCCCTACCCATTACCCTGCATAGGTGATTAATCCTGAAAGTGCCCCTAATTTATTACTCACTATAGGTGCAGAGTAAGCCCAGTGGAGCTCATGGGCACCATTTTCAGGCTGTTCTGTATTCTTTGGGAAGTATTGGCGCATGCACAGTTGGAGCAGTCTTCCAGTAGATAGCAACTGTGCATGCGCCAAAAGTGGCGGAAGATGCCGAAGGGAAGGAAAAGGACCCGAAGAATACCAAAGATGGCTCCCATGAGCTCCGCCGTGCTTACTTAATGAATTAGGGTCACCTATGTGGGGGTAAGCAGGGAGGGGGGACTATGTAGGTTAGATGTAGGGTAGTGGGTAGGGGTTTTTATTAGGGGGGGTAAGTTCTCCTTTAAGCACTGGAAACCAAAACTTCACATTTTAGATGATGACTTAACAGTGTTTTCCTAATGGCAAAAATTACCTTGCATACGGCACCAAAATTCAAATTTCAATGGAGGAATATGTAGCAGCATTACAAATGCCTGGGAAACCTTAAAACATCAAATAAAATTTTTATTTTGCCCTACACATGTGCCCACTGTATAGTTAAGTTGCCATGAGTTAGGAAATGTAGGGGGGAAGGAGGGGAGCCCCAAAAAAAATTATGATCTTTTTCAGCCTATCACCCATAATATAGAAAAAACGTCAGCGTTTTTTGGGACAGAAAAAGTTTTAACTTTTTTTGAAGAAATCCCTATCTACTCTATTGCACTTTGCCTGGTCTGAGGTGGCGAAGGAAGTGTAGCGTAAAAGGTAGCGTTCAGAACAATGCGCGCGTTAGTGAATTTGTGTAGTTCCGTCCGTTGTGCAAATTCGCCAGGCTTAAGGGTGCGAAGTTACGCCAGCGTCCGTTAGTGAATTTGCGAAGTAAGGAAAATGCCCAACGCTACCAAATTGACGCTAGCGTTAGGCGCTTCTGCGCATAGTGAATTTGCCCCTTTGTATTGACCCAATGTATGTTGGCTTGCTGCAACAAACTTCAAATAAGATTAAGATCAGTATTACTCAGGCGTTCTATTACTTGTACGTTCGTAATTTATTCTAGGTTCTGAGTTCCAAACCTTTAGTTCAGTCTGCAGTCAGAGTTGGTTACATTATGTTATGTCCTTGCAATGAGCTGATTGTGTAAAAATGTAACTAAGCAATACCATAATAATACTGTCATAGAATAATAAATGCTTCAGTATTTAACAAGGTATATTCTATGAGTGCACTCAATGTAAGTGGAGGATACTCTGCTACATTATAAATCATAATTCTTAGTTCCTGTTACTAGTAGAACTTCTCTTCCATCTGTTTCCATTATATAAACAGTAGCATAGGAGGTTTGATGGGAATGCAGCACTTCTCTGTATACTGCTTGCTTCGGCTTAGTCTACACCACTAACCACCATGTAATGACAGTCTATGGGGAAATATGTCTATAGAGAATCAATTCTTGGTGTGTACACCATATGCCATGGTTCTCCAAACTGTTACCAAATATGGTACTGAATCTTCTAGTTCTGCTTATCTCAGTCACATTAATTCTTCATAAATGTTAATTTGCTATCTGGCCCCTGGCATCTTTCAATGAAAAAAAGGTCGATTTTGCTTCTGTTGATACCTTTAATGATTGCCTGAAGGGGAGTACCTATGTGTATGAGGCACAGGCCCTTTAGTCAGACACTCACTTTCTATGTAGAACACTCTGTGTTTCCCAAACACCTGCAAAACATTTTTGTATCTACATTTGTGGGGTTTTTTTTCTTTTTTTAAGTACAGGTTCATTCCTGAATTTAGCCCTCTGGCAGTCTATTCTGGAAGCGGCCTTTATCAGGGGATATAAATGGGAGAACACTGGTTGGTCCCAGACATCAGAGGGTTCTAGTTCCCCATTATTTCCAGTGATCTATTGTACTGAGCATTAAAGGCAAATGCCATCCATTCCACTTCCATTTTAGTTTTGGAGGATGTGATTAAATCAGTACAATGCTTTTGCAAGGCCATTGTTTTAACAGATAAAGCAATTTCCTACCAGTCTCACAGCACTGTGATTTGGTGGCCACAGGGAAAGGATTTTTAACTAGAGTGCAATTCAGCATACATTTCAAGTCTTTCTTGACCCAGACAGTATGGGGTCTTGAAATAATCTGTCAATAAATCTTAATAAGCAGTAAACAGTAGAGTAGTTTGCAGAATACTTTTGTAGCCCTTACATTAGTCACACGGGTATACACTAAAGCCTGCTTTGAAGAGTTATATTTATGATCAGAGTGCAAATCAATGCATTTCTTTATGTCACATTTTATTTATCTAAATTAAGGTCTTTTTTATGGATAGGGATGCACCGAATCCAGGATTCGGTTCGGGATTCGGCCAGGATTCGGCCTTTTTCAGCAGGATTCGGATTCGGCCGAATCCTTCTGCCCAGCCGAACCGAATCCGAATCCTAATTTGCATATGCAAATTAGGGGCAGGAGGGAAATTGCATGACTTTTTGTCAGAAAACACGGAAGTAAAAAATGTTTTCCCCTTCCCACCCCTAATTTGCATATGCAAATTAGGGTTCGTATTCGGTTCGGTATTCGGCCGAATCTTTCACAAAGGATTCAGGGGTTCGGCCGAATCCGAAAAAGTGGATTCGGTGCACCCCTATTTATGGAGCAAAGTAGATAGCAAAAAGAGATTTTATTTCCTTGCGAATATATATATTTTATTGAATGGCAAGTCAACTACCCAGTAAAGTGCACCAAATAAATAAATATAACCATTAACTTGGGACTGTTAAGTGGTCAATTCATTTAAAGCTGTATTTTTTTGTAGGGAAGGTTTTGGCTTTCGCTCATGCTGGATGATGCATGCTGGAAGGGTTTCAGGTTTTGGATGATTTTATTGTGCACTTTACATCAGTATGTTGTATTTTTTAAACATTTATGCGGGGAAACCCTCAGTAAAAGTTCACTGGAGAAATCCTACAGTGTCACAGTTTTTGCAATATGAAACCCAAGTGCACATTGATTTAATAAAACAGCTCTGAACTAAGTGAAATGTACAGATACACTTTATTAAAATGTAAGATGCCACAGAGAGCCACTGTATATTGGTCTGGTAAGTAGCTCTGTGTTCTTGAAATGCCAGGCCTATTATGAATACCAGTCCAGACCGGGTGCCAGATCAGTGGTAACTACAGCAATATGGATAAAGAATGCAGAATTTGTAAGGGCACCCAAATATAATGTACAGTGCCTGTAGTAGAAAAAGGCTCACTCAGCGACACTGCTGCCATGAAGGAGTTGAGAAACTCACATTGGCCCAATGAATGCTGGCGTATATTTGATTGCGAACATTAATCAGTGAAAGTTTCTCTAGCGTTACATAAATATTTAAATATGGCGGCAACATAAAGGTCATAGGTCATATGTATGTATTTATTAGTGATGTTGGTAAAACTGCTGGAAGTGGCCACTTATTATTAAAAATGTCCAAGGAAGCAAAATAAAGACAAAAGAGATCCTCTATTGTCCTAGACATGAGCCCATCCTAAAACAAATTTTGCATGAGCTTCAAATGGTTAAAAAAGTGTAAATAACATATATTTAACAGTAACAAATTTTAAACATAATTCCGCATTAAGATATGGAAAAACACCATTGTTTGTTCTTTTCTTTTTCTTACTTTTTGATTACAGGATATGATGTCACTGACATAGTGATGTTGAGGATGTAGCTTCATCCAGGTTGGACCAGGCAAAGTAGAGTTTGCCGAAAAAGGGTAATGTATTGGAAAGTTAACAATTTGATACATTTGCAGATTAACGAGTGTTCATCTGAGCCAAAATGTGCCTGGCAAAATGTCGCAAAAGTTCTCTAGCACTGAGGTTTTTCACTAGTGAATTGTCTTCTTCGCCTTTTATTAAATAGGTGATGTTGTTGCGAATTTTCTTTTTGGCAAATTTTCTCCAAAAAACACAATTTGCCCGTTAGTACTGTAAATGTGCCCCTTTGTGTCGGGTTTGGAAGTATTGTACATTAATGGTATTATTTCTACTGCAGCTTAATTTGTGATTATTGCTCTGTAAATCCTGAACATGTCTAAATCTGGGGGCTATATGGGTTTTCTCAGCCACTGGCGTTCTCTAGTTTTTCAAACATATCCGTGCAGCAAGTTAATTAAGTATCAGGAAAACTTCCCATCCATCCAAGCTCCAAGCTATATGACAAGGCTGTCATATATTGATGTCTTTTTTTCCCCATGGAAATAAGTGTTCACATCTTTAAAAGCAAATTCATATTGCACAATATTCTAGCATGACTTGTGTCACTTCTTTACACCATGACAAAGCCTTACAGCAGGTAACAGTCTATATTCGGTGAGAGTTAATAAGGACCAAACTGATTAAATTAGGAGACCCCAGTTAACACTACCACCATAATGGTGATGAAATGGTTTGCACTGCCTGTAATAGTGAATCAAATCTTTTGTTGATTGTTGTTTAGTTGAATTCTAGCTAAACTATAGTGATGGACATTTGCCCCGAATTTCCACATTTCGCCGCCAGCGAATAAATTCGGAATAAATTGGGAACGCCTCCGAAAAGTTGCTCGCGTCAAAACCGCCACGTGTCAACACTATTCAGACGCCCATTGACTTTAACGCCGGAGTTGAAATTGACGCAAGAAATCTGTTTTTCAGCTCTTAAAGTTACCAGAAGTGGCTTTTGTGCTGCCCCTGGTAACTTGCGGGATCCTGCCGTCTGAGGTGAGTTTCTCTACTCGTCTCACTGGCTCCTGGCAATGTGTTACAAAAGGTGTGACAGATCAGTCTCTTACTACCTGAATAACTGTTTCTTCTTTCAGAAAACCTCTAGGCATCTGGCCTAACCGATGATAATAACTGCCAGGGAATGTCTTTATGTAGGATATACTGTATTTAAGTACATTAATATTAACACTTTGTTTGATGTTAACAACCTGTTGGAACAAATATACATATAACATGCAATTAAGATTTTGGCATAAAAAAAAAAAGACAAGCAGATCCTATAGAACAGGGGTGCCCAGACTTTGTTACACTGGGATCTACTCTCGACACCTGGCCCCCATCAGGAGATCTACCTTGATAACGCGGCGCAACATTTTTTGACCATGCCCATATTTGTGGCCACACCCCCTAATTTCCATGTTCCATGTTCATTTTACAAAATTTGGCAGGTCATAAAAGTTTCAACACACTCCCTTCCCCTCCGTGCTTGCTGCTCTCAGCCCTCCCTTCCCCTCTGTGTCCATACTTGCAGAGACCATGCTGTTAGCCCAACTTCCCTCCTGTGCCCATGCTTGTTGCTGTGAGCCCGCCCTTCCTCCCTTCCCCTCTGCTGTCAGCCCAGCTCTCATTCATTCACTCATTCATTCACTCATTTACTCACTCAGCCACTCATTCACTCACGCAGTCACTCATTAACTCACTCATTCAGTCACTCATTCATTCACTCACTCAGTCACTCATTCATTCAGTCATTCACTCATTCACTCACTTTTTCAGTCACTCATTCACTCACTCATTCAATCACTCACTCATTCACTCAGTCAGTCACTCATTCACTCAGTCAGTCACTGAGTCACTCATTCACTCACTCATTCAATCACTCACTCATTCACTCACTCAGTCTGTCACTCATTCAGTCACTCATTCAGTCACTCACTCACTCATTCACTCAGTCAGTCACTCATTCACACAGTCACTCAGTCACTCATTCGGTCACTCACTCATTCACTCACTTATTCAGTCACTCACTCACCAGAAAGTCCATGGGAAAGTAAAGGTGAGGCAGTTGCTGCTGTGAGTGCCGTGAAATACAGGAGCTCAACAAAAGCAGTCCCTGTATAACTGTGGTTCAGCTCCCTCCTTTCTTCTCGCATTCCCAGCTCTCTGCCATGTTCCCAGCAATTGTGTCACTGCCCAGCAATTGTCCAGCTGCCCAACAGTCCTGCTATCCGTGAGCTGTCCTGTTTTTACTCACACAGCCCGCAGTCCCGGAGCGCTACTTACCGCAGTACCGCAACGCCGTTATTATCCAGCTCCTTGCCTCCAGTCTGACAGCCAAGCCTGACGTCACAAATCTCATCACGCGAGATTGAGGCATCAGCACTCCTGTCAGCTCCGCTCTCTTTTTCCCTCTGCTGTCAGCCCAGCCAGTGCACTTCCCACGCCAGGCCCCAGGTCGCGGTCTACCAGGAACATGACGGGGATCTACTGGTAGACCGCGATCGACGTCCTGGGCACCCCTGCTATAGAAGATGTTTTCCAATAAATGTTTTGTAACATTTCAAAGTCTGCCCAAGTCATCTAACCAGTTAGATGTTTGTTTTTATTATTCTGTATTTCATTTATTTATTCAGATTTTTTGTTAAAACAAGAAATAAATTACATAATGGGACAATACAGCAATAAATGTTTTCTCATTACATAGTCATCTTCGACACATATAATACATTTATCTGTATACATAAACACATAGAGAAAGAAGAGAAAAAAAAGAAGAGAAAATTATATATTCTAACTGCACCAGACCAATGAAAGCTGAGATTTGTTATATTTAAAGGAGAAGGAAAGCTACATAAGCTGTTTGTTGCCAAATGCCAATATATTAGCCACAATAGTGCAAGCTATAATACTATATTTATTCTGCAGAATGCTATTCCATACCTGAGTAAACAGCTCTAGAAACTCACTGTTTGTTTAGGATAGCAGCTGCCATATTAGCTTGGTTTGACATCACTTCCTGACTGAGTCTCTCCCTGCTCACTCATAGCTCTGGGCTCAGATTACAGCAGGGAGGGGGAGTGGAGCAAACTGAGCATGCTCATGCCCGGGGCAAGGAGGTTTAAGCTGAAGGCAGGAGGTCTGATACAAAAGCCGTGTACACAATAGAAGGAAAGAAATGGTGTGTTTCTTTTGACAGAGGACTCAGCAGCATTACTTTGAGGGTTTACTAGTGTATTTACTGTGTATAGACCTCTCTGATAAAGCTGACTTAATTTCAGCCTTTCCTTCTCCTTTAAGCAACCAGAAAAGGGAGATCACACTTGTTCCCATCCATGGGGTTCACTGTCCTAAGT
Organism: Xenopus petersii; assembly: GCA_038501925.1. Classification (NCBI taxonomy): domain Eukaryota; kingdom Metazoa; phylum Chordata; class Amphibia; order Anura; family Pipidae; genus Xenopus; species Xenopus petersii. The sequence goes on from CM076677.1 coordinate 90,862,790, forward strand.
CTATTATTGCTTATAAGCCATTCATGACTATTAGTATGACTATGATTATGACATGTATATGAAACACAATAAAACATTCAAAGAACCACTGATATAAAGGAATTATTGAAAACCTTGTGGGCCATAGCCAGGTAGCTAGTGGCAGAATTAATCTTGGTGATCTAAATTGAATCCTTGAAAAAGTTATCTGTAAGTGGGTGTTGGACAGTTATTTGGAATGAGTGACAGCAAAATAGGGTTCTACTTCACCTAAAAGAACTGCTAATCTATATATTTTAGTTTGTAATAATAGAAGATAGCTGCCATGGGTGCTGTTCATTGCATATATCTGTTAGATCAGGGGTCTCCAACTTTTTTTAACTATGACCCACATTCAAATGAAAAATTATTGGGGAGCAACACAGGCATCTAAAACTTTCCTAGGGGTGGCAAATGAGGGCTATGATTGGCTATTTGGTAGCCCCTATGTGGACTAGAAGACTACAGGAGGCTCTGTTTTACAGTCAACTTGTTATTTATGCAACTAAAACTTGCCTCCAAGCCCCGAATTCAAAAATAAGCACCGGCCACTGAGAGCAACATCCAAGGGGTTGGTGAGCAACATGTTGCTTGCGAGCCACTGTTTGGGAATCACTGTGTTCAACCAATAATTACCAGGACACTCTATATACCAGGACATATCTATATATTTCTGTATTAGCAAGATGGAAAACAGCATTAATCCATTGTCTGCCAATACATATAATATAACAATCAGAGTAAATATCTCAGGTGGTTACAATCTATCTAGGCTGCGTGTGAATTATCTTCATTATATGAGAATGTGTTATATGTCTGCAGCGTGTTCTAGTGTTTGCTTACGCCATAACACTGCTCAGAGGATTCAAAAGCAACAACAATAGTGCAGATGTTTGGAATAATTTAGGATCAGATAAGGAGAAGTGTTCTCTGATTCAGCATATTCTCTGCCATAACACAACTCAAAATAGCCATGATTATTGTGTTACCTTATTTAGACTTGTTTAAAGGATGTGCCTATTTATTTCCTGCAACTGACTGAACATTAGTAATGCAGGAATCAAGTAATTGAAGTTTTACTCAGAGTTGTAGTTAGAGACTTGTCTAGGGTTTTCTGTCAGATGTTTTGATGCACTTGATATATGTTACCCAGGAGCACACAGTCGCCTGTTTGCCACAAACCAGATTATTTATCAGTTGTGAGAGACTAGTCCACACGAGGAGATTCGGGGAGATTTTGTCGCCTGCCTCAGTGAGGCAACTTTGGGCGACTATAGAAAACGCATTGCCGCGTGTGCATTAGCGCAGGCGGCTTTTCATTCTAGCCTATGGGGAAAAACGCTGAGGCAGTTCGGGGAGATAGTCGCTCAAAAGACGAGGCGATTAGTCGCCAGGCTTAGTCTCTCCGAATCTCCTCGTGTGGCCTTACCCTTAGTTGTAATATTGGTGTGTAGGCAGCCGTCTCAGATCATTTTGCCTGACCCTGTGCTTTCAGAAAGAGACAGCAATGGAACTGCTTTCAGGCAGGCTGTTGTTTCTCCAACTCAATGTTACTGAAGGAGTCGCAGTGGCACATGGATTGTTACTATTGAGTGCTATTCTCATATGTACAAAGGAGCTGTTATCTTGTGTCAGGGCGCATTTATCTGGTTACCTTCCATTGTTCTATTGTTAGGCTGCTGGGGAAAAGGGAGGGGTGATATCAGTCCAGTTTGCAGTGCAGCAGTATAGATTAAGTTTATCACAGCACAAATCACATGACTGTGGGCACCTGGGAAACAGACAATATGTCTAGCCCCATGTCAGATTTCAAAATTAAATATGAAAAAATCTGTTTGCTTTGAAAAACCTGATTTAAGTGCAGATTTCTGCTGGACCAGTACTATTAACTGATGTGTTTTGAAAACAACATGTTTTCCCGTGACAGAATCCCTTTAAGTAGTGCTGCAACCAGGGTCGGACTGGACATGGGGGGGCCCACCGGGTAACTATACTCCAGGCCCCCGCGCGCGCATGCGCGAACGTCTGGCCGCACGCAAGCGCGCATGCGCGAACGTCTCAGCGAACGCTGGTGTGTGCAAACACCGACGTGCATGCAATACCGGCGCACCGATTAATTTTTATTTGGGGGCCCAGACATCGGCGGAGGGGGGCCAGAACATTGGGGGAGGGGGACTGGCCGGCGGAGGCCCATGAAGGCTGGGGCCCACCGGGTTTTTTCCTGGTTTCCCGCCGGCCCAGTCCGACACTGGCTGCAACATTGATACCTTGCAGTGCTGGATGTCCCGAGTAAAGCTGGCCATACACACAGAGATCTGCTTGTTTGGAGACCTTGCCAACCTTAAGGTGGGCTATATCGGACTTATCTGATCTTAAGAGCTAGGGCCCAATGATCAGATCACAATGAGGAGAATATGGCTTTTAGATCTGTCGGGATTTTTAAACCTGCCCAAACTACATCTGCCCAATTTTCAGCTAGATCAGGGAAACCCATCAGAGGGCCCCATACACTGCCTAATAAGCTGCCTAATAAATCTGTCGTCAGTTATATCGGCCCATGTCTGGGGACCTTTATATATCATCCAGGGCATTATCATCAAGCAGTGGTTTGTTGTCTGTGTGGGTTTCCTCACACACATGCAGGCAAGTGAATTTGTTTCTGATAAAACAAAGACAGAAAGATCTAAAATGCAATATGTGATGGCTGATTCGGTTAATGCCTTTAAGAATGGCTTGGATGATTTTTTGGACAGACATAATACAAAAGGCTAATGTGATACTAAGCTCTATAGTTAGTATAGGTATGGGTATAAAGCACTGCGTATCTTGACAGCGCTATATAAATAAATGATGATGATGATGATATAGAATTTAATTAAAAGTATAGAGGGGTGTGTGTATGGATGCTGGGTTTTCATTTGGAGGGGTTGAACTTGATGGACTTTGTCTTTTTTCAACCCAATTTAACTATGTAACTATCTAGATGCAGAAGGGGTGCAACTGATAGAGGGAGCCATTTTTTTTTCGAACCACCCTACAAATACCCTAGATTTGGCAAAGGATTCTCATCAATTGCTCAGTTTAAGACCCATATGTCACAGATCATATTAAACCAGTGTAGTATGATAGGTAAGATTATACATCTGGTCCTTTACATTGACTAAGCCTCTGCCTTGTCAGTTCTGCACATTATACTCACATGATTATATTCTGATTAACATGGATAGTGACTAACTATACTGTTTTAACTTCAGTATATATTGTTTATACTGCTGGTCTATTCCAAGAAATGTCTTAGCAAACACCATCACTTGAGTGGCATGTGCTCACGTTACCTATTTCAGATGGAAGTTTTTATTCTAAATTGTTCAAACATGTCACATTGTATAACCTTCCCCTCTAACAGAATCCAGCTTGTGCAGCAGTGTGTCTACAATGTTGATATAAACTCCCATGTTGCCATATTTGCAATGAAATATTTATCATTATATATTACGCAGTGTAGATTTCCAAATTGCACACTTTTGGCTAATCACCAATTGAGTTTCTGTCTGAGCTACAGCTGTTAGATGTGAAATTTAATGAGGTGACTTAAGGCAAAATTACGCTCCGATTTAGGGGGCTGCTGTACTAAAGATGGTTACCTTTTCAGCAATAGACATATATAGCCCCTAATCAACAAATGGAGAGTGCCCAATATATGTACTGTACATAAAAAACATATTTTATGAGAATAGAAAAAAATCTACTCTAAAATAAACCCCATGCAATAGTTATTTGGCAATTTCCCATTGTTCTCATTGTCTGTCTATAAGATTCATATTAATACACCAACTACTTGAGTAATTATTACTGTCCTTTATCCATATGGCATCAACCTAATCCACAGTGCTTTATTAAGATTATATGTCATTCACATCAGTCCCTGCTCCAGTGGATCTTACAATCTATTGTCCCTATCACCTAGTACATTGCTGCAAAAAGTAAGGTCAGTTCAAACAGCAATCATTCAACCTGCCTGTATGTGGAGTGTAAAAGGAAACTATAGTATTCAGAGGAAACCAACACAAGCACAGATATAACATATACACTGCTTGCAGATGGTGCCCTGGCATCTTTTACAATCACTTTATACAGAGGGTGGATGCTCGTTTCCTATGCTTGGCCTATGCTTGGCTTTTGAGTAGGGCAGATAATATCATCATCATCATCATCATTTATTTATATTGCACCAACAGGTTACGCAGTGCTTTATGATGAACAGGGAACAATTGGTGAATAACAAACAAGGGTTTACAGAGTACAATAGGACTTTTTTCAGTTGTGTTTAGATTGTTCCCTAGAAATAAAGACTTCTTTAAATTACTTTCCATTATTTATTGTTTACTGTTTTTCCAAAATCTAAGTTTAAAGTTGAATGTTCGTGTCTCTGGTGTTCGTGTCTGGCAGCTCAGTGATTCAGGTGCAGATTCTGAACTGTTACAATTTTGCAACATTTAGTTGATACATTTCTCAGTATGATCTATGGGGAATATTAGCAACTATTGTATCAAGTCTAACAGCTGCCTGTAATGAAACTCAGGTATTCTGCTCAGCAGGGACAAAGATAAGAAATGTATCAACTAAATGTATCCATTTAGAACAGTTTACAGGGTCAGCGACCTCCCTCCCAGGCCTGCTTCAGCAGGTGAAAAAAGACACTCGACACTTCAATATTAGAAAAATAGTCACACGTATGAAAATAGAAAGTCATTGGAAAAAGTCATTATTTCTGGTAATCTATCTGAAAATAACTAGTTGTTTAAAGGTGAACCACCCCTTTAAGGCACATTGAATAAGTGGATCTTTAGGGAATATTTGAAAGTTTGGAAAGAATGAGACAGTCAGACAGCTTGAGGCAGGCAGTTCCAGAGAATAGCAGAAGCCAGAGAAGAAGTCTTGTAGACCAGAATGGGCAAAAGTGATGAGAGGAGAAGTGAGGTGAAGATCAGAAACAGAGCGGAGGATACGTGAAGGAGAGTATTTGGAGATCAGAGGTTATATAAAGGGAGGCTTCATTGTTAAGGGCCTTGAATGTCAGTGTGAGTCGATTGAATTTGATTCTAGAGGAGATTGGGAGCCAGTGAAGAGATATGTATGGGAGAGTAACTGATGTTGAGCAATGAGTCAGGGGTCAGCAACCATTACTATCAAAAGAGCCATTTTGCACCCCTCGTCCACTAAAGAATAATAGTCTGGAGCCGCAAAACATAACACAGCTTATAAACATTTAAAAGTTTTAACTTTTTTTAATTGTAACTGTTACAACAACAGAATACAACAAACAGAAGTGCAGTGTGTATGTGTAGGCCTACTTTGAAATAAAACAAACACTGAATAGCCCTATTAAATGCTAGTGTTCTCATCTGTTTAATGTGACTTCTGTTTCTGAAGCTCCATGCTGATCTTCCCTCTCTTGTCTTGAGTGTGTGACCGCAGTAAGGACCATGATGAGTCATCTTGCTATGGCTCGGTCTTGCCGTCACTCCTGGGACGTCTATACAGCCCTCACACCTGCTGGCGGATTCCTGAATGTGCGACCACGGTAAGCTAACTACGGTCTCACACTCAAGAAGCCGCCAGCAGGAATAGACGACATGACAAGCAAAGCTGCAAGACCTAGCTGCAGCAAGCAGGATTAAGAGCCATGAGGCTCCGGAGCCATGGGTTGCCTATGTCCATCAACTAAAAAGACCATTACAGGAGATATTGCCAGCAAAACTGAAGAGTAGCTGCCTGTGTGGCGCTGCAAACATAGATAGATTGCACTGGAACCGATACATTTTTTTAACCTGGCCGATCAATTTTGTGACAGATGTTGGGCGAAAAATCATAAGATGTACGATCGTTCGATTCCCACTAACTATACGATAATTTGAAGTCAGGATCGGTGAAAGTATGGAAGCCAAGCAGTAAAGTGATCCAAGAAAGTAGAGTAGGGAACAGGGTGGAGATATATGACAGCAACACACAGAGAGATTGGAGAAAAAAAATGTGAGCTGTAGACTTAAAATGAAGGAGAGAAAAGTTGGTGTGGTTAGATTTTGAAACCTGCATTGGGGGAGAGAAATCCAACACCACCACCATGACGCCCTCCCGGTCTAGGGGTGTGACTAAGTGAGAAGCCTCCATATCTTATATAGTTATCTTTGTTCCTAAAATATGTTCCACCATGTGAGCAATACTATGGGGCAGCCAGAGTGCAGCTGCAGCACCAGCTCATGGCAGGTATCAGTGCAGACTGAAGCAATCCATAGCTAAAATGTTTCTTCATATTTCCATTATACAAACAGCTCCTGTTAAATCTTTTTGAACAAAATGTGCTTGTTATGTTTTTTTTTTGAGGTGTTTGTTTTGCAAACATGTCTTACATGTTCTTTTAGCAAGTGATAAATACTCTTGCCTAATGTTGCCGAATGACACGATAATTGGATATTTAAATGTTAGCCAGCATTTCTCCAAAGTCAGTATCGCTGTGTTTATCCAGTCTCTGATCTTTATCTTCCCGGCCTCTTATCTTCTCCCGTGCCTGCTGCTGGGAGATCATCTTTCCCATCTCTGAATGGTTGGCCTGAGGCAGCAGGATTGTTAAACATGTGCTGGCAATTCAACGACAAGGTTCTTCTTTCTGTGCTAATCCTTCTGATTATCGTTCCTGTTATGTTTTAGGTAGCCGAGGATGAGTAGAGTATAACAGTGCTTTGCTAGCAGAGTCAGACAGCCATTACGCAACAGTAACTTTCACTTTCATGCACGGTATAAGTCTTAGCTCAGTGACATCTACAGGCCATCTGCACAAACACCACAGTTCCCAAGGTTATTTATAACAGATGCTGTTTGACCTTTGCTGTAGTTTGTTTGGTGCAGGTGATTTCAATACATCACTGTTCATTACACATTCCTTGGAACTCTATAACTATAACTATGCCTGTATAGGGTGACTCTTGTACATCTCCAGTCTCTTCTCTTGTACATCTCTGTCTTCTTCTCTATTGTGGAAGGTTGAACCATGTTGTTAGCATGGTGTTATGATCGATTGCAAGATCTCATCAGACATCATCTAGTCTCAATGGAATGTATACTGCCTGCTTTAGTACATAAATTCCATTGAACATAAAAGGCGCACAGAGAAGTAGGGCACACACTGAAAGTGAAAGCTCTTTGCTATTACAGAAAATTGTGCAAAGGCAAGCAAAATGTACCCAAATGTTAACTTTTACTCTTCTAATAGCAGAAGACAAGAAATCACGAACTCCTGCCTATAGCAGGCAAACATTGGCAGTAAAGATTGTAAGCTCTTTTGGATAGGGCTCTCTTCATCTTTTGTATCAGTTATTGGTTGCTAAGTATGTTATTCTGTATGTTCTTTGTATAAACCAATGTATTGTACAGCATTGTGGAATAAGTCGGTTCTCTAAAAACACATGCTCTGCACGCTGTGTTTTCATCCAACAGTCGGATAAATGTAGTTCGTTCCTGCGATTTCTCCTTCTCTTTCTGTATCTTCAGAAATTCTGACACATCACATGCGTTTCGTCGCATGTTGACGTGTCAGCTCGAGCCGCACCGTGGAGTTAATCCCTGAGTCTTTTGACTAGTATAGAGATTCCTAATGGATCTTACATTTCAATATTGACTTCCATCCTCTCTGTGCCATTTTCCACAGTGCCAGGGACAGGTATTAAAGTTGGTATCAAAATAGCTTTACTGAGTTTGGATGAAACACAAAGGTAAAGTGAATTTTGGTAAGGTTTGTGCCAGTGGCACATTTGGCATTTACTCTGATCCATCTGTTTTGGTGCAAAAATGCATTCAAAATCTGTGTGTCTGCCCACAGACCTCTGTTGTGCCAGTCACTGCACTGAAAACGAGGAGGAGGGCCCTCCCTTCGCCCCCCCCCCAGCAGTCCAGAACAATGGGAAGGTAAACAGATAACAACTCCCTGGGAAGGTAACCAGATAACTCCCTGGGAAGGTAACCAGATAACAGCTGCCTGGTAGATATAAGAACAACACTCAATAATAAAAATCCATGTCTCACTGTAACTTCTCTCCTTTAGTTACATTTAGTGGGAGAAACAACAGCCTGCCTGAAAGCAGTTCCATGCTAAAGTACTGGCTCTTTCGGAAAATACATGACCAGGCAAGATGACCTGAGGTGGCTGCTTACACACCAATATAACAACTAATAAAAATTACACTTGTTGGTGCATATTTTGCATTGGAGCCCAGGTTACACCCCTGTTCTATACCACAAAATGCAGCTCTGTGGTTACTGCCAGGGATAGGGGAATAATCTCCAGAGATAGGCAAACGATTGCCAGATCTATGTTGTACAGAGCTATGGGCATACATACCGTTATAAAAATATACATACATACATATATGGAGATGTTTTCTCCAGGGATAAACATGAGCAGTTTCAGACGGATGTTATCGCTAGAAGGGATCTATATGACATTCAGCTTATTCTTCTTTGTTAATTAGTCATGTAAAACACAGGAATGTTAGACATGGGTAGACTTATTTTAAGCATCATGCTACGTTACCTGCTTTGTTGCTGTTTTTTTTACCTAAAGAGAAAAACATGGCAACAATATGTCAGGAAGGACTGCAGATCCCTTCTCAAGAAGGATTTGTGCTGCTTATTGCACAGAGTCATCATTATTACCTAGATATAAAAAAATATGTGTTCTCTTTGATAACTGCATCTAACTATAAGGTCCATGTAAATGTAAGGCTACAAAGACATAACTGCTTCTCCAACATTCTGTGCAGCTTACATCCCCATGTGCCTTTCAGCCCTTTGGTGCTTTGAGGACTCTTTCCGGAACAATTGCAGGTAAGGTTTTCAAGCTGATTACCTGAATAAAAAACATCTTTAGAACAGTCTGTACATTTTCCAGTGAAGATCTTGACTTTCCTGATGTTCTCTGACCTGCTTATCAGGCACTCTGAAGACCAACAGCTGTGCTTTGGCATTGCCTGGATGTATCTTCTCCCTGGAAAGAAGAAAGGAATGCAGAGCAGATTCTATGGAATGTGCTGGGAGCAAGGAAACTGGTATGATTAGACAGAGCAATGGACAGAACAACTTTTGGTTGGAACTTTCTGGACAAAACTGGTTGATAATTGCACAATAATTCCAGAAAATATTGCAATGCACTCGTTTAATACATCAAAACAAAATATTTTATTAGAACAGAATATCCTTCCTCCAGCAGAGCTTTTTTCTTTGAGGTTTGCACATTTGTATTAGGACTAATAAACATAGTCTTTTTATACTTCTACCCCCCCCCAAACATCACACCATTGCCATCGAACGCCTAAACATTTAATTTAACGTATAGACATGGAAAGTAAATTGTGTTCAGAATAAAAGTCAATGTGTATGTAATATTAAACCCTAGCACAGGGCGTCTCATTTCGGTGCTACATTTGCAGTTTTAGGCCTTGTGGTTTTAATATGGTTAAGTACAACTGTGCCCAGTGTGAAAAGAAAAATAATAATCTCAAAGCAATAAGGGCCATCTGAGTAAATACACATTACATGCTAATGTGCTCATATCTTATAGCACTGGTTTGTTTTCTTTACATTATTTTTGCTACAAACACACAATCCTGCAAATACAAATAGAAACACACACAAACAGACAAAGAGATGGAAAAACAAGCACAAAGATGCACGTTTAAGCACAGAAAACAAATTAATAACTATGGCAGGTACACTATAGTCAGTGGAGTGAAAGCTTGCTAGTTTAGAGTATATTGCAGAGGGTAAACTACTGATGTTCTTACAATGAGTCTGGCTATTCCTTTCAACAATGACTAGAATGATAATTCAAGCTTTCAGCCAGTCCCAATCCTTGTTTGTATGAGTTCTTCTGTTCTACCCTTGGTACCAATTTGTTTCCGAACATTGCACAGTGTAGTCTACTATTTATTTGTAGACCTTTTTATGTTCTCTTGGCCCTTTTCCATTATGCTTGTTATAGTATTAGGTAGAGCACAATGTTCTGGGATGTTTTGGAATTCTACAGATTGCAATGATGGTGGGCGACAGGGAAAGGGACTGTCTGGGGCAAAGGGATTTATAAGGATAAAACAAAGGACAAAGGAAAAATGTAAGCAAAGGATAGCAACAAAGAGATGATGATAGAAGAGGTACTCTGCCTTCATTTTACCTTTAAAATCAACTGGTAGCAATAAATTGTTGCTTTACATAAGGCCTCTCTAAGCCCCCTGCTACTATTAAGTATTATCAATAGTGATGGGCGAATAAATCCGCTGCATCTGAAAAATTTGCCCCCACTTAAGAATAGTCGCGCACATAAACATTGCGTCATGTCAAGATTATTTGGACGCCCATTGACTTTAATGCATTTGCCCAAAATAGGCATGCATATAACAATTGTCGCCCATTGACTTCAATGTGTTTCGGCGAAGTGAAACGGGACAAATTCACCCATCACTAATTATTAATATTATTGTTGTGATTGTGTCCAATGGAGTGTTTTAGGAATGCGAACAAAATGTCGTTTTGTACATTCTCAGATCTGCCAGGTGCACATCTCCACAGCTGCATCGCTAGTATGTCTATGACACAATACACAGGTGTGAGATTTATGATCACAGACCCAACAGTCTGTGAGGAAAGTCCCGGAGAGGACCGAATTACAGGACGTTGGCTGTAATGCACTCTTAAATACAATACTTTATTTCATGCACTAAATCCTGGTGTTGCTGGTCATTTTGAATGTTTTATTACCGTGCATTTTATTTTATTACCGTCCATGGACTATATATATATATATATATATTTTTTTTTTTGTATTCGTCAGTAACAGCACTCGCTACATTTTTTTTGTATGTGTGGTGCAGGTCCCAGTGAGGTTTTCTGGTCTTCCCTCGTTATTTAGTATACAAGAATGGACAGCACCGGTTTAGGCTCTTTCTCAAGCCATGTGAACAATGGTTTGTTCACATGGCTTGAGAAAGAGCCTAAACCGGCTCGAAACGTCGCTACAAAATGTGTACACGTATGGTGATGTATATCATTTTTTCACTATAATATAACCTTTTTGCATACAATCGTGAGTGCTGTCTATTCTTGTATACTATATATATATATATATATATATATATATATATATATATATATATATATTATATTTATGTTATCTAAGCCTCTAGCTCCTTAGTCTAGTGCATCTGGTGCATTATCTGCTGCATAGTATATCTTTGGACTTCTCAAACTTGTTCCTGGAGAAAAACTTATTTTTATCTAGCCAACCATTCTCTAAAAAATAAAATAATGTTAAAAACGAACATTAATTCGGTTTCCTTTATCACTTATGCAGTTAAAACAGGTCGTTTTTAATGAGATACTTAAAGTGTTATGTTAACTCAGGGTCTGGACTCTTCCCCACAATACAGATCTGCAACTTCATTTCATGTATAGTTCAGGCCTTACACTTTCTCTGTTTTTTAAGCCACCTGAGTACAAGGTATATAGGGAACCTGCTTCTAGGTTTCTGCTTCTGCTTATTAAACTCTACAAGAATAAAAATAGCCTTAAAATTAGTGCACAAATTGCCCACTGTGGCTCTCATTCATGAGATTGTAAATTCCTAAAAAAAATGCCGGTACAGGCACATTCCAAAATGCTTACGACAGTATTTTTGTGACTGCAAAACACCCGTTTACTGAGATTTTGGTGAGATTGTGGTTGTTTTGCATTCAACTGAAAGAAAGCCACAGGGGGCAGTCTGCAGCACTCCTTCGCCAAATTAATCGTGCCATCATTTCATTTGCCGAAAGCCTTAGCATTCTAATGTTTTTCCTAATACCTGAAATAAGCACATTGTTCTGTGTATATTCTGAAGAGTATCTGATTTCCTGGAGCAATTGCAAAGCTGATGTAACATTACCCTTTATGACTATGTGTTCCAACTATTATATTTGGACGCTGTTCTTCATTACTAAGCCTGTGTGTGCTAATGGCCAATATTGGTAATATTGCTTATTTGTTCTGCTGTTTGCAATACACATGTGCTTTCTCAAAAAATAAAAATCCCATGTAGCTGGTTTCATGCAGTTTTCTTGCCTAATCCTGTCTATTTTTAGTGAATGTATTGTTACTTGAAGGTCTGTCTATGTATTTGTTTTTGTAGGTTTGTGTGTGGAGTGGGAAAGAACTGAAAGTTCTTAGATAATGTGAAAACATAAAACACAATCCATCAAGTTTAGTTGAACTTGACAAACACTTAGGGGAAGATTTCCTAAAGGGTGAAGTGGCTAACGCTATCGCTAATTCGACAGCTTGACGTCATTTCGGTACCTCGCCAATTCCCTAACGGGCACAGGTGTAACTTTGCGAAAGAGACACACGCTAGTGATCATTCGCACTCTAACACAAGGTGAATTTTCAACGCTAGCACAACTTTGCTCACGCCCACTTTGACATCACGGCCCACTCCCTCTTGTTCCCGCCCCCCACCACCGGCAGGTGGAAATTTCATTAAAAGGTGGCAACCCTATTTCTCACTCGATTGTAGTTGCTGTCTCACTTCACTTATTTAAGATCAGCAACCTAAATACCCATCAAGTTGCAATGCTTGCACCAGGTCTGCTAATCAACAGCAATGAACCAGCAGGTGGAATTTACTGGTCAGCTGTTTCGAACCATACACCTGATTGGATACTAGTGGTGGCAACCAGTGGTGTAAGTAACCATAGAGAAAACAGGGCCCACGGTCGCTGGGGGGGAGGTCTGGGGTATACCAGACCGGATTTACATAGCAGGCGCCCCATGGCCTGCTGCCGTTCATCGCCCCTGTCCCCTCCCCTTCCCTTCCTTTGCGTACATGCAAAAATTTAGCATCGGGTCTGGAGTACAGGGGATTGATGCACAGGAAATTTTAAAAACTATTGTATCTCCTGTGAATCCCCAGTGCTTCCGAACCAATGCGGGCACAGCATGCCACCCCCTAAAATTCTGCTTTTGTGGCCTTTCCACAAATCCTGCCTGGGGGTGTAGGACTGTGGGGTCTGCTTCCTTTATAGATTTAAAAATTCCCCTCTGTCTGGCCACATCACAAAGCAGTGAGAGCCAGTGACGCAAGAGCTTAGGCAGGTGGCAGGGGTTATTTACTAAATTCCAAATTTATCTGGCTTTTTGGGGCAAAACTCGAATTTTTTGGGTTTTGTAAAAAAAACCTCAAAATTTCCAAGATTTATTAAAGCCTAAATCCAAAATTCCGCCATCTCAGATCTGCCAAGGTTTTGTATAAGTCAATGGCAGAGGTCCCTATCCTATTTGGAAGTTTCTGTGGTCTGCACTGGAATTCGCCCCAAATCTGACCATTTCAGGCTTTTTGGGCACAAATCAGAAAAATTCAGGCTTTTCGGGAAAAAGTCCAAAAACGTCAAGCGACTCGGGAAAAAAATTGGACAATTCGGGATTTTCACACTAAATCAAGCTTTTTTAATAACTAAGGTAAAATCGGGTATGGGAGTTTGGTCGTCTGAAATAAATTCAGATTTTAGTAAATCTGTTGCTGGGCCCCTCCGAAGATTTCTTTTTGCCATCTTCACACTTTATAACAGGAAACTTTGACAAATGTTTGTATCAACCTCATACAACACATATACAGCTAAAGCTCCTATTTTATAAGCAAAAGAATTCCAGTTTATCAGGCATCACACACAAAATCGTTTCCAAATGAATATGGCCACCTTTCTTTCTGATTTCTTCTACGTCTTCTTTGCCCAAAAATGTTCTCACGGTGTGTGGTCTAACTAATGCTTTATATACAGGTATAATTATTTTTGCATTTGAAGGATCAGCTTTCCTTTTTGTATATGCTATCACGTTGTTAACCCAAGCAGCAGCTGTTTGGCACAGAGTGCCGTAAACTGTTTGTTATCTAGTATTATTTCTAAATCCTCTTCCATCCTCGTGTGTTGCTAAACTGATATGGTGCATCTATAATTAGTGTGTTTGTTATTGTGGCCTGAAGTGCACAGCTTTTTATTTATCCACACTGAGCCCCGTCAGGCATCCCTGCCAGGTTAGGAGAGTTGATTGTGCAGAGTACATGATAAGCCTGTCTCCCTGAGCAGCGCTCACTCTTATTTCCTTATTTTCAATGCTGAGAACATTAGTAAGGAAACATGTAATTTTAATTTTAAACCTTCCCAACCCTACCTATGATATAACTATACGGCATGAGTTGACTAGAACAGGGAACCACATAAGTTTAAAGGAATTCACAAGAGCACACCTTTAATACCTTACTGTATAAGGCAAAGATGATAAAATATATACTTTTTGACTGACTGTTACCATGAAGTTTGCAACATTAGCAACATATATTTTCCTGTAAATGGATATGTGTTAGACATCAATCATTGTAGTTGGGGGCAGCTTAATGAATGGCATCAAGTACTGGCATCCCCCCTCAGGTCCCTCTCTAATAAAGAGCAGCACAAAGCAACAATGCTCAGGTTAATCATGGATTAGCACTTTTGCTGGGATGCTCTTTATCAAGAAAGAATTGCTCTCATTTCTCGGCACCAGCTTTAGCTCTTGCATTCTCCCCAACATATTTTGGGGTTGCACAAATCTGAGCCCAGCTTTAAAGACCCTGAACTCCATCTTATATTAGCAACACAAATAGCTAAAGCATCCATGAAATATGCATATGTACATGAAAAAAGCAATAAAGGAATTCCATATGAAAAATAAATATAGATGCTAATTGTTGTGATGTGAATTAATACATGTACAGAAATTCTGCTGCACTCATTCTTTCAAAGGCTTTTTTGAATGGATGAAAGACCTGTTTGTATTGAGAGCTTTAAGGTGGTCTGCAGCAGGTATTGTGTCAACATTAATGCACATATGTTTGTGCACCAAGTGTGACTTTGTGCACTGAAAGTTTAACCAATCTGATATGCGTAATTTCCAGTGTTTGATGATGAGGTGAACAGAATCCTTTAGGTACAAGCGCATTGTACCTATTGAAGCAGAGAATGAAACAAAAATTTAAGGTACTGATTGTATCTCCAGGGTTCATCTGGGTTCTGTAGGTACAACAGCGTTGTGGTGCATGTTAGCAGAGAACTGATCTGAAGTACAAAGAGAACATTTTATAGAAGTGCCTTTAAAGAATAGGGTTAATGTGCAACTGCAGGAGAATTTGTGGGGTTTGTGGGGTTAATGTGCAACTGCAGGAGAATTTGTGGGATCTCAACTGTGATTTTGATAAATAACCCTTTTATTTATCAGAGATGTTGAGATATATCGTATACCAAGAGATCAATGCAGACAGTCCTACGTTATATAAAACTGTGGACAACCACACCTTGTCTCCAACTTTGTATGGAGGAGTGGAACTCTGTCTGCGATCAGCGAAAGTCTTATGCACCAGAGCACTCTTCTCCAAGTTCGCCTTGGTCGCAGCCCAAATAGCAGACATATGGGCTGTGTGATCATCCGGAGGCTGGGACATCCAACAAGCAGAAGTCTTGAGGATGTTGTCCATATATAGACATAAAAGGAGACCTCCCAGTGGAAGTATGACAAGCATTATTATGAGCAAATTCCGCCCAAGGGAGGAGATCAGACCAATCATCTTGTCAGATGGAAATATGGTTCCACAAGAAGTGTTCCAGCGCTTAATTCACCCGCTCTGCTGCTCCATTGGTTTGGGGTTGGTAGGCAAAAGAGAATTGGAGAGTGATACCCAGGTCCTTACATAAGGAACGCCAGAATCTAGCTGTGAATTGCGAACCTCTCCAAGTGACTATCTCCGCCGGGAAGCCATGCAGACGAAAGATAAATTGGATGAACAATTGGGAGAGTTCCAACGCAGAGGGAAGTTTTCTCAGAGGGATGAAGTGTGCCATCTTACTGAAGCAATCTATAACTACCCAAATGACAGTGTTCCCTCTTGAGGGTGGTAGCTCTACAATGAAATCCATTGCTAGGTGAGTCCAAGGATGAGAGAGAGTGGGTAGAGGTTGTAATAGATCACTGGGGTGAGAATGACTAGACTTAGACATGGCACAAACCGCACAGGCAGCGACAAAGTCTTTGAGGTCTTTGCGGCTAGTCGGCCACCAGACTAGACGTCATAGAAGCTCTAGAGTCTTTTCTGAACCGGGATGTCCAGCCTGCTTAGAGCAATGGGTCTGTTGCAGGATGGGCAGGCGAAGCTCCAACGGAACAAATGCCATCCCAATAGGTGTATCAGTAGGAGCGGAAGACTGACCAGACAGGATATGTTTGGCAAATTGTGGAAAAAGAGAAGCAATAATTCTAGTGGAGGTAATAATAGGATCTTGCCTTTCAGGGAGACGATCCACCGGAGTGAAACTTCAGGATAGTGCATCTGCTCTCTGATTTCTGGAACCAGGACGGTAGGTTAACACAAAGTTAATGTGGGAAAAGAAGAGGGACCACCTTGCTTGTCTGGGATTTAGTCTCTTGAGAGTTTGTATGAATTCTAAGTTCTTATGGTCAGTGTAGCTAGTGACTGGGATCGAAGTTCCCTCTAACAGGTGGCGCCACTCCTTGAGAGCGAGTTTCACTGCCAGAAGTTCACGGTTCCCCACATCATAGTTCTGCTCGGCAGCGGATAATTTATTGGAAAAGTAAGCACAAGGATGTAATTTCCCATCAGTAGATTGCCTTTGGGAAATTATAGCTCTGGCACCGACCTTAGAAGCATCGACTTCAATAAAGAAGGGTAGTAGAGGATCAGGGTGACGGAGAACTGAGGCAGAGGTGAAAGCATCCTTCAGGGATTGGAAGGCTTCCAATGCAGAAGGAGGCCAGGAATTAGGTTTGCCTCCTTTACGGATAAGAGCAAGTATGGGAGCAATACGAGAGGAGAACCCCTTGATGAACTGTCGGTAATAGTTTGCAAACCAGATGAATCTTTGGATGGCTTTGGTGCTCAATGGAAGGGGCCACTTCTGGATTGCAGAAACTTTGGTGGAGTTCATCTCAAAACTTTCTGGGGAGATCTTATCCCTTATCCGAGAAAAGGGATCTTGGCCTCCTCAAAGACGCATTTCTCCAACTTGGCAAAGAGAGAGTCCTTCCTCAGACAAGAGAGCACAGCTTTCACCTGGGAGCGATGACTTTCCAAGTCTTTGGAGAAGATTAATATGTCATCAAGGTACATGACCAGAGATTTCCCCAAGAGATCCCAAAAGATATCATTCACAAACTCCTGGAAGACAGTGGGGGCATTGCAGAAACCAAAGGGCATCACAAGGTATACATAATGCCCATCCCAGTGTTGATTGCCGTCTTCCATTCGTCCCCTTCTCGGATGAGATTGTATGCCCCACGTAAATCCAACTTGGTGAAAATCTTAGCCCCTCTCAGTTGGTCAAACAGTTCTGTAATGAGAGGCAAGGGATATCGGTTTTTAACCGTAATTTTATTAAGTCCACGGTAGTCAATACAGGGACACAGACCAAAATCCTTCTTCTCCACGAAGAAGACACCAGCCCCTGCCGGAGAGGTAGAGGGACGAATAAATCCCCGCTGGAGATTCTCTTTGATATAGTCCTTCATGGCAGAAGTTTCCGCAGGAGAGAGAGGATAAGTACAACCTCTAAGGGACATGGTTCCTGGAAGAAGATCGACTGGATAGTCGTAATGACGATGAGGAGGGAGGAATTCCGCAGACGTTTTACAAAATACATCGGTGAACTCCCTGTAGACTGTTGGTAAGGACTGAAGATATGTCGAAGAGATGGTCACTCGGTGGAGGGGAGAAGCAGGTAAACAATGTTCTTGACAAAATGGACTCCAATGAGAGATCTGGTTAGAGGACCAATCTATGGAGGGATTGTGCAGACGTAACCACGGTAAACCCAACACCACAGGAGAGGAGGGACAGGAAATGATGAGGAATGACAATTTCTCAGTGTGCAAAGTCCCAATCTGTAAAGGTAATTCCCCCGTTGTTATGGAGATAATTTCAGGTGTAAGAGGTCTGTCGTCAAGTTTCCAGCAGCCGAGAGCAGAGGAATGCCGAGACTTGGATCATCTTAGAGGGCAGGCGAATCTGCAGAGGAAGGTGAAACTGATAAGAGTTTGCTTGGAACTTTGATGTTATGCTACCCACATGTGAAATCTCTGGTTTACCTTAAAGGAAAACTATACACCCAAAATGAACACTTAAGCAACAGATACTTCATATCATATTAAGTGGCATATAAAAGAATCTTACCAAATTGGAATATATATTTAAGTAAATATTGGCCTTTTACATCTCTTACCTTGAGCCACCATTTTGTGATGGTCTCTGTGCTGTCTCAGAGATCACCTGACCAGAAATACTACAACTTTAACTGTAACAGGAAGAAGCGTGGAAGCAAAAGACACAACATTGTCTGTTAATTGGCTCATGTGACCTAACATGTATGGTTTGTTGGTATGTTTGTGAGTACAGTGAATCCTACGATCCCAGGGGGCGGCCCTTATTTTTTAAAATGGCAATTTTCTATTTATGATTACCCAATGACACATACTACTAGAAAAGTATATTATTATGAAAATGGTTTATTTACATGAAGCAGGATTTTAAATATGAGCTGTTTTATGCAATATCTTTTTATAGAGACCTACATTGTTTGGGGGGTATAGTTTTCCTTTAAGGCTTTACAGGACAGGTATTGGCAAAATGAGCTTGACCACCACAGTATAAACATAAACCTGCAGAGCACCTCTGGAGTTTCTCCTTCTCAGAGAGGCGTGCCTTCCCGATCTGCATTGGTTCCTCAGGAGAGGTGACATGTAATTGCTGGGAAGAAGCAGGAAGAAGAGGTCTTTGAAAGCGAGGAGCCAGCATAGGTTGGAACCTCTTGATACGGTCCTTATCCTCTTGATGTTCTCTTTGCCGAGTGTCCCCAAAGTGTTACAAATCCCACCTTGGCTCGTTCGGACTCAAACTCAGTGGGTCGCAGAACAAACTGGATCTGGCACTGGTTGACGAAACCACAACATGCTTGGGGATCTCCACTGTAGAGAGGAGGTGCCGGAATACGTGGTTCAATGGTGGGAGAATGTGAAGCAGCGACTGCAGAGACTGGAACTGGCATTGGTGTTGCTGGCATAAGAATGGATAGCTTTTCCAGGATCGCCTCCAACGCTTGTCCGAAATGGGATTGCCGAGCCTCGTAAGCCTCCATGCGAGAACGCAGACCACGAAAGGCCCTGCCGAAATCAGGCTGAGCTTCCTCTGATGGGTCCATGGTATGTTTATAATGTCAGGGGGCCTATCACACCAGAGTTCTGACGTCAGCGCCACTGCTACCCACGTGGTAGCACTGGGCGCCGCCATTTTCGCTTCAGCGCCGCAGGGAATGTACGTGACTGTTGGTGCGCAGCTTCAGGATCGTGACACTTTGTATGTAGCAGACAGGTGGTGTCGAAGGTCCCCGCCTCTGTTCAGGGATGGTTTCTCCACCTTGACATGAATCGCCTCTTTTACGCCTCGTTCAAACCAGCGGTCTTCTTTATCCAAGATTTAGACCTTGCTATCTTCAAAAGAGTGTCCCTTGTCTTTTAGGTGTAGAAAGACAGCTGAGTCTTGTCCTGTAGAGTTCGCCCTCCTATGCTGAGCCATTCTCTGTGCCATTGTGATTGGATTAGTGGAAGAGTGTATATGCCGAGAACTTCCCACAGTTCAGTTGAACTGAAGAAGCTGCTCAGATGAGTAGTGAAACGTCTTCAATGATTACTTATTAGCAAGTCCATTTGTTTTTAAATTTACCTATACTAGATATACAACAGTTATATTTCCACAAAGTGTAAACATAAACCAAAGTGCTGAGGAAATAGTGCTCCTTTGCTCCAGATAACCGAGATGGGATCTCTTGCAAGTTTTTATATGTCCTTTGTAACACAGCAGCTTGTGAATATGAGGCGCTTCGATTTCTGAGGCGACTTTGGAAATCGAAGCAGAGTGCATTAGCGTTGCCGTTTTTGCATTAGAGCAAGGGAAAGGCAGTTCAGGGAGATTGTCGCCCCACAGAAGAGGCGATTAGTCGCCAGGCGACTAAATCTCCCTAAATCTGCCCGTATGCTAGCTCCTTTACTAGTCATTTCACAGCTTGTGTGAAAGTATATATAATATTTGATTATCTCTTGAGTTGAGTTTGACAAATAAATGTGGCAGAAACTAAATGCTTTCTAATCTTATCAAAAATACACAATAGGGGGTAATCAGCATTTACCTCAGAACACGATGGTTCCTTCCAGTTCTCAGATAATGACTTCTAATGAGTTATGAGTTGAAGTGTGTACAGTTGTGTACAGTTACAAGTAGAATCGTGTAGGATTACTAATGGTCTCCAAGTTGCTTAAAGCCAAAGGTTACATCTCTATTGTAGTTCTCCTAGACCTGCTAAACGCAATTGTCTTTGTCGACTACTACCTTCTAGTACCCCTGGTTTCCATAATCAGGCTGCATTCTGGTTCTCTTCATATGTGTCTTTCAGTATACTATTTACTGTTTCACAAATCCAGCCCATACCAGTTTTTAAAAAGAGACCTTTTTTCAAGAGCAAGTCATTAAGGCAGCTTAAGAATATTCTGGTTAGCCATTTGCATTTTGGTTATTGACCCCTTGTACAAGGAGTTAAGTAATTTACCTTGACCTACAGTGTTATACACTATGGACCATAACCTTTGTACATTTAGGGCAGCAGTGGCTGATGGGGAGATTTGTCAACCACAATAAAAATGCACGACTGCGGGCAACAAATGGGTCTCCAATGGAAATAACTGAAATTGCCAGCGGTTAAACCAATGCATCGCTTTGTTTTCCAAAAATGCCCAAAGTTTCCTCCTGAGGCAACATTGGGCGACTGTGATTTGTAGGTTTAACGTAAACCTGCACAAAAAGACTGTGCCAATTTCTACAAGACTGCAATTGTGGCAGTAAATGAGTCCTGATTTAACTGATGCATCCTGCACTACCCTAGCATGGACATATGGAAAGCAAAAGACAAGCAGGTCCTATTTAATATTAATCTAGAGAGAGTAACAGCAGTACTACAAGGGATAATGTGTATTTTAAAAGGTTTACCTGTCTATCCAACTAGACTGGTGAGTCCTAACACGAAAATGTTACCATTAGTGACAGATATAAACAGATGTACATGCAACAGTCTAGTATAGTAGTTTAGTATATTTTGGTATATTCTCCTAAACTGACTACTCTTGCCAGCTGTGAGTCCCTAACCTTTCTGTAAGTTACCTTTAATACATTGAAGTTTTTGGGAGGCCACAGACCAATTCTTCACACAAAGGTGCATTTAAAAATAAATGTCAGCCTGCTTCTGATTATACAAAAACACCAAACAAACCTCTTTCATGCTACACAGCTGTGTGTGTGTTTTTTGTTTAGGATTAGGATATTATAACTCACCGGAGTGAATTGTTGGTTGCCGCTACAGATCTTAATTTAGTACTTTAGTACTTGTTTGCCTACGGAACATACAAATCATTTGGCCGTCTTATTTCAAAGCAGCATTAATCACAGCTTCCAGAGCAGATGATTAGTCAGAGATTCACGTCACAGAGCAAATAAACAGTAAGGGGGCATCCTGTTTGCTGTAATGATGACGTTGCACACATTAGCCAGATTTTTATTTCTTTAAATGTCATGAGTGTGTGCCATTAAACCCAATTTCTTTGCATGAAAGTGGCATTTCTGCTTCCCCTTTGCCTTGGGAACATTACAAAAGACAGGGAAGACCATGGAACTCTTACCTAAGGATTCAGTGGAACCATGACATTATTGAAAGCTATGTAATTAAACCAGGAAAATGAGTGATGTTTCCCAGGAGGTTGAGCAACTTTAAATCTGATGCTAATAAAATGTTATTTGCTCCATATCCTGGCAGTAGTAAATGGTAATCTTTCCTGACTTACAGCAGCTGTTTATATTCCAGTAAAGAATCTCTCTTCCATCAGTCATTGCCATGATGTACAGGCCCTAACGCTAACAATTACTCCAGCGCCTTATCCTAGTGAGAGTAGATAGATAGATAAACCACATTATCATTAAAAAAGACTTTTGCAACATCTGCAATTACTATACTGTATATACAGTTATATATATAGGTTGTGCATAGTTTTATCTTTTCATGACATGGCTACAGGTTTACTAAATGTACTCCCAGCATGACATAATCTAGAATAGTGATCCCCAACCAGTGGCTCATGAGCAACATGTTGCTCACCAACCTTTAGATGTTGCTCCCAGTGGCCTCAAAGCAGGTGCTTATTTTTCAATTCCAGGCAAGTTTTGGGTACATAATTTCAGATGTACTTCCAAAGAGAGCCTCCAATATTCTACCAGTTCACATAGGGTCTACCAAATATCCAATCACAGCCCTTATTTGGCACCCCATCCAAGTTTTGGATGCTTGTGCTGCTCCCCAATAATTTTTACATTGAATGTGGCTCATGGGTAAAAAAGGTTGGGGACCCTGATCTAGAGTAAAGGGCGGAATCAGGGCACAGGAGTCCCGCTATGATTATGGCAACACATATAAATGATGAAATTCTCACACCGACGATTAATCCAGTGATTAATCTGGGGTTTTTGGGGAAATACTGCTTAGTGGGTAAAACAGTATGGTGACTTGTATCTTCAATTACACTTTGCACATTGAACCTGTGATCATAAACGAGACATAAATGTTACCAAATAGTGGACTATAGTGGATGTGAACTTAGACTTGGCTTCTGACTATGGAGATCGTTTATTGAGACCAGACTCAAGTGCAATAGTAAATGAATTGATAGCACTTCGTCTAGGGTCTGGTTGCTCTTTGCACTTCATGTCTAGGTAGGGTTGCCACCTGGCCAGTATTTTACCAGCCTGGCCGGTAACAATTATGGTTGTTCCCAATGTTATTAATAGAAAAAAAAGATACATATATAGGAAGGCCGGTATTTTTTTCCAGAAAAGGTGGCAACCCTATGTCTAGGGCAGATGGTAAGTATCTGAATGATGCACAAATTAATGAACCGGTAGGGGAAGAAGGCAAGGCAGTTATGTGCTACCCCCAATCCGCCCTCATGAAGACAGCGTTGCTAAATGAACATGTTTTTGGAGCACAGAGACCTGTGGCAGTGTTCTACCTGCAGGGCAGGGTTTAAAGTGCAAAATACATGCATTACACACTTTATTAGACATTGCACCCTATCTAAAGATAGTAAACCACCCCTCATATAACAATCCATGTCATTTCTCAGAGCAGAAGGGTTGACCTGTAACAATCTGTTGTTGCCAGAACAACCTAACCTAAGGTGGAGACCAATCCTTCATGACCTTCTTAAACATTTTTGAACTGAGGTCCACCTGTCACTGTTACATGTGTGTCAGAAAAGTCACTTTCGGTTCAATTACTTTACAACCGTCATTGACAAACATAGACAGACAAACATTGGAAAAGACAGAGCACCACAGAAAAACTATTATATGTTTAAAGATTCACCTTCAATTATCCTTAATAAAATCCATAATGTACAACAGCATCTTATGTCCTGGACGATATGTTTAATGCTTTTCGTGGTATCTCGCAACTTCCTCTGAAGTGATCCCCTGGTCCTACTGTCTCACAGGCATATATAACTACTTACTGTATATATTATATAGGACCAGGGGATCACTTCGGAGGAAGTAATGAGATACATGAAACGCGCTAAGCATATGGTGCAGGGTATAAGATGCTGTTGTACGTTATGGATTTTAATGTGGACAAAGGTGAGTTTTTAAACATATAAAAGTTCTTCCCTGGTGTTCTGTTATCCAATGTTTGTACTAGCCTGTTGGGAGCAAGGCATACATGTGTAGCACAGGATTAAATAAATTGGAATGGTTGTTGCTCCCTCTTTTATACTAGACTTTGTACAGACATCAGAGGCTGCTGCTGTTTTCCCAGCAGGCGGCAGTCAAAAAACCCTGTGTGTCATTAGCCTAAACCACTCCCGGAAAGTAAGATTATTTTGTATTATTTATTTAGTAGCAGATATCTGCATCCTGTCACTTGCTGTCTCATCCTTCCATGCTTGAATGGAAATGTTGACTGGGCACTCAGTCAGGCTCCATTCTGCACCCCCTTCATACTGACAACATATTGCACCATGCTTTGTTTATTTACATCATCCCCTGCTAAAGTGAATGTTACAAGCTATTTACACCCACTCACACAAAGGTCAGATTCATGAGAAGACAATTAATCGAAGTAGGGAGAAATAGGGAACAAAGGATGCCTTCCAGGCAGCTCTATCTACCAGGCAGCTAATAAACCAGCCACACCCTCCTTCTAGGCTAAACACACCTCCCCCAGCTCATTGGTCAGTACACTCTAGCATTGCCTTCAATAAAGTTGTCAGATATGGAGTGTGTGATGTC
The DNA here is from genome assembly GCA_038501925.1 of Xenopus petersii. NCBI lineage: Eukaryota > Metazoa > Chordata > Amphibia > Anura > Pipidae > Xenopus > Xenopus petersii. The sequence goes on from CM076677.1 coordinate 90,887,304, forward strand.
ATCTGCCCCTCCCTTTGATGATTTGCTGTGTGATGTAATCTACTCCTCCTGTATCATGGCTGCTGAAGTCTGGAGCGAAGTAATTTGAAAACAGAGAGGATTCCTGCATAGAAGCAGAATATAATAGAGAAGTTTTATATAGGAGACTGCACAGAACTCTAGAGAAAGTCACATACAGGTGGTAATATGGGTGCAGGCAGGGAATCTGTGGGTGCGTGTGTAGGCTGTGTTTTTTTAGTGAATTACACTGACATCTTAAATGGAGGCTCTGAGGGCAGAGAGCTGCAAATTGTCTTTCTAGCTCAAAACATACTTTCTTCCCAACAATCCTTTTTGTATATTTGTGCAATAAATGTGCTGTACAAGTGATTGTATTGTGTTTCTCTGAAATATTAAGTTATAATCACATGCTCTCTGCCTCCCAGGATGATCTGCCTGGTAGTATGGTGTTGTCTCTATGAGCTGCCTGGTAGGATGCTGTTGTCGTCAGTATGAGCTGCCTGGCAGGATAGTGTTGTCTCAGTGACCTGCCTGGTAGGTTGGTTTTCTTATGAGATGCCTGGTAGGATGATGTTGTTACTATAGGATGGTATTCATATGAGCTGCCTGAAAGTATGTAGTTGTCACCATGAGCTGCCTGCTATGATGGGGTTGTCACTACATTGATTATATTGTAATTTCTGTGATTTTGGTGAATTTTTATTGTATGTTATATGTTTATGTATGTTATAGGTGAAAAAAAAGCATTGATTTTTGTGGTTTTGTTGGATTTTAGTGATTTTATTGCATTTTGCTCCGTTCTTTGTTACTTCGTTTTGCCCATAAAAATTTTGTCTGCTTTATATCCATTTGGGGGTCTCTGTGCATGACATAGTTTGGTTTATCTATGCATATTGGGCATCAAGCTGTTCAGTAGACCCCCGGCATTCATATTTAGGATGCCCTTTGCTGGTACGTTACAAAATGTGGGTTGTATAATGGGGTAAAATGCAAGCTTTGTAAATATTTTCTGAAATTTCAAAAAAAAGTGTTATGTTTAGCATAGCTTTGCAGTTTGGTAGTTTGCAGTAGAAAGACACATTTGCCGGTTTTAGATTCGTCAGAATGTGTACTTTTGGAAAATATATGGTTTTCTAGGGGTCTCCATACTGTTAGGGGTATCATGGCACATAATACATGTGAGTGGGAGTCTGAGTGCACCAGGGCCCTCTGTAGATTTTTTTTGCAGGGCAGCCCAGCACACTCAAGTTATGCCATTGAGGGGAGTATTTACTAATATTTGATATAAATAAAACCAGTAACATAGCAACCAATCTGCAGTTAGACTGGATCAGTCACCTGTATGTTAGTAAACAAATCCAAGATCTGGTTAGTTGCCATGGGCAACATCACATGATGATATTAATCTCCAGTGTTTAGCGAATAGTTCTCATAAATGTTTGACTGGTTTGTAACAAACAACATAAGAATCTTACAAATAGTGTGTTAAAGAAACTTGTGGGATAAATCCTTTCCTGCAGTTTCATATACACACCATCCAACGTGTATTAGTATTTACAAATTTTGAAAGTTGAAAGACTTGAACATAGACAGTACTTTTGTCTTCGATCACCCTTTATTGGTGCTGAATCACAACATGTTTTCGGGAATATATCCCTTTTTCAAGTGATACAAATAGTATGCCTGGTAAATACAATAGATCTGAAAGCCATGCTTCTAGCAATAGATTCTGAAAATGTTTTGTCTGGAAAGATCTATAGATACTAAAGGCTGTGGCAATACATTTACCATGGCTATAATGAAATTATATAAGTGCCCCATGACAAAATAAGTTAACTGAAACTCTAGTTAAAACGGTTAATGATGCCCCCATCTGTATTATATTATATATTGTGATTTGAATTGACCAGTTACTTCTAAGAATTCAGTATAGCGAGAATAAATGGGCTTTTCTTTGTGATCAGTTATGTACATATATACATACACTAGCAAAGTTGTTTATTGGGTAGAGTAAGGAGTTAAAACGAGGAACAGTTAAAAAATAAATAAATAAATGAAACTTTAGAAACAAACCAAAATTTTATAAAAGGTTTAATACATACAATAACCAAAATATACAATTTCAAAAAGACATTTCCAAAAAAAAAACAAAAACAAACAAACACAAATTAGACCATTGACAGAAAATCTCATTGTGATGGGAAGTAAGCATTGAATCTGCAAGAAAACAAATACAAACAATGTAAGCAAACTAGCAATACAGTAAAGCTAAATCCATCACACTAAGAGTTGGCAACGGCACACCCATTTTCCCCTAATAGGTGCCATTTAAGATCCACCTAAGGGGTACCTTCAATTTAGCCATGATAAATGTCCTTTAGCAAACTAATTGTAACTTGTAAATGATTTACACTAACCAAATAAGATACATTTGTAGGATTTGTCGCGCACACTAGAGGAGGTTTCATGCAGATGAGAAGGGCAGTTAAGACGCACCCTTTTTTCCATAGAAAAGTCTGTAGACAATAACAAAGTGTCAAGGCAGTGCAGTGATTTGGCAAATGACCAGTAGAAAGAATTTCTTTGTAAAACCCAGCAAGCTGCCTACAGTTCCGATAATGTGTTACTAGATTAGTGAACCAGCTTGAGGTTGCAAATACACTAAACACAACAAGGGATATCAGTTGGGGAGAAGCACTGTTGGTAAATGCAATGGCCCACACCATGTTTCAGTTACCATTTCTTAATATTAGAACTCAGCATTTGACAGATTTCATTAAGGGATAATAAATACATTGTTAAGCAAATGTTACACATACAGATCAGTTTTACAAGCCATAATCTGTTATAAAACCATAAATGGAGCAAAAAGCTAGCATAGATCTGAGCAGGCACAGTGTAGTCTGATTATTATACGGTGTATGTGTACCTCTAGGTCTATTACTATAGGTGGACCCCTGGGAGGGGTGGGGAAAAACAAACAAACAAAAAACCTGAACATTTGTACAGAGACTAACCTGTTCCAGTGAGCAGTCTTCCTTTCAGACCTTTGACAGTTTCTTTAGTTCATTTTTCATTGTTTGATGTGTCTGAAAACCAAACAAATTAAGTATACATAGAGGACAAAAAACATTTTCTATGGCTGGAGCCCATGATTTGCCGACACCACTACAAGAAATGTATGGTTATACAATCATATTATAGCTGGAGCTCACAATTCGCCGACACAGCTAGAAGAAATAGATGGCTATACGCATAGGCCTGATATATTAAAGCAAAACTCACAAGAGCTGCACAAAGAGTTCCAAGTGTGCCCTGGGGGTTCTAAAAAAAACAAAACACAACCTTTCAGAAAATCCAAAGGGGGTATCCTTTTGTTGGAATTAGTACAAGTGTTTTGAAGATAGAGCAACGGCACCCACAATTTGGTGAGCGATTATCTGCAGCCGGCACACAGATCATCAGTCACAGGTGCAGCCACCCTCACCGCTCCCAACTTTTATTCTCTTACGGTGAAGGGTCCTCCCCAGAACCTCTGGTTCCCAGGATATACTAGAACTCCCTGTACAGACCTGCTTAGAACACTTTAATGCAAAAACTGCATTAGCCAGGCTAGAAATTACATTTTAAAAGTAGAGGTAATGAGGAAATACTAAACTCACAATTCGCCGACACCGCTAGAAAAAAAAGTTATACACATCATATAAATCAATATCTGGAGATCAAGATTAGCCAACATTTCTAAAAAAAAAAAAAAAAAAAAATAAGAATGGTTATACTCCTATGAACCAATACCTGGAGCTCATGATTTGAGCTAGATACCGCTAGAAGAAATGTATGGTTATACACATAGGCCTGAGATATTAAAGCAAAACTCAGAGCTGCACAAAGAGTTTCAAGTGTGGGTTCTAAAAAACAAAAACAAACCGCAACAACCTTTCAGAAAATCCTATTTAGTTGAAATGAGTACAACCATTTTGAAGCTAGAGCCACGACACCCACAATTTGGTGAGTGATAAATCTGCAGGCGCCACATCAGTCACAGGTGCGGCAACCTACACCTCTAGCAGCTGCACCGCTCCCAACTTGGATTCTCTTACAGAGAAGTGTCCTCCCCAGAACCTCTGGTTCCCAGGATACACTAGAACTCCCTGTACAGACCTCTTAGTGGACCTGTCACCCAGACACAAAAATCTGTATAATAAAAGTCCTTTTCAAATTAAACATAAAATCCAATTTCTATTTTTTATTAAAGCATTCATAGCTGTTGTAAACTAATTTAAAAATCTCAAATATTGTCTGCCACTCCTCTATGCCCTGGTCATAGAGACGGGCAGACAATTACTTTCACTTTCCATTCAGCACTTACTAGATGTCACTGCTCTCCCCACATTCCCCAGTTCTCTTAACCATTTAATTGTGTAGTCAGGGCATGGGGATGGACATTGGGTCCCCCATTCTGGTGCACAAACAAGATTCTGAGATGAGTTTGCCTTAAAGGAAAACTATACCCCCAAAATGAATACTTAAGCAACAGATAGTTTATATCAAATTGAATGACATATTAAAGAATCTTACCAAACTGGAATATATATTTACATAAATATTGCCCTTTTACATCTCTTGCCTTGAACCACCATTTCGTGACTCTATCTGTGCTGCCTCAGAGATCACCTGACCAGAAATACTACAACACTAACTGTAACAGGAAGAAGTGAGGAAGCAAAAGGCAGAACTCTGTCTGTTAATTGGCTCATGTGACCTTACATGTGGTTTGTATGTGAGTACAGTGAATCTTACGATCTCAGGGGGCGGCCCTTATTTTTTAAAATGGCAATTTTCTATTTATGATTACCCAATGGCCCATACTACTAAAAAAGTATATTATTATGATAATGGTTCATTTACATGAAGCAGGGTTTTACACATGAGCTGTTTTACTCAGTATCTTTTAATAGAGACCTACATTGTTTGGGGGGTATAGTTTTCCTTTAATAACAGTGTGCACAAAATGGCTGCTGCCTGCTTGCTATAATTTTGAAATCCCAGACTGAAGGAAACAAGATTCAAATAATTTATATAGTGTACTTAAAGTTCATTTTGCTTGACTAATGTGATAAAATAGGATTTTGGTTATTTTTTTTTGGGTGACAGGTCCCCTTTAATGCAAAATCTGCATTAGCCAGGCTGGAAATTACATTTTAAAAGGAGAGGTAATGAGGAAACACCTGTAGCTCATAAGTCACTGACACTGATAGAAAAAAATGAATGGTTATATACACATCATATGAACCAATAACTGGAGCTCATGATTCGCCGGCACCGCTAGAAAAAAAAAAGGTTACTCATATGAACCAATACCTGGAGCTCACTATTCGCCGACATCGCTAGAAGAAATGTATAGTTATACACATAGGCCTGAGATATTAAAGCAAAACTCGCAGAGCTGCACAAAGAGTTCCCAATGTTCCCTGGGAGCCAGGGGTTCTAAAAAACACACAACCTTTCAGAAAATCCAATCGGGGTTACCTTCAGCTGTTTTAAAGTTAGAGCCACAACTTCAGCGAAACATAATCTGCAGCCGGCATACAGATCATATCCCACCAACGAAGCAGCCCGCATCTTTAACAGCCACAATCGCTTGCAACATGGATCCCTTACGGAGAAGTGTCCTCCCCAGGACCACTGGTTCCCAAGATACACTAGATACACTAGGCTCCCTGTATAGTCCTACTTGTAATACTTTAATAAATGCAAAAACCGCGTTAGCCAGGCAAGAAGCAAACCTCACCTCACCACAGAGCCAATATCACCAGTAGTTCTGTCTTCTCTCTTTATATCCATTGCATAGTAGTTTTTCTTTTTAATACTGTATGGTTATACAACTTCAATTGGCAGAAACCTGATTAAAAACAAATAATGAAATAATAAAAACAATGATGTGTATATCTCTATTGAGTGTGTATAGTGTAAGGCTAAATGAACTTCCCTCCCTGTGTGTACCTTACTCTGCCTGCCCTATGTTCCCTGTGTGCAAATTACTCTGCCTGCCCTATGCTCCCTGTGTGTACCTTACTCTGCCTGCCCTATGTTCCCTGTGTGCACCATACACTGCCTGCCCTATGCTCCCTGTGTGTGCCATACTCTGTCTGCCCTATTCTCCCTGTGTGTACCTTACTCTGCCTGCCCGATGCTCCCTGTGTGTGCCATACTCTGCCTGCCCTATGTTCCCTACGTGTACCTTACTATGCCTGTCCTGTGCTCCCTGTGTGTGCTTTACTCTGCCTTCCCTATGCTCCCTGTGTGTACCTTACTCTGCCTGCCCTATGTTCCCTGTGTGTACCTTACTCTGCCTGCCCTATGTTCCCTGTGTGTGCCAAACTCTGCCTGCCCTATGCTCCCTGTGTGTACCTTACTTTGCCTGCCCTATGTTCCCTGTGTGCACCTTACTCTGCCTGCCCTATGTGCTCTGTTTGTACCTTACTCTGCCTGCCTGCCCTATGCCTGTGGGAGATGAGCCTGGTACAGGTTTGTTTGCATTTAAAAATTGCTATTAGACCCCTAATTGCCCTCATTGCCAAAGAAGTTGGACAGCACTAAAAGGATTATAGGGTTTTTTCTTTCTAATCCAGTGCAGGGGAACACAGGCAGAAATGCTCATCTGTAAGAGCCCTTAGAGCTATGGACGGAGCACATCAAGCTAAATGTTCCACCAACAGCCATGAATAAAATAACAATAAAAGATAACAGGGTAGTTGAAAGAAAATCCACAAAACCTTTATCAGTGTTTTCACTAAGACAAGTCAATGATCTGGGACTCAAAAGAAAGCATGGTCCTCCCTGAAAAAGCATTCCCCGATACACGAATGCGCGCACACATCAAGGAGCGCTTGGGGCAATGCGCATGCGCAAACGGCGCCACCCGGCACACATGCACTGCGCTTCGCATTGTGGAATCACAATGGGGAGAGGGGGTCTGGCCCGGCCCATGAGGGTCAGGGCCAGCTGGGTTTTTTCCCAGGTTCCCGCCGGGCCATTCCGACACTGTATAAATAGATCAGTAAGGCTCTGCCATGATACCAATAATGGATAATTAATTAGTGCATCTCCCCCTACCTCTTCCTATCCAGAAGGCAGTGACTGCCAAATGTATGGGAAATAAATTAAAGGGATGGTTCATCTTTAAGTTAACTTTTAACATATCTTTCTATTCAGGCCCTCTCCCATTCATATACCATTCTATTATTCAAATCAGGGCATTGTTTCTGGGTAATTTGGACCCTACCAACCAGATTGCTGAAATTGCAATCCTGGAAAGCTGCCAAATAAAAAGCTAAATAACTCAAAAAACACAAATAATAAAAAATGAAAACCAATTTCAAATCAGTCTCATGTTAATACATTACATGCAGTTCGACTGTACCCAGACCAGCAAACTCACCGTAGTTCACATTTAAGGCCAAAGGCTTGAAGGTATAAAATTTAACTTTAACATAGGCAGCAGAAGATGGTTATGGCAGGGGGGGCCCAAGAAGAAGAAAACAGGCGGCAACAAAATGTTGACCACGCCAGCTTTTGGCCACTCCCTTTGGACTCCACCCACTTTCCCATGTGCTTCCACTGAATTATCAGGAAAATCAAACCATAGCATTGGGGGACAAAATTTGCTTAAGGTCTTGCACTGCAGGGGGTATTAACATCACATATACAATTTTAACTGAGAGTTATGAATGCTGCATTACAAGCACATTATGTGGGAAAGGGGGAAAAGGATTCTGTAACCTAAAGTGCATTACATGCAGAGACTGTGAGGTACTCAAAAGACAAAGACATACAAAGAAGCAGTAGATACTGATCTCCCAAGAACATAATATAGAGAAGGCACCACAAGCACTATAAAGAACATTATGTATATTTTATAGTAGGAAGCAGAGGGCACACACCAAATACATACATAGAGAGCAATGGATAATGGCACCATGAGCAGTAATATATAGAGAATACTGGCAGGCCAAGCACAATATACAATAAAACAAAGTGGGTGTAAGTAAGTAGGTACAAGAATGCATTATAAAGTCAGTATAATAATCAGTGAACACAGGCACTCCCAGCCTATTATAAGTTCTAGTACCTCCTCAGGAGCTGTAGGCCTGGAGCATTGTGTGACCTGTAGTAGGGAAATCCTTGCAGTGACTGCATTAGTAATGTGAAAAATTCAAATATCTCTCACTACATGGATATATTTTCTGCTAGTTAGAAAGCAATGTTATATTATAATGGGGCATTTGTACACATTCTTCAAACCCACTGCATCAGTATAATAATTATATATAAACATAGTAATTTAGGTTGAAAAAAGACACGTCTAGCCTTTTGGCCTAAGTAAAACCTGTCTAACTTCTAGCTGATACAAAGGAAAGAGAACAACCCCTTCTAAAGCTTCTACAATTTGTTTCAAATTTTTTTTCCTTGACTCCAAGATGCAATCGGACCATTTTCTGAAACCACATGCGACCGTCAACATGCATTTTTCATGCATTTTTCAGCACGTAGGATTCTTTTCCCAACATGCACTTCTCATTGAGAATTTGGACGCCATATTTAAAATATGTTGCGTATTTATGCAAAGTGTGGTTTCAAGCGTGCAGATCCCATAGAGTCTATTGATTTGGTAGTTTCTTGATGTATTGGCATTTCTGCTAAAAAACGCCAATACTGGCGTCCTGTGGCGGATTTCAGCTTGCAAGTGCCCTGTGTGAATTGCCATAGTGCGTTTTCCATTAGTTTCAGTGGTAGTGTAGTTTATGCGTATTTACGCCCGGCTGTTCTTTTTTAAAAACGCGGCAAAAACGCCACGTCTGGCCTTGCCCTTACACCCTCGATACAGCTAGGTTAATGCACAGCAAACTCACTGCTTCTGCACAGCAGTTCTTTATTACTGAAACATGCTCCTCACTTCTTTATGAATGCAATATTTTGTTCTGCATGTCTATCTCAGAGGAGTGGGCTGGCACCCTTCCAGCTATGAATTCGTTAAATTACCCATACATTTTACACAGATGAGTGTCTAAATATAACAACATTCTTGTTTAACATTCTTAAAGTAAATCTCCAAGTTTATGCAAGCCAGAACCCATCACTCTGCTAATAAACAACAGAGTTGAGTACAGTGTGTACTAACATGACTGCCCAATGGGCTGTTTCCTCCTACCAGACAATATGGCCGACAGCTGCCACATCTGAACACTGTTGATACTTGGCTGTGAACGTATTTGAGTAAATATATGAAATGTGCAACAAACAATGGAAAAACCAAAATTGTTTTAGAAAAGGAATTCAGGAAACAAAATACACTGAACAAAGGGAAACTGTCAAAAATAATAACAAAGTGGATAAAAGAAAGACAAATATGTACAGAAAAAGAATAAGGGCGTCCAACATGTTGAGGTGTTGAGTTCAGCAACAGCAGCATAGTGACCAATAGGGGATGAGACCATGGGCGTCCGTTCCAGGGGGGGGGGCAAGGAAGAAAGCATATTGCACAAATTTATTGTACTCATATCTTTGTTTCCAGACAAACCTAACAACAGGTTTTCTATAAATATATAACTATATAAAGTAGTAACTGTTGCACTGCCATTCTATTAATGACACAAACTCCTTGTTTGCCAGGCCAACACTTGGTATTTTCTACTTTCTTAGCACAATTACTAGCCAATGGTTTGTAGAATGTTATTCCCTCTAGAGTTCTAGTTATAGCTGGATACATACAGTGAAGCCTCCATTTTACTTACCTTAATTTTAAAGGAATAGTTCAGTGTGAAAATAAAAACTGGGTAAATAGATAGGCTGTGCAAAATAAAATATGTTTCTAATATAATTAATTAGGCAAAAATTTAATATATAAAGGCTGGAGTGAACAGATGTCTAATAAAACAGCCAGAATCCAACTTCCTGCTTTTCAGCTCTATAACTCTGAGCTAGTCAGCGACTTGAAGGGGGGCCACATGGTACATTTCTGTTCAGTGAGTTTGTAATTGATCCTCAGCATTCAGCTCAGATTCAGAATCAACAGATATGACCCATGTGGCCCCCCTTCAAGTCTCTGATTGGTTACTGTCTGGTAGCCAGGGTAACCAGTCAATGTAAACCAAGAGAGCTGAAAAGCAGGAAGTAGTGATCTGACTGACTTGTTATACATCAAATCACCCCAGCCTTTATACATTACATTTTTGGCTAACTAACTATATTAGAAACATTTTTTATTTTGCACAGCCTATCAATTTACCCACTTTTTATTTTTACACTGAACAATTCCTTTAAGGTTTTCCATATGTTTTTCCATTTGTTGTGGTCCCACCAATATATATATATAAAGCATCCATACCTCCCAACATTTTGTAAATAAAAAGAGGGACAAAAAAGTCGGCACGTGTAGTGCGGCAATTTTTTTGGCCACGCCTATTTTTGTGGCCACATCCCCTATTACCATGTTCATTTTACAAAATTTGCCAGGTTATGAAAGTTTGAACACATTTCTGTGTTTTTTTCACAGTTTATTAGTTTGTTAATGAAGGTAAATTGCCCTTTAAGCTGCGAGTCTAACCTTTCCCAAGGGACCTGTTATCTTATATTGTTACAATTACTTATTTGCTTATCTCAAAATTGTTACAAAAGTATCTTATCTGCTGTTGTGGCTGTTCTGGGCTCTCTGCCAAATGCGAATTAAGTTAGAAACATTGTTTCTTTTTCTGGCTGTTCCGTGCATTGAAAAACAGGACTTTCACGACAAACGAGGGACTGCGGGTTGAGTGGAAATGACTTCACACAGAGCCTTTATTTAGCCATTATATCAGTGCCCCTCAACCTTATTACCCATTAGCCACATTCAAATTTAAAAAGGGTTTGAGAGCAACACAAGCATGCAAAAAGTTCAGAGGTGGGGCAAATAAGGGCTATGATTGTCTATGTGGTAGCCCCTATGTGGACTGGCAGCCTACAGTAAGCTCCCTTTGGCAGTACATATGGTTTTATCCAACCAAAATGTGCCTCCAGGCCTGAAATTCTAAAATAAGCCTCTGTGTTGACGCCACCAGGAACAACATCCAAGGGGTTGGTGAGCAGCATGTTACTCACAAGCCACTTCTTGGGGACCACTGCTTTATATCATGACTAAAGAAGTTACTTTTCTCAGTAAAACATGGTGTGCGCTTCTGTAGAGGTTCTTTATGCTTTCAATCATATGAGTAAGTGTTGCCATTCTGTTCATAAATTATAAAGCCCTGCATATTCTAGTATATAAATAATTGCAATGCAATACTATACCATGGTTTCTTATGATTCCTTACCCTCTACCCTCTGAATGGTTGCTTGGGATACTGGAGCAATAACTTTTGAACTGAGCACTCATATCCCGGGGATAGCCTTGTATTAATCAACAAGAACAGCCATGACCCAAACCACTGTCCTTTTAAAGCCAATGGAAGACAGGCTTTGGAGTGTATGAAATAAGCACCATAGTCACCCCACCAGGAGGAACAGTGAGCATGGTAATATATATATATATTTATATATATATATATATATATATATATATATATATATATATATATATATATATATATATATATATATATATATATATATACACTCCAGCAGTGCAGTTGTATGGGATTGAATGAGATGACATTTTAGGTGATATAATGATATTTTGGCCTATTTTCTTTCTTTTATCTTCCTGCGGTTTTATAAATGATTTCCATCAGGTTGACATGACCTTCTCCACTGAGAAAAAAACCCCCATAAAATTGGCCAAAGGAAAACAAGCTGTTTTTTCATCCATGGATGTTCCAAATGCTCTTTTGGAGAGTTCAAGAAGCAGAAAAACAATCCTGACTGTGGGTAGGAATAAGGACTAAGCTTAGAGGCATTCGCTGTGTTTGCATCCATGGAATGACTAACTCCTATATTTACACAGCTGCTATGAAGCATTGTAGCTACTGGTCAGCTCTATGCTAAGCGCCAGTAAGAATCCCATCCTCGTGTTCTGGCCTTATGATGACTGTTTTCCCTGAACCAAACCTTCCATGACCTTCAAGAACTTTCCTCTGTAGTTTTGGCCTTTGCAAAGATGAACGCTATAACACATTTATTTTACATTTCAGCCATATTAATGTGCAAGGCCTACACATATTACGCTGATGAAATAGTGTATACAGCTTAATACTGCTTAGTCAGCCTCAGTATAACCACAGCAGAGCAACGTGGGGACTTTACATAAGAATAATGGTTATGAGTTTATCAGTTCCCTTCCTAAATATGTGTTACATGTAAAGGGAGCACTCTGTACCTATATACACCTTTTGTAAACTTGAGCAAAATAAAAATCTGATGTTTTCTGCTAAATACTTTTGATTAAATAATTTTTCCATCCTTAACTACCTCCTTATATGCCCCCTTATAATTAGTAAATGTTGTGTAAGCAGAAAAAAGCAAGCTATGTAGCTGGTGTCTCTGGCTTACTGATAAGGATGATATCAGCATACTTCAACCCACTACCATCATCACTTTGAAGAACCAGGAAGCAAAAAAAAAAAGTACATATTTCTTAATTAAAACAACAGGCAAAATTAGAAGCTATGTAATAATGTTCCTGTATGGCTAAGCCACTGGACTGATGGGCTGAATCCCATTTCAGGAATTACAGCTGCTACCTCAATGCACCAATTAACACAGCTCATTTAGAACATCTTATTTCTTATGGACAAAACAAAAGTGTTGGCATCACCCATTGACTTGTGAGCCAGCCTGAACATTGGGATTGTGCACAAATAAACACATAGCAATAAAACCATACACATTGAGGCCACAGTCACTTTATTGAAATGGCGTTAGTAGAATGTAGCACAGTTTTTACTATACATACTGCATGGATTAATACAGAACATCCATTAGTACAAAATAGGGATGCAACGAATCCAGGATTCGGTTCGGGATTCGGCCAGGATTCAGCCTTTTTCAGCAAGATTCGGACGAATCCTTCTGCCCGGCGGAACCAAATACTAATTTGCATGTGCAAATTAGGGGCAGGGTGGGAAATCACGTGACATTTTGTCACAAAACAAGGAAGTAAAAAATTATTTCACTTTACCACCCCTAATTTGCATATGCAAATTCGAATTCGGATTGGCTTCAGTATTCAGCCAAATCTTTCACGAAGGATTTGGGGGTTCGGCCAAATCCAAAATAGTGGATTCGGTTCATCCCTAGTACAAAATACACAGTTTTTACAGTATGGGTCACGCCAATGTAAAGAGCAACCCGAGAATGATCACTTCATTAATATGTAAAGGCTTTCAAATCCACTGCAGATAGGGTTTTGTTTTCTCTCCAAAACTTTGCCTACACCTCATCTTTCTGTTAATGAGATTCAATGAGAGAGGCAACTTCATCATCATCATCATCATCAGGCCCGGACTGGCAATCTGTGGGTTCTGGCAAATGCCAGAGGGGCTGCTATAAGGTGTCATAGAAAGTCAGTATTTAGTGGGCTGGTGGGGGCTGAACCTGAAATGCCAGGGCCTATTTAAATTCTCAGTCTGGACCTGATCATCATCATCAACATCAGACTGGCTTTGGATCATAAGTTTAGTTTAATGAACTGTGTCAGATTCAGTAAGGCCATCTTGTACTGTAGGAACCAGTATGTTAACTTCATTTAAACATTTTGTTATATGAAACAGTCATTGGTCAAGCATCCTGATTTTTTCTGTAGCAATGATACATCTGTTTATTAGCTGTTATCTCATTCATTGAACCCGCTGGGGGTAGAGATGTGTCCATTAATTAGAGTAGTATAATGATCTTGATTAGTGTAACTTTGGTGCCGAAATCTTTTGTGGAGTTCTCAAATGCCTTTTGTTGAACGGGTGGTAAGAGTCCAGATAAATAGTGCATATAATTCCCCACTGAAGAGTGCAGAGTGCAGGACACAGCTTTTTGTAATGTTTTTTCTGCACTGATGTACAATTACAAAGCTGCAGGAAGGAAAGCGACAGAAAGAATGAAGCTCATCCGCAGACTTTTTCTACTCAGAAAAAGGGGGGAACATCCCAAGGTCAGCGAAGTCTTCAATGTTATAATTGCCAGTTCCTTGGGTGGGATCACCAGACATTGGGAGCATGTCCTGTGTAGTAGAGGGAAAAGAAGCAGTTAATTAAATAATACTAAATAGGGCCCATTTGCAATAACTTGCCAAGTACACAACTTTGCCACAGAGCATTGTCTTCAGACCTGGATTTGTGGAAAGGCCGCCAAGGCCCGGGCCTAGGGCGGCAGGATTTTAGGGGGGTGGCATTCTGCCCAACCACACCCACATTGGTTCAAGAACACTGGGGATGTGCTGGAGATACAATCATTTCTTAAATTCCCAGTACACTAATCCCCATTACTCTGGTCCTGATGATGAAAATTTGCACAAATAAAGGTGAGGGGACAGGGGAGACAGACGACAGTGGGCCTAGGGGCGCCCACTATGTAGATCCGGCCCTGATTGTCTTTTGTACCTTGAATCTTACTCCAATTGTATTTGCGAGTTGTGCCGTGAGACTAACTCCCAATGTGGCACTGCCTGCATTTTGCAATGCTGCATACAGGAGAGATGGACAACACATAGGTGCCCCTGGTATACCCCTAGCACTGCATGTTATGGCAGGTATGCCCTGGGTCTTGCTCTGGAGTATCTGGCGCTTCTTCAGTATCTTTGTATGCATTCACTAAAGGACCATCATTTTCTTGTATGCGCAGCTATTTCCTATGCACATCTACTGTGCATGCACCGGAACGCTCCGTAAATGGGCAAAGGGAACAAGAGGATCCGAAGATACTGAAGATGGTGCTCGTGAGCTCTTCTGCACTACTCTGCATGGGAAGGTCTGTGCGAATTCCTGTCACAATTTTTATATGTTGACTATGCAGGGAGAAAGCGTAGAGGGGCGTGAATAGGGGCTATTAGATGGGGACTCTCTTTAGAAGGGGGGTTTAGTTCTCCTTTAACATGTTCAGTTAATTACCTATCTTCAGTCTGCTGGGTCTCATCAGACATAAAGCCCCCTTAGAACCATTCTTCCAATGACCAGCTTTCAGACACATCACCTAGACTTTTCCCTAAAACTAATTATGTATGTCACTTTGGGGAGGCATATAGGGGCAAATTCACTAAGATTCGCAGTTGCGCCAGGCGTAACTTCGCCGCACTTCGCCAGGCGTAGTTTCGCCAGCGCTCCGCAAATTCACTAAAATCCGAAGTTGCGCACAGGGGTAGCGTAAGATTGCGAAGTTGCGCTAGCGTTGATTCGCTAAGCGAAGCGAAGTTACGCTAGCGATGGTTAATTTGCATACGGCGCCAAATTCAAATTTCAATGGAGGAATACGTAGAATCACTACAAATGCCTGGGAAACCTTCAAAACAACAAATAAAATTTTTTTTTTTGCCCTACACATGTGCCCACTGTATAGTTAAGTTGCCATGAGTTAGGAAATGTAGGGGGGAAGGAGGGGAGGCCCAAAAAATGTTTTGATCTTTTTCAGCCTATCACCCATAATATAGAAAAAACGCCAAAGTTTTTTGGGACATAGAAAAAATTTGAACTTTTTTTGAAGCAATCCCTATCTACTCTATTGCGCTTCGCCTGGTCTGAGGTGGCGAAGGAAGTCTAGCGTAAAAGGTAGCGTTCAGTACACTGCGCGCGTTAGTGAATTTGCCCCATAGTATCTTAATATTCCTTTTAGCCTTATGTGATGACAGCAGATTACAGAGTAGTCTAAACAAGTTGCTTCACAAACTTATAGTCAACAACATGGCGAAGCCCATTATTTTATTCAGTGTTACAGATGCCTGCAAATATTATTGCTTTATAAAGCTTTACTTCCCTGCACAGAAAAGTCAAAACAAGGACAGCTGGAATACAGTGTTTGGTATTTTTTTTACTTTGAGGAATAACAGCAGTAATTATCATGTATGACAAGCAAGGAATCTACTTAGACCTCACCAGATTTGCAGTTGGGCCTCACAGTTTCACAAGTAAAATGCCGTAAGCTGAATATGACTGGGGGCTATCTTTGCTCATGGAAGCTCCTTTAGAATAGATTTCATTACAATGAAATGCCATTGTCACTCACATTTATCAAGGTGGTAAAAAAGATCAAAAATGAAGTTTAGCACCCCTTACCATGTCTACCTCACAGTAATGCTGGTGAGATGCCCCAAAACATTTGTTAAACAAACATAGGCTAAGAAGTCACTAAATAAATGGCAGTATGTATAAATGCTGTTGTGGTATTTAGGAACAGCTTGACCTCAAGTATGTGTGTTCTCCCAGATTCCCCCTGTGACATAGGGACATGAAAATGTAATGCATTCTGTATGCCATAATAAACAAGATGCCATGCGGAATGTTGTAATTGATGTGATATGGTATGTTCCATGCATATTCTACACTGTTTTTATATATGAACTAATTTGACTACTCAACCATGTTGCTATTACACAATCAAAATATATGTGTCTCTGGTGTGCTTCTTTATATTACAAGGCCTGGATTTGCTCAGGGAAGTTGTTATTTTTTTCAAACCTTCCTTCAAATTGTCTACCAGTCCCTGCCAAGTTGAAATATACCACTATTTACTACATAATTCATTTAAACTTGAGAATGTTTTTTTCTAAATGGAAATCTAAAAAATGGCAGCCACACACACAGAATTTTCATTTGGAGACTTAACCTATTTATTAGCTGCCACGTATTGCAACAAAGCAGTTTTGGAGGGGGTTTTAGTCACACTGTTTGGCACTTAATAATTTTGATACTCACCCTAAAGAATATTATGGGGCCGATTCACTAGGGGTCGAATATCGAGGGTTAATTAACCCTCGATATTCGACTAGGAACTAAAATCGTTCGACTTCGAATATCGAAGTCGAACGATTTAGCGCAAATCCTGTGATCGATCGATCGAAGGATTTTTCATTCGATCGAACGATTAAATCCTTCGAATCGAACGATTCAAAGGATTTTAATCCAACGATCGAAGGAATATCCTTCGATCAAAAAATCTCAGGCAAGCCTATGGGGACCTTCCCCATAGGCTAACATTGACTTCGGTAGCTTTTAGCTGCCGAAGTAGGGGGTCGAAGTTTTTTTTAAAGAGACAGTACTTCGATTATCGAATGGTCGAATAGTCGAACGATTTTTCGTTTGAATCGTTCGATTCGAAGTCGAAGTAGTAGTCGAAGGTCGAAGTAGCCCATTCAATGGTCGAAGTAGCCCAAAAAACACTTCAAAATTCAAAGTTTTTTTTATTCGAACCCTTCACTCGAATTTAGTAAATCTGCCCCTATGTGTGCGGAACTCTTATTTCCATTGCATTCTGGTGCACAGTAGCAGGGGCGAAGCTCACCTACAACATGGAGGTGGAGTGAGGGCTCTTAGAGGGGGTGAAGTGAGTTGCATGAAGAAGGTGAGGGCAGGTTGTGATGAGCATGTTGGGCAGGCATCCTTGCTAGGGTTGCCACCTTGTCTGGAAAAAAATACTGGCCTTCCTATGTTTTTTTTCCTATAAATAACATTGGCATCAAGCAACATTTTTACCGGCCAGGTGGCCTAGGGTGCAAGTGCTCATTGTGAATAGCTGCTACACACTATGTACAGGCCCAGTTCTGGACAGTAAGCATATTATAGTCAATGGGCATCAATATGAATTCTGCTCAGGAAAAAAGGGGACAAAGTGTAAAAATAAAAAAAATGTATAGAAAGTGGCTGTTTAATATACACCAAATACCCTTGTCCATCCTAATCCCTACATCCATGTATTTTCGTATTTCCTGTGCACTGTACCTGGAACACCTCTGCCTGTGCTGGTTGCTGGTGAGGATGCTGGTCGTTACTGGGTTGATTGTGATGCTGGCTTTGCCACTGGGACCACACTTCAGAGGCACGGCTCTGGAACTGGCTGCTGCTCTGTCCTGTCTCAGCTGTGAGGTTCAAACACAGAGAAAAAAAGCATGATAGGATTAATAGGAGGCAAACGAGAGGAGAACCAGAAACTGCTTCCTATTTCTAACTTAGGTTTAGTCTGCTTTGATGAAGTACATACAAGGTACAAGGGCACGTTATCAAGGGAGCAATGGAATCACAACTGCCTTAGGGAGGCTTCACTTATATGCACAACTGAATTGCACAATAATGCGTCTTATGCAGATGTGCATGGTGGATGTGATATCATTTGCATTGAATAGGAAATAAAAAGCACTGAAACTTGATTTGCAAAGGTTGATGCAAATTCTCCATTTATTGAGTAAATCCCTTCATATTACTATTACACTGTAATCCTAGTACAAAAACACTTTGGAGAAATGCACTACCATTGTCATTGCCTACCACTTTGTATTTGCTTTGGTAAATGAGCCAAATAATACATATAATAAATCGCAGGATAAAATACAATCATAATATTAGGGCATAATATTATGGGCCTTGAGCAGTTCCCATGGCTTACTGGGCTGAGTGGAAGCCAGTATCTGCTGTGTCACATGCATGTTACACTTACTAAATGCAGCACTTCTTCCTCCTAAACTTGAATAGGCATTACCGCTGGGGGAAGATGTTGCTGGGCTGGATAGGGGGCTGTATGTGGATGGATCTGATGTATACGTGTGACTTGTTCCAATTCCAAAAGGGGAGGATTGAGCTTTGCTGGTCTGTGAAGTGATTTGCTGAGAAATGTAGAAAAATGTAATTTTCAAAAGACAAGTGGTAAAATAACAGTAATATGGGCAATTCTTGCCCTCCAGCAATCACATCTCTTTCACTACAAATATATATTATAATGATTCTCAGATTACCTGCCCTTGAAAGGGTGGGTGACTCCCAGTCCAAACCTGCCCTGCATTCATCTGACGAGAGATCTGAGTTAGATTCTGCCCAGTTGCTGAAGGAGACTGAATCTCATTCACACCAGTCACATGCACCACAGAAGAGCTGCAAGGATACAGAGAGTTCAGAAATGACTCTGCTAAATGAAAATTCCAGAACATCCATCTTATCCAAATACCTGAATGACTTTCCAGTGTGTCCAGGCTGGAAGGGGCTTCCTGTCGAATAAAGCTGCTGAGTCCCACTGCCTGAAGCTGACAACATCTTTTTCTCAGCTAAAAGAAGATGAAATAGAGACAATAAAATACCTAGAGACATGAACTGCCATCTAGGGACACAAATACATATATAATATATTTATTTAAATATATAAAGTCCACAATTCTTCATGATTTTGTTTTCCTAAAATGCAACATTCTTTCCCCAAATCCAAGCATACTGCTCTCACCATGAAATCTTCCAGCACCACACAATTTGTCAATCCTGTCACAAGAGTTGCACTTGTTTCATTTA
Organism: Xenopus petersii; assembly: GCA_038501925.1. Taxonomy (NCBI): domain Eukaryota; kingdom Metazoa; phylum Chordata; class Amphibia; order Anura; family Pipidae; genus Xenopus; species Xenopus petersii. The sequence continues at coordinate 90,906,746 of CM076677.1, forward strand.
TAAATATATATATATATTCTGGAGGGTGCTCTACCACAACAATAGTTTACTCTTAAGTCAGCTGGTACAAGTTGGAGCGCAAGTAAGAGCTCACCATGCAAATGGAAACCTTTTCTGCCGCTTAAGGGCTCTTACACATGAGCGTTTTTACCTGCGCTCCCCTGCGTTCCGCTTTTCGGCGTTCAGCCGCAGGGGAGCGCAGGAATAGACGCATTTCATTATTTCAAATGGGGCTGTACTCACTCAAGGCGCGTGTAGGCGCCGGACGCAGGAAAAATGCAGCATGTTGCGTCTCAACCTGCGTTTGGCGCCTACATGCGCCTGTGTGAGTACAGCCCCATTTGAAATAATGAAATGCGTCTATTCCTGCGTTCCCCTGCGGCTGAACGCCGAAAAACGGAACGCAGGGGAGCGCAGGTAAAAACGCTCATGTGTAAGTGCCCTAATTCAGGTTTATAATTCAGAATTGCTTGTACCAGAGTTCATTGCACCTCGCAAAACAGCTGCAATCAGTATGTCAGCACATGATGCAAGCATTAAAGGGTGCATGCAGGTGCATGCACTTTGTGAATGGTGATTTGAAAGGTGCTCATTTTTATGCCTAGTGCTGGGCCATGTCATTATTTGTAAACGTGAATTAGATGCATCTATCTAAAATTGTTATTAGCACCGTTGACAAGTAATATGAGTAGGACGATAAAAAAAAAATGTGTGTATATAGTAAATTGTACAAAATTTGCAGTTGTAGGCGGAGCTGCTGATTCTGAACTGTATGTTCATCAGGCACAACATAAGTATATGTCTGATTGGTGTTTTTGTGGGTTAATAGATTGATATAGATCCCCCTCTGCCCCCCTAATGATGCATTCAGTTTGCTACTTGCCTAGGACAATGATCCACATTCTCAAAGTTCCAAAGGTACAGGAATTAAAAAAACACCCTGCTTGGATTACAACACTGGAGCCACAGAAAACGTCCTGTCTAATATATGACGTGCAGGCACTTTTTACCCCTATAACTATACCCTTGTGGCGACAGTCAGACTAGCAAATACTTTTCATTTGTTAGAATAAAATTCCTTTCAGTGGAAGAATCTGCATTTGACCCCACTGTTTGCTCCATTTACAAACATACCTAAAGAGTTATTGAAAGCACATACTGAGGCTCCCTGGGGTTCATTAACTCAGCTCAAGGCTCTGACCTGTCCTGATCTGAACTCAGTAGATATCAGAGAACACGTAATTCCATCTTGGAATGTTAATGCATTTGTTGGAAGCAGGACCAAGCTAATTAAGGACTTGGTACCAGTGAACCCAGATACCTCATGAAGACAATAAAGGGGTCAGGGACAGATATTAATAAAGATGCTTTGCCTGAAAAGGTCCTGAGATAATGTAATAACATGGTTATGGTACATACAGTAATAATGGTTTTCAGCTGCACCACAGTAATAGTGAAATCTTACAGGCAGTTATTCCAGCAAACATCTCAGCAAAACGAGGATCCCGATCCTGGGAAAAGATCGGATCAGGCTTATCAACAACAGATTTTCCTCCTTCATGTACATTTGCTGCAAGGTTAGGAACAGGTACCTGCCAAAAGAGGTAGTTATTGGACACAAAAACATAAGCTGCAACAACACACAGCAAGATGCCACATTGGGCAGAATATGCCTGGTATACCCACCTGCGACAAGTCATAGGAGGATAAACTATCCCTTGGATGAACTTCGAGTTCAGCCTGCTGCTGTTGAACCTGCCTAGGAACACAGAGACAGCTGCAGAAATACTGTAGGGCATAGGATTATGTGTTGTTGGAGGCATAAAGAGCAAGCCTTTATATAACCAATTAATCACATACAAATAAAGACAGGAGTAAAATCATCTGCACCCAGAAAGCCTTCTCATATTTTGTTCAAGCAGGATTTACGTACATACTCACAAATCAAGCTGATCTATCGCTGATGGTGCAAAAAAGAATCAGCTGCTATTTGCTGTTTCACATTGGACCCATATTAAACTAGGTTCCAATAATACTGATTTTAATATGAAAGTATTCTAAGACAAATGTTAAATTATTTTTTTTTTAAATATTAACATTTTTTGTTCTGCAACAATTAGGCCTGCTGTTGGTTGGTAGGGCCCAATTACCTTAGCAAACAGGTAGCACTACAGTGTGGAAGTCAGAATTAAAGACCAACAGAAGAGGACCAGAGAAAAGATGAGAAATTAAAAAAAAACGAATAAGAACAAATTTCTGGCAGGTGGGGTCACTGACAGATAGCTTTCTCATTTGCAGACTGGCAATAGGTAGAAGAGGAACCCAGTGGAGATCATCTAAAAGATTCTAAGAAAAAACAAAGCTATAAGGTACTAAAAGCTAATATAAAAATGAACATAGTTCATGACTTGGACTAAAAGTTGAACTTAATGTATATGTGTATATTTGTGTGATCTATTTAATCACTTAAGAACACTTTCTTTATGTAAAAAGTGATCACGTGACACTCCCTAAACTATATGTGGGCCCATATATTAATAGGACCTATTTCAGAAGTAGGTGACAGTGAGTGCAGCTTGCAGAGCTGTAGTGTAGGCTTTATGGCAAAGAACAGAAACTTAGCCCAGGTGATCTACTGCTGTTATTCAGTTATACGTACAGGTGTCCCTTTGCACTCCTATGAACCTAATAATGTGCATGCGCCGTAGAACACAGCATCTATATATTATGACTCAAATATAACTGAATATGCATGAATCTCCTCATACAACCATTGTTATGTGCTTACTTTACATTACTGTTGGTACAAATAATATACTCAATCTCATCTGAATATGGGTTCTGGAAGGTGAAACTGCTGGTACGAAGGAGCATCCAGTCCCGAGTCTTAGTGTGAAATCGATACATCACTGATAACACCTGGCCTTTTAATTTAACCACCTGGTAACAATCAAACACAGAAGCATTAGTGAGAGTTAATTAATTAAGGATTGTTCTGTCTTCAATAAGGATTAAATTATATCTTAGAAACAAGTACAATGTTCAATTTTGGGGCCATTTTATTTATATATTGGTCCTGAGTGTTTTCAAAGTTACCTTGTTTACTCAAGAGAACTGTAGAATATATATTACGATTATAATATACATTACAGTGAGCTTTTAATGGGGAATATTTGATAGGACAAAACATAAGGCTTTGAACTGGCTCAGCAATGTGCCCTCCTTATTAATTATTAATTAGACTATATCTTGCAAATGGGATAACAAAATGCTTACCAGTTTATGAAAAGTATAAAAGGGGCCATAAACATGTAAAGAAGGGCATGAAAATTGAGCTATAGGATTGTGTATTGTATATATAGAGATTGGACATGATCGATTTGTCTTCTTGGGGCATAATGTAACTATTCTAGTATACATGGTGCCAGTGGGATGGGCGAATTTTTTGCTTTGCCGCAAAAATGACGCCTATAGACTTGTATGTACGCGTCAAAAAAGAAAAAAAGGCGCGCGTCAAAAATTATTTGCTGCGCAACAGAATTTTTCCGACACCCATAGACTTTAATGGGCGTCGGCGACATTTCGCCAGTGGCAAATTTTTGTTGAAACAAAATGGGTCAAATTCGCCCATCCCTATGCTTCTCCTACTTACTAGCAAGGAAAGTTGAGAAAAATAACTATGAACATTGGGAAGGGTTTTTTATTCTCAGACGAGCAAGATAGGAAATATTTTTTTTTAAAGAGAAGCGTTTTAATTAGGAAACACCAAGGTACCTTCCTTGGCCATGAGCAGACTTTCATATAAGAAGGAACATTCTTTTCTTGCAGGAAAAATAGTACCTGTTGGAAACTTTCACGGAGATGACTCTGGTCTTCTGGGTGACAGAATTCAATGATATCTTTCCCAAGAAGTTCCTAAAAGATGCAAAATGTTGTCCATTGTTATGTAGTATTCTATGCTTATTCCTAATCATAGGGAAATTGTATCCAAAAGAATTATTCACCTCCATGCTGTGCAAGCCATGTTTTTAGTATATCCCAACAAACAGCACCGAATTTATTGGTGAATCCATTCAACATTATATAGTGAATAAAGTAACCCATTGTAAAATATAAGGATATTATAAGTCACAGAGGAGTTCCATGACCATATAAAAGCACAAGGCCGAAGGCCGTTTATAAGGATATATATTTACAGGATATTCATGGCTTTTGTGTATCATAACATTATATTCAGAAAATACATTATTTGGGGATTTTATGGACAGACTTTAAAGCCATGACACTGACCTGTGGTTGATAACCAATTATGCTGATGCACCGGGGGTCAACAAATGTGATGACTCCTTCAGTACTGTGACGAGATAGAAATTCAGTGGGAAGAGACATTCCATTCATATCTAGGCAACCTGGAGAACTTGTTACCTAAAAGAGAAAATATTATACTGGAGCCCAATATTTAAAGGAATAGTTCAGTGTGAAAGTGAAAACTGTGTAAATAGATAAGCTGTGCAAAATAAAAAATGTTTCTAATATAGTTAGTTAGCCAAAAATGTAATGTATAAAGGCTGGAGTGAACAGATGTCTAATAAAACAGCCAGAATCCAACTTCCTGCTTTTCAGCTCTATAACTCTGAGTTAGTCAGCGACTTGAAGGGGGGCCACATGGTACATTTCTGTTCAGTGAGTTTGTAATTGACCCTCAGCATTCAGCTCAGATTCAAAAGCAACAGATATGTCCCATGTGGCTCCCCCTCAAGTCTCTGATTGGTTACTGCCTGGTAGCCAGGGTAACCAGTCAGTGTAAACCAAGAGAGCTGAAAAGCAGGAAGTAGAGTCCTGACTGACATGTTATTTATCAAATCACTCCAGCCTTTATACATCACATTTTTGGCTAACTAACTATATTAGAAACATTTTTTATTTTGCACAGCCTATCTATTAACCCACTTTTTATTTTTACACTGAACAATTCCTTTAAAGAGGCTTACATAAGACCAGAGGCAACATTAATGGTTACTTTCTGGAGTAAAACCCTGACACTGGTTTTTGTTTACACATATTTACAAATGCATAGTGTCCATCAATCACCCATGGCCAACTTTGCAGAAAATATTGGCTCTTTAAATAAAACTATGTTAAACATGATACTTGGAAAATAAACATCTTCTTGGGAAAGATCTAAGCAAGTGTCACCTGTAATGATTCTCAGGAACATAACAGTTTTTGTCTTCATGGAGAACATGAGGATGTATATGTATATGGAACACAGAGAAGATGGGACCAACAGAACAATGAGCAAGTTACTATATGACTACTCCTTTTCTAGAAACACTCTCATCATAAGTTTGACTTTTTATAATTCATTAGCTTTAATAATCATATCTGTAATCAAACCTGTAGTCTCCCGATCGCCACCAAACAATATTTGCTCCCTTGGCCCACATCAGCATCTTCTTCAGGGATTGTTATTCCTGCAACATATTATTTTATTTTTTCCACTGTATATATATATTCCATTATTATACAATGCTATCAGCTGATATAATAAAGTTAATTGCTCCCATATTAGTGCCTAAATATAGAATAAAAAAATATACATTCTTCACTATAATAACATTCCTTTAGCATACACATTTGCTAAACTAAGCCTCCTATAATCCCTCTAATGTGAAAATAACGTACCCTCAAAACAGCTGGCCAGCTATGCTGGTAAAATTAACACAGTATGAATGTAGCTTTGCTAATGTCAATGACAGCTATAAGGTTACTTCACTCTGGAAAGCCCACAAGGTGTAATCATGGCTGAAACTTCAACTTTAAAGCTAGCTTCTTACTGACAATAAAGCTGACTCAGTCCCAGATCTGTTATATCATATGGAAAGCATTAGCTTCTCACTCAGTGGGTTAATGCAACCTCTGTAGATATGTGAATAGCTGATGTCCCTGGTTCCCCTCAGCTCTGCAGATACAAGGCACAAGAATGTTGTTTACTGGTAGCGATTCAGAGGCATGGAGCACATTTGTGTCTCATTAAAGGTATTTTTATCACATGCAGTTGAGCGCTGTTTGAAGTCATCCAACTTCCTGTTATGAATTTTGGAAAGAATGTGGCCGATCTTGCATAGAGATGGTTTTAGATTTTTTCCCAAGGCAAAGTTGGATGTGGCATTAGGGATGAGTCAGAAAAGGCATATCGTTAAGAGAGCTGCTCAGGACTTGCTTTTCCCAAATGATTAAGACAAATATAGCCAATTACATAGAATTGTTTGCTGCCAATCAGCTTACACTTTTACAGAAATAGGGGGGAGATATAGCAAAACCTGAGAAAATTGTGCTGGGTATTTTGAGGGTTTGCAATTGCAATATGACTTTGTGCTTTGGAGTCAGGGAGATGGGGTGAATGACTGTTAAAATGTGATATCAAATATTAATGGATTTAAAGGAACAGTAACACCAAAAAATGAAAGTGCTTTAAAGTAATGAAAATATCATGTAGTGTTGCCCTGCACTGGTAAAACTGGTCTATTTGCTTCAGAAACACTACTATAGTTCATATAAACCAGCTGCTGTGGAGCAATGGGGTAAATTGAAAAACGGCTATATGGCACAGGTTAACTAATGGATAACAGATAACTCCATTAGACAAAAAGAGCTTATTTGCTATCTGCTGTGTAACCTGTGCCTTTTCTCCTTTGAATGGCTGCCCCCATTGCTACACAGCAGCTTATTTATATAAACTATAGTAGTGTTTCTGAAGCAAACACAGCAGTTTTACCAATGCAGGGCAACTGCATTATATTTTCATTACTTTAAAACACTTTTATTTTTTGACATTACTGTTCCTTTGACAGTGGGTGAAGTAATATATCACATACTAGGGGGATCCAGGATTATTTGGGTCCTGGTGGAGATCCTGACTTGAGTTTGTCTTCTTAATTTGTGTCCTTGGGGCCATAGGATATTTTGCAGTGGGGTCAATTAACTTCTAATGATGCCGATAAGATTTAATGAGAACTAAAACCATACAAAGGTTGGAACTTTCTCACATAAAGAAGAATCAAAACTTGTGAGACTTGCTATTTCCCGAAGCAGCAATCCAACGGCGTGTTTAAATAGGGTTAATGGAAAGAGGCTGCGCTTCTGCATTGTCGCTGCCAGATTTGACTTCAGTTACACTTCCCTTTTATGGGGCTTTCTTCAGGCTACTGCCGAATAGATCCAGAACGTTTAAAAGCCAATTTGATGCAAAGGACTTGGCAGAAGTAGTCCTGCTAGGAATCTAGGATTTAACACCAGGCAATGGAAAATCTACAGCTCACTGCCTGGCGCACACTGCTCTGCATGGGTGCCAGATAGTTGTGGTTATTGTAGTCCAAAGATGATCAGAATGTAAGAAAGGGCCTTTGTAAAAGTTACTGAGAGGTTGCTTTATGACCCAACTGAGCTTGGAGTCATGGCCAGTGGTTTACTGATCTTGTTCATAGGAAGGAAAATAAAGGCTTTATCTTATGGGCTCACAGAGGATCTTAAAGCTTTGTATGCTGATCAAAATGAATTGTTATGTAATATTCTTTTTATTGTAAAATCTACAAATGTCTTGATGAGCTAATAACTTCCTGCTTTTATTCTTTTTGTTTATTAAAAAATGCCAATAAACATAATTGGAAAGAAATCTTTGTATGCTCACTATACATCACTTGTCATTGCACATACATTTCCCATGTTACTTACAGGGCTGGACCTTGCCTGGCCCTAATTGATATAAAAATGCAAAGTTCTCTGAGAAAGTATTATGATATTTTTGAATATAAATACAACATTATAATGCATTTCAAATAGAGGAAAAGCATAGTGTGCAAATGTTACTGATACTAAGTATATATGGTCCTAACCCCTTCCAGTCAAAGGAAAATGTTTGTAATGACCAATTTCTCAGAAAAAACACGTATTGTTCTGGACAGTTTTCTTATTGTATCTATAAATTCAAAGGGATATATTATATATACACATATATATATACTGTACTTTTTACACTGTATCTGCACTCTGGTCTAAACTTGACAGTGGTTGCAGGGTTAAATATAGCATACAGTTCATCAGAAGGACCCGCACTCCATATAATGTGAAACAAACGTGCTTGTTATAAATGCATTTATAATATACAGATATGTTTTATATAGAGTGTGAGTCCTTCTGATGAACTATATATATAGTTAAAGTACAAATCGGCTCTAGTCCCTAGTGCCCTAGCAACCAATTAGAACTTTTTAATAACAGGTAAAAATTTCGAACCAGGTCTAAAAACCAGTAGCAACCAATCACTAACTTTTCTGTGGTTGAAACATATAATTGGTTGCTTTGGGTTTCCAGACCTGCAACAAATTATGTGCCTGTTTTTACATTGCCCCATTGGCTCTCTCGCATATATTTGGTTGCTGGTGCAACCCTGTTATCATATAGCGTTAATCTAAAAGTAGCTGACCCTCATCTTGACCCTCAATTGTTGAAAGCCCACTAAAATAATGAATATATACTGAATGCCATCACAGCCTATAATTTTCAGTGAGTGGAAGGGTCATTCTCCACAATCACTACTATAAAGCTACGATAGTTCAGCATGATATATACACTGTATAAACTATATACTGTATGTTCTTAAAATCCCAAAGCCCAAACTTGTCCATTGAACCATGTCTCTTTAAATTAAAACAATATTGTAAGATTATCAAATATTCTTCAAATGGTTTCCATATTCTGATAGCATGTGCCATATAATCAGTTTTTTCAGCAGAACTGTTCCCAACCTGTAGAGTCTACTGAGATTAATGTGGATAAGCTAAAGTTTGAAATAAATAAAAATCGTTCACGAATACATCAAGAGGTTCATAGAGGATATAATTAAGGTTTCTGTATATTTTGAGCTAATTAAGGTTTCTGTCTACAGTTGCCTGATTCAATACATGCCTAATACAGATTGCTGAAACTCATCACTAGCCAAAGACTTTCAGGCTCACTTACAAAGGATGAGTGGGGGTGATGGACAAAGTACAAATGACAGCTTTTTTTAAATTTTGCACCTGAATTTGCTTCCAGAATGGAGAGCAAGAGTTGTACTTCTCTCACTATACAGTATTACCTTCATCTTGTGCAGCATAGCAGAAGGGCATCACTGAGACTGTGGCTGAACATGAGGGTCCTAAAAAATGCCCCTAGTTTGTATTTCATTTAGGAGATGCAAGGTAGGCAAGCCAGTGAACGCACTGAAGCCCTATACCCAATGCATGCTTATAGTTCAAGGCAGATAATGCTGCACAAAAGCTTTGTGCAAGGGCTCTGTATTTGGGGCACAAAGGGCTCCTGCACTTGCACATGACACTTGATGTGTTAGCTTGTTTCTTATGAAAAGGGTTAAAGCTATCTCAGATATGTGACCACCCTTGCCATTTCTTAATTAGTCCGTTTACATTCACTGGAATGTTTGCATTTTACATTTTTTCATTATGAAGTTGAGCTGCTCTGTCTGGAGGTCATGGTCTTCATTACCTCCCATCAGAGGTCTCCTTCCAATCTGAACACATAAACAATCAGGAATTGCTGATGCTTTGCATGCGCTGGGATGTTCAATTCCCACATGCCATACATTAGTGGAGGGGCTGCAGGCTAAACAATTCTATATATAGGATTTTTCAAGCATAATCACAATTCCCACTACATAAAGAAGTGTGTGCAACAACTCTGGAGTCTACACAGGTTAGAGAAGGGCAGCAAAAATGTGCTCACGCGCATAACCGTGGAGTTTCTGTAGGTCATTCATAGTGTGTGTTTAGCATCTGCTGTGGTATTTTATTTATAAAACATCAACATTTTCCATCACTAAAGACACAAAAAGGTATTTTGAGAACATACAAAGCTGAGATAAACAAGGCTAGTGAAATGTTATGGTCTAGAGATGTAAAGAAAATATCAAAGACATAAGCAACGGGTTTGAGGCAACACTGGACAGGTGTGCATATGGATACCTAGAATCGAAATGCCTGATGAACATTAGATTTGGACAAATACAGAAAGGGAATAATCAAGACATTGGCTCCATTAGGTTTAGGGATATAATTATCAGGCTAGGGAAATGTTATGGTCTAGAGATGTAAAGAAAATATCAAAGACATAAGGATTGGGTTTGAGGCAACACTGGACCGGTGTAAATATGTATTCCTAGAATAGAAATGCCTGATGAGCATGAGAACTGTAGATTTGGACAAATACAAAAAGGGAATAATCAAGACATTGGCTCCATTAGGTTTAGGGATATGATTATCAGGGCCAACTTGCTTTACAGGACTGCTAAAAGCTCTTGGCTAGAAGAATCATATCATGATTGCACAAGCTGGGTATGGTTCTTGAAGGCTCCATGCACCAAGAGGGCTGTAGATGGTGGCAACATATGAATAATATAGTAATAGCATGTAACTATTAGCTGCATTAGCTATTCCTATTCAGATAACTCTGGGCATGTGCATTTCTCCTCAACACAAGCTAATTTAACTCCTTTGTATTTTTGGATGCAAAACTATTTTATACACATATAAACTTGCATTAATCTTAGCATCCCAATCTTGTGCTTGCAGCATATTGGAAGTTACCTTAGAGTTCTATGTGTAAAAGTATATGGGTTTTCATACAGAGGGAGAATGTCTTAGTGATGCTTCATGTCCTCATGTCCACAAGAGCCATAAATATCCAGTAAATTATATTCTTGTAATCTAGTTTGGTCATTTATCATTGGGACCAAACTGTAAATGATATCCTTATAAATAGTGTGCTCCTATGTCATGCCATTTATAACTTATGGTGATCTCTTCTAGAACTTTCATCCCTTGCACACTGCCTGTTACTTATCTAAAAGCCTCACATAAGCAATTATTATTTTGTAAAAGAGCGCTGGAAAATTATTCTCTACCCCCTGCTAAAATGTATAATGATATGAAAGGTCACCTCGGAATTACATGACACTCGGCCTATGGCCTCATGCATTTATGGTGAAGTAACTCCTCCATTATGTATACAGGTATAGGATCCCTTATCCGGAAACCCGATATCCAGAAAGCTCCGAATTACGGAATGGCTGTCTCCCATAGACTCCATTTTATCCAAATAATCCAAATTTTTAAAAATGATTTCCTTTTTCTCTGTAATAATAAAACAGTAGCTTGTACTTGATATAAACTAAGATATAATTAATCCTCATTGGAAGCGAAACCAGACTATTGGGTTTATTTAATATTTAGATGAATTTCTAATAGACTTAAGGCATGAAGACCCAAATTACAGAAAGATCCGTTATCCGGAAAACCCCAGGTCCCAAGCATTCTGGATAACAGGTTTCATACCTGTAACATGTTTATAAATAACAGTAGGGGTATATTATCCAATATATAAAAGGTGCTTAGTGATATTATCAGTTATTTGTGCTAAGTGGTGTATTTTCCAGTTACTCACTGAAATTTGTGTCTTGTGATAAATATTGTAAATATTGTAAAATATTAGGATAAGTCCCAGTGGAGTTCAATGGCCTGTATAAATGCACAAGGCGAAAGGCCGATTAGTGTATAATATATACAGTAGATATATATTTTACAATAGGAGGTACATTATTACTATGTAAGGGGCGTACATACCATCCATCTATGTCATTAATGGTTTTCCGCTTGCTAGTATAGGTTATAAGAACATGTAGGGGTTCTTGATTTATCAGATGCTACATACACTCAGTAATTTACTAGAGGATATAACTGCAGCAGCTGCTTGGAATCAGAATCACTTCCTTCATCATCGTGCTGGGTCCCACAGCCACTGAATATGCATGGCAAGAGAGCACAGTTTGTGTGTGGGAATAAATAGGACTTTATAAAGAAACTGCATGTGGTAACATCTGTGGCATACATACAATAAAACGTAGGGAATTCAAATTCATGAAAGAATCCATGCAGCAACGAGCTGTTTCCGTACAGTTCTTATAAATGTCCTGCTGGCCTCCAATAAACATATATAGAATAAAAAATGTAGAAAAATGTCACTTGTTACAATGTGCTCAGAGGCATGACAGGCTCCCATTCCAAAAAGCATATAATAAATGGCTGCCATTGGTAAGAAATGTCAGGATGCCAGTCTCACAGCACTTGGCACATGCTTTATATTTCTAAAAAAACTCAAATGCCAAATCATTTTTAATGAAAAGAGTCACTTCTCAAATTAGAGAGAGTAGTGCAAGCTGCCAAAATCATGTGCACTGCTTATAATGAAATACAGCCTAATGTAAATAAAGGCTACGTGTGTTTTCCTTCTAGGCTGTAAAATACCTGACTTACCTTGTTATTTTAGCTCAGGGCTGCAGTGCTTAAAACTAGGACTCTCATCCCCTGTATGCTATATATGTGGGTGGGATTCCCTATGTTGGCATGTCTTGTTTCGTTTGCACAATTTATGAGATAATCAAAACCAGGCCCTACCCTGATGGTGATATGCGCACCCCCCGTTAGTTCATGCCCTTCCCATGAACATATAACACAATAGAAGGGTGGCAATAAGTAAACTTAGCACCAGCTAGCATGAAGATAGTGGTGCTTAATACTCCTGGGCAAACTTTCCCTAGTGCCAATGTTCCCTTTAATTTCTTCTCAGCTATGTGCAAGAAAAAAATATTTTGTGCGCACATTTTAAACTTGAGTGCACACATTTGTACTGTGTGCGCAGGTCAGAATAAATGCACAACTTGTTGTCCCCGCTGGCCTCAAAATTTGTGTGCGCGCCCACAAACTCACAGCTTAGAGGGAACATTTTCTAGTGCAGTTACCCATAACAACCAATTAGAGATATTTTTGCACTACTGAGCTTTTACTAGGCTGATTATGGCAAATGATTGATTACAGACTTCTAATAATTCAAAAAGACAAACACAATGATAATAAAAGTGGCCCTGAAAACCAAAAACATACTATTTTGCTTCTTTCCAAGTCAAACAATGGTAAATTGGTGGCCAAGATGTTCAGCCTCAGGAGCAGTCACTTGCCAATGCTAAGAAAGCTTCTGTTATTATTAGGGATGCACCGAATCCAGGATTCGTTTCGGGATTCGGTCAGGATTTGGCCTTTTTAAGCAGGATTCGGATTCGGCCGAATCCTTCTGCCTGGCCGAACCGAATCTGAATCCTAATTTGCATATGTAAATTAGGGGTGGGGAGAGAAATCATGTGACGTTTTGTCCCAAAACAAGTAAGTAAAAAATGTTTTCCTCTTTCCACCCCTAATTTGCATATGCAAATTAGGGTTCGGATTCGGTTCGGTATTCGGCCGGATCTTTCACAAAGGATTCGTGGGTTCGGCCGAATCCAAAAAAGTGGACTCGGTGCATCCCTAGTTATTATTCATGGCAGCATAGCTACAAGAGGCCATAGTTGAATTTTCTAGAATCCATAGATGACATTTAACTGATTTAATGAGGAAACAGCAACTCACATGCATGGCTATACTGGAATAGTAGGATGACATCTAATTAGGTGAAACAGAAAAAAATGGTATGGCAGCTCTCACTGACATAAATTAATAGCAGAATGCCGGCCAACTGAACTTCTGGAGAGGAGTGAACTATTCCAATATGTCTGGCAGAACTTTTATTGAAAGTAAATGGAATGTTAAACTAGTATATTTGAGTATGTTTTGCCTTTAACTGGACTATTACATTATTGAATTTAAATAATCAGTATCTATAATCAAATCATTAAAATATAAGTGCTTAATTCCATCTAATTTTACCCCAAACTTTAGCCTGTTATATCTAGTGATATAATATGATTTTACTGCCTTATAAAGTATTTTAGTTGCCTATTGGGTAACAACTTTGTTTAAATGACCTTCAATGCCCTTATGAAATATAGCTTTTTATAAACAATATTTTGGTGATAAATGCTGTTGGAATTCCAGAAAGGAGACCAATGAATTATATTAAGCATTTTCTTCCAGGGCTTTGATTCTATTACTTCATACCAGTAGCAGTAGTAGCAGAAGTAGTAGTAGTGCTGGCAATGCAAACTGGGAAATGACAAAAAACTACCAGCTCCAGCTCTTCTCTTTGGATTCATTAGACAGATGAGATGAATCTAAGAGCATCCAAATACCCACACTGTTTCTTGTAGTGGTTTAAAGTGTAGGTTGCCAGATTGACCTCTCTTTCATAACTGGGGTGTTTGGTTTCCTAGCTAAAGGAGGCCATACATGCAAAGATCTATCTGTTTGATTAGGTCACAAATGAAATTCTGCTCAATGTATGTTACACAGACCAATGAGGTTCCTACTTGTTATATGTTATACCTGGTCAACTTACCTTTCAAGGATTTATCCATCAATATGGCACCTCAGCTATTTCCCAACAAAGAGAATGCTATTCTAGAAGAGCACCTACCAGTAAATAAGATGACGGGTTGCAAATAAACCATTTTATGGCTTATGCCTTGTAAATAATGGAATTGTTCAAAAAGCTGCATTGCATCTAAAGCTGCATTTCAGTGCTGATTAATAACTCAAAGTAATTCCCTGTATCAGAATGAGGATGTTGTCTAGACTTGTGTGCTCTTCTTAAAAACTACTTCCTGAAACTACCTCCACTGAAAGCAATGTCCAATAATATAAAAACACGCTTCTTACCTGCTGGAGGCCAAGCTTTAATGTAACCAGTGCAGTGAACTACAGAATACTGTGCTTCTCCCTCTTTCACTGGTCCTAGGCCGTTCCTGAAAAATAAAATCACAGGGCTATCTATTTTGGCAAAGTCATAGACAAGTTCCTCACAGCACAGGATGATATACCATCTAGGGTTATCAGAACTATTTACCTGTATCTCTTCCTCATTGTGCTAATTCTGTTCAGAGATAAGTGATCCAGTGGAGCATTGCCGCACCTATGGCAAAGCATATCAGTTAAGCACATGTAAGATTTGAGAAAGTGATATATGAGGTAGAAAGAGATATAGGGGTAAATTTGAGTGAAGTTCCGCCACTAGAGTGAAATTCCACAGCTCCCAATTAATTTCTATGGGATTTTGAAAGCCGTATTTATCAATGGGTGAAAGTGAAAGTTCACCCTTTGATGAATACGCCTTTAAAAATCCCATAGAAATGAATGGGGAGTGGCAGCATTTCACTCTAGTGGCGGAACTTCACTATTAACTTCACTTTTTGATAAATATACCCCTTAAGATCTACCATTTTCTCAAAACAACTATAGGTAATCCAGAGCTTATCAATATTAGTATCAATACAATTGTACAGACTTTATAAGTATGGTGGGTGTAGGCCCTGGACTTTCATATAAGTAAGCAGCTTCTAGCTACTACCAATTGTATCCTCACACGCATTTTATGCTATCTTAGA
This sequence comes from Xenopus petersii, assembly GCA_038501925.1. Lineage (NCBI taxonomy): Eukaryota > Metazoa > Chordata > Amphibia > Anura > Pipidae > Xenopus > Xenopus petersii. Next base: position 90,922,170 of record CM076677.1, read on the forward strand.
TTCTATAGGGTACAAATATTGACATTTGAAATATATACCCAATTTGGCAGATCAAGCTTGTGCCACCTTATCCAGTGTTGCCAGAGGTCAAAATAAAGTATAGTCCTGGTGTTTCATATCTCCTCCCCCCCCCCATTATAGCAGAAGGTCTTCACAATTCCTTCTCAGCACATTTATAAGTTTAATATATTACTCCAAAACAGTCATAACCAGCTTGGGTCTCAGCCAAAACATACTCATTTTCATGGCAAGCTTCTAAAGCACAACGACTGGAATTCCTGATAGCAACAGAGAAATTCTTTGCAACTCTATAGAAGTGTGTGTGTGGGGGGGATATAACTAATTAAGTTCATCAACTCCTAGATGTCCATATCTTGGTGGAAATGTCTCCAGATCTGAGCTACTTTAGCTGATACAGTAACACACCCCTTTCAGTTGTTAAGGTATCCACACATTCTTGCCTTTTATACAAAATTCCCTTTTTTATGATTGTACATACCAGGGTAATGTGATGTTTTTTAAACCACACAACATGACTGACTAGGAAATATTTAAGGGCTGCAGAATAGGAATTGCCTCGACACAGAAACTTTGAGGTTATGAGAAAAAAATGCCCTGAATATGATACAAATGCCATTTTATCACAACGTGTAATAATTGTTACTTTCCTTTGGTATTTATATCATACCCAAGTGATGCTTGTGGGTGCTGTAAGTTGTGGTTCAGCAACAACTGAAAGACTGCTGGCTGCTCAGCTCTAACCTGCATGTTCCTAAACACTGACCTGCCAAATAACAGATAATTAAATGAAAACCATACCCCCTAACAATGAAGCCTCTATAAAAATATACTGCATAAAACAGCTCATATGTAAAACCCTGCTTTATGTAAATAAACCATATTCATAATAATATACTTTTTTAGCAGTACATGCCATTGATAGTGTTGCTACCTTTTCAGGAAAAAATACCGCCCTTCCTATATAGTTATCTTTTCCCGCTATTAATAACATTGGGATCAAACATCATTGGGATCAAACATAATTTTTTACCGGCCAGGCCAGGCCAGGTGGCAACCCTAGCCTTTGGCTAATCCTAAATAAAAAATTGCCATTTTAAAAAATAGGTATGTATTTTCACTTTATTTTTTCATGAGTATTTGGACTTTTTGTTTAATAGTGATTCAATGGTGCCTTGAAAACTGGGGTAGGTCCTTTATAGTTAGCTGCCTTATTAAAGGACTGACAATATAGACCCCGCTTGTTTATTACATTTTTTAAGAGATGTAAAAGGACAATATCTACTTAAATATATTTACCAGTTTTGTAAGATTCAATAAAAAGATTTAATATGCCACTTAATTTAATGTAAACTGTTGCTTAAGTATTCATTTTGGGGGTATAGTTTTCCTTTAAGTAGTCTGCTTTTATGTTCCTTGCAAAAATTCCTACATACATGTGCCGGGTTGAAACTGTACCCATGTTAATGGGGAAGACTTGCTGTGATCAGCAAATTGTCATTGTTACCTCAATCTGCAGATGAATGAGCGCCTGGAGCCCATGCACATACGCATAGAAGACTGCTGCCCTTCCTTCTTCACTGTACCTGTTTTGAGGTCTAAGATACGGCCTAAAATACAGAAAAGTATGACATAATAATACATTTCGATTTCAGCTGTGTTCAGCAGTGCTGTATGGTAGTCACAAAAAAGATAAGGTAGGGAGTGGTCGAATATCAAGTAAAACACTTTTTATATAGGCAAAAGCGAGTGTATATGAAGCAAAAGTGAATGTTTAAAAGTCTGCAGGGAAGGAATGAACATGAAGAACCTTTCAGGTGACAGGTGGGTGGAGAAGGGAATGGGAGATATAGGTTAGAGACTGTGCTTTGGTGGTGATATGAATTAGTGGCATCGAAAGTTTATTCAGGATCCTGACAAATGCACCGTTCAATGTCCACACAAACAGTGTAAACCAGTGTAGTTTCTAAACCAGTTTAAAATATTTAGATTATTTAATGCTATATAAGGTGATCATACAGCTCTAGTGATTGGCCCCTTATTATTCATGTTTGCACCTACATTGGGGTGCAGAAGAGATAACAATAGATGATTCACAAGGCGAGTCAAATATTTTAAAGTAAACTCCAATCAGGAGGGAGTAGATTACCAATGACACCACAAATACAAGGAGAGAAATGCTAATAAACTACTATGTAGCAAGTGGTGCAACCAGTTGGGGAAGCTCACTGTGCTGGGGAAACATACGGGGCACAAATTTGTTTCAATGCAAGGTAACTTTGGGTTAAATTTTAAAGTAGCCACCCTGTGTATATTTGCCCTACAAAGATTTGCAGTTAGCTGATGGGAAAGCTTTTGGAGGATAATCACCTTTCCTATCTTATACAAAATAAAACTATTGCCAAGATGTGTTCCATTTGCTGGACAAACAGATACAAATGTATATACTTTATGGTTTTACACACAGATGCCCACATTGGCAAATGCCATATTTGTGTTAGACATGCATGTGTAGAAGTTTTTGCCAATAGGATTTCTGATTCTCTAACTTGGGTGCTGAACTTTCTCAACAATCAGACAAGGTTCCCAGATGCTAAAACATAATCAGCCAATTTCAATAAAAATGGGCATAACTTGTCTCAAGGCTTCAGGAGTTTAATCAGAATTTTGTTTACACTGGATAGATGGACAATGGCCTATGATTAAGGGATCTTGTTCCCGAAACGCGTAAGGCATGTATACCTGCAGGATTCCGCAATAAACCTGCCTTTTATACCACCGTCCTTCCTTGGTTTTGAGACTATGTAATGGCAAGAGTAGAGAAGAGTGGAGAATTAAAAAACTGCTCATTGGCAGAATGTCTTGGGCATTTTGAAATGTGAATTCTGAATGTGCTACGGTGTTGACTCAGAAATAGGATTCAACTTCAGCACAAGGCAATAGTTGAAGTATCTAGGTATAGGGACAAGAAGCAGCCTCCAACTTTCCATGCTAGCCATCATGCTAATAGCACACAGTGTACAACAGAGGCCTTAAACTCATGACTAGACTTTGGGAAAGATATTTTGAATTGTAAACTAGTAGCCATGACATTGTGACGGAAAGTAATGTATGGTTATTAGGAGGTGTTCTAGCAACTTAATTCCTTCTCAGCACGTAAAATAAATAATCTGGCAAGAATAATTCCCACTTCTTTTATTAATACTGAGTCATCCTGTATAAATCACATTGTCTCCCGCTGCCTTCAGAACTGCAAAAGGGTGGCAATAAAAACACCACTGTGCTGTTCCACCCTTTGTGAAGTGAAGGGACTGCAATAAGAGCAGCAGATAATTTGCTTTGGTGCTGGCTAGGAGTAGTAATCTAAATATGATGTATCTGCTCTCTTAAAGTGGAATTCTACGTTATAATTACATTTTAATATGAAGCAGGACAAGCAGTGCTAACTCAGAAATTGCCCAGTCAAACAACGTGCCAGTAATTGCAGCATTGCCATAGTGCATTCTGCTCAGTATAACTTGTTAACTTTTACAGTCCTGTGGTGCCAATCACAGCTGCTCTGGTTACAGATGTCCTCTATTACCTTTCTCAGATTCCTCTCAATGCATTCCTGACACTTTCTTTTCTGGCTGCTAAGTGAACTGCCACATCAGATTTCATTCATCTTTTTAGTAGCATAGTTCATACGAGAGTTCAGGTCCCTGTTTTCTTAATTAATTAGCAGCGGATAATAAAAGCAAGGCCTTGTGACATGTGGCTGGTGGGAGCAAGTGCCAGCTCATTCCCGTTAGTTTGGTGAAAGCAAAGTGCATAGCATGGAAAGAACCATCTGTGCCGTGTTAGGGAAGTTTAATGAACAGTCATTAAAAAGCTACATTTTATGTGGCAGGGACGGTGCTCTTTAGCCAGTATCTTAAAAGTAAAAGAGCAGGTAACACTCACAGATGGACCTTCTGCAAATGCTGGCAAACTCTTAATAGGTCCATTTGTTGCAGCTTTAATGCATTATTAATGCAAGATTGAGTTGTCACTTTAATGATGAGCAAATTGAACCATTTATGAGCGTGGGGCACATATGCATCATGAAGATACATATTGTATTGCATTCTCTGCTATTCATTAGATCAAAGAAGGCAATTAAAAATGCAAGTTTCTCTTTTTATCAGATTACTAACTTCTAAACAGACAGCTTAAAGGAGAAGGAAAGGTTAAAAGTAAGTAAGCTTTATCAGAAATGTCTCTATAAATACGCCAATAAACCCTCAGCGTAATGCTGCTCTGAGTCCTCTGTCAAATGAATTTCTTTCCTTCTATTATGTACACATGGGCTTCTGTATCAGACTTCCTTCTTTCAGCTTAAACCTCCAGGGCTGGGCTTGAGCATGCTCAGTTTGCTCCTCTCCCTTCTCCACTCCCTGCTGCAATCTGAGCTCAGAGCTATGAGTGAGCAGTGATATTACTGAGTGATGCCAAGGCACATGTAATCTATTTTTCCAGCTAAAGAGACAGACAGAATCAATGAGAAGCAGGGGGCAATAGGAATTAGAGAAAAGTGGTTAAATAATGACAACAAGAGCTGTTCCCAACATTTAGTACTAATGACAAAGTCCAAGGAAATGCATCTTAAAGGGGTTTCTTGGAGAAATGTCAACTAATCTTATGTCATGAGGATGATAATCATTCTTTTTTGAGACCTGATTTCATGATATCTGGAATTCAGAGGAATTTCGGGACTGGATCATTAGCACCCTAACAGCATGGGTACATGACGTGTTTGGTTTACATATATGTGGAGTACAGATATGTAAAGCAAAAAAAGTCCTACTATTCTGCTTTCAGAACATCCAGTTGATAAAGTATTCTTTCCTGCCCTTATACTGTTCCACTACAACTCTGACATTTTTTTGGAACAAGTTAAAAAAGAAAAATAAACTTGGGTTAATTTTTTTAATTTTTAATCGGAGAGCTCGGAAGTATTACAAGTAAAATAAAACAAAGCCAGGGAAAAGTTGCTGAACTTTAAAAATTTTGAGTACCATAATATGGGGAAGCAAAATAAGGCAGGGCAAATAAATATTTTACTGAGCGGAGAAGCAGAACTAGATCCAGAAAAACATCTGCCATAACAAACTGCTGGAAGAAACTGGGAAACATTAAACCTGGGCTGTTGGGAACTGTCAGGAACTATCCATTGCCAGGGACCTGCCGAGCACAGTGAGAATGAGGGTAGCATGCTGTGTTGTGGGAGTGCTCTGCTGGTATAACACACCCAGCTAAACCCCCCCATTATTAATAACAAGGCCTTTGTCCCAGTGATAGGCCAACAGGTGTTTTGATTTGCTTGTAGATCCAGAACAGCTAATGAGTAACGGAACTCAGGCTGGAACCATTCCTGAATGATAAAGTAACCTGATGTCTCATGTTTTAAGCCTCTGCTCTGGGAGCTGTAGATGAAATGCATTGGACTGTTGAATATTTATATATATATAAATAAAACAACACAAAAATACACAAAGGATCCATATCTACCTTTCAAGGACCATGTCACAAGGCAGCATTTGGGTTGTGACTTTTTTACCTGCATGATAAAACTACGAAACGTTTCTGTGCATTTCCGCTATTTTTTTGTCTATTGGTAAAAATGAACACGTACCATTTGGGAGATAGCTTTTCTCATTAGACTTCTGATTCCAAAATCCATTGTTCCTCAGCAAGGTAGGTAACCAATCAGAAATTAGCTGTGATGTGCTATGTCAAACATGTGAACCAGCTAGGCCCGATTGCTTGTGAGTTGGCTATTCATTGAAACCTTGGCAATTGAAGTTTCCAAGCAATAATTGCATCAAAACCCTTATTTATCTCCTAATTAAATTTCTGACATGCAGACAATGGGAGTTGAGGTATTTCCTTGCACAAACCTGTCATGGAACTTTCTGATGTGCAGAGCTGCTCTCGGAGCTTCTCAATGTCATCGGGGTGTGTATGTTCATACAAATTACTCCCAAACCACTCTGACTGCGGTTGGTTCAATACAGGGGTAACTGAATCGGACACATAGATGACGCGGCCGGTTTCGGATGCTACCACGAACAGGAATCCATCTGCAGCCTCCAGTATGAGATGCTTCAGCTCCTGAATAGACATAATTAGAAAGAAGTTTGTACATGTTTTATAAAACAGAGACATCTGTGTGTATCACAATAAAAGTGAACCATTTATCAATTTTTTAGTAAATGTGCCTAACATTAAGATAAAGAAAGCTGCTTTAAAGGAAAACATACGTTATTTAAAGTGGGACTTGCCATCAATTTATCTTCCTGCAGCTAGACACTAGTGTATGATTATAGGTTAGTGAATACAAAGAACATTCAAAAATATTTGTTTGCAGAATCTGCAATATTGCCTCAATAATGCACACTAGTAATTATACAAAAGTGGTGCTGTTGGTAATGCCTCATGCAAGGAAGGCAATATGGCAATTGCTATTTGCGTAAAAGCAAAAATGCATAGTAGCGTTGTGCTATGCCTTCAAAATATGTCGTTTCTTCTACTACTTCTACTGCAGGTATGGGATCTTTTATCCAGACTGCTTGGGACCTTGGGTTTTCTGGATGAAGTGTTTTCCACCAACATATAGTGCATTAGCCTGATTTAACATAGTCCCAGGTTTTACACCATTTTTGTCTATGGGAGATGGACTTCCAGTAATTTGAGCTCTGAATAATGGGTTTCTGGATAAGGGACCTCATACCTGTACAAGTAAATGTAAAACAAGGCCTACTGATAAACAGGGTATATAAGATTTATTTTTTTGGCCTACATTATAGTATAGAGTATAATGTGTATTTTTCACAGGCAATTTGCAGCCATAACTGCAGTAATCTATAGCAACCAATTATTATTATTATTATTATTATTATTAATAATAATAATGTAATTAGCAGGTAGCATTTACTGGTCAACTGTTTAAAAGCAGACATCTAATTGGTTGCTATGGGTTTCTGCACCTGTGGAAACGTTTTGGGGGTTATGCAATAAAAAAGCAAACTTTGCTACGTCTAATGAACTATAGCAAGCAATAAGCAGGTAGTATTCAATGTGGTGTGTTTAAAAGCAAACCTCCTTGTTTATTACATATGTTTTTTTAAAAAAATATATTGTTACAATAGAGTAACAAGTCTAGTTAGAAACAGCAACCACATGTAACCCATAGACTCCAGGTCTTTGTTTTCAAACTGCTACAAGTAAATGCTACCTGCTGATTGGTTGCTATGGGTGGTTACTGGAACAGCAGCAAACTTGACACCTTTTATTATAGTAAGCGTTTTGTTAACGGCAAAAATGAAAATGTAATATAAGATTCAGAATTCTGTAATAAGAAACTTTCTGAATACAATCAATTAAAAATTCTGTACTGTTTCTGAAATAATCAAGTTTATCTTCACTATTCCTCTCTCAGCATCTGTTTCTCCTCAATCTGTCTTCATTCAGGAGTTGGGTGTCAGATATTCATTGACAATTAGATCCAGTATATCTTATTGGGGGGGGCTCCTTTTGCCTAGAAGATGTATTAGACCTCACTCTATTAAAATTCCCAGACATTGGGAGTCTCTCTACATGCAGAATTTGTGCAAACGGCAGTTATTTTGTTAGATTTTGTTTGTACTGTAATTATTGTTATTTGAGTGAGCTCTAATTCATAATAAGAACTGTAAATGACTACAGCTGCATGAAGACAGAATGAAGAGAAACAGATGCTGTGAGACGGATAGTGAACATGAACTTGATTATTTCAGAAACAATGCAGAATATTCAATTGATTGTATTTAGAAAGTTTCTTATTTCAGTATGCGGAAGCTTATATTACATTTTCATTTTTGCAGTAGTTCCTCTTTAAGAAAACTCCACTCCTTTGACACTTACATTTATATGAATGCCTATTGTTTATTAACTAGATTTACAGTTATCTACTAGAACAGTTATAAACACTTACCCACTTGTTTGTATTACTGTATAAATGAATTGTTCAGCTGTCCAGAGCTGCATACACAAGTAATGTAATTAATACAAATATATGTACACAATGCAACTAACATTCAGTGGACTATTTTCCCTTATCATATCTGTCTCCATTCTCACATCCCAATCCCCCCTCCTTTGACTGGCAAGTGTGTGTGGCTTTGATTGCTCAGATTGTGGCAGCACCTGTTCTGTTAAGAAGGAAGGCTTATAAGCTCCGTCCGTGGATTTATTTCCTGTCCCCCTCATGGACTTCATGTGGGACACAGCCATGCGCAGGATGGTGAGCTTGTCAGGTTTGCGTGCGAGGGCACTGCAGGTGGGAACCATGTCGGACAGCTCTGTGATGTACTGTGTCATCTTATTCCTCCGACGTCTTTCAATTTCACTGTGATTCTCTCTGAAAGCAGAATCAGAGCAGGAGAAAAAAACGGAAGAGTATAAGGATCAGCACCAAGCAGAGCCGTCCAGAGACACGGTCCCCGCTACCCAACGCACACACGTGTGAGGCTCAAGGAAGGTAGCTTCCATACTCTGTGATTTCTACTTCATCTCAGGTCTAATGATTTGCTTTTCCTTGCTCATACTACTCTCCAGTGTCTGAGCGGGACTTCTTTTCAGTTTTCTTGTCAAAAGGCACAAAAGGGTTTTAATTTTATTTATGGAAAGTGGTTAATTGATTGTTTCACTGGAGAGTCAGTACCGTCACCATGTAGAAATGGTTCAGTGACGGGCAACACTGCTCTGCTTTGCATCACAAACGCTCACCAGCCAGCTGCAATGCAAACACCAATGAAATAATCAATCTCTCAGAGGGTCAGTAAAAAACAAAAACATGACACAAAGGGGGTAATTTATTAAAGTCCGAATGCCAAAAATTTTTGTGAAAAAAAAAACCCTTACATCTTTCAATCTTTATTATACCCCGAGGATGGAAAAAGTCTGAATCTGAAAATCCGGCATCTCAGACCTACCAATGTTGTATATAAGTCAATGGGAGAGGCTCCTATCCTACTTGGAAGTTCCTGTGGTCTGTGCTGGAATTTCAGAATTTTTGGGCAAAAATCTAAAAATTCAGGCTTTTCAGGAAAAAGCAAGAAAAAATCATAAGATTCAGGAAAAGACTCAGAAAAAAAATCACACATTCGGGTTTTTGCTCAGTTGTATAGAGTTTGTCCCCAATCCAATTAAATCGTGATTTTTTTTAATAATAATTAAGGTCAAATTGTGGATTCTAGGACTTTTTTAATTAAAAAAAAACAGAAAAAAAATCGAGCTCTGATAAATAACCCCCAAAGAGTTCTTGAAAATACAAGGGAAAATATACCCCTATTTAACATGAGCTCATTTAGTTGGGCTTGTGTAGAGAAGGTGTATAAATATTATTTGAACTTCCAGAAATAAATGTGTTTTTTTCACCCAGATATACCTGATTCCACAGACTGAAAGTAAACCATAATAATCTGCCTCTGACTTAAAGGCACCAATTTCCCACTCTTCCTTAGGTTGCCATTTAGCCACCTCCTTCACCATGATCCGTGTTGAAGTGATGGATTCTGGGAATTACATTCCCTCTGCATTCCATTGTGGGAGACTGGGAGGTGCATAGTTTTTCTGTAAAGCAGAAGGAATTGAAGTGTCTCTATCAAGGGTTCCTGTCTGGGGAATCAGGTATATCTGTTCATATGTGTTAAGTTCAGATAGTGTTTATGTACCTTCTACACATACCCAACTGAATGAGAACATGTAAAAAAAACCTGTTTATATTTTCCCTTTAAAGGGGTGGTTCTCCACTATGTTAACTTTTAGTATGTTATAGAATGGCTAATTCTGAGCAACTTTTCAATTAACCATCATTTTGTCTTTTTTAATAGTTTTTGAGTTATCTTTCTAGCTTTCAAACGGGGGGTTACTGACCCCATCTAAAAAACAAATGCTCTATAAGGCTACAAATGTATTGTTACTTTTCGTTACTCATTTATCTCTTCATGCCCTCTCCTATTCATATTCCAGTCTCTTGTTCAAATCAATGCATGGTTGCTGGGGTAATTTGGACCTTGGATACCATATTGTTGAAAGTGCAATCTGGAGAGCTGCTGAATAAAACACTAAATAACTCAAAAAACACAAATAATAAAAAAATGAAAACCAATTGCAAAGTGTCTCAGAATATCACTCTACCTCTCACTAAAAGTTTATTTAAAGGTGAACAACTCCTTTAGCGTAAATGTGTTCCCCGGGACACAAGTGCTAAGAGGCACCAGAGTGCACTGGGCAAAAGCTGCACTCATGTAAGGAGTAAAGCATCTGAACTGGCTTGGATAACACTTATATCCTATCTCTTCACTACATTTGTATATAGTAGTGCCATGCTGCATGAGATTGTTGTAACTTTAATCGAAGCACCTATGAATGATAGAGATACCAGATCATGTGAAAAACTGAAGTCACTCCTAGGAAATCCAGCTAGAAGGGCTGCACTGATCGCATTTCATTTAAACACACTTATTTTGAAATCAATGCAACCCAGCATAGTGTTCTGGAATTATTAAGTGATTTGGTAACCATGGGGGTGTATTTATTTGAAGTATTTTGGGAAATCTTTTCTAAAGCAAACAGATATATATGCATATGTGTATATATAGGGAATGGACGCCATATGTACATAATTGGTTATACTCCTACATTTCCACTATAAAGGATAGGATTTAAATTACATACAAGGGACCTATACTCTGAAATCTGGCCATCTGGTTGCAAGAGGATCAAAGTTGCCATGAAAAAACAAAAGGGGCAACCCCATCACCTTCTACTAACATTTATTTAAATTAGTGCTTGGTAGATTGATTGATCACAGCAAATTCCAGTCTACAGCATTAAATTAAAATGGACAGATCCAACCTGACCCAAAAAGGAAAGTTATCTGCAATGGCAGATGTCCATTCTACAGCAACGCTATATATCCTTACATGACAGGGTGGGAGATCCTAGTGCCAGCCCAGGCCAGTCCAGGCCAGGCAACTTCGGCCCCCGACGCAGCAGTGCGCAACCAAGTACGCGCGTGCGTAACCGCGCGCAACCAGGGGCGCGCGTGCGTAACCATGCGTAACTGGTGACGTGCGTGTGCAACCGCGCGCAACCGAGGACGCACGTGCGCAAAGCACTTTGACTTCAGAGAGCGCACCCACTTTTTCCTGAGGTAAGAATTGCCGGACCAGGGGTAGGCTGCATGTGACGTACTTGCCTGGCGCCCCCCAAGTTTTGCGCCCTAGGCACGTGCCTCTGTCTTCTGCCTACCCCTAGTTCCAGCCCTGCCAGCCAGGTCCTACGCTGAGTGCACATTAATCCACCATGCTGCAGAGTTAAGGTGCTTAAAGGGATACTGTCATTGGAAAAAAATTTTTTTTCAAAATGAATCAGTTAATAGTGCTGCTCCAGCAGAATTCTGCACTGAAATCCATTTCTCAAAAGAGCAAACAGATTTTTTTATATTCAATTTTGAAATCTGACATGGGGCTAGACATATTGTCAATTTCCCAGCTGCCCCAAGTCATGTGACTTGTGCTCTGATAAACTTCAATCACTCTTTACTGCTGTACTGCAAGTTGGAGTGATATCACCCCCCTCCCTCTTCCCCCCCAGCAGCCAAACAAAAGAACAATGGGAAGGTAACCAGATAGCAGCTCCCAAACACAAGATAACAGCTGCCTGGTAGATCTAAGAACAACACTCAATAGTAAAAACCCATGTCCCACTGAGACACATTCAGTTACATTGAGAAGGAAAAACAGCAGCCCGCCAGAAAGCATTTCTCTCCTAAAGTGCAGGCACAAGTCACATGACCAGGGGCAGCTGGGAAATCGACAAAATGTCTAGCCCCAGGTCAGATTTCAAAATTGAATATAAAAAAATCTGTCTGCTCTTTTGAGAAATGGATTTCAGTGCAGAATTCTGCTGGAGCAGCACTATTAACTGATTCGTTTGAAAAAAAAATTTTTCCCATGACAGTATCCCTTTAAGGTGTAGTGCATTTTAGGGAAATTTGCAAACTAGCATTTGGGCACAGCATTCAGTATTACCAGGCCTTTATTAAATGGAGCTATTAAATGGAGGCTGACATCTTATTTAGCCTTAATGCTTCCAATCTTCTGCAGAGCATTCCTTTCTCGGATGTTCATTCTGAGAAGACCAGAGTAGACCTGTGAACATTAATCTGTTAGAGTTCTGACAGTGGAATGCAGGACCACACTAAATGAACAGTTAACTGGTTAAAAGATCTACAGAGCAGTGAAGGATGACCAGATGAAAGTCTACACTGACCACATCACCTCTTTAATCAGGGACACTTAAAAACTATATCCTACAGGACAGGCATGCCCAAGGCTAAGGGATTGAGATAAGCCCCAAGAATTCTATGGACAGATGGTTTACATTATGTACAAATGTGTCCTGTACTTCCCCATTTTGTTGTTTGTGAACCAAAATAAGTACAGTTACTGTGATGCCTCCATATGCCGATTCCCTGACATAAATAAAAGCATATTGAACCTATACCTCCTACTACTACTCTAAATATCTCACGTTTCCAAATCATACCTTTATTGTTGTAGCACAGGGAGTCTTAAAGGGGCAGTAAACACCTGTATACAAATTCTTTCATCATGAGCAAATTAAATAGAACTGAAAATATATTCTGCCAATTATTGTAATGAAAAAAGAAACCTATTTTTTTTTATTATGAAGCAGAAAAGGTGCATTGTTTTGATTTCACGCTTTCGATTTTGCCTGTATTTAGTGGAGTTAGTATAACCAGAGATATTGAGCTCTTAATAAATAAAACCGTCCATTGACCCATTTGTTGTCTTAACTTACAGTTAGGGTTGTCAGCTGGACAGTATTTTATCAGCTTTGGCAGCAAATCTCCTGATAGGGGCAGGCCATTATTACAATTTTACTAGCAATTTCTTAGTCTGTAAATGTTTTATTCCCCACTACTTTTGTGAAGTGTTCCACTGTGCTGCAGCTCTCCCTACACTCCCAATATGCCCATTCCCTGCCAGTCTGCCCAACCCCAGTGATGTCACCAATCACCTTCCTCCATCACTTGCTGGTAAGTTTTACCAATATGGATGACAACCCTACTTATAGATAAGCAGAAGTACATCATGCATATATCTGTGTACAAGTAATTTGATGATCTGCCTCAAGAACCAGGAAGTTAGAAATGGAGCAACTTTCTCTGTTTGCACTGTTTAAACTTTTTTATGACTAAAACAATAGGCAAATATATGATCAACATAAGCCCTATTCATTTAAGAAGTGTTGACCAAGGGGGCGTACTGAACACAAAAAGAAATCACCATTGCTTGGTCTAACCCACAATCAGGAGTTGACCAGCTGCTATACACAATAAAAAGCCAATGTTTGTACACAAAGGGGGTATACTGCCCTATTGTGTTTGGTGGACTGACCTCATTTGTCCAACCAAGGAGAAAATATTTTGTCCTACCTGTTCAGATGGTTTGCCCCCAACAGGCACTGGTGCATTCCAAGCTGGTATCAGGCAGCTAGAACTGTTAGCGGGGCCCAAAAAGCTACTGTTTGGGTGAGATGTGTGCACACCAGTTCCTACCTTACATTTGGTAGTCTGGAACATGTCACCATACCTACAGAGAAGGAGAAAAGATGGTTATGATCTGCTGCATCTACAGAGGCCACAAAAAGGGCAGTCAAGGTGTACACAATTACTAGCACTGACCTTGAAAATTTACTTGGCCCCTCAGCATCTTCATCATCAAAATCAATTCTATGAGAAACAAAAGCACAGTAAGAAGTATATCCTGATCATGAAAAACCATTGCCAATCTTTATGACTTTTAGCAAAACTCAAGGGTCCACCCAGACCGATATTTTACTGATTCTCACTAAACATGTGCTGGACCTGGCACATATGGAGTGCGGTTTGCGGATCTTCACGGGGTTTCCAAAACTGGAACATCAAGAAATATTTAGGTTTTGGTATTCTCATATTTATCTTTCCCTAGTCGCTAAAACACTGTTAATTGAATCTAACACAATGTTGGTATAAGGGGCTTTGCTCTTCTGTCTAATGTGGGAAAATATTTCTTGCAGCGGGACACTCGTTGGGCTTGCACACCTCTGATTGGACACACAAGGCCAATTCAGGTGCCACAGTCCTATGTTTTTTCACCATCCTGATTCAGGAAACAGGAAATAAAGAGGAGATGCGAAGCATGGTCCCACTTAAAACAAACACACGTGCCTCTATTATTGCTGATAACCAGCTGATTCTCCACTCACACGGAAGGGTGGAGACCTCTGCCTTCCCTTGTGTATCATTCCAAGGTAGAAAGTGTTTGACAGCTCACATCCTACTCAACGCCACCAGAAAAGAAACTCCATTGTTCATCTGCAGAACACTCCAGAGGGGACCTGCTTCCCTCCTTTAATATCTCACACTAAGACATACAAGCAGGGCAGAGAGGGCATTTTCCTTGGATCTTAAACTCAGAGTGGACTCCATAGCATGGAAATGCCCTTCAGAATGTATAATTGATCAGTGAACGTCAATAAACAGCATCTCAGAAGTTTTGAAATATAACTCCCAGCAGTCATTGCCTTGCACTCACTGGGGCCTGAATCGGTGGAGTAACTAGATGTTACTGGGCCCCACAGCAAATTCAATTTAGGGCCCTAAAACATTTGTAAATTGGCTTATTCTACCAAGATATATTAAAAATTCCAATTAATTAGGGCTTTATTGGCTCTGTTACACTCCTGGGCTCCTCTGCAACTGCAGGAACTGCTTCCTCTGTAGTTACGCCCCTAGGTTAAATGCTGAAAGTTATACTTTAACAAATGCTACAGTCCCAGGTTGGATACATTTTCATTAACTGTCTTCCCCCCATTGCCCTGACACCCACCCCACCTAGAAAATGTTTTGCTTGAAAACACTGATTTTGTGCATCTCTTGACACTGGCTTTAATCTCTGTGAGATACGGAATTTCTAACCATTGCTAATTAGATATTTTATTGATAGCGTTGTCTCTGCCACTCTCTCTCTTTAGGGCAAGGCCCCATGTTGTTTTGAATTCTCTCCCAAAAATAGCACTAGCGTCATTTTAATCAGCAAGAATACACGGATTGCATACCTAATGAGTTATACTTACCCTTTTAAAAAAAATTGGTAAACTATAGGATATACATATCAATAAATATATAGAATACTTGTGGAAATTTTCATTTGTGTAATAATCAGCAGTAACAAAATTGCCTTTGTGTGTGTGTGTGTGTGTGTATATATATATATATATATATATCTATATATATATATATATATATATATATATATATATATACTTTTGTGATCCCGAACCAGCTCGTGAGCAACATTTTTGCTCTCCAACCCCTTGGATATGGCTCCCAGTAGCCTCAAAGCAGGTGCTTTTTTTAAATTCCAGGCTTGGAATTGAATACAAACCGGATGTACTCCCAAATAGAGTCTCATAGGGGCCAATTACAGCACTTATTTGGCACCCCAAGACCCTTTTCATGCTAGTTTTACTCCCCAACTCCCTTTACCTGAATGTTGCTCACGGCTTCAAAAGGTTGGGGAGCACTGCTGTACTGTATGTAGCTCTTGAGAGCTATATACAGCCACACATTATGTTCCATGTCATCAGCATTATAGAGCATTCCATTAGATATACACAGCAGACACAAAGGTGCAGTGTAACAGGCAATTTATTAGATCATTGGAATGTACTGCTCTACAAACGTATGGCTAATGATTTAATATACATTTAATATACACAGAGATACTTCAGTCAAATCTAAATCTAAAACTAACCAGAAGCAATGCTAAGCAGGGAAATATTCATGCATGGTGCATTGGCATCCTCTAGTGGTAAAACTGGGATAATGGTTAATTTGCCTCCAAATTAAAAAAGACAAAATGGCTCATTTATCAAAGATGGGGCAAGGAACAACTCTTTGCTCCCACAACATTTTGCATTTTTTCAATCCCCAGTTTGCTTAAAGGACATGTAAAGCTTACATTTTCCTACCATGTATATAAGTTGGGCACATCTCCCCCACCAAAATGGCGTTATTTTTACTGCATACATGCCCTCCATTTGCCGGCGCCAACACATTTTTCTAAAACAAATAGCAGCTTTCACCCAGGGGTCATTTTACCTCTGACAAACCATCAGTGCATTTATATCTGCTAGCAGCACATAGGTGATGTAAAGTGCATGCAATTGAAGAAGAGAGGCTAATACAGGCATCATTTACTATGATGACAAGTTCTGCTTGGATTGAGCACTGCAATGGTTAAGCCAAGCTCAAGAGAGGGGGTTAGGATTTAAAATATGAGCAGACAACTAGAGCAGAGTTTCTATGGGAACAGCAATGCTATCTCTTCATTGGCTGCTAGACTGGAGGATGTGTTTATTAATCTGAGTTGAGAAGAACTGAGCATGCTCATGAGCCAACAGCCAAAAGAAATTCCTGAGGGAGGGGGATGAGTGGGTTAGAGGAGTAGAAGGAATCTTGGGTGATTAAGGGGATGCTGCAGCCTTACTGTTGACCTTTGAACAACCAGAGTGGCAGGTATTTAGAGATTTCAAAGAGGCTCTTAAGTGATTAACTTTTTGTGTGGGGGGTTTACATGTCCTTTAACTGAAGCAGGCACTGCCTTAATCTATCTTACCAGATTTTTATTATTTATTATCTTTATTTATATTTTTATTTTTTTAATTATTTGCCTCCTTCTTCTGACTTCCAATGGGGGCCACTGACCCCAGCAAAAAAACAAATGCTCTATAAGGCTACAGCTGTATTCTTATTGCTACTTTTTATTACTCATCTTTCTATTCAGACCCTCTCCTATTCATATTCCAGTCATTTATTCAAATCGATGCATCCTTGCTAGGGTAATTTAGAACCTAGCAACCAGATTGAAAAACTGGAGAGCTGATGAATAAAAAGCAAAATAACTAAAAAAAACACAAATAATAGAAAACCAATTGATAAGCTCATGTGTACTGAGAATATTCTACTTACCCTGACCGTCGTTTTCCTCCACGTGCTGGCATAGGTCCTGCCATTCTCACCTGCCCTGCGGCCATTGCAGCCCCTGGTAAACTCACTGATCCTGGGATATCTGTTGCCATTTCTGTGGGAAAGAGAAAAGAGGTGACATATTAAAGTTGGAATAGGGTGTATCAGAGATACATATGATAAGTTGCTATGTGATCAATAAACTGTTTCTTCTACAAGGGCATTTTCCAACTCTGGAATCTTATACCACAGGGTATCGTACAACTAGCAGAGAGTAATCAAAGGAAGTGGAGTACCCTAAAATAATCCATCTACGGTCTCTTTCAAAGGGCTGGAGCAGTGACAATTCCATCTATCTGTATGAAGAACTGATGAGGGGAACCAACGAGGTATGATCATTTCTTTACTGCCCACATTTGGCTCTCAAAGAAATATCTATCACAAGCATGTACATGGCATGCTGACTGGTGAATCTGCTCCTAATTGTCTCAAGATGAAAACCCAAAAGCGTGTCGAGAGTAGGAAGATGGCTTTCAAGATATGGGTCTTTTGTTGTTGTTGAAATTGGCATCTGGTAGGAATTAATGTAGAATTGTTAAAATAAAATACGCTGACCATCTGATGATGCCAAGCAAGTCTCTCTGTGACTGATCTCATACTCATCCATTTAGTCAGCCATACACAAAGATTATGATCATACAAATCCCCCAGCCCCCAAACACAGACTTGCATAAAAGCTACATTTAAAGAACATCCTTCGTGTGGGCCCCCAGCAACATGAAAAATCTTCACTTTTACCAATGGTAAAAGAATCCAAAACGGATGTTCCTCTCTAAGAGAAAAGCATCTATTGAAGCAGAAGCATAATGAGTATGCGAGAGACCTGCCAGAATGGCTGAGATGGAGGAGGGGACAAGCATTTGTATTCAGCTCAGAACAAGGCAACATGCCTCTATTGAGGAGGCTGCGTGATTCAGCCTCTTGTATGGGGAACAATCACAGCAAAGGATCCTCCTTTCTAAATGAGCTATTAAGGACTGTTCCAAATCAAACAGGTTGCACAGACATCTATGGACATCAGATTAAATCAAAAAAAGGAATCGTCATTTTATGAATTCAGTTAATTAAATAACACAACTGTACACCAAGTGCCAACAGGTCATTGTATCAGTAAAGCGAGCACTTCCAGCACCAAACTACTTTATAGTCACATAGTTATTTAGGCTCATAAAAGAAATTAGACCAATTTCAACTCTGCACAAAATCCCCTTTTTGATTATTGTTGCACAAGAAGGAAGAAAACAAAATGCTTGTGGCTCTCGACTATTTGTCCATCAAGGAGGGGGGTGAAATTAGGGATGCACCGAATCCACTTTTTTGGATTCGGCCGAACCCCCGAATCCTTCACGAAGGATTCGGCCGAATACCGAACCGAATCCGAACCCTAATTTGCATATGCAAATTAGGGGTGGGAAGGGGAAAACATTTTTTACTTCCTTGTTTTCTGACAAAAAGTCACGCAATTTCCCTCCCTGCCCCTAATTTGCATATGCAAATTAGGATTCGGATTCGGTTCGGCCGGGGAGAAGGATTCGGCCGAATCCGAATCCTGCTGAAAAAGGCCGAATCCTGGCCGAATCCCGAACCGAATCCTGGATTCGGTGCATCCCTAGGTGAAATCATCCTTCATTTGGAAATTTTCCCTGGTCTGAAATTCCAGTACTGTTAAATTCTGGAAACCTGTTATTGGCACTCAGTAAATGATATTAAAATATTGCAATTGCTATGCACCTTTTACCTACGTACATGTCATTGTCAGTACGGCTACAGGGAGATGCATGAGGGAGCAGATCTGCTTCTCAGCCTACAAAGAATATGCATTCTGAGAGCAGCAGATCCAATGTTCCATGTGCCCAGTGCCTTTGCACTTTGAAGCCCATACCTACAAATTGAATTTGCACCAAAAACTACATGCATTTGAAGGGTCTCAACATCACCTTGGCCATTTTGTTGGTAACTAACAAGTTAAAATTTTTAACATTTTCAACTTTTTTTTTTGCAGATATATCACTGACAAGGCTTGGGTGCAGGATATGAGGCTGGGCCCCCTGCCCCCCAACACAAAGTTTGCACTGGATTTGCAAGAACGAGGCTCTAAGGGGATGCATGCCCTTGTGCAATGGCACCACCACACCCTTAGTAGTTCTGCCACTGGGTATTTATACAAACATTGGAATTCTGAAAAATATACTGTATGTTAAACATGCCAGATTTTGGTACTTTGCATTATAAAGCCTATTAGATAACAAGCCGCACAGTTGAAGGCCCATTTTTGTGCATACATGTAACTATAGGTCCGTGTACTAAAAGCGTGCAAATTATGTACAGGTTTTTATCCAAACACAACATTCTTTCCCAGAAGTCTTGTTTCATTTTGCCTTCCTAGATCACATGTACAGATTCTGCACTAGAAAATGGGCTGAAGTAAGGAAAGAGGCAGCATGTTTGAGAAACTTGGGTGTAGATTTACATGCCCTTCAGCTTCCGGCAGTTCAGGCGCCACCACAATGTGTGCCTATATATGCAGTACACAAATGTACCTTGTACTTATATTAACATAAATGGGTGTAATACAGTAGGTGCACAGGCATTGGCGCAATTCTGTACTCACTTCAGCCCTCACCGCAACACTGTGCCAAGAAAGTGTAAATAAAACTGGATGAATATCTATACCAACTACACATACAGCAGGGAATCTGCTGCTCTCCAGCTTTTCTGAATTACCATCAATTCCAGCCTGAAATCTGTACATTGCAAGAGTTCAACAAAGAATAAGTCAAAATTGAAAGTCATGTTTCATTTCTATATTGTATCATGCAGCCACCATCAATTACCTGTCAGAGCTCATTAGCACTTTATTTGTTTCCCACCTACCACACCAAAAGGAAAAGGCAGGTGGGGTTCAGTAACCATTTAAACTAGCAATTTATTCTACATTAACCACCACTGATAATATCCCCCACACAATCCTGGAACAAATATCCCTAGGGTGCCACACAGGTCCAATGATGCTTAAAAGAGTGAAATCTATTTCATTTTCCTTTAAGACAAATAATAACAGGAATGATGATTTGTCATCCCTTGAGGGAACTGAGAACCGTTGCATTGCCCTTAAATTCTGTTTCTGCCCTACTGATGACAGTTGAGTATAGGTCAATTGGCACACTTTTTGCACTGGCAGAGAAAATGCCAATAGCCTTCTATATAGTGAGTGTATGTAGTCATTGACTTCAATGGCAAGTACTAATCACTATACACATAGTGTATTTTGTCCAGAAAAATTGTGCATGCCATTTTCGGCCAAGTCCAATATCTGCCGCTCATTGTGTCCCCCCCTCTGGGGGAGGGGGAGCGTTTTTTACCTGCTTCTTCTATAGTTATGTCACTGGCTGTCACCAGTCCGGAACGGTATCTGTATTTTCTCCACCAGGGTGACATTAGCCTTATACTATACAGTGAAGCTGGCAAACCTACATGTACAGTATTAAAGGCATTTGTTGTATACAACTTTTAATAAATGGGCATACTCTAGTAGATTCTTAAATATATTCAGGGGCAGGTAGAATGCTACATGATAAAATAAAGTGTAATGGAGAAAATGCCCCTTCTGATCATAGGAAAAGTCAGCAAAGGAGTATTTAATTTATCTTGAATTAATGCACAACTCGCAAATTTGCAATTCTATAATGAATATCTCTTTCGTGAAGAGAAAATGAGTTTTGTTGTTTATCTGAAAGGCTAAAAAGAAAAATGAATGTTCTGTAACATCACCCATAATAGGCCACAAACATAGGCTGGAAATTGCAGTGCCCCACAGAATGGGTAACCTGCTGATTGTACCATTTCACCTTGGCAAAGAGAAGGAAATTACATACTCACCGCTGGGATTTACTGCTGTGGGAGTTGCCATTATTTAAAATTAGCAGCATGGAGATTAGACCTGGAAATAATTAACAAATGTAAACACTAGTAATCAAAAGGAAAGGGAAAGCAACAGAGCAGTAAAGTGGTTCTCCATGGGTGCCTGGGAACTAATTAGATCTATGATTTATAAGTGGATGTGAATTTTAAGGGGTTTGCTGAGGAAGGTGTACTAGACATGGGATGATATAAGCTGGGGTGGGAGGGTGATGGTATTGGTACAGTGCTTTTTAACACTCTTGTCTTGCTCACCAGTAAGACTGATCAATGAATTCTCTGTAATATCAATTAAGGGTAATTGTGTGAATTAAAAACAGGATCTTACTGAGATTGCCCAATTCAATTGTTTTACCTGCTGCCATTCTCAACTGCTCCAACCAAAGTGTATCTTTGGGCACTCTGCTACCTGTGCGGAACATGATTTCCCAGGTGACAAAGCACCCCACGTTCCATCACCCTAACAGTACGATGGAAGAAACAGCAGCAAGGAGTGGGAGTTCAAAGTCTGGAAATCACTGATCAGAAAGGAGAAAAGTGGACAGGCAGAGGGTAAAGCTGGTCAGAATGTAATCATTAACCCTTTCATTGGCAGCATTTCCGCAGTGTACGATCACTTTGCAAGGCAAGGCGATTTTTCCATAGCACAACCTTAACCCAAATATGTACATTCTACATTGTTAGCATGGAAAGAGTTAAAGGATCAAGGCTACAGCAGCAGGGTTGCATGCTAAAGGTGGGTTTGTAAGGGGGATGCAATGATATATTAGATGTGACAGGTACCTGCAGTTTTAAAAATAGCTTGGCCTGATATGGGCACCTTGGTTTGACAGGTACCTGTACTGTAGTAAGAGCATGAATAAGGGAGTGGGAAGTAGTCCTGGGTACTGTACAGTATAAGAGAGGCAATTCTACTAACCTTACCACCTTGTTTTCACTGGAGCCAGTGTCCTCCCCACTGTCCGGTCTCTTTGTGCAGCCGGTGTTCAGAACTCACAGGGGGAGATACCGCGAGAGCAGCTAATCTCTTTAGGAGGGGGTTTAAATGGGGGAAAGAAACTGCAGTGTTACCATAGCAACAAGTGAGAGGCTGACAAAGGAAGGGGCGCTGCTATGGTAACTCTGGTAAAGTGAGTGAAGGACAGAACAGAACGTTTATAAACACTGACACATTGTACCTGCCCTGCACAGAGAGACTGCATTCTGATTGATGCTATGCCACCCTAGAAAGATGTAGGGCTCTATTAAAGGGGCTTTTTTATAGTTTTTCCAAAATTTAAGTTTAAAGTTGAATGTTTCTATCTCTTGTGTTTTAATGGGCAGCTCAGTGATCCAGGTGCATATTCTGAATGGTTATTTGCTCCATTTGTTGATACATTTCTCAGCAGTATCTGTGGAATATTAGCAACTATTGTATCAATTATAACAGCTGCTTTTAATGAAACTCTGGGATTCTGCTCAGCAGGGACAAAGATAACAAAATGTATCAAATAATGTCCTGCATCAGGTCGCATACCCACGGAATATCCGCAAAGTGGTTGGGTTTCGGGCAAAAAGTCACAGCTCCCTGGCTGCAGACTTGAGCCCTCCCAACCTCCCCTGTAGTTATGGCAGTTGTTTTTCTATCTTTGTGCAGACTCGGCACCGGAGTGACATCACTTCACAGTCAGCTGCAATTTAAGCCAAGTGTTGTCCGTGTAGTGGTTCCCTGGATACTCTGTCTTAAGGTGGCCATACACTGAGAGATCCGCTCGTTTGGTGATGTCGCCAAACGAGCGTATCTCTCTCCGATATGCCCACCTTGAAGTGGGCAATATCGGGCTGATGCGGTCCCGCGATCCAACAGGATTTTTTATCCCATCCGATCGAGATCTGGCCGACTTTCGGCCAGATCTCGATCGGGGAAGCCTGTCGGGGGGGGGGGGGCATCCCATACATGGGTCAATAAACTGCCGACTTGGTCTGTCAGCAGCTTTTATCGGCCCGTGTATGGCCACCTTTAGCCATCCAATTATTGAGTGAAATCACCATAGAAGATTGGGAATCACACACTAGGCAGATATTAACTGCTATTAAGCTTTTTTTTTTGTCCACACGATATGTTTGGGTATGGATCGGGTACATATATTAAAAAAAATGGACCCGCACAGGACTCTGCAATGACCACCCCCCCAAGCAGCTTCAGAAAGATGAAAAATCTTAACTTCCAGCCTCAGATATTAAATAAAGAGAAATTGACAATTGTGCTTATTTCTGGTGAACAATCTGAAATCAACTAAACCGAAAAAAGTGTTGGCAGGTGAACAACTTTTGTATACTAAACATAAACATGAACTTACTGCACCAGAAGCCAAATTAAACAAATGATTTTCATCAACTTGTGGATAGGCTGCTGAACACTTTTGTGGGCACAAAAGCTATATTAAAGGTGGCCAGAGAGAAGATTTTTCTCTCTCTAATGACCAATTTTAGTGCCATCCGACAAATCCATCAAATTATCATTTTTAGTGGGCACCAAACGATTGTGCATCTAACGATTTTTCATCCTCTGCATGCATAGTGCAAAGGAGTTATTTTCATTGAACATATTTTTCTCTTTAACAACTTTTGTTACATTCCCCCATTGGCATGCTTGTAACATCTGGAGGAGCTATTTCTGCTCTTTGATGTAATACACACAAGCATTGACCTTTTCACTTGTATTGTCACCTATTGAACACTCTGGGCTTTTTTTAGTATCAGAAAGCATTGGCTTCCATGGGGGTGTATGGAAATATAACCAAATATCTTGTGGAAGGCTGCTCTCTTACATATGTTAAACATAATTTTGCACAATCTGGTTTTCTTCTCATTCTCTGTTGTTTTTAATATCTCATCTTGTAATTTGGAAAATAATTTAATAAAAAAAATCAAAGTGAAATATAAACTTCATATTTTAAAAGTTATTTATTGTTAGGTATAATTTGGTGCAGAACTCTTTGAACGACCGCAGGCAATTCATTCTGCGCATCTGCACATAATCCTGCATATAATGATTTCCTTTTAATATTTGTGTGCTAAGTTTCCATGAGATGCTGTCAGATTTTCTGATGTTGGGAGCTGTAGTGCTTATTCTTAAGGGTCATAGTGGAAGTGTCTTTATATACTTTTTATCTATAGCATATATATATATATATATATATATATATATATAAGAGAACTAGTTGCTGGTGCACACAGTAAAATGCATTTGTGCCTGTGTGCAAGATCAGAAAAAAAAACATATAAATTTCAACTCAAAGAACCGCACCATCCAGGACTTTACAATGATCAATAAAGTGAAAAATGTATTATCAACGTTTCGGCTCTGTCTCTCGAGCCGTCTTCAGGATAAATTGTGCATACAAACATACAGTGTTTAAATACCCTAAACACCCGCCAAATAATCCGTGACGTGTAACCACTTGCGTGACCCCCTCTGATGACATCATTCCACTTCCTTTCTCACATAATTAGTGTATAGCCAACATCATAAAATTAACATATTAAACCAATAATAAAGATCTCAGTGATAAACGCACCATAGTGTAGTGCCACCAGCGATGTGTACATCTGTTTAAAAATATCCGTGTACGCTACTCACACCTGTCCTGGGTGATCGTAGCTGTCACGGACTTTGCTCTGCAAGCTTGTCCAAAACACTCCGTGGACGCCACTCACACCAATCACCGGTGTGTGTAGCCATCACGGTCTGAGCTCTATGCGGCAAGGAGAATCCCCACCCATTTACCTGTTCAAATGTTGCCCTGCCAGTAGGTACGGTACGGTGTATGATCGCGAGCCAACCTGTCAGTAATCTCTGATCCTTTCATCCTCCGGTTCGTCTCATGCGCCCCTGCGACCTCGTGTTTCCCGATGCGCTGATCTTAGAGCCCATTCGTCTTTCCCATGTACAGGCGCGCAGGAATCACCCAGTAAGGGTTAATGTACGGCTTTGCGGGACCTGCTGAGGAAGGGCCTCCCGGTGGCGGATGTCTTAAGTATTGGACCTAGTAAAGGTCAGTGATGGAGGCTGTGTGACATGGGAAAGACGAATGGGCTCTAAGATCAGTGCATCGGGAAACACGAGGTCGCAGGGGCGCATGAGACGAACCGGAGGACGAAAGGATCATAAATTACTGACAGGTTGGCTCGCGATCATACACCGTACCGTACCTACTGGCGGGGCGACATTCGAACTGGTAAATGGGTGGGGATTCTCCTTGCCGCATAGAGCTCAGACCGTGATGGCTACACACACCGGTGAACATGGAGTGTTTTGGACAAGCTTGCAGAGCAAAGTCCGTGACAGCTACGATCACCCAGGACAGGTGTGAGTAGCGTACACGGATATATTTAAACAGATGTACACATCGCTGGTGGCACTACACTATGGTGGGTTTATCAGTGAGATCTATATTATTGGTTTAATATGTTAATTTTAATTTTATGATGTTGGCTATACACTAATTATGTGAGAAAGGAAGTGGAATGATGTCATCAGAGGGGGTCATGTAAGTGGTTACACGTCACGGATTATTTGGCGGGTGTTTAGGGTATTTAAACACTGTATGTTTGTATGCACAATTTATCCTGAAGACGGCTCGAGAGACAGAGCCGAAACGTTGATAATAAATTTTTCACTTTATTGATCATTGAAAAGTCCTGGATGGTGCGGTTCTTCGGCCTCGTGTTTTTATATGGTCATGAAACTCCTCGGTAACTTATAATATCCTTATATTTTACAGGAGGGGGTACTTTATTCACTATATATATACAGTAACATAGTACCACACTCAAATGGAAGATTTATTGAAAAAATCCAACTTTTCGAACATCAACTGTGCTCTTTCTCAAGGATACTGTATCATCCCCAAGAAGTGAATGCGCCAAAAAAAAACTGGATTTCATGGCAACCACTGTATACAAACATGTGGAACAGTGTTAAGAGTAGGGAAAAAAGCAGTGTAACATACAAAAAACGTGTATACATACATAAAGTTGCAAATAAAGCTTGTACTGTTTGCAACATTGTTTATAAACTATGGGGCATGTTTACTAACATTGGAGATAAATATCTGGAGAGATTTCTGGAGATGTTGCCCATGGCAACCAATCAGCAATTAGATTTAAACAGCCACAGCCAAGTTAGAAAACAAAAGCTCAAAGTGCCGTCAGTTCCCTGGTGTTCTTCAACCTTAAAAACAAGTGACAGACGAGTGCATTAGGTTATTAAGGTTTAAATTGACCAAATTTATATATGCACCACAGTTGCCCAGCATCCCAGAACTAGCTTATTACTGTTCTACGTGGTACCCCTTCTGTATATACTGGGCTCTGTCTTCTGGGCCAGAAGCGGTTCACTGGAATTATATCAATGTATACGGGTCATTAGACACAATAAAGGAAATACATAGAAAAAATCTTGTCTCCTAATTTGTTTCAGTGCCCAACAATAGTTGCTGAACCATAACTCACAGAGTAGCAGAGCACATATAAAAGGTATATTGTGGAGGGTTCTTGCTGGACTATAAGTCACAACATGGTGGAGGGTCCTTGGCTGGCCTGTCTAGCCGTCTTGTGTTCACTGTAAACCATGGTTGGTCCAACGCATTCTCCTAGTGCTATTATGACAGGTCACTCAATGCACGGACCACTCTCATGACAAATTGGGTACACAACTGCTCACATAGACATAAACTGCTTCATCCAGTCTAATTGGGAATGGCTGGTTATCAATGGTGTCAATGCTACACCCAAACTTGCAGGATCATAACTAGAATTTGTTATTTAGACCTGATGGGCTCTGGTGTCATGACAATTTCAATTATAGAGTCAGAGGCAACACTTTACAGTGGCAGGGTTGCAATAAGTCAACTGACATTATATTGAAATTAGAATCCTGCAGTATCACAAAAGGCAAACCAAAATGACAGAACAGAGGGTCCAATTAGGAAATCAAACTAGTAAAGTAACTTTCTGTATGCATATAAATATTATCAAGGACCTCAGTCAATCCAAACTAGTGAAAAGATTAATCCGAAAAAAAAATAGAAGGAACATCATGGGGCAAATTTATCAAGGGTCGAATTTCGAGGGTTAATAAACCCTCAGATTCGACCATCGATTTTTAGTTTGAATCGAAGTCAAAGGTCGTAGTAGCATATTGGATAGTCGAAGTACCCAAAAAAATACTTTGAAATTTTAAGTTTTTTTCATTTGAATCTTTCACTCGAGCTTAAAGGGATCCTGTCATCGGAAAACATGTTTTTTTCAGAACGCATCAGTTAATAGTGCTGCTCCAGCAGAATTCTGCACTGAAATCCATTTCTCAAAAGAGCAAACAGATTTTTTTTATCTTCAATTTTGAAATCTGACATGGGGCTAGACATTTTGTCAATTTCCCAGATGTCCCTGGTCATGTGACTTGTTCCTGCACTTTAGGAGAGAAATGCTTTCTGGCAGGCTGCTGTTTTTCCTTATAAATGTAACTGAATGTGTCTCAGTGGGACATGGGTTTTTACTATTGAGTGTTGTTCTTAGATCTACCAGGCAGCTGTTATCTTGTGTTAGGGAGCTGTTATATGGTTACCTTCCCATTGTTCTTTTGTTTGGCTGCTGGGGGGGGGAAGGGAGGGGGTGATATCACTCCAACTTGCAGTACAGCAGTAAAGAGTGATTGAAGTTTATCATAGCACAAGTCACATGACTTGGGGCAGCTGGGAAATTGACAATATGTCTAGCCCCATGTCAAATTTCAAAATTGAATATAAAAAAATCTGTTTGCTCTTTTGAGAAATGGATTTCAGTGCAGAATTCTGCTGGAGCAGCACTATTAACTGATTGATTTTGAAAAAAAAATTTTTCCCATCACAGTATCCCTTTAATAAATGTGCCCCCACGTGTTGGTCCATGTCCCAATCAGAGAATATTGTTTCACTAGGCCCCAAGACATGGTTAAAGGCAAGTGTTCATTCAGGCCCCGAGGGGCTAGTGTGTCCAGTATATACAGTATAAATATATTTATATACAGTATATATTGTGTATATAGCAACCAGGTGATTATCCGCACTCCAAGGCTCAATATGTCTTTAAGGGTAGCGGTGCTCAGTTATAACATGTATATACCAAATATCTTCCAACCAGCACACCCTTTGTAAAAAAACATTGTCTTTTTATTACATAGTATCAGAGTCCAATGTTTTGGTCCTCATTAGGACCTTTTCTTAACAGATAATGTGAACTATAGGGAAACAGGAATTAGGTTTCCCCTATTTAAAGAATCTTGCTGTCGGGACCTGGAAGCTGGAGTGTTCTAAAAGGAAAAAGAAAGTCAGATGCTCAATTCTACATGTCCAGTCAACATGTTGGGGCAGATTGTTCATTTCCAGCAGGGGGGATCCAATGAGATGGAGCGCATGGTGCCTTCCTCTATGGGCCTAGAGATTAGGGAATCCTAACTCTTCCTGGCCAATAAGGAAACTGCCAGGGGGTTCTAAAAAAGGGTTATTAGTTTAAAAAGAAACATCCTTGACCCCTCTTGCAGCCCCCCCGTAGAAATGAAGCCAGGGTCTGCTTCCTTTATAGCACTACATTAGTCCTTTCCCATTGGGGTCGGACTGGGTGCCCACTGGGGCTGCAACACCAAGGGCCCTCCAAGCAGTCCCCCTATCGATTTCCAAACCTCTGTGCTCCAACCATGCGCATGCATGAACCTCAACGCGCCATTGGCATGTACAAACGCTGGCCCGCCGCACATTGAGGCACATCATATTTTTCTTTCCAGGGGTGGCTGATCGGGGGAGTGGGTCTGGGTGGGCAGGGACCCATGACGGCCTGTTCCAACCGGGATTTTTCCAGGTGTCCTGCTGACCCAGTCTGACCTTGTTCCCCATTAGAGCATTAAGGTCCCTATCACATGAACACACAGTAGAGTCAATTTTATCAGGAGCAAATTGGATCCGGTTGTTGACTCAGATCATACTGAGGCCTATGGAGACTATTCAGGCAAGGACTGAGTTTTCAAACTTGCCCAATAGATAGCTAGCTGATATTAAGATTTGATAGGACAGACCAAAACCAAGGCAGAGGGCCCCATACATTGACAATAAGCTGATGACTCAGTCTGGAGGTGCTGAGTAGCAAATTTTATGAGGCCCTTGTATGGCCACCTAAAGCCATAGTGTTAACTATTGTGAGCGGGGTGATAAGTGTAACACCAGGTGCTAAGAAACACTGTACATACAGTATTAACCTTTGATCTCTGGTTAAAGGAAAAATACATGCCTCTTTCTGACATGAGCTTATTCAGTTGGGATCATGTAAAAAAGGTACATAAAAACTATCCGACCTGCCAAATATACATTTAATTTTTGTACACAAACATACAGTAGGTAAGGGAACACCCATACATAACAAAATTACAAGTGCATGATTTATAGTCAGATGCAAAATTTATTGTAGCAGCTTTCTCCTAGTCACATGCAATACAGTATATTTGTGCAATATATTTTGTGGTGCGTCCACTTAAATTAGTGGTGGTGGTGGGGCCATGTATGTGAATATAATAGGGCCAGCCTCCATTTGGTTTTCTGGCTTGTAGTAATATAGAAATGCAATGTTAAAGAGGTAATAAAGCTGTGTAGTAAAGATCTGATTGTATGAATTGAGGATTCGTGTGTGGAGCATTTTTTGTCTGGCGGAGATCGGTCGTTTGGTCGATCGGACAGGATAAAAGATTTCTGTCGGCTGCTGATAATATCTCTGCATGTATTGCCGATCGCACGATCTTCAGTGGGAGAATGTCACTAGCTTTTGTCGGACATACCTTTCGTATGATTGCTGTCAGGGGCAGAACATCGGCTGATCTGTTATTTTCTACTTTATTTGATCTGAATGGTTAGTGGCAGGTCTGGAGATGGGAAAGTCCGACCGTACGATTATTCGTACGATCTTTGCGTCTATGGCCAGCTTAAGCAGGATGGGGATGATGCAAGGGGGAGGGGAAGGAAAGGCCAAACTGGGTAGCATGGAGTTTACATATGCACTTAAAATAAAATTGACTAAAGCATATGGAAATATCTGTTGCAGGATCAATTGCGGCTTATCTGAAATACTCATTTCCATTTGCAGCACTATTGGCTTTAGATGTCTGTTACAGATTTAATAAGGAGATTAGAAGAGATAAGGTGGTTGACTGAGGCAGAGTAAACAAAATCACTGAATATCAAATGCAAGACATTGCTCTCCTAAATTGTGTTAGTATAAAAGTGCCTGTGTGAGCAAAAGTCTTTACTGTGCTGTATCATCCAAACTGTGTATTGAAAGCTCTAAGCTCTTAAACCTAGATGTAGCGTTTGTTACAATATAACTTAATATAACTATTCCTCGTCTGTGTATGTACCATGTAAAGCAATGCATACAATTATGGTGCTATATAAATAAATACAGACATAAATACCCTTAGTAAAACAGTAGGTTGGGAAGACAGGGTTGTAGGGGTGGGGAAGGGTAGTGTAGCATATACATGGAATTTTCATAACAGAAATGGAAAATGGATTTTTTATAATGCTCAGGTTACATGGAATCAGCAGTCCAGTGAGCTATTTAATTGCCAACAGTGAGAGCTGACTGCCAGTAGGGCAGCAGAAAAGCATCAACATGTATGAAACATAGTAATTGGTTTGCTGCAACATTACCAAAAGTTTTTGTAGGTGATAGCGGCAGGCGTCTAAAATTAATTATATGGATTGTTTCATGTGATTTGGTGTATAGTGACATATTGTGGGTTCAAAGATTTCCAGAAATCTCACTCCCGTGTGACAACATAACTTAAGGGGAAGAGGGTATTCAAGGGAAAGTAGTATGTGATATATCTGTAAAATGACCTTAGATTGGAGAGTTGACACTGTGCTCATGTCTTCAAAGGGTAGAAGAGGAAATAGTAAAAGAAATATATTGGTCCATTTTCTACTGGCTGGCAACCCCCTCATAGTTGTATTTCTTCCGAAAAATGTATTTTCACCAGCATTGTATGCAACTGAAACTGCATACAAAATATGGGACTGATCAATACACATTCCCTGTCCTTTTGTTTTTATAATTTATTATTTACAAATTCGGACATTTTCACCTGTTTATTATTTTCACCATACCCATGTCAAGGTAAAATGTAATCCCCATATGCAGATCTTAATTATAAAACTATTTAACAAGTGAACTACGCATTGGGTGGACCTAAGCATTACTGAATTATGTGCTGTGACTACAAGGCAAACCCCCCTCCCGCGCTCACTGTATTAACTTTATGTCTGATATGGCAATCTTTCTTTTATATCAATGGGTGCATAGAACCTCTCTGTGGGCTCTGCAATTGCTTGCAAGATCTGCTATGTCTGAAATGAAAATAGACAGGATGATTCCTGATATTGCTATATGGATAGTCTGTACCAAATGCCATTGCTTTTGGTAAAACTGGACTGTTGTCACTATTTCCCTGGTGCCAGGAACAAAATCATCTCTGCTTATTGTCACTTCAGCTTTTGCTGTGTGTCACCACCACCACCCTGTAGTTGGGAGCTGTAGTTGGAAATTATAAAACCTTTAATATGGTGCCCAACATTTTTCTGAATTACAGAGGGCTTCTTTTTCCTCTGGCCATGTTCCCAATAAGTTATCAAGACTGGAACACAAATATTTTAGGTTGCAGATAAAAGGGTACATGGAAATAAATATACGCTATTAGACTGGGCTTTACAAAAACATACATATCTTTTATAAATAAATATAGTAGTAGTATAATACAATATTTACAAATGGAAACATACAATATGGAGTACCAACGAGACAGGAAAATAGATATTCAGAAATAAATAAGCATTCATAATTGCTATTATAAGTACATGCATACTTTTTCCAATTCTGCCCAGAACACACCCTTTTCTTAGAGACTTTGCCACTTTAAGTCCATGAGAGTCCAGAACTGTCCTGTGAATAATGTATGGCTTGGGGGCAATAGAGCACGTACTGAATAAAATTTACTGGGTTATTAAAATGTTTGGTCCATCTGAGACTGAAGCTGTTCCCTTCTCCATATATCTGCCAGGTTATAGTAGTTGTCACAGCGAATCTGTCAAAGAGAACCAAAAAAAAAAACAAAACCCATTAATATCAGTTTATTAAGATACTTGGAAATGTTTAATAACATGCAGCAAGGACATATAAAAAACAGCAAGTGATTATCTCCATGCATACTGCAAATCTGGTATGGCAATCAGTCATCTTCAGGATATTTCTTTTTTTTAAAAATTATTTTAGTAATATGCAGGGCTTATTAATAGGGAGTTCTAGTGGTGCAATACGGCTGGGGACCTGCTATGTATATCTGGATAGCAAGTCTATGCCTGAAAGTTCTTAAGCACTCGCATAAATTGACCACATTAACCAGAGAACAATGGGCATACAGCAATGTGGGAAATTAAATGTTTCAATGAAAATATTTAAAAGCTGTGGTTTTCACAACTGTATATTCGTACAATTAACTTGGACTGTAAGGTCTAAAAGGCAGGAGCCTCCTTCCTCTTGTCTCTTTAACACTTAGCACGTAATCTTGGATGTAACTGTATGTTGTGTTTATCAATATTTAATCGTAATGACCCTGTCTGTTGTTTTGCTGTACATGACTGCATGCGCCAGCAGTTCATAAATTGAAATATACATACACACAACAATTACTCTGCTTCAAATGAAATAAGGATGTTAGAGGTGGTGTGCTATACATGCATGGATTTATTTTTCTTTTGCAGCCTTCCCTTAGAATAAAATACTGCGGGATGTGAGGTGAGCAGAAGAAAATGCTGCCCCCAAGTGCTGAAAATGATTATTGCATTTTAGTGTTGCTGCTGCATAGCAAGTGTAATAAAAGGTCCTGCATGAAAGAATTAGTGCTAAGTAAAAAACAGAAAAGTCAAAAGAAAATTATTTTTCCTTCTTAAGAAAGCTAATCACTCACCATGTGTTCGAGTCCGGTGACATACTGCTGACTGATTGTGCTGGGATCTGCATAATGTGGGTTGGTCATTCCCTGCATTAATAGCTGGGGTGTCTCACTGGACTGATGGCACACTGCTTCTCTACCCTGGTACCCAGGTTCTGGAAAACACCTTGCTTCCGAGAATGACACTGTAGTTGTAGCAGCACTAGGATTGAAGTGATCTTCCTCGGGTCTTGTGCAAAGTCTATGAGTTGAATCCA
This sequence comes from Xenopus petersii, assembly GCA_038501925.1. NCBI lineage: Eukaryota > Metazoa > Chordata > Amphibia > Anura > Pipidae > Xenopus > Xenopus petersii. Next base: position 90,955,540 of record CM076677.1, read on the forward strand.
TGCAGCTGCTAAGGCCACTGTGGCATATGTTAGTCCTCTGGATTTCAGCTAGTCTTCTTTGTGTCAGTATTTCCTCAGTAAGCCCCAGCTGTGCAGACAAATGAGAAATGTAGCTTATAGTCAGCTGAAGAGTTTCAATTTTTGTTAAAGTCTTGTCTATAGGGGCCACTGAAGGAGGCAGGTATCTTCTGAGGTTCTGGAGAGCTTTGGAGAGGTTTCTCATTCTAAGTTTCTCTCTCTCGCTTGCACTTTGCCGCTGACTATATGGCAGCTTGCCTGTGTTCTTCTTGCCCCTTTTTTCTTGAACATGTCTTAAACCGCTTCTTTGGCAAGTTGTCTGTGCATAAGCTGCAGGAATATTCCCAAATATTTCTTGAGTAGCAATATATGGCATGTATGGAGGAGACTGTCCACTGGAGTCAGATGAAGAAGCTGGAGAAAGGCTACTGTATCCTTCAGAACTTGGGTAGCCACATGGGTACAGAGTGGCACAGTCCTGATGGTGATGAGCCACTGAGAAACTATCCATGTCTTGTTTATTCCTAGTTTGCTTGGGGACTGCTGAGAGCTGCTGACAAGCCTCAGACTTTATCCAGATTCTGGAGGTGTGAATTGTCACCTTCACCAGCATCATCAACACTTCAAAGCTTCATGGGGTAGAGCAAAACAAAGCAGGGGGTCTCTGGGAAGAAGGTTCAGGAAAGGAACAGAAGTGAGCATTTTCACCCCTCTAGGAATGAATTTCAGCCTGCACAAGTATTTTGAAATATGTTTCCAAAGGCCAGGGGACTTTGCTGAGAAAAGTCAGAAACGTTCCCTCCCAGCTAAAATTTAGGAACGTGATGGGAAATACACCTTTGTGTTTTTATTTCATCTGTGCCCAGCCCAAAACTTGTGAGAAGCAACCCTTCTGGTGTACATTTTACTGATGAACAAACAATATTTGGAGAATAGATAAGCCTTCAGTAAACTTTTCCTTTCTCTTGCATGATATTGGTAAAGAAATGACACTGCTTATATTTTTCCACAAATATATATATATATATATATATATATATATATATATATATATATACATACACGTATCTCGTGATGTTTTAGTTTGGAATTAAGTTGTTGGGGCATTATGAATTTGTGCTACTTACATATTTCAGAACTGCAGCTTCCAGCATTCTTATTGGGTCAAAAGTACAGGTATGGGACTTGTTATCCACAATGCTTAGGGCCTGGGCTTTTCTGGATAATGGATCTTTCTGTAATTTGGATCTTCTGAATTAAGTCTACAAGAAAATCATGTAAACATTAAATAACCCCAATATGCTGGTTCTGCTTCCAAAAAGGATTAATTATATCTTAGTTTGGACCAAATATAAAGTTCTATTTAATTATTACAGAGAAAAAATAAATACAAAATCACATTATTTGGATAAAAGGAATTTATGATAGATGGTCTTCCCATAATTCAGAGCTTTCTGGATAATGGGACCCAGGACAGCTCTCATTTGGAAGCCGTTCACTGGATGCCCCAATACAGGATGTTTTAACATTTCAGTTAAACTGTAATCAATCTTAGTTGGAGTTGTTTGTATGTGTATCTATATTGTATACTGTATAGTATGTGCATTTTGTGTGGGCAAGTCTTGAGAGAAATGGAAAGTCTTCCCCTTTGCTGGATGGCCTATCAATAGCCCATAAGTATGGCACATGGCCATGGAACGTTAACAGAGTCCCTTTATAATACAGAGTTTTCAGATTCATCTTTGTGCGGAGCTGTGTTATGGGTTCTGACACGTGGGCATTGTTTTCCCTTCAGTTACATACACATACAGCATAACAACTGCTATATTTTATTTGTATTTTTTTTAACCAAAAAAAATGACCCCAAGAGTGTTTTTGTGAGTTTCAGATGCAACCCTCTATATTCTCCTTGGAACGTTGCATCTGAAACAACTGAAATGCAAAATGCCATAAAACATAACACAGTCCAATCATGAGTTCAATCATACAAAATATAATGGAATCAATTAGCTGATGTGTTTAGATGCTTCCCTAAGCTTATATTGTATTGCCATTTTCTTCTGCACAAATACAATTAATTGTCGGAGTGTTCTGTTAGAAAATGCCACTCATTCTTTTGAACAACACTAAGGGGCTGATTTATCAAAGGTCGTGGTGAATTTTCAAATGAAAAAAAAAAAATCGAATTTCAAGCTATTTTTTGTGTACTTTGACTAGGGAATAGTCTAAATTCGATTTGAATTTGAAAAATTTTTTAAAAAATTCAAAAATTTGAATATTGAAATTTATTATGTACTGTCTCTTTAAAAATTAGACTTTGACCATTTGCCATCTAAAACCTGTCGAATTGCTCTCTTAGCCTATGGGGGACCCCCTAGAACCTATTTGGAGTAAATTTGTGGATTTTGAAAAATCAAAGTTTTTTTGGAAACTTTGAAACGAATTCGATTGAAAGCGATATTCCTTAGATTCATATGATTATAATTTGGCGGAATACGGACCTATTCGATCGAAAATGGACCTATTCGTCCAAAAAAAACCTTTCACTTAATTTCGGTTGGTCTTTTTGAATTCGAATTTCAAAGTTTTTTCAATTTGAAATTCGACCTTTGATAAATATGCCCCTAAATACAAATAAATAAAGGAGCCTGAATTGTAGCAAAGCGGGCCCTGCTCCTTATAGCTAAAGATGGATATAGACAGGCCGATATGTACTGCTAACTTAGCTCCTCCAGACCAGAATGGCAGCTTATTGGCCCTTTGTATGGAGCCTTCCCTACCACCTTTCCAACTGATTTCTGGATGTATATTGGCCACATAGCTAATAGGCAGGTTAGACAAATGCCATTGGATGAACACTGCTTAGGCCTTTTGGCATGGGTCAAATAATCAGATCACCCCAATTGTACCCAGTGTATTGTGGACAAATGTGGTAAAGATTCTCTCATCTGGAGACCTTGCCAAACAAGCATCTTACAGTGTATGCCAAGCTTTACATGAAAGAGGATAGGGAACTGGAATCAAAAAGGATACCGTCAAGACATTGCAGGAAAAATGATGGTACAAAGTGAATATATAGCATTCGGCAAAAGACCCTACAAATCAATGGAGCAAACTTGGGGGCAGTTGCTTAGAAGGGACAATCCAGAAATAGACATGCAAAATGTAATGTTGCCTGTCTTCCCCCCCAAAAGAAATATATTTAACAGTTATGTTTTTAACCATAGAAAAGTTTTGTTCCTTTCTCCTCCATATCTGGCATGGCTGTGGCTCTGCACTTCTAAAATTCACGAAAAGTGACTAACTGCTCTATAGTCCACCCACATAGATAATAAGCTCTAAGGGACAGGGACTTCCTTCCTACTCTGTCTCATACCAAACGGCACTTAATCTCTGTGCATGTATAATTATTTATTGTATTTATTATAATAATGTTCTTTAATAAATAATAAATAGTCCATTTATTGATAGCTTTACCAAAAAGTTTGACCCTCCTCTTTCTTTATCAGATTGCTTCATTAAAAAAAACTGTGTTGGGTTATATTTGCATATTTAAAAAGGAGGGTAAATGTTGGGATCCCCAGTAAATGTCTCCCCAATATGTGCTGACCATGTCAGGCTGGGAAATTATTCTCAGGGCTATCTCTTTTATTTACAGCTGCTGTAATCTGGCTTTCAAGGGAACTGGAACATTCCCACACACAAGGCACCAAAAGGTGACAGAGTTTGCCACCTTTGGTGACAGATGCCTTGGAAAGCTGTAAAACCTCAAGCACTAATACCGATTTTCTCAAGGTCAGAACTGGCTTCTATATTTTCATTTGCCACTTTTTGCTTCTTGGGGAAAAAAATGTTGAACTCAGCAAAGTTGCTGATAAAGGGGCTTCCATTCTGCTGGTTTAGTGGAGAAGGGGTTAATGTAGCTAGCACTAGCAGCCCACCCCAATAACAGGATTTTAGCTAGACAGGAACCACTTATCCAGGTGTCTGTAAATGAGCAGGGGCCAGGGAGATCAGAGAGGGCTGCTGGAACATCAAATACAAGGTTACACAAGATCACACAGAGATGCTTGCATTTCAAACATTGGAAGGCACCAAGTGACAGGAATTAAAGTTATTAGCAGCTTATTTCACAGATAACTGCTGCTCATTAGCTTCCCTTAGTTTATTTCCATATCCTCCCTTGGCCCCTGTACAGTACACAGTACCTAGTTAATTGTGTATTGGCATCCTAGTGCAAATTCCCATTGACACCTTATCTTTTATGCCAAGTCTTAGAGGGTGAGCCCCAGCCACTTATGACAAGTCTCCAATACACACAGCCTTGTGTAGTGCCAGTCCCCAAAGTTTAGTTGAAGGATATCCCAAGCAATAGGTCTTTTGTGACTGGTTAATTCATTGGAGTCAGCTAAGGTTTTTTTTATTCAGGGTTGTGTTTATTTCTGTGGCCTTCCTTAATGGCTTGTGTTGTGCAAACTGAGTTTGTGGCATTCAGCTGCATTTGTATGGATGTGCCAATACACACAAGTAGACTGTGCTCCTGTCTATTCATGTTATCATTATTTATACAGTTCTGTGCATATGCATAATGTAGATCAGAGCTGCAGGTTTGAGCAAACACTGACCACCACAGGGCACTGATAAAGGCACTTGGATATTGAATTTCAAATTCTGTCTCCCAGGAGCTTGCAGTCTAGTTAGTGATAATGAAAACCTTACCAAAAATAAATAAATACATTTTTTTTCACGGCATCAGAGTGCAGGTCCTTGTTTATATTTTATATAAGTTTGTTGACCCTGAACCCGCAATTATTCAAACAGATACGGATATATATATATATATACAGGTATGGGACCTGTTATTCAGAATGCTCGGTTCCTGGGGTTTTCTGGATAATAGATCTTACCTTTTTTTTATATATGTATATATACCAATTTCGATCTTTATACCTTAAGTCTACTAAAAAAACATGTAAATATAAATCCAATAGGCTGTTTTTACTTCAAATAAGGATTAATTATATCTTAGTTTGGATCAAGTACAAGGTACTGTTTTATTATTACAGAGAAAAAGGAAATCATTTTGTACAATTTGGATTATCTGGATAAAATTGAGTCTATGGGAGAAGGCCTTTACATAATTTGGAGCTTTCTGGATAACAGGTTGCCAGATAATGAATTTCATACCTATATCTATCTATCTATCTATCTATCTATCTATCTATCTATCTATCTATCTATCTATCTATCTATCTATCTATCTATCTATCTATCTATCTATCTATCTATCTATCTATAAACAAGAGAAAGTTGTGCTCACCACTATTTTTTAAAAACCATTATGCAGGGTATATATATATATATATATATATATATATATATATATATATATATATATATCAATTAAAGATGGACCAGCACTCCGTTTTCTTTATCAAAAGTGTTTATTCAATACACTGTGCATCCAACGTTTCGGCCCGCATTGGGGCCTTTATCAAGGATAAAGGCCCCAATGCGGGCCGAAACGTTGGATGCACAGTGTATTGAATAAACACTTTTGATAAAGAAAACGGAGTGCTGGTCCATCTTTAATTGATACATATCTTTTTGACCAAGCACCCGGCAAAGAACTACAGAGGACAGAGTGCAGGTGTTTCGCATTGAACTATATATATATATATATATATATATATATATAATAAATAAAACAACTGGTTTTAATTATTGTACAGCACAGTGGTGTCATATAAAGTACATGTATGGGACCTGTTATCCAGAATGCTCTGGACCTGGGGTTTTACAGATAATGAATCTTTCCATAATTTGGATCTTCATACCTTAAGCCTTCTAGAAAATCATGTAAACATTACATAAACCCAATAGGCTGGTTTTGCTTAGATAAGTATTAATTATATGTTAGTTGGGATCAAGTACAAGCTACTGTTTTATTATTACAGAGAAAAATAATTTTTCTAAAAAAAAAAATCTTGATTATTTGGATAAAATGGAGTCTATGGGCAATGGCCTTTTCATAATTCAAAGTTTTCTGGATAACGGATCCCATACCTGTACTTATACGGATGCACTGAATCCATAATTTTTGGATTCAGACAAGTACCAAACACGATGGGGCTGATTAATCAAGGGTCAAATTGAAAAATCAAATTTTTAAATTCGAATTTCACACTAATTCTAGGGGCAGATTTATCAAAGGTCGAGGTGAATTTTCGAATGAAAAAAATTTAAATTTTGAGCTCTTTTTTGCGTACTTCAACTAGGGAATAGTCCAAATTCGATTTGAATTTGAAAAAACCCCAAAAATTAGAATATCGAAATTGATCATGTACTGTCTCGATAAAAATTCGACTTCGACCATTTTGCCATCTAAAGCCTTACAAATTGCTGTTTTTGCCTATGGGGGACCTCCTAGAACCTATTTGGAGTCAATTGGTGGACTTTGAAAAATCGAAGGTTTTTTTGGGAAAAACTTTGAATCAAATTCAATCGAATGCGCTAATCCTTCGATTGGAATGATTTGAATTTGGCCAAATACAGACCTATTCGATCGAAAACGGACCTATTTGACCAAAAAAAAACCTTTGACTTAATTTCGGTTGGTCCTTTTGAATTCGAAATTCGAACCTTGATAAATATCCCCCTAGTGTACTGCGACTAGGTAATAGACCAAATTCAATTCAAATTTGGGTTTGTTAAATGATTTCCTTTTTCTCTGAACTAATAAAACATTACCTTATACTTAATCCTAATGAAGATATGGATAATCCTTACTGGAGGCAAAACAATTTGATTCAATTTATGTTTAAATGCTATTCTGGATAACAGGTCCCAAAAAGTAAATGTAACTGAAATGTAAGCATAGCTGGCACACATTTAGGTAATTTGCATTGGTCCTTGTCTACCATAGACTGCCAAAAAATGGAAAACCTGCTTGACTGATGACCCCCATTAGTTATACAGGTATAGGATCCCTTATCCGGAAACCCGATATCCAGAAAGCTCTGAATTACGGAATGGCTGTCTCCCATAGACTCCATTTTATCCAAATAATCCAAATCTTTAAAAATGTTTCCCTTTTTCTCTGTAATAATAAAACAGTAGCTTGTACTTGATCCCAACTAAGATATAATTAATCCTTATTGGAAGCAAAACCAGCCTATTGGGTTTATTTAATGTTTAAATAAATTTCTAGTAGACTTAAGGCATGAAGACCCAAATTACGGCAATATCTGTTATCCGGAAAACCCCAGGTCCCGAGTATTTTGGATAACAGGTCCCATACCTGTACCCTTATGCTATCATCTCCTGCCTGTGGAAGAATGAGGTGTCCCTTAAAAAGTTGTACAACTGATCAGTCTCAGGGCCCAGCAGTTTTGATTAGCACATTTTAGTCATCCATCCAACTGGAATTCTCAGAAATCAACTGTCTTCATTTACTGTACATATCTTGCAACTGAAGCAAAAGATAAAAGCAGGCTGATTTAGGATTGTGGGAACTGTGGTTCACAATAGTTTATTCTGTGGATACAGAGCTGCATTAGCAGAATAATATAGTTGCCTAGTACAAAAAATTGCACAAGTAATTAAAATAAAGAGGAACTCCACCCAAGTGATTAAGAATAACATTTCAAAGAATATGTAATTCCACGCAATATACACTGGTGAATCATTTTAAATGGTTTAAAAGCTATTTTTAAAATGTTATGTTGTTGTATGTGTCTTCACAGTTAACCGTTGTGAGTATGCAAGGAACTGTGCGAAGTGGAGTCTTTTCTGAAAGCTGGTTGAGCTGACACTCGACATTAAGGAGAAGCAGTGCAGGGAGCAGATTAAGAACACAAGGGGGCATCGTTACACAGTAATGTGGATAAATAGGCTTGGCCTGACAGCTAGTGTGCCCATGCAGAAACTTCACTAAAGGTATACCTTCTGTCCACCAACCTGAAAACCGTAACTGTATCTGTAGCATCACATTATTTTGCAAATGCATTATTCTGCAATGGGTAGACTGGTGCGAGAGAACATATTGCAACATACTGCAATTTCTTGTTACTAAATCACTGACCTTTTTCAATATTCAGATATGGCTGTATTTCTACAATTTGGAGGAATCCGACATTGATGTCATATGACTCTAAAACGTTACACAAACATAGCCTGTGCATTTTTGTTCAGGAATGGTGCCATTTAGTTAATTGGAGCAAATATGAATATTTACATTAAGATTTGAATTTGGTACTCACCCTTTCTAGTTGCTAGGCCAGTCCACAAAAAGCAGAACACCTTGTGGCAAGGTATTGGCAAGAATTTAAACTGTGCTAATTGGCATTGCAAAATTACATTAAGGGGCAGATTTATCATGGGTCAAATTGAAAATTTGAATTTATATTTTAGTGTAATTAGACTAGAAAATAGATTTTGAAATTTATCATGTACTGTCCCTTTAAGTATTTGAATGCGGCTATTCGCCAACTAAAACCTGTCAAATTGGGGTTTTAGGCTATGGGGGACCTCCTAGAATCAATTTGGAGTCGTTTGGTGGACTTTAGAAAAAATGTTGAAAAAAACTTTTTTTTCTAAACTTGAATCGAATTAGATCAACTTATATTTGAGTTTGCGGGTCGATCCTATTCATCCAAATTTAAAAAATTAGATTTTTTTTTCAATAAATTTCGATTGGTTGTTTTTTTTTTAAGAATTTCAAGTTTATGGGAGTTTTTATAAACTTCCATAAACTCTAAATTTGACCTTTGATAAATATGCACCTAAAATTCAGATTCAATTACAATTTCGAGTTTATTTTAATGTGATTCGACTAGGGAATAGTCCAAATTCGAATTTTGAAATTTATAATGTACTGTCCCTTTAAGAAATCAAATTCGACTATTCGCCATCTAAAACCTGCCAAATTGGTGTTATAGGCTATGGGGGACCTCCTACAATCAATTTGTAGTCATCTTTCCCATTTTTAAAAAAAAAAAAAAAACTGGTTAAAAAACTGAAATTGAATTTGATCAAAATTCTATTTGAATTTGCAGCTCGATCATATTTACCCGTTTTTTTTTTTTTTAAATGAATTTCGATTGGTCGTTTTTTTTCGAATTTCAAGTTTATGGGAGTTTTTAGAAACTCAAATTTAGACCCTTGATAAATCTGCCCCTTAGTGTTACAGTTATTATTTAACCTAATTGATCACAGCTACCTGTGACTGTGCATTGTTTGTTATGGGTTGCTATACAACTGGAGGCCCAGGGCCCTATATGACCAGTGACATAACTATATGACCAGTTATAACTATCCACAGCCAGGATCAGGTACAGACTGTGCACCCAGCCCCCCTGCTGGCGCCCCCCCCTCTCCAAACTTGCACTGAAAAATGACCCTGCCCTGCTGCCTGTTATATGTCTTATTGGGGCTCTGGCAGGCCCCAGGGGGTGCAAGTCTGAAAGTGATCACACCCTGTACACCTCCAAAGGCTTTTTATGGCCCCCAGTCTTCACAGAGACTTCATATACACATATATATAAAAGCTAGGGTAATGAAACATGGGGATATTTAATGCCCGCTATTTTTCGCAGCTCAGAACGTAGGAGGGTGACCATAACATTGATTGATATGAAAAGCACACTCCTGGAAATGGTTGGCAGGTAGGGTTACCACCTTTTCGGGAAAAAAATACCGGCCTTCCTATATATTTTGCTTTTTTCCCTATTAATAACATTGGGATCAACCATCATTTTTACCGGCCAGGCCGGTAAAATACCGTGCAGGTGGCAACCCTATTGGCAGGTGATGCCTGCTGCTTGGATATAAGGCATATCCCTGAGCAATGAGGGAAGATTGGGGCCCTTACATGGAGATGCCATTCATGTATCCCCTTACTTGTAATTGTAAGCCTGAATAGGGCCCAGAGACAAATTTGTATATATGTTTGATATATACATCTTTCTGTTGTACAGTGCCATAGAATATTTTAGTTAAAATCAACAATGCTCTATCTTAGTACCCTTAGATTCAGCCCAGTGCTCTGCCCTGCTGACTTGGGTTCAGAGTTATATTTTCTCCCAGAGACATAGGTCTTAGAGAGTGCAGGGTCACCATAATAAATGGGACCCACTGTGTTCCCAAAGACAGCTCCCTAGCTAGATGTAACTGAATGACAAGAAGTGTGACCATTTCACACCTAGGCCTCATGTTTGCACAAGTGCCTGAAAGCCTGTCCCCTGCCAGACTGAGGTGTTAACTTGGGAACCTCTAGACTCAAACAGAATAGCACCGTATCAACATGACCCACAACACATCATTCTCAAGCACTCTCTGACCTCGGGGCATGGAAAAATCATAATAATGGCAGTGCAGAAGCAGCAGTTCAACCAGCCCACATTTCATCTGCCCAATTTATAACATACTAAGCAGCTACCTGGCATGTATGACAAGTTGGGAGACCCTTTTAATGCTAGAGGATCAAGTATTATCTGTCCTAAATGGAGCCACAGCTCTTCTATATCATGCTGGACAGTCAGGGGCCGGTATTGTATGGATTAGCCCATGTATGGCCTCCTTTGGCCTCAATAACAAAAAACAACCGAATAATCAAAAGAATAGCGCATTTGATCGAATTTGATTTGAAGTTTTTCCAAAAAAACTTTGATTCCAAATAGGTTTTAGGAATTTTTAGATGGCGAACGGTTCCATATTGGAATTCTTTGCAAATTCGAATCAAATTTGGACTATTCCCTAGTCGAAGTACACAATAATAGCTCGAAATTCAAATTTTTTCAATTCGAAAATTCACCTCGACCTTTGATAAATCTGCTCCTTAAAGGAGAAGGAAACTTTACTCCGTATTCTTTGCAGGAATAAAAGTTCACTTTATAGTGTGCTGAATTGGTAAGGTATTTTTTGTTATAGGCATTTGTATAGTTAATATCTACCTTCCTATGGGCAAGGCACTTATGCTGCGACTTCCAAGAGGGGAGTTGTAATTCACCTTCAGTGTTGGTTTAGAGTTATGATTGGGACTTCCCTAACTGAACTGCAGTTCCTATAAAGATCAATAGCAAAGTGTCTCGGAATAACATTGCAACTTCGTCAAAATGAAGTAAAACGCATATATTTTACCACCTGCAACTTACATCTCGCCGCTGGGAAAACATTTGAAGGAGATTAGTAGCCGCAGAAGAGGAAATTTGCAGCAGGCAACAAATCCCCTCATGTTCCACTGCCCTAAAACAGTTAGAAAATCTATTTGTGAAAATGTAGTGCACTCCTTGTCATTGCTGTATATGCATCCCACTGTACACTCAAGACCACTGTTAGCTAAGAATGGTTTCGCACGAGTAGCTGCTTTACATAAGAATGTACAATTTGTAGCTTTCCAACTATTGTGGAACTACAACTCTCAATTACCCCCAACTATCTGCAGCTGTATATGGGATACTGTCAGTTACTGGTCATCAGCTGAAGCGGAAAAATACAAACATCTATAATGTATTTACTGAAAATATTGTTCACGCCAAGACTCTATTGCTGGGGGCCCAGGGCAAATGCCAGTTCTGTCCTAAAATAAAATCAGCTATCAGATTCTTCATTTTACAAACATTCTCTGTACTCCATGCAACATCCAACTGGGGTTCTGTGGCCCACCTGGTCTCCAAACCTCAAGGGCCCCTCTTGTGACATGAAGGACCCCCTGACATACACCCGCTCTCCATTCCTTATCTTATCTTACCTTATCTTGCAGTCGGTCGAACAGTGTGCATCTGCAGTGTCATGGGGAGTGGGCCTGGGTCAGTGGGGCTCGTGAAGGCCAGGGTCACCGTTTTTTTCCCAGTGTCCCTCTGGCCCAGTCCGACCCGGATCCTGTGCACCAGAATATTATAATGGACGTACATATTTGTTAATTCTACACTAAACAAGTTAAATATAGGAACAGAGCAGTATAGTATTATAAGTATTCTGTTCTTCAGCACTAACACCAGTTCCAATATGAATGCTACAATCCTATCAACTTTATGTGTGTACTTTAAGGGGGTTATTTACTAAGCTCCGAATATCGGTAATTCCCCGAAATCCGAAAAATGTGAGATTTTTGTGTTATAATAACACCCCGAGGGCTAAAAAGCCTGAATATAAACACACGGCATCTCAAACCTGTCAAGGTTGCATAAAAGTCAACCGGAACAGTCCCATTCACAGTCTGGGGTTTTCGGGCAATTTCACTATATTTTCGGAGCTTTCGGTTGAAAACTCTGAAAAGTTTTCAGGGGGAAATTCACTAAAAATCTTGAAAATCGGAGCTTTTCCCGCAAAGGTAATTTTCGGCAACATTTAACAATAAATAAGTGTTAAAAACCCGTGCGGGTTAGATCGGAGTTTGTAGCAGCCGATATTGAGATAAATTCGGACCTTGATAAATAACAATTATAGAGCCGCGGCTCCAGTCTCAGTCCCAATAAACATATGTGCTTTCTTTGGTCAGCTAAACAGGGGCATCATAATGCTCAGATGTACGGGCATATGGGAATATTCTCCAGCTAGCAATAGGTTAGGAACAAAGCATTTCCCAGGCCCCTATACTGCCTGGGCCTGAACCTGAGCCTTTTGGTAACTGTTCATCTTTATCATCTGAGTGACAGAATGGCTTTTCTTTCCACTGTGCTGAATGGCTAAGGTGTTAACCTGGAAATGGGAAAATAGTAGGTAATTGGCCAAGCATATAAACATTTGCTCAGATTCCCCATAAGTAACTGGAGAGATTCTGTTTTTTCTTTCTGTCATTTATTATTGTTCTTTATGTGATTTATCACATTATCACATCACAATTTAAGAAACAGTAAAGCTGAGAGGTAGACTGCAGATGCACAAGGGCATGTTAAGGCATACACTTACATTTAATTCCACTAAAATGAATTGAAAGATTCTGACTGAATAATTAGTACCATTATTTAAACAATATTTCTAGTGCACCCACAGATACAAAACATTATATTACTGTGCGGGTGCCATATAAAGGATAGTATTTTCAGAACAATTGAGCATTTGAGAACAGTGTTTTTTTTTACTAGGGCAGGGTGCAAAATAAATGGGCACACTTATACCCTGCCCTCAGATCTGGAACTAGGGGTAGGCAGAAGAGGCACGTGCCTAGGGCGCAAAGCTTAGGGGCGCCAAGCTCGTACCTCACATGCAGCCTACTCCTAGTCCAGCAATTGTTTCCTCAGTGACAAGTGGGTGCGTTCTCTGAAGTCAAAGTGCCTTGCACACGTCCGCACTCGGTCCTCGGTTTCGCACGTGCGTCCTCGGTTGCGTGCGGTTGTGCACGCGCATCCTCTCGCGTAATTGGTTGCGCACTGCTGGGGCAGGGGCCGAAGTGGCCGGCTGGCCTGGCCCGGCACTGCTTCTGAGCAGCTTCCATTGTTTGCTATTTCCTGTGCCCATTAACTTTGCCAGCCAAACAATCAGTAACCTTTGCCCTTTGCAGGATAACACTTCTTGTTTCACCTTGTCACTAGTAACTCAGTGGAATTCCATTCTATTGTATTATTCAGAGTCCCTGTTAATTAATTTATGAACTTCATAATTCTTCTTGTAAAAATATCTTATTTTATTTAAAAACATCAACTTTTGCTCTATATCCTGGTTGTCTTACTACAGTCCTTGAGAGACTTAAAAGGCAACTCAACTTACCACTCCCAAATGGATTTTCTGGTAATTTTTTACCTTTGTACTTAAGTAATTTCATTTAAACTGACATTTAGTTAGCCTATTTATCATGTCACTTTGAATTTAATTCCATACATTTAATTCCATACAGACGAGAGATGCATACATTGGAAATCCACAGAATTTCATATACAAAAGTCATATGATGTACACACATATATATATATATATATATATATATATATATATATATATATATATATATATATATATAATACAAATTACCGATAGATGTAGATATTTTAAAATAGATTTAACTCCATATCAATAGATATTACATTTTACAGATGTCGATGATTATATGAGCGGACAGAGAAGGTAAGTGGAAAAGAAATGTGCAATTATTATAAATAAATGGCAAGTTAATAGACAACCGATCGACTATAGAAATGATAGAAGAGGTGCTGCAGTTTCCTGACATATCCACCCTGCAGCGAGTTATAAACAATACATGTGCAATGCGCAGAGACCCCATTTGCTCAAGCGCAGGCCGTGTCACACACACACCTTCAGTTTCTCGCCTGGATCAAGATCCCACCAGGCTTGCAAAAGCTTTGCAAGCTGACACAACACAATGGCCACTGGCAGGCCTGGCATACAATGACTGATTACAGCCTGGCATGCATGAAATTAGGCTTGTCTTACCATCCCAGTCTTACACCTCAGCACTCACAATATTAGCTAGGTCTCTCTCTCACACTGACTCTCTGTCTCCCCTTCTCACTCTGTCTGTCTATCTCCTCTCCATCTCTCTCTTGCTCTCTCTCACACTTACTCTCTCTCTGTCTTTCTCCTCTCCCCCACTCTCTCCCACACTTACTCAAGTCAAGTTTTACCTCAGTGAAAAGTGGGTGCGCTCTCTGAAGTCAAAGTGCTTTGCGCACAACCCCGGTTACGCACGGCTGCACACTGCTACGGTTGACTACAGCGCCCGGCTGGCCTGGCCCGGCACTGCCTGCCCTGCACTATGCTGGATGGCTGCAATTCCCTGTGTCTCCTCCCTCTCCCCCATGAATGAATAGCTGCCTACTGACCAGTGACCATATTACCTGAAAATGGAGAATAAATGTCACTTGGCAACCTGCAAATTTAGAACTAACAGTACAGATTCTATCAGCTTTGTTGAATGTGGTCTTTTAGTCACAGTCTTGAAAAGTGAGCATTTTGATCTGTTTCAAATGTTGTTCTGCATTACTAGCAGCAGGGGGTGCAGCAACTTACTCACTAATTGCATGTTTTCAGACTGCTGCATGTTTCTGTACTTAGGAAGTGTTAAGTCATGGGGAGCAACATGTATTGCATGAAGAGTCCAGGTTTTTGGGCTGCTCTAGCTCTAAAAATATAGCAGTTTCATCAAAAACGAATTGTCATTCCCAGGACATTGTGTTGTAATTAAATTAAACTGACTATGTACAGACAGAACCATGGCTCAATATGTAACTTTTAGTATTATAAACCTCTTAATTTCACTAATAATATGTAGAGAGGACTAACAGCCATTCTTAGGAACATCAGGACAACATTTTGGTGTTAAATCCAGAAAGAAAATTATGTAAAATCAAAGCACCCTTTGAAATGCATTATAAATTGGTGGGACCACAACAAAATGGTGTAAAATAGGGGAAACTAAAATTACAGATTCACTGTATATTTGTGAAGCTGTTTTTTATTTCCGGGCACCCCTAGGCCAGCCAGTGTCTTTCCGCTCCCACCCCCTCTCAAGTGCAAATCCACGCACACTTTACCCACTGATACTGGGACTTTGCATGCGGGAGATTTAAACTACTGCCAAAATCTCCAGTGCAGTCCTCAGTTGGGAGTAGATGAGGCTGGACGGCACTAGTGTGCCTTGCCCTAGTGTGCCTTGCCCTAGTGTGACCTTTCCACAAACTCGGACCTGGCTGTTTGTGGGGGGTTACGGAGGGACCAGGTACTTGCTCTCTACTGTGTATAAGTGTGATACTTCAGAGCCCACATTTCATGCAGTAACCATGCTGGGCAGGACACTGGGGCAGGTTTTAACTGACCCCTTGTTCTATGTACAAGTTAATATAGGAAAGCTATTTCTCCACAGTCCGAGCTAGACAATTGGTATACCGTATATACTCGAGTATAAGCCGTCCCGAGTATAAGCCGAGGTACCTAATTTTACCTCCAAAAACTGGGAAAGCTTATTGACTCGAGTATCAGCCTAGGGTGAGAAATGCAGCAGCTCCTGGTAAGTTTCAATCAAAAAATTTAGGGTTTCTGCTCCCATTGGAGGTGCCGGCGTCTCGTTTTTGGATGCCGACGACCATACTTGGACGCTGGCGAATATTCTTGGAGACTATTCTTGGACGCTGGCGACTATTCTTAGGCACTGGCGACTATTCTTAGACGCCGGCGACTTTTCTTAGATGCCGGTGACTTTTCTTAGACGCCGGCGACCGTTTTTGCGCTTGACCCGAGTATAAGCCGAGGTAGAGTTTTTCAGCATATTTTGGGGGCTGAAAAACTCGGCTTATACTTGAGTATATACGGTAATTTGTTTAGATTGTTTTGATTCTTCACACTTCAAATAGATCAAATTAAATATTGCTGAAAATGTTTACAGTTACGGATTTGTTAATTTTTTCTTATTTATTAAAAATTACAACTTTTTTTATTGATCAAAATCTATTATGTTCTGAAGGGGTTTGAAGAATTTATTGGAATATATATATATATATATATATATATATATATATATATATATATATATATATTTTTTTTTTTCAATGCATTCAGACTTTGCAGAAACATTAAAAGAAGAATGAATATTGTTTTCTTTTATCAGGACTGCCAGAAGCTTTCACTATACAAAATGTCTGAGATTAATACTGTAGCTCTTGGGAACTCAGTGATCTCTGCCTGAACTGAGGTCTCACATAGTCCCTCTCTTTTTGTAGTTTCCCATGTACTCCATCAGCCCCTGTCCTCTCCAGGCCAGGCCTTAGGTGTGAAGAATTCTCACTTTTGCTGGCTGTGTGTTTGGACAAGTGCAGGATTCCACACACTTTATGATTCTATCTGGCACATTTCTTGTTCTTTGTTAGTTCTTTGAATGATAACCTGGGAACCTATGGGCTAAGGCAGACCCACACAGGAACACAAGACTTATACTGACACAAGAACAATCTAGACAGATCCAGTCATAGGTCTATGTAAGCGTTTGGGAACTCAATAATATTAAAGCTAATTGGCAGCATTGGGATTGCAAAAAGAACTAATATGCTATTTTTTTATCCAACTTATTTTACAAGGAATTCATTTGGATAGTTTTGGGCTATTTTTTATCCAAACATCTTTGTTACAAGGAATTCATTTGGGTCATTTGGGGTTAAAAGTTCTGGTGCACTGGTTACAAGTCCTATTGCAGATGCAAGTCTGTGCTATGGCACTGTTTTCTGTTACACCTCAATAATGCTGATATACATACATACACACACACACACAGTCTGGTTTTCAGAAGGGCTGTCCAGGTCAAAACTGCCTGCCTGCTTTTCCAAATTAGGAAAAACGGGCAGTATTCTCGTAGACTGATACGGTGATTTAGCCAATCGCTATGTCATCCTTCCTGCAACATCATCACCCTGCAGTGTGACATCACATCCTTCCCCCTATGACTTCAGATCCCTCCCCCCATCCAGAAAGTCGGGCTGCAAAAGGTGGGCAACTCATTTTAATTTACTAATGCGCCAGATGCAAGAGCATAAAGGGGTACAAAGTATTTGCCATTAGTGCTAAGTTACTAAGCACTTGCCGGTATAGCTGCACTTTGCACTGGATTTAAAATCTGCAGTTTCAGGCAAGATAGAAACTGTACCAGCTGCCACAGGGCAAACAATAACAATACAGCTTCTGTGCACCCAGCACCCCACTCCCCCATTGCTCCCTAACAGGATAAGGGAAGTCTATGCCCCTCAGCCAGCCCCACATACAGCCTAGCACTTTATTTATCTAGAAAGCACAGGAGCAGTGTGCAAGGACATGTGCCCAGCCTATGCTTGTTACACAAACTTCTGAGACAAACTTTTCATCTTTCTATCATTAAATATATGATGTACGTATACTGTATCTTAACTGAAGGAAATGCCCCCTTCCAGTTCCTCCCCAGGTCCTTCCTTTCCATGACACACAATATTGAGAATGTTCTTAGCATCAAAGGGGACATTCGCCTTTGTGTTAACTTTTAGTATGACATAGAGAGTGATATTCTGAGACAATTTGCAATTGTGGTTTTCATTTTAATTATTTGTGGTTTTTGAGTTATTTGGCTTTTTATACAGCAGCTCTCAAGTTTGCAATGTTAAGCAGTCTGGTTGCTAGAGTCCAAATTTCCCAAGCAACCAGGCATTGATTTGAATAATTTACTGGAATATGAGTAGGAGAGACCTGAATGGAAAGAGTAACAATAACAATAAATGTGTAGCATTATAGAGCATTTGCTTTAGATGGGGTCAGTGACCCCCATTTGAAATCCGGAAAGACTCAGAAGAAGAAGGCAAATAATTAAAAAAAACTATAAAAAAATAAATAATGAAGACCAGTTGAGAAGTTGCTTAGAATTGGTCAACTTAAAAAGGTGAACCACCCCTTTAACATAATCACTATGATATTCTTTAATCTACACATTCACCGTATCTGATTTGCAGATTCATAAGTCAGACTTGAAGAATGAAAAAGTATTATGCTGGAACAAGAAGGGATCAATGTATAGCAGAACGTCCTGACCTGTTCCATATTGTGCACCATACTAATACATACAGACCCAATTAGATGCTTGTATAAAGAATTTCTTGGCGAACTTCTAGTATTTCAGAGTAGCAGTTTCTCCCACTAGGGTTATTATGCAAAGGAGGCAGTTTGATCATTTTACTGCATGGCTACTGTTAAGTTCTAGCTTTAATTACGAGATACATCAGAGTGTTTGTTTACTAATGCAAGTGCAGAGCGGTAGGTACTAAACCACATACAAAAAAACATAGTTCTTTTTTCACAAACAATACATAATTGTTCTCAGGACTCCAATGTAATACAGATGAGATCTATAATCTTGAACGCTTGGCTCCTATGGTTTTTCAGACAGGGGTCTTTCTGTAATATTGATTTTCATACTTTATGGCTGCAATAAAACATTAAAAACTCAATAGGATATTCACAATTTTAGTCACCACAACTCGTGCAGTACCTGTACCAATGCTGTATTAGTTGCAATAGTTGCACAAGTATCAGTTCTGTTTATTCATTAAACATTGAACAAAGCAACGTACAATAAACATATTAGGGCTGATTTATGAGCATAGAGTTGATTATTATTAACAATTATTAATTATTATATACTGCATTAAAATATGCATATAATATACAGACAGAACACAGGTATGGAATCTATTTCCAGACAAGGATTTCGATCAACATAGATTAAGCCTACCAAAAATATTTAAGTATTAAACCTATTAAACAAAAAACACAGTAGGATTGTTTTTCTTTAATATGGATTCATGCCAACGTAGTTATTGTTTTATTATTACAAAGACAAAGGCTATAATAAAATGTAATTATTTGCTTTAAATAGATTCTATGGGTGGTGGAGATACGTCAGAGCTTTCTCAATATAAGCTTTCTGGATAAGAGATCTTAGGGCAGAGACACACGCTGTGATTCGGGGAGATTAGTTGCCCGGTGACAAATCTCCTCTTCTTCGGGGTGACTAATCTCCTCCAACTCCTCCATGGAAACTTCGGGTGACTTCGGAAAACGAAGCGCTCCGAGTGCCAGAGTGCTAGAATGAAAATTGCCGGCGTTTAAATGTTTGTTTTTACAGACTTGGTGATCCAAATTACAGAAGGATGCATTATCCAGAAAAACCCCTGTCTTGAGCATTCCTGATTGATGGACGAATTTATTCGCCAGGCATGGAATTGTGGTGAATTTCCGCATTTCGCCACCTGCGAATTGCTTTGCAAAACTACCGAAAATTCACAGGCGAAAAAATTTGCTGCATAAAAAAGTCACTCGTGTAAAAGATGTGTGCGTCACAATAATTTTGACGCCCATTGACGTGAACGCATTTTGACAGGAAAGTTGCACGTGTAAAAACTGTCAAGCGCATAAAAATTGTCACGTATAAAATTATTTTGACACCCATTGACTTTAATGCATTTGGACAAAAAAGTTGCGCATGTAAAAATTTCGCTTGTGTAAAAATTATTGCGCGTCAAAATCATTTTGACGCCCATTAACTTCAATGTGTTTCGCAAGTTTCGGAGTTTCACAAATTTTGTCGGCGAAGCATAACAGAACAGATTCGCCCATCACTTCTATAGATCCTATACCTGTATATACTACAACCCGTTACAAACATATAAAGATTCAAACTGACCATTTCTACTTACAGATTTCTGTGAATCAAAACTAAATGTCTGGGTAACAAAGTGTAAAAAAATAAGAAATATTTGTATTTTCTAATTAATTAATATGACGTATTTTGGGGTTTTCTATTTTTAATTCTACATACAGCTCTATTAGAAACCCATTGAATTAGACAGAGCATTTATTCACACATTTTTTATTGTGGTATAAGTGTAGTATATTTCATTATATAATGATTCTCATATTTATCCATAGCTGTGTAAAATATCCCTGAGATATCAGGCAGAAGAGAACCCATTGGAAGGTTATGAGCATTTCACAGTAGTCTGAGAAAGACACTTGGAGTAAGAAAGTTAGCAGTTGTCTTACTTATAATTGTTCCCAGCACACATAAGGAGTGTACTGCAGCATCAATTAGGGACATAAGGAGACAAATTTCACACATTTGCAAATGGGGCTCACTTTCCCAGAGACCCCCTGCATCTGACCTTTTCAATGGGCTGAAGATTTTGACACTTCTGTAGGCCTGGGAAGAAATCTCTTCACACCTCCACACTTGGTATAAAAACCAGTGGACGGCCATCTCCCTGTATTGCCTACACAGTCAGTGACAGAGAAGTACACTGCTCTGGAGTCAGACAGAACTTGTTCTACCAAGCCATAGGATGCCACAAGACTGCTCTCAGACCTGTGAGTGGACCTATGCATCTTCATGCTCAGAATCTCCTCTGTCATCAGATTCTTACAATCTGTCTCCTGGCTATGCACATTTAGCTGCACCAAAGGAGACCTTTTGCAACTACCAATCCCAGGTATATAACATGACTCCTCACCAAACACAGGAGTCACCACAGGGCTCAAGAAGAACAAGATGCAGAATGGTAGGTCCTCAGAGACAAAGTGCGAGTGAGCGGGAGAAAATGCGGATGAGAAGCCTCTCTAAAGCACTTCAAAACCTCAGAAGATTTTTGCCACCCTCAGTAGTGCCGGCTGGCAGGACATTGACGAAAATTGAAACCCTGAGACTCACCATACGCTACATATCTCACCTATCAAATTTACTTGGCCTAAATGAAGAGGTGATGACCCACAGAAGAAAACCAGAGCTTGATATGCAGCCAAACTCATATCCACAAATGACAGACAGTTGCCAAGATATGACATGCAGGGTCTATCAACAACAGCCTCAGACTACTCTCTACCATGATGCATCATATCAGTGCTCCAAAGCCACATTTCCTTCCTTGCAACCTGCAAACAAACACACAGAGCTAGAAGCTTGGGTACCATCTTATGACTATCACAGAAAATCCAACTCATTAAGCGAATTCAGCCTTTCCTCTCACTACTGCTCGAGACTGACACATTTGTATCAGGTAATACTCCTTTTCCTTCAGTTTTCTATTGGTTAAGACAAATAGCATAAATTGTGTCGCATTTACCTATTTGGACAACAATGCATCTGTGTATTTCATAATGACCTAGAATGGTGAGGTTAAGGCTAATTAATGTAGAGAAATAGAAATGCAATAAATGAAATTGAGGCCAACTTTCCTTTTAAGCATTAGCATTAGCCAATTGTGTAGGATATTTAGTACTATGATTTCCTTCATTGTGCATTTCTATATGCAGTGTGATTTAGTGGGCAGGTCAAAGTATCTTATTAAAAGTAAAAATGGCAATAGCTTCTCGCAAAGTGTAATGAAAAGCTCGAGTTAACTATTATGGGGAATATGAAAATTAGTCATTTTGCTAATAAAACATCCCCATCCAAATACAAGGATCTAAAAAGCTGGGGCTGCCTAATAAAATTAAATCATCTTTGTTTCTCTTTGAAATGTAAATATTAATGGACATATGTATTTATTCTACAGCTTGAAGCCGCAGATTTGAATTCAGTTGCTGCTCAGACACCCAGAGAGAGCGACTCCAGCCTGTTATTCTCAGATACGCTTAATGACGTTGATCAGTGGGTTATAAACTAACAGACTTTGCATAGATGATCGGTTATCAGTCCCCGAAGTGGAAAGACTTGGAAAGAACATTTATCAAACACGGATTTGAAGAAGGCACCACCAATTCACTAGTGCCCTGATAATTAATCATTTGGCTTTAATCACTGAATAATCGTTTGCTCAATGACTATTTTTATTTCCTACCCTCAGAGGCAAGCTTTAAGGGATGCTGTCATCACATAATTTATTAGAATATCATTTCATTGTTTGCACAAACTTCAATAGCTTTATGGTAGTTTGGACTCCAAAAATGTTGAATATACCCCTTGCCTACATATAGCCTGTCTGTTTGTCAGACCAAGGAACAGAAACAAGAACTAGGGAACACTCTCCCCCCCTGGAGGAACAAAAAAAATGACTACACCTTTTACATGAGCCAAGTAAAGATGTATTTAAAAAACTTATTTTCCATTTTGGGTTTAGGTAAACTGATAGTATCCCTTTAAACGGTTCGATGTCTATGTATAACTGCCTTTATTATTACATATATTGATATTATAATGCACATTAAGTCACTTTAAGAGGTATAGGTAGCAAAGGAAAAGGTGC
Source organism: Xenopus petersii (assembly GCA_038501925.1). NCBI lineage: Eukaryota > Metazoa > Chordata > Amphibia > Anura > Pipidae > Xenopus > Xenopus petersii. Next base: position 90,978,258 of record CM076677.1, read on the forward strand.
ACAATGCTTGTGCCATGAATCTGCACATATATAAAAGTCAGATTTGGTTTGGTTGTTGTGGTGAGACTTTGTTGTAGTGTCACACAGTGCTCCTGCTTTGCAGCTGCCTATAAGTACATATACTTTGCCAATATCTGCTTGTGGTGCTTTATATGCCGCAATATGCAGTGTTTGTGAATGGCTTCATTAAAAACGGAGATGGCTGTGATATTGTAGTTTGAAAAGTATATATGAAAAGGGAAAGTCTCTCTCTCTCTCTATGTATAAATATGTAAATGTTTGTGTCATATGAGTGTAATATATTTATTTGTACAAATAAATGCAAGGTACTGCCTAGATTTCATCAACTTAACTGTAATCAGTGTGCTTCTTTTTAAACACATTCTGTAAGGAAATTCTGTTTTTTATAACAATGTTTATTGCATCTATGGAGTTAGGGGATGTGTGGGCTACTGGCAATGCAGGAAACGGGGTTATGCAATAAACAGCTGGAGGTGAAGGTGGGGAGTTTGGAATCTCAGCTTTACTGATAGAGGACATTAAACTTACCTTGAAAATCATGTCAGGATAATACAGGTCAAGCCAAATGCACCCATTCCTTCTAGGTTGCAGACATGAGTATCTTCCTGCTAAGCCCCGTGCTTTTTGGGTTCATTATAAAATTCTAAATTGTAACCACTGTGGGGTATGATACAAGATTAACAACAGTAATACAATTATATAGGAATTGCTGATTAATATAAAATGCTTATTTCTTTAATGTTCCCTTTCCCCTAAAGGGACTTATAAATCTGGGGGCCCAGGGCAAAAGCTGTTTTGCCTACCCAAGCACTAGCCCTAAGGTCAATGCTACACAGGCCCCCTTCTACATTCTGTGTCTGCACCGAGAGCCACTTCTTTGGACCCAGGCAGAAAAATAAAGTACATTTCTGTGCCAAAATTTGCAATTATGCATTTTGGTGCCAAAATCTGCACCATTTGTCTGCACCCAAAATGGCAAAGTGGGCAGGGCTGCATTTAGGTCCAGTGCCACCCAAGGCCGTTGCTGAATGTACGTGTCAACTCCCATGGCAGCTGGAGCGGGATTTTTACATTTTATTTTGAAAAGAAATTTTAATTATATAGGCACCCAAGGGCCTGTGCCTAGGGAAGCAGCTTTATAAATACGACCCTGGCTCTGGGTGCACACACACAACTTTGTGGATTGACTGATTCTTTGTGTCAGCCCTATGTGGCATGAGGTTGTGCTTTACTATCTAAGTTGCCATTTAAAAGTTTGTGGTCTGTCTGGTGTCACTGGAAATAAGTGATGTACATACAGACCTAAAGCCTGCAGGACCCATAGGTCAGGTGCGTTCATGCTGACTTCTGAGTGGGTTCTTAACCTGAGTCCACCCCGTTTAGTGCCCCACCTTTGCTTTTTTATATACTTACACTCACTTGCCCCACACCTCTCTTCTGTGACATCACAGTGGGCAGGGCGGGGGCATGGGTATATAAATAGGAGAGCACACCAGGTTAGGGTCGGGTGTGGGTTCTCCAGTGTCGGGTTGGACTCGGGTGCAGGTCAATTAAAATTGTAAAAGCACATCACTACTGGAAATGTAATAAACCTCACAATATTTGCTAAAAACAAGGGACTTTTCAAGAATATCTGACGATCATCTATATCTATCTTTAAAGAGGGAAGAGAAATAGCATTAATAATATTGTCACTTTAGAGCTGCAGACAAATCCCAATTAAGCACTGGCTTAGTAGATATATGAGTGCTACATACTGTATATCTACTGTCGACAAGCTCCTGTCACAGAGGGATTCTTATTTCCAGCCAATTGAAATCATGATTACTACTTTGTACTAAATGGCAGCAATTGAACCTTGAAAGGTCACTCTCATAAAAAATACATCTCACTTTATGCAATCTAACATCCTTGAGTTAAAGCAATTGTTTTCAATGGGGCTAAGAATGCAGGGGCTGAATTATAAACATAGACGATGAATTGCACAAGTGCAGTTGCTAATAGCAGTCTGCTCTATGTTGAAAAATGAAAGCTAAACCTGATTGGTTGTTATTGGCACACATCGGCCCAGAGTACAAGAAAACCCACATTTAACTCTGCAAATTGTAAAAATGATTGAAACTAATATAAGGAAAACTATACGTGGCTGATCGGGTCATTGATAATTTATGAAGAGGTAAGAGAAAAACTCTGAATAAAATGAAAAATAATCCCAATATCAATATAAATAACAGTGAAGGAGAGATGATACAAAATCAATAAGATTTCTGTATTTTAGGACCATGTTTCCCTGCAGATCATAATACTTATAAAGTCCTCTATAGTAATCCTACAGGGAAATATCTCAAAAACATAAAAGGGCAATATATCTATATCTATCTATATACTGTGTATATATGAATGATATATTGTTTATAAGCTCATAGCCCATCAGTATTTTGTACTTCCTATGCTGATGACCCAGTATTTGTGCCTCTGGGCCTGCCAAACACATTTTTGTATTCTATTCATATTACTTGACAGAACTGAGTAGTTATAGCATTTAATTATGAAATAGAAATACAGGTATGGTACCCATCATTCCAGAAACCCGTTATCCAGAAAGCTCAAATTTGTGGAAAGTCCATCTCCCATAGACTCCATTTTATCCAAATAGTTAAAATATTTAATCTAATTTTTAATTTATTAATTTAGTTTTTCTCTGTAATAATATAGCAGTACCGTGTACTTGATCCAAAAAAAGATATAATTAAAGGAGAACTAAAGCTTAACTAAAGTAGCTAGAAATGTTGTACAGTTTGTTTTGGGCTTCTGTACCAACCCAAGGCAACCATAGCCCATTAGCAGTAAAGATCTGTGTCTCCAAAGATGCTCCAGTAGCTCCCCATCTTCTTTTCTGCTCTTTCAAGCTCTTCGCTGCTGTCACTTACTGCGCTTAGGGACTCACAATATACAGTACACATAGAATATAAATGTCACAATATAAGGCTGATTAGTAATTAATACAGATAATTACTACATGGCAGCACAGAAACCAGTGCAATTAGCATCAGAATTTAATAACCATCCCTGTTCAGCTTATATACAGACAAACCTCATTTTCTTCTTGATAATTTGTGACAACCCCTAAGTTTAGCTTCTCAATAGCAGCTCAGAGCCCACTGATCATGTGAGTTTCACAGACACTTTCCATGACGGTGACCCCCCCGTGACAAGTTTGTCCTGGATCATTGCTGCTATTGAGAAGCTGAGACTTTATGGAATAAAAATATGGAATTTTTATCCATATTCATTTTAAGGGATTCGTTCTCCTTTAATCCTTATTGGAAGCAAAATCAGTCTATTGGGTTTATTTAATATGTAAATGATTTTCTAGTAGGCTTAAGGTGTGAAGATCCAAATTACAGAAAGATCTCTTATCCAGAAAACCCCAGGTTCCTAGCATTTTGGATAACAGGCCCAATACCAAGTGCACAGTCCCTGTTTGTCCTGAGCTAAATCTCAACCAGCCATTATTTTGGGTATACAGATGTAATATCCAGTCCAGTAGCAGCCTGAGTTAGTGAAAAACAGTGTTTTATTGTGCCACAAAAAGGCAATGTTTGGCGCTTTACAGCAGCCATGTACCATGCCTTGATAAAGGTTTAGGCTTGATAAAGGACTGGTGTAAAGCCTGAAATGTTGCTTTTTTGTGTCTCAATAAAAACAGTTTTTTCACTATCTCAGTGTATTGCTGGACTGGAATCTTTATATTGGATGTTATCCCTGGGAAATCAGCGTGCACCTTACATTGTAACGAGTAATGAACATAAAGGTTTGCTGTGCAGCACTTTCTGTGTTTATATGGATGCAATGGTTGCCACCTGGCTGGTATTTTACCGGCCTGGTGGGTAAAAATGTAGCTTGATGACAATGTTATTTATAGGGAAAAACCATAAGAATATAGGAAGCCCTGTATTTTTTTCCAGAAAAGGTGGCAACCCTAATGGACGCTCATTGTAATATAATTTTTCTGACACTGGCATTTTTTTCTCATGCCAAATAACACTGGCATATATTTCCATACCAGGGCAGTAGCACACTGGGCACTTTGATCCCCAAAATCTTATTAGAAAAATACCACAGCAACTCAAACACCATGAACTGCTGTTAACTTCTTTCCATAATAAACAGTGCTGTCCCCAATTAAAGTTTGGGGCAAAATACCGCATGCGGCAATCAACTTCCAACACTCCCTGACAGCTTTTGGATGTCAAGTTGTAAAACAGCAGGAGGCTGCAGCCAGTGGCGTAACTAGATATTACTGGGCCCCAAAGCAAATAATTTTTCAGGCCCCCAAAATGTTTAGAGGTTGACTTGTTTCTCCAATATTTATTGAAATTGTATATGAATTAGGGCCTCATGGGGCCCCTATACCTCCTGGGCCCCCCTGCAGCCGCAGGGTCTGCTTCCTCTATAGTTACGCCCCTGGCTGCAGCCCCTTTCCTAAAAGGAATAAAATACATTTGAGGTTCTCTCCATCCTCCTGTTCTTCAGGGGCCAAACTGGTCTTCTGCACTGCTTAGCGAGTACAGAGCCAGGGTAGATTCCCAAACATGCACCCTCCTAAATACAGATCTGATTAAATAAGTGCACTGACTCTGGCAAAAAAGGGACAGATCAAGAAATGGATAGATGAAGATCTCAAATGTCAGACTAACCAGGGCACTTGGGCAGCCCGGGGGCCTAGGGCAGCAGTGTTTTTTTCTATTTTAACAGGGGACCCTGAGACCCTCCTACTTCAGGGTAGGTCCTGGTCCTGATAATTTATTTGTATGGTGTCCCAAGATTTCATATGGCATCCATGCCCCTCACTTTGACACACACACTTTAGCAAAGGCATACTGTATTGCAACACTATTATTAAAAGATAATTATGCCCATTTAGTAAGTCAGCCCTGGAACTGATATGTTGCAGGCAATGAGAATCCTACAAGGTAATGAGAAGCAAACAGTGTGAGGTGATTGCAGTAATCACAATGTTGTGTATGCCATTTTCACTACAGTTAATAAAGTCTGACCTCTGAAGATTCCCATACTCTGAAAGATCTGCTTCTTTGGGGGAAGTCAGAAGTACAGAACTGTTGATCTTTGTCCAATTAAACCACCCGGGTTGAATCAAAAATGTATCCCCAATCAGATGTCAGGCAGGAACCCTTGAAACAGGAGAATTAACTGGCAATATGATTTAAGGGGCTGATACATCAACCACTGTTAACCTCTTTAATAATGATAATAATAATATATGGCCAATAACTCACGTCCCCTCAGGAACACCTAGTGGCTGTAAACATGTGCATAGCTTTCTAAAATCCACACTCTGGTCTGAACAGCAGACAGAAGAAAGAGTATGTTTGCTTTCAAAGGCTCTGGAAGGCAGGCAGTCGGCTCTGAACTCCTGGATTTGCATTTTAAAGGTTTAATTAACATGCAATCACAAAACATTAGCAGGGAAATCTTAAGCTCACTGCTGGATCATTTAAAACTCAGTGTGCATGTGTGTATTAGTGCCTTTGTATCTATCAGACCAGACATCCAGTCTCTGCCCCCTATAAACATCCCAGCTGCCGGACTACAATATATCCTCTCTGGTAGCCGACTTGTTTACAGATCCATTTCCATTAGATCAGCTATTTCTCAACTATCACTGCGTAATCAAGACAGTCCTAAATATATTTAAATGCCACTTATATCAATTAAACCAATTATATCAATGCGTGCCAGATGTTTTTGTGCAGGGACTTTTAACATCTCCAAAAAGCTCTCATGGTTTAGACTAGATTTCTGGGTCCAAAATACATAAAATGGAAATGTATGACAGTTTTGTGGTTAAAGGGACATTATATTGAAAACAAATGAAAACAGTTTACAGGGTCAGCGACCCCCCTACCAGAGCTGGTTCAGAAGGTGACAAATGCCAATTAACACTTCAATATTAGAAAAAGGTTACAAATAGACAATAGAAAGTCATTGGAAAAAGTCGTTATTTCTGGTGATCTATCTGAACTAATTTTTTGAAGTTGAACCACCGCTTTAATGCATTTGGACAAAGACAAAAAAGTCACCACAAGAAAAACCACCCATTGAGTTCAGTTTCATGCATTTGGAGTGAGCAAAAAATTGTTACATGAAATTTTTTTTTTTACGTTTTGCAAGCTTTGCAATTTTTTTTTATAAGTCAGGCCATTGTTTTGGCATCCTACATTGGCCAATAAGCTGCCAACTCTGGTCTACAGTGGCCAAGTTCACAACTAATGTCAACGTGTGTGTAGTCCGTTTTACAGGTGATTTAGAAACCCCCCAAGGATTCTATCATTGAGCAAGTCCATTTAGCCAAAGGTGGGTACTGTTTTATCAGGGTTTATTGACAAAATCTTTAATATCCCTTTCAGAATGATGTATGGCTTTCCGTATAAAAGGTGGATTTGCAGGGGCCCATGGAATCATGCATAGTGATGTGTATTGAGCTAAGAACATCCAGCACAGAGGAAGCTCAGCAATTAGCAACAACACCTATTGTGAATAGCAGGAGAAAACCAAGGAAAACTAAAGAGAAAGACAGTCCCATATATTATTTCAAGTCAACAGAGATGGGCCTGGCAGTAGAGCAGTGATGTTCTCCTACTGTTATCCAGATGTATCTATAGATTATAGTGGGGACAGAATGGGGCCTGAATGCTGATCCTTTTGGGTTCTGCAGGGAAATTTAATTTAGGGATGTTAAAATTAGACAATAAATAATCTCTGCATCCAAAGCAAGACACAATACTTTAAATACATTTTAGCACTATGAAACTGCCTTTAAACAGAAAATAGATGCATCTTTTCCATAAAAACTCAAAACTTTGCGATGACCAGAAGGATCATAAATTTGATGTAAGACACCTAAAAAAAGTGCCGTTGGTACCAACCAATCACAATACCTGTAGGTGAAATGAAAGCTGGGCAGAATAAGTACAATTTTCCCTTTTCTTTCTTTCCATATCTCTCACCATTACTTACTGGCTCATTTAGAATTGCAAGTGCAATGTGCAAAGGGCACAGTCTGATGCTGAACTGATGCACTGACACTATTCACAAAGGTATTTGTACCCATTTATATATATGCTCTTTTAAACTTGACGCAAGGGAGTATTGGAACTGAAATTAGCCTTAACCTTGACTTGTGCCAAGTAAATTTAATGCTAATACAGTTATTAAAGCTGCATACCAGAAAGAACGTAATGCCAGCATAAAATCTGGTGATGCTGTTTGCAAACAGATCCTTTTTGACATCCGTATGGGTGCATCACACAAAAGTGGCATTGAATGCAATTTAATGCACACTCACAATTACTCTGGAACTCTGGGGAAATCCTGCATACTGGTAATTTACATAGTGTTCTGAAATAAGGCTTCCTTTGGCCATAAACCATTTATAAAATATTTGTACCATTACCCAGGAAAATATCCCAACGAGAGAACATTAGCCTCCCCTAGTGGCTCGACTGAATTTTTGTTTTTGATCTCTTAGTGTAGACAGTGAAATTGCAGGCCATATGCTAGCAATAACCTCACCCCAAATGCTAAAGATGTAAGCATAGATTAGGGTACATCTGGTGTGTAGCCTCACGAAAAGGGAGAACTGAATGCCTCTCCTGCCTTTTATCACTCTAGTGCAGAGTTCTTCAAAAAGTTTGGTAGCCGGGGGTCACTCTCAAAAAAAGCGAGTACCCTGCAGGTTGCGAGTAGGATTTTCAGGTGTGGGTATAGGTGCAGGTTTGTGGGTTTTCAGGCATATGTGCTGTGCTGCAGGTTACAGGTCTTACCTATATTTCTTGTTTTATGTTATATTATCTACATTTTACTCCTTTAAACATTTTTTAAAACGTTTTCTGCCCGCCCACTTCTGATGATATCATTTCCGGTTTGCAGCAAATGTACTTCCAGTTTAATGGCAAACAAATCTGGTTGCAGGTTGGGTAGCTGGTCCAAGTGGGTAAAAATACAGGTTGTGGGTCCAGGTTGGTCTGGGTCGGATCAGGGTTTTCAAAAATAATTCCAGATGGTCAGTCCAATGACACACAGAGTGTGCTGCCCTTTTAATGAATCAGTTGGTTTCACCACCATAACTCAATGCATGTCCACAAGGATACAACAGATAAGATGAAATACCACTGAAGCATTTGTGACAGATTTATATGAAACATATATCTGAAATCGATACAGTATACTGTATGAGGGCCCTGCATTTTTGTTGGCCTTTCCCTTTATTACTCTTTGGGCATGTATAAATGTATATTGTCTAAAAATGCATGAACCATCTTTTGATGACAGTCTGGTTATCTGTTCTTATGTGCATGGTTCCCAATAAACACACTGACCACCGTTACATTATATCATTCTACTCACTTGCATCCCATGGTACAACAGAATCAGTGAAAGCAAACATTATAGATATGGCTAGCATCTCTTATAACACACTTGTTTCTTTACAGTGAGGTTGCAGTTGTCCCCACTATTTATTTACTCTAATGCTGGCACAAGTCCATCACAGCTTGCAGTCACCCAAGACACCCATCCATAGCCCCATCATTTCACAAGCAGGGCACTGATGGGTTATCTACACAGATATAGGCTGAGCTTCCCAAGGTGACACTTTGTTCCAGGAGAAGCACAGAGGGAGGGAGATTGCGGCACTTGTGCAAACACAGTCAGGAACAAGGTGTGAAATGGTCACACTTCTTGGGAGGCAGTGATCTGTGCAGAAAGTTGAACTACACAACAGAATTCACATGTGAAACTCCAATAAAGATATAGACAATTATTTGTACAGGGTAATGAAATATCTTAAAACCGTGGACATTACATGGAAGAGTGTGGTATAAAATTGACCCCTGAATATTTTACATTAGTGTACCAATAAAAATATAACAGTGATTGATTGGGTCATGCCCCCTGACCTGCAACCTAATAACATCTATGATTCCCCTTTTTGCACTCAAATGATGCCTCTATAAATTGACTAGAATTGCTCCCAAACAAAGGAGTTTTCTACTAACCCATCTGATTTACCTCCTACCCTTCATCATCCTCATCAACATCATTATCATCATTTATTTTTATTTATATAGTACTGGCAAATTAGATTAATTTATAACACAGGCAGTGCCAGGCTACGTTGAATGGTGCACATGCCGAAGATGTGCCAGAGGTGGGGAACATAAGGGTCCGAATTAGGAGAAGGCAGTAGAAGCGGTATATTCCTGGCACCTTTCTACTTTTGCGCCCTAGGCACAGGCCTCTTCTGTCTACCCCTTGTTCCAGCCCCTGCAAAATGGGGTCTAACAATAAAACACAAGATTTATAAAAAATGGGACAAGAGGGTCCTACTACAATCTAAACCCTTTAAAGATTTAAGCACTCCCTAAAATAGCATCTCTTTGGGGAGGTTTATCATATTTGTTTAAAGGGGTGGTTTTTACTATGTTATAGAATGGCCAATTTTAAGAAACTTTTCACATGGCCTTAATTTTTTCTTTTTTATATTTTTTTAATTATTTGCCTTTTCTTTTGACTCGTTCCAGGTTTCAAATGGGGGTCACCAATTCTATCTAAAAACAAATGCTCTGTAAGGCTAAAAATGTATTGTTATTGCTACTTTTTATTATTCATCTTTCTACTCAGGCTTCCGGTCTCTTATTCAAATCAATGGTAATTTGCACCCTAGCAACCAGATTGCTGAAATTGCAAACTGAGAAGCTGCTGAATAAAAAGCTAAATAACTAAAAAAAAACACAAATAATAACAAATTAAACCCAACTGCAAATTGTCTCAGAATATCACTCTCTAGGTTATACTAACAGTTCACCTACCTACCTAACTACATGTCTCTTCTCTGTTTCTGCACCATGTACATTACTTCAAGATAGTTATAAGTTAATGTTCAAATGACCCACTAGAGAGCACCAGAGAACAGTGAAGTGTAAAGTTCACACTAAACCAAAGTGTGACCACCATAGTTTTGTAGCTCTTCCAAAAGCTGCTAATATCCCTCTTTTGCATGCAATGGACACTAGAATTCTGTACTCCATTTATTAACAACATCACGTCTACTAGATATATTTCATTTAATAACTCTACCAGCCTGTTCTGGGAAATGCCCAATATAGGTATGGCACCAGTTATCAAGGATGCTTAGGACTTGGGGTTTTCTGGGTAATTTTCTGTAATTTGGATTTTAAAGGTGGCCATAGACGTAACAATTACAATCTTTCCTGGAAAAGATCTTTCCAAGAAAGATCGTTCATTTCAACACATGTGTAGAGCTGAATCGACAGATATACAAATAGAAACAATAGAATTCTACCTCTATCTGAAAATTCAGCATTAAACAGTGGCCAATGTTCAGGAGCCTTCAAAGGTGCCTGGTCAAAAAAAAACATTCTGGGCCGATCGACAAGCCGATATCGGTCGGCACCATATACGCACTGAATATTTCATGAAAATGTTTTTGTACAATAATATCTGCATATGTATGGCCACCTTAAGTCTATTACATATCATTTAAACATTAAATAAAGCCAATTATTTGCTGAAATATGGGAGATGGCCTTCCCGTAATTTGGGATAATGTGTTTCTTGATAACAGGCCCAGTACCAGTATTAAATATTTAGGACTTATACTGCCTTTCATATCAAGGGCTACTACCTGTCTGGTATGTTGATGGCCCCTCTTGTAAATATAAGGCTTTATGATAATTTTATTTATAGGAATGAAAAATAACATGATTATCCAAAGTATTATCCAAAGTAATCCAAACACCAGATGCAAATGGGCTAACAAATTTGCCTATGTTGATTCATTTTTCAGGCAGTCATGTGCGCACAACACAGTATTAATATACAGTGTGTTTCTGCACCAAGGAAAATACCTGCCCAAATGCCCATGGGTTACCAGCTGAAAACCTTCCCTGTTGTAGTTTATGCATGTTTATGTGTAGCTCATATTTACTCTTAAACATTGTTGTATCAATACTGGTGCCTGACAAACTCACCTTGAAAACTGATCCCCCCTCCCCAAAGGGAATTTTAATTTTTAATAATTAGAGCTATTATGTGTTATTTAGACAAGATAAGCACAATAAAGCATATACTACAAGCAATGAGGAACACTTTGAGAGACATTTAGCACATTTTTGGTGGCAGTGAGGTCTTTGCAAGAGCCATGCTTTAAGATGTAAGATACTCCAAAAAAGCCAAGAACTGGGAGGAAGATTTGAGAGTGTATTGGTGTTTGCTTCAGGTCTGTTGTAAAGATATTAACCTACCCCAATAACTATTGCACATGGTACAAAATTCCCAGGGATAAAAGTGACCTGATATTTTCAAACGGACAGAGAAAGGGCAGACTGGCTGGGACTGGGAGTTCATAGCCTGTTTAACCCAGAGAAGGTGTTGATTCCAACTCCTCCAGCAGCGAGTGAGACAGGTGGGATTTTCTCACCCTTTCTAAATACACTAATTATGTAGTCTGGCACACTTCATTTAGCCATAGTACCCCTGGAAATTACACACAGGGTAATCATTAGTACACATTGTTTAGCAGTGAACAAATTATGAATTCAGCCAATTTTACTTCCAGTGATTTTGCCAACAAGAGCTGTAAACCTTCTTAGAATTTCATACTCTTAGAATTATAGATATATTGGTAAAGGTAATTTATAACATGATCTCTGATAAATCAAATGTAATTATTTTTAATAAAATTCAATGGTTATATGTTTATTAAAGTCCCAATTGTTTTACATTTTTTGTTTTTTAGCTTGGTGTTTTACTTAGCATACTTGATAAGTTAAAGACATTTCTTGGAAGAAACAGAAAAGACATTGGTCTGGGCATTGGGGTTACGACATAGGGGCTAAATTCTGTTTCCCAAGCCAACACCTTTGCCCTGAGTTAAGAAGGTGCAGATGTTATGAATAGCCCTCGCCACTTGCATAAACACTGACTCTGCAGCAAGGTGTGAAGTGGTCACACTTTCCATACAAGGGACAGTTAATCTGGAATTGCTCTATAACACAGGGAAAAGCTCAGAGTTAATTTAACATGTGTGTTTTTTAAACATGGCCGTATCATCATTAGTAAAATAAATATGCCTTTTGATGGCTGGGCGGGACAATATCTGTTTTTGCCACATGTAAGAAAATGTAACTATCCTTTTAATTTGGTGAAATGTTAAAATAATTATATGAAAACTGCATATATACAAGTCCCAGGTGCAAAGAGGTCAGTGTGATCCAATCCATAGAGATAAACAGCAAAATAAATATGACTATATGCACCATAGAAATACTATAGCAGGAGGGGACTAAAAGACAGAGTTACAAAAGCATTCAGTTTGCATACAGTGATCCATTTATCTGGAGGAGAAGCATAAGATATAAAAACTGTGATTTCATAGAAGTCTATGGATCCCATAAGATGGTGGCCATAAAAATCCTCTGTGGGGCGCATCCATTAAACTGGCCAGCCCTGAACTATTAAATAGAGCTATTAAACAATTCCTATAAATTGTCACCCACTTAAACTAGGGAACTCTAAATTGCTCCAAGCATTCGCCTACAATATAACAAATACATCTACTGTACGGGGTAAATGCCGCTTTGTCTACTAATAAGTCACCTATATTATTTCTCTGCTTGAGACACAATTCAAAAAGCATATCAGAATTATTAAAATATCTAAAAAAAACTATGAGTGAAAGTTATATTTAGTTAGGGACAGGATTCAGCATGGGAAACTCATTAAGCTAAACCTCATACAAACCAAATAAAGTGAAAAGAGCCCGTGTCTCACAGAGCCCCTACTCATTAGGTGACAAAGTTTGTCACCTTTTGGCACACTTCGCACCCAAATGTTACAAGCTTCAGTGAATTGGCTTGTGCTCGGGTCAAGATGAGATGGGAAAATGAGGACAGCTGCAGGATCAGATAAAGGGCATTTCAGAGGAGGCAAAGGAGTGGTCCTTGCTTAAGTAAAAGTACAAATGATATATTTTTACATTGTGTAATAATAATTATATACTGAATTATAACTCCTAGCATCTCAATTATACAGTAGCTTGCATCCCTCTCTATATTCCTATTAACCATTAGGGTATATGCTATCTAGCAGTGAGCACTGCATATCGTTCCAATACCAGGTTAAACGAACAGGAGGACTGGTCACGGCACTCCGGGTAAAAGCAGGTTTTTATTGCAAGGTTCTGCAGAGATGCATGGCCTTACGCATTTCGGGAATACACTCCCTTCTTTTTGTGGTGACCACCACACATATTTGATAGAGCTCTGAATACATTGCATTCTATACTGTACTGATCTAGAGTGGTGTGTTGTTCAGAGCAGCCTGTAGTAGATTGACCCTGATACAATTGTAGGGCAAAAGGAAAACCAATACTTAGTACCATTCATATTATATTAACAACTTACAGTCAGGAACCTATCATTTTCTTATTGAATACTATACAGTTATTCTGTACATTTGATTATAAAAACAAATACCATGGTATAAACCTAATTCCCCACTATAAACCCAATTTCCCACTATAAATGGACACTAGACTGTTTGGTTTAGATGTAGCAAGACAAAATGCTGTATACTTTTAACTGAATATTCACCTTCCTTTAAAATATATGAACTACTATTTCATCAATCAAAATATCGCACATCCTTATAACCTTGTCACATTAATACGTACAAGTAGATGAGCCATTTGCCCAATAGGGTTATCATCCGCAACAATCACTTTATAGACAACTGACCTACAAGAAAGGGAAATAAAAATTACAAAGTTATATTTTGGCTTAAATGGCATGTTCTCATAGATTGTCTAATGTACCTATACATATTTGTTGATTAGGGGATAAATGAGTTTATCACCAGTGATTCTGATAATGATGTGCTCCTTTTCTCTATTTAGTTAGCTAATGAAATGTTTTTACTGTATATTTCCCACATCTAGAAATGCCCTCAGCATTCCTTTTTTACTTAATTTTCTTGAGGGTGAAAATACACACTTCATACTCCTAGAAGTCTTCTTTCCCAGGACCCCCCGCTTAGCTGCAGGAGGCTTTGATGTGTTGATGGTGCCTGCAAAGGTGTCAATTCACACCATTAGATTCCAGATAAATACCAGGGCTGCTCTGCTCCTTCCAGCATTTCAACAGTCACAGTCAACAGGAGCACAAAGTCCTGCTGACAACATGGATTTCTCTCCAACAAAACTACACTTAAACAAGAGTCTTTCATCTCAAGAGTGTAACCCGCTACAGCAATGGGGATACCCTGATTCTGAAGGCTACTGTAGCTTGTCTCCAGCTTCTTCCATTGATTCTTCTGGATTTTCTCCTCCCTATCAATCCTGTGCCTTTGCTAATGAGGCTTACAGCAGCATTCATACAGCTTTCACTCAGATGGAAAAGCTGAAAAGCAAGCCACAAGAAATTTCTACAAAGAAGGACCACAGGAATCGGAAAGTTTACGATCGAGTGAGACACAGTGCCAGTGAGAGGGAGAAGATGAGAATGAGAAACTTGTCCTCTGCTCTCCAGAACCTGAGAAGATACTTGCCTCCAGCCGTAGCCCCAGTTGGCAAAACCTTAACAAAAATTGAGATTCTGCGTCTCACCATCCGTTATATATCCCACCTGTCTGAGGTTCTTGGCCTTGATGAGGAGACCTTGATCAATAGAAGAGAGGAAGAAATGAGAAGGTCCAACATGTGCCATATTGGTCTGTGCTACTGCCACGACAGACAGCACAATCTATGCTCAGAAGCCAGGCCACAGTCTTCAGAGACTGTAAACTCACCCTATTTCTCCAGTTCTCCAAGATTGTTTCCTGAGCAGAACATCTTTGAAGTACAACAGCAAGAATATCCACAGCCAGCCAGATGGGCCACTGAAGGCAAAGCTTCAGATCTGGGTGATCACATGAAAACTTTCTCCTCTTGTGCACTGGCATCTAAACCCATCCACAGCATAGAGACAAAAGATGACTTGACCATAATCTCGCCAATTTCTCCAGACCAGGGATTTTGTCAGGTATGTTAGATTTCTTTATCATTTTCCTTAAATATCAACTATATATTTTTTGCTAATAGTCTGAAATAATAGTGATATTATGAAAATGACTAATGGGGTCAGTTTTAGAAAGTAAAATGTCTTTATGGCAGCATGCAATAAACAAGTATCGTCCACCTATTGTCCACTATGTTTCCCAGCATCCGTAGCCAGCAACAACTGGTAGGTTAGAAATTTTACAGCTCGTGGTAACTTTGTATAGAACAGAGTCAATCATCAGACAGCAAACAGTGGCAAAAGTTTATGGAAGATATATATAGTTATTAAAACCTGTTTTAGTGGAGAATGAAGTTATAGTTATATTTATCTTGAATATGTATTTTGATTTATCAAAACCATAGTAGCATGTAGTTAAGCAAATTAGCACAATTAGTACTTAAACCTTAAAAACGTTTCCCTAACTACTGTTTTATCCTTCTTGGCAGGGCATATGTATTGTTTTAAATGCTTTTCTTATTGATATATCTTTGATATTGTAGCCTTAATGCCTGCTGTGCACCAGATCTCTCAGGCAGTGAAATAGGATACTAAAGTTAAAATGTGAATTTTAAATGTAAACTTGATTTTAATGAATATATATATTTTTTTCTTCCAGAACTTCATAGATGACATGTGGGATGAACTGCAAGAGAAAGATCTGTGGACATCGTTCCAACCACCCGAAACACTTCAGCATCTTGCATATTAATCATGTCCAACTTATATTGTACTTATATACTTATTTAATTATATTGTATTTTTTCTTGTGCAAAATATCTATTTATTAATATATACATATATAAAGTTTATAGTATTTAACTGTACAGAGACATTTATGCATCTGTAAAATATTAAATGTAAATATGAACTAAAAAGTACAAACATATTTATTTAAAATGTTCTATTAATGTATGTTGAGCTATATCGATTCATATCGATTCAGTAGACCATATTTATGCATTGCCGTATGTGTATGCTTGGATATATAATACAGCATTCCATACCTCTACAGAAGTAGGTTTCATTGATTTTTATGGTGGAATTATGCTCCTATGCTTTACATTTTCAAACAACAAGTACCAGCTACAAATCTCCACGTTTGTCTCATGTATAATGGAGTATTTACCTTTGCTCTTTTTATGGGCAGCCTTCTGCCATCTTGGATTCATAAACACTATTAGTAGCATCATTATCGTT
The DNA here is from genome assembly GCA_038501925.1 of Xenopus petersii. Lineage (NCBI taxonomy): Eukaryota > Metazoa > Chordata > Amphibia > Anura > Pipidae > Xenopus > Xenopus petersii. The sequence goes on from CM076677.1 coordinate 90,994,616, forward strand.
GTAAAGTAGTTTAAATTACATTTTTACATAGTGTTTCTTTCTGATCTGAATCTATTCAAATGCTTACATATTTTCATATATCTATTTCTATCCTCATATCTATGTATTGTTACAATATACTGTATATCTGTGAAAGGCTATGGCATTAAATATTCTGTCATTTAAAAGAACCTTGGCTTCCTAGTACTTTGTGTGAAACAATAGGTAATGGCTGCAAAATGAAAGCTCCCAAATTGTGGCCACTTTGAAAAGATATTTGGGTCATCTCTGTTGTTTCAATGATACTCAGCTATGTACCAGTTTGTATTTTCATCTGTAAACAAACAGCAAGTTATATTCAGCAAAGTGATGGGAAAAAAGGGATTAATTCTGAAAATTGTCATTGCTCTCATTCATGCCACTGTTACAGGCAAACAAAGGCAGGAAAAAAGAAAATGACTTTAAAGAATCAAAAGACTTTAGGAAAATGTGTTCCATTATGTGAAAAAAATGCACTCTGATGAGACACCTGGGAAACAAGAACTGTGATTGTGGAAAGATAGCTGCTTTGTGTGATGGTAGTGTCAACCCCTCAGCACTCATAGTTTGGATATATCGGGGGGATCAAGTTTTGGATAAGGAAACCTGTGTGTTTCATGCCCAGGGGATTTGTATACTGTATCACCAGAACTGCTAAATTAGAATTTTCAGGAAAAAATAGAAATCTATCTATCTATCTATCTATCTATCTATCTATCTATCTATCTATCTATCTATCTAAACTAATCAACTCCATCAAGACTAACTAACTATCAGTTATCTATATTTCTACCTATCATCTGTCTATCTATCTACTTGTCAAATACTGCCAAAGTCTGTAATATGTCCATATACTGGGTTGCATAATATACTCACACACCAAATCCTATATATATAATAGACTAACATCTATATCTATCTATCTATCTATCTATCTATCTATCTATCTATCTATCTATCTATCTATCTATCTATCTATCTATCTATCTATCTATCTATCTATCTATCTATCTATCTGGGTGCAGGTGTGCCCTTGCCTAATGCATCTAATGCAGGATGCTGTTGCCCCTCCCTATATTTAATTACAAGTGCTCACACTTGCCAAAAGAAGTGCTATGATTGGCCATTTGGTAGCCCCTATGTGGACTGGCAGCCTACAGGAGGCTCTGTTTGGCAGTACACCTGGTTTTTATACAACCAAAACTTGCCTCCAAGCCTGGAATTCAAAAATAAGCCCCTGCTTTGAGGCTACTGGGAGCAACATCCAAGAGGTTGGCGAGCAACATTTTGCTCATGAGTCTCTGGTTGTGGATCACTGCTGGTGATGAACTTGAAAGCAAGGAACACAACTTAAAGGGGTTGTTCACCTTTGAGTTAACTTTTATTATGATGTAGATAGTGCCACGGAGATCGGATTTTATTAAAGTACTGTAGATAGTGTTAGTCTGAAACAATTTGCAATTGGTTTTCTTTTTTTTTATTATTTGTAGTTTTGGAGTTGTTTAACTTTTTATTCAGAAGCTCTCCAGTTTGCAATTTCAGCAATCTGGTTGCTAGAGTGCAAATTACCCTAGCAACCATGCACTGCTATAAATGAGAGACTGGAATATGAATAGGCGAGGGTCGGAATAGAAAGGTGAGTGATAAAAAGTAGCAATAACAATACATTTGTAGCCTCACAGAGCATTTGTTAGATGGGGTCAGTGACCCCCATTTGAAAGGTGGAAAGATTTAAAAAAAGGCAAATAATTTAAAAACTATAAAAAATAAATAATGAAGATCAATTGAAAAGTTACTTGGAATTGGCCAGTCTATAATATATAAAATTTAACTTAAAGGTGAACCACCCCTTTAACATCTGTAAGGAATCCACAACTGGACTAACTTCCTCTCCCACTGCATCTCTTGAACATTGCGTGAATGAATGAGATTCTACCTGCAGTCAGCCAGAAACAAATATTTTTTTGCTAGAGATCTGAACTGCATGCAAACCAATAATTCCGCCACCTTAGGCAAAATTTGGAGGTTGTCATATTCCCTTAAAGCCCTGCTAAGAGCTCATTGCTGCACATGAGCCCCTCAGGAAGCCAACAACTCCAGGGCTGGTATCACAATTTTCCCTTTGCTGGTAGACAATGACCTACACATAGAAATGTTCCATGTGATACATACTTCCCTTATGGCAGATATCAGTGTCGGACTGGGACACCAAGGGCCCACCCAAAAACCTTAGACCAGAGGCCCACCAAAGAACCATAGACCAGGCACCCACTCTCAGTACTATTATTTCTCTCCTCACTCAACCTCTATTCTCCTAGTCTCTATTCTTTACATACTATAATCTATTATTCCATCTATTTAGCCTCTTTGTTCTAAAAGAAATAGGAAATGGCCATGGAATAGGAAAAATATTTTGCAGCACAAGGGCCCACCGGGATTTTTCCTGGTATCCTGGTGGGCCAGTCCGACACTGGCAGATATGCCCCTGCCTAATGCAGCTAACAGGATGCTGTTGCCCCTCCCTATCTTTAATTACTTCCACTCCCACTCCCATTCATCATAGACAACATGGATATTTATGGGCTGGGAACCCAACAGATACTAATAAACTATTAGGCTAATGTAATTACAGACCAAGGCCTAGTAACCATAGCAACCAGATGTTTAATTCCAAAGAGAAGATCATTAATTTTAGCTGCTGATTGGTTGATATGGTTACAAGTACTTTTTACCTCTTATTACTTTATCTCGTATATTCTGGTGAGTCACCATTTGAGATTATATGTATTTGCATGGCAATACCTGATAGAGAGTAATTTGCCTGATACCCTTTAATTATGCATTCAACACCATAGCATAATTTCTGATCAAATCACCTCTATCATCAATTCCCAAATAACAAGGACAAAATCCATTTACATATATTAGTCGAATGTCGAGTTAAATCTGATGTAAATGCCTCCAGCTAAAAATATAATTACTAAGGAAAGCAGACATCACTGATAAAGGTGCACATTCACACCGTGACCTCAACACTCTGTAAAAATGTAACTGTCAAGCCAGAAAGGAAGTTGAAATAAAAAGTAATCTACTAGATGGCTGCAAATAGGTATCGGAGACAGGAAGACAGCTAATTAAGGTGCTGGAATAATAAAATGACATGATAAAACTACAAATTTGAGAAGGTGAAGAAGCAAACACATACATGATAGCAACATTTATTTTTAGAAAAAATTCCAGACCAATGACAAGCAGACTGAATGAACCTTAGAAAAACATACACAATGTATTTAAAATACATTAATATCTTTAAGTTATATCCTTATAATACACAAAAGCTATCAATATCTTGTAAATTATATCCTTATAAACGGTGAGTTCTGATGTCATCAGTTATAAACGGTGAGTTCTGATGTCATTTCTGTCACATGACTCATTGAAATTTGTGAAAAAATCCACACTTTCACACTCAATTACACCCATGTTATAATATAACTCCCCCAACTGCACTTCCAGCTAGGGATGCACCGAATCCAGGATTCGGTTCGGGATTCGGCCAGGATTCGGCCTTTTTCAGCAGGATTCGGATTCGGCCGAATCCTTCTGCCTGGCCGAACCGAATCCAAATCCTAATTTGCATATGCAAATTAGGGGTGGGGAGGGAAATTGCGAGACGTTTTGTCACAAAACAAGGAAGTAAAAAATGTTTTCCCCTTCCCACCCCTAATTTACATATGCAAATTAGGGTTCGGATTCGGTTCAGTATTCGGCCGAATCTTTTGTGAAGGATTCGGGGGTTCGGCCGAATCCAAAATAGTGGATTCGGTGCATCCCTACTTCCAGCACTTGTGTCCAGTGGTGGATTAATGATATGTGGGGCCCCTAAACCACAGTCACACAGGGCTCTCTTCTAGGCTACTGCTGGGTCCCGATGCATGCAGAACCAGGTATGTATGCACCCAAGTTGTATACTCGTGCACTTGTGATGTCACTGGATCTGCATGCATCCAGAAGCACACACATATGCACCTTGCCTGACTTCTTCTGCTAGCAGGTGCACCCTACTGGACCTAGCAGCACAAATAAAAATAAATATTAAAAGAAAACAGAAATGAGCCCCTGATCACACTGCGCCTCTAGACTATAGCCTGCACTACCCTGTGCATTAATTCACCCCGGCTTGTGCCATAAAAGCACAAGTGCTGGAGGGACATTTGGCATGCAGAGAGTGTGCAATATTTTGAACTCCCAAACTATAGATGTACTTCTGCAGGGTCAGGTACAACCGCTGAAGACAGAAAGCAACCTAGCATATTACACCCAAGATATGTTAAAACCCACTAACTACCCTTCAAGCCTGCACCCCTATACAGACTGCAAGTAGTAAATTAGTTTTTCTTGGGGTCCAACCATGCCATGGGCCTATTGAAAGGAGCCTCCTTTCTTCCTCAACTAAGGGTGGCCTTGTTTGTATCACTTACTGTTAAACTACAAAAATGTTAGAAGTAACATTGGAATTTGATGAACTATAGAAAAGAACTTGGCATAAGGCCCGCTTCCTTTATATGATCATGAAACTCCTTGTGACTATCTTTTTAAACATTTTAGATATGAACTTTAAAGCCATTTACATTGTTGAAAAGGTATATTTTGTTTTCGTTTACCTGCTGTTTGGCCTACCGGACTGACAGAAGGGAGTCTATTTTTAATACCAATGTCAGCACAAGGAGTAGAGCATAGTTTGAATTTGCAGTGGGAAGAGAGGTGCGTTTATAGTCTTTAGTATATATATATATATATATATTATGGGGGTGCATTTGTATGCCTTTTAGCACTTGTGCCCTAAACAGCATGGCATACAGAGAGCTTTGTATTCTGTCCTATAGACATACATTCTGCAGGGTCAGGTATAACCGCCGAAGATAGAGAGCACGCTCGTTTATTTTAAAGCCACTGAAAAGCATGCTACAGGACCAATTTAATTTTGTATAGATAGAGAAGAAATGACTAAACTAGAAGGCACTGTGACCTTAGTAACGATATCCAAGGTACATGTAAAGTAACTGCAATTTCAGCTGCTGCACAAAGAGGAATCCTGCCACATACTGAAATCCAGCCGCCTCTCTGAGTGCTATGAGCTGAATTTGTCTCTCCATTAGTACTTATGGCTTCTACTGGATGTCAGCAGGATGCTAAAATTGCAGAAAACTTTGCATGTTTTAGAAAAAAATAGAATAGAATAGAATAGAAGAAAATAAATTGTGCTCTGCTGTCATATTTTAATAGCTCAAATTTTGGAGAACTTGTCTACCCCAAGAACATTATATTACTATGTTAGAAGAAAAATATCTGTGCGTGGATATCACTCTGGAGGAGTTGGGGATTGTGTCACTTTCATTCTCCCATCACACTGGTTTTCTTTAGGGGTTGTTCCGCCAAGAATATTCTCCCAGCTCACCTCCTGTTCATTTTTATTGAATTACCTCTAAACTTAATTCACAGGTAAAGGAGGGGTTGTAATTACTCTTTATAGGGTTTTTTTAAATTTAATTTTAATGTTGTATACTCCTAAACATAGGGTATGGGATCTGTTATCCAAAAAGTTCTGAATTACAGAAATTTTATCCAAATAATCCAAATTTTTAAAAATGATTTCCTTTTTCTCTGTAATAATAAAACAGTAGCTTGTACTTGATCCCAACTCAGATATAATTAATCCTTATTGGAAGCAAAACCAGCCTATTTGGTTTATTTAATGTTTGAATGAATTTCTAGTAGACTTAAAGCATGAAGACCCAAATTACGGAAAGATCTGTTATCCGGAAAACCCCAGGTCCCAAGCATTCTGGATAACAGGTCCCATACCTATACTATAATATATTATATTGCATGAAGTTTGCTTTTAGTAGCTGGCCACTGTTTATGCTGTGTCAGCGGTGTTTATGTCATAATAAGCCCAACATCATCAAGAAGTCTCATATATAAATACTCCATTTGTAAGATTTCCTTTGGCATGGCCATTCCTATGAGGCAAGAGAGAGCAGTGGGCATGCCGTATGCTTGGTGCATATCCCTCTGTTGTGTTGGGTGGCACAAGTTGGGGTAGAGTTCCAGGTACATTCCCCAGCCAGAATAAACCTATGCCTTATTCTAAGGCTACTAGGAATGGTTCCTCCCTGACTCAGTAATCTTTCTCTTTCAGTCTACTCCATACCTCCCAACTGTATCCATTTTCCTCTGGACAATCCCCGATTTTGACAGCTCAACAATCCCGGATTGTTACTGATATGTCCCAAATTTCTCTTTGATCTCCTGCACTGAACAGCCAGAAAAAGAAACAAAGTTTCTAAAACTTAATTGGTTTTTGGCAGAGAGCCCAGAATATGTGGCAGGTGCACTTGAAACAATTTAAGATAAGAAACCATTGTAACAATTTAAGATAAGCAGGTCTCTTGGGGAAACTGTGACTTGCAGCTCAGGGTAAGGGCACACGCTAAGATTTGGGAGATTTAGCCGACTTCGGGAAAACAAAGCACTCTGAGTACCATTAGATTCGAGCCGCCGGGAAGGCTTTTCAGGGAGATTAGTCGCCCAAAGAAGAGGCGATTTGTCTCTGGGCGACTAAATCTCCCCGAATCTTAGCGTGTGCCTTTACCTTTAAAGGGCAATTCATCTTCATTAGCAAAACTGTAATGACACATAAAAACCACAGAAATGTGCTCAAACTTTCATAACCTGCAAAATTTCGTAAAATTAACATAGTAATTAGGGGGTGTGGCCATAAAAAGGTCTGTGGTTAAAAAAATTGGTTTCTCTTTCTATTTTCAAAATGTTGGGGGGTATGGTCTATTCTGCAAACTGGATGTGAATACGAGAGAAATATAACAATAACATCCTGGGGCTCATGTAATTTATTATAGTGGCAGAGAGCAGGAATGTGGGAACATGCTAAGACCTTTTCCAATTTCCATGAACCAGGCTATGGGAAGGGCAGCTGTGCCCTAATGCAGAGGTCCCCAACCTTTCTTACCCGTGAGCCACATTCAAATGTAAAAAGAGTTGGGGAGCAACACAAACATGAAAACGTCCTTTGGGGTGCCAAATAAGGGCTGTGATTGGCCATTTGGTAGCCTCTATGTGGACTGTTAGCCTACAGTATACTTAGTTTTTATTCAATTAAAACTTTCTTACAAGCTCGGAATTCAAATATAAGCACCTGCTTTGAGGCCACTGAGAGCAACATCCAAGGGGTTGGAGAGCAACATGTTGCTCACGAGTAGCTGGTTGGGGATCACTCCCCTAATGTATGCTGCTAATGGACTTTTGCTCCTCAGTGTTTACTTGTTGTCTGGCCAGGGCGGATAGTCATTGATAAGCTCTTTATAAGGAAAGGTGGAATGAGACAATATATCTGATTATGCGATGTAAAAGCTCAGTCCTTAGCTCTTATCAGTGAGATTTTACTCCCAAATCTGCATGCAAACATCAATTCCTACAGTCATATAGACAGTTTGTTAACATGAGTCAGATTTGTTAACACGGCACAACTGGAGGGGCCCCAGTTACAATTTTGGAGTGTCCTAATGGTTGCCTCCATGTCTCTCCATAATTATTGGCTCAGCACAAACCATACGCTTGACAAATGCTATTTGTCTTAAAGGGTCTAGGGACCTTAAGATGACTCTTTATGGCTCCCCTTTACAGTGTTGTCAACTTTGTGCACATCAAGCTACACAGATCTATCTCTGGGTAGAAAGAACACAACAATTATTACTAAAATGATTTAATTTTGCTTACATATTTGCTATTTTCTCTTGTGATAAATGGCTCAGTATTTGTGCTATAGCCTTCAATTGGAGGCTTATGTCACTGGTAAATAGATGTGTTCAGATTGTTATTGATGAGTTAGAACCTGATAAGGAACTCAAATTGAGCATATTTTAAATCAAGTATGCTACGCCTGCACAAAATGTATTATATAATAAATAATAAAGCAATTATCAATCTCAGGACTGTGATGTTAGATCTTTGTGAGCAACACAACAGGTCTTCAATGGTAATTTAATGGATTTTCTTACTGAATAGTGCTCAGAGTAAGCATATGCCACACATTATTTTTTTGTAATCGTTTCAAGTTAATACCAGGTCCCATCTGGCTACAGAGACAAAAAAACTGCATACCATACACTTTTGGTGTTAAAGAAGTTTATTAAATTAATTGCCGCTTATTGCTAGCAGCATCTCAGTACCCTTTCTGGGCACATGCCCTCCATGTTTCTGCCCAATTATGGCAAATTGAAGATAAATGTCTATGAGTGGTATGAACAAGAACAACTATAATTTCAGTGTAAATTAAGGCCAAATTGAATGGAATGAAAAGGTTTCAGTTGAAGTTAATACATTATTCTAAAGAATGAAATAATTAGTATCCTGGAGTCTTTCTGCTGCAAATCCAGGAGTAAACCTTTGGATCTCAGCAGTATAGGAATCTATTCAATGGCAATTATACCATCAGCATTATGTTGCTGTCCTGCAAATAATAAAGACGGTTTTACTAAAGTTGGAGTGCTGTCTGTTGGAGGAAATTCATATCTTACGGTTGAGGCTTTGTGAACAGACTACAGGACGTGCACCCAAAAGTACAAATTGACCAAAACAATAGGTGCCATTGTGAATTATACCATCAGCAGCCATCAGCGACCATTGCTAAAATCATTTATAATTATGCTGCTGGGGTTCTGCAGGTACTATTGCCATCTAGGGTCTGACAAGAGTTTAATGGGCACCTTGACTTTATGTAAGTTAATATGCTTTCCATAGACACAAGTGAACAATTGGAGACCCAGAGATCTACTGAGAAACTCCAAGGTTTTTCTTTTTTGAATTGCCCCAGCATACTTTAGAACTTCACAAAATTATTTGGCCATGCAATTTGATCATATCATGTGGAAGGCATCTTAAAGAATCTTTGCAACATCAAACAGTGATGCATTCACTGAACCACCATATACCACAATGCCAGTATGTTATCAGTATTCACTAGTATGTATGACTTTTTTTTTTAAACTAAAAGTAAATTAAACCTGTGTCATCCAAGTTGTTTAGAGCTACAACCCCAAGCATCCCTCAAGATGAAGTCATGTCATGTACTGGTGGCTCTCTAAAACAGACCTATCTCCCTAAATCTTGGTATCTTGCATCTCTTTTATTAACCTGAGTGCTCCACTTCCAGTCAACCTCTACCCGACATCCGTTTCTTCAATAAGCTTTTATAAAAGTTTTTAAAAAAGTTAAAGAAGATTTCCTTTTCCCAGTGTATTTCTGTTTCAATGTCTGCATGCGTTAGGAGTGGGGGAGGAATTGTTATATTCCAGTATATATAGGCTCCAGGCTTCCTGCATTTGGAGATAACTGTTGGCTCTATTAGCCCACACCTTTGGTTGAGGATAATATATTTTGCCCTTTAAGCATAATCAGTGACTTTTTTTGTGTTTTTTGTTCTGCTCAGTCAAAACTAAACTAATTCTCACCCTGGTTGGTAAACCAACTAATATCTCACGTTCTACAACCTTAAAGGGGACGTAAGAAATCCTAAGAAATAATTCCAAATTCTTATCTTGTTTGTAAAGCAAAATAAACTTTTCTTACATTATATAAATTATTTAAATATTTGTTGCCACATGCATTGGAATTCACAACCACAGCAAGCAGGCAGCAGCCATTTGTGGACACCATTGAATTAGATTTGTGACACCTTTAAAATCTTGTTTATGTGCCAGAATTGGAGACTCGATGCTCATGCATCCTAGCTACTCAATTATAGACTGTGAGCAGGGAGGGGAAATGTGAGGAGAGCAGTGACATGTAGGAAATGCAAAATGGAAAGTAATGAAAGTAATTGCCTGCCCCGCCTCTATGCCTAAGGCAGCTGAAATATTTAAATGCATTTATAACAGGTATGGATGTTGTTACGCTCCACTTAAAATAAAGAGAAAGCCATGAAAAAAGAAGCCTAATATTGAGCATAAGTACAATTGCAGTTTTGCTGAAGTAAAAGTAAAGTTATGTGCACCTTGATGCTACACATTAAAAGTACTCAGTGTTGGACTGGCCTACTAGGAGACTAGGAATACTCCTGGTGGGTCCAGGTATCAGTGATCCTTCCTGCTTCTAACTACAGTATTATGGCTTATTTCATGGTTATTCCCTATTTATGTAAGGAAACACTGAGGCTAAACCAATGGAAGGATAATTTATAGTATGTGAAGAAAAGTGACTAGGATAATAAAGAGGCTGAGTGAAGACAGGAGGAAAAATTGTGTGGGGTGTGGGGCTATAGCCTAAGGTTTTTCTGAAGGGCCCCTGGCATCTCTGTCCAACACTAAAGATTATTGGGTCCAACCATGCTCCTTGTGCATCTGCATAATGTATTAAGCACCACTGCATTCATGCTGCCTCTTCTGATAAACTGTGCGCAAGTGCACCGATTGCAAGTAGGGAGCCCTGGAGGTACTGCCACCCTAGATGTGCAGAGCTTGCAGCTGGGTCTGCTTTCTCTGTTTAGGGGCCTGCTGGGGGGTTTGCAGGGGTGACCCAAAACATACTTTTTATGGATTGTGGTTGACCTGCTATTTTTACATGATGTCAGCTGGGCGAGGGGGACCTGGAAAAATTTGGGGGGGTTGCCGAATTGATCTAAGCAGCTATGTGCATCAATCTCCTCCCATGAAAGTTGCAATGGTTATCTTCTGGTACCCTGTGGTTACATACCTCCCAACTGTCCCTTTTTCGGAGGGACAGTCCCTCTTTGGACAGCTCAACCCGCAGTCCCTCATTTGTACTGGAAAATCCCTCTTTTCTCTGCACTGAACAGCCAGAAAAATAAACAAAGTTTCTCACTTAATTGGCTTTTAGCAGAGAGCCCAGAACACCTAACAGGTGCAAATAAGATACTTTGTAACAATTTTGAGACACAAAAACACAGTTTAGATAAGGAGAAATATTTTCAAACTTTCATAACCTACCAAATTTTGTAAAACAAACATGGTAATTCGGGGGTGTGGCCACAGAAAGGGTGTGGTCAAAAAAAATTGCTGCGCTACGTGCGGGGAATTTTTTTTTGTCCCTCTTTTTACTTTCAAAATGTTGGGAGGTATGTGGTTACAACTCTGCCTGTCCTCACTGGTGGGGGGTGTTTTCCTCAGTTATCAAGGTCAAGAGGATGAAGGTTACATGTTTTCCTTTCACAATTTGTCAACCCCATCCATTCTTCAAAACCCAGGAACAACAACAACAAATTGTAGTTTTAAAAACACCGACCCTTTAAATTTGAATAAATATAGCAAAAAATCCAATTAAACACATTGTTTATTTTTATCACTGTTTGATGTAACATAACTAAACACAATTGGTCTCATGTATAAAGTCCAGGAAGCAAGTACAACAACACCTCTAGCAACTGGGTTACAGCCTACCCCAGTCCGCCAGGGAAAAGTGGGTGCGCTCTCAGAAGTTAAATTGGTTTGCGCACGACCACATTCGGCTGCGCACGTGCGTCCTCGGTTGCGCACGTGCGTTCCTGGTTGCGCACGGTTACGCACGCGCGTCCCCGGTTGCGCACAGTTACGCACGCACTGATATGGCTGGGGCGAAGTGGCCGCCCGGGTTGCCTACAGCGCTTGGCTGGCCTGGCTCGGCACTGATCTCGTGAAATTTTGAATAATAGGCTACATAAATATAAAAGCTCAATCGATGACAGTAATATATTCCCTTACGCTGGTATTGAAATCAGTTCTTTCATTTCTTTTCTTGAAGAGCTCAGTTTGAACTGATAAGGCTTCACAGATAAATGGATTTGGATTTAATCTGATTGCTTTTATTGCGCACTGGTTACCCTGGTACTTTCCATCAATTTCACACTTTGCCTTTATTGCATTCTTTGAAGAGATCATAAACCCACAGACTGCACAATTCTAGAAATGTACATGAAAGTTACTTGTCACATAATGATAGATAACCCGAACTGCCTTGTTAACATCACATCATTTATCCCATTCCAGCAGATGTAGTGCAGGTATGTGACATCACTGGCAAATAATGGCAAATTCTCATTATGGTCTCACTGAGGCTTTGGAGGGAGGAATACTGTCTTCTCTAGTCTCTACTTCTAACACAGCAGTAAACAGCACACAGGGCAAAGCAGAATATGTTCTGTGAGCAGGGAGACAGATATACTGATAGATAAATTAATAGACACAAAGCTTGGTTGATACATAGATACAAAAGCGCTGCATAGATAGATAGATAGATAGATAGATTAGATTCAGATAGATGATAGATAGATAGATAGATAGATAGATTAGATAAAGATAGATAGATTAGATAAAGATGAATAGATAGATTAGATATAGATAGAACAAACTGTAGGACACTAAAGCTGATATATTACAGCAGTAGGGAAATGCAAGCATTAGGTGAAAGGGAAGGTGCTGCAGATCAGTAAAACAGTGCTGTGGATGTATATACTGTACTTGTGCTGGAGTAGTAACTGGTGCAAATTAACACCTTTTTGGTATGTAAGCAGGCTCACTGGAACTCAGAGCACACTCTGGATAATGATGCTGAAGTGCAAGGACATGGAAAGGTCTGCCTGACATTTATGAATGACCAGCTGCTAAGGGGGTGCTATTAGTACTGTACTCCCACGAAGAGCCTGAACTGGATTTTTTTTAAATCCTCCTTGGGAGACAAACTCAACTAAGCCATTGATGAAACAAAGAATCAATGCATGTCTTCTGATTCTGGGTATTTAACTAGAGACCTGTCCATGTTTCATTGATTCTTCATTTGCTGCTGTTGTTCACTGATTCCTACATCACAGCGGGGCCACAGGGATGCTGCAAACTCTGTGGGAGAGACTGTGTGCCTGGTGAAGAAACATCTTGTTACTTTTTTTTTTTTTTTCTAAATGGATTTATGTCCAGAAAACTTCCTTCCTTGAAGTGCATAACTTCATTTTCTGGCTGCTGTGCAGCATATGCTCAGAGCTCATTTTCACCCTATTCCGTCCAAGAGGTATGTATAATTCTAGCCTTACACCTTTAGAATGTACAGTAGCTGTTACAATAACAATGAGATAATGAATTGAAGTTAGTTAGATATAATGCATACCATGCTGTCAGACAGGGTAGGATTAGACCAACGAATGTCTCTCTTTATATTGATACACATTGTTTATTATAAGTTGGTTTAAGGCATTTTATTATTAATACTAAAGGACATAATTCCTGATGGTTAAATGATCGCAGCATATGCAAGCACTTATTAGGCATTTTATTGAAATGCAGTGAAGTTTAGTGTAGTGCCTAGCACTTAGGATCATTAATAGATCTGCTTCTGAACTTGCTTCTATAGTTACTTAGTTTATCCCTTTAGGATATTGGGAAGTTGTACAGGTATGGGACCTGTTATCCAGAATGCTTGGGACTTGGAGTTTTCTGTATCAGCAGTCTTTCGATAATTTGTATTTGCATACCTTAAGTCTACTAGAAAAAAAATCAATGAAACATGAAATAAACCCAATAGGGTTGTTTTGCCTTCAATAACGATTCATTATATATCAGTCGGGATCAAATACTGTTTTGTTATTACAGATAAAAAGCTAATTATTTTTAAAACTGTTTTCATTAATGTTATCATTAATTATTTCATTAAAATGGAGTTTATGAGAGATGGGCTTCCTGTAATTCAGAGCTTTCCGGATAACGGATCCTATACCTGCACTTCCACTCTATCAATGACTACAACAATGCTGTATTTGGCAATTATTTTACCTCTAGGCCAGTAATGATTAGACAGTGGCCCCCAGCTCTTATTGGCCTTCCAGCAATTGCAAGAGGATGCTGAGACCTGTAGTTCACTGATAGCTGGAGACCCCATTGTTGGTTTGTGTCCTAGAACTTGTTAATGAAGTGTGTGTGGTACAGCAAATATTTCTCCAGTGCCCCTGCTAACAATCTAAGAGAATAAATAGCTGTTTCATCAGCAAGGTGCTGCTTGCCTGTTAGCCTACCCTGCTATCACATGTCGTGATAAACGACCCTAGATCTTACACCAGCTTATTAAAGTTGTTTTTTTTTGTTACCTCTGTACCATTTAATGTAATTGAATGTATAGGGTTTTCGTAAACTTAAGATCTCATACATCTTTTGAGTATCCTAGAAGCAAATACATATTCCTAGATCTTATGCATACAACAGGACAGCCTGGAAATGGCTATTATAATTCTAAATGCTAAGGTTGGGGAGTACCATCTGCATTATTAATGCGCTTACGCTGTTCACTTCATCATCCCAGTTTAAAGTACCTTACTGTTGAAGGTTAACCTCCTTCAATGCTACTGTCCTACCATGTTGTGCAGAGAAAAATTAACTGTATTTAGGGTGCTTTGTCTGTCACATTCATTTTATCACATGCATATTCATACATTTCTGGTATATAGATAAATTAACCTGGCATTCTTTGTACTGAAGTCATAGCCACTCTAAAGGTGGCCATACACGGGCAGATAAAGCTGCCGATATTGGTCGTTTGGACCGATTTGACAGCTTATCTGCTCGTGTATGGGGGCTTCCGACGGGACTTCCCAATCGATATCTGGCCACGATATCGATCGGGAAGGTTGAACGATCCGTCGGAGCCCCTTGGCGCATCGTAATTCGAACGTTCGACCATACGATATAACCATGCAGTTAGTGGCATATCGGGGAAAGATGTCGCCAAACGAGCGGATCTTTGAGTCTTCACCATGATACCTCATCAATCACAAATGCTATACCATGTAATCATATTTCTCCCCCCCACACACACACACAAACATATATATATATATATATATATATATATGTATATATATATATATGTATACAGTATATAAATACAAACAGATGATCAGTTTCATCAACACAATTTACACTGACATCAACCGATTGAACATTATGCAAACAGATAGCACAGTAGACGAATATAATCTATAATAAAAGTGAGGGAGATATTTTGATACCTGTGAGTGTATGTCAATATCAATAGTGCAAGTAAAATGAATACTTTTCAAATGTCCTGGGAATAGGGAATGAATCATCTCCAGTAGAAATATAGACAGTAGAACCTTGACTGTACTGTTTTTCAAATGTAGTATGCATTGTAAGCAGAAACATCTTTTTTTTTCTTTTAAGGAACTTCATATGTCTACAAAAATGAATGTCACTAAAGAGACAGACACCATTACTTGCAACAATGTTCTATGGCTCAGCAGTTACTGTGCAATGGACCCAAACTCATCTTCTGCAGCTGAGGCCCAGAACCCTTTCCAGCTCCCCACGTTTTCTCCAGCCGCTAAGGCGCGTGTAATCATCACTTTTGTCATATTTGCCTTGTCGGCCTGCTGCAATTTGGCAGTGGTGTGGGCCACCTCCAATACCAGCCACAAAAAGAGGTCTCATGTTCGGATCCTCATACTAAACCTCACGACAGCAGACCTACTGGTGACATTTATTGTCATGCCACTGGATGCCATTTGGAATATTACCGTGCAGTGGCAAGCGGGAGACATAGCCTGTCGGATACTTATGTTTCTAAAGCTCCTCTCTATGTACTCTTGTGCTTTTGTCACTGTGGTGATCAGTGTGGACAGGCAGTCTGCCATTTTAAACCCACTGGGCATCAGCGAGGCCAAGAAGAAGAACAAGATAATGCTGTCCTTGGCCTGGCTAATGAGCATTCTCCTATCACTGCCACAGGTAAAGACATTTCTTTAATACATTTGTAAATGGATTTCCACATTTTCTATCTAATCTTGCTTCTAAGCATGTGTTTCCTAACCCAAGAAAGTAGCATAATGTAATAACGTATGCTCAAGAAAATAGAAGGTGACACTCTGGTTAAACAGAAGGTGGTTTATTGCAACACGTCACAAGCCAAGATCACCTGATGCGTTTCGGCAGCAAGGCTTAGTAAGCCTATGATTAAGGGAGTTACTCCTGAAACGCGACAGGTGATGTTGGTTTGTGACCACCTTCTTTTTAACCGGAGTGCCGCCTTCTATCTTCTTGAGCATATCTTACTACAGTGGGAACGCTGGTGGCAGAGCACCCAGAATACTAAAATGAAGCTGCACTAAGGAGAGCACACAGGGGGTGAGTTTGGAGCAGCCTAATCTTTTTTCTATAATGTAATCAGGGCTGATCCTATCAAATGTGGGGCCCAATTGGGACCATGTTGGCGGGGCCCCTAGATAAAGTGTTGCTGGCTACTGACACAGCAAGTATTTAGGAAAATAAGGGCATACAGGCACAAAATAGAAAGGAAAGGGGCAGACAAGGTAAGAGAGTGAGAGGGATGAAATAGGGGCACATAATAGGGGCACACAGGGTAAGAGAGAGAGGGAGGAAATAGGAGAGTGGACTGGGCCAATTAGTTTGGGGCAGGCTGGGCCGATTCAGCTTGGGAGCAGGCTTGGTTGGATTGGGGGCAGGCAGGGCCTATCAAGGTTGGAGGAAAGCTGGGCCTATTAGAGTTGGGGGCAGGCTAGACCTATGGAGTTGGGGGATAGGCTGGCTTATCAGAGTTGAGGGTGGGCTGGACCTATGGATTTGGGGATGGGCTGGACTCTCAAAGTTGGGGGCAGGCCAGGCAGCATCATGTGCTGAGGGAAATATTATCTGGGCTGCCCTGTGGTGCGGGGCCCCCAGAGGTGCGGGGCCCAATTGGGCCCAATTGGTCCAATTGGCCTAAGGCCGGCCCTGAATGTAATAACAGGTGCAAAATGAACTCCTGGTCTATTAACATAAAATAACCAGATATCTGCTTGCTATGGGCTGGTTGAACTGGAGCAAACACATTTGCTTCTCTTTGCAACAGTTATTATTTAACATCCAAAATCCTTTACAGCTGGACTTGAACAAGATTTATATTTATGCTACAAATGGGATCAAAATCAATGTATTATTGCAATCTGCATATGGACAGGTCTACTTCAAGAATTAATTTTTAGCTGTGGGATAGATAGAAACACAACAGATTTTTATGGGGAAAAATAATAAAATTGACAAGGAGCAACCCTTTGTGAATAAAAATTTGCCTGTCGCAATGTAATATTCTTCGTTAAGCTTTTATTGCATTGCAAATCTTAATTGTGAACTGCGAACCTTTAACACCTGCTCTGGAGTTTCGTTAAATATTTTGTGGCAAAAAAAGGTTGTGCGATTGCAAATTTTTATTACATACACTTCGAACGTTTGCAAAAGCTATTTGGTTGCAAACTTTGCGCGGAAGTCGGTAAGGTCTCTAATCTGTCAAAAATAGCACCAACATGGTCACTAATGTTCACAAGCGTCACGGCGACCGTTTTTCGTGCTAGCAAAACATATTACATTCCCCCCTAAGTCTGGTGTTTTGAGTGTGGATAAATTAAATCTAAAATCATGAATGGATTCAGAATACCAGAGCAACAATTACTAAGGGATCAGCAGGGCAATGAGAAAAGAGCATTTTAGGTGAGTGCTGCAACTGGAATAGCTTTGCCTTGTCTGACAGTTACTAGATAGCTCTGAAGGTAACACTGTGATTTCACTTTGAGAGAAACTATGGCTTATTTATAAGACAACTTCAAATTCTCTTTAGCTGACTTTACCTTTTTATAAATGTGCAGAACAGTATAGTGGTATAAGTTCTTCAGCTTAGAGAAACTCAATGGGATCTGATACGCTATTCAACCATTTAAATCAAATAGATAGGCTCAATTTAAAAAATAGTCACTGTTCATGAAAAATGTTACAAAGTTTGCTTGGCTTTACCACACTTAAAACATTGGGCTTTCTACTGGCAAAATATAGAATTCCCTATAATTAACAGGTAAATGGAAAGAAGTGTGGTGTTGCAGAGTACTGGCCTGCAAGTATAATAAGGTGGGACACATAGGGTAAGTTAAAACAATGTAAAATGGCTCAGAGTGGCTTTATTAGCACATTTGCAATTTAAATTCATTATTCTATTATTTGTTTTAGATTTTATGATATTAGCAGTTCTTATGAAATGTATCCTGAGCGCCCTCTGCTGTTCAATTTGGGCTTTTACACAAATACAGCAATGACAAACACAAAGCATGTTCCTGTACAGTGTGACTAATTTATCAGGTATTTTGATTTAGACCACCAGTTATAGGTGTGTTCCATATTATTGTGCTTGGATAATATGTGTTGAGTGTACTTGGGTGTAGTTCTATATATCATATGTAATGCATACAAGGCTGAAATATGGGCAACCATGAACTTAAAATTTACTATGTTTCACCAAGGGTTGCTGTTGCTTTCAATGCTAAATTATAAATTCTCCAGGATATCTACTTTTCAAATGTTTTTCATATTTGTGGGTTAACTTGCTGTTAGTGAGAATGTGGAATCTGCATAATTCAGAATCTCATTCTCTATCTCTAAACAATACATATTTGGCATCGGTATGCTAATGTGTTTTCCAAATCAGGTGTACTGTTGTGCATATAAATAATATATGTGCATGTTTATTTCCCTACATTATCAAAAAAGTATTTTTTATACGTTTTCAAAGTGGAATTTTACAAAGTTTAGGTTGTCCTGAAAAAAAAATAGGTAAAAAAAACTTGTTTTACTTAGGAAATGCCCCTACAATACTCTGATCCTGTGTCAAGGTTAAAGCAATGCAAATCACAATATAAGAAGAGTAATTATTTTGAATTATATTTCTGTATAGAAAATATAGATAGAAGACACATAAATAGATATTTAAAAGATAAATAGGTACATGAGAGATGATAAATAGATTGACAGATGAAGCTGAAATTGTCCTTTAAGGTGAGTCTCAAGTAACCCCAAGTTGCAGTTGTATCTTTGCTTATCTTAAATTGTTACAAATGTAGTAAGTGCAGGTGCAAATGTAGTAAGTGCAGTGTTCTGGGCTCTCTGACAAAAAGCATTTTATTTTAATTTAGTTTCAGAAACATATCTTTTTCTAGTGTCAGGAGATCAAAGAGAAACTTGCGACTACGGGCTGAGCTGTCAAAATCAGGACTGTCCCTCAGAAAATGGGACATTTGGTTGGTATGAGATAGACAGATAGATAATAGATAGATAGATAGATAGATAGATAGATAGATAGATAGATAGATAGATAGATAGATAGATAGATAATAGATAGATAGATAATAGATAGATAGATAGATAGATAGATAGATAGATAGATAAATGATAGATAGATAGATAGATAGATAGATAGATAGATAGAGAGAGAGAGAGATGTTAGTCTATTATACATATTGGGTCTATGCAGGCATATTATAGGATTTGGTGTGTGAGTATATTATGAAACCCAGTATATGGACATATTACAGTCTTTGGCAGTATTTGACAAGTAGATAGATAGACAGATGATAGGTAGAAATATAGATAACTGATAGTTAGTCTTGATGGAGTTGGTTAGTTTAGATAGATAGATAGATAGATAGCTAGATGATAGATAGATAGATAGATAGATAGATAGATAGATGATAGATAGATAGATAGATAGATAGATAGATGATAGATAATTTTGTATTATTGATTTACAATGAGACTTTCTTGTACATTCATATAGGCTGTTGTCCTAGAATAGCTCTAATTTTTGGTGTGATATTCAAGCCCTTTCACCTCTGTGTTAACTCCAGTGTGTATAATTTGAATAGAAAATGAAATGCATGTTTAGAACTACAATAAAATTCAGAGAATACCGGTGACTCATGTGTTTCACCTTTCTCTCGATAGCTGTTTCTGTTTCATACAGTCACCATCACTGAGCCTCAAAATTTCACCCAATGTACCACCAGAGGCAGCTTTCAGGAGCACTGGCAAGAAACTGTCTACAACATGGTGAGCTTCATCTGCCTCTTCCTCCTCCCACTGCTGATCATGATTTCCTGCTACTCAAGAATTCTGATAGAGATCTCCAGGCGAATGAGCAAGGGAGCATGTGAGTTCTATGATTAGTTGTCGTTATGTTCATAATATATGTTCATCTTGATGCTACACACTAGAACCACACATGACCAATAAATCAACTCTTTTAGACCATGGAAACCTAAGTTGAATGGGCATCAGATTTTCAGTTGGAATGTTCATGACAATACCTTGTAGTCAGGTTACATGATGCCAGTACAGTTGACAAATCTTTTGACCAGGGTCAGACTGGGCTGGGAGGACACCAGGAAAAAAACCCAGCGGGCTCCACCGACCAAGACCCATTCCCAACAGCCACTTGACTCTTGTTGACATGGTGCACTACTCACTGATTCCTCCCCTGCCTCAATTATGGCTGGATAATAGATAGCGAAGTATGTGCTGGCAGAGGGGGTGGAAGGAGGTTGTGGCTTGGTGGGCAGTGGGGGTGGTGGAGAGGGGCGGGGTGCCATGGTCAGTGGTTTGTGGGCCTCTGATGCAGCAGCCCTGGTAGGACTAGACCTCCCCAGCTCGAAGCTGCTTTTGATTGTCCTGGAAATTGATGGGCCAGCTTTTTAAGGATTGGTCAGATCATCTGACTATATTTGGCCATACACTAAAAGATCCATCATTTAGCAAAGTTGTCAAATGAGCAGATATTTCCCTGATATGCCCACCTTGAGGGGGCATATCAGGGAAATGCAGCTGTCAAGACTAGAATTTGAAGTTTTCTAAAGTATTCAATTATTTCAAGTTATTTCTAGATACAAAACAGTGATTCTGTCAGATGTACCAAACACTTACCATTTTAATTGTTCCATGAACAATTATCTTGCAATGGGTTCATTTTAGTGATAATGATTTGGTGAGGAATTAAAGCTCAGTGCTAACCATTTTCTCTCCTGATTTTTGCTCTCATCTCCATAAGTCTCTCTACTCATTAACTTCATTTTCCTTTCTCAGTAATCTCATCCTCCATTATTTTAATATGCACTTTTCCTGCACTTTGTGCTGCGTTTATTCAACCCCTAGTCACATTTCTTGTTTTTACCTTGCTGTTTGTGAGATTTAGCTATTTTATATCATTTGAAGCCATAGTAGATAACTGGGAGACCTAGATTGTGTTTCCCTGAACAGTGTGCACAGTTGGTTCCTTCCATATTACTGATTGTTTTACGGCATTCTTGTGTGGTTCAATATACAAATGCTTGTGTGGTCAAAGACAAACTTTAAGTATATGACTGGGATTTGATGGTGGCCCCATGTTTAATGGTTGCTTGAACAGGCACTTGTGCCCCTTTATTCCTCATTGTGCTTAATCTTATTGTCTGGTTGATCCAACTATACATGTACACTATTCCACACTGATGCCCTTCATGGCTTTGTGGGTCTTTGTCATGGACACACAATTGCACAGCTATGCGAAATAAGCCAGATGAGCCTGGTGAATGCTTCCCCAACACGTATTATAATTTTCCCCATTAAAAATTATTTTTGCAAAAGTTTTTTTAAATATTTGCCAAAAAGTTTGTTATATCTTTAATATCATTTTCCCGTTACAGCAAAACGGGGGAGCACTCTGTCAGTCAGGAAAACATTATTTAATAGTAATTCAATGCTTAATACAATGAAATGTGTATAAGATAAAAAATATAGAGCCTTTCGGAGAGAGATTGCATTACAGCAGACATTTTCAAGTATGTGCATGGAATACAATGGCAAACATTCAGGTGCAGATCCATTATTTAGCATTGACAGACATGGCCAGGTCAGGAAAATGATACTGAATGAAGAAGAAAATAAGTTATCAGCTAGATGGTAATGTAATAGGTAGTCATTTTTTTTCTTGGTCTGAATGGGACAAGGTACTCTGTGTATTCATTACCTAGTGCTTTTAGCTCTCCTTGAAAATCTGGGGTGAACATTTTACATAAGGTATTTCAGGTGATATGCTAATGTGAGAATACTATAGATGGTAGCCGCACCTTCTAACCTGTTGTTTTTCTTTTTAAGGGTTGCCCCTCACACCGAGAGTTTAAAAGCAACTTGACTTGGATGTGCTGACCACTCCTATGTAAATATTTGGTTTGGTGCTCAAAGGAGAGACAGAAAGCGGAGTATATAACGTCGCACAATCCAGAATTACCCCTGTGTCAAACAATGTGTCTGCCTGCCTGAAACGATCAACTTGTGTTGAAATAAATAAATGAATGAATTATTAAATTCGTGTTGTGCTTCTGTGATTGACAAAACTAATTAGTTAAAGTGCATTGATTAAACAGTTCATAGTGAATAAATATTTAAAGTGCTTGGTGCTAGGTTGTGAACAAGGGAATGTACTTGAACCTGCGACTTAGACTAATATAAGAGACATGATAAAAAGTAACTTTTATTTCATAAACTAAAAATTCATTGATAGAGAAGAAGTTGATTGTTAAAACCACTAAAAACAA
This sequence comes from Xenopus petersii, assembly GCA_038501925.1. Classification (NCBI taxonomy): domain Eukaryota; kingdom Metazoa; phylum Chordata; class Amphibia; order Anura; family Pipidae; genus Xenopus; species Xenopus petersii. The sequence goes on from CM076677.1 coordinate 91,017,087, forward strand.
GTAAAATTCAGGGTGGAAATCGGATCTAAATTGGGTGTAAACAAGGGGTAACAGTGAATATATTCCTTTAAACTGTTCCCTATAGATCTTGCAGCACCCGTTTCCCTATACTGGCTGATTAGTAGTATGGGAGTACGTTAAGGATAAATTAGCACTGTTGCAGTGATCTCCAAAAACAACTGAGCGAAGGTAAATGGGGATTGGGGGTTGTGGGGAGGTGCCCCTTATGTAGACAAGCGTAATGTGCCAGCCACTGTGCAATGTGATGTGCGCAAAGTTTAACTAACACTGTGTCCTCTCAGAGGCACCTAACGGGTTGTGGCCTATTCCCTAGACACTACAAACGCGACACATCTCACTGACAGAACCGTTGAACAGGACGTTCTGAGGATAGGTTCCCCCACCCAGAATTGAACATCCGATCCTTTCCCCCTAATCCTCAGCTTAGCCGCAATTCAGCGGTTTAAAAAATAATTGGGAACTATAAGGAATCTTACTAAGCACGCAGTGGGTCTGAGGATTAGGGGGAAAGGATCGGATGTTCAATTCTGGGTGGGGGAACCTATCCTCAGAACGTCCTGTTCAACGGTTCTGTCAGTGAGATGTGTCGCGTTTGTAGTGTCTAGGGAATAGGCCACAACCCGTTAGGTGCCTCTGAGAGGACACAGTGTTAGTTAAACTTTGCGCACATCACATTGCACAGTGGCTGGCACATTACGCTTGTCTACATAAGGGGCACCTCCCCACAACCCCCAATCCCCATTTACCTTCGCTCAGTTGTTTTTGGAGATCACTGCAACAGTGCTAATTTATCCTTAACGTACTCCCATACTACTAATCAGCCAGTATAGGGAAACGGGTGCTGCAAGATCTATAGGGAACAGTTTAAAGGAATATATTCACTGTTACCCCTTGTTTACACCCAATTTAGATCCGATTTCCACCCTGAATTTTACTTGTTTTTAGTGGTTTTAACAATCAACTTCTTCTCTATCAATGAATTTTTAGTTTATGAAATAAAAGTTACTTTTTATCATGTCTCTTATATTAGTCTAAGTCGCAGGTTCAAGTACATTCCCTTGTTCACAACCTAGCACCAAGCACTTTAAATATTTATTCACTATGAACTGTTTAATCAATGCACTTTAACTAATTAGTTTTGTCAATCACAGAAGCACAACACGAATTTAATAATTCATTCATTTATTTATTTCAACACAAGTTGATCGTTTCAGGCAGGCAGACACATTGTTTGACACAGGGGTAATTCTGGATTGTGCGACGTTATATACTCCGCTTTCTGTCTCTCCTTTGAGCACCAAACCAAAGATATGCTAATGTGACATTTTCCCACTCATATATATATATATATATATATATATATATGTCATTCTCACATATACTGTAATATAATTTGGCTGTTATAGCTGATTCATGTTAAATTGCTTTTCACAGTTATTATTAGCTGCTTAACTATCTTCTACAGCCCAATGAAACATGTATTTTGCACAACTGTGCTTAAATCACCACACCCAAGAGATTTATTTCTGCTACATTCAAAAGCACAGTTTTAAATGTTTTGTTGTACTGGTATTTTATACCTTGCTGGAATGGACAGAATAACCCTTGTATTGATTTAAATTAGAATTGTCTGAAAGGATCTGGGGAATTTTCAAGACAAGCAATCAGCATCTGAAAAGAATCCATTTCACCAGTGATAATTTCTGTGAAAGTGCTTTAGGAATTTGCAATTCAAACAAATAGAGGGGCAATTTCAAGAGTTTTCTTGCCCATCCAATGAGAACTTAGGCTTAAAGGAACAGTAACACCAAAAAACAAAAGCATTTTAAAGAAATTAAAATATAATGTACTGTTGCCCCGCATTGGTAAAAGTTATGTGTTTGCTTTAGAAAGACTATTATAGTTTATATGAACAGGCTGCTGTGTAGCCATGGGGGACAGCCATTGAGGCTGAAAAAGGAGAAAAGGCACAGGTTACTTAGCAGATAACAGATAAGCTCTGTTATAGAATGCAACTGTATTCTGCAGAATACATCTGTTATCTGCTATGTAACTGGAGATTTGAATGGCTGCCCCCATGGCTTCACAGCACCTTGTTTATATAAACTATAGTAGTCTTTCTGAAGGAAACACAAGTTTCACCATTGCAGAGCAACAGTACATTACATTTTAATTATAATAAAGCACTGTATGTATGTAGGTTGGAGTTGCCTGTTTGTGCTCTTAAAAGGGACTGATGAAGTACACCTGATACATGGCTGCACAAATTTTCTGCAAAAATAATCTTTCAGCAATGTCCCTATTTTAAGGGGCATGTTGGAAAGTATGAAGCCCATTGTGGGACTGGGATGCCAGGGGCCCAGCACAAAATCTTTAAATACAGGTCCACTCTTTCACATTATCTTTCCTATTCAGCTTCTTTATTCTTTATATATTACACTATTTTCCCATTCTTCTTTTTATTGTTATGGGTAAATGGACATAAAAGTTCTAATGGTGAGCATGAGTTTTTCATCCACCTGTGATGAAGCTATTTGACTTGATCACCAGATAGAATGGTTTATTAGTCACTGACATAAAAACAAAAATTCAGTGCCTATTTTATATTTCCCAGCATGTCCAACAGAATTTCTTTGATTCTAAACAGATCCTAATTGGACTTTTGTGTTGGCAATATTAGGTTTACTGGGTGCAGCTTATGAGATCATTATTTAAAAATTACTTTCCAACCTATAATCATTCTATATAAGGAGTCACATCATGTCCATATTCACATCATTTTTATTGTATGCAATGTGTTATATGATACCTCTAATGTGTTGCATATTACCTGTAATTTCTTTCCATTTCAGTATCTTCAAAGGAAGTTTATCTTCGGCGTTCTAAGAACAACATCCCCAAAGCTCGCATGAGAACACTAAAGATGAGCATTGTTATCGTCAGTTCATTCATAATCTGTTGGACACCCTACTATCTATTGGGCTTATGGTACTGGTTTTATCCTAAGGCAATGGAGGAAAAGGTTTCACAGTCTATAACCCACATTCTTTTTATCTTTGGCCTGGTGAATGCTTGCTTGGATCCTATTACTTATGGACTATTCACCATACATTTTCGGAAAGGCATTCATCGCTACTATAGAGGTGGTAGGCCCTCAGACTTTGATTCCAGTTCTTCTGTAACTGGGTCTTTCCGTTGCTCAATGTCCTCATTTCGTGCTAAGAAGATCGTTTTGAACCAGGAATTACAAGTAATGCAGGGCTTCAATGGCTCGTCAAATAACTCGGTGTTCAGGACAAATGGACTGAACAGTAGTTGTTTATAAGATAATGGACAAATGGACAGCAGTAACTTGTTTTCATATAGAGAAGCACTATATACTTCATTTATTTGTACATTTCCCAATTTCTGCGGCATGTCTGTTTAAGCACCTTTATTGCAGACCCTTTTTTAAATTATGGAGGTGCACCTTTTTCCCATCTTGTGCTATGATTTTTTGAAGTAGTTGCAATGCAAGGTGCAATATACTAATTTGTCCTGATCTCTGAGGCAGATCCTTAGGTTGATTTGGCAACATTCATGGTAGGCTAATAGAACAGATTATTGGTCAGCAATTCCGATTCGAAAATCAAACAGTTTGAGGCCCACACTTGGATCAGTAGTGTGATTATTTAACTCTAGTTAAATGTATGGCCTAAAACATGAATGGAGATTGTAAATGGGTATATGTAACTTATTGTTAAAGATATAGATATGTGGGGGTTTTCTTTTTTAAAAAAAGTATTACAATAAGCAGATATTCATATTAAAGGGCAGTTTGCTAACCCCTTTGAAGGCAGATATTATAATTAAAGATGAATGCATGTCATTGTATGCATCCGTGTGCTTGCATATATTGCTTATAAATATATATCATATATATTAATATATATATAATCCATCCAAAAGTCGGCACTCTCGAAAATCAAAATAACTTGCCTGGGTGCAGTATCAAAAATCAAAGTAATAGTCCATCGGATAGAAACCGCACTCACAGGTCTTAAGTATTTTTTTCAAAATTTAATTTATCATATTGGCGGCTGACGTTTCGGCCTAGTCCTAGGCCTTTCTCAAAGTGAAAAATGCTTAATGAACATCCCATATATACAGGGAATGGCGGGAAAACAGCTGATGTCACAATGATGTATCCCCCTCGTCACCACTGGGCAACTCCATAGAAACATAACATAATAAACGCATAGAGAACGAAGATATAATACTTATAACCTCAAACAATCAGATCCTTACATCAATACTTGTTACAAAACATCCAGATAAAAACAGGATAAAAACAAAATACAATGTAACTTTGTTATCTTAATATGTAGCATGTAGCAAATTCTCCCACTTATAAAGGTAACAAAATTGTTGCAGTTACTAAAGTATCATTCTTTGAGTTAGGTTTTGAGGTGGCTCAAAAAACTATACGGCCAGATCGGTCTAAAGGACCGATATCGGCAACTTTAATCCATGGATGACCACTTTTAGATATAGAAAGATTTCACTTGCAAGAAAAGAGTAGATAGTAGCTACAAGGGAGTGCACAAGAGGAAGGAGAGCGAGAGGGACATACATGAAGAAATGAAACTGACAACAAGAAAATTCAATAAGAGAAACGGAACAGCTAGTGAAGCAGAATAGGGGAGAACAAAAAAAAGTGAACAGAGAGAAGATGACAATGAAGAAAGCAGTGAGGTAATGGGGGAAATTTACTAAAGGGTGAAGTGACTAATGCTGGCGAAAATTCGCTAAGATTGAGATTTAACTGAACGTTACCAGACTTGCTTTCGCCAGCTCAGACCAGGCGAAGTGCAATAGAGTCAAAAAAATATATACTTTTTACGGGGTGATAGGCTGCAAAAGATCTTAATTTTTTTGGCGGTATCCGGCTTCCCCCCTACATTTCCTAACATATGGCATTTAAACTATACAGTGGGCTCATGTTTAGGGCAATATAACAACTCTAGTTTATTGTGTAGTGTAATTCATTGGCTAACTTCCCACCGTATGCAAATTAACCAACACTATGGCAACTTCGCTTTTGATTGCCACAGTAACGCTAGCACAACTTTGCTTTGCTTGCCGCAGTAACGCTAGCCCAACTTCACCAGTGTTCAACGCCCTGGACGAAAAAGGAGTTTAGTGAATTAGCGTTGTCCTGGCGACTCTTCACCTGTCGAAGTGTTGCGATGTCAGTGAAGCCGACGCTGGTGCAATTTCGAAGGTAAGTAAATTTGCCCCAATGAGTGTGAAAATAAAAAAGGCAATAGAGGTGTAAGGCAAAATAATAATTAATGGCTAAAGAGACAGAAAAGTGAGGAGTCAACATAAAAAAGGGGGAAGAAAACAAATATATATTTAAAATGGGCTAAAGGGTTAGATATAAAACTGCATATGTAAAATACATTTAAAAAATTAAAGGGGACATGTTGTATAAAACAAGAATGTGCCATTCTGTTATGCATCTCTAGCTATAGAGGAAATGGGCTTTTAAAAGTTGTGCTTGATACAAAATGTTCCTCAAAATCATAATTGCATCTCCCAGCCACTCTACTTGGGGAACACTGCTCTACTTCATACTAAAAATTAACTGAAAGGCTTCAAAGTAGTATTTCAAAATTTTACTCTCCATTTCTAGCAAGTATACCTGGCATCAAGTAAATAAAAGACGTAATTTAAAAGGAAAGAATATGAGCTGATGGAGGTTAAGAACTGAATGAAATATCAGCATTTGGTTCTTTTCAGCATACAATAATCTGATGCCTGCCGAAATGTCCTACAGTCTGCATGAGCACACAACTACATTATTTCATTGTGTACTCCCCCTTTAAATGACTTTGTAAATTGGTTTTATAAACGGTTGCAATGTCAGATAGCACATCCGACATTTATTTATCTCATATATAAACAAATGTCCAGATTCATTGGGGAATCACTTACATACAATACAAGGTCTTGCTCCCCCAGTAAAGTCTAAGTAAGTCCTTAGGGAAATGCAAACATAAATATGCTTCTCTAAAAAGTCAATAAAACTAATCAGGCAGCATTCTTATCTCAAATGATTACAGAGTTTCTTTGAGGTACAAATGTGCTGGGGTTTACACTACTGGAAGTACCCATTTAATTCATTTTAATATCTATTTTCACAAACTCATATTATCCGATACAGAGGGTTGAGCATTCCTAGTTCATTAATCATGTTTTTGGATCTAGATGTTTTTATTCAAAATTATTTAGAGGAATTGTCAAATTTATAGCTCAGTCATGTTAATGACTAAGATGAAGATTGGGCTTTGTGGGGTGCTTCTACTTCGTACCTATTTACTTTAAAAAGGCGCATATTTGAATTCAGTGTATGAAAGTATACAAACAGACTTTATGAGTAAGCAGCACAACAACACGTAAGAGTGCAGCATAGCTCAGGCTGCAAACAGGGGAACTGAATTTAAAGCAATTGTTGGTTTCATGCAGTGACAGTGCAAATATGCTTCAGCACAGCAAACAATCAGTAACTAGATCTAGACCAGAGCTGCCTGACCTACATGGTACTGAATTTTCAAAGATTACATAATCAAGGGCTAAAAGCTAACCATAAAATAACTTTTACAATACCACTGAATCAGCAGGGGTTATCATGTAGAGGGTGCACTTTTCTAGCTTATGTGTGTCCTAATTATTTACATTGTAGTCAATTCAGGTCGCACTCACTTATCCGCACACTTGATTCTCGGGTGTACTTTCCTTCCACACGTGTAAATACTTGTTAGAGAATGACTCCAAATAAAAACTCCTTTATTTTTCATAAGCAGGTCAACAAAGAGGCCTTTGACAGGCCAGCAGGCTTAACAAAGAGCCGTGCAAGCTTGAAACGTTGGTCTGACTTTGTTGCCCTGCTAATAAAACATAAAGGCGTTTTTATTTGGAGTGCTGCCCATCTAAATCTCCTAATTATTTACATACAAATTCCCTTTCTGTCATTTCTTACAAGAATCACCCAAAGTCATTATTTTTGTCATTTTTTCTCATTTGTGCTCTTCTATGCACTTCCCATTTTACTTTCGTTTTTTCCACTTTTCCCCTTGCCCTTGTTGCCCATTCACCTCTCATTTCTGTTCAGCCTCTCACAGGGGCTCATTTATAAACTTTGCGTAGGGCAGATTGATTCGCACAGTGAATATATTTGCCATGCGCATGGTTATATTTATAAAGCTGAATAAGTTAAATACATTTTTTTCGCAATGTGAGTGTCTATAAGAGCTTTTTACTGTTTCAATAGTTTTTGTTGGATTTTTCAAAGATAATTTTTAATCATTCAAAAAGAAAGGTGTATTAAAGTGAAATTAGTAATATTTTTTACATAAAAGTTAGAATTATATTGATAAGTTACAGCAACAGTAGCAAATAATGTTGATACAGACAATAAAGATATATGCAATAAGAACAATAATAATCCAATATCAACATCCGCATTAGTATTATAGTAACTTCAACATTAATGATTATGCCAAACATAGATTTGACATAGATATCTAATATTCAGGTTACTAACCACTACATTCCTTATAAGAGCTTTTTAACGATGTCAAAAATGGCAAATGGCATTTCAATTACGCCACAACTATGGTGGAGGAGAAAATATTTGCAAAACAGTTTTGCAAATTGCGAATTTAAGTTACTGTCAACGCTATTTTCACACACAACAACCTCGCACAGTGGGCGCACTCAAGCAAACACGTGTCTTGCCATTTGCGGAAATTTATTTACAATGCGATTTGCAAAAACCGGAAAGATGGGCAGAGCAGTGCAATATATTAGCATTCAGGAAAAAGCATGTGCAGTACAACCATTTGTGAATAAATATGCGATTCATGACCCCCACCGTCTACTTTGTCACATCCCTTTACCTGCATTATGCCTTCTTTCTTCATGCACTGTTCTTATTAGGTCCCAAAACATATTTGCAAACTATTCTTGCACTGCAGCCTTCTGCTTTGATAAGGGGCTGCCTCTAACTGTACTCTAATTGGCACTATATTTCAATCTAAACTATTTATTAGGATATAGCTTGGGACAGCTGTTTGTTAGAAAGAAATTCTAAAGTTTTTTTGAAAAGAATTGCTATAAAGGGAAATGCAAGAAGCCAGGCTCACAAGACCTTACAAGCTAGGACTCCGGGATGCTGCCTGCTGGCTGCACTGCTGTATACAAACTATGGAAGATTATTATAGGCTATTCCACCATGTTAAATGAACAGTAACATCAAACATTAAAAGCATTGTTGTGCTGCACTGGTTAAACTGGTGTATATAAACAAGCTGCTGTGTAGCCATGGGGGTAGCCATTCAAAGATGAAAAAGGAGAAAGGGCACAGTATACACAGTAGAAAACAGATAAACTCTGTAGTATACAATGGGATTCTTTACTATTTATCGGTTATCTACTGTGTATCCTGTGCTTGAATGGCTACCCCCATTGCTACACGGCACCTTGTTTATATAAACTATAGTTGTGTTTCTGAAGTAAACACGCCCATTTTCCCAGTACACGGCAACAGTACATTATATTATCATTCCATTAAAACACTTTCATTTTTTTGGTGTAACTGTTCCTATAAGTCTATGTAGGACATTTTAGTATTTTTTGGAACCCAGAGCAAAACAGCCTGTGTGTGTCGTAAATCTGAATCCTTTCAGATGTTGTTTTGCTACAACTTCAGCTGTCAGTGGCTGTTTGCAGACACACTTGAACAACACTTGAAGGTCTGTTAGTTTGCCAACACAGATATGAAGCTTAATAATTGCCATCTTACTTTACTGCACAATCACTCTCCAACAGCCAGAATCTTTTCAAAAAATTTGAATTTGATTTAAGAGATTTATTATACTCTGGCACTTTAAGAACTCAAATTTGACTATTCACACCTAAAACCTGCTGAATTGCTGTTTAAGTCAATGGGAGACACTCAGGGATCAATTTGGAGTTGGTTGCAGCCTTCCTGAGAAAAAAACATGAATCAAGTTTTTAAAATCAATTCGAATTTGATTCAAGTTTTCGGGTCGATCATATCCACCCAAATTTGATTTCTATAATACATTTTTGGGCGTTTATGGAAGTTTTAAAAAAAAACTCACATGAATTCAAGCTTTGATAAATGTGCCTCTAAATTTTAGGTAATGGTTAATCTTTTTACAATACCTGATAAGGTCTATCATCCAACATTATTTGTGGCATCTTTATCTCATGCAATATATTCATTTAAAGGAAAACAAATGTTTCCATGCATTTAAAATAGAAAAATCACAACTTCTTTTGAATCTTCATGGAGACATTGCCAGACGCCCACTGGTATCTGCTGGAAACTCAATTACTGAGCAAATCTTGCTGTCATCTTTCCGCCTCTGTTTTATCTTTCTTTGATTGTGTTCTCCTTGTAAGCAGTAGCTACCATCATAATTCTTCGCTATTTTGAGATTAAACTGGCAATTCTCCATAAACCATAACAAATGTCCTTTGTAGATATAATGGAGTCCAGCACATTAGGGAATAATATGATTAAGAACAAGTTTCATGCACTGTTTCCGGCCACACGTTTTCTTGACATTTATAACTTTCTTCTACAGTGACACCACAAAACACCCATATCAAGCAATTATAACTTTTTGATATATAAATTGCTTTAACTGAACACTCTGTATCTTCCATACAAGCCCAGGAGACAAAGCTCCCTTCTACACATGTTCTTGCTTGGGAAAAATGATTACATTTTATTGAAGGTTGAATTTGGTGACATGTTCTTTTGTTCACTTACAAGATCTTAGTAAATATAATCTGAATAAAGTTGTAGTGATCATTATAACCTGCTTAAATCAAGTAAAAAAGATTATATTCTTATAATAATAATGATAATATGGGAACCATTGCATTACTCATTAGTGGTCACACACCTTTAATCAGGGGTGCTGCTGCTATGAGTTGAGAAATTTGACTCAGACAGCAGCAAATAGCCACTCCTGGTAACTTTAATAGCTGAATTTCTGGTCATTAAACTGGAAATTTGGCTCTTCTAGTGCAGAGAGCCCAATTGCACTCCCTGAACTAGTGATGCGGCCCCCCTGGACCCACTACTGTGCAAAAAAGGTAAGTGGGGCGGGGGCACCATAACATGAGCTTCCTCAGGCGACAAGAGGCAAAGAATCACCCCTGCCTTTAATAAGCAACACATCATTATCATCATTATTTATGTAAATATGTTTAGAATTTAAAATAATATCTGTAAGAATCAGTGCTGCATAATATGTTGGCGCTCTATGAATACATGTTATTAATAATAATAATAATAATAATAATAATAACAACCCTGTGATATATATATATATATATATATATATATAGTTTGGCTGATTTAATGTGCTAGTTGGATGTATTACCACTGTGATTATTCCATGTGATATAAATCACATGGAATCACTTTAGTGTCGTTTCAGCATGATTTCATCACTACTGCGTTGAATTTATGGATCTTTAGTGACCTGTCAGGTGCATTTATTCTCACCAACTCGCTCTGGAAGAGAAAAAGACAACCTAATCTATTGTTAGATTGCCAGAACATCATTCAGTTAGAGTGACACTTGGAATACCTCATATCTGGCCAAGACTAAGGGGGTGATTTATGAAAATTCATAGAATGTTTGTTTCTCTGAATTGTACTTTTTAGCACAAACAAACGCATGTTTTCATATAGTTAATTAATCCATGAGCTCTGTTGCTCTCAGTTCCGTGCACTTTCAGGGGTAATCAAATATGCAGGGGGGAAGCAATGAGGGGGGGGACTATGTAGGGTAGTGGGTATGGGTTTTTATTATTGGGGGGTATGTTCTCCTTTAAGACCAAGGGCACACTGAGCTGTGACTTTACCTGCATTTTCTCTGCCAATCTGCTTCCATCTGCTCCTTTGTGTAGCTGCACTGAGAAAGTACATAATTTTGTGTTTTCATGTCAAAATCCACTCTGTATATCTGCACACAGGCCTTTTCAACATCAGTTGCATTTGCCACATGATATGCCGACAGTGTCCATATGACAGAATTGGTGCTGTAACATTTTCTTTGTGTGGTCTTGATTATTCTCAGAAATATTGCAGGTCAACAACATATATATATATATATATATATATATATATATATATATATATATATATATATATATAAAAGACAAGTATTTAGCAGCACTCACTGTATCCTCAGCTTAACAAGTGTGGTTGGTGCAGCGCCTTTGGGGAAACTTCCGTGGGCTTCCCATACATATACAAAGTAGACAAGAAAAAAGGCAGCACTCGTTGTATCAAAAAGTGAAAAAAGTGTATTTAAGATCAAAGTTCATTACATGACCTGTTAGTGGCAGAACATCTCTCCGCCTGCGACGTTTCGGGCCTGCAGCGTGCCCTTTCTCAAGCATAACAGGATAATGTCAGTAACACATGCCAAACATTTAAACATCTCAACAGGAAATGACATCAGGCTCATTAGCTATCAGCATTTTTAACCCATTCTCTGCCATCTCTGTTGTTAAGTGAAGTCATAAGCAATTCACCTTTGGGAATTCAAAAATCAAATCTAGCACACCTACTTTATGTCATGCTGTTACATTGTATCACAGAAATAAGTACAGATCATAGTCCCTATTTAACCTGGATGGTGCCAGTGTCTCCAATCTGTGAATCCACCACACCTCCCTTTGCTTTAATTTTAATTCCCTGTTGCCTCCAAATTTAAGGGGTGGAATTCCCTCCAGAACCATATATTTCAATTGGTCTGCTTCATGGCCAGCCTCAAGAAAATGTTTGGAGACAGGCAGTCTCATGTTTCCCAGATTGATAGAGGATTTGTGTTGAGATATGCATGACTTGACCATCTGTGTGGTTTCCCCAATGTATATGAGACCACACGGACAGGTCAACGCATATATCACATATTTGTACACACAAGTAAAATGTCCTCTCAATGATATCTTTTCACCTATACTGGGGTGTATAAAAGCTTCTCCTTTAATGACATGTGAACATTGCACACATCCTAAACAGGGATACATCCCTAGTTTTCTCCTTCCTAGGAAGGTATCCCTCCGCTTATATTGCGTTTTAACCTCAGACGAAGTAACCATACCACCGATAGTTTTACCCCTTCTGTATGACATAACCGGAGGAGCCACAAATTCTCCTATTTGGATGCTTTACTTAGAATGTGCCAATGTCGGCGTAGGACTTTCCCTATGCTGTCACTGGAATTACTAAATTCAGATACAAACGGGATACGTTTGTTGGCCGAATCCGTATTCTTCCTGCCTGTCTGCTGCGTTCCATTATTAGCAATCTTCTTTTGTGCCGTTTGAAGCACTTTCCCAGGGTATCCCCTATCCGTAAATCTTTTACACATTAATTGACGTTGTCTCGCCCTTTCTTCTGTATTGCTGACAATTTTGTCAACCCTCATCAATTGACTAATCGGTATGGAATTTTTTGTGTGTGGTGGATGGTTGCTATAGAAATGGAGAATCTGGTTGCGGTCGGTGGGTTTTTTATATACTGATGTCTCTACCCCATTAGTGGAATTCCTATAAACAAGCACATCCAAGAATTGTATCTTCTCAAAATCATAAGACAATGTGAATGAAATGGACGGATGCATTGTTTGCAGAAAACCGTGAAACCGCGACAGGGACTCAGCGTCACCCCGCCACAGCAAGAAAATATCGTCAATGTAGCGACACCATGCAACAGCGTGCCTGGTGTAGTCCACATTGCAATATACATACTGATCTTCACGTTTAGCCATAAAGGCATTTGCATATGACGGGGCGACGTTGGACCCCATCGCGGTTCCACGGAGCTGCAAATAAAACTGTTCTTTAAAGGTGAAGTAATTACATCTTAAAATAATGTTCAATGCCTCCAAAAAGAATTGTATATGTTTATCAGTGTAATTTGCCCTTTCCGCCAATAGCCATGCACATGCATCAACCCCCTCTCCATGGGGAATTGATGTGTACAAACTGGCCACATCCAATGTTATCTCGGGCAAAAATCTGTCCGCTGTTGAAGAATCCATATTAGCAATGGGATTGAACTTTTGCCCTGACACTAGCCCTGATCAATTCCAATTGGATATTGACTTGTATCGCTTTTTTCGAGCTTTGAGATTAAAAGTACATTTTTTTTGTTAACCCTACTAAAGATGATATTGTTGCAGGTTCTACGGATGCCCTTGATATTGGAATCTGGGGGTTATACAATAAGAGTCAATATGTTCCTCCGACTACTTATCCGGCAGTAGAGATGTATATTAAAAACATCCAGAAGAATATTAGAGAATTGGACTTTACAGGTACTGGTGGGTATAGGACCATATCTAATATTACTAAAGAACAGAGGCAGGCACTGGTTGGATTGGGCCAGAGAACTGACATAACTGTGAAACCCTCTGATAAAGGGGGCACCATAGTTATATTAGACACTAACTATTATGTCTCTGAGTTAGAGAAACAGCTATCGAATAAAGATGTTTATGAAATGTTACAATGTGACCCTTTACCATCCATTCAGAGAACGATTCAATGTTTATTGAATAAAATGTTTGATGATGGAGTAATTACATCTAATTCAAAGAAGTACTTAACAGTACAAAACCCAAAAGCCCCAAAAATTTACACTTTACCTAAAATCCACAAAGACCCGGTTTGTGCACCGGGTCGTCCAATAGTCTCCTCCACTGAATCTGTTTTCAATCCTTTGGCCATAATGTTGGATAAGGTCCTAGGTCCGGGAAGTTCCCTCGTACATCAAAGATACGGGGCACTTCCTGGAAAAATTACAAACCTTGAAAACAGAAATTATGGATGATGTACTACTGGCCAAATTGGATGTGGCCAGTTTGTACACATCAATTCCCCATGGAGAGGGGGTTGATGCATGTGCATGGCGGAAAGGGCAAATTACACTGATAAACATATACAATTCTTTTTGGAGGCATTGAACATTATTTTAAGATGTAATTACTTCACCTTTAAAGAACAGTTTTATTTGCAGCTCTGTGGAACCGCGATGGGGTCCAACGTCGCCCCGTCATATGCAAATGCCTTTATGGCTAAACGTGAAGATCAGTATGTATATTGCAATGTGGACTATACCAGGCACGCTGTTGCATGGTGTCGCTACATTGACGATATTTTCTTGCTGTGGCGGGGTGATGCTGAGTCCCTGTCGCGGTTTCACGGTTTTCTGCAAACAATGCATCCGTCCATTTCATTCACATTGTCTTATGATTTTGAGAAGATACAATTCTTGGATGTGCTTGTTTATAGGAATTCCACTAATGGGGTAGAGACATCAGTATATACAAAACCCACCGACCGCAACCAGATTCTCCATTTCTATAGCAATGGGGTGTGTGTATGGATGATGGGTTTTCATTTGGAGGGGTTGAACTTGATGGACTTTGTCTTTTTTCAACCCAATTTTAACTAACTATGTAACTATGTAACCATCCACCACACACAAAAAATTCCATACCGATTAGTCAATTGATGAGGGTTGACAAAATTGTCAGCAATACAGAAGAAAGGGCGAGACAACGTATAGGGGATACCCTGGGAAAGTGCTTCAAACGGCACAAAAGAAGATTGCTAATAATGGAACGCAGCAGACAGGCAGGAAGAATACGGATTCGGCCAACAAACGTATCGCGTTTGTATCTGAATTTAGTAATTCCAGTGACCGCATAGGGAAAGTCCTACGCCGACATTGGCACATTCTAAGTAAAGCATATCCCCAAATAGGAGAATTTGTGGCTCCTCCGGTTATGTCATACAGAAGGGGTAAAACTATCGGTGGTATGGTTACTTCGTCTGAGGTTAAAACGCAATATAAGCGGAGGGATACCTTCCTAGGAAGGAGAAAACTAGGGATGTATCCCTGTTTAGGATGTGTGCAATGTTCACATGTCATTAAAGGAGAAGCTTTTATACACCCCAGTACAGGTGAAAAGATATCATTGAGAGGACATTTTACTTGTGTGTCCAAATATGTGATATATGCGTTGACCTGTCCATGTGGTCTCATATACATTGGGGAAACCACACAGATGGTCAAGTCACGCATATCTCAACACAAATCCTCTATCAATCTGGGAAACATGAGACTGCCTGTCTCCAAACATTTTCTTGAGGCTGGCCATGAAGCAGACCAATTGAAATATATGGTTCTGGAGGGAATTCCACCCCTTAAATTTGGAGGCAACAGGGAATTAAAATTAAAGCAAAGGGAGGTGTGGTGGATTCACAGATTGAAGACAATGGCACCATCCGGGTTAAATAGGGACTATGATCTGTACTTATTTCTGTGATACAATGTAACAGCATGACATAAAGTAGGTGTGCTAGATTTGATTTTTGAATTCCCAAAGGTGAATTGCTTATGACTTCACTTAACAACAGAGATGGCAGAGAATGGGTTAAAAATGCTGATAGCTAATGAGCCTGATGTCATTTCCTGTTGAGATGTTTAAATGTTTGGCATGTGTTACTGACATTATCCTGTTATGCTTGAGAAAGGGCACGCTGCAGGCCCGAAACGTCGCAGGCGGAGAGATGTTCTGCCACTAACAGGTCATGTAATGAACTTTGATCTTAAATACACTTTTTTAACTTTTTGATACAACGAGTGCTGCCTTTTTTCTTGTCTACTTTGTATATATATATATATGCAATAGAATATGGTGACTGATTTATTTCTCTTATGCTGAGAGCTATACTGTTAGGGAGATGAACCTTAGCAGTTTGAAGCACCATGTCCTGATCAACATTCATTTTAGTAATAATGAAAGAATAAAATGTATAAGTACAGCAGTTCTAACTGTTTAGAGCTAAACAAAAACAACCAATTTTTCAAATGCAATATAATTTTTCATGATAAAGTAATCTTTGTTGAGGAGAAGAGAGTTGAGCATATCAGGGACTTAAATGAATTGCCGTTAATTACATTTGTATTCATGAGTATTCAAAAAAAAACAAGTGATCGCTCAGAATCAAAAAAACCTTAACACTATTGATGGATAGTGCAAAATCAAGGATAAAAACGTTTTTTTTTAAGAAATAACAAAGTATTAAAAGGGAAACCATCATATAGGTATCTATCAAATACAGAAACTCGCCTCAGGCGTCAGCAGCTCGCTACTTACCACAGGCTGCAAAAAAGCCATTCCTGGCAACTTTAAAGGAAAAGTAACAACAAAAAATGAAAGTGTTTTAAAGTAATAATATCATGTAGTGTTGCCCATGCACTGGTAAAACGGATCTGTTTTCTTCAGAAACGCTACTATTGTTCATATAAACAAGCTGCTGAGTAGCAATGGCGGAACTTGAAAAAAGTCTATATAGCACAGGATAAATAATGTATAACAGATAACATTATGTTCTACAGAACTTATCTGCTATAGGTAGGGTTGCCACCTTTTCTGAAAAAAAAATACCGGCCTTCCTATATATTTATCTTTTTTCCCTATTAATAACATTAGGATCAACCATAATTTTTACCAGCCAGATGGCAACCCTAGCTATCGGCGCTATAACTTGAGCCTTTTCTCTTTTGAATTGCTGCCCCAATGGCTTATTTATATAAACAATAGTAGTGTTTCTGAAGCAAACACAGCAGTTTTAGTAGTGTAGGGCAACACTGCATTATATTTTTATTACTTTAAAACAATTTAATTTTTTGATGTTACTGGTTCTTTAAAGGGCCAGTAACATAAATTTTTAAAAAAAAAAATTAGTTTCTTTTTAACAAAAAAATAACACCAATAACACCCCTTCTCCTATAGAAGGCAGGGAGAATAAATCAAGCACCGCACAATGGATCATCGCCCTGTCGCAGTTTCTGAAGAGGAGCACAAGCAAAGAATCGGTAAGTAATTTCTTAATAAAAACTTTGCAAATTAAAAGTGAAAATTGTCTTGGTGTTATTTTTTCGTTACAAAGAAACAATTTTTTTTAAAAAAATGTTTATGTTACTGGTCCTTTAAATCAGAATTTTGGCTCATCAGCAAGTGAGGGGTTACAGGATTATGAAAGATAGCTCATAGTACAAGTTGATCCAGGGACTGAATTGCTATCTTGGAGTCAGGAAGGAATTTTTCCCCCCTCTGAGGCAAAATGGAGAGGTTTAAAAAAGGGGATTTTTGCTTCCTATGGATCAGTTAGCAGTTAGGCAGGTTAAAACAAAGTTAAAAGGTTGAACTTGATGGATGTGTGTCTTTTTTTCAATCTAAATTACTATGTTACTATGTGTAATCTAAATACATACTGTAGGTCAACTCCAACTGTAAAGAGGAAAAGAAAGCAACAGCTTTGTCTGTTCTTACACAGACATAATCTCCTATCTTTCTGTAATTTATGTAAAAATACACTTTCCTAGTTTAAGGTTACTGTGACATTTTAGTGCACAGCTTTGTGAGTCAGGCTAAAAAAGAAGATAAAAAAGATTTTTATAGAGTTTGTTAACAGGGTTAATATTACAGGGTTAATAAAAAGAATTTTTGAACTCCACATCTCGTTTGCCAACTTCATTATCAGAATGATTTGAAAAACTGATATATTTTGAAAATGTTTGATTTATTAAATGAATAACAGCAGGTTTTGTCATCAAGAAGCTTTTCAGGCACTAATAGATCAACCAAGGGGTAGAGAAATAGAACGCCCAGGTAATTCAAGTTAAAAGATCACGTTAGGTAGGAAGCAAAAGATGAATAGCGAAGTTGGGAAAAGATCACAGCAATGGAAACAGTATCTGATTATTAGGTATTACATGTTATAAAATAGATTATAAAATCTAGTTATCTGTTGTTATACTTTGATATATGAGTAATAGATTAGCTCATAATTAAAATTCCCTAATCCAGCATAAAACTAATTTACAGGAATTAAAAGGTCTAGAAATTGGAGTAAAGCTAGTAAGGTTGCCCACAAGATCTATCATCTATCTATCTATCCAGGGTCAGACGTGGGGGCCTGGGGTCCACCATCACAGGGCCCCTCCTCCCGGTGGTCCCCCTGCCCACCTCCACGAACGTGCTGTGTGCGTGCACACAAAAGACGTGACGCACATGCGTAGACGTGACGCTCAGATATCTTTTCTGGGATAGCTGGAGGAGCAGGTCTTTGGCAGCTGGGGGAGCGGGTCTGTGCCAGCAGGGGCCCACTGGGTTTTTTCTTGGTGTCCCGTCGGCTCAGCCCAACCCTCTGTCTATCTATATGTATATGCATATACATGAGTTTACATGCAGTATACTGTATAATATCAAATATGTTGTATTCTACTTACTTTTAGGGTTCCCTCAGTACCCTGCATTAATTGCTGGTACACATTTTTGTCTAAAGCATTGTGCACAGATGTTACTTGCTTGCTGAACATTAGAAATTACTCCAGGCAGACTTCCCGCAGGCGCAGTTCGACCCTGTACTGAGGGATAAAAGTACATATATTGTGTTTATATGCATTTTTTAATGCAACTAAGTACATTTTTGACAGTGCCAAACACAATTTTTTATTGTATTGTCATTTGCACAAGAAAATGCAGAATATTCCATTTAAAAACTGCAATGAAATGCAACTCTGAGCAGTCATGGGAATTACCAGGCAGAATATAATGGAATCAAATAGCTAGTGAGTTTAGGTATGCTCTCAATTCGGCATCTCAAACGTGTCTCAGAACATGGGATATAACAATGGGTTAAATAGAAGAGTCGTGAAGCAGCATTTTAGATTAAGTGTAGAAGGGAAAAGCAAGTTTTATCCTATGTTACGTACATCCTATGATGGTAGAACTATATATAAGCAACTTTTGAGATATTGAACCTTGCTTGTCTATAGACGCTTCCATGTTTCATTTATCACTTATTGTACAGGCTTAATTAAACCAGATTATTATTGGCCTTTTTGTATGCAATTGCTGTGACCTGTAAAGTAAGACCTTGGGATGCCCTTATCAACACATCTATGGTGTGTAAGGCAAAGCTCTAAAAGCTCAATTCACATGGAAACATGGCAACTGACTTCTTGTTTGAGGACACACTGTGCACGTTCACCTCCACTTAATTAAACTTTATTTTACCTAATTCTGAAAAAGTCTGTTTGGAACTGTAACATCCTAGAATTGTTTTTAACTAATTCCCTAGATTGATGGAAAAAATAGATCTGTTCACCAAGTAAAAAAATATATAAATTCAGAATTTGCAAGGCTTTCGCTAATTAATAAACATAGAGCTTTGTTGACCTTTCATTAGACACCCTAAAATAGGCGTCCAAGACATAAAATAAAGCAATTATTCAATATAAAATAAAGTTAGTGTAACACTACTATGTAAAGAAGCAGAGTCGTTATATATGAGGAGAAGAATTCTTGAGCCCTGAATAAGGGATCTTTTCATAATTTGCATAACAGTACCTTAAGTCTGCTACAGCTCTGACTGCCTCCTGCATCCTCTACTCTACACGCATGAGCGCAGTATCACTGGTAGGGTCCTCTGCTCCCCGCTCCAGGTGTCCAGGCATGAGCTATAGATGTGGCTGGCAGCCCCTAAAAGTGTGCCGCACTAGGCATACATCCGGGCCTGATGTACTTAAATTTGTTTAAATATTACATAAGCTCAACTGTATGGTTTTGCTGCCAATATGGATTCATGCAGCTTATTTACCATCAAGTACAAGAAACTGTTTAATTATTGCACAAATTAGAATTCTTTGTGTATAATGGGAGATGGCCTTCCCATACTTTAGAGCTCTCTGGATAACTAGTTTCCAGATTAAGGGTCCCAAATCTATACTAGAAGAAGCCATCAGGCTCAAATGAATAGTAACATCAAATAAAAAAATTCAGTATTGCCCTGCACTGTTAAAACTGCTGTGTTTGCTTCAGAGACACTATTATTATTTATATAAATAAGCTGCTGTGTAGCAATGGGGGCAGCCATTCAAAGGAGAAAAGGCTCAGGTTACACAGCAGATAAGCTCTAGAGCATAATGGTGTTATCCGTTATCCACTAGTTAATATAGCCTTTTTTCAATTTCCGCCATTGCTACACAGCAGCTTGTTTATATGAACTATAGTAGTGTTTCTGAAGCAAACACACCAGTTTTACCAGTGCAGGGCAAAAGCATATGATATTTTCATTACTTTAAAACACTTTCATTTGTTGGTGTTACTGTGCCTTTAATCTTGGAGAGGTAACAATGGCAAGAGCAGCACTTCTCTGGCCAAGCCCACTCCCAGCTTCCGACTAGGAACATTTTGCACTCTGTAGGGTCTCCTTCTAGGGGCTGATATTGATGTATTTCTCATTACCATTGTGTTCATTTATTAAATGATCTGCTATTGCAGATGAAACATCTTTCCTCCCCACACATGCTAGGTGTTCTAAAATCCTATCTTTCATTCTACGCATCGTTCTTCCAACATATTGACACCCACATTTTCAGGTGGCTAAATAGATTACATGGTTGGTTCGACAGTTTACATACGATCTACATTCATATTCTTTACCTGTTGCTGTACTTTTGAATTTTTTTTTGATATGTTAATAAAATCACATGCTTTGCAAATCCGTGCTCCAAATATATATGTACCACATTGCTTCAGCCAGCCAGATGGATTCTGTTGCTTTTTATCTGGAAGCATACTTGGAGATATGTAACCTGCTATTGATCTATTTTTCCTATAGGTGAACTGTGGTTTCCCTATTTTTATTAAAGGGTCAGATCTTATCATGTCCCAATGTTTCATAATTATTTTCTTAATGTCTCTTGCTTCGGAACTATAGTCTGTCACAAAATAAACATTATTGTTTTCTTCCTCCTTTTTGACCTTTTGTTTTCTGTTACCTGTCTCAAAAGTTCTCCTCGGCCTTTTCCCACAGCACATTCATAGGCCCTTTTTAGTGTCTTCACACTGAAACCTCTCGCTGCCAGTTTATCCCATAAATCCATTGCCCCCCTCTGGAAGGTATCCCAAGTTGAACAAATTCTCCTCAATCTGAGGAATTGTCCAATCGGGATACCCTCCAGAAGTGGTTCCGGATGGCAGCTATTTCTCATTAATAGAGAATTTCTATTTATGGGTTTTCGATATACGTCCGTCAGAATCTCACCATTATCTTGTGTGACCAGTATGTCCAAAAATTCAACACTATCTTTACTGATCTTATATGTAAAGTTTATACCATACTCATTGGTATTGCAATATAACACAAATTCTTTTACCTGATCTATACTACCCCTCCAAATTATTATCAGTCATCGATAAACCTATAGTATTTGACCATATAGCCTCTCAGGATCGATCCCTCTCCAAAGATGTGACCGGAAAACAAAAGGTCTAAGAGGACAAAAAGGAGGAAGAAAACAATAATATTTACTTTGTGACAGACTATAGTTGTGAAGCAAGAGACATTAAGAAAATAATTATGAAACATTGGGACCTGTTAAGATCTGACCCTTTAATAAAAATAGGGAAATTGTGGATTATTTTAATGCTTAAATAGAAGAAGATAACTATAATAACAAAATAAGAAATAATTTGGAAAATGTTTTGCACAATCTTAGTTCATGTATTGCAGAGGAACATAACAATCTCAAGGTTAGGGCATTCCCAGTATAATTTCACAGAAAGCTTGAAAATTACGAGTCATCTGAAAATACATTTACTTAATAAGGTATTTCTTAAAATGAGCTATTTTGTACTCATCTATAATCCATATTCATTTATTTGATTTTAATTTGATCTTTCTGCATGTAAAGGGGAAAGTCTTGTTTTGGAGAACTGGTTCTACTTCACTACAAACATGTTGGTTAGGTAACTTTGTTCTGTCATATGTCTGATATATTTAAGATGCTAGGTTTGTACTATACACAGCTCTCGTAACCTCAATTTTAAATAAGATCACAAAGAGAAGCAAGAGACCACAGAGAGAAAGTATTATGTGACTACTGAGTCACAAAAACTGTTTGAAGACTTTGGAGTCACATAAATAACAGAAATGGCAGGGGGCCTTATTAGCAGGATTAAATGGTCTCCATGTGTCGCCCAAAACACTTGCTTGACACAGCTACTTTCTTTTGTGGTTTTCAGAGTATTCACAGCGTAAATGTAGGGCCCATAGGGTTAATGCTCCCTTGTGGCTTTAAATGCCTACATTTATTAGTTCTCTATTACTAGGCAAAAGACCATGTATCTACTTTTACTTATTAGCATTTGTACAGTGTATCATTGGCGCAGAGGCTAATAACAAGTTCCTGCCACACTTCAGTAAAGTACTGGGCAGAGGGTGGATCTTCCTCTTTCCTCTGCCACTCCAGGAGGGAGTGGATGCACTGGGAGCCTGGAGCTTAGGCCCCAGTAAAGGGAAGGCCACAAGGGTGGTGAAGCCCCCTGGTGAAGTCAGGGATACAGGGACCCTGTGAATGAGGTGTAGTCAGGACAGGGTAGTTCTCAGTAAAGCACTTTCTAGGAAAGTGAGGCAGATACAACTAGTGAGCAAGAGCAGCCTGGCTCCAATTAAGAGGAATAGTAAGGTGGTAGCTCTCCCCTCAGGCAAGACTGGCCTGTTAGTGTAGGGATCACAGTCTAATAGGGTTAGTGCTTTCCCTGATCCAACCTATAGGGATCCAGGTCACTGTACAGATTTCCTGAGGGTGCATCTATCTCACTATCTCCTCAGGGATGTCACAAGGTGCTGGCTCTGAAATGCTGTGATGAGTATTAAAACACTGCTTTGCTCTTTAAGAGTATAAAGCCTTTTGCCATTTGTTCTGGCATCCAATTCAGTTATTTAGTCACACAGCACAAGTGAGGTGTAGTTGAACAACACCATTCCTTCACCCTTTCATGTAGCAAAGGCCCATCCTGTGGAGACAGAGTCAAATGTCAAGGTCTAGCCTAGATGGGGTTACATAAACATTGGCTTTCTTTAACTATTAGGGCTTCATTAAAGTTGTCACCTCACTGCTTTAAAATGCATCACAGATAATATGTACAAGCTGAATGGCTGATTATTTTGGAA
Organism: Xenopus petersii; assembly: GCA_038501925.1. Taxonomy (NCBI): domain Eukaryota; kingdom Metazoa; phylum Chordata; class Amphibia; order Anura; family Pipidae; genus Xenopus; species Xenopus petersii. Next base: position 91,040,247 of record CM076677.1, read on the forward strand.
TCATTATGCCTGTGTGCACCCAAATAGGTGAACTCTTCAATATGCTTTTTTAATGCTATAATTACAATTCAGTGGTACACAGCAAAACTGAACATTATCGTGAATTGTGCCTTACCACCCTGCTTCATGTTATAATGCAAATGCAATTCAGATCATATTTGACAAGTGTTCCTTGGGAAGCGTAATTAAATGAGTCATGATGCTATAGCTGCAAGAATATCAAGGACAAAAATGAAAATTTCTCATTCTAAATGTCCTTCCAGCCAGGCTTTTATGAATATCCAAGGCTGCAAATAAGCATAACATTTCAAATCTGGTTTGTCCCTCTAATCTCTGCTTTAAGTCCTCTAGGGAGGGAGTCATACACCGATGAAGAACAAGACAGGTATCTAGGTACTGTATGAAAACATATTATGTATAAATATCTATATATGTGCAAGGGATATAGAAACCAATTATTTTTTGCATTTGACTGAATAACAGTTGAAGATTGGTTCAAATTCTAAATGTATTCAGCTTTGAACATAATATGACATCATATGCCTATTATTAGTCACATGACATTAAATGGGGGTATTGATTAAAATCGATTTATTATGCCCTGAAGCTGTTAAAGTCAGAATCCGAAAATAATTCATGTCAAATTCTTGTAAAAGTCAATGGCAGCTGGCCTTGAACCATTTGAAGATGTTTTTACCCTTCACAAATTTTTGGGGTGTTTGACTCTGGTTTTGTGGTTTTGGCTTGAATACTCATATAATTCTACTTTTTCAGCAACAAACTCAAATTCAAAAAAGTTGCGCAATTCAAATTGACGCTTGATTTTGTCAATTTTTTTTCAATCCGATTTGAAAATTTGAGTTTCAGTAAATAACCCCCTAAGGGTTTGGATTTGGTGAATAAGGATTTGGCAGAATGCAAAGCTTACAAAAATGCTGCCCAACTACAAAAGGGCCACACCACTTTGTAGGCTGGGTATATATTGAGCACATCACAGTCCTGAGTGGGTACAGAAATACAGACATTGTAGTGTAGTTGCAAATCAGAGCAGATGTCACAGTGTGACTGCTTAGGTAAACTTTAGGGACGTAGAAGATGACACTATTAGCTCCTGTATTAAAGGACAACTATACCCATAAACAATGTAGGTCTGTATAAAAAAATATATTGCATAAAACAGCTCATATATAAACCCTGCTTCATGTAAATAAACTATTTAAAGGAGCAGTAACATCAAAAAATAAAATTATTTTAAAGTAATTAAAATATAATGCAGAGTTGCCCTGCACTGGTAAAACTACTGTGTTTGCTTCAGAAACACTTCTATTGTTTATATAAATAAGCTGATGTGTAACCATGGGGGCAGTTATTCAAAGGAGAAAAGGCTGAAGTTTCATATCAGATAGCAGATAAGCTCTTTAAAACAGCATAGTCCAATAGTTATCCACTATTTATCCTGTACCATATAATATTTCTTCAATTTCTGCCATTGCTACACAGCAGCTTGTTTATATGAACTATAGTAGGGTTTCTAAAGAAAATAGATCCGTTTTACCAGTGCAGGGCAACAGTACATGATGTTTTCATTACTTTAAAACACTTTCATTTTTTGGTGTTACTGTTCCATTAAGAACTATGGGCCACCCCCTGGTATCCTGGTGCACACAAACAAACCAAATAAACCCACAAATGTTAGATCATGTGAGTCAATTAACATACATAGTTCTGTCTTTGCTTCTTCCAGTTAGAGCTGCAGTATTTCTGGTCAGGTGATCTTTGAGGCAGCACAGAGAATATCATAAAATGGGGGCTCAAGGAAAAAGATGTAAAAGAGCAATATTTACTTAAATATATAGACCAGTTTGGTAAGATTCTTTAATATGCCACTTAATATGTTATAAACTATCTGTTGCCTAAGTATTCAAGTTGAGGGTATAGTTTTCTATTAAATGCTACAAATATTTACCTGCTTTTGAATGAGTTTCTAAAACACAAAAAGCACAAATCAACATGGCCCAGAGTCAATTCAATGAAGGCCTTGACCAGGTTCTGCACCGTATTAAGATATGACGAAGCTAAAGCCACACAAGTGATTTATATACTACTATTTTTAATAAGTAGACCTATTTCTACTCTAAGGGGCCGATTCACTAAATTCGAGTGAAGGATTCGAAGTAAAAAAACTTCGAATTTCGAAGTATTTTTTGGGCTACTTCGACCTTCGACTACGACTACAACTTCGAATCGAAGGATTCAAACCAAAAATCGTTTGACTATTCGACCATTCGATAGTCGAAGTACTGTCTCTTTAAAAAAAACTTTGACCCCCTACTTCGGCAGCTAAAAGCTACCGAAGTCAATGTTAGCCTATGGGGAAGGTCCCCATAGGCTTTCCTAAGTTTTTTTGATCGAAGGATATTCCTTCGATCGTTGGATTAAAATCCTTCGAATCGTTCGATTCGAAGGATTTAATCGTTCGATCGAAGGAATAATCCTTCGATCATATTATCGCAGTATTTGCACTAAATCCTTCGACTTCGATATTCGAAGGATTTTAATTTCTAGTCGAATATCGAGGGTTAATTAACCCTCGATATTCGACCCATAGTGAATCAGCCCCTAATAGTTTTGTACTTGTTCCTACAGCTAACTGATGTTGATTGGTGCATGTGAATCATTCTTTCAGGATAAAAAAGTAAAAATAGCAAAGTGGCATTTTGAATTATAGTTCGATTTAATAGAAAAACAAAACTATGCAATGCTGTTTTAAAGTTTCTCCTAAATTTATTATTCACATTTGACAAGCAGCGTGAGGTTGGCTGTCGGCAATATCCAGGGCTTGGCTGTCGGCAATATCCAATGTTCAGCATTCAGCAGGCAAGAAACACTACAGCTTGTTAAGGTTCAAAATCTCAGCACAAATAATGAATAAGCATTGACATGGATATGATCAGGGTCGGACTGGGGGGCCCGGGGCCCACCGGGACTGCTGTCCAGGGGCCCCCGCGCGGCCCCCCGCCGGCCTACTAAAACGCGTCGGCCCAGCAACAGTGGTGTTCGGCGCGCATGCGCAACATCGACACCGCTCGGCACGCATGCGCAACAGCGCCGTTTGGCGCGCACGCGCAGGCGGCGCTGAGCATCGCGAGAAAAAAAAGTTTTTTTTTTCTGATTGGAAATATCTACAGAAGGGTTCTGGCCCGGCGGGGGCCCACGAGGGTCGGGGCCCACCGGGTTTTTTCCCGGTATCCCGCCGGGCCAGTCCGACACTGGATATGATACAGTCAGTGATTGCAGTAGAACCACCATGTCACACAACACTGAAGCACTAGCATTTTGAATTCAAAATCTCTGCACAAATAATAAATAAATATTGATATGGATATATGCAGTCAGTAATTGAAGCGGAGCCCAATGTTTTATATATATTTCTTTATTTGTAAAGCACCATCATGTCACACAGCACTGAACAGCGTGGCGAGTAAAGGTGGCCATACACAGGCAGATTAAAGCTGCTGATATTGGTCCTTTAGACTGATTCGGCAGCTAATCTACCCGTGTGTGCTGGCTTCCGACAGGTCTCCCCATTCAATATCAGGTTAAAAATTGTCCTGATATTGATCTGGCAAGTTTGATTCTTCCTGAGATTGAGGATCGCATTGGTTAGTTGATACGGTCCTGCAATCCGTTGGCACCCATTTCCTTCGATATAACCCTATTGTTTGGTCCTAGGGCAAACAAGCAGATCTTATCATGTATGGCCACCTTAAGATATCCAAAATGAACCTCATCAGAAGGAATGTCACCTACCTGCAAAGGAAGAAGGAGGGTCTTAACATGCTAAACCCCACTGTGTTCTTTGTGAACAACATTATTAAGTACAACTTCAGTAACCTCCTTCTGGAGAAGCCTCTTTTATGGGTAGACATCTTCAGGATGTGGGTCTCTCCTTTTCTTGGGGACTGAATGAATGGCAGCTTGGTAAAGAGTATGCGGATCCATCACAGCCCTCTCCCGCCTTATGTTACAGGGGGTCTGGACAAAGGAGATCGAAAGGAGGGTCTTCGGATCCTACTTTTATGCATTATTGTCCCTGAGAGATTACCCATATGATGTGTTAAGAGAAGGGCTCTCTGTAGTCAAGTCACCCAGGGCTCCCACCAAGTTTAGGGATATTGTCTGGTGCTACCTTTCACTGGAAGCTTTATGGTTATGTTAATGGGAATGTGACGCACAGTGCCGATGATCGTAACTGCCCATGGGAGCAATGCACTGGGAAGGTGGAGACCATTGACCGCTTCCTGCTTCAGTGCCCCTTTAATATTAAAGTCTGCAAAAAAGTGTCTAATGCCTTGGGCATTCTCTGCCTCTCTGGTTTGAATTACCAGGAGTGGATCTATGGAGCATTCAGGTGTCATCAGGGTTTTGAGTTGAGCGTTAGTGAGTGCTGGTTTATTTCAACATTTATTGGATTTTACTAAGAGTCTGAGGGAGAAAAGACAATATTTAACCGGCAGAGGAAGCGGATTACCGTAACCTTAAATATCCTTTTTTTTACTGTGTATTTATATATTTTTAATTTTATCCTCCCTAAAACCCTTTAGTTACCTGGCCTTTTCTGATTTTTCTGATTGGGCTCATGTTGTTTTAGGTGAATAACCCTAGGGTTGGAATGGGCTATTGTCAGAGATGCAATTACGTGTATATATATATATATATATATGTGTATATAATGTGTATACTGTATATGTCCATGTGATCCTGAAATATCTATCTATCTATCTATCTATCTATCTATCTATCTATCTATCTATCTATCTATCTATCTATCTATCTATCTATCTATCATCTATCTTTCTATCTATCTATCTATCTATCTATCTATCTATCTTTTCATTGTTGCTTGTTTTTCAGTTAAAACAATGGTAAGTAAGAAATCCTATGCTGTAAAATAACACAGTGCTTAAAAATAGATTGTATTTAAGTTTCCAAAGGAACCATAAAAACTCTGCTCAGCTCTGGTCAGCATTTAGGATTTATATTATAATATTGCTAACATTAGTATTTAAACAGTGCTAAAGTTCAACCAAGAAGCACCGCAACTTTCCAGATGGGAGTAAAAAAGAACAGCAAGAAGTACAGAAGAACATGCAGTGAGGTATAAGTAACATATGACACAGTCCTACTGTCCCTTCGGAGATGGGTAAAAAAAACGGATACGTGAATTAAAGTCACACAGAACTTCAGTGGTTTAACTTGAGTGTGCCAGGCCCAGAGGGGCCCAGTGCACTCTGTTCCCCATCCTCCTGGACACTACTCAAACTCTCTGGGCTAAGGGGCATGCAACCATAGGCTGCTATGATAACCATAAGAGCTATAAAGGCAAATTATATTATGATTCAGTTTTTATCTTTACCAGTTTTTGCCAAAAAGGTATAACTGCAAATAGCTTTTTCTGAAATGTTCACACTTACAAACAGAAGTGCTTTCATTTATGAGCGAGTATGAGATATCATTGGGTCACCTTGACAGCAAATTTCAAAACCCTAGCATACAGCTCATCTTGTCACAGTCTAGATGCAGACGAGAATTATATTGAAAGTCTAAGCCATCTTGATTTCAGTTACTAACATACCATCATATACCTGCCATGTCTATACATACTAAAGAAAGCTGAGAGGAGATTAGCCCTCCAAATAATACCTGCTCTCATGTGTCCTTGGATCAGAATCTTTTATCTTTAATCACCAACAATCTAATACAAGCATGTTCTGTTTTAAATGCAGCTCAATCATAGGGCTGCTGTAGGTGTTCACAGAAGCAACAGCTCTATGCCAGTAAGATGAGACCTCTGAACTCCATAAGTAAGCTCCCCAACCAAAAAAGAGCCAACTTTTTTTTCAAGAATTGGGGGGCGGGTTGGCGTCCAATTTGTGAGTTCCGGCGTCCAATTTGGGAGCTAAGAGAATAAAAAAAGAATAAATATTTTTTTCAGGTTAGTGGTTGAGTTAAATACTGCTGCAAATATTTCTAGCAGTTTATGTTTTTGTCTAGTGCTTTATTTTTAGTATTTTCCTTAGAGACTACACCTTAAAGGGATACTGTCATCGGAAAACATATTTTTTTCAAAACGCATCAGGTAAAAGTGCAACTCCAGCAGAATTCTGCACTGAAATCCATTTCTCAAAAGAGCAAACAGATTTTTTTATATTCGATTTTGAAATCTGACATGGGGCTAGACATTTTGTCAATTTCCCAGCTGCCCCCAGTCATGTGACTTGTGCCTGCACTTTAGGAGAGAAATGCTTTCTGGCAGGCTGCTGTTTTTCCTTCTTAATGTAACTGAATGTGTCTCAGTGGGACATGGGTTTTTACTATTGAGTGTTGTTTTTAGATATACAAGGCAGCTGTTATCTTGTGTTAGGGAGCTGTTATCTTGTGTTAGGGAGCTGCTATCTGGTTACCTTCCCATTGTTCTTTTGTTTGGCTGCTGGGGGGGGAAAAGGGAGGGGGTGATATCACTCCAACTTGCAATACAACAGTAAAGAGTGATTGAAGTTTATCAGAGCACAAGTCACATGACTTGGAAATTGACAATATGTCTAGCCCCAAGTCAGATTTCAAAATTGAATATAAAAAAATCTGTTTGCTCTTTTGAGAAATGGATTTCAGTGCAGAATTCTGCTGGAGCAGCACTATTAACTGAATTATTTTGAAAAAATGTTTTTTCCCATGACAGTATGCCTTTAAGTACTTGTGCCATAGCAATGACAGATGCAGGATGTTATGTCTTTACTATCAGTTGCAAGGAGAACATGTACTTAATGTCTGCCCTTTAATAGGGGTATTCAGGGTCGGACTGGGCTTCTCCCTACTGCTGCTCTCCTTACCACCCTCCCTGGCCCCTATTGCTGCAGAGTGAATGAATAGTGGGGAGCTAGAGGGTGCTTTGTGGCTGACCCCCGACCCCCCCCTGATGCTGGGGGTATTCCAGGTCAAATCTGATGCTCTGCGGCAAGCTGAGCCAGAGAGTTTGGGGCAGCAACCAGGGCCAGTGACGGAGGTAAGAGAGCAGCAGTAGAGAGAGGCCCAGTCCACCTGAATACCCCTATTAAAGGGCAGATATTAAGTACAGGTTCCCCTTGCAACTGATAGTACAGATATAACATCCTGCATCCGTCATTGCTATGGCACAAGTACTTAAAGGCATACTGTCATGGGAAAAAACATTTTTTTCGGGATACTACATGAAACCTATTTGATAAAGTGGTACCTAAATAGTCTTTGTTACTATAGCTGTGTTCTACCTAAAAAGCAATCATTCCTATTTCTTGGATTCTTTTTAACTTAATTAATTACCAACTCAGTTCAATTAAAACACAGAGGGGAGCACATTTGGATAGCAACGGAATGCTTTCCTATACACAACCAATATGTCGCGATCGCCGCCCGGAGCAGGTCCAGGAGCTCCGGGCGGCGCGTCCTCTCCTGCCGGCGTCGCTCCCAAAATGGCGGCGCCCATGGCCGCCACGTGGGTAAGCGGCGCCGGCGCGATGACGTCAGTGCGCCGACGTCGGCGCAAGGGCGTCAATGACGTCACATGGCGCCAAATTTGAAATAAAAACCCATTTTAGACGCCAAAATGGCGCCCAAGTATAGGAAACCTTGCTATAAGTATTTCCTGGGTTCCCTGTGTTCTGATATTCCTAAACTTGTTCCCGATTTATATCCTTGACCCCTGCCTGGACTTTGGACTTGTTGTTATCCGCCTGCCTTGAACTCTTGCCTGGATTCTGACCACTCTTTTGGATTAACCCCTTGGACACCGCGACCTTGTTCCCTCAAGAGGGCTTCCTCCTTGATCCTGACAACCTCCCTGGAGGGAGCTCCCGGCTCCCTGACATTATACTTGGGCCATGGATCCTACTGAGGAAGCTACGCCTGATGTCGGACGAGCGCTCCGCGGACTGGCATCCCGCATGGAGGATTATGAAGCCCAGCAGTACCGCATTGGGCAGGCACTCGATACCCTCCTCTCTCGGATGCCTCCAGCACCCCCTGCCCCCCAAGCTGCGGTAAATCCTTCCTTGGCGGCCGCTTCGTCCACCGCAGGTTCCTCATCAAGTGAGCCTCGCATTCCGCCTCCTCCTCGCTTCAGTGGGGACCCACAAGCCTGCAGAGGTTTCGCTACACAGTGCCAGATCCAGTTCGAGTTCCAACCCTCGCACTTCCCCAATGAACGTTCCAAGGTGGGGTATGTGATGTCTCGTTTGGTGGGCAAACCGCTTGAGTGGGCAACATCTCTTTGGGAGAAGAATTCTCCACTGACTTTTGATGCCAAGGCCTTTCTTCAAGCATTTCGTACTGTGTTTGATGCCCCGGGTCGGGTCACTAATGCTCCTTCTCGTCTTCTGCAACTCCGGCAGGGAAACCGCAGTGTCAGTGACTATGCTATTGACTTTAGAACTTTGATGGCTGAGACTTCCTGGAATGACGATGCCTATAAGGCCGTATTCTATCAAGGTCTGTCTATTCGCATTAAAGATGATCTTGTCTCCAGGGAGTCCCCTGATCTGCTGGAGGATCTGATCACACTTTCTATCAAGGTGGACACTCGGCTCAGAGAGCATCAAGTAGAGAGGGAGCGCTGTAAAAGATTTCAACCCTTGTTGGCACCTCGCTTCCAGAGACCTCTCCTGCAGACTCCGGCTACTCTAGCCTCTCCTTCTCCTCCGGAGGAACCAATGCAAGTTGGAAGGGCTTGTCTATCCGAACAAGAAAGACTTCGTAGACGAATGGCCGGCTTATGTCTGTATTGTGGCGGACAGTCTCATTTTGCGAACTCTTGTCCGGTGAAGCCCACGAGTTCTGTTCCCCGAGGTATATCTAGGGTAACGCATGTAGGGGGCACTACTCCAAAGTCTCAAGAGAACTCTCACAGGTTTCTCCTTCCATTACAGATCCGCCTAGCCTCTAAGACTATCGTTGGCTCTGCTTTCATTGACTCTGGAGCTGCTGGGAACTTCATGGACGCTCAATTCGCCAAACACATGGAAGTTCCCTTATTCCCATTGTCTACTCCTCTCCGTGTCATTGCCATCGACGACAGACCCCTGGAGGTTGAAGTTGTCTCCATGACGACTGGGGAATTGCCTGTGCAGGTTGGGACGCTGCATAAAGAAAGACTTTCGTTCCTAATTATTTCCTGCCCATCCGTTCCAGTTGTGTTGGGTCTCCCTTGGCTGCGCCTGCATAATCCCTCCATTGATTGGACCGCAGGACAGATTACCCGTTGGAGTCCATTTTGCCAGCAGCACTGTCTTCCTGCTGAACCCCTCTGGAGGGTGAATATCTCTTTGTCGGATCTGAAGTCTCTACCTCCCTTTTACAAGGAATTCGCTGATGTGTTCTGTAAGAAGTCTGCGGAATTCCTTCCTCCACATCGCTCCTACGACTGTCCCGTCGAACTCCTGCCAGGAGCCATGCCCCCCGGAGGCCGCACTTACCCTCTCTCTCCTGCAGAGACTACCGCAATGAAGGAATACATCCAAGAAAATCTCCTTATCCGCCCTTCTACCTCTCCTGCAGGGGCTGGGTTCTTCTTCGTGGAGAAGAAGGACGGAGGCCTTCGGCCATGTATAGACTATCGGGGCCTGAATAAAATCACTGTAAAAAACAGGTACCCACTACCCTTGATTGCAGAGCTCTTCGACCAGCTGAGGGGGGCGAAGATTTTCTCTAAGCTAGATCTCCGGGGGGCGTACAACCTCATTCGCATCCGTGAGGGTGACGAATGGAAGACGGCTTTCAACACTCGTGACGGGCACTATGAATATCTCGTTATGCCCTTCGGCCTTTGCAATGCCCCTGCCGTCTTCCAGGAGTTTGTTAACGATGTGTTCCGTGATCTCCTAGGAAGGTTCGTAGTCGTGTACCTGGACGACATCCTGATCTTTTCTAAAGACCTAGAAAGCCATCGCTCCCAGGTGAAGGAGGTACTCTCTCGTCTGAGGAAGAACTCTCTCTTCACCAAGTTGGAGAAGTGCGTCTTCGAGGTGTCCAAGATCCCCTTCCTAGGATACATTATCTCTCCTGAGGGATTTGAGATGGACCCCGTGAAAGTGTCTGCCATCCAGGAGTGGCCTCTCCCACTGAGTACCAAGGCAATCCAGAGATTTATCGGATTTGCTAACTACTATCGGCAGTTCATCCGGGGGTTCTCTTCCCGCATTGCACCTATCCTGGCCCTCATCCGGAAAGGGGGTAAACCCAGCTTGTGGCCTCCATCTGCCATTGAAGCTTTTCAGTCCTTGAAAGAGGCCTTCACATCTGCTTCTGTCCTCCGACACCCCAATCCTGAACTACCCTTCTGCATCGAAGTTGATGCTTCTGAAGTCGGAGCCGGAGCCATCCTGTCTCAGAGACACCCCGCTGATGGGAAGTTGCACCCCTGTGCTTATTTCTCCAAGAAGTTCTCGTCCGCAGAGCAGAACTACGATGTCGGGAACCGAGAACTCTTGGCTGTTAAACTTGCCCTTGAAGAGTGGCGTCACCTCCTGGAGGGTTCTCTGATTCCTGTTCAGATTTACACCGATCATAAGAATCTCGAGTTCATCCAGTCCCTCAAGAGGCTAAACCCCAGACAAGCAAGGTGGGCTCTCTTCTTCTCTCGATTTAATTTTATCCTGACTTATCGCCCAGGCTCCAAGAATCGGAAGGCCGATGCCTTGTCTCGTAGCTTCACTCCGGTGGACCGCTCTCCTGAGAGACAAGAGCCTATCATCCCTCCAGTCAAGATTATTGCCTCCCTGTATCCACAGTTTGCCGACCAAATCCTGGCTGGTCAGTCTTCTGCTCCTTCAGATACTCCCATTGGAATGGCATTTGTTCCTCCTGAGCTGCGTCTGCCTATCCTGCAACAGACCCATTGCTCCAGGCAAGCCGGACATCCTGGCCCAGCTAAGACTCTTGAACTCTTACGACGCCTGGTCTGGTGGCCTGATATCCGCAAAGATGTGAAGGACTTTGTTGCTGCTTGTAATGTTTGTGCCACATCTAAGTCAAGCCACTCCCGCCCCAGTGGGTTACTACAGCCCTTGCCGGTTCCTTCCCGTCCCTGGACCCACCTGTCCATGGACTTCATTGTCGAACTTCCTCCCTCCTGTGGGAACACTGTGATCTGGATTGTTATTGATCGTTTCTCCAAAATGGCCCATTTCATGCCTCTGAAGAAGTTGCCCTCTGCGGTGGAGTTGTCCCAACTATTTATCCAGTATATCTTCCGCCTGCATGGTTTCCCGGTGGAGATCGTCTCCGATAGAGGCACCCAGTTTACCGCCAAGTTCTGGCGTTCCCTATGCAAAGACCTGGGAATTGTTCTTCAGTTTTCATCTGCATACCACCCGCAGACGAATGGGGCAGCTGAACGTGTCAACCAAGCCCTGGAACAGTTCCTGAGGAACCACGTATCCCTCTGCCAGGATGACTGGTCTGATCTCCTCCCGTGGGCAGAATTTGCTCATAACAACGCCTGCCACACTTCCACTGGAAGGTCCCCATTTATGTCGGTGTATGGCCAACATCCTCAAGCCTTCCCACAAGACTTTGTGTTGTCCGATGTTCCGGCCGCTGATGACCATGCAGCCCACATGTCTGCTATCTGGGCTGCAACCAAGTCCAACCTGGAGAAGAGTGCTCTGGTTCATAAGACGTTTGCAGATCGTAGACGTAGACCCTCTCCTCCCTACAAGGTCGGTGATAAAGTCTGGTTGTCTTCCAGGAACATTCGGCTGAAGGTACCATCTCCCAAGTTGGGTCCAAGGTTTGTAGGTCCTTTTTCCATCTTGGAGGTGATAAATCCTGTGGCTGTCAGACTTCAGCTTCCCCCTGAGATGCGAATTCCCAACGTGTTTCATGTCTCCTTGGTGAAACCCGCTACCTCCAACCGCTTTTCTGTTGTCCAACCTCCTCCTCCTACTATCTCTGTGGATGGTCAACAAGAATATGAAGTGGAGAAGATCCTTGATTCCAGAATCTCCAGAGGATCTCTTCAGTACCTCATCAAGTGGAAGGGCTTTGGCCCTGAAGAATGTTCCTGGGAGGGACGCTCTGATGTCCATGCTCCTCGTCTGGTGAGGGAGTTCCACTCCAAATTTCCCCAGAAACCAAATCCTGGTGGTCCGGAGGCCCCCCGTGAGGGGGGGGTACTGTCGCGATCGCCGCCCGGAGCAGGTCCAGGAGCTCTGGGCGGCGCGTCCTCTCCTGCCGGCGTCGCTCCCAAAATGGCGGCGCCCATGGCCGCCACGTGGGTAAGCGGCGCCGGCGCGATGACGTCAGTGCGCCGACGTCGCCGCAAGGGCGTCAATGACGTCACATGGCGCCAAATTTGAAATAAAAACCCATTTTAGACGCCAAAATGGCGCCCAAGTATAGGAAACCTTGCTATAAGTATTTCCTGGGTTCCCTGTGTTCTGATATTCCTAAACTTGTTCCCGATTTATATCCTTGACCCCTGCCTGGACTTTGGACTTGTTGTTATCCGCCTGCCTTGAACTCTTGCCTGGATTCTGACCACTCTTTTGGATTAACTCCTTGGACACCGCAACCTTGTTCCCTCAAGAGGGCTTCCTCCTTGATCCTGACAACCTCCCTGGAGGGAGCTCCCGGCTCCCTGACACAATACAGTCCAGCTAGGCTTTTTCCTTTTGTGTCCGGTCCAGACATCTATTGCAGTCATTGTGCATTTATTGTTCTTATTTCTGCAGTGGATATTTCCTGTTTTTGAAAAAAATTTCGATAACATTTGGATAGCAATCTGTCCCATATTTGTATATTACATAATAATATACAAATATGGGAATAATATACAAATACAGGAATTATTTGCTTTTTGTACTGTTAATTAAAATATTCCCAAAAGCCTTACTAGATCCAATCATCTGTTTCTGCCATCCTGGTGCTCAAACAAAATTCTGAGATGCTTGCTTTAATAACAGTGTCTACAAAATGGCTCCTGCTTGCTTGTTGAATTATGAGTTCCCAGACCGAAGGAAACAAGATTCAAATATTTTATACAGTGTAATTAAAGTTAATTTTGCTTGACTGGCGTGTAAGTGGGGTTAAGGGTTAACACCGTCACTATGGAAACCCAACTTGATCCAAGGATTAAAGTCCACACTCTTGATTATAAAACAAACTTGAACTATTTATTGGATACACTTTCTTTCATCAGATGACTCTTCCACACATCAGGGCATACAGTTATACAATCCACGGCAATGATACACTTCTCCTTTGCTGGCTAAGCCAACACTCCAAATACACAGAGGTTTTTTTCCCAAAACCTTCCGAAGGACATCCCTTTCCAGGGTTACTCACCACCTCCCTGCTTCAGCCGGGCTGACACCACACCAGTGCACCACTGACCTTTCAGGGTAGGACTTTTCTTGTGACACCTTCCGGTCCTACCAGTCCGGCATACGACCTATGCCCCTCTGGCCTACTCCGGATAGGATTTTCTTTTCCCCCTCGTTCAGGATGTCCTTTTCCTATAACTTCCACTTGCACCCTCACTGGCTTAGCCTTGGCACATATGCCACTACCTCCTTGTTGGGCTGGAACAAGGATGAAGCAGAGCACACTCCTCACTTTTAATAAAGATGCCCCGGTGCACAGCGTAGAGGGTGCGGCAGTCCCCAAACGAATATTTCAGGTAAAGATACACTGGCACACGAGGTACATAGCAACGCAGGGTGACCCCTTATTTATTTGTGCGAACGTGCGACGTTTCGGGGCAAGCCCCTTTCTCAAGCATATCAACGTGACCAAGTGCACACCATATAAAAAGGAAACAATTAAGATAATTAACATACAAAATAGAGAGCAACACCCTCAAGCCCTCCCATCATCTGAGTGATCAAAATCCACCTTCATATGGCTGTCTTAAAAAAATCTCAAGCCAAAGTCCAACGGTAAAATTGTTCATAATAGCGTGATCTGTGCTGAACGGTTAAAATGTCCCACTGTGTGTACATAATTCAGTTTTTCCTTGGGTTTAATGCAACCCCAATACTTTACTAGAAAAAAGATAAAAACAGATACAAACAGTGCATAAAAATAGCATTACAGATAAAAAACTTACAAAAATGTAACAAAGTTCTTTTTCTAAAAGTAACCATTTTCTGTTACAATCTAACCCTACTAAAAACCAGAAGGGACTATCATGAGAAATTGATTAAATTATTTTTATTTTTACCTGTCCCTGGCGTCTACAAGTTTTTCCTCATCTGAAAAGAAGCAGGAAAAATCATTAGTATTCCTATTTATACAAAAAAGACAGTATTGAACTTAGTCCACATTATAGAAAACAAGACAGATTATATTCTTTGTTTAACCCCTTAGGGCTTCTGGATTGGAGTAACCAAATCCAGTGGCATTCTCTCTGGAGCAACATCCGTTTTTTATCTTGCCCTTGCCTGGTGAACACTTTCTCCAACACCTGCCATCTTAATTGCGCCACTCGATGGCCATGTTCAAAAAAATGTTTAGCCATTAAAGTTTCATTTTTTATTTTTACTGTGTCTTTCTCCTTGTTTTTCTTTCCTGGGGATTGTGGGGCCAGCGGTTTATAATTACGGATTCTGCTTTTATGCTCATTCAACTGAATTTTCATGGGTCTGGACGTTGGGGTCTTAACTACCCATGCTAAATAGTCCTGACTATCTGAAATACCTAGTATTTCACATTTGTGCCCTATCTCTATCTTAATCCAAACGCAGGTGAACACCCTTTGGGTGTGTCTCCCCTTTAAATACCTTCTTCAATTAAACACTACCCTAACACTTAGGGGCAAATTCAATAAGATTCGTAGTTGCGCCAGGCGTAACTTCGCCGCACTTCGCCCGGCATAGTTTCGCCAGCGCTTCGCAAATTCACTAAAATCCGAAGTTGCGCTCAGGGGTAGCGTAAGGTTGCGAAGTTGTGCTAGCATTGATTCGTAAGTAAAGCGAAGTTACGCTAGCGAAGGCTAATTTGCATACGGCGCCAAATTCAAATTTCAATGGAGGAATACAAATCAGCACTACAAATGGCTAGAAAAGCTTCAAAACATCAAATAAAATTTTTATTTTGCCCTACACATGTGCCCACTATCTAGGTAAGTTGCCATGAGTCAGGAGATGTAGGGGGGAAGGAGGGGAGCCCCAAAAAAATTTTTGATCTTTTTCAGCCTATCACCCATTATGTAGAAAACACGCCAGCGTTTTTTGGGACTTAGAAAAAATTGTGACTTTTTTTGAAGCAATCCCTATCTACTCTATTGCGCTTCGCCTGGTCTGAGGTGGCGAAGGAAGTCTAGCGTAAAAGGTAGCGTTCAGTACACTGCGCGCGTTAGTGAATTTGCGTAGTTACGTCGATAGCGAAACTTCGCCAGGCGTAAGGGTGCGAAGTAACACTAGCGAAACTACGCCAGCGTTCGTTAGTGAATTTGCGCAGTAACGAAAATGCCAAACGCTAGCGAAGTAACACTAGCGTTCGGCGCTTAGTGAATTTGCCCCTCACCTCACTGTTCCTGTGCTGCTCTCAATACTGTGCATGTGCTTTCCCTCTGTTATCCAGCATGGAACCTTTACTATTCATTTGCATGACAACATCTTGTGGTGCATTTTACACATTACAGTCTTCCAACACATTTAACACTTTCAATCACTTTAACATTTTTACAGCACTCACATACACTTTACACATACAATACACTTCCTCATGCACACAATCCAATAACCTTCTTACAGGCGTGATAAAATAGGATTTGGAATAATTTTTTTTGGGTGATGGGTCCCATTTAAATAGACAGGGTTCCATCTGCCAAGCCTACAGCTAAGTATGAAAAGCAAAAACTGACGGTGAACAAGTGATAGCAGCTGCACAAGGCAATACTGTATCAGGCTTTGGGTCAGCATCTAAACAAGATAACATAAAGGCATTGTTAATCCTTATTTAAATTATTACATTTTTTGGAAGGACTCAGAGCCCTGAGTGGCAGTTTAGGTTTTGTAGTACAGTTTCATGTTGTGTGTCCAACATAAATGCAGGCATGGGATCCATTATTCAAAACCCTCCAAACCACTCCAAATGATGTGAAGGTCATCTCAATACTCAATTTTAATCAAATAATTTATATTTTTAAAAATATGAATACAAATTTATGGATACCTACAAATTTATCCAGTGAGCTCAACATGTGGGTCTCAGTACTTTTTGAACCACAACTACCAGCAACCCATTAACCAGTGTCAGAGAGTACAGGAGCAGGAGAGTTTAATAGTTGATCCCAAAACATGGGTTGTGCATTAGTACAAGTTATGTGAAATCTATAATTAAAGTAGCAGGATTTTTTTTTTAAGGATAAAGTATCAAATGTAAAAGGTGCTGTTAACCCAAGGATACCATCAACAAGTAACCCAAATGTCACATGTAATGGGATTCTGAGAATCTTCCTTGACAAAGGCTAGTGTGTGCCGAAACATTGGGATATTCTCATTCTGTATCCGTTCCTTGTGGTTTGTTTTTCTTTTTTTGCTTTGAACTTACTAAATTGGTGGTATATATACTGTATGCTTATCAGTACTATTGTGTATAAATTGTCTTGTATAAGATATTGACTTACCTGTTGTACTTTTTTTGTGTATTTGCTTTTTATTTATCCAAAAGTATAAACATATCAGTAAATGTAACATGTTGTACAATATTAGATGCATTTACACTTACTTCACTGGTTCTAAGATAATGTCAACATTAACATTTCTGATATCCTTATATCTGTATCTGTTGTACTTTTTTTATCTACATAAAAGAAATGACTTTATACCACCTTTTTTTTTGTATATTGTGTAGAGTATGCGACTCATTGCATGTGACTCCATTTGGCCATCACATGTAAACTGCATATTGTTTTTAGATTCAAAGAAAGCTTTGCATTCTGAGACAGCACACAAGATCTTAGATGGAACTGTGTACTGGCCTAAAGCTCCCCATAGACGCGACTATTCTTCTTGCCGAACGACCGATTTTAGCGAAGTCCGACCAATCCTTCGAAATTATCGTGCGGTTAGTGGTATTCGAACGATCGTACATCTTACGATTTTTCGGCCGACATCTGTCAGGAAATTTATCGGCCAGGTTAAAAAATCTTTGTCGGTCCCAGTGCAATCTATCTATATTTGCTGGGACAAGCAGGCAGCTCCCCTTTGTTTTCCTGGCAAATTGGTCTTTTTAGTTCATACGATCGTTCTGAGAAGATCGTGGTCTCACGATCAGGATCTGATCTTTTAAAAATCTCAACATCTATGGCCAACTTTAGGCTACATACAGCCTGTGGCATAAGCACCATCTAGTGGACAAAACTATAATAAGCTTTTTTTTATAGGTACACTGTACATATTCATGGAAGTGTCTGAAAAGAATATGACAGGTGGTAAACACCTAGAGGCACATTTATCAAAGGTCAAATTTCAAATTCATGTGAGTTTTTTTAAAACGCCCCTATGCTCTCATAAATTAGAAATTCGACCAATCGAAATTCATAATTAAAATAACATTTTTAAAACGTGGACAAATTGAAACAACCTGAGAATTCGAATCGAATTCAAGTCGATTCTCAGAAAAAAAACTTGACTGTAAGGAAGGCTGCAAACATCTCCAAATTGATCACTGGACCTCTCCCATTTACATTAACAGCAATTCAACAGGTTTTAGGTGGTGAATAGTCAAATTCGAATTCTTAAATGGCCAGAGTATGATACATCTCTAAAACCGAATTTAAATAATTCCCTACTTGAATTTGACAATTTTGACCAAAAAAAAATTCAAAAATTTGAATTTTCAATTTCACCCTTGATAAATCAGCCCCCTGTGAGTCGCCAGGTGACAAAATTTCCCCGAATCTGGCTGTGTGCTTAAACCCTAAAGGAACAGAAACACCAAGGGGCACCAGGGCCGCCATCGGGGGGGGGCAGGGGGGACAAGCGTACTGGGCCCAGGCATGAAGGGGGGCCCGGCAGCGCTGCATTTTTTGAAGTTCCGGGCCCCCCTTACGAGCGCCCGAGTCGTATATCCTCCCTCTGCGTTGCCGAATGCAGAAGTGCCGAAAAGCCGAAGTGCAGAAAAGACCTGAAGTCACGGAAAAAGCTGAAGTCCCGAAGCGCTGAAAAGACCCGAAGTCACGAAGCGCTGAAAAGACCCAAAGTCACGAAGCGCAGAAAAGACCCGAAGTCACGAAAACAGCCGAAGTCCTGAAACGGCGCAAAGACCCAAAGTCATGAAAGGAGGGGAACTTGAAGTACTGAAGCCATGAGTTCAATTCTACTGAACACCAGTTTGTGTATTTTTTTTTTTTTTTTTTTAATCCCCTGGCCACCAATGTATTATTTTAATATTCTTTAGGCCCCTGCCACCAAACTTTTTGTAAAACATTTTTTTTGGGCCCCAATTTTTTTTAACTTGTAAGGGGGCCCCTGCCACTTTTTTTTTTTTTTTCAAAAAACTTTTTTTAAATTTTTTTTTTTAAAAAAAAAAATTGTTTGGGGCCCAAATTTTTTTTAACTTGTAAGGGGGCCCCTGCCACTTTTTTTTTTTCAAAAAACTTTTTTTTTTTAAATTTTTTTTTTGGGGCCCCAATTTGTTTTTAACTTACAAGGGGGCCCCTGCCACCAATGTTTTTTTTTGTGTTTTTTACATATTTTTTTGTTGGGGCCCCAAGTTTTTTTTAACTTATAAGGGGGCCCCTGCCACCAATGTTTTAAAAAAAAAAACATTTTTTTTATAACTTGTGTGGGGGGTTACTTTTTTAGCGCTGATGTGTGGTCTTTTAACTGCGATGTGGAGTGGGCGGCATATGGGGTGGAGCTTGGTCGTCAGTGTGGGCGGGGCCCAGGGGGCCCCAGAAACTTTGTTGTACGGGGCCCCATGATTTCTAATGGCGGCCCTGAGGGGCACATTTACTTAGCTAGAGTGAATGATTAGAAGGAAAAAAACTTCGAATTTCAAAGTTTGATTTTGGCTACTTCCACCATCGAATTGGCTACTTCGACCTTCGACTACGACTTCGAATCGAACGATAAAAATCGTTCGACTATTTGACCATTCGATAGTTGAAGTACTGTATCTTTAAAAAAAACTCCCTCTGCGTTGCTGAATGCAGAAGTGCTCGATAGTTGAAGTACTGTATCTTTAAAAAAAACTCCCTCTGCGTTGCCGAATGCAGAAGTGCTGAAAAGCCGAAGCGCCGAAAAGACCCGAAGTCACGGAAAAAGCTGAAGTCTATAGGCCCCTGCCACCAATCTTTTTGTGATTTCTAATGGCGGCCCTGAGGGGCACATTTACTTAGCTAGAGTGAATGATTAGAAGGAAAAAAACTTCGAATTTCAAAGTTTGTTTTTGGCTGCTTACACCATCGAATTGGCTACTTCGTTCTTCGACTACGACTTCGAATCTAAAACTCGTTCGACTATTTGACCATTCGATAGTTGAAGTACTGTATCTTTAAAAAAAACTTTCACATAGGGATGCACCCAATCCACTATTTTTGATTCAGCCGAACCCCCGAATCCTTCACGAAGGATTCGGCCGATTACTGAACCAAATCCGAATCCTTATTTGCATATGCAAATTAGGGGTGGGAAGGGGAAAACATTTTATACTTCCTTGTTTTGTGACAAAAAGTCACGCCATTTCCCTCTCCGTTGTTAATTTGCATATGCAAATTAGGATTCGGATTCGGTTCGGCAGGACAGAAGGTTGCTGGATTCGGTGCATCCCTAATTTCATAAACAAAATTCTCTCTCTCTATCTCATGGCCAGGCCATACAAATATTATAATGGACATAGCAATAGGTTCATTACCAAACAAATCCTCATATTGATGGATGAACGAAACATTACTATCAGATTTACAAACCCAAGACAAAATAAAGACAGCACTTAGGGAATATTTTGAATAAATAGCCCATTTCAACCTCTTTAGGTTAATTTTCCATTTAGTGGACATACAAGCTCAGCCTCCTATTTCTTTCTTTATTTTATTAGAAGTTTGTACCCTGTATAATATTTGTGTGAGGAGATGCTGTATGTTTAATGCTAATAAGCTTGTTTGGTATACTTAAAATAAATAAAAATTTTACATAAAAAAAATTCTTAGTGCATTCAGATCCTTGTGCTGTCTGGAGTGTTGTGAGTGGAGAGACACCAGGATCCTGCAGACACTGGGAGGAAAGTCACACCGGAGGAAGGGAAGCAAGATACAGATCTATGTATGAAGGAGTGATACTGTTGGTAACGTATACAACGTGGGATTTTTCCATTCTCCAGGTCAATTGCTTAACCTTTTAAGTGCCAGCAGAATTTCACATTTTGGTTACGCGAAATGCCAGCCGTTTTTGAAACATTTTGTGCTCTCTCACTTTAGGGGCATTTTCTGAGGGGAAACCTATAGTTTACCTAGGAAAACTATACATTGTTTTTTTCGGTAGAAACTGAGCTTTCTAAATCTGCCTGAGTTTTCATGTATTTACTCCTGTGCAAAAAAATTTATAGTGCTAAATACCAAAAAAAAATGAAAAATTACCATTTTTCATCGTATATCAATTTATACCAGAAAAATATTTCATTTTACGGATGAAAATCCAACTGATTTGGAAAGCCTTATGTCTCTCGAACGTGCCAATACCAGATATGTATAGTTTTAGGGAGATTTAGGATTTCTGTACAGCAAAAACTCCCGGCAGTATATTATCAAATTTTGAAAGCACTAAGGCAGAAAACGGCATGCTTTAGATTCCAAGGCAAAAAATCCTGAAACCGTAGGTTTACCCCAGAAAACCATACATTTTTGAAAAGTACACATTCTGCCGATTACAAAATGGGTAACTATGTCTCTCTACTCCCAACTACCAAACATAAATGCTTGTCTGAACATAGCGGTTTTTCAACAAAAAATTCAAAATTCTGAAAAATCATTTCAAAGGTTTTATTTTGCTGCTCCGCATATCCCAAACTATATTAGGTACCAAGAAAAAGCACCTGAAATATGATTGCCAGGGGTCCACTGAACAATTTGATACCCATTATGCATAGGTTTACCAAAGTATCTGGCATTTAGAGACACCAATATGTAGTTAGCACATCCAAATTGTTCAGGACTTTACTTCAGCTACTGAGAAATCAACACATTGACTGCATTTTTGTGGGGTAAAAACACAGAAATATATGTTTACCCCCCAAAACCCATATATTTTTGGAAAGTACACATTCTACCGAATCTAAAATGGGTACCCATGCCTTTCTGCTCCAAACTACTGAGTCGCAAGGCTTTCCCACAATTGTCGGTTTTGGTGAAATATCTGAAAATTGCCTCAAAGCTTCAACTTCCCAGCACCATATCACCCATGTATCGTTACGCACCAAGAAAAAGCACCCTAAATATGATTGCCAGGGTTCCTCCAAACAGTTTGGTGGCCATTGTTCATAGGTTTATCAAAGTATCTGGCATTTAGAGGCCTCAAAATGAAGTTAGCGCATACAAATAGTCCTGTGGGTAACTTCATCTAATGAAAAATCAACACATTGACTGCATTTTTGTGGGGTAAAAACACAGAAATATATGTTTACCCCCCAAACCCATACATTTTTGGAAAGTACACATTCTACTGAATCTAAAATGGGTACCCATGCCTTTCTGCTCCAAACTACTGAGTCGCAAGGCTTTCCCAAAGTTGTCGGTTTTGGTGAAATATCTGAAAATTGCCTCAAAGCTTCAACTTCCCAGCACCATATCACCCATGTGTCATTACGTACTAAGAAAAAGCACCCTAAATATGATTGCCAGGGTTCCTCCGAACAGTTTGGTGGCCATTGTTCATAGGTTTACCTAAGTAACTGGCATTTAGAGGCCCCAAAATGAAGTTAGCGCATACAAACAGTCCCGTGGGTAACTTCAGCTAATGAAAAATCAACACATTGACTGCATTTTTGTGGGGTAAAAACACAGAAATATATGTTTACCCCCAAAACCCATATATTTTTGGAAAGTACACATTCTACTGAATCTAAAATGGGTACCCATGCCTTTCTGCTCCAAACTACTGAGTCGCAAGGCTTTCCCAAAGTTGTCGGTTTTGGTGAAATATCTGAAAATTGCCTCAAAGCTTCAACTTCCCAGCACCATATCACCCATGTGTCATTACGTACTAAGAAAAAGCACCCTAAATATGATTGCCAGGGTTCCTCCGAACAGTTTGGTGGCCATTGTTCATAGGTTTACCAAAGTATCTGGCATTTAGAGACCCCAAAATGAAGTTAGCGCATACAAACAGTCCCGTGGGTAACTTCAGCTAATGAAAAATCAACACATTGACTGCATTTTTGTGGGGTAAAAACACAGAAATATATGTTTACCCCCCAAACCCATACATTTTTGGAAAGTACACATTCTACCGAATCTAAAATGGGTACCCATGCCTTATTGCTCCAAACTACTGAGTCGCAAGGCTTTCCCAAAGTTGTCGGTTTTGGTGAAATATCTGAAAATTGCCTCAAAGCTTCAACTTCCCAGCACCATATCACCCATGTGTCATTACGTACTAAGAAAAAGCACCCTAAATATGATTGCCAGGGTTCCTCCGAACAGTTTGGTGGCCATTTTTCATAGGTTTACCAAAGTATCTGGCATTTAGAGGCCCCAAAATGAAGTTAGCGCATACAAACAGTCCCGTGGGTAACTTCAGCTAATGAAAAATCAACACATTGACTGCATTTTTGTGGGGTAAAAACACAGAAATATATGTTTACCCCCCAAACCCATACATTTTTGGAAAGTACACATTCTACCGAATCTAAAATGGGTACCCATGCCTTATTGCTCCAAACTACTGAGTCGCAAGGCTTTCCCAAAGTTGTCGGTTTTGGTGAAATATCTGAAAATTGCCTCAAAGCTTCAACTTCCCAGCACCATATTACCCATGTGTCATTACGTACTAAGAAAAAGCACCCTAAATATGATTGCCAGGGTTCCTCCGAACAGTTTGGTGGCCATTGTTCATAGGTTTACATAAGTAACTGGCATTTAGAGGCCCCAAAATGAAGTTAGCGCATACAAACAGTCCCGTGGGTAACTTCAGCTAATGAAAAATCAACACATTGACTGCATTTTTGTGGGGTAAAAACACAGAAATATATGTTTACCCCCCAAACCCATATATTTTTGGAAAGTACACATTCTACTGAATCTAAAATGGGTACCCATGCCTTTCTGCTCCAAACTACTGAGTCGCAAGGCTTTCCCAAAGTTGTCGGATTTGGTGAAATATCTGAAAATTGCCTCAAAGCTTCAACTTCCCAGCACCATATCACCCATGTGTCATTACGTACTAAGAAAAAGCACCCTAAATATGATTGCCAGGGTTCCTCCGAACAGTTTGGTGGCCATTGTTCATAGGTTTACCTAAGTATCTGGCATTTAGAGGCCCCAAAATGAAGTTAGCGCATACAAACAGTCCCGTGGGTAACTTCAGCTAATGAAAAATCAACACATTGACTGCATTTTTGTGGGGTAAAAACACAGAAATATATGTTTACCCCCCAAACCCATATATTTTTGGAAAGTACACATTCTACTGAATCTAAAATGGGTACCCATGCCTTTCTGCTCCAAACTACTGAGTCGCAAGGCTTTCCCAAAGTTGTCGGTTTTGGTGAAATATCTGAAAATTGCCTCAAAGCTTCAACTTCCCAGCACCATATCACCCATGTGTCATTACGTACTAAGAAGAAGCACCCTAAATATGATTGCGAGGGTTCCTCCGAACAGTTTGGTGGCCATTGTTCATAGGTTTACCAAAGTATCTGGCATTTAGAGGCCCCAAAATGAAGTTAGCGCATACAAACAGTCCTGTGGGTAACTTCAGCTAATGAAAAATCAACACATTGACTGCATTTTTGTGGGGTAAAAACACAGAAATATATGTTTACCCCCCAAACCCATATATTTTTGGAAAGTACGCATTCTACCGAATCTAAAATGAGTACCCATGCCTTATTGCTCCAAACTACGGAGTCGCAAGGCTTTGCCAAATTTGGCGGTTTTGGTGAAATATCTGGAAATTGCCTCAAAGCTTCAACTTTCCAGCATCGTATTGTCCATGTATCATTACCAGCATAAAGCATCCTAAATATAAACATATGGGTCTACTAAACAGTTTGATGCCCAATGTGCATAGATATACCAAACTATGTGGCGCACAGAGACCCCCAAATGACAATATGTATAGACATTTTCACGGCTGACGCTCTGGCTGCTGCAATATGAGCACCTGGAGTGTGTATTATGCAACATTAGACCCCCCTAACAGTACAGAGACCCCAGAAAACCATATATTTTCAGAAAGTACACATTCTGACGAATCCAATATGGGTAAATAAGTGTTTCTACTGCAAACTGCCAAACTGCAAAGCAATGCTGAACATAACGGTTTTTATCAAATTTCTGAAAATCGTCACAAAGCTTGAATTTTACCCCATTATATGCCCCACATTTCGTAACGTATCAGCATAAAACATCCTAAATATGAACGCCAGGGGTCTACTGAACACTTTGATGCCCAATATGCATAGATATACCAAACTATGTGGCGCACAGAGACCCCCAAATGACAATAGTGTATATACATTTTCACGGCTGACGCGCTGGCTGCTGCAATATGAGCACCTGGTGTGTATTATGCGACATTAGACCCCCCTAACAGTACAGAGACCCCAGAAAACCATATATTTTCAGAAAGTACACATTCTGAAGAATCCAATATGGGTAAATAAGTGTTTCTACTGCAAACTGCCAAACTGCAAAGCAATGCTGAACATAACGGTTTTTATCAAATTTCTGAAAATCGTCACAAAGCTTGAATTTTACCCCATTATATGCCCCACATTTCGTAACGTATCAGCATAAAACATCCTAAATATGAACGCCAGGGGTCTACTGAACACTTTGATGCCCAATATGCATAGATATACCAAACTATGTGGCGCACAGAGACCCCCAAATGACAATAGTGTATATACATTTTCACGGCTGACGCGCTGGCTGCTGCAATATGAGCACCTGGTGTGTGTATTATGCGACATTAGACCCCCCTAACAGTACAGAGACCCCAGAAAACCATATATTTTCAGAAAGTACACATTCTGACGAATCCAATATGGGTAAATAAGTGTTTCTACTGCAAACTGCCAAACTGCAAAGCAATGCTGAACATAACGGTTTTTATCAAATTTCTGAAAATCGTCACAAAGCTTGAATTTCACCCCATTATGTGCCCCACATTTCGTAACGTATCAGCATAAAACATCCTAAATATGAACGCCAGGGGTCTACTGAACACTTTGATGCCCAATATGCATAGATATACCAAACTATGTGGCGCACAGAGACCCCCAAATGACAATAGTGTATATACATTTTCACGGCTGACGCGCTGGCTGCTGCAATATGAGCACCTGGTGTGTGTATTATGCGACATTAGACCCCCCTAACAGTACAGAGACCCCAGAAAACCATATATTTTCAGAAAGTACACATTCTGACGAATCCAATATGGGTAAATAAGTGTTTCTACTGCAAACTGCCAAACTGCAAAGCAATGCTGAACATAACGGTTTTTATCAAATTTCTGAAAATCGTCACAAAGCTTGAATTTTACCGCATTATATGCCCCACATTTCGTAACGTATCAGCATAAAACATCCTAAATATGAACGCCAGGGGTCTACTTAACACTTTGATGCCCAATATGCATAGATATACCAAACTATGTGGCGCACAGAGACCCCCAAATGACAATAGTGTATATACATTTTCACGGCTGACGCGCTGGCTGCTGCAATATGAGCACCTGGTGTGTGTATTATGCGACATTAGACCCCCCTAACAGTACAGAGACCCCAGAAAACCATATATTTTCAGAAAGTACACATTCTGACAAATCCAATATGGGTAAATAAGTGTTTCTACTGCAAACTGCCAAACTGCAAAGCAATGCTGAACATAACGGTTTTTATCAAATTTCTGAAAATCGTCACAAAGCTTGAATTTTACCCCATTATATGCCCCACATTTCGTAACGTATCAGCATAAAACATCCTAAATATGAACGCCAGGGGTCTACTTAACACTTTGATGCCCAATATGCATAGATATACCAAACTATGTGGTGCACAGAGACCCCCAAATGACAATAGTGTATATACATTTTCACGGCTGACGCGCTGGCTGCTGCAATATGAGCACCTGGTGTGTGTATTATGCGACATTAGACCCCCCCTAACAGTACAGAGACCCCAGAAAACCATATATTTTCAGAAAGTACACATTCTGACGAATCCAATATGGGTAAATAAGTGTTTCTACTGCAAACTGCCAAACTGCAAAGCAATGCTGAACATAACGGTTTTTATCAAATTTCTGAAAATCGTCACAAAGCTTGAATTTTACCCCATTATATGCCCCACATTTCGTAACGTATCAGCATAAAACATCCTAAATATGAACGCCAGGGGTCTACTGAACACTTTGATGCCCAATATGCATAGATATACCAAACTATGTGGCGCACAGAGACCCCCAAATGGATATAAAGTAGATAAAATTTACAAGGCAAAACAAAATAAGGCAGTAAAGAGTGAAATGCAAAAAAATCCAATAAAAGCACAAAAATCAATGTTTTTTTTCCAGACTAGTGTTATCGGCCGTCAGAATCACAGTTTGAATATTTTAGCTGGGCCAAACAGGTTATACGGCTAGAAACAAGTGAACACAACATACGCAGAGCTGAAAATGCAATAAAATGGCTAAAAATTCAATAAAATGGCTAAAAATGCACCAAAATACCCAAAATTGCAATTTAATCACCGAAATAACATAAAAAAGATATTGCACAGTACGGTTAGCGAATACGCTATTCGTAATGGCAATAAAACATTTTTTTCAGCCAAAAAAAGAGACGATGCGATAAGAAAAAAAAAAAAAAGCCACAATGCCATGTATGTGCGTGTGCGTGTGTACAAATGGTAATTACATGTTATGTGCGCGTGTGTGCGTGTGCACATGTGTGTAAGTGCAGTGAGTGTAAGTGACCCCCCCAATCCCCAAAAATGTATGTGTAAGTGTGTGTAAGTGTGAATCTAAGTGTGTATTACTGTAATAAGTGTGTGTTGGTGTGTTTGTGTGTGTAATTGTTGCACTAACCTGAAAAAATCGCTGGAGACTGTTGCAGGCGATCAGGAAGACTCCCTGGAAGACATCTGCCTCGTGGTTCCTGTCTGTGTGCTGTGGGGGCGGAGATCGTCGATCCGGTGCAGGCTGCAGCAGCAGGACACGTAAGTAACACGTGCCTGCTGCTGTTTTTGGGCCCCTGGGCAATCGCGCCCCAGGGGCCACTCGATCCCCTGCTCTGCTCGTTGCCTAGGGGCAGGGGATCGAGCAGGAACGGAGCGAGCGGCTCTAACAGCCGCTCCTCCGCTGCTGAACCCGGAAGTGCTGCAGAACGTAGAATCTACGTTCTGTGGCATTTCAAGTACCTTTGCCACAGAACGTAGATTCTACGATCTGTGGCATTTAAAGGGTTAAAAGCATGCAGAGATGATTACAAAAAGTCTGCAGCGCTATGAGCTCTGCCTGATTTTGTTTTGAAGGAATTGCAAGCGGAGGAACAGGACTTACTCACCCACCACTGTACTTATAGTTTGTGTTCATCTGGAAGAGACTCCAACAGTCTGTATATTCCACTCACACATAAATTACAAGAGCACTGTCAGAACTTTTAACATCCAACAACACGTAGTTTTGATATATATATGAAGTATTTAAAAGAGCACTGTTTAACTTTTTCTTTTAGTTATGTTTTTTACTGAGGTATATTGGTACAATATTTATTGTGAAAATATAATTCTCTAGAAAAGACAATTGAATTTAAAAAAAAAAAAAAAATGTAAAGATACAAATATAACATGGAATGACACCCAAACTCTACAGCCAGCCAATTCTTGTTAGTATAGTGGTAAGTATCCCTGCCTGTCACGTGTGAGACCGGGGTTCGATTCCCTGATGGGGAGGTTGTCATTTATTTAGAAGCATTGTATACACTTTTAAATTAGTCACAATAATTTAAAATTGTGGTAACCTTTACGTTATATAAATATTAAAAAAGCAATAAACATCTCGGAGATGTTTATGCACACATGCACAAAAAAAGCGTGTTGAATTTAGTTATGCTCGTATCATCATAATAAATTAGGAACCTTGATGGCCTTTTCTCTTATTTACTGGTATCTAATTCACTGAACTGAAGGCACACATATAAGAACCAGAAAATATAGAGTAGGTGATGCCTTTATTGCCTAAATAAGTAGATTAAAAAAATGCAAGCTTTCGGGCCAAATTAGGTCCTTGCTCCAGGCATGGTATACCATGGAACCTAAGTAGTTCTGAAAGTTCACTACAGGTGATGCAATAAAATGTATCACCCTTTTTTCTGGCTCTTAATCTTTTGCTAACATGGTACAACATTCTACTACTATAGTCATATGTAACAAAGAACAGCACTCAAACTCTACAGCCAATCCTCAAATTCTACAGCCAGCCAATCCTCAATCTTTACAGCCAGCCAATTCTCAAATTCTACAGCCAGCCAATTCTCAAATTCTATAGCCAGCCAATCCTCAAACTCTACAGTCAGACAATTATCAAAACATGCACCCAGCCAGTCCTTGTTAGTAGTGTAATAAGTATCCCTGCGGGAGACCGGGGTTTGATTCCCGATGGGGAGCCTTGTCTTTTATGCAGGAGATACAATTGTTTTTATTCCTCGTGCATCAATCCCCAGTACTCAATGCTGAAAATTTGCGCATGTGCACAAAGCCTGCTACTGTATGTAAATCTGGCCCTGAACACTACAGGTTAAAATAATAAATGCAAAGTACAGTTACATTAAGGGTCTTTTGCGCGACTATCTCCCCGAACTGCTCGAGGCAACTTTGGGCGATATTGAAAACACATCGCCGCATGTGCATTTGCGAAGGTGAATTTGTGCTGTAGCCTATGGGGAAAAAACGCGGAGGCAGTTTGGGGAGATAGTCGCGCAAAAGACGTGGCGATAATCTCCCCGAATCTCCTCGTCTGGCCTTACCCTAAAGACCAGATGCTAAGTGTTAAATAGACAATAGATCTTACAAGTGTTGACAGTGGTAAACCCCTAATTGCTATGTTTTGTTGAGGTGTAAAACTTTTTCATGCTGGAGAAATAATGTGTAATTTTAAAGGCATACGCTTTGCAATCCTATACACGTTTCTCTGGAGTTGTAAACTACTTTATGTCTGAGCATAAAAGCCTGAAGTCACCTGCAGTCAAAGTATTTTAGAATAGCAACTCTCAACACTCCACAACCAACCACAACTGAATATTTTAGATTTCCTTTTGATTAACGTAAACATATATTAATAAAACAAGGTTTTAAAATGTTTCTTGTAGTTATGAAACTTTCTGCACTTCTACATCATAGCAAGTGCAGAGCTCTATAGCACTTTCTTATCCTGCCGACTACGCCATTTTGTGTAGGGGGTCCTCCGGTGGAATTAAAGGGCAAGTACACCAATTTTTCCAACTTGACGAAAAAATAACTTTTATTCACACGGATCACAATGTACTCACACAGCGCACTTCAGGACATCACCATGGACACATTCAGGGTTTACAAGAAACCTCCTAGTTTGTCAGGATCCACAAACCCAACCAAGGTCTTTTGCACCACCTAGTCGGTCAGGCAGTCCGTCACACAACCTGCGACCCTCCACCTCGCCCCGACTCAGGACTTTTACTGTGTGCCTCTTACATCCTTACTCCTGTGCTCCCCAGAAGTGATGCAAGGTAGCTTTACTGAGTCCCCGGTCACACCAGGTTATGATGATCCTACTGTGCCATCCACCCCCACAGTACATACAATGGTTTGTACATCAGAAGGGTAGTGACAGGGCGGATAGATGCAGAGGCAGGTAGAGGGGTAATGCAGTTACTAACTAGTCCAGGCTCCCATTGCTTTGGAAGTTATGCCAGTGCTCCCCAGATTATAACATCTATTGTAAAGGCTTTTACTCTCATGCAAATTGAGAATACTGTTAGCCGATGAAACATAATTTAGTTTCCAAGATCCTACTCTGTATCACGTTTGTTCGTTGTGACTACATTCTATTTCTCATTCCTTGCAGAACTCTTTACAAAGAATGCAACAGAAAAGCTAATTAGTTTAAGGATTGTCCTGCAATCATACAAAAGTGTGTTGCAATCAGATCTGTGCCTGTAACCAGTGGTGTAACTAGATATTACTGGGCCCCACAGCAAATCATTTTCAGGCCCCCATAATGTTTAGTAGTTTACCTATTTTGGGAAGGACACACTGTCTTCCTTGTGAAGGGAGGGTGACTATTCCTAAATACACTGCACTGCTGTTAATATTTACCAAGGGAAGCTGTCAGGCTGCATTATAAAGAGTGTGGGCAGTTCATTTAATGTTCTTTTCTTGTTATATAAGCCTCACCCATTGATGACCCTTATGTTTAATTCTACACACTGGCATATCATCAGCAATAAACAGTGGCAATATAATGGGCTGTACTGAAAAGCTGAGGGAATTTCAGTCAAATGTCTGCCCTGTTAGAGCCCTGGAAGTGAAGTCATCTGTGAAGTTGAAATGTCTAGAAGCAACAAACATACTGTCAATAACATTGCTGGGTCACAAAAACTCACAGAATGGGACAGCCAAGTACTGAAATACACTGTGTACTAATATTTCAGACTGTCAACAATTTTAATATATATTTAATTCCATACAGACGAGAGATACATACATGGGAAATCCACAGAATTTCAGATACAAAAGTCATATGATATATATATAACACAAATTACCAACAGATATAGATATTTTAAAATATATGATTATATGATTATAGAATATAGATGATTATATGATCGGACAGAGAAGGTAAGTGGAAAAGAAATGTGTAATTATTATAAATAAATGGCAAGTAAAAAGACAACAATAATTTCACACTACTAACACTGCTTTATCTCTCAGCTGCATTTGACACTGTAGATCACCCTCTCCTCCTCCAGTCCCTCCATTCGCTTGGCCTTTGTGACACAGCCCTGTCCTAGTTCTCTTCTAACATCACCAATCATGCCTTCAGTGTCTCCTACAATGGAGTAGCATCTTCTCTCTACCTCTTTCTGTTGGGGTTCCTCAAGGCTCTGTCCTGGGCCCCTTACTATTCTCCCTCTATACTTCCTCCCTCGGCAAATTAATCAACTCGTATAGTTTCCACTACCACCTCTATGCTGACAATACTCAGATCTCTCATCTCCTGATCTCAACCCAGAACTCCTAACGCGCTTCACCTCCTGCCTGTCCGCTATCTCTACCTGGATGTTGCAACGCTACCTTAAATTAAACCTCTCTAAAACTGAACATAACGTCTATGCTGACGATACACAGATCTATCTCTCATCTCCTGATCTTGACCCAGAACTCCTAACTTGCGTCTCCTCCTGCCTGTCCGCTATCTCTGCCTGGATGTCGCAATGCTACCTTAAATTAAACCTCTCTAAAACTGAAATGGTTCTCTTTCCTCCAACACCAGTAACATCCCGGAAGTATCCATCATATAGCTAACCATTCCACCAACACCCCCTCTCTCCAGGTCCGGTGCCTTGGGGTTATCCTAGATTCTGCCCTGTCATTCACTCCTCATATCCAGTCACTTATTAAATCATGTAATTTCCACCTAAGGAACATTTTTAAAATACGATCATTTATCACCCAAGATGCTGCCAAAATTCTTATTAACTCTCTCGTCATATCACGTCTAGACTACTGTAACTCTCTTTTAATTGGCCTTCCCCTCCAGAGGCTGTCACCTCTCCAGTCCATAATGAACACTGCTGTGGGGCTCATACACCTCAGCAACCTCTCCTCCTCTGCCTCGCCATTCTGTCAATCCCTGCACTGGCTTCCACTACCTTTCAGAAATCAAATTCAAATTAAATGGCCCTGGCATTCAAAGTACTTCATAACTCTGCCCCACCCTACAT
This sequence comes from Xenopus petersii, assembly GCA_038501925.1. Lineage (NCBI taxonomy): Eukaryota > Metazoa > Chordata > Amphibia > Anura > Pipidae > Xenopus > Xenopus petersii. The sequence continues at coordinate 91,072,433 of CM076677.1, forward strand.
CTCTGAACTCATCTCTATATACTCACCCAATCGCTTACTACGCTCCTCTACTGACCTGCTACTCAACTCTTCTCTCATTACCTCTTCACATGCTTGCATTCAAGACTTTGCAAAGGCTGCACCCCTCCTCTGGTACTCTCTCCCACGGTCTGTCCGACTTTCTCCCAACCTTTCTGCTTTCAAGAAATCTCTTAAAATGCACTTCTTTCGAGAAGCCTACCCTCACGCTGCTTAACTACCAAACGCAACACCTCATACAGTACCACCCTGCAGCTCATTATACACAATACATGTGCAATGCGCAGAGACCCCATTTGCTCAAGCGTAGGTCGTGTCACACACACAAACACCTTCAGTTTCTCGTCTGGATCAAGATTCCATCCAGGCTTACAAAGGTCCCTCCACTCTTTTTAGAGATGTGACAGGTTCTGTACTCACCTGTGAATAAATTAGATCTGGTTCCAGTAGGAGCAGCCGGAATAATCCAACATTGTGACTTGGGGCAATGGGAAGTAAAGGGCTTGTATATGCTTCAATGAGGGAAGGGACACATCTGCACTTAGATAAGCAGTCTCATAACTTTTCCACTTGGAGGCTTCGCCAGCTGACACAACACAATGGCCACTGGCAGGCCTGGCATACAATGACTGATTACAGCCTGGCATGCATGAAAGTAGGCTTGTCTTACCATCTCAGTCTTATACCTCAGCACACAATATTAGCTAGGTCTCTCTCTCTCCCCCACACTGACTCTCTGTCTTTCTTCCTCCATCTCTCTCACACTTACTCTGTCTGTCTTTCTCCTATCCATCTCTTTCTTTCTCTCTCTCACACTCTCTCCCACACTTACACTCTCTCTCCCCTCTCTGTCTTCTACACTTACTCTGTCTCATTCCTCTCCCTCTCCCCCACACTTACTCTCTCACTCTCTCACACTTTTTCTCTGTATTTTTCTTCTCTCCCTTTGACCTTCCTGTCTCACACTTATTCAACATTAGCTTTTTGGGAAAATAAACTGATAGAAAATCCTGAGTACTCATCTCTATATCAGCATTTAAAAAATATTACAGGGACAGAGATCCCACAACTCTGGTGTTATTGCAAGAAATTATCTGTTTTCATGGGTAGCGCATTCACAGACAATCAATCAATCAGTCACTGTGTTGAAGATATATCTGGTCACTTCTGAGCAGGGCTGGAACTAGAGGCCGGCAAGTGTTACCTCAGTAAAAAAGTGGGTGTGCTCACTGAAATCAAAGTGTTTTGCGCACGACTGCACTCAGCTGCGCGCGTATGCGCACGTGCGCCCTCGTTTGCGCGTAATTGCGCACGTGCGCCCTCGGTTGCGCGCGGTTGCGCACGCGCGTCCTTGGTTGCGCACAGTTTACGCACGCGCGTCCCCGGTTGCACGCGGTTACAGCGCCTGGCTGGCCTGGCCTGACTGACACTTCTTTGATTACAAAGTCTAATTGTTATTCTTTTATTTTATTACAGGGTTCAGACTCGGCAACTTTCTGCATGCTTTAAAAACTTTCATGCAGATTTCAGATCCAATCCCACGCTGCTGCCTAACTGCGCCCATCTTGAATCGTGTCTTCTATCCCATACGTGACACAGTTCTTTGGGCACGAAGTGTCGGTGTAGTGTCTGGTATCAGAGAGGAGAAATGGCTTTACAGAGCAACCATTTTATATATATATATATATATAAAATCATAGCGTATGGAAATAGGCCAAGGAGAGAAAAACAACAAGCCAGAGATACAACTGCTGAAAGTAACTTCAAATTCCTTTCTGTTTTGCTAAAAGGGTTTGAGAATTTCCTGTTACTGCTCTACTTAGTACCCACCTCTTTTATTAGATACCATCAAAAATGTCTGTGACCTTTTTAGCCCTTCCATCGTTTAGAATTGTACAGTAGCAGTCAAGGGATCCTTGGGGTTTGTGGTCTTGTCTCTTCCCTTATAGTCAGGGCCGGATTTACATAGTGGGCGCCCCTAGGGGATTGGGATTGGCGCATGGGAATTAAAACAATGATTGTCTCTCCAGCGCATCCCCAGTGTTTTTGAACAAATGTGGGTGTGGTTGGGCAGCATCCTGCCCCCCTAAAATCCTGCATCCTTACTATGACAAATCCTGCTATAAAGATGAAGCACTGAGCATTAAATACTACTGGACAGTTACAATTACATATTGAGAATATAATTATAGAAACAGAATATGTCAGACAGTTCTAGATTGAATTTTATTGAACAAGTATCACACTTTTTGCAATAACATCTTCTACACCACTTCATACCATTTCACATATTTTTGCTTTACATAGAATTCCCACAAATTCGAAGTTTAAATCACAGACACGAATTTGAATGTGAGATTTATCACAACTCAATCCTGGAAACAGTTCTAATTGAAATATTCACCACCTAAAACCTGCCGAGTTCATTTACAAGTCAATGGCAGAGGTCCCTTTGAAGATGTTAATATTTCATTCAATGTGTTACTGACCCTGACTTGATGGCAGTGTTGAAGTTCTAATGATAACTAATCTTCCTTATTGTGTGTTTTTTTTTTAAATATATTTTTTTATATCTGGTCTCATTTTTTTTCAACTTAAATCTTAAGACACATTATCCTATGTTCTAGAAAACTTCAGGCTTGTGCTTGTACTTCAGGCTTGTGCCCAGTACCGGTCCTTGTGTACATACACAGGGAGCAGGGACTGAAAAAGTTAAGTGTCCATGGTAGCAAATATTATAGAATAGTAGTATTATCTTTTTATTTCAGTAACAGAACTTTTAAAAAGCATGGTGCAAAGTCCTGCACAAACAAGTCAAGTGTCACAGAAAACCAAAACCCAGTGAGAGAAAAATCTATCCATAGCAGGGCTGTATACAGGTATGGGACCTGTTATCCAGAAAACACAGAACCTGCATCAGGTTAATAGTGCTTCTCCAGCAGCCTTATACACTGAAATCCGTTTTTCAAAAGAGCAAACCGATTTTTTTAAATTTAATTTTGAAATCTGACATGGGTCTAGACATATTGTCAGTTTCCCAGGTGCCCCAGTGATGTGACTTTAGTCACTCTTTATTGCTGCACTGCAATTTGGAGTGGTATCACACCCCTTCCTCCCCCCCCCAGCAGCCCATCAGCAGGACAATGGGAAGGTAAACAGATAACAGCTCCCTGGTAGATCTAGAAACAGCACTCAATAGTAAAATCCAGGTCCCACTGCAACTCCATCAGTTACATTGAATAGGAGAAACAATAGGTTGCCTGAAAGCCATTCCATCCTGAAGTGCTGACTCTATATAAAAGCACATGACGTGAGATGGTTGCCTACAATATTACAACTAAAAAAAATGTACTTGGGTTAGGAATGAAATTTTGCATGGTAGAGTAAATTATTTGCTGTGTATACAGCGTAATTTAGAAATAAAAACTGCACCATAAAAATCATTACAGAATCAGTTTAAATAAACCAGGCAGATTTTGCTTCCTATAAGGATTCATTAATCTTAGTCTGTATCAAGTACAAGGTACTGTTTGATTATTACAGAGAAAAAGGAAATTATTTTAAAAATCTGGATTATTTGGATAAAATGGAGTCTATGAGAGATGGCCTTTGCTAAATTTTGGAGATTTCTGGATAATGGGTTTCCGGATAACAGATAACATACCTGTACACAATAGAGAATTAATACTTGTACAACTCAAAAATGTAAGTGAGTCAGCACTTAAAAGCACAGGAGAGTGAGCACATAGCAAACCAGGAAATAAAAAGGAAGGAAGAAGAATATATTCAAAAACAAAGTGTAGTATATTTCTTAATGTTGTAGTTTTACAACCGCATACACTCTCATATTCGAACCTTATTTACCCAGAGTGTGTCAATTTTAAAGTTTGAACTCTTTGTGGGTCATTCACTAAGAATCGTAGTTGCGCAACTTCGGATTTTAGTGAATTTGCGGAGCGATGGAGAAAATATGCCTGGCGAAGTGCGGCGAAGCGCTCCGCACTTCGCCAGGCGTATTTTCGGGGGTAGCGTAAGGTTGTGAAGTTGCGCTAGCGTTAATTCGCCAAGCGAAGCAAAGTTACGCTAGCGATGGTTAATTCTCATACGGCGCCACATTCAATTTCCAAGTAGCAGAACTACACAAGCCTGGGAAACCTTTAAAACAGCAAATAAAATTTGTATTTTGCCCTACACATGTGCCCACTGTGTAGTTAATTTGCCATGAGTTAGGAAATGTAGGGGGGAATTTTTCGATCGTTTTCAGCCTATCACCCATAATAAAGAAAAAACGCCAGCGTTTTCTGGGACTTCGAAAAAATGTTAACTTTTTTTGAAGCAATCCCTATCTACTCTATTGCGCTTCGCCTGATCTGAGGTGGCGAAGGAAGTCTAGCGTAAAAGGTAGCGTTCAGAACAATGCGCGCGTTAGTAAATTTGCGTAGTTACGTCTGTTGCGCAAATTCGCCAGGCGTAAGGGTGCGAAGTTACACTAGCAAAGTTACGCCAGCGTCCGTTAGTGAATTTGCGAAGTAACGAAAATGCCCAACAGTAGTGAATTCACGCTAGCGTTAGGTGCTTCGGCGCTGAGTGATTTTGCCCCTTTGTGTGTTAGTGACTGATGGGTACTCACAAATGTTTAAAATGTGTTTCTGCACATAGCAAATTTGTCACTGATGTCTTGTCTGAAGTTGCTTCTCACCGTCTGAGAGATATGGTATACAGAGATGGTGTAGACCTTTTTATTAAATATAAACCCAATTTACAATTGCACTCATAATTGTGGAATTAAAATATGCATATATAATCTCTTTACTCCTATCTCTTGAGTTTTGTACTGACTCGTTTTATTTTTAACTGATGTGTATTTTTTTGAGTTTTAACCACTAGTCTGCCTTGTCTAGCAGTATAGGCATACAGGACCCCCGACGTGACCAGAAGAAGAAAAAGACACATGCAGGAAGGGGCAGAGGGGCTTTGTGGCTGCTGGGTGGTGGGGGGGGGGGGTGAGGGCCCTGAAGCAGCAGCCCAGGTGGGCCCCCCTAGTCTGATGCTGTAGGCATATGATATTTGTTCACTTCTGAGAATGCTGGAACTAGGGGTAGGCAGAAGAGGCTCACATGCAGCCTACCCCATGTCCGGCAATTGTTACCTCAGTGAAAAGTGGGTGTGCTCTCTGAAGTCAAAGTGCTTGGCGCACAATTGGGCACGCGAGTCCCCGGTTGCGCACGGTTACGCACGTGCGTCCCCGGTTGCGCGCGGTTATGCACGCACGTACTTGGTTGCGCACTGCTGCAGCGGAGGCCGAAGTGGCCGGCTCGGTTGCCTACAGCACCCGGCTGGCCAGGCCCGGCACTGGGGAAACCGTTAACTAAAAGTAAGCCCCTTTCAGAGTATTATTGTTTTAGAGAAGATCAGATTGAAATGTAACAGTTGCCATTAATCACAAACTGACCTATGCTGTGACTGTTTACTTAACAATTAGCTTTTTCTCTCATTCCTACATTCTTGTGAAGTTGGCATGCTACAGTCTCTAAGAATAACGCTTGTTTGTTGTTGCCAAAACATTGCATAGACTACCTGGCATAAATACCAGATATGTAAATTTATACACAGACAATTTGTTTTGTTAAACAGTTTTATTGGAACCACCTACATAACATTTGTTATTTAATTTTGCTAAAAAAACAATGGTGTCAGAAAATATTTCCTTGGTCATGGGTATATGAGATGGCACAAGCATGCTTTAGAAGATGCAATTTGTCATCTCCTGCTGCTAAAGGTGCCAACATAGAGTCCCTTGGGACCCCTACGCTTTTATATCTCGTCTACCATTGCTAAGGGTGAACAAAGAGGTCAAAAAACACCATAAACCAGATAATAAAGAGGACCAGAGGCTCACAGCTTGTATGTGTGTGTGATACACCTAAACCAACTAATTTAGGTTTTATAGGAAAAGGACTTGCACATTAAGGGGCAGATTTATCAAGGGTCGAATTTCGACGTGATGGGAGTTTTTTTAAACTCCCATAAACTCGAAATTCAAATAAAGACCAATTAAAATTTATTTAAAAAATGTACGTTTTTAACGGGTGAATAGGCTGTATTCTAAAGGTGGCCATACATTGATAGATCCGCTCGTTTGGCGATGTCGCCAAATGAGCGGATCTCCCTCCGATATGCCCACCTTGAGGTGGGCAATATCGGGCAGATCCGATCGTGGGCCCTAGGGCCCAACGATCGGATCCTAGCATTCGCAAATGGGCAGTTGGATCACGGGACCGCATCAACGAACAGATGCGGCAGCGATCCGACGGGGTTTTTAAACCCATCCGATCGAGATCTGGCCGACTTTCGGCCAGATCTCGATCGGGGAAGCCAGTCAGGGGCCCCCATACACGGGCCAATAAGCTGCCGACACAGTCTGTCGGCAGCTTTTATCGGCCCGTGTATGGCCACCTTTATGGTTTAAATTGAAGTTTTACCGCAATTGATCGAATCGCAGGATTTGTCCCAAAAAACTTTGATTTTTCAAAGTCCACCAAATGACTACAAATAAGTTCTAGGAGGTCCCCCATAGGCTAAAACAGCAATTAGGCAGGTTTTAGATGGCGTTTTAGATGGCGAATGGTTGAAGTTTTAAAGTGACAGTACATGAGACATTTTGATATTGGAATAGTCAAATGTTTTTTAAATCCTAAACGAATTTTTTTACTATTTCATAGTCGAAGTACTAAAAATAGATTGAAAATCTAATGTTGAAATTTGAATTTTTAATTTGACCGCTGATAAATCTGCCACCAATAGTAAGTGATATCAGAGACTGGTGTTACATCTTGTTCATTTATCCTTAAACATTTACACAGGTAACTGTTCTTCTTTGGGTCTATAGATATCTGTATGTATATATATATAAATATATATATATATATATATTTTTAAATACAGATGAATAACTAGCGAAAAAAGTTCCAAAATAACCTAAATTTGGGTACTCGAGGGCAAGTAATCTTAAAGAGCAACCTGGAGTATGCAGATGAAAGTGTTGTGTGATGTGCAGTAGCCTCATATTGGGTACGTACTGTACTTCACACACCCTCACACCAGGAAGAAATATAAGATCAAACACAGGATGACTTGCGAGACTACGATGGTGATATATATCATCAAATGCCCCTGTGGGCTAATTTATTGCAGAAAAACAAACAGACAGCTAAAAGAGAGGATTGGCATGCACAGGGCAAATATTCAAGTGACCCAGATTGAGTGATTACAAGTGAAGGGAGAAAAAAGAAGCAAGATATAGCACAACAGCCAATGGCCAAACACTGGGCTGAGTTTAAACGTGATGCATTTACATTTAGGTGCATGCCTATTGACCTGATTAAGCCTAAACACAGGGGTGGAAACATTGAAAATGATTTAAGAGAGAGGCCTTCTGGATTCACAAATTAGATTGCGTGGCACCCAAGGGTCTTAATGGGCAAGTAGCATATAATTGTTTTCTGACATCAATTTTAAGAATTGAGGAAAATTGTCTTTCTTAGAGATCATCCAATTGAGAGAAATAGAGAACCAGATACAAATGTAGCAGAAAGAATGAAAGATTGTAATTGAATATGTGTCAATCTCTATTGTATCAATGTATATTTTTATATCTTATAACTTGCAGTATGAAACTATTTTTAAGAATAGTTTTTAATGGCATGATGGGGACACCTACTGGTGGCACAGTATTTTACACTTTTTAAAACTGAAGGTGGCCATGCACGGGCTGATAAAATCTGCTCCTCCACTGCTCCTACTGCTCCTCAGCTGTTCTATGTGCCTGCGCACAGATACATTGGGGAAAATTCACTAAAGGCAGAATTTTCGCCTACTAAGGCTTTGTCACACTTCGCCAGGCACAAATTCATGACCAGTAAGCTAATCCACTAAAATTTGAAGTTGCATGTCTGCAGCCAAACACTAGCAAAGTTTCGCTAGTGTAACCTTCGTCAGTGAGAGCATTTTATAGCGAACTTTCGCTAACATTCATTTCTGCCTATCAAAAATTACAAATACACTTACGCTTTGGTCAATTTGAATAGAGCGAGTACATATCGGTCATATATACTGTATGTATTTATTACTTATTTTGGTGCAAATGCTTGATGTGGCCACTTATTATTAAAAATGTTCAAGGAAGCAAAATAAAGGCAAAAGAGTTCCTCTATTGCCCTAGACATGAGTTCACCTTAAAACAAATGTGGCATGCCCCTCAAATGGTTAAAAAAATATTAAAACAAATTATTTTAACAGTCACAAATTTTTATATAAAATCCGACTTTAAAATATAAATCATTTTTATAACTTTTCAGCATACAGGATATGATGTCACTGACATAAGATTGAGGAGGATGTAGCTTTATCTTATCAGTTCGCCAGGTCTAAGCTGGCGAAGGAAACTCTGGCGAAAGGGGTAACGTAATGGAAAATTCTAGTGAATTTGCTGAGTAACGATTGTTTGCCTGGGCGAAAATGCGCCAGTCGAAAAGGGTGCAAAATTGCTCTACCGATGGTCTCTTTCGCTAGTGATGTCCCTGCAGATTGGATATCTGGCAAATTTTCGCCCACTTCGCCCTTTAGTAAATATGCCCCATTGTCTCAGCTTGGGTGCAGTCAGGTAATGCATATTTTGCCACCAAATGGCAAACTTTTGCGTTTCCACCATAAAATTCATACGAAATCCTCTGCATCTGCCTGCACCTGAGCAGAAGCAATGTATCTGGGTGCGGATGCATGGAACTGTGAAGATGATTCTTGATAGATGATTCTTGACCTGTGTTTCTCCACATGCCGAGATCTGCAACATCTGGCCCTAACCTTAGGCCATAAATAAGATCAAGCAGAGAGTATCTGTATTGTGTGGTCTGCCATGGTCCATGGACACAAACCGATATTGTCCTTGGCTAACCAGATTTTCCAATCGGATTAACTAATATATTTATGACTATGGGAAAACATCAGGCTGGAGAAAGCTTTACTCAGGTTGATGGTCTGCAAATGAAGTCAGGGGAGGTTCTATTGGCTGTGTGGCAGCACATTTTCTGTAAACGTTGGACTATGCCTTTGTTTTATTCACAAGCAGGCAAACAGATATAAAACTTCTTTTTATACAGCAGGCTCATCTAACTTTGCAGTAGGATCAGCAACGTGCATCTTTCATTAGCCCTGGGAAAGACACCAACTGAGGCTGTAGTAAACAAAAGCTCAAAACAGAAATAGCAGTGTCGCACTCACAGTTCTTTGAGATTCCATTCTTTTATCAGCAGCTTGCCCCTCATTCAGAGAGTCTTTAGGGTAGCAAATAGGTCCTTGCTACCAGAGAACCTAGCCAAAAGGCCCACAACTACAGTTACATACTGTACATCAAGTACAAGGCACTGTTTTATTATTACATAGAAAATTGAAATCATTTTTTAAAATTTGGATAATTTGGATAAAATGGAGTCTATAGGAGACAGCCTATCTGTTATCCAGATAACGGGTTTCCGGATAACAGATCCCATACCTGTACTATGAAAGTATATGTAGAAGCTTGACCCACCCACACACACACAGAAGGCTTTGGTTGTAGTCTTTCAACAGTGTCATAACCACAGAATCCTAGGATTCTCCCTGGACTGCTGAAGAGGGTGCCCTCTACTGTCAGCAGTGCTGCATAGCAATAAACATAAACAAGGCATTATAAACATGTCCTTAGAAGGGCTGTTACTGAATACAACAATATAGAAATCCTCTTTTGAATCACGTGTCTGGATCACTATGAATGCTTTTTGTGCATAAGACTAATTTACACACTCCATAAGTGTGGACAAGGACAGATCATGGGAATGGGAATCACAAGCAGCACTGCACAGACCATCAGAGGAATGGTTTTGCCTCTGTAAAAGTACAGAAGCCTTGTTGAATTAACTGTGAAAGTTCTACAGGGCAGAAATTTGTGCAAGAAGATTTCCATGTACTTCTCAAAGCACAATATGATAAATTACTATTGTGAAAGGTTATTTTAAAAAAAATTTCCTGGGTAGAATTTCCTGAAAGCTTTTGCATGGATAGCACTTAGGCTTGAAGGTTTGATAGAATGTCCTTATTTTATCTTTAAAATGATCAATTTTAAACAAAATACTGTAATGTTTTTTTTTCATACCATTTGTTTTAATATGTGTATTATTTTGAATATTTAAGAGCATACTGAGATGTTTAGATATGTTTACACAGATTGATGAATCACCATCTAACAGCACAGAGCAATGTTTTCTTTTGAGACACTGTTTGATGAATGGAGTAATGACAGAGTGTCAGATAAAGCAGATTATCACTCATTTGTAAAGCTCATTAATTAGTGCAGCTTCTTTAAGACATTTTTACTGTGGTGATTGCTGTTTGCTACTCATTGATATGAATTTCCAGTATGGACCAGAGTGACGTTAAATCAACAAGCCGAATGTGATTTATTCCAGTTTATATAAAAATGAGGGGATTTTCACCCAGAAACTTTGCAAAGCAAAAACTGTGGTACCATGTTAGCCAGTAACAAAAATAACAAATAAACAAACAAATAAATACAAAAAGTATTGTAAAAGTGATACCTATATTGACTAATAATAAAAATACATTGCAAGCTTTCGGAGCACCAAGTCCCCTTTCGTCAGGCAAAATACAAATGAAAACTAGAAAGGCACAGCATATATACTGTTGCATCAGTGAAAGGTATTCATGGGCAGTAATATGTGGTGTTTATACAAATGGCCTGTAGACGTCACTGTGCTCAGACTTATACTGTGCATTCTTCCTGACAGCTTAAAAGTGAAAGTTACTGTTGTGTAATGGCTGCTGAGAACCTGCCAATAAAGCACTGTTATACTCTACTCATCCTCAGCTACCCAAAACATAACATAAACCCACCCTAATTCATTTTACTATGTCTACAATTGATCTCTATGTAACTTTCTAATTTATTGCCCATGAATACCTTTCACTGATCTATCACAGGTATAGGACCTGTTATTCAGAATGCTCAGGACCCGGGGTTTTCCGGATAACATATCTTTCCATAATTTGGATCTTCATACCTTAACTCTACTAGAAAATCATTTAAACATTAAATAAACCCAACTAGGCTGGTTTTGCTTTCAACAAGGATTAAGTATATCTTAGTTTTGGACAAGGTACAAGGTACTGTTTTATTATTACAGAGAAGGAAATCATTTGTAACTATTTGAATTATTTTATTATAATGGAGTCTTTGGGAGACAGCCTTTCCTTTTCCTTTCCCTCTAACCAGTTTAGTTGCACTTAGTCTCTGCACTCTCTCATTCATATCCCTCTTAAGGACTGGAGTCAAAAAAATTGCACTGCATACTCCAGATGAGGCCTCACCAAGGACCTATAAAAGGCATAATTATGTTTTCATCCCTTGAGTTAATAGTTACATAGTTACATAGTTAAATTGGGTTGAAAAAAGACAAAGTACATCAAGTTCAACCCCTCCTAATGAAAACCCAGCAAACAAACACACACCTCCCTACTTTTAATTAAATTCTATATACCCATATCTATACTAACTATAGAGCTTCATATCACAATAGCCTTTGATATTATGTCTGTCTAAAAAATCATCTAAGCCATTCTTAAAGGCATTAACTGAATCAGCCATCACAACATCACCCGGCAGTGCATTCCACAACCTCACTGTCCAGACTGTGAATAACCCCCTACGTTGCTTCAAATGAAAGTTCTTTTCTTCTAGTCTAAAGAGGTGGCCTCTGGTACGGTGATCCACTCTATAGTAAAAAGGTCCCCTGCTATTTGTCCATAATGTCCTCTAATGTACTTGTAAAGTGTAATCATGTCCCCTCGCAATGCCCTTTTTTATGCAAGACAGAACTTTATTTGCTTTAGTAGCCACAGAATGACACTGCCCAGAATTAGACAACGTGTTATCTACAAAGACCCCTAGATCCTTCTCATTTAAGGAAACTCCCAACACACTGCCATTTAGTGTATAACTTGCATTTATATTATTTTTGCCAAAGTGCATAACCTTGCATTTATCAACATTGAACCTCATTTTCCAGTTTGCTGCCCAGTTTCCCAACTTAGACAAATCACTCTGCAAAGTGGCAGCATCTTGCATGGAACCTATAGTTCTGCACAATTTAGTATCATCTGCAAAAATAGAAACAGTACTTTCAATGCCCACCTCCAGGTCATTAATAAACAAGTTGAAAAGCAAGGGACCTAGTACAGAGCCCTGCGGTACTCCACTAACAACACTAGTCCAATTGTACATTGTAATGTAAATGTAATTGCAGTCACAATTATACTTTGAACTCTGGTTCTGTCCCTTAAAACAATGTAGAAAAAGTTAGTTTTCATCCAGGTCTGTTAAGTTTCAGGAGTCGGAACCAGCAGGGCAGAGAACACAAAGTACTAAACACTCACTCGCTCACCTTGCACCTCTCGTTTTAAGACCTGGTGGCATCTGAGTAGCTAAGGGCTCCTCCCAAAGCCAAAGGCGGCTGCTACAGGCAGAAGCACGAGCCGAGACCAGGGTGCTTGGCATCGGTTCTAGATTTAGGGTGCCAACCGTTACAGCAGCATTTACAATTATTTTATTTTTTTATGTTTGACTTAATGTCCACGTACATTCAATATTTTATTATGATTTGTAGGTGGTAGAATTCTATGTAAACTTCACCTATATCTCCAAACAAGAGTGGCAAGGTAAGTACTAGTACTAGTATTCCCTTACGAACCTGGCAGAGTGATTGTAACTGGTAACCTGCTAACCCTGTCTGGCATTTATTTTCTTGTAAGCATAGATGAACTATTCACTGAAAAACATATTAAGGAGCAGATTGATCAAGGGTCGAATTTCAATTTGAAAAACTTCGAAATTCAAATTCAAAAAGACCAATCGAAATATATTAAAAAAAAATTGATTGGCCGAACAGGTCAGTTTTTGATTGAATAGGTCAGTTTTCGATCAAATTTGAATCATACGAATCAAAGTAATAGAGCATTCCACCGAATTCAATTAAAAGTTTTTCCAAAAAAATTTTTTTTCGAAGTCCACCGATTGACTTCAAATGGGTTCTAGAAGGTCCCCCATACGCTAAAACAGCAATTCGGCAGGTTTTAATTTTTTTTTAAAAAGACAGTACATGATAAATTTCTAAATTTGAATTTTCAAGTTTTTTTCAAATTCAAATCGAATTTGGACTATTCCCTAATCGAAGTACACAAAAATTAGCTTGAAATTAGAATTTTTTTAAATTCAAATTTTCACTTCGACCTTTGATAAATCTGCTCCTATGTGTTGTTAACCTACAACTAGCAAAGAAATTAGTCCAGCACCCACAGTATTCAATAAAACCGCCTTTATTGGACCAAGGGCCGTAATGCCCTTGGTCCAATAAAGGCCGTTTTATTGAATACTGTGGGTGCTGGACTAATTTCTTTGCCAGTATTGCCAGTGGAAAGTGGCCATTGGAGGACGTTGACCCAACCAAAGAAGGGAGTGGAAGTCGTGCCGACTGCTAATCTGCCAGTTAACCTAGAACTAAACCAATCCCTGTCACAATTAAAGATAGTCCTGATCTAGTGAGGAGACTAATGTTCGTGAAACAGACATTTGACCTTGCTCTTTTTCCATGCTAAAAACCCACGGGTGTGATCAAAGAAGACAGATGGTATAAAAGATTTGCTGACTAATATTTACATGTTCATCAAACCAAATGCCTTTTCCATACTGAGCAAGCCAGGAATTAAAACCCCTTTGGGACACGCTTGCTCTAATTGTGAAAAGATAAACATTTAGATGATTTATTGTTCTGTAGAAAGATATGGGCAAGTTACAGAAAGTCTTATGTATGCAAGAGCAATGTTTCCATTCTTTTCCAAAATTCTAATCCGGTGCCTTAAAAGTAGAAGCAATACTGATGCTACTAGGGGGTAACAGAGCAAATGTTGCTCATGGTAATGTGTTTTTATGTGCCAGTCAATGTTGCTAATGAGCATGGGCATGGATCACCTGCAACACAAGATCTAGGGATGGGCGAATTTTGTCCCCTTATCGTTTACGCCGGCGAAATGTCGCAGACGCCCATTAAAGTCTATGGTAGTTTTTTTTGACGCGCGTCTTTTTATTTTGACGCACAACGCCATACAAGTCTATGGGCATCATTTTTTCAGTGAAACAAGGCGAAAAAATTCGCCCATCGATCTGCACTTCTCTCCAGAAAAGGTAATGTGGTATTTATATCAAAATGCAATGTAGCCTATTGCTAGTAGGCTTGGCACCTGCCCAGTATTTCACCAGCCTAGCCAGAAACATCACAGTCCTGTCCATTTACACCAATGCCTGAGCAGATCCACTTCTTTCAGCCTGCAAAAATATGAAGGCTGACAAGCCTATGTGCCCATAGTTTTACACTGTGGCCTAATTTTTTTGGCAACAAAGATGACAACCCTAGTTGCTAGGGTGTTTGCATTGGCCATACATGCATTGGTAACAACAAATCCAAAAGGTGCATGAAAACAACCAGTACCAAAGTTCTCATGGTTACTATCCAGAAAGTATTGTTGAGGAGGACAGGACATATTTGGATGGGAGACTGAAAAAACTTTGTGCAAACTTGAGTCTGCAAAGACCAAAGTTCCAGAGAGCAGGTCTATATAGGGTGCAGGGTTTATAATGATCAGTAACAAATAGGGTAAACTACATGAAAAGCTCTGGGTCCTGTTTACAACATTTTTTAAAACTCCAACTTCTATTTTAATGATTATACTAACTTATTAAAGGGCACCTATAATCTATAAATTAAGATCTGCATAAAACATGACCTATAGGTAACTTTTAGGGGCAGATTTACATAGGGTCGAATATCTAGGGTTAATTAACCCTTGATATTCAACTGCCGAAGGTTGCAATTAGTTTGATCGAATGATTAAATCCTTCGATCGAACGATTTTTCTACGACCAAAGCTTAGAAAGCCTATGGGGACCTTCCCCATAGGCTACCATTGCACCTTGGTAGGTTTTACTTGCCGAAGTAGGGGGTTGAAGTTTTTTTTAAAGAGACAGTACTTAGACTATTGAATGGTCAAATAGTCGAACGATTTTTAGTTTGAATCGTTCGATTCAAAGTCGTAGTCGAAGGAGCCAATTCGACGGTCGAAGTAGCCAAAAAAAAACATTCGAAATTCGAAGTTTTTTTTTATTCTATTCCTTCAATCGAACTAAGTAAAGGTGCCCCTAAATGTTCATTTAAATTTTAAAAAATAGTTTTTCGTGTCAGAATCACTTTAATGCTTCATTTTTTTTGCAGAATTCTTGGGGCCTCTCCATAGGGGAATAGTTATTATATAAATCAGTGATCCCCAACCAGTAGCTCGCGAGCAATATGTTGCTCACCAACCCCTTGGATGTTGCTCACCAACCCCTTGGTGGCCTCAAAGCAGGAGCTTATATTTGAATTCCCGGCTTGGAGACAAGTTTTGTTGCATAATAATCAGGTGTACTGCCAAACAAAGTCTCCTGTAGGCTACCAGTCCACATAGGGGCTACCAAATAGCCAATCACTTATTTGGCACCCCAGGAAAATTTGGCACCCCAGGAAAATTTTGCATGCCTGTGTTGCTCCCCAAATCTTTTTATTTTTGAATGTGGTTTGGAAACCTCTGATCTAAATGAATGCACAATAGATACTGAACAATTAAAAAATACACCCTAAAAGCAAAAATTATGTTGCTACAGTGGTGCTTTCAATTCTACTAAATGGTGTGGAGATCGTTGCCTAACCCTTTAGGGGTTCAGAAGTTTTATAAAAGCTTTGAGTTTGTAGAAGTTTTCCACACTTTTCCTTGTGTTACACTTTTGTGTGTGGCGCACACACTCTTAGGGACATGTCACACCAGGAGTTTTCTCCTCCTGGTGTATCTTCTTTGGTCTTCCCCAACATCATTGTGCACTAACAATCACAGCATTGGCCTGTTTGTGTATATATGGGGCATATTTAGCTCTAAAATGTATACTTTTGTTGTGCCATGCTAAAATCCACCCATCTGAGCACTAACAAGCCATTGTCGTGTCTGTCAGTTCAAAGTGATGTTGGGGAAGAAACAGACTGGTTAAGAGAATGCTTGGTGTGATATGGCAATGCTGTACCGATCCCAGCATTCTTCCTGGACAGACTTGCAGAGACACAAAAATCAAAGGAACCACACACAATGATGCAGTGGTGCAGCTCCTGCAGCCAGATAATTTCGAGCAATGGTATAAAGTACAGCAGCCCTTGAAATGTTTTCATGATGTTCTTCTAAAGCTCCAAATAAAAAATATAGCTGCACAACTCAATTTTTCAAATAATAATTTAGACTTGTGTGCAGATCACTCTTTATACCTTGAACTATTAACTGGTTAGCATTAAAACTTTAATACCAGCTTGCAATTGGTATTTAATGTTTGCTTTTTATGTTTTTTTCCAGTTATTTTGTTTATTTGTTCTTGCTGCCATATTTGTTTGGAGGCTTTTAAATTGTGCCACATCAGTTGTTTGGTTGCGGATAATATTCTTGCCCAACAGGTGCCCTTTAAAACCGACCAGAAAAAAGTTGGGTTTTAGCAAATAAGCCCTATAACGTTTATTAATTCAAGGAGCATGACAGCTTTTTTTTACAGAGCCCTTTAACACAACAATGATATATACAGTATATTACGTAAGATCAATATTTATGCTTGAGTTTCCAAACTGTGTTTTTGAACCCCAGGACACAATCCAATGGCTTGAGGAGGACTAGTTAATTAATTCTTGCTGCACAAATAATATACGAATGTTTGCTTTTCCCTTTCATTATTATCTTTACCATTACAAAATTTTTCAGGAATAAACAGCTGCATAGTCCTGACCTGGAGTTACTTGGTACCAATGTATTATTGTGCCCTCTTCGGGTCAAAAACCAATTAACTGCCAAATCCAAGAGAGAACCAAAATCTGCAACAAAATAGATTGTTCTGGAAAGTCCTTTCAGTTTTATCTTGATTGAAATTTAAAATGATTACTATCAGAGGAGAAAGGAAAGCTACATATGTGTGGAAGGCTAAAGATCAGAAGGAAAATACACAGAGGAAGCAGCAAAATGCTATTTCTGAAAATTGATTAATGTTCTTGAGGATGCATTATATTAGTATTATTATTATTCTTTTTTTTGGAACAAGTACATAGTTATTACACATGAATTAATAAGATTGCAACCTAAAGGACATATAAAGAAAAAGCATAGGGTTGAGGGGTGCTGCAGACAGCAGACAACTGGTGGGGAAGGGGTGCACAATTTCAGTGTTTCTCTGAAACAATTCATTTTACAAATGGGTGGGCAGGCCAGGAATATAATTTGCTGTGGGCACCAAATCTAGTTATTCCATTGTTTCCTGTTTGTTGCTACAATCCCCTGGATATGTTTCTATAATCAACTTGTTTTAACATTTCTAACCCATGTCACATGACATTTCTTTCCTTTGTGTCTCCATTATGTTATTTCATACCCAGGTGTCTCCTGGTCCTCCTGTTACCATGCCATAACGTATTGGTTTTTTGCATCTTGAACACCAGCGGCATAAGATGGATAAACTAAACAGCTAAATCTTTTTGGAGACTTCTCAACCCAGAAAACTATGGGATGATAATGAATATTTTTCTGACAGACAAATCATGAACTTGCATTTTGTGTATGACTCTTTCTACGGCTGCCCACCCCAACAGCCACTCTATCTTCTGACAGTACTTGGCTTGTATGTACAATTTAATTAGAGATACCAGAGCAAATTTCCTTTTAAAGCACATCGTGATGGAGAAAAAATTTAGAACTAAGAATGGAAGATTGGGAATTAAACAAACGGTAGAATATTATCTTTTTAATTCTGTATGCCACTGCCCATAGTGACTACTCATCTGGGGACTAGGGACTAGGATGGGCAAATTCATAAGTTAAATTTGAGCTAGACCAGTATCTTCTTAGTTGGAAATTATCTTCTGTATTTGAGATCACAGAAATACTGACTATATGTCATCAAAAATAGATGTATCCAAACACTATACAAAAAAGTACATTTCCTAGTCAGTGCAGAATCTGCAATTATACCAATATAGGTAATGTCACAGCTCCCATAACCATCAACCTACAATACTGAATATAATGTTCTTTCGATTAAAATATCGAATAGATCCCACTAACAGGTGCCTTGGTGTTCTTTCCTGTAACATAATGTACATTACAAATCATACAGATGAAATTACAGTGAAATGTTTTCCCAAGGAGATCAGCAACTTGTTTAATGAAGCCTGAGAATGTTCAAGTTGTGTAATGTTGCTATGTTTACAGGACAATATTTCTGATGTTTTAGAGATCTGTTAATGATCCTATTTGAAGTCTATTTAGCTGATGTTGCTTTGAAAAGACTTTGAGCTGAAGACATTTAACACAATGAGATTGTTAATTCCTGGCAAATCTTGGCTGAAATTAGTTGCTTTTGTACTTCACTTTATAAAAAAAGAAAAAACTTGTCCTGCTACTATGTGGGGTCTCTCAAGGCTTAAGAATCTAATTAGAAACCATCAAAGTCCTAAAATCGGTGGAAGTATCCCAATTTTCCCATGTAAAATTTTCAACTGAAGTGTTTTAATTCCAATACAACTCTTACACAACTTTGCCTTTGCCTGTTAAATTGCCATGTATATAAAAACCCTCTGGCATCAAATTCATCCAAAATTCTACACTAGCTCAGACCTTGTGAAATCCCATTATTTGTGATTTTCTTTAGGGTGAAATCAGAGAATCAATATTTAACTGCATGTTAAGACATTCTGCCAACATTGTTGAAATGTTATTGCAATAGTGACTAAATTATTACATCAACAATGATGTTGCTTTAGTGGAGAATTAAAGCTTAACTAAACTAAACTAATAGGCTAGACTTCTGTACCAGCCCAAGTTAACCATATCTTTTTATCAGTCAAGATCTGCGCCTCCAAATCAGTGGCATAACTAGATATTATTGGGCCCCGCAGCAAATTAATTCTTGGCCCCTCAACATATCCAAAGGTTGTCCTGTTTTACCAAATTTATGTTGAAATTTATAATTAATTGGGGCCTCCTGTGGCCCCCTATACCTTCTGGTTCCCCCCTGCAACCGAGGGTCTGTAGTTACTCCCCTGCTCCAAAGATGTTCCTGTATCTCTCCATCCTTTTTGCTGACTCACTGCAGATGCTCTCTATTGCTGTCAGATACTGAGCTCAGGGACTGACACACAAGATACTGAATTTATATAATACTAGACATTAAACCCGTTAAATTAACGGGCGCTAGAACATATGTAGTCAAACATTTATAAAAACAGAATTGTTCTAGTCTAAAAAAATTCGCCAGACACGGTCCGTAGGGCACATGCGCAGTAGCGCAATCCCACGGACACAGGGACTGGACGCAGTCTGAAGATCACCCAAGTCCAGGCATTTGAGTTATTGAATTACAAATGAACATGCGCCCATAAGATTGATACTTTCAGGTCCTGTAAGGACCAACTGCTGTGTTTTCTGTAGCAAACAAACTGACCATCAGTTGAACATGTGGAGTCTGTATGGACTGGTGATTGGCCAACCCTTTACCCACACTCCTAAAGTGGAAGAGGGGCATCCAGAACCTGCAGATGAGTTATGTGCACTGGGATGACCTAGGCCCCTTCTGATGAGGCTTCAGAAACCCCTATAAGTGCCAGAGAGGGCCAAAACCCTAGCCTGTTTATAGTAGAGGGGCCTGTGAAGTGAGACCCGGTATATGCCTTGCAGGGGCCACACAAATTGAACTCATGGCGGCTCTACTGAAGGTCTGGCTGTAATGTCCATTTGCATAGCTAAAGTCTGTGAGACCCTATGGATAGGAGATCTGTATAGGAGATTGGTGGGATCCCCTCAGGGAAAACTGTTGGTCTGTTTGGCCAAAGACAAACAGCCTCCCCTGGCAGAGTTGGCCGGCAGCGGCGGTCCCATCACTTTCCCCGGGAGTGGAAACAGCAGCTGATAGCAATGACAATCCCTGCAATTCGCCGGGTCGTAGGGGGGTGCCACGATGTCCAGGAAGGTAACGGGCCCATCCAAAGGACTGATCTGATTCAGGTTCTCCCTGTGCGGAGCCAGCAGGCAGGGTGGGCTGTTATCCCCAAACTCTCCCACGGAGCGCATCGATGCCCGCCGCACAGAGCCGTACTGGTAGGAGAGCAGAGGAGGGGTGAAAGCAAGAGGTTTCAAGGGGCTCCTTGCCTGCTGTCCCGGCCGCTTGCAGGCGATCAAAGCCGTTTAATGTGGAACTTGACTTGCTCCCAGACCCACATCTTCTGCCCGCACCCGGCTCATTTTCCGCAGCTGTCCCAAGCTCTCCGCCAACAGGCCCAGGCCGACCCCTCCGCTGCTGTGAAAAGTCTGCCAAGCCACCTTCTGTATCAGAGAGCTCATCTCGTCCCGATTCATCTCCCTCCGGCTCCTGTCAGCGCTTTGGCGAGGAGCTCTTCCGTGCTGCGTGCCTTCAGCGCTCCCGCTTGCTCCTTCTCAGCCGGGAAACAGTATTGTGACAGCGGGCTGTGCAGAGGGGCCCGTGCAGCCCATTTACATATCAAAGACAGCGGCCCAACGTTCACAAATGGCCAGTCCGGGCCTGAACGGAACTGACCATGAATTCCCAGATCCGACAGAACTTCCACCAGGAGTGCGAGGCTGCCATTAATCGGCAGGTTAACATGGAGCTGTATGCTTCAACTTTATTATATCCGTGGGGCACATGCGCAGTAGCGCAATTATTATATCCGTGGGGCACATGCGCAGTACCGCAATCCCACGGACACAGGGACTGGACGCAGAGACACTTCAACTTTATTATATAGGATGGCCCTGATATAAATATTTGGTGTCTTAAAACGTGCTTTTTGCTTATGTTATTCACGTATATATGTTTTGAGAATAAGATGTGTTGATCTAGAGTTGCCATTACTGGCCTGGTTGGTAAAAATTATGGCTGATCCCAATGTTATTTCTAGGGGAAAAAAAGATAAATATATATGAAGCCCAGTATTTTCTTTCGGAAAAGGTGGAAACCCCAGTGTTGACCCATTTTCAACTGCTTTGTTCAGAAACGTGAAATTGCACCAGCTTGTACATCTTTTTTATTGAAAACAACACCATAATTATGATTAGCAGGAAGGAGGAAGTGAGTGCGAGCGGTCGGTTGTAACTCGGAGCGGATACCTCTTTGGTCGTCATATCGGGGCCGTTTAGTTACTGTATTCCTCTGCCGCGTGGCATAGTGGCCATGGCGATCCAAACAAGCACTGTGATCTTCACTTTACTGCTGCTGTGCGTTATCAGGCTTTCTACCTGCCAGGTCGCGCTCCAGTTAGCTTTTGCGAGCTGGGAAAGGAAACGGCAGAATGCAAGGTTCTAACGTTGGACTATCAGGATTAGGTTGGACGTGATGACATCACAGTACTTTCTCTGCGCCTTTTACAGGTAGCATTAGTACGCGGTATTCCAGAGGCAGAAAACCACTTATGCTTTTGTGAGGGTTGTGTTATTTATTGTAGCGCCAGAGACGGTCCGTGGGGCACATGCGCAGTAGCGCAATCCCACGGACACAGGGACTGGACGCAGAGACACTTCAACTTTATTATATA
The DNA here is from genome assembly GCA_038501925.1 of Xenopus petersii. Taxonomy (NCBI): domain Eukaryota; kingdom Metazoa; phylum Chordata; class Amphibia; order Anura; family Pipidae; genus Xenopus; species Xenopus petersii. The sequence continues at coordinate 91,094,215 of CM076677.1, forward strand.
GGATAAAAGTCCCAATATAAGACTGATAAGTAAATAATTCAGATTATTGGTACATGGAAGCTCAGAAACAAGCACAATTAGCATCAGAATTTAACAATCTACCCTGCCCTGCCAATCTGCATCATCTTACACGACAAGCAAACCTAATTTTCTTCTTGGTGATTTGCGACAAAAGCTTAGCTTCTCAACAGTTGCTCAGATCACACTAAGCATTTGTGTGTTGCAGACACTTCCATCAATATCCAAGAGAGGAAACTCCTGTGACAACTTTGAAGGCCTAGATCATTACTACTTTAGAGATGCTGAACCTTTAGGTTAGTTCAATAGGTTTAGTATAAAATACATCATTTCTAGCTATATTCATTTTTAGGGTTTAGTTCATACAACTTCTAATATTGATAAAAAACAGCAATGTGTAATATCTCCCAGAAATGTCCTCATTTCTCATTTGAATTGACTGTAAGATCTCAAAACCAGATCTAGAATCACATCAGCATATAAAATCCCCCACCCCTCAATATATGACCTATCTACAGCTCATCACAGGGTGAATATTTGTTTGCAGTCTGGATACTTATACAGTTATAGCAGTCAACCCACTGTTCCATGTTCTCCTTATACAATATTGTACTATAAAGTCAAGAGGTGGGGTGTTTCTGTCTATGCCTCAACCCTGGTACATTCTGAGTATAAAAAAGTTCCTCTTTTTAAAAAGACAATTGTCTTTTTATCTGTCAAGCCAGGTGCTGATGTGAGAGATAACCTACCTAAAGATGACTAATATAATCATGGGTTAAGGTTATTGGCTTTAGGCATTTGAATGACAAATACTTATATAAATTGAGAGTCAATGAATGTTACAGAGGGTAAATAAGTAGATGGAACATATTCTTGTTTTTTTTCCTGGCAATAATTTATTATATCTCTTACATCCCACATAAGAAAACCCTTTATAACGTCCTTTACTCAGCGTTTTGTCTTCCCTGTTGCGCTAATTTTTATCGATTTTTCTACAAAGCCTTCTTATGGTTATTAGGCATTGTTCCCCATTCAATAGCAATTGATTTAACACATGTTTATAACTTCAAAGTTATTTTTAATCTATTTCCCTGCTGTCTTTTATGTCCCTCCTCTGCTGCTCATAAATAGATCCAGTCTGTACAAGATATTTGACATATTTATTTTCACAAACAGAGGAAAAATTATTTGGGGGGGGGAGCAGAGCTTGGTTTTCTGATGAAGTTATCTGCGCTTCCAGATTTACTTTCTGTAGTTGGCAGTCCTTTACTAACTTAATGAATTTCAGATGTCTATCAAGAAAGGCTTGTGCCATATTTTTTCCTTTTTCTTATGTTTCACTGTAAAATGTGACAGTAGGAAACGTGTTTAAAAAGGGGTCAGTGTTCTTTTAAATGATTTCCACTTTTGAAACTTCTATTTGAAAGCATGCCTAAAGAGTGCTTATAACTTAGCAATAATTCACTGCTGATAATCTGCTTTTTTAAAGATTAGATCAATTTTTTAAAGTAATTAATTAAACTGATAAAAAAATTTGAATTGTAAACTCATGGGGCTAGAGATAATAGCATAAATTCCTGTATGTCCCTCAGACACTCTTGATGGAGATGGAAAGGAACTAGCAGTATATTCATTGTTATATAAAAACAGAATACAAAACAAGGAGGGCTTCTATACTTATGTATATGTGTCTTGTTCTGTTACAGGGAAAAAAGGACAAGATGTTTCTTATTATGTTTTAAGTTGGCTATGCATATAAAGGTCCAGTTTTTAAACAAGGTCAGGCCAAATTTGTCTCACAAAAAATGTAGTCCTCTATACAACATTATGATACACAGGTCCACCTAGGAATGCCTTCATGGACCTATACAGTCCTCAGCCAAATTGATTTCCCCTCATCCTACTTAGTAGCTAAACATGCCCCAAACTAATACAGTATACATTATGGATTCTGTAAAGTTGGGTCCACACACAGGCCAACAGACACTACCAATAATAAGCTAGAGAACATAGAGGATGGAGAACATATAATGCATATACTGTATAGGTATAGTCACTAGTGGTTTAACTCATATGGGGAAGCTAAGCCTCCCAAAAGCTTCATTGCAATCTGTCCATTAAATTTTATGGTTATTTAATGATTGTACTCCCCCGTCTCTACTGAATTCAGTGGCAAATGGAACCTGATCAATTTCCATTGATATACCAACTCAAAAATCCACTTTCTTCAGAATCTGTTAATAAGTTGTATCCATGTGCTCTAATGAGGAACAGTATGGAAGGTATCACTCATTTAAAAAACAGAAGATATCAGACACATAAAGCACTAATAACAGAACAATTTGAGTATTTATTAAATACATGCTGAGTCCATCTGCTGTGGTTTATTGTATCTGTCAGTTTTTAACTTGTTGGTGTTACAGTGGAATTGTATCATACTGGTAGATACAGCCAGCACACTGCCCCCTGGAAGTATTATTGTGTTTAGATACATCCCCTTTTACTTACTTTTTGATAATGCTCAACATTATCATTATACAGCTGAAACGTACCAAAAGTACATTTAGGCTGTCAGCCAAGTCACATATATCCAAAGATAAACTAAGCCAGAGAGACATAAACACGAGCACAGATGTAAAGAGATATAGAGGCCCACAGCTACAAAAAACAGCAAATACTGTACCTACAGTATTTTATCTGCACAGCAACGCACAGCACGGATACACTAAACAACAAGTTAATTGATCATTTCCAGTCTGTGTTATGGAAAAAGGCTTCTCAGTTTTATGGACAGCATGGGTCACTGCAAAAACATGAACAAGCCGTATAAAGTATTTTTACATAAGATCCTGGTGAGGAACTATGAAAAGATTGAAACTAGAGATTTAATTGGGTGGTATGACAAGGAACAGTATAGTAGATAGACAGGGCTATCCATGAATGGAAGATTCTGTCATCAAAGGACATTTTAACCCAAAAACTGCTTTTTGCATGATGAAAGAAAATGTTATTCTAAGCAACTTTTAAAGGAGAACTAAAGCTTAACTAAAGAAGTAGGCTAGAAATGTTGTACATTATGTTTAGGGCTTCTGTATCAGCCCAAGGGAACCACTGTCCTATAGCAGGGAAGATCTGTGTCTCCGAAGATGCCCCAGTAGCTCCCCATCTTCTTTTCTGCTGATTCACTGCAGGATAAGATACTGGACTTCATAGCAAATCATAATACTATGAGTTTGTGCCAGCATGGTTTTATGCGTAATAGATCTTGCCAGACTAACTTAATTTCTTTTTATGAGAATGTAAGTAGAGACCTCGATTCTGGGATGGCAGTGGATGTGATTTACTTAGACTTTGCTAAAGCATTTGATACAGTGCCACACAAAAGGTTACTGGTTAAATTAAGGAATGTTGGCCTGGAACATAGTATTTGTACCTGGATAGAGAACTGGCTAAAAGATAGACTACAAAGAGTGGTGGTAAATGGAACATTTTCTAATTGGACCAGTGTTATTAGTGGAGTACCACAGGGCTCTGTACTAGGTCCCTTGCTTTTCAACTTGTTTATTAATGACCTGGAGGTGGGCATTGAAAGTACTGTTTCTATTTTTGCAGATGATACTAAATTGTGCAGAACTATAGGTTCCATGCAGGATGCTGCCACTTTGCAGAGTGATTTGTCTAAACTGGAAAACTGGGCAGCAAACTGGAAAATGAGGTTCAATGTTGATAAATGCAGGTTATGCACTTTGGCAAAAATAATATAAATGCAAGTTATACACTAAATGGCAGTGTGTTGGGAGTTTCCTTAAATGAGAAGGATCTAGGGGTCTTTGTAGATAACACGTTGTCTAATTCTGGGCAGTGTCATTCTGTGGCTACTAAAGCAAATAAAGTTCTGTCTTGCATAAAAAGGGCATTAGCTCAAGGGATGAAAACATAATTATGCCTCTTTATAGGTCCCTGATAAGGCCTCATCTGGAATATGCAGTTCAGTTTTGGACTCCAGTCCTTAAGAGGGATATAAATGAGCTGGAGAGAGTGCAGAGACTAAGTGCAACTAAATTGGTTAGAGGGACAGAAGACTTAAATTATGAGGGTAGACTGTCAAGGTTGGGGTTGTTTTCTCTGGAAAAAAGGCGCTTGTGAGGGGACATGATTACACTTTACAAGTACATTAGAGGACATTATAGACAAATGGCAGGGAACCTATTTACCCATAAAGTGGATCACCGTACCAGAGGCCACCCCTTTAGACTAGAAGAAAAGAACTTTCATTTGAAGCAACGTAGGGGGTTCTTCACAGTCAGGACAGTGAGGTTGTGGAATGCACTACCGGGTGATGTTGTGATGGCTGATTCAGTTAATGCCTTTAAGAATGGCTTGGATGATTTTTTGGACAGACATAATATCAAAGGCTATTGTGATACTAAGCTCTATAGTTAGTATAGGTATGGGTATATAGAATTTAATTAAAAGTAGGGATGGGTGTATGTATGGATGCTGAGTTTTCATTTGGAGGGGTTGAACTTGATGGACTTTGTCTTTTTTCAACCCAATTTAACTATGTAACTATGTAACTATGCTCTATGCTACTGTCACTTACTGAGCTTAGGGGTCGACTCAAAATATATAGTACACATAGAATATAAATGTCACAGTATAAGGCTGATTAGTAATTAATACAGATAACAACTATATGGCAGCACAGAAACCAGTGTAATTAGAATGAGAGTGTAATAATGTCTTGTAGCATCAACTTATATTACAGGCAGAACTCATTTTCTTCTTGATAAGATACATTAATTAAAGATGTAGTTTCAAAGTTATTTGTAAATATAACCAATGTTAATCTATCTGGTTGTTCTACTGCTTCTTACTTCTTAAGTGATATAACAGAAGCCAGCTGGCAGACCTGGAAGAGAACTGATTTTTCCAACCTTAAAGGAGACTCAGACCCAGAGAACAAAAAGGGATACACAAATGTTGGTTTCAATTGCAATTATATATTAAAATAACTTTCAAGCCACAGAATTTTAATCAATGTATACTGGAAAGTTGCTTGGGTACACAGTGTTTGGTAGAGATCCATGTTAAAAGCAAAATGTCATCACTTCATGGAGAGAAAGACTTGACAAGCATGGACTGCCCTACACTCTCCTAAGATCAGGTCAAAGTTGAAAATCAGTAATCTAATCTTACACATTTTAAATGAAAGGTAATGCATTTTTATTCACTCTTCTTTTTCAGTCCAAGGAACCACAAAGCCTTCTTTTAATGGTGATACAGAATCTTCGGGTGTGTATCTCTCTGCTGTAAGCAGTGTTAAGAAAACTCCTTCTCCAGTGTGGGAGACAGCGTGAGGTCTTCTCCTGAACATACCACTGCAGCAGCTCTCATTTGCCAAGGATGCACTTGCTACAGTAGGAGGAACACTGTTACATTTCAAGGTTAATGTTGCAGGGCTGGAGCTAGGGGTAGACAGAAGAGGCATGTGCCTAGGGAGCAAAGCTTGGGGGGCACCAGGCAAGTAGCTCACATGCAGCCTACCCCTAGTCCGGCAAGTGTTAAAGTGGGTGCGCTCTCTAATGTCAAAGTGCTTTGTGCATGACCACACTCTGCTGCGCGCACGTCCCCAGTTGCGCAGGTACTTGGTTGCGCACTGCTGCAGCATGGGCCAAAGTGGCCAGTGGCACTGCTTCTGAGCTTCTGAGCAGCTTCCATTGTTTGCTATTTCCTGTGCCCATTAACTTTGCCAGCCAAACAATCAGTAACCTTTGCCCTTTGCAGGGTAACACTTCTTGTTTCACCTTGTCACTAGTAACTCAGTGGAACTCATATTGTATTATTCAGAGTCCCTGTTAATTCATTTATGAACTTCATGATTCTTCTTGTAAAAATATCTTATTTTATTTAAAAACATCAACTTTTGCTCTATATCCTGGTTGTCTTACTACAGGCCTTGAGAGACTTAAAAGGCAACTCAACTTACCACTCCCAAATGGATTTTCTGTTAATGTTTGACCTTTGTACTTAAAGGGGTAATTGAATTTAAACTGACATTTAGTTAGCCTATTTATCAAATCACTTTTAATTTAATTCCATGCAGACGAGAGATACATACATGGGAAATCCACAGAATTTCATATACAAAAGTCTTACACCTCAGCACTCACAATATTAGCTAGGTCTCTCTTTCTCCCACACTGACACTCTGTTTCCCCTTTCACACTTTGTCTTTCTTTTCTACTCTCCATCTCTCACTCACACTTACTCTCTCTGTCTTTCTCCTCTCCCCCACTTACTCTCGTTCTCTCTCCCACACTTACTCTATCTGTCTTTCTCCTATCCCTCTCTCACTCTCTTTTACACTTACTCTCTCTGTCTTTTTCCTCTCTCTCTTCGCCATTTCTGTCTCACACTTAGTCAACATTGGCTTGTTGGGAAAATAAACTGATGGAAAATACTGATCTCTGTATAAAAAATTGCTTTGCGCACCACCCTACTCGGCTGCACGCTCGTACTTGGCTGCGCATTGCTGGCTGGCCGGGTTGTCTACAGCGTCCGGTTGGCCTGGCCCGGCACTGTAATGTGGTAAGGCAATTATAATCCATGCTGTTTAGCAACATGAAATATGTTGGTCCACACCGTCTTGGATTTTCTCTGGACAAAGCAATAAATTGTATAACATTTTGCCTACTTATAAGTATATGCTATCCTTTTCTTTAATCATCACATTTGGCCGGCCCGATTTTACATCAAGATAAGTTTTTCTGATAGCAGAAGTGAATGTGTTTATGAGTACCTTATTGGATTATTATTACAGTGTTTCTATGGGCACTTCAACATTACACTGTAGCAGTGACACCATCATCCTGTGTTGTAGGAGCATGTTCAGTCCTGGGGTTCTGAGAGTCCATGCCCAGGGTTCTGGAGGAGGCAGAGGCTGCTTTATGAGCTATGTAGTAGCTTAGAATATGCTTCCCTTGATGTTTCAGTAATTAATAGTGCAGAATCTGAGAAAAACTACTTGAAATATTTGAAGGGCTTTCATCTAGGAGTTTTGTATTAATTTGGTAATCTTGTCCTGTAAATAGGGTTACTATCTCACTGATTTAACACTTGACACATATACACAAAATGTAGTGCTATTAGCATAATACATCTATATTATTTGCAAATTTGTCATGAATGTTGTGGATTTTATATACGACTCCTCCCTCTATCTCTATTCTCTTGCCTATAATCTTCAACTGCCAGTGTCTTGACAGGACAATAACCTGCACTGTGTTGTTCTTAGCTTTCTACTTCATGCACCATCATTTACATCTTCCTCTCAACCACTTCTCCAAAAAAACATCAAATTCAGCTCTAAGCTTTATGCACCCTGCTCATGTTAGTGCTGCCTTTACCTTGCTCATTAATACGGTGCTGTACTCATTGTGAAACCACAGGTATCCAGAGTGGTGTACAAGGACCCTTTTCCCTGGATGGCCAGAGTGTGAAAACATAGGGACCTATGTTGAAACCAGGAATTCAAAAAAGCACCTGATTTGAAGACACTGAGAGCAACATTCCAGGTGAGCAACATGTTGCTTGTGAGCCACTGGCTGGGGATCACTGCTGAATGTGTCCCTTAAATTGTAAAGATATTGTATAGACAGGGCTGTTCCTGCCATGAGGCAAGGTGAGCACCTTGCCTCAGGCGGCAGTGAACGGCCAATTACAAGGGGCGGCAAAAAGCTGCCTCCTGTAACTTTAAACCGGAAATTCGGCTGTGCTAGTGCAGAAAGAGCAGTACGCTAGCAATGCAGTCCCCATTGACCCACTTCTACGCTAAACTTTTAAGCGCGGAGCGGGAGAGGGGGGCGGCATCGGGGTTTCTGCCTCAGATGGCAGCAGCCCGCGGATCACCCCGTATAGATTTGATTAATAATTTCAAATAATCTTATGCATGCATAACTGACTGCCTCTCTTACCAAAATAGCAATAGAAGGTTTGCAGATATATTATGATTTGTTACTTGTATCAAATACCCTGTAATAGTATTTAATTCGATTCAAAAGTGGCAAACATTTTAAACACAATAAGGCATTTTTTATATAGCATTCAGACTGAAAAAGATTGAGTAAAATGTATTAAACCTGCAGAAATGAATAAAAGAAAATTGACTTGAAATTAATTTTTCTTGCCATTAAAAAAGCATGAAGTGTGTTTTCAAACCCGACTGAACTGTCCCAAAAGTGTCATAAACTCAGTAATAATAATAATAATTATGTGCTTTAAATTAGCTGTCAACAACTCCTCAGAGACCTGCACTACTTTCATCTTTTAAAACCAAAGTAATAGCAATAAAGAGGATATTATATATATGGCCATATATGACAAAAATTGAAATAGCATAACTCATAAAATGCTTTAAACATTAAAATTTCAGTGTAAGTTGTTTGTGTTATGTTCTACTCCTGTGATAGTCGGCTGAGACCTATATGGACAGAAAGGACACTGTATGAGTTAAAGGATTTGTCAAGTTATAACTAGTGATGGGCGAATTTCTCCTGTTTCACTTTGACGAAAAATTGCGAAATTCGTGAAATGGTGAAAAATTTACGGGAAAATCGTGAAATCGGAAAGTTTCATGAAGAAATTGTGAAATTCTGACAATTTCACGAAAAATCGGAAATTGGCGCCAGCGTCCAAGCTGACTCTGACATTAAAGTTAATGGGTGTCTGAATAGTGTTGATGCTCGCCGTTTTTGACACAAGCGATTTTTCAGACGCGTGTCCAAAAAACTTTGACGGTGAAATGCTGAAATTCGCGGTGAATTCGTGCCAGGAGAATTTATTCGCCTATCACTAGTTATAACATCTTCTGCAATTTCACAATTAATTACTCCTCTGCAAAAAGTGTTTAAAAACACATTTTTTCAGTGGCGTAACTAGAGTGCAACTAGAGACCCCCCTGCAAAAAAATCCTCAGAGCTGCCCAGCACACTCTGATCCCCATCCTCCTGCCCACTTCCTGTCCTGCCTCTGCTCCTCCCACATTCTGCATCCGCCCTGCCACTCCCCACCCTAACTCCGCCCACTCCCACCCCACTTGTGTCCCTCGCAGGTAAGAGGGGAAGAGAATTTTCCCTTTTCTGCTCAGTACATAGGGCTAACCCTATATCAACTGTAAAATGAAAACTGTCAATTATATATAATTTTATATAAACATCGTTAAAAACAACATAAGTAATATAAGCAGTTAATGGAGGTAGCATAATTAAAAAAAAAAAAACCTCCAACCTTGTAGGCAGTAAAGAATATATGCTCACGAGCCACTGGTTGGGGATCACTGCTCAAAACATTAATACCCAAACTGAATAAAAGATTTAGAAGGATTGTGCCTATAAAATATATAAACCCACTATCTTACTGAGCTTTTTTTAAGGAAAGTAATTTGAGGAAGCAAGTGACTTTGAATGCCTTCAGAGTAAGGCAACCTACTTTACATAGGTACAATGGGCAGGTGGCCTGGTGTTACCTCTTTTGTGACATATGAAAATTGAATAAATGGATTTCAAGTGATTACAAGGTTGGAAAAACACCTACTTGTGTTATTATTGTTCTGTTTCAGTGAACTAAGGATTTAAATGGCCTCCAGCTGTGACTGAACGTCTTGTCATCCTCATCTGCTCTCCTTCAGGCTGAGCCCCTGACTGGCAAAAGAGTGTATTGTTGGGGCAGTTTAGAATGTGACTGCTGTTATATTCAGTTTGTTAGTGTATATTTTTACAGTGCTATATGAGAATAAAAATACAGGCATGGGATCCATATTCGGAAACCCAGTATCCAGAAAGCTCCGAATTACAGGAAGGCGATGGATGTCCTTTAGATGCCATTGTGAGCAAATATTTCTAATTTTTAAATGTTTAATTATTTCTTTTTTCTCTGTAATACGAAAAACATTACTTGATCCTAACTAAGAGATAAGTAATTCTTTTTGGAGGCAAAACAATCCTATTGGGTTAAATTACTGTTTAAAGGACAAGGGAAGCCCAATCAATTTGTTATCTCATCTGAAGGGCCTACACAGAATATGTCATTTAGTGCTCTTCAATTACCTTTATTCACAGTCAGAAGCTTCTTTCTGAAAATAGCGCTGATATGTGACACTGATTTTCCCATGCAGCACTGATCTTTATTAAGACCAAGACCGCAATTCTGTGCAGTCTAATTACCCACCAGGGAACCAGAGCATGTCCAGAAATGATCTTCTACAAGATCTTCCAATGCTATTTGATTTCCCACCTTAAAACCAACACCTGTCGATCACGTTCTTGGCTTACGGTCACCAGAGCAACGTGCCAGGTCTCATACCTGTAACAATATGACATCAACTGCTTCCATTGGGGTTTGGTAAGAGTAGACACATTTTCTTTGAACATTTACTGTCAATAGTCACTCTCCATCCCCCAGAACACTCATATTTTCTATCTTTGGTAGACTACAAAGGCTGCTTTCTAGGAAATTAACCCAGTATAAGCAGGTTGAACGATGGAGGATCGCTGAACCGCCCTTAAGTCTAAGTTCTTGTTTTCTGTATAGAAGAAAATGGGAAAGGAACCAAGTCTAGCGAACATAAAAATTATTTCTGTCAACGTGTTTTTGTAACCCAGGCCAGTGCTTCCACTCAAGGAATTTGAACTCTGGGGGTTCCAGAACCTTTCGTGATGTTCCTTTAGTAGTGATTTATATCATTACATTCTTAAGTGTTTCCTCCTTCGGGTTTTAGTAGCTCTCTCCGCTTTACTTAATTAGAGATTTTTCACTTTTATGTGGCTTCTCTGGATTGAATTATATACTGTCAATGTTATTACAATACATGCTGCTCTTCTCTTACTTATCACAGCTGATTGTTTGTCTTGCTCTCAGCGTATTAAAACTATGTGCTAACATGCTTTCCCCAGTTGCATGTTTTAGCTTAGTTCTTGTGCTGTTTGTTATATACATTGCTTGCTCTGTATAAATAACAATTTATGAAAAATGTGAATGGACCAAAAAACTATTTATCTAAGCATTTTGTGTATATATATATATATATATATATATATATATATATATATATATATATATATATATATATATATATATATATATATATATATATATATATATATATATATATATATATATATATATATATATATATATATATATAGGCAGTGATTCAACGGCACTCACCACTCCAAAGTTAAGGCTGGGTGCTAACCAGAGTATAATAACAGATTGGCAGTCATGAAAGCACTCACAGCAGTTTTCTTCAATACTTAGTTAAAAGTTCTTTATTCCACGTTCTTATCTACGCGTTTCAAACGCGTAGATAAGAACGTGGAATAAAGAACTTTTAACTAAGTATTGAAGAAAACTGCTGTGAGTGCTTTCATGACTGCCAATCTATATATATATATATATATATATATATATATATATATATATATATATATATATATATATATATATATATATATATATATATATATATATATTAAACAACTCATGGAAGCTTCATAATAACTTGTTTTCCTTTGTCCATCTTCTTAAACTCTTTGTTTTTCTTACTGTCTATAAAGATGTTTATTTCCTGCTTGTTACTTTATACTCTTCTTTAATTACTCAAGACTTTGCAGTGCTGCAATTTAGTGTAACTTTCCCATGCATCCCTAGTGCCGAGCTAGACTTGTGCTTGTACAATATCTGTCTTTTAACATGTGATTTTATTTGTGAATTGCCTACAATTTATATAATAAATCACAAACTGACTAAATGACAAATCAGATTTAAAGAGGTTAAAGCGAAGAGCATTTTGGGAGAGAAATACCTTCCCTTGAGAATCTTCCCTCTGTGTCACAGTCACTTTTAAACACTTACTTGTCCAGCCTGTATAAACCATATTGACAACCATGGTTGTGAAAATCATAATAATGGTCTTGATCCCTAACTGTTCTCCTTTTTGCCTCAGAGAGCTGATGTCAAAAGAAATTGCTTCATCTGGGGAAGTTTTCTTTGCTTTTGGCTGGACATTGCAAAGGATTTTTCATTTCCTGGTGGTAAGAAACAGGGACTAGGTGTGAGGGAAGTCATATCTGCATTACTGTACAGTGTAGCACTCCTAGAGATGGTAGCCTGTTTCTCACTGCATGTGGGATATGTGAGCTGTAAGGCTAGGGTGCTTTAAATGTATAATATTCAAGACAAATATTATAATATTCAAAAAAATCAATTACTCCTTCGGGGCCATGACTACAAGTATCATTGGAAACACTCAGTAGTACATCCCGCAGCTTGGAATTTCACAGCAACACTCAGATGGCTGATTACTCTGAATGACCTTGGGCATAGGTTCTGACCTTTTTTCATCTCATCCATAGCATACACTTCCCTCCCATAGAAATGGATCTTTAAATTAGCAAAGCTGTGGCCTCTGTGCTATTAACAACTCACAGCTGTAGTTAAGTCAATTTTTCCAAGGGGACGAATAATTTCCTTCAATGAAATGTGGCCCAGCGTTTCCACGGGACTTGTCTTTATTTTATTTTGTAGTACGTGTAAAATGCAAACAACGGAGCTTGCAGAATGCGCATATTTTTGCTTATAAAGTCATGTCCTAGCTGAAGAAAAAGCATAGTGGAAATTTTTACTGGCTGTCTCAGTTATTTATTAGATGTGAAAATTTTGAGTTTGTAATCCCTTTGGGAACAATTGGTATTCAGTGGCCCCTCAAGCATCTGTGAGTAGCTGTGAATCTCCCCAAGGATGTGGTTGCACTTATCAGGTAGACACTAGTCACTTGTGGGAGTAAACTCAACTGTGTGCTGTGAGCAGCGTAATGGAGCTTTCATGGTTTGCAGAATTCTCGGAGCTGTCTCTTTGCTTTCTATGAGATTTCTACAGATTTGGCACATTCAGCCCAATGAAGGGACCATTACCATGAATAAGCAGAGGAAGGCATAACAGCATAGGCATGGATTTACATGCTGTAATCATCATGTACATGATGTTCCAAAATGCCTAAATTATTAAAAATATTTAATTTAAAAAAATACTGTTACTTTAATTTTGTATTTTTTTAACTTTGTATGTATGAAATGTATTGCAACTGAACAGTGTGGGCAAATGTGTAGTTATACACAATCTTAAACAAACATTTTGTAGCATTCTCGTGATTGTTGGAGATGTTTAAAGGAGAACTAAAACATAAAAATTAATATGGATAAAAATGCCATATTTGATATACTGAACTTTTTGCACCAGCCTAAAGTTTCTGCTTCAATAGCAGCAATGATCCCGGACTTCAAACTTGTCACTCGGGGTCACCATCTTGGAAAGTGTCTGTGACACTCACATGCTCAGTGGGCTCTGAGCAGCTGTTGAAAAGCTAAGCTTAGGGGTAATCGCAAATAAGCAAACAGAGAATGAGGTTGGTCTATAATATAACCTGATGCTACAAGGCCGATTATTGAGTTCTGATGCTAGGTTTCTGTGCTGCCATGTAGTAATTATCTGTATTAATTACTAATCAGCCTTTTAATGTGACATTTCTATTCTGTATATACAGTGAATTGTGAGCTGCTCCCTAAGCTCAGTAAGTGACAGCAGCACAGAGCATGTGCAGTGAATCCATTTATTCCATTAAAACATATTCACATGCTGATTTTGGAAATCATGTTTTTGCTTACATATTTTGTTCATTCAGTAATATGTGGAGATTTTATGTTGCGTATAAAATTACCAATTTTCTGCATCGGCACACCAGTCCCTAGTGTATAAATCAACAAAGCACAGCAAATTATTTATCCAGTTACAGTCTCTGTAAAATGAAGCAAGAAAGAACAGAGAGGGCCACAACCTCATATTATATGCCCAAAATCAGCTTCATATATCCCTAGCTAATAACACTGAACCCCCTGCATTAAATATACTTCAGACTTGGATTTAGGGTCGGACTGGAGCCTTATTATTAATATAATGGGAAAAATTTGAGTTTTAATAAATAGCCCCCAAAGTCTTTACTTATTTGAACCTATTTGGCTAGGCATATATGTATGTTGTCCCCTTAATTGCCATTCAACTGCTTAGACCAGTTCAACCCAGAAAAGTTGAAAGAATATCACAAATGTGTAATGAACCATATACTTTTTTTATTGAAAAAAACTGAAATTATAAAAGAAAAGCAGATGTTATACATATACTATAATAATAACAACTTTAGAATTAATATTCCTGTCACTTTTCAGATACTTATCTCCTGTCTAAATGCACAATATTTATTTGTTGATGGTTAGAAAGATATCCGGCTTCACGGGAAGTCTGTGCTGAGATCAGATCAGTCTTAGGACATTAGAATTTTCTACTGCTCTGAGCAAAAGATTATTTTTAAACTTTTTAAAAATAACAGAATCATTGTTTATGTGCAAATGTTCCTTACAGATGCTTGTGCTTGTTTATATGGACAGATAAACAGACAGACAGAGATAGATAGATAGATAGATAGATAGATAGATAGATAGATAGATACCCCTTAATTCTGATGCCCTTGGCATAATACAGTATCTTGTACTTGATCCCACCTAAGATATTGTATAATTTATCCTTAATGGAACCAAAACCATCCAATTGGTTGTATGTAATGTTTTAATTATTTTTTAGTAGACTCAAGGTGTGGAGATCCAAACTGTGGAAAGACCCCTTATCCGGAAAACTCAAGGTCCCAAGCATTCTGGATCCCGTACCTGTATATCAATTCTAAGTATACGCTCAAGGTAGACATTGTGAACTGTTTCACATCTATTCTCTCTGATTTTACCATCACTAAACTGCACTGCCAGCCACACACTTTCATCAGCTATACCTGCCACCCAATGTTCCTGATTTGAACGACCATCTGCTACTGTTACTGTATGTCTTTATTTCCATGTCCTTGTGTGCTGATTTTCTTTGATCAATCATCAACCTTATTATTCCCCCAGTCTAATTGAATTTCCTGTGTCTGCGACCAAATCATAAACAGATAAAAGGCACTATCTTTTAACCTGGGCATGTTTGATGTCTGCTAAGCAATTGGGCCCTCCCCTCATCCATATGACTCTCATTAACTATTTATTTCGAATCAGTATAGGGGCAGCACGATAGGGGCCTACAGCCTGGTAGTATGACAATTTTAAGTATACCGATAGAGTTGGACAGCAGTCAGAACAGCAGGTATCAAGTACCATTGTAGACAGAATCCTACACTTTGACTTCCAAATGCTGTGGATTTCTCAAGCTTTGTCTCCAGACCATACTCTGCCCCTTACCTACATAAACACCTTCAAAATGCCTGAAATACAGACAAACTCATGAAAAGTCCTTTAACTCCAGACACTCCTGCCCATATATCATGTTCCTACTCCGCTTTTGCTCAATGGGATACAATAACCCATTGCTTTTCAATACCACTTTACAACTTTTAGATGATTTCTCAGCCTGGCTTCCACCCTTACTCTCTTCAGATATGCCTGCAATTATCTTGGTTGACTTCAAAATCCCCATTGATATTGATGGGTCACCTACCTCCAACTCACAATCCCTCCTCCTCCTCCAATGACCTTAAACAGTGAACACCAGCTCCCACCCTTCAAGACTGCTACCCTTGTCTTTTCTGCTTTATCCCTTTCCCCATCTGATCACCATCCCTTAACACTCACACTTAACGCTGGAAGAAAACACGCAAAACAACTACAAATATAAGCCTCACTGACTAGAATACCAATGGAGAAAAAATGACTTCAACACTGACCACACATACTATATTGCCCTACCTACAAGACTCCAGGAATGCTTTCTCCTCTACAAAGCAATCCCACTTTTTTTCTCTGATAAAAGTTTCCAAAAGCCAAACAACTATTCACCATATTTAACTTTCTGCTACATTTACCTATAATGTAGCAAGGCCAATATAGCACACTCCCACTAGCTGACTAGCACATAGTCTCAAAAGAACAACATATTTTTAGTGAGATCTTGATTCTACATCTATCTATTCCACCTCATGCAATCTCTATTATTTCAGATCATTAAAAGCATTTTCTAGACGATTTCTAAAAATCTGTAAGTAAATAATGGTGACCCAAAGGACAATACACAGTCATACCTTATGCCCATAGCTACAGCTGACTAAGGAGACTATTTCTTTGTCTTTAGCTCCTATCTCAACACCAGCTCTCCAGATCATGTTCCATCCCATCTCATTCCCCAGTTATCAACCATATTTGCTCCGACCCTCACTTTACACTTTAATGTATATTGCTACCTGCATTGAAACATGCAGTCATCAAAACGATCCTTACAGAAACTTCTTAGCATTCTAAAATCCCTTTAAATCAACCAATATTCCCTTTTTCTCTTACTCATCAAAATAAATGAAACAGCAAATGCATAGTGAGCATCCTACTTACCTACTACAATCTGGTTTCTATCCTCTTCACACTACAGAAATTGCCTCTATCAAGGTCACTACTCTTTCTTAATTCTCCTCTACCTGCAGCATTTGATGCTTGATGATTACCTGTTGTTCCATCGATATTCCATTCTACAGAATCCACTTCAGGTGTATGAGGTTGCATACATTAATTTGAGAACATTAAATTGTGCAGTCATCATGAAATGCCATGAAGTAACTGCTCTATTTATCTGATTGGCTTATGTGTGTGTTGTCCCCTATGAGCTGACTATGGTTTACTTCCCTTGTTATTTAGAATCAGCAATGAAGCACCAACAAAGTTGTTTTGTTTGACAATATATAAGGACAGTATTTGAGAAGATCTAGAGTAATATGAGGATTAGGGACCTCAGATGAAGAAGAAAGCTACTTAATTTAGGAATATCCAATCTGAGCTCGGGACTGTTATTACTTAATGTCATTTGTCATTGGAAATTTGAGTGCATTTTTATTCATCAAAGTGCTCCCCTGATTTTGAGGTACTATGCCACATGGACTCTGTACTCTGTTCAGAACCAGGCAGTTTTGTCTGTATGCAAGTTCTAACTGACAGGGAACATGTACAATAATGTTGTATGCCAAATTTAATATTATTTTGTACCATATTATGTAGGAGGTGCAATGGTCGGTGCTCTTGCAATAATGATGGCAAACTGGGGAAGCATGATGTAAGACTAGTTCCACACTGGGCTTGGCAACCATTTATGGAATCATCCCCTGTATGGATTTGTGTGTGAATTTGTTCTTTGAAAAAATGTTTTATTATAATAATCACTTATGACAAAAAATGCATTTGTTTCCTATCATGTAGCTTTCCAATTCCAATTCCATGTGTAAAAGAGAAGACAAGAAAAAGAAAGATGTTAACAAAGAAATAACAAGTAGCTCCCTGTGATAATGTAAGGCAGGAAAAATCAGTGCGCTTCACAGCAGATAAAACTCTTGAGGACAAGGAAAAGCAGATTCGTCTGGAGAGTACTGATCCAGATGTTGCAGAAGATCAGCCATCATCAGATGCTCCACTTTGTAATAGACTGGAACAAATGTAAAAGCTTACTCAAGGTCAGCACACGGCAACCTCGACTCCACACCTTATAAAACTGACTGTGGGTGCATGGTAGTTCATTGAAAACAAAGGGCTTTTGGGAAATAAGCAAGTATCTTGTTCTGTCAAAACCCATTCATTTTCTTTCACAGCATAAAGAGTCTATAATATGCAGTATAGCACTTCACATTCTTGGTTACTCATGGAATATCTATTTCATTTGTGAGCTGTGGAAACTTCCACTTACATGTCATTTAGTTCTGATAAACTGGTATATTAAATGTAATATACGAACAAAAGTATGTACAATGTTTAACATAACATTAATATGTGGAATGAGTTTTATGCTGCCGAAAAGAAATGAAAGAAAAAGTGTAGTAAAGAGTATCAAAAGCCCAGATCAATTTTTACATATTTTGTTTAAATGACAAAAATACTTCTCAGTTCCTCTTAAAAAGGATACCTCCAACACACTACAATTATTATGTATGTACTAAAGTATAGAACTTTGTACTTATCAACACTGAACATTTTTTATCGGTTTGCTGCCCAGTTTTCCAATTTAATCCAATCAGAGCATCTGGCAGCATCCTTCAAGGAACTTATACTTTTGCTCAATTTAGTGTCATCAGCGAAAATAGAATCATGATTTCCAATGCCCACTTCAGGTCACTAAGAAACAAGTAAAAAGGACAAAAGACAAACCCATTTGATACTCCACTAACAGCTCTGGTCCAATTAGAAAATGTTCCATTTAGCGCAACTCTTTGTAATCTGTCCTTCAGCCAGTTCTCTATCCAAGTACAAATATAATGTTCCAGGTTGATATTCCTTAATTGAATCAGCAACCTTCTGTATCATTTAAATGATTTGTAACTAATAACATCACTAAACAACAAGCTATATATTCCAGGTTATTATATTGTATTTAATAGTAGGCGGTTCACTATGTCTACTGCAGGACTACACACAATACTTTATTTCCAAGGTAAGGGTCAGTGAATCTGATTTGCCTTCTTCAAAAGATGAGAAGAAATGTACATGAAAACATTTGCACTGTACATTATGGCTCTGGCAGATATATAGTAGCACTCTGAAGTAAAACATCTATTACCACCAACTTATGTATCAACAAGAATAGTCACAGTTGTTGAGCATAGTCATAACACATTCATAACCAGCACTGTGGACTTTTCCCCTCCATACTGCATTAAGCTTTTAAAAGCTCACTGTCTATGAATTGTGTTGTTTTTAATCATGAATGTTATGATTTACCATATACAGCTCAGGGTTAGATCATCCCATTCTGACACTATAAACCTTCAGTGATTCATCCTCCTAAGGCAGTGCATGTTTTTAGAGCAGATCATGCTCATATGATATTATCCAGAAGGAAATGCTTTCTTACAAATAGTGTATGGTTTGTACTATATATCTCATTAAATCAGTATGTCTATATTTGTGACATATTTTTTGCTTAGGTTTTTGGCCTTTCTTTACCATTTGAAGGGGCAGTAACATTTCTATTTGTAGGACGAGGCAAGCTTATACCTACCCACACAGGATGAAACTAGTAGGGGGTCACAGTGATTGATATGTCCCAGAGGGTGTATATCAGATGAAATGTAACTCTCTGTCAAGAAGTTAAAGAGTGAGGATTAGGCCCAACACTGTATCCTAGAAAGACAGCCATGTAAAATACACCATACTTCAATATGGTAAATACTCCCTGTTTCATCATTTTTCTTATTTAAAAGGAAATTATTGTACCTGTTCACTTTTTATCCCTTGTCCTAGAATATAATGTAGCAAATATTGAGTGAACAATAGTATGTTTTTATTTCTAACCAAACTTACCTATACTTTCATTAATTTCCTTGATTTAACTGCATGAAGCTGGCGATTGGTGTAAAGATCTCTAAACAGGAGGATCTTTTGACCTAATCCGCATACCTGATCATTTGGTACTTAGCCTTAAGGCTAGCTTCCAAAACGTATTACATCCCCTAACCCTCCTATAGTATTATAATCCTTAAAGGAACAGTTCAGTGCAAAAATAAACAGGATGTGCAAAATAAAAAATGTTTCTAATACAGTTAGTTATTCAAAAATGTAATGTTTAAAGGCTGGAGTTGCTGGATGTCTAACATAACAGAACACTACTTCCTGCTTTTCAGCTCTCTAACTCTGAGTTAAGCTGGCCATAGATGTAAAGATTTTTAAAAGATCTTTTCGTTATTGTTAGACTAAGATTGTCTTGAAATGATCGTTTAAATGTACGATTTATCCATCAACTAAAAAGACCATTTCAAACTATATGTCTAATTGAAGCCAGGAAAACTGAGGGTAGATGCCTGCTTGGCCCTGCAGATAGATATCACTGTGACCGATGAAAATTTTTTAACTTCGCCAAACGATTTTCTGACAGATGTCGGATGAAAAATCATTAGATGCACAATCGTGTGATTCCCACTAACCTCACAATAATTTGACGGATTGATTTGATTGCACTAAAATCGGTCGTTCACAAAGAAAAATCTTTGCGTCTATGGGGACCTTTAGTCAGTGACTTTAAGGGGGGCCCACATGGAACATTTGCTTCTGATCATTAGCATGCAGGTCAGATTTAAAAGCAAACAGTTATGGCCCATATAGTCCCCCCTAAAGTCATTAGTTGGTTACTGACTGGTAACCAATAAGAGAGTTGCGAAGTAGGAAGTAGTGTTCTGACAATTATGTCACTCCAGCCTTAATAGATTTTTGTCTAGCTAACTAAATTTAAAATATTTTTTTAAAATATTTTCTATTTTGCACAAGCTGTTTACCTAGTTTTTATTTTTACACTCAATTTTTAAATTGAACAATTCTTTTAATTCCTGGTAGTATAAGAACTTAGACATAGCTTGTCAAAAGTGGCTTTCTTTTGCATACCCATTTCTCTTTTTAAAATACTATACAGAACCATTATTAGATTTGTTCAAAAGAGGAAATAATAATATATATACCTTTGATAGCCCTCATTCAGCCGTTCCTATGCAAGGAGAGGGGTATCTTTCAAACTGCTTTAGATAACTGCAGGGCACAGAAAGTTTCTTATAAGTTATATAACCTGTTTTTGCAGACAAGCATTGTATTCTCCTTCTAATGACCCAAGAGTGGGAGTTTAATTTCTTAGTTACATGTAATAAACAAGGAATGGGGTCATATCAAATGCATCTTGTTTGCAGTGCAGTTTCCAATATCTAGGCTGTGTTGGTTTAGGTCAGTACCAAACTTTTGGGTTATTCCCCAAGGGTAAATTGGTGCAGAGGCAGTAATACATTTCATATTTCTCAAGATGACACATTATTAGGGATTTTGTAGGGAATTATTTTAAATCAGTAGCTAGGGATCCTAGCCCCAATTTACATGGGCCTTGACGTGTGTCACAAAGGATTCCCCTGTACCCTGAGCCTAAGCCTTATAGTGGAGATTCAAATATGGGGTACTACACTTTCTACTTTCACTGATGGAGTGTCTAACTCCTCTACTCACTTCTCTGGATCTACTGACCACTTCTAGAGTGAGTGACATGTAGGGTCTAGCCCACCACTATTTTGTCCCAGGTCCCTCCTCTACAACTTCCACTGAGGATTATAGTTAGCCCAGGTTTTTCACTTTACTGATGCCTTTGAAGCATTTGGGATCTAGTGTCAGCTAACTCTCTCTATGAGAGAAGCCAACGGAACCCTTACATGGTTATTCCCAATATTTTATACTGCTAAGGGGTACACCACCTTACACACTTTGACCAATGCTGATTTCCAAACTCCCACGGAATAAGCCCTCCCTTAGATGGTGAACACCTCCCACCCAAACCTCTCACATAGCAAACACTGTCTAAGACTACCACCCAGCAACAGTCATTAATGTGTATGCTGGCAGATCTGTGTTTTAGGAGTGGATATTAATTCTGTTCAGTTTGTTTCAGAAGAATGCAAATCTGCCCAGTGGGGTAAATATAGGCACAAGCAAAATTATGTTCATCTCTCCTTATATCACTCCAAAATAGATATGACCCCAAAAATCATGATTTCCCCCCTTATCCTATATCCCTAAACCTGTCTACATAAGTCCCATTGAATGCTAGGGAGGAGTGGTACACCCTCTGTATACATCCCAGCCTATAAGTCTGTATTGCACTACCATAGTGATTTAAATCAGATTGCAATGTACTCTTCTGTTCAATAAACTCCAACTCCCGCATACAATTCTGTACTTATGTTCTCAAGAAACTGTAACAGGGACATGCCAGACTGTCAGTTGCTCCTATGTGTGTGCAGTTTTACTTATAGCTCTGCAATGCATGAAGCTAACCTGAGAAAGAATTATTAAAATGTGCACATATAATCTCTTCAGGATGACATCTCAGTGTTATAAGTGTGATTGTCTTCTCAATCATACTTCTCCAATAGGTACTATTTCAGTTGAAAAATTAATGCTGTTTTCATTTTATGTCAGTGGATATTTGGTTTAAATTAAATGATGCTAATGCTGCATAAATACTAGTACAATAAGCTTTATGTGTCTGCTCTGCTTTGGATCTCTTCCATGTAAATATTAAGGATACAAGACCTGAGTTTCCAATGCATTTTCTTTTGTTCTCTGTCTCCCTCTTTTTTTATTTTGTCTCAAGTTGATCTTCAGAGGAGTGGAAATTTACCAGCTGCACATATGTTCCCATTAAATCACAGTGCAATTACTAGAAAAAAACCGACATTGTTTAAGAATAACATATGTGGAAGGACAGTTGTACTAAGGTGCTAAAGAGAATTGGATGCACTCTTTCTATGGGGTATGCTTCCCAAAGCAAAATCATGTTAACTACATATTACACGTCGTGATGGGCAAATCTGACATATTTTGTGAAACAGCAATAAATTTGCACAATTTGTTTTTGAAGCTAGGGAGGCTAGGTAATAAAAATAGAAGTGGCCCCTTTTTCAATGGCTGCTGTAAGTTTTTCCCAGGTAAGTGCTGCTAGCCTTGATGATCTATTTACATTTTTAAAGAAGAGTCGAGGGACAGTGAAAGAAATATTTTGGAATGTACAGTAGGCATCCTCCCCTCCTGCCTTAGGGCTAATGCCATATGGGGGCTGATCTCAGCCAGCAGAAAAGCTCAGACTCATCTTTGCTGACATTAGCTTCTTTGCACCCAGAACTGCTGCATCGGCCTGGGTACAGGAACGTGTGGCATTTTCAGTGTGAAAATGCAAATTCTAGCATTTCGACACCAAAATCCACAACATGTGCCTGCATCCAGGACAATGCAATGGTTCCAGGTGTAGGCAAAAGAAGAAAGCTAATGTCAAAGTTTGGTCTTATTCTCAGTCTGCTCTTTTCTGCAGACCAAGATCAGCCCCCATGTGGCATTACCCTTAGGCAGGTAGTAAGGACAGGGCTGAGCTGCATCTCCTAATGAAGAGTCCCGAATTTCTCTTTGATCTGAGCTATTGTCAGGTGATCCCACTGGTGGCCAATAAAATGGCACTTTTACTTTGAAAGTTTTACTTTGAAAGCAGCAAGTAAGTTGCGAGTAAAACTTAGTCACTTTATAAAATGTATAATGCAGCAATTGGATTCTTAATGCATCAGTTGAAAGTTGAGTGTAGGACTGGCCATACTGGGGATGACTTTGACATAGTTGACCAGCTTAAATATAGTGCAATATATGGACAAACAATCCCTGTTTTGTTTAAAGGGTATTTTTAGTAGATTAAGGCACAAAATATCTCAACGTCCTTAATATATTGATAATAAGTTGAGTGCAGAGGCCCTCTTGTATTTGTCTATGTGGATTTTGTGTTCACAGCCTCATTTCATCCCCGCTTAATGTTTTTAAAAATGAGTGGTGAGCACAACTTTCCCTTGTTTGTTATAATGAACACACTAAACATGTGGGTGACTAAGCGTACCATAAAATCTGTCCACATAAGGCTCACATCATCACATCATCGGTGAAAAAACTACAAATTGATTTAAGAAAATGAAGTGAAAGTGTAGGAAAGTGATTTGAAAACAATATCCTGCAATTGTTTAATCTTAATATACAACTACAAAGAACTGTCATCCTTTAAAGATGACATGTTTATTAGGATTTCTGCTGGATCATTACATACAATCAGAGCCTTACATCTGACGAGGGTTTAATTAGATAGCAGGAAATCTTAATTGTAGGCTTCCTGATACGGCAAAGCTCCTAGTAATCAGAAAATAAAGATAAAGCAAGGCCCAAGTGAACGAGGCACATACGATTTCCAGTATCTGAAAAAGAACCCCATGTGTATTTTCAGTTCTCTACTGAATAAATAAAAATACATATATTTAATATAAAATATTACATTTTCAAAGTATTTTATAAAAAAATCAAAGTGCTCTCTAAGTTGTCCATACTAGGCAGCAAACACAATGTAAGAGGATGATCTGATAAAGATCCAGCCTATCAGAAATACAACAACCTTATAAAGCTGGCCATGTAGAGAAATGTGGTGAGGCTGCCACACAAGCTTTCCCCAGGAAGAAGAGTTAATTTCAGGGTGCCTGTGGTGGATTGAGTCATTAGGCACTGAAAACTTGCAACAAAAGAATTGTGTGCTAATGAGGTTTAGCATTGCATACTAAAAATCAACAAAATCTGACACAATCCCTACTTTGATCCCTCCCATGTCAGCAGCAACTTCCATGTGATTTGTGTACAAATGCTCACATGTAATTGCATTCATTTTTATGCATTGCTCACTTCCCATGTGGCTACAATTGCACTGGAAATCTGGGGAAAACTCTGCATTGTGGGTAAAAAAATGCCATTGGCATGTGAGAATTGCACTTTGAACACTGCACTACATTTGCAGAAATTCTGAACTGCTATTTTTTGACTGTCTACGCAATTGAGGATATTGGAAGGGGTGATTAGATACTTGACTACAAGTTTGTGCCAGAATGGTTTCATACACAAAACTTTTTGCCAGACTTATTAAATTGCATTTTATGAGGAGGTGAGCAAAAAACATGACTTTGGGATGACAGTGGATATGATCTACTTAGACTTTGTTTAATAGTTTGATAAAGTACCACACTGATGGTTACTGTTTAAATTATGGATTATTGTTCTGGAACATAGTATTGTTTGAAGGATAGATTACAAAGAGTGTTGGTAAATGGAACGGCCCAGACCCTCTACACAGAGACTGACTCTGGTCCCACTGCATTGGTATAGCGGCCCACCTCTGGTGCTATCTGCTATATAGTGCACAATGGCACCAAAAGTGGTGACCACTAGCAATCATCACACAAAATATCTGTGTTAGTTGACAGGGAGACCACAAGTGTCCTGGTGCTATGGAAGCTGCTGGCAAGACAAAGGCTTTGCAAAGAGTATATGGGTTGCTTCGTTACAAGGGCAGGAGAAAAGAGGTCCTGGGTGACAAGGAAGAATAATTAAGGGTGTGATGGTGACCGTTTGTCACTGGGGAGGCTGCTGTAGAGACATCCTTCCAGAGAAGAATGACTGCTAGGCAACAGAGAGAGAGAGAGAGAGAAAGAGAAACTGGGTGCCTTTAATGTGCCGACAATTGCAGCCCCACCTTATGGCTTGAGCCAGTGTACATTAAAAGCATTTAAACATCCCAGAACCTTGAAAATCACATAGGAAATGCTTCTAAAAACTTTCTAAAGAAACTGATAAGGCAAAACTCGTGAAATGAAAGAACAACTCTTGATTGAAATAAGTTGCATATTAATCCTATTTTGTAAACTTCTAACATTTGTTTTTCTCCTTCTCTGGTTCCTTAGAGATTTTCTATTTGCAATCCATTTTGTGCTTCCAATCTATCAAAGTTCTGCAGGGAAAATTACAGTAAAGTCAACTGTATTTAACTGCAACATACAATTTTCTTGGCAACTGGCTTCCATTATAATTAGTAAATACAACCAAAACAAAAGACATTAGGAAAATTACATCTAGAGAGAGCAAAAGGTATAAACTCCCAGATGTCTAGAGCTTTGCTTGCAGACTCAGTCACAATTTTAAACATGCCAGAAACAGAAATCCTGTTGTGAATTTCCAGCTCCAGTGTGGATAAACATCCCTGTCATTGCGGCATTATGTTGACTTAGTCAGGGTTTTTAAAAGTTGGTTGCACTACTCATTGTCACAACAACTATTTTCTCATAACCACTGACATTGTTCTCCTAAGGCGTATGTTTACCATACCATTAGAGCACTGTTGCTTTTTATGGGAAAATGTCAAGTGGATTTTGTAAATAGCACTTGGTATACATTTTTTTTTTTTACAATTTCGGCAGCAAAAAAAATGTAAAAAAATAAAAACAGTACTTTGTCTGTACTTGTACACCAGTATCCCTGTTTATAATCAGTCCAAATAGGATTACATTTAAAGGAGAACTAAAACTTAAAAATGTATATGGTTAAACTTATTGCACCAGCTTAAAGTTACAGCTTCCCAATAGCAGCAATGATCCAGGACTTCTCACAGGGGGTCACCATCTTGTAAAGTGTCTGTAACACATGCTCAGTGTGCTCTGAAGCTAAGCTTAGTCGATGTCCAAAATGAGGTTTGTCTGTAATATAAGCTGATATTACAAGGCTGATTTTTAAATTTTGATGTTAATTGCATAGATTTCTGAACTGACATGTAGCAGGTATCTATATTAATTACAAATAAACCTTGTATTGTGACATTTATATTCTATGTGTGCTGTATATTTTGAGTTGGTCCCTATGATCAGTAAGTGACCGCAGCACAGAGCATGTGCAGTGAATCAGCAGAAAAGAAAATGGGGAGTTAATGGGGCATCTTTGGAGACACAGATCTTCCCTGCTAAAGGGCTGTGGTTACCTTTGGCTGGTACAGAAGTCCAAAACATAATGTACAACATTTGTAGCCTACTTCTTTAGTTAGGCTTTAGTTCTCCTTTAAATAAAACGAAGAAGAGAAGCTACTTACCACTTACATGTATGAGTCAAACATATACCAAAGGGAAACTATAGCTCAGATGCACAACACTATATACTATATACTTAATATATAACACTTTATAATATTCACATCTTGATATTTTCCTTTCCCATGACATATGACATGGCATGAGTTGTTTGCATTAGCAGCTGGATCTCTTTATAAGGATTACGCCAGGCCCAGAATACTGAAACATCCTACAGATTCTAGTATCTTAAACATAGGCAGACTTAGACACTTCATGTACTGTTTATGCAATTGTAAATGCATAACAGAAAATGTCTAGAACAGCACTTAAACTGGTCATACATATTTTTAGGAGAAGGAAAGGCTAAAATTAAGTAATCTTTATGAGAGTTATATAAATACACCAGTAAACCCTCAAAGTAATGCTGCTCTGAGTCCTCTGTCAAAAGAAACACAGCACATCACATACATGGGCTTCTGTATCAGACTTCCTTCTTTCAGCAGAAACCTTCAGGGCTAGGGCTTGAGCATGCTCAGTTTGCTTCTCTCCCCCATCCCTGCTGTAATCTGAGCCCAGAGCTATGAGTGAGCAGGCAGGAAGTGATGTCACACCAATATGGCAGCTGATATCCTAAACAAACAGAGAGCACTTCTAGAGCTTTTTACTGAAGTGGTAAAATAAACTGCTTCGGTAGCTTTCCTTCTCCTTTAAGATCCTCTGGTTTGGTGAGGTCATCAACCTAGCAGGTTAACATCATAACCTACCCCAAAGGCTTGTAAGGGAAAACATTCAAGTTGCACACAACTCTACCAATCCAACATTCCTTTTTTAAAGTACACTTCCTGAACTAGCCTCCCACTAGTAACTAGTAATCTATAATCATGTGTACATTTATATATTTGCAACAGATACTTACAGCACACATCTCAAGTTCATTAAACACAAGATTTTGTATAATTAAACATGAAGATTTCACTTTGTTACAAACATACAACATACATTATTTACAGATTTTACAGAAATGTGTGTATAATTTACAATGATTGTATGATGATAAAAATGAACGAAATGATGATAATGACCTGCAAAAGCAAGTTCTCTGTGGTGTTACCCATAGATGATTTTCAGTGAAGCCCTCCATCATTCTTTTACATTCATATAACAATGCAATATCTGAAAAAGCACAACACAGTTCATAATCTAATCTATAACAGTGATGTCTATGTTGGAGAGAACAAAGTTGCAGAGTCCACACAATCGTGGAATGCAGAACACTTCCAAGCTCTGTGGTAATGCCTTTTGCATGACATGGAACTGGAAGCATTATCCCACAATGAATGCGATGATTGAACAGTGGAATTCTCCAAGGCGAGTCTGCAAAACCACTGTAGCAAATCTCTGGAGATAGCATTGGATGAACAAAACAGAAACATGTCCCATCCAATGCCAAAATAAGATGTAGTGCAAATTCCTTCATAAAACAATAGGGTCTTGCTGGCAGATTGAATCCCTGTTTAAACAAATATCCGTTGTACCTAGTGGAAATTCTGATCTTGCCTGTTAGAAGAAAGAAAAAAATATGAGCATCAAGACTGACTAGTTAGGCGGTTATGTAAAAAAAAACAGGAGCAGTAACCTATACCAATCAGCACGTAGCATTTACTGGTCACCTGTTTAAAAGCAAATATATTATTGGTTGCCATTAGTTACTGGGCAAATTAAGTGCCTTTATTACATGCGGGATTTTTTCGTTTTGTCATGGACACTCTGTCGGGGGAATGTAATATGTTTTGCAAAAATACTGCGCAAAGATGCTTGTGAATGTTAGCGACCATGTTTGCATCCTTGACTGAATAAAGACCTCAACAACTTCATTGCAAAGTTTGCGAACAAATGGTTTTTGCGAATGTTTGCAGTGGATGTAATAACATTTCGCAATCGCAAAACCTGTTTTGTAACAAAATATTTTAAAAAAACTCCAGAGCAGTTGTTAACACTAAACCTTTGCTTAGCGAAAATGCTCAATGTAATATTTGCCAGAAACTGATTTTACATTGCGAGCTGTGCTAAATATTCTCAAAGGCGCTTGTGACTTTTAATTGCGTTCCCCCTTGCGGAACCTAAGCTTTATTAATGTATATTTTTTTCATTTCAATCTTTTGTCCCCTTGGTTGTACTATTACTGTACTGGAAAAATAAATAGTGCTGTGTATACAGTAGCATTATAAAAAATATATTTTTACAGTAGTAAACTGTATCACCCTAGGAAAATTCAGGAAAGCAGATCTTGGGTTTGTGCATAAAAACATTAGTGGAAAATATACAGGTGCTATCATCTGGTTTCAGAGAGTGCCATTCTTTCCACCCTGCTGCATATACTGTAATACATTTATACAGTTGTATATACCAGCAGAGCCTTAACAATTCAGTAGGGGCTTGTTGAGTCAGGCTATTATGATTAGCATTTCTATGTCTGAAGTGGTACTCACAACAGGGGATCATTAAAGTGACTGTTTTTCCCATCAACGAGTAGACACAAAATATAATGATGAATGTTGCAAAGTGGTCCTTGATGCAGAAACATTGTGGTTCGGTGATTGCTTTGATGCGGTACATTAGCTTATCTCACAGTGACAGCTGTTGTTCTACAGTAAACATCCACTGAATATCAAGCTGATTATATTCAACACAATAGCCCTATAAATACTGTTAGAAGAATCAATGACTCAAATGCAATATATAGGCATAGTCTTGTTAATAAAGGCACCTGCACCACAGGATTTGAAATCATGTGAATCTACAAGCCATGTGTAAGAGGCATCACAGAGAATCTGTTCTTCTTCTCGCAAACACTGCAGACATGCTCTTTACAATGCCACGTATTCCCATACCCTTCTTTATAACCAGCTTGGATTCACGAATCTTGTCCACTAACCCATGAAAAACCATAAGAACACCATGGTATGCTTCAGCTGCTGAAACTTCATAAAAGTCACAGTCCATAGACAAAGCTAAAAGTCTGCCCTCTTCACTAGACACAACACGTAGGTGATGGAGATCCCGTTTGTTTCCCACAATTACAATGGGAAGTTTCTCTGTTCCTAGACAGTCTTTTGCTGCTTTAATGAGCTGGATTGTTTGGCAGATGACATTGAAACTGGCTCTGTCACATATACTATACACAAGGACATAGCCATCAGCCCACTGCATACGCTTTTCTTCCTCGGCGCAGCTCTCCTCAGTTGGATCCTTGAAAGAAAACAAGACCAGCACAAATAATTAATTAATTTACAGTTTCACTAATAAGATAAATGATGCATGGGGTTTATGTTCATTAGTCCACAGCATTCTCTGTCCCACTGCCAGTTAAACATGCAGCTGAACATACATAGGTATCATATATAGTGTAAGCGCCACTTTTTGCACATTAGCATCAGTGTACAGCAAAGACAGTGACAATTCCTCAAGAGGCCTAAGAGCAATGAATATCATGTAGCCATTCCAATCAGCACACATGCAAGAAAGGGGTACCTCCTCCCTACCTACAACAACTTAAGTTTTTGTTTTTTCTACTCCCAAGGTCCCCACCACCCAATGCTGCCACCCTAGGCATGTGTCGTTTGCTGCCTATATAAAATATAATTTTTAGATCTATAAACTTGTTCTGATTGGGGGGGGCATACACAAATGTTAGAAAGAAATTGGGGCTACAGCTAATAAATACATGTAAATGAAGTAGATATACAAACATTAAATACCAATTTTTCAAATGTCTAATGTTATGTCAATGGGGGCCCATTCATTGCCACCCCAGGAGCCCAGACATGCAACTGCCTGACTGTGTCTTTGCTGTTATCTAACCCGATTGCAAGTGTCACCTAAAGGACCCAATATTGTGGTGAGGGCACTTTTTTCTATAAGAAATCTTTACTTGGGCTGCTAAAGATCAAATGTCAAACAGCTATGGATATTATACTGCTGGCTGCAAGGACAGGAAAATATAGCCACTATTCCAACCACATATTAATGGTGCAGTGATCGGATGTCTGATAGGCTGCACCACTGCAAACAAGACTTTTTTTAAAACATACTGTAAATAGTAAACTATCCAGGGCAGATTTATAAATGTCCACATAAATGTAATTTTTACCAGTGCTTCCAATACTTATTGCTTGCCTGAGAACTACCCTTTCTCATAACCTCCCCCAGCACTCCTGAACAGTTAAAGAGATACTGTCACGGGAAAACATGTTTTTTTTTTTCAAAATGCTGCTCCAGCAGACGTCTGCACTGAAATTAGTTTTTCAAAAGATCAAACAGATTTTTTTTATATTTATAGAGATACTTACATCAGAAAATAACCTTTTTAATTATCTATCATAACATTGTCTTTGAATGCTATTTATAATTGTGCCATAAATGTATTTGCCTGATGCTTTTACATTACTGCCATGTTTGTGAAGCAGTAGACTGTTGGCATTAGAAACTCTAACTGACAGGTTTAGATGGGACAGTCATGTTGGCAAAACAGTCAGGTTTAGGAACTTCAAGGGACAATTACTAACAAAAGCAGAATTATCAGTGAAAATAGATTTTATATAGATTAATATTTTGAAAAGAAAAATGTTAGTTTCAGTATCACTTTAATTTTGAAATCTGGCATGATCCTATGCATATTGTCAGTTCCCCTGGTGCGCCCAGTCATGTGCTCTGATAAACTGCAGTCTCTCTTTACTGCTGCATTGCAAGTTGGAGTCATATCAACCCCCCCCCCAGCAGTTCATCAGCAGAGCAATGGGAAGGTAACCAGATAACAGCTCCCTTGTAGATATAAGAAGAGTGCTCAATTGTAAAAATCCAGGTCCCACTGAGATGCCTTCAGGTAAATTGACTAGGAGAAACAATATTTATTATACCATATTACAACTAAAAAAAAATACACTTGTCGGGTTAGGAATGAGATTTTACATAGTAGAGTGAATTATTTGCAGTGTAAACAGTGTAATTTAAAGATAACAACTACACTATAAAAATCATGACAGAATCCCTTTAATATCAAACTGCAATAAAGCAGCATAGGGTTGCTATAGTGGGGCTAGGACAACTGACCAAGGCTGTAAATGAACATTCCAGGAATGGCATTACCGGAAACATGTAGGCTGTACCATAAAATGAATCCAATACAGTGCCCTATTAAACCCAGATTTTCTTCATTGAAGCTGCATTTGAAGTCCTTAGTCTTTGCATGCACCTTCTGAATAACACTGAATTAAGAAAACAGAGGTAGGTGTGTCAACAAATCTTTCACTACAGTACTGTGTTCTGTTAGCTCTACAGACTACTGCATTACTAGGTCCCCTGTCTCTGCTGAACTAATTATGAAAAAAGAAACACTGTACACAATCCGGCTATTTTCCAACTGAAGTTTAAATACATGGTCTCTGAAAACACACTAATTTAATAGACATACCGTATATACTCGAGTATAAGCCGACTCGAGTATAAGCCGAGGTACCTAATTTTGCCTACAAACACTGGGAAAACATATTGACTCGAGTATAAGCCTAGGTTGAAAAATGCAGCAGCTACTGGTAAGTTTTCCTAAATTTGGTCACAACCAAAATCTAATTAATGAAATGGCTCACTACATTCTTTACATACCTCTTACTCTGGTCTCTGAAAAGCAAACAGCTCAGCTGCTTCATTCATTTGTTCTTCCTGCTTCTGTCCTGCTTGTTTAGCCCTTTAACCCCTCCCTTCAGAATTGTCACTGCTATCCGACAGCCACAGTCCTAGAGGGTATTAACCCCTCTGGCACTACCCTTTATAGTCTCATAAATGACTGCTGTTCTGCAAGGAATTCCATTAAGTAAGGGATGACAGCCTCTTGATGAGCAGTTTATATTGACATATAGGGGCCGATTCATGAAGCTCGAGTGAAGGATTCGAATTAAAAAAACTTTGAATTTCGAAGTATTTTTTGGGCTACTTCGACCATCGAATGGGCTACTTCGACCTTCGACTACTACTTCGACTTCGAATCGAACGATTCGAACTAAAAATCGTTCGACTATTCCACCATTCGATAGTCGAAGTACTGTCTCTTTAAGAAAAACTTCGACCCCCTACTTCGGCAGCTAAAAGCTACCGAAGTCAATGTTAGCCTATGGAGAAGGTCCCCATAGGCTTGCCTGAGATTTTTTGATCGAAGGATATTCCTTCGATCGTTTGATTAAAATCCTTCGAATCGTTCGATTCGAAGGATTTAATCGTTCGATCGAAGGAATAATCCTTCGATCGTTCGATCGCAGGATTTTTGCTAAATCGTTCAACTTCGATATTCGAAGTCGAACGATTTTAGTTCCTAGTCGAATATCGAGGGTTAATTAACCCTCGATATTCGACCCATAGTGAATCGGCCCCTTAATGTATATAACTGGACAGCTAAATTAGCACTGGTTATTTGTGTGCTAGCTGCGCTGTTAGCACAGCCAAAACGGGCAGTATAATTGCTCCAACAAGGGAAGCAGGTTACAGGCTGTGGTGGAGACACTCACTAATAGCCATTTCTCTTCAGCCGAGCTGGGGGCAGTTGCCCAAAGAGCCCGAGGGTCCCCGGGGAGTGGGCGTTAGACTTGCATGCTGCTGCCTAATTAGCTGCACTCGAAAAAAAAAATCCGGTACCTGCAGGCGGCGGATCAGCCTGTCCCTCCTCTGTGTACGCGGGAGGCTACTGCTGCTGCGGAAACCAGGTGGGATTGTATCGCTGCCAAACTCCATCCAGATATCACTTCCCACACTCACATACATGCCAGGACATGCTGCTCCTCAAGTCAACGTGATCGCGCAAACAATGCGCATTCATACTTCCGTCGTACACGCCTCTGTACCACCCACGTCTTCCTTTTCATCGAGACTCCCAGGGGCATGCGCAGAGAGAAGGCAGCGGCAGAAGGCAGCGGGAGAGGGCTTGTCTGCAGGTACTGACTCGAGTATAAGCAGAGGTAGACTTTTTCAGCACATTTTGAGTGCTGAAAAACTCGGCTTATACTCGAGTATATACAGTAGTACCACTGGGACTGACTGTATCAGTATAGTTTTTTAGCCATGTTTGAACCCAGTTTACTAGTTCCAGGAAACAATATCATAGGTTAAAAATAATATAGTACTCTAAGGGGCAGATTTATCAAAGGTGTAACTGCAAATTCTAATTTTTAAAATGTGAATTTAGAGATTATTTCAACTAGGGAATAGCCCAAATTTGATTTGAGTTTAAAAAAAAAATCTAAATTTATCATGTACTGTCCCTTTAAGAATTCAAATTCGACTATTCGCCATCTTAGTCATTTGGTGGACTTGTGTAAAATCATTTTTTTTTTTTTTTTATAAATTATTATTTTTTTGGTGAAAAACTTGAATCAAATTTGATTCGAGTTTGAGGGTTGATCCTGTTCACCTGAATTTAAAACAATTTAATTTTTTAATAAATTTCGATTGGTAATTTTTTTTATTTCTTTCCAATTTCGAATTTATGGGAGTTGAAGGGAGTTTTTATAAAATCCCATAAATTTAAAATTGGACCCTTAATAAATATGCCCCTAAATATATCAGAGTTGTTTATTTCTTTACCAGTTTTGGCATAAAAATACACAGTATCTGCTTTATTAAACAGGAGCAGGGAGGAGTATAGAAAACTGTAGGCCAGAAACAATAATGGCCTCAAATATCCATGCTTCCTGCATAAAATTCATAAATACATACCGAACCATGCTCATATATGCAAATATGGGACAAGGCACAAATCACCCTTGTACATAAAACCTTTCTTTAACAGTTGATAAGTCAAGGACTTCGGATGTGCATGCACCTCATGGATATCAGGCCGCGATCATGCACACAGGGGCAAGATGCAACTGAAGGCATCTCTATAGGGATCATTTCAATTGAATTTTTTCTTTTGAATGAGCATTGACGTCAATACACCTGTTAATGAGTTAAGAATCCAATGAACATGAACACTTGAAAATGTTGAGTAGAGTGAGTGAGGGTGAGTGGCGGTCAGTTAGCAGTAAAAGAAGTTTAGGGCAAACAGCTGTGGCATTGAATTCTAAGCAAACCACTGCCAACATGAGGTTGCCAGGGTGCCTACAGATGCTTTTAAAAGGTACATATAAATGAAAACTCTCTATTGACTTTAGAAGAGAGTGTCCAGTTCTGAAGCAACCCAAAAAAGGGGCATCTGGTAAACGACGTGTCATGATCCTTAAAGGGCATTTCAACCCAAAAAATAATTTTTTGTCTAATAAAAGATAACGCAATTATAAGCAATGTTTCAATATGGATTTATTAAATATTGTTAAATACTGCTTTCAAAAGCAATACAAATAACTTAAAAAACATAGAAAATGTGTAATGAATGTATATTGCAAAATTGCTTAGATTATGTTTGCTTTTATTAGGCAAAAAAAAAATTTTTTTTTTGGGTTGACATGTCCTTTAAGGATAGAGCAACACAGGCAATATTCACACTGAAATAAATATTTTGGGATATTTGATCAAGGTCTGACTAGTACCCCTGAATTCATTTATCCAGAGCCAATTAAAATTTTTCGCAGCATTATGAACAAACATGGGTAAATATCATTTGAACCCTTTAACCAATCAGCATTCAGCCTTCACCAGTCTAAAAAAGTAACAGTAATAAAAGCAAACATCTGATGGGTTGACATGGGTTACAGGGCTATGGCCCTGTATAATTCTGCATTGGAAGGAATTTGACAGCTAATACAATTGATTTACAGTGGCCTATTAACTAAAATGCCAAAAAATAAAGGGCCCTCGTCTTTAACAGTCTGATATGCATAAAAAGCCTCACCTTTGAATATGGAAAATCCCAGATATTAAATATCACTTCCTTCCCATCCACACAG
The DNA here is from genome assembly GCA_038501925.1 of Xenopus petersii. NCBI lineage: Eukaryota > Metazoa > Chordata > Amphibia > Anura > Pipidae > Xenopus > Xenopus petersii. Next base: position 91,129,717 of record CM076677.1, read on the forward strand.
ACACTGTGACTATATATTGATTCTGCAATAAAAAAGAGTCATGTTATTATATAGCTAAACAGTGTCATTCGTATATGCAGTATGTTCTGCTGATCTGCTTCCTACAAGTCTCCCACATCTGCTTTTGTTCATTTTCACAAAGTTTGTTATAGTGGAAAATATGTGGTCTGTGATGCATTCTGAAGATAAATGATGTTATTCTTTGGTTTCTAAGTGAATTAGACATTATGATATTATCGTTTTATTTAGGGAAGAGCAGATACAGCATGCTCAGTAATAACGTTACTGATGTCTCCCAGACAATGTGTAGGAAATTCAATTTCTGCATTGTAGATAAATGAGGTGCCCGTGCTAAGTTCCACTGTGTCACAGAAATAGCACCTATGGAAATTAACTTTCTGGGATACCCAGCTTTTGACTTTTAAGATGTTGGTGGCCCATATGTCCCAGCATCACATAGACATTGCTAATAGCTGTTGTCCAAAAAACAAGAGCCACAATATGATCCAAACCCAAAGAATGTATAAAACATGATTCCCCATCAGAAAACCAAAGGTTTTTTTCTTGGGTAGAAGAGGGCAAATCTTAAATTGTTGTTAAAGCCACTTCTCCCTGTCGGATATATATTAACCTCTATAAGGGGACAGAATCAATGGAATTGTACTGCAAAAGTTCTTGAACACCTATGTGCATAAAAATGTTTATGAGAACACTCCTGTGTTATAAATGCTCTTCTGAGATAGGAGGTACAATTGATTTACAGTGGCCTATTAACTAAAATGCCAAAAAATAAAGGGCCCTCTTCTTTAACAGTCTTATATGCATAAAAAGCCTCACCTTTGAATATGGAAAATCCCAGATATTAAATATATTTCAAATCAAATTAGATTTGAGGTTTTTTTTAAAAAATGTGATTTTCAAAAGTCCACCAAATGACTCCAAATTGATTGTAGGAGGTCCCTCATAGGCTAAAAAACCAGTTCAGCAGGTTTTAGATGGAGAACAGTCGAATTTGAATTCTTAAAGGGACAGTGGGGGCATATTTATCAAGGGTCGAATTAAGGGGCCGATTCACAAAAGGTCGAATATCGAGGGTTAATAAACCCTCGATATTCGACTGGGAATTAAAATCGTACGACTTCGAATATCGAAGTCGAACGATTTTGCGCAAATCCTGCGATCGATCGATCGAAGGATTTTTCGTTCGATCGAACGATTAAATCCTTCGAATCGAACGATTCGAAGGATTTTAATCCAACGATCGAACGAAAATCCTTCGATCAAAAAATCACAGGCAAGCCTATGGGGACCTTCCCCATAGGCTAACATTGACTTCGGTAGCTTTTAGCTGCCGAAGTAGGGGGTCGAAGTTTTTTTTAAAGGGACAGTACTTCGACTATCGAATGGTCGAATAGTCGAACGATTTTTACTTCTAATCGTTCGAATCGTTCGAATTCGATCGAATTCGATCGAATTTAACCAATTCGATGGTCGAAGTACCCAAAAAATACTTCGAAATTCGAATTTTTTTTTATTCGAATCCTTCACCCGAAATTCGTGAATCGGCCCCTAAGAGTTTATGGGAGTTTATAAAAACTCCCATAAACTCGAAATTGGAAAAAAGCGACCAATTGAAATGTATTAAAACATTTGAAATTTTAAAATTCAGGTGAATAGATCCTACCTGCTAACTCGAATCAAATTATATTCAAATTTTTTCACCAAAAAAAAAAATAATTTTAAAAGTCCATCAAACAACTCCAAATTGATTTTCTGCCCCTTAGGGCCAGATTAATCAAGGGTCGAATTGAAAATTTTAATTTTTAAATTTGAATTTCGAGTTTATCTTAGTGTAATTCGACTAGGGATTAGTCCAGATTCAATTTTAGTCCAGAAAAATTTGAAATTTGAATTTTGAAATTTACCATGCATGGGGTTATTTACTAAAACTCACCTTTTTCATTAAAACAAACTCAACTTAACTCCCATCCAAGAATTTACTAATAATTTTTCTCGAAAAAATCAGATTGAAAAAAAAACTTGACAAAATCGACTTTATCGAATTATTGCTCTTCAAACTTGAATTTATCAATACAATGACTGGTGTTGCTTTCAGCCCCTGACACACCACCGTGCAGCATAATGAAGTTGCTGCTATGTTAATGCATAATAATAGAATAGAAAGGGGATTACTGCTAATTTAAGGGAAGTTAATCATGTGTTAGATACTGAAGTTGAGTATAGGTATATTACATATGTATTTGTTACTTGTAGTGTTAATTATAATAGTAAGAGTGTGGAGTTTAAAAAAACAAAATTGCACCCTCACAATTACATCTTTTTTTGAGAGGGGGTTGCAGTGAATAGTGTGTGTGAATAGTGTGTATAGTATGGCATGATGGTGTAATTCAAAATGCTGTAGGAATCATTTACTACATGCAGGGTAAATTACAAAAAACAGGTGCAATCAACACTTTTTTTCTTGCACTTGCAAGTAGGAGAATTGCTGCAGGTCCCTATGCCCTGTGACAGACAGTAAGGACCATTGGAACTACACTCTGCAATTTATGCTGGATTGCTAATGACATAATGTCAGCTCCCCTACCCAAATCTCCAGTTCCCACAATGCTTTGCATACTCAATGAAGGAATTTATGAAGAAAGAACATCAGAGAGGTTTTCACGGCATTGTGGAAAATTGAGTATTGGCTATAGGAGAACTGGCTTGCTAAATAGTTTCAATGTTATATGTATACAGGGCCAGCAGTGCAGGGAATAGCACAAATACTGTTTTAATAGCAATTACATACTAGTACAAATACCTTTACAATCAGCGGCAAGTTTTAATTATAATGGAATTATACTTAGAATTATATATAGCTTCATTGTGCCAAAAATTAGAAGGGGGGTATTTGGCCGGATTTCCCCCTTAGTAAGATCATAAACTAAATGTACAGAGAGAAATGTGTCTTGTCAAGTGGATACTTACCAAGCTCCCCATACTCTCCAATGAAGCGTCTTGTCAAAAACCTTACAGTTAGTGCTAGAAATGAACACAATAAATGTTACAAACACATGGAAGAACAAAGTGTATTATAAATAAACAAGATTAGATTTCATTACCCCTGCTCTGCTCTAGTCCTGGAATTGCTAACGTGCAACCCTTTCTTTGTCACTAAACTACAAGACCCAGCAGCCTATGTCAGCCTCTGGGTGGTTCAAGGTTGGTTATTCTGCATTTGGCCTGTTACCCAATTTGAGGTAACAGACTCTCTGTAATGGTACAACCACCTGCCCTATCTCAAATAAATAAGTCATCAGGTTAACAGACCAGTCTGCAATATCCTGATAAATAGAAACCCTAACGGGAAGGGAACAACAATTAACAGGAGGCACATGTAATGCAACCAGTGACACTAATTTTACCTTATAAAATGCGAAATCTTCACTGGCACATTTAACATTGAAAAAGAGTTTATACCTGATTCGCACAAAATACATACAAGGAAATGTATTAAACAGCACTTTTAAAAAACAAAGGGATTGCTTGCCAGGACTGTGCCCCACTAGCTTTCTTAAAACTACAATACACCGCATCCTCTGATAGTCTGTTAATGTACATCACTACCCTAGAGTAATTTTGGCATTTTTTCTACACAGTAAAATGAGGACAAATGTGTGCAAATAAACAGAAAAATAAGTCATACATCTGAGTTTGTGTTCTTGACAACTTATTTTTTCTTGAAAGCAAAAGGTCTCCCCTTAGTGGTTTAGAGATGTATATAAAGATACATGTCATAACTCTGTATATGTTTGGACATATTTACATCCTTACCTGATTTCCCCACTCCCTCTGCACCAAGGACAAGGATATTTGCTTCCATTTTCAGTGTGGTGGGTCCAGTCATCTCTGCTGGAGCTGCAGAGGAGTGATGCTCAGGGCTGAGGCTGACAGAATTGCGCAGAGGGATTTTTAGCACCATTTGCAGATCAGACTCCACAGTAGAGCCCTGTAAGATGTGCCCTCCTCAAGCACTGACTGGGAATGAGCCTATGCGTAGCAGCAGCAGCAAAGGCATTTCAATGGAATGTACCATTAGTTTTCTAGAATGGGGTCCTGTAAGCATAACAGGAAAAGGACAAAACTATTTATCGATGGCATTTTTTCTACTATGTTATTTTATTAAAATATAAATTATGTGTATGTACATTTTATTTATGAACTGATAACATTGTTATAAATACTTGGATACTAAATATTGGTATTTCCCACACATGCAGTGACTGAGTAGCTGTGACGCTACAAGCTAAAACAGTCATACCTCCTAACATTTTGGAAATAAAAAGAGGGACAAAATTTAAGGGGGAAAAAAACAGTTTTGGAAGCTCAAAAACTTTGGATGTCTAAGGTCAATATCTAGTTTATTTACAGCTTATATGTATTGTATGAATGGTAATTACCCTGAGAGTCATGCAGATATAATACAGGTTACACTCCCCCTACCCTTTATTTATTTATTTATTTATTTTTCTTTTCTGTTTGTTTGTTTGTTTGTTTAATTGTGTGTATATTATTTTGGCTAATGTAATGGGAGCAATGTTTTGAACCATTATATACCATATAATGATTGTATTGTTGAAAACTAATAAAAATTGTCAGTATAAAAAAAAAAAGAGGTACAAAAAAGTTGGCGCCGAAAGACAATTAAGTTAGAAACTTTGTTTCTTTTTCTGGCGTTTCAGTGCAGAGAAAGTCGGGATGGGTTGAGCTGTCAAAAGCGGGACTGTCCAGCTGAAAACTGGACAGTTGGGAGTAGGGTTGCCACCTTTTCTGGAAAAAAATACCAACCTTCCTATATTTTTGTGTTTTTTTCCTACAAATAACATTGGCACCAAGGAACATTTTTACCGGTCAGGCCAGTAAAGTACCGGCCAGGTGGCAACTCTAGTTGTGAGGTATGGTTATAGGGTAAACTTGAGGTGCAGCAGTTTTTTTTTTTTATTTATTTATTTTTTTTTTATTTTGCATTTTAAACAAAAACAATAAACAGCACATATATGCTTTACACTTATTCAGCTTCGTTTAAAAGTATTTTATATGTATAGCGAAATAATTAGCAAATAACCTCAATTATTTCAGTGTACTTCTTATAAATCAATCATCCGAAAGGGATGCATGGGTGCATGGGGGTTGATGTCTATTCAAGGGTCCCATATTTTCCCAAATTTCCCAGGTGTTCCCCTAGCATTGTATGTCAGTTTGATTAATGGTAATGTACCATTGATTAAGTCAATCCATTGCTGCAGCAGTGAGGGTGGAATAGGGCTCATCCATTTCATAATTACTATTTTTGTTTGCGTAGAAAAGGATCGACCTTAGAAGTGTTCTGGATTTCTGTAATGGCACTACTTCATCTATGATACCTAATAGGCAAAACTTCGGGGACTAGATTCTTGGAAAGGAGAGAAATACATTGATGTATTGTATGACTTCTGCCCAGTATGCTGATACCCGAGGGCAGGAGGTGCAGCAGTTTACTTAGAATTATACACAACGTTTTGGCACACATTTTTCAATAGCCACTCATAAACCTTATGTATGACATGTGAAGCCACATGTATTTTTAAAGTACTTCTGGATAATGGAAAATAATCCTTTATTTGTATAGAACCAACATATTAGGAAGAACTTTAGAGATTATGCACCAGTCATACTGGTCCGTACCCAGTCCAAAGTACATATCATACAGATCATGTACCATGAGGGTGGTTGTCAATGAAACATTCTCTAAATGGGTCTATTGGGGAGCCGCAGGGTTTTGTACTAGGCCCACTTTTATTAACTTTGTTAATTAATCAGGCCCGTATTAAAGTAAAGTGAAGTAAAAGTAAAGTAAAAAGGACTTAAAGTTCCCCAGTACTCCGGTGCTTAAGAGCACGCTCGTGAAGGAGGGGTTGCACATGGGCAGCATTCAGCGCTAGGACCATGCAGCGAGCGGGGGGCATGCACACGCGAACAGTCGGCGCTGGTACCATGCGGCCTCGGGGCGCAGATCTGTGAAATCTGGCCTTGTCATTAATGACTTAGGGGTGGCCAATGGAAGCAATTTGCATTTGTATACTGATAGCTTTAACATAAACCTATGCAGGCCATATACTTCTATCCAGGATGTGGCATCAATGCAGAAAGATCTGGACAAACTGGTGGACTGGGTAGATTAGATTTAATGTTGATGTATGGTTATACATTTGGGCCACTTATACCCTTAATGGGATTAAGTTAGACATATACATCATAAAGAAAGCCCTAGAGGTACTTCTGAATAGGGATGCACTGAATCCAGGATTTGGTTCGGGATTAGGCCAGAATTTGGCCTTTTTCAGCAGAATTTGGATTCGGCAGAATCTTTGCTCTCGGCCGACCCAAATCCAAATCCTATTTTGCATAAGCAAATTAGGGGCGGGAGGGAAATCTCTTGACTTTTTGTTACAAAACAAGGAAGTAAAAAATGTTTTCCCCTTCCCACCCTTAAATTGCATGTGCAAATTAGGATTCGGTTCGGTGTTTGACCGAATCTTTCGTGAAGGATTCGGGGGTTTGTCCAAATCCAAAATAGTGGATTCAGTGCCTCCCTACTTCTGAATAATACTTGTATTGCAATAAGTAAAGGGAGGAGAGAGGTAAGCTGGCAATAGATATTGAGATTTTTAAAAGATCCGATCGTCATATTGAGACCACGATTATCTCGGAACGATAGTACGATCCTATGAATTGTCATCAACTAAAAATACCAATTTGCCAGGAAAATATAGGGCAGCTGCCTGCTTGGCCCTGCAAACATAGATAGATTGCACTGTGAGAGGTGGAGTGCAGAAGATATGGCATCCTCAGTTGACCTGTTTGGCCGATATGCAAATTGTAGTGGGTCCAGTGAGCGGGGGAGGGTGCTCTTGATGTGTGCCATCACAAGTCTCTCGAAGCATTTCATGATGACTGGGGTTAGTGCAACAGGGCGGTAGTCATTCAGGCAGGTTATTGAAGATTTCTTTGGCACTGGAATGATGGTGGTGGACTTGAAGCATGTGGGGATGATCATCTGGCTTAGCGATGTGTTGAAAATGTCAGTGAAGACGTCAGCCAGCTGATCAGCACAGTCTCTGAGCACACGACCAGGAATGTTGTCTGGTCCGGCAGCCTTTCGTGGATTGACCTTGGTTAAGGTTCGCCTCACGTCGGCCGCGGGTAGACAGATGACTTGGTCGGTGAGAGGAGGTGTGGCTTTCCTCACAGGCTCTTTGTTTATTTGATGGGGTCCATCAAGTACATCCAATCCATCCAGTCCATCCATTGGATGGGGTCCATCCAGTCCTTCTGTTGGATAGGGTCCATCCATTGGATGGGCTCCATCAGTCCATCCGTTGGATGGGGTCCATCCATTGGATGGGGCCCATTCAGTCCCTCCGTTTTTTTTTACAAAGGTCAACTGTGAGTTGATCCAAAGCATGCCCCAAAAACGGTAGCAGGGGGTTCTTACCAGCAACCCCTATAACCACTTGACCATTCAGAAACCCCCCTTTTGCGAGGTACCCGGGTTTGTATTGAATCTTTCCAGTCCATCTGTTGGATGTGGTACATCCATTCCATCCATTGAATGGGGTCCATCTAGTTCATCCGTTGGATGGTGTCCATCCAGTCCATCCATTGGATGGGGTCCATCCAGTCCATCTGTTGGATGGGGTCCATCCAGTCCATGAACTGGATGGGGTCCATCCAGTCCATCCGTTGGATGAGGTCCATCCAGTCCATCCATTGGATGGGGTCCATCCAGTCCATCTGTTGAATGGGGCACATCCATTTGATGGGGTCCATCCAGTACATACAATCAATCCAGTTCATCCGTTGGATGGGGTCTATCCAGTCCATCCATTGGATGGGGTCCATCCAGTCCAGTCCATCTGTTGGATGGGGTCCATCCAGTCCATGAACTGGATGGGGTCCATCCAGTCCATGAACTGGATGGGGTCCATCCAGTCCATGAACTGGATGGGGTCCATCCAGTCCATCCGTTGGATGGGGTCCATCCAGTCCATCCATTGGATGAGGTCCTTCCAGTCCATCCATTGGATGGGGTCCATCCAGTCCATCCGTTGAATGGGGCACATCCATTTGATGGGGTCCATCCAGTACATCCAATCCATCCAGTCCATCCGTTGGATGGGGTCTATCCAGTCCATCCATTGGATGGGGTCCATCCAGTCCATCCAGTGCTTCTGTTGGATAGGGTCCATCCAGTCCATACGTTGGATGGGGTCCATCCAGTCCATCCATAGATGGGGTCCATCCAGTTCATACATTCCATCCGTTGAATGGGGTCCATCCAGTTCATTAATTGGATGGGGTCCATCCAGTCCATTCATTTTAATGAGGTCCATCCAGTCCATCCGTTGAATGAAGTCCATCCTTTGGATGAGGTCCATCCAGTCCATCCGTTGGATGGGGTCCATCCAGTACATCAGTTGGATGGGTCCATCCGTTGGATGGGAATCTATCCAGTCCATCCATTGGATGGGGTCCATGCAGTCCATCCATTGGATGGGGTCCATCCAGTCCATTTATTGGATGGGGTCCATCCAGTCCATCCATTGGACTGGATGTACCCCATCCAAAGGATGGACCCCATCCAATGGATGTTGGATGGGGTCAATCCAGTCCATCCATTGGATGGGGTCCATCCAGTCCATGCATTGGATGGGGTCCATCCAGTCCATGCATTGGATGGGGTCCATCCAGTCCATCCATTGGAAGGGGTCCATCCAGTACATCAGTTGGATGGGTCCATCCGTTGGATGGGAATCTATCCAGTCCATCCGTTGGATGGGGTCCATCCAGTCAATCCATTTAATGGGGTCCATCCATTCCATCCAGCCCATCCATTGGATAGCATCTATCCAGTCCATCCATTGGATGGGCTCCATCAGTCCATCCGTTGGATGGGGCCCATCCAGTCCCTCCGTTTTTTTTTACAAAGGTCAACTGTGAGCTGATCCAAAGCATGCCCCAAAAACGGTAGCAGGGGGTTCTTACCAGCAACCCCTATAACCACTTGACCATTCAGAAACCCCCCTTTTGTGAGGTACCCGGGTTCGTATTCAATCTTTCCAGTCCATCTGTTGGATGGGGTACATCCATTCCATCCATTGAATAGGGTCCATCCAGTTCATCCGTTGGATGGTGTCCATCCAGTCCATCCATTGGATGGTGTCCATCCAGTCCATCTGTTGGATGGGGTCCATCCAGTCTATCCAGTCCATCCGTTGGATGAGGTCCATCCAGTCCATCCATTGGATGGGGTCCATCCAGTCCATCCGTTGAATGGGGCACATCCATTTGATGGGGTCCATCCAGTACATACAATCAATCCAGTCCATCCATTGGATGGGGTCTATCCAGTCCATCCATTGGATGGGGTCCATCCAGTCCATCTGTTGGATGGGGTCCATCCAGTCCATGAACTGGATGGGGTCCATCCAGTCCATCCGTTGGATGGGGTCCATCCAGTCCATCTGTTGGATGAGGTCCATCCAGTCCATCCATTGGATGGGGTCCATCCAGTTCATCCGTTGAATGGGGCACATCCATTTGATGGGGTCCATCCAGTACATCCAATCCATCCAGTCCATCCGTTGGATGGGGTCTATCCAGTCCATCCACTGGATGGGGTCCATCCAGTCCATCTGTTGGATGGGGTCCATCCAGTCCATGAACTGGATGGGGTCCATTCAGTCCATCCGTTGGATGGGGTCCATCCAGTCCATCTGTTGGATGAGGTCCATCCAGTCCATCCATTGGATGGGGTCCATCCAGTTCATCCGTTGAATGGGGCACATCCATTTGATGGGGTCCATCCAGTACATCCAATCCATCCAGTCCATCCGTTGGATGGGGTCTATCCAGTCCATCCATTGGATGGGGTCCATCCAGTCCATCCATTGGATGGGGTCCATGCAGTCCTTCTGTTGGATAGGGTCCATCCAGTCCACACGTTGGATGGGGTCCATCCAGTCCATCCATAGATGGGGTCCATCCAGTTCATACATTCCATCCGTTGAATGGGGTCCATCCAGTTCATTAATTGGATGGGGTCCATCCAGTCCATTCATTTTAATGAGGTCCATCCAGTCCATCCATTGAATGAAGACCATCCTTTGGATGAGGTCCATCCAGTCCATCCGTTGGATGGGATCCATCCAGTACATCAGTTGGATGGGTCCATCCGTTGGATGGGAATCTATCCAGTCCATCCATTGGATGGGGTCCATCCAGTCCATCTGTTGAATGGGGCACATCCATTTGATGGGGTCCATCCAGTACATACAATCAATCCAGTCCATCCGTTGGATGGGGTCTATCCAGTCCATCCATTGGATGGGGTCCATCCAGTCCATCTGTTGGATGGGGTCCATCCAGTCCATGAACTGGATGGGGTCCATCCAGTCCATCCGTTGGATGGGGTCCATCCAGTCCATCTGTTGGATGAGGTCCATCCAGTCCATCCATTGGATGGGGTCCATCCAGTTCATCCGTTGAATGGGGCACATCCATTTGATGGGGTCCATCCAGTACATCCAATCCATCCAGTCCATCCGTTGGATGGGGTCTGTCCAGTCCATCCATTGGATGGGGTCCATCCAGTCCATCCATTGGATGGGGTCCATGCAGTCCTTCTGTTGGATAGGGTCCATCCAGTCCACACGTTGGATGGGGTCCATCCAGTCCATCCATAGATGGGGTCCATCCAGTTCATACATTCCATCCGTTGAATGGGGTCCATCCAGTTCATTAATTGGATGGGGTCCATCCAGTCCATTCATTTTAATGAGGTCCATCCAGTCCATCCATTGAATGAAGACCATCCTTTGGATGAGGTCCATCCAGTCCATCCGTTGGATGGGATCCATCCAGTACATCAGTTGGATGGGTCCATCCGTTGGATGGGAATCTATTCAGTCCATCCATTGGATGGAGTCCATCCAGTCCATCCATTGGATGGGGTCCATCCAGTCCATCTGTTGGATGGGGTCCATCCAGTCCATCCATTGGATCGGGTCCATCCTTTGGATGGGGTACATCCAGTCCATCTGTTGGATGGGGTCCATCCAGTCCATCCATTGGATGGGGTCCATCCAGTCCATGCATTGTATGGGGTCCATCCAGTCCATCCATTGGATGGGGTCCATCCAGTACATCAGTTGGATGGGTCCATCCGTTGGATGGGAATCTATCCAGTCCATCCGTTGGATGGGGTCCATCCAGTCCATCCATTGGATGGGGTCCATCCATTCCATCCAGTCCATCCATTGGATAGCATCCATCCAGTCCATCCATTGGATGGGCTCCATCAGTCCATCCGTTGGATGGGGCCCATCCAGTCCCTCCGTTTTTTTTTTACAAAGGTCAACTGTGAGCTGATACAAAGCATGCTCCAAAAACGGTAGCAGGGGGTTCTTACCAGCAACCCCTATAACCACTTGAGCATTCAGAAACCCTCCTTTTGCGAGGTACCCGGGTTCGTATTGAATCTTTCCAGTCCATCTGTTGGATGGGGTACATCCATTCCATCCATTGAATGGGGTCCATCCAGTTCATCCGTTGGATGGTATCCATCCAGTCCATCCATTGGATGGGGTCCATCCAGTCCATCTGTTGGATGGGGTCCATCCAGTCCATCCGTTGTATGAGGTCCATCCAGTCCATCCATTGGATGGGGTCCATCCAGTCCATCCGTTGAATGGGGCACATCCATTTGATGGGGTCCATCCAGTACATACAATCAATCCAGTCCATCCGTTGGATGGGGTCTATCCAGTCCATCCATTGGATGGGGTCCATCCAGTCCATCTGTTGGATGGGGTCCATCCAGTCCATGAACTGGATGGGGTCCATCCAGTCCATCCGTTGGATGGGGTCCATCCAGTCCATCCGTTGGATGAGGTCCATCCAGTCCATCCATTGGATGGGGTCCATCCAGTCCATCCGTTGAATGGTGCACATGCATTTGATGGGGTCCATCCAGTACATCCAATCCATCCAGTCCATCCGTTGGATGGGGTCTATCCAGTCCATCCGTTGGATGGAATCCATCCAGTCAATCCATTGAATGGGATCTATCTGGTCTATCCAGTCCATCCATTGAATGGGGTCCCTCCAGTCCATCCATTCCATCCATTGGATGGGGTCCATCCAGTTCATCCATTGAATGGGGTCCATCCAGTCCATCCAGTCCATCCATTCATCCAGTCCATCCATGGGGTCCATCCAGTCCATCCATTGGATGGGGTCCATTCAGTGGATCCATTGAATGGGGTCCATACAGTCCATCCACTCCATCCATTGGATGGGGGTCCATCCGGTCCATCCATTGGATGGTGCCCATCTGGTCAATCCATTGGATGGGGTCCATCCAGTCCATCCATTGAATGGGGTCCATCCAGTCCATCCATTGGATGGGGTCCATCCGGTCCATCCATTGGATGGGGTCCATCCAGTCCATCCATTGAATGGGGTCCATCCAGTCCATCCACTCCATCCATTGGATGGGGTCCATCCAGTCCATCCGTTAGATGGGATTGAGTCCATCCATTGGATGGGGTCCATCCAGTCCATCCGTTGGATGAGTTCATCCATTGGATGGGAATCAATCCAGTCCATCCAGTCCATCCAGTCCATCCAGTCCATCCAGTCCATCCGTTGGATGGGGTCCATTCAGTCCATCCATTGGATTGGGTCCATTCCGTCCATCTGTTGGATGGGGTCCATCCAGTCCATCCTTTGAATGGGGTCAATCCAGTCCACCCAGTCCATCCATTGGATAGGGTCCATTCAGTCCATCCATTGGATGGGGTCCATCCATTGGATGGGGTCCATCCATTGGATGGGGTCCATCCATTGGATGGGGTCCATCCATTGGATAGGGTCCATCCAGTCCACCTGTTGGATGGGGCCCATCCAGTCTGTCCGCTGGATGGGGTCCATCCAATCCATCCATTGGATGGTGTCCATCCAGTCCATCCGTGGACATAATCCAGCACATGTACAGGCTGCACAGTACAGTTCCACAGAGAACACAATTTAGTTCCATAGACTCTCCTCAAGATGTGCTAAGCACAAGGTCAGTGCAATGTGTGGGCACAAACTGGGCACAATCACATAGGGTGCTGGTCTTAGAAATGTCAGAGTGGGATATGTAGATGAAGGCGAAGGGGAAATGCAGCACTTTGTACTAATTCTGCACTCACACTGGGATGATGTGTGGGCTTTATGGAGCAGCCCATCACTGACACTGACCTGAATTACCAACAGTTTCCACTGTCACACTCTTATGTGTCTCTGTGCAGCGCTGGACCAAAGCCACCCGTGGTCCTGAGTCTCCCTCAGTCTCTCTGTGTAACAACTCCACCCACTTCCTCTCTCAGGGAGATAACACTTCCACATTGTCTTTCCCCACCCTCAGGTCAGCCTCTCACTGGGATTGGCCAGTTGGACAGGGATGACAGTTCCTGAAAGTCAGTGACTAAGTTTTGTTCAGTTCAGTGATCAGGTGATATGACTCTGTCCAAATAAACATCACAGGGTCCATCCAGTCCATCTGTTGGATGGGGTCCATCCGGTCCATCCCTTAGATGGGGCCTATCCAGTCCATCCGTTCAATGGGGCCCATCCATTCCATCCGTTGGATGGGGTCCATCCAGTCCATCCATTGAATGGTGTCCATCCATTGAATGGGGCCCATCCAGTCCATGCAGTCCATCCGTTGAATGGAGTCCATAAAGTCCATCCATTGGATGGGGCCCATCTGGTCCATCTGTTGGATGGGGCCCATCTAGTCCATCCTCTGGATGGTGCCCATCTGGTCTATCCCTTTGAAGGGGTCCATCTAGTCCATCCACTGAATGGGGTCCATCCAGTCCAGCCAGTCCATCCATTGGATGGGGTACATCCAGTCCATCTGTAGGATGGAACCCATACAGTCCATCCTTTGGATGGGGTCCATCCAGTCCATCCAGTCCATCGAGTCCATCCATTGGATGGGGTCCATCCAGTCAATCCATTAGATGGGGTGCATCCAGTCCATCCATTGGATGGTGTACATCCAGGCCATCCATTGGATGGGGTCCATCCAGTCCATCTGTTGGATGGGGTACATTCAGTCCAGCCAATCCATTCATTGGATGGGATCCATCCAGTCCAGCCAGTCCAGCCAATCCATTCATTGGATGGGGTCCATCTAGTCCATCAAGTCCATCTGTAGGATGGGGCACATCCAGTCCATCCTTTGGATGGGGCCCATCCAGTCCATCCTTTGGATGGGGTCCATCCAGTCAATCCATTGGATGGGGCCCATCCAGTCTATCCATTGGATGGGGCCCATCCAGTCCATCCAGTGCTTCCAGTCCATCCATTGGATGGGGTCCATCCAGTCCATCCATTGGATGGGATCCATCCAGTCCAGCCAATCCATTCATTGGATGGGGTACATCCAGTCCATCCTTTGGATGGGGCCCATCCAGTCCATCCTTTGGATGGGGTCCATCCAGTCAATCCATTGGATGGGGCCCATCCAGTCTATCCATTGGATGGGGCCCATCCAGTCCATCCAGTGCTTCCAGTCCATCCATTGGATGGGATCCATCCAAACCATCCATTGGATGGGATCCATCCAGTCCAGCCAATCCATTCATTGGATGGGGTCCATCTAGTCCATCAAGTCCATCTGTAGGATGGGGTACATCCAGTTCATCCTTTGGATGGGGCCCATCCAGTCCATCCTTTGGATGGGGTCCATCCAGTCAATCCATTGGATGGGGCCCATCCAGTCTATCCATTGGATGGGGCCCATCCAGTCAATCCAGTGCTTCCAGTCCATCCATTGGATGGGGTCCATCCAGTCCATCCGTTGGATGGGGTCCATCCAGTCCATCCATTGGATGGGGTCCATCCAGTCCATCCGTTGGATGGGGTCCATCCAGTCCATCCGTTGGATGGGGTCCATCCAGTCCATCCGTTGGATGGGGTCCATCCAGTCCATCCGTTGGATGGGGTCCATCTGTTGGATGGGGTCGATCCAGTCCATCCGTTGGATGGGGCCCATACAGTCCATCCAGTCAATCCATTGGATGGAGTCCATCCAGTCCATCCATTGGATGGGGTCCAACGAGTCCATCCTTTGGATGGGGTCAATCCAGCCCATCCATTGTATGGGGTCCATCCAGTTCATCTGTTGCATTGGGTCCATCCATTCCATCCATTTGATGGGGTCCATCCAGTGCACCCATTGGATGGGATCCATCTGTTGGTTGGGGTCCATCCAGTTCATCCATTGGATATGGCCCATCCAGTCCATCCATTGGATGGAGTCCATCCAGTCCATCCATTGGATGGGGTCCATCAAACCCATCCTTTGGATGGGGTCCATCCATTGGATGGGGTCCATCCAGTCCATCCAGTCTATCCATTGAATGGAGTCCATCCAGTCCATCCCCAAGGGTTATGTATGGCAAAAAGACCCAAGTTGATGCAATGGTAAGGGGAAAATGTTAGATGGGGAACCCATGGCCTGGAGTAGATACTTGGGTAGCTTTGAAGGACAGCCCCTGTAAGAAAAGGGTGCAGCAAAATGGAAGGCAGATGATGGACTTCTGGCACTTGTCTTTCCATCACTCTGCAGTTAGTTAAAGCACAACCAGTGCTGCTTTGGCACTGAGATTTCAGCAGAGGTGGGAATCAAACCCACAACCTTGTGAACCTACCAGATTGTTGGGGCATGCACTCCACTGACTCTGCGATCCTTTGGAGATGTACCTCAGGTTGGTATTGACTCTATTAGTCTATGTAATAAGAAAAGGGTACAGCCAAATGATGGACATCCGGCATTTGTCTTTCCATCAATCTCCAGAGTTAGTTAAAGCACAATTAATCAAAAGTGCTTTGGCATTGAGTTTTCATCAGAAGTAGGAATCGAATCCATGACTTTGTGGACCTCCCAGATGGCATGCACTCTGCTATTGGGGAAGTCTCTTTTACAGATGTACCTCAGGTTGTTATGACTCTATTAGGCAGAAGATAGACTTCTGGCACTGCCAGGCAATGTGAGATGGTGCTGCTTTGGCGCTGAATTTTCAGCAGAGGTGGTTATCAAACCCATGACCTTGTGAACTTCTCACACTGGGGGGAGAATGCTCTACTGACTCTGCTATTGGGGAAGGCTCCTTTATATACTTACCTCAGGTTGGTATTGATTCTATTAGTCTGCGTAATAAGAAAAAGGTACAGCTAAATGCAAGGCAGATGATGGAAATCTGGCACTAGTCTCTCCATCACTCTCCAGAGTTAGTTAAAGCACAATCAACCAGTGCTGCTTTGGCACTGAGTTTTCAGCAACCCAAGACCTTGTGGCTCTCACAGACTGGAGAGGGAATGCGTTCTACTGACTCTGCTATTGGGGAAAGCTCTTTTAGAGATGTACCTCAGGTTGGTATTGACTATTAGGCAGAAGATGGACTTCCGGCACTGCCAGTCAATGCAGAGGCAAGCAGGTTGTTATTGACCCTATTAGTCTACGTACTAAGATAAAGGTACAGCCAAATGGAAGTCGGATGATGGACTTCCGACACTAGCCCTTCCATCACTCTCCAGAGTTAGTTAAAGCACCGTTGACCAGTGCTGCTTTGGCACAGAGTTTTCAGCAGAGGTGGGAATCGAACTTACAACCTTGTGGCTCTCGCAGGCTGGGGTGCATGCGCTCTACTGACTCTGCTATTGGGGAAGGCTCTTTTAGACATCTACCTCAGGTTAGTATTGACTCTTTTAGGCAGAAGATGGACTTCCGGCACTGCCAGTCAATGCAGAGGCAAAAGGGGACATTCAGTTTTTACGGTCATCCAGAACTGCTCCCAGCAGGACTAGGCCGTGTGGCCCATCGACTGTCCCTAGTTCCAGGCCTGTTTGCTACCTGTCTGTTGAATACAAAGGCATAGGTCGCATCTTCCTCAGGCTACATTAACGAGTAACAGCTACGTAGGGTTTGGTAAAGCGCCAAAGCTGCATTTTCCTCCTGCTACATTAAAGCGTAATCAGCTTCTCAAATCCTTTGTTTTTATTTAAAGTTTTGTACAAAACACTGTCCTCATTAAGCAATTTGCTACGGTCAACTTCAGGCTGATGCTAGGCAAACCCCAAAAAGGGTTCTGTATGGAGAAAAAAAGACCCAAGTTGATGCAAAGGTAAGGGCAAAATGCTAGATGGGGAAGCCTTGTCCGGAAGTATATAACTGGGTAGCTTTGAAGGACAACCACGGCTAGGCAATCCCCAAAAAGGGTTCTGTATGGGGAAAAGACCCACGTTGATGCAAAGGTAAGGGAAAAATGTTGGATGGGGAACAATCAACCAGAGCAGCTTTGGCATGGAGTTTTCAGCAGAGGTGGGTATTGAACCCACAACCTTGTGGACCTCCCAGGCTGGGGTGCAAGACTCTACCGACTCTGCTATTGGGGAAGGCTCTTTTAGAGATTTACCTCAGGTTGGTATTGACTCTTTTAGGCAGAAGATGGACTTCCGGCACTGCCAGTCAATGCAGAGGCAAAAGGGGACATTCAGTTTTTACGGTCATCCGGAACTGCTCCCAGCAGGACTAGGCCGTGTGGCCCATTGACTACCCTTAGTTCCAGGCCTGTTTGCTACCTGTCTGTTGAATACAAAGGCATAGGTCGCATCTTCCTCAGGCTACATTAACGAGTGACAGATATGTAGGGTTTGGTAAAGCGCCACAGCTGCATTTTGCTCCTGCTACATTAAAGCGTAATCAGCTTCTCAAATCCTTTGTTTTTATTTAAAGTTTTGTACAGAACACTGTCCTCTTTAAGCAATTTGCTACGGTCAACTTCAGGCTGATGCTAGGTAAACCCCAAAAAGGGTTCCTTATATTATGAGGCTCTATGGGGAGGTTCTTATAATGCTGAAAAGTTGTCTGTTACAAGATGATCTTCATCTTCCAGTTTTTTATTATGCCAGGCCTTAAGTAATGATATTGTCAGGGTGTCCAGTCACATTGAAGTCCTAGAAAAGGAGCTGTCAGAGGAGAATGGCCAGCTTTGTCAGGGCAGTGTCCATGAGCAGCAGCGAAAACAAGAGGAGATCCACAATCTGAGACAGACCTGCTGTTAAAACAGAGGGTAGACATTGATGACAAGCTGAGACAAGGAAACCTTCTCTCTGCAGAGGTACATGACCACTGACCTTTCATTCGCTTTGCTACATGGAAATGGTCATTTAAAAGATTGTAAGCTTCATTTTACCCTGACAGCTGCCTGCACCTTATAAAATGAATGAGCAGCAATCAGCATGGCTTTATGAAGGATAGATCATGTCAGACAAATTTGATTGCGTTTTATGATAAGGTAAGTAGGATGCTGGACAGTGGGGGGGGGCAGTAGTTGTGACCTATTTGGATTTTGCCAAAGCATTTGATACCGTGCCCAAGAAACGACTGCTTTCTAAACTAAGGTCTGTTGGGCTTAATAAAGTTTACAGGATCAGGTACAGAGGGTGGTTGTTAATGGTACATTCTCAACTTGGAGTAAGGTTCTTAGTGGGGTTCCTCACAGCTCGGTATTGGGTCCCCTTTTATTTAACTTGCATATAACAGTGCTACGCAATATGTTGGCGCTATATAAATACATGTTAATAATATAAATACATGTTAATAATAATTAATGACTTAGGTGAGGGTATTATAAGTAATGTATCAGTGTTTGCAGATGACACAAAACTATCCAGCCCAATTAATTCCATCCAGGATGTGGCATCCTTGCAACATGATCTTGACAAACTGGCAATCTGGGCAGCTAAGTGGCAAATGCGATTTAATGTTGATAAAAGTCGTGCACCTGGGATGTAAAAATATCCAAGCCACGTATACCTTAATGAGTTAATGAGACTGCACTAGGCAAATCCATTATGGAAAAGGACCTTGGAGTCCTTGTAGATAAACTTGGCTGTAGCAAGCAATGCCAGTCAGTAGCAAGGGCAAATAAGTTCTTGAGCTGTATTAAAAGGGGCATAGATTCACGGCAGGAAGGGGTCATTCTTCCACTGTATAGAGCACTTGTAAGGCCCCATCTAGAATATGCTGTACAGTTTTGGTCTCCATTGTTCAAACAGGACATTATTGTATTTGAGAGGGTACAGAGAGGGGCAACAAAGTTGGTAAAAGGTATGAAAAATCTTAGCTATGAGGAAAGACTGGTCAAGTTGGGGTTGTTTATGCTGAAGAAGAGGTGCTTAAGGGGTGATATGATAATTATGTATAAATATATAAGGGAGTCATATAATAATCTCTCTAATGCTTTATTTACCAGTAGGTCTTTCCAGCTCACGCAAGGTCACCCAATTTCTGATTAGAAGAAAAGAGGTTCTGCCTAAATATTCAGAAGGGTTTTTTTTACAGTGTGAGCTGTAAGCAAGTGAGGGAGTACATTATTATGGAAGATAGCTCATAGTACAAATTGATCCAGAAACTAGTGCGATTGCCATTTTGGAGTCAGGCAGGGCCGGAATTTACCTAGCGGGCACCCCTAGGCCCACTGCTGTTCGTCGCCCGTGCCCCTCCTTCATTCATGCAGATTTTCATAATCTGGACCGGAGCAATGTGGATTGGGCACAGGAAATTTACAAAATTATTGTGTCTTCTGTGCTTCCCCAGTGTTTTTGAACCAATGTGGGTGTGGTTGGGCAGCATGCCGCCCCCTAAAATCCTGCCGCCCTAGGCCCGGGCCTAGGTGGCTATAGTGCTGCGCAATATGTTACAGTGCAGAGCAATATGTTGGTGCTCTAAAAATACATTTTAATAATTTTGAATCTAATGATACTGAATGTTACTTTGTAAATGGAAGAATTTGCTCAGATGTGTTGTAATTGCTTTAGATAAACCGCTGCTAAATATTATATACCATGGCATGTACAAATCCCGTTATTTCTTTTATGTAATGTAACTCTCTAGGTTGTAACTTTGCTGGAGGAGGAGCACAAGCTGCAGATTACATTCTCAGAATTAGAAATGAAGCTGGAGGAACAGCAAAGGCAGGTCAACTGGCTAGAGGTGGCTCTAGAAAGCCAGAGGCTTGAGATGGATCACCAGCTCGCTTTGCAACAGAAGGAGCACGAAAGGAGCATGCAGCTTATCCTGAAGCAATTCCAAGGTTTGGTCTTATTACTTCAGCTGATGCTATATAGTATTTTAATTGCTTTAATACCTGCTAAATGTCATGAATACATTAGGCGAAAGTGAGAGTAGAAAAATTTTTTTTTTTTTGTGTTTCATTGTTTCTCACCCCATGACAATTCACTGCATATATATTAACATCAGCTGTCTCCATGTAGCCTGGGTATCTACTATAAGTAATTCTAAAACAACTGGACTTGAAGAGTAATGATTGAAGACATTTCACTACTCATCAGAGCAGCTTCTTCAGTTCAACTGGTACGCGGCATATAAACTCTTCCACTAATCCAATCACAATGGCACATTGTAACTCTTCAGAGTTTCTTGACACTCACAGAGTGGTGAAACCGCCTGGTTACAGATGTTAGAACAGCATTGTATTTAGCAGATAGGTGGTGTCAGCATGATACCTGGATAATCCTATCACAGTAACTATAAAGCACAAATCACAACCTGAGAGTTTCAGATTTCATCCCTCTAAAAGTCTAAAGAGTTACGATGTGCCAATGTGATTGGATTAGTGAAAGGACTTCCCATACCAGTCAGGTGAACTGAAGAAGCTGCTCGGATGAGTAGTGAAATGCCTTCAATGATTACTCAGCAAGTAGAGTTGTTTTAGAATTACTTATACTAGATATACCATCAACTGGATGATTGAAAATATTCATAGTCACGAATCCTGGTTAATTACCTTTTTTTTAATTTTTTTGCTTTTTTTTTTTTATATATACATCAAATGCTGTTCTGTATAATGAGGTTGCAGATAAGGCTTCATCCTGATGACTCTTCCATGCAGATCATATAAGTGCAAGCAAAGCTGCACCGTGGAACAATTTCATACCACTCCTGTGTCAACATACTTTGCTGCATGTCCTTTGAAGTCATGTGGGGGTTTGCCTTTGCCTTTCTCGCTAGTATCTTGCCTTGACATTTACATTTACATTTACCCATAACTGCCATTTCTTGATTGACATTGACATTACAGATTGTAAAAATTGTGAGTTAGCAACATTTTGCTTTTTCCTGTTTTTTAGGCATCAATTAACTTAATTTTTCAGATCCAGAGGTTTTATTAAGCTCTGCAAGTGCCAACAAGTGACGACAGGTCTTATGGATATTCATGGATTTTAAGCACAAAGAAGATTAGTAAGGCTAGGAACCTTGCAAAACCTATTTTTGGACAAGTGGAAGGCTGTCCAAACTTTTCACATTTAATTATTACTATGTTCTTTGTTCCTTTGTTTTAAAGCTGATGAAATAAAATGTTACTGTGCATTAACATTTGCCAATACGATTTTGGGCAGTAGTTAAACACTACATGTCAGTTAAATTTAGTTTGGCAAGGGTCAGCGATGCACTATATTTTGGCACTCTAACAATACATGTTAATAATAATAATAAAAGGGGTGCCCAAACATTTCTGTAGGGACCCTGAGATTTGCGTGTAATTTTACTCAGGCAGTTCCCCCTTAGTATTTGGACACCTATGTGGTTCTTTAGTATACAAAGCCAGCTATGTCTACCTTCCTGGGTCCCCTGGGATTACTCTAGGCTGGGTTTGCCCACTAGTTGGCACTGCTTGACAGTATAAAGGGGTTTAGCCCTATGTGTTCAAGGTCTTTCCTGAGACATTACCTCACTGAGAAGTGTTACAGGTCCACGGCTGCTGGTATTAAAGATAGATAGAGTTATTTAGTGATAGTAAGATTTTGTCATAGTTCCCCTAGGAGCAATAGAGAGCCTCAGGGTATGCAGTGAGCAGTTTCAGCTCTAACAAAGAGAAGTAGTGGGGTTAGGACACCGTGGTGAGTACACCACTAGCTCAGGGATTCAGTGGGTGAGGTGAAGACCAGTGAGGGTGCCAAGACCCCTTTGCTAATTATTCCTAGGCAGGAAGCTATACTCTCTGGGAGGATTTTGCCCCAGGACAGGTCCGGACTGAGAATTAAAATAGGCCCTGGCATTTCAAGTACACAGAGGCCCAGCAGCCCACACAGAGGCCCAAACAGCCCCCACCAGCCCACTAAATACTGACTTTCTATGGGACCTTATAGCAGCCCCTCTGGCATTTGCCAGAACCCACAGATTGCCAGTCCGGGCCTGCCCCAGGAGGTGTTCATCCTAACTGTGCTATTTCACCTGCTAAAGAAGGGATCATGTTACCATTGCATGTGAATGCCTTCATTGTGAATAAACAAGTTATTTTGCTGCAAGAATCATCTCTGTGATTGGATCCTTTGCTGCACTGAACTACACCAGGTACAGGGAGTTGCACAGGTACACAGGGGTCCTGGGCACAAGTCAAGCAGTTTAGCCTGGTCACGCACAGCCATAATACACAGCAAAACACACTCAAGGGTGGGCTACATTTGCATTCTGTTTTTCTAGTGCCTAGTCTGAGTTGGCTATCTACAAATTTGAAGAGAACGATTGGAAACCTGTTTAAGTTGCATCAGCTGGCTGCTTCAAGAAGATGTGAATTTATATGAAGTAAACATAACACAACTAATATATATGTAGCTTTGAATTTTTCATATATTGTATAGACAGCAGGGCTCCAGCAGTATGTGATGGATTAGTATATTTAAGCCACTAAAGCATGGATAGTTCTCCTGAAGCATTTAAAGTTTCATTTATCCTTAAACTTTTTATTACAAGTACAGTCATTGCACTATTGTGATGTCTAGTCCAATAAAGTTAATGCACAAATATTAAAGTACTGATCTATGTTGTACAACCAAATAGAACCAATAATCAGTGTGATTATGCCACAGAACATCAATTCAGCACACAATAGACTGTGCCACTAAAATGGTATGACTTCTCTTTTGTGATCTGATTCACACCAAAGGGCTGAACTATTTGCTGGACACAAGAGGCAATATGAAGTCAGAATACAAATGCTTGAAAAGGAGCTATGCTGGTACACACAGGCTTATCAAGAGCTAAGCCAAAGACTAAGTAAAGTGCCTAATCCTAAGCCGAATGCTTCCGGACTACAAGTAAAGAAGAACTAGTCTGCAGTGAGTGTTCTCAATATCCTGAGCAAGTCTTCGTATCACTATTTGCCTTTCTGATTGGCTCTAGGTGATGGAAGAATTCTCACCACATCTGAAAGGCAAGCCACTGAAGTCCATTCTGTCACTGTGAATTTGAATGACCATCTTTTTACCGACAAAAGCGTACAGTCAAGGCAGGACTTTTTACATGCGCATTTAGCACCTACTTGGGGACATTCTTCACTTCCAACTGAAGACCAGCCAGGCCTTGAGGAACTCAGAAATCAGGAGGCTGCCTTGGAAAATAATAAATTACTGCAACCAGCAGAAGCCCTTTGCCAGAGAAATTTTACTTATCATCCCAAATCTCGAAGAGAGCTGCGCAGGTGTTATGTGAACACTATCTCCTTAATTTCTAATGTGGCAATGATATATGTTAGAAAAAAATCCATTGTAGAAAGGCTCGGATGAAAATATTTAATGCACTTGTTTTCACAAGGCCACTGCAAATCAGTATATAAACAAATATTTGGAGTATCGTTTCACATTCCTTTTAAGGTTATAGCAGACGGGATGTTTTATTGCTAATTTCCTGCAGCGCCGATGACCAAACATCCAACATTACATGCCTATTGGAATTTATGTAAATGGCCTGTGGCAAACATTTGGTTGTAGCCTGAAGTTCCCTCACAAAACAACTTCCTCAATGCAAATAGGATACATTTGTGTTACCATATGAACTTTACATTAATCCTGGTAGGCATGTAAACTGGATGTTCTCTTGCCCGCACAGAAAGACATTAAGGGGCAGATTTATGAAAAATCAAAATGTGATTTTTTTTTTCCATGATTTAAATTTTTTTTTGCACCCAAACGCTCACATTCAAGTTATATTTTTGTTTGTGCGTTAATAAGAAAAACAAATTTGAATGTAAAAATTCAGGATCAATCTGAAAACTTGATAAATTCGAGTTTTCAGGATGTCATTTGATAGATTTGAGTTTTTTTCAGACATGAACCCAATCATTATAGTTTTTTCCCTGTCGTCATGCGAGTTTTTGACATTCAGATTTTTCCATAAATATGCAAACATTCGAGATTTGAGTTTATCTGAGGTAGAAAAGCCCTCACACTTTCTCTCATTTTCAATTATTGTGTATTCACATTGCCACAACTTGTTGCATTTCACTTGAGTTTGTTGCTTCTCTGTGGCACTGAATCAAAAGTAAATGAAATAAAGGGGCTGTGCTTTACTCCTGTGTTCCCTTGCATTGGAATGCACGAACAACCACTAGTGTGTGCCCCTAAGGCATAAAAATTAGATGATACACTAATGCATTATATGGGCACATTTCCCATAAGATTGTAAGTTGGATTTTTCCTGTATTTTATGTTACAATTTTGTTTTATTTTCCTGTTTGTCGCCTGTGAATGAATGTTAAATGCAGGAAAATGTAAAGTAAAGTGTTTTACAATGGCATAACTATAGAGGAAGAGGAAGCAGACCCCTCACGGGGGTCCAGCGGGTAAAAATGATGATTGATCCCAATGTTATCAATAGGAAAACAATATAAATGTATAGGAAGGCCGGTATTTTTTTCCAGAAAAGTTGGCAACCCTACTCGCAGTTGCAGGGGGGCCCAGACTGTGGGGCCTGCTTACTCTATAGTTAATGAAAAAAACCTCCCCTTTAGCCGCTTTCTCTTGATGGTGAGCAAGGGGAAAGCAAGCCAGGCAGGAGTGGACAGAGTAGAGGCAGGACGTGGGTGGGCAGAGGTTGGAAGTGGGTGGGAGGTTGGAGATTGGAGAGCGCTGAGCCCCTCTTAAAGGAGAAGGAAACCCCCAGGGCGCAAAACCCCTCCCCCCCACCCCTGTGTTGCCCCCCTCCCTCCTCCCCCCTGGCCTACCTGTCGCCCCGGGAAAATGCCCCGACCTTGTTATGCGCCGAATGTCACAAAGTTTTCCAATTTCACTTCGTGACATTCGGAGCATGCGCAGTAGAGCCGTACCGGTAACTGTTCCTACTGCGCATGCGCCAGAAGACGCCGGTCAGAGCAGGAAGAAGACGCGCGTGGGAGAAGATGGCGACTGCGAACTCCGTGGACAGGACCTGGGGTGAGTAACAAGGTCGGGGCATTTTCCCGGGGCGACAGGTAGGCCAGGGGGGAGGAGGGAGGGGGGCAACACAGGGGTGGGGGGGAGGGGTTTTGCGCCCTGGGGGTTTCCTTCTCCTTTAAGATTTTTTTGCAGAGCGGCCTGGTGCACTCTAGTTACGCCACTGGTGTTTTGCAAAAAGTAAGACTCTTTTTTTGCGGTTTATTCCAATTGTACAGTCAAAGCGTCATTTTACGTTTTCCACATATCGTTATTTTTTTAAGTGATTGTGGAAAATGTAAAATAGGGGTTTGACTGTATATACCGCTGCTGTTTTTCATGTTTACACAATGTGAATAACACTAAGCATGTGTATTAACTATTACTAGTTTGCATGTTACTGGGCTTTAATGATTAAAGTTAGCGAAACTGGCATTTATAGGCAGTGGCTGTAGTTTACATGAACAGATTGATTGTTACTGTGTAAAGTACTTTTTATTTTTTTACAAATACATTGCAGTTTTATATATTATTTTTCAGACGGCTATTAGCATAGAATCGGCACTGCATGTGGGTGACCACATGCAAATGCAATGTTTTAGTTATTTTTTTCATTTTGCCATAATCCACTTCTAACCTCCATAAAATGCACCTACTGCTAACGGGCTTGTTTCTGTATACACCACATAGAGCAAGGTTGGAATGTAATAGTCTCAAAACAATATATCCTACAGGTTCTACTATAAAACATAGCAATAATTAAAGCTGACCCAAGTGTGCCAATCTAAATCTAACAAAAACTTTTAGAATAGCATTTTTAAAGGGACTGAACCTTAAAGGAACAGTTCGGTGTAAAAATAAAAACTGGGTAAATAGATAGGCTGTGCAAAATACAAAAATGTTTCTAATATAGTTAGTTAGACAAAAGTTGAATCTATAAAGGCTGGAGTGACTGGATGTCTAATATAACATAACAGAACACTACTTCCTGCTTTCAGCTCTCTAACTCTGAGTTAGTCAGAGATCTTATGGGGGTTCACATGGGACATAACTGTTCAGTGAGTTTGTAATTAATCCTCAGCATTCGGCTCAGATTCAGAAGCAAACAATTACTGTATGACCTATGTGCCCCCCCAAGACACTGATTGGTTACTGCCTGGTAACCAATCAGTCGGAACCAAGAGAGCCGCAAAGCAGGAAGTAGTGTTCTGGCTATTACTGTATGTTACACATCCAGTCACTCCAGCCTTTATACGTTACATTTTGGCTAACTAACTATATTAGAAACATTTTATATTTTGCACAGCATATCTACCCGTTTTTACCCAGTTTTTCTTTTTACACTGAACAAATCCTTTACGGCAGCAATCAATAACATCATAACAAGTAATAATAGAAAGAAAAATTCATAATAATTGAAAAGAAATGTATTTATTTCAGATTCTGCCAGCAGAATTAATATTTGGCACCCCCAGTGATTTAACCTTTCCTTCTCCTTTAAGACTCCATTTCCCAGGTTCTTGTAACCTGCTGTTCTGCACATTCACCACTCCAATCATGCAGAGAAATGAAATGTCCTAAAGCTATACCTAAGCCCATATCTCCCTCCTAAAGGACTACCGATGGGCTGAGTTGCTCTTCAGATGCATTGTCCATCTGTGAGGCCTAATAAACCAATGTAAATTTACAGTGCCATAACCAGATAATACTTGGCCCCACAGTAAATTATTTTTCAGGCACCCAAAATGTCTAGACGTTGATCCATTTTGCCAATATCTAATGGTATTGTAAATGAATTAGGGTCTCAGAGGCCCCTATAGCATACAAGATGACAGATATAAGACATTTATAGACTCTGACATCAGTCCACTACTGATCTCTATACTTCCCAGGTGTCCTCTGGGGTCCCAAAATTTCCCCAGACAGATGTCCTGCCATTGGCCAACTTGATTAGACCGTGCCCAATACTAATGATGTCATTGTTACGAGGGAAGAATAAACTGAGTTGGGAATCTTGAGAAAAGGACTACTTGTAGAAGGGCCATAGCCACCAATTTGTAATAAAAAAAAATGTGTGGGGCCCCTGACAACCAATAGTATTTTTAACATGTGGGGTGGCGGGCTGGCCACCAATTTTTAAAAAACGATATGGGGCCCCTGACCACCAATGGTATTTTAAACATGTGTGCGGGGGGACACCAATGTTTTTTGGTTTTTTTTTTTTACTTTTCTATGTTGTGGGGCCCCTGGGTAGCAACGGTATTTTTAACTTGTAAGGGAGGGTTTGCCTCCAATTTTTTTAAAAAAATTCTAGCTTCACTGACCTCCCTTTCTAACCTAAGTGCACCAACTGGTGTGAGTATAGTTAGTAGTGAAAGCCAGTGGCGTAACAAGATATCAATGGGCCCCACAGCAAATTATTTTTCAGGTCCCCAAAATGTCTAGAGGTTGGCCTGTTTTACCAATATTTATTGAACATATATATATGAATTAGGGCCTCGTGGGGCCCCTATACCTCCTGCCCCCCCTGCAGCTGCAGGGCCTGTTTCCTCTGTAGTTATGCCTCTGCTCCTGATATACAGATCCACATAGCATACACAGTGCTTGGTACTTAAATAGCACACATGCTGATTATTGCTTCCGTTTTTCATTATAACATCCATAAAGAATAAACATTTTTGTTACTTTTTCTCACTTTTGCACTCAGGCTACAACTCTCCTGAAGTCAAACACAAGTACTCCTGCCTTGTACCATTTTAACACTACGTTGCCCCAAACAAGGGGGTAACACTGAAACATCGGATATTGATGAGTTAATCCCTAAAAGACTGCGCTACATCCTGAGCGCTGCGATTGCACACACACCTATTGGCCAGGACAGTGTATTTGCTGTGGTTGTAAAACAAACCAGCTCCCTATAACCAGCAGTACAAGGATGTATATATACCCCCAAGGATTTTCTTTCTCTGCATGCCAAGACTAACTTGAACATGCAACATTAAAGGAACAGTAACACCAAAAAAGTGTTTTAAAGTAATGAAAATATCATGTACTGTTGCCCTGCACTGATAAAACTGTTGTGTTTGCTTCAGAAAGGCTACTCTAGATCATATAAAAAAAAACTGCTGTGTAGCAATGGTGGAAATTGAAAAAAGGTTGTATGGCACAGGTTAAACAGTGGATAACAGATAATACCATTATGCTCTACAGAGCTTATCTGCTGTATAACCTGAGCCTTTTCTCCTTTGAATAGCTGCCCCCATTGCTACACAGCAACTGAATTATATAAATAATAGTAGTGTTTCTGAAGCAAACACAGAAATTTTACCAGTGCAGGGCACCACTGCATTATATTTGTATTACTTTAAAACACTTTAATTTTTTATGTTACTGTCCCTTTAAGAATTTCAATACCTTGTTTTTAGAAGTCTTTAAAAAAATAAGTTTTTTCCTTCCCCTTCAGCACAACTCAATATAACCATTCTGGTTCTGTCCCTTGGCAAGTCCAACACACAACCAGCATTTCTTTAATACCAAAAGCAAAAGTTTTAACTAAATCCCCAGCATGTCATTAACTGTTTGGACTCCTGTTCAATTCTACCTGCCCCTTTCAAATAACATCTTAATAAAACACTTCAAAAGACAGCTATGCTCCATTGTACTAGTCACCACCACTTTTCTAGTTAGAATAGACTCTCACAAACACTAAGGGGCATATATATCAAGGGTTGAATTTCAAATTGAAAAAACGTGGAAATTCAAATTCGAAAATGACCACCCAAAATTGAATCAAAGTTTTTTTTTGGTCGAATAGGCCCGTTTTTGATCGAATAGGTCCGTATTCGGCAAATTTGAATCATACGATTCGAAGGAATAGCACATTCGACCGAGTTCGATTCAAAGTTGTACCCAAAAAAACCTTCGATTTTTCAAAGTCCACCAATTGACTCCAATTCTAGGAGGTCTCCCATAGGCTAAAACATTAATTCGGCAGGTTTTAGATGGTGAATGGTCGATGTTGAATTTTTAAAGAGACAGTACATAATAAATCTTGATATTTGAATTTTTGATTTTTTTTCAAATTCAAATCTAATTTGGATTATTCCCTAGTCTATGTACACAAAAAATAGCTCAAAATAGTTCTGCATCATATATTAGGAAACTGTTTTTCCCAGGCTGGTGCTCCTTTTTTGGAAACTGTCCTGGGGAACTTTCTACAGCAGTGCCATCTATACAAGGAAACATGGTGCAGTGTTGCTAAAGGGAGCATCCAAGGGTGGTGCATTTCTTTTAACACATTGACCCCCCCTCCAGTGAAATAAGCTTTCCTTGTCCAGTCTTAAGCCCTGCAGCCGCAGGGTCTGCTTCCTTGGCAGTTACACCCCTGATGATGCTGTTTCCTTGCAAATGCACATATAAATCATTTAGTAAGAGAGTGGGAGTCTTGTAGTCAGGTGTACAGGTAAAGCTGAAACCTGCAACTTTCATATACTTAGTTGCAGGCCTCAAACCCCTTTGTAGAACCTGTTGGGTTTCACATATTAGAGGAAACAGGTTCTGTTGACATAACATGTGCCATGTAGAATATATCTACCAAACACTGTGCTTGTTGTATTCACTAGAATTCTCATTCTTTTTATATCTTGCTTTCCCTCTCAATTCTATGCCTGAGTAACATTAGTCATGTAGTTTCATTAACCAATGACACAAGTGCAGGAAGATGCAAAATGTGCACTGCAAACATTAAGTACGGGGATCACTTCCACATTGTGTTTCCAACCCCTGATCCTCTCCAATTTGTGTGTTCTATGTGGCCTGCAAGCTAGGGGGTGTCCCAGGAGATACACATGTGCGGCCGCCTCCTATACTTGCACTACATACAGAGTGAGCTGCTCTTTGTGCTCCATTCTGTGAGTAAAAACAGGGTGCAACACACAAATTACACTGATGCAAAATGTGGTCTTGTAAATTACACTGATGCAAAATGTGGCCTTGTAAAGGTTTGAGGAGTATCCTCCATCTGTGAGCAGGGGGAAGGGGGAAATCCCATTGAATTCTGACATGGCATTTGTAAATACAATTTCCCTTTTTTTATTGCCATCTGAGAAATAATCCAGACAGTATCATGTATAGTTTTCTTCTATGAGCCTCTGGATTGCCTGGGCATGTGACTCATGATTATTCTTATTCAAACCCATCTTCATTTTGTTCTCTTTTAAGGCAAAATTCACACTCAGTAACAATTTAAAAACTGCAAAATTCATCTCATTTTCCAAAGTCAGGCTGGCTTCATGGTGTATCATTTGGGCTTACGATTGACATAGAAAAGATATCTAAGATATATCATATATAAGATGTCACTGTTCTGAATGTGGGACACAGGTCAGTTTCTCTGGCTTTCAGTTCCCAATACACAGATCTTCAAAAAGCCACAAATCATCAACACTGCAAAAAATAACAGGTGGCATTTGGTGGTCACAAGTACATCAATATTCTGATGATAATAAGACCAATAATTTTCTTATTTTGTATCTTAAATGATTGATTAAATATGCAAAACTTCTAGGGGGAAAAAGTGGTCGGCAGATGGGCCACCCACATAAACAAGCCAGTTCGGAACATCAACCCTTGCCACCCAGTGCACGGCCAGGCCAGTCGAACGCTGTAGGCAACCCTGCCGGCCACTTCGGCCCCAGCCGCAGCAGTGCGCAATCAAGTACGTAACCGCGCGCAACCGGGGACGCGCGTGCGCAATCGCGCGTAACCGAGGACGCACGTTCGCAACCGCGCGTAACCGAGGACGCACGTGCGCAGTAGTGCGCAAAGGCCTTTCAGATGAAATTACTGATAGTACCAGTACCAGTTTGTCTGCTGAGGTCAACACTTATCCAATAATCTTTAAAAAAAAAAGTAATATCTAACAATATATATATGTGTATGGCTATCTTTATATTCTCCATAATAAAATGTTAGAATATCAATTGATTCATTGGTTCCTGTGTTCCAAAACATTAGGGTGCAGAAATCTTGCTCTGTAATATTTCTATGTTTTCAGCCAATAATTTCCATTTATGCTGCTCCCATACCTCCCAACATTTTGGAAGTAAAAAGAGGGACAAAAAAATTTCCCCGCACGTAGCGCAGCAATTTTTTTGACCACACCCTTTCTGTGGCCACACCCCCGAATTACCATGTTTGTTTTACAAAATTTGGTAGGTTATGAAAGTTTGAAAATACTTCTCATTATCTAAACTGTGTTTTTGTGTCTCAACATTGTTACAAAGTATCTTATTTGCACCTGTTAGGTGTTCTGGGCTTTCTGCTAAAAGCCAATTAAGTGAGAAACTTTGTTTCTTTTCCTGGCTGTTCAGTGCATAGAAAAGAGGGACTTTCCAGTACAAATGAGGGACTGCGGGTTGAGCTGTCCAAAGAGGGACTGCAGATGGAGGAAAGTGGACAATCACCTATGTGTGTCCTTGCCCTTAGTGTTAATAAGTCTTCTATCAGCAATGCCAAGATTTTATTGGTTGCTATGGGCAACTGCAATGGGGCAATTTAGCACCTGTATTAGTAGAATAGTCCCATTGTGCCTTGTTGGGTGATTTAAGAGGTTTTTTTGTTACCATAAATGTACATAAAGGTACATCTAATGCTGCTATTCTACCTGCCTATGTCTAGTAATGCTCGCAGCACCAATACAGGGTCCCTACATTTGGCCACTTTAAATGGGGACACATACAAAAAATCTAGTGTGTAAGTGCACTGGGTAAAAGATCTTATTATCCTTAATGGACATTAAAAATGTAATTAGCCATTAAAAAAACATTTAGTTCCAAGCATCACTGTGCCAACATCTGCATGCCAGCAATAGGGCCTTTCATGATCAGAACTTTCTGCCCAAATCAAAGCCAGGACTTGCAATGTTACAGATACAGTATTTACCCTACATTATTCTCTGTATTACATTACCTTAGTAGTTACAGTGTCACTATGCTCATTCGATCTGCGCTCATAGTTGTACATTATGGGGTAATTGTGTATAATATGCTGAGAGCAAAGAAGTATAAAGCTTAAAGGCATACTGATATATCAATGAAATAATGGTACGGTGAGCCATTCTGGACAATAGCACATGATATTGTGTTACAAAAACAAGTAGACGTTTATCAACCACTCAAACTTACATTTCAAAGAATAATGATAAACACTGAAATATTCGCCTCCGATAGGGAAAGGGCATGCCAAGCAACTTTTCAATTGGTTTTCATTATTTATTTTTATATGGTTTTATAGTTATTTGCCTTTTTCTTCTGACTCTTTGCAGCTTTCAAATGGGTGTCACTGACCCCATCTAAAAAGCAAATGCTCTATAAGGCTACAAATGTATTATTATTGCTACTTGATATTCCTAATCTTTCTATTCAGCTCTTCTCCTATTCATATTCCAGTATCTTATTAAAAACAGTGCATGGTTGCTAGGGAAATTTGCACTCTAGCAAGAAGATTGCTTAAAATGCAAACTGGAGAGCTGCTGAATAAAAAACTAAATAACTCAAAAACCACAAATAATAAAAACAAAATAAAAAACCAATTGCAAAGTGTCTCAGAATCTCACTCTCTACATCATACTAAAAGTTATCCCACAGGTGAATCACCCCTTTAAGTCAGTCTTAAAGGGGTTGTTCACCTTTAAATTAACTTGTAGTATGATATAGAGATTGATATTTTGAGACAATTTGCAACAGGTTTTCATTTTTTATTATTTGTGGTTTTTGCGTTATTTAGCTTTTTATTCATTTACTCTCCAGTTTGCAATTTCAGCCATCTGGTTGCTTTCATCCTAGCAACCAGGCACTGATTTGAATAAGAGACTGGAATATGGATAGGAGAGGGCCTGAATAGAAAGATGGGTAATAAAAAGTAGCAATATTAATAAATGCGTAGGCTTACAGAGCATTTGTTTTTAGATGGGGTCAATGACCCCCATTGGAAGGCTAGAAAAGGTGGCCATACACGGGCCGATAAAAGCTGCCGACAGACCGCGTCGGCAGCTTATTGGCCCGTGTATGGGGCCCCCCGACGGGCTTCACCGATCGAGATCTGGCCGAAAGTCGGCCAGATCTCGATCGGATGGGACAGAAAATCCTGTCGGATCGCAGCCGCATCTATTCGTTGATGCGGTCCCGCGATCCGATCGTTGGGCCCTAGGGCCCAACGATCGGATCAGCCCGATATTGCCCATCTCAAGGTGGGCATATCGGAGGGAGATCCGCTCGTTTGGCGACATCGCCAAACGAGCGGATCTCTCCGTGTATGGCCACCTAAAGAATCAGAAGATGGCTAATAATTCAAAAACTATACAAAGAAAAAAAATTAAGACCAATTGAAAAGTTGCCTAGAATTGGCCATTCTATAACATACTAAAACTTCACTTAAAGGTGAACCAATCCTTTAAATAATGTAAAGGCTCAGTAAAATAGGACTAGAAAGGAAAAGCCATCTACTGGCAATAAAAATATTTTTACAGACTAAATTTACAGCTCCTTGTTGAGCCGATGGGCTAAAAAAAACTATGACATGCGGGTGTATTGGGCACAAATGTTATGGTAAGTCCCATATCACCAGAGAATTCTCATGTGGGCCAGTGGCGCAATGGATAACGCGTCTGACTACGGATCAGAAGATTCCAGGTTCGACTCCTGGCTGGCTCGGTTTTTTTTTATTAACTTTTTTAATAAACTTCGGAATACACTTTCTCTTTGCACTTTACTATTTTGGCGCTGATGTATATAAATAAAATGCAAGAGCGGGTGTCAGTATATAGGAAGGGCAGGGTTACAGGGATGACAGTCAGTGGATATCTGGGCTGGAGGGGCAGCAATGACTGTGCTCCGGAATCTTATTGTATAACAAGTACACAGAGTTTCCGTGTGTTTTGGCTTTGCAGCGCATGCAGGCAGCTGAGATAGTTCCATGTGTGTCCGTGTATATATTATTAATAATAAGAACGAGATGGAGGAGGAAAAGATTCCGAGCCAGCCAGGAGTCGAACCTGGAATCTTCTGATCCGTAGTCAGACGCGTTATCCATTGCGCCACTGGCCCGTGTGATTGTTAGTGTCCTTTTTGGCCCTGAAGTAGAAATGAATCAAAAAGTTCCCTCAGCACGAAGCAAGTACAACAACTAACAGTGAATGGCTTCTTCTCTTTTTAGTGTCTCTGTTTTATTCAGTGACAGTTACTCGTCGTGACTATTCCCGTGCGCTTTGATTCTGCACTGGCGAATCTGGAATTTGATTCAATGTAACACGCTCAGGCGGAGTTGGCCAGTGAGAGGTAAACTGATTGCTAAACTACGTGTATCCTTGCGCGCATACAATGTAGTGCCCTAATGCCCTCCATTACTATTGCCAGGGAACTTGAAAGGGATTCGAAATTCCGGAAGTGACGCGCGGGGCGGGAGATTCAGACGGCGCGCTAAGGAAGTTGGGATCCTGAAGAGCTGCGACCGGGTATTCGGCTTGGTACTAGGCGCTGTCTCAAGTCCGTGAGATACAAATGTCTTCAGTTGCGGCTCCTTGGGAAATATCAGTTTGATGTGCCAGTCACGTGGGCGTTACAAGTCAGTCAGTGTGTCCTGCTGTATAACTGAAGCATTGGGGGCGGGTTGGTGAGAGTCAGGAGCTTCATAGTGATTGGATGATGTGCCAGGTGTTTGCAAGTTATTTGGAAACCAGCTGTGCCAGAGATGAGTGTTATGAAAGGGGGTGGTTCACCTTCAAGTTAACTTTAAGTATTTATAGAATGGCCAACTCTAAGCGATTATTCAATTGGTTTTCATTAGGGTTTTTTTGTTTTTTTTTATAGTTTTTCATTTATTTGCCTTCTTCTTCTGACTCTTTCCAGCTTTCAAATGGGGGTCACTGACCCCTACCTCCCGACGTTTTCGAAAATAGAAAGAGGAACAAAAGAGTCGGGTGCGTAACATTTTTGACTACGCTCATTTTTGTGGCCACGTTCATTTTACAAAATTTAGCAACCTATGAAGGTTTAAAACCATTTCTGTGTTTTTTTTTATGTTATTACTGTTTTGCTAATAAAGGTGAATTGCTGCAAACCACAGTTTCCCCTAGACCTGCTTATCTCAAATTGTTACAATTATTTCTTTGCTTATCTTAAATTCTTACAAAAGTATCTAAGTGCAGCTGCCACATATTATGGGCTCTCTGCCAAAAGCCAACTAAGTTAGAAACGTATCTTTTTCTAGCTGTTTATTGCAGGGGATCAAAGAGAAATTGTTCAATAACAATCCAGGACTGCGGGTTGAGCTGTCAAAATCAGGACTGCCCCACGAAAAACAGGACAGTTGGCAGGTATGGTGACATGACAAAAAGTCAACCTACACCAGTGTTATAACTACAGGACACTGGGCCCCAAGCAGAGGCAGCCCAGCCGGCCAGCTCGCCCCCGATCCCCGTCTCACGCATAGCAACAGTTTTTGCGCGTGCATGCGTGGCAGGGACATTGTCGGGTGCAAGTCTAGTGGTAGGTCCAGTATAGGAGTAGGCAGAAGAGGTAACTGCCCAGCGCCCCCCAATTGTTGCGCCCTAGGCCCCAAGCAAAAAAAACATTTTTTACATGCTCGGCACAAACCTCTATGCCTACCTGCCCAGGCCCAGATTTGTGGCCTAATGTGACAAAATCATCCACAGTCTAAAAAAGTGTTTCTAGGGAAGAGCCAGTTAACTGCATGTAAGCAGACAACCATCTTCCTAATATGTAGCCCCCTACAAAGTACAACCCCAAAGGGTTTCCAGTTGACTGCACCCAGCCATTAATAAATGAGCCCTGGTGCAAATATTATTAATTATTATTATGCTGGGTAACAGGGGGGCTGGCATGGCAATCCTACCCACAGCTGGAGCATAAATTGTCACAGATGAAGGCATACACATTTCCAGGGTCAAAACTCTATGGGGGTTATGTAATAAAAGGCACTAAGTTTGCCTAGGAGCAGTAACCCATAGCAACCAACCAGTAGCTAGCAGGTCCAGACTGAGAATTAAAATAGGCCCTGGCATTTCAGGTACACAGAGGCCCAATCACCCCACACAGAGGCCCAAACAGCCCCCACCAGCCCACTAAATACTGACTTTCTATGGCACCCTATAGCAGCCCCTCTGGCATTTGCCAGAACCCACAGATTGCCAGTCCGGGCCTGGTAGCTAGCATTTACTGGTCACCAGTTTAAAAGCAAATATCTTATTGGCTGATAGGGGTTAAGGCTCCCAGGCAAACCGTATTGCCTTTTTATTACACGCTTTCACCGCTCTCACTGAAGTGTAGTGGAACAGCATTGAAAAGCCAAAATGGGAGATAGTGATCCAATCATTAATGCATGAGAAGGCTCAGTTACAATGGTACTGTTTCCCAAAAGGTGGAGTTTCCTGGAGAGTGAACAATGAGTTGGCCAACTTGGTTTCTGTGTTCACACGGTATGGTGCTCCCCAAGCTTTAGTGTAAACAGAGCCAGACCAAGTATATTTGTACATGAGGCAAAACTTCTTATTACACATCATTCACATCAATCCCTGCACCAGTTGAGCTTGCAATCTAAATGGAGAGCCAATGAAAGGATCAAGATATGCTGTGTGCTCTGGTACATATACCATATCATTATTTGAGCATATTAGCCCAGATTTAAAAATACTTCCCAGGACAACAATAAATCTCCAATTTTTAGATTCATGGAAATTCGATCTTTAGTAAATGGGCCCCTAAATCCTTTTAGGATTTGGCCAAACCACAAATATTTTACAAAGGATTTGGGTGTATCCCAAACAGAATCTGAACCCTAAATTGCAGATGCAAATGGTAAGGATGGGGGGGGGGGGAATACTGCATTTTACTTCCTCAGCCCAAAAAAGCTAGCATTTGCCAAATCCCAAACTGAATCCAGCATTTGGTGCACCCACAGTCTTTTGGCCTGTACATTAGTGACAAAACGTTGGTCCACGCTATTTTTAAAATGCTCACTTCTGATCAACACCCCAACCCTACCTGCCGAGCCTCCAGTATATTAGTAGACCCACACCCTACCTGCCCATCTCTGATGTCACAGAAGGGGTGGGGCACACAGGTGCAAGTCTATAAATATCAATGTATGGAGTGAGAACAGAGGGAAGTATGGTCACAGACAAGGTGGGCAGATAGTAAAGCTCAGCCCAAACCTGCCCGCAGCCTGCAAAAGAAGTGTGGCTGTGGACCTGAATGCGCCTGAATCAGACTTCATAGAAAAGGATGCTGATGCCCTGCTCTTGCTATGTGAGACATGGTTTAACATCCTATGTGATTGCATAATTATTTTGTTTCTGTGATCAGCATCTATATATACAAAAAGATACTGTTTTACAAATTTTCCACTTGCTTACAAAGGGACCAATAGACTGAGCTGGGTTGGTCAGTCAGTTGGTCTAGGCCTGGATTTTTGGAAAGGCCTGGGCCTAGGGCAGCAGGATTTTAGGGAGTCGGAATGCTGCCCAACCAAACCCACATTGGATAAAAAAACACTGGGGATGCACAGGAGGTACAATAATTTTTTTTAATTTCCTGTGTTCCATTCCTATTTACACGAATATTGGGGAGGGAACAGGGGTGGCAAATGGCAGTGGGCCAAGGGGTGCCCGATATGTAAATACGGCCCTTAATTGGTCCATCTGCTCTACCCCTATTGGCCAGACTCAGTGACTTGACTGGGTGACACTGTAAACAAAGGATTATACAGGTATGGTATCCGTTATCCGGAAACCTGTTATCCAGAAAACTACAAATTACGGTAAGCTTGTCTCCCATAGACTCCACTTGATATAAATCATCCTCATTTTTAAAAATGGCTTCCTTTTTCTCTTTTATAATAAAACAGTAGCTTGTACTTGATCCAAACTAAGATATAATTAATCCTTATTGAAAGCAAAACAAGCCTATTGGGTTTAATTAATGTTTACTTGATTTTCTAGTAGATTTAAGGTATGAAGAGCCAAATTATGGAAAGATCCGTTATCCGGAAAACACCGGGTCCCGAGCATTCGGCATACTAGGTTCTATACCTGTATAGGTCAGTTCCTTGGCATTGTTATTGTCTTTTTTACTTGCTGTAATGTTTTGATGGGTCTCTGCTCTGAGACTACTTTTTTATTCTATGTATAGGTGTAGAATTTGTTATACCTGTTGAAACCTGTTATCCAGAAAGCTCCAAGTTATAGGAAGGTCATTTTCCACAGACTGCAATTTTATTAAATAATTCACATTTTTAAAAAATATTTTTTTTTCTATAATAATATGACAGTACCCTGTACTTGATCTCAACTAAGATATAAGCAATCCTTATTGAAGGCAAGACAATCTGTGTTTATTTAATATTTAAGGTATGGAGATCCCTTATCCAGAAAACCCCCATGTCCTGTGCATTATGGACAATAGATCCAATACCTGTATAGTCTTGTACACTTCTTTTTTTCTAAATAAAGGATTAGACTAGAAATGTACCTTTCGATTACTGACTTATTTGGATTTAACATATACTGTATATATATAAAAATATAACTTGACTTTATGTTCCGTTAGATATTTAGCCTTGCTCCCCATGACAGTATACACACACTTCTACCATAAAAAAAAGAGGTTGAACAACAAGCAAGTCTGAAACCAGGGATCTTTTCTACTATAAGGGCCGCTGTGTGTCTCAACTGGTGTAAATAATGGAATGTGATGTACATCATGTTTAGGCTTTGGTTCTCGTGTAAGGCAATATGCAATCCATTCTATCAGCTGTAGAGAAAGAGATAGCTGATAAGAAACTTTATTACAAGCTTTATTACTAGAGATGTATTGTATTGCTTGTGAGCCTATATAGTTTATGTTCGCTTAGATACCTTTACGCATTCTTTAGTGCAACAGGTATGGTGATGCCCACCTGTCACTCCTAGCACAAAGTTGAAGGGGCAGAATAGTTTCACTTTATTCCACTTTGTACTGGTAAGTTTCTTTTCCAGTGCTTTGAGTATAAAGGCAAAACATTGCTCATTATACACTCTTTTTTTTCTTTCTCGCTCTTTTTCTTCCAATATCTTTATGATCATCTTTGAAGAAGGAACTGCTGAAGAAGGAAATGGAAGGCAAGGTCCCAAGGTTCTGCAGTTCACTCCCTTTGCCGGTATATGACCTGTTCTCCCTCAGATCGACCAAAATACAAACAACCTTTTCTTCAATTGAAGATATACCAGCGCTAAAAGCTCAGGGTAGACACAAGAAAGAAATGCAAGCACAATATAGTGTAGTAGTTTTTCAATCGAATGGAATGTATAGCCACTTGTGCGGTAGTTAAACGATGTGGTTTTGGGGTCTTCCACCAAGGGGTTAAAGGGTCATTTTTCCGTGCTTTTGATAAATAGTGTGGCCACCTCCTGTGTAGGGCAGTGGGTACTTACAGGCGTTTATAAATATCACCAGCATATAATAAAATCCTTTATCCTATTCTTGGTGAGTATGTGGGGCAGTGGGTACTTACAGACGTTTAAAAATATCACCAGCATGTAATAAAATCCTTTATCCCAATCTTGGTATGCTCCAGGTTTCTAAAAAGCATATGCTAAAATCGTGTAAAAACTTCTTTAATAGATTAAAAAGATAAAAACATAGATTGCACTCACATGTGTGTGCTTAATATAAGCATAAGAAGCCTTGAGAAAGTCGCAATAGACGAAACGCGTCGGCTGAGCAGTGACGTCATCAGAGGGGGACCAAGATCAGCGTGTCTTACCAACAAACGCCAGGCAAAAACGTTACATCTTAAGGGACCGCAGGACTTGAGAAACCCCAATGCTAACTGCTTCTTATGCTTATATTAAGCACACACATGTGAGTGCAATCTATGTTTTTATCTTTTTAATCTATTAAAGAAGTTTTTACACGATTTTAGCATATGCTTTTTAGAAACCTGGAGCATACCAAGATTGGGATAAAGGATTTTATTACATGCTGGTGATATTTTTAAACGTCTGTAAGTACCCACTGCCCCACATACTCACCAAGAATAGGATAAAGGATTTTATTATATGCTGGTGATATTTATAAACGCCTGTAAGTACCCACTGCCCTACACAGGAGGTGGCCACACTATTTATCAAAAGCACGGAAAAATGACCCTTTAACCCCTTGGTGGAAGACCCCAAAACCACATCGTTTAACTACCGCACAAGTGGCTATACATTCCATTCGATTGAAAAACTACTACACTATATTGTGCTTGCATTTCTTTCTTGTGTCTACCCTGAGCTTTTAGCGCTGGTATATCTTCAATTGAAGAAAAGGTTGCTGAAGAAGGAAAGCTTGCTGTGATTATCGTCTTAGTTAACCAATAAAGGTATCATCTTTACACCAATTTTGTTATGCTGCATATCAAAATTTCACCCTATTGCTTTTTTTAACTGGCTAACACTGTACAAAAAACTTTACCTGAAAGCATCATCATCATATTAATACATACATACTGTACATAGATTAATTTGCAGCCGTAAACTGGTCAATCTGACCAGACCTACAGCATGAGGAGGCAATTCATACCTATAAGATTTCAGCAGGCATCCAGAGAACCCCACGAGCAATCCATGTGTTGTAAAAGAATTGTAAAAGGCTATTGTGTAGGACACGTAATAGCCTTACATGTTTCATGCACAAGGCACTTACTCATAGACTCCTTGAAACAATTACAAGTCTTGGTTTATTCCCATAGTAAACATTATAAAGCCAAGCAATGTAGTTCAAATATAAGCAAAGCAATATGGCGGAAGGGGTAATAAGGCATTTATGATCTGCAAATCACAGAAACTAGAATGTAAGTCAACAGCCATTAAGATTTATTGCCTTTAAGAAAAAACAAAAACAGATTAAGTTTTCCTCATCACATGTCCACAAAAATAGAAACAAATGGCACACTCACTTCAATGCTTCTGCATCAATTCAAACCGTTATCATTTTTATTTCGGTGAGATCCCAACAAGCAAACGTTTCGGGGTCAAGCCCCTTCATCAAGTGCTGACCCCGAAACGTTTGCTTGTTGGGATCTCACCGAAATAAAAATGATAACGGTTTGAATTGATGCAGAAGCATTGAAGTGAGTGTGCCATTTGTTACTATTTTTGTGGACATGTGATGAAAGCTCTTTGTTTGCAGCAGAGCTAACACTTGAGCACCTCTTATCGGTTTACCCATATATAAGAAGTATAAAAGTTCTAGCGGAAGAAAGTTTTGACATTTTGTACCTAAATTTTCCTCATCACATACTGTACAATAAACAGGGTCAGAGAACAAAAGGTTTGACATCTGTAGTTGGGGAGTTTAGTGTTTATCATATCACTTGTAAAAACATGTTTTGGAGTATAATCAGTAAGTTTAATAGTGTTATGAGCAACAGATCATTTTCAAATGTACTTGCTTGCAGTCAATAGGAAGATGAATAGTGATGTGGTGGATGAGGTCTAATTAGAAGTTGCCATTGCCATGGTAAAACTATGTATAAAGAGGTGTCAGTCAACATTCTTAACTACAGTTGGCCAGAGGAATACATTGCGTAGCACATATCTGTATTGGGATGCTATAACTAAATCTGTTTTTTTAAATTACCTTTAAGAGGGGAT
The DNA here is from genome assembly GCA_038501925.1 of Xenopus petersii. Taxonomy (NCBI): domain Eukaryota; kingdom Metazoa; phylum Chordata; class Amphibia; order Anura; family Pipidae; genus Xenopus; species Xenopus petersii. The sequence continues at coordinate 91,171,778 of CM076677.1, forward strand.
TAAAAGTAATAATCATAATAAAAACAGTGTAGCCTTAGGGCAGTGATGGGCCAAGAGGGAAGAGCTCCTGATCGACATGCCCTTCCCATAAAGAGTGTGAGTGACTGAGTGCCTAGAAACCCAGACCCTGCCCTTGACCAAAAACCTAAGTACCGAAGGGCTGGCTATGTTATTCTGATATTCTCATTTGAAGTGATAAGCTCTACATAGTATACTAATGCAGGCTTTAATTGCCACTACATAGTATACTAAATGCAGGCTTTAATTGGCACTTGATAAAAAAAATCCTACTATAAAAATCAAGCAATCCAGCTCTTCCTGTGGTCTTCCTTGGCCATCTCCAATCTGTGGCTGAGCAGTATCCGTAGTAACAATGGCGGCAGTAACTAAGGGATATCACACAAACCTTTATTTTTCATTTCATTATATACACATTAGCTTGCAGAGGATACTCATCACATAATGAACATTAAAGAATAAGTACACTTTTTTTCCTATATCTAAAGTTAAATAGATCCCAGAATAACATATCTTTCTCTCTGCATTCAGATGTATTTTCTTTCTCTATTACAGCCAGTTCAACTGCAGCTCTTTTAGTTACTTCCTCGCCTAGCATGAAGCGCTGCCTCTTTTGCTTTCTGAGCAATCCTTCTCTCTCTGACTATGAAGACTTCAAATACATACTGATTGATTTCCATTGGAGCAGAGGCAGTGAGCATGCCCAGTGGGCAATTCTCTGAGGTCTTCATACTCAGATAGAGAAGGAGTGCCAGGCCCGGATTTACGGCAAGGCCGCATAGGCCCGGGCCTAGGGCGGCAAAAAAATAGGGGCGGCATGCCGCCCAGCCGCATTATGGGGACACATGCGTCCCCATTCAATTACAGCAGCTGCGCCGGAGTTTTTTCGCCGGCGCGCAGGGGAGGTGAGGTGGGCGCTAGGACCAATAAGGGGCCTAGGGGCGCCCCTTATTGAAATCCGGCGCTGAGGAGTGCTCAGAAAGGAAAAGCGGCCAGAGCTTTATGCAGAAAATTAACATCCAAATGAATTGCACATTGCACTCTTGCTACAAGTGGAAATACTTCACATTCACCAGCTTTAATTATCACAGGCAAATTCTGTTGCACCACAACCTGTGACTCTGAGATCCGGCAACTCTTGTTTTCTGTGGAATCACTTAATTTTTTCTCTGCTAAAAGGTAAAAGAAGGGAAACTATTTTACATGAATATAGACTTGAGGTATCCAGTTGATGATAGTGGGGCAAATTGATGTGGAAAGTGGCAAACCATTAAAAAGAAGGGCCACTGTATATGCAGTCAAAAAGCTAAACAAGAAAAAAAAAAAAGACAAATTTATGACAGCAAATTGCATTTGAAACTTCACTTTGCACACTGCACTTGCAATGTTTTCCCCCAGCATAATTGCAACCCTGTGTAGATTTGTTGCATTTGGCAAAGTTGCATCTGATACATCAATTTGATACAAAGCAGTTGCAAATTAGTTCAAAATTGCCTCAGTTGGGATAGCAAAATACATGGAGTTTGCCATCCGAATGTAATATTTAGAGGCACACGTGCTGTGCATACTGGTGCAGCCCACAATGTTTCATACAGCGGTAGCAACAGGGCTCCCCTACATCTGTTAGGGAGACTTGCACACTATTCATCAGAACAGACTAGGTGTTGCTGGCACTATGGTCTTTAGCGTAAATATGTGCAACTGTGGTGAGTGTGTTCAAGCATCAAGTTTTGCATGACAGTGGTTGCAGTCATAAATGAGCCCTAAAGCTTTGTCTGTCTGCCTGTCATTTGTAAGGGGCTAAACTGGCATTTGTATGTTATGGATCAAATGTAATTTGTAGGTAAGTCACTAGATGGCAGCAGACCCTAAGACTTGGACATGGTTGGAATATCCTGGGAAGTTTCTAGCAAAAATATCCATAGCAGAAATTCTACAAGCTCTGAAGCAGGGAGACTAACACCTCTCTTGGGTGGCAACTTTGCCATGGGGAGAGAGTGAAGGAAGGTAAAGAGAGAAAACTTTAGGGTCATACTAACAAGAGAAGTCAGTATTGGGAAGGATGCAATACGTGTCTACGACAGAGGCACAAAATGTTAGTTTTCAGTTCACGATGAGCCCAACTGCAGTACGCATCTACCGCTACTCCCTAACTTGCGTGTCTGAATGACAGCCCGGGAAGGGGACACCTATGTGCTACTCACACCTCAAGAATATAGTGCTGCTGAACACAGAGTATTGTATTCATTACTGTAAGTCTGTGTTTTCTGGATTGTACCCATATTTTTGCACCATGCTTTCAAGTTCAGAAATGACCCTGTACATTTATGGGGGAAAAAAATACCATAAAGTATAAATTTTGTTTAGAAACACATACTCTCCAATGGTTTCTCTGTTCTTTCTTTAGGGGGTGCACATAGGGACCCCAGCCCTTTGCCCTGAGCATAGTTGGACCCATAGACCAGCAGCTGTAGGTAGTAAGGTCAGTAGGTTGTAGACATAGAAGGGCAAAATAGCAGAAGTACTTTACTGTGCTAATTTATCAAGGGACATTATGCAAAAACTGGGTAAAAGTTCCCTTTTTTACTCTTTTTTACTTTGGTTTGTGTTCTACAATGCAGGTCTTGGTGCTCATAGAATGGAATATGTATGTATGTATGTATATTTTTATTTGTAAAGTGCTCCTTGAGGGCAAAGCACTGTACAACAAAACAATAAATTAGTAGTAACAAACAAGGGGTCACTGGAATAAAAAGTAACAATAAGTGCATTATTAGAATACAATTCACATAAATATAAAATATAATTACAATGCAGATTAAGTGCTCAGTGTCAAGGAAACAAAAGGCTAGAGGACCCTACCCCGTAGGGCTTACAGTCTAAATGGGAGGGTAACATACAGACACAATTCACAGGGGTATTATGGTGCTGCAGGTTACAGTTTGTTACACTGTTATATAAGTGCCAGTTCAGGTGTTATCCAGGTGCTCCCAGAGGTAGTCTTTGAGTTTTGTTTTAAAAACATTAATGGAGGGTTCTCTCCTGAGAGATTCAGGAATGGCATTCCAAATATAAGGAGTCGCAAGAGAGAAGGGTTTGATACGGGAAACAGCAGTAGTAGTGGGGGGTACAACCAAGCGGTTGCTCTGAGAGGAGAGGAGGTTTTCGGGCAGGAACATATAGGGGCAAATTCACTAAGATTCGTAGTTGCGCCAGGCGCAACTTCGCCGCACTTCGCCAGGCGTAGTTTCGCCAGCGCTCCGCAAATTCACTAAAATCCGAAGTTGCGCACAGGGGTAGCGTAAGGTTGCGAAGTTGCGCTAGCGTTGATTCGCTAAGTGAAGCAAAGTTACGCTAGCGAAGGTTAATATGCATACTGCGCCAAATTCAAATTTCAATGGAGGAATACGTATTAGCACTACAAATGCCTAGAAAACCTTCAAAACATCAAATAAAAATGTTATTTTGCCCTACACATGTGCCCACTATCTAGGTAAGTTGCCATGAGTCAGGAAATGTAGGGGGGAAGGAGGGGAGCCCTAAAAAAATTTCGATCTTTTTCAGTCTATCACCCATAATGTAGAAAACACACCAGCGGTTTTTGGGACTTAGAAAAAAATGTTGACCTTTTTTTGAAGCAATCCCTATCTACTCTATTGCACTTCGCCTGGTCTGAGGTGGCGAAGGAAGTCTAGCGTAAAAGGTAGCGTTCAGTACACTGCGCACGTTAGTGAATTCGCGTAGTTACGTCCGTATCGAAAATTCGCCAGGCGTAAGGGTGCGAAGTAACACTAGCGAATCTACGCCAGCGTTCGTTAGTGAATTTGCGAAGTAACGAAAATGCCCAATGCTAGCGAATTGACGCTAGCGTTCGGCGCTTAGTGAATTTGCCCCATAGAGAGACAAGAGATGAGATGTAGTTAGGTGCAGAGGAATGAAGGGCTTTGAAGGTTATGAGAAGGAGTTTATAAGTTATTCTTTGTTTTATAGGAAGCCATGATAAGGACTTCAGCAGCGGAGGGGCCTGTACCCTTTTGGATGAGAGGAGGATAATTCTTGCAGCAGTGTTTAACACAGACTGTAGAAGGGAGAGATGGGAGTTAGGGAGGCCAGTTAGTAGAAGGTTACAGTAATCTAGTCTGGATAGGATGAGAGCATGCATGAGCGTCTTGGATGTATCAGGTGAAAGGAAGGGGCGGATTTTGGCAATATTGTGTAAGAAAAAGTGGTGTTAATATGATCAGAGAAGGAGAGAGAGGAGTCAAAGATTACCCCCAGACAGCCAGCTGAGTTGACAGGATTAATGAGCATACTGGAACAAGATAGAGCAGACGCACACCCACGGCAATCTCCTGGAGATAACGCTTGGTGCTCAGTAATAGGAGATACGGCAACCTCCAACTGTAATCAGGAAACAAAGATACCGGCACACAAGGCTTGCTTGCAGGGAAACCCTTGCTTTAATTCAAAAGTGCGGAAGTGCAACGTTTCGGGGACACGCCCCTTTCTCAAACATGCTTGAGAAAGGGGCGTGTCCCCGAAACGTTGCACTTCCGCACTTTTGAATTAAAGCAAGGGTTTCCCTGCAAGCAAGCCTTGTGTGCCGGTATCTTTGTTTCAGGATTAATGAGCATGCCATCAATAGAGATAGTAAATAGGGGAGTAGGACCAGGCTAAGGTGGAAAGATGATAAGTTCAGTTTTTGTTAGGTTGAGTTTGAGGTGGCGCTGGTTCATCCAATTTGAGATAGCCAGGAGGCAGAGATCTGAGCCTCTGTTTCAGCTGTTAATGAAGGGGTGGATAAATATATTTGGGTATCATCAGCATACAGATGATAATTAAAGCCAAATGAATGGATGAGATCTCCCAAAGACAGAGTGTATAGGGAGAACAACAGTGGACCAAGTAAGGAGCCTTGCGGCACCCCCACATTAAGTGGAACTGGAGATGAGGTTTTGTTATCATAGGAGACAGTGAATGATCGGTTAGAAAGGTAAGAAGAGAGCCAAGATGCAGCCTGGTTACGGATGCCAAGCGAATAGAGAATCTGCATCAGGAGAGAGTGATCAACTGTATCAAATGCTGGGTCAAGGAGGAGAAGGATGGAGAAGTGACCTTTGGCTTTGGCAACCTGAAGATCAGGCCCGGATTTGCGGCAAGGCCGCATAGGCCCGGGCCTAGGGCGGCAAAAAAATAGAGGCGGCATGCCGCCCAGCCGCATTATGGGGATGCGTGCGTCCCCATTCAATTACAGCAGCTGCGCCGGCGTTTTTTGGCCGGCGTGCTGGAAAGGGGAGGTGAGGTGGGCGCTAGGACCGCGCGGCCGCCTGGTCGGACCGCGCGGCCTAGGGGCGCCCCTCATTGAAATCTGGCGCTGCTGAAGATCATTTGTTACTCTGCACAAAGCAGTCTCAGTAGAGTGACCAGGCCGGAAACCAGATTGCAGAGGGTCCAACAGATCATGGGTGTGTAGAAAGTTAGTAATACAGGAGAACACAATACGCTCTAGGAGTTTAGAGGCAAGTGGTAAAAGAGAGACAGGACGGTAATTTGATAGACAGGCTGGGTCAAGCGTCACCTTTTTAAGAATAGGCTTTACACAGGTATGTTTGAAAGGAGAAGGGAAGGTTCCAGAAGCTAGAGAAGAATACAGAGTGGTGTGCCTTGTTTTGAATACAGAGTTGCCTGCATTTATCAGTGTTGGGTTCAGAGGGGGCAGGCAGTTTGTGACATATGGACATCCCTAGGAATAAGACCTAATTTGTTTTATCATTCACATGCGCAGGCTACTTAGTGCCTGGAGCTACAAGACACAGATGAGCTTTGCACTTAATGTGTAATTATGGCTTTCTTGTACCTAACAGGGCTTTACTGTGCCCAACTGTAGTGCATAATTCTGTGCCCCTTAGTGCTTCTGTACATGTGCCCAGGGTTATAGTTAATGACTTATTATAACAGTGATGCCCAACCTCCTGCTGTGTTAGCCCTGGGCTCAGGTACGACAAAAGCACGGCCTTGGCACTACACATAGAAAGAGCCTCTCCTGGAGCAGCAGCAGCAGCAATAATGCAGTACCATACAAGGAAACTGGATATGATAATAAGGGTTATGAGTAGCTTTGTTAATATATGACTGCAGGTTTTCAAACCAAACTATTATTATGGGCCTGGTTTTAAGAAAGATAATGAGCTGCCTGCAGTCCTTAAAATATCACATAATTATTCATATGCTCAGAATTTTAAGTGAAATAATGAAGAAATGGCACTACTTACTTCCAGTTCAGACTGACTGCAGGGCTGTGGGTGTGGGTCTGTGTAGTAAGCGGCACTAATGGGTACAGCTCTAGTTGCTAAGGGACTGCAGAATATACAAAGGCTGAGCAATTAACCCCAGAATCCTGCTAACAGGAAGAAATGTCAGCCAAAGTGGGAATCTGCAGACAGCTACAGTTATATCTCATCAATTAAAATAAGAATCATTCCATTAGTTGTTGATAAATAAATAACCAGAGCTACAGTATGGGATGAGGTGACTCAATCACCACTTTAACTGGGGAACCACATAGAACATGAGCTGTTGACTACTGTCTAATGAGTGCTTTCTAGCCCCATGTGGGGAGTGTGTTGTGATGTTATCTCCTTGGTACACTTTTCATTACGTGACCAGTGTAAAGTGGATCATTAAAAGATGTGTTTCGAACACATAGGGGCAAATTCACTAACCTCTGGAAATTCGCCAGGGCCAGATTCGCTCACATCACCACACTTCGCCAGGCGAAAATTCGCCAGGACAACGCTAATTTACTAAAAGTTTTGCTAGCATTAATTTGGCAAGCAAAGCGAAGTTGCGCTAGCGTTGGCTAATTTGCATACGGCGGATGGACGTATATGTTGCAGCAAATACATTACACTACACAAGCCCAGGGAACCTTAATAAAATAAAATAAAGTTGTTATAATGCCCTACACATGAGCCCAGTGTATAGTTTATGTGCCATATGTAGGGGGAAGCCGGGTACCCTAAAAAAAAAAGTACAATCTTTTGCAGCCTATCACCCAGAAAATTTAAAAGTCACCAGCGTTTATTGGGACTTAAAAAAAAAAATTCTAATTTTTTTTTTTTTTTTTGAGGAACGCCTATCTACTCTAATGCACTTCACCTTGTCTGAGGTGGGGATGCCAAGTCTGGCGCAAGAGGTAACGTTCATTAAAATCCGCATCTTAGTGAATTTGCGTAGTTACGACCATTTGGCAGAATGAAAATTGGCCTGACGTTAGTGTGCAAAGGATCGCTACAGTCTATCTCCTTTGCTAGCGAATTTGTGCCAGTTAGTAAATCAGCAAAGTCCCGAAATGACGTCACGCTGGTGAATTTTTGCCAGCATTAGTTACTTTGCCCTTTAGTAAATTTGCCCCTTAGGCTGTACCTGGAGAAAGCATAGGCCATTCTCACTTGACTCCAGCCCAAGATCTGACAGACCAAATTATCTTTCTTAAATATTCTGATCTTTTTTGGGAAATCCAGCCAACATTCAAGTACCCCATGAATGTACCATACAAACTCATTCATACTTGTATGCATGCATACTGTACTCTGCAGCCCAGAAGGTGTTTTGTAAAGTGATAAAGTATCCACCAGGAATAAAATTCTCTGTCTGTTTTCGAATCTAAAAAATAAGAACAAATAATAATTGTATGCCATTTCACAATGGAGAAAGATTTTCCAGTGTTGCCACCAGATGGCACTCTTTCCATGATCATTTATGAATTGGCCAAAATTTGGTCTTTAAAATTAACACAAACACTGAACAAACTGTTAACTGTGTCAAATATTGAGGGGGTTACAGTTGATGGTACAGTGGGAATATACATTTTATGATAAAAGAAACATGTGCTTCACAAAATCCTGGTGCAGGCTGAACATATTACCTGCATTAGATGGAATCAACTCTTGCACACCTTCACACCCTCAGGTACAATGCATGACATGCATCAGGAATCTGCCAGGCACATGTTACTAATGCATACCTCCCAACTGTCCCTTTTTCGAGGGACTGTCCCTCTTTTGACAGCTCAACCCGCAGTCCCTCATTTGTACTGGAAAGTCCCTCTTTTCTCTGCACTGAACAGCCAGAAAAAGAAACAAAGTTTCTCACTTAATTGGCTTTTAGCAGAGAGCCCAGAACAGCTAACAGGTGCAAATAAGATACTTTGTAACAATTTTGAGACACAAAAACACAGTTTAGATAAGGAGAAATATTTTCAAACTTTTATAACCTGCCAAATTTTGTAAAACGAACATGGTTATTAGGAGGTGTGGCCACAGAAGGGGGTGTGGTCAAAAAAATTGCTGTGCTACGTGCGGAAATTTTTTTTGTCCCTCTTTTTACTTCCAAAATGTTGGGAGGTATGCTAATGAAATACAGTTGAGAACCCATTGTATGTTTTTCAGGGGGCCATAAAAATGATTTAATATCCAGGGATAATCAGGGAAATGCTTTATACTTTGTATATTCTTGGGACCACACAAAAAACAATGTAAAATAAGGGAAAACTTAAAATCGAGGTTCCACTGTATAGATTCTAAATTCAGAATCGAGTACAGCCTAAAACTCCCATTTAACAATGATTATATGGAAATGATAATGTAATACAACAAATATACTGTATAAAGCCTTTGAGCAGGATATGTTCCCTTGGGGCTCTGCATCTGTTATTCCTGAAATGCCTTTGGTGAACAAATATATAACATTTTTCTCAATGGGTACTCATAACTTAAAGCATAAAACATTATTAGGGACAATAGATACACAATAGGGCTTATATTTTAGTGGTACAGATGCAAATGCTGGAGAATTAAGGGGATGCAAATTTGCACCTGTACCAGTGGCAAATTCAAGCTACCATCTGCATTTTAGGCAGGATTAAAAATCTGGTAGAAAGCGCAGAGTGTGGCTCACATAAGTACAAATGAACCCTGTAGTTAAAGTGATACTGACCCTAACAAACTACATTAAAAGTTACCTATAGGTCATGTTGATCGTTTTCTGCTGAGAGGTAAGTAATTGTTACTTGAAGTTCCTAAACCTGACTGTTTTGCCAACCTGACTGTCCCATCTCAGCCTGAGATTCTAATTCTAAGGGACGCCTGCTGCACAAATATGGCAGCCCCCTCATACAGGAACATGGGGCCCACCTTCATATAGTGCTGCTCTGCAAAGAGAGTGAGATGCAACTCGTTGCATGCCATTGTACGTGTGCAAAAAGTTGTACCTTAGGGGGCAAATGAGAAAATCTGAAGGGCACAAAGTGCAAGGTATAAAAAAATGTCCTGTTTTTTGTAAATAAGCTCAGATAAGACAAAGTTAAAGAAGCAAATCAAAACACATATGCTGCTTTCCTTTGCCAACTGTCACGCAGGGCACTTGTAGTGTTATGGTCGGGGGATGCTAGGCTGTCTCACAACCTAATTAAATGAATGAAGCAGGAATTAACTGAATGAAAACAGGGACACTGAAAAAAATGAATGACATAGGAAGCAGTAAACCATGGAAGAATGGAATAGGACTTGAGCCATTAGACATGGAAGAATGGGACAGAGGTCAAGCAGTTAGCCAAGAAGTAGTAGGAGAAAAATGAAGCCGTTAGCAATGAAGCGATGGGGAAAGCTGAAGCAGTTGGCCCAGGGGGCATGGGAATGTCCTTAAGCAGCTGGCCACGGAGCAATGTTCTGCATTTCCTACAAACCAATGAGAGTGACCAGTCTCTAATAAGGGAGGCTCATATCTCCAATTATATTTCATTGGAATCGCATTATTTGTGTGATAATGTGCAACAGCCAAAATGTTCCAAAAGCAGTGTGACTTAATGCACACAAAATTAAGCATGAGTTTCTGAAAATGCTAAACTAAGAAGCCCATACAAACAGCAATGTACTCACCTTTGTCTGCCACTTGTTCTTAAAAAGTGATTGATTATTATATTTGCTCAGCTGTACAAAGAACATCTTGCCCATTCAGTATTGGAGACACAGGTTTCACCTAAGCTCATGCAGATTCATGGCTTGGACCTAAGAAACCTGAAATGTGAATGCAAATGCATTTTAAGGCATGCTTTCTAGTGCCAATAATATGTACCTTTATGTGGAACATGTTCATGTTTTGATGTTACATACAGGATATGTTTATGGACTTAATAAACTAACAAGGGCTGGCAGGAGATGAAGTATATGAGGAATGTACTGTATAAAATACTGTCATAAAACAGCCAGATTTGTATGCATGTCTAGGGCATTAGAGGATCTCTTTTTTTTTTAATTTTGCTTCCTTGGACATTTTTAATAACAAGTGGCCTCTTCAATCGTTTGCACCAACGTCTCTAATAAAAACATATATATTCAAATTGACCTAAGCTTAAGTGTACTAACGAAGTTTCACTAGGCAGAAATTAATGTTAGGCAAAGTTCTCTATGAAATAGTCTCGCTGTTAAATTATCACTAGTGAAACTTCGCCAGTGTTAGGCTGCTGGGACGCAACTTTGCATTTTAGTGAATTAACGTAGTAGTAGTGAATTTGCGCCTGGCAAAGAGATGCTAAGTGTGGTGAAACCTTCGCAGGTGAAAATTCGCCCTTTAGCGAATTTGCCCAATGGAGACCCGCACAGGGTAGTGCACTGAAAAGAAGAGCAATGATCATATTGTGTGTATTTGTTGCAGATATTGGCCAGACTGATAGCATGCAAATTAGGCTTCAGTGTGTTCGTAAACTCTCTTATAACTCTCTGTATTTTATTTGTATTCCTCAGTGTACATAATTTCACAAGCTCTTGCAGAAATAGCTATTTGGTGTAACTTTATAGATGAGCATTTGCAGGTTTTCTGTCTCCCCAGCACCCGAATGTACAAAAATGCCTGGGCACTTGTCCCTAACAAGCTTGCACTCCATTTGATACAGTTTCATTATGATTAATGCATGAAGTGATGATCTCCAACCTCCCTATCTATGCAAGCTCTCATTTTTTTATAGATGAAAATGAAAACCATTTTCTGCCACACATTAAATGCAATTGCGTTTAAAAAGTGAGAGACAAGATTTTGCACTACATTAGCAGAAACAATTTGCGTGCTAATTATGTCGCTCTGGCTCCCAGCATCCTTGCCCTGCACTTGATAAACACAATAGCCCCTGAGATATTTTTTTCCAGAAAATATACCTGGTGAAAGCACTCTCTCTGAGTTATATTTTGCTAAATTAGATTTTCTGTTAGGGTATAGGAAAGCCTCTGCTAGGGTTATGAGTATACAATTATGCTTTTTTTTTTTTTTTATTTCAGTAGGCGCATTAGGAATAGCACAAGCCCAAATATGGTGGATTCATTCTATATCGGATACATTAGAATAAAGAAAAGCTCTCATTTATGAAGGTTGTGTTATTGCTTTCTTCCCATTAAGGAACACTTACTCCAACAGACAAATTGGTCTCATGTAAAAATACAGTATTGACTATCTATCCACATTTGTTGGGATATGTTGGGGAATATTTTCTGGGCATCATACAAATGACCCCTAATACAGGGCCTGTATTTTAGAATTGGTTGCAAAAAGTTGCAGTGGGTTAAAGAGCATGTGTCAGACTTTATGGGATGCAAGCAAATCTAAAGATAATAATATATTATTATAGACCCCAGATCTATGGCACAGGTCATGTTTCGACTGCTGTAGTGCTTATAGGAGACATGTGGCAATAAAATCCCCCTTCCCTGTTTGCAGGACTTTTTTTTATCAAAAAGGGATGAGAACTAAGCTGACTATGGAAGACACTAGTTCCACCAGATACACTTGTTAATGAGAATGCATTGTTTTATGTTTCAAAAGCAATCTTCACCCTGTTTTTCAGTGGCCACAAGGATTGATAGTAATGACTTGTATGGATACCATCTGGGTGCATAGGGCTCAATTTGCTGCATCATAATCATAATATAGTGGAGACACAGGATTTGCACCATGATACCCTATAACAGGTACCCAAGACAGTACTGACAAATGATGTTTCACAGCCCAGGCTAATAAATCCTTTGGGAAATTCTGAGCCTATTCCTAGTAGGAATGTACTGAATCCCAGATTCGGTTTGGGATTTGGCTGAACCCCAGCTTTTTTTATCAAGATCCAGTTTATGGCGAATCCAAGAGCCTGGGCGAACGAATTGAAAAAAATTGAGCGTGCATCGTGGCTTTTCTGCTCTTGTCTCTGCATTTCTGGAGCTACGGAAGGGTTCAGATTCAGTTCGGTATTCAGCTGAATCTGTAACGCTGGATTTGGGTATTCACCAGAACCAAAAATTTAGGGTTTGGTGCAGTTTCTAGTGGTTGCTATGATGCTTGTTTTTGTTTAATTCTAGGGACTGGCTTGGATTTATATGTCTCCCTGTTTCTTCTTTTGAGGTTTTGAGGAAGGCATCACAAAACTTTCAGATATTTGTCCTTCTTGTTGAAATAATGACAGTAAATGAGGAGAAACTGAATATTCTCTCAACCTTGAGTTTAGTGATGGGTGAAAACGGCGAAAAAAATTGCAAAACTGCAAAAAATTTTAATTAATAAAGCTGACACAATTCTTTATAAACACTTGGCATTTATTGCACATTGTAATAGATATAAAAGTCACTAGAATACACCATATTGGAAAAGTGGGCTAGACACCAACTCGAAATATTGTGTGGTATGGAAAAGGTGTCATGTTAAGCTTTGCTAAATAAACACACATTGTTTTTTTTATCTGTTGTGTATTGAGTGGAAGGTACCAGGATTTCCACTTGTTTGTCTTGTTTTTTTTTTTTTTATAAAAACTGCCAGTCGAATATGTCAATCTGCAGTCAAGAGGATCAACGTGAAGATGCTGCTATAACAGACTATGCACTATTCCACTAGCTCTTGGAGTATTGTTGCTGGGGTTTGGTCTTAAGCCACAAAAAAAACTTTAGTTAGTTAGAGGTTGGACACTAATGTTGGGCAATCATGCCTGGCTTCTTCTCCACTGAAATAATTCCAATGGTGTACATTTGTTTGAGGTTTGGACTCAACCAGATTCTTCCATTTCATCAGACCTATTCTGTGCCAACGTGATATCACTGTGGTGTTACTGCAGTGAAACAAGAAAGGGCCTGCCTCAAAGTTTGTAACAAAGTGGGAAGCACAAAACTGTCAAGAATGTTGTTATATCCTTTGCTTTCACTGGAATCAGTGGCCCTAGTCTAAACCATCATAATCAGCCCCAGATAAGTCAGCATTGCACATTCTGGTATTCTCCTGGCATCTGACAAGCCCAGACTAATTTCTTAATTTGTGGTCACAGCCTCATTGAACCCCCACCTAATGGTTTTAAAAATTAGTGGTGAGCACAACTTTCCCTTGTTTGACTTCACTTCCAGTTGACTCGCCTGCTCTAACAGGGCAGCAGGTCCGGACTGAGAATTTAAATACGCCCTGGCATTTCAGGTACACAGAGGCCCAAACAGCCCCCACCAGCCCACTAAATACTGACTTTCTATGGGACCTTATAGCAGCCCCTCTGGCATTTGCCAGAACCCACAGATTGCCAGTCCGGGCCTGCAGGGCAGACATATGACTGAAATTCTCATCTTTTCAGTACAGCCCATAATACTGCCACTGTTTATTGCTGATATGCCCGTGTGCAGAATTAAACACAAGGGTCAGCAATGGGTGAGGCTTATATAACAAGAAAAGAACATTAAAGGAACTGCCCACACACTATATAATACAGGCAGACAGCTTCCCTTGGTAAATATAAACACCAATGCAGTGTATTTAGGAATAGTCTCCCTCCCTTCCCTTCCCAAAATACTATTGGCGCACTGCTGGTTAGAGTAAATGGGGGAAGCGCCTTGTTTATCTGTGGGACATTCTACATTACATCTAAGGATTTAGGTAGAGGGTGTATTGGAGGTGCAGCTGTGGACTGTGTTTTGTGACTTAAAAAATAAAACATTTCCATTAATTAGACATTCTCTATAGAAGCTAGAGGAAGCTGTTAAAGAAATAACATATTTATTTTGATGTTAAATGGGTAGCTCATCTCTAAGTTCATAAAAAGTTTCACTTGGTTTTCATTTTTAATTTTTAGAGTTTCTGAATTACTTGCTTCATCCTTCTTTTTCCGTTTTCTGCCTCTTTCCTGCTTTTCAACAGGGATGGACAAACCCCCCCCAAAAACAATTTTAGTTATTATTACTAATGGTTTTAATTAGGCCCTCTTCTATTCATCTTTCAACTCTCAATTAATCTATTTTCTGGTTGCTCAGGTGAATTGGACTCTAGCAACCAGCTTCTGAAATTCTAAACTGGAGAACTACTGAACAAAAAAGCAAAAATATTCAATTTCCAACACCACCAGTAATGTTTATTTCCACTTTTTATAGAGCATGATAAATAGGCTAACTAAATGTCAGTTTAAATGAAATTACCCCTTTAAGTACAAAGGTAAAAAATGACCAGAAAATCCATTTGGGAGTGGTAGGTTCAGTTGCCTTTTAAGTCTCTCAAGGACTGTAGTAAGACAATCAGGTTATAGAGCAAAAGTTGATGTTTTATAAAATAAGATATCTTTTACAAGAAGAATCATGAAGTTCATAAATGAATTAACAGGGACTCTGAATAATACAATAGAGAGGAGTTCCACTGAGTTATTAGTGACAAGGTGAAAAAAGAAGTGTTATCCTGCAAAGGGCAAAGGTTACTGATTGTTTGGCTGGCAAAGTTAATGGACACAGGAAATAGCAAACAATGGAAGCTGCTCAGAAGCAGTGCCAGGCCAGGCCAACCTCAGCTCTGCAACCAAGTATGAGCGTGCAGAACCGGGGGCGCGCATGCGTAACCGTGCGCAATAGGGGACGCGCGGGCGTAACCACGCACAACCGAAGACGCAGGTGCGCAACCGCGGGCAGCCGAGCGCGGTTTTGCGCAAAGCGCTTTGACTTCAGAGAGCGCACCCACTTTTCACTGAGGTAAAACTTAACAGAGTGTTAGTGTGAGAGAGAGAGAAAGACAGAGAGAGAGTAAGTGTGAGAGAGATGGAGAGGACAGACAGACATAGTGAGAAGGGGAGACAGAGAGTCAGTGTGGGTGAGAGAGAGAGACCTAGCTAATATTGTGAGTGCTGAGGTGTAAGACTGGGATGGTAAGACAAGCCTACTTTCATGCATGCCAGGCTGTAATCAGTCATTGTATGCCAGGCCTGCCAGTGGCCATTGTGTTGTGTCAGCTGTCAAAGCCTCCCAAGTGGAAAAGTTATGAGGCTGCTTATCTAAGTGCAGATGTGTCCCTTCCCTCACTGAAGCATATACAAGCCCTTTACTTCCCATTGCCCCAAGTCACAATGTGGGAATATTCGGGCTGCTCCTACTGGAACCAGATCTGATTTATTCACAGGTGGGTACAGAACCTGTCACATCTCTAAAAAGAATGGAGGGACCTTTGCAAGCCTGGGTGGGATCTTGATCCAGGCGAGAAACTAAATGTGTGTGTGTGACACGACCTGCGCTTGAGTAAATGGGGTCTCTGCACATTGCATATGTATTGTGTATAACTCGCTGCAGGGTGGATATGTCAGGAAACTGCAGCACCTCTTCTATCATTCCTATAGTCGATCGGTTGTCTATTTGTAAGGGGCCCTCCGGTGGAATAAAAGGGCAAGTACACCAATTTTTCCAGCTTGAAGAAAAATAACTTTTATTCACACGGATCACAATGTACTCACACAGCGCACTTCAGGACATCACCAGGGACACATTCAGGGTTTACAAGAAGCCTCCAAGTTTGCCAGGATCCACGAACCCAACCAAGGTCTTTTGCACCACCTAGTCATTCAGGCAGTCCGTCACACGACCTGCGACCCTCCACCTCGCCCGACTCAGGACTTTTACTGTGTGCCACCTCCCTCCTTCAGCCAGGCCGACACCGCTTCAATGCCTCATTGACCTTTCCGGGTAGGACTTTTCCTTGACCTTCTTCTTGGGTTGTCCGCTAGACCCTGCCTAAGTACTTGGTCCCTGACTGTGGCTGAACCACGGCTTCTAAGCCTCTAATGCTCCTTGTTGGGATAACAACTACCCGTTCTCGCTTAGCTATCACTAACTAGCTCAAGTACCTAGTACTTTTACTTTTATTTCCTTAGCACTGGCTACTTCTATACTCCAGGACATCCAACTCTCAACAACACCCTGGGTGTGTCTTCCCTTTAAATACTTTCCCTCTAGCATTAACTACCCACTAGCTAAACATGTGCTTCCCCAACTTTTGTGCATGTGCCTATCACTCTTTAGCACATGAACCATTCCCAACTGTAATCTAGTGGCCACATTTAAACATTACATACAGATTTTCAAACACAATTAACTCACATACACATTTAACATTTCACATTCATACAACTTACATAACTCACATACAATTTTACATACAACATTCGAACACCCTCTTACATATTTACTTGCCATTTATTTATAATAATTGCACATTTCTTTTCCACTTACCTTCTCCGTCCAATGATATAATTATCTATATTTGTAAAATACCCATATGGAGTTAAATCTATTTTAAAATATCTATATATATCGGTAATATATATATATATAATGTATATGTAGATATCATATGACTTTTGTATAGGACATTCTGTGGATTTCCCCTGTATGTATCTCTCCTCTGTATGATATTAAATATATATTAAAATGTATATAAATACGTCTATTTACTCACATAATAACGTATTCTTGGACATGAATGTTTGTCTGTCTGTGCTATCTATTATCTGCAATGTATTTATGCGTATGGATCAGTCTACATTTTAGAGTAATAGTGGCTTTTTGGACCAACAAACAAATGGTACAGCATTTATTTCAATCTATTTTGCAGTCGCTGAATAATCAGAAGGGCAGAGTTACCTACACTGGGAAAGTAAGCGGAGCAGCTCGGTGACTGCTCATGGGGTTCTATTGTAAAGCTCCCTCTCTCTGCAACCTGACAAACTGTTGTCAATCGCATCATTTCTCTCCCCCAGACGCAGAAAGGGTTCTATGTGCATTAATAAGATTCCATTTGGACTGCAGGATTTAGTAAGTTTCCAGATGGGGTAAAAATTTGTTGTGGCTGTTATTTTATTTTGTACTTACAGCAGAGTTGTGTACTTTCTGCACTCCAGCAACCCTTGTACGAATGTGTAGTGTCATGCACCAAACACAAAGCTACTAAAACGCCCTTATTAAAGCTATAACCCATTACACACTCGGATAGCGCATATTTAATGCACATAACTAGCGACCAGCGCACTGCATAACTGCTCTGTCAATAACGACCAGTATACTACATGCAGTGATGTACACATTATAGTTCTTAATATCACCGAATTCGTAGCAGTGCCAATACAGTCAAACGAAGACTGTATCCTGTAGACTAGATATCTTGTGCACTATAGGCGTTATTACTGGATTCATATTTACAAATAATAATACATTTTATTAAGGGAATGGTGTTTTAGTTTTATTCTGCAACGAATTTAATCTTGCACATTTTTTTCTTTTACTAAAAAAAAATCGAATTTGACCACAAATTCTTTTTTTTTTTCAATTTTGGATGGAAATGTATAAATGGGGTATATATGTCACCATAATAGTATAGAGAATGAGTAAGGATCTTAAGACTCAGTATAATATCGCATCTTCTACAAAGGAGACGTCCTTTTAATAATACAAAGAGTTCGATATTGATAAGAAGCTGTAATTATTATTATTATTATTATTATTATTATTATTATTATTATTATTATTATAGAGGGGTATGCTTTTGTGATTTATGACTATGAAGATTTTCATTCATTCCGGTCATGGTATATCTAATACAAGTAATTCAAAAATAAACAACTGGACTTGCTGAGTAATTATCGAATTCATTATTTTTGTGATTTAGTATTCCTGCTGGATTCTGACACATTTAATGCGACTTTATATTAGAAAAATTTACCTGCAAAATGGCTAAACATTCCCAACGTTATGATATTAACACGTTATTACTGCACCAATTGTTCAATAAAACTTCTCAATGAAACATTTTGGAAGAGTTTAAATATTTTCGATGGTATTTTGCCTTTTTTCTTTTCCGGGGAACAATGGACCAATCTGCACATGGATATATATTTATTAGCTGCCTACTAGAAAAGAAGTCGGAGGAATATTTAGCAAAGCTAATGCCAAAGGCTGTTAAATTCGATTGGTGACAATTCTGAGATTATATGGGGGGCTGCAGTATTATGTATAGTAGTAAATTGTCACTGTAGAGTAAATGCAAAGAGAAAATATACCTACAGAATATTTCAGACAATATATCGGGCAATGTCAGTTTTCAAACTGGCCACTAGATGGCGCCTGGAATAATACATTGCAATCAGTGGAATGAAAAGATAAGTGTTTGTTTTTCTCCCTAATGTTTTTTTTTTTTTTTTACCCCAGCGAGATCCTTTCACTAGAATCAAA
Organism: Xenopus petersii; assembly: GCA_038501925.1. NCBI lineage: Eukaryota > Metazoa > Chordata > Amphibia > Anura > Pipidae > Xenopus > Xenopus petersii. The sequence goes on from CM076677.1 coordinate 91,190,335, forward strand.
TAGAAATTGAAAAAAAAAATGTGCTTTTTTTAAATGACGAAAAAATGTGACTAAATGTGTATACACTGAAAAACTGCCAATGTCCCTTTTCTAGATATAATGCTTTGTAAAAAAAAAAAAAAAAATCAAACATTTTTGTCGACAGTTTCCCAATATTATTTGCTCTCCTCTATTTTTGTGTTAACATTTGTGTATAAAGAAAACGGCTTCAGAAAAGGAAGGCATAGAGTTTCGTTTTAATTCGCATTTGGACAATGCAGGATTGGGTGTAAAAAGCGTCGTATTGCTCATCACTATTATTATTAGCAATAAAAATACTGTAATACCGAGCAGCACATCGAATTGTATCCTATTGGTATTCATTCGTTGGTTTGGTGTTTCTGTTTGATCACTTATACCACTATTATATTTAAAAGTAGCAGCAGTCATATTTCCATACATAACCCTGATCAATTTAGCAGTAGAGAAAACAATCTCCTGGTGTAGGGTATGTAGCGAATCCAAGGCCATGATCAGTTTTCACAGAGACAATATGTGTAGGAAGGACTTACTGTAATATCCAGTTCAGATTGGGATGCAGAAGAAATACCAGTTATTTGCCATAAACAGATAATAAGGGCTACAAGCGTTTTGTTTAACCCTTTCCAGGCTGAACATCTGCACAGAAATTGGACTCTCATTATTAACTTGACACTTGATAGTAAAATAACAAGAGCCCAAGTGCAGGGGTCAAGGGCTGGTCCATTATTCTCCTTTTATTTCCCTGCCCTGTGCCCTGTACGCATCATAAAAGGGTCGCTTGAGGGTCTCTGGTGGGTTCCCCATTCTATCAGTGGGGATGTCACAATGCCCAATGTCCATATCTGTGTGAATGTGGAGCTCATTTGCACATATTACAGAATTTACATGAGTCAATAGGCAACAAAAGAAAGGAAAAAAATATATAAGATGTAGCAGGATTTTATTCATCAGATGAAGGGTCTGTAATTGTTTCGAAAAAAAAGGTCCAAACAGAGGGGAATGTACTTTTTCTTATTTATAGTAACCTGGTGTTGGGAGAATTTCCAGGTGAATGATGTTCAGTTCTATGGGGTTCTTATTGTGCCCTAAGCACACCCCAGATTCCGGCCATAACAATTGACATTTTATTTGTCGTATTTGATTATATATCTGCAAACTGATGTAGTTGGTTGCTAGGTTAACTGGTTCCTTCCCCTGGTTGGCAGCCCTGCCCAATATCAATAAATAACTAAACAGAAATAATGCAGCTGCTATTGGAAGGTAAAATCTGACCGATCTGTCAATACACAAGAGGTAGAACAGTAGTGATACAACAATATACAAGTATAGCAGATAGAACAGGGCAACACTGGGTAACTGAGTATAACCCATGACGAGCCATATAGAAATATAGATATATATATATATAGATAAATAAATCTATAATAAATAATAAACCAACAAAAATAATATAAAAATGACTGCGGTTTTCTTTTCCTAATCGGTGAATGTGTAAAGAACTTACCTGCAGAACCAAGAGGCTGCACAAGTACCTACCGTGGGTATAAGGCACCGCCAACACTAAATCTGCACTAGGCACTTACTGCAATAAAAGGGGTGTGTGTGAACGCAGGGGTATGTTATATCAAATTGCACATCTAGTATCCCTCTATAAATTGGCTATAGTTGCTTCACACCCCATCTCTCCTTTCACCTTTCATTTGCCAGGGTCCCATAAGACTTTTCTTTGGGGGGTAAAACCACCTCCATCTGTTGGTGCAGGGATAAAAAGTATTACAAAAAATCTCCTGCATTAACCCTCTGGGCAGGGGTAGTAGTTTGTGTGCAAATGATGTCCCGGTAGTGCTCCAGATTACAGTTGAGGACAGAGGTGGGGTTCTATTTAGTGTAGATCTGGGTTCTAGCTGCTAATTGGACCCCTAAATTCAGACAAGGAGTGTGCAGAGATTTTAGGAGCAGGAGCTGCAGGCAGAGTAAAAGGCTTTTATAGGTGACGTATAAACTACGTGGGCAGTTTTTTACCCAAATGCCACATCTTATAGGCTTTTCCTACTGAAATGACATCTGCTTGCAGATTTCATCCCCCCTTCATTCTCCAAAGCAGTCTCTCTTGGTCTGGAGACGTCCCCATAGCTCCAGAGAGCTTTACAGAAAAGCCATAGACTGGCAGCCAAAAGTGGAGGGGGCTGCAGATGGGGGGCGGTGGGGGTCGACAGATTCTCCAAAACTTTCCCTTTTCGGGATTTGGTATACTGGAGGGAAGACTGTGGCACTGGAGTTGGACCCTCTCAAAGTAAGTAATTTTTTTTTTTTTTACCTCTTTATGCATAAAAATGACAAATGTATCATTTCTGTATTTATTTATACGTCGACTGTGTACAGTCCTGGTCTTGGATGTGACATTTAATATATACATGTAATATATACACCCAGTAGCATCTGCCTGGAAACTGGGAGTCAACACGCAGGCGCGGGCAGGTAGATATCTGAATAAATACTCAGACCTTCTGTACATAGAATTGTCGATTTAAGAGTCGATTTTAAAAGATGGCAAAATCTGGTGTATATATTTTTTTTAAACTATAAATTGTACACTTTTTTTAAAAAAAAACTATAAATGGTATCTATAAGCGAAGCATAGGCAGAAAATAGGTGTCTTCCTTTTGCAGCTTGTCTACACACCCAGTGATTGTGTTTGTATTATAAGCTCCTTTGAACTCCATAGTTAGCGAATAAATGGAGCTGGGCTCGTAGGCTTGGTGCTGTGTGTCAGTCCATTCAGGCTTGGCTTGGCAATAAGCTCTCTCCATAGGAACACAATAGGGCCCCAGTGTGACTGCAACAAAGAATGTACAAGTAGTTAAATTGCAGGACACGTCTACTGCCTGGGTGCTTGAGTCCCATACAAAAAAAAGGCACGGGAGAAAGGAGAGCAGTTTTCTTTGGGCTGGTGAGAAAATACTTAGGCTAAAAGTCTGCTTGGCGTCTTTATTTCACTGGCAATGGAGCAGATATAATTCAATAGGAAACTCGGAGATTTTTTAATGAAAGGATGGCCAGACTGGCTGCAAAGTGAGGCTCTTGTGAATCAATTAATTATTAGGACAAATAAACTTTGAAGTGGGACCATTTTATAAAAAAAAATAAAATACATATATACACATTTTCCCAATTATGTAAATAGAAAAAATGGAGTATATTTTTTTCTATATAAATATATATATTTTTTTATTTTTATTTTTTTTTTTATAACGTTTATATAGTTTACATTTTTTTCTCAGTTATAAATGTTCGAGAGGAACAGAATGCATTGTAATTTTTCTTTGTACTGTGTATTTTCCGGTTTAGCATTGTACAGTCGTCTATTTCTAAAATGGCCAATTTGCACTTTACAGATACACCAGCGTGCACATAAAAATGTGTGTGTGTGATATATATATATATATACTATCTATACGTACGGACACACGCGAATACACAGATATACACACACCCACACTCTCTCTCTTACTCACACACCTATGTCTATAAATAGATATAATTGCAGAGTGGCGGCTTTGCAGTAAATTCCTTTTAATATACAAGCGAATCAGTGCTATTTCGGTGACAAAGCTGCAGATATATGTATGCCATTGTTGCATTGAGCAGCTACATAAATACAATTATTATATACAATGTATTTACTAGAATCAATGAAAAATAAATACGCTATTATATGAAAGGTTGAATGTTTACATATAAAATAGATATATTTTTAACAAGTGATGAATAGATGATAGATTAGATAAAGATAGATAGAGAGAGAGAGAGGGAGAGAGAGAGAAACTAGATAGATGATAGATAGATTGCCATAGCTGCTAATGAGAGATTGATGCTAGATATATACATAGACAGATGAGATATAAACCATATATAGAACAGAAAACTAGGCAGATATGATATCCAGTTGAATGAATAGTCAGTTTAAAGGCAAACTCCACAACTAGAGAGACAGATATGGAGACTGACAGTCAGGCAAAGAGAGACAAGAGCTGTCAGCCTATCAGACTGTCCCAGGGCTCGGCCCTTTGTTCGGCACAGAGCCTGGTGGTACTGATGGGGTCAGGCCCAGGGGATGAGGGAACATACTGGCCAGTGCTGGAGATAGACACAAGGGAGATTCCCGCAGTGCTGTTGCTAGGGCCGGACCTGGGAGTGTTAATGGGATTGTCCCTGACCTTGCCCTGCTGTGTGTCTGGGTGCAGCAGTTTGATTGATCGCACTAGCCAGTGACAAGTTCACTAGCCCGTAGCTCCCCTGGTGCTCGTGCCGGCCTGTAGCGCCTGACAAGCGGCTTGAGCGCCCGGGCTGCCCTCAGCAGATCAGCCTCGGCGCAGGGGGATTCCTTTCTTTGGGGAACAATCATCAAAGAAACTTCCAAATTGCTCTGCATCCCTTTAGCCGGATCCCCCGCGGCACGGCCCTTCTATAGCCCTAATGGTATAATGGGATCATTCAGAGGTGCCGTAGCCCATTGCAGAGCTAAGAGGATAGCGCTAAGTCTGTCTGCCCCTCACTTTCAGCATTTGGAGAGCGGCGCGTACAGTTGAATGGGATGAAGCGAGGGAAGGGATAATAACAGACACAATACAACAACACGTTCCAGCCTGGGCCCAGGGTGCATTGTGTAGGTACATGGGCTCGGGGCTACTTCTGCCATTCTCTGCTCATTGACATTCACACAGACGAATATAACCAGCACTGGCCATTTCTCTCTGTTAGTAATATGTTGTGTGTAATGTGATTGGCATCTCCATGTGCGCTAAAGAGCCAAGAAATACCGTCAGATCATGTCACTGCCTTCAACCCTGAGCTGACAGTTGGACGTGGGTAACGTTGGCGAGTCTATCCCATAGGCTGGGGCAGGGGTGGGCAGAAGGGGCACTTGCCTTGGGCGCAAAGCTTGGGGGGCACCAGGCAAGTACCTCAAATGCAGCCTACCCCTAGTCCGGCAAGTGTTGCCTCAGTGACAAGTGGGTGCGCTCTCTGAAGTCAAAGTCCTCGGTTGCGCACGGTTACGCACGCGCTTCCCTGGTTGCGCACGGTTACGCATGCGCGTCCCCGGCTGCGCACGGTTACGCACGCGCGTCCCCGCTTGCGCATTGTTACGCACGCGCGTCCCCGGTTGCGCACGGTTACGCACGTGTGTCCTCGGTTGCACACGCGTCCCCGGTTGCGCATTACTGCGGTTGCCTATAGGGCCCGGCTGTCCTGGTCTGGGGGCACGTACAAGTCTTGGAGTGCGGATATGCCAGTGTAAGTGTGATCTCCAAACATGTCACACTCTCTGTCACACGGATGGGGGGGGTGGGAGAGGAAATACCACGTGGCTGTTAAAGGCTAAAAAGTGCAGCGCACGCCTCCTGGAGAATGCAGCATTGTGATGATTTAATTGAGATTCCTTCAGATCGTTAATTAAAGACTAAAGGCAAGTGCAGAAAACGAGGGTAGCCCGCATCCTCCCTCCATCCTCTCTGTTTCTCCACCCCTTCTCTCCTTGCCCCGCCCACGATGCTTCCCTCCACCTCTGCTCGGCTCATGGTTGGAGGGCGGGAGCTGCTGCTGCGGTGACGTCACTGCGGTCTGAGCTCCAACTGGCAGCTCCGGGGATAGAGTCAGAAGCTGAGAGGGCTAGCGGATCAGCCAGGTGTCATGCTTGGGAGCTGCAGCTCACTGTGCAACTGGAAGCCATAAATGGGGACCCCTGCGTGTCCGGAGAAGTCCTCCTATCATCAGATTTCACCGCTGCATCTCGCCTGCTGCTCCTTCTGCCTCCCGGATCTGGAGATGCCCGTTGCGTGTAAGTGTCCGCTCTTTGTGGGATCCAGCAGTGCCTGAGCCTGTACCAGTGACAGAGAGAGATCATGCCCCCCCCCATAGCAACAATGGCACCTTCTTGTTCTAGCTATAGGCCAGGGCTAGCGCAGCCGGAACTTGCCTGTCAACAGCACGTTTGCCACATGCGGAAGGATTATTGTTGCTGGATTTACAGTCTGATCATCATATCACTGGAACGTGATGGAATCTGCTCTCTGTCGCCAACTGGCCCGTGTGGAGCTTGCCAAGGCCAATGCCCCCCACACCCACACCCGTGCTCCTGTCCGTCTCTTCCACATAAATCTCTACCTGAAGTTCAGTGTGGGCATGAGGCCTCCCCATTGCAGCAACTGCCCACTGTATTGTGAGTAGAGCGCAACTCAGGCTTGTACCATCACCAACGGGTGGGGGGAATTAGCACTGGGATCCACTTATTCTGTCTGGGATTGGCACTGAGTAATTAACACACAGCGTGTACTCATTTCCATATTCTGATGGCACTGAAAACTGCTTTACTGTATGTTACTTAGTATACAACTTGCACTATACTCCTTCATAACAATAGCATTATTATTCTTTTTAACCTTCTTTGCTTTTTTTTTGCCAGGACGAATACGATTTATCAGCATTATTACTAATAAGATATTTAATAGGGCAATCATTGATAATATTAACAGCATCATCTATTCACTAGGGCACATTAAGAGCTATTATCTTAATTATCATAATGAATCCATTTTTATTTCACAATTAATTCTATTCGCATAAAATCATAAAATGTAATATCTTCAGTATCGGGGTGACACTTACCCAAGTGCCACTTAAATAGCAAGGTTCACATTTGTAACAAGTAAAAGAGACTGCACATGTGATGTCTGCTCGTGCCTGGCTATGCAGCCTGCCAGACACACATTTTATTTTATATTTAAGGGCAATAACAGCAGATATGCAATATATTAGGACTTTATTTATCAAGGCAAAGCTGGAGCAATTATAAGGGAAAAGTATTTTTATTTCATTATCACCCTACTGTGATTCTGTTATTTGATAAATATGGAACACCAATTTTAGCAGCCAAACGTCTCAGACTTATTTATATTTACCATAATCCAAAAGCAGGGCGATCTACTGTCACTATAGGTGTATCCTGTGTTTTTGACTAGCGTTTTAAAGTTTAGAGAACGAGCCTTGCAATATTAATATTAAAAGAAAGAGAGTAACCCAGTTCTGAAATAGATAGAATGATTTGGCCTAGGGGGTCACATTGCAGTAAGAAGTGGGAAGATATAAAGTACACGTGATTGTATCCATTTTTGTTGCTGCACCGTTGCTCATTGTATTTCCAAGGAATTGCCTGTACTACACAAGTACATAACTATTACCTGCTGGCTGACAACACACTAGGCCTCTCTGCCATTTAAGTCGGAATGAGTGATTCCTTCAGCACCCTTACATATTTATAACATGTTTGGGCGAGGATTCGATATGAATCCCTTGTCTTTAGTGCAAGAGAGATTTCCATGTTTTTCCCATTGACTTCTCAGCAGGTCCTCATTGAAGGAGGACAGAAAAGTGACCCCACCAGGTCAAATCTTATAGTGGAAGCAGGGTCCCTGCTAGTTTATTTCTAATGAGAGGCAGAAGGGATATGTGCATATTAGCCCCTAGCTAGTCTGAGATTAGGTCTATCCTTATTGAACAAGAATAGGAGTTAGGTCCTAACGGATCTCTAAGTGCCCAGCAGAATGAACCTAATACTGCCAGTTTTCAGGCTCAGCGTACAGATGTTCCCAACGCATTGGTATCCAATAATACTGGTACCAATATATAATATTGAGATTATCCAGTTTTTTTACCACCATTGTTTTTCTCTACCATGTTTTCAAATTTTTTGTTGAATGCAGAATGCTTTCAGTTGGCAATTTAATAGTACTGGAACTGGCTGGAACTAGGGGTAGGCAGAAGAAGCACGTGCCTAGGGCGCAAAGCTTGGGGCGCCAGACAAGTACCTCACATGCAGCCTACCCCAAGTCCGGCGCACGTGCGTCCCCGGTTGCGCGCGGTTACCCACGCGCGTCCCCGGTTGCGCACGGTTACCCACGCGCGTTCTTGGTTGCGCACTGCTGCGGCGGGGGCCAAAGTGGCCGGCCAGTTTGCCTACGGCACCCGGCTGGCCTGTTACTGGAATGCACCATGACAAAAATTTGGCAGGAACATAATTTGTAAGTCAGGCACTTGAGACCAAAAATAAATGAGGTTACTACGGGTTGGTTAAAAATAGTTTGACCCAATTAAAATATTGTGACGTCGCGCCGTGGAGGAAGAATGAGGCTTCCCAATCGCTATTAGGCGAGGTTGTGTTACTCTCAGCTCCGGCTTCAGCGCTGATTAGAAAAACAAAGTGCAAACAGGATGATTATAGATTCATTTTAGCCAGGGAAGTGGAGCATTTCTTTGCCCGTGCGCTGGGCTTGAATATACAATTTTAGTATTGTTTTCTGGAAAATTTGAAAGGGAACTTAAGAACTAAATACTAGGTGCACAAACAACTGCACACATCCGATTTGAACGTGCCCTCATTACTATGCTGTGTGCAAAGCAATAAATAGTGATACACAACCACACGCATTGATCCTATAGACTACTGCTCGGTAGCAAGTGCAGGGCTGCGGCGTTCTGCGATCAACTCGCTGGATGTAGGCCTTTCACTGTAACATATCGTGTTCACTTAGATCTCATGTACTTAGGTAGTCTCTGGCCACATACTGGCATGGCTTACACTATCCTCCGGTACTGGAGTGCAAAGGGAGAGCGCATTCCTAGCGCTGAACGCCACATTTCAGGACCTTGGTCAGCTCCACTGTATCTCCAGTGTATGTCTATGGAGCAGTGGCTGGGCGGAAAGCCTGACACTAAGGCACATTTAGCGGCCCAGTCTGCGTTATGGAGACTGTCAGAGATTTATCTGGGTAGTATTATTTAAACAGATTTCTACTAATTTTGCCTGTAGCCGGAATAGTTGGATATCCAGTTTGTTCTCAGAGAGACAAACATGTCGATCAGGAATTACGGCGAAACAAGCAGTGTTGTTATACTGGTGCTTATAAAAAACTTATATTATATACTGGGGATCTATATCTGTCATGCTGCATTGTACCGTGGTTCCCTGACACTCTTTAACTCCGTACTCTTGGCCGAATTGAAAAGGAACTCAATCCTGATTGGTCTTTCTTTTTCTTTCCTTTCTGAGACATTCATTAATGAGCCCCTTTATGTATGGGGCATGCTGCTCTAGTCTCCTGATGCCTTTAAAGTTCTTTCTTTCTTTCTTTCTTTCTTTCTTTCTTTCTTTCTTTCTTTCTTTCTTTCTTTCTTTCTTTCTTTCTTTCTTTCTTTCTTTCTTTCTTTCTGTTTAATACTGTTTAAAATGCACTCTCTCTCCCTTTCTCTGGACTCTGTAAGCAACTCCCTCATTTTCTCGAACTGACTCCTCCTCCATTGCCCCTACTTTCACTCTTGTTCAATCCCCTCTTCTCTTTCTCCTAATCCCTATTTCTTCTCTATCACCATTCACACAAACAAACCCCTCTTCTTTCTCTCACTCAATCCACAACTCTCATTCACTAAATTCCTCTCTTCTGTCTCTCTCACAGAATTAAATGACCCCCTACTTTCTCTCTTTCTTTCAAGCCTATTCTCTTCTTTCTGACTCACTCAATGGGAGAAACCCTTCTTTCCTCTCTAACTAAAAAATTACCTCCCCTCTTTCTTCAACCTCCTTCTTCTCTCTATCTCTATCAACGCCCCGTTCCTCTCTTCCCCCCAAATCGCCCTTTTGCTCTCTCTGACGCTCAATTCCTTTTACAGTCACCTCTCTCTCTCTCTCTCTCTCTCTCTCTCTCTCCCCTTCACACCCACAATCACCCACTCTCTGTTCTGCACATTTTAGGATTCAATTTTCATACAGGAATAATATTGGCCAACACCCTAATACTTATATTTAACACACGCTACAAATGGTGAGAAAAAAATAAATTTCATTTGAAAATATTGCACACAGTGATAATAATAATAATTCTCGATAAAATACATTATTTATGTTATTTAGCATGTCGTTTAATGATGGGAGGGGGAGGTCTCTGTCCACAAAACAGTAAAGCAATATAACATTTCCATTATCCCACGTGATTAACAGACGACTCCTTTAAAGCAAAACATCTTGTTTTTGTACTTTTGTTTAAAACTGTCAATAAAAAACAATTAAAGTGCATGCAATTTGTTCACAAAAAGGTAGATATATAGAGGTTTTAAGGAGACCTCTGCGTTTTAAATGGACTTTTCATGAATGATTTTTGATTCCAAGCAATCCTGTCTTGTTAGTTAATATCCAAATGATATATAGCTATTGTTATATCTTTGTTTCATTTGCACATCTTCATTTTTCATTTCAGTCCAATATATTCCTGAAATATATTTCGGTAATATTCGATTTCTTTTTTAAGCTATATTCGTATATCTAAAAACACTAGGAGATTTTTTTCCATGTTAATCAGTTACTGTATAACGTCAACCGTCCACTACCTTCTGTGTACCTTTAGAAATATGTTCATAATTTAAAATAACTTCCCTAGATATCATCATTATAAATAATTATGGAGGTTTCTTTAATGTTTGGTGTGATAACCTCCTTCAGGCCTAACACTTTTTCTCTAGCTGCCCAGTTAGTCCAATGCTTTTATTTCTTGTCTCTGTGACAGCAAATTATATCTCAATGAAAGTTACATTTTCATAATCTATATACGTAATTCCTACAGTTTTTATTTTTCCATTTCTTTTCATTTTTTCTGCCCATCTTGTGCAGAAGGAATATTCCGTTTTTATTGGGCTTTATTGTGATTTTTTCCCATATAGTTTATATTTCAGAGTTGTATTGCAGTATATCCATTTAATTGTTAATATTCTTACATTTTCATACTACATACTGCCTTTAATTGAATGCAATGAGATGTGCCTTGATTTTGGATTCATTATCGGTTGCTAAATTACACATTTGCAATTACTTGGTACGTTAATATCTGTTTTTGAGCTTCTAATTGAGGCAAAAAGAGGTTCCACTGATTTCTTGCGTTTGTAAATGCTTTTTCTTGTACGTCACTGCCGCTGTGTAATATATTTAGCCTTTATGTAATCATTTGCTTTTTTAAAAGAACATAAACATTTTTTCAAATAAAAAGTCATAAAGGAAAAGCAAAGAAAATGAGTGCGAAGTAATATTTAAATATTATATAACATTTGTTGTTGCGCAACATTATTGCGTCATAATTAAAATGCGTTAATCTGCTACTGAAAGCCATACATCAAATTTGCTAAATTATAATCTGCATTGCCTCTTATTCACTTTGGTTTACATGTGTGTTTTTTTATAGTGTATTAACATATTATTGAGAACTGGCTAACTATATATTGTAACTGCCCCTCTCTTGGTAAACGACTCTTGTCGCATAATTAGTAAATCGCTGTGATTCAGCAAAAGGACACTTACATATTGTCAGTATCATTAGATGGGCCATTTAGGCAAAAGAGGGAAGCTGCTGGAGTTTAAATGCCGGTGCGCTCATTGGCTGCCTCTGTAGTGACGTCACATTCTCATAGGTCATATTAACTTAAGAAAGAGAGGTTGGTAAAATTGACAGAGTTCGCAGTCTATATTATAAATCTTACCATGTGTCTTTGCCCTCGGGAAAACATGGTAATGGATAGTAAGTCAATGCATATAGATAATACATGACCTCATAGTACCATCACTTGGACTGCTATTATTGTACTTATCTGTATTGTTTTTTTTTTTTACTAGATTTTTTGGTGACAGATGGAAGATTTGTGAGGATCCTGAAGGCCAGGATGGGGAGTTTGTTTCTATCTTTGGTTATCTAGCTGTATGAGTGTCAATAAGCCGTCATAAAGCTAGATAACCGAAAGTAGGAATCACTTCCAAGGCGTCACCTTTGGTACATCCATGGAGGGAGAAGACCAGTCTAACACCCCAGTGTCCGTCAGCTCCGCCTCTGACTTTCATTCCAGGTAACATCTGTTGCTTTCGCCTTCTACTTGTCATACTCTGAGTAAATGTATTGGCAGACGTAAAGGAGCTCCAACTGCCGCATTCTGCGTTATATGCAGGTCTCAGGGAGACCTCAGCTTTAATGGGTGTTTTAAAGGGACACAGGCATATTTGCAATTTCAGTTCTGTGGGGGCTAGAGATGAGCAGGAGACATGGCAGGTTGGGTTAACAGTGAAAGGGCGTCGGTATTAACACATTTAAAATGTTTTTGTGCGCTAAGACCCAAACCAAGCACCAAATGGACTGCTAGAGCCAACTTGCCAAACCTAGTGCCAGCTGGTTGATTGCCACCGGCCCCACTGTAATTACTGTATATGCCAAACATCTAAGTGACCCTGAGCCCCAGAACCCCCAAATAACTGAATATTCCAACTGCAATCCTGTTAACCATCCTTTGTTGACTGTAGGCACCCGCCCCCAAGAAAGTTTCGCTCAAATGCCCACGTGCAGCAACTCAGCGTCCCCTAAAGGGAAAGTTGTGGTTAGGGTCATCACTACGCTTTGGCGTTTACCTTCATATCATATACCACTGAATGGAAAGGGAAAGTGATATGGGCGACTAAACAGACATCATTTTACAAGAACTGAGGAGTTATTAGCAGTGCCGGGCCAGCCGGACGCTGTAAACAACCCAGTCGGCCACTTCGGCCCCGGCCGCAGCAGTGCGCAACCAAATACGCGCGTAATCGTGCGCAACCGAGTACGCGCGTGCGTAATCGTGCGTAACCGTGCGCAACCGAGGACGCACATGTGGAACTGCGCGCAAAGCGCACCCACTTTTCAGTGCAGTAACAATTGCAGTACTAGGGGTAGGCTACATGTGAGGTACTTGCCTGGCGCCCCAAAGTGTTGCGTCCTAAGCACGTGCCTCTATCTTCTGCCTACCCCTAGTTCTAGCCCTAGTTATTAGAAAAGAATATGTAAGCATTTTTTTAAAATTAATTGTGTGGCACCTGAGCCCTAGATGCTTCCCCATGCAGTCTTTCCCCAACAGCTCTTTCTTCGGTTTCACAGGTGTGGAGCTGGGGCATATTATTTGTATACAATACTTTTTACTGGCACACAATGGAAAATACTACAATTAGAAATGTGAATTCTGTTTCCATAACAACCAGTGACACCCTGCTCCGCTACTTCTTTCTCCCATACTTATCTGCCATTTCTAGCTAAGCATCGCAATCACATACACAATTGCATTTACAAAGACAGAACATTCCCATCAAATACATATATATGTATTGGCATAACTTGATGTTACTGGGCCCACAGCAAATTCATTTTAAGGACCCCAACATAACCAGAGGTTATCCTTTTTTACCAATATATTTTTAAATTGATCAATTATGTTTAAATTGCTCATTATTTAGGGCCTCATGGGGCCCCTATATCTCCTGGGCCCCAGGGTCTGTTGCAGGGTCTGTTTCCTCTGTAGTTAAGCTATACACATATCCCTATATGAACACATATATATACACTCCCGCATAGACAAAAACACGTGCAAATACACAAACATACACACAAAGATAGCTCCACCCACACATAGGGCTGCCTACAATGGCTAGTTGTTGAAATTTATGAGCCAAATTAACTTCCGTAGCAGGTCTGATCTCATTGTAGTGGCCAGTGTTGTATGGGGATTTATGGAAGGGGATTGTGAGGGCAATGTGCTTCAGCACTGGGTGCTGGATATAGAGATGTCGTGTTTTCCATAATCTTAGTTGTTTTTAAGGGTTGCTTGAAGTGGGGTCACCTAATTCACTTCCAGGCTGAGTTCAGCAATTGAAACTTTGGAAATGAAAAAGAGTACAACTTCTTCAATGCTGGGACCTTGGGCCAGGCTAATTGGTTTTCATTCAAGGGGACAGTGGCTTTTGTGAAAGGCCCAAACAATTTTTTTTCCCACGCCATGTCCAGCACTTGAATAAAAAAAAATTAGAGTGTTTCTTTGAAAAAGAAAATGAATTACCAACAGTGCACCATAATGTTAGCAAGAATTAAAAAAACACAAAAAAAAATTGAGTACATACTGTATATGAGGAAAAGCTAGGACCTTACTTAAGTTTGTCTATCATCTATCTATTTATCTATATCTATCTATCATCTATCTATTTATCTATATCTATCTATCATCTATCTATCTATCTATCTATTATCTATTTAATACATTTTTCTCACCTTGCCTTCTTTTAACAGTCATGCAGACAGATGAGCTAGAACATTATGCCTCCTTTTCCTGTTCTCACATGTATTATTGAATCTGTGACAAGTTATTAATGAAGATTGTGATTCTAAGTGATAATTAATGCTTGGTTATGCATAAAAAATGTGTGTGCTATTCAGTCCAGTATTGCAAATGCTAAAATATATTCAAGGCATTTGAAAAAAATAAATGAAAAGCATATACAATATTCTAATCAGTGACACACCGGTAAATATTGGACATATATTGAGAGAAACAAAACCAGAATCACATAAGCATATTCAATATATATAAATCATGCTTTATAGTTGGGAAGTCTAACGTCTGGCCCTTTTGCTGTTATTGAATTCTACTCTTGTCACTCATCAAAGGTTTGAAGGCCCAAGGTAATACTGATACTGAGACTAATTTATCTAAACCATAGAAAACCATAGAAAACTTACTTCATGCTCAGATAAGCTTTACATTTCAACACTGGGAGCTCCTAAATTATTTTTGTGTCATCCCGATGGCATTTCTGATAACAAATTCATTATGTATTGATGTGTTTGGGGCAGTTAATAGAAAATGTCTGGGTTTGTAGGGTTCAGAATATTCCAGATTTATTTTCTGGTGCTTTGACATGACAAATGCAGTCACTTTAGCACTGTAGCATTGCTTTGCCTGACTGCCCTGCATCCTGCTTCCTCTAGCTGGCGCTCAAACTTCCTGCAACTGCCTGTTGGCCACATACCCAGTACAATATGCAGTTGGCACCATGATCATTCTCACTGAGAGAAGAATATGCGTTAGGTAATGAATTAAATGAAATTTGTTTGCATCATGCATGCCTATGCAAATGTATGGCTTGTATTTATTGGGAAGTTTTTAATTATATGAGAAGCTATATGAGAAACATTTTTTCCTTTCAAAAGTATTACATTTTTTTCAAAAGGTATAGTAAATTGATTATACCCATAGGATAGTGTGATAATGTGCCCCCCTGTCTGCTAACCAGCTCCACTGACTTCTACATACTGTATGCCATTAGGGATGTAGCGAACTGTTCGCCGGCGAACTAGTTCGCGCGAACTTCGACTGTTCGCGTCCGCCGCAAGTTCGCGAACGTCGCGCGACGTTCGCCAATAGGCGTTCGCGTCAAAATCGTTCAACCATTCGATCGCTAAAATCGAACGATTTTCGTTCGAATCGAACGATCGAAGCCATTGGATTGAATGAAATCATTCGATCCAATGGCTTCGATCGTTCGATTCGAACGAAAATCGTTCGATCGAACGATTAAAATCCTTCGATCGTTCGAATCGAACGATTTTCGGATGTTCGAAGTTCGCGAACTGTTCGCGAACTGTTCGCATTTTTTGACGGTGTTCGCGAACGGCGTTCGCGAACACATACACGGCAGTTCGCTACATCCCTATATGCCATCATCATTTTATAAATCTGGCTCAGAGTTATGTTGTATATTGGATAATGAGCACATTACATGATATTAGACTAAATAAGAACATTTTCTTTTGTGCTGGATTATCTTCATTCTTCTTTTCAGTTCTTAAATTCATCAAGACTTCAAGAGCAATGTGGGGTTTCCCTAAAAACAGAGGAAATTTTAATTAGGGGTTCATTGAATCCACTATTTTGGATACGGCCGAACCCCGAATCCTTCGCGAAAGATTTGCCGAATACTGAACCAGATCCGAATCCTAATTCGCATATGCAAATTAGGGGTGGGAAGGGAAAAACATTTTTTACTATCTTGTTCTATGACAAAAAAATCACGAGACTACCCTCCCTGCCCCTAATTTGCATATGTAAATTAGGATTCAGATTCAGTTCTACCGAATCCAAATGCTGCTGAAAAAGGCTGAATCCTGGATTCAGTGCATCCCTAATTTTTATAATTATCCTGTTTAATTCTGCCAGTATTACAATAATATCTCTTTCTTCCACTAAATGTTTTATTTTCTTCCCCAAAGGAAAAATGCCCTGGTGATAAAAACCTTAAAAAAAGGGTAAGATACAATTCCAAGCATACTATAAATATTATTTAATAATGGTAATGCAATATGAGCTATGTCTACTACCCTGCATATATGCATTTTAGAGTAGCGCCTTACTGATAGAAATCAGGTGGTAGCATTTACTCGTCACCTTTCTATGGGTTTGTAGACCTCCTGCATATTATGCAACTTTTATTACTTTACCCTATAGGGACTGCATTACGAACATAAGTGCTAAATTGCACAAGCACAGTTGCAATTTAGCACTTATCGAGTTGTTTTCATTTCATTTTCCTACTACAAGTTGGAAAATGAAAGTAAAGACTTATTGGCTGCTTTTGGCAAACACATTTCTAAATACAGCACCTATATTTGGAATCTGATCATAAAGGAGTAATATAATAAAAGTGTCCTCAGGTCTACTAATGGATAGCAAGTAATCCGATGTTTGCTTTAGCACAGGGGACCAGTAAATGGTATTGAATAATTGGTTGATATAGCTTACTAGACCTTGAGTAAACGTTGTAAGTTTTATAATCTTTGATATGGGACATTTAAAAAAACGGTAAAGCTCATGGCTCATCCAAAAGAGTAATTTCCTCTGACTCATACCATAAACGGGGAAGTATCGCCATAATTTCTTAAAACAAACAAGCAACCAAAAAAAGCACAGATATGTTGTTGGACTCTCCCTGCTGATTAATAAGTGGTTTTAATTCAAATATTATTGTATTAGGGTTTTGTGTGCGATTTAGCCTAATTCTCTCTCTGATCTTTAGACCAAGTGTGAAATAAACATTTGAAAGGAATGACAGAAAAGTATTCTATGGGCTGTAAGAAAACTTCAGTATGCAATCAAAAGTTTACTTCAGATCTCATGACCATTAGCATTTGTGTGTTTTGATACATTTGGGGGCAGATATGCTGTTGGCATCCTAAAGTTGTGTTCCTGTTACTCTTTCTTGTTATGTTATCTTACAGTGCGTGATTTCCAATCAGTAAGTCTTATTAAGGACAATGCACATGTACAGACCTGGATTGAGATTTAGAATAGGCCCTGGCATTTCATGTACACAGAGACCCAAACAGCCCCACCAGCCCTGTGACTGTCTATGGCATCTGACAGCATCCTCTCTGGCATTTGCCAGTATCCACAGATTGCCAGTCCAGGCCTGCACAAGTATATTCCACAAAATGACCCGTTTTGTTTTGAAGAATGAACATTGAACATCTTTATAAAGCATATTCTCTTTTAACCTTTACAGCTACACAGGGGTTAAAATGTCACAGCAGAAAGCTGTAGGAGGAGAATTCAAAATGGCCTCCGGTAAGCCAGAGAGATATTCCTCTTTCTGTTTTCAAGGTTTGTTTTGCTCCTAAATGCAATAATTTTACGTAGGGACAACTGATCTAGAAATGCAGACTCCCCTCTTTCAGTCACAGCTGTGCTGCTGCTTATGTAGGGAATTAACTCAGTGTTCATGATTTGCCCACAAGGATTTATAGGGAACGGCAAAGGATTTATCTCTGTTTTGAATACTGTTCTAGCTTTGCATGGTTAGAGCATTTTCTTCTGCAAGTGAAGGGCATAGCTATAATTCACTAAAATCAAAGCCTTGACTGTGTTTGAATGATTCTGTTCTTATGGGTAAGACCAAACACATTAGTCCTTTGGAACATAACACTTGGCTAATGTCTGCCACCAGTTATGTACTGGAAAATATATCCGATTGAGTCCATTAATTTCTCAGAATCCATGAAAAGTCTGCTTATCTTTGAAAATGTGAAAAGCCAGAAGCAAAATCTTCTTTTTTTATATTTTATTCGATTGCACGCGGGGGGGGGGGGAACTTGTTTTTTTCCTCTTTAAGTGCAAATTCCAAGAAACTGAATGTCATATTAAAGGTAGCCTGATGCCTTTTCACAGAAATTCAGGGCCTTTTTACCATCCCAAAACACAGCCGTTTTAATAGTGTTTGGATGGAATAAAAGAATAAAAAATAGTGAATAGTGAATGTGTACTCTGTTTATGTCCAGTGTAACAAAGGACGGATCTTTGTGAATTAAAGGTGAAGAGATCGAAAAACAAAATCTTAGATACACAATTGGTGCAATCTGCTCTGCCACACACACAACAAACAATGGACAGAACCTTCCTTCCCACACTGCTTGCAGAGCGTGAGAGTGATTTATAGGGAGTGCCCGCCTTTTCTTAATGAGAAGCAGCAATTGGCCAAGTCTTTAGAAGCTGGCGAATGAATATGCATGCTTCCAATCTGCATGTGTTAAACCTCATCTTAATAACAATAACGTCCAATTGCATGCTAGGCATATACAAAATCAGGCCTCTCTCTGGCATAGTTATAATCAGAATTTCTTTGTTACACATATGCACTGCTAAATATGTGACTACAGATCTAGTAGTTGGCACATACACTGTAGGCCATTGAAGGGGTTAAATATGTTTAAATTTCTGTGGAATTGAGTTATTTCAACAATTTTTTTTTCTTATTTTGGTATCAATGACTTTTGGTTACAGAACGAGGGCAAAGAGATATTATAGAACAGCTGCGATAGATTTATTATACAAGAAAGCCCTGGAAAATCAGAACATCAAACATCAATGTGTTGCTATTTAGCAGCTCAGAGAATATAAAAAATTTTTTTTTGCTACCATATTCCAAGTCATTAGGACAAGAAAAATTTTTTAAAATAGGGGGTATTATGAAAATGTTTGGCAAAATTAAATCTGTGAGATAAAGGTTTTCCTTGGTATAGTAGTTTCTTAGGTCTTTTTTTTTTAATGATTAGCCTGTTATATTTTGTGAGGGGCAAATTTATTTAAAATGGGAATTTGAAGTATTCAATGTAGGATTATCTATATTCATTTTAATATTTTTTCATGAATTATTTTCTAGGGTCAACTGTATTTTTATTTAAATATGTTTTCAAATTTGTATATCAAAAGCTTGATCCTTTTCTATAGTATTTACATTATTTCCTAGATTAACATTGTTGTCCCAATCCAAGGTATTTACTAAGGAAAACACTTAAGTGGTGGCAGAAAAGGGGGTTAGACTTGCTTGGCATCAATTTAGGTTGAACATACCCAGAACTGATTTCACTTTATCTCCCTCACAGTGAGTTAGGACAGAAGACTGAATCCCCTTCCCTATGTGGGTTATGTAGCTCCGCAAATAGGAAGCAGAAGAAGCATCAGTATCAACAGCTTGTTAATTTGAATGTGCGTTTGAGAATCTCATCACCGTGTGATACCCTCGCTAATCAAGAGAATATACGAGGCCTAATTGAGATGAAAATTTGTGCCCAAACGACATCAGTTTCTTCATTCGCCACAAGCAAGAAACTGCTTTGTACTTGGAGGCCATTTTGATGGAAGCAAAATAACTCTTTAAGATGGCCGCTTGGGCATGAGGTAGGTTGATTTTTTTCTCTTTAATCTCTGCCCTCTTTTCCCTCCCACCTAGTCGATCGTCATCTTATCATACTAATTAAGAAAGAAAGCGGGACAATAAACGAAACTGGCATGACCCATTTATGTCTGCCAGCACCCCTTTCAAGCGTAAAATCTGCCCTTGATATTAATTGAATTAACATACATTTAATTTACTCTTCTTTCCTGTATGCTGGCAGATTTGCATTATTGTGCCGTGTTTGTGCAGAGAAAATAAAATAGCATGATACAGACAGAAAGAAATACAGTTTTTTGAACAATTTTTTTCAGGCATTTGAGGACAAAATGAGACTGTTTATGTAGCATAGCAAATGAAACTGAAGGGAAATTAAATCCTATTACTTATTCATGAATGAAAAAGTAAATATTTATAGTAAAATTGAGAGCTGTATTAGTCTTTTTTTTTATAGTGTAATTAAAGTTTATTTTGCTTGACTAACGTGATAAAATAGGATTTGGAATAATTTTTTTTTTTGTTTTCAATATTTTTATTTCTTTTTCAAATAAAAGACATTAACAATATTACATGTTTAACCAATGAAAGGACATTGATATATCAATTAGTTGTACATTACATGTCGTATGAGATATTCAACGTAGGTATTGACTTGTATTAGTTACCGATCTTGTGATCGAATGAAATTCAGTTCCAACATGAATATTCATAACTAAGAAATAGTATTTATGTTGTAAGGTTTAAAGTATTACACAATTGTACACATTCCAAAACAAACTGTAAAGAAAAGTAATAAAAGGAAACATACTAAAAAAAAGTGAAGGAAATAGAAAGTGGATTTCCTCCCTTTGCGGCTCCCTCTAAATATCAGTCCCCAGCTAGGAGCTTTCTATATGTTATCCTTAGGTTAAAGTGTCAGTTAATGGGAAGGGAAGGATCTTCCAAATCTATAATCTATCCAGGGTTGCCACACCTTCAGAAACATGGGAAATGTATCCAGCGCGATACTAGTCAATTGTTAGTTTACAAATATCCAATCTATTTTGGGTTTGAGTAGATTAAAATTTACGTTTGGAGATTTTCAGGACCGAGCTAAGACCTGTCTATCTGCCAAGAAAATATGGTTAATTAGTTTTCTCTGTGCCCTTGTTACATTTTGTGGAGGAGCCCCCATTAATGCTTTGTATGGGTCTTTCTGTAAGTTCGAATAGAAGGGATCGGCACCCTTCAACTGCAAGTAGGTAAGAAATTACTGGCACTCAAAGGGCAGGTGCAAGCAGGGACAGTCCCTTGCGTTTTATTAGCAGAAAATGTGACGTTTCAGGGTCAGGCCCCTTTATCAAGCATGCTTGATAAAGAGGCCTGACCCCGAAACGCCACATTTGGGTCGCATTTGGGTACATAAGAGCTAACCTGTTGGGAGTGAGATACCAACGGAAGAGGACCTTGTATCCAGATTCGAGTAATATCGTGTTGTTGGAGCATCTCCTTAAATTGTCCCAGAGCTTACACCATTCCCTTTCTGTCAGGGACATCCCCAGCTCCTTTTCCCATGACTGGATATAACGCTCCCCTACTAATGAGGTTGGAGAGTTAATATGTCTATATATAAGGGGGGTATAACCATCTATACACCATTTCTCAAAAAAGGTGCGTTCTGTGGTATCTAAGGCCTATTGTCGCCAAAATTCTGTAACAAAATGTAATAATTGATTTGCTTGAAAATACTCAGTTTCTGGTAGGTCATAAGTTTCTTTTAAATAATCTATTGTAGCTGGGCCTCTGACTGTAAGCAGGTCTTTCACCCTGTAGAGGTTATGGTCACTCCACCAGCTAAAGGCACTGCTTTGAAGCCCAGGGTTAAATTGAGGGTTATTGAAAAATGGCTTTGCCGGGGTATAGGCCGTATATAGTGAGTGGAGGCGGGCATTATTGTCCCAGATTTTAATGGTGTGTCTCAGAGTGCGGCTAGCTATCATTGGCCTGTCCTTTGGTTGTGACCAGAGTAAAGAGTCTGCCGCATAAGGGATCGTGAACCAATTCTCAAGAGACAGCATAGAGGGGGATTTCTGTGTGCATGCATGGCAGGTATATGGGCCAACTGCGCTGCTATATAATATTTTCAGAGATTCGGGAGCCCTAAACCTCCTTCTGATATGGTATGTTGCAGTACCTGGAGACGAACTCGAGGGACTTTGTTGTTCCAGACAAATTTAGATATATTGGATACTAATTTCTGTAGGTCTTTTTTTATGATAGGGATAGGCAGAAGAACCATTTTCACTGCTGAGACTCTCCCTAACCATGAAATGTGGTATTTTCCCCAGTCCTCCAGAAGTTTACTCAGTGTTTGATATACAGTAGGGTAATTGACTGTGTATAGCTTGTCGAATGACTTAGTTCATTTGATCCCCAACACGGTTATGTACTTAGCATTCCACTGAAATTCAAAGTTAAGGGATAATTGCTTAGTCAGATCCTTTGGCATGTTTATGTTTAGTGCCTCTGTTTTTGCGTGATTAATTGTAAGACCTGAGATTTCACTAAATTTACCTAGGACATTATATAAATTGGGAACTGACAGCATTGGGCGGGATAGGAATCTGCACATCATCTGCAAACATGCTAAGTTTGTGGTGATGGGTGTTATCCCTAAAGCCCAAAATGTCAGGGTTGTTTCTAATAGCAATTGCAAGGGGCTTGACAGCCAGGTCAAAAAGCAAAGGGGAGAGGGGGCACCCTTGGAGTGGGGAAGAAGCATATGGTCCAATTTGTACCTTAGCTGTCAGGGCATCGTAAAGTGCTTGGACGCATTTTAAAAAGTTTTTGCCGATCCCCCATTTCTGTAAGGTCTAATAAAGATAGGGCCAAGCCAGGGAGTCGAAAGCCTTTTTTGATATCGAGTTTGAGAAGCATGGAGGGGGTGGATGTTTTATGAGCTCCTTCTATCAATAAGATTAGTTTTCTTATAGCGTCTGAAGACTGTTTACCTCTGACAAAGCCCACTTGATCCTTATGAATCAGGTGTGGTAAAATTATTCTAAGGTGGGTAGCGAGAGTTTTAGCCATAATTTTAATATCCACATTTAAGATAGAGATTGGGCGATAATTTTTACATTCTGACGAGTCTGTGTCTGGTTTGGGGATGGGGATGATTGTGGCTATTACGTTTTGGGCTAGGAGTTTATCTTCCTCTAGCAGTTGGTTAAACATTATAGTTAATTGGGGGGAAAGGATACGTGAGAATTTCTTATAGTATAAAGCTGGAAATCCGTCAGGCCCTGGTGTTTAATAGCATCAACTTCTTCTTCTGTAATTTCCGCATTTAAAGATAAGTGTCGGGAGGGGGTCAAGGGTTGTAAAACAATATCTTGGAAAAATGTATCAAATTTGTGGGATGGCGTTCTTGGTGTTGCCTGATAAAGATGTTTGTAAAAGCAGTGGAATTCCCGCAGGATCGCTTGTAAAGCACTGGTGGTAAAACCACTAGAGGATTTAATTTTAGTCATTGTAGCGAAGTCTAAGCGGTTCCGGAGTTTCCTAGCAAAGAGGCGACTTGGTTTATTTGTATGATAGTACAGTCTCAGCTGGGTCCATTTCCATGCTTTTTCTGTCTTATGGGTAAGGGCCAGATCTAACTTTGTATGGGTTTAGTTGATCTGAATTCTCGGGTCTACTTTAGGGTTTTCCCCATGTTGTAACAATAAGTTATTTAATTGTGTAGTCAAATTGGTGATTTTCGTGTTTTGGGCTTTTTTCCGTTGTGAGCCCCATTGGATTAACATACCTCGTATTACTGCTTTGTGGGCTTCCCAAACTATAGCAGAGGAGGAAACTGTGGAGCTGTTCTGAAAATATTCTTTAAGGGCAGTTTCCAGCTGCTTATGAATGTCAAGGACTTTTAGAAGGGATTCATTCATTCGCCATCTCGCTGAACTTTTGGGGAGATGGAGAAGGGTCAGTTTATAAAGTATGGGGAAATCATCTGACCAAGATATGTTTAAAATTCTGGAGGACTGGGGCATTGTCATTAGGCCTTTTGAAACCCATACATGATCAATCCTGATATACAGTTTATGTGGAGGAGATAAATGAGTAAATTGCCTAGTTCCTGGGTGATGTTCCCTCCAAATATCTACCCATCCTTCCGAGCTGCAAAGTTTGAATATTTATCTTCATCTCAGCCAGTAGCATTTTCAATGCTATAAATCTGCCCTCCGGGTCTTCTACAGTATCTAGTACCTGTACTTGTAATCCCTTCCTCATATAGATCGCAACCCCTTTGGTTTTCGTTGTGCTGTTAGCCATATACATCATTGGGTAATTTTTATGTACATATTTTGGGTAAGAGGTTGCTTAGAAATGAGTTTCTTGTAGGAATAATATGTCTATATGTAGGGAATTATAATAGTGAAAAGCGTTACGACCGTGATCAAGATGCGGCCATCTTGGATCGCTGCTCACTAGCGCCCCCCCCCGAGCTGTATTAGTCTTATATTTATAGTGTTAATGAGTTAAAGTAATGAATACATTAATAAATATATAAAATAAATGTGTGTGTATCTGTAACTGAATGTTCATTTGGGGAATGGGGCTAGTAAGATTTCAGAATTGCTGCATTGTATTTTTAGCATGATATCAAACTCATAGCTATATAAAATACACGTGGAACATATGGAATAATTTACTAAAGATATTAAATGAGAGTATGGTTTCCCAGTAGCTTTTGCTCATTTTTATTTTCTGTTGGCATACATTATGACAATCTATTAAAATGTTAAGGTGCATTATAGCATGGTGAAGCTAAATACACAAAGGTTTTATAATTATTAATGTATGCTTAACAAATGATGCATTATATATTCCGTTGCTGCTGTGTTCAATTATGCGCCATCTGTCAATCTGTCACTCTGAGCATTTTTTTTTGTACCAGTCCATATATATATATCCTCTGGCATGGATCTCAAGCTTTCAGGACCTCAGTGGTGGTTAAGTTCAGATCAAAGACTGCTGAGAACATTCTGGGAGCTCCAACTCCCAAGAGAGAAGGTGGCACATTTGGCTGCCAGCACTATGCTTTTCTTAACTAAATAAGAATACATAGTTTTCAATGAATATTCATCTGACATCAGTGCAAGCTTCTGGGCTTTAAATAAACTACTTGTTATATTACCCTTTGGTTCAAATGAGTTATATTTGAGCTGTGTGGTTCTGAATACTTACTGAGGAGGAGATGCTTACTGTATGAGCTGTTGCAATTCCTGGTCTTATCTGGCTGTTTTGGGGGGGGGTCAAGTTATGAAATGGTGGAATCTGGCAAAAATGTTATATTCTTGTACATGCCAACCTTTGGCCTTCCAGTTGTTACTAATCTTCAGTCTTCAGCCATTGACAAAGAGCTTTACAGATACTAAAAATAGACCCCATAAAACATGTTCTTTATTCATTCACAAACTGTAAATATTTGACTATCATTGGCCATCATCATTGGATTATATCAGAAGTAGAAGTATTTTTGTTTAAATTAAGGTTTCTTTAATATGGGCCTAAGCAAATACCAGAAAGCAGTGCAATAATTAAAGATAGACTGATTTTCCATTTTATCATTTCCATGTACACCTGAGTGATGTCCTTGCATATGTCACAATAAACAAAAAGCAGGCTCGATTTTCTGTGCAGCGAATTTTCTCATTTCCCACAGTGAATTATCCTTTTTCCTCAGGTTAAAAGAAGATCAAGGGATCACAAGACTTCATCACAATCTCCTCAGACTGCTGGGAGCTTTTCAGTAGTTGTGCAGCCTTTATTAGTGCAATTCAAGCATGAAAAATACATCTTCCAGGTATCTTCCTCTTTAAATAACATTCATTTTTACCTTTTTATTGCCAATGGCATAATGTACACGCTCAGTCTGTCATTGAGTCTATATGTACTTAGTGGACAGTTATCACTCTCATGCACATCAGTGCAAGTTCTTTTCTGCTATGTTTTATACTTTAGTGTATCAATGAATTGTCAAGTTCAGCAACTGAAACATCTAATTTGGATGAAATCATACCTTAATCAACGGGATATTGTTTTGATGACTTTTTACTAAGTAAGGAAGGACTGAATAATTATAGATGCTCATGGAATGATTTTCAAAAATAACATATATATGTAGATAGATAAATTGATGAAGAACACAATATTGATATATAAATGTGCAGTGTTTTAATGTGAGTAAAAATAACACGTCCCAACATATATGTTATTTATTTGATGCCTATAATGTATTCTTTGTGGTATCTAAAACATGTCTGTATCTGCATACAGCAAACCATATTTAAAACTAATTTGCACATAAAATCAGATCAGAATTGATGATGGAGCTCTCTTCTGTTAGGTTGCATTAACATTTAGATTTCTTAGAAATATATTGCTACAGACACAAACTGAGGCTTTAAGGAAAACTATACCCCAGAACAATGTAGGTGTCTATAAAAAGAAATTGCATAACACAGCTCATCTGTAAAACCCTGCTTCATGTAAATAAACTATTTCCATAATATATACATTTTTAGTAGTATGTACCATTGGGTAATCATAAATAGAAAATTGACATTTTAAAAAACAAGGGCCGCCCCCTGGGATCCTAGGTTTCATGGTGCACACAATCAATCCAAACAAACCATACATGTTAGGTCACATGAGCCAATTCTGTCTTTTGCTTCCACACTTCTTCCTGTAACAGTTAGAATTGCAGTATTTCTGGTCAGCCGATCTCTGAGGCAGCAGAGAGACCATCACGAAATGGTGGTTGAAGGCAAAAGATGTAAAAAGGCAATATTTACTTATTATATATATATATATATATATATATATATATATATATATATATATATATATATATATATATATATATATATATATATATATATACCAGTTTGGTATGATTCTTTAATATGCTACTTCATTTGCTTAAATATTCATTTTGGGGGTGAAGTTATCCTTTAAACCCACATGCGCATTTCCTTTACTGTAGAGCAAAGAACCCCTTTTGTATGTCATCGGAATTGTCAGCACAAAAATTATAGAATGTTGATTTTCTAAAGACATAAAATCACTGGCACTGAATCCATTGTTAACCTTCAACTCACAGGATCATCTCTGCTGGTCTGTTAATAACTGCAGTAGTTGTTCTAGTTTAGGTGATTGGCCAGATTCTACCGGTTCCCACTGTAATTGTCACATGTAGCACTTTGTGTAATTATTTAAATTAAAATAATGGTACAGATGCACTGTTATATTTTCTTAACTTCCCACCTAGGATAGTCAGTACTGTTTGATGCCTTTCACTCTCAGTATTACAACAGCAACTCTAATTCATGCTTAAAATGGCCAAAGATGGGAGTCCTTCTGGTATATCTGACAGGTTGGTTCACAGGCCTGAAGGGCTGATATTTTAAAAATGAAATGGGAATTGTGACCACATACATTTAGTACATTGGTTTCATTCAAGTTTTTTTTTAAGCAATCATCACTGCAGTGATTATAGCTGTATGTGATTGGCCTAATTTTTCAGGTAGAGGTCAACATCTATTTTGTATTGCCATATACTGTAGCACATTCGAATTAACCCAGTGCAGTGTTTTTGCGGTTTTTGCAGTTGACATGATTAGGTATGGGGAATTGCTTTGTACAGTGGTGAGGTGGGGTATAAGTAACTCTAAGAATCAATGATCTGCCTTAAGAACACCATTATCTTGACACTGACTAACATTTGGTCAGATGCCCCCTTATTTCACAAGAAGGTAATAGGATTATATAAAAAGTATTTCAAGGGGACTGCAAATAGAAATTCAGCCCAGATTTAAGACTGGCTCTCCTACTCTCATACAAAACCACAATTAAAGGACATGCAAACCCTACATTTTCCTACCATGAATATAAGTTGAGCACATCTCCCCCACCCAAATGATATCATTTATACTGCATATATCTCCTCCGTTTGCCAATGCCTTCACATTTTCCTAAAACAAACAACCTCTTCCACTCAGTGGCCATTTTCCCTCTGACACATTATCACTGACATTTACATTTGCAAAAAGCACACATGCTCTGTAAAGTTCATGTAATAAAAATGCAGGCTTACACAGGTACAACTTACTTTGATAAAAAGTACTTCTTGGATTAAGCACTATAATGGTTAAGCTGAGCTCAGCAGAGGCGGTTACTAGAAAAAATAGGAGCAGACAGCAAGGCCATCTCTTCATTGGCTGCTAGACTAGAGGACTTGTTTCATTAGCTGAGCTGAGAAGAACTGAGCACGCTCAGTAGCCAACAGTAAATTCCCAAGGAAGGGGGCCGAGTGGGTTAGAGGAGATGATGAAGTTGATGCTGCAGCCTTACTATTAACCTTTGAACAACCAGAGTGGCAGGTATTTAAAGATTTCAAAAAGGCTTCACTAAAATTTTGTGTTTACATGTCCTGTAAACATGGTCACTGTTTTCTCAGCTGCTAGCATATTAATTAAAAAATCGAAACAACTCAATGGTAATTCTTAAGAGTAAAAAACTTAATCACCACAAAAATCCCTTTGTTCCATTCATTTATAATAATTCACCATTTTAAAAAAACTTGAATAATTATCATTTGAATTTTTTTAAATTTTTTATTGAATACATTTAAAATTTTAAATTTGTAAAACTTGAATTTTAAAATATTTAAATTCACTTTTCTTTGCTGGGATTTTCTCCAATGACAATATATAAATAACCTGTCATCAGAATTATAATATATTTTCCACCAAAATGAACACTATGCATGTTTATAGTATACAACATACATGGCGTAGGTATTTTACAGATTTTGCATCCGTTTTAGAAGTACAGGTATGGGATCTGTTATCCGGAAACCCGTTATCCAGAAAGCTCCAAATTACAGGAAGGCTGTCTCCCGTATACTCCATTATAATCAAATAATCCAAATTTATAAATATTATTTCCTTTTTCTCTGTAATAATAAAACAGTACCTTGTACTTGATCCCAACTAAGATATAATTAATCCTTATTGGAAGCAAAACTAGCCTATTGGATTTATTTAATGTTTACATGTAACCCCAGGCCCCGAGAATTCTGGACAAAAGGTCCCATACCTGTACCTGTAATATCTTTCTTATTTTTTAATTTGGTAATTACCTCTTAAGAACCAGTTTGTGATATGTCTGTGTCTCTATGATTAGTGGCAACAAAAAGTTAAGAATCTTTTACCTTCTATGATGTTATACAAACTATTGTTGTTTTGATACATATCTTATGATTCTCCAGTAAAGAAACATATTTTTCTTTTAAATGACAAGGGAATAATGTAGAATTTAGATGAAAAAAGTTCTAGACAGATAAACAGCCTAGGGACAATGGTACATCAGCCATGTTGCTTGGCAACATCAACAATATGACCTCTACAACTGCAATATCCAGTCACTTTACATTGACTTTTGACATTTATTTTTTGGCTTTAGAAATGTGTGATAGCATTAGACACCAAATATATCATATAAATACATTTAGTAATATGAATAATCATTATCTGGTATTTTAGGAGTTGTCAGAAAGGACAATGCAAGAGCACATTATTATGCATTTAGGATTTACCCTATTGTAGTGTTATTTGCTTTTTGGGTCAGTGAGAATAATGAGGATGCAATGGGACCTCAAACTGAAACATAATTATTAATGAAACAGTGAAGTCAGTAGTACGACACAGAAGGGTGGTGTGTCTGTGATACCCAAGGTGGCATAATCTTCATGGGTATAAACTCTACATCTGTCATCTGCCATCTGCCTATACTGGCTTGTAATAATATGTTTATCTGCCTATACATGCTAATGATAGGTCTAAACGTATTTGCTTACCCATATTAACCTTTATATATGATTGTGTGCACTATAGTATGTTTTTTGCTTTCCTGTAATATGTTTATTTTTTTTGTTTAAATAATCTGGGTATAATCTGGGGCTTCACCTAGCAAATAGTTCAGCCTTTTGAAACCAAACCAGTTATTGAAACCAAACATATTGTATGAATGTATTTGTTTATATGACCATATTCGATACACAGCAGCTAAAATAATTTATTATATATATATATATATATATATATATATTTGATGTTCTATTACATTTCAATAACGTAAATATAATGCACTTTAGTTTGTAGCTCCAGTATTTATTTTATTCACTTCTTGAACATTTCTAGATTGTCTTCAGCCCACTGGTTACCTTGTCCTGGACTCCATAGAGCAGTGTTTTAAAGCATCTATCTACTAGGTACTTTAGGATTACATTGCTTAATACTGATTAACAATACAACCATTTACAGGACATTTGTACTGCTCTTTAATTAGAAAATCTGTTCTAAAACACCATAAAATCTTCTACATCTAGGAAGGTTACCAATACCAACATAAAGGTATGTCAAGTACAGTTCCCAATACTCCAAACAAATCATATATAAATGTTATAATTGAAGCTAACACTTGTTAATTAGATTGTGAACAAAATTCTTATTTTATAATATATAGGTTTCTTATTTAGTATATAAAGGTTTCTGGACTATTTTGTACATCAAAAATATGCAAGTAGCCACACAATCAGTGAAATCCTGCAATTTTACTATACTGGCAGACCATCCTATCCTGCAGTTGGTTGCACTTATAGCTTCCTAGTCAAAAGATTCTCCTCTGCTGTGTAACATCACAGCTAGACAGTTATTGGAAAACATTCCATTTCCTTAAATATACCTTAATGTGTTGAAAAATGTAACTTTTTATACCTATATTATTAGCTATTATTCTAAGATTTTATAAATATTAGGCTAACTAAGGTTTTTTGTTAACATAAAGTTAAATGTTAAAGATGCTTTATTTTATATGGAAAGAACAATCCTCTCAAATACGTGGTCCATAAAGTTGCACATTAAATCTATGGGCTTTGTGCTGTAGCAACTGGGTTGTCCGTTGTTGATTGCAGAACAGGATGGCGGTGTGTTCATTTCAGAACAATTATACAGCCACCATTGTTAGCACACAATTGGTTTTACTGTCTCTTTGCTCTTGGCCTTTTGTTTCCACAAAGCTTACTAATTTATTGCCACCATAAACACATAATACATTGCTTTCTCCCAATAAAAACAGCATAATTAGTGCAAACTCACAGAACTGCTGGTCTGTGCACTTGTCGTTTGTTTTTCTAGCCAGCACAAAAAAAAAAATCTCTATATAAAAAGAGGGGGGAAACAATGGCTGGTTTTATAAGCAGTGACATTAGCCCACAGGACAAGGTTTGAGTAAATGTTTTTATATCCAGTTCCTTCTCCCCCTCCTCCCATATTCCCCCTGATGGCTGCTTTCTGGGGCAGCTGCAGAGTCTATTAGTAAACACGTTCAAGGCCTTACATTTGTAATTCAGGTTTCCTCCTCTCCTTCCCCTTTTCTCTATGATAGCACAATGACAGCATTGTTAATGGGGATTTGAATGAGGGGTCTCTGGGCATGTTCCCAGCATTGTCAGAAGGGGTGGGAAAAAATTTGCCCAGTCGGGAGAACCAGACCAGACAGATGCCTAAATTAGCGACAAAGCCTCTTTCAATGTCCCCGTAGACAAGGCTGGCTTGTTTGTGTGTGTGTGTATGTGTGAATGTAGACCTAGCTTTATCGTTGGTTGCATGTCTGCCCATGTTAATTAGTTTCTTGCATGCATGTCTGATAGAATGGCAATGAATATTTTGTCCCTGCAAACGTTGAGAGCTCATGTGATGGGAATGGGGGGAAGAGATCCTGAGGAGGCTGGATAAAGCAGGCAGGTTTCAGTAAAATAATAAATCTGTGTATAAAAACAGAAAGAATGGGAATCCCTACAAATGATACCTTAATGGAAATCGTACCCTCATTTCAGTTCTGTTTCTGTTATTATGCCATGTCATTTCTGTCTGTCACTGTTTTATGCCTAATCAGTTGCACCCATATTAACATCCCTTCTTAAAAGAAAAATAAATGATATATAGTCATAGTACCAATTCACATGCTCCCACTAAAGATTGCAGTATGTTAATATTGTGCAAATATAAATATCTTGCAATTTAGTCATTTAAAATAAAGTAATATCATATCTGACTGCTTGCAAGCAAAGTATTTGGGAAAATGGACTTTACATTTTACTGTATTCTATCTTTTAGAGCGAAAAAAAAAAAAATCTTGTGTTCTTTCCAAACCTTTGTCATGAACAACCTGATTCATTAACATTGCTCAGAAATATTTCATGTACAGGTATAGGATCCCTTATCTGGAAACCCCATTTCCAGAAAGCTCCGAATTATGGAATGGCTGTCTCCCATAGACTCCATTTTATCCAAATTTTTAAAAATTATTTATCTTTGTAATAATGTAGCTTGTACTTGATCCCAACTTAAGGTGGCCATACACGGGCCGATAAAAGCTGCCGACAGACCGTGTCGGCAGCTTATTGGCCCGTGTATGGGGGCCCCCGACGGACTTCCCCGATCGAGATCTGGCCGAAAGTCGGCCAGATCTCGATCGGATGGGTTTAAAAATCCCGTCGGATCGTGGCCGCATCTGTTCGTTGATGCGGTCCCGCGATCCGACCGCCCGTTTGTGAATGCTAGGATCCGATCGTTGGGCCCTAGGGCCCACGATCGGATCTGCCCGATATTGCCCACCTCAAGGAGGGAGATCCGCTTGTTTGGCGACATCGCCAAACGAGCGGATCTATCCATGTATGGCCACCTTAAGATATAATTAGTCCTTATTGGAAGCAAAACCAGCCTATTGGGTTTATTTAAACCCCATATCTGGAAACCCCATATCCAGAAAGCTCTGAATTATGGAATGGCTGTCTCCCATAGACTCCATTTTATCCAATTTTTTAAAAATTATTTATCTTTGTAATAATGTAGCTTGTACTTGATCCCAACTAAGATATAATTAGTCCTTATTGGAAGCAAAACCAGCCTATTGGGTTTATTTAATGTTTAAAGGAATTTTAGTAGACTTAAGGCATGAAGACCCAAATTATGGAAAGGTCTCTCATACCTGTACTAGATAATGTCCATTGCTTATAGTGTACTGGCAGTTGCTATTCTACTAGCAGTTTACATTTTTATTAGATACATTATGAAAGAGTAGCTTAACTCTTTGCTTATTAATTCTCCTACTAGAGTAAGTTTTTGCTTATTAATTCTCCTACAGGAGTAAGTCTAAAAAAAAGTCCATATTGAACAGCAGCAATTGTTTTATATATTTTACACACAGAGTTGTTCATGTTTAATATAAAGAATGTATAGATTTATATCTTTGGGGAAAAGCAATTACTGTCTGTTTAAGGCACACGAGTGCATGATAAAATCTGTTAAAAGTTAGAATGTTTTAATTTCAAGGTCATACTAATTGTGGTCAACAATTTTTAACAATTTCAAAATTTTCTATTAAAATGAAATGGGTGACGATTACAGTGAGCTGATGTTTGAAGTACTTTAAGGGAACTTGGCCAACACCATGAGCCCTCGATACAGCAATCAAACTTTCTTTTATATTATAGTTTAAAGGTATTTATTTATTTGTTAACTCTTCCCAGAGTAAATCTGATTTGACTACAGTATATAGATACATGCAGCATGTGGAACTCCAGAGATTTGCGAAAGAATAGGGGCATTTTAGCTCTTTAGTTATTCTTGATGGCCACTTGCCCCTGTGCACTATAGGGAATGTACTTCTCATTGACTGTAAAGGAAAACAGCTGGCAGTGGCTTAGTGTTTTGATCACCTTGGGGTTAGTCTGAGCTTATTCCACAATCAAAATAGCCCTAAATTGTTGTATATAGTTTAGCTGTTGCAAATGAGTCATAAAAATTTACCATGTAGAGTGCCATTTTGAAAACTATTGAAGTAGCAGTGTATACAAACACATATCACCCAAGCAACTGGCCCATTGAGGCAATCATCATTCTATCCCTAAATCCGATAGATGGCATATTTTATACTTTTATCTTATGTATCTTCTTAAGGTTCTTTTGAAAAGATCTTCCCAATTCATTGTGCTTACTTGGATGACAGAATGAGCCAGGGTGTCTCGTTCTTCAGATCATTGTGTGAATCATTCCTTACAAGTAGTTGTTGTTGCTTTCATTTTCCATAGTATTTAAGGCAACTGATTTCCTATTTGGAATTTTATGGACAGTCACAATGTATATTTTCCTGTCATACATAGGTTATTGTAACAGGTTTATTTTCCCATAATTTTTCCCAAAACATGGCACTTTTAAAGTAAATGATCATACCACCAGATAATATTTTATGAGCTACAGTAGTTCAAACAACTGGGCTTTTGCCAATGGATCATGAGGGATTATTGTTACAGACTTGCATCATAATTACAGTGGGATGATTTACAGAATTTCATGCATTTTTGTGCCCCTGTTACTTCCTGTTATTAATGTGACTCCTATACTTCTGCCATAATGTTGATAGATAGATAAGTAATAATTATAGCCTTAGTGAAATCCATGAGGGAGCAACACAGCTGCACCATCACATAGAAGAAGGCAAATTTGTTCTTCAGTAATGGTTTTAAGAGAAACGAAGAAGATCCATGGTAGTGTTGTCTGAAGACAAAATAAAAAGATGGAAGATAAAACAGAAGACAGAAAACACAAAGGGGGGAGGATATAAAAGGGAGTAGGGGTGGGCACAAGGAAAATAGGAACCGAACAGAAAGATGAAAGGACTCAAAGCTGTTACTGTATTTGAAGAGCTACTATAACCATCAAATTGTGGGGAGATTGGCAGAGCACTTCTTAATTTATGCCTGCTGCTATTGTACAGATGTCTGGCTTTAATTTATTCCAGGGAGTGATGGGAATGAGCATGGGGGGGGGGTCTGGATGGAGGGAGCTGAAGCATATATACCAACATGGGCTGTGAAGGAGACAACAGATTCTCTCTTTCTCTGCTGCCATGTATCCATTGTGTTCATACTGTGTGTGTGTGTGTGTGTCCAGCAGTTTGTGTCAGTAGCTTGGCTGCACTGGCATGTACACACCATTCTTTGCTTACTAGCCTGAGGCAGACATTTTGAACTGATGGTATGCAAGTAGGGATGTAGCGAACTGCCGATTTGGTGTTCGCGAACGCCGTTCGCGAACACCGGCAAAAAATGCGAACGTTCGCGGACAGTTCGCGAACTTCGAACACCCGCTAAAATCGTTCGATTCGAACAATCGAAGGATTTTAATCATTCGATCAAAGGATTTTCATTCGAATCGAACGATCGATGGAATTCGAATGGTCAAACGATTTGTATTCGAATCGAACGCAAACTCAAAATGCGAACGTTCCCAAACGTTCGCGAACATTCGGCGGACGCGAACAGTCGAAGTTCGCGCGAACTAGTTCGCAGCAGAACAGTTCGCTACATCCCTATATGCAAGTCTTGATTTAACCCATTAAGCTGAAGCAGCAGTCTGTATGGGCAGAGTAGTTAATGCATCCTTATTCCAGCATTTGTAAACAGATGACTCAACACTGAACCATAGCTTGCATCTGAATCCAGATGTGCAGAAATAATTTCCACATTCAAAAAAGGATGTACATTTCCATTTTAAAGAAGCGCCCATACACATTTATATAGGCAAGGCATTGTTTCAAACATCTATACATATAAATTGGGTATGTGTATTTGCACTGCAGTGACTGTAATGGCACTCTAAGGGGCCTATTTATCAAGCTGTGTAAAAAGCAACAATCAAATACACCACACACAGCTGTCTGAATAACAGGCATTCGAGTGTAAAATCCCACGTATTTATCAAGCTGTGTATTAATTTTAGGCAATCACATAGCTCTGTGTAAATTTAGTGTAAAAGGCAGCGCCTGATTAAAAAATATGCAAAGTACTATGCTTGACATGACCACTTTTTATGCAGTTTTTTTTACACATCAGCTTCTGCTGGAATTCACTTGCTGCCTGATATTTTTCCATTGGTAGCAATGGTTTGTGCAAGGAAAGAAAAATGACACGCCTTTACAAATATCACAACCAGTTTTTTAATGGATACTTTATGCCATTGTAATGGGCATTATCCAATCATCAGTAAGGATAAATATACAGCTTTATAATTACATATTTTATTTATTTTTTGCACTAGTTGATGAGTTTGGAGTTAAAGAACTTCGAAATTCGTCCATCGAATTTGATACGTCGTATTTTTTTGAGCAAAGTAAAAATCCTTTGAATCGAACGATTCGAAGGATCGTACAAAAAAACCCTTCGACCAAAGACTCAGAGAGGTTCTAGGAGGTCCCCCATAGGCTAAACAGCAATTCGGCAGGTTTAAGGTGGCGAAGTGTCGAAGTCGAAGTTTTTTAAAGAGACAGTACTTCAATTTTCGAATGGTCGAATTTGTGAAGTTTTTTCAATTCAAATCGAATTTTGGCCTATTCGATGGTCGAATTACCCAAAAATTACTTCGAAATTCGAAGTTTTTGAATCCGAAAATTCACTTTGACCCTTAGTAAATGGGCCCCTTAGTGTTTAGCAGGTTGCATGCACTTTATTAAACTCATATAACGAAGCTGAATTATAATAGGATTGTCAATCTGTGTGTTGCATGGAGAGTCATTCAAACAACAAAGTGCAAAATCAGATGGCATGCCTTACTCTTGCTTTCTTGAGGTCGTATGTATTTGATTTGTAATTAGGCTACTATTTGCTCTTTAAAGTTTAATATATAAACTGATTAATGTACTCATGTTGATAACCACATTTTTGTCTCTTACAGCACATAATGGACTAGATATCACAAAAGCATGGACTGCTTCTCATATAAGATATTATCTACAATGAGGTATATTGTTATACTGGATTTTTTGTTCACTTCTTTGTATGCATTCTAAGTTATGATAATGAACTATGTATTTTTACTCATATATATATATATATAGATATATATATATATATATATATATATATATATATATATATATATTATCATAAGGTTCATTTGGGTATAATTACTGGGCACAGTTCTACGTCCTTAAATTCCTGCATTATATTTTACTTTTGTAAAAATTCATGAAAGGGCATAGCCCCTAAACATTATGTAAAGATCTCAATAAATATAGCAAATTGTAGCATATTGCGTTTGGTGTATGCACATCAAACTACAACAGTATAAGGATGGAGTTTTGTTTAGATGGAAGATATTTCTGTGGCAGAACTAGTGAGAATAAGTTTAATTCTCCTTTTCTTTTCAATGCCTAAAGGAAAACTCTGTTTAAATGTCATACAGGCACAAACAAATACTTATAAACTTTCTATGTATCTATTATTATATTCCTACCTGACCACAGTCCAAAGATAATTGCCCTGTAAGTGTATTCGGTAAACTAAAACCATAAGTGTTTGGGGGGTAGGACTTGGTTGGGGATTAAAGCAACAGTTACACCAAAAAAAAAAAAAGTGTTTCAAAGTCATGAGAATATAATGTAATGTTGTGCTGCATTGGTACAACTGGTGTGTTTGTTTCAGAAACTCTGCTACTATACAAGCTGCTGTGTAGCCATGGGGGCAGCCATTCAAAGCTGAAAATGAGACAAGGCACAGGATACACAGCAGATTACAGATAAGATCTTTAGTATACAATGGGGTTCTTCTGAACTTATCTGTTATTTACTGTTTATATCCTGTGCACGAATGGCTGCCCCCATGTATAGATAGCAGCTTGTTTATATAAACTATAGTTGTATTTCAGAAGAATATCCACCAAATTTACCAGTGCAGCACAACAGTACAAGATATTGTCATTAGATAAATAACACTTTAATTTTTGGTGTTACTATTCCTTTAACACTTATAAAACCATGGTAAAGAGAACTAAGAGTGTATATGAAAAGGTCTTACTGCGGGGAAGCATGGCGTGTGATATATCCAAACAACTTGTACAGTATGTGCATTGTTGAGGTGTTTATCTGTTCAGCCTATTTAAGGGCTTTCTTGACAGTTTGGGTACAACTGCCCCTACCATAACTGTCCACTCCCATAGCCCACTCAAATAGTATGGTAGGGGAGCAGCTTCTTGGACCTGGGTCCAGGAGCAAAAAGTACTGCTCCAGGACTCATGCATATTTTCTGTGCTGGATATTCCTGCCTCACATCTACCACAAATTTACAGACTGTAGGGCGCAACTCCTGTGATCCTAGTATATTAAAGGGACATCTGCCTTGTACAAAAGAAGTTTTAGTCCAGGTTTATAATTGTAGGTGCAAGGTATGAATACTACTTTAGCTTATCAGACAAAAACAGCCAACTGAAACCCAATGTCCAAGTACTGATGTGCTTACATGGAAAACCTTTACATGAAATTCAATAAGAGTACAAACCATTATATTTTAAAATACCACCTTGCTGCTGAAACTGACATTTAAATGAATGGTATATCAGATAATAATGAAATATAATGAAAATAATCCTGTAGTACAAGGGAAAGGGCTGGCACACTTTTGTTTACACATCAAGTATTCGGTAGATGCAACAGCCATTGTGTGTTGGTGACATACCTGTTATTAGTACATAACAATTTTTTATGCTAGCTGTGTTTTAAAAGCATATCAAATGACAACTAAGGCAAGCTGGCTGTTCTTGACAAGTAATTTAAATCTACATTAAATTGCTTGGCTAGCAATTCTACAGAAACCATTTAAAATTGGGGCAAATCTTTCAAATAAAAGCTTTAGTTGAAATCCACAAATGAAACACATACTTTCTTCTTTGCAGCTATTTTAAAGAATTCTTGGGCAAATATATGAGATATCAATATAAAGTTATAGCTTTGGACACGTGGGAGCCCATTTACCAACAGCGGGTAAATTTGCACTACTACAGTAACCCATGGTGAACAAAAATGTAGCTTTCATGAGCTAAACACTGCTTGTTATGGGCTCGTGCCCAGGTACAGATTTACCAATTTAAATGAATTAGCCCAACTGTTCTTTAAGCCAGAACTGAAAATCATTAACTTGATGAATGTAAAGAAGTGCTATAGAAATAAAGATATAGAAACAAGGCATATGTTATTGGTTTAGCTAATGGTAATGCCCTTTCTTCTAGGGATGCACCGAATTCACTATTTTTGGATTCGGCCGAACCCCCAAATCCTTCGCGAACGATTCCGACGAATGCGGAACCTAATCCGAATTTGCATATTTTGACAAATATCATGTGATTTCCCTCTCCACCCTTAATTTGCATATGCAAATTAGGGTTCGGGCGGGCAGAAGGATTCGGCCGAATCCGAATCTTGCTGAAAAAGGATGAATCCTGGCCGAATCCCGAACCGAATCCTGGATTCGGTGCAACCCTATTTTCTTAAGTTTTAACTAGGACACACCAGCATAATAAATGCATGGTAGCTTTAGGCCCATATTCTAACGT
The DNA here is from genome assembly GCA_038501925.1 of Xenopus petersii. Lineage (NCBI taxonomy): Eukaryota > Metazoa > Chordata > Amphibia > Anura > Pipidae > Xenopus > Xenopus petersii. Next base: position 91,229,449 of record CM076677.1, read on the forward strand.
CATTATGAATGTGACTCATATATGAATACTGTTCAAATTTACACCTGTGAAGTAACTTCTGACACCCAAATTAGAGGTTTATTTTCATTGTCCTACCTACAGTTGACTAAAAAAATCACTGGTTGCTCTGGGTTACTGCCAACTTGCCAAGGTGAAGATTTCCTCAGCATTCACAAATTAAAATTGGAAACAAACCTGCAAAAGTGGGATAAATGCTGATTAGTACACAAATCAGCATTATAATACTTCAGTTTACATGAAGAATAATCAGCACAGCAGAAGCCAGCAAAATGCTTTCATAACAAGGATTTTTTATTATAAGCAGCTAAAATTAAGGATGTCCCATGGCACATTGTCAGTACAAAAACACATTTCATATTGCTGAGGTTAAACTGGCAGCTGGCTGCGTTCCCCTGGATTGGGGACAGCATGGCAAAGGCTCAGCTTTATGGATTTAATAGGCTTAATTATGTTAATGGTTATATTTATTATTTAGATTCGACCTTGGTTTTACTGTGTAGGTGGGTATGCAAAAGGACTATATGTGCATAGGTAGATTGGGGGAGCCAACTGTAAATCTCGATATGGAACAGATTTCAGCTTTATAGACTGGCGACCCTAACTGAGGTTTGGAGGAAGGTTTTAGTGGTAAACTGTATTTAAATCATGAAATTGGTCCTGTCATGTGTAGAGGATAGAATGAATTCCCTGTGTTCTAAGACTGGTTTAACAATTACCTCTACTTCTGCACCGCTTTGGAGGGAATCTGCTCCAGAACCAAGCACAGTCTACTTGTGGCTTGTTTTATGGAACCCCAGTTCTAAATAGTCATTAAAAATTAAATAAACCTCACTGCAAATCATTCAATGAACAATTTTAGGTTCCTTTAATACAGTATTGGCAAAACCTATCCAAAGATGCATAATAACAACCCAACCATTACTAGAGAAAATGAATCAGCAATGAATATTTATGATTATTATTATTATGCCCCCAAATATTTTGTACCATTTATTAATTGATGATTAATTTATGCAATTTATTTAAGTAACTTCTTATTTATGCTAGAAGTATTATGATGTAGAAGGGTGAAATAGTACAGGTGTGAGGGTGCTACAGCCCAGATATATTATCTTAATACTTAAAGATTAAAAAGTTACTCTTATTTTGCAATGATTCGAGTTCGTTTTTTTTTGCTTGTAGATAGTGTTCTGTCTGTTATCCATTTTACTGAATCTACATCATTCCTATAAAAAGCAACAGTATTATTTTATAGCCAGAATTTACAGCTATCTTTACAATAGGACAGAATTTAGATAGAGACAAAGGTTTTCTGCCTTTAAGATCCAAGGAAGGGTTCTGGAAAATGTAAATACAAGCAGTTTAACTACAGTATTAAGGCAAAATATGTCACAGAGGATATGCTTGCTAGAGGTTGGATATTTTATATTGGAAGCAGGTTCCTTGACAGTAAAGGATTATGTAAGGCACTGAAATATCATTCGGGAGCCTAGATATTACACTATGTATTATGAAAAATGAGGATCTGTTTGCCATGGAAAAATCATCCTAAAAATTGGAACAGCAGTGCAAATTAAAAAATAAATAAAAATGTTTGTAAAAAAACATTTCTGTGTAAATGGCTATCTCTTCACCCTGCTTTGTAAAGTCTTTACCACGTTGATCTGCAAAAGATGTGCCTGTAGGGATAAAATTTCCATATGAGAAAAGCTCCTTAATGAATATGTGGATAATGTATTTTCACTGGAAAGGCTGGTTGGCCCAGTTAAAGTCACGTAATCAGGCTGTGCCCTGGCTTTGTTGAAATAAGAAGATTAACCCCTTCAATGCACTGGGCAAATTGCCATGGCATTCCACATTCAACATAAGCAATCAGTAAGCCTTATTCAGTAGGTACGTTACGTGTCAGAAAAAATGGGAAATAATTCTGGCTGTCCCTTCAGCAAATTAAAGGCTACTAGTAACATCAGTAGTCTGTTGATGTATATATAATGCTGCTTCAGAAATCATCTTTTTCTTCTGGTTTTTAGTCGCTTTCATCATTCATAGATTTTGCTCTCTTTAACCTTTTTTGCCTACTTCCATAAATCTTCATATCAAACAAATTCCTAAGAGATCTGGGATCTCTGTGGAGACATGGAGGGATGTTTAGGCCTACAGCTAAGTCCCAAGTAAGGAAGCCCCGATTTCTCCCTCCAGCCGTTTCTAGACTATAGTTCAAATCACCCAGGGCCATAAGGTCATGGGAGATGTGATTCAGTCACAGCAGGTGGGTTGCAGATTGCATGTCCCTGCTAAAGATCGCCGAGGGGTTTTTTCATTTCATCTTCAGATTTCATTGGAGAATGCTTATTAGACTGATTTTCTAATTCTTGTCCATTTAGGAAATATATCCAGGAAATATGGATGGCTTGCAATGTCAGTCATAGGACAGCTGTAGAACTACATGCATATTCCACAGCAGTTACATTGGGAGTTTTAGTTCTTCAACAGCTAGAAGGTTGCCTATCCCTCCTGTTATGAATTAATATACAGATAACAACAGATTTGGCTCATGTGAAAAAGGGCATGGTGGTGGATACCACATTCTTCATTTAATCCTACTCTCTCTGTAGGTGTAAAATTATCAGAGAATGACATGATAATATGATAATGGTATGGCCCAGATTCCAAAGAAACAAGTCTTCCAGTTAGGGTTAAAATGCATGAAGAAATGATCTCCTTTTTGCCAATCCCAGATGTGACTCTTTCCTTCCTAATCTGCAGATAAGAGCGATAATCCAAGGAAGAGCTACAGGAGGCTTTGTGATAGGAACAGAATTCAAGACAGAGGAGCATTTAAAGCTAGGGATCAGAACTCATACGTGGCTTTGCATCACTTGCTGATGTGAAATCACAGTGTGTGGAAAGGTCTTGTGTGCTGGTGGTGGGTTCTATGGGGATTTTTTATGGTAGAAAAAAAGTAATATAAAAGAAAAAGCATGAAGGCAATAACTTCCTATTTTTACATTTGTAGAATCAGGCAAATTTGCCATTGCTTATACTCTTCTGAGTGTACCAATAGCCCTCAAGGGATTCCAATGCTGTTGTATCATGTCCAGAAAAAGGGACATGATGGTGCTGATGCTGAATGTATTGCACTTTGCAGAGAATAATAATCTTTCACCATGTTCTTTAGTTTATATATGCAGTGTTAGCATCCTTACTTTTAAATAAAATAGGTTAGAAAAAAGCTAATTTGCCTGGAGAATCAGTGCACATTGAAAATAACATATTGCACCTACTGTGGGATTCTTATAAATGGGGCATTACTTTATTAAAAGGATGTAAACCCAGGTCTAACCCTAATATGTCAATGGTAGGCCATGAATGCAGTTCTTCTGTAGTTCCCACTGCATGTCCTTCCATGTTTTTAAAGTCAGTAGTATATTCATGTTAATCCTTGTGTTTAATTTATTGCTACTCTTTAAGTAGCTAGCTGATACAATCTACCTGGAAGAGGTGTTGGTAGGTAATGCATACAAATGATATGCAAAGAACGTCCAGCAATGTATAAAAATAGATACAGTAGAACCCTTATTTTAAGTTTGTTCAAGTTCTGCTTTTCTTTGTTTATAGATTTCTTTCTGATGATATAGGTAACCAATGATTATGATCATCCATTATTTATATATGTTTCATGAAGCCATCCAATAAACAATCATTTTAGAAATGTAGAAGTAATAGAATTCAGCAATGCTCTATTAAGAAAACTTGCAGCAGGCCTCATTTATGGCAGATATAGTAACATTAGGGGTATTGTAATCTCTTCATCTTGCAGAGGTTATTATGTAAACCTTAAGTTACTATATAGAGTCTGTGCCTGACACTGGTGGTTTATCTGGAGCCAAATAGTCAACTCTTTAATATATTTTGACAACACACCCCAAGTTACTATATAGAAGCAGTAACTTTCACCTTTGGTGGTTTGTCTGGAACATACTGGCTGGCATATTTAGGTCTTTTGATTCCACTCGCTAAACTCACTTGAGATACCCCCAGATTTATTGGAATAAACATTGCAGTACAGATATGGCTGCATTGCTCATTCATTTGCTTCTAGAGACCTACTACTCAAGCATAGATTTAAAGCAGTGAGGATCACAGTTTATAAATAGGGGTTTACAAGCAATTTAGGAAGGATGGGGTCCAATTAGAGTAAAAAAAAGATCAGGGTGATGAATTAGCCACCCATTGGTATTGGTCTATAGTGGTTGATCTACAGTATAACTGCCAGCACCCCCTATAGTCTTCGGAGAGATGCTGAAAGCTGGGGTAGATGTTCATTTAAATTCTGACCATATTCAGTGACAGGCCGTTCTTTTGTATTTGAGTCTTATAGAGAGTACGGCTCATATGTCACAGTCAGTTTTATTTCTCTGGTATGCTTCTCTTTGCAGCACAGACAGGGGTTTTTGGCTTGGGTTATCTTCTCTTCCTGGTTGCCAGGGGAGCAGCTACGCAGACCTGAAATATGCACAGAAAAGGACTGGCCTGTCAAAGTGTCTGTGATGAACCATGGCCTAGTCCCCCTGCAGCTGGGCTCAGACATGCCTCAGCCCTTGTCTGGGTCCTGGGAATGGCAAAGCCTTCTGAGGTTCAAGGGCAATCTTGATATTCATTAGTCAAGGGCCTTGATGTTCCCACTCTTCTCTCATCCTTTTTTTCTCCTTCTTTCCGCTCTCCATCTTTTGACACATTCCTATGTGTCTAGGATGAGAGAATAAAAAAAGCTTTCCTCCTTCTGTTTTCTGTGTTTGGTCTTACACCAGACTGTGCATAAACTGTACTGTGAAACAAGGAGGTTGGGGGTTAGAAGTACAATGTCTGCAAGCAGCCATTCAGTGCAAGGCCCATGACCTGTCTGCACCCTCAATCTTCCGCACAAACTCACATGGACTCACATTTAACCTCACAACCCAACAGTTCCACATATTTGCAGAGGGACACATTGTTTTCTGGACTCTTCAGAGAAATGTGTTGCTAAAGGATGGGGTAATATTTAAACATGAATGAAGCATAACAATTTTGTGTTTTGATAAATATAATCTTATGTATATGTTGCCACTAAGTGTGCACGTAGAACAGTTATAGATGACCCATAGCTTTCCTAAATATGCTGCAAGGTGCTTTTTCAAATGCTGCACTCCTCACTTGGTGGGGCATGCCAGGAAGCATTTCTCGCAACTTCTTGTATTTGGTATGTATTGTAGATAAGGGTTCTGATTCTGGAAACACTAAATAAAAGTGTGTTTTCTCTTTACTTTTGTCTTTGGTTTTGAGAGAAATATTTTGGATTATTATTAGCCAAATAAATAACAAGCAATGAAATACATTTCTATATTTGCTATTTATAGGGACAAACAAATAACGTAAGGTTAAACACAGTCATCAGATGTCCTGTCGGCCTTTTCATATTTTCTTATAAACCGACTTAGTAATTACCCAAGCCAAGCAGCACGTGTTATTAGTTTAAAATGATTTCCCCCTTGTTAGGCCCCAGTAACAGAATAGAGGTGTAATTGTGCTAAGGAATTAGCAGGGGAGAGCTGCTTTTGGACACATTTAAGTCTGTGGACCTTAGATGGGGGGGGGGGAGTATGAAAGGACTTAATTTACATAAACAGCATGGGTCTGCAACAGAAAGAAAGATATCTGGGGTTGCAAAATTTAATCTAGACTTGAAGCAAAATAAGGGAGAAGGAGGAGGGATGAAAACCTGACAGCAAAAGGGGTTTAGCTAAGTAACACCCTGGAGAGATTAAATTGTCCAGAAAGTTTCTCCCCATGATTCTGTGAAATGGGCAATGGGGTGTACCGAGGGGGTGGGTTGGTAACACCTCCCTAAGTGTATGAATAGGAAACGTGCAAAGAAAGAGATCTTTATTAGGTGGAATGGGAAAAATGTGCTAGTTTTTTTTTAAAAAAGAAAATGTAAATTATATCCACAATATTTTCTGTAGAATGTTAAATGGATGAAGAATAATTTGTCAGTAAAATGCTCTACTTTTCCATAACGTTAATAAATTAACATATTACAATTATACCATAATGTATATTCATTGTGACTTTATTGTGCCAACAGTAAAGTTATATGTAGCCATGCACTACTGTCATATGTGAAGTACAGACTTTCCTATGCTTTGTGGCCCTTGCTGTTCTCTGACCTATTTGTCTGACTCAACATGCCACTCTCCACCTAACCCCTCTGAATGCGATGCTACTGAATTCAGGCAGCAATGTAGTTAGAGCAAGTCTTTATTCTATTTTAATTCCATGCCTTAGATAGCAACCCCTTGGGGCAAAGAACAGGCTTTCTGCCGGTTCATTGCAGTGTGCCCTAGTGCCTTAAATAGTGCCTTAAAAACAGAACTTTACTTCCAGAGTCATTTTTATTTTAGAACCATTAGGGGAAGTATTACTTATTCTTTTTTCTCCACGGGTGGTTGTGGGGCATGCTATCTGCATTGGTCTGGGCCTCTGCTCTAATTCTGGCCCTATAAAGTACCCCAGTAATAATTATCTACAAGCCAGCAAGAAATATGTTTTTTTAAGCCGTAACTGTTCAGTATGATGTTTGTTTTTTCAAGTCTCCAATCATACATAAAAATTAAAAAAAACTCGTCCAATTACTCCTCAAACTCCACTGCCATATGTCACAGAAATAATGTGTCTTCCTTAGTCAGCCAGCTGTGCATATTGCACCCTGTCACCCTGAGTGCCCCCCATAGGATTGAGAGTGTCAAATAATCACACTGCTGTCCCAATTCTATTTGCCTCCCCTTATAGAATTTTTTTTTAAAAAAGTCTTCCCAAGTTAGTGTCTGCTTTTCATTAGAATTTTTTAAGCACCAGTGAATTAAGTCTGCCGCCTTTGTCTTTCTATTTTGTTTCTTCTGAAAGTTATTTCATAAATTATTGCTAGCCACCCCAAAAGTATCACAGCAGTTTCTTATGCTATTGATTTATAAGGAATTTGTTGAAATAAACAAAGACACAAGCATGCAGCTAACAAGGCACCTCTGCAAGCTGATAGTAGTCCATTGCACTTATGCCATTTATGATTTTGCAACCTTCAGGAACTGCATCATGCGTATTTGGCTGCCCAATGCTTTCTACATTTTGTGGTTCATAGGTACAAAAGGTTAGGAGTAGTCAGTCTGGCCCAGACTAGTATGAGAGAATGAAATGTAATTTAAGATACTATAAAAGATGAAAGTTCTTTCACACCTATATGACTTAAAGGCACTGTACCCAGACAGATGTGCCTTTGGTAGCAACTCACTGTGATTACTAACATCTATAGGGGCAACAGCAAATATATAAATATACATTTTTGGTTTAATTACTTTTAAAAATTCTACTAGCCAAACATTTTTCACTGAGTGGTGTGATATTGTTTTTGCTTTTTTTTAGCCTAACAATTCTTCTCCAGACAGTATACAGTATATAAATAAATATTTTTATGGCTAATGAGAAAAAGGAAAGGGAACTTACACTGTGTTTTATATTAGAGTACCTTTAAATAGTAGGCATCTCTTTTGTCTGGTAGATAGGCCCTTCATACTTCTAAAGTGACTTAACTCTGTTAATCGGACACATGGTATGAATTGTAACAAGAAATTAATTTTTCTTACAAGACTTCTAATGACTAAAACTGTATCACAGAGATGGGCAATTGGAAGCCCCAAGAGATGCTGTTGAACTATAGGTCCCATACTCCCAGACAGCTGACACATAAAGGGTCTCCATTTGCCCATGCATGCTGTGCAGTTGATAGAAAACAAAGTGTAGAAGAAACTGATTGATTCCAGCTCTCAGAGAGAGGCTTGGCCTCTAGTAAATACTGGCCATAGGGGGTCCTGGGTTTAGGCTTAAATCCAGAAAAAGTTAACAGAAAGATTAAAACATCACAGTGTGTTTTTTTGTATAGGCAGTGTGACACACCAGGCTAATCCTAGTGTCCCCAAGTCCTCTCAATCACACACTCAGAAGACATGTTGGGACCTTTGAGATCATGATCAAATTCTCACAAGGAAAGGATTTATGGAGGAATAATACATATCCATGTCAAGAAAGTGGTAGCCCTGAAATTTCTCCTACACAATAAGAATCCAGAGGCTCATTGCCTGCCTTCTAATGAGTGAATGACACCAGTAGTGAGCTGCCCTGGCCAATGTTGTTTGACTCTTGGAATTTCTCTGAAATAATGTGTCCTTCTTAATCTGCTTTTCCAGGTCCCCATGATGACAAACTGAAATTACAGCTTCACTACAGCTGACAAGCAAATTTGTGGGACGGCTTCAGCAGAGAGTCCTGTCCTGGCCATGCACAATACATGACAATGTTTTAGCGTATCCACTGCATCCTCTCCTACTAAGAAGATCGAAGAAAAAGTGGATTCACAAAGGAGATTATCTGCCAGGCACCTCTTTCCATTGACCATGTTTTAGGCAAATGTGTGGCGAAAATCCTCTTCAAACACCTGCATAAGAAACTATGCTAAGGTTTTATCTAAGCAGTATTCTACAGGAAGCATTCCATTATTTTTAAACAGGTTTTAAAGAGATATCTCCTGTGAAATGCTTTCTAAGTTTGTGGGTCACAAAGACTGACAAGCAATTCTGTACTTGGGAGACCTTACCTGAAAAAACGACATGGGGTCAGATGCTGCATACACCATCTTCATGTTGAGGCAGCAGGTCGACAGGCATTTCTAACTGCAGGACTCTCCCTGTGAGGCCCTTCTTGAGGACTTGTGCTGCAAATTCTTCCTAGAGTTTATAGAAGAAATAAAAGTTTTGAGAGAAAACTTAACCAACAGATAATAATAATCCTAATAAGTGACTATTTTAAAGCTATTTTATCTTATACATATTAGTAAACATTGTCCTTTAACATCTTTTACCTTGGGCCACCATTTTGTGATGTTTCCTCACTGATCACCCGACAGGAAATAAATTTAGGCTTTCACTGTAACAGGAAGAAGTGTGGGCGTAAAAGTACAAGTACATGTGCCCCTGGTCTGTGTGTGAGCACAGTGCCTATTACAACCCAGAGAGACAGACTTTGGAGCTTCAAATGGCAGTGTATCGAAATGGGATTATCCCAAAATGTTTTATGAAAATACAAGACTGGACTCTTTTGAAATGACAATCATTTTGTAAATATAAAGCTGAAAGAGGCGTAAACACAGTATCATGTGACACATCACCTCCATTTTATGAACTGGCAGTTTTGAGTATGATACAAAAGTGTATTAAACCAAATAACATCAGTGTTGTTTCTGCTGTCTGTATGTGAATCCCTGAAATGAAACAGATCTGGAAATATTCACTCACACCATAGTACTTCAAAAAATATGTCCCAGACAGATCCTTTCACGTCTTTTAATTTGAAGGCCTCTATATATACTGTATGGGAGAGTGTAGTAACACACAAATAACAATTATTGTTATTCCTTTCAATTTCACATATGTTGTCATACAAGAACTGCAATTCTCTATTACAATACTGTTATTGCATTCAGATTCTTTGGAAAATAAATTATGTATCATTAATTGGTTTGTGAACTGCCTATTGTCCACTTTATATACAGCATGTCCTTGAATTTTTGAGAAATAAACTGTGCTATTATATGATCTAAAGACTGGCCTTGTTCCTATGCAATACAGTAGAATTGTATCACTTGTCCTGGTATATCCAGTAAGTAAGACATATTCAGATCTATACTACAAAGAGTCAGATGAAAATGAATGATAATAAGACAATCTGCATATTGATTAATTTTTTTTTCTTCTTACCCAGAGCATAACAAAATTTAAAAAACATTTTTTATTAAAAAATAAAAAGTATTGTGCACACATGGGGGCAGATTCACTAACTTCGAGTGAAGGATTCGAATGAAAAAAACTTCGAATTTCGAAGTTTTTTTTGGGTACTTCGACCATCGAATTGGTTAAATTCGTTCGAATTTGATCGAAATCGAACGAAATCGAACGATTCGAAGTAAAAATCGTTCGACTATTCGACCATTCGATAGTCGAAGTACTTTCCCTTTAAAAAAAAAATCGACCCCCTACTTCGGCAGATAAAACCTACCGAAGTCAATGTTAGCCTATGGGGAATGTCCCCATAGGCTTGCTAAGCTTTTTTTGATCGAAGATATTCATTCGATCGTTTGATTAAAATCCTTCGAAGCGTTCGATTCGAAGGATTTAATCGTTCGATCGAACGAAAAATCCTTCGATCGTTCGATCGAACGTTTAGCGCTAAATCCTTCGACTTCGATATTCGAAGTCGAAGGATTTCAATTCGAGGGTCGAATTTCGAAGTATTTTTAACTTCGAAAATTCGACCCTTAGTGAATCTGCCCCATGGTGTAACATTGTGGGAGTAGTTCAGACCCTCAATTGGATGCTGCCTGCGTTCTCCTGCCTTCCTTGCTTGCTTGCTGTGGCGGGGTAGCTGAACCATACATTCCACCCAGATTCAGGTCCCTCAAGGTGTCTGTTGTGTGGTACTTATGTATTTGACCATGCCCATTATACCAAAAGTCCCATCTATCCAAACCCCAACCACTCCCCACTCTTTCTTAAAACACACCTTCTTTCTTGGGACTCCCTCTGCCATGGTAGATAGATCGATTACAACATAGCTTTATTAAAGAGCATGCTACCCTTTAAAAAAAAATATATATAGATACAAAATATACATTCACACATAAATATACCCACAGGGGCAGATTTATCAAGGGTCGAATTTTCGAGGGTTAATAAACCCTCGAATTCCACCCTCAAAGTAAAATCCTTCGAATATCGAATTCGAAGGATTTTAGCGCAAATACTTTGATCAAACAAAATCGAATAAAAATTGTTCAATTGAACGATAAAATCCTTTGAATAGAACGATTCGAAGGATTTTAATTGATCGATCAAAGGATTTTTATTTGATCATAGAAAACGTAGAAAAGTGCTGGGGAAGCTCCCCATAGGCTAACATTGAACTTCGGGAGGTTTAAACTGCCGAAGTATGTATTCAAAGTATTTTTCAAGGACAGTACTTTGACTATCGAATGGTTGAATAGTCGAATGAGTCGAAGTCGAAGGTCGTAGTAGCCTTTTCGATGGTCGAAGTACCCAAAAAAATACTTCGACATTCAAAGTTTTTTTCATTCGAATCCTTCACTTGAGCTTAGTAAATGTGCCCCACAGTGTACATGAACTGCTCTTTCAGTTTTCTTTTATATCGCTCTATCATAAAAAGGTGTAATAGCGTTTCAATTGAATTCCATTGTTCCAAATTTCATATTACCACAAGCAATAACTCCCCAAAAATATACCAAACTGTCCTGAGTTGATCTGACAAATTCTTCAAATTCTTAAATTCTTAAAAATTGTATTCTTCAAAATTGTATTTTTCAAAATTGTATTTCCAACATATAAAATGGGCTTATGGCATTATCCTCGTGAGGCAACTTTGGAAATTGAAGCGCTGCGAGTGCATTGGCGCTGGCGTTTTCTCATTATAGCAGGCGGAAGGCAGGGGGAAGGCAGTTTGGGGAGATTGTCGCCCTGCAGAAGAGATGATTAGTCGTCAGGCAACTAAATCTCCCCGAATCGGCCCGTGTGCCCCTGCCCTAAAGGTGAAGACACCTCAACAAAAATAGAGAGAGCTCACTTAATTACTGATAATTGTCTCTACATTGTCTCTAGGCAATTCTCACTATTGTCTATGGTAGGGTATTTTCTGGAGTTTTTTAGCCATGACAAGTAGCTGCTACTAAGCAGCTCTGTGTGTCTTCACCCTAAGAGGCATATTTATCAGACTGTAAAAACAGGGAGTACATCACACATCACCTCTGTGCTACACTATGTACAAAAGGTGTATTTTTCAAGCTGTGTATTGAATGTGAAGCTGAGAGTAAAATTTGGGTGATGAAGGGTGGTAAATCATGAATTTTGAAAATAATTCAGCTTGATATATAACACTATTATTTCATACCACTTTTTCCAGATTTTTTTGTGTAAAACATTTTACACAGCTTGATAAATATCTTGCCTTATTCACAAAACTGGAATAAGTATTTTGTGAATTTTATGTTCTTTTTACAATAGTTTAAATCCATGAATCGTTTCCATTAAAGCTGGTTGCTAGAAAATAACAGCAAAAACTGAAAGAGTATCAAAATAATAAAAATATAATGTACTGTTGCTCTGCACTGGTAAAACTGTCGTGTTTGTTTCAGAAAGACTACTATAGTTTATATAAACAAGCTGCTGTGTAGCCATGGGGGCAGCTATTCAAGCTAGAAAAAAGGAGAAAAGGCACAGGATACATAGCAGCTAACTGATAAAACAAAATTTTATTGGACAGGGCTTATCATGTGCTATGTAACCTGTGCCTTTTTTCTTGCTTGGATAGCTGCCCCCATGGCTACACAGCAGCTTGTTTATATAAACTATAGTAGGCTTTGTAAAAGCAAACACACAGCTTTTACCAGTGCATGCTGACCTAATTTTTTGGTGTTACTTTTCCTTTAATTTACACCATCTTTGTAAAGAGCCCCCACTGTAACTAAATATTGGAAGAGCAAAGCAAGCACTGCTCAGGTGTTCATCACTAGACACGCTGTTTGATAGAATCACAGGGGGAAGTGTACACAGAATAAGGCCATTGACCTTCATGTTTTACTGGTAATCCATTCTTTGAATGTATATATATTTTCAAAAACAGTTTTTAGTTAAACTCTCTAGTCATAAAATCGCTAAACCACTATACACATCATGTCAAAGTACTGCCCATACGGTGGATCTAACTGTTTACCTTTGGTCATTTATCTAAAGGGTTGGCTACCTGGCTACCAGGCATAATTCTCACTTGCATGTGCTTTTTTTTTATAGTGATCACCAGGAGCTGCACACATTTTATTAGACATAGGTTACACATGAAAACTGGCCTGCCTTCCTACAAAATAACTAGTAATCCGTTCTCTGCAAATATATATTTTCAAAACAGTTGTTTATAGTCACAGGTTTATGATAATCAATGTGGCCAGCAAATGACAGTTCTACTATTTGCAAATATTGTCACCTCTATGTTTTGGCACATTATAGTGGGGGAACAGTGTCTACTGATTAGAAATTTGAGCCCGAAAACCACTCTTAAAAAAATGTATGGATTTGCAAAGAATTAATTACTAGCAGACATGTGGTAAAGAAATGTGCATTGACATTTTTGTGATGATGCACTTTTTCGTTTTGTAGCAAATTTGACCAAATCTGTAGCAGTTCAACTACAGTTTAACCTTTTAAGTGCCAGCAGAATTTCACATTTTGGTTACGCGAAATGCCAGCCGTTTTTGAAACATTTTGTGCTCTCTCACTTTAGGGGCATTTTCTGAGGGGAAACCTATAGTTTACCTAGGAAAACTATACATTGTTTTTTTCGGTAGAAACTGAGCTTTCTAAATCTGCCTGAGTTTTCATGTATTTACACCTGTGCAAAAAAATTTATAGTACTAAATACCAAAAAAAAATGAAAAATTACCATTTTTCATCGTATAACAATTTATACCAGAAAAATATTTCATTTTACGGATGAAAATCCAACTGATTTGGAAAGCCTTATGTCTCTCGAACGTGCCAATACCAGATATGTATAGTTTTAGGGAGATTTAGGATTTCTGTACAGCAAAAACTCCCGGCAGTATATTACCAAATTTTGAAAGCACTAAGGCAGAAAACGGCATGCTTTAGATTCCAAGGCAAAAAATCCTGAAACCGTAGGTTTACCCCAGAAAACCATGCATTTTTGAAAAGTACACATTCTGCCGATTACAAAATGGGTAACTATGTCTCTCTACTCCCAACTACCAAACATAAAAGCTTGTCTGAACATAGCGGTTTTTCAACAAAAAATTCAAAATTCTGAAAAATCATTTCAAAGGTTTTATTTTGCTGCTCCGCATATCCCAAACTATATTAGGTACCAAGAAAAAGCACCTGAAATATGATTGCCAGGGGTCCACTGAACAATTTGATACCCATTATGCATAGGTTTACCAAAGTATCTGGCATTTAGAGACACCAATATGTAGTTAGCACATCCAAATTGTTCAGGACTTTACTTCAGCTACTGAGAAATCAACACATTGACTGCATTTTTGTGGGGTAAAAACACAGAAATATATGTTTACAACCCAAAACCCATATATTTTTGGAAAGTACACATTCTACCGAATCTAAAATGGGTACCCATGCCTTTCTGCTCAAACTACTGAGTCGCAAGGCTTTCCCACAATTGTCGGTTTTGGTGAAATATCTGAAAATTGCCTCAAAGCTTCAACTTCCCAGCACCATATCACCCATGTATCGTTACGCACCAAGAAAAAGCACCCTAAATATGATTGCCAGGGTTCCTCCAAACAGTTTGGTCGCCATTGTTCATAGGTTTATCAAAGTATCTGGCATTTAGAGGCCTCAAAATGAAGTTAGCGCATACAAATAGTCCTGTGGGTAACTTCATCTAATGAAAAATCAACACATTGACTGCATTTTTGTGTGGTAAAAACACAGAAATATATGTTTACCCCCCAAACCCATACATTTTTGGAAAGTACACATTCTACTGAATCTAAAATGGGTACCCATGCCTTTCTGCTCCAAACTACTGAGTCGCAAGGCTTTCCCAAAGTTGTCGGTTTTGGTGAAATATCTGAAAATTGCCTCAAAGCTTCAACTTCCCAGCACCATATCACCCATGTGTCATTACGTACTAAGAAAAAGCACCCTAAATATGATTGCCAGGGTTCCTCTGAACATTTTGGTGGCCATTGTTCATAAGTTTACCAAAGTATCTGGCATTTAGAGTCCCCAAAATGAAGTTAGCGCATACAAACAGTCCCGTGGGTAACCAGCTAATGAAAAATCAACACATTGACTGCATTTTTGTGGGGTAAAAACACAGAAATATATGTTTACCCCCCAAACCCATACATTTTTGGAAAGTACACATTCTACCGAATCTAAAATGGGTACCCATGCCTTATTGCTCCAAACTACTGAGTCGCAAGGCTTTCCCAAAGTTGTCGGTTTTGGTGAAATATCTGAAAATTGCCTCAAAGCTTCAACTTCCCAGCACCATATCACCCATGTGTCATTACGTACTAAGAAAAAGCACCCTAAATATGATTGCCAGGGTTACTCCGAACAGTTTGGTGGCCATTGTTCATAGGTTTACCTAAGTATCTGGCATTTAGAGGCCCCAAAATGAAGTTAGCGCATACAAACAGTCCCGTGGGTAACTTCAGCTAATGAAAGATCAACACACAGGAGAAAGCTCTCTGTTTAGTACTGAATTAAGCATTGAAATTCCTGTTTGAGACAGGATTTTTTGTTATCACTTGGTGTGTGAATGTGTTGTCCACTTGGTGGGTGAAATTTGGGAAGTTTTGAGTTGATTTTCTTTACTAAAAATCGATTTTTCTTTTGACCCTGAAGGTGAGTGATTCCTAGCCCAGTTCCTTTCACTTGCTCTGGGCTACAAACTCACTGTTAGATCCCCTACCCCTCCCCCGCACCTGGGTGTCAGTTTCATTTGCATTTTTCTCTTGTTTCAGCACAAATTGTTTAATTTTTGTACAGATTGAGTGGATATTTTGATTTTGCACTCAGTTCTGTGAGGAGAGAAAGCTAAAGGGAGAAGGATTTAATATAAGTATAAATATAAAATCTTTTCCAGCAGCAGCAGTGCAGCTCCCAGGCACCTGCTCACATTAACCCTCTCCCTGCCACAGCTTCTCAACTTAAAACTTTTTTTTTTTGTTAATCAATAGTATAAAGCTTTCTTTTTGTGTGGTGTTGTGTAAAATAATGGGAGGGAATAAAAAGGAAAGTTATAAAAAAACATCTCTTGGTTCTAAAGCAAAAGGACCTGAAAAACCCAGCTATAGCTCTGCAAGGAAACACCAGTCAGAGCCCATGTCAAAAAGCCCCATTGCCTCTACTTCTGCTGCTGCAGCCAATGTGACCCCTGCTAAAACATTTGCACACGCGGTAGCTACTGGCAGCAACCCAAGCCAAGTCACTGCTGGGGTAGAGAAGCTTACAAGGAAGCATGGGGTCAGATGTCTAATGTCAAGCACTCATGGCATAGAGGCTTATATAAAGGCTGCAGCTGAAGTGGTGGGCCACTCTGCAGTAGTGGCAGCAAGTAAAATGTATGGGAAAGCCATAATCTTTGCCCGTACTCTAACTGCAGTGCATACTCTGGTACAGAGGGGTATCACAGTGGGAGGGAGTTATGTCCCTGTAGAACCCCTAGAAGGATTGGGCACAAGGGTGGTTTTATCTAATGTGCCCCCCTTCCTGCAAGACCACTTATTGTACCCCCACCTGCAAGCCCTTGGGGAGTTAAAATCAAATATGTCTAGAATTCCCCTGGGATGTAAGGAGAGCAGACTGAGGCATGTCCTTTCCTTTAAAAGGCAGGTGCAACTACTTTTACCTCGGGGGCAAGACACTATTGAGGGGTCTTTTGGGGTTCCATTTGAAGGGGTGCTGTATAAAATTTTTTACAGCACAGAGGAAGTGAGGTGCTTCCTTTGCAAGAACCTGGGGCACACTCGCCAGAGTTGCCCCAAAGGGCAAATTAAGACCACAGCCCCTGTTCCTGCTCCCAGTGCCTCAAATAAAACATCTTATCCTGCTGGGACTATTTCAGCAGGGTCCTCAAAGGGGATATCTCCTTCACTAAAGAACCTCAAGGTGGCTGTTA
The DNA here is from genome assembly GCA_038501925.1 of Xenopus petersii. Lineage (NCBI taxonomy): Eukaryota > Metazoa > Chordata > Amphibia > Anura > Pipidae > Xenopus > Xenopus petersii. The sequence continues at coordinate 91,246,285 of CM076677.1, forward strand.
CACAACCCACCTCTACAACATCCAAACCTCCTCCTTCTTCACTGAAGACATCTAAGGCTGCAGCATGTCTTACAATTGCGGCAAAAGAGAAGGGGGGAAAACATGTCAAAGCTTCCCCCAGGGTCACAGTTGTTCCTACCACAAAAGGGTGTACCCCTGTTATGGGCACCCCTGAAGGTGTGGGGGTACCCATGATTGCAACACCTGTTGGGGTTGGGGCAGATAGTGGCCTTTCCTCTTCAGATGCCAAGAAAAAGAGGAAATTTAAATCAAACTGGCTGGTACCTGAGGAATGGGCATCAGTGGTTAATGATGGGGCACCCCCATCCAAGGGTAAAAAGGGCAGCAAAACTTCTGCTCCTCATGTGGTGACATTGTCTGGCCCAACTGTTGGTCACGATCAACCGGTGTCAGCCCATGCACTCTTGCCTCCAGACCAGGTGGGGAATAATGAGGTTAATGGTCTGCATGGCCTTGAACATGGCAGTGTTGGTTTCCCCACAGAGTCAGGGGTGCAGTATCTGCCTCAAAATCATTTGGAAGATCTTCCCTTGGAGTGTAAAGAGACACCTAATGAGACTCCTGCAGAGTGGGCAGTCAGTGTTCCTGAAGTGCTGAGATTTGGCAACTGCAACCAGCCTCAGTTTTTAGTGCCTCAGGGTATTTCACTCCAGGAGGGGGACAATATTGGGCTAACCCCCATACAGGACCCTGCAGATAAAACTGCTGGGAAGGATGGTGAGGGTGGAGTTGTAAATACGGAGGAGGGTAGCCAGACAACCTCTACTGTTCATGCTAAAATCTCTCCTCCCTTGTCTTCAACTGACCCAAATGTTATTGCCATCCAGAAAGCACAGGAGGTAGTAGAGAGGGCAGAGGCTAACCATCGAGCCTCCAAAGCTCTACCTGTTGCTGGGGAGCTAATTAGTTCTGTTGCTCCTGTGTCAAACACTTCCAAATATGTTTCAAGTGAAGTTGAGGGAACACCTGAGCCATTGCAGGGTCTCCAGAAAAGTGATTCTGATACTTTTCCTGTAACAACTTGTGGAGAGATTCTCAAAGCTCTAGTGGAGAGGGGAGATTATCAATCCCTTAGCCAGGAAGAGCTCATGGATGAGGGGAACATCGAAGAGGAGGTTGACATAGGAGTGGCAAATCCTTCTACCCCAATCATCCCTGCTGAGGAACTCAAAAAGTTTCTTGAGAGCACCCTTGGTGTTAAATTAGAGAAGAAGATGCACATGGCTCTGGAGAAGTGGCATGATTTGCCTTTAGTTATCAATTCTGTGAGACAGTACTTTAAGGTCATAAAAGAGGCCAAGAACTATGGAACAGCGGAATATCTCCGTATAATGAAGTTTCACAAAAAATGTTTGTCTCATCAGACCTTGATGAAGGTTAAAGCACTTCCTAAGACTCAGTAATGGCCTTGAGTATAAGCACACTTAATACTAATGGCTGTCGGAATCCTTTCCGAATGTTTCAGGTACTCTCCTTTCTTCGTCAAGGAGGGTACTCTGTGAGTTTCCTCCAAGAGACCCACACCACTCCAGAGCTTGAAGCAAGCTGGAATCTGGAGTGGAAGGGAAGGGTCTTTTTTAATCACCTCACTTGGACATCATGCGGGGTGGTGACCCTTTTCTCAGATTCCTTCCAGCCAGAGGTCCTGAGTGCTACCTCTGTCATCCCTGGCCGTCTATTGCATCTTCGGGTCTGGGAGTCAGGTAGAACATATAATCTAATGAATGTGTATGCTCCTACTACCGGACCAGAGAGGGCACGGTTCTTTGAAAGTTTGTCAGCCTACATGGAGACAATTGACTCTGATGAAGCCTTGATTATAGGGGGTGATTTTAATTACACCCTTGATGCTCGAGATCGCAATGTACCCAAGAAAAGAGACTCGTCTGAGTCCGTTTTGCGAGAACTAATTGCTCATTTCTCCTTGGTTGATGTCTGGAGAGAACAGAACCCAGAGACGGTTGCCTTTACCTATGTCAGGGTGAGAGATGGTCATGTTTCTCAATCCCGGATTGATAGGATATATATATCGAGCCATCTCATGTCACGAGCCCAGTCGAGCACCATTAGATTGGCACCATTCTCAGACCACAATTGTGTATCCCTGAGAATGTCAATCGCACCATCTCTGCCAAAAGCTGCTTACTGGCACTTTAACAACAGTTTATTAGAAGATGAGGGTTTTGCAAAGTCAGTCCGGGATACATGGAGAGGCTGGAGGGCCTTTCAGGATGAATTTGCCACATTGAACCAGTGGTGGGATGTAGGCAAGGTTCACCTAAAGCTCTTGTGTCAAGAGTATACCAAAAGTGTGAGCGGGCAGCGCAATGCAGAGATTGAGGCACTGAATGGGGAGGTGCTTGATCTTGAGCAAAGGCTATCAGGCTCTGAAGACCAAGCCCTTCAGTGTGAATATCTAGAAAGGAAAGAAGCGCTGCGTAACATGGAACAACGACAGGCTCGTGGTGCCTTTGTGCGAAGCCGGATGCAGTTACTTTGTGATATGGATCGTGGTTCCAGATTCTTCTATGCTCTGGAGAAGAAGAAGGGGAACCGAAAACAAATCACATGCCTTTTTGCGGAGGATGGAACCCCCCTTGAGGATCCGGAGGCTATCCGGGACAGAGCCCGGTCCTTCTATCAAAACCTTTTTTCTCCAGATCCCATCTCTCCAGATGCCTGTGAGGAGCTATGGGATGGGCTTCCAGTGGTCAGTGAGAGGAGAAAAGAGAGGTTGGAAACACCAATCACTCTAGATGAACTCTCTCAAGCACTCCGTTTAATGCCCCACAATAAATCTCCTGGGCTTGACGGACTTACCATAGAGTTCTTCCAGTTCTTTTGGAATACTCTGGGCCCTGATTTCCATAGGGTCCTAACTGAGGCCTTCAAGAAAGGTGAGTTGCCACTTTCGTGTCGTCGAGCAGTTTTATCACTACTTCCTAAGAAGGGGGATCTCCGTCTTATTAAGAACTGGAGACCAGTCTCACTGCTTAGCACAGACTATAAGATCGTGGCCAAAGCTATCTCACTTAGGCTCAAATCAGTGCTGGCAGAGGTGATTCATCCTGACCAGTCCTATACAGTCCCCGGTCGGACAATTTTTGATAATGTCTTTTTAATCCGAGACTTACTACATTTTGCGAGAAGGACTGGTCTATCTCTTGCTTTTCTCTCTCTGGATCAAGAGAAGGCATTTGACAGGGTGGATCACCAATATCTTATAGGCACTCTGCAAGCCTATAGCTTTGGCCCACAGTTTGTGGGCTACCTGAAAACAATGTATGCCTCTGCAGAGTGTTTAGTTAAAATCAACTGGTCTCTGACTGCACCTCTGGCCTTTGGACGAGGAGTTCGGCAAGGATGCCCCTTGTCGGGACAACTGTACTCGCTGGCCATTGAGCCCTTCCTGTGTCTCTTAAGGAAAAGGCTCACGGGACTGGTGCTCAAAGAACCTGACATGAGGGTGGTTCTCTCAGCCTACGCTGATGATGTAATTCTTGTGGCCCAGGACCTAGTTGATCTTGAGCGGGCACAAGAGTGTCAAGAAGTCTACGCTGCTGCCTCATCTGCCCGTATCAACTGGTCCAAGAGCTCAGGCCTTCTGGAGGGTTCTCTAAAGGTAGATTTCCTGCCTCCTGCTTTCCGTGACATCTCGTGGGAGAGTAAAATCATTAAATATTTAGGCGTCTACCTATCAGCTGAGGAGTATCCTGTCTCACAGAATTTCATTGAACTTGAGGAGTGTGTTCTAACGCGCCTTGGAAAGTGGAAGGGTTTTGCTAAAGTACTTTCTATGAGGGGGAGAGCTTTGGTGATTAATCAGCTGGTGGCCTCTCAGATCTGGTACCGGCTGATATGTCTTAGCCCAACCCAAGAATTCATTGCTAAGATCCAGAGAAGGTTACAGGACTTTCTCTGGATAGGAAAGCATTGGGTTTCTGCAGGTGTCTCAAGCCTCCCGTTGAAAGAGGGAGGGCAGGGAGTCGTGTGTATACGTTCTCAAGTGCACACCTTCCGTCTCCAGCAAATACAGAGATACTTGTATGCAGATCCTTCTCCACAGTGGTGTAGTCTAGCATCGAGTTTTTATCGCCAGGTACGAAATATGGGATATGACCGGCAATTGTTTATAATTGAACCTGAGGGTTTCCTAAGAAACCTTTCAACCCTGCCGACTTACTACCAAGACACGCTAAAGACTTGGAGCATGGTATCCGTGTTAAGGCAAGGAGCCATTGAAGGGGAAGACATTCTAAATGAGCCCCTACTTTACAATCCATCTTTTAAGACTAGGATGTTAGAATCCATCAGCATCCGACGTCGCCTTTGCCAGGCTCGGTTAACCAGAGTTGGAGATCTCCTGGATTTTGAGAAATCAGATTGGGTGGACTCTCAAGCAGTTATGCAACGCATGGGATTCCTCACCACAAGGGTTCCACATCGTCTTCTCAAGGAAATCAAGGACACAATCTCTCCTGATTCTCACACCTTCATTGATGGGGTTTTACATGCTGAAGGGCCACGTCCACCTTGGAACTCCTTACCTCCAGACATAATAATAGCACCTAAAACCCGTCAATCCCCCCAAGCACCTCCTTCCCCCAACTTGAGCCAGTTGGAGAATTTTCCATTGACACGCTTTCATGATATAACAAGAAAGCTGTTGTACTCTCTAATGCTTCACACTGTACACTTCCTTGCCCTCATCTCCCGATATGATACCATCTGGAGACGTGTGCTTAATGAGGGTGAAAGACCTCAGTGGCGAGCTCTTTATTCCAGTTTGGTGCCTAGACCAACTGGAGACTTGAGTTGGAAAGTGCTGCATGGTGCATTGAGCACGGGAGAGTATTTAGCTCGTTTTACAGACTCCCCAGCTGCTTGTCCATTCTGTGGCAAAGGAGAGTCTGTGTTTCATGCTTATTTTACGTGTGCCAGACTGCAACCTCTATTGGCTCTTTTGAGGAAGCTTTACCTGCAGTTCTGGTTACACTTTTCCCCTCATGTTTATATTTTTGGACGCCCAGTATCCCGGGACAATAAAGAGAAAGACCTTCTCTCCAACTTGCTCCTGGCTTTAGCTAAATTAGTCATCCATAAATCTAGAAAGCAATGTTTGGAAGGTGGGAATCCTCTGCCAGCAGAGGTCTTGTTCCGAGTGCTGGTGCGTTCCCGCATCCGAGCAGAGTACACCCAAGCAGTGTTTACTGGTCGGTTGAAAGAATTTGCTGACCAGTGGGCAATAGATGGGGTACTTTGCTCAGTATCCCCAGACCTGGTTTCTGTTCAGACAATTCTCACACTCCATATTTAAGTGCACTTTAATTTAAGTGACAGTTGTATTTTAATCAGTTAATTATCTCCTTTGAGATGTGATTAACTTTGGTGAGCAATCACTCACCTGCAATTTGAATAATATATCAGCTAATGAAAAATCAACACATTGACTGCATTTTTGTGGGGTAAAAACACAGAAATATATGTTTACCCCCCAAACCCATATATTTTTGGAAAGTACACATTCTACTGAATCTAAAATGGGTACCCATGCCTTTCTGCTCCAAACTACTGAGTCGCAAGGCTTTCCCAAAGTTGTCGGTTTTGGTGAAATATCTGAAAATTGCCTCAAAGCTTCAACTTCCCAGCATCCTAATCACCCATGTGTCATTACGTACTAAGAAAACGCACTCTAAATATGATTGCCAGGGTTCCTCCGAACAGTTTGGTGGCCATTGTTCATAGGTTTACCAAAGTATCTGGCATTTAGAGGCCCCAAAATGAAGTTAGCGCATACAAACAGTCCCGTGGGTAACTTCAGCTAATGAAAAATCAACACATTGACTGCATTTTTGTGGGGTAAAAACACAGAAATATATGTTTACCCCCCAAACCCATATATTTTTGGAAAGTACACATTCTACTGAATCTAAAATGGGTACCCATGCCTTTCTGCTCCAAACTACTGAGTCGCAAGGCTTTCCCAAAGTTGTCGGTTTTGGTGAAATATCTGAAAATTGCCTCAAAGCTTCAACTTCCCAGCACCATATCACCCATGTGTCATTACGTACTAAGAAAAAGCACCCTAAATATGATTGCCAGGGTTCCTCCGGACAGTTTGGTGGCCATTGTTCATAGGTTTACCAAAGTATCTGGCATTTAGAGGCCCCAAAATGAAGTTAGCGCATACAAACAGTCCCGTGGGTAACTTCAGCTAATGAAAAATCAACACATTGACTGCATTTTTGTGGGGTAAAAACACAGAAATATATGTTTACCCCCCAAACCCATATATTTTTGGAAAGTACACATTCTACTGAATCTAAAATGGGTACCCATGCCTTTCTGCTCCAAACTACTGAGTCGCAAGGCTTTCCCAAAGTTGTCGGTTTTGGTGAAATATCTGAAAATTGCCTCAAAGCTTCAACTTCCCAGCACCATATCACCCATGTGTCATTACATACTAAGAAAAAGCACCCTAAATATGATTGCCAGGGTTCCTCCGGACAGTTTGGTGGCCATTGTTCATAGGTTTACCAAAGTATCTGGCATTTAGAGGCCCCAAAATGAAGTTAGCGCATACAAACAGTCCTGTGGGTAACTTCAGCTAAAGAAAAATCAACACATTGACTGCATTTTTGTGGGGTAAAAACACAGAAATATATGTTTACTCCCCAAACCCATACATTTTTGGAAAGTAGACATTCTACCGAATCTAAAATGGGTACCCATGCCTTATTGCTCCAAACTACTGAGTCGCAAGGCTTTGCCAAATTTGGCGGTTTTGGTGAAATATCTGGAAATTGCCTCAGCTTCAACTTTCCAGCATCGTATTGTCCATGTATCATTACCAGCATAAAGCATCCTAAATATAAACATATGGGTCTACTAAACAGTTTGATGCCCAATGTGCATAGATATACCAAACTATGTGGCGCACAGAGACCCCCAAACGACAATATGTATAGACATTTTCACGGCTGACGCTCTGGCTGCTGCAATGTGAGCACCTGGAGTGTGTATTATGCGACATTAGACCCCCCTAACAGTACAGAGACCCCAGAAAACCATATATTTTCAGAAAGTACACATTCTGACGAATCCAATATGGGTAAATAAGTGTTTCTACTGCAAACTGCCAAACTGCAAAGCAATGCTGAACATAACGGTTTTTATCAAATTTCTGAAAATCGTCACAAAGCTTGAATTCTACCCCATTATATGCCACACATTTCGTAACGTATCAGCATAAAACATCCTAAATATGAACGCCAGGGGTCTACTGAACACTTTGATGCCCAGTATGCATAGATATACCAAACTATGTGGCGCACAGAGACCCCCAAATGACAATAGTGTATATACATTTTCATGGCTGACGCGCTGGCTGCTGCAATATGAGCACCTGGTGTGTGTATTATGCGACATTAGACCCCCCTAACAGTACAGAGACCCCAGAAAACCATATATTTTCAGAAAGTACACATTCTGACGAATCCAATATGGGTAAATAAGTGTTTCTACTGCAAACTGCCAAACTGCAAAGCAATGCTGAACATAACGGTTTTTATCAAATTTCTGAAAATCGTCACAAAGCTTGAATTTTACCCCATTATATGCCCCACATTTCGTAATGTATCAGCATAAAACATCCTAAATATGAACGCCAGGGGTCTACTGAACACTTTGATGCCCAATATGCATAGATATACCAAACTATGTGGCGCACAGAGACCCCCAAATGACAATAGTGTATATACATTTTCACGGCTGACGCGCTGGCTGCTGCAATATGAGCACCTGGTGTGTGTATTATGCGACATTAGACCCCCCTAACAGTACAGAGACCCCAGAAAACCATATATTTTCAGAAAGTACACATTCTGACGAATCCAATATGGGTAAATAAGTGTTTCTACTGCAAACTGCCAAACTGCAAAGCAATGCTGAACATAACGGTTTTTATCAAATTTCTGAAAATCGTCACAAAGCTTGAATTTTACCCCATTATATGCCCCACATTTCGTAACGTATCAGCATAAAACATCCTAAATATGAACGCCATGGGTCTACTGAACACTTTGATGCCCAATATGCATAGATATACCAAACTATGTGGCGCACAGAGACCCCCAAATGACAATAGCGTATATACATTTTCACGGCTGACGCGCTGGCTGCTGCAATATGAGCACCTGGTGTTTGTATTATGCGACATTAGACCCCCCTAACAGTACAGAGACCCCAGAAAACCATATATTTTCAGAAAGTACACATTCTGACGAGTCCAATATGGGTAAATAAGTGTTTCTACTGCAAACTGCCAAACTGCACAGCAATGCTGAACATAACGGTTTTTATCAAATTTCTGAAAATCGTCACAAAGCTTGAATTTTACCCCATTATATGCCCCACATTTCGTAACGTATCAGCATAAAACATCCTAAATATGAACGCCAGGGGTCTACTGAACACTTTGATGCCCAATATGCATAGATATACCAAACTATGTGGCGCACAGAGACCCCCAAATGACAATAGTGTATATACATTTTCATGGCTGACGCGCTGGCTGCTGCAATATGAGCACCTGGTGTGTGTATTATGCGACATTAGACCCCCATAACAGTACAGAGACCCCAGAAAACCATATATTTTCAGAAAGTACACATTCTGAAGAATCCAATATGGGTAAATAAGTGTTTCTACTGCAAACTGCCAAACTGCAAAGCAATGCTGAACATAACGGTTTTTATCAAATTTCTGAAAATCGTCACAAAGCTTGAATTTTACCCCATTATATGCCCCACATTTCGTAACGTATCAGCATAAAACATCCTAAATATGAACGCCAGGGGTCTACTGAACACTTTGATGCCCAATATGCATAGATATACCAAACTATGTGGCGCACAGAGACCCCCAAATGACAATAGTGTATATACATTTTCACGGCTGACGCGCTGGCTGCTGCAATATGAGCACCTGGTGTGTGTATTATGCGACATTAGACCCCCCTAACAGTACAGAGACCCCAGAAAACCATATATTTTCAGAAAGTACACATTCTGACGAATCCAATATGGGTAAATAAGTGTTTCTACTGCAAACTGCCAAACTGCAAAGCAATGCTGAACATAACGGTTTTTATCAAATTTCTGAAAATCGTCACAAAGCTTGAATTTTACCCCATTATATGCCCCACATTTCGTAACGTATCAGCATAAAACATCCTAAATATGAACGCCAGGGGTCTACTGAACACTTTGATGCCCAATATGCATAGATATACCAAACTATGTGGCGCACAGAGACCCCCAAATGACAATAGTGTATAGACATTTTCATGGCTGACGCGCTGGCTGCTGCAATATGAGCACATGGTGTGTGTATTATGCGACATTAGACCCCCCTAACAGTACAGAGACCCCAGAAAACCATATATTTTCAGAAAGTACACATTCTGACGAATCCAATATGGGTACATAAGTGTTTCTACTGCAAACTGTCAAACTGCAAAGCAATGCTGAACATAACGGTTTTTATCAAATTTCTGAAAATCGTCACAAAGCTTGAATTTTACCCCATTATATGCCCCACATTTCGTAACCTATCAGCATAAAACATCCTAAATATGAACGCATGGGGTCTACTGAACACTTTGATGCCCAATATGCATAGATATACCAAACTATGTGGCGCACAGAGACCCCCAAATGACAATAGTGTATATACATTTTCACGGCTGTCGCGCTGGCTGCTGCAATATGAGCACCTGGTGTGTGTATTATGTGACATTAGACCCCCCTAACAGTACAGAGACCCCAGAAAACCATATATTTTCAGAAAGTACACATTCTGACGAATTCAATATGGGTAAATAAGTGTTTCTACTGCAAACTGCCAAACTGCAAAGCAATGCTGAACATAACGGTTTTTATCAAATTTCTGAAAATCGTCACAAAGCTTGAATTCTACCCCATTATATGCCACACATTTCGTAACGTATCAGCATAAAACATCCTAAATATGAATGCCAGGGGTCTACTGAACACTTTGATGCCCAATATGCATAGATATACCAAACTATGTGGCGCACAGAGACCCCCAAATGGATATAAAGTAGATAAAATTTACAAGGCAAAACAAAATAAGGCAGTAAAAAGTGAAATTCAAAAAAATCCAATAAAACCACAAAAATCAATGTTTTTTTTCCAGACTAGTGTTATCGGCCGTCAGAATCACAGTTTGAATATTTTAGCTGGGCCAAACAGGTTATACGGCTAGAAACAAGTGAACACAACATACGCAGAGCTGAAAATGCAATAAAATGGCTAAAAATTCAATAAAATGGCTAAAAATGCACCAAAATACCCAAAATTGCAATATAATCACCGAAATAACATAAAAAAGATATTGCACAGTACGGTTAGCGAATACGCTATTCGTAATGGCAATAAAACATTTTTTTCAGCCAAAAAAAGAGACGATGCGATAAGAAAAAAAAAAAAAAAGCCACAATGCCATGTATGTGCGTGTGCGTGTGTACAAATGGTAAATTACATGTTATGTGCGCGTGTGTGCGTGTGCACATATGTGTAAGTGCAGTGAGTGTAAGTGACCCCCCCAATCCCCAAAAATGTATGTGTAAGTGTGTGTAAGTGTGAATCTAAGTGTGTATTACTGTAATAAGTGTGTGTTGGTGTGTTTGTGTGTGTAATTGTTGCACTAACCTGAAAAAATCGCTGGAGACTGTTGCAGGCGATCAGGAAGACTCCCTGGAAGACATCTGCCTCGTGGTTCCTGTCTGTGTGCTGTGGGGGCGGAGATCGTCGATCCGGTGCAGGCTGCAGCAGCAGGACACGTAAGTAACACGTGCCTGCTGCTGTTTTTGGGCCCCTGGGCGATCGCGCCCCAGGGGCCACTCGATCCCCTGCTCTGCTCGTTGCCTAGGGGCAGGGGATCGAGCAGGAACGGAGCGAGCGGCTCTAACAGCCGCTCCTCCGCTTCTGAACCCGGAAGTGCTGCAGAACGTAGAATCTACGTTCTGTGGCATTTCAAGTACCTTTGCCACAGAACGTAGATTCTACGATCTGTGGCATTTAAAGGGTTAATTGCAATGTACACAGAATGGGCATAGTTATAAATTAAAGGGGTGGTTCACCTTTAAGTTAACTTTTAGTATGTCCTAGACTGGTCAGTACTTGGCAACTTTTCGATTGGTCTTCATTATTTATTTATTTTTTTATAGTTTTTATTATGGATGCACCGAATCCACTATTTTGGATTCATCCGAACTCCCGAATCCTTTGTGAAAGATTCGGCCGAATACCGAACCGAATCTGAATCCTAATTTGCATATGCAAATTAGGGGTGGAAAGGGGAAAACCTTTTTTACTTTTGTGACAAAAATTCACTCAATTTCCCTCCCCAAATTAGGATTCGAATTCAGTTCGGCCGGGAACAAGGATTCGGCCGAATCCTGCTTAAAAAGGCCGAATCCTGGCCGAATCCCGAACCGAATCCTGGATTCGGTGCATCCTTAGTTTTTCAATTATTTGCCTTCTTCTCCTGACTCTTTCCAGCTTTCAGTTTCAGTACAGCTGAGATCAGTTGGATCAAATGGTTAACCCATGCATTTGTACATCCTCTTACATTTGGTCTCATCTCTTCCATCAGTTATTTCTTATTTGTGCAGCCGTCTTTAATCTGTAATTCCTTATCCCAATCCCTACCCCACAAGCAAAAAGAGTGCTGGACCTCAAAAATGAAAATTAGTGGTTAAAATGTGTTAGGCACCTCCCATGACTGTAATAGCTAACCTCAGACCTGCACCAGCCCGATACTATTCTAGTGAGCAGTACTTTTTTAATGGTCCAATAGTTGAATTACTAGTGTCATTTAATATTTTCTGAATTTGATGATATGAAGCAAAAGGGATGAAACATACACCAACTTCAAATTCATACATTGTTCTTTTGGAATTTGTGTGATTATTAATCGAGTCTTCCATCACAAAAATATTGTATTCCGTTGCAGTTATGTTTACACATCACTTTAAAACCACTGGAAATCTTTAATGAATGTATAATGTATTATATTTTTTTTCATTATGCAAAAAATACACAAAAGCTGTTTTTGGATGGCTGACCCATTTAAAGGAGAACTAAACCCTAAAAATGAATATGGATTAAAAATGCCATGATTTATATACTGAATTTATTGTACCAACCTAAAATTTCAGCTTCTCAATAACAGCAATGATCCAGGATTTGTCACAGGGGGTCACCATCTTGGAAAGTGTCTGTGAAACTCACATGCTCAGTGGGCTCTGAGCACCTTTTGAGAAACTAAGCTTAGGGGTCATCGCAAATTATCAAGTAGAAAATTATATTATATTGATTATATTATTATCTGTAATAAGCTAATGCTACAAGGCAGATTATTAAACCCTGATGCTAGTTGCACTGGTTTCTGAGCTGACATGTAGTAATTATCTGTATTAATTACTACTCAACTTTATATTATGACATTTATAGTCTAGGGGGCATATTTATCAATTTAATTAACCATCAAATTCGACCCTCAAATTTAAATCCTTCGAATTCGAAGGATTTAGCGCAAATACTTTGATCAAACGATGTTTACTTCGAACAAACGTTTCGAACGATTTTAAGCAATCGATCGAAGGATTTTTCTTCAATCAAAAAAAGGTTATTAAAGTGCTTGGGAAGGTCCCCATAGGCTAACATTGTACCTCGGTAGGTTTAAACTGGCGAAGTATGTAGTTGAAGTATTTTTTAAAGAGACAGTACTTCGACTATTGAATAGTCGAACGATTTTTAGTTCTAATCGTTCGAGTCGAAGGTCGTAGTAGCCTATTCGATGGTCGAACTACCCAAAAGTTTTTTTCATTCGAATCCTTCACTCGAGCTTAGTAAATGTATCTCTAGGTGTGCTACATATTTTGAGTCAATGAATCAGCAGAAAAGAAAATGGGGAGCTACTGGGACATTTTTGGAGGCACAATTTATCACTTCTAAAGGGCTCTGGTTGCCCAGGGCTGGTATAGAAGCCCAAAACATAATGTACAACATTTCTAGCATACTTGTTTAGTTAAGGTTTTTCCTTTAAATGGTATCCTGTGTTCATAGAAGTGAGGCTTTTGTAAAGTTTGACTTTTTTTCAATAGTAAATATCCTCCCAGAGAGGAAGGTGGAAGTTATCTTATTCCTCCTGCTGTTATATAATAACTTATAAAAATAAACTAGCTTACCTCTATTTAGTGCTAATAATGTAGAGACACAAACAAAGTTGGACAGTGAATTCAGTACAGTTGCCCTTTAAAACTAAAAGATACAGATAATACAGAAAATATATTTATATATATTTTCTGTAATAAAAATATTTTGGATAGGCACAGAATCTAAGCTTATCTTTCCTGCGGTTATGGTGCAGAATTCCTTATCTTTCAGTACATGATAAAGCAATATATCATACCTCTCTAAGCTTAAACTGCTGATATTCCCACCTAGGATAAGCTAGAATGTTTCTTCCTTTCTAGTAATATCAAAACAATTGAAAAATGGAAAATATTCAAATGTCAGATCAGTGATCTCATGTGCATTAAATTAAAATGTGTATATCAACACGATGTTGATATGCAATAATAATGTGAATGTTCTAACTAGGGGCTCCTTGATAAAACATGACCCTTAAAAGCCCTTGGACACACTATAGCCCAAGCAGAACTGCATTGCTTGAGCCTTAAGGGGAGCCCTAAGCAACACAATTAGGCAACACATGATGCTAGAATATTCTGCATTGCACCTTCTGCATTGGAACCCATTTATTATTTCAATATGAGATCAGTGGCGCTAAACAGACATCCCTTTGCAGAAAATGAGCCACGCTATGTTGGAAAATAGCTGAATTGAAATGTTTCAGGATTAGCCAATATTTTCCTCCCTTTGTGGAAAGAGGTTGGGTTGTAACAATCAAGGGGCGTCCTCTGGTTGCAAACTGAAGTTTTTAGTCTGTTGAAAAAGGAATAATGGCCTTGGGAAAACACAAGACAGTCCATACAGTGGGAACACAAAGGGCGTTTTATTCAAATTTGTTTTGAGTTTAGCAGATTTGCATGAAAAATGTGTGAGAAAGGCTGTCTCGGGTGACCTCATCCCCAGCTGCCATTAGCGTTTAATTAAGTGCTGAATAGCAGCAGCATTTGCTGAGCAGACTGGGGGACGTGAAGAGAATCCTGTCTGGCCTCCAGACTGTGGGAAATCTCAGCAGCCTGCCACTGAACTACAGAGGGGGAACCCCTAAAACCAGACAGCCCCTGCCTTCCAAACCAAAACATTAGTCATGACAACAGCCCCCAGGAGACTGACCTTCTGCAAGTCCCAGGATTTGCACAGGGGCCATCAAAGAATTTACACTGTCCTACTGTGAACTGTATGAAAGCAGTTCCTATAAATGCGCCTTTGTCACATTAGTACATACAATGGTTATTTTTTCTGTTTGACTCTTTGTCTGTTTGATACTGCAGTTACAATGTTTACATAATGAGCTGTTTCCAAGTTTGTATGGCCAGTTATAATTCCTTGCCAGTCCCTTGTTCTCTATAGCAACCCTGACCGTGATATAACATGATTTAATGACCAGACATCTATTCTGCACAGACACACAACTCAAGTTCAAGTCCAAGTTCTGAGGCTTTGCTCAAGGAATCCTTTGCAGCCATCCCTTTTGTTCGCCTCTAACAATTGCTCTTTATTCGTCCTTCTGTACATGGTACTGTGGAGCTGTCTGGGCACAAACCTAACAACCTGCGTGCTTAGCAAATCCACCCCAGCCACCCAAGCCCACATACATAATCACTGTAGTAAACATGTAGCCAAATGCAGTAGTTTCAGAATGGCATCTCGTCATCAATTTCTTCTTTTTGCTTTCATTTACACATGAGCTAAGTTAGCCATATTAGCCATGAGCCTGGCACCTATGACTACTCTGCTTGGGTCCCCTGCTGAACACAAACATTCAGTATTCTGCTTTTGCTGATGGGACATTGAACTGATTCCAGGTAAGAAAATGAATATATTGCATTATTCACATGATTTGTTAGAGCACAAATAACTGAATTTGATGGTGGTTTCCCTTAGGTGACCCCTGCTTGTTAGATGGAACCATGCTTTATTTTGTTTTGCTCTACATAAATGTCATTGGGGTTCATTTAAGAACACTGAGCAAAGTTGCACTAAAGGTACATTAAACCACTGCAGCAACTTAGACATTTGCTTTTTATTTAATTTAATTTGCAGTAGCTTGTTCAAAACGATATGTCCCTTGGCTTCAGTAGATATAGGCTCAGGTCAGCTTACTGACATTTGGAGGGGTGATCGAAGCTAAAATGAATTTGGGACACAGTGGGGGTCATTTATAAAGTTCGCGCAGCGCATATTTTTCGCAAATGGTTGTATTGCGCATGTTCTTTCCTGAACGCTAATATATTGCACTGCTCTGTCCGTCTTTCAGGTTTTTGTGAATTCGCAGTGTGAATACATTTTTACAAATGCCGCGCAAATGAGATGGGAGTTTGTGCGAGCGCACCCAATGTGCAAGGTTGTTGTGCATGAAAATAGAGTTGACAGTAACTTAAATTTGCAGTTTGCGAAACTGTTTTGCGAATGTTTTATCCGCCACCAAAGTTGTGGCGTAATTGAGTCGCAGAGTGTGTGCATAAATATTCTCAATTTGCAAATTGTGACATATTTAAAAAGCTCCTATAGACATTTGCATTGTGAAAAAAAAATTGCAATTCTGTTTGCATCCTTTTATTCAGCTTTATAAATATAACCATGCACAGGGCAAATATATTCACTTTGCGAACCAATCTGCCCTGCACAAAGTTTATAAATGGCCCCCAGTATGTTTTATGTGCATTCCATTGCGTTTCACATGCTCCTGATCTCATACTTGCCCTTATCAGGCACAGATTTCAACCAGTGCAGTTGCTAACACCAACCAATTAGACATTAGCTATCATTAGTGTAATCCTGCATGATAGACTATAACTGATTGCTTAAAATGGGTTATTGCAATGGATCAAATCCCGGGGCGTAACTATAGAGGAAACAGACCCAGCAACAGGAAGAATAGGGGCCCCATGAGGCCCTAATTCATATATCGTTTAAATAAATATTGGTAAAACAAGTCAACCTTTAAACATGATAACATTGTAATATCTAGTTACGCCACTGACCAATCTGTTCCCAGTCGTGGGGTGGGGGGTAGCCTGATATGTATGTTTAACTCCATTTATTGAAGGATCAAAACTGTTATTTTATACACGCATTTTATTGGTTGTTTGTACTGTAAACGTGTACACTCTTTCCCTGCTTTGCATTAACAAATAAAAAAAAATAAACAAATACAAGATTATTGTAGAAGTGATACATATATATTGTCTAGCAATAAAAATACATTGCAAGCTTTCGGAGCACCAAGATATTTTGCAAACTACCTGCATGACGAAGGGGCCTTGGTACTCCAAAAGCTTGCAATGTATTTTCATTGCTAGCCAATATAAGTATCACTTCTACAATACTCTGTGTTTGTTTTTTTTATTTGTTATTTTTGCTACCGGCTAACCACAGTTTTCGTTTCCTTCTTCACTTTGAAGTGCACAAAAAAGCAGTTTTGTTTATGTGTTACCAAAATGAAAGTATTGTATGCAATAATATGATTGCATCTATCAGATTACAGTACATAGCTAAACAGGGATCCCTTAAAGGAGAACGAAAGCCCGAGGGCGCAAAACCCCTCCCCCCCTCCCCTCCGTTGCCCCCCCTCCCTCCTCCCCCCTGGCCTACCCCTCCCCCTGGGCAAATGCCCCTAACTTGTTACTCACCCCTCTGCGCAGGTCCTGTCCATGGAGTTCGCAGTCGCCATCTTCTTCCACTCGCGTCTTCTTCCTGCTCTGATCGGCGTTTTCTGGCGCATGCGCAGTAGGAACAGTTACCGGTACGGCTCTACTGCGCATGCGCCGAATGTCACGAAGTTTTCCGATTTCACTTCGTGACATTCGGCGCATGCGCAGTAGAGCCGTACCGGTAACTGTTCCTACTGCGCATGCGCCAGAAAACGCCGATCAGAGCAGGAAGAAGACGCGAGTGGAAGAAGATGGCGACTGCGAACTCCATGGACAGGACCTGCGCAGAGGGGTGAGTAACAAGTTAGGGGCATTTGCCCAGGGGGAGGGGTAGGCCAGGGGGGAGGAGGGAGGGGGGGCAACGGAGGGGGGGGAGGGGTTTTGCGCCCTGGGGCTTTCGTTCTCCTTTAAAGGAGAAGGAATAGCATTTTACACTTGGGGGTGCCAAGAAAACCGAACTGGCCCAGGGGTTGTTTTAGCGACCACCACGGAGAGATCCTCTTCCTGCTTCTTCAGGGTTTTCTAGCAGTTGCGCATGCGCAGTAGTGCAGAAAGCCGGTTAACTAAAAAGCCGGCTATTTTGCTCTACTGTGCATGCGTCTGCTTCAGGAAATTTGAAAACCGGTGAAGCAGGAAGAGGATCTCTCCATGGTGCTCACTAGAAAAACCCCAAGCCAGTGCGGTTTTCTGCTGATCAGAGCACCGGCTGGGGTGTCAGGTAAGTAGAAATAGTCATTTGGGGGTGCCTAACTTTTGCTACCCAATTGTAAAATGCTATTCCTTCTTCTTTAACCCTTTCAGTTCCATGAGGTGTGCAAACATACCCTACGGCAGTAAAAAAAGGCTCCATATGTGCTTATGTACGTATGTGCTTTGCTTTTGATCAGTATGAGATTAGGGATACACACCCAGTCCTAGTAAAATACAATTATGCCAAGAGTGAGTAAAGTTCTGCTATGCCTGTGAATAACCATGTATTGCATAGAATGCATGGAATTGGAGTATTAACTCTTTCCCTAATAGGAAGCAGCAAGTGGAGAGAGTCCTGGCACCGAGCAGCAGTTGGTGCATGTGAATATGCAGATTATTGCCTGGCAGTGCTGTCTTAGAATGTTCCGTCACTGCAGCTCCCCCCCCACTCTAGTTGTGCATATCGTGTTGCCTAGCAACGCCTTGCATTCCTCATGGTCCTGCTACAAAAGCAGTTTGCCAGAATGTGCAATGACAGAGATGTTTCGTGGCAATATGGCTGTGTATTTGTGGGCAGGAAGTCTTACCTGAATAAAGGAGCACACCTCAGTTAATTAGACAAGTTTGGACAGTCCTGCTCCCTAGTATTTAAATAAACCAGTTTCGGTTGTTATTTGGTCATGCCTATAGGATGTTAATTAATGCAATGTAATTAAGGCACAGCGATTCACAGAGCACTGGTTACCCAGTAACAAGGTGTGGATACCACATACTTGCTCATTTTAGCAGAAATATACTAACTAATGGGAAGCGGGGGTTGCCAACTGCATCGCAATAATTACACCGCTCCCACTTTGTGTAGATGCCAGCTGTACTCCAGTGTGTCATGCACCCAGGCCTGGTATTGAAATCCCTTTGCTACACATAATAGGCAAGAAATTCTTACATGGGTAATCCTTTACAGGTGACCAGGACCGCCATCAGAAATCACAGGGCCCCATACGACAACATTTCCTGGGCTGCGCCCACCGCAAGCCCCGCCTACAGGTCCACCCTCGCCACCCCACAGGTCCGCCCCCAACCACACAGTAAAAAAAACAAAAAAAATATTGGTGGCTAGGGTTCCCACATGTTAATAAAAAATAAAAAGATATTGGTGGTCAGGGCCCCCCATAAAAAATATTGGTGGCTAGGACCCCACATGAGAAAAAAAAATGGTGGCCAGGCCCCCCTCCCCCGCACATTAAAATAAATTGGTGGCCAGGGCCCCTTAAACGTCCATGCCTTCCCGAAGTCAGCGGCTCTCAGAAAGATGGGGGGCCCGGCTAATCAAGTAAGTGTGGCGTGGCCCGGGGCCCCCCTTACCCTCGGGCCCCCTACAACTCTCCCCCCTGTCCCCCCCTGATGGCTGCCCTGGGCACCCAATATCTACGTGGGAATTAGGCAACTAGAGTGAAAACAATAGCCCTTGATGTGAGGGACTGGGGTAAAACTGGCACTGGTTATTTTCCTGACAGTACTGGCCTCTTAAATGTCTGTGAGACTGTCCTTTTCATAAATATTTTTCCCTAGTGCTATTTGGGGGCACATTTACTATTGGTCGCATATCAAGGGTTAATTAACCCTCAATATTCGACCCTTGAAGTTAAATTAGATTTAGCGCAATTCGTTCAATCGAACGATCAAAGGAATAATCATTCGATCGAACGATTAAATCCTTCGAATCGAACGAATCGAAGGATTTTAATCCATCGATCGAACGATTTTCCTTCGATCCCAAATTGCCTAGAAAGCCTATGGGGACCTTCCCCATAGGCTAACATTGGTGCTCGGTAGGTTTTAGGTGGCGAAGTAGGTGGTCAAAGTTTTTTTTAAAGAGACAGTACTTCGACTATCGAATGGTCGAATAGTCAAATGATTTTTAGTTCGAATCGTTCGATTCGAAGTTGTAGTCGAAGTAGCCAATTCGATGGTCGAAGTAGCCAAAAAAATACTTCGACATTCGAAGTATTTTTTATTCTAATCCTTTACTCGAGCTAATAAATGTGCCCCTTAGTGTGGACTCAGCTTATGGCACTCACTCACTAAAGCAAAGCAGATTCTCTGCCCCTACTGGGTGTCTAAATAATAATATAATATGTTGCTGCCAAGAAACATTTATTTTTTCAGGCTATAGAACACCAAATATAACCTTTAAATGTAAAATATTTGTACTTATTTGTGTTAGTGACACTAACAGCACGGGCAGTCGGATCGCGGGACCACATCAACGAATAGATGCAGCCACGATCCTACGAGATTTTTAAGCCTGCCCGATTGATAAGCCACATATCGTTCGGGAAAGCCCGTCGGAGGGCCCTAACGCGGCCCGTCTGTCGACAGCTTTTATAGGCCCGTGTGTGGCAAGGTATATTTAGCTACAAGGTAACTATCACCTTCACCTATGCTACAGTAACATGGAATATCCAGGGACGGCCTTAGGCCAATTGGACCAATTGGGCCCAATTGGGCCCCGCACCTCTGGGGGCCCCGCACTGCCCCTTTCCTTTCTATTTTGTGCCTGTATGCCCTTATTTTCCTAAATACTTGCTGTGTCAGTAGCCAGCAACACTTTGTCTAGGGGACCCGCCAACTGGTCCCAATTGGGCCCCACATTTGATAGGATCAGCCCTGGGAATATCCTCTCATTTACAGACACATTGTAATGTTAGAAACAAAGCATTAATTACACATACGCTTATCCAACCATAGATATTTATTGCAATAAATACCCTGTAAAAGGCAGCAACCAAACCATCAGTTTCAGAGAAAGTATCGCCTTTCTCTGCTCCCCCGCAGAGCTCTTTGCTGTCACCACTGGGCCGATAGGTGAACTGCACCTAGCCCTGTCTTTTGCAAATCGCAATTAATTAAGAGGAAGGCGCGCTGGCTCAGTGAGGCGGGAGAGAGGTTACTCGCGGGGACTTATGGTGTCCCATGTGCCAGGGGGTTTGAGAAGGGGGAAGGTCGCCTGTCCAGTTATCAGGCCCCTCATAATTGTCACGTGACGCGTGATAATAACAATAAAGGCCAATTAGCGCTTATCATTGGTTTTCTATCCGTCTGAGCGAACAAGTATCGATTTATCTACATAGGAAATGTATGCGAGATTGCGGAGGGTCTGGTAGCGCTCACACATGGATATTCACGCGCTCCTGTCCCATTTTGCAGACTGCAGCAGCCATTTTGTAGCAGCTAATATGTGTGTGTCCTGTTGTCGCACAGACTTGATGTTCAGGCTACGGACGAGCACAACTGGGACCTGGCCGCTCACTCATGGCTACTGGCTAGGTGCTACATGGGCAGTCAAGCTGCCATTAAATACAACAGTACTGGGTGCGTGCACTAGAACAGCTCCTGCAACTGTCATATATAAGGAGCCTGCTGCTGTGCCCCAACCCATGACACGCTTAGAATAGAGGGACACGTGGATTTATATATATATATATATATATATATATATATATATATATATATATATATATATATATATATATATATATATATATATATATATATATATATATATATATATATATATATATATATATATATATATATATATCAATCACTTGGCCAGAGCTGATGCCCAGCTGTAATACCAAACCAACAGTGAGATGATATGATTCTGCGTGTGCCAGTCACTGACAGCTGTCATCTATAGAATGGGGTTAAATTGCAATGTGCAATGCTGCTGCGTGTCACATGCATGGGGGGGGAGGCACTGGGGCTCATTTATCAACACTGGGCAAATTTGCCCATTGTGGGCAGTTACCTATAGCAACCAATCAGTGATTAGCTTTTTGAAACCAGCATCAAGTAAAACAAGGAATGCAGCAATCTGATTGGTTGCCATGGGTTACTGCCCATAAGTAAATTTGCCCTGTGTTGATAAATGAGCCCCAGTGTTGGCTTCTAGTGCTGGCAGCGAGGTGCCATTGTTCTTCAGTAGCAACGGATAACTCTGCCGAGCACACCCATCATGCATAGAGATCCTATAGCCTTAATACTAATTACATCCCCCCTCCTTCTTTCCACACACACACACACTGCTCTGCACATTTACAACTGTACAGTCCTGCCAGTGAGTTGCACATCTGAACTACATGGCAGCAACTACACTGCATTAGGGCTACTCCTCCTTATATGAATGTAGTCCCCAGTAGGGATTGGTCACCTTTCAGTTAAAGTGATACTGACACTAAAAAAACTACTTTTTTAAAATATAAATGTACATTAAAAGTTATCTATGGGTCATCGTTGATCGTTTTTTGCTGAGAGGTTTGTTTTTGAAAGCAATGATTAGGTGAAGTTTCTAAACCTGACTGTTTTGCCAACCTAATCATTTATGTTGGTTAGCACTTCACAGTCCACTCGTCGCGTAAAAACTTCAAGTTTATTTCAGTAGATTAAAAACATATTAATCCTGACGCGTTTCGTATCATGTCGTATATGTTTTGCCAACCCGACTGTCCAATCTCAGCCTGTCAGTTAAAGGGGCAGATTTATCAAGGGTCAAAGTGAATTCGAGGGAATTTTCGAAGTAAACAAATTCGAAATTCAAAGTAATTTTTTGGATACTTCAACCATCGGATAGGATACTACGACTTCGACTTCAAATTTGTACTGAAGTAAAATAGTTTGAATATTCGACCATTCGATAATCGAAGTACTGTCTCTTTAAAAAAACCTTCGACTTCAATACTTCGTCAAATTAAACCTGCCAAAGTGCTATGTTAGCCAATGGGGACCTGCTACAGCAGGTTTCTACGTTTTTTGAAGTCAAAGTAAAGTCGTACGATCCTACGATAAAATCGTTCGAATCATTCGATTAGAAGGGTTTAATCGCTGGAGCGAACGATTTTACTTTGACCGCAGAATACCCAAATCTGATAAAAAAAAGTTCGAATTCGATATTCGAATTCAAAGTATTTTAATTCGATGGTCGAATTTCGAAGTATTTTTTACTTTGAAATTCGACCCTTGATAAATCTGCCCCTTAAAGTTTCTAATTCTAATGGACTCCTGCTGCACAAATATTGCAGCCCCCTCATACAGGAACATGGGGCATCAGATGGGTAATGTAACAGCATTGTGCAAATACTTTATGGCAAAGTTATAAGTTGCTTTCAATGGCAATATTATAATAGATGTAAAATAAGAGTTTAATTTCTGGTGTCAGTATCCATTTAACTTTTAGTATGCTATAGAGAGTGATATTTTGACACAATTTGCAATTGGCTTTCATGATTTTTTTTTATTATTTGTGGTTTTTAAGTTATTTAGCTTTTTGTTCAGCTGCTCTGCAGTTTGCAATTTCAGCAATCTGGTTGCCAGGGACAAAATTGTCCTAGAAACCTAGATTTGAATAAGAGACTGGAATATGAATTTGGCCTGATTAGAAAGATGAGTAATGAAAAGTAGCTATAACAATATGATATGTGTAGCCTTGCAGAGCATTTGTTTTTTAGATGGGAGTCCCCCATTTGAAAACAGAAAAGAGTCAAAAGAAAAAGACAAATAATTCAAAGAAACTCAAAAAAAAAAGAATCAAAATCAATTGAAAAGTTGCTTAGAACTGGCCCAGCTGATTCTATGACTAAACAGAATCACTCTTTAAGCTAAATGCATCCGATGTAAGGGGACCCTTTGCTGTAACAGAGTTCTGTGTAAAGAAATTATATATTTCCAACAAAACATTAAACTCTTCTTGACCCGCCCATCTTTACTAATTGCAAAGTGTAATTATCCCTACCCCCTGTAGAATTTTCTGCAGGACCTTTTTCCCTTTCATCCATGAGACCCTGGTTACAGTCTATATACGATGGCTTTCAATCAGCTTTGGAGTTGTAGTTGAACAACTATGAGATGAGTAGAGGTGCATGGGCTGCAGTCTCCATACAGAGGGGAGTGGAGCAATGTACAGGACGTGTGAAATAAACTAAATAGAGCATTATTTGTATCAAGGTGTAGCAGCACCCATGAAATCCATTGCTACTTATTTATAACAGGGTCTTCTGTTATGGGAATAAATGTGGCAATTTGCATTTTTTTTAGAAGGGATGGGCAATATTATATACTCTGATATTTTTTTTTTTTTTTTAAAAGTTTTTATTTTTCCATTTTTACAACAAAAAAGTACAATGATAGAGAAGGAAGGAAAGAAAGAGAGAAGAAGAGAAGGAAGAAAAAGAAAGAGAGTGGTCTCAAGGGCCCACCTGTACTTTACAGGACATATTCAACATTCGTTTAACACCTGAAACATCCCACGGGGCGAATCACTGCTCCTGGGCCATCACCCAGGTCCCCCATACCGCATCAAACTTTCGGGGACACCCTCTAGCAAGATAGGTAAGTTTTTGCTTAGGAAGGGAGTCGTTGACCAGTTGCTTCCAGAAGCCAAGAGTAGGAGCAGTTATCGACTTCCATTGCAGTAAAATCGCTTTCTTAGCATAGTACAGAAGCTGTAAGTAGCAAATATACTCTGATATTTAAATACAATAGTATATTTCCTAATCATCTTATTCAGGCATTCTTTATGAAATTCTACACTATTTGAAATTGCTTTGAGATGATTTCCTTTGCCTTGCTGAGCTTTCTAACTGTGTCTGAGCTACTCTGCTAATGAGTCAAGTGAGTCTGTTCAGGAGATTCAGGAGAATCTGAGAGCATGGCAGAACTACTGCTTTGGGAGAAAAAGGTGACATTAGCCATTTATTTGCACTATCTTGTCTAAATAAATGATGACTCACCCCCAAATACATTTTACCAAACAATGTATATATTTTTTGAAACAGAGATACAATCTTAACTAATTGTAGCATAATGTGTCGCTTACATAGAAGACTTCCTCTGTGAGATATGAAATATATATATATATATATATATATATATATATATATATATATACAGAGATTTCATATCTCACAGAGGAGCCTAAACGTTGAATTAAACACTTTTTTTTTTTTAAAAAAAATACTAAGGTTAGTCTTATGAGTGAATTTTTTTTGTTTGATAATATGATTTTATATACCAGCACCTATGCATTTTTCTGTGATCTGTGTGCACCGGTCCAATGTTCTTTATATAGATATAAAAATAATGGCCACACGGTTAGTGCAGCCCATACAAACTCTGCAACCATCACGACCTGACTAAAGGAAAGAGGCACAATTCTTGTGGGACACATTCTCTTGAGTAGAAGAGAGTTTGTGTAAATTCCTTCGCAATTAACAGGAATTCTTTTAATGCAGAAGACCCTCGGCTAAATGAGTGGATCTGGCCTGTAAGGAGGAACAAAGAGATGCGAGTCCCTCGGCCGAGCCTCACATTAACACATTGTTTTTGCCCAGCACACCTGCCTGCTGGCTTCTCTCTGCCCTTCCCAGCAGCTCAATGTGAATAAACACTCCATGCATTTATACAAAGAACTTGGCACTTATGTGAGCAGAATGCCCTGTCCCTTAACAGGCTCTACCAGGCAAATGTAAAATAATATTTCAATCGATCGATTGTTAAATAAACCGGCTTTTAAATACAAGAGGGTTATTTAACCCCCATTCTAGTGCAAAGAAAAACAACACACTTATATTGCAGTCGCAGTCAATGATTGCTGGCATGGGGATTGACGCCTTGCCTTTTTAGATTTCTTGTCGCCCACAGAAATTTTGTAAAATTCGTTCGTTTCCGTGTAGCCCACAAACGAATTCACCTTACAGGCAAAGTTTTTCTAGTACATGTTTTCGTTCGAACGATGGATCTGGGAAGATCCTGTAAATGTGGCTGCTAACTGTCACATATCTATCTGGCACTTAGGCTGACTGATTCCTTGTTACCATGATTTTGTACACTGTATATTCTACTGGTCTCGCACAATTCGTTCGATTGTTTAGTCCAGAAAGGATCACTATAATATATAATGTATTTGACCACTAGTATGTTTGTATATGATCGCTATAATATATAATGTAGTTACTGTTGTATTTCTGTATAAAACCTATAACATATACAAGTATATACAATTTATTCCAAATGTACCAATTCCTGCTGGGAATGGGAATTACTTTCATCCATGTCTTGCTAAATAGACTGAAGGAAGGACTCCTAGAATATTCCCCCTTGGGTCCCTCACACTCACCTGCTTCTCTTCCCAACTCACAGGTAACAGGGGAACAACTCAATTATTCAGTAGAATGGGTTGGCAGGACACAGCGAAGGCAAGACACTCACTGTGTTTTTTTTTAATTGTGGCTTATTTTAGCTTCACCCCATAATGGAAATATTCGTAATAATAACGCAGACAGAGATATAAAATCCTTGGGGGTATTTATACGTCTTTGTACTGCTGGTTATAGGAAGCTGGTTTGCTTTACAATCACAGCAAATACACTGTCCCGGCCAATAGGTGTGTGTAATTTTTGCGCTCAGGTGCGGATATAGCGCCGTTATTTAGGTATTAGTTTAGCAATACCCGATGGCTCAGTGTTACCCCCCCCTGTAATCACACTTGTGTTTGGGGCAACGTAGTGTTAAGATGGTACAAGACAGGAGTAGTAGTGTTTGACTTCAGGAGAGCTGCAGCCTGTGCGCAAAATTGAGAAAATGTAACAACAAAGTGAATACCATTATGTTTATTCTTTATGGATGTTATAATGGGAAACGAAAGCAATAATCGGCATGTGCGCTATTTATCTCTGTTTATAAAGTACCAAGCACTGTGTATGCTATGTGGATCTGTATATCAGGAGGTATAATTATAATATGTATAACTATGGCACACACACAGGTAGTGGCAACATTTTGACCCTGGCAGCAAAGGCACAAGTACTGCAAAGCAATGTGCTGCTAATTAATGTGCTGCTAATTAATGTGTCTGCCCCTTTCAGTGCCCACACTAATACAAATCAGGGCAGTCATACATTTAAAAAAGAGTAATGCTTGAAGCCAATTGGGTGAGAGACCTTACTATATGACCTGCTAACCCCTAAGCTATATTTAAATAATGCAATATTACGATACAAGCTGCCCTTTCCCTATCGGAGGCGAATGTTTCAGTGTTTATCCTTGTTCTTTGAAATGTAAGTTTGAGCGGTTGATAAACGTCTACTATCATGTGCTATTGTCCAGAATGGCTCACCGTACCATTATTTCATTGATATATCAGTATGCCTTTAAGCTTTACACTTCTTTGCTCTCAGTATATTATACATAATTAACCCATAATGTACAACTATGAGTGCAGATCGAATGAGCATAGTGACACTGTAACTACTAGAGATGTCGCGAACTGTTCGCCGGCGAACTTGTTCGCGCGAACATCGGGTGTTCGCGCTCGCCGGAAGTTCGCGAACGTCGCGCGACGTTCGCCATTTTGGGTTCGCCATTGTTGGCGCTTTTTTTTGCCCTCTCACCCCAGACCAGCAGGTACATGGCAGCCAATCAGGAAGCTCTCCCTTGGACCACTCCCCTTCCCTATAAAAACCGAAGCCCTGCAGCTTTTTTTCACTCTGCCTGTGTGTGCTGAAGAGATAGTGTAGGGAGAGAGCTGCTGCCTGTTAGTGATTTCAGGGACAGTTGAAAGTTTGCTGGCTAGTAATCGTTTTGATACTGCTCTGTTATTGGAGGGACAGAAGTCTGCAGGGGTTTGAGGGACATTTAAGCTTAGGTAGCTTTGCTGGCTAGTAATCTACCTTCTACTGCAGTGCTCTGTATGTAGCTGCAGTGGGCAGCTGTCCTGCTTCTGATCTCATCTGCTGACTGCTGCAATAGCAATAGTCCTTGTAAGGACTGCTTTTATTTATTTTTTTGTTGTTTTACTACTACTACTACTACTACTACTACTACTACTACTACTATAAGAGCCCAGTGCTATTAGTCTAGCAGTGTTGGGGAGTGGGACTGGTGTGCTAATCTGCTGCTCCTAGTAGTTCAGCAGCACCAACTTTAATTTTTTTTTTTTAATATTCATTCTTTTTTTATTTAACTTTTTTTTTATTTTACTACCGCTGTAGTAGTGTATAAGTTGACCTTTTAGGCATTATTTGCCCTGTAGGCATTTTTTGCCCAGTGTGTTATTCAACCAACTGCTATCTAGCTGTGTGCCCGTGTTCACATTCTGTCTAAATATCCATAATATTACCGTCTCCAGAAAAAACACCGGAGTGACTTTTTTCAAGCAGCCATAATAAATTTTACGTAATCCGTATCCATCGCTGTAGTAGTGTATAAGTTGACCTTTTAGGCATTATTTGCCCTGTAGGCATTTTTTGCCCAGTGTGTTATTCAACCAACTGCTATCTAGCTGTGTGCCCGTGTTCACATTCTGTCTAAATATCCATAATATTACCGTCTCCAGAAAAAACACCGGAGTGACTTTTTTCAAGCAGCCATAATAAATTTTACGTAATCCGTATCCATCGCTGTAGTAGTGTATAAGTTGACCTTTTAGGCATTATTTGCCCTGTAGGCATTTTTTGCCCAGTGTGTTATTCAACCAACTGCTATCTAGCTGTGTGCCCGTGTTCACATTCTGTC
The DNA here is from genome assembly GCA_038501925.1 of Xenopus petersii. NCBI lineage: Eukaryota > Metazoa > Chordata > Amphibia > Anura > Pipidae > Xenopus > Xenopus petersii. The sequence goes on from CM076677.1 coordinate 91,274,501, forward strand.
TAAATATCCATAATATTACCGTCTCCAGAAAAAACACCGGAGTGACTTTTTTCAAGCAGCCATAATAAATTTTACGTAATCCGTATCCATCGCTGTAGTAGTGTATAAGTTGACCTTTTAGGCATTATTTGCCCTGTAGGCATTTTTTGCCCAGTGTGTTATTCAACCAACTGCTATCTAGCTGTGTGCCCGTGTTCACATTCTGTCTAAATATCCATAATATTACCGTCTCCAGAAAAAACACCGGAGTGACTTTTTTCAAGCAGCCATAATAAATTTTACGTAATCCGTATCCCTCGCTGTAGTAGTGTATAAGTTGACCTTGTAGGCATTATTTGCCCTGTAGGCATTTTTTGCCCAGTGTGTTATTCAACCAACTGCTATCTAGCTGTGTGCCCGTGTTCACATTCTGTCTAAATATCCATAATATTACCGTCTCCAGAAAAAACACCGGAGTGACTTTTTTTCAAGCAGCATTCTTATATTTTACGTAATCCGTATCCACCGCTGTGTATACGTTGACCTTGTAGGCATTATTTGCCCTGTAGGCATTTTTTGCCCAGTGTGTTATTCAACCAACTGCTATCTAGCTGTGTGCCCGTGTTCACATTCTGTCTAAATATCCATAATATTACCGTCTCCAGAAAAAACACCGGAGTGACTTTTTTCAAGCAGCCATAATAAATTTTACGTAATCCGTATCCATCGCTGTAGTAGTGTATAAGTTGACCTTTTAGGCATTATTTGCCCTGTAGGCATTTTTTGCCCAGTGTGTTATTCAACCAACTGCTATCTAGCTGTGTGCCCGTGTTCACATTCTGTCTAAATATCCATAATATTACCGTCTCCAGAAAAAACACCGGAGTGACTTTTTTCAAGCAGCCATAATAAATTTTACGTAATCCGTATCCCTCGCTGTAGTAGTGTATAAGTTGACCTTGTAGGCATTATTTGCCCTGTAGGCATTTTTTGCCCAGTGTGTTATTCAACCAACTGCTATCTAGCTGTGTGCCCGTGTTCACATTCTGTCTAAATATCCATAATATTACCGTCTCCAGAAAAAACACCGGAGTGACTTTTTTTCAAGCAGCATTCTTATATTTTACGTAATCCGTATCCACCGCTGTGTATACGTTGACCTTGTAGGCATTATTTGCCCTGTAGGCATTTTTTGCCCAGTGTGTTATTCAACCAACTGCTATCTAGCTGTGTGCCCGTGTTCACATTCTGTCTAAATATCCATAATATTACCGTCTCCAGAAAAAACACCGGAGTGACTTTTTTTCAAGCAGCATTCTTATATTTTACGTAATCCGTATCCACCGCTGTGTATACGTTGACCTTGTAGGCATTATTTGCCCTGTAGGCATTTTTTGCCCAGTGTGTTATTCAACCAACTGCTATCTAGCTGTGTGCCCGTGTTCACATTCTGTCTAAATATCCATAATATTACCGTCTCCAGAAAAAACACCGGAGTGACTTTTTTTCAAGCAGCATTCTTATATTTTACGTAATCCGTATCCACCGCTGTGTATACGTTGACCTTGTAGGCATTATTTGCCCTGTAGGCATTTTTTGCCCAGTGTGTTATTCAACCAACTGCTATCTAGCTGTGTGACCGTGTTCACATTCTGTCTAAATATCCATAATATTACCGTCTCCAGAAAAAACACCGGAGTGACTTTTTTTCAAGCAGCATTCTTATATTTTACGTAATCCGTATCCACCGCTGTGTATACGTTGACCTTGTAGGCATTATTTGCACAGTGTTTTCTTCAAACCGCCATCTAGCTGTGTGAGCTTGTTCACATTTTGTCTAAATATTGATAATATTATCGTCTCTAGAAAAACCACTTGAGTTACTTTTTTTCAAGCAGCATTCATATATTTTACGTAATCCGTATCCACCGCTGTAGTAGTGTATACGTTGATCTTGTAGGCATTATTTGCACACTGTTTTCTTCAAACTGCCATCTAGCTGTGTGTATTATCGTTTCCAGAAAAACCAACTGAGTTTTTGTTGTTGTTGTTTTTTTAAAAATAATGCCAGGCAAAGGCAGGCCGCCACGCAGAGGCCGTGCTAGGGGCCGTGCTGCTATGCAATCCTGTGGCCCTAGCAAATTGCCCAGTTTTAAAAAGCCAATGACCCTGAACTCCCAAAATGCTGAAGAGGTAGTTGACTGGCTTACACAGCACACCCCATCCTCTACCGTTTCTAACTTTACCACAACATCCTCCTCATCCTCCACTGCTATGGCCACCCCACGTAACACTTCCTCCACCACCGGTGCCCCATCTTCACTGGAGTCAGAGGAGTTATTTTCCCATGAGTTTCTTGAACTGAGTAATGCGCAACCATTATTGGCAGAAGAAGATGAAGGAGATGAGGACGTTACACCAGATTTAATTCTGGCAGAGAACACGACAGAGATGGACATAATGATGAGTGATGAGGAGGAGGAGGAGGTCCCCGCTGCTGCTTCCTTCTGTGATGTGTCAGAAGAAATTGATGCATCTGAGGAGAATGATGATGAGGAGATTGATGTTTTGTGGGTGCCTAGTAGAAGAGAGCAAGAGGAGGGTAGTTCAGATGGAGAGACGGAGAGTCAGAGAGGCAGTAGGAGAATAAGACTTAGAAGAAGCAGGGAGGCCAGCCCGCAGGGATCAGTAGGGCAACAACATGTATCGGCACCTGTGTTCAGCCGGCCAACGCACCCGCCATTGCCGCCAATGCCGCCAACTTCTACTGTTACCGCCAGATCGCAGACTTCCAAAAAGTCAGCAGTGTGGCATTTTTTTAATGTGTGTGCCTCTGACAAAAGCATTGTAATTTGCAATGAGTGCAGTCAGAAACTGAGCCTTGGTAAGCCCAACAGCCACATAGGTACAACTTCTATGCGAAGGCACATGAGCGGCAAGCACAAAGCACTTTGGGAGCAACACCTCAAAGGCAACAGGCAAACTAAAAGTCACACTCCTTCTGGTCCAGCATCTTACTGCTCTACCTCTGCTCTCCTTGACCCATCTGAACCACCCTCCACTCCGCCTTCCACCTTGACCACCTGTTCCCATTCCCAGTCATCTGCCACCAGCCAAGTTTCTGTGAAGGCCATGTTTGAGCGTAAGAAGCCAATGTCTGACTGTCACCCCCTTGCCCGGCGTCTGACAGCTGGCTTGTCTGCACTCTTAGCCCGCCAGCTTTTACCATACCAGCTGGTGGACTCTGAGGCCTTCCGCAAATTTGTAGCAATTGGGACACCGCAGTGGAAGGTACCCAGCCGCAATTTTTTTTCTAAAAAGGGAATACCACACCTGTACCAACATGTGCAGAGCCAAGTTACCGCATCTCTGTCACTTAGTGTTGGGCCAAAGGTCCATATGACTACTGACGCATGGTCCTCCAAGCATGGTCAGGGCAGGTATGTCACCTACACTGCCCACTGGGTGAACTTGGTAATGGCTGGGAATGGGAAGCAGGGAATGGGTAGCTCAACAACAACAACAACAGTGGAGTTGGTGTCACCGCCACGGATTGCACGCGGTTCTGCCACCACCTCTACTCCTCCATCGCTCTCTACCTCGTCTTCTTCCTCTTCTTCTTCTTACTCTGCTGCTGGGTCCTCCTTCTCCTCCTCCACACCTGTGCACCCCCAGCTCCCCCTAGGCTATTCGACGTGCCAGGTACGCCGTTGTCACGCTGTCTTGGGGATGACGTGCCTGGAAAGCAAAAACCATACCGGATCTGTACTCCTGTCATCTCTGCAGTCACAGGCCGATCGGTGGCTGACCCCACACCAACTGCAGATCGGAAAAGTGGTGTGTGACAATGGAAGCAATCTGTTGGCAGCGTTGAGACTGGGAAATTTAACACATGTGCCCTGCATGGCACATGTGTTAAATTTAATAGTCCAACGTTTTGTCTCCAAGTACCCAGGATTCCAGGACGTTCTCACCCAGTCCAGAAAGGTGTCGGCCCATTTCAGACGTTCCTACACAGCCATGGCACGCCTTGCTGACATTCAGCAGCGCTACAACATGCCAGTCAGGCGTTTGATTTCTGACAGCCAGACTCGCTGGAATTCAACGCTCCTTATGTTGGAACGTCTGCTGCAACAACAAAGGGCCGTCAACGAGTACCTTTTTGAACTGGGTGGTAGGACTGGATCTGCAGAGCTGGGGATTTTTTTCCCCCGTTACTGGGTGCTTATGCGCGATGCCTGCAGGCTCATGCGACCTTTTGAAGAGGTGACAAATATGGTCAGTCGCACCGAAGGCACCATCAGCGACCTAATACCCTTCGCTTTCTTCCTGGAGCGTGCCGTGCGACGAGTGACAGATGAGGCTGTAGACCAGCGTGACGAGGAGCTGGAAGCGCACGATTTATGGTCGCAATCACCAGAACGAACCCAGGCACCTGCTGCAACGCAGGGAGAGGTGCCAGAAGTGGAGTCAGAGGAGGAAGGTGGCTTTGTGGAGGAGGAGGAGGAGGACCAACAGGAGCAGGCTTCCCAGGGGGCTAGTGGTGACCTTTTGGGGACCCCTGGTCTTGTACGTGGCTGGGGGGAGGAGACCGTGGATGATGCAGTCCTTGATAATGAGGAAGCGGAGATGGATAGCTCTGCATCCAACCTTGTGAGAATGGGGTCTTTCATGCTGGCATGCCTGTTGAAGGACCCCCGTATCAAGAGGCTTAAGGAGAAGGACCTGTACTGGGTCGCAACGCTACTAGACCCTCGGTACAAGCATAAAGTGTCAGAAATGTTACCAACATACCACAAGTCCGAAAAGATGCGGCATTTACAAACCAGCCTGCAAAACATGTTGTACAATGCTTTTAAGGGTGATGTCACTTCAGGAACTCATCAACATTCCAGGGGCAGAGGTGCCAGTAATCCTGCCACGAGCACACCTGCAAGGACAAAGCCCTTTGGCCGGTCTGTAACGTCAGACATGCAAATGTTTTTCTGTCCAAGGCAGCGCCACAACCCTTCGGGATCCACCCTCAAAGAACGCCTCGACCGGCAGGTAGCGGACTACCTGGCATTAACTGCAGATATCGACACTCTGAGGAGCGATGAACCCCTGGACTACTGGGTGCGCAGGCTTGATCTGTGGCCAGAGCTGTCACAATTTGCCATGAACCTCTTGTCTTGCCCAGCCTCAAGTGTGCTCTCAGAAAGGACCTTCAGTGCAGCAGGAGGGATTGTAACTGAGAAGAGAACTCGCCTAGGTCACAAAAGTGTCGATTACCTGACCTTTATTAAAATGAATGAGGGGTGGATCTCGGAGGGTTACTGCACGCCGGAAGACTTGTTCTGACTTCTATGCAGCTGTCCTTCTCTTCAAGCCTCATGACTCCACACACAGCTGTCCTTTAGCGTCCTCCTCCCTCCGCCACCGTTACAAACTAGGGTGCAAACCCTACTGGTTTAATTTTTTCTGGCCTCTGTGCTTCAGTGGCTGCAACCAAAAAAACTGGGCAAACAATGTCTACAAGGTCAACGTATGGCGAAAAATGACTATTTTCAGCATTTATATGGCATATTTTTTCTGGCAACTGTGCTTCAGTGGCTGCGTCCAAAAAAATGCATATTTTCTGCATTTATATGGCATAATTTTTCTGGCCTCTGTGCTTCAGTGGCTGCAACCAAAAAAATGCATATTTTCTGCATTTATATGGCATAATTTTTCTGGCCTCTGTGCTTCAGTGGCTGCAACCAAAAAAATGCATATTTTCTGCATTTATATGGCATAATTTTTCTGGCCTCTGTGCTTCAGTGGCTGCAACCAAAAAAATTTATATTTTCAGCATTTATATGGCATAATTTTTCTGGCAACTGTGCTTCAGTGGCTGCGACCAAAAAAATGACTATTTTCAGCATTTCTATGGCATATTTTTTCTGGCCTCTGTGCTTGAGTGGCTGCGGCCAAAAAAACTGGGCAAACAATGCCTACAAGGTCAACGTCGTTGACCTTGTAGGCATTGTTTGCCCAGTTTTTTTGGCCGCAGCCACTCAAGCACAGAGGCCAGAAAAAATATGCCATAGAAATGCTGAAAATAGTCATTTTTTGCCATACCTTGACTCAACGTATATGGCAAAAAATTTATATTTTCAGCATTTATATGGCATATTTTTTCTGGCAACTGTGCTTCAGTGGCTGCGACCAAGAAAACTGGGCAAACAATGCCTACAAGGTCAACGTATGGCAAAAAATGACTATTTTCAGCATTTATATGGCATATTTTTTCTGGCCTCTGTGCTTCAGTGGCTGCAACCAAAAAAATTTATATTTTCAGCATTTATATGGCATAATTTTTCTGGCCTCTGTGCTTCAGTGGCTGCAACCAAAAAAATTTATATTTTCAGCATTTATATGGCATATTTTTTCTGGCAACTGTGCTTCAGTGGCTGCGTCCAAAAAAACTGGGCAAACAATGTCTACAAGGTCAACGTATGGCGAAAAATGACTATTTTCAGCATTTATATGGCATATTTTTTCTGGCAACTGTGCTTCAGTGGCTGCGTCCAAAAAAACTGGGCAAACAATGCCTACAAGGTCAACGTATGGCAGTTGTTTAAAGAGAACAGTAGATTACTAGCCAGCAAAGCTACCTAAGCTAAAATGTCCCTCAAATCCCTGCAGACTTCTGTCCCTCCAATACAGAGCAGTATCACGCAGATTACTAGCCAGCAAACTTACTATCATCTGTCCCTGAAATCACTAACAGCTCTCGCCCTACACTATCTCTTCCAAGCACACACAGGCAGATTTTTCAGATACATTTTTGCCCTTGATCCCCCTCTGGCATGCCACTGTCCAGGTCGTTGCACCCTTTAAACAACTTTAAAATCATTTTTCTGGCCAGAAATGTCTTTTGTAGATGTTAAAGTTCGCCTTCCCATTGAAGTCTATGGGGTTCGCGAACCGTTCGCGAACCGCTCGCAATTTTGCGCAAGTTCGCGAATATGTTCGCGAACTTTTTTTCCGACGTTCGCTACATCCCTAGTAACTACTAAGGTAATGTAATACAGAGAATAATGTAGGGTATGTACTGTATCTGTAACATTGCAAGTCCTGGCTTTGATTTGGGCAGACAGTTCTGATCATGAAAGGCCCTATTGCTGGCATGCAGATGTTGGCAGAGTGATGCTTGGAACTAAATGTTTTTTTAATGGCTAATTACATTTTTAGGGGCCGATTCACTGAGGGTCGAATTTCGAAGTTAAAAATACTTCGAAATTCGACCCTCGAATTGAAATCCTTCGACTTCGAATATCGAAGTCGAAGGATTTAGCGCAAATCCTGCGATCGAACGATCGAAGGATTTTTCGTTCGATCGAACGATTAAATCCTTCGAATCGAACGATTCGAAGGATTTTAATCAAACGATCGAAGAAAAATCCTTCGATCAAAAAAACCTTAGCAAGCCTATGGGGACCTTCCCCATAGGCTAACATTGACTTCGGTAGGTTTTATCTGCCGAAGTAGGGGGTCGAAGTTTTTTTTAAAGGGCAAGTACTTCGACTATCGAATGGTCGAATAGTCGAACGATTTTTACTTCGAATCGTTCGAATCGAAGTCGAAGGTCGTAGTCGAAGGTCGAAGTAGCCCATTCGATGGTCGAAGTACCAAAAAAATACTTCGAAATTCGAAGTATTTTTCATTCGAACCCTTCACCCGAGCTGAGTGAATCGGCCCCTTAATGTCCATTAAGGATAATAAGAACATACTGCAGATCTTTACCCAGTGCACTTACACCCTAGATTTTTTGTAAAGTGGCCTAAATGTAGGGACCCTGTATTGGTGCTTCGAGCATTACCAGACATAGGCAAGTAGAATAGCAGCATTAGATGTACATTTTAATGTACATTTATGGTAACAACAAAAAACAATGTATTAATTTGCTCTTAAACCACCCAACAAGGCACAATGGGACTATTCTACTAATACAGGTGCTAAATTGCCCCATTGCAGTTGCCCATAGCAACCAATAAAATCTTGCCATTGCTGATAGAAGACTTATTAACACTAAGGACAAGGACACACATAGGTGATTGTCCACTTTCCTCCATCTGCCTTTTGTACACAGACAGAGATGTTCCACCCCATAGCTCTACTGACAGGCCCGGTGTCAGCCTGTGTGGAGTTACACAGAGCAAATTTGGCACTTTACTTTTTTTACATTTTGCACCAATATGCACAATATGTAACGCTAAACAAGCTTTCGTGCCTGTCAGTGGAGCTATAGGGGTATACGCAGGCCTGCCTGTACTATTGCCATTAGCATTTCCTTACTTCCATCATAAATCCATATATAACACCCAGTATCGGACTGGCCCACCAGGATACCAGGAAAACTCCCGGTGGGCCCAGGTATCAGTGGGCCCTCATGCTGCTAAACATTAGGCCTATTTCATGTCTATTCCCTATTCCTTTGAGAACAAGGAAGCTAAATTGATGGAATAATAGATTATAGTATTATAGGATGTAAAGAAAAGAGACTATAAAGGTTGAGTGAGGAGAGGAAGAATAATAGTACTGAGGGTGGGCCCCTAGTCTATGGTTTTCTGGTGGGCCCCTGGCATCCCAGTCCGACACTGATAACACCTATTATTTAGCACTACCTACATTTAATTTTTGTGAAAGTGGGCCCTGAATGTCAGGCTCTTTGATGGGCTAGACCCAGTCCACAACTGCAGCAGGCTTCCATAAGATTTCAGTTGGTGATTGATCTAAATAGGATGGTATAAGACTTTGAAACTATACAATGGAAAAAAATACTATACAGAAAAAGGAGTAGCATAAATTGAAATTAATGGCTGAACTATTACAGAGTAACGTTTCTAGACCCTAATGTTTTGGAACACAGGAGCCAGTGAATCAATTGATACTCTAACATTTTTTTATGGAAAATATTAAGATAGCCATATACATATAGATATTGTTAGATATTATTTTTAAAAGATTCTTGGATAAGTGTTGACCTCAGCAGACAAACTATTACTGGTACTATCAGTAATTCAAAATTTCCATCGGGCAGACCTTTGCGCACTACTGAGCACGTGCGTCCTCGGTTGCGCACGGTTGCGCACGTGCGTCCTCGGTTACGCGCGATTGCGCACGTGCGTCCTCGGTTACGCGCGGTTGCGCACGGTTACGCACGTGTGTCCCTTGATTGCGCACTGCTGCGGTGGGGGCCGAAGTGGCCGGTTGGGTTGCCAGTGTTCCGGCACTGGTGGCAAGGGATGATGTTCCGTACTGGCTTGTTTATGTGGGTGCTCCCCCAGGATTTTTGCATATTTAATCAATCATTTAACATATAAGATACCAAATTATTGGTCTTATTATCATTTGCTGGTTATAGAATATTGATGTAAATGTGACCACCTGTATGCCACGTGTTACTTTTCGCAAATGTTGATGATCTGTGGTTTTTTGAAGATCTGTGTATTGGGAACGGAAAGCCAGAGAAACTGACCTGTGTCCCACATTCAGAACAGTGACATCTTATATAAGTTATATCTTATATATCTTTTCTATGTCAATTGTAATTTTGTTCATAAAAGGTTTGTAAACCCAAATGATACACCATAAAGCCAAATAGAAATAAAAGCAATTTTCTTACACACATAGTTTAGAATGAATGAATCAATAAATTTACCATTATTTGTAAATGTAATTTCCACAGAATTCCCTAAAGAGAGAACAGAATAAAGAGTTGTTAGAATAGACATGTAGTCACATGCCCAGGCACTTTGCAATCGAGAAGCTCATAGAAGAAAACTATACATGATACTTAGGCATAGAATATAAGCAAGCAAGATATAAAAAGAATGAGAAAGAGAATTTTAGTGAATACAACAAGCACAGTGTTTGGTAGATATATTGTACATGGTACATGGTATGTCAACAGAACCTGTTTCCTCTAATATGTGAAACACAACAGGCTCTACAAAGGGTTTTGAGGCTTGCAACTAAGTATTTGAAAGTTGCAGGTTTCAGTTTTACCTGTACACCTGACTACAAGACTCCCACTCTCTTACTAAATGATTTATATGTTTATTTGCAAGGAAACAGCATCATCAGGGGTGTAACTGCCGAGGAAGCAGACCCTGCGGCTGCAGGGCTTAAGACTGGACAAGGAAAGCTTATTTCACTGGGGTGGGGGGGGGCAATGTGTTAAAAAAATACACCGCCCTTGGATTCTTCCTCTAGCACAGTGATCCCCAACCAGTAGCTCGTGAGCAACATGTTGCTCTCCAACCCCTTGGATGTTGCTCCCAGTGGCCTCAAAGCAGGTGTTTATTTTTGAATTCCTGGCTTGGAGACAAGTTTTGGTTGTATAAAAACCAGGTGCACTGCCAAACAGAGTCTCAATGTAGGTTGACAATCCACATAGGGACTACTAAATGGCCAATCACAGCACTTATTTGGCACCCCAAGAACATTTTCATGCTTGTGTTGCTCTCCAATTCCTTTTACTTCTGAATGTTGCTCACGGGTTCAAAAGGTTGGGGATCCCTGCTCTAGCAACACTGCACCATGTTTCCTTGTATAGATGGCACTGCTGTAGAAAGTTCTCCAGGGCAGTTTCAAAAAAAGATGAACCAGCCTGGGAAAAACTGTTGAATTTAGGTTTCCTAATATGTGATGGAGATCGCTAAGGGCTCTTACTGACGAGCGGTTGAAGCTGCGCTCTGTATTTCTGCATTCAGCCTCAGGGGAGCGCAGGAATAGACGCATTTAGCTTTTTCAATGGGGCTGTACACAGGCGCGTGCAGAACGCAGGAAAAATGCAGCATGTTGCGTCTCAACCTGCGTTCGGTGCCTACATGCGCCTGTGTGAGTACAGCCCCATTGAAAAAAGCTAAATACGTCTATTCCTGCGCTCCCCTGGTTAATTAACCCTCGATATTCGACTGGGAATTAAAATCCTTCGACTTCGAATATCGAAGTCGAAGGATTTAGCGCAGATAGTACGATCGAAGGATTATTCCTTCGATCGAACGATAAAATCCTTCGATTCGAAGGATTTTAATCCACCGATCGAAAGAATATCCTTCGATCAAAAAAACGTAGGAAAGCCTATGGGGACCTTCCCCATAGGCTAACATTGAGTTCGGTAGGTTTTAGATGGCGAACTAGGGGGTCGAAGTTTTTTTTAAAGAGACACTACTTCGATTATCGAATGGTCGAATAGTCGAACGATTCTTAGTTTGAATCCTTCGATCCAAAGTCGAAGTAGTAGTCGAAAGTCAGAGTAGCCCATTCGATGGTCGAAGTAGCCCAAAAAACACTTCGAAATTCTAAGTTTTTTTACTTCGAATCCTTCACTCGAAGTTAGTGAATCGCCCCTTAATGTTTGCTGTTCAAGTTAGTCTTGGCAGGCAGAGAAAAAACATCCTTGAGGGTATATATATATATATATATATATATATTATATATATATATATGTCCTTGTACTGCTGGTTATAGGGAGCTGGTTTGCTTTACAACCACAGCAAATACACAGTCCTGGCCAATAGGTGTGTGTGCAATCGCAGCGCACAGGTGCGGATGTAGCAATACTCAATGGCTCAGTGTTACCCCCTTGTAATCACACGTGTCCAGCACTTTGGGGCAACTTAGTGTTAAAATGGTACAAGACAGGAGTAATAGTGTTTGACTTCAGGAGAGCTGCAACCTGAGCGCAAAAGTGAGAAAATGTAACAACAAAGTGAATACAATTATGTTTATTCTTTATGGATGTTATAATGGGAAACTAAAGCAATAATTGGCATGTGCGTTATTTATCTCTGTTTATTAAATACCAAGCACTGTGTATGCTATGTGGATCTGTATATCAGGAGGTATAATTATAATATTTATAACTATGGCACACACACAGGTAGTGGCAAGCTTTTTGACCCTGGCAGCAAAGGCACAAGTACTGCAAAGCAATGTGCTGCTAATTAATGTGCTGCTTATTAATGTGTCTGCCCCTTTCAGTGCCCACACTAATACAAATCAGGGCAGTCATACATTTAAAAGTAGTAATGCTTGAAGCCATTTGCTGTAAAGTGAAAGACCTTACTATATGACCTGCTAACCCCTGAACTACTTTATATTTAAATAATGCAATATTACATGATACAAGCTGCCCTTTCCATATCGGAGGCGAATGTTTCAGTGACTATCCTTTGAAATATAAGTTTGAGCGGTTGATAAACATCTACTTGTTTTTGTAAGAAGATATCATGTGCTATTGTCCAGAATGGCTCTCTGTACCATTATTTCATTGAAATATCAGGATGCCTTTAAGCTTTACACTTCTTTGCTCTCAGCATACTATACATAATTACCCCATAATGTACAACTATAAGCGCAGATCGAATGAGCATAGTGAGCCGAAGTTGCTGGCCGGGTTGCCTACAGCGCCTGGCTGGCATGGGTCTGGACTGGTGGCAAGGGATGATGTTCTGTACTGGCTTGTTTATGTGGGTGGCCCATCTGCTGACCACTTTTTCCCCCTAGAATTTTTGCATATTTAATAAATCATTTAAGATACAAGATACCGAATTATTGGTCTTATTATCATTTGCTGCTTATAGACTATTGATGTACATGTGACCACCTATATGCCACATGTTACTTTTTGCAGATGTTGATGATCTGTGGCTTTTAGAAGATCTGTGTATTGGGAACTGAAAGCCAGAGAAACTGACCTGTGTCCCACATTCAGAACAGGGACATCTTATATACTGTATGTTAAATCTTAGATATCTTTTCTATGTCAATTGTAATTTTGTTTAATATAGGTTTGTAAACCCAAATGATACACCATGAAGCCAAATAGAAATACAAGCAACTTTCTTTTACACATAGTTTAGAACAAATCAATAAATGTTCCATTATTTGTAAATATAATTTCCACTGAAGCATGCAATACTCTCTAATTACATGTACCACTGAAACAATGTTGCAGTATTCAGGTAGCCTCCAACAGTATCTTGCATGTTCTGTGAATAATAGACATACTAATAGCCAGAAGATTGACTGGAGAAGAGCTAACGTCTGCAATAGTGAGATTTCTTTGATCTGCACTGACCCTAACACAATTCTAACCCAACCTGAGCCCAGCTTGACTTTGGAAAATTAGATGCATTTTGCAATTTTTCCATTGTTACTGACTGTGAATTTTGCCTTAAAAGAGAACAAAATGAAGATGAGTTTGTATAAGAATAGACATGTAGTCACATGCCCAGGCACTTCAATCCAGAAGCTCATAGAAGAAAACTATACATGATACTGTCTGGATTATTTCTCAGATGGCAATAAAAAAAGGGACATTGTATTTAGAAATGCCATGTCAGAATTCAATGGGATTTCCCTCTTCCCCCTGCTCACATACAGAGGATGCTCCTCAAAACTTTACAAGGCCACACAACACCCTTTCCAGCATCTTGCTTTAAGATTTTTAGAAAAACATCGGATAAGTAATTGAAAATATGGTTGCGTGGAGTTAGTTCAAGAAAGGAAATTCATCATAATAGTTTCCCTTTTATTTAGACAACTACACAGGGCTCATTTACAGATACTGTAGATGGTGTAAATTTTGCATCAGTCTAATTTGTGAACCAGCCTGGGAAAAACAGTTGAATTTACTTAATATTTGATGGAGATCGCTTAGGGCTCTTACTGATGAGCGGTTGAAGCTGCGCTCCCCTGCGTTCCGTTTTTCTGCGTTCAGCTGCAGGGGAGTGCAGGAATAGCCGCATTTAGCTTTTTTCAATGGGGCTGTACTCACACAGGCGCGTGTAGGCGACGAACGCAGGAAAAATGCAGCATGTTGCATCTCAACCTGCGTTCGGCGCCTACACGCGCCTGTGTGAGTACAGCCCCATTGAAAAAAGCTAAATGCGACTATTCCTGCACTCCCCTGCAGCTGAACGCAGAAAAGGGAACGCAGAGGAGTGCAGTTTCAACCGCTCATCAGTAAGAGCCCTTAGTGTTTGTGAGAGTCTATTCTACTAGAAAAGTGGTGGTGACTAGTACAATGGAGCATTGCTGTCTTTTGAAGTGTTTAATTAAGGTGTTGTTTGAAAGGGGCAGGTATAATTGTGCAGGAGTCCAAATAGTTAATGACATGCTGGGATTTTAGTTCTCCATTTTGTGAGGGTTAAACCTTTCGCTTTTGGTTTTAATGAAATGCTGGTTGTGTGTGGGACTTAATGGAGCCAAGGGACAGAGCCAGAATGGTTAGAGTGAGTTGTGCTGAAGGAGAAGGAAAAGCCCTGCACTACAGGTTTTTAAAAACATCTAAAAACCAAAGGTATTAGAATACTTAGGGGCAGATTTACTTAGGGTCGAATATGGAGGGTTCATGCAGGAAAAAAATACTTAACAGAAAAAGGAGTAGCATAAATTGAAATTATTGGCTGAAAACATGTAAATATTACAGAGCAATATTTCTGGGCCCTAATGTTTTGGAACACAGGAACCAATGAATCAATTGATATTCTAACATTTTATTATGGAGAATATTAAGATAGCCATGCCCATATAGATATTGTTAGATATTACTTTTTTTTTAAAGATTCTTGGATAAGTGTTGACCTCAGCAGACAAACTGGTACTGGTACTATAAATAATTTCATCTGACTGACCTTTTCGCTCGTGCGTCCTCGGTTACGCGCGTTTGCGCACGGTTACGCACGCGCGCCCTCGGTTACGCACGGTAACGCACGCGCGTCCTCGGTTGCGCACGGTTACGCACGCGCGTCCCCGGTTGCGCACCGTTACGCAAGCGCGTCCCCTGTTACACACGGTTACGCACGTACTTGGTTGCGCAGTGCTGCAGCGGGGGCTGAAGTGGCCGGCCCCCTACAGAGTTCGACTGGCCTGGCCCTGCACTGGTGGCAAGGGATGATGTTCTGTACTGGCTTGTTTATGTGGGTGGCCCATCTGCCGACCACTTCCCCCCTCCCCAGGATTTCTGCATATTTAATCAATCATTTAAGATACAAGATACCGAATTATTGGTCTTATTATCATTTGCTGGTTATAGAATATTGATGTACATGTTGCCACCTGTATACCACGTGTTACTTTTCCCAGATGTTGATGATCTGTGGCTTTTTGAAGATCTGTGTATTGGGAACTGAAAGCCAGAGAAACTGACCTGTGTCCCATATTCAGAACAGTGACATCTTATATATGTTATATCTTATATATCTTTTCTATGTCAATTTTAATTTTGCTTATAAAAGGGTTGTAAACCCAAATGATATACCATGAAGCCAAATAGAAATACAAGCAACTTATTTATACACATAGTTTAGAATGAATCAATCAATTTACCTTTATTTGTAAATGTAATTTCCACTGAAGCATGCAATACTCTCTAATTACATGTACCACTGAAACAATGTTGCAGTATTCAGGTAGCCTCCAACAGTATCTTGCATGTTCTGTGAATAATAGACATACTAATAGCCAGAGTTTTGACTGGAGAAAAGCTTATGTCTGCAATAGTGAGATTTATTTGATCTGCACTGACCCTAATACAAATCTAACCCAACCTGAGCCCAGCCTGACTTTGAAAATGAGATGCATTTTGCAGTTTTTCAATTATTTGAATGACTGTGAATTTTGCCGTAAAGGGCATGTTAAGGCAAAAAAAAAAAATAAAATGCCCTTCTTTAATAAAAAAGAAACCTATCTCCAATATACTTTAAATGTGTACCGATTTAAACAGATAAACTGGGATTCTATGTGGAATATTATGTGCTGCCGCAACTGGTTCTGCAGAGTTGGAGAAAGTTTGGAACAAAGAATACAACAACTAAAAAAATCCACATTAGATTACATGACAACACAGGAGCTAGTGCAGTTTGACTGTTCTGATTATTCATCAGTCTTCCTGTATCGGCTTGTGGCATATATTATTTGTCTTGGGCAGTTTTGATAATTTATGACAATCCTTAAGCAGCCCAGACTACACTGAGCATGTGCACAGTCTTGGTCTTGCAAAGATGTTGACCCTCCATAGCCAAATTTGAATTTGTTTGATTAGGCTTTTGGTGCAGTAAGTTCATGTTTATGTTTAGTATACAGAATACATAATTTCTAACCTTATTCTATTTTAGACTTTGCTTCCCCTTTAAGAGAGAACAGAATATAGATGAATTTTTATAAGAATAGATATGTAGTCACATGCCCAGGCACTTTGTAATCCAGAAGCTCATAGAAGAAAACTATACATGATACCGTCTGGATTATTTCTCAGATGGCAATAAGAAAAGGGAAATTGTATTTACAAATGCCATGTCACAATTCAATGGGATTTCCCCCTTCCCCCTGCTCACATACGGAGGATGCTCCTCAAAACTTTACACATTTTGCACCAGTGTCATTTAGAAGGCCACATTTTGCATCAGTGTAATATTGCGTGTTGCACCCTGTTTTTACTCACAGAATGGAGCACAAAAGAGAGGCATGTATGTGTCCCCCTTTAAATTGGCCAAATGTAGGGACCCTGTATTGGTGCTGAGAGCATTACCACACATAGGCAAGTAGAATAGCAGCATTAGATGTACCTTTTATGTACATTTATGGTAACAAAAAAACCTCTGAATTACTTGCTCTTAAACCACCCAACAAAGCACAATGGGACTATTCTACTAATACAGGTGCTAAATTGCTCAATGCAGTTGCCCATAGCAACCAATAAAATCTCGGCATTGCTAATAGAAGACTTATTAACACTAAGGGCAAGGACACATAGGTGATTGTCCACTTTCCTCCATCTGCCTTTTGTACAGACAGAGATGTTCCACCAAATAGCTCTACTGACAGGCCAGGTGTCAGCCTGTGTGGAGTTACATAGAGCTAATTTTGGCACTTTACTTTCACGTTTTGCTCAAATATGCACACCATGTAACGCTAAACAAGCATTTCTAATTTCCATCATAAGTCCATATTTAACACCTATTATTTAGCACAACCTACATGACCATACCCCCCAACTGTCCTGTTTTTAGAGGGACAGTCCCTCTTTTGACAGCTCAACTCACAGTCCCTCATTTGTACTGGTAAGTCCTGTTTTCCTCTGCACTGAACAGGCAGAAAAAGAAACAAAGTTTCTAAATTAATCGGCTTTTGGCAGAGAGCCCAGAACAGCCACAGCTGCATATCAGATACTTTTGTAACAATTTCAAGCTAAGCAAATAAGTAATTGTAACAATTTCTTGATAAGGAAATAAGTAATTGTAACAATATAAGATAACAGGTCCCTTGGGAAATGTTAGACTCACAGCTTAAAGGGCAATTCACCTTCATTAGTAAAACTGTAGTAATTGAAAAACAACAAAGAAATATGTTCAACTTTCATAACCTGACACATTTTGTAAAATGAACATGGTAATTAGGGGGTGTGACCACAACTATGGGCGTGGTCAAAACAAATTTCCCTGCACTACGCGCTTAAACTTTTGTCCCTCTTTTTATTTCCAAAATGTTGGGAGCTATGCCTACATGTAATTCTTGTGAAAGTGGGACCTGAATGTCAGGCTCTTTGATGGGCTAGACCCAGTCCAGAACTGTTCATGCAGCAGGCTTCCATAAGATTTCAGGTACTAGTTGATCTAAACAGGATGGTATCAGATTTTGAAACGATACAATGGAAAAAAAAACAGAGTAAAAAAAGAGTAGCATAAATTGAAATTATTGGCTGAAAACATAGAAATATTACAGAGCAAGGTTTCTGGACCCTAATGTTTTGGATCACAGGAACCAATGAATCAATTGATACTCTAAAATTTTATTATGGAGAATGTTAAGATAGTCATACCCATATAGATATTGTTAGATATTGATTTAAAAAGATTCTCAGATAAGTGTTGACCTCAGCAGACGAACTGGTACTGGTATCATCAGTAATTTCATTGGAAGCCTTTGCTCGTTACTGCGCTTGTGCGTCCTCGGTTACGCATGGTTATGAACACGCGTATTTGTTTGCGCACTGCTGCAGCGGGGGCCGAAGTCGCCAGCCGGGGTTGCCTACAGCGCCTGGCTGGCCTGGCTCCGGACTGGTGGCAAGGGATGATGTTCTGTACTGGCTTGTTTATGTGGGCGGCGCATCTGCCGACCACTTTTTCCCCCCAGGAGTTTTGCATATTTAATCAAGATACAAGATACCGAATTATTGGTCTTATTATTATTTGCTGCTTATAGAATATTGATGTACATGTGACCACCTATATGCCTTACTTTGCAGATGTTGATGATCTGTGGCTTTTAGAAGATCTGTGTATTGGGAACTGAAAGCCAGAGAAACTGACCTGTGTCCCACATTCAGAACAGTGACATCTTATATATGTTATATCTTATATATCTTTTCTATGTCAATTGTAATTTTGTTTAATAAAAGTTTGTAAAGCCAAATGATATACCATGAAGCCAAATAGAAATACAAGCAACTTTCTTATACACATAGTTTAGAATGAATCAATAAATGTTCCATTTTTTAGAAATATAATTTCCACTGAAGCATGCAATACTCTCTAATTACATGTACCACTGAAACAATGTTGCAGTATTCAGGTAGCCTCCAACAGTATCTTGCATGTTCTGTGAATAATAGACATACTAATAGCCAGAATATTGACTGGAGAAGAGCTAATATCTGCAATAGTGAGATTTATTTGATCTGCACTGACCCTAATACAAATCTAACCCAACCTGAGCCCAGCCTGACTTTGGAAAATGAGATGCATTTTGCAGTTTTTCAATTGTTACTGGCTGTGAATTTTGCCTTAAAAGAGAACAATATGAAAATGAGTTTGTATAAGAATAGACATGTAGTCACATGCCCAGGCATGAAGCTCATAAAAGAAAACTATACATGATAGTGTCTGGATTATTTCTCAGATGGCAATAAAAAAAGGGAAATTGTATTTACAAATGCCATGTCAGAATTCAATGGGATTTCCCCCTTCCTCCTGCTTACATAGGGAGGATGCTCCTCAAACCTTTACAAGGCCACTCAACACCCTTTCCAGCATCTTGCTTTAAGGTTTTTAGAAAAACATTGGATAAGTAATTGAAAATATGGTTGAGTGGAGTTAGTTCAAGAAAGGAAATTCATCATAAAAGCTTCCCTTTTATTTAGACAACTACACAGGGCGCATTTACAGATACTGTAGATGGTGTAAATTTTGCATCAGTGTAATTTGTGAACCAGCCTGAGAAAAACAGTTGAATTTAGGTTTCCTAATATATGATGGAGATCGCTTAGGGCTCTTACTGACGAGCGGTTGAAGCTGCACTCCCCTGCGTTCCCTTTTTTCTGCGTTCAGCCGCAGGGGAGCATAGGAATAGATGCATTTAGTTTTTTTTAATGGGGCTGTACTCACATAGGCGCGTGTAGGCGCAGCATGTTGCATCTCAACCTGCCTTCGGCGTGCAGCTTCCACCGCTCATCAGTAAGAGCCCTAGTGTTTGTGAGAGTCTATTCTACTAGAAAAGTGGTGGTGACTAGTACAATGGAGCATTGCTGTCTTTTGAAGTGTTTAATTAAGATGTTGTTTGAAAGGGGCAGGTAGAATTGTGCAGGAGTCCAAATAGTTAATGACATGCTGGGATTTTAGTTCTCCTTTTAGTGAGGGTTAAACTTTTTACTTTTGGTTTTAAAGAAATGCTGGTTGTGTGTGGGACTTAATGGAGCCAAGGGACAGAACCAGAATGGTTAGAGTGAGTTGTGCTGAAGGAGAAGGAAAACCCTGGACTACAGGTTTTTAAAAACTTCTAAAAACAAAATGTATTGAAATACTTAATGTTGCATGTTCAAGTTAGTCTTGGCAGGCAGAGAAAGAAAATCCTTGGGGGTATATATATAAGTCCTTGTACTGCTGGTTATAAGGAGCTGGTTTGCTTTACAACACTTTCCTGGCCAATAGGTGTGTGTGCAATCGTAGCACTCAGGTGCGGATGTAGCGCAGTCATTTAGGGATTAACTCAGCAATACCCGATGGCTCAGTGTTATCTTTTTGTAATCACACGTGTCCAGCACTTTGGAGCAACGTAATGTTAAAATGGTACAAGACAGGAGTACATGTGTTTGACTTCAGGAGAGCTGTAGCCTGAGCGCAAAAGTGAGAAAATGTAACAACAAAATGAATACCATTATGTTTATTCTTTATGGATGTTATAATGGGAAACTAAAGCAATAATCGGCATGTGCGCTATTTATCTCTGTTTATAAAGTACCAAGCACTGTGTATGCTATGTGGATCTGTATATCAGGAGGTATAATTATAATATTTATAACTATGGCACACACACAGGTAGTGGCAAGCTTTTTGACCCTGGCAGCAAAGGCACAAGCACTGCAAAGCAATGTGCTGCTAATTAATGTGCTGCTTATTAATGTGTCTGCCCCTTTCAGTGCCCACACTAATACAAATGAGGGCAGTCATACATTTAAAAGGAGTAATGCTTGAAGCCATTTTCTGTAAAGTGAAAGACCTTACTATATGACCTGCTAACCCCTAAACTATATTTAAATAATGCAATATTACATGATACAAGCTGCCCTTTCCCTATCGCTCGGAGGCGAATGTTTCAGTGCTTATCCTTGTTCTTTGAAATGTAAGTTTGAGTGGTTGATAAACATCTAACATATATACTCGAGTATAAGCCGAGTTTTTTAGCACCCAAAATGTGCTGAGCACATCTTCAGCAGAACACACGCTCTGCTAGGGACGAACTTGCCTCTTACGCTGCCATGCTCCTCTGGTCCGAAATTCCGGGAGTGATGTCACATAACAACCAATCGTTACTGGGTTGTGGCTTCAGATTCTTCAGTTGCTAATTGCACTTCTTTGAACAGACATGGAAAGGAGTCTGGACTGTGCAGCACATTGGGATGCTGGGGTACTGAGGGTGCTGCTAACTCTGTTCAGACCCTGCACGGTGTAATGAAACCCCCACCTCCCCAAAAGAGGGCTGAGGACAGAGGACCAAGTCATGAGGGGGGAGATTACAACAGCAAGTGTGGACAGCACAGAGGTGTGACTGCAGCCTCTTTGGATCAGTGAGTAGGAGCGTGTTTTCTGCTGAAGATGTCCTAAAATGCATTTCTCACCCTAGGCTTATACTCGAGTCAATAAGCTTTCCCAGTTTTGGAGGTAAAATTAGGTACCTCGGCTTATACTCGGGTCAGCTTATACTCGGGTCGGCTTATACTCGAGTATATACAATATCATGTGCTGTGTCTAGAATGGCTCACGGTACCATTATTTCATTGAAATATCTGGATGCCTTTAAAGGACCAGTAACATCAAAAAAAAATGTTAAAAAATTCATTAGTGCACAACAAAAAATAAACACCAAGACAAATTAAATTTTTAAATAGCAAAGCCTTTATTAAGAAATAACTTACAGAAAGTCCACTTCCTGTCCTCAGAAACGGCGAAAAGGCGACCATCCACACTGCAGCGATTGATTTCTTCTCCCTGGCTATTCACTGACATCCTCCTCCCGTTGTCCAGCAGAAGCTGGTTTGTTCCTGTGCTGGCGGCGATCAACTGACAGCAGCGAGTCCTCTCGCTTCCCTTCCACTGGCCTGGCCGTCTACAGTATCCCAAAGGCACACTTGTTCCTGCACTTTCACTGTGCATCGGCTTCCCTGCTCCGCTCTCCTTTGACCTTTGGCCACAGGCCCTCTCTCCAAAATATTTTTCCTTTTTTTGTCATTCACTTTCTTTATTCTTTTAATCACTTTTCCTCAAATATTATCATCAGTCTCTACCTCCATTTCTTCTCTTTATTCTTATATAGAAATGGGGCAACTGCTGTTTTATAGGCATACAAGGCAAATAGTTGGGTGAGTAGAAGGGCCCACTGACACCTGGGCCCACCAGGAGTTTTCCTGGTATCCTGGTGGGCCAGACCGAAAATGCACAGTGATGCTTGGAACTAAATGATTTTTAATGGCTAATTACATTTTTAATGTCCATTTAAGGATAATAAGAACATACTGCAGATCTTTTTTTTATCCAGTGCACTTACACACTAGCACACCCTGTATTGGTGCTGCGAGCATTACCAGACATAGCCAAGTAGAATAGCAGCATTAGATGTACCTTTTTATGTACATTTATGGTAACAACAAAAAACAATATATTACTGTGCTCTTAAACCACCCAAGGCACAATGGGACTGTTCTACTAATACAGGTGCTAAATTGCCCCATTTCAGTTGCCCATAGCAACCAATAAAATCTCGGCATTGCTGATAGAAGACTTAGTAACACTAAGTGCGAGGACACACATAGGTGATTGTCCACTTTGCTCCACCTGCGTTTTGTACAGACAGAGATGTTCCACCCCATAGCTCTACTGACAGGCCAGGTGTCAGCCTGTGTGGAGTTATACAGAGCGAATTTTGCCAGTTTACGTTCACTTTTTGCACCAATATGCACACCATGTAACTATTGCCATTAGCCCTTTCTTATTTCCATCATATGTCCATATAGAATACCTATTATTTAGCACTACCTACATGACCATACCCCCCAACTGTCCATTTTTTAGAGGGACAGTCCTTCTTTTGACAACTCAACCCACAGTCCCTCATTTGTACTGGTAAGTCCTGTTTTTTTCTGC
Source organism: Xenopus petersii (assembly GCA_038501925.1). NCBI lineage: Eukaryota > Metazoa > Chordata > Amphibia > Anura > Pipidae > Xenopus > Xenopus petersii. The sequence goes on from CM076677.1 coordinate 91,297,150, forward strand.
ACTGAACAGGCAGAAAAAGAAACAAAGTTTCTAACTTAATTGGCTTTTGGCAGAGAACCCAGAACAGCCACAGCTGCATATCAGATACTTTTGTAACAATTTCAAGCTAAGCAAATAAGTAATTGTAACAATTTCTTGATAAGGAAATAAGTAATTGTAACAATATAAGATAACAGGTCCCTTGGGAAATGTTAGACTCACAGCTTAAAGGGCAATTCGCCTTCATTAGTAAAACTGTAGTAATTGAAAAACAACAAAGAAATATGTTCAACTTTCATAACCTGACACATTTTGTAAAATGAACATGGTAATTAGGGGGTGTGGCCACAAATATGGGCATGGTCAAAACACATTTCGCTGCACTACACGCTGAAACTTTTGTCCCTTTTTTTATTTCCAAAATGTTGGGAGCTATGCCTACATCTAATTCTTGTGAAAGTGGGACCTGAATGTCAGGCTCTTTGATGGGCTAGACCCAGTCCAGAACTGTTCATGCAGCAGGCTTCCATAAGATTTCAGGTACTAGTTGATCTAAATAGGATGGTGTCAGATTTTGAAACTATATCATGGAAAAAAATACTGAATACAGAAAAAGGAGCTGCATAAATTGAAATTATTGTCTGAAAACATAGAAATATTACAGAGCAAGGTTTCTGGACCCTAATGTTTTGGAACATGGGAACCAATTAATCAATTGATACTCTAACATTTTATTATGGCGAATATTAAGATAGCCATACACATATAGATATTGTTAGATATACATTTTAAAAGATTCTTGGATAAGTGTTGACCTCAGCATTCAAACTGGTACTAGTACTATCAGTGATTTCATTGGAGGGCTTTTCGCGCTACTGCGCACGTGCGTCCTCGGGTACGCACGGTTGCGCACGGTTATGCACGCGTGTACTTGGTTGCGCACTGCTGCAGCGGGGGCTGAAGTGACCGGCCGGGTTGCGTATAGCGCCTGGCTGGCCTGGCTCCGGACTGGTGGCAAGGGATGATGTTCTGTACTGGCTTGTTTATGTGGGTGGCCCATCTGCCGACCACTTTTTCCCCCGAGGATTTTTGCATATTTAATCAAACATTTAAGATACAAGTTACCGAATTATTGGTCTTCAGGGCCGGACTGGGGGTAAAAAGCAGCCCGGGCAAAAAAATCAAAGCAGCCCACACATAAACATGCAATGGTTTTATACACATCCACTCATTGGTAAAACTGCAACCAATAATGTGTATAAAGTGCTGTCTTTCTCACTTAAAGGATAAGTAAACCTTAAAAATAAGTGAATTTAAAATGAATGAGGGTGATATTCTGAGCACTTTTGCCATTTTTATTTATTATTTATTTTGTTTTTATTCCAAGATATGAAGGGATACATGTAATTTTAATATGAATACGTTTTGTTATAACAGCGCCACCTGTTGGTCAGTTTCCCACCAGTCTGACCACCAAGTAGTCAAGGAAGTTGTCAGGAGAAAGAAAGAGGCTGCTCTGATGTTCTTCTGCTTAGGAATAAAATTAGAAACCTTTCTCACATCTTTCCTAAGCAGAAGAACATCAGCCTCTTTCTTTCTCCTGACAACTTCCTTGACTACTTGGTGGTCAGACTGGTGGGAAACTGACCAGCAGGTGGCGCTGTTGTAACAAAATTCATTCATATTAACAGTACATGTATCCCTTAATATCTTGTAATAAAAACAAAATAAATAATGAATGTACATTGCAAAATTTCTTAGAATAGCCCCCTCATCAATTTTAAATTCACTTATTTTAAAGGTTTACTTATCCTTTAAAGGAAAACCAAACCCTTGCTAATAAAAACCCCCATCCCCAAAGATCCCCCTTTCCTGCTCCCCCCCAGCCTAGGTGGTACCTTTGGTAAATGTCCCTAACTCTTTACTTACCCCTTGGTGCAGATTCAGGGCATCAGAGTTCACAGGCGCCATCTTTTTCTCTTCGGGAAGAGAGTGGCATAATGGTACATGCGCAGTTGGAGCAATCTTCTGTTTCACGACAAGTGCGCATGCGCCGAAAGTCACGGAAATTGCCAAATCGCCGGAAAAAGACCCGTAGATTACGGAAGAGAAGAAGACGGAGCCTGTGAACTCTGATGCCCTGAATCTGCACCAAGGGCTAAGTAAAGAGTTAGGGACCTTTACCAAAGGTACCACCTAGGCTGGTACTTTTTTTTCTATCTCTAAAATGATTCTAAATAGTGCATAGAATAATATACCTTTTTCACTTCCTGCTCTAGGGTGAAGCCCTACTCCCTCACTGTGCTGTCCTTATCTCTTCGACTATGAAAGTAGTCGGAGAGGAGCCAGCTGCACGTACACCTACGATTAACAGTAAAGAAGGAGCCACTATGCAGGAGCATTTTTTTCTAAGCTTGATCCTGTCAGTCTACTGGACTCGGACTCACTGCGCACCAAGAAGAGGATTATCAGGAAAAGCTCTTTAAGACTTCTCCAGCTCATTATATGTCTTTAACCGGTTGCTGATCATTAACTACTTGCAAACTCTACCAAACTAGTCAAAATTATTTTTTTAAGCAGCTTCTATTAGTGTGTGTGTCTAGCTTTGAATTGTATATTCCTTCTTTCACATGCTCTGTTTAGTTAAAATCTCCTTACAATCCAAAGCCAGGCACATTTCGAATTCGGGCAATACTGTGTTAATTTTCAGAGCAGCAGCGCATTCCAGGAGGCAGACCAGAAGTTATGAGGGGGGAGCATTGACCTGGCCAGCAACTATCTTCCTTCAAAGACAGAGCAGCCTGTGCAGGAAGAAAAGAAGGAAGTTATTTCAAGTAGCGTGTCTCCTACACGGTATGCGCGTCTGTTAGTGTTTGCCCAGGGAGTGAATGGATCCTCACACCTGCTTCCTCCGACGCACCGTGACGCAGTTTTACACGCCCCCTCTTCTCTGGACGGTGGAGGCATCCCTGGGTTAAGGTGTCGGCCACGTCCATTTGCGTGTATGCAGGATTACTCACGGGCAAGTGCAGCGCAGTTTCTAATTAGTATTATCTATCCGGTGCGGCCCACTTGAATGAAATATAGAGCGGCTCCTCGGGCATTTGCCCGACCAGAGACATTGCCAGTCCGGGCCTGTTGGTCTTATTATCATTTGCTGGTTATAGAATATTGATGTACATGTGGCCACCTATATGCCACATGTTACTTTTCGCAGATATTGATGATCTGTGGCTTTAAAAAGATCTTTGTATTGGGAACTGAAAGCAAGAGAAACTGACCTGTGTCCCACATCCAGAATCTTATATATGTTATATCTTATATTTCTTTTCTATGTCAATTGTAATTTTGTTTAATAAAGGTTTGTAAACCCAAATAATACACCATGAAGCCAAATAGAAATACAAGCATCATTCTTATACACATAGTTTAGAAAGAATCAATAAATGTTGCATTATTTGTAAATGTAATTTCCACTGAAGCATGCAATACTCTCTAATTACATGTACCACTGAAACAATGTTGCAGTATTCAGGTAGCCTCCAACAGTATCTTGCATGATCTGTGAATAATAGACATACTAATAGCCAGAATATTGACTGGCGAAGAGCTAATATCTGCAATAGTGAGATTTATTTGACCTGTACTGACCCTAACACAATTCTAACCCAACCTGAGCACAGCCTGACTTTGAAAAATAAGTTGCATTTTGCAGTTTTTCAATTGTTACCGATTGTGAATTTTGCCTTAAAAGAGAACAAAATGAAGATGGGTTTCTATAAGAATAGACATGTAGTCACATGCCCAGGCACTTTGTAATCCAGAAGCTCATAGAAGAAAACTATACATGATACTGTCTGGATTATTTCTCAGATAGCAATAAAAAAAGGGAAATTCTATTTACAAATGCCATGTCAGAATTCAATGGGATTTCCCCCTTCCCCCTGCTCACATGCTCCTCAAAACTTTACAAGGCCACTCAACACCCTTTCCAGCATCTTGCTTTATGGTTTTTAGAAAAACATCAGATAAGTAATAGAAAATATGGTTATGAGTGGAGTTAGTTCAAGGAAGGAAATTCATCATAATAGTTTCCCTTTTATTTAGACAACTACACAGGGCTCATTTACAGATGTATATGGTGTAAATTTTGCATCAGTGTAATTTGTGTGTTGCACCCTGTTTTTACTCACAGAATGGAGCACAAAGAGCAGCTCACTCTGTATGCAGTGCAAGTATAGGAGGCGGCCGCACATGTGTATCTCCTGGGACACCCCCTAGCTTGCAGGCCATGCAGAACACACAAATTGGGGAGAATCAGCGGTTGGAGATGCAATGTGCAAGTCATCCCCGTACTTAATGTTTGCAGTGCACAATGTGCATCTTCCTGCACTTGTGTTATTGGTTAATGAAATTACATGACTAATGTTACTTAGGCATAGAATTGAGAGGGAAAGCTAGATATAAAAAAATGAGAATTTTAGTGAACACAACCAGCACAGTGTTTGTTAGATATATTCTACATGGCACATGGTAAGTTGCAGGTTTCAGCTTTACCTGTACACCTGACTACAAGTCTCCCACTCACTTACTAAATGATTTATATGTGTATTTGCAAAGCAACAGCATCATCAGGGGTGTAACTACAGAGGAAGCAGACCCTGCGGTTGCAGGGCTTAAGACTGGAGAAGGAAAGCTTATTTGACTAGGGGGGTGCAATGTGTTAAAAAAAATGCACCACCCTTGGATGCTTCCTCTAGCAACACTGCACCATGTTTCCTTGTATAGATGGCACTGCTGTATAAAGTTCCCCAGGGCAGTTTCCAAAAAAGGAGCACCAGCCTGGAAAAAACAGTTACATTTAGGTTACTTTTAAAGAAATGCTGGTTATGTGTGGGTCTTAAAGGGAGCCAAGGGACAGAACCAGAATGGTTAGAGTAAGTTGTGCTGAATGAGAAGGAAAAGCCCTGAACTATAGGTTTTTAAGGACTTCTAAAAACAAAAGGTATTGAAATACTTCATATTGCATGTTTAAAGTAGTCTTCCTATGCTTTCATGAAACTAATAAGGAAATGGGACTGGTATAAAAATATGGGTAAAGAAGAGAGCATCAACTTTACTTTTACTTGAATTTAAAAAAAGAGCTGATTTATTGCAGTTGCCAGTATCTTTTAATGGATCAGCAAATGGACTCTTCAAAGATGTCCTTATAATTGAGCATGTGAGGGCTCATGGATTTTATCAGATTTCTGAGCCCAAAATCTCCAGTATAATAAGATATATGAGCTGATCTAATCATTAAACAGAATCTGAGTCTGCAAGGAAGGAATAGATACTGCAAACTGTTGTCATAATCAAGTCTCACTCATTACGTATTCATATTCAGGCCTCCGCCACTCTATATAATCAGACAATGAACACTTTGATTACTAGTGCACGTCGTTAACCCTGGATCTTGAAGAGCTTTTGGTGGAATGGTTATTGGAAACTAATGCTGGCCATTTCCATTGCAAAAAAGCCCTGTAAATTATTATCATAGGTCAGGGGTGCCTCACTGGTGATAAACTGGTAGTGTAGAGCTGCAGGTATGGCTTGTTGCCATGTAAACATTTTTCCATCAATTAAATCTCCCTGTTTTAGTCCTTCCCTTAATCACTAATATTGTAAGAAATAAACAAACACATAAAAAAAATCCCCCAAACAAAAAAAATCTTGTATTAGGCCTTATAAATATGCTCATCATATAGTAAAAAGAGTACACCAGCCACTGTATGGTGCACCCTGCGTGGGGTGGTGTCTATACACATCAAAAGCCATTCCTGTAAGAAATAAAAAAGTTATCCATTTTTTTTATATTCCTCACTGAAAAACCAAAGAGATTAGCGTAAGGAAGACTAATGCAGTAAAATGTTTCTTATAACAAAAGGTATGCATATGCCTCAAGCATTACCTTAAAACAAGAATTCGAGATTTAATACTCACTTCATGGATTATGGGTGGATAAAAAATTGATTTCTTGGAAGAACAATGCAACATGATTTGAACAGGCCCCCCCCCCCACCCTGTCTGATCCCAGTTATAGCTTTGTATAAGAGATACAGGGGGCTTGAGCAGGGGTTTGTCCTTTGTTCTGCCCCATCTACAATATTTATATAGGAAATTAAAATCAAATGGTTTTGGAAATAACTTAATATGTTACTGTTGCCATCTCATGATAAAAGGAGGTATCATCTATGTATGGGGAACCCCCTCAAAGGAAATGCATCAAAACTATGTATAAGGGGCCATAATAATTCAATCTCTAATTTTCAATTTATAGTTGTCTAATAGAAATATTAATATGTGTTATATTTTAGTTTATTTTCCCCATATTCTATGCAGTTACTATCTCAGCTTGTAGTTTTAGAACTGCTTAACACTATCTAACCCAGGGGTCCCCAGCCTTTGTTACCTGTCACATTCAAATACAAAAATAGTTGGAGAGCAACACATGCATGGAAAAAGTTCCAAGGGGTAACAAATAAGGGTTGTTTTTGGCCATTTGGTAGCACTGGCAGCCTACAAGATGCTCTATTTGGCCGTACACATGGTTTTATGTACCCAAAAGTTGCCTCAAAGCTAGAAATTTAAAAATAAGCACCTGCTTCGAGGCCACTAGGAGCAACATCCAAGGGGTTGGTGAGCAACATGTTGCTCACCAGCCACTGGTTGGGGTTCACTGGTCTAAACCCTTTTAACTCGCATTTGACCCCTGTTGTGTTATAATCCCTTAAAAATAAGGCAGAAACTTCTCTTGTAGCATATACATTATTCCCCATAGATATGCTTTCTTTCTGTTGCAGGATTCTGTTAAGTATTGTACTATAGGCCTTGATTACAAATCAGCTCTGCAGCAGACTCATTTTTTATATATGCAGGTTTAGACCTTTATTTAATATGATTTTCCCCTTTGTTGCTTGTACACTTAGGAGGAGCTATCATACTGTGATGCTGGTGCACCTGCTCATCTCCACCTGCCATGATTTCCATGGCAACTTGTGAAAACTTAGTAAATGGTCTATAGTGTTTTTTGAACTAAGTTCATGTGTCTATAGGTTAACTAGTGCAGTAATCAGCTATGGAAGTGTGTATTAAGGATGTATAAACAGGGATAGACAGTTTTGTTGGCATAAATCTAAATCAAGGGGTGGACGTTAGAAGAATGCACACTTCTAAATCAAATTTAACATACTGAACCAAAGAGAAAAAAGAGAAACCCTGCACAGATCCAACCCATTTAAATGCTGCAATGATTAAAGTATTACTGCATGTCCTCCTACCACTGCTAGTGACACAGTCCTGCTGGTCTGACCACCTCTTTATGATTGCGGGTGTAAGGCCACGTGATCCTTGTTGATGACTCCTTTTAATTCATATATTCTTGGCTGGTTTTCTGCTTGTCAGTGAGATGAATAGGTGCCATTATACACAGCACCAGACAGGATCTCCTTGGTCCATGCAAGCATCTAGAAATTACCATGCATATGCAAGTATTCTTTTCCATAAAAAAAGTGCAAGTTAATTTGCAAGATTGAACGCTGCAGAAAGAAAATCTGGTGACTGTCAGTTTTGTACAGACATGGGAGGTAGGGCTTAGTATTCCCAGAATACAAACTATAAATTGGCTTTTTGTAAAGACAGCAGTTTTTCATATCAAATATTTTCTGCAAAGTGTGTGTATATTTAAATGAATGTTGAGTTCGTGCAGAAAGTGGGGCATTTTCGTGTGCTTGTGAACAATACGCCCACGTGGACATATGTCGCACTTATGCAAAGTAAGATTCCAGTGTACTTTTATAAACCAAAAATAACAGAGGAAAAATATAAATATAACAGCATAGCGGCAACTGTACATTATATGATACCTGCAAAGGGAATAATTCCCATGTTTACTTGACAGAAGGAAGGGAATTTGGATACAAGATAAAATCATAGATCATTGGGTTATAACAGTTTGCTAATGAAGGTAAAATTGCCCTTTAAGCTGCTAGATTCAGTTCTTCCAAAAGACTTGTTTATCGTAGTAGTTACAATCATATCTAAATGCAGGCGCTGAGTACTCTGGGCTCTCTGCCAACTTATTCAATTGAGTTTCAGAAACATTGTATCTACTTCTGGCATCAGTGCAGGAGATCAAAGTGTGGGCTGAGCTGTCGAAATTGGGACTGTCCAGAGGAAAATGGAACAGTTGGGACGTATGCAACCTGGTGTATTTTTGACCAAACTGAACAACATCAAGAGTTTATGAGTTTCAGTATGAGTCCCCCCCCAATTTAAAAAAAAACATTGGTGGCCATGCCACCCCCTTAAATGTAAAAAAAAAAATAAAAAATTGGGGCTCAGTGCCCCTGCCCCTGAAAGATGAAAATAAAAACATTGGTTTCAATGGGGTTTAAAAAAAAAAAAAAAAAAAAAATTGGTGTTCAGTGGAACTTACCTTTAAAATTTGAAAAGCGATCTTCCTTCTCAGCAGCCTTTTCACTCTCATCTGTGGCTTCAGCATTCTACACCTTCTCTTCGGGCCATTTAGTGGCTTCTGTTCATGTGCTTTCAACGGCTTCTCTTTGGATCCATTCAGCAGCTTCTCTTCTGGTCCAGTCAGTGGCTTTTTTTTGGGTTCTTTCGGCGGCTTTTTATCCAATCCATTCTGTGGCTGCTCTTCAGATCCATTTGGTGGCTTCTATTCAGCTCCTTTTGTCAGCTTTTAAGGCAGCCCACTTGACACTAAAAAGAGTGGCCTACCAGGCATTTGCCTGACCAGACATATTGCCAGTCCAGACCTGCCCTGCACATTCTTGTTGTCCTGCTTATTCCTTTCCGTTAGAGATGTGATCAGGTGAAGTAACGGTAGATCAGCAATAGTGTGAGGTGGGTAGCGTGTCTGGGTCTGCTGGGCCCATGAGGGCCAGGGCTCACCAGGCTTATATCAGTGGCCTGGCATAAAGAAATTTCAAAACAGATGCTAATTTATGGCAAATGACCGGAACTACAGGAGAGTGACTATTATGCAGAGATTACAGATACAGGGATAGGATCACTTATCCAAAACACCATTATCCAGACAGCTCATCATTACAGGAAGTTCATCTCCCATAGACTCAATTTTAAGCAAATAATTCTAATTTTCAAAAACTATTTCCTTTTTCTCTGTAGTACTATAACAATACCTTGTACTTGATGGTATCTAGGCTGCATGAATCCATATTGGGGGGAAACCAATCCTGGTGAATTTACTTAAAGGGAACTCCACAAAAACATAACTTAAGCTTTTTGAAAAGTAAACCTAATTTCAAGCAACTTTGCAATATACAGCATTTAAAAACATGCAGACTTTTCATGACTTTTAATGGTTTCTGACAGTTCCCTAAGCCTAGCCCCCTAATCTTCTGCTGATCTGTCTGACTACTTTGCTGAGCTGACTGACTACTGTTACTTTGTACCAGCTGTCCTCAACCTGCAACCTCCAAACCCCACAATTCCCTACACATATGATTTCAATAAGGAAAGGAACATCTCAGTGCAATGCATTGTGGGTTATGAAGTTCCTGCATGCTGTCTGTAAGTTGTGGAGAAGTTGTTACAATTTGCAATCAGTGTTTTAGTCCCTCCTTCCCTGCCAGGATTTCAGACAATGCAGAAAGAAAAGAACTGTTAAACAGCTGGATTTCAGCATAGAAATGGCATGTATTCATACGTTTTGAAGAAACAGGTAACTGTGATGGATATATTAGGGGTTTCTGTGTTATGTGGGCGTCTTTATCAAATTTGGTTTGGAAGCCGGAGTTCCCCTTTAATGTTAAAATGATTTTTAACAAACTTAACATATGGTGATCCAAATTATGGAAAGATTCCTTATCTGTAAAACCCCAGTTCCCAAGAATTCCAGACAATAATTTCTATACTACACCTGCCCATGCATTGAAGGAAATCCATGCTCACAGTTCTTATCTTGGTCAAAAATATGAATTTAATGTAGGGATGCACCGAATCCAGGATTCGGTTCGGGATTCGGCCTTTTTCAGCAGGATTCGGATTCGGCCGAATCCTTCTGCCCGGCCGAACCGAATCGGAATCCTAATTTGCATATGCAAATTAGGGGCAGGGAGGGAAATTGCGTGACTTTTTGTCAGAAAACAAGGAAGTAAAAAATGTTTTCCCCTTCCCACCCCTAATTTGCATATGCAAATTAGGGTTCAGATTCGGTTCGGTATTCGGCCGAATCCTTCGTGAAGGATTCGGGGGTTCGGCCGAATCCAAAAAAGTGGATTCGGTGCATCCCTAATTTAATGCAAAGCAAACATTTGGGCTGTGCATTACATTCATTCATTCATTTTTGATCTAAATAAGTATTGAATTTCCTTCAATACATGGGCATCTGTTGTTATGTGTACTGTTCCTAGGCTAAGTTTTTCTGACACACGTGAATGCCAGAATTCTTTTGCATATTAGATTCTATACTTGCACATGAAAGGAGATCCAGGACCAAAAAGGTTTGAAGACCTGTGATCTACAATATACTAAATGTTATTTTGTATCTGAATACAAAAAAGCTAAAAAAAAATCTAAAATAGCTATGACTGTTGACAGACAGAAGGAGATAATTCAAGACACCTCCTTACAAAGTAGCGACTTTCCGTGGGCCTACTTAATATGCCAGATGCATGTCATTATTGCAAAACTGTGGCATTTTGCAGTTATTTTTTCACTAAAAATCCCTATTTTTCCAATAAAGAACAGCAGCTGAATGGCCACAGCTTTCCACTCCTTATGGAAAAAAAATGGGAGAGGGCATTTTTTCTAAAATACTGTGGTGATGGGCACATTGTCAGTTTGTACATTGCTCTCACCTGTGATAGGCAAACTCTTGCAATACTTGTGCCATGTAAACATTTGAGTGCATGATGCTTAATAAACAGAGCTAGACTAATAAACAGTTCACTTGTGCTGCATACAATAACATTCTCAGCTGATTCAGTAGGTGACTAAGGCTCCAGTAATAATTTGGATGTGGAGGTCAACTTGTGCTAGAGACAATAACATTCTCGGCTGATTCAGTAGGTGGCTATGGCTCCAGTAATAATTTGGAAGCCACTGGACCTGTTTTTCCATTTTACAACCATTCTCACACACCCAAACACCACAACCTGACTCGCATAATTTTATCCAAAGCTAAAATACATAGTAAGCCCAGGATCATAATAGCTGTGGTTGTCATATACTATAGTCAAGCAATGCTGCAATTAGCGACAGAGCGGCTCTCTTGCCAACAAGGAGTGGGGTTATTGCAAAATTATTTATATCTTCCAGGCCAGTAAACCTCAGTGTCTGCTTTATGTGTTAGCATAAGAAAGGGAGTAGGTCCTGTGAACCTCTATGACCTCCCGACCTTCTCCCCAGAAATGAATAGCAGCACTTCCCCAGCTCCCCAGCCTCTCCAACAGGCTCAGGCTTTGCCTAAATTCCTAATCATGGTAATTTAATATATCTTAAGCCTCTGGCTGCTTTATTTTAGCTGTTCTATAGTTTGTTTTAGGCATTCACTGGCTCTCACCCCGTCATTAGGACTCCTTATTTGATGAATGTAAGGGTTTGCTATGAGACTACAAGCCTCTTTTCATCTTTTAAGTAAGCTGTGCTTCCATGTAATTAGAATGGTATTCTCATGCTTCTGAGTCTTTTCATAGGAGCTTAATGAAAACTTTCAGGAGTTGAATATTCCCAAACTATGAACCTAGAGCCTTAAGCAAATATGTTTGGTACAAAGACCTTTCTCGAGTTTTTCTGGTTGTTTTTTTCCAGCAGAGATAGGCGACAAAATGAGAGAAAGTTATACAAATGTAAGTACAGCCTAAGACTACATTACCTGTCCTAACCACATTAAGATGGCTCAGTATGTAGGGGACAGGTTATAATTCCCTATTAATTACAAAGGACATTCACAAAAATGTTTTTCCTTATATCTGAAAATTAAAAAGATATTTTTCTAAAAAAACATTGGCGCCAGGGCCCCCCTTACATGTAAAAAAAATTGGGGCCCCCAAAATTTTTTTTTTAAAAAAAAACATTGGTGCCAGGACCCCCCTTTCATGTTAGAAAAAATTGGGGCCCCAAAAAAATATTTTTTAAAAAAACATTGGCGCCAGGGCCCCCCTTACAAATGAAAAAAAATTGGGGCCCCAAAAATTTTTTTTTTAAAAAAAAACATTGGTGCCAGGGGCCTATAGAATATTAAAATAATACATTGGTGGCCACGGGATTAAAAAAAACCCCACAAATTGGTGTTCAGTACAATTGAACTCATGGCTTCAGGACTTCAACTTCGCCTCCTTTTGTGAATTTGGGTCTTTTCGCCGCTTCAGGACTTCAATTTCGGCTATTTTCATGACTTCGGGTCTATTCGCCGCTTTGGGACTTCGGCTTCGGCTATTTTCGCCGCTTCAGGCCTTTTCGGCACTTCCACATTTTCGGCTGTTCAGGCTGGCCGCAGATCTTCAGCGCTCGCAAGGGGGGCCTGGCTCTTTTAAAAAAAAAACTTGTCCCGCCTGTCCCCCCCTAATGGTGGCCCTGTGTATGAGTAAGTCAAGCTAAGCATCTAGTCATCTTTTTTTTTGTGTTGTTATAGTGACATGGGGGTGTGTTCTGTATCTAAATCAGTTTTTGTCCTCCATATTTACCAGCAAGCAAGCTCTGTTGGATTCCCATATCTAATTAATGTTAGCCTGTCTCAGGTCAATGTATCTGCACTCGTCTCCAACCGATTTTAGGTGTGCTGTTGATTAAGTATGCATATGGTCGGTATGGGCCAGCACTCTCATATATTGTGGGAAGGAAAAAATATATATATATAGTTCACCATCAAAACTTTTCACTACTCATCTGAACGGCTTCTTCAGTTCAACTGAAATGGTAGGTAATTCCCTGGCATTTAAACCCTTGATGGTAGTAAAGTCACAGACACCCAATCACATTGAACTTCAATAAATTGTTGGCTTAAACTCACAGATGTGTGAAAGTATGATCCAATCACAACGGTACCATGATTTTCATTTACTACCCTCAAGGGTTTCAATGCCGGGGAATTCTGTAGCACTTCAGTTGAACTGAAGAAGCCACTCGGATGAGTGGTGAAACATTTTCAAGAAAAAACTCTAAATGTCCAGTTGCCTTTGACTTAAAGGAACAGCAACATCAAAAAATTAAATTATGAATAAAAATATAATGCAGAGTTGCCCTGAACTGGTAAATCTGGTGTGTTTACTTCAGGAACACAAATATTGTTTATATAAAAAAGCTGCTGTGTAGCAAAAGGGGCAGTCATTCAAAGGAGAAAAGGCTCAGGTTACACAGCAGATAGCAGATAAGCTCTGGTGTTATCTGGTATCCACTATTTAACCTGTGCCATATATATATATATATATATATATATATATATATATATATATATATATATATTTATGTGCCTTTTTTCAATTTCCGCCATTGCTACACAGCAGCTTGTTTATATGAACTATAGTAGTGTTTTTGAAGCAAAGATATCAGTTTTACCAGTACATGGCAACAATATATGACATTTTCATTACTTTAAAACACTTTAATTTTTTGGTGTTACTGTTCCTTTAATTCTACTAGATACTGTATATGACCAATTTAAATTAGAAAGCAAGAGAGGGGCAGAGGTTACAGTATAATAGAAATTAGAATCCTTGCCTTTTGAACAAATTGAATTTATAACTATGAAACAATATACAGTAATTATTCTGGGAAGGAACTTGTGGACGACAGATATAAAAAAAAATGGAGGAATAAAAAAGGTGGAAGGGAAACAGAGTGCAGCAGAATAAGAAAGAATGAAGGACAAAGTCACTCACATAGGTAAAACCAGTGGATTAATTACTTTAGCTCTTTGACAAGGTCCATGCACCAAAGACACCAATTAGACGGTAAATTCCAGAAACAGGGATTTGCATCAGCTTTGAAAAGTAAAAATATTTAATATCTGATTTATAATAAGAAAGGGAGACAGTGTCATAACTTAATAAATAATTTAATTTTAATATACAGGCAGTAAAAAAATGCATAAACAGAATTAATGAAAAATAATAAACATTAGTAACAATATGGATTTTCATATATCAGTGCTACAAATCTTTGTGCAGTAGTTTTATTTCACAGTAGTGCCGCATATAGTACAGTGGGACACAGGTTTAAACCTTACATGTATATCAACTTAGCCAGGATTAGATTAAAGGCAAAAATGAATAAACTGGAGGACTCGTGAGGCTTTGCCTAGCAGCGTTGGCTGCATATCTCGAGGCATGTTCTCCTGCTCAGTCATTCAGAGTGGCTGCCATCAATATGCATGCTTTCATTGGCTTGATTGAATGGACTTCATTAAAAACTGTGGGCCTCAACTTTTCTTTCAAATCATGAAAAGGACCTTTATAAGAAGGGAAATGCTGAGGATAAATACAGAAATAAGATCCTGAAAAGGCGGCGAGAGAGTGCAAACAACAAGCAGGCAGAGCAGCATTTTAGTCATGAGAACTCAAGGCTCATTTCAATGGCCGCCTCATTCTGTTGGGTGAGGACTGTTTCAAACATTGTACACTTCATAAAAAACATTGCTTAGCTAAACAAATATATGTTTTGAAATTTGCGCTTCAACGATTATTCTTTTAAATGTTAATCCTCTAAGAGAATTGTTTACAACTATTCATTTATGGAGGGCACTTTGTTTCGATACGGAGATAAAGGATGGTTGGAGAATGCCTGTATTGTTAGTTTTGTTGTGACTTTTTGCAAAACTATCTTTGCTTAAAGAATTTATTGTTAGGATTGTAGGCAGTCAAAAAACAGTCCTTTTGAAGAAATCTGTTACAATTTCCCTATTCACAAGCTTTGAGAAACCTACAGGATTAAAGCATTGCTAATTTACTTAGTCCCATGTCAAGGAGACAAAAATCCTATAGCCCAAGCTGAGCTGAACAGTGTTTGAAATATATTTTAAAAATCAAAAAAGAATAAGCGAGCTGTAACAAAATAGAAAAAGACTCTGAATCAGCGCGTTGCACATTTGCTTTTCATTACAGAATATCATTATTTCTGATTATGTACAAAATGAAAAAAAAAAGACAGAGAATTGAAGATTCTTATTGCATGTTTGAGATGTGATTAAGGACACTTGAGCAGATTATCAATGTGAAAAGACAGGACAAAGGGCAATGTAGATAACACTGGTCAGGTGAGAACCTCTAGCCTTCTCATGCAGGGGGGGATCTATTTATCTTGGGATCTCAGAGTGCCAGCAAAATGTGTATGCTAAAGGGTTAACTACTCCCAAATGAAGCATTTTAAAGAGGCTAATTGTGTGTCAAATGGAGACTGAAGTGAAAAAGGTGTGATTCTAGACTAAGACCTTTACCCTGTATCCCAAATTATAAAAAGCATTCTTAGAATAATTGTATAACGTGGTTTTTTGTAACTTAAACCCTTAAAATAAATATGGCTAAAAATGCTACATTTTATTTACTAAACTTATTGCACCAGCCTAAAGTTTCAGCTCCTCAATAGCAGCAATGATCCAGGACTTCAAACTTGTCATCGGGGGGTCACCATCTTGGAAAGTGTCTGTGACACTCACATGCTCAGTGGGCTCTGATCAGCTGGTGAGAAGCTAAGCTTAGGGCTCGTCACAAATGATCAAACAGAAAATGATGTTTGTCTGTAATATAAGCTGAAGCTACAAGGCTGATTATTATATTCTGATGCTAATTGCACTGGTTTCTGTGCTGCCATGTAGTACTTATCTGTATTAATTACGCATCAGCCTTATATTATGACATTTATATTCTTTGTGTACTGTATATTGTGAGTTGGTCCCTAAGCTCAGTATGGGGATGGGGAGCTATTGGGGCATCTTTTGATGTACAGATCTTCCTTGCAAAAGGGCTGTGGTTGCCTTGGACTGGTAAAGAAACCCAAAACATAATGTACTACATTTCTAGCCTACTTCTTTAATTAAGCTTTAGTTCTCCTTTAAATGAATGCTAAGTTTTCCTTCTTTTCATTGAAAAGAAATTAAAGACCCTTCATTAGGAATAGCTTATACATTTTTAAGCAATCCGTTTTCTTTTAAACATAGGGGTTATAACTGTTAAACTCAGTGACATCTGTGCTTGATTCCTGGGTAAATGTTTTTGTGATCAATAAAGTGTGGTTAGAGTAAAGGTGACCATACAATGCCCAATACTGGGTGGATAATGTAGAAATGTCTATACACAGTATAGCCACTACTCTATTGTTCTGTTCAACTGGGCCCAAATGAAGAGCTGTGGTATCTCTTTAATTCTGCTGCAGCACCATGTACTCATAAATCTGTTGCATTATCAGCTGAAATTTTCCGACATGGCCAACAGATGAACCTACCCATATCCATTCCATTTGTCAGAGATATTGGTCAGGATCACAGGGTTGTTGACCTAGAATAACATTTTATGATTTTATTGGTACGTGATTGTGAACATGTGTCTTTTTTCAACCTTACTTACTATGTTACTATGAATGTAATAAATTCCAAAAAATTAGTGATTTTTTTAAAAGTCCAAATTTATAAAAAAAATCATGAATTTTTCAGATTTCGGGGAATTTCGGGTATTCGGAGCTTAGTAAATAACCCCCCTGGTGTGGAGTGGAATCACGCCGTACAAATTGGTGAAAAGGCATGTTGTGCAGACAAAACTGTTACTAATCATTATACACCGATGTTCATGGCCAGTGTGTTTAAAAGGCAATTAAACTAAAAAGTCTGGTGACACACTTCACTTCTAAGTGGCACAAGTGGTGATTGCATTTAAACATACTGTAAATACTACACTATATATATATATATATATATATATATATATATATATATATATATATATACATATATATATAAATATATATATATATATATATATATCATTTCCCTTTTTATTGTTGCACTCCTTTGCCAGCCTTAGGGCGCTATTATTAAATAATCTAGTCTACGCCTGGTGTGTAGAGTTGTGCTTGGCTGTTGCCAATCATTGAATTGTCAATTAATAAAAAAACAAGGGACAACACACAACTGTCATACTGAAACTAGTGGGTTCCAAAGAGGCCTCCAGATCTAGTAGTATTTCAAAATTTCGTGGGGCCTCATCCCTTGTTGGTATCCATACTTCACAATATTGTATAAGTCGTCATTTCTGTTGTATGTTATTCACGAGATTAAATGATCCTCCTGCATTGTAACTACAGGGAAGCTCAGTTTGTACTCGGGACCAGGGCCGCCATTAGAAATCACGGGCCCCGTACAACAACATTTTTGGGGCCCCCTGGGCCCCGCCCACACTGACGACCAAGCTCCACCCCATATGCCGCCCACTCCACATCGCAGTTAAAAGACCACACAGACATCAGCGCTAAAAAAGTAACCCCCCACACAAGTTATAAAAAGCTATTGATGGTCAGGGCCCCCTTATAAAAAATTGGTGCCCCAAAAAAAAAAAATGTAAAAAAAAATGTTTTTTTTTTAAAAAAAACATTGGTGGCAGGGGCCCCCTTATAAGTTAAAAAAAAACTTGGGGCCCCAACAAAAAAAAAATGCAAAAAAAAAACAAAAAAAAACCATTGGTGGCAGGGGACCCCTTATAAGGTAAAAACAAATTGGGGCCCCAAAAAAAATTTAAAAAGAAAAGTTTTTTGAAAAAAAAGTGGCAGGGGCCCCCTTACAAGTTAAAAAAATTGGGGACCCAAATTTTTTTTTTTTAAGAAAAATGTTTTTTTTTTTTTTTAAAAAAAAAAAACATTGGTGGCAGGGGCCCCCTTATAAGTTACAAAAAATTGGGGCCCCAAAATTTAAAAAAAAAAAAATAGTTTTCAAACAATGTTTTTTTTTTTTAAAAATAAACATAGGTGGCAGGGGCCCCCTTATAAGTTAAAAACAAATTGGGGCCCCAAAAAAAAAAAATTAAAAAAAAACCAAAAACATTGGTGGCAAGGGGCCCCTTACAAGTTAAAAAAAATTGGGGCCCCAAAAAAAATGTTTTACAAAAAGATTGGTGGCAGGGGCCTATAGAATATTAAAATAATACATTGGTGGCCAGGGGATTAAAAAAAAAAAAAATACACAAATTGGTGTTCAGTAGAATTGAACTCATGGCTTCAGTACTTCAACTTCGCCTCCTTTCGTGACTTCGGGTCTTTGCGCCGCTTCAGGACTTCGGCTGTTTTCGTGACTTCGGGTCTTTTCGGCGCTTCGTGACTTCGGGTCTTTTCAGCGCTTCGGGACTTCGGCTTTTTCCGTGACTTCGGGTCTTTTCGGCGCATCGGCTTCGGCTTTTCGGCACTTCCGCATTCGGCAACGCAGAGGGAGGACATACGGCTCGGGCGCTCATAAGGGGGGCCCGGGCCCGGTACGCTTGTCCCCCCTGTCCCCTCCCTGATGGCGGCCCTGCTCGGGACTAAAGGAATTTAATACATTTTCATTTGTTATGTGACACTGCAGCATTTAGAGGAGGTATAGGCAACCTTTGCAACTCCGGCTGCTGTACAACTACAAATGTAAGCATCTTCCACTGGGCTCATAACATCCCTGGCTTTTTTTCAATGGCTTCAACAGTAAGCTGGTTATTACCTTTACACCTGAGGTGGAGGTGTAAGCTGACAAAGAGACCGCACAGTTGCCTTCACAGACCCTCATTGATAGATGTTTAGTACAGCATATGAAGCATGACATTCACTTGAAGGAACTCAGCAGCTGGGAGAGTGACACATTAGGTACAGGAACTGGGAAGCACCGTTTCCTTTTATAATTTTGCTAAGTTTGTGGCAAATCCAGTTTAGGTCCATAACCCAGTGACCCATTGCCTTCCCCCACGGTGTGAGTGTACTCTACCTGTTTCTTCTCATGCTTGCCATTTCTGTGTGTCAGTCAGCTTAAAGGGATACTGTCATGGGAGAAAATTTTTTTTTCAAAATGAATCAGTTAATAGTGCTGCTCCAGCGGAATTCTGCACTGAAATCCATTTCTCAAAAGAGCAAACAGATTTTTTTATATTCAATTTTGAAATCTGACATGGGGCTAGACATTTTGTCAATTTCCCAGCTGCCCCATGTCATGTGACTTGTGCCTGCACTTCAGGAGAGTAATGCTTTCTGGCAGGCTGCTGTTTTTCCTTCTCAGTGTAACTGAATGTGTCTCAGTGGGACATGGGTTTTTACTATTGAGTGTTGTTCTTAGATCTACCAGGCAGCTCTTATCTTGTGTTAGGGAGCTGTTATCTGGTTACCTTCCCATTGTTCTTTTGTTTGGCTGCTGGGGGGGAAAAGGGAGGGGGTGATAATCACTCCAACTTGCAGTACAGCAGTAGAGAGTGATTGAAGTTTATCAGAGCACAAGTCACATGACATGGGGCAGCTGGGAAATTGACAAAATGTCTAGCCCCATGTCAGATTTCAAAATTGAATATAAAAAAATCTGTTTGCTCTTTTGAGAAATGGATTTCAGTGCAGAATTCTGCTGGAGCAGCACTATTAACTGATTCATTTTGAAAAAAATTTTTTTTCCCATGACAGTATCCCTTTAAGCTCCTTATTAGTATCTCGTGCCTTTTCACAGACTCATTTCCATCCCTTACCTTGCTATAACATTCTTCCTCCTTGACAAGAGGGTGGAGCCTGGGCTGTGAGTGACAGGAGATCAATCTGGCCCAGTGACGTCACCGTCTCTCACCTGCACAGTGTGGAAAGTGAAAGTTCTCTGGAATTCAACATTATCTGTCACCAGATATTGAGAATATGTATATTCAGTAACTGAGTTTGTTCTAGGGTTACCACCTCACCGGGGCTGTATTTAGGTTTGATGTCGCTCTAGGCATCGGACCTAAACACTCCCCTATGTTGTGCGTGCTGACGTCACTTCCGCATTCTTCCTAGGCCGCCCTACCCCTTAGCTCCATCACCGGATTTCCTATTGAAATCCATGGCGAAGGCTGGGGAGGGGTTTAAAAAAAAAAACAGGCACCCCAAGGGCCGCCCCCAAAACCCCGCCCCTCGGGGGCCTATATATGAATACGGTCCTGCACCTCACCCCTTTAGGACACATGGAATCCACTGCAGCATGCATATAAACGAATTACTAATTAGCCTCTGACGAAGTCCCAAGGAGACGAAACACGTAAGGCGAGGGCAGTGATGTCATCTCCAGGCGCCTAGGGGAGCTACAGTGGGTGGAAGCAACGCGGGTCGGAGCTGACACCAGGCTAATAACACGCATATTAATTTTCCCAAAGTGGAGATTTGATACACCTTAAAAATCTTCTAAAATGTGAGTGGAATAATTGTTTTTATTTACACGTTAATAAAAAAGGTTTTTCACCACCTTCTGCACTCTATATTTTCCGACAGCACGGAACAGCCACAGAGCAGACTACCCTGGTTATATTTGAATGCCTAAAAGTCTTAAAAGTTTGTAAGTACCCAACTTATAAGTAAGATACATGGTGGAAGTAACAACCCGCTACACTTAGATTCTCTTTATGCTGCATTCTTATTTCTCCTAGCTTTTAGCGCTGACTCATACAGACTGTTATATTGTAAATGAATTACTAATTAGCCATGCAGGCTGTGGATTCCATGTGTTCGATTTTAAAGGGGTGAGGTGGCAACCCAAGTTTGTTCCTTATAGTATTTTCTTATAGTATGTGCAAAATGAGTATTAAAATAATATGAAGTGGAGTGAGTAAGGACTAGGAGGAGAGAAAACACGGGTGTTTCAGAGTATCAGTAATGCCGAGGATGAGTCTCAGGAGTTTCCGAAAGAAGTTTGGCTCACTTAGATATTAAAAATACTTGAACAATATAAACCAACATGCCATTAGATCTGATATTTTGGTCAATCAATCATTTTCCCTTCCTGAATTTTAGTTCTGACTCAAAACATTGCAGAGGAAGTTCATTTTCAGCCGGCTGCTGCTACATTGCTTCAAGAGTTTGAAGTGATACTTAACTGATACTTACTTTAAAGTTGCCTGGAATAACAATTCATGATGCTCTTTTACCTAGGCAAAGTGACATGGTGAGTCCTTCAAGGTAGCTCGTTGATTGGTTCGCATCTCGAGTGCACAGTAACTGCATAATATTTCTAGTCTGACAAACTTTGAGGATGGGGTCGCTCATGTGGAGTGCGTGTGGTACTCAACAATGGGCCAGGTATTTCTAGCTCGCAACATGATGTAAATAAAGACCGCTGTACTGTCACTGTGTGATAAGCATTCCATGCTTGTACCTCCCTTGTCTTGTGGCAAAGAATGCTGGGGCTGGTACAGCTGTGCCATTGCCGGACTGGAGGGTGCATGGGCGCACTTTTAAGGGGAATTTTTTTTTCTATTCTTTTTAAACCCTTGATTTGCTTGGCCTTTAATAGTTTTTCAATTTTATAAACCACCTGTTCCAAACCCCTCTTGTCCGTGATTCATACCGCAGGCAGAATCACTCCCCAGCTTCCTCTTGGCAGCTGCTGGCACAGGTACATATTTGTGGGCCCTGCCTGTAGGCTGCCAGTCCACATAGGGAATATCAAATGGCCAACCACAGCCATTATGTGGCACCCCAGGAACATGTTTCATGCTTGTGTTGCTCTCCAACTCATTTTACATGTGAGTGTTGCTCAGGGGAAAAAAGGTTGGGGATCCCTGTTTTAAAAGGAATTCGTACAGTAAGTCCATTCATGCCCAGTGCTACTTGCACAAGATTAGCAATTATAAATATGTATGTCTGAAGGGTTGACAAATCCAGCATGGCCGCAAATACTGCTGAATCTCTAGCCTTGTGGTGCACAGGCAATAAGTAGGGAAGCTCACATTGTGCATATTCTCTGGCACAAAGGGAAAACTGCTCCAATCCCCCTCCCTACACAATTAACTCTCAATCAACTCCAGCGCTTGATAATAAGTCAAAAATGCAGCCAAGGAAATCAGGGGCGGGGCAGCAGAGGTGTCTGGCGGTTGCAGACTCCAATACTGAGGAAACACATTGGTTTGTGGTGGCAGGAGGGGCAGATCCACATTCCTAGAGAGGGGGGTTGTAGCAGTGACTACAGGCAGCAGCACCCACATGTAACCCCTGTAAATATTAATCTCTTTGCCCACGAACAGCTTCCCTCCCTGCGTTTCTGCTAGTGAATGGCTGAATAGAAAAAGAAAGCAGCAGAGGTTAGTAGTGATGTAGCGAACTGCCGATTTGATGTTCGCGAACGCCGTTCGCGAACACCGGCAAAAAAGCGAACAGTTCGCGAACAGTTCGCGAACTTCGAACGCTCGATAAAATCGTTCGATCGAACGATCGAAGGATTTTATTCGTACGATCGAACGATTTTCGTTCGAATCGAACGATCGAAGCTATTCGATCGAATGATTTTAATTCAATCGAATGCTTATAATCGTTCGAACGAATGGAAATCGTTCGATTTTAGCGATCGAACGGTCGAATGGTCGAATGGTCGAACGAAATTTTACTTCGAATCGAACGCGAACACCAATTGGCGAACGTCGCGCGACGTTCGCGAACATTCGGCGGACGCGAACAGTCGAAGTTCGCGCGAACTAGTTCGCCGGCGAACAGTTCGCTACATCCCTAGAGGTTAGCATCTTCTCTGGTACAACGAGAGAGCGAGTGAGGCATCAAAGGGAATTGTGACGTATTCTCGTATAAAAAGCTTGTGGCAGAATAAACATAGCTTGTAAAAGGCCAGTTATGGCCTGAAACGTCGCTGTTAACCAGGTTCTGTCATGTATATCCAATAAAGGCATTTTAATCATTAATAACTTGGTGCTGTACGAAGAATTTTAACCAAATATTGTATTAGTGAATGGTGGACCACTGATGGTAGGTGCACCAAATACCTCTGATTACTGGATGATTGGAGCCGACTCAATTAAATCTGCAGAATAAACATAAAATGCAAGGAGCGTGTCACTGTGAAATTATGGTTTGGTCTTATTCCCTTTAAAATATGTTTCTTGGGCTCCCCCTATTGGGCAAAGGAAATTAGATGTGGCAGCAGAACAGTTACTTAACCTCCTTCCCACTAATACTGCAAGGTTACAGCCATCCCAATGGATGCACATTTATCTTCTAATACAAATAAAAGAAAAACCATGGATAGGAGTGGAAAATTTCCAAATACCCCTTTCCTCCATCCGTAAATTAGACCATAGCTTGTTATTGTTTTTTTTCCCCTAAACTAATGAAACTTGTAACTTCAATGTATAATCCATCCCTTGTTGTATAACCTTGTAGCTATTGGTCACATACATCTCTAAAATCGAAATAGCTGCTTTGCTGTTACAGCGGATATGATTGTGTGGCCCTGTTTATAAAGGAAAGCTAAAATCCAAAGTGTCCCTGAGGCCTAGAGGGACATACAATTTAGCAGGTTTAGTAAAGTCAGGCATTGTATTGCCAGGAATCTTGGCTGTTATACAGAGGTGTTAAGAGCTGAAATCTCTGGAGCAGAAATGTCAGCACTAACCTGGTACATGCAGTTTCTCTGTATAAGAAGAACGTGGAACCATCCAATATTCTCTCCTTCTTTGATCTGTACATTCAAAGCGGTAACATGTCATCTCTAGCATTTGTGTGGGTGAGCATTTATAGGTTACAAGGAGGCCAATACATCATGCAAAAAAAAATCTATAAGGCAAGCTAAAATTGATATGGAAAAGGATATTGCAGCAAGCAGTAAAAAGAATCCAAAATTATTTTTTAAATATGTAAAAAATAAAGCAGGAAGGGGTGGGAGCTTTAATATCAGAAGGGGGTCAGTTGGTTGATGAAAACAAAAAAAAAGCACAGATTCTGAACTCATATTTCCTTCTTGATAGTCCCAATTCTAGTAATACAACTAATGATGCTTGGTTCACACATGATGAAATTCAAAAGAGACTAGAACATGTTAAGATAAATAAAGGTCCGGGGCCAGATGGTATTCATCCCAGGGTACTTAGCGAGCTTAGCTCTGTGATTGCCAAACCTCTTTACTTAATTTTTTCAGGATTTTTTGAGGTCTGGCATAGTGCAGAGAGACTGGTGAATTGCTAATGTGGTGCCGCTATTCAAAAAGAGATCCCGTTCTCAGGTTCAAAACTATAGGCCAGTTAGTCTGACATCAGTGGTAGGAAAGCTTTTCAAATTGTTAATAAAGCATAAGATACTGGACTTCATAGCAAATCATAATACTATGTGTTTGTGCCATAGCAAATCATAATACTATGTGTTTGTGCCAGCATGGTTTTCATGGTTTTCATCTTGCCAGACTAACTTAATTTCTTTTTATGAGAAGGTAAGTAGCGACCTCGATTCTGAGATGGCAGTGGATGTGATTTACTTAGACTTTGCTAAAGCATTTGATACAGTGCCACACAAAAGGTTACTAGTTTAATTAAGGAATGTTGGCCTGGAACCTAGTATTTGTACCTGGATAGAGAACTGGCTAAAAGATATACTACAAGGAGTGGTGGTAAAAGGAACATTTTCTAATTGGACCAGTGTTGTTAGTGGAGTACCGCAGGGCTCTGTACTAGGTCCCTTGCTTTTCAAAATGTTTATTAATGACCTGGAGGTGGGCATTGAAAGTAATGTTTCTATTTTTGCAGATGATACTAAATTGTGCAGAACTATATCAATTTAAATGGTTACACCCTTTTTAGGAGGGATAGAGGGATTAAAAAGGGTGGAGGAGTGTGTTTGTATGTAAAGCCTGAATTAAAGCCATGCGCTAAAGAAATAAAAATAGCTGGCACTGGTGAGGGTGTAGAATCACTCTGGGTAGAGATTTCGACTGGGCAAAAGGTATCAAAAAGAATTATCATTGGTGTATGCTATAAACCACCTCGTATAAGTGTCGAGTATGAAGCCGAGCTACTCTTGCAGATACAAGCGGCTTCACAGCTGGGTCAAGTTGTTGCTATGGGTGACTTCAATTATCCAGACATTGACTGGGGTAATGGGGTTGCTAAGACAGAAAAAGCTAGTACGTTTGTAAATATGCTGAATGACAACTTTTTATTCCAGCTCGTTCAAGAACCTACTAGGAATAACTCTCTTTTGGACCTTGTAATAACTAACAATACTGAACTCATCTCTAACATTTGTGTGGGTGAGCATTTAGGGAATAGTGATCATAACATGGTCTCCTTTGAGATTCTGTTGCAGAAGCAATTCTATAAGGGAGTAACTAAAACACTAAATTTCAGACGTGCAAACTTTGACAGTATAAGGGCATCTCTGCAACATATTAAGTGGGAAATGCTTTTCACAGGGTTAAACACAGAACAAAAATGGGAAGTCTTTAAAATGCTGCTTAATAAATATACTTGTCAGTATATTCCACTTGTAAGCAAGGAACGTCGTTGCAAAGCAAAACCTTTTTGGTTCAATAGAAGCGTTGGTGTTGAGGTGGGTAAGAAAAGACGTGCTTTTAAGGCTTTCAAGTTAGCTGGTACAGCCGAAACATTTATAAGGTACAAGGAGGCCAATAAATCATGCAAAGAAGCTATAAGGCAAGCTAAAATTGCTATAGAAAAGGATATTGCAGCAAGCAGTAAAAAAAAATCCAAAATTATTTTTTAAATATGTCAATAGTAAAAAAATGAAGCAGGAAGGGGTGGGACCCTTACTATCAGAGGGGGGTCAGCTGGTTGATGAAAACAAAAAAGCGCAGATTCTGAACTCGTATTTTTCATCTGTGTACACAAATGAAGAACCAGTAAGTGAAGGTTTCCTTCTTAACACTCCCAATTCTAGTAATACAACTAATGATGCATGGTTCACACATGAAGAAATTCAAAAGAGACTTGAACATGTTAAGATTAACAAAGGTCCAGGGCCAGATGGTATTCATCCCAGGGTAATTAGCGAGCTTAGCTCTGTGATTGCCAAACCTCTTTACTTAATTTTTCAGGATTCATTGAGATCTGGCATTGTGCCGAGAGACTGGCGAATTGCTAATGTGGTGCCTCTATTCAAAAAAGGATCCCGTTCTCAGCCTCAAAACTATAGGCCAGTTAGTCTGACGTCAGTATTAGGAAAGCTTTTCGAAGGGTTAATAAAGGATAAGATACTGGACTTCATAGCAAATCATAATACTATGAGTTTGTGCCAGCATGGTTTTATGCGTAATAGATCTTGCCAGACTAACTTAATTTCTTTTTACGAGAATGTAAGTAGAGACCTCGATTCTGGGATGGCAGTGGATGTGATTTACTTAGACTTTGCTAAAGCATTTGATACAGTGCCACACAAAAGGTTACTGGTTAAATTAAGGAATGTTGGCCTGGAACATAGTATTTGTACCTGGATAGAGAACTGGCTAAAAGATAGACTACAAAGAGTGGTGGTAAATGGAACATTTTCTAATTGGACCAGTGTTGTTAGTGGAGTACCGCAGGGCTCTGTACTAGGTCCCTTGCTTTTCAACTTGTTTATTAATGACCTGGAGGTGGGCATTGAAAGTACTGTTTCTATTTTTGCAGATGATACTAAATTGTGCAGAACTATAGGTTCCATGCAGGATGCTGCCACTTTGCAAAGTGATCTGTCTAAACTGAAAAACTGGGCAGCAAACTGGAAAATGAGGTTCAACGTTGATAAATGCAAGGTTATGCACTTTGGCAAAAATAATATAAATGCAAGTTATACACTAAATGGCAGTGTGTTGGGAGTTTCCTTAAATGAAAAGGATCTAGGGGTCTTTGTAGATAACACGTTGTCTAATTCTGGGCAGTGTCATTCTGTGGCTACTAAAGCAAATAAAGTTCTGTCTTGCATAAAAAAGGGCATTAACTCAAGGGATGAAAACATAATTATGCCTCTTTATAGGTCCTTGGTGAGGCCTCATCTGGAGTATGCAGTTCAGTTTTGGACTCCAGTCCTTAAGAGGGATATAAATGAGCTGGAGAGAGTGCAGAGACGTGCAACTAAATTGGTTAGAGGGACGGAAGACTTAAGTTATGAGGGTAGACTGTCAAGGTTGGGGTTGTTTTCTCTGGAAAAAAGGCGCTTGCGAGGGGACATGATTACACTTTACAAGTACATTAGAGGACATTATAGACAAATGGCAGGGGACCTTTTTACCCATAAAGTGGATCACCGTACCAGAGGCCACCCCTTTAGACTAGAAGAAAAGAACTTTCATTTGAAGCAACGTAGAGGGTTCTTCACAGTCAGGACAGTGAGGTTGTGGAATGCACTGCCGGGTGATGTTGTGATGCCTGATTCAGTTAATGCCTTTAAGAATGGCTTGGATGATTTTTTGGACAGACATAATATCCAAGGTTATTGTGATACTAAACTCTATAGTTAGTATAGGTATGGGTATAAAGAATTTTAATTAAAAGTAGGGAGGGGTGTGTGTATGGATGATGGGTTTTCATTTGGAGGGGTTGAACTTGATGGACTTTGTCTTTTTTCAACCCAATTTAACTATGTAACTATGTAACTACTATAGGTTCCATGCAGGATGCTGCCACTTTGCAGAGTGATTTGTCTAAACTGGAAAACTGGGCAGCAAACTGGAAAATGAGGTTCAATGTTGATAAATGCAAGGTTATGCACTTTGGCAAAAATAATGTAAATGCAAGTTATACACTAAATGGCAGTGTGTTGGAAGTTTCTATAAATTAGATGGATCTTTGGTTTTTGTAGATAACAAGTTGTCTAATTCAGGGCAGTGTCATTCTGTGGCTACTAAAGCAAATAAAGTTCAGTCTTGCATAAAAAGGGGCATTAACTCAAGGGATGAAAACACAATTATGCTTCTTTATAGGTCCCTGGTGAGGCCTCATCTGGAGTATGCAGTGCAGTTTTGGATTCCAGTCCTTAGGAGGGACATAAATGAGCTGGAGAGAGTGCAGAGACGTGCAACTAAACTGGTTAGAGGGATGGAAGATCAAAATTATGAGGTCAAGGTTGGGGTTGTTTTCTCTGGAAAAAAGACACTTGTGAGGGGACATGATTACACTTTACAAGTATATTAGAGGACATTATAGACAAATAGCAGGAGAACTTTTTACCCATAAAGAGGATCACAGTACCAGAGGCCACCCCTTCAGAAGAAAAGAACTTTCATTTGAAGCAACGTAGGGGGGTTCTTCACAGTCAGGACAGTGAGGTTGTGGAATGCACTGCCGGGTGATGTTGTGATGGCTGATTCAGTTAATGCCTTTAAGAGTGGCTTGGATGATTTTTTTGGACAAACATAATATCAAAGGCTATTGTAATACTAAACTCTATAGTTAGTATAGATATGGGTATATAGAATTTATGTGAAGGTATAGAGGGGTGTGTGTATGGATGCTGGGTTTTCATTTAGAGGGTTTGAACTTTATGGACTTTGTCTTTCTTCAACCTGATTTAACTATGTAACTATGTATATTTTATGTTAATTAGTATATATTTGACTCGAGCATACATGGAGCATTCATGGAAAGGAGATTTGGTCTCTTTATTAAGATGAGATAATCATTATTTTTAAGGACTGTTTATAACAACTGAAGCAGATTGTATGGACACAAGGGGAAGCCTGGGTAAGAAGCACATGCCAGTCACTGTCTGCTGGGTTAGATGCCTGTGCCAGTAACTGCCAGTTGGGTAAATAGCCTGTGCCAGTCACTGTCTGCTGGGTTAGATTTCTGTGCCAGTAACTGCCAGCCTGGTAAGAAGCCTGTGCCAGTCACTGTCTGCTGGGTTAGATGCCTGTGCCAGTAACTGCCAGTTGGGTAAAAAGCCTGTGCCAGTCACTGTCTGCTGGGTTAGATGTCTGTGCCAGTAACTGCCAACTGGGTAAGAAGCCTGTACCAATCACTGTCTGCTGGGTTACATGCCCATGCCAGTCACTGTCTGCTGGGTTAGATGCACGTGCCAGGAACTGCCAGCCGGGTAAGAAGCCTGTGCCAGTCATTGTCTGCTGGGTTAGATGATTGTGACAGTAACTGCCAGCCAGGTAAGAAGCCTGTGCCAATTACTATCTGCTGGGTAAGATGCCCCTTCCAGTAACTGCTAGCTGGGTAAGAAGTCCATGCCAATCCCTGTCTGCTGACTTCAGCTACTTATTAAGAGATAATTTCTTGTGGGTACAACTCAGATTAACAACACATACCAACTGGATACAACTGGCAGTAAGGACATGGTGTGGTTGTGTAGATTTGGTACATTAGGTTGTAGGCAGTTTGTGTTGTCACATAAGGGGGAATGTTATATGTTTTGATAGCCCAAAAAACATTCGCAAAGACGCTTGCAAATGTTAACAACCAACCGCAATTTTTGACTGATTTAAGACCTCAACGACTTACTTGCAAAGTTTGCAACCAAATTGCTTTTTTGCGAATGTTCTCAGTGTCTGTAATTACATTTCGCAATTGCAAACCATTTTTTAAGACAAAATATTTAATGAAAATGCAGAGCAGGTGTTAAAGGTTCGCAATGTGCAATTAAGATTCGCAATGCCCGGTAGATACGGTATATCTAAATGGCTATTACACACCAAGGTGACAAAATATCGCTACCAGGAGATGTATAAGAAATTGGGTACGATCACCCTACACACTAAGGTCTGGTGACAATTTTTTTTTCTGAGGATTAAAAGAAAATGATGTAAATTCACATGGTCCTTGAACCAAATGCAGCATCAGTCTGCAGCCTGGATTTTAATTAATTCTTTAAAAATTTACCTTAGAATGTGTAGAATGATTCCGAATTTAGTACCTGGACCGAAAGGAATCAGAGGGTGATGCTGTTTCTATTAGAACTAGAACTTACAGGGACCAGTTTAATTTCTGACTGTCTTTGTCAGTCTCTATCTATTGTAGCTATCTTTCTGGGAATCACTCTGTCATCTCTGTACTCTACCTATGTGTATCTAGTTATGATCGAATGCCTCTGTATATGCATCTAATTGGCAATTTATATCTAACTGCCCATCGGTATACTCACAGTTCATCTGTCTATAGAGCTAAAGACTGTTGATTTCAGTTAAAACAGATGCATATTATGCTTTATATACCTAGAAGCAGGCAGTCGAATTAAGCATGTTGTAGATAAAGCATGATTGAGTTCTCTCAGGACTTTGAGGTCATGATAACAAAGATGAATTAGCATGTTAGAGATGAATTAGAGCTATAATGAATATTGAGAATGTTAAATTAGTTTCCTGCCCAGGTATATAATGACATATGGTTCTCTAGGTAGTAGGGAGGGTTGGTGCATAAGGGATACCTTGGGAGAAATATATATACTTTCATGGGTTCTTCCATTTAAATTACAGTATATACATGGGAAAATACTCACAATATCTGACTTTCATTAATTTTCAAGGGAGTCAGTTATTTCTTATGTGAGGTGTATTGTATAGTAATTATTGAATCTATTTTCATCACTTTCTCAAACAAATATCTATTAAATTAGGATAGCAGCATAGAGAGACAGAAAAACAATGGCAGTTTGACATGTGGGATGATGGGAGCTGTAGTTCCCCAAGTCTTGGCATTATGTAGAAATAGTATAGAGACATGGAAACATTCGAAAAAAAAATACTAATGGATTCAGGCTACTTTACTTCTACAATGCAATTGGCAACAGTGACAGAACTAAAAGTGACTCAAATTAATTCAAGGCAGATATGTCTGCATTCATTGCAACTGGTTTTTGAATAAAATATCAGACCCTGTGAGCACCACAATTTACAATGACCTTGCCAATACAGGCAGCAGCAAGGCCAGCTTTTTAGTATCAGTACTCTCTAAGTAAGGGCACTCCCTTATTAGCAGCTAGAGGATTAATTCCATGCTATAACCATAAATGGATCCAACAACAGAACCAGATGCAATAAATTTAGTGACAACCTGTGTCAGAGAGCAGCTATACCTCAAATTCAATTATAAGACTGTAAGCTCTGCATGTAACACTTCATTTACTTTATAACCCAGTGTCTTTACTTTAAAACCCTGAGCACTATCATTGGGGATTTTGGTGCCCATGCAAGGTTGCAAAGACAGTGAGGCTGGAGCTCTGGAGAGGGCATGAAGCTCTACTCTATGAAGATAACACTCTAGTATACTGGAATAAAGAGATACATTTCCCATTACTCAGTGTATGCTATTGGTAAAATATCAACAATATAACCTTAAAGTGGTCTCCCCACTTAAAAAAAGACTTTTACAAAATTAAAGAAAATGTAAATCCATCTGCCTTACCATCGCTCTTACTGTTACTCTTACTGTTTATCTACTGGCATCAAGAACCAACTGTTTCATACGTGGTATAAAACCATTTACTGTATAATTCAACTTCATCTTAATACATGCAAGATAAACAGTGCTGGGTTATTTTTTTGAACAATATAAGTATGTACATAGTCGTGGACATTTAAATGCATGTGTTATACTGTAGATTAGAGTACAAACATGCTACCACAATGAGTGAAATTAGTATTTCTACCTCTCCATTTATTCCTTGTCAAGGTGTCTTCAGTAGGAACCATGACAAGTAATAATAACACATGAGATTACATAATTGAGAATGGTATTGCTTGGTATATGGAAGCAAGCATTCTACCATTTTATTATAATTTGACCTTTGCAAAGCCTGTAAGTCTATATTTTTAATTTCCTGTTGTAGAGAAGAGTACAGGTCTTAGTGCAGACTAATATGCTACATTATATGTTTCCAAGCATTTACAGAAAAGCAGAATCAAAACAGCAAGGGAACTGTTTCTTTGAACCCCCCAAAAAGGTTGTGAAACACAAATTTCTGTGAGCTGGATTTCAAGTGTTTTGCCCTGTATCTTTCATTATGCAGGAACATACTGGTTACTAAACCCCTAGTGCAGGCATGTCAAACTCAAATGTCATATAGGGCAGAGCAGAGGGGGTAAAACATAGTGAGGCCACAGCTATGCAGTGGCAGGTTGCATACACAATAATTTTGAAATATGTTGGTAAGTAATAACAAAACAACCTTTATAACAATACCTTGTACTAGATCCCAACTAAGATATAATTAATCCTTACTGGTGGAAAAATAATCAATTCGTAAATGATTTTTAGCAGACTTAAGGTATGGAGATCCAAATTTAAAAAAAAGTCCCCTTATCTGGAAAACTCCAGGTCCTGAGCATTCTGGAAACAGGTCCCATACCTGTATATAATATGCACTGGCAAAACTAATATTAATGCCTGTAACAAATACAAAAACAGGTGATACAAAACAATGTGAACAGTTTTACTGAGAGTATGATAAATGTCTTGGGGAAATCACAAGTAAGCGGGCCTAGGTGGCCCCCCAAAATACCAGATTGATATGTCGGCTCTAGTGAAGGCCATATCACATTTTGTGCATGGCATACCACACCAATAGAAATATATACATATACACAAATTACATGCAATACCAGCAAGTAAGGTACAAGAGCTAATTGGTCTGCATACATTATAACGATATTGCATTGAGGTTATGTACAATGTATACCAGACTTTAACTTCAGGCTTCATAAAATAAACGATTCAAAATCCAATTTTACATTGGCTGTGAAGCAATATACTTATAGGATAATAAATTGTGCAGCTTGCAAGGTTCCTTTTTATGCCCTTACACTGCGTGTCCTTGTGTTTGATAGATGAAGAATGATAGTCACAGATTGTACATTGTAGAATGAAGAAAAGGTGGTATACGTATAGGTATAATTGGGCCCAGCATCTGTCGCTTATCAGGAGGAGGTGTGATATCAGCTCCCGTTACTTCCAGTGCAGGACACAATGCTGAACACATGCACTGCACTCCCCTGCTCACCAACTGCTCCCATTCCTCTCACTCACTCTGCTGGGCTAGTTTTGTTTAATTAAACTCAATGTCACATTTCATTTTCTGCATGAGTGGGTTTCCCTTTCTTTATCTGAATTAACAATTTATGTAAGCTTTTTTTTTTTTACTCAGTATCATGAGTAATAGGGGTAAGGTAAGCACACTGTAGATGGATAGATATACTATATAACAAAGAACTGACTTGCTAAATAAGGTATGGAATATTGTTGGATTATCTAACAGATAGATTCCTAGCATATGCTCTAGTGTAGAAGCTCTAAGACAACATAAAGGAGGGACTGCATAGAAAAGCACAGGGAAGAGGGTGATTCCTGTATGTAACTGCATAGCATAAGGGGATATTACTACATGGAAATATACATGCAAGGGAGAGACTGAATGGCGGGGTACGAGAGAGATTTCAAAATGGAACAGCACATGAAAAAAAGCGATAGCTACAAAAGGATTGGGGGAGACTCCTACTTGGAAGTGAATGGTGCTGTAGGAGGGAAAGACACCACTTTGGAACTCCAAAAACGGAAGTCACTCCTATATGCAACTGCAAGAGATAGTCCCAGCGAGTGAACTGTAGAAGTTAAAATATACTTTTTAAATTTATAGAGTAGAACAAGGGTGCCTAACCCAGTTATTGTCATCTACCCCGATGCCAGTGTCAAGACATATGTATATTTTTTTTGTTTGCATATTTTTAACACCTACGGGTGCATGTAATACAAAAAAATGCCATCACTAGCAAAATATAGAAAACGAGGATATATTTTGTTAACACATTTTATTTAGACACCTATATGCCAGTGCAATACATAGTTATGGGTATTATAGTTTGTACCAGTGTGCAATGTATGTAGTAAAACTTCTTAATGAGAAGGACTTTATTTGGCAAAATAAAATACACCGCTTTAAGCAGGTCTCAACAAAAATGCGCTATGCATGATAACGTTTCATATTTTAATAAATGTTAAATCAATATTACACTGCGAAATGCAAATTTTTCGTTCTTAAATGTATTTTCTGGATATGATTTTCCCTTATTAGTATATGTGCTCAGAATTCTTGCTGCAACTTCTCTTCTTCTGAAGGTGTTAGGCTTCATTCTGGCAGCATCCAAAATTTGCAGAGCTCATTACTTGGTTTTCAGGGTAGTAGATCATATGCCTGCACTTCAGTAGCTTGGAAGAAGAAGCAAATTATTTTGTAGAACAGATACTAAAATCCGCAATGGAATAAGAGAGAACCATATTGGAGCTGTGTAAGGGGTGGCAAACCACAATAAGTTTCATAAGCGAGACACTCTTGAAAAGAGTCATAAAAGGGACCATAGAGCAAAAACGTTATTGTTTAAAACTCAATTAGAAGCAGAATCCTATGGAACTGTAATATTTGTGAGGGGTCTCTTAAAGAGAACTGCCCTGATAGAAGGTTCTTAGAGGAAATCTCATTTCTGCCTGTCTCAGCCGTGCTCCCTACTCTGTCATACTGTCCATGTCACTTGTATAGAGCAAAAGTTGTTTGAAAGTTAGAACACAAATTGTTTAGAGGTGGGGCAGTCAATTACTTTGTTTTTCCATTCAGCACTTCCTAGATGCCACTGCCCTCCTAACATTCTCACACTCCTGAGTCCCTACTAATGCTCCATAATTGTGTAGGGCACTGTGTATGGGCATTAGGTGATTTTGGGGTGATACACAGCTTGTCTTAAAGGACCAGTAACATCAAAACATTTTGGCTCTGCAGGATGGACATAGTGATGAGTGCCATGTACGAGTGGGGGACTTCCCAGCTGCATATTGCCTGTCAGTGAATAGCCAGGGAGGAGAAATCGAGCGCCACAGGATGGATGGTTGCCCTGTTGCCTTTTTTGAAGAGGATCGGAAGTGGAGTTTCGGTGAGTTATTTCTTGATAAAGACTTTGTGATTTTAAAGTTTAATTTGACTTGGTGGTTTTTTTTTGGTTGTATATTTTACAAAAAATGTTTGATGTTACTGGTCCTTTAATAACAGTGTCCGCAAAATGGCTTCTGCCTGCATGCTGTGATTGTGTAATTCCAAGACTCAAGGAAACAAAATGTAAATAATAAATGCAGTGTAAGTAAATTTTATTTTGCCCAACTAACGTGGACTGTCATTTTGAATTATTTCTTAGGGTGACAGGTCCCCTTTAAGGAGATTATAATATCCTAAAAACAGCAGAGATGTTTTTGCTGCCCTAACATGCTTGTGCCACTGGGGGCTTCAGCAGAGTTGGGGGTGAATGGCATACTAGTTGGCCATCCTAGCAAATTGCCATACTGTCTGTTTTGGCAGTGGTGTAAGTTACTATTATTGGCGCATGGAGTGACAAAACAAGGCTTTAGTTTATATAAGTTAAAGGTAACTAAACAAGTTGTAGATGTGGCGGCTAGACATGAGTCCATGCTTTTGCTATACAAGAGTGTAGTCAATTGACTTCACCAAACCCATTATTCTGATCTCTAGGATGATGATGATTAGGGATCTTGGGTGGAAACACCAGAACTAGCAACAAACAAACTAAATATAACTTTAGAGTAGAAAGTGGTGCAGAACAGTATTTAAAAGAGAATATGATAAATAAGATTCCTTGTGCAAAATAACCTATGTTTATTTACTTGTTTAATTCAAGTGAATGTAGAGCCGTGTTATACCCTGGGGATATTGTGCCTTTCTATTGGGTGCAGTTAATTGACACACATTTCACCAGTTGTTTGCCCCCTTTTGATTTTATAAAAGTGCACATATTTCTTTCAAACATCAAAGTGAATGACTCATCCCATATAATAAAGGCACATACAATAATAGTCTTCTATCACTGTGCTGCCTGCATGCATATTTAATAAGTGTTTGGGATCAAAGACTGGTGAGGTCTTTGCTCTTCATGCAAATATATATTATTTATGCTTGATACTGGCAATTTACTATGTTGATAGATCCTCTGGAACAGGTTTCTAACTTGTACTTTAACATACAAAGACATGTACTCACTGTTCACATTACATACATTGCAGGCAGTAGGAACACCCAGCAAGAATAAATGTAGCAGTTTACAGTAATTATGCCTTTAAGACTTTGCTGAAAACTTTTATCCTTCTGTTTCATCCAAGTGTCCAACATCATTACCGCCTCCAGTCAGCAGGAACATTTCCAGTTCTTTGGCACACAAGAAACTGGAGGGATGATCATCATGAGCTAGTATTATTGTTATTTGTGTGTCATGCCTTCCCAGCGATTACTGTTGTTCACTTAATTGCAGCTTATATCCATGATATATTAGGCAGGAGTAAAGATTTTATTTTAAGATATCATTATTATGAATGTTAAACTCTATTTCTACATTTCATTAAGTCAAGCAGAGGTGTCAAGTAAACTAGACAAATCAGGATGGGCTGTATTTTCGAAAATTAATTTAAGAAAAATATATGTGTCTATGTAATTTCTTTTTTGAAAGGATGAAACTGGCTCAGATCTAGTTCTCTGAGACAATATTAGTTATCCTAAAGGGCTGATCATTGGACAATTTGAAATTAGTCACAGGAAATTGGAGGAATCTTGAGAGATACTTTCTAATTTCTTAAGGGAGTCATAGTCAAAACCTGAAAGGGTTTAGCATTTACAATTAGCATTTATATAATAAGACAATCAATGATAAACCCATTGGGAATTGACAATTAAACATCAACCCTCCTCGGTTTGTATTTTCAATGTATCTGTATTAGTTTAGTACATGGAAACACATGCCATCGTGATTCATTGGAAAAACATTGCCCATCAGTGGGAAGCCTTGTCTCCAAAAAGCTGTCTTTGGTATAATATGTCATTAGTGAGACTTCAGGGAAGTCTAGAGAAACAAAGGTAATTAGGGAATATGCAAGTACCTCCGTACAGGAAATATAATAGTATACTCACATCAGATAAATGGGTGTATTAAAGAATAGCCCTGTACTCTTTATTTCTACCAATGCTGTGTAAGTGAATCATGTCCAATAAAATAAGAAATGTCGACTTTCTGTGTGCTGTGCTGGCTTATATATAATATATACATCCATACATACAAGATACAATCTGACATGACACAATTATACAACAATCAGCATGCCAACGGGTATAGGAAGTTTTGAGTATCAAATATTTATGACCTTGGCACAAATATTTTACCATCATCGATTGCCTTTACAGACTGAAACACTGATCTGGTGTTAATGGGTTTTTGGTGCATTTTTGTAGTTTACATGTTCTCCATTGTGTTATATACACAGGTCTGTATTCAACCAAATCTCTTGTTAGGAGAAATATGTGGAACTTGAAGCGTTGTGCAAGGATTACCTATAGTTTATCATATACTACAATAGAAAATGTCTATGTCCCTTAGCAAAATTGAGAAAAAAATATATATACATGTATAGCCATATACATGCATCTAATGGAGAGCAATTTTGGAAATATTTTAATACTCATGTTAATTTATTGCTGAGTTACATGATAGGTGCTAAATTGCACCAGTGCAGTTGCCCATGGCAACCATTTAGACCTTTGCTTTAATTTTGTAACTGGTAGTAGAGTCAAAAGCAATTTCTACAGGCAACTTAATTTGTGCCAGTGGTGCAAAAAAATCTATTCAGCAGATCCAATAACTCCAGGGGCACCCAGTGGCACCTAAGTACCTGCACTGAAGCCACAAACTCTCCCTTCTGTCTGCACCTGCAATGCTTAGCTTCCCCCGCCTTGCACCTGTCTGCATACCCTCTCCACTGATTTCTGAAGATGCAAACATGTAGCCAAGCATTTAAATGAGCAGGTGACATTAGGGTTATCATGATGTGGAAGAAGCTGGAAAGGGAGTGTCTGTGTGACTTTGTGAGCGACAGATGATTCCTTTTGTTTACTGAATAAGGAACAGGTAAAGGTGCTGCAAGAGGCCATCATTCTAAAGACATGTACATTGATATGGAACCGCAGGAAAACTAAGAACATGAGAAATGAGCCATAGCTATAGGCAACCATAATTTAAACATCTATTACAGGATACAGCGTTTAGTTTCAACCAAAGCTCCCCATACAGTGGATAGGAGGATTTGCATTAAGAAATGTGTTGCTTGCATTCTGGTACCTAATTATGTCCAGTTTAAGTATTAGCATAAAACATCTACATTTTTGCAGGAACATGATATGAAGGCTTGAGGGCTTACTGGTTCTTAAAAAGACCTCAGAAGATTAGTCCAAGGAACAATCACCAGCGTGGTAAGAGGCCTACATGATAACTGGTCATTAATGGAAATATACAACATATAATAACTTCATAGCATGGCATTTATAAGAGTTCCAACACCACAGAGCTTGTAATCTACAGTTTGGCAGAGCATGAGATCACAAAAGGATTAAGCCCAGTCAGAGCCAAACAGTTCATTGCATGGGAATTGGCTGCTCCTTTGGAAGTTACCATACTAAGTACAAAATCCTGCAGTTTCTTGCAGTCTTTAAAAAAAAAACAGTTTTCCTTTAGGGATTATTTAAAGACCTGTGAAGTAAAGGATTTCCCTGACTTCTAAAGGAGAGGGGAGGCATTATTCATGCTGAGAAGAAAAGGAAAATCATGACTCATAAGTGAAATTGAAACAGTGATCAGATATACATAAAGAAGAAGTTCACCTGCAGGCAAAATGCAGCATTTAGTATATAATAGTGAATAAAACAGATTCAATTTACAAATTTTTTTATATTTTACATAACATTATGACTTTGGTCCAGTGGCAACAACTATCACTACAAATCTGCTCCAATAACAAGCTTCAAAAT
The DNA here is from genome assembly GCA_038501925.1 of Xenopus petersii. Lineage (NCBI taxonomy): Eukaryota > Metazoa > Chordata > Amphibia > Anura > Pipidae > Xenopus > Xenopus petersii. Next base: position 91,335,874 of record CM076677.1, read on the forward strand.
GATTCTTGAGCAGCCTTACCAACCAGGGAGAAATAAAACAGCTATAACTACTGACAACTACAGTAATAGGGGTAGCCAAAGTAAAAATACTATTTACTATACAGTCTCTTTTCTATAAATCACATGCTATATAGTGCTTAAATAACTGACTTTAACACACAAAACTTTATGGAACATACACCAGTAACTCATCTTCATTATAATATAGTGTCATCCCATTCAACACATGGCCAGTGTAGCATAGTGGGTCATCATAGGTGATGTGGATGTTTGAATACCAAAGGCTTTTAATAAATAAAACAATAAACATTGAGTGTCATTTACTTATATTGTTCATTATTTGCAACAGATTTTTGGGTAAGCATAATCATATTTAGAAATGCAATAAAAAACTGGCTTTGCTGGGTATCATATAGAAAGCATATTGTCTATTTTAAGGTAAGGGTCTATATTTAAAGGTAGTATATGGAGATGGTTTACATCTGTGATAGTCTTTGTAGCCACCTTCTAATAGTGAGCTTTTATCAGAGGTGACAAGTGCTAATTAAGAGTCACAGTAATATGGAGGGGGTAGGAGGGGAGTATTGTGAAGATTCCGGGGGGGGGGGGAGTTAAAGAAAGATGTACATAAATACAAAGAATAGACTGAACAATATCACACTGAGACAGAAATAACAGACAAAGCAAGCCAAAAAAATCTCGTTCAGTATAAAAAGGGCTAGTTTACTCTTTGGGAGAAAAACACACTCAATAGAAGGCAATTCACGTTCAAGACCATATCAAATTTTGGAAACACCATGGGAATTATGTGCATTAAAATAGCACAAAGATGTATTAGAAATATATATTAGCATGCAAATCTTACTAAATGACTGGTGCCCTTGTCATTCCGACTGGGATCAAAGCGTTGTTTAGCTATTGGAATGACGAATAATACAAACACAGCCAGGGATTCTCTTATTTAACATTTTATTCCAAGCTTTATATTTTTTTTCTCATAATTACTGGCTTACCAGATATGGAATCTTTTTAACCAGTTGCCTGGAAGATACAGTATTAAATTACTTTTAGTTAATGGTAGTTGGACTAATCCAGATTTGCCGAGCATTAGATAAATTCATTTACTTTAAATAATATAGTTAAATAAATTATTTTGCACGATTTTGAAGATGTTGCAGTTCTTTGTCTTGCACTGCACTTGTGAAAAATGGCACAAATACACATATCATGGGACAAGCACATGTGTTATATATAGGTATACAGGTTATATATTAGGCTTTAATACAGAAAAATGTAATGCAAAAATAATAGCAGTGTGTGTCCGAGAATACTGCCATTTTATTATAAAATTGACAGAGAACATACAGAGTAATGCTTGATAAACGCAAAGTGCAACAATTTTGGAAAATAATTGACTGGATTTTTTTTTGTCCTGTTTTGAAAAAACAAATCTGTGACACATTACATTCAGTATGTTGACTTAATGTTGAAGCCTACCTAAAATAGCGTCCAGAAAGTGGCAACGTGACAAAATCATTGCACGGGAATAGAATGGACCCTGGCTGCTGTCCAACTGCTGGTGCTGAAACTGTGTCTGCCTGCTCTTATGTAGTATAGTATTCCATATACACCTGGTTAATCTTATCTTTACAACTTGTATTTATATTGGTTATGTTATATAAAAATAAACATGCATTCATATTGCAGATGCTATTTATGGTGTTACATTGTATCAAAGCAAGAGTATATCATGATTTTGTAACTGAAAAAGAGCAAATTCATATTCAATTGTGAATATGCCACATAAATTGTGCTTGAAAATCAAAGGCCGAGTTTAATATAATTGTTCAAAGCCTACAGAAATTCTTCACAATGGGAATTTGACAAAATCAACACATATCTACATTTTACTGATCAATAATAATTAATAGTGTACAGTGATTCATGTTAGCTGCTTTGTGTCTGTAAAACAGGTTGTGTGTTTTAATTCCTTATGAGTTTCAAAAGTATGTAATCTATACTGTCTGTTTTTAGAAAATAAATATAATAAGCATAGCTAGAGTATTTGTGTATTTATATTGCTTATGTAATATTAAATATATATATAATATAATATATATTTTATAAATGGAGCCAGAAAAAGAAAGTTATTAATAAAATACCGCATGTATTGAATGGGACAGGGGGCAGACATATAACATTGTAGTATGCTGGTGATGTAATTACGTTACGTATTGACAAGCAGTACAGCTACATTCTGCATGTAAATTGTTTTCCACTTGGCTTTTTTTTTTGCAAAACTTTACTAAAATTCTTCTGAGTGGAATTGTGGGGAATGAGAAAAAACAAATACATGTTGGGAAAAGAAAACTACAGGCTGAAAAACGTATGGTTTCATTGGCGTATTTATGCTCGACCGCACATTTTTAAAAACGCAACGTAAAAACGTCACGTGTGACCTTTCCCTAAAGCTCTATCTTCCCATAAAATCACTGATCTCAGGTCCCATAGAGCAGAATGGTGTTCAACTGCACAAAGCAGTCATACACAATCTTTGGAATTAGCCCAGCACTGATAATTCATTTTATTGATGTCAGGTAAATGGAGAAAATATCACAATTGTGGGGCTGCTTCTGTATTCTCTAGTTTGATGTCTGATAAATCTGCCCCACTTTTGTTACTTGATTAGAATGTATTCTGCTTTTCTAGCAACCACTTACCATTCTGCTGTATGGGGTGTTAGAGCTTTGCAGTAGCACTTTGCTCTAACACCCAAAGGATTTTTTTTATACTTGTTGCAACTTACAAATAGGGATTAAGGATTTTAATGATTTTTTTCTGTTTTACAATAAATTATTTATGTGTGGAAGGTTAAATCTGAATGGCCCGCTATTTTTACCCAAGTAGTAATGATGGGGCACGTATTTTTGTATTAATTGAAGCTAAATAGAAATTTATAAAAATACATATATACAAACCTATGAAAACGATCTATTTAATAAAATGAATAAAAAATACAAATAATATTCACAGACAAATTTTCTTACTAGCACTCGTTGGCTAGTTCTGTACGGAAACGTAATTAGGCAGTTAAAAATAACCTGTTATTTAAGTATATGTCTGTATATTATCTGGAAACTCATTATCCTGAAAGCTCTGAATTACGGAAAGACCACCTCCCATAGACTCAGTTTTAATAAAATAATTAAAAATTTTAAAAATGATGTCCTTTTTCTCTGTAGTTATAAAACATTATATTGTACTTTTTCCCAACTAAGATGTTATTATAGCAATCCTATTGGGTTTTGTTAATGTTTAAAAAAAAATTCTACTAAACATAAGCCATGGAGATCCAAATTGTGGAAAGATCCGGAACCCCGCAGATCACAAGCATTTTGAGGTCCCATACCAGTAGTGGTAAATTGCACCTCTGCAGTTGACAAGAGCAACCAACCAGAAAACTCTTTTTAACTCTCTTCAAGTTTTAAAATGAAAGAAAAGATCTGATTGGTTGCTGTGGGCAAACATAATAGAGCAATTTGGCAAATCAGCCAGACTGAGTATTCTGAGGCATACTTGCACCAAACCTCATTTACTTTGCCGCATTTTCTTCTATTCATTATGAGAAGAATTCGCCTCCCTTCTGGGTACTGAAAAATGTCAGTTTGAATGAAGACTATGCCTCCCCTTTATTAATCATTAATTGCAAATGGGTGAGATTTAAATGGATACTTCCACTGCAGGTACAATGAAGTCATCATTACAATTTGATATTATTTTATATTCTTGTTTTCGCAAGATAGGGACACTATTTCTGCTACATATATGTCTTTCACATACAGGTTCATCCGAGAGCTACTTGTGTTTTAAGGGTAATCATAATTTTACAAGATGCATATTAACTTCTTTTCTGCCAAGTCTGAGATCCCAAATCTACATTTTATTCTGCTGTCCTGAGTATGCAACGGCAAGGCGCCTTAACCTCCTCTTACCTCAGTATGTGCTTTAATACAGATCAGTTCTTGATGGAAAATTATTTGTCTCCCCTCCTATATTATTATCTGCTGAAAGCAATGCGATATAAAGCCAGTTGCATATATACTGTATAATAACTCCGCAAAACAACACAGAACAGAAACAATTTTGCATCGTTTTATAAATTCCATGCTTTCCTAAGCAAATGGACACAGAACATGCACTACTTACAAGTGTTCTTTTGTTATTCCATTCTGATACAAGGGAGTATAAAGCATTTATGATGTTAGATACATTGGGAGGGGATGGAGGAGCTGGTGACATTTTTTGACATCAGAATACCTGAATACTTCAAAGCAAACAATGGAAGAGAAAATGTGTTAGAAATGAAAGCACAGACAGTTAAATATGTTATGGGAGGGGTAAAGTTATGTTGTTAGAGACATCTGTCCAATAAAATCTATACTGAAGCTGTATAACCCCTCAAAAAAATCTGTTTATTACCAAGCCCAAAACTTTCATCTTATTAAACTATTCTGTATGTCTAAGAAGCTTTTGGTGCACTTTGGCGCTTATCTTCTGCTATTTTAAATTCTCTATATTTTCTTTTGGCATTTAAGACAATTTGCTCTCTTGTTTTTAATTTCCCACCATATGCAAATTAGCCTTTGCGAAGACCTCTAACGAAGTTGTGCTAGGCATACTTGAATGCTAGCACATCTTCACTTTGATTGGCGAAGTAATGCTATCGAAAATCCCCCAGCGTTTGGCGCCCTGGACGCAACTTTGCATTACAGTAAATTAACGTCATCTGAGCAAATTTACACCTGGCGAAGTGTTGCGATGGCTGCGAAGCCATTGCTGGTATATTTTCGCCGTTTTTTTTTGTTTTTTAAAGACAATTTAAAGTGATTACACACACACAAATATATATTTGCATACTAACTTTAAAGGGATACTGTCATGGAATTTTTTTTCAAAATGAATCAGTTAATAGTGCTTATCCAGCAGAATTCTGCACTGAAATCCATTTCTCAAAAGAGCAAACAGATTTTTTTATATTCAATTTTGAAATCCGACATGGGGCTAGACATATTGTCAATTTCCCAGCTGCCCCAAGTCATGTGACTTGTGCTTTGATAAACTTCAATCACTCTTTACTGCTGTACTGCAAGTTGAAGTGATATCACCCCCCTCCATTCCCTCCCCCAGCAGCCAAACAAAAGAACAATGGGAAGGTAACCATATAACAGCTCCCTAACACAAGATAACAGCTGCCTGGTAGATCTAAGAACAACACTCAATAGTAAAAACCCATGTCCCACTAAGACACATTTAGTTACATTGAGACGGAAAAACAGCAGCCTGCCAGAAAGCATTTCTCTCCTAAAGTGCAGGCACAAGTCACATGACCAGGGGCAGCTGGGAAATTGACAAAATGTCTAGCCCCATGTCAGATTTCAAAATTGAATATAAAAAAAGCTCTTTTGAGAAATGGATTTCAGTGCAGAATTCTGCTGGAGTAGCACTATTAACTGATGCGTTTTGAAAAAAACATGTTTTCCGGTGACAAAATCCCTTTTTTTACAGTAGTTGTGTATTTGCACCAGTGACATGTATTTACTCATATGATCTGCTTCTTTCCTCTGTCAGATTCTTTCTTGCTTGCTAGATATGATGTTCCAGCAGCTGATACCTTTTGTTGCCTATATAATCTGAATTAAAGTGGTTGTTCATCTTCCAAACACTTTTCTCAGTTGAGTTGTTTTCAAATTGTTCACCATAAAAAAAGACTTTTCTCAGTTGCTTTCCATCTTTTATTCTTTACAGTTTTCTCAAATTTAAGTTTAAAGTTTGATGTTCCTGTCTTTGGTGTTTTAGTCTGGCAGCTCAGTGATCCAGAAGATACAATTTGCTACATTTCTCAGCAGGATCTGTGGAATATTAGCAACTATCGTATTAATTTTCACAGCTACCTTTAATGGAATTCGTCTAAAGCAGGGACAAAGATAACAAATGTATCAACTAAAATGTATCTATTTAGAACAGTTAAAGATTCGGCGACCCCCCTCCCAGAGCTGCTTTAGAAGGTGAAAAATGAAACAGTACACTTCAATATTAGAAAAATGGTCACAAATAGAAAATAGAAGAATCTGAAACCAACTGAACGAAAAAAGTTTTTGACCGCAAACAACCCCTTGACTGAAAAAATTTGTTTCTCCATTAACTGAAGAATGTTCCTCTCATTTGTTCATTGAACACTTACATTTTCAAATACTCTAAAGGGTGGCCTAATTATCTGCATATTTTCTTTTGTTTAAGGTTGGATAGACAGAGAGATAGGAGGCAGTAAGATGTTTTGCATTGTACTCAATAGCACATTGTGGAATTAAACAATGTCTAAGCAAAGGTTTTCAGAAATGTGATGAGATAAGCTACAAAATATTATAATAAATTGCATGGTAGGATAGAGAAAATGTGTAACCTACGGAACCTGTAATATAGCCTGCCTATTAAACAGCATGTCTGCATTATGTGGCCCTAGAATATGCTGCAAGCAGCCAACCGAGGGAAGATAAGACAATAAGGTTTGCTGGGACAGATGGAATGGAAGGGAGTTTACAAACATTTTCTAAAGTTCAGAGACCATTTTAGTGGAGGACAAACAGGAAATTTGCCTTGATCTATCAGAGGAGGCTCCATCAGGAAAAGTTATGAAAAGTATAAAAAGACATACAGTGTATTGTAGATACAAGATGTTTTATACATAGGGAATGTCCAACTGCAGCCATACAACACACACACACATAACTGCAGGTTGGAAATGGTTGATGTCTATTTTTTCTATTGAAATGCGCATTGGGTCAGTTACTCCTGATTTGACTTTCAAGCTCCCATGAGTCTGAAAAGGGTTACAGATGGTGCATTATGTATGGAGAATATATCTACTTAGGATTCTATATTTTCCTCTCTTAGTAAGCCTAACTCCATCTTCAATCCGTGTTATTAATTGTCATCACTTCATATTACTCTGTTTTTACCATCCTTGATTTATTTTTACTATTTCTTTTCACAGATCATACAGCTTCAACATTTTAAAGCACCCTCTGCTACCATCACCCACAATTATGCTTGGAACAGCAAGCAAAGAAAATCTAAGACTGTATGGAACAGCAGTGTCAATCATTCTTTTATATTTTTATCCGCTGGAATTATTAATGCGCCTTTCGACAGCACCACTTGTGACGATACAGATTTTGGCCACATAAATCAAATGCCCTTTTCAAGAAATATGTCATTGAATTAAAGCCATTTCAATGTTCCAGCCATTTTCAGCCCAGCGCAATGTTAACAATACCTGCTGAGATATATTACACACCAGTGACATAAAAACATGGGTTTGCTATGCATTTTAGCTTCAGTGATGCCACGAAAAGACTTATTTTCTGCTGGGCTTCATCCCTAGGTGATGGTCTGGCAACCACCCTACGAAATCAGGTCAATTGGATTTAGTGTTTCATATTCATGAACAATGAAGCAAAAAACAATTAAAAATTTAGGGAAAATAAATGCAATGCTAATTCCAAATAACCACATTCACTTGTAAAGGTTCCCGGCATCACCCCATGGCTATTCCCGCTTCATTTAGATAGTCTTGTGCACAACTCATAACTGCAGAGGTTAGGTCCCTCTGAAATAAAGGTGCAGTAGATTGTCTTGGCATTCTGTATTTACACAATGTCTCCGTTCCTGCTATCTATAATGTATACAGTTGACATTAAAATGCCTTTAAGTTAAATCGTTTTGAAAGGTTATGTAAGAAAGGGCACTGGATATTATGGTTGGCTGGTAAAGATATACAGCTGTTGGCCTTAAGATACTAAGATCTGTCAAGGTCAACTAGGACAGTGGTGCTTTGAAACAAAATATTGCAATTGAAAGCTTGTATGGTTTTAGAAGACGGCAATGCATCACAAAACTAGCCAGAGGCTAATATTCTTGGAATGCATGCAGATATTTTATTGTTAGATGTTTGCTGCTCTGTGCAATTATTATGGGAATATGCGTTGATACATTTTCTTTCTCATACATGCAACCTGACGAAAGTCTTTACTTCACTGTGTTCCCTGTGGCCATCAGGGCTGTGCCTTGTATTGAATAAATTATAATCAATGCAGTATATGCTAATTCAAAGGTAGTGTTTATTTATTTTAAGGATGTTTCATACGTTGCCCCAGAGCATGTTTGTTAAATCCCCTCTTGTCATTCTGGTCTGACACCAATGAGCTGGAGCCCTGGTGCTGAGCAAGAATTAAACCGAGATGCGCCATGCATGGTTTGCTGTCAGTATTGCAGGCAGTGGATTGAAAGAAAAATGAGCATGACTGAAACGGAATGCATGTATGAACCACCCAATTTACTCTTGAGCAGAGAGCTCCAATATGGTAATCATGGCCAGAGAATCGTGACTGATGTGCATGCTCTACAATTTTCCCCCAGAACCATTTTTCAGGGCACTGTCTGAGGGTTCTTTAAACATGGCTTTTCTGTTGAGGTCATTGCCTTGACAACAATTAGGCAGGGAGAGGAAAAGTTCCTGGTCACATTAAGAGATGAATCTGTTTTTCTCTTCCTAATAAATTGTGCAGACCTTCTGAGAATGCAATATGCAAATCTCTAGAAATGCTCTGTGAATAGTAGAGAGTTACATTCTAGAAAACAGCAAACGATCTCTAATTATAATTTTCTGTGGCGTATCTTCCATTGTCACAAGCAGATAAGCTGGGCAGGTGTGGTTGCTGTCATCCACATAATAATATTTCTTTCTAAAGCAAGTCTGTATTATACATGGGGATCCACACAAACCTAACAACAACATTTCTATAAATATATAAAGTAGTAACTGTTGTACATGTATAGAATTGCCATTCTATTAGTGACTCCTTGTTTGCCAGGACAGCACTTGGTCTTTTATACTTTCTGTAGTATTGAATTTTGGATATTCAACAATAAGCCCATACACGCAATGGGTTAACAGATATCTGCCTTTCCATCAATGGCAACTGGGAAGGTGCAAGCCTGGACAACAGCCATCCTGCCATAAAACAATCCTTGCAGCTACAGTAATGTCCATATGAAAGAGATGCAAATAACTGGACACACTGGTGTGGGTGCAGGGATAGCAAGAGTTCCCAAGGGAAGGACACTCTGCTGGATCAACAAAGGGTTACCTGGAGCATTGGATTATGGGAATTCTTTCACAGTGCATCCTAACTTGATTTCAGTCTCTTGTCTATCTAAGAAGAGATGAACCATCTTCAAGAATAGCTAACATCGACCTGATTGGCTGGGACTGTCTTTTGGGTGTGGCTGTCCTGGGAAAAGGGTAGTGTGCTTGTTTGAATGGTCTTCCTCATGTACATATAAAGAGCATTGTAAATACTTTGTTAGTTAGTCACTTTCCACTCCCTTCCATTGCACCTTTCCCTATACCTTTCTTCCTCCCTCTATCTTAGTTAGTTCCCTTTTATTTTAGATCTTTTATTTCCTTTGTAAATAAATACCACTTATTTAAAGACCAGTCTGTCTCAAGTCATTAACCTGGCACCCCAAAATAGAGCAGATCCAACACTTTCTTATCAAAATTACTAGCCAGTGGTCTGAAGAATGTTATTCCCTCTAGCAGTGGCGTAACTAGATATTACTGGGCCCCACAGCAAATTATTTTTCAGGCCCCCAAAATGTCTAAAGGTTGACCTGTTTTACCAATATTTATTTAAATTGTATATGAATTAGGGCCTCATTAGGCCCCTATATCTCCTGGGTCCCTTTGCACCTGCAGCGTCTGCTTCCTTTGTAGTTACACCCTGCCCTCTAGAGTTCCAGTCACAGCTGGATACATACAGTGAAGCCTCCATTTTACTTACCCTAATTTTAAAATGTTCCATATTTTATACCATTTTTTGTGGTCTCACAAACATATAATGCATAATACATTTCTCTGACGTTACACCAATTTTCTGGTCCCCTGAAAGATGTAAAATGGAGGTTCTACGGTACATAAAGTAAAGTAACAACAGCAGGTGGAGGTTCTGCACAACAAAATGTCGCTAGCATAGAATCTTTGTTTATACATTCTATTTCAATCTAGGGGTAAGCTGCTTTGTTCCCAGAGTGGCAGAAGAGTCATCCAAAAAAATTAAAAATGAGGTGGATACAGGACAGAAGCAGGAGAGGGGGTGAGGTACATATACTGTATATATATATATATATATATATATATATATATATACATATATATATATATATACATACATACAGTGAGGCAGAGGGTTATTAGAGACAGAGAGGTGATTGTGTGGTTAACTCAGCAGAATGAGAAGAGAAAGGGTAAAAGAGGACAGTGAAAAGAGTGAGGCAGAGGGTTATTAAAGACAGAGAGGTGAGTGTGGGGGTTAAGTGAGGGTGGGGGTAACTCAGCAGAATGAGAAGGGAAATTGTAAAAGAGGACAGTGAAAAGAGTGAGGCAAAAGGTTATTAAAGACATGGGGGCAGGTTCACTAAGCACCGGTTCACTTTGCCAGGTGAAAATTCGCCAGGACAACGCTAATTCACTAAAATCTGAAGTTGTGTCCAGGGCGCTGAACGTTGGCGAAGTAGCTCTAGCGTTACTGCGGCAAGCAAAGCGAAGTTGCGATAGCATCGGCTAATTTGCATACGGCGAATGGACGTATATGTTGCACCGGGGAAACCTTAATAAAATAAAAAAGAGTTGTTATATCGCAGATATTTACACCACTTGCTGCATCCATAAAGCCACCAGCATTGTGGCTGATCCAACACACCCCTCACACTCACTGTTCACACTCCTGCCATCTGGAAAAATGTACCGAAGCATTAGGGCCCTCACTACCAGACTGTGTAACAGTTTCTTCCCCCAAGCCATAAGGCTCCTGAATACTCAGGGAACAGACAGATCTCTCTTACACACACACTCCATCTGACCTTACTATATACCACAACATTACACAGCCACCGTACGCCATTGTATAAATAAATAGCCATTGGATACAGTTGTTCCCTATGAGCACATCTGCACTTTGTCATGTTCTTTATCATGTTCTTGCAACTGTCATTTCACAATGATACACCCATCATGTCTGATGTTTGCTGTGTATCCTGTGCTTTTCTCCTTTTTTCCATCATGAATGGCTGCCCCCATGGCTAGACAGCACCATGTTTTTATTAACTATAGTAGTCTTTCTGAAGCAAACACATTCATTTTACCAGTGCTGTGCAACATTACATTATATTTAAATTACTTTGATACACTTTCATTTTTTGGTGTTACTGTTTCTTTAACACTGTAGAATTCACAATGGGTGTTAAGTCTTCAGCTTTAAAGGTGTATAAGACTTGTGCTGTTTATTTGATATATTGCCTGGCATTTCACTGCTACAGTTGTAATGGTTGGGCTTCTACTGTGCCCATACTAACTGTTGCCCCAGTTTTATTCGCAAGTTGCAGTATGTTGTTTATGCAGACTTGTTTATGCTATGATTTTTCTATCTGAATGATTTAGGTTCAAAATAACTTCCTATAGCTTCCATGAAAATAAAACTAGTCATCACTGCATACTTGCCAACATTCAGAACTTTGGTCACTGCCCTGATCCTTGTAGACTACACAGAATTGGACTTCTGCTATGCCCTAACTAACTGTTACTCCAGATTAATTCTCTAGTTGCAGTATGGACTTGTTTATGGTATGTTTTTTTTTCAACTCAATTATCTATGCTTAAAATAGCTTGCTATAGCTTCCAACTTGCCATCACTGCAGAAATTTGGTCACTTTTCTGATCCTCACAAGCCACACTTATTTCTTATCTTCTATGACAGAGATCCCCAACCTTTTGAACCCGTGAGCAAAGTTCAGAAGTAAAAAGAGTTGGGGAGCAACACAAATATGAAAATGTTCTTGGGGTGCCAAATAAGTGCTGTGATTGGCCATTTAGTAGCCCCTATGTGGATTGTCAACCTACATTGAGGTTCTGTTTGGCACTACATTTGGTTTTTATACAAATAAAACTTGCTTCCAAGCCTGGAATTCAAAAATAATCACCTGCTTTGAGGCCACTGACAGCAACATCCAAGGGGTTGGAGAGCAACATGTTGCTCATGAGCTACTGGTTGGGGATCACTGTTCTATGGCATACCTAGCTGACATCAGTGCTGGGCCAGGCCAGCCGGTCGCTGTACGCAACGTGGCCGGCCACTTTGGCCCCCGACACAGTAGTGCGCAACAAAGTACGTGCTTACGTAATCGTGCGTAAACGGGGACGCGCGTAAAGCCGAGTGCAGTCGTGCCAAAGCCCTTTACTTCCCATTGCCCCAAGTCACAATGTGGGATTATTCCGGCTGCTCCTACTGGAACCAGATCTAATTTATTCACAGGTGAGTACAGAACCTGTCACATCTCTAAAAAGAGTGGAGGGACCTTTGCAAGCCTTGGTGGGAAAATGCCATATTTTATATATTGCACTTCACCAGCCTAAAGTTTCAGCTTCTCAGTGGCAGCAATGACCCAGGACTTCAAACTTGTCACAGGGGGTCACCATCTTGGAAAGTGTCTTCGACACTTACATGCTCAGTGGGCTCTGAGTAGCCATTGAAAAGCTAAGCTTAGGGGTCGTTGCAAATAATCAAACAGAAAATGAGGTTGGCCTGTAATATAAGCTGATGCTACAGGGCTGATTATTAAATTCTGGTGCTAATTGCACTGGTTTCTGTGCTGCCATGTAGTAATTTTCTGTATTAATTACTAACCAGTCTTATATTGTGACATTTCTATTCTATGTGTACTGTATATTGTGAGTGGATCCCTAAGCTCAGTAAGTGACAGCAGTACAGAGCATGGGCAGTAAATCAGCAAAAAAGAAGATGGGGAGCTACTGGGGCATCTTTGGGGGCATAGATCTTCCCTGCTAAATGGTAGTGGTTGCCTTGGGCTGATATAGAAGCCCAAAACATAATGTACAACATTTCTAGCTACTTCTTTAGTTAGGTTTTAGTTATCCTTTAAAAACAATTTCTTCCATGAAATTAAAACTGGTTATTGCTGCATACCTGCTATAATTCAACATTTTGGTCACTTCTCTAATTCTCCCAGGCCACACTGATATCGTATCTACTATGGCATGCCTAGCTAACATTCCGAACTGCAGTCACTACTATGATCTTCCAAGTCACTCTCCTCATCCTCTATGGCAATGACTCGTAGGGAGATTTTGGAAGCATAAGGAAGAGGTCGTTATTCTGAGTTCATTATCCCTCTTTGCACTGTGTGGAGAATAGGAATAACTTATTTCCTCTCTTTCCACAGAGAGCGATGCATGGCACAAGGATGGAGTGAGAGTGCAGTTCTACTGGGTAATTATAAATGGAACAGACACATATTTTTTTTCATTTACATACTATTCTAGACCAATAGCTAACTGCTGCACAGTTGTTATGGGTTGGAGGAAAGCTGGGCCTATGAGAGTTGGGGGCAGGCTAGACCTGTGGAGTTGGGCGATAGGCTGGCTTATCAAAGTTGGGGGTGGGCTGGACCTATGGATTTGGGGATGGGCTGGACTCCCAAAGTTGGGGGCAGGCCAGGCAGCATCATGTACTGAGGGAAATATTATCTGTGCTGCCCTGTGGTGCGGGGCCCCCAGAGGTGCAGGGCCCTATTGGGCCCAATTGGTCCAATAGGCCTAAGGCCGGCCCTGCTGGGGGGCTACAGGTCTGAATCAAATTGACTTCCAGTTCTAACACTACTCTGCCGCCTTTGCACTGAATGAAAAATACATTTTCTGTTCACTTTCTAGCACATTTTTGTAAACATTTGTTTTCTGTTGTTATATTTATCTAATTGTTGACAAAATAAAGCGTGAATCATGATGTGCAATTACCATAGGAATAACCTTACAGGCTGAGATTTTCTATATTATTTGCAGCCTTTCATTTCCTCTGCACAGATTTTAAATTGCACCAGCCTGCCTTTAGACACTCATGTGACTGTCTGACCTACTTATATTGGCTGATTATAAATTAGGACTTTATTTTTTTTTTTGAATATAAAATGTGCAAATTTGAAATTCAAATGCAAGTTAAATTCCCCTGAATTCTGAGTGAATTGAACATTTTGACAGCTGATAGGAGTAGCAGGTTCAGTGTATCTCTGACAGCTGTCTGAATGACTCTTGTATGAAAAATGTGCATCAAGCCCTAGTGAAAGCTAAGTGGGTACAACCACGGCAGATTGGAACATGATCTACTGATACACCAGACTGTATAGCGCATATCTCCTAATCACATCACAGATGGTCTCTAATGTTTAACAATGTCTTCAAGTATAAATAATTTCCAACTTCGCTGAATCCAACTAATAGGGCCATTTGACAACAGGATGCACCTCTTTTTCTTGATTCCAAAGAGAGTGTAACAAGATGATTGAGGAGGCTGAAGACATTATTTTAATGTGCATTTAATAACTAAATGATCAATAAAAGATTCTTTGGTTTGGCTTGAGTTCCCAAATGCCATCTTCAGGCCTTGATCAGTAAAGAGCTTCATGTAGGTTGAAAGAGATCAGAGTAGTATGTAGCGGCAACTTGTAAGCAGCGGCAAGATTTGTGTATCATTATTTTCTGTGAAATTGCTTGTCATTAGCCATCAGTAGCTTTGCATTCAGGGCCTGAAAAAAGTTGGGGACATGTAGTATGTAACATAGAGATTATTCTGGGAATTAATGAAACACTGTAGTCACCTCTGAGAAATAAATAAGCAAAGTCCCAAATTAGTCTGTCTACTTCGAGATGCTAATAAATGGCTCTTGATAAGAAACACAGAAACACGTATTTTCCAGTAGCAATTTTACCAAAAGGACCAGTTGGGGAAATCCCATTGGCTGACTGCTGTATGGGTCCACAGATGCACCCATGTGATCTGATCATTGACCTGGTTGTCAAAATGATTGGATAAACTAGGTCACCAAATTGAGCAAAGATCTGTGTATATGGCAAGCTAAATAATGTTAATTGAATAATCTGAAGCCCCCCAGTACTGTCCTTTACGACCTTGCTATATAATAAATAAACATCATAAACATAAACTGATACCTCAGCAGCGTCAGTACCAGACTGAGCTAAAAAAATACATGTTGCTGGGTTAAATGAAAAACACTTACATGGAATGGTGACTTAATAAAACTAATTGTTGGCAGTGTTTTGCTGCTGCAATCTGGTCACCTTCTTGACACTTTTCTCATCAGAACTCCACTCCAGAGCACCACTGGAACAAGAACAACAAACTCAGCATTATAGGCAGCATGAGGACAGACGAACAACCGCAGCTGAATGAGCTGAGTAGAGGCAACCATCAAATCTGAGGACTTACTTGAAAATTAGGTGAAAATGGTGAATCTCACATAGCCTGTAGCAATATACAAGGGACAAACTCAATAAGATAAACATTTGTATATTACAGAGATGCCAAAATCTCACTTGTTCAAATATTGCTGAGAAAGGACATCAAAATCCCACAGTATTTTGTTTCCAAATATTGATTGATGATTACAACTTAATATATGTGTTACTTATTGTGGTTCATAAGTGGCAGGATGAAGTGTCTTGTAAAACATAGGGATACTTTGTAAATGAAGAGTTTCCTTTTCAGCTTTTTGTAACAGATACAGATGTTTCCTTACTTTAGGACCATGTAGCTTTAAGTGTCCTGTTAGTGAACCACGGGTATTGGTAGGCAGATGGATAAAGAGTAAGGCAGACATGGACAGATTGCTAAATGTAAGAGGTACCTCAAGAACTCTTTGTCACACAGCAAAGAATGTGTTGTGTATTTTTATCAAACCAGCAGGTCAACCACTGTATGTATGTATATGTATGTATATCTTTATTTGTAAAGCACTGTTAAGGAGCCGCAGAGCTGTACAGAGCATAAAAATACAATATATATAAAAGTATACACAGGGAAGACAAATCACATAATAAATATATACAGAATCATATCAGGACAATGAGCTTAAGTGCTATGTGGTAAGAGACATAGTGGGAAGGAGATCCCTGCCCCATAGAGCTTACAGTCTAAGTGGATGGGTGGCTAACATACAGGCACAAATTGGAGATGAAAAAAAGTGCTAAAGATAAGGCATAGTCAGTAGGCACAGAACTAAGCTAATGTTCTAATGCTCCAAAAGGTAGGCTCTTAGTATTTTCTTGAAGAGATTGAGAGCGGGTTCCTTATGGAGGAATTCAGGTATGGAATTCCAGAGGTTAGGAGCAGCAAGATAGAAGGGTTTGAGACAAGAGGTGGCAGTGGATGTAGATGATGTGAAGAGAAGTTGGCTCTGAGAAGAGCGGAGAATATAGTGAGACAAGAAAAGAAATGTAGTGAGGGACAGAGGAGTGAAGGGCTTTGAATATTAGTAGAAGGGTTTTATGTTATCCTTTGCTTAACAGGCAGCCACACTAAGGATTTTAGTTGGGGTTGAGCAGGTTCCCTTTTAGGAGAGAGCAGAAGGATCCTGGTAGCAGAGTTTAAGATTGATTGGAGAGAGATGAGAGTCAGGAAGACCGGTTAGGAGGAGATTGCAATAGTCTAAACGGGATAAGATAAGGGCATGGATTAGTGCTTTGGCTGTGGTTTGTGAAAGAAAGGGGTGTATATTTGCTATATTACGGAGGAAGAAACGACAGGTTTTGGCAGTATTATTAATATGATTAGAGAAAGAGAGTCACTGGTCAAAGAAGACACCCAAGCAGTGTGCTGAGTTAACGGGGTTAATGGCCATGCCATCAATAGTAATGGTGAAAGGAAGAGAATGGCTCAGTTTGGGTGGAAAGACCATAAGCTCAGTCTTGGCCAAGTTGAGCTTGAGGTGGCGTTGGTTCATCCAGGAAGAGATATCTACTAAGCAGTCTGGGAGTGTCTAAATATATCTGAATGTCATCAGCATACAGGTGATATTTAAGGCCAAATGAAGATATAAGGTCTCCTAAAGAGAGAGTGTACAAGGAGAACAACAGAGGACCAAGTACAGAACCCTGAGGCACCCCCACGTTAAGATGAACTGGAGGAGAGATTTGTTTGCAAAAGTAACAGAGAAAGAGCGGTCAGAAAGGTAGCAATAGAACCAGGCTGCAGCTTGATCACGGATGCCAATTCAATGGAGAACTTGCTTTAGAACATAATGGTTAACAGTATCAAAAGCAGAAGATAAGTCCAGGAGAATGAGAATAGAGTAATGCCCTTTGGCCTTAGCAGTCTGGAGATCATTTGCAACTCTACACAAGGCAGTCTCAGTGGAGTGTGCAGGTCGAAAGCCAGACTGCATAGGGTCAAGCAGATTATTGGCGCTGAGAAATTAGTAATACGGGAGAAGACTAGACGTTCCAGAAGTTTAGAGGCTATTGGTAAGAGAGAGACAGGACGGTAGTTAAACAAACAGGATGGGTCCAGTGTAGCCTTTTTCAGGATGGGCTTGACACAGGCCTGTTTGAATAACAAGGGGAAAGTAGAAGATGTTAGTGAGGAATTGAATATATGAGTAAGTACTGGAGTGAGGACAGGAGCACACTGTTTTAGTAGAGGTGATGGGATAGGATCAAGTGAACAAGTTGTTGATGGAGACTGGAGAGGATAGGAGAAGTTTAGAGACTTCAGGCTCAGATATATAATCAAAAGAGTTGAAAAAGGAAATAGAAGCTTTAGGGGGAATGAGAATATTGGTATCTGAGGGGAGGGACAATTGTTTGTGAATAGAGTCAACTTTGCTTTCAAAGAAGTCAGCAAAGTCCTGGGGGGTATGTTCAGATGTTTGCGTATCATTTGTAGAGGGATGAAGTAGCGCGTTGAATATTGAAAACAAGCGTTGTGGGTTGGATTTATTGTTATTTATGAGTGTATTGTAGTACTATTGTTTAGCTTGGGATAGGGCAGTACCAAGGCTTTTGACTTTTGTATGCGATTTCCTCCACATGCACTCTGACACTTGCGTACAGGACCACAGAAATTGCATCTGCCCGTTCATCCAGGGACTGGGATTGTCGGTTCGACCTCGCTGTGGCTGCAGAGGGGCAAGGGTATTGATAGCAGCAGACAGAACTGAGTTGTATGTATTTACCAGGGAATGAGGATCAGAGGAAGTAGTGAACCACTGGGGCTATCACGGTTACAGTACCAGCATATGTCCCACAGAGCAAAGACCCTCATCAGAACAGCTACTCTCCCCATGCTAGGCACTACAAGATTGGCAGAAGTACCCCCTAATGTAAAAGTAGCTCCCCATAAAACTAACTTTATTAGTTATGCAACAACCACAAAAAAACAACTGTAGGAAGGAAAAATAAATTACTATGCAGAGACAGCTTACATACAACAGTGCCTCAAGATTATTTTTAAGGTTATTTTATGTACATAGTTCACTACCTTACACAGAGAGTGACATGTAAGGAGTAACATTTATAAGCACATAAAATGCAGTGCCAAAGAGCACACCCACACATTGAAAATCTGGTCCTGACCTCAATGCAATTCCAGTTGAGAGAGAGGAGAGAGCAGAGCTGATGTTTGATTTTGACACTGCAATTTTTAGCTACCAACAAACAGGCAAAATGCTCTATGTGCCACAGGCCGTATGCAAGATGATCCTCCCTGCCGAGAAACAAAAAAAACCCCAATCTGCTGTGAATGCTCTTTGGACATAAAACATGGAGACATTATTTTCTTCCAGATTAGAGCCTATTCGGAAGTTGTAGCCATTGCTAACACTGCATTTGAGAATCCTGTTATACGACACTTCGCATCTCATTCCTTCTACAAATATACTTAGCCAGCAGCAAAACCATTGACAGCAGGGAAGAGACCAGTACAACACCAGACATTTTTTTGCGGCCCAGCTTTATTTAAATCAAAAAGGCACCAATGGAATAATTATAATGAGGAGAGAAAGTACGAAGCGTGTAATATAAAATCCGTTCTTCTCGTACAGTGAATAGGAATCTGGAGTTGAGGGCAAATCACCTGCATGTGCTGATAATGACTTCTGAATTCTAAACAGCCCCCCTTTGCTAGGAAATGAGCTAGAGGTGAGACACACAACCACACACAGCAAAAACCTTGTAGCGGTAAAAGCTTTAAGACTTAAATAAGATGTACAGCTCTGCAGTATAAGGCCTTCCTTTGATCTCCGTCATTAGGCAGGGAGTTTTGTCCTTGATTTCCATGTTAAGGATGCATATGATTGCCCGGCATACTTAATATGAAAATCAAGGAAAGGCTTGGTGGCACTGTATGCTTAAGCAGTAGCCATTCATCTGTTTCAGCTGCGTGAATGCAGGCACAATCTCCAAGTAAAATAAGTTTAGTGGTCTCTGCTCCTTAATAAGCAGTGAAATGAGACTTGCTCGGTGCTAGTTTGGTCCTTACGAAAAAATGAAAGTTTGTAATGAAAATATTTCTTCTCCAGGGGATCAATTTTCCTTCTTTCCGATGCATCCTCCCTTCCTCTTGGTGGTGTGACTTACAGATTATCATCTGCACAGCAAATAACTCAATTTAAAACATGGCCTGAGCAATAAAGCTATAAGGTACAAACACACATGCATTCTGTAAGGCAGAAACTGAAATGTTATTTTCTAGTTGGCCTCTGCACATTTGTAACAGATACAGTTATTAGTAAATAACTTTCTGGTTTTGAAAAGCTTAGTACATTTTAACCTGAATCAGGCCCCTGACTTTAATGGAAATTAATTTTTCCTTCCCATTGGTTCTCCATGTTTTGGAAGGTATGGAGACTTTCCATCTATGCCCTGTAGTGTCACATTTGTGCTACCATGTTTTGCATACTCAACCCCAGGGGCTACACCCCAGGACAATTCATGCGTGTATGAATGTGGTTTCTACCATTTGCATCAGTAAACATATGCAAATAATTGCAGTGACATACAGTACGCTGGCCAATTATCACAAGATATAACTATAAAAGGGAACCTTACAATAAACTATCTGGTGTCTCATTCACAAATACATGACTTGAACGTCCCTTGAGATGAGGAGATCAAGGGAAAAGAGGATTCATCTTAAGACATAACAAGGATTTTCTTTACAGGGAGAACAGAAAAGCTGTGAAATTATCTCTTTGAAGTGCTTGTACTGACAATTACAACCATTTTCAGGAAGGATTGGGTAGCTTTACTACAAGGAACACAAATATATGGTTACTGGTATTAATATATACAGTATAGACACTGTCACAGGCTGCTGTAAATCACAGTTTTAAACCAAGAAGACATTTCCCCCTTCCTAGGCAAAGACTACTTTAGATTCCCAAAGTTAGTTAGGCATTATTTGAGTAAACGGTGGAACTTGAAAAAAATGGTACGCATCTTTCAAGTTCCACCGTTTACTCAAATAATCTACTATGTTATGGCTGTAGAAAACAATAAAGGTATACTCTTTTTCAAAGGCATTTCCATGTATGAAATATGGTTATTTTAGAAGTTGTTGCTTTATAAGCCAAGCATGCACTCCGTGATTGTTATAATAATTTGGCTACTAAAAATTTTCACTTCTCACTAGAGCAATCATGGCCGCTTCCCAGTTGCCTGAGTAAACACAAAGATGCAGATACATTAGTTTCCCTTGGCAGAATCACCTAAGCCAGTATGATTTACTTAACCTTTGCAGAAAAATGAATATGTTTATATAAACAAGATATCATTTCCCTATAATGGCCATGCTCATTTCAGCGGGAGCAAGGCAACAATCAACCTTTGAGGAAACTCCATTAAAACATTATAAGATACTACACACAATGTACATATATGACATGCATGGAAATTAAAAAACTATATGCATTGGGCAATGTTGAAATGGGGCACATCTATAAGTCATCTGTATTCCACAATCCACCATATAGAACAGTATATTAAAATAACATTTGTTGTGCATATATACCATGTCACTGGGCACAATAGTTAAACATAGGCCAAGATTTGGTGAAGACATGGAACCCTTCCACAATGGATTTGAAACCTGACCCAGAAAACTCACAGTTGAAAGGGAAACATCTCAGTAGCATACTTTATTTTCTAAAAATAAAATGTATCCTTGCTTTTCATTCCTCACAACACCCAATTAAAGTTTCAGTATCCCCATGTGCCTCTGAAGTGCTCCAAACAGTAAATGGGACTGAATAACATATGCTAATTTGTAGATTTGCATAACCCCAGCCAGTTGTCACTTAGCACAGGTGGGGAAAGAAGCAGAACCTGGAGGCGCATGGAAGAGTAAAATAAGTAATATGGAATTAAACAGTATGTAAAGGGTTCAAATATGGAGCACAAGGGGCAGAACCAGTATAAACACAAACACTGTGTAATACATAGAAGGAAATAGCAGAAAGGGGCTAAGCAGAAAGCATGTGAATTGAGAGAAACCCCTCTAAGAGCAATGATTACAGTGACAAAGCCAATACTTAGTAAATTGTCAGTTGTAGGTTTGAAAAAAGCTGTATAAAAAGTGCATTTTATACAGTTTTTTTACATTGCATTGCACTCCAGAAATTCTTTGCTGTCTGAAGTTACCCCATTGGTTTAAATGAGTGTAAAATAATAGAGAACATTTTGCCTTTAGGCCTATAAAAAATATCACCTTTATATAGTGAATAAAGTACCCCCTCTTGTAAAATATAAGGATATTATAAGCTACCAAGGAGTTTCATGATCATATAAAAACACGAGGCCAAAGGCCAAGTGTTTTTTTACAAGTCATGGAATTTCGAGGTAACTTCTAATATCCTCATATTTTACAACTGGGGGTACTTTATTCATTATAATACACAAGTTTCAATGAGTCATGTGACAGAAATGACATCAGAACTCACCGTTTATAACTGATCAGAACTCACCGTTTATAAGGCTATCATTTACAAGATATTCATGGCTTTTGTGTATTATATAGTGAAAAAAGTACCCCCTTTTGTAAAATATAAGGATATTATAAGTTACCGAGGAGTTTCGTGACCATATAAAAACAGGAGGCCGAAGGCCGAGTGTTTTTATACAGCTCATGGAAGTCCGAAGTAACTTCTAATATCCTCATATTTTGCAACTGGGGGTACTTTATTTATTATAATACTCAAGTTTCAGTGAGTCATGTGACAGAAATGACATCAGAACTCACCGTTTATAACTGATCAGAACTCACAGTTTATAAGGCTATCATTTACAAGATATTCATGGCTTTTGTGTATTATATAGTGAAAAAAGTACCCCCTTTTGTAAAATATAAGGATATAATAAGTTACCGAGGAGTTTCGTGACCATATAAAAACAGGAGGCCGAAGGCCGAGTGTTTTTATACAGCTCATGGAAGTCCGAAGTAACTTCTAATATCCTCATATTTTGCAACTGGGGGTACTTTATTTATTATAATACACAAGTTTCAGTGAGTCATGTGACAGAAATGACATCAGAACTCACCGTTTATAACTGATGACATCAGAACTCACTGTTTATAAGGCTATAATTTACAGGATATTCATGGCTTTTGTGTATTATAAATCTATATCTATATAGCAAATTCTGTGATTGTAATGCATGTATAAGGCAACCACAAATCTATAGACACAATGCTACGAATAAAGATAATTCCAATGTTTAGGGCAAAACTGAAAAACTTTTAACCTTCACGCTTGTCCGCAGATGCAGTGGGCACTTTTGCTTTTGCTCACAGTGAGTTAAGTTTAAAACCGCCTTCATTAAAGGTACTTGTGTGTCATAATTTGCTCTTCGCACTACCATATAGTTGTGCTCAGTGCCACTCAGTCCTTACTACCTTCCATTCAGAATGCACCCTTCTTCATAAGAGACTTTCAGCATTAAGTCTGTAGTTTTATGGAGTTCTCATATATGCTTGGAGTTTTGAGTAAAAAACTAATATTAACAGAGGCTTTTTTAAAACTGCCCTTTTTTCGTGGTTATTCCCTAAGCAATTTCAGATAATTACATACTTGCTTAAATATTAATATTACAGTACAGGTTTGGGATCCATTATCCGGACACCCATTATCCCGAAAGCTCTGAATTACGGAAAGCCTGTCTCCCATAGACTCCATTATTATAAAATACACCAAATTTTTAAAAATGATTTCCTTTTTTGTCTGTGATAATATAACAGTAACTTATAATTGATTCAAACCAAGATAGAAGAAATCCTTACTGGAAGCAAAACCACCTTATTGGGTTTATTTAATGTTTACATGATTTTCTAGTAGACTTAACGTATGAAGATCCAAATTACTGAAAGATAAGTTATCCGGTAAAGCCCAGGTCCCGAGCATTCTGGATAACAGTTCCCATACCTGTAATATATGAGTATTTTATTAGTGCCATAAATACCTTACATTCAAGTGCTGCAGGAAACAATGGAAATAATTACAGTCTCAGAAATCTGTAGACACTTTCTTTTATAACAATGATGTAGAAAACTGTGATTGATGTACATAAACTGGCTGGGCCTGTTCCTGAAGAATATGGGGTTTTTTTAGAAATGGTGTAAAGATGAATTAGTCTCCTGGAACAGGTGACAGAAGAAAATAATTATACTTTTATATAGGATTCATCCTATATAAACTACGCTTTTACGCATCATTGCATAAAACAATGAAAATGTAAGAAAGTAGAAAGACTTCCACCAACTTACTCCCATTTAGCAGTGGTTCCCCAGCCCTGGTACCTTTTGCCCACCAATGATTGTTTGACAACTGACCATGTCTTTGACAAACAGCAAGCTCAAAGGAGATGCTGGAAAATTATATTAACGCATCAGTTAATAGTGCTGCTCCAGCAGAATTCTGCACTGATATTCATTTCTCAAATAAGCAAACAGATTTTTTTATATTTAGTTTTGAAATCTCACATGGGGCTAGACATATTGTCAGTTTCCCAGCTGCCCCCAGGCATGTGACTTGTGCTCTGATAAACTTCAGTCACTCTTTACTGCTGTACTGCAAGTTGGAGTGAAATCAACCCCCCTCCCTCCTCCTCCCCAGCAGCCCATCAGCAGAACAATGGGAAGGTAACCAGATAGCAGCTCCATAACACAAGATAACAGCTACCTGGTAGATCTAAGAACAGCATTCAATAGTAAAATCCAGGTCCCACTGCGTCACATTCAGTTACATTGAGTAGGAGAAACAACAGCCTACCAGAAAGCAGTTCCATCCTAAAGTGCTGGCTCTTTCTGAAAGCACATGACCAGGCAAAATGATCTGAGATGGCTGCCTACACACCAATATTTCAACTAACATAAAATACACTTGCTGGATAAGGAATTACATTTTATATTGTAGAGTGAATTATTTGCAGTGTAAACAGTTTAAAATAAAAATGACATCTTAAAATCATGGCAGAATCCCTTTAGGAGGGCTTAAAGGGCATGTAAATTCTAAAATAGAATAAGGCTAGAAATGCTGCATTTTGTATACTAAATATAAACATGAACTTACTGCACCACACGCCTAATCAAACAAATAATTTATGCTTTCAAATTTGGCTACAGGGGGTCACCATCTTGTAACTTTGTTAAACATCTTTGCAAGACTAAGACTGTGCACATGCTCAGTGTGGTCTGGGCTGCTTAGGGATCGTCATAAACAAAGCTGCTTGAATTCTGCATGGCTGGTAAGTAAGGCGGGGGCTCCCCCTGCTGTTCATACGTATGATTGTTTCCCTGCTCAGCAGTTAGGGACCATCTGACAATTCCTATCCGCAGCAGTAAATGAAGGGAGAATTTCACTGCATACAGTCAGGTTTCTTATAAAAACAGTACACATTTTTTAATTAAAGTATATTGGAGATAGGTTTCTTTTTCATTAAAGAAAGTAAAAATGGGATTTTATTTTGTTGCCTTTACATGCCCTTTAAAGTGGCAGTGGCTGCTTAGTGAGCCCACAGGAATGTGTGCGAAGTGAACAGCACTTTAAAAAGCCTTTATTCCAAACACACTATTCAGACCATGGACAACAGCAAAGTTTTAAGCTGCCATTGACCTTTTTTGCATAAGGTGCTGTACACTTCTTCTTCTGTACAGTTCTCTGATGGGTCGTGGTCATTAACAGAACGTGTACTGTACGTACGTGACTCTGAACTTCAGGTGTACTGAGTGTACAGACAGTTTAAAGGGATCATAAAGGGATTGTAAAATCTAAGGTGCTATTTCTAAAGTAGCATGGCACAAGTACCTATGATTCTACATTTCAAAGTTTCTTTGGTTTCTCTGTGGACTTTGAATGGCACTGAAAGAGATAAGGTGTACTTTTCTATTGCTTTACAGTTTCTGGTGTATGTTAGTGTAATTTTCTCTTGTGAGTCAAAACCACTGAAGTACCAGGTACCCAGTTACCCCTTATAGGACAGCATGCACTCCCTGGTCATGTGTGAGTTTTCTCCTTGCATGCCCCAAAAACATACAGGCAGGGTAAATGAATTATAGAGTGTTGTGTAAATGTGATATGGACCTTAGCTTATTAGCTCTACTGGAGCAGCGACTGATGTGAATGTTAAATCTCTAAAAAAGCGCTACAGAATATGTAAGTGCTTGGAACACGTGTTTCTTGCAAATAGCTAGAAGCTGGACTGGAGCAAACATGATGGACTCTTAAGCTTTTTGGGGCAGACTGATTCCCTCTACCAGTTGCCTGGGTTTGCAATGCTGACCTTAATTTACTCTCAGTCCTGCTCAAATTTCCCACACTGTAAAGATTCCACTGCCTCTGAAATTGTATTGTAAGGTCTGACCCCATCCACAGCCAGAATGAGTGACCACTTAGACTTAACATGACAAAGCTAAATAGGGGGGGTCCAACTGATCAACTGACCGTCTGTTCAAATGGGAAGAACAATAAGGGGCGGGGGGAGGCAGCGTGTACTATTTACAATGAAACAAATTGACCATCTAAAATGCAGCCATGTTATGACCTCTTAATTAATTTTCATGGATGTAAGTAGAGTGGGGTCATTCTATTGTGACCACTCCATAAAATTTTTTACCAGCAATTAAAAACCAGTTAGGAAGCTATAAACTCACACTTCATTAGGCAGTCACAAAGAAACTTTATTCCAAGGCCTGCATGCTATAAGCAGAGACATTTTAAAAATATATAATTGGCCCTGGGAAAACATCTCAGAGAAAGGAATTAGAGATCAGTAAACAAAACACAGTTTGCTAATGAATAAGATGCACTGTTTAAAGCACACAGAAGACATTCCGCCTTTGTTCAATTAAAGAAGAAATATCTTTAAATGTTTCCATTTCACATGTTTTTTTTTAACAAGAATCAACGTTCAGGAGAAAACTGGAAAAAACATCAATTTTATACTCTGGATGGTTAGCTGAGGGCTCTAGAGATAAAAGAAACAGCTAGAATATATAAAAATGTATACTTTATGTAGCATCATTCTATGTACCGTATATACTCGAGTATAAGCCGACCCGAGTATAAGCCGAGGTACCTAATTTTACCTACGAAAACTGGGAAAACTTATTGACTCTAGTATAAGCCTAGACACAACTACAGCCCTGTCTCCCAGCAGCGCACATTCTGCCAAAGCGACCCCCCAAGCGATCAACCAGACTTCTTTGCAAAGTTGATGGTGACAGAGAATTGCCAAACGGATTACTGTGTGCATTGTCCCACTGTCTCACTACCATGTGCAGAGGGTGCTGTGTGATATTGCCATCACTGTTAATCTTCCGTATAACCAACAGAGGGCGCTGTGTGATATTGCAGTCACTGTTATTCTTTCATATAACCAACAGAGGGTGCTGTGTGATATTGCAGTCACTGTTATTCTTTAATATAACCAACAGAGGGCGCTGTGTGATATTGCAGTCAGAGTTAATCTTTCATATAACCAACAGAGGGTGCACTGTTATTCTTTCATACAACCAACAGATGGCGCTGTGTGATTTTGCAGTCACTGTTATTCTTTCATATAACCAACAGAGGGCGCGCTGTTATTCTTTCATATAACCAACAGAGGGTGCTGTGTGATATTGCAGTCACTGTTATTCTTTCATATAACCAACAGATGGCGCTGTGTGATATTGCAGTCACTGTTATTCTTTCATATAACCAACAGAGGGCATTGTGGGGTATTGCAGTCTCTCCCCAAGTGAACTGTTGGTATAGGAATGATTAAAAGTGACTGCAATCTCAGCTACTCTGGTTGGGTACCGCTGACCCGAGTATAAGCAGAGGTAGACTTTTTCAGCACATTTTGGATGCTGAAAAACTCAGCTTATACTGGGTATATATTACAGCATCTAGATACCAGATTATTTGCATGCACAAAGAAAATAATTGAATTTTTGATATGCTATAGCAGTACTTGAAATAATAATTAGTTATAAACTGAGCTATGACATTATCATAATGAACATAACCAGGCCAGGCTCAGCCAATCGAGCCAACCGGTTGCTTTACTGAATGGCATTTTGACTGCCACAATTCTACACCTATTATTGCACCTATTGGGCCCTGAGACTTTTAAAAGGACTTTGCATATAACTACAGAACTGCATAAAATCATGTTTTTAAATGTATCGTTCTTGTGTTCTATGAAAATAGTCTTTGTCAGCTTGAGCTGATAAAATCCTGTATTTATTTACTATAATTACAATTTTCTAGCATTTCTAGCATTTCTCAGTGTTCATGAGCGCCAATGTGCTAAAATAGCAAGGCTGGTCTTTCCCTTTCCCAAACATACCTCCATTGTATCTTGAGCTGCAAGTATACTCAAAATATGTCAACAAACAAAATTGTTCAGTGTTGTAAAATACTGCTTATATCATATGTAAAGCTCAACCCCTCAATCCCTGCAGATTGATGGGTTGCTCATTTATTTATTTTAACCAATAGTGTCCTTACAGTAACTACTGTATATCCAACCTTGGATCAGGGTCACCCTTACACCACTACAAGGTTACAGATATAGGAAAACATCAGTCATTCATACAAAATTTCAAGAAAATCTAAGAAGACATTACATTTATACTCCATGTGTTGACAGGCCACACAACAACCTGACCTCTGATTACTTGTTGGGGAATTATAACACAATAGGAAGATTGTGGCCAAAAGTACAAAATAACCTATTAAAGCTTTTCTATAACACAAGACCAAAAAAGCAGCAGAAAATAATTATTAAATCAAACATACAAAGAAAAGATAATACATGAAAATAAGAAATTATGGTTGAATTACATTCATGCTGTTGCCAAGTAAAAAAGCATCTTTGAGTGACCATCATCTCCCAAATGTCTATGTGCAAAAGCTAAAAGCACAGGTAAATGAACACCAATAACAGATAGCAGTGGCAGAGCTACCGGGGAGCAGGGGGTGCAAGCTGGCCAGGGCCCGCACCCCCTCAGGGCCCCCCGGCAGCCCGCGCGCTACTAAAATGCGGTCCGAAAATTGCGTATGGGGGGCCCGGCTGCGCGTCACACACCAGGGCCCGCCCCCCTCTAGTTACATTACTGACAGATCGACACACAAAAAATTGGTGGCAACATTTAAAAAGACATAATATAGTACAATCAATGGGTTTTCTGGATAAGAGATCTTTCAGTAATTTGGATCTTCATACCTTTAGTTCTACTAGAAAATCATGAAAAAATGAACCCAATAGGCTGTTTTTTTTCTTCCAATAAGGATAATTATACCTATGATTGGATCAAGTACAAGGTTCTGTTTTATTATTATATAGAAAAAGGAAATCATTGTTAAAAATTTGGATGATAAGGATAAAATGGAGTCTATAGGAGATGGCCTTTCTGTAATTTGGAGCTTTCTGGATAACGGGTTTCTGGGTAATTGATCCCATCCCCATGCAATCAAAATATTGTGGAAGTGATTGAAGGATGCACACAGGTGTAAATATAACCATCTTATCTAATCTAAACGAACACACAAGGTAAAATAACTGCCTGTGATGACTGCATATACACGTGTAAATACGTCTGTGCATAGTTAGTATTGGAATTTGTGTCTCTAAGCTGTAAATGTGTGGATGGCCTATGCGATGCATACTCTTTTAAGCATGAGCTATTTGTGTATTTGGCCTGATGCTATTTGTCTGGGCAATGTAAAACACTGATAAAAACACAAAATCAATTTAATTCACTATATAAGAAAAAGTATTTTAACAACTTAAGTGCTGACCTTTCCAGCCTGCATTAGAAGCAATTTGCATGTCATTCAAGCAGCAGAGGATAAGGGACTTTAAATTAGTTAAGTTCTACCTCTCTCTCTAGACGCCTGAAATTAGCTCAGCGGTCTGTCTTAGCAAGGTGTTCTGAAGCTGAAATAAGCCAAAACACTTGCTAACTTATTTTAAACATAGTTTCATATTTATTTCTGATTCCTTACAATTGAAAATGACATGCTAAAATCCACAATATTTGACCCGAACGTATACAATGCCAAATATTATGTATAATAGATATTTCATTTTGCTGTAAAAGGGTTCTCATATACAGAAGGGTTCATCAGGGCCGGAACTAGGGGTAGACAGAGTAGGCACGTGCCTAGGGCGCAAAGCTGGGGGGGGGCAGGGTCATACCTTACCTGCCTTCTACCCCTAGCTTCTATCTCTCCTTGGCGCTTCGCGCTTCTGTGCACGCGTTGAAGTGTGCGAGCGTCGATTCGCTCATGTGTACTCCCAGTCAGCGATGCGACCGGCCAGGTTGCCTAGGGTGCCTGGCGGATCTGGCCCGACTCTTGCGCTCATATATTAAGGGTAGAGGTACAAGCTAGCACAAGCTAGAGTCTTATATAGAGGTACCTTTGTTTTGCCCACCTAACACTGTGCACAAACTTGTGCTTCATGGTGTAGCACATGGACAAAGTACAAAAACAAAAAATAAGTGTAACTGCCCAGACTCACCAGATGTGCTGGTAAAAGGCCCTGACAGCTTATGAGTATGAGACTGGGTGCTGGATTCCTTCGGCATCCCACACTGCACAAGATGGAGAACAGAAGAGGGTGTTCCGCACACAGAAGTATTTAAAATCCAGATGCCCTTAATCATAAGCATAGGCCTATGATTAAGGGCGTCTGCGCCTGTAATACGTCAAGCAAAACTATGCAGTGTGTCTTTTTAAACATGATCGAATAAAGATTTTGGATTTTAAATACTTTGGTGGGGAACCTTCTCTTCTATTCTCCAAAGTACAACTGCTTTAGCCACTTTGCCCCTTTCCCCAGACTTTGTAAATGAGGCCCCACGTTTACAAGAACAAATGTCATATTCAATGGCATTACCATATCAAAGAAAAGGGATGAAATGCTTCTGCTTATGTTTTGGGCTTCCATGGTCACCATAGTCCAGGCACCATACTCCTTTAGCTTTGGTTAGATTCGTACCCCTGATGATGCCCATATTTGTTTTGCTGATTAACACCACAGTTACCTGAGATTAAGAACTGACTCTGATTAGCAATTAATTCATATTCTCATTATATGGCAGGAACCAGTGCAATTAACATTAGAGTTTAATAATCAGTGGCATCAGCTCATATGACATGTGAATCTCATTTTCTGCTTTACTTGTGATGAGCATTAAGCTTAGCGTCTCAACAGCTCTCCAAAACACACTGAGCATGTGCTAACTAAGTTCAAGATGGTGGCCCCTGTGTGTCACTTTGAAGGCCTAGATCCTTACAGCGATAAAGATACTGAAATTGTAGGCTGGTGCTGTAACTTCGATATATAAAATATAGTATTTCTATCCATATTTGTTTTAAGAGTTTAGTTCTCCTTTAAATGTTGGTGCATGCCACAAACTAGCAGCAGGCAGGCAGACAGGCAGGGGGCAAAGGAGGGTGTGTCACCCATTCTCACCGACACACCAGAAAAGCTCAAATGAAAAGTAAATCTGCTTGTCTGTGTGTTTTCAGATTTCTACAGTCTGCTGAACCATCAGCAAAATAAAGCCTCCTTTGTCACAGTGTCCATGGGAGTGGAAAATGTATAATGTCTTCAAAGTGGTATTTATACCAAGTAACAGAAGATAAATAAAGCAGGAGAGTGAACACAGAATCAATAATAATAGACAATAACCAGTGCCTCAATGATATCCTAAGTGCACTATATCATTTATTTCATACACATAAACATCACCTGTCTGCGGGGAAATAAATAAAGGCAGGTTTTTGCGACACCTGAAATGCTCAATATTCGCCATTATTTGTGTGAAATGTTATGGATTATAATTAAATGTTTTAATACAAAGATATATTGGGGCCTGATATAATTCTCTTATTTCTTACTATTTCATCTGGGATCCGGAAACCCGTTATCTGTAATGCTCTGAATTGCTGAAAGGCTGTCTCCCATAGACTCCATTTTATCTAAAGAATCCACATTTTTATAAATTATGTCCTTTCCCTCTGAAATAATAAAACAGTACCTTGTACTTGATCCCAACTAAGATATAATTAATCCTTATTTGAAGCAAAACCAACCTTTTGGGTTTATTTAATGTTTACATGATATTCTATTAGAATCAAGGTATGAAGATTCAAATAATGGAAATATCCATTATCCAGAAAGTCTAGTATTCTTGATATCAGGTCCCATACCTGTACGAGGAGACCGACAACCAGCATATAAGAAGTGTCCCACATACATATTTCCCAAGATACCATTTTGCATTTGTTTGACTGTCTCATTTATTGAAAGGAGACCTAAGAAATAATTCTAAATCTTTTTATATAATATTATTTGAGCAAAATAAACTTTTCTTACACTCTTTATATTATTTATATTTTGTTTACTTCATTCTTGAAAATACACAATAACAGGCACCATTTTGTGGGCCCTGTTATGAATGCAAGTTGTGTGTCACCCCAAAAACTTGTATATGCAACAGGATAGGGGACCTAATGCCCATGCTCAGTGCCCTACACAATTATAGAGAGTGAGGAGGGAGGGGGAATGTGAGGAGGGCAGAAAACATTTTGTTACGTGACAAAACCGCTTCTCCAATTTTCTCCATTTTGCAAATTTCCCAACAGATTCACAAATTTTTAGCAAAGCAAAACAAGACAGATTTACTCATCACTATTCATTGACTGCCTGTATGCCTCAGGCATAGAGCATGGACAGGCAATATATTATGTGTAAAGTTGAACAGTGTTCTATACCTAGCAGGGCCGGAACTAGGGGTAGGTTCTCTGCTTTCTACACCTAGTCCAGTCCCCTCTCTCTTTCGCACAGCCGTGAGGGACTGTGCTCTCCGTGGCTATTCATCCACATGCACTTATTCGCACGTGCGTGCACTTATTTCCACATGCGTGCACCTATTCGGCGCTGCAACCAATCAGGTTGTCTAGGGTGCCTGCCCAGCCTGGCACGGCACTTTTTAGAAATATAACCAGGTAGAATAAGCATTCGCAAGACCTTCGATTTTCCCATCTATAAATAATTTAATTAAGCGATCTCAGTTTAATACCCCTTAGAGGCATTTATCAAAATAACCCAAAATAAGCAAACTACCCATAAATACCCAATGAAATGGCACCAAAACTACATCTAGCAAAGGAAATTAAGTTAATAAAATATGCACTTCCAGTACAAAATGACTTACATGACATACCAGGGGAGTCTATTTAAGGCCATGGATATAGTAATTGATATTTTATGAAGAAGGTAAGGTAAGCAGCACACATGGTATAGATAACTGACCAGTGGTCAAGGCAGGCGGGATGCAGAAACTAGTTCACAAGGCAGGCAAAAGGTTAAGGAGAGGCGGCAGACAAGAGGTCAGGGAAGACAGCAAAAGCAAGTCTCAGTAACAGGACAGTGGTGGAACCCTGCAAATGAATGCAGGAATACACTTATTCGCAGAACGCAGAAGCTAACTCAGAAGGATCAGCACTGAGCAATGATCGAGCAATGGGGAAGAGAAGAGGCAGGCTTGAATACACCTTTAATTGGGATATTGTTTGCAGAGGGGCACATAAAGTCTGCAGGTGTCCTAATTGTAAGCCTAAACATACACAAACTAAAATGGCTTAATACAAGCAAATACAATGTGCTGGTTCTAGACCAGGCAGGTCCTAATTCTGATGAGTGGATTTAAATAAAGTAAATTGCAATAATGATGTGTTCTGCAATTTCAAACACTACCTTTTCCACAAATGGTTGTGCACTAGGCAGGTGCTTCTGCTGCCTATATCTAGTTCTGGTTCCAAGAGAACTGATGCATTGATATATTTTACAGTAATTGTTCATTATTCACATCAGTATCTGCTCCAGATGAGTTTACCATTTATGATCCGTATATAACATTCATACACACACTATCAGTTATCCCAGGAGCCAAATATACAGGTGGGAAGAGATAACTTGTGTTTACAGATTGTAACAGGTTTTACAGACTTTTTAATTGGGCAGCTAGGCAGATGACAACAAAACATGTGAGTACCCTTACAAAAGCGATGCACCAAATCCGCTGTTTTAGGATTCGGTAAAAATATTGAATCTGCCAGAAAAGATCTTCCAAAGTCCCAGTTTACATACATAAATGAGAAAGATCCAATCCATATTAAAAAAAACATTGTTACCTTCAGTTGTACAGTGGTGTAAAGTCACATGATATTATGGGTTTGGATTTGGTTTGGCTAGAGAGTCAGGATTTGGCCACTTTTCAATCTTGCAACAACAAAAAAAAAAAAGACTGAACCTTTAGCCGCACCATGAAATGAATCTGGGATCCAGTGTATCCCTACCTTATTAACAAACTAACCTATAAATATTAAAAAATATATACTGTATGTATCTAATCTCCATTTCTTAATAGTACGTATTAATACTTTTTTTAACTGAATTTAAAAAAAAACACTGTGTATTTTGTCTATGGACATAGATAGAACAAGCATGCATGTGAGTTTTTATACTTTTATCAAATGATTTTGTTCTCTGGCGGAACTGTGTTTTTTTATTATTATTATTATTATTATTAACATTTATTTTTAGATTGCCAACATATTGCACAGCTTATAAAAGAATACTACAACTAACAACAGCAACAGCAAATAAACTGTAGATTCCTTATAAATTTTAGACTTAAATGTCGGCTCTGAGCAATCAGTCCTGATAGTTTTCCTAACCGTACTGGAAATAGAAGAGCTCTTGAAAGGTACTGCAGGTGCCTTCTGGAATATTTTCCTTCAGTTAAATCTAGTGTCAGCAGTTAGTAACCCTTAGCAAGCACCTTTATTTCCCTGTATTTATTACTATACATTACAGTTATTGGGTAAACAGCTAAATGAATGGTAAAATCATATGGGCAGAGAAATAAGAGAAGGGGGAGCAATGCAAGTATATGGAAAACTAAAATAAAAATCCCAGTACATTTCAAGCTGTGTTCTCCTAGCTGTGCCAGACAAGTGCCATTCCCTACATTTATTTTGATGCTTCAGACTTTTTTATTTAATATTTTGCGTGTATGCATCTTTTGCCAGGGCTCTATTAACAATCAGGTGGATGGAGCAAAGCTTTATTTCCAGGCTGTTTTGGAAAACAAGGCCATTCAGATATAGGGCTACAAGACTTGAAAGGACAGGATCAACCACATTAAACTGAATGTGATACAATAGTTGCTAATATTCCAAAGGTACTGCTGAGAAATGTATCAACTCTCTAGCCACTAAATGTATCCAATTGTAACAGTTCAGAATCCGCTCCTGGATCACTGAGCTGCCAGCTTGAGACACCAGAAACATGCACATTAAACTTTAAACTTCAATTTTGGACAAACAATAAAAAATGGAAAGCAATTAAAAAAGTCTTTATTTCTGGTGAACAATTTGAAAACAACTAAACTGAAAAAAGGTGTTTGAAAGATGAAGAACCCCTTTAAAGAGTAATTTTCACTGGAGAGTGACTTCACATTTGTGAAGATTTCTTTACATGATATTATAATATTTTGCTCTAAACCACCACCAATAGTTTATGGGTTTTGCAAAGCCACCATAAATTCCTTCAAGTTTTCTCAGTGGGAATAGACCTTTTTTAATTTCAGCTCTAGGCATATAAAGCCTTATCATTGCTTTATATTTGCACGTGCCTAGTGATAGATGATCGTGTTATTGTCTTCCCAAAACAGAATAAAAATACTGTCAGGAGTTAATATGGATGAATGAGAAGCATTCAATTGGTTTAGCCCCCTGAGAACTCTGTTGTTCAGTCTCTGGTTTTTCTAGATGTACCAAGTGAAACAGTTGTTGCCCAGATGTGGAACAGTAGGAAACAATGGAGTTTCATAGCAATTGTATTCACATTCAGCTCACGTGGTCCTTAGGAAGAGAGACCTTTTACTTAATTAGACAGTAAAAATATGTTAAAGGGCAAATTTCAATTTCAAAATCAAGTTTAGCAATTAGCCAGGATGGTATTCTGTACCCAGAGTACCACCTAAAATCCACTGCTGGGTGTTAAATCAATGACCCTTCTCATATCAACATAATCTACTGACTAACTTGAACTGTGTCTATGAAATGCCATTCATTCAGTCAGTGGGAACCAAAGATCTCCGGAGGTGCAGCCAGAGGTTTATAATTAATGCCTTGGCTTCCACTGAGCACTTAGGTAAACATAGCAAAAGATTTCTGTATATTGTTGTTTTCCTCATTGTCGACAAAAGACATTTTGCCACACTCCAGTTTAGAAAGGACCTTAAGCATTTGCAAAAAGCTTAACATGTTCATATTTTATTTGAACAATTAAATTATTGACTATTCTATTATACTTAGTGAAGTAAAAAAAAAAACACTATTAGCAATGAGTGTTTAGCTCCCTGATAACCACATGTGTCTGGATCTATTTAAAACACTCCATGAAGAATGATTAATATAAACAGAAAACACGACTTTCCAGTGGCAAAGACGTAAATAAACATATATGTACATATAGGTATGTACAGAGGCAGCTTCAGATGGTGTAATGCTTTGCAAGAGCATTCCCTAGTGGTAGCAACAAGTAATGCAAAATACAGAAACATTTAGATTCCATTTGAGAGGGGGATATATTTATAAATAGAAACTGTATTAGAGATATCTGTCTTACTACACTCCCAATGGCACATTTGGAAAGATTAAGGAGTACCTCTCATATTAAAGTGAAATTGCATTTACAAATAATCCATCAATAATGATTTCTGTTTTCTTAAAAAGCATAACCTTAATGGGTTGACTCAAAGAGCAGTCACAGGAGTTTAACTGCCTATTATCAGCATTAAAATCTCTCTGTACATAAAGAAAGGACTGGGACACCTAATGAGTTTATGGAGCTGGCATCTAACATCATAGTGAACAAAGATATCAGTCAGTAAAACCAGCAAGGATACAAAAGCATGATACAGTTCTTGGAGTAAAAGAGAAACTCTCATATAAATCAATTTAATAAATTAGCATTTATTAGTGTTGTCTCTTATTGTGCTTGCTCAACTAAACTAAACATTCAGACAGCTGCATTAAAACAATGTGTAACTAGTGATGGGCGAATACATTTGGCTGGCACGAAATCGCGGTGAATTCCCATGTTTCACATTGGCTAATAAATTCGCCAATCTCTCTCGAAAATTCGCCGGTGAAAATTCACCAGTGCCAATTTCCAATTTTCAAGATTTTTCTTGAAAAGGTTCGAGTTGCTCGATTTTCTCGTGAAAATGTTCGAATTGCTCGATTGTTTAGTGAAAACGTTCGAATTGCTCTATTCTTTTTGTGAAAACTTTCAAATTTCACACATTTTTAGTGAACTTTCTGATATCGCTAATTTTTGTTCCGCGATCTTGCAGATCACCAGCCACAGAAAAATATAACCATTACAAACTGTTTTTCATCCCACATAAATAGGACACATGCCCAAAGAGTGTTAAAGAAGAAGTAAAGGCATACTTACTTAGGGGTGGCAAACGTTTGGCAGCCCCAAGTAATTGTATATACTTACCTCATACCCGGGCTGGTGCTCCTATCAGGAGAAAACTGCATCAGTCCGGAAGTTCTTCCAGCGAGCACCACTTCTTCTTTCTTCAAATTTCCAGGAGCAGGCGCATGCGCAGTAAAACTAATTCATGCTACTGCGTATGTGCACTCGCACGAAGAAACAAGAAGCCGGAAGCCGATCGCTCGGTGGTGCTCGCTGGTGCTCGCTGGAACAACTGGAATAATTTACTTGTGGGTGCCTAACTTTTGGCACCCACAAGTAAACAGAGCCTTTCCTTCTCCTTTAAAACTGACTGACGTTAGTAGGTATAAAACACCTGGAAACCTACTATATGGAAGGTTGATTGATGTTTGCTTTTAAATGGGTGACCAGTAAATGCTCCCTGCTGATTGGCTACTGTAGATAATATAGACTAGATCTACAGCAAACTTTGCACCTTTTATTACATAACACCATTATTACTGTGTTACAAGGAGGTGACACAGAAATCATCACCAGGAACTGAATCGACATTTGCCTGCCTCAAAATCTGGAAACATTTCCTTTAAATATATTTAATCCATATATTGTATTCACAGTTTTCATTTTTTAGGCAGTTCACACTTAGGAATGTAGTAGAAAAAGAATTCCTCTAGTGGTTCCTGTAATGGCTACCTACAATGACTGGACAGTCTGCCCATTGTAGCTTGGTTGCAAACATATCACTAGCTCAGTTTCACAGAGTTCCATCTCCACTAATGAGGAGGGTCTTTTGTATCCTCTGATGATGGAATTATGCCCTGATGATGATCACTGTGCACCTAATATATCAGGTGTGCTAAGTATTCACTTCCAAATCCTTTACTGTGCCTCTTGGCTTGACAGGAACATGAATTATGGAAACTACAGCAGCATGCTGTTAAATGCAAGTTTTGTTTTTTAACCTTCTGAAATTAAGCCGGAATTGTCCTTCTCGTTAGCAAAAACACATGACATAATTCCTGCAAATGTGGAGTGTAAATGGTCCACCCATTTGAGATGTACACAAATGTGTTACCAGGGAAAATATGCAATCATATCAAAACAGCCCCTTGAGCAGCTCTCTGTTCCCCCCGCTTTGTTAAATAATTACAGCATGTTAAAAAAAACAACAAAACACCCTTTCGCAGATAGAGTCTGATTTACAGGAGCTGTACAAACCCCTAATGATATAAAATCCATTGACACCAGAGATTAGATGCTGCTTGCTTTCTAGACAAAAGGGAGCGTGTATGCATGTGAGCGCAGTTCCTTGCTTTTCTTCTCACCATCTCCCGT
This sequence comes from Xenopus petersii, assembly GCA_038501925.1. Lineage (NCBI taxonomy): Eukaryota > Metazoa > Chordata > Amphibia > Anura > Pipidae > Xenopus > Xenopus petersii. Next base: position 91,374,218 of record CM076677.1, read on the forward strand.
TAACAGGAGGGTGTGTGTGTTTGTGTAGTGCTCCATTTCTCCTCCGTTGTTGTGTTTTTGCTGTCTGGTTCCTTCCTCTTTTATCCTATTCTTTCGGGAATGATTTTTCTTGCTTTGTCTTCTTGCAATGTTATTTTTGTGCGTGTGTGAGTCTCATAGTGTTTGGCTGTGCAAATTCTTTTTTTTTTTTTTTTAAATACTGATGAAAACTCCATTCAAAAAAGGCTCAGACAGAGGCCCCTTTGTCCATTTGTCTTTTAAAGCTCCCCAGTGTACTAATTTGCTATTCACACGCCTCTATCTAAAGGTTGAACAGAAATTTCAATCTACTTCTTTTCAGCTGCAGGCAGCCCTACAATATCACAATATCCTAGTGTATTGTCCTCTTGTTAGAGAAGAAAATGGAGTTAAAAAAAACCTCTACAGATTCCCAGGTAGCCCTTGATAAATGATTTCAGTAAGGCATCAGTTAAATTAGGAGAAGGGAAAGAAAACCCCCATGACGCATGCCATGCGACTATAAACCATTGGCATTTGTTGTTTGTGAGTTTAGCGATAAGCTGAGTTCACGGTGTCTCTTCAATGAACTGCAGTGTCACGTGCACTCTGAAGAGAAACACAAGCTTCATAAGGTGAAGAGAGCAGTAGATTGGGCAAAGACTTTCCTTAGTTACAATTTTACTGTCAGTCTGTAAAAAATGTCATCTCAAGTCCCAACATAATAAACAATAAATGCGGCAGAGTTGCCACTTAGTGGTGGCACAAGGCATCTGCATACTAAATGAATGCTTAAAGGAGCCAGTTGATCATTGCTGACAAATCCACTGCTATCACGGCTTAATTAGCAATGCATTTTAAACACACCAACAAATCCACACTATAAAAACCTGGGAGCCACCAAAAATAGGTACAGTATAACCAACTCATGGATCTATGGGTGTTTTTGCTTCCATCATTCACTGAAGATTATTAGTTGTTCTAGTCCCTCAATAGTTGTTGACAGCCATAGGTTTTTAACTCCTGCTGTAGGGTTTGTTTAAGATTGCACTAAAATTGGTGTTTGTATAAGAATACAATTGTGATTGCATTTTATATGGTGTACACAAAAACCTGCTCAATTAAACATTCACCACCCAGATTTAATTGTGGTATTTTACAGTTCCTGCATAAAAAAGTCCATATATTGCAAAATGAAAGCCATCATCACATTAAAGCACTGATCCCAACCAGTGGCTCATGAGCAACATGTTGCTCACACTGTGCATTAAGCACATGCTTATTTAGGAATCCCTGGCAAGTTTTAGTTGCATAAAACCAGTTGTACTGCCAAACAAAGCCACCTGTAAACTGCCAGTCCATATAGAGGATAACAAATGGCCAATTATAGCTGTTATTTTGCACCACCTACAGTTGAACACATTAATTCAGAAAACTTCAATTTGGCTGAATGTTGATGAGCCTATGATTAAGTGTTTGGAACACGAAACGCGTCAGGCTGGTTGACACAATAAACTTTTTCACATTTGAACATCTGCCTGGTGCAAGTTTTTGCCCCTGAGTGCCTGCTCCAATTTGAGATTTTGAATGTTGATGAGCGACATATTTTTTCACCAATAAGTGGGCGTTTGTTTTGGATGCAGGATGCTGCCACTTTGCAGAGTGATTAGACTAGATCTGAAAACTGGGCAGCAAACTAGAAACTGAGGTTTAATGCAAGATTATGGACTTTGGCAGAAATAATATAAATGCAAGTTATACACTAAATGGCCGTGTGTTAGGAGTAATTGAGAAGTATCTAGGGGTTTTTGTAGAAAACAAGTTGTCTAATTCAAGGCATTTATCATTCTGTTGCTACTAAAACAAATAAGGTACTGTTTTGCATAAAAAAGGGCATTAACTCAAGGGATGAAAACAAAATTTTGCTCCCTGGCCTCATCGGAGTATGCAGTTTTTGACTCCAGACCTTAAGAAGAATATAAATGAACTGGAGAGAGTGAAGAGACGTGCAACTAAACTGGTTAAGGGGATAGAAGATTGTCAAGGTTAGGGTTATTTTCTCTGAAGAAAAGATGCTTCTAGACCGCTAACAGGAGATCTATTTTTCCATAAAATGGATCATCAGACCAGAGGCCACCCTTTTAGACTAGAGGAAAAGAACTTTTATTTGCAGCAACTTCACAGTGAGGACAGTGAGGTTGTGGAATGCACTGCCGGGTGATGTTGTGATGGCTGATTCTGTTAATTCCTTTAAGAGTGGCTTGGATGATTTCTTAGACAAGCATAATATCGAAGGCTATATTGACACAAAAATCTACAATTAATATAGATATTGGTATATATAGTTTCAGTGGGTCTGTGTAGGGATGTGCTCTGGATTTAATTTCGAGCGGTTTTCAACCCACCTTAACTATGTAACTTTGTAACTACCGTATATACTCGTGTATAAGCCGACCCGTGTATAAGCCGAGGTACCTAATTTACCTAAGAAAACTGGAAAAATGTATTGACTCGTGTATAAGCCTAGGGGCCCCATGTCAGATTTCAAAATGTGAATGTGACCCAGCCGCAACAATTGGGGGACACTGGGCAGGTACCTGTTACTGTCTGTGACTGACTGTGCCGCCCAGATTTCATGTTTGCTTCCCTCTGCCACTTCCCCCCCCATCTGTCGCTCTCCCCACCCCGGCCCTCACGTCTGCTGCTCTTCCCTCTGTCCTTCCCTCTGCCACTTCCCCCCCCATCTGTCGCTCTCCCCACCCCGGCCCTCACGTCTGCTGCTCTTCCCTCTGTCCTTCCCTCTGTCCTTCCCTCTGTCCTTCCCTCTGTCCCAGTAAAACGTGACCCGGCAGCAGGACTGCCTGTGACTGTGAAAGCGAACGCCGGCAGGGAAGGACGCGCCGCCCGGAGCTCCTGGACCTGCTCCGGGCGGCAACACAGGCAGTCACAGGCAGTCCTGCTGGGGCCGCGGAAGGAGGTATGACCCGCGTATAAGCCGAGTTTGAGTTTTTCAGCACATTTTGGGTGCTGAAAAACTCGGCTTATACGCGAGTATATAACTCTTGGATGTTGCTCCCAATGTCTCAAAGCAGGTGCTTATTAATGCCTGGCTTGAAGGCAAATTTTGATTGCATAAACCAAAACCTGCAGAGTCCACATAGGCGCTACCAAATGATCAGCCACAACACTTATTTTGTACCACCTAGCCAGGAGCATATATTATACTTGTGTTGCTCTCCAAATCAACATGGTTTGCAGACCTCAGATTCCTGCATCTGAATGTTGCTCGCGGGTAAAAAACTTTGGGGACCCCCACGCTAAATAGAAGTAATACAGGAAAAACCTGTCTATTGAAAATAGTTGTGGATGTTTCCTATTGAAAAAGAATTAGAGATGTATATTTCTAAAGCTAATGTATAGCTTGAAGGCAAAGCATGTATGATGTTTATGACTGGGAAGAAATCTACCTAGGTATCTTGAGTTAAAGCAAATATCTGCTACTTTTAACACAAAAAGCAATTGGTTTTTAGAACTAATGTGCCTTTTGCAAAATGAAACTTCTCACCTGGTGGAATAAAGCACACTTGCAAAATTAGTGTTGCAAGCATTTTCTCACCTTTGTAGTGGCAACGTAAAATCTATTGAGCCCAATTCTGCAAATTATTATAACATCCTTATTCTCCAGGCCCCTTGAATATGCAATGCTTTGGGCAAGGGCAGTAGGATATTTTTAGACTTGACATTGCAGAGACAAGCAACAAAATGAAAGCAGAAAGAAAGATTTCATAATTCAGAGTGTGTAATTAAGTAGCAACAAATAGTGTTATATAGTCTTTAATAACTCTGCAAGCTAACCTAGAATGTATCTAGGGACCCGTGGACTCCAGGACTACATGTGGCACAAATTCCCTATCCATGTTGGATATAGCCACCAGTTTCTTAATCACATCTTCTCTATCCTTGTTTAGGTCTTTCTCCAGTGTATATGGTAATGCAAGTTGGCCCCTGAGGCTCCCATAGATCTCAGGCTCCGGGTGCAGTGGCAACATCTGTGTAACCTCCTGGTTTTGCCAATTATTTATTTCAAAATGTAATTAAAATCTTTCTATCCAATGCCTCCCTTTGCTGGTTTATCCCCCTAATAACAACATGTGTGTGGGTTTGACTAATATGCCACAACTTTTCTGCAATTCCTAAGGACCACACATATTGCATAAAAAACAAAGTTAAATCACATATACGTTTGCTGTGTTGGACTCTTTATATTGCTGTAATGATAATTTTTCTTGATTTCCAAATGAAAAACACAAAACATCCTGAAATGATTGTAGCATATTACACCATAACACTTCTGCTATGTATTGATTCCAAGCACCCACTACCCTTTTGCTAAATTTTCTTCTGTATCCTTTAATCTTCAAAGCTATTGTCTGTGTATTGATGCACAAAGGCCACCACATCTGTGCAAAGCATAACCATTACCTTGTAAAGCCTTTTCTGCTTGGATGTCTCTATTCTGATTTTTTTTTACTGCTCTCTTGAAAACAAATGGGAGAGACTCTTAATTAGCAGAGGAAATTGCAGCCAAATTGTGCTTTTCATGTAGTGCAAACACTAATATGAAGCTCCTAAAAGTCCTTGGATCTGACTTCAGTCATACCTTAATTCTAATTTCAAAAAGAGCCAACTATGGCAATTTAGAATAGAAGGTGGTAAAACCTTTTATCCAGAGGAAGGCGGTGGAGGACCTTATTCTGCACCTGGGTATCAGCAATTGCTTTCTGCATGGAATCGGTAGGCTCGCCCTCTTGCCCCTGTCCTTGCTGTTCCACTAACAATGGTTATCATAGGAAACCTAGAGACGAACATTATTAAAGTCAGTAGGAAGAATTCTGAGGAGAGTATCAGGTGTTTGGACTGCAAAACCACATTTTGTGTTTTTATAAGCTTAAATATAAGCAAGTGTTTCAATTCAACATGTCTGTATTTTTACTTTCAAACACAACTGAAATGAAAAGAAATGAAAAGCTGATTAAACAACATGACAACAGAGACAATGAGCTAAATGAATAAATAGCTTGTTTTGATTTGCCGTTACACTGAAATGTTAGTATGGTTCAATGAGGTTTCATCTGGCCACCAACCAGCTATTTTTAACCAGTGTCAGAATAAGGGATATCAGCTTGAGACACTGGCAGTGTTAGTTAAAGGACAGCTGTATGGCCCCAGGTTAGACATCTCTAATGCATATACTTTGTGTTTCATCAAAATTTTTAGCTCTGAAGCATCAGACCCCTTATAGTGCTGGGGTCCCAGGGAAAATAACTATATGTGGATAACTATAACTTCCCATGTGACCAGCTTTTAGGATATGTAGTTGACCAATCAGTTATCTAATATTGTATTAGTAAACACTATTAAATTTTTCAGCTCGGATTCATACTAGAGTTTGACTGGACAAATTGTTTGGCAGTGAGGCCTTCATATACACTGCTAACTGTATAGTTTGGTTATACATAAATGGAACATACTGGGCCATGGTAAGATTATATATTTGTGAAACATTGGGGGGCCTAATGAGGCCTAGATCCCAAAGGTAAAGCAACCCATACCGACCAAAAATGATGTTTGCTTTGAAACACATGACCAGTAAAAACACCTTCTGACTAGGGCTACCACTTTTTACAGGGGTGGGCCTGTGACGTAACAGGGGCAGACCAGTGATGTCACAGGCACAGGCCAGTGATGGAATGGGATGGGATGGGCGAGAGGGATTTCCTTATTTGTAAAACCAGTCTTTTCCAGGGCAGCCCTCCTGAAAAATGGTCTGTCTGGGTCAAAACCAGAGAGATGGCAACCCCACTGCTGGTTGATAGAGGTGACATGGCCTGTAAGAAACTACATACATAAAACCCTTTAGGGCATACTTACTAAGGTGTGAAACCAAGAGGAAGTAAGGGGGTGGTGGCTCTGTCCTGCAGAGAAAGGATAGGTGACCGGTTCTGTTTGTGCCCGGCGTGGAATCCTCAAAAGTGTATGTAACTTTTGAGAGAATAAAGCTGTGACCTAATTTCTTTGAACTTTACATGCTGAGTGTACTGGAAGTGGAATTAATACCATGTTAATCATTTCTGTGTATTTTACATGGGTAGGATAGAGTTGGGTGTGTGGAGACATATGTCAGTTTAGCATGTAGGGGGTGGAATTCAGAAGAAAAGTGGCCTATGTGCTACAGCAGGCTGTAAACCTTGAGATCTCCACAGTATAGGCTGGGGTTTATTCTGCTGTTGCTTTCTAAAAGCAGCTCCTCCTGTCTCTTCCTGTCTCCATCCGGATGAGATCAATTTCTATGATTCAGGTAAAGTGTGTATTGTTGAGGTTCTGGTTGGTCAAATGTGGGTTGGGTGCAGGTACAGCAAGTCAGGGCCATTACAACTCTATCCTGCTCTAGTATATAAAGTTAATCCTTACATGGCATTAGTACACAGTTTATATGTGTTTTGTGGGTCTAACATGAAGTTAAACCCTTGGATTACAAAAACACACTAGAAATAATTCAATTTCACATCTGTAATAATAGCTCTTTAATAAATACACAATTGATGATAATGCTTAGAAAAACTACTTCTTGTGGTTAACCCCATAATAGTACTCACCGCAGCAGTAAGACAAATAGGCAAAAAGAGGTCAAGACAGTATTTTAAAGGGAAAGAGAAGAAAAATAAACCATGTTTTCATTTTAATCTGGTGGTGTTTGTTGCAGTCAACAACAAATGTACTGATATATCCAGTACCCACTCTTCATCAATAAGGCTGCCTTGGCACTCAGAATTGCAGGCGACAGAAAAGAAAAGCTGAATAGCTCTCTCAGGAATGTTCTGTTCTGAAACCTTCAGGACCTTCAAGTTATTTAGCCGTTGCCAAGAATGTGTTTCGTATTTAGAGTTTCTGGAAATGTGACATAGTTGCACAAAAACATTCACCTGGAGTATGCAGTGCAGTTTTGGACTCCACTCCTTAAGAGGAATATAAATGAGCTGGAGAGAGTGCAGAGACGTGCAACTAAATTGGTTAGAGGGATGAATCACTTTAAATTATGAGGGTAGACTGTCAAGGTTGGGGTTGTTTTCTCTGGAAAAAAGGCGCTTGCGAGGGGACATGATTACACTTTACAAGTACATTAGAGGACATTATAGACAAATAGCAGGGGACCTTTTTACCCATAAAGTGGATCACCGTACCAGAGGCCACCCCTTCACACTAGAAGAAAAGAATTTTCATTTAAATAGGTGGTCCTTCCCAGTGAGGACAGTGAGGTTGTGATGGCTTATTCTGTTAATGCCTTTAAGAATGGCTTGGATGATTTCTTGTACAGACATAATATCAAAGGCTATTGTGATACTTAACTCTATAGTAAGTATATTTATGGGTATAAATAATTTATGTCAAAGTATGGAGGGGTGTGTGTATGGATGGATTTTCATTTCCAAGGTAAATTGCCTCAAAAGAGAAAACATTCACACTGAAAAAATTGAATAAGGAGTCTGTCACTTTATTTTAGTAGAACCTAATTTTCCTGTATATAGGATGCATGGGTTAGGATGGATGATTAGATTATTGCTTGTTGTTTCATATAAGTTAAATGAGATTCAGAAAAAGTTTTTTTAAAGTCCCTTAATCCTTTCATTTCAATTTTTTTAGGAATTAGGAGCATTAAGGTTATAAGCTTTCATAAGAAAAGCTCTCTAAACGCTATCATTATATGGTTATGGTGATACCAACTGAGCCCAGCAACCTATATGGCCAGGTTTCTTTACATAACTGTTGAGTTATTTTCTGTACTTGATAACACATGGCTGAGCTTAGCCTTCATAAATAAAAGGACTTGTATTTGAAAAAAAATATTAGTAATCACAGTGTAACATAAAGAAAACATTTTCAAGTGTGGCCACTTATAGTGTATATGAGTAGCCCTTCCCATATTAGTTAGGTTATGGTCTTGTTCTACAGGGATTCATTGCTTCTAATAAAATGATTATTTCCAGCAGAGCTAAGGATTGTTTATCCTGCTAATAAACTGTGCAGTCAACGTTCTCTTTATTGAAGAGTGAAACTAGAGTTCACTATCAGAGGGGGTTTTCTTTGCTCTGTATTGACTTGTATAATAACTTGAACGGCAGCCTTACATAGGTATGGAATCCCTTATGCCGCTCTTTATTAAACTCTTTAATTAACAATTTCTAGGAAATTGTATTGAAAGGGGAATATATACTCAGTTCTCTTCTGTGCATTTATCCTTAAAAAGGAAATTGGTCATTCTTTGAACATTTGGTTAAATAAAAAAATGTAGGGCTGCCATATAATTTACTCGGCACATTTTTTATGGACCTTAAAGGAACAGTAACACCAGAAAATGAAAGTGTTTTTAAGTAATGCAAATATAAGTTACTATTGCCCTGCACTGCTAAAACTGATGTGTTTGTTTCAGAAACTTTACTATAGCTTATATACACATGCTGCTTTGTAGCCATGGGGGCAGCCAGCCATTCAAGCACAGGATATACAGTATAGTAGATAACACATATGCTCTGAATACTACAGAGCTGATCTGTTATCTGCTGTGTGTCCTGTGCCCTTTCTCTTTTTCAGCTGTGAATGGTTGCCCCCATGGCTGCACAGCAGCTTGTTTATATAAACTATAGTAGAGTTTCTGAAGCAAACACCCCAGTTTTACCAGTGCAGGGCAACAGTACCGTATATTTCTACTGTTTTAAAACACTTTCATTTTATTCATTACTGTTCCTTTAACTAATGTTGCTACCACATACTAATGCCAATAGCGGGCATATCTGTAAACATGTTTTCAATTTCACAAAGTGCATCACAAAACCCACTGACACTAAAACTGAACAATATATACATGGAGTCCAAAAGATCCCCTGCAATGAAAGAGCACCCTAAAAAATGCAATGATTAACAGTTCTGTCTAAAATGCTGGCCCTTGCACTTTAACTAGGTGAAAATACGTAAATGTCATTTTAACCTAATAGATGAAAAGAGTATACATTTTCTTTAAGGCTACAAAAGCCCAAGTTTTAATGCGAATAAAAGATTTTTATTAGAGAAGAAATGAAGCAAACAGCAGCTACATATTTGTGATAATGTATTAGGCCTAGATTTTCAACCCCCTATAATTTTGCAGGATCTGAATGTGTACATTAAGCACTGACAGACTTTACAAGAATATGTCATCAGGCTGTCTCCCACTGAATAAAATGATAGAGCTTAATCCACATGGAGCCCACTCACCTTCTAACATTAAGGGCTTGCGGTGCTTTGTCAAACAGCAGAACCAAGTGAAAAATATAAATAAAATATATTTCTACTTAGCGTACTTCCATTCTGTGCTATTGCTGGCTTTAACCGATCAGGAGCAAGGGACTGCTATACAATTCACAGAACTCTAACAAAGATGGGCATTTCTGGAACTATTCATTTTAACACAGTGATAACGAAAATGCGGTGTTGTCTGAATTTCCCTGTTAGGAAGCTGATGCCTCTTTCAGAGGTGAAAACATTGCTCTGCTGATCAACATTTATGTTACAGTGTGGAAAATTATTGTCCAAATGTCATAAATTGCTTAATATTAAACCATCGGTAATGTTGCCGTACTATTGTTTCCACTTAAAATTTACAGACTGATAACATATCAATTACTGTATCATACTGAGTACAGTGGGATCGTTTTTGGAAAAGCGGGGTTTATGCTTTTGAGTCATGCTTTAAGATTCTGAACCATATTGTTTTAGGCAACAGGGTTTTGCTGTAGGTGTCCCTTTAATAACCCTAAAATGAGGAAGAGGAAAGTGTATTTTCCAATTCACTAGGTGGTAGTTTTTATTTACTAGTGGGCCCCAGCAAAGTTAATCTTCCCCACCCCACAGGGGGAAACATTATTAGTTTGCAAAGATTAAATGTATCTGTAACACTGTCAGATTCACTAAAAAAATACTGGATGCTATATCTATAGCTATAAAGGCTATACTTCATGCAAGGTGTGGAACACAGCCTCCCGTAGGCACAAGGTAGCAATGCCCATATACCACAAGGCAAGCAGTAAGTATTCCCCTGCCCACACCCGCCAGTGCTCCATAACCTATGGGTCTGCACAGGTAGCCAGGGGTGTTACTGCTAGTGCATAGAGAGCAATTGCAATCTCTGCACTAGAAGAGCCGAAAATTCTGATTTAAATATCGGAATTTCAGCTCTTTAAACTATCACGAAAATTAAAATTTAATATAAGGTCTTTAATACTGAAGATTAAGAAACTTTATAAATACAATCAATTAAAAATTCTGCATTGTTTCTGAAATAATCAAGTTTATATTCGCTATTCCTCTCTCAGCATCTGTTTCTCTTCATTCTGTCTTCATGCAGCAGTTGGGTGTCAGATGAATGATCCCATATATCTTATAGGGGGGGGGGCTGCCTTTCCTAGCAGATGTATTAGAGCTCACTCAAATAACTGATGCCAGTACAAACAAAATGTAACAAAATAACTGCCTTTTGTACAAATGCTACATGTAGAGAGACAGGATTTCTGGTGATTTTAATAGAGTGAGCTCCTGCAGGCAGCACTGTATTCATAAGGAATTAGTAGGGTAAGTTGAGGTTCCTGCCATTGGAACAGGGTACCATCGGGCTGGGTGCAAAGTGTTGATTGTATGGAAACTTGCACCTGTTTTTTACACCCTGCACCATGTCTCAATAATTGACTCCTTTTACAATGTCTTTTTTGTGACTTTATTTTTTTTTAATTATCTATGACTTATCTATTTTATCTGTTGCATCTGGATGCTAAGGCTTAATTATCAATTATGTGGAAATCAGAATGGAAGACAGACAAGAAAGAGCCTGAACAGATAGACAAGCAATACAAAAAGAAAAAAAATAATAAATATTAAGCATCACAGTCATTTGTTTTCTGGTAGTCAATGACCCCTTAAACCAGCATTTTTAGTTGCAAGCTAAAAGGAAGCCGAATAGGAAGGCTAGAAAAGAAAAAATCGAAATTAAAAAGGTCAGTTTAAAACATAGTGAAATTAATTTAAAAGTAAATTTCCCCTTTTACATGAAATAGGTAATTGATGAGAATTTCTGATGCAAGATTTTCCATCTGCAGATTAGTTAATCCACGTGTCTTACTGAATTCTATCTATTCTTTCCACTGCCCCCCCCCACCCCAGCTTCTTTGCCAGATAAATGTTGAATTAACCAGACATCTCAAGCCTTCCTTGGCCCCCATGCACTTATATGTTTTTCAGCTTGCCTGCCCTCATTTGCAATGCTTGAGTGGGGATTTCTCTATTTGATAGTAGAACAATACAGGTTCCTAGGGCAGACTGATGATGACATCACTGTTACTTGGGAGGAGAAGAAAAGGAAGGGGGCTGGTAGGTGATGTTGGGGGTATTGCATAATGTCCTGGTGATCGTGGGAAATTGGACGCAGCTGTTGGAAAAAAGTCTGTGCCAGCAGTTTACAAATTTAATGGGAGGACAGAGGGGACAGTGTGTTAATAAACAGGTTGGAGGCATGTGGCCTTCAATAAAACCAATAACCTTAATAAAAAAAAGGTTGTTGTTGTTGGTTGAATAGATATAAATTTGTGTTTCTACCCCCATTTCAGTCTTAAATTTAGTAGCATAATCCTTGTGGAAAGCATGAGGTTGACAGTTTGGCACATATGGCCATGAGGATGGAGGAACCAGACCTTCACATTGACACTTTAAGACTCATTTATGAAGGTATCATTTTAAATCTCTAATTGCCACCTGGTTCCCACAGTTCAGTTTTTTCACAGAATTCCAGTGTCACTGCAGTCGCGGACAGAACTGCATCCTCAAGCACGTACTGTTGTATTCATTTTGACAGTGGAGCATGTCATTAACGTGTAATCAGAAGTTGCTCTGGTGCACAATATACTGTATTTATATATATATATATAAACACACACATAGTTAAGGGTCTGTTATTCTCTCCAAATTATTGGATGGCCATTTACCATATAGTCAATTTTAAGCAAACAATAATATTTTAATAATAAAACTGTACCCTGTCCTTGGTGATAAACAAGCTAAAATAAATCCATTCTGGTGGCAAAAAAACTGCTCACTGCAAGGATCCTTGACACTGATGCTTTATCTGAAACCAGTGGGAAATGACACTGGTCCTGTTGCACAAAGCTGCTGCCCTAAGAGTGACCTATGGAATGATAATAAAGGTAAAGTCTATAGGGGATGAAAAGCTATATCATGTCAATCCAATTCTATACACCACATGCTACTATGAATCATGATGCATAAACTGTCTGACTGGGCAGGACTACACATAATATTATATCATTTATTTCAGAAAATGTATAAACTAAATGAACATTTATAAAAACGTCTTAAACCTTTTAAACTGATGGCACAAGTGTTGTAGCATGTGGCACTGCACTAATGTTCCAAAATGTAATTAGACTTAGACTAAAAAAATTGAAAAATTGCCCCTGAAAAGCACCATTCAATTAAATGGGATGCTACAGTGGTAGTTTCCAGCACTTCTGTAGTTTCTGCCAGCAGTAATTTGACATGTGTCCTAATCCTAAACATTATTAATTATAATTATCAGGAATAAAACAAGCTCCTCCTGCCTTACAAATATTGCACCACTTCTATGGGGCAGATTCACTTAGGGTCGAATTTCGAAGTTAAAAATACTTCGAAATTCGACCCTCGAATTGAAATCCTTCGACTTCGATATTCGAAGTCGAAGGATTTAGCGCTAATCCTGCGATCGAACGATCGAAGGATTTTTCGTTCGATCGAACGATTAAATCCTTCGAATCGAACGATTCGAAGGATTTTAATCAAACGATCGAAGGAAAATCCTTCGATCAAAAAAAGGTTAGCAAGCCTATGGGGACCTTCCCCATAGGCTAACATTGACTTCGGTAGGTTTTATCTGCCGAAGTAGGGGGTCGAAGTTTTTTTTAAAGGGCAAGTACTTCGACTATCGAATGGTCGAATAGTCGAACGATTTTTACTTCGAATCGTTCGATTTCGTTCGACTTCGATCGAATTCGAACGAATTTAACCAATTCGATGGTCGAAGTACCCAAAAAATACTTCGAAATTCGAAGTATTTTTCATTCGAACCCTTCACTCGAGCTGAGTGAATCGGCCCCTAAGTGTAATTATGTACAAATATAGGATTTGTATACACAGCACGTTTTTTTTCAGTCCTATTTGAAAAAAAAAGGCCTTAGCCTTAAAGGGTTAGTTCACAATTTGCAATTGGTCTTCATTTTGTAGGGGTTTTCAGTTATTTAGCTTTTTGTTCAGCAGCTCTGCATTTGGTATTTCAGCAACTGGGTCTTATTTACAGGAGAATATGAATAGTAGGGAACCCGCATAGGAATAAGTAATAAAAAGTAACAATAACAATAAAATTGTACCCTCACATAGAATTCGTTTTTTGCTGGAGGGGTCAGTGACCCCAATTTGAAAGCTGGAAAGAAACAGAAGAAACAGGCGAATAATTCAAAAACGATGAAAAAATAAACAATGAAAACCAATTGCAAAGTAACTATTTATAGATTTAAACATTTTATACAATACTAAATCTTAAAGGTGAACCACTTAATATGACCTCTTTATTACAGAAACACCCCTTTCTGGAAAACCTCAACACCCAAAATCCCTGAACAACAGATCCAATACCTGTATTTCTTTTGTACAATCAAATACATTTTTGTTCAGTATTAAAGTGTTTTGGGGCACTGCATTTCTTTGTTAACTTCTTGCATTGAAACCCATTTGCATTGGAGTGACTGACTCAATATAATTACTAGGCAATTATTTTAAAAACGTCTTTTTTAATCCAAGTAGGTTTTCCGTATTTCTTTCGTTTTCTTCACGGTTTGTTCTCTTGAGCAAACGACTCATTGCATTTCCATAGTAACATATGCATTAAATAGGAGATGCAAATAATGCTGTGCTTCTTTTGCCAGCAGCATGTATATATTACAGTCATAAAAGTCACACATTTGTAAGCGTGTGAATTATATGCTATTAGTTCTTGCCAGACAACGTTTCATCAAGGAAGCATTTTTCCGGTGGAAACCTTGAATTCAAAATGTTTAAAAGGATTTTGGTGGTCATGTTATTTCCTTAGTAGCAAATTATTCCATGCTGTTTTACCTTTTATGTGTCTTCAATTAAACAACTGCAAGACCATAGTGGACTGCCTATTTCTCTGCTCTGAGCATCAAGGGGCAGAAGTTTTGGTGAATTAAATTCTCCATATTTATAATTGTATCGTCGCAGGGAATCATCCAGCAGGGTTAGGTATTTAGCAGACAAAAACAGTAGCCCCATGGCAACTGCAAGTGGAGTCTTTTCTGTCCTCTTACCTACCTAGCAAAAAAAGGTGCCATCAGAAAGATAAAAAGACCAAAAGAATTTGGGGAAAGAATTTGATTTCTGATAAATGTGACAATTTTTCTAAAGTATGGATTTGCCACCCTCAGCAATATCCCAGCATAACATCTTTTTGCCATTGATATAAACATCACTAGAGCTAAATACTTTTCAAATACTCTTGCTGTTTTCAAATTCTGCAGATGTAGAGTGGTTTTGGGGAAGATTAGGAAACCCATCTCTCATGACGGTTTATATTTTTATACTATAAAAACATTCTTTATACTACACTACTATAAATGATATTGCAGTTTCATGCCTTGTTCCTAAACCTGCATTTTATTTAAAAAATATAATGTAATTAACCAATATCTCCATAACCACCCTTCCAAATACAGTATATGCCCCCTTTATAGTTATAGTTGTTTTTGACAAATATGGTACTAAATGCAGCAGATTACAAGCAATGTCCGTGTGCCATGTAAGGAAATAAGTATTCAGTTTATGGATAGAGTCCAAATGATCTGACCTGAACAGTCCTTAAAGGATTTATCCTTTTTCTTTCCAAGCTTAGACCAACATCTAGCTCCTGGATCCTCTCACTTCTGTTGTCTGTAGATAACAGGATTTTGTTTGCCTTTTGTCATTTAGACTTTGATTCTGTGAACTATTTCTCTGCATTTATGGGTCTTTCGTGTGAGTCTGCAGGTCTTCCACAAGTCCTTTGTAAATATATGTTCTATAAAGGGCTATGGTCTATTTTGGTTCAAATAAACCCTAAAGCATACCCAACTGCATTCAAAGAGAAATCTGATTACCACCTGAATGATGAGTGACCCTAGATGTATTTGTACTTGTTACCACTTACCAGTAAACTATTCTCTCTTAATAAACCATGGGTATTGATTTTCTCTCCTCTATAGTGCCCTATATCTGCAATATCCTAAGATGAGAAATTGGAATTCTTACTTAGCAAAGGGGTAATAGGGCAAAGTCTTGTTCTACTGGATACATTACCCAAAAGTTATTTCCAGTGACTCTGATTATTGTGCTATCCATCAAAGCTTTCCTGTTTAATTATATATACAGTACATTATAGCAGCATTTTTTCCACGGATTCACCCTTTCATACTCAATAAGAAAAAAAATAGAGAAACCATCCTAAAGAGAGAGAAAGAGGGAGAGGTTGTGCCCATTACAGTAACACCCAAATCCACTGTTAGCAAGTAAAGTGGTGAAGCAGACAGGCATGTTAAATTAATCCCTAAACGTCAACATTTCTTTAATTTTTAAGGCTAATGTTATTAAATAAGAGAATTGGAAATGTAATCACTAAACTAACAAAGATTGAAAATTGCACAACACATTTTTACCTTTTTGCTCAACAAATGAAAAAAACATTTGATTGGCTACTTTGGATAAGCAGATTGGAGCAAACTTTGCACCTTTTATTACATCACCCCCCTCAGTGCTGGTCAACCACATATTTATAGGTATTCAAAAAGAGCTCATGCTAATAGGATGGTAAAATAAAATTTGGAAGGGCTTTAAATATTGTATACAGCAAAAATGTTGCAACCAATTTACAACAATATTATCAAATTGATTGATTAAGGGAATGGAACCTTTTCGCTTTGAGGAAAGGCTGTTAAAATGATGGTTGTTCTCTTTGGAGGTAAGGCACATGCAAGTTGTCATAGTAATGTTTTACAAATGTGTTTCAGGTCAACAGAAACAAATCTCTGTGGATCTTGTTACTCACAGGACGATGCAAAGATCAAGACACAAGAGGCAATCCCTTTAGAATAGAATAAAGGCATTATTCATCTTCAGTCAAATAAAGCATTCTTCCAAGTAAGAGCTGTAAAATGGTAAGTGCTGGTGGAGGCTGTGATGGCTGATTTTAGTAAATAAATGTTTTTCTCTACGCATTCCGCATTAGCCTCTTACTGAACAACTAATATTACTGCTAGAAACTGAAATCAATGGTGCAGAAGAGGAATATGTTGCCATGCTCTTCATATACTGTATCTTATATCCTCTGAATGATTTTTAAAATGTACTTTTCCTATATGAGAGTTAATGCTCATACTATAAATAAGTTGTATTTTTGATGCACACTTAGGGGCCGATTCACCAAGGGTCGAATATCGACTGGGAATTAAAATCCTTCGACATCGAAGTCGAAGGATTTAGCGCAGATAGTACGATCGAACGATCGAAGGATTATTCCATCGATCGAACGATTAAATCCTTCGAATCGTTCGATTCGAAGGATTTTAATCCAACGATCGAAGGAATATCCTTCGATCAATCCCCATAGGCTAACATTGAGTTCGGTAGGTTTTAGATGTTTTTTTAAAGAGACAGTACTTCGATTATCGAATGGTCTAATATTCGAACGATTTGTAGTTCGAATCCTTCGATCCAAAGTCGTAGTCGAAGGTCGAAGTAGCCCATTCAATGGTCGAAGTAGCCCAAAAAACACTTCGAAATTCGAAGTTTTTTTACTTCGAATCCTTCACTCAAAGTTAGTGAATCGGCCCCTTATACTATAATACAGTATGCTACATCAGACAGTTTGAATTTAATAGCAGAGTCATAAACTCTGAGGGGCAGATGTATCAAGGGTCGAATATCGAGGGTTAATTAACCCTCGATATTCAACTGCCGAATTAAAATCCTTTGACTTCGAATATCGAAGTCGAAGGATTTTGCGCAATTCCTTCGATCGAACGATCAAAGGAATAATCGTTTGATCGAACGATTAAATCCTTTGAATCTAATGATTCAAAGGATTTTAATCCATCGATCGAAGGATTATCCTTCGATCACAAAAACCTTGGAAAAAACATTGGCCTCGGTAGGTTTTAGCTGGCGAACTAGGGGGTTGAAGAAATTTCTAAAGAGACAGTACTTCGATTATTGAATGGTCGAATATTGAAACGATTTTTAGTCGAATCGTTCGATTCGAAGTCGAAGGTCGTAGTCGAAGGTCGATGGTCGAAGCCAAAAAAAACATTAAAAAATCTAATTTTTTTTCCTCTACTTCATCTATTCCTTCACTCAAGCTTAGTGAATGGGCCCCTGACTCTACTGGGAATGCCTGCAAAAAAATAAATATTGTGTTGCCCTCTGCTTTGTTTTACCAAAGCACCCTGCATCTGTAAACACATGGATCAGACAGGCAGGGGGGAGGGTGCCAGAGGGGTGTAGGTTCTTAATACCAACCAGTCCCCTAAAACCCCTTGCAGGGTATGTTGATAAGTAGTTACACCACTGAATATAAGTACGTGATCCTTCTTTTTTTAGTGATAAAGAGAATCTCATGGACTGCCAGACTGTAAGTTAAGTATTATCTAAATTAAAAACAGCCATTGTTAAAAATGTTGTAGATATATATTTTTTTATTTATGTATGTAAATATTCATTGCAACCAGCCAAAATAAATTAAGTACCCCATTGTCCAATGACTTTTAGCACTCCAGGATATAATTGAATTATTTGCTATTATAGATGTATACATTTAAGGGGTGCAATATGCCTAGGACATGACCTTTATTCATTTAAAAGAAACTTAAAGATAGTCAAATGCTATTCTAGCTTTAAAATCAATTATCAAGAAAGCTCTGATATACATCATTACAATTTCCAATAATAAGCTATCACCGGTCAAGCATTTCTGCCATGAAGTTGTTTCTAGGCATCTATCACTAGACAAGTCATAAGCACTTGACAGGCAGGTTCAATGTTAGTTTCTGTGGTAGTGTTTCAGTTGCACTCAAAGCAACCCCATATGCCCTTACTCTAAGGCACGTTGTTCCACATTATTTAAAGAATCTTTATCTAGTAGAGTAACAATGTGGGGGGGGGCGACATGCCCTACTACTCTGGGGGGGGGCCCAGTAAGTACATGCATCTTGTGCACTTGATGGGGTACCAGGAAGATAACATTATGCCTCTGTCCTTATGCAGAAAACTTGGCGTTGGCTTAACATAGTTTGCTACTTTTTGTCCTGAACAACACTGTTTGCTAATTAATATCCTTTTACAGAATATTAACTGTAGCTGCGTTATATTGTTGCACCTTACCCAACAAACTTTTTCAATATGATTTTGAACTTTCTATTTTTAGATTTCACATGTTTTTTAGCCCGAATGGATTTGGGTTAGCACAATAACTTTTTTATGGACTATTTTTTATGGATAATTGATTTAATGGACACTAATCTTACACAATGATGTTGCACAATAGAGGGGATTTGTGGACTGCTATATTTTTCATCTTTATATGCTTGTATTGGTTTACACTTGCTAAGATGAAAAAACACTTCTGTTAATAATTTATGCAAATTGATTAATTGTTTCACCTATATATATCTTGTTCACTAATGATTCCGTATGCTGGAGAAAGGGGCGTGGCCCCGAAACGTTGCACATTCCACACTTTTTGAATTAAAGCAATTATTACCTGCTGCAAACGCTTTGTGTGCCAGTATTTTCTTTTCCTGATATACTTGGGAGGCTGCCGTGTTCTCTCATACTGAGCACCAAGCTATAATCGCTAAGGACTGCTGTGGGTGTGCAATTGCTCTATCTTGTTTCAGTACTACCTATGCAGAAAACACCAGATCAAAATAATTTTGTATTATAAATCTCATACGTTTACTGTATATGTTAGGGGTTCCCCCACCCAAAAATGTTTTTCAGTTACTCATGCCTCTGAATAATTTGAACAGCACTACAAGTGGGCTTTCAAACACAAAACACAGAAAATACAGAAAAACCAAGTCTTATATGATCAAACATTGTCAAAGAATTCATAGAATAAAGATATTCTCCTTCAACTTTGTAAACTACTTAACCCCATCTGATAAAAACGAAGCCACCATCTCTTCTGCTGCCCACCTAGATCCATCTCGCACGTCCCAAAAACTCTTAGGAGTGAAGTAAGCCATTTAGATTATTAGGAGCCTTTAGCAAGACAAATACAAAGAGCTATCCTTGAGCTCTGATTTCTTTGTACAGAGCTGTACAACTACATTATTATTTACAAGTCCGCTTCTGGGCATTTTCTTGATTTTTGACTGTGGTGAAGATTTTCTTTAAAGGAACAGTAACACCAAAAACTGAAAGTGTTTTAAAGTAATGAAAATATCATGTACTGTTGCCCTGCACTAGTAAAATGGATGTGTTTGCTTCAGAAACACTACTATAGTTCATATAAACAAGCTGCTGTGTAGCAATGGCGGATATTGAAAAACGGCTAAATGGCACAGGATAGATAATGGATAACAGATAACACCATTAGACAGACAAAGCTTATCTGCTGTCTGCTGTGTAACTTGAGCCTTTTCTCCTTTGAATGGCTGCCCCCATGGCTACACAACAGCTTATTTATACAATAGTAGTGTTTCTGAAGCAAACACAGCAGTTTTACTAGTGCAGGGCAACACTGCATTATATTTTTATTACTTTAAAACAATTTAATTTTTTGATGTTACTGGTCCTTTAATAGAAAAGTGCTGACAGTAACATTAGACCTTTGCATCAGTTGGCCCACTATTTTTCTTTTTCCCAAGTTAGTGGAAAAATTAACTGGCTTTATATATAAGAATAAACAAAACATCTTCATGAAAGTCCCCAGTAACTCAGAATGGGCCATTAAGAAAGGTGAGAGAAAGCTCAATACAATTCCTTTAGATATTGTCATTATGCACATAGTTCACTAGGTACAATGCTGTACCAGTACTGAGGATTTTTCCTAGTATGTCACACCTTAGGCATGACATAACTTTAGAATTATTTCTGGAGAACTTAAAGGAAACCCTAGCAAGCATAGGGAGCAAATATGTCCAAATGTGTATAATTTTGGCTCTACTGATCCCTACCTAGTGCCATATATATAATTGCACACAACCTATTCAATGCCCCTTTGTTTAGATGTACTCAACAGGGTAAACATTAAGGGGGTTATTTATCAAAGTGTGATTTTATCTCAACATTTTCTGCTACAAACTCCGAACAAAAAAAAAAAATCAGATTGTCATGATTTTTTGGATTTTTCACCCGAAAATTCAGAATTCTTATGCTTTTTTTGCCCAAAAACTACAGCACGAAACCCAGCGCACATCAAAAAATCATTGGGACTTCACCCATTGACTTATATGCAACCTCGACAGGTCTGAGATGCCGGATTTTCTGATTCAGCCTTTTCCATCCTCGGGGGTTTAATAAATTCTGGAAAATTCGTCATTTTTTAAAAATCTGATTTTATAAAAAAATCACAAATTTTTCGGGATTTATGCATTTGGAGTTTAGTAAATAACTCCCTAAATATGCTTAAATATCACCTTGGTGAGTAGATTGTTGACCATAGAACTTACACAAGTTATTTAAAGAAACTAAATTTTCTACAGGCACCATTATAAACAACATCATCTGGGTATTTGTATCAAATACCTCCTTATGTTGCATGCTGATAATTGCGTCTGCATGAGGTTATTGTCTATGCAACATAAAATAAATTTGTGCTATGGCACAATTCCATCCACAAGGTTTGCCCTGCATGTTCTGCATCTGCCAGATATATGAATTGCAGTAGATATTAATTCTCTTTAATATGCCCTGCTACTTTTTGCCTCTGGATTCAGTTGTTAAAAAATGATACCTAAGTGTATAAACTGCAGCCTTTGAAGACCCTTTTATTCTAAGACCTCTAAACACATGGTTCCTCTCGATTTCCACTACACTTTCTCAGCTTATGCGAGCGAGGGTTCTTTGACAAATTTAGGTGTTCTAGTAAAATCCTTTCATGTGGCAGTAATTATACTGCAGAATAAGCATAGTATTTTATACAACATATTCCTATGCACTGAAAAATAATAATAAAAAAAAAAAATCCTTGCCATCTATACTCAGTGGTAAAGACCACCTTGTGCAGCCCTTCATTGTCAGACAGCAGAGGTTGCATTCAGCAGCTGGCAGGCGTCATCCCTTTGGTCAAAGCTCCACTCACATGTAGGGGTGGGTCAAAGCATCAGTCACTTTTTTGGTGGTGGTAAAGCTTTCACAGCAGGGACCTATTTATAATGAACACAATAGAGATGATAAAACCCTCCCCTCCAATTTTCAGAGCCATTGACAAAGTAGGTCTCACAGCACGTTCTAAGCAGAATATCAAACACTATAAAAGAGGTATGTGACTACAGCGATGCTACAGCATAAATACTCAACTAGTTGTTGAACTACAAGGACCAGCATTCCAAGTACGCCAAAAGGCATTTTAGAAAATTGCAACTGAAGGCCTGTCTGCTCTTTTCAGTAATATTACTTTCTATTGTTAAATAAATGTTTTATGTTTCGTATATTAAACATAATAAAACATTTCATAATCAAACACTAAAGAATAATAAATATTGGGGAAAAAAGCAATAAAAAGAATAAATATAAATTGCTGCTTGCAGCATTTAGTGAAAAGGGAAATGCACCCAAAACACCAATGTATTTCGCAGAATGAATATATGGTTGCAGTAGTTTGATTTTAGAATATTTCAAATAAACATTCAATTCAATTATTATAGGGCTCAATTACATTCACTGCATATATCAGAATAATTA
Organism: Xenopus petersii; assembly: GCA_038501925.1. Classification (NCBI taxonomy): domain Eukaryota; kingdom Metazoa; phylum Chordata; class Amphibia; order Anura; family Pipidae; genus Xenopus; species Xenopus petersii. Next base: position 91,396,301 of record CM076677.1, read on the forward strand.
GCCTTATTTACTAAATTATACAAGTGCAGTATACTACAGCATACAGCTAATTGCTTATTGGTTACTGCAAATATAGGGGACCAATCACTACTCCCATTTTCTTAAATACCTTTGTTCTTCCATCCCAATTGTAAATCATGAATTTTGCAAGTGCATGTTTTCAGGCTTGTTCGACACATTGCTTAGTAAATATTATTGGCTTGAAATACACCCTCCTTGATTAGGCAGTAGTACAGGCATGGGACCTGTTACCATAATGCTCAGGACCTGGGGTTTTCAGGGTAAGGGATATTTCCATAATTTGGAACTTCATACTTTAGGTCTACTAGAAATAATCCCAATAGGCTGGTTCTGCTTCCATTACAAATTAACTTTATCTTAGTTTAGAGGTACTGTTTTATTATTACAGTGAAAAAAGTAACCATTTTAAAAATATGGATTATTTGATTATAACAAAGTCTTTTGGGAGACAGCCTTTCTATAATATTGGGTTTCTGGATAAACAAATGGACGCCTTTCTTTCTCTTGATGATTTACCCTGATACATGAATTTACATACCTGTAATACAAGTTCATGGCACACTGGTTAAACAAAACAAAAGTTAAAAGAAATTACAGCTGTACATCCAATGTTCTCTCCAATGATTGTGTGGGCAAAAACCATGAATTGTGAAGATCGCAGAATTTTTTTAAGTAACACACATAATTCATCACTTGCTCTGATCCTTCCTCTGCTCTAATCACTCAGCACAGAAAACAGAATTTTTACAATATCCTCTTGCCCTTAAGTTTGGACTAAGCAAGATGGGATGGGAGAGATGAGTAAAATGATTGTCTCTGGGGCCCCTGGTTGAATTCTGTAGGTTGGATACACATGAGGAATTTAAACAGGGGTCCCAGAGACAATGATGTCTAACCTCCCCTCCCACATATTGTCTCATCTTTTTCTCTTTTTATTGTTCTCTTTCTATTCACCTTCTGCCATATCTTCCTTCCGGCCAGTGTATTACATTTTAGCAAAGGGTCTTGCACCTATGGGAACAATTCACATATGCTATAGATAAAAAAATAAAAATGGGTCCCTCCAGATAAAGGATTCTTCCATAATTTGGATCTTCATGCAGTGTCACTAAAAAAATTATTTAAACAATAATTAAACCCAATAGGATGGTTTTGCCTCCAATAAGGATTAATTATATTTTAGTGACAGTCACAAACAGTATTATAAGTCAAATTTGTGAGCCAGCCAATTGAGAACATATTAATTGTGCTCCTGTGAGTCAGATTGTCAGGAGACTGGAACATCTTTAGGGGTACATTAAAAAAAGGATGAGGGTAGGTTATGGATGTTTTTAATTAAATATCCAAATGTATTTGTATAAGTCTCACTCAAGGTTTAATGTGCAGAGAGGCAAAAACGACAATGTGATATTTGCATGTAAAATATACAATGACAATTGTCTTTATTTGGAGATCGAAGTATTATATAATAAAATTGTAGGTTGCAACTTGCTCTGGCATATGTAGCCCTACTACGGCATTAGTGAGCTCCAGAGAGTTTATAGGCACCAGTGTTCCGCATGAATGTTATTCCTTCTCTTTTCTTGGTTGATGTCCCATTCTGAGTGTTAATTTTCTTTCACAATGATCGCATTGTAGAACATGAAATTATATACAATTTAGCACCTGGCCTCTTCAATCTTGTATAAAAAATAAAATGAAGATGAAAGTTGTGATATTCAAGGGAAGCCCATAATCACAATTCACATTGCTCCAGATCTCCTAAAGACAGTCGATGAGCTCACTGCCAGAAAGGGCTAATTTATGTTAAGTGTGTATTCTGTGCTATCCGCTGTTCCCATCCCTAAATCTCCTTGTTATAGATTAACGCACATGTGAACTTCAGAATGCTTCAATTACTCTGGGACTGAAGTCTTGGAAAATGTGTTTATGAGTGATTGCTTTGTTCATTAGCTGCTTCCTTGCAGCTGCCTAATTATGCCCACCATTTGGCACCTCACCACGAATACCTCCAAACAATTAGGTCCTTCACTGCCCCTTGTTAAACCTTGTATATTACATCTTGCACCCTTACCTGAGTTGGAAATAAGCAACTGTGGTTAAATGAAGGAATACTCACTGTTTCATAAAACCCCTGTGTTTTTCCGAGTCACCAAACTTCTAGTTCCTGAAGCAGGCGCCTTCAGTTGACAATAGAGCTGGACGGAAGACCAGATGTTTGTTGCTCAAAGACTGAATGAGCCCTATCATTGAGCTAAGCGCTGGCTATTAGATCATTGGAATAACACTGAAGAAGGCAGTTAAATGATTTCCTACCTGAACTAATGATGTTGTTTCTAGCATAAATGCAGAAAAATATGACTGCCCATATCTTTTCCATGCTACAACCATGAAACATCCTTTTACCAAACATACATTTCCAACTTTATAACGTTGTGGCAAAATAATGCATTTCATGGGGGAGACCATAAAGAAAACATACAGATCTTGCATAAATAGTCTTAACAGTGAATTTGGGGAATGGTCTGTTTCCTAGCAACTGACAGTAATGCTAATTGTCACAGGCTGTTTACATTAAGCGGGACAGAAACAATTTCACTCCTTGCTGAAAGAGGTAGGAAACAAGGGATCACATTATGCTGGTCGTTGAAAAGGCCACTATTTTCAAATTGCCATTTCAAGTGTGGGCATTGTTATATCAGTGTTTTTTTTTCCTCTGCTTATTCTAGTGAAATAACGACTGCTCCAAAGTATATTTATCAGGTCGGAGACAATATTTTTTGCTTTGTGAGCTAGGAGTAATCCTATCTGATTAGTGGCTTAAAATAATAAAAAAAAATGCATCTGCAAATCAGTAGCAAAGGCAGTTGCTTATATCAATTGTATTGAAAGCTGTTATGGAATATACAGCTTTGAATGCTTATGCTTGAGGTTATGAGTCAACACAATCTCACTAATAGACCATTATGTAGAAGGCACTAGGGTTTCAAGGGCCACATTATAGTACACCTTCAATTTTACATTTCAGGGCTTTACATACCCCCAATGCCCACCTTCATGTTATACAACTATTTCATAATTTAAACGTCTACAAAATTTAGAAAGATTAGGCACAAAATATTGTTAGACACTTATGCAGCAGTAAAAAGGACTTGAGGGTTACATTTTTGGTTTTGATTAAAAAAAATATTCTTTATTACACACACTGCTTACTAATATTTAGCTTTTTTACTTCTCATTTTGAAAATTGTGTATTTAAGAGGGTAATATGATCATTGTGCGAATTATGAGTATTTATCGTGCTAATCATGCAGGTTACATCAATGTAACAAATATAATCCACAAAATCGGAACAGTATCAATAGGACTGGTTCTAGGGTAGACTTTAGAAGCACCAAGCAACAGGCAGGGCTATTGTTTTCCACTTTCAATAACATGGAACATGTCCATGCTGAAGCCGTGCAGCTGCTTTTGATCTGCAACTCCAACCATGGCTCAAAAAGTCAAAGAAGTAAATGCAATTTGTAGTACAACGAGAACTACAGGGTCGTAGAATATTTTTGTTTTCCTTCCCCCCTAAGTGCAATTCTTTTCTAGATCCAGCTTTGGTTTTCATTATATAACAAAGAATATTTTTATATTCTGAATAAAAATTTTATTGTTTATAGTGTCTGAAATTAAAATTTCCTTCTTCTCAAAGACAATATGATATGACAAGTCAAGTGATTTTTGCAAAATGTTGATTAAAGTGAATACAGGCTAAGGCAAGTTTCAGGGCAGATGCATATACATATATTTATATATACAGTTGGGGGGGCAGATTTATCAAGGGTCGAATTTCGAAGTGAAAAAAACTTCGAAATTCGACATTCAAAGGCGAAGGATTTTTAAGATCGTGCTATAGTACTTTACAAAAAAATCCTTAGACTTCTCAAAACTTAGACAAATACTGGCTATAGGTTCTAGGAGGTCCCCATAAGCTAACATAGCAATTCGGCAGGTTTAAGGTGGCAAAGTGTCGAAGTTTTTTAAAGAGACAGTACTTAGAATGGTCGAATATTCGAAGTATTTTCAATTCGAATCGAAGTCGAATTTGGCCTATTCAATGGGCGAAGTACCCAAAAATAACTTTTTGAGTTTTTAAGTTTTTTAATTCGATTTGATAAATCTGCCCCTAGATGTGTGTGTAGATATGTTTTTTTATTTGTATACAAAATTCATTTATTTATACATTCATGTACAAATGAATGTATTCATTAATATACATTACAATATATATGAATACATATATTGCAGAACTGGAAGGGGTTTCTTTATCTGATTTAAATATATATTTGTGTGTGATACTATATTATATATATTTTAAATTATAAATATTTAAATTTGTTAATATTTCCAAAAAAATAATTATTTTGAAACTACTTATTGTCATATTTTCTTTAGGGCACAGTGATTGGAAGTGAAATAAGCTTTTTATGCCCCCCAATCACAAGTGTAAAAGACTTACATTTAAAAGGCTGATGTAAAGATGATTCTGTAAAATCTGAAGGTTCCCCAGCCACCCCAGACCTTTAAATATACTGAATGTGTTACCCTTCCCATAGTGAATGGTGGTTTAAACCACTAATGTTCAAAATCCCCCCCCAGTACATGGTTTCTTTATGGGTTATTGTTGCTATAGGGTTTCCCAGAGAATGTGTTCTGTCTGTGTGACCCCTGGACAAAAATATTAAGATTAAGGGGGAACGCTCTGAAAAGCATTAATGGTAAAAATAGGGAAAATGAAGCCAAAGTTTTATTTTGTGCCTATTTTGTTTACCTTACATGGTCCATAATTTTTAAGCAGCAGAGACCTTTGATCCATTTCTCTTCTCATTTATCCAGTTTTTGTGATTCGTTACACTTTTCCCTAAGAGTCGTAATAATATTAAACATCTCGGCTGAAAAATATGGCATACATTTTAACAACATTGTTCACACATAAATGAAAGAACAAATACCAGTGCCAAGTAATGTCAGGGTAGGGTTAATATAAATGACTGCACACGATACAAGGTTTTCAAGTCATATACTTTAATATTATATATATAACCCTCCTCTATCAGGCTGTTCCTTATTGTACAGTCAATCCTCATCTCCCATACGGTATGTCACATCTTTTCTCACGAATGTCATTAAATCCCATAATAATTATCATCATTAAAGCACTGCTTTGTGTGACACTGAAGAAAGCTTAGTTCCTTACCCTACTGTTCTGATGATAACAAGGGTGTAGATACTATATAAAATTACTTTTTTTTTCTTCATTGAATTTTAATGACCACATGTGACACCTGTCCAGACCCGCGAGAGAGGATGACCCTTCTTATCTCAACCAGAAAATGCTCCGCATTTTGGTGTCGCTTCCCACGAACAAGACCTTGGAAACACCTGTTCTTGATTTTCTTAATGTATATTCATGAGCACAGTATGATATGTTGAATAGAAAACCTTGGGAACCCTTTCAAGCATCCATATGTATTCTGCAATTAGAAAAATGAATGGTTCGTTAAGAGCGTGTGAACCAGAGCTGAGACTAGAAAAGTGTGCATTCTGTATCTGTATGTATGGCATACACTCTATGCATTTGTTAGCCCAATATACATGATAGGCAATGCTAAATTACTAATGTTAGTGCCCTTCTAGTATCGGAACAAGGTTATTATCCCCAGAAGGGCACATTTTCCACATCATAATTATTTTAAAAAAATGTAGAAACCACACTTTGACCTTGAAGTTGGATTTAAGCAAATATCCTAATTATGCTTTTGATCTGCATACTATAATAAATCAAAAGGCACTTTAAAGACAAAGTGCAGTGTTTAAAATCTGTCTTAATCCACCATGATTTTTACGTACAGAAGATCACTTTAACCTAAAGTATATTAGCAATTTGCACCCACAGCTAGGTGCAAGCGCAATTAAATCACAGAATTTGCGCCCTGCTGTAAGCATGCACAATTTTTATGGGTGCATTTTGCTAATGGGAACTTGACTGTTATTGGGTGCAGATAAGCTGGTGTTAACTTCAAGGCTCCTTTTCAACTATAGCATTCCTTTTGTCAGCTTATTCATAATACAAGCTGCTATGACTTAATCATGCTGGGCACGACAATAATAACCACTAACAAGCATGGCACAAAGCCCCACATAGCTTTTTCATGGAGACAGTAGTATGTCTATTTCTCAGCATTGCATTGCAAGGCAGCTTGGTGAATAAGGCCTATAGGTTTTTTAACCTATAGATTGTAGATTTTGGCCTGAGGAGCAAAGAGATCCAAGTCCATACAGGCACCTGAAGACCTGTACCTAGGGCAGCAGGTTTAGGGGGTCAGTCCTTGGGTGCCTATATGTCAGTGCTCCCCAACTAGTGGCTCATGCACAACATTTTGCTCACTGACCCCTTGGATTTTGCTCCCACTGGCCTCAAAACAGGTGCCTATTTTTTAATTACTGGCTTGGAGGCAAGTTTTGGTTGCATGAAAAACAGGTTTATTGCAAAACAGAGTCTCCAGTAAGCTTCCAGTCCACATAGGGGCTGCCAAACACTGGCTCTTATCCTTTATTTGGCACCCTCAGGAACTTTTTCATGCTTGTGTTGCTCCCCAACATTGGAATGCAGCTCAACAGTAAAAAAGGTTGGAGAGCCCTGCTATATGTTAAATAAAAGATTTAGATGACGGGGGAACTTTCGAGATTGCCATCCAGATGATCCAAATGCCACTGCCAGCTAAATCTGCTGCCACTTGGATCCTCTGCGATTGGCACATGTGCACTACAGCAGTACTGTCTGTATACAATATAAGCCAATCACAGAACAAGGTCAGATGACTAGGGCAGCACTGGACCTAAATTGCTCAAAGTGGTTCTCATACACCAGTGCTTGTCTACATCCCACCAATTCAACAACATTTTTAAAAACGACAGTATAAAATTGGTTAATATCCATATGCATTATAAAGTCCTAACCTTGCTCCTGTATTAAACTATTACTGACTCATAATGGACTAACTGAAACTGGGCAAAGATGTCTATGAGGATGATTTTTATTCTATCCCTCCCGCCAAAAAATGTTTGTTATGTAGTTTATCATTAATGTTTAAAATACATTTAACCATAAGCACTTTGATTCGTTAACTTTAGCCACAAAAATGTGGGAAAAATTAGCTTAACTACAAAATGGAGGGTTAAAGAAATCTCTTATTTTAATAACTATTTGTTCATTTTGGAGACTTCATAATAGTGCTTTATTTGTTTGCTCCTGTTATTCTTTTCCCTGTTAAAAGAATGGAGAGAATGAAGGCTTAATCTGAGGATTGGGACAGAGAATAAATCAACTAGTTCTTTTTTTTACTGCTAAATAGGAAAGTCACTTGGGGGCTGGGCACATGCTCTGTAATGTAAATAAGGATATACCATGGACAAATGCATCATAGATGAAAGAAATTGTGGCCTGTGGAGAAAAGAGGGATTTTTTACATCATATATTCACTTTACAAATAACTTTAAATGCACCTGCATAAAGAAGGGATTGGGTCCCTACAGTATTAAACTCAAAGGGAAAGGGCAGACTACAGGATCCATGAGAACTGCTCAAGCTTTCATTATGTAACCTCATATGTGTAATAGAACATGTTCTGGCACTTTGAAGATGAAAAAATATCAAGACTGTATAATTACCTAAACACAGAACAAGATTAATCCCAGCATTTAAGGTTTATTTGGACATTCTCACTGGTAACCACCCTATCTGTAATTACTTTTATAAAATCTAATACCTGGGTAGTCAGTTCTGGACATTCTATAATACTTTTCCTTTTTACAGAAAAGGGAATAAGTACTTTTACTAAATTAATTATAAGAGCTCACACTCTAACAAGGTACTGGTGACATGAATTGGAGATTAATATGTACAGCAGGTCACAGCGACTATGTTTAAAGTAGAATGGGTGGTGAATAAGCTACAGAGTAACAATATACTTCATACTGAATGGACTGAACCTTAGAAGGATTTCAGTATTCACACAATTAACCTGATTAGTAAGGACGGTACAGACCTCACTGTAAAAGACTAAGGACGTTATTTATCAAAATCTGAATTTTTCTGATTATTAAAAGAAAAAAGTCTGACCAAACTAGAATCCACGATTTGACCTTATTTATTATTAAAAAAAAACTCGATTTAATCGGTTCTGGTAAAAACTCAATAAAATCGAGCGAAAACCCTAATAGTATGATTTTAGTAAGTTTTTTCCCAAATTGCTTGAATTTTTGGGATTTTTGCGGAAAAGGTCGGATTTTCAAGATAATTCCAGTGCAGACCACAGAAACTTCAAAGTAGAATAGGGACCTCTGCCATGTACTTATTTACAACCTCGTCAGGCAGGGTCAGACTGGGCCGGTGGGACACTGGGAAAAAACCCGGTGGCCTCCCAGGTCTTGTGGGCCCTTCCGGCCCAGATCCGCGCCCAGATCTGTGGTTGGAGGTTTCTTAAAGGAAAACTATATCCCCAAAACAAACACTTAAGCAACAATTAGTTTATATCATATTAAGTGGCATTTTAAAGAATCTTTCCAAACTGAAATATATATTTAAGTAAATATTGTCCTTTTACATCTCTTGCCTTGAACCACTATTTCATGATGGTCTGTGTGCTGCCTCAGAGAAGGTTTTAGCGCAATTCGCGGAACGATTAAATCCTTCGAATCGAACGATTCGAAGGATTTTAATCCATCGATCGAAGGATAATCCTTCGATCAGAAAAGTGTTAGCAAGCCTATGGGGACCTTCCCCATAGGCTAACATTGGCCTCGGTAGGTTTTAGGTGGCAAACTAGGGGGTCGAAGAAATTTTTAAAGAGACAGTACTTCGATTATCGAATGGTCGAATAGTCGAACGATTTTGAAAATCGAATTATTTTTCATCTATTTTCCTCTATTCCTTCACTCGAGCTAAGTGAATGGGCCCCTAACTGTAGCAGGAAGAAGTGTTGAAGCAAAAGACACAACTCTGTCTGTTAATTGGCTCATGTGACCTAACAAGTATAGTTTGTTGGTGCACAGTGAATACTACGATCCCAGGGGGTAGCCCTGTTTTTTTTTTAAAATGGCAATTTTCTATTTATGATTACCCAATGGTACATACTACTAAAAATTTATATTATTATGAAAATGGTTTAATTACATGAAGCAGGGTTTTACACATGAGCTGTTTTATGCAATATATTTTTATAGAGACCTACATTGTTTGGGGGGTATAGTTTTCCTTTAAATAGTTTTCCTTTAATGCTGTGACCTCCCTTTGTTGGGTGGTTGCAGCAAAAACATTGCGCTGGTGCACGTTTGTGTAGTCCCCCAGTCAGACCCTGTCGGCAGGTCAGACCTTTTGTTGCATCTAACTTAACTAAATCTGAAACATTTGAGTTTTTAAAAAAAATCTGAAAAATTCTAGTTTTCCACCAAAAAGCCTGACCAGAGTCTAGTAAATAACCCCGTAAATGTTGGATCCCAAAGGGGGACCTGTAGACAAAGGGTCTGAAAAATTACTGTTTTATGGTAGCATACTGTATAATTGACTTCTGTTAGGGCTGCTCCTGCCATGAGGCATAATGAGAACCTTGTTATCGGCAGCATTGTATGTTTAGCAGCATGTGGGCCCACTGACACTTGGGCCCATCAGGAGTTTTCCTGGTATCCCGGTGGGCCAGTCCGACACTGGCTATGCTCCTGAGCTATATTGTAACTCCCAACATCAGTCTTTGGAGTTGAAGTTCAAGTAAAAGTCAATAGAAGAGTGATAAATAAGATCAGTATACATAACTGCACCTGTCATGCATAAAAGCACACACGCTATAGCAAGCCAGGCTCTTATACACTGATGTGCATTTCATCTTTTTATGTGTGCCAGTCTCTTATTTCAAAAAAAAGGGGGGTGGGAAGAAAGGTGAACTTTTTTAGCATGTTATCAATTTGTCTTTCTTCTTGCCATTATATGTCAGAAAGCAGTGACAAGCCTGCCTTGACTTTCCGCTGCTCTTTAACAACATGTCTGAGGCTAGGCACTTGCCTGTGCAGTCATTTGATTTAGGAGGAGCGGGTAAGTACATAAACCTGTTACTCTCTAAAGATTATGTGCTATACAGACTCTAATGCTCAGAGCTAATCACAAAGGATTTTTAATCCCCAAGGTGCAATAGATCAGTTACCAATCTAGCAACCCATGAGCGCTGTTGATCTGTTTAACCACACATGATTGTATTTGATGGCTAAATGGTCACATAAATGACCTCAGGGTCACATGGGATACATTCACCATTTAACCCCCGTGACCTTGCATCGATCTGAAGTCAAGTATCTCATGTACAGAGTCCATCAGCTGCCCAGAGGGGTTGCCATACACGTGGTTAGGGGAGCTATGCATTCGGCAGCTCAAGGGTAGTTTCTCATTGTCAAGAGAGGAGCTGAAGATGTCTTCATCTTTAATGATTTACACCGTAGCATTTAATGAGAAAACAACTACAGCTACAACTGAACAAAAATAATAATAAAACCTTTCAATCCTCTATTTCACCTTTTGTGCCCTTTTAACCCAACGTCTTGCAAAGGCTACAGCCGCTATGGGATTAATTTCTAAAACCTTTCTTCTCATTCACACAGGAAAATCCATAATGTATTTATGATTTATTCATTTTTCTTAACCCCTTACGCTGCTCCGTGTTGGTCACGCCGTTCCACGCCCAAGGGGTTGATGCATCATTCATTTTACAACTTTCTTTAGGTATCATTGGGAATTACCCTACGATGGGCTATGCTAATGCAATTTTAACTTTGCTGCCATTGCTGCAGTTGCCTTTTCTTCATCGTTTATCTGTGTGGAAAATGTGTGAACTTGGCTTTGATCTACAAGGCTGCGAGAGGCAAATCGACAGACGGGGTTCATGTGCTTTCACATAGCATAAAGTTACCAAAAAGCAATAGATTTTTTTTTTGTTAAAATACATGCATATTCATATTTTCAATATATACATCAGGAATGTCCAACCTGTGGCACTTTTCTGCATTGACAGGTAAACCAACCCACCTCCCAAACACTGACCCTGTAAGTGCCTTGGCAAATCTGTGACCCACTTAAATATTGATGTTCAGAAATCAATTAAAAGCACCATAAGGGTATTCATAAAAAATCTGACCATCCATCTGTCTATTTATCTTTACATCTGCTAGATATCCTTGAATTTGCACATGGATTATGAATGGATAAATCCAGGTCCTTGTCGGTAACACATATAATTATTTAATAATGCATCAGAGTAATTTGCATCTTGTCTGGGCTAAATTAGCTTTCCCATGGCCTTGCTTAACACATGCCATACAGCGTTATGTTAATGTGGCCCTCACCTTACCAGCAGCCTATCAGCATGAATGTCTGGGGTATGTGGGTAAAATGCATCATATTATCTTTTAAAGCTGTATTCAGGGGAACAAAAATCTCCCTGTTTGCTACTGCTCATAAAGAGAGAGTTGTTAGCTTAGCATATGTGCAACCCCCAGCCTGTATCCTCAGCCAGCAGGGAGCTGCAACTGCAGGAGTTTTGTGAGTCTGGCTTGCTCTGATCATCACGCAGCACTGCAGATGTATTGCACATAGTTCCACAGAAAATGCACAAAATTTTGATTTTACAGGTATTTTTACATTGTTCAAGGCAATGGTGCCTTGGGCTTAAAACCCCTTTACAATGGGCTAAAATGTTTTTATCCTGAAAATATTTTTGCTATACTGACAATACTGCAATGCAAACCCCCAAATAAGAGATGCTTTGGCTGTGTAATTGAATGCTATTTGTACTTACTCTGGATAATTTTGTAATCAGAATTGTTTCTTTATCAAAACAGCCTCTGCCATAAATGTAGTGCTATTGTATATAACTCAACACTGGTCATTCATTACTATGGGGGCATAACCTCAAAAATTACATGTACTAAGCAATTAGGGTTGCCACCTTTACTGAATAATATTACTGGGTAGTGGGGGCGGGCACCAAAAGGGGGCTGTCCGTGATGCAAAGGGGCGGAGCTATGTGGTGTGCCACAAAAGGGGCGGAGCAACATTGCAGCGATATCCACAGCGCTGGAGAAAAGGTAAGTTCTGTGCGGATTGGGAGCAGGCCAGGGGCTTTTTTTAAAGGGTATTACAAATTACCGGCAACTGCATTGCCGGTAAATTTGTAATACCGGCCCGGCCTTGGCAGGTGTTTTACCGGCTAGGCCAGTAAAATACCGGCCGGGTGGCCACTCTATAAGCAATCTCAATGTAATTTAAGTGTGATTTATCTTCAGGGTCGGACTGCGCTGCCAGGCCAGTGCATATGCATGTACGAGTGAGTGTACAAGTGCACTGTATTGGGCCAGTAAAATGTGTACAATGCGACTTTTCGTGCGATTTTCACAAATTTTTTTCCAAACTCAAATTTTTTTCTTGAAAATGGATTAATAGATAACGGGAAATAAACCGTGTCAGATTTTATTGTAGAGAGTAATTAGATAAATTCGGATTTTAATAAATAACCCCCTTGGTGTTGCTGCTAAGGTTTAATATCCCACAGAACAGAATGTTAACACCTCGGTGCAGTCAAATGTATCTGTCAGCTTGAAACTTTCATTTGCACTGAAAAATGTATCAATTTGTAAAACAGTTTCCTGACTGTAATAAGGAAGTTACTGAAAGGAAAAGTACATTCAACTGCTGGGACTCCTTCTCAGTTTGATATTTCATAAATTTGCCCCTTTCTGCACTAGCTGTATGTCCTACGTGAATGATGTCGGTGAAAATCAAGATATCGACAGATATACAAAGAGTTGCTGCTGCCATTAAATATGTTCTGCTTCTTTGGATAATTAGAATATCATAATTTGTGGTATTCTTTGTGGTCTCTGTGTATAAGTATACAAGTAATTGTGGTATTCTCAGTAGTAGTAGTTTGCAATTTCCAAATTACCCCAGCAACCATGCATTGATTTGAATAAGAGACTGGAATATGAATAGGAGGGACCTGAATAGAAAGATGAGTAATAACAAGTAGCAATAACAATAAATATGTAGCTTTATAGAGCATTTCTTTTTTAAATAGGTCCAGTGACTAGTAGTGTGCGGGTCAAGAAATTCACGACCTGCACCCGGCCCTAACCCGCCCCCTCCCAACCCGCACCTGGACAGACGTTCTCCCTCAATTTATAGACCTGGGCCCGCCCCGCAGTGATGTCACAAAAGGGGTGGGGGCAGGCTCGAGTCTATAAATTTAGAATCCCATGGGTTTCGGGCCAGCTCGCCCATCACTACCAGTGACCCCCATTTGAAATCAAATAATTCAAAAACTATAAAAAAATTAAAAACTAAGGCAACTTGCAGAGTTTCTTAGAATTGACCATTCTATAACATACTAAAGATTAATTACGAGTGGACCACCCCTTTAAAGGAAACTAAAGTCTAACTAAAGAAAGTCGACTAAAAATGTCGTACATTATGTTTTGGGCTTCTGTACCAGCCCAAGGCAACCAGAGCCATTTAGCAGTAAAGTTCTGTGTCTCCAAAGATGCCCCAGTAGCTCTCCATCTTCCTTTCTGCTGATTCCCTGCACATGCTCTGTACTGCTGTCACTTACTGAGCTTAGGGACCAACTCACTATATACAGCATATCTAATATAAATGTCACAGTATAAGGCATATTAGCAATTAATAAAGATAATCCCTAAATGGCAGCACAGAAACAAGTGCAACTAGCATCAGAATTTAATTATCATTCTTGTACCTACAACTTTTTCTGCTTGATAATTTGCGTTGACCCCTAAGTTTAGCTTCTCAACAGCTGCTCAGAGCCCACTGAGTGTCGAAGACCCTTTCCAAAATGGTGACAAGTTTGAAGTCGAGGATCATTGCTGCTATTGTGAAGTTGAAAGTTTAGGCTGGTGCAATACTTCAGTATATAAAATATTGCATTTTTAGCCAGATTAATTTTAAGGGTTTAGTTCTCCTTTAATAATGGCTTGGCTGTCGTTTAGTAACCTATGCAACTATGCAGATGTATATTTTCATTACTATGATGCCATTTGACCAATAAAATCTAAATCTATCTTGGGGTTGTCCTTACCTCATTGCCTCTGACATGAGGACTCCCATGTTCCTGTACTGTAGGACTCTTACAGATCTAAAGGACCTTACATGCAATGAGATCTGCTCTGCATAAAACCCATCCACAAGGCAAAAAAATACATTAATATTTTAAATGAGAAACTCAAGGCAATGCAAAGCAAAGGTAGTTTTACTCTAATTGATATAAAACCAACCCCTGGAGAATAACTTGAATTATTGATAGTTATGAGTTACTATATATACATAATCTGTTCAAATGTATATATGCAGCCTTAGAAACACGTCCATTCTTTTGTTTCCAAAAGACCTAATTGTGCACAATGGATCTAATTATCGCTATCTCTATCTATCTATCTATCTATCTATCTATCTATCTATCTATCTATCTATCTATCTATCTATCTATCTGTCTGTCTATCTATCTATTATCTATCTATCTATCTATCTATCTATCTATTATCTATCTATCTATCTATCTATCCATCTATCTGTCATCTATCTATCTATCTATCTATCTATCTATCTATCTATCTATCATGTTTCTATAGTCTCTCTCTCTCTATCTATAATCTATATATTAGAAGAGCATCAAAATGCCATTTCAGAGCAATTCATCCTACTTTGACCAATGTCTTTTCTCATTCACAATGTCAATGTGAAAGTACCTTTTGGACTCGGTAATCGGCCAATGTTGGAATGTATTTTGGCCAGCATCCTGAATCTAAAGCAATCAGTTCATTTTTTAGAGCTTTATAGATATATAGCTTTACATTGAGCTTTTTTTAAAGCTTTATAAATATATTTCATAGAGAAGTACATATTTTAATCTTTGTCGAGTTGTAAAATGTGTATTGTAATGACATTGTTGGAAAATGTACTATCCACTTTGAAGGAACTGCATGTTCCATTTGTGTGCATCTCATAGGAATATTACAATTAAAATATCCTGTTAACCTATTTTGCATTAATAGGAACTCTCATTATAAAATGAATTTGTAGCTTGTTTCAGGCTTTAGCTTTCTATCTGCCATTGGTCTATATTTTTAAAGGGAACTGAAGCTATTATATATATACTGCATATCCTTAATATAGAAACAGGTGTTTTGTTATAGTTTTTAAATGTAAACAGTTTATTAGTATGAATTGCGCAATCTAACATTTTTTTCCTATCGCAGGAAACACAACCATGTTGGTGCAATTGGTGAATCATCTTGCATTTAGGCAGTCAAAGCAGGATAAGTATAAGTGACTCATAACATGAGTGTGTTGGTTCCAGATACAAAGAAAGAGGAACCAAATATGTTAACAACTATACCAAATATTGCTTTGCATGTAAAAACAGAAGACAAAATGATGAGGACAGAATAGGAGGTTTCCTGTTATAAAAGCTTACTTATAAATAGCAACCACAATTTAAATTCTACTACAGTCACAAAACAAAAGTGATCCCCAACTAGTGGATCGTGAGCAACTTGTTTCTCTCCACTCCCATCGATGTTGCTCCCAGTGGCCTTATATACAGTAAGTCATACACTCAAAGAAAGAAATTCCCAATGCAAGGCCAATACATTTGTAATCTTACCAGTAGTATATTGGATCTGGGTACACATGCCCCAGACCTACAGCTCAAGGTGAAGGTATCCAACCAAACAGGAACAGCAGGCACCGACAGATCCCACAGGCTTGTAAAAGAACGGAGAACTTTATTTCAGGCCACAAAGTAAATTAATACATAGCCTTATGCGTTTCATGCACTTGGGCACTTAATCATACTTTGTGGTATGAAATAAAGTTCTCAGTTCTTTTACAAGCCTGTTTGTGGGGCCTGTGAGTACCTGCATTTTATATAGTAAGTGCCTAATTTAAAATTCTTGGCTTAAATTCAAGTTTTGAAGGAATACACACACAGGTTTACCCAAGAGAGTCTCCTGCAGAGCAGCAGTCCATGTGGGGCTACCAACTAGCCAATCAAAGCTTTTATTTGGCATCCACTAGGATTTTTTTCATGCTTGTGTTGCCCTCCAACAGTTTTTACATTTGAGTGTGGAGAAAAAATGGGATAAAAAAAAAATGGGATAAAGCCACAGGAAAAAAAAAAGCCAATGTATTTTGATGCATTTTGCTTCAGAGAAACATCACTATTGATCATTGCCATCAAAAAAAATTTGACTTCCTTCTTTGTGTGATGAAAAATCACATGATTTTTTGGATTCAGATTTGGTTCGGACAAATCCTGCTGAGAAAAGGCAGAATCTTGGCTGAATCCCAAACCGAATCCTGGATTCAGTGCATCCCCAATTGTTATGATTATTATTATTTTCTCAAATTCCCTTGGGTAGCCAAGCTGTAAGAGGATTTTGTAGTATTTATATAAAGCCTTGTTCAAGAAAAATGGTTGGGAAAGTTCTTTATACTTTAATTCCATCCTTTGGATCTCCTTTAAATTCTTAAATAATAATTGTCAAAACTTTTAGGACATGGATAATTTCTTTTGGACCACTATAGATAACTAGTGCTCAGTACAATGGGATTACTAGACCTGATATACTATGGTACCCTCTGTAAAGGTAAACTTTGGGTGTTATAACTAATTATTAAAAGAAGACAGTTCCCACTTAGTTAACAATAGTAAAAAAATATTAGCTATCTAGAGTATATATTGTCAGTAGTAGATAACAGCAACATATACTAAAACATTATGGTACACAAAGCCAGTGAGTTCATTAGTGCCCATAAAGTAACCACAGGGTTAACTCAGAAGGCAATTTCCAATATTCACTGACAGCCATAACATTTCAACTGAAAACTTGGCTGTTGCTTTCTGATATTAGGACTAATATGATGTGCGATTAATGTAGTTCTTATATATTTCATGACTGAATGGCTCATGAATTTACAAGCACTCTATTGGGATTTCAGTGAACTACCCAGTCATACCTTTGAATGCCATGTTCATTGAAAGCAGCAAAGTAAGCATTAGGTAGATGTCTTTATTCCATTTTAATTGACATTTAATAGATGATCTCTGTAAGTCCCAGACCGAGAAAGAAACAGTTCTCGCTCAAGAGAAGATGTAGCAGTGGTTTGAGAAAATAAAACATGCCACCACCTCACAGACAGTGTCTCCCTCCTTGCCACCTACAGAGTTTTATGGTAATTTGTTGGGAATGGGCCTTGCTTTGCATACAGATTAAAGGCCACTTCAGACATAACTGAGGGCTGTTGTCTGGTTAGGAACAATGAAAAGCCCCTTCCCAAACTTTCTAAGAATGGAGCTATCGTTTTATTGTGTCTGAGTGACAAGCAGTGAATGGAAAGCGTCCAGCCCCAGTAACTTAGAGTCAGTAACATTATATTTTCAATTGGCTTTAGTCAAATAAAGATGTGACAAATAACTGTGGAGCAGAGGAACAAGACATCAGCCATCTAAGATGTAGCAAATGCAAGCCCTTAGGAAGAATACGAGTAAAATATCTAGCAGTTATGTACTTAAGTTTCCTACAAAAAATGATTCCACTAAAGCAGACGTTGCCTTTTTGAAATGCTTGTAGAACTGCACCGTTTTGTCCTGTATATCAAAGATAACCCCTTTGTCCATAGTATTATTGCTTTGATTTTTGTGTAGGCAAGATTATATTGAAATGATGATATCATTGAAGTTCATGGGCAGGCTGTGTACTATAAACCATATTGGGTGGCCATATGCAACATTCTAGAATGTAATAATTTTTTAACAATTATGGTAAAATGGAAATTTTAGGAAACTTGACCATGATCTCTTTATTTTTTCTTTTGTGGGCAGCTTCTTAGATCCATACTACTCACACTCTATTCCCCACATGTTTACTCCATTTCCCAGCAAATATTACTGTTAGAAAAGCAATGATGTGTTAAATCTGTATTATTTCAAAACTATCAGTAGTGATCTAGGGGAAGCTGGAGATCAGAGTCCTGAATTATTCAGGAGGAAATAGAGAGAAGAAGCCACATGGTCAGTACGTTGACAGGAATCATGAGGCAAGTATTGTGGTGAGAGCATAAAGGGGGATGGAGTTGAAAAGGAAAAGCAAGAATTGTGGACAAAGTGTTGTGTAAATAGGATAGATGATATTTGCAGCAGTAGCTCTTTAGTTGTATAAGGATGAAGGACTAGGTGCTGCAGCAGGATTCTGGAAGCAGTGGGGGTAAGGAGGTTGCTCTGAATCTGGAATGCAGGTTCAAGGTTATCAAGGTTTGAATTTTAATTTTTGTCACTATTAAATTTTTTTTTAGGTTTTAAGCCTATTCAATTGAGTTTTTTACTTTTGTATTTTTTCATAAACATTTCAGTTTTTTTAAATTGTGAGTTTATTTCAAGTAGGAAAAAAACACACAAACTTCACAGATCCGATTTTTGATAAATAAGCCCACAAGTGTTATGGAAAGTAGGTGGGGATTGGGCAAAGACATAAAGATAGAGGATGGAGAGGTTTTCTAAAAATATGGGTATTTGCTTAAGGGGTTAATGTAGCAAAGAGTTTGGTGACCAGATATTAAGATGTTGATTCAATTCTAGCGAGTTTTAGAAGGTTTTCATTTGATACACTTGATACACACCTTTTCACTTTGTCACTAAGGTAAACCTTTGTTGTGATGTCTGGTAAAGCTTTGTTCTTAAAAAAAAACCTATTGAACACTATTACTATTACTATTTTTAACTTGGTACCTATAGGATCCCGAGTTCAAACAAATGTTGAAGTTTCTCTTAGAAAGTTCATGTTTTCACGCTGGTAAAGTTGTGAAATTTTTAGGTATATCCATAATGGCAGCATAATGGTTTGGTAAATCCAAGTAGAGTCCTGCGCAGGTCCATTTTTTTGGAACCCGTACCCGCAACCTGCAATCCACAACCCACATTCTTACCCGTTTGGACCCGATACCCAACCTAACCTGCAAATACCTTATCCGCAACCTGGTTGCTGTCATTGTAAACCAGAAGTGACATCATCAGAAGTAGGCGTGACCAGAAAAAAAGAAGTAAAACAGGAAGTGCTGCCATTGTAAACTGGAAGTGAAATCATCGGAAGTAAATGAGTAAAAACTGATATTGAGAAGATCCGCGGCCCGACCCGCGACCCACAAGCCCACAGAACCGCCGACCCGCATCTATATCCGCACCCGGAACTTCTACTGGCAACCCGCAGGGTACCGCAGGCAGGACTCTAAATCCAAGTTCATTGTGGCTTTTATGAAATCAGCAGTGTCAGCACTTATATATTATATATATATTATATAAAGCATTATATATATGGAGAGAGAGAGAGAGAGAGAGAGAGAGAGAGAGAGTTTATAGCATAGTGCCTATCAAGACCTACTTTAAGTATTACTTTGTGGCTTTAAAATGGGTTTACTGTTTACACATAGCTGTCTTTATATACAGTAGTGTTTCCATATAATTGTATCAGTGAATGATTGATTGCTGTTGATTACTGGAATAGAAAGTAACTTGACATGTTAATAGTTAGACATGTTATAATGTGGAAATGTTTCCGTGTCATTGCCACTATATGATCATTGTGAGACGTGAATAACTGAATAGGACAAATGATGGTTGATGTAGTTTAGCAAAAGAAAGAAGAAGCTGAAGAGCTACATGCTTATTTATATACTGCAGTTCTATGAGTTTAATCAAGGTAAATGAACTGAAAATAATATTCCCCTTTAATATCATATTGAAATTCTGCTTTGTTCTTTCCATGTAGCCTATAAGATATAGCAGTAACACATGCTCTAAAAAGTAAAACCCAAACTGTTCATGATCACTTGTAATTCACTCAGGGCTGCCAGTAATGAGAGCTAGAGAAACCTTTGTCTTGAAGTTTACTGACAGTGCTCTTATCAGATTAGCGTTCTCTAGACAGTGACAGTGGGAAAACATATGCAGCTTTTAATTTTCCGAAGTCATACAAGTTTCCTCGTGAGGCAACTCCAGCAATTTACTTTATTGCCAGTAGGAAAGCATTTTTGGGAGATTTTCGCCCACAGTAGATTTAACTGCTGGCAACAATTCTCCCTGTTTGCCATTACTTTTACCATTTTAAACATACAAAGTTAGCGGCAGATGTTACAAGACACCAGAACATTTAGGATGTGGTAGGGCAATCTAATGGAGTATTTTGCCCCACTTCACCACCATATAACATGCTTCATAATTGCAGTGGTTTCTATCATTTTCTCTCTTTGTGCTCCCAAAGCAGCTATTATTTTGCTAACATGGAAACCCCAAATCCATTGCCAATTACCTTATCTGACTGGAGTAGTTACTACCGCTCTTGTAAAGCAGGCAGGATGAGGTTAAAATAACACCAACCCATAATCTTTTACCCTGTGTATAAAATAATCATTCTGCCACCATACACCATTTACATAGATTAAAGGGTATTGGGTGGAAGTATTTTTCAGTATTAGACATTTATGGCATTGATTGGATATTGAGAAGTTTGGTCCAGTGTGGATGGTTAGACAACTAACCTAATTTAACAACAATCTAATTAATTGGCCTGTGAGCAAAATCCACTGGATCACTTGAGAAGTGTTGACCCATCCTAAAACAGATTGATGACCCCATCCATGTGGTAAATTTGTGACTTGGTTAGTTGATGACTATCTCATTATTTCATCTGTGAAATGAAAATAGCCTGAATCCGTTCAGAAGTGAGGACCCATCCTGCTACTAGGTGGTTGATGATACTATGCAAGTGATAATGGGCAATATTAGCCAATGAGATAGGGAACCGCTTCACAGACATAAATGGTCTGTCAGTTGATTTGAAAATGACTGACAATCTAGTTGTTTAATCCAAGTGACATTGTCTATAAATGGCCAAGAACATGCTGGAAAGACATAAAGAGAATGATATGGAATGAAAGAAACATGTCTCTGAATAGCTTAGATTGAAGAACCTGTACATTAAGTTACAAAACACCATTAAAGAAGTAAGTACAGGTATGGGATGTGTTATCTACAAACTTATTATATAGCTCATTATTACAGGAAGGATCTCCCATAGACTCTATTTTAAAGAAGAAGGAAAGCTATAGAGACAGTTTATTGCCAATAGATTAGCCACAATAGTCCAAGCTATACGATTATATTTATTCTGCAGAATGCTTTACCATACCTGAGTAAACAGCTCTAGAAGCTCTCTGTTTGTGTAGGATAGCAGCTGCCATATTAGCTTGGTGTGACATAATTTCCTGCCTGAGTCTCTCCCTGCTCACTCATAGCTCTGGGCTCAGATTACAGCAGTATGGGGAGGAAGGGGGGGAGAGGAGCAAACTGAGCATGCTCAAGCCCTAGCCCTGGAGGTTTAAGATGAAAACAGGAAGTCTGATACAGAAGCCCATGAGTACACAATAGAAGGAAAGAAATGTGGTGTTTCTTTTGACAGAGGACTCAGATCCGCATTATTTTGAGGGTTTGCTGGTGTATTTATATAGGCCTTTCTGATAAAGCTTACTTAATTTTAACCGTTCCCTCTCATTTAAGCAAATAATTAAATTGTTTTAAAATGATTACCCTTTTTTAAAAGACTTAAGGTATGGAGTTTCAAATTATGGAAAGTGTCCTTACCTCGAAAGCCCCAGGTCCAGAGCATTCTGAATAATAGGTAACATAGAGTACCTGTATAAAAATATTGCAACAGGAATATCAACAAGGACCTAATCATGTAAGTGTCTCCATTCCACAGCAGAGCTAATGGGACCTTGCGATTGTCTAGATTATGACCTTGAGTAGGATGATGACAAATGAGTAATATAGTGGAGGCCTGAAAAATCTATGAGCAAGCATGTTGTGTTCGTTAGCATATGAATAATCAATTTGTTTTAAGTATGCATTGTTACAGAATACTGGTAGAAAAGAAAAGGAAACATCCTCAAAGTGCACAGTCGCTTGATTTACAATGAAATCCCATTAATCGCACTTTATCTCGTCGCCATATTCTCTTTTGGAGAAATATTTAGCAAAGGACCATTCAGTCTCACTGTAAAAGTATCAGCCCTTGATTTGTCTCCCGATTTCTCAAGGCTCTGGGTAATGATAATATTGTGTATATAAAGATATTTTTCAAGCAGTTGTTTTTAGCATTCCAGACTTAGAAAACAACGCTTTTGTTAATTAAGAAAAAGTGATAGCGTAAGGTATTGACTATGGGAATTCATAGTCAAAGATGCTGCAAATTTACAATTCTATCCATCTTCAGCCTGTATCTTATTATGGAATTAGGCAGCTGCCAATATATTTGCATAATGTTAAAAAGAAAAAGAGCAAAGATACAGACCTACGGCAAAGCAATAAAACAAAGTCAGTATTCCCGGATAGAAGTTAATAAATCAAGCTGAATAACCCGAAAATCTATAGAGGAGAGAAACATTGTATTTGGGCCTTTGCTCTCATGGCGTGAGAATGCCTGATCTGTTCTTTCTTTTCAAAGAGACACTTGTGATTGCCTTGCTAGCATGCAGCTGATAGCCAATGGGATGTATTATGCATGCTATACACTGAGTCACACTAGACAGGAGGAAGCAGGGAAATCCAGGCTAAAAATTTAGGGTGGCTGTTAAATGTCAATCAGAAGTGGGAAAAAAACCCCTTGCAAAACAATATGTCTGCTGTTACGCTACAGATCTCTTTACAACGTGGTACTTTGGCAAAATACAATCCAGCGGGAAAGAAGTTTAACGCCATGTTTGCCAACAGAGGTATTCTGAAGAGAGCACGAGAATATACTAAGGACCTCATCACTGCTAAAAGGGTTAACGTCTCGCCTAGCAACATGGCAAAGCTCGGGACGACCATTAAAAAGAGGCTTTATACTGTCAGCCTGTGAAAGATTCATCGCTTGTGGCTGAAAATGGCCCCTTCTTTCTTTTAAATGCACATCAGATTTAAGAATAGACAGATATTCCGCTGGTAAAATCGTGCCTAATCTATTATTCTTGGGAACACTTTGTAACAACTTTCCAAACTGGAAGGAAGGCTGGAAATGCTGGGGGAAAGCAGAGACATATTTCTTCTGTAGTTTTTACTTTAGCACTTGCAGTACTTTCCTATTCCTGGTCCCAATAAACTCGAGTTTAACAGTATCTTTGCCCTTGGATAAAATATTCATACTATGCTTCCGTCTGCTACAGGTGCTTTTTGACATAAAGATCCAGGTTAACCATTGCCTGAATAAAACAACTGTGAATGCAATATATTAACAATTAACTGGCTAACCACATGAATACCTATTGTAACCTGAGATACAGTGGAGTTTTGTTCAATGGAGAAAAATAAAGGTGCTTTCCTGACAAGGAATTTAGGATAGTAGGAAGGTTTTGGTGGAACAAGACAAGTGGCCCATGATTGGGGGTCAGTGAAAAGGACCTCAAACTATGTAGCCTGGTATTTGATGACCTTGGGAGCAAAGACTTAAACTAAACTAAACCCCTTTTCAGACTAAGGGGCATGTGTAAAAACTGATTTTCATTTGGGCACTCATGCCTTCTTCTTACACTCCTCTGGGCCAATTTATTATGCTGTGTGAAAAGAACGGTGTACAAAATATCTTAATAGAATTTATCAAGGTGTGTGATATTTTACACCTTGAGAACGCCAGATTTTCCGGCGTTATTTTACACTGATTCAGACCGTTGTAGGTAAGTTCTGGTGGAAGTTTCTTAAAAAGTACGTAAAAAATAAGGCATTTTTATGCCATTTTTATACTGCAATGGCTGTTAGAATATGACCAATGACTATGAACATCAAAGCCTTTATCCCTGAACAGACTCCTTGCATCTATACCAAATACTGGAGCTGTACCCTAGAAAAGGTATTATGGAAAATCTATACAATGCAGTTTACACTTGTAACAGATAGTGTAGTAAACCACTTTCAGTTGGCTATGTTTGGATACTGTGACAACTTGTGTCTGCATACATCTGAAGGAGATCCTCATGAGGCAACTTCATGCGAAATTCGAATCGATTTGTTTGCCATCCCACCGGCGATTCGTATTCTCAGTTAATAACTGACCATATCTGCCTTAAATTATCAGCTGCTGGCAATGTTCTTTCTAATTCCTTCTTGACAATATGTGCAAAAAACTTATTTTGTGCGCACATTTTAAACTTGTGTGAGCCGTTTTTAAAAACTGTGTGCTTAGGTCAGAATTCATACAAAATTTTGTATTTTCAAACAAAATTCTTTGTTCACACCACAATTTGTTGTGTGTGCTGGCCTCAAAATTAGAGGGAACATTGGCTGCTGGTACAAAAATAAACAGCCACAGTTCTTACATGCCATAGAAAGGCTCCTTTACAGGACAAATGTTCAGAAGTCTCTTAGCTACTCACTTTGTAGCTTACACAATTCATGATTTTCTTTCCCTCGTCAATGTATTTGTTCTACAGAATAGCCAGCTTGGTTGCTTGGCTGACCTTTGGAAATACTGAATGCTTAGTAAAGTTAGTAGCACCCTGTATGTTGTCCTTTATCCAAGTCAATTCCATTTTATTCATATATTAAAATAATCCTGTCCAATTATATGTGTTTTCATTCTTTCTATACATTTAATGTAATATAATCACACTCAAGAAGAATATGTATGCTGTTTGATAAACAGTTAAAGGTCCATTAATGAACAAGTATCCTGGCTTGCATGTTGAATATATTTTAACTGCTGGACATTACCAGAACATAATATTTTTTCTAGGGCTGACAAGTGTAATATTTGTGTAGTTGTTCTGTGTAGAAGCAATGGCCGTCTCTTCTATACAACAGAACAAAAAGGACAGAACCAGGGTACAGTATTTTGCAGCTAAAGAATAGTCTTTACTTCCCTCTAGTGTTGGCTTTAGCATAATGGTTGCACACTGTCTACAGAACACTCATCTGAACACAATATACCGTACACAATATACTCACTATATATAGGGAGTCAGTCACTAATAACTTTCAGGAAAGGGCTAAGTATCTCTTGATTAATGAATTTAACCAAGTGACATATGCGTGAATGCCATGTCCAGTGTTCCCCTGAAAGACCTGTGTCTTTTTTCAGCCTAATTTATATGTTACTATGTTACATCCCAACATTTGAAAAACTGAAATAGGGATAAAAAAAAACGTAGCTCAGCAAAACTTTTTTGAACATTATATGGCCACATACCCCTAAAGACCTCATCTACAGTATTTTACAAAATTTAGTTATGGTAAAGTTTGAAAAGGTTTTTGGGCGTTTTAGGGCAATGTTTTATGTGTTTTTACAGTTTTGCTAATGAAGGCGAAATTGCCCTGAAAAGTGAAAGCCTCAGTTGTTCCAAGAGACCTGCTTATCTTAAATAGTTACAAATGTATCTAAGTGCAGGTGCTGAATATTCCCGGGCTCTCTGCCAAAAAGCCTCTTATTTAATCAAGTTTCAGAAACGTTGTATCTTTTTCTGGTGTTCAGGAGATCTAAGAGAAACTTGAGACGTTTCCGTAGGAATCTGGGACTGCAGGCTGAGCTGTCAAAACCAGGATTGCCCTGTGAAAAATGGGACAGTTGGGAGGTATGCTCTATGTATATCTCAGATGCAGTTGTCAGGAGGCTCTGACAATTACGAAGAATAATATAACCTATAGAATTAAATTGCTGAAAACTTTCCTGTCTAGCCCCAGCCTTAAGGGGATTTTGGTTGCAGTACAGTTGGAAGGTATATTGTGCGTAAGGTATACAGATAGAATTGGGAGCAGACTCAGTAAATATTATACAGGTGCATGCCGGAGACCTCTAGTGACCAAACAGAGGTAAAACTGAAAAACCAAAAACTTATTCTCCAAGCCATGCTAATTAGTAAAAAAATATATTTTTATTATTCACATCAATAGTTAAAAGACATAAAGAGTATACCCTCTAACGCCTAACGCGTTTCATGCTTACCCAGCACTTAGTCATAGAGGGTATACTCTTTATGTCTTTTAACTATTGATGTGAATAATAAAAATATATTTGTGCGTAAGGGCCTTGCATGTGGACATGAAGAATGAGATTTTAAAGGAGAACTAAAGCTTAACTAATGAAGTAGTCTAGAAATGTTGTACATTATGTTTTGGGCTTCTGTACCAGCCCAAGGCAACCACAGCCCTTTAGCAGTGCAGATCTGTGTCTCCAAAGATGCCCCAGTAGCTCCCCATCTTCTTTTCTGCTGATTCACTGCACATGCTCTGTGCTGCTGTCACTTACTGAGCTTAGGGACCGACTCACAATATACAGTACACATAGAATAGAAATTTCACTATATAAGGCTGATTAGTAATTAATACAGATAATTATGACAGCACAGAAACCAGTGCAATTAGCATCAGTTTATATTACAGACAAACTGCATTTTCTGCTTGTTAATTTGCAACGACCCCTAAGTTTAGCTTCTCAACAGCTGCTCAGAGCCCACTGAGCATGTGAGTGACACAGACACTTTCCAAGATGGTGACCCCCTGTGACAAGTTTGAAGTCCTGGATCATTGCTGCTAATGAGAAGCTGAAACTTTAGGCAGATGCAATAAGTTCAGTATATTAAAAATTGCATTTTTAGCCATATACATTTTTAGGGTTTAGTTGCCCTTTAACATTACCATGGTGGACACAGAGGGCTCAAGTTAACAAAGAATCCACTATTTCTTTAGCACACGAGAATCAAGTGGATGTGACAGGTATTAAACAAGAAACTTATAAAAACTACTGAAGGATTTAAAAGTAACAACTGGTACCTAACACCATAGGTTTGTATCCGAATATTTTTCCCAGGATTCCAAATGTCTTTCTCCACAATTCCCTGGATATGTCATGTGCAAAATGTATCTAGGGCGGAGAAGTGACATATCATTATCCACTTTAATTGTGTATGTATGTGTGTGTGTGTATGTTGGGGGGCGATTGCTTCCTTATTAAATTGATTTTTCACGAATATTATCACAGGATTATTTTATTTCGATGTTAAAATCTGCACAGCCTTGCCCATATAAGGAATGTCCCTGCATAAAAAGCATGTTGCTGGTTTTTTGGTGGCACAGGTATGGAATCTGTTATCCAGAAACCCGTTATCCAAAAAGCTCCAAATTCCTGGAAGGCCTATGGACATTGCCCTTAGTCTCCATTTTTATCAAATACAGTAATTCAAATTTTTAAATATGATTTACTTTTTCTCTGTACCTTCTATTTTATCCTGACAAAGATATGATGAATCCTTATTGGAGGAAAAACAATCCTATTAGGTTTTAATACCATTTGAATGACTTTTAATTAGACTTAAGGTATGGCGTTCCAAACATCAAAAAACCCCAGGTCCCCAGCATTCTAGTTACCAAGGTCCCATACCTGTATTTAAAAAAAGGAAAGTAGCTCTGTAACTGTTTGTAAATAGTGATGAGCAAATTTATTTATTTTTTTATTCCAAATTTCGCCATGTGCGCCAATTCGCAGAGAAAAAACGCCCTTTTACTTTAATGCATTAGGACAAAACAGTTGCCATAAGAAAAAACGCCCATTGACTTTAATGCATTTGGGGGAAAAAAGTTATAAGAAAAAATGCCCATTGACTAGTGCATTAGGACAAAAAAAGTCACCATAATAAAAAATGCCCATTGACTTTAATGCATTAGGGAAAAAAAAAATCGGCATAAAGAAAAACGTCTATTGACTAATGCATTAGGACAAAAAAAGTCGCCATAAGAAAAAAATGCCCATTGACTTTAATCCAGAAAAATTGTATTTTAGTGGGAGCACTTACCAGACGCTGGACTCAACGTGCTGCACACCCTGCCGACATCCCATGCGGTCGAATACATTCCAAGGAAACGAAAAAAAACAACTGCTGTAATCTGTTTTAATATGCATATAAAATAAAATTTCATTTTTTAATACTTTTACTGGACTCCACGGTGCTCCGCTGTTTTTTTCGTTTCCATTGACTTTGAATGCATTAGAACAAAAAAATCGCCGTAAGAAAAAATGACCGTTGACTTTAACGCATTTGGAGAGAGAAAAATTGTTGTGCGTGTAAAAATTTTCTCTCTTAAAAACACCCATTGACAATGTGTTTTGTGAAATTTTGCAGATTCGTGATTTTTTTTCACAGTTTCGACAATTTTTCGGCAAATCGAAACAGGACAGATTCGATCATCACTATTTGTAATTTTTTTGCAGAGAGAGAAGGCATAGGAAACTGAGCTGTAGAAGCTGCAGCTTTGAGTAATCTATAAAGATGTTTCACTTAAAAGCAAGTTCTATAGAACATTCAGTTAATCCTGGAGCCATTTGTCTTGTCTCTTTACTAAAGGGAGATTGTCCTGATAAAGTTTTCCTCTGCTGCCGGTTCTTCACTCTTGTGTGAAAGAGAGACAGAGAATGATGGGAGGTGGACGGACCAGGTTTGATTTGGCCTTGTCTGTCAGTCACAACAGAAAGCATAAACTCTCGTCTCAATCAATAAGAGCACTATATATTCCTTTAATCCTGCGGTCCTTTTGTCATCCTTCCATAAAAAGCCATGTACCACATTTCTAACATCTGCCCCACCACAGTGCTTACCACTTCATTGGGTGACCCGTTTTGACCCCAATGGTGGGTTTATAACATAGAGATTATCAGGGCAAGCCCAACTAACACGCTCTAAACTAGAGAGGCAGAAAAAAGGAATTTTCCTCTATTTATATTGGGCAGATGAACTAAATCTTTTTTTATCTGAACTATCATTGGGCCTATTCCGATCTGGCCTGTTGCTTGTGCAACAAAGAAATGGTGCACCCAGCCCATATACGCACTACTAAAATAAATGCAGTTTTAAAAATAGAATATAAACAAGAGGGAATACTCACAGTTAACCCCAGTCCAAGGGTGCATACACATAGGAACAAAACCAAAAATGTGAGTTTCTCCAAAAAATAAAGCAGCAAGTAAAAAAATAAAAAAAATTTATTAGGACATATTAGGACGTTGGGCCTGTTCTGATCTGGCCTGTTGCTTGTGCATATGACACACACCAGGCACTAGTCAGGGCTTTCAGTTCAAGCATTTTAGTTAAGCAGAAAACAAATTCTAGAAGAGACCCAGAATGACTCTCATAATTCCCATGGAATTTACCCTACAGGCTAAAGCTCACCCTCTGGGTTATACAGTCAATGCTGTTATTCTGATCCACTTCCAAATACAGACTGGCTTTGCTCTCAATGGGACTCATCAGCACAGCTCACAGGTTTTTTTCCATAGCAATTTGCTTTCATTTCCTTTTTCTTGCAGTCTGGTGAAAGCTAATTGCTGATTAGTTACTATGGGTAACTGCACTTGTGCAATTTAGCACCTTTGTTAGTAAATCAGCCCCACTGTGGATCTACCATTGGTATGAAAACCCACTATACTTTACATAAACTAATGGAGATAACTAGATCTCACTGATCTGAAGGAAATGGTGTTGACAATGGTGGTAAAATCCCTACTGAAAGAGAAAAGCTATACTAGTAAGGCTACATTTATGGCACAGGGGGTCACATGTCAAGTTCATATTTAAAGCAAATCCTCCCTAGAAGTGACCGCAAGTCTAAATGTGCCTTTAAATTAAATGAAATCTTTGCGAATCTTTAGCATTGCTCGCAATGTAAAGTCCTTCGCTGGCGAATATTACATCGATCATTATCACTACGCAAAGGTTAGCGTCGACACCTGCTCTCGTGTTTTGTTAAATATTTTGTTGCAAAAAGCCATACATACACTGCACAAGTGTACAAAAGCAGTTTGTTCGCAAACTTTGCCAGGAAGTCGTTGAGGTCTTTAATCAGTCAAAAAGGACGCAAACATGGTCGCAAACATTTTCTAACTTTTTTAGCGCAAAGGAAACATATTACAGTTTCCCATATGATCCTTTCCCTGTTTCCTGGTGCTTAATATTGATATTGGGTTGCCTGTCAGGCAAGGTATGATCTGCAAAGCACTTCAGACCAAGACACCAAACTGAATTCTCTCCTTCCAGCATTATCACATGAATAGGGACAGAGCTGTGTTATTGTGAACCAGACCTACTGTCTCCACTCAAGCAAACAATTTGGCAGCAAACTGATAAAACGATAAGGAACAGAGCCGGAACAGAGTTAGCAGGGTGTCGGGGGGGGGAATGTCGGGTGTTACCCTCGCTTTCTCTCCTTCCCACAATGGGCCAATTTATCCACCATGGCTTGTTCCAATTCCTGTTGCGTTATTACACCCTGCTCTGAACTTCAATGGCAGGTACTGATTAGAGGCCTTGTGTCCTATTCAGGGGGTGTAAGTGACTGGTGTGCTTAATCTGATTAGAATGTACAGAGCTTGTGCCTAAGGAGCTTTCACACACACTTGCACAAGCACACAGGCACACATACACACACACGCACACAGTCACAGTCACACTGCTCCTACTTTGCTCTCAGACAGTGAGGCTCTTGTTTTAACCAAGGACCAAGTGATCTGAGTAGGTCTTCTCGGTTTAAGTAGCTCTGTGGTAGGCCATTCAATGGATTGAGCATGATCTAAGCCCACCTGCCTGCTTATTAACTATAGGATTAAAGCCCTTGCCTCCCTCCCATCTCATCCTCTTACAGCTCAGTATGGAGGCCTGGGGGAGAATGCCATCTTTTTACATGAGAATTTGTCAACCTCTTTTTCTGCTTCTTGCCCACAGGTCACAAGGGATTAAAAGTGAGGCCAAGCATAGCATCTACTTAAACATGGACAGCTTGAGCCTTTCCTCTCATGGGAACTTGCCTTCTAATGTATGTGGTCAATTGCTGTGTCCCCTCCCATCCAATTTGTACCTCTTAATCCCTTAAAGTGTATACCCTATGGCCTTAGCTCCTTTTCCCACACTTCCTCCAGACATCAAAATGACCAAAAACCTTGATATTCTACACAATTGCTCACTCTTATTCTTCTTCAGTCTCCTTTCATCAAGTGCTTCTAATTAGAACAAGGCCTAGGACTCTGGAAGGTTCAAAGTGCCTGTACAGTACACATTGAAAGAAAAACTTGGGTGGGTATTAGACCATCCCTTTATAAAAAAAAATCACCTACAATATAATGTATGCATTTAGTAAATTCATCGCCAAAGTGAAGAAGTCACAATTTATATGTGAGAATAAGATGTATAATTCAGAGATGCTGAACGGACACCATTGTCATCTCTAGGTCAGTCTTTGAATTTATACATAGGAAGCTCAAAGCTGCAGTTTAACAACAGCTGATGCAAAGGTGGTCAGACATACTGGATGTTTGTATACTAGTGATGGGCAAATTTTTCCAGAATCTGCGAAAAATGAGCAAAACGCAAATTTTGACACCAGCGTCAATTTTCTTTTGCCGGCAGCAATTCAGACACTGGCAACAATTTGACGCGCATTAAAGTCAATGAGCGTCTTTAATTGTCGCAGGTGTTGGAATTGTCGTTGGCATCCAAAAATTTATCGCTGCTAATTCGCGCCTGGCAAATAAATTCACCCAGTGCTATTGTATACTAGAGTATCTAACAAGTGTTAGAGTTATGTCTTTCGCTTCCACACTTCTTCCTGTTACAGTTAGAGCTGCAGTATTTCTGGCCAGGTGATCTCTGAGGCAGCACATAGAATATCATAAAATGGCGGCTCAAGGGAAAAGATGTAAAAGGGCAATATTTGCTTAAATATATATGCCAGTTTGGTAATACACTTTAATATGTCACTTGATATGATATAAGCTGTTGCTTGAGTATTTATTTTGGGGATATAGTTTTGCTTTAATTAAAAAAAATATTTAATAACAAAATATCATAATTTAATAAAAAAGAATATAATAGAAACCATAGATTTGTTGTGTGATTAAAACAATAGGCAAAAAATATGTTCAGCACAAGCCATAATTATTGCACTTGTGTTCAATAAGAAAGTATCCTGTAATGTACCTTTAACTGCTTATCTAAAGTGATAACTGTCTGGCTATCAACCTTTTAAATTCCGAGCAGAGGTCTTTAACTCCTGTGTCAGTTGCATCCTTATAGGTAATCTGTATTGTACGCACTGTGGAATATGTTGACACTTTGTTAATTATAATGATAATAAAATTAGTGGCTTTACCTTGGAGTCACTATACCTACTATGCTTTCTGTTGGATGTTAAGGCTGGCCATTTTTGCAGATACTGCCCTGCTATTGGCTAGATATACACATGGTTGTTATGCAAAAGATTCTTACTATGCTAAAGAGATTCTTCACCCCATCCAGTTTTTTAAAAATAAATAAATAAACTACAGGGTCAAGGACCTCCCACACTCACTTTACAGGGTCAAGGACCACCACAATAACTTTTCAAGGCTTTTTTCTCTCTTTCACCAAACTTCGGAGTTGCTGCCACCTACTGACCGACTGACATCTAAAAAATATATTTCACCCCCTTCTTAAAGGGGTTGATCACCTATACTATTTTGGTCAGTTTTAGATAGTTTGCCAAAAAAAAAAGGCTTTTTTTCAGATTACTTTCTATTTTTTTATTTGTGACTGTTTTTCTAATATTAAAGTGTAAAGTTTCATTTTCATTAAAGCAGCTCTGGGGGGGGGGGTCGCCGACTCTTTCACTGCACTAAATCGACACATTAATTTGATACATTTGTTATCTTTGTCCCTGCTGAGCAGAATCCCTCAACTTTATTAAAAGCAGCTGTTAGAATTGATACAATAGTTGCTAATATTCCACATTTTCAACTAATTGTATCAACTAAATGTAGCAAATTGAAACAGTTCAGATGCTCCTGGATCACTGAGCTGCCAGACTGAATCACTAAAGACAGGAACAATAAGGGGCAGATTTACGAAGGGTCTTCGAAATTCGACCATCGAATTGAAAAAATTTTATAGTCAAAGTTTTTTTTGTTTGAATTTAGCTGTTTTCGATCAAATTAAAATCGTTCGATCGATCATGGAAATCGTTCGTCTCGAACGATTTAATCGATCGATCGAACGACTTTCCAAAAAAAAAAAAAACCTTTCACGTCTAAAACCTTACCCAAATATTGGCTATAGGCTATAGGAGGTCCCCATAGGCTAACATAGCAATTCATCAGGTTTAAGGTGGTGAAGTGTCTAATTCAAAGTTTTTTTAAAGAGACACTACTTAGATTTTCGAATGGTCGAATTTTGCCCGAAGTACCAAAAATGACTTCGAAATGCGAAGTTTTTAAATTCGAAAATTCACTTTGACCCTTAGTAAATGTTCCCCCTAAATTTTAAGCGTAAATTTTGGTAGAACGGTAAAAAAAAATATGGAAAACAATTGAAAAAAGCCTTTGTTTATGAAGAAAAAAACAACTGAACTGAAAAAAGTGTTTGAAGGTGAACAACCCGTTTAAGCTGGAGGGCCTGTCTCCTCCATGTGGAAACTGGTCCAATATTTCCTGTAAAGTGCTAGTTCTGTCACTCAATTCCTTATTAGCTTTCATATCCCAAAATAGCAGCAGCCAGTGCATCTGGATTGGTGTATATTTAACTAATAATATTGTGCTAGGACTTTGTGTTCCAGGTCTGGAGTAGGCGTCCCTGTCAGACTTCCCACAGGAGGTGCATTAGAACCTGTCTGTTGTTGCCATAAATGTGTATGACAAGCTCATTTGTGCTTGGGCTCAGAAAAGCCAGATTATAAATTAGCATGGCACAGATCTGTAACTCTATTTTAAAGGGGAACCGACACCCCAAAAAAAAATTCCAAATCCTATTTATCATGTTAGTCAAGCAAAATGAACTTTAATTACACTGTATAAATTATTTTGATTCCTTCAGTCTGGATTATAACAATTAGGTAGGAGCCATTTTGTGGACACTGTTATTAAGGCAAGCCTTCCATGATCTCAAAGTGTTGTTTGTGCACAAGAATGGGGTTCCCGATGTCCATCCCCATGCACTGGCTACACAATTAAATGGTTAAGAGACCTGGGGGAATGTAGGGAGGGCAGTGACATCTAGGAAGTGCTGAATGGAAAGTGAAAGTAATTGCTTGCCCCGCCTCTATGCCTAGGCATAGAGGAGGGGCAGGCAATATTTGATTGACAGCTGAGAACACTTTAATACAAAAAAGAATTTGGATTTTATGTTTAATTTGAAAAGGACTTTTATTATACAGCTTTTAATGTCTGGGTAAAAGGTCCACTTTAACACTCTCCCTTAAAGGAGAACTATGTTTTGAAAGAAAACTCACAGATAATGTACAATCTAAGGAGTGACCTATTAAAGAATCGTATTACACTCTTCTGTTTTGTTGCGGAGTATTCCTGTGATAATATCCATGTGAATGTGCAGCCAGTATCACAATTAACATTTTGGCTAGGTTATCGGAAACAGATGAGACATAGGGGCCCATTTACTTAGCTCGAGTGAAGGAATAGAGGAAAAAAACTTTGAATTTCGAATGTTTTTTTTGGCTACTTCGACCATCGAATGGGCTACTTCGACCTTCGACTATTGAATCAAACGATTCAAACTAAAAATCGTTCGAACATTCGATAGTCGAAGTACTGTCTCTTTAAGAAAAAACTTTGACCGACTAGTTCGCTAGCTAAAAGCTACCGAAGTTAATGTTAGCCTATGGGGAAGGTCCCCATAGGCTTTGGTGGCTTTTTTTGGTCGAATAAAAATCGTTTGACCGATGGATTAAAATCCTTCTAATCAAACGATTCGAAGGATTTAATCGCTAAATCCTTCGACTTCGAATATCGAAGTCGAAGGATTTAACTTCGACAGTTGAATATCGAGTGTTAATTAACCCTCGATATTCGACCTTAAGTATATTTGCCCCATAGTGTTTGCATTTCACCTGCAGGGTTATTCTAGCCTTTTTAAAGGAATGTACAAACAGAATGGAAAAGCCTTGAATAAAATGCTACAGTTTTGTGGAGCACTGAGCAGAAGAGAAGGAGAGTGAGCAGCAAGGGTATTGGAGGTCCCTTGTCTTCCAGCTTTCAAATGGGGGTCACTGACCCCATCTACAAACAAACTCTGTAAGGCTACAAATTTATAACTAATGCAACTTTTTGATTTCTCTTTCGATTCAGGTCACCTCCTTTTCATATTCCAGTCTGTTATTTAAAATTTGAATACTAAACCAATGATTTTGCCTTTTTCTATACCTGTTGCTCCAACAAACACCTGTTTCCAAAGGCAACTTTGCTATAGTGATAACGTTACTATATAGACAATTTTTTTATGGGGCAAATAAATGTTATTAACAACCAGCACATCTGGTTATAGAATAAAACAGCACAAAGCAATGGAACATTATTACACATTTGTTAAAATGACATTAGCATCAAAAGTAGTTTGGTGGGGGAAACCCATTTACTTCAATGATAAAAAACGTGACCGCAGGTTTTGCACTTTTAAGTATTCACATGATTGGGTCTCCTTTATTTCTCTCACCAAGCGGCAGTTCTGATTTGCTTTACAGCTTAGATTCTAGCAAGCTTCACACTTCTGATCTTGTCACACAAGTGCAGGAGTGAGCATTTTTTACAAAATGTGGAAATAGTGGAGCAGCAAATGACATAAAAAAGATTAGCAAGGCAAAAGAAAATAACACCATTTTAAATATATAAAGGTAACTCTAGAACTAATAAGACACACATAAAAAAAGAAATAGAAAAAGTTCCATGGTCCCAGTGCAAAACACAATCATGGAGTGAGGGGAATGTGAAATCAAGATTCAAATGGCAGAATGTCCTTATTAAATGTGCCAGTCTCCCAATTATCATGCGACAGGGATGATATGTTATTGTTAAGAGGTATAAAATGGTGTGTATTTACTGCACTATATGTTTGTGCTACTTTAGTCCAGTTGTAGCTATGCAGCCCAATCCCCTGTGAGAGCAAATAGGTGTAAGTTTTATGCTCTGGTGAAATGGGGGGGGCACCCAGTAAATTTTATGGAGATTCAGGAGTTTATACAGTAGGGCCTACCTAGGGATCACCTGCTATTTCCCTTTTAAGGAGACAATTTATACTTTATTTTTAACTTTCAATTTATGTGAGACAAAATCCCATGTGCACATAAGCCCTGGCACCCTAAACGGTCTCCTGTTGGTATCCCAGCTGGAGAACTATGGGATCAGGATCTAATGTCAGTGCTGAAATATAAGAAATGTATAAATCAAAGCCTCCTACACAAATGCAAACACAGTAATTCATGCATGTGGGAGTTCCAACATCATATAGACAATAATTATGGCTGAGAAAATCACATTCAGTTTTCTGGCTTGTAGAACTGTCATTTCAAGCCATTCTGTCCAGCTTTTTCCAAGGAATGGGTGGATTTTCTGTTCTACCGGTACATGGGGCAGTAAATGTAAAGAAAATGTATTTCTATTGAGTTCTTTGGCAGGATGAGGCCAAAATAAAATCTCACATGTACTTACATGCCCAGAGCTTAATGGGTCAGGCTTAAGTTGTTCTAAAGCAAGGACGTCCGGCAGTGGGACCTCATCACCCAATGATATCAAACACCTGCTGGATGAAAAAGTCTAAAGTCCTCAAGATCTTATAACAAAAAAAAAAAAGAAAGATTGTTTGATCATGAAAAAATATTGTACTGCTGACCTTGGTCAGAAAAAAATTATTTTTTTTATAAAAGGGTAAAAAAATTACTTCTGAAGAACAATGCGTTTGTTTCTGTGTTAGTCGGGCCAAAAATGAGTGTGCTGCATTGTGAGTATTTTTACAACATTTTGGGGAACAAGTCATTTAAAGGAAATTTCAGTCCTATCTGGTAGTTTAACATTTTCTGGTAAATGAGTGATGTATTGGTTGGTAGCTCCCAGGTGTTCCTCCTCATCCTCCTCAGGCAGCTGTAGGGAAAAACAGAGATTTTATTTCCCCTATGCCAAAATATTCTTTAGTCCTTTGTACAACACTTGCTATACAGTACACACTTGTCTTGCTCAGTGGGCAAATACCCTATAAATCCATGTTTCTCATGAATCTGAATCTTAAAATCTTTGTAAATGCAATGCTATTCCATATATATATATATATATATATATATATATATATATATATATATATATATATATCTATATATTACTTTGAAGCTTGACTCAGGTGCAAGGTAAATTAAATGAATTACAAAGAAGAAATGACCATTAACACAGAGTCTTTTAGTGAAAAATTCAAAAGTGGATTAAAAAATAAATGTAAAGCCGACGTGACGATTCGGTCCACTCAGGGACCTTTCTCAAGGCCTTGAGAAAGGTCCCTGAGTGGACCAAAACGGCTTGACATGTATTTCAAAGAAGGGAAAGTTGTGCTCACCACTAATATTTAGAAACATTAGGCGGGGGTGCAATGAGGCTGTGACCACAAAATACATATAGACACATACAAGAGGTCCTCTGCACAGAGACATTTTGTGCATACTGCTACTGAAAAATGTCTTACCCTTTAAACAAAACAGGGATTGTTTGTCCATATATTGCAATATATTTAAGCTGGCCAACTACGTCAAAGTCATCCCATATCTGGCCAGTCCTATGCTCAATTTTATCTGATTCATTAACAAATTCAATTGCTTCATTATAAATTTTACAAAGGGACTAGGTTTTACCTGCAACTTACTTACTGCTTTCAAAGAAAAACTCCCAAACTTGGCTGCCCTTTTATTAGACACCAGTGGGATCACCTGACTATAGCTGGGAAGGGCAGGGTAAAATGTACAATGAAGCAATTGAATTCTTAATGAATCAGATGAAAATTGAGCATAGGACTGGATATATATATATATAGATATATATATATATATATATATATATATATATATATATATATATATATATATATATATATATATATATATATATATATATATATATATATATATATATATATATATATATATATATATATATATATATATATTATTTTTAAGGGCCATTAGGTTTAAGATCTCATTAACAATTTCAAGAATGTCCTTGCATGAGCAAAGGGCTCTACCAATCCAACAATATACTTTGGTGAATGGTATTGTAGGTGAAAACAAGAGTTTTAATCTCTTCCAGGAGAAAAAAATAATAATAGGAAGCAGTTTGCTCCTATGCCTTTTTTTTTTACTACCTGAAACATTTTCAATGTTTAATCACACATGATTAGTAAAAATATAGCATTTCTTTTTCTCTTAGGATCTACTGCCACCTAGTGGCAAATAATGCTTCAGACAATGTTGAAACATTGCTATCTTGCATGAATAGGAGAAAAAAGTGCCAATACATTCATGTAGCACTTTACATAGATTATACATTATTCACATCAGTCCCTACTCCAGCCAAACTTACAGTCTAAGGTCCCTATCCCATTCACACACAATGAATTGTATCTGGAGCCAATTAACCAGCTTGTATGTTTTGGGATGAAATTGGAGTCTGCAGGGAACTCATACAGACATGGGCAGAGCATACAAACGCCTTGCATACAGTGCCCAACATTTGTGTGATTCACTAGAGGTCAGTTGCATAAGTCACTAGGGAAACCCTGCATGCCTTAAACTAATACATCTGACCTCCAGACATGCACACAACAGTTACATTTTGATGTTACTATATGGCACATGCACAAGCCTAAATAGCTACAAAGAGCCTTGGTAAATACTGAAAATATAGCTATGCACAGCTTATTTAGAAAGATCCCCAAATTAGTCCCATTTTTTTCAAACAGGAGAAAAAATGCATCGATTGAGGGGTTGCACAATTTAACTTGGCACTGTATTTATAAATTAGACCTACATTCAGTACAAAGTGGGCACATTTTAGGTGGAGGGCTACAAGAAAATGGGTTTGAATTTAAAAGAAAGAGAGCTATTAGAATTTTGGGGAGATAAGGGGACATTGGAACATATTTTATGTGGGGGCCCATAACCCTGTAGTTACATTAAACACTAAACTGGTAATGTTGACTATTGTGCGTGCAAATCGTGCTGTGACAGTGTATTTTTTATAGGTCTGCACCCATGAACTTTTTACACAGTATATCCAATATCATGTTTATATTGGCCTTTATGATCAGTGGTGCTGACACCTATATGTTTATTTTTTTTTTTTTGCTTTAATAGACTATACAGTTTGTGGCATACCAACGCCTTGTCTGTCCCCTGAAGCAAGAGATATTTTATAAAAAGCACATAATAAAAACAATAATGAAAACTGTGTTTTCTCTGGAATGTTGTTGGAAAGCGGGTACATCTACCCATTGTACTAGACAAGGTTTCATCTTTGCATGTACAGAATTAAAGGGAAAGTTGTGCCTATTATCATGCTCCATAATCTGATGGAATATCATCACACAGCTTTAACAATGGTTATATACCGATGTATATAGTTATTATCATGAACATGAACAATCATCATTGTGTGGTCAGTGAGAGATCCCAACCCACAAGAGGCAGGGCCAGTGGTGCATTAGCTAGGTTATCCCCCCTCTGTTGTATCTTTCAATGTGTATTACAAAATGTAGGTCAAAATTAGATTGTTCTACCCTTTCTATGTCCGTGGAGCATTCCTTAGCCCAGGCAAACAGCATGGCAAGTCCAAAAAGGAAATGGGATGGGAGGGGGTAGATAAATTATTGCTCAGCTGTGATTTACTAAGAAAGCAAAACTGGTTCCTTAAACAACTAAAGTGTTTCGCTCCCTGATATGTGCTTGCCATAATAAAGATCTTACCTCCCAGTAGACATCATCATCAAAGCAGTTCTCATCTGATGGGTCTCCCCAAATCGGCAGTTTCAGAATGCAGCCTAAAAAAATATTTGAAAATTGACATTAGCCAGAAACCTTGAAGAGATCAGAAAGTCAGTAAAATACATAGCAAGCCAAAATGACCTTGAACTGACTGCTGCATTTCTGAGTGAAACGTGGGGGACAAGTTAATGGGGAGAGATTCCAAGTGTATGTTGCCCACCCATACAGGTATGAATCAACTGGGCCATAAAAAAAATCATCAGAAAGCACCAGAAAAGCCAGGGCCTAACCTAACCTCTCCAGACCCCACTCTTACAAATGATGTAGATGTAAAATTCAAATATTATTATCTACATGTTGCATAAAAAATGAAGAGTTGATTTTATTTCCCATGGCTACACAAGGCAGAATTAAAATAGTAGCCCTGAAATACTTTTGGATCTAATGGTTTTCACTGCACTCAAGAAAGAACTAGATTTGCCAGTTACCTATCTGTAATCTTCCAATAACAGACGAAGAACAGTTGATATTTCGTACCTACAACGGTTCCTCCTACAATCCCAAACGCCAGAGACACACCAATGCCGGCCGCTTGATATATTCCTTGTATACTGGGAGTTCTGTCTGCATATTCACCTTCAAAGTGAAACATCTTTTTCAGTCTACAAAACAAAAATATGACAAAGAATTTGACATAAAATATTGCAGTCTATTCAAGACCACTATCTGTGAACATTGCTATGTACATACTGTAACTCCAAGACTACTAAAGTTTTAGACCATACCATTTAACATTCCTGAAATCCCCATTCTTCCGGAAAATGCCTAATGACAGCTACACGTGTATCCACCTGAAACACTACACACTTTTGGGTAAATGCCCTTCTTTTTCAGGTTCACAAGATGGAACCTTCTGTCTGCTTACATCTGGGTGCTATGGTTTTCATTATAAGAACCATTCATCTGTTGGTGGATACTTGAATAAAATCTAAAATTGCACAGTGAACCAGTTCTTTTTTAAAGGCACAAACATTTTTTGCAGCTTTGTTCTTTGTTTTCCAAGAATTTAACATGATGCTTTCTGGAAAGAATTGTGTGAATTATGCTTGTATACTATGGGGCAGATTTATCAAGGGTCGAAGTGAATTTGAGGGAATTTTTGAAGTAAAAAAATTAGAAATTCAAAGTCAGTTTTTGGGTACTTCGACCATCGAATAGGATACTACGACTTCGAATTTAATTTGAAATCGATTCGAAGTAAAAATGGTTTGAATATTCGACCATTCGATAATCGAAGTACTGTCTCTTTAAAAAAACTTTGACTTCAATACTTAAAAATCGTTAGAATCGTTCACTTCGAAGGATTTAATCATTCGATCAAACGATTTTACTTCGACCGCAGAATACCCAAATTCAATGAAAAAAGTTCGAATTCGAAGTATTTCAATTCGATGGTCGAATTTCAAAGTATTTTTTACTTCGAAATTCGACCCTTGTATATATATGTCAGGACACCATCTCATGAATATAACTGCTATTTGTATATTTATTGGTTGTTTAGGTTACCGTACTTACCCCTCTGCAGTATAAACCCCTTCTGTTGCGCATGCTGCTGTAACTGCACCTACAATTCCACCTATTAAGCCTGGTATTGCATGAAGATTATGTATTCCACACGTATCATGGAGCCGTAACTTATTAGACAATATAGGCTGGGGAAAAAGAATGATAGTGTTTGCATTCTTATATTCAAAAATTTCCAGCCCATATATTATACTTAAAATGCAGTGGATAAAATTAAAAAATAACATGGGCTATGAACAATATCCAGTGGTAAAGGGGTCTCATCAAAAGACAATCTTATTAGTATATTAGAAAAATAAAGTAGAGGGAACTCCTTAAAAAGTGGATAAACCTATGCAATATGGAACTAATATGGAACAGAAACTTGGAAAGCAGTGAAGGTCAGGCTACAATGCAGTTTAGATAATATTAATGTTTTATATATAGATACACTATATACAGTACATGCCTTGTGTTACAGAAAAGATTTAATATAATAGCATCAAGATATTATACAGTTTGTCCCAGTCGGGCACTTAATTCTAAATCTTTAAAAGGCTGAACATTAGAAACACTAATGTGATCACAATTAAAAGGGTACAATAAAAATGACAAAGATATTCTAAATATATATGTGTCTACATCTGAGCAGCGGTACGATTTTATATATGGCACAGTAATGTTTTTAACATATTTATCATGGCTACATTGACAGTAGTCATGATATACTATGATCTTATTGGGGGATAGTAATAATACATTTAATAAGTATTAAAGAGTTTGTGAGCATTCAATAGTAACGAAAAATGGAGAATACCTCTAACCTTCCTCCGAACAGAGAATAGTTTGCTTTAAAATTTATTTTGATCGTCAAACTGGCAGCCTGTCTATTATCCTACACTGTTATATGTCTCCACTTTTGTCTTTACTCAAAAATAAGGATCCCCATATTGGGATGAAACAGTCCACAGATTTAGTTACAAACAAATAAACAAAACAGGTACTGTAAATAATTATAATTGAGTGACAAAATCATAAATCATATATAAAACCCACCACTTCTGCAAAATCTTGAGGTGGGAAAGTGATAAAGGGTAACCAAAACAGCTCCACCACCATTGCCGCGCTTACATTTAAAGCTAGAAAAATTTTGGGAGAATGTAAAACAAATCGCAAAGAGAAAAACAAT
This sequence comes from Xenopus petersii, assembly GCA_038501925.1. Lineage (NCBI taxonomy): Eukaryota > Metazoa > Chordata > Amphibia > Anura > Pipidae > Xenopus > Xenopus petersii. The sequence goes on from CM076677.1 coordinate 91,439,015, forward strand.
TCTCACCAATAAGAATAAAAATTCACATCTAACAATGTAATATTGTTCCTTAAACTGTTATTGTATTGCTAATTTCAATTGTGCACGGTGAGTTTTTTTACTATTCTTTATAATAATTCAAACAACATGAAATAGGTAAGTGGGTACAAAAGGCAAAAGGGGTAGGGTTAGGGGATAGTGCATAGTGAATTTTAATTGTGCACTAGAAGTGCTTGAAGGGGTCATAATCTTTTGGAGCAAACATAACTTTTTTAGTAAGAAGTTGTATTACGTTCACCGCACATTGGTGCAAACTATAAAATTTACAAACTTTCTTCCACTGTCGAAAGAAGTCGCTAAACAGTTTCGGGGTTGACAAAAGCTTTATTACATTCGTACAAAGGAAAAGTTTTTTGCACAAAGACATAACTTTTAGCACTGCATTACTGACTTGTATTACATTCACCCTTTAGTCACTATATTTGCAGGCAAAATTGTAAAGACCAGTAGAGTATGAATAATATGGAACATATTGTCAGTAACCTAGTCAAACTGGGGTTTGGTAAAATGACAGAGAAAATTCAATGTTGATAAATGCAAGGCTACTTTTGCATTTAACACTTGGATCAGGGATCCCCAACCTTTTTTAACCCGCAAGCAACATTCAGAAGTAAAAGGAGTTGGGGAGCAACACAAGCATGAAAAATGTTCTGTGCTGTGATGTGCTGTGATTGGTCATTTGGTAGCCCCTATGTGGATTGCCAACCTACACTGTGGCTCTGTTTGGCAGTGCACCTGGTTTTTATACAACAGTAACCAAGAAGATTCAGATGGCACACACATAGCAAAATGTGCATAAACTTTGTGATTTATTTGGATCTCTGCACCCATACAACCAAAACTTGCCTCCAAGCCTGGAATTCAAAAATAAGCTCCAGATTTGAGGCCATGGGGAGCAAAATCCAAGGGGTTGGAGAGCAACATGCTGCTCACGAGCTACTGGTTGGGGATTACTGCCTTGGATGGTCTTCAAACCCAGTTCCTTCTGCATAATAGATGTACTGTATCACCATAACCGTATCACCATAACAGAGGTTACTGCCATCACCTCAATACTAGGAGGACAGGCTGCAGGATTTGCTTCGCTCACAATTGTTGGTGTAGCTTGCGGTTTTGACTCATCTGCATGTTTGCACACTCAAAACAAAAACAATTTGGCAAAAAGGGTGGTTTAAAAATCAATTTTTACTTTTTGTTCAGAAAAACATTTTACACAGACAACGCCTTACAAAACATGGCATAATTTTGACAGTGTTAAAAAGTAGCATAGAATATCAACCACCCATTCGTTATATGCAGTATAGCGCCACGTCACCAAGCCTGATGACTCATCGGCGGAAGTGACGTCACGTATACCGGAAGTGTAGGTAGCGCGCGAACGAAGCGTCCAGCTGGTGATTGAACAGGGTATTTATACCTCTAGTAAACTTGGTAAGCATCAGAATCCCCTTGACAAAGGCCTTGGTGCCGAAACGTTGGGGCCATTCTCATTTTTCTGGTAGGTGTATCTGCTCCCTTGCTGATTTCTTGCTTGCTGCATATAACGAATGGGTGGTTGATATTCTATGCTACTTTTTAACACTGTCAAAATTATGCCATGTTTTGTAAGGCGTTGTCTGTGTAAAATGTTTTTCTGAACAAAAAGTAAAAATTGATTTTTAAACCACCCTTTTTGCCAAATTGTTTTTGTTTTGAGTGTGCAAACATGCAGATGAGTCAATGATGTGGGTTACCTGAGGTAGGGGTAACATGTGTTTCTGCACCTCTCAATAATCTTTGCATGTTTCTGGTGTGCCCTCCATTCATTATTAATTGTGTAGCTTGCGGTTTTCTCATTATTACACACCATGTAGCACCTATACTCAAACACATTGCAGCTTACTACTTACAGTGGCTTTGGTTTGGCACGGTTGTCTAGTTCTGGTAAGACACACCTATTGATCTAGTTTTTGTGTAGCCTTAGCTGATGTACCTTTTGTCTATTTTGACTTCTCTCTACCTTACTCAACTCCCTCATTTGTTTGTACTATTTGTATGATATCAATTTGTAGCAACAAACACATGGAGCTGGAAATGAATTAAATTTTATTGATGCATGTTAATGATTTAAAGTTTCCATCTAGATTAAGAAACAGGTACTACTGACTAGAATTCACTATTTATTGACCTTTAAGTGCCTCCTATTTACTATTCCTTTATGTAATAGAAATTAATTAAAAAACACTGTAAAAAACATGACAGCAGCCATATTATTTATAGCCCACTGCAGCACTCTTACTTACCGAAAGGTAGGTAAATCCTAAGGTAGACACAATGCCACATATGAATCCAACAATTAAAGATCCATATGGAGTTAACATCATTTCTGCAGCTGTACCAACAGCTACTCCTCCTGCCAGGGTTGCATTCTGAATGTGAACCTGTATATGAAATTGTTTGAAAAAGGCACCATGTGTCACAGATGATACAGCGTTTATTAAGCAAATAAATGTAGATGCTCCAGCACTTCATGTACTTTCTGACTTTAGTGGATCGGTCAAAAATGTCAAGTCTGTTAACTGGCAAAGAATGTAACTTGAGTTCTATGAACTAAAAAGAGAAAGCCTCAGTTATAGTTACACACCTGCTGAAAATCCCTAAAATAAAAACTTTGTTTACTTTTTTGCTGGCACCTATTTAAGGGGATATTGATGATCCAACCAAACCACTGTTCTTGAACACTTACAACTTACAGGGTGTACATTAGGTTTTTATTTTGCGGTGTATTGTGTAAATACCCAAATATCACAAAATGTAAGTTTGGGCCCTTGGAGTCCCTGCTATGCTCAGACAGCTACTTCCTGATCTGTACAAGGTGCTGAGTTCCGATTGGTTTGTAGTCAAACTGGGACATCTCCAATTTCTCCATCTCAAATTGAAACTTATCCATGAGTTTTCACCTGATTAACCTTTTCTCACTGAATTGAATTTGGCCCTACAGTATGTGTAAATACTAGAAGATATATATTGTATATATATCTGTATATATATATGATAAGTGTATGTTAACTCTTAATACTTACCATTTCTAATTTGCCTTTTTTGTTCACTACGCTGGATATGGCTACTGTTGTGAGAACACAAGCAGCAAGAGAACAATAGGTGTTTATTGCAGCTCTGTGCTGGGCATCTCCATGATATGAGATAGCAGAATTAAAACTGGGCCAGTACATCCATAGGAAAAGGGTTCCTGTGATCACAAAAAAATGAGATTGTAAAAGTAGCCTTATATATGCCTGGTTCAACTATCAAGTTTCCACTTTAAAGCAGCAGTCTATCTTGATACGTGAAAGTGAGCCACAAAGAAGTCTAGAAAAGCAGACTTTTGGTTAGCATGTGCACTAGGAGACACTAGATAACTGCATGTAAATAATCTCTGTCTAAGGTTGGTTGATATACATGTTCTCTGCTAAAATATTTATTCTAGGTGGACCCTCGTAACCGTTTATATCTGTCCTATGAAATATTATTTAATACTGGCTGTAGGGAAGATTGTATTGCTCATACACACTTAAATAAACACAATTTTGTCAGTAATTGTTGGTTGTCCTATCACAGATATATATATATATATATATATATATATATATATATATATATATATATATATATATATATATATATATATATATATATATAGATATATATATATATATATATATATATATATATATATATATATATATAGATATATATATATATATATATATATATATATATATATATATATATATATATATATATATAGATATATATATATATATATATATATATATATATATATACTCTTAAATAAAATAACCTGGTACATGAAATTTCCCTGAAGGAACTTACCAATCATGGAGAACAGATCAGAAATATATGTTGACCCCTCTTTGTCATTATTTTGCTTTAGTTTTGGTCGGCTAAGAATCCAAGCAACAGTAAGGCCAAAATATGCTCCAAATGTATGAATAGTCATTGAACCACCAGCATCAATTACCTGCATTGAAGAAAAGAGATATCAAATCTGCCCTTTCTTGATCATCTGCACTGAAGTCAAGGGCCCTATGATTAAGTGCCCTGTGTACAAAACACGTAAGGCTATCATGTGTCTCATGTTTACCTGAAATAAAGATTGTAGTTTCCTTTACTCTGCCTATAAGTGCCTGTACATTTAGATCACATGGCTTACACATTGGCTTTGCTATGTTTCACCACCTTTTATTTGTAATAAATAATTGTAATTAATTCTAATGAAAGTCTATTACGCTGAACAGATATATATCCAAAAAAATGTACCTACTTGTGGTGTAATATAAAAATGTCCTTCTTTCTAGACATGAGTTACATTTTCAAAAGAGGTAACATAATATGTAAACACATTTAGGGATTTTATTTTTTTTGTTATTACTTTGTCTTTAACTTATTGATTAAGACACACGTTGGCATCCTCTACCTGTTAAATACAATGTTTGAAGATGGAAATGTCTATCTAAACAATGCCATCCTGCCAGCGATTTACATTCTTGCCAGCGGGAAGGTATTTAGGGGAGATTAGTTGCCAAAGAAGAGGAGATTTGTCGTTGGGCGACTACTCTCCCCCAAATCTGCATTTGTGCCAAAACCCTTAGAAAATTTGCCCCATTATTTGGACAACTCTGCATTTTTTAAAATATACAGTAATCAGGTTGTATAAGTGTATATTCTTGACAGGTGCAAATAATATAATAACGTTTATTTTTTTTACCTGGCCAGCAACTGTTAAAACCAATCCCTGCCATTAAACTGTGGGTGTTGCGGAGCATGACAGCCCTTTGTAATTTTTTGTTCAACTGTAAAACAGTTCCCTAGGCTTACATACTAGTACATTTCTATCCCAGGCCAAGTCAAGCTTAGTCTTCAAGCTGCATTTGTTGTGGTGAAAACTGTTCATGTATAAAACTTTCCAGGAAAATAGAAGTGACTTACGTGAAGTTTATTTAGAAGAATCCACTCATTTACCGCAAACAGAGTGACCTGAAACAAGGTCATGAGCATAATCTGAACTGGACTAACTTTGCCTAGAACACCTCCAAAAGCGATGCAGACTGATCCCACGCAGAAGTCTGCATTGATCAAGCTGTTTGAAAGAAAATCAAGGGCAATCATACAACCTGAACTAAAAAAAATGTTTAATCTATACAGTATGTCTTGCATTATATACATATATCTCAATAAGGTTCTTTTTATTATAGTGTATTTATCTGATGATGGATGTTTAAGCGAAGTACAAGAGGAAGTGAATGAGTCAGCTTGCATATTAAGGAAAAACACACTATGGAAACGTACACAGGCTTCTGGATCTGAAGTGCCTTGTTTCTACATACTCATAGAATGTGTTACTATTCTCGTGAGTTTTCCTGCCACTCCTGCTATTCCTCAGCTGGGATCATCCTGTTTCATCTACAGGGCTCAGGCCCAGTGGGAAGCATAGAGGAGGCTATAACCTTCAGTGGTACCCAACAGCTTTGTTCTACCGGTACAGGTCCTGTTATCCAGATTGCTATTTGGATCATCATCTTAACACTAATAAAAAATAATTTAAACATTAAATAAAACCGATAGGACTGTTCTGCCTTGAATAAGGATTAATTATATCTTAGTTGGGATCAAGTACAAGGTACTGTTTTATTATTACAGAGAGGAAATAAATCCTTTTAAAAATTATAAATTGACTAAAATGGGAGGTGCCTTCCCCTTAGTTCAGAGCTTTGTGGATTACGGATCCCATACATATGCCCATAACTGATACCCATACCTATGCATTGTCTATGATTCTATATGCAGAACTTGCATTGAAAATGCCTCCTTAGTCACTGAGATTGATTTAGGGTAAGGTCACACTGGGAGATTCGGGAGATTTAGTCGCCTGGCGACTAATTGCCTCTTCTTTGGGGCGAGTAATCTCCCCGGAACTGCTTTCCCCTGCCTTCCGCCTGCCAGAATGAAAGATCGCCAGCGGCATGGCACTTGCAGCGCTTTGTTTGCCGAAGTTTCCTCATGAGGCAACCGCTTTCCCCTGCCTTCCACCTGCTAGAGTGAAAAATCGCCAGCGGCATGGCACTCGCGGCACTTCATTTTCTGAAGTTGGCTGAAGTTTCCTCATGAGGCAACTTCGGACGACTTTGGAAAACGAAGCGCCGCGAGTGCCATGCTGCTGGCAATTTTTTATTCTAGCAGGAGGAAGGCAGGGGAAAGCGGTTACAACGATTAGTCGCCCCAAAGAATTAGTACAGTAGATGCACTGTGCCTGGCGCTCTAGTAGCATAAGTGTGTTGCTCTAAATGAATATTAGTAACAGGAAAGTTCACCAAAAATGAGTGAGTAGTTATTAAAAGAATTCCCTGGAAAGCGCTTAAGAGTCAACTCTGGAGCCAATAAATAATTGTAAGGTTAGGGATGAATTAAATCAGCAAGTTACAGTATGTACTAAACACAGATGTTGACACATAAAACAAATGATGCATTTCTATTAGTGTGGTTATTTAAATGTCATTAACTTATCAAATGCTGTGTGTGTGTGAAGAGCAATAATACACGCAGGTCTCCTACCTCAAAGGAAGTGATTTGCACAAGCTTGTGGTCAATGGGGGAGACACAAGTGGGGAGGGGTGGATGGCTACCGGTGGTGGCTGTTACTGTGTGCACCAAGCCCTTCCACCCCTCACTGCTCCAGTCCAATAAACTCTCTGTTCTGCCTGTTGAGCTTTATGTCTTTGTCATGCACAATAGTTCTTCTGCTATGTTTTCAGATATATATATATATATATATATATATATATATATATATATATATATATATACAGTATGTGTGTATATATATATATATATATATATATATATATATATATATATATATATATATATATATATATATATATATATATATATATATATATATATATATATATATATATATAATTTTCTGTTTGTAGACTCTTTAGATGATGACGCTTGGGCCTGTGAGGTTTACAATTTGGGCCTGTGAGGTTTACAATTTCTAAGGGGAAAGTAAATTTCATATTCTGTAATTTGCATTTTAAATACAAAGTCAGCGGGTGAAGCCAGCCCTAGCCAGGCAGATGATAGATCAGAAGAAAGGAAAGGTAATTTCATATTCAATAAGAGTTCTCCATAACTGAAAGAACACTATCTGATTAATATAATTTGTGGTCTTAATGGACACTCTCAAAATGCATTGGTTAATAGTGCTGCTCCAGAAGACTTCTGCACTGAAATCTGTTTTTCAAAAGAGCAAACTGATTTTTTTATATTTAATTTCGAAATCTGGCATGGGGCTAGACATATTGCCAGTTTCCCAGGTGCCCCCTGTCATGTAAATTGTGCTGTAATAAACTTCAGTCACTCTTTACTGCTGCATTGCAAGTTGGAGTGATATCACCTCTCCCCTTCTGCGACTCCCTTAGTTACATTGAGTAGGAGAAATAATAGCCTGCCTAAAAGCAGTTCCATCCTAAAGTGCTGGCTCGTTCCGAAAGCACATGACCAGACAAAATGACCTGAGATGGCTGCCTACACACTAATATTACAACTAAAAAAAAATACACTTGCTGGTTCAGGTATGAAATGTTATATTGTAGAGTGAAATATTTGCAGGGTAAACAGTGTAATTTAGAAATAAAAACTACGCCATAAAAATCACGACAGAATCCCTTTAAACATCACACTGCAACTGCCGAAACTTCCAGTGCATGAACTATGATTGGGCAGACTAGATGCAGTTAATTACATTATCATAACAGCATTTACAGCAATGTACATTGAATACACACTGACAACAGCTGTCCTCTAGATGTAAATATTGCCATTTTCAAAATTATAGCAAGGCACCATTTTTTTTGTATTATAATTGGAAATTTTTAATGTATGGTGGGACTCAGGGATATAATCATCCATTGTTTTCGTTATAATTATTATTACCCACCTTTCAACTCCAATGAGGATCTTCCCATTTACAAATGTGTGAAACCAGCCCTGCATCAGAAGGGCCCACTGAATCCCAAAGGCGGCAAGCAGGAAATTGAAAGCCACACTGCCGAAGCCATATCTCTGAAGGAATGTCATTAAGAAACCAAAGCCAACGAAGATCATTACATGGACATCCTGGAAACCTAGGGGCAGATAGAAGAGAGATTTTAGAATGACCTGTAAAAATGCATTTCAGCACTTGTTCATAATTCAACCAGCATTCCATTTATCTGTCTACCAAACAGGATGTCCACTCTATGGTTGCTTGTTCCCTTATATTGTATAAACCATCTTCCCATATTTCAGTTGATGTAGACTTTACAGCTATAATGGATAGACAATTAGAATTAGCTGCTATTACCACACATGTCTGATATAGACATAGCTATCCCCTGCATTTAGAGAATTTAGTCTGCTGCCTTTCTTCCCTGATGCCACTTGTGTGTCCCTAAGATGCTAATTAGGGTTAGTGAAGACTTAAGGTTGTTTATAATATGGGGACATATACAGTATGTACAGAATACCAGCTTCATATAAGTGTCTTTTAAGGTGCAGAGCACATCTGGTCCTTGTCCAAATAATATAGGTATTAACTGTACACATACACACCACTTTTTAAATAAATAGCCATCACCCAGTAACTGTATCTATTTATTTATTTTGGCTGCAAGCACAGAGAAATCAATTTGATGAAAAGAATTGATCTGGCCACAGAAAGGGCAGGACTATTTGCCATCAAATGCACCCAACACTTTTAAAGCTATTTATAAGTGCTACTTATTGCACTCAAAATCTATATCTGGGGTCCCCAACCTTTTTTACCTGTGAATGACACTCTAATATAAAAAGAGTGGGTTAACAACACAAGCGTGAAACGTTCCTGGAGGCGCCAAAAAGGGGTGTAAATTGGCAGCTTACAGGAGGCTCTCTTTGGTATGATACCTGTTATCCATAATACTCGGGACCTGGGTTTTTTTTCCAGATAATGGATCTTTCTGTTATTTGGATTTTCATACCTTAAGTCTGCTACAAAATCATTTAAACATTAAATAAACTCAATATGCTGATAAACTCAATAGGTTTTGCTTACAATAAGGATTATTTCTTAGTTTGGATCAAGTACAATGTACTGTTTTATTATTACAGAGAAAAAAAGTAGTCAGTTTTAAACATTTGGATTATTTGGACAAAATGGAGTCTATGGAAGACAGCCTTTCCGTAATTTGGAGCTTTCTGGATAACGGACCCCATACCTGTACACTTCTTTTTTTTGCAACCAAAACTTGCCTCCAAGCCAGGATTTCAAAAAGAAGCTTCATGTTAGTCACCAAATAATGGAACAAAGAGATATACATATACCAAAGTCAGGTTTAATTGAGTTATATACTGGTCACTGAAATGCTTGAGAATGATATTGTATAATTATGCAATAGGGAAATACTGAAGTGTTAGGGCTGTGACAATAAGTTTAATTACCACTACATATATGTAGTGATGGGTGAATTTGTGCAGTTTCACTTCACCACTAATTTGTCGCTGTTTCACGAAATTTTCGACAGTTTTGCAAATTTATAAATTCGCGAAAGTGGCAAAAAATTAGCGAAACAGCGATTTTGACACCGGTGTAGCCGCTGTTGTAATCGTCACAGGCATCGTAAAAACTTTTTAACGCAGGTGAATTTTTGCCAGCATAATTTCGCAGCAAATTTGCAAATTTATCCAGGCAAAACGCGCCTGCCGAATAAATTCGCCCATCACTACACTATGTGTTTCATGTTCTGTGCAGTCTTAGTACCATCAAAGCAGTCACCTTGGTAAAGTAAAGTTCTTATGCAGGCCATTGGCAAGTCAAGGTGATCTTGAATCTAAATGCAATTTGTTTTTCACTGTGGATAATGATCAAGCACAGTTAAGGTAAACGCTCAGTGGTTATTTATTAAATCCTTGAACCAATTCAAGTAAATTGGGTCCTGCTTAAAGACTAACAGTAACATTAAGTCAAGAGCAACAATCTGTGATAAATAAAATGTGCAGTTCTGTACAAGTTGAGAGTGTGTCTAATCACAATTAAACAACTTAAAGTCACTTTAGAGCTTTTAATAGGAGAAAAATAATAACACATGAACATGCACTTTAACAGAAGATAAGAACCCACTGGTTGATAAAGTCTGTTTATACCCGAACTCTGAAAAGATTTAACAAGCAATATTATCCATCTGCTACAGTCATGATAAATGTTCTGTTTAGCACTACAGATAACAGAATCATATCATAACAATCATTTTCCCCCAGGAACTTACCCAGAAGAATACTGCAGATATTGCTGCCAATTTGCATATTAAAGGGAAACACACCATTTGGATTAAAATATATTTGACTATGTAGTGTGGCTTTTATATATGGATAGAAGTCTCCTTCCATTTCCATGTAGCTGTCTAGCTAAGCGAACATGCTACTTCAGTGAGGTCTTTAAATTAAATGTTCACATCGTGCCAAAACGAATTGTTATATACATATATATGTATGTACATAGATACATATACATTTATGTTTTATGAAGAACAACAAAATGATAGTCCTACACCTGTGTTTGTAGTAGACTAGTTAAAAGGATCTTGCAGTTTTTATAATACACATATAATTAACTGGATGGTTCACCTTAAGTTAACTTTTAGTATGTTATGAAATGGCCAATTCTTAGCAACTGGTCATTTTTTTTTATTATGTATTGTTTTTAAATTGTTTGGTTTTCTTTTTCTGCCTTTCTTCATTTTTAAATGGGTGTCACGGACCGCCGACAATGTTATTGTCAGTTTTTTTTTTTTACTTTTGATATCCAGGCCTTCCCCTTTTCATTTTGCAGTCTCTCATTCAAACCACTGCCCGATTGCTAGGTAAATTGTAACCTGGCAACCAGATAGCTGCTGAAAATGTAGACCATCTGCAAACTGACTCAGAATAGCACTCTCTATATCACACAAAGTTAATTTAACAATCCCTAAGGATATGGGCTATATTTCAAATTATCATGATTAAAGGCTCACAAGTCCATCATCATACTATCATAATTCTCTATAATAATGAGAATAAAGACTTTGTACTTCTCATCTCTCTCTGATAGTGGCCATTCAGTATCATTGGATCGTAACTGCATGATTCATTTTCCTATGCCCCACTGGTGCACATTTGACATTATCAAAACGGGCTATATAGCCAGTCTAAACTATTTCAGTCATGTCCAAAACAAAGTTATGTTCATTGAAATAGTCCAATCATTTTCAGGACACAAAACCAGTGTTTACACCTTTACAGAGGTATTTGTGAAACTATATGAGACTATATGCAATTATTTGCTCTTCACGAAAAGTCAGATCACCTTAAGAATGCAGAAACAATTACATATGGAAGTGTCTGATTTCCTTGGCTTTGATCAAGTTCACTTCACACTTTAGTGTTTTAACAGAATTATTAGATATATATATATATATATATATATATATATATATATATATATATATATATATATATATATATATATATATATAATCCAGTAAATGGACTCGCACTCATTCATATTAGTGAAATAAATGTGTCTTTATTCACAGGTTCATTTCCAACGTTTCGGTCCTCTCTGGGACCTTTCTCAAGGATCCTTGAGCTTTGACCAACGCACCACCATCGACAGAATTATATCCGGGAGGAGTGCGTTCACTGTACCGACATAATATATATATATATATATACACATACATACATACATATATATACACACATACATACATACATAGAGAGATACATACATACATAGAGAGATATATATATATATATATATATATATATATATATATATCTCTCTATCTCTCATAGGCTAGCTGCTTGATGCCTGGCCGACCAGGCGCCCTAGGCAACCTGGCCGATCCCGGTGCTGGCTGGACATGTGCATGTGGGAATTGCCTTTCCGAGAGAGCATGCTCAAATAGGCATTCGATGCATTCATGCGCGAGTTGCCACGCGCTTGTGCAAATGGAAGTGCATATGCTGGTGCAATAAGTTCAATATATAAAATATGCCATTTTTAGCCATATTCAGTTTTAGGGTTTAGTTCTCCTTTAAGTTCTCTCTTGCACTTGCATAAGTATGAGCTGGAGTGTGTATGAGAAATGTACATCTTATTATTGCTCTTTTTCGCCACCTTAGATACTATATGTAAGAATTTGGTGTTATTGTTCCTTGAAACAGGGAATGAAGTTGAAGAGTGTAAACAGTAAGAGGAGAGGTCAGGCAGAGGCATTTAGAGATGGAGAGTTACTAGTGAACAATGTGTTTTGACCGTGTGCTGCTTATGTGAGAATTGACACCTATGCTTTGCAACAGATTGGGACACTTACACATACAAAGGTATTTACAACAACAGAAATACCAAGTAGCCAATTGGAAAGTGTTCTTTGTTAAAAATATTAGTATTCAAAGCATGTCCACATTCCAGTGTGCTTATTATCAGTCTCTGGATCTTCTAATTGAGCTTATGTCATGCTCCTTTAGTCACCACATGCTGTCAGTCTGGGATCCTATGGCACAATTTGTGCTTCTGTATTTTGTGGCATCACAGTTCAACTGAGTTTCTTTCCAGTCTTGACTGAAGGTAAGTATATAGATTTTTTTTATAAAAATATGGATGAAAGCAATCTACTTGGACAAAATCAACTTGAACATTTGATATCTGCAGTTCTCTATGGTTTGGGGGGGTTTATCCAATATGGATGACTTTCCTATGCAAACTGTAGATAAAAAAAGTAAATGGTATATGGGTGACTCATTTAGGGTTGGTCAATCTATAGCCCTCCAAATAGTGTCAAAGAAGGACACTAACCCCTAAAAACTAATATGGATAAAAATGCCATATTCTATGTACTGACCTTTCCACATTAAACTAAAGGTTCAGCATCTATTTAACCCTAATGATTCCTGCCTTCAACACTGTCACACTCACAAGGGGCTCATCATGTTGGATTTTATCAGTAATGCGCACATGCTCAGTCTGCTCTGAGCTGCTATTGAGAGGCTAAGTTTAGGGGTTGTCACCAAATTATTAGGTCTGAGCAAGTTTCAGGCCCAGATTTTAGTGATATCCATTTCTTGTTACAGTCCCTCTAGGAATGAGAGGCAGTGATAAAATATTAAATAATCAACGAGGAGGTTATTTGGGGTTAGCAGCTTGTGGTGACAAAACCCACCAGTCAGACACACGTGTGGGTGAGCTCAGGAGCAGGGAAAGTTGCCAAGAAGCAAGATACCCCATTAGATTTCCAGTGCTGGGGAAAGGATCGCCAAGACAGACTGTACTACCCCATAAGAGGAATACTATCTGAAATATCTCAAAGTGTTAAGGTTTTCCACTGCTTGAAGTAAATGTGCATGGAGATCTCATTGTCTGGATATTGTGATACTGATGGACAGCCTGTGTTTCAATAAAGAAGTTCATTGTTTTGAGAAACACATGTATTGCAACCATTGTGAGAAGAATTAAGGTAACATTGCTCCTTGCTGGGAGTTTGCATGTCATATAAGATGATGCTACACAGCTGATTCTGATGGAAGTTGTGCTGGTTTTTGGAGCTGTCATGTAATGAGAATCTGCATTATTTACTAATCAGTATAATATAATCAGTACAGTATATTGTGAGTCAGTCCATAAGCTCAGTAAGTGACAGCAGCACAGAGCATGTGCAGTAAATCAACAGAAAAGAAGATGGGGAGCTACTGGGGCATCTTCAGTGACAAAGACATTCACTGCTAAAGGGCTGTGGGTAACTTGGTCTGGTACAGAACCTAGCATTTTAGCAGCATTTCTACACTACTTGAACTTTAGTTCTCTTTTAAAAAGTGCATCCAGAAAAATACCCCCAATCTTTTAAGCAATAATAAGTAATATGTGGTGCCAGTTTCTATCTGGGCTAAAAGGATCACTACCTTTAAAAATTGCCCCTTTATTGGAACTCCTAATAGATCTTCTCTGGTTGCTGTCTGTGTTTCAGGGTATGTCCTAATGGTCCTTGCCAGAAGCACAGTAGGAGGTTGGTAGCCAATCACAGCCCTGCATTCATACAAAGATAAGCTATGGTTCCCTGCCAGGTCTGCCTAGCTGCTGATTAGTAGAGTGTTGTACCATGTTAGCCATAGATTAAAACCAGAAAATATAGAATAGGCTATATCTTTTATTAACTTAACATTTGGAACTACTTAGGTTCCTGCTTCATTGGGACTACTGCTTCAGGATACCCTACCTAAGTAGTCCTGAAAGCTTGCATTCTTTTAATCTACCCAGTTAGCCAATAAAAGGTATCACCTACTCTATATTGCTTCTCATTGGCTGGCATCCTGCAGTACAAAGTGCTGAGAGCTGCCGACACTGCACAGCTTGGGAAAGCAGCTGACAGTAGTAGGGTTTTGGGGAACGTTGCATTATACTCTGATCTCCCCCTCCAGGCACCAATCTTTTCATGTGCCAGTTGGCAAAGAGAGAGGTACCCATCCCTGCTCACAGCTGAAGGATTTAGCTGCAAGTGTCTGACAGTGGGGATTTTTTAGCTGCCCTAGGCACAGGCCCTCAAGTGCTAATATAAAAAATATGGCTCTGTGGAATAGTAAAGGAATCTCCAATGTGTGCCTCTCTCAGCACTGTTAGCTGACATTTATAATTACATGTAAATGGCTAATACAAGTGCATTGCAACTTTGTGATTCTCGGCAATTTAAAGGGCCAAACTAAATTTGTAACGTCACATAAAAAACAAGTGCAGTTTGTTTGTAGGCTAGGGACCATAAAACCATCTTGCTACATCTAGATGTTGGCCACCCTCGAATTGCCTTGCCATAAAAAATTGATTGTAAGATTCTTCTGTGCAGGTGTCTCACAGAGCTGTATAATTGCAAGTTTGACAGCCACACCCAACATGATGAAGGAAAATGTTAAATGTAACACGTCTAGATGGCATGAATGAAATCACATTATTTATGAATTATATGGCGCCGATATATTCTACAGTCCCTGCAGCGGCGGAGCTTGAAATAAAAGGTCAATTAACCTGGAGGGTTCCACAGACTGAAAGGGAACCATGATACTTGTTAGAACCATTTTCCCGCCCCACTTAGGCCAACAGTGTTATGCAACCCCTTCCTCAACTTCCTCCTTTGTGAATTGATGGATTCTGGTACACGAATTCCCTTCCATAGTTTGTGCACAATTTTCTGGTAAAAATCATTTTACTTTAAGAAAAACATACCTTTAACTGAGAGATTCTGTTTAAGGAAATTTGTGTATTTTATCATATTTGGGCAGGGAGTTACTGAATAAGCCATTGCTCCAGCCTTGGCCTATCACGGTCTGTGAAAGGGAAGCAACAGTACATCATTATAGTACATGGGTGCACTGCGAAACTGGTTCTACTGTGTGAGTACAGAGAAGGGAAAGTGTTGGACAACTCCTACTGGTTTAGTTGAAATAAGAAGTCAGTTTCAAAATGTATCATCAGAATGTCACTCAGTAAATGGAAAATCTGCAGAAAATTGTCACGCATGAAGCAAGATTAGCACTGGTGGGTCGAACCAAGGAAAAAGCTCCGTAGCATAAAACTGGTCAGACCAGTAAACTGTGTACTCTGGGTTCTTGTATTCCTACAGTCTGCTCATTGTGTACTTGACAGTTCTGTGTCAGTTCTTATCAATCGTCAAGTGGGATGCTAAGAGAAAGTGAGCATTTAACAGCAGCAACCATCCTTTAGTGCTGGAGCAGAGAACACATGGGTCGGTCCTCTTGCAAAGGCTAGAGCTGCTGTGGGTGAGCATTTACTGCTTGAACAACATATTTCTGAGTAATGAGACGTTATCATCATTATACCAAGGGTATGGTTGCAATTATCTACCAGTATCAAGGTACTGCCTCACTGCTTAGCATTAGTGCTGCGATTCTGCTGCACCAGTGGAGCCTAAAACACAGTTTTATGCAAGAAAATTAAGGACGATACCAATATTTTATTATTTTTTCTGCACAAAATTGAATGTCCTTGATATTCTCGGTTGCTTATAAATATGTGCAAGGCAGTGCTTACACCAAAAACAAATAACTATAACTGGTTGCACACTGTAAGGTAAACCTGTTCTCAGAAATGCAGCAGGTATAATTTAGGGAAATGGATTAATGGGTGACATGCAATCTATCAGGTTCTCTACCTGCGTTTCATTGGATGTACATTAAAACAATAAGGACCTTCAGCTTAAACATTGTTTTCTGTAGCCATTATCAAAAGGAATTGGAAACCTACAGTCCTCTAGTTGTTATTCAACTGCAAGATGTTACTGAACTGCAGCACACAGCATGAAAGATGCCATAAGTTCTAGCTTATACGACTAAAAGCCAAAAACAGGCAAACTGTGTAACTTCCAGCACCCACCAAAATCTTATGCCAGGTTGTCCTTATTTGCATTAGCTAAAACCAGCGTGAACCAGTTTTAGTGAAGCAATAATATTTATAATACAGGATGATGTAGCTTACGTATATGGACATCATTATACAACCAACCCATACAGGTTTTAAGATAACAGTTGTGACAATGAAAGGGTTATAAAGAGGTACTTACTGGGATATCTGAAGTAAAAGTCATTTTCAATGTCACTAGTGATGTTTTCATGCTTCATGAATATGGGCCAGTGCGGATCAGCTTCATCATTGTATCTCACAAAGATTCCAAAGAGAACGATCATGGCGATCTCCCACACAAAGCAAATCAGCGGTAGCCGCCACCGCATGTTGCTGTTTCTCAGCATTTTTGATTTTGATTTTTGGTTGTATATTAAAAAAAAATTATAAAATAATAATTATAATAACAGTAATAAACTAATAACCGATAATAAGCTAGAAACCTGCTGTAAGCATAAACCAGAATATCCTGTTGCAGGTATTGTATAATAGGGACAGGCTAAAAGTCCCATATGAAGACTGAGCAAATGACCTGTTGCTACTGTATATGCAAGGGCTTAAGGGGTGTAACTTCTCACCTGAAAAGTAGGAGGGTTTTCAGGAAAGGTTATGAATATTTACAGTCTGCCTCAGCCTAGGTATGGCTCTGGGATGTATAGAAAATAGGGTGGAGTCGGACGGTGGTTTTCATTGGTCCATACATTTTCCACTAATTTTCTTTTTCTTTTCAATTCACTACAAATCATAACATGAAACTGCAATCCTTTTTTTACCCAGTGGATTTCGTCTAAAAGCTACTGGCTAACACGGTAGCACAGTTTTTGTTTTGTATCTTTAACCAGTAAAGACCAGGTCATTGTTCAACTGTAAAACACCTGGTCAAACAACTGTAAAATGTTAATAGGATCATTTAGCTTCACATGATTAAGGTAAGGTATTTTTCTACTTACTGCTCTGGAACCAGACTGCATTCTCTTTACAGGGGTCTGCAACAAGGGACAAACTTCAGCAAAATAACATTGCCTAATGGAACACTGTGACACCAACAAACATTTGCACAGCTTCACCTACCCAAGCTTGTCTTTTATACTTGTTTTTCTTATGTTTTACTTTAAATGACTGTAAGCTTTAAATTTGGAACTTGCGTTAGAGTAATAGTAAGGTTAAAGTGAACATAGTGGCATTCTAATAATTTATTACATGCACAAATATTTATTTTTATTGTTTATATAATACACTACAGTATACAGGGCCACCATCAGAAATTGCAGGGCCCCATACGAAAAAATTTCCTGGGCCCCCTGGGCTGCACCCACCACAAGCCCCATCTACAGGTCCACCCCCCACCACACACTAAAAAAAAAACATTGGTGGCTATGGTTCCCACATGTTAATAAAAAAATATTGGTGGTCAGTGCCCCCCCATTAAAAAAAACATTTGTGGTCAGGCCCCCCTTTAAAAAATATTGGTGGCTTGGACCCCACATGGGGAAAAACAATTGGTGGCCAGGGCCCCCCACTTGTAAGAAAATTAGTGGTCAGGGCCCCCCATTAAACGTCCATGTAAAATAAATTTGGTGCCCAGGGCCCCACCACACAGCAGGGACCACAAAGGATTACCTTTAGGGGGGCCCTGCCATGTTGCCCTTACTTCATTAGTGTGGCCCACCTGCTGTCAGTGAGCTGCCAACTACAGAAGGGAGGAGGGGAGCACAGGTGGCTGCATCTTTTTCCAGTGACAGCATTTTCTTCCCTTATCGGTCACATAATTTGAAGTCCTGGTAAAGCTGCATGGTGATTGGATGAGCTGGAGGAGAAGTTAAAACCTCAGCTATCCAATCCCTGAGATGCTCAGCAGGGACTTAAACTCAGTGACCAATAAGGGAAAGGAATGGACAGAAGATACCTCCCCTTGTGCTCCCACCCTGCCTTCCCGAAGTCAGCAGCTCTCCGAAAGCAGGGGGGCCCGGCTAATAAAGTGTGGCGTGGCTGGGCCCCCCTTACCTTCGGGCCCCCTACAACTCTCCCCACTGTCCCCCCTGATGGCTGCCCTGACAGTATATACTTCAGGTAAGCATAAGGGTAGAACTACATGGTTGTTTTGACATCCGATACCTTCCGTTCTGACATGAGGCAATGAAGTACAGGCGTCACGTCGGATGCGCCGAATCTAAGGTAAGTAATAGGAATGTCGGACATTGTCGCAGTGTGCATCTGACACGACACAGCTGTTGGATGAAGACGCAACATGCAGCGTCCACATCTGACAGTTGTCTTGTGTCGGATACACACTGCGACAACGTCCGACATTCCAATTACTTAATTACCTAAGGGAGTTATTTATCAAAGTTCGATTTTATCTCAACATTGTCTGCTGCAAACTCCGATCGAATCCGCTCAGGTTTTTTTTTAACCCTTATTTATTATTACATTTTCTAGAAAATTTGCTTTGTGGGAAAAAAATCAGAATTTGACAATTTTTTCAAATTCTTCACCTGAAAATTCTTATGTTTTTTGCCCGAAAACTTTGGGGTATTGCACAAACCCAGCGCACTTATTTGGACTTCTCCCATTGACTTATATGCAACCTTGACAGGTCTGAGATGCCAGATTTTCAGATTTAGACTTTTCCATCCTCAAGGTTTAATAAATTCCGAAAAATGCATGATTTTTTTTCCACTAAAAATTCTGATTTTATACAAAAAAACAAAAAATATTCAGGGTTTTTGGCATTCGGATTTTTGTAAATAACCCCCCTAAATGTCAACTAACCCCAAGTAATTAGGGTAATAATGATCCAGTCTATTCACGTGAATTGAAGATTTGAAAATACCTGGAATGGATCATTATCTCCCTCCCTGACATTGGGAGTTGCTGAATAAAAATCAAAAAAAAAAAAAAAAAGAATGAACACAAGGGGTGCTGTTTCAGTAGAATCTATGACGAATTTCTTCCATTATCCCAAATGCAATTTTTCTGCTTCCAATCATATATATTAACATTCAAATATATAACATGTTCACATCTGAATGGGAATGTTCATTAACCAGAGCCTAGGAATGGCCATAGGTGCATATTGTATATGTCTGTGAATAGAGTACATCTGCAAACAGGAGTATTCACTAGGAGATGCATGCAAATAATCAGCAGGTGAAAGCTATTTGTGCAGAATGCTGACTCTTGTTTTGTGGATAGAGATCTCTTGTCGTTCAGGGCAACTCTTTGGTCTATCAGTACAAACACATAAAAGGAGACATTATTGCTTATCTATATTACTGTATAAACCCACAGACTGCAGTATCCATTGTGATAATGTATTAATTGTATCTTCTTAGTGAAGCCCTAGGTTAACTATCAAGACTGGCCGCAGTGAAGGAATGTATTATAGTGCTTTAATTGCTGCTATTTGTGTTAAAATCTACTACGCTAGTTTTAATTTCAGCTCACATTCTGGGTGAATGTTATGAGTCTTATAGTTGGGTTTCACCTCTTTTCTATTAAGCTGCCGGCCTCATTCACTTTCCTTTCTCTGCTCTACTACTCCTTTCAGCACCTGTGAACAATGTGTGTAACTAACTAGTTTGTAGCCAGAAATTAGCTTTTTGTTAAATTTAAAAATTTACTAAAAAGTCACACAGGAAGCAAGATTAGCACTAAGATTTGCTAAATTATCTTAGAAGCATATACCTACTTGTGATCCAGTGGGGTGTGATAGCTTGTACCTCTAAAAGGGGTTCCCCCGGCCCCTCCTGGTATTTAAAGATTTGCTGCAGTGCATTTTGGGATTTCTGAGACCTATCAAAAGCTGTAACAATGGAGGAACTTCTACATAAAGTGAATGCCAGGTATATTTTTTCATTATAAGGTCTGCTTACAAATATTTGAACTTTGTTAAAGGGCTGCTTTATATAACTCTTCTATGGAGGATTTTTAAATAAAGTAATCATCTGAGCTTTGCATAAAAGGGACCTATCATTCTAAGAATCCCCAGCTTCATGTCACTGCCATGCCTCAGTTGGCAACTGAATTCACATGTGCAGGAATCAGACTATGCCAACCCAAACCCAAGAAAATCTGCATGTGCCCCAGTGTATGAAGCTAATTACAGAGGTTATTAAATTGTGAGAATATATGAAAATAAATTATTGAATAAAATTCAAATGCAAGTGAAAATTATTCTGTTCACATGATGGGACAGTTTTATCAAAGGTTAAGGTGAATTTTTGCATTGTGTACTTCGACTAGGGAATAGTCCAAATTCAATCTGAATTTGAAAAAAATTAGAAAATTGGAATTACGAAATTTATCATGTACTGTCTCTTTAAAAATTCAACTTTGACCATTCAGCATCTAAAACCTGCTGAATTGCTGTTTTAGCCTATGGGGAACCTCTTATACCTATTTGGAGTCAATTGGTGGACTGAAAAATCTAAGGTTTTTTTGGGAAAAACTTTGAATCGTACGATTCGAATGCGCTATTACAAAGCCCCTATATGAGAAATGTATAGGGGTGTGCCCATTAGCCTATGAGTAGGTGCCCAGTAGGCATGAAACGCATTAGGCTTTTGTCTCTTATGTCCTAATAAATGTATTTTGAACTAATTTTTTATAGATCTTTGTGAAAAAACTCACATTTTAGTTATAGCTTTCAAAATGGACCAGCACTCCAGAAACTTGTATCAAAATTTTTTATTTATTTTATTCAACCTTGATAAAGGCCCCAATGTGGGCTGAAACGTTGGACACGAGTGATGTTTCAATAAAAAAATTGATAAAAGAGTGCTGGTCAATTTTGAAAGCTACATATTATGTCTGACCAGAGCACCCATCTTGGATTGTAAAAGAAAGAGTGCAGGTACTTATAGAACAAATATATATATATATATATATATATATATACCTCATTGCACCCCCGCCTAATGGTTTTAAAAAATAGTGGTGAGCACAACTTTCCCTTGTTTGTTATAGTTATACAGGAGCAGTGACCAGCTCCATGTTGTAGCTCCCACCCTTCCCAGCTATAGTCAGGTGATCCCACTGGTGTCTAATAAAAGGGCAGCCAAGTTTGGGAGTTTTACTTTGAAAGCAGCTAGTAAGTTGCAGGTAAAATTTAGTCCCTTTGTAAAATGTATAATTAAGCAATTGAATTCTTAATGAATCAGATGAAAATTAAGCATAGGACTGGCCAGATATGGGATGACTTTGACGTAGTTGGCCAGCTTAAATATATTGCAATATATGGACAAACAATCCCTGTGTTGTTTAAAGGCATTTTTTAATAGCAGTATGCACAAAATGTCTCTGTCTTAAATATATTGATAATGGGTTGAGTGCAGAGGTCCTCTTGTAGTTTTATATATATATATATATATATATACATACATACATACATACATACATACATACATACATGCACACACACACCCATAGACTGGGGTGAAATTGTGATATCTTTCACCTTTTTCATTATTTACTATTGTTACTGAACTATTCCATATTCATCCTCTTATCCTCTTATTTTTGCATTTCAACTCAATATCTCCTTATGCCACCATGTAGAGACTCAGATTTGTCCAATGCCAACTGTTTAGTGCCACAGTATATAGCATCAGGTAAAAATGTAACCCACTGATAAATATACATTTTAAAAAATCCCATACAAATGAAAAGAGAGCGGAGGAATTTCATGCTATCGGACTGTAGTGAGCTCCAGTTTTACTCTTTGGTAAATATTCTTTCAGGAGTTTAACACTGTCAGATGTGCCAGAAAGGGTGTCAATAGGGTTACAGGTATATTTGTTTTCCATTTGCTTTATTTTCCATCAAGCTTTACTAGCTCAGCCTGAATAGACTTAAGAATAAACTTTAGTCCATACCAACATAGCTATTTAGCAGAACCCATGAAAAAACATAATTCTCTTAAGCCTGTAGCACTTTGCCACTTTGTTTCCCTTTAGTGCTGAGCTCCTCAGCACCATCCACTCTCTTCTAAAGTGAAAGCTCAAAAAGGAAGGACCATCCTTAGGGTTGCCACCAATCCGGATTTAACCCAGACAGCCCAGATTTTGGAAGTGTTACCCGGGTGAAAACTTCCTGTCCGGATTTTCAAATGAGAAAGTCCGGACAGGACATTGAAGTGAATGACATGGTGATCAGCCAATAGCTGATCTTCACGTCATCAGTCCCGCCGCAGCTGTCAACCTCCCCACGTCACTGCCCTGTCCCCGATGTCTCTGGCCCGCCCGCTGCTCGTTTTCGTTCATTTTGCTAGAGTTCTGGAAAACTATAGCAAAAAAAATGTGGCCAAGGTTTGTTTTTGAAGAGTGACTATGGAAAAAACATGATCACAATATTACATTTTGCCATCTAAAAGCTGTCAAGATAGAAGTCAATGCAAAGTATATTTTCAGTTTTCAAGCAAGTGCGTTAATAGTGTTTTTTTCCCTATGAAAAAAAGGCAATTGTTTTTTTTCCGTGACAAAATGCAACTTAGATATTTTTTCTAGTATAAAGTACTGGATGGATTTATGATTTTTGCCATTACTACCTCCGCTATTTGTTGATAGCAGGTCACTAAGGTGCAAGACTAATTAGTGAATTCCCTATGTAAGAGCTGACAAGAAAAGAAGAATGAGATAATGAGAATGACATCACTTAGGTTTTTAACTCAGTTGACCTCTCAGGACCATAATCAATTTATCTGCTCAGTCAAAAGAAATGTTGGAAAGAAGGAAATGCATTGCTCAGTGCACACATAGGGGCAGATTTATCAAGGGTTGGATTTCGAGTTGATGGGAGTTATTTTAAACTCCCATGAACTCAAAATTCGACCAACTGCAATTTATTAAAAAAAAAAAAATCAAATTTTTTGTACTCGGGTGAATAAGATCGACCCACAAACTTGAATCGAATTGAAATCAAATTTCAGGTAGGCAGCATACAACTCCAAACTGAACCGAGGACATCCCCCATAGGCTAAAACAGCAATTTGGCAGGGTTTTAGGTGACAAATAGTTGAATTTGAGTTCTTAAAGGGCCAGTGCATGATAAATTTCAAAAAATTTCATTTTTAAAAAAACTCGACTCAAATTTTAACAATTCTCTAGTCGAATTTGACAGTTTTGGCCATAAAAAAACCTCAAAAATTCTAATTTGAAATTTGAAAATTTCTAATTCTCACTTCAACCCTTGATAAATCTGCCCCATATAGTAGTAATCAATTTTAAAGAGGTTATTCACCTAATGAACTTTTAGTAACACGTACAAAGTGATATTCCGATTTGTTTTCATGTTTTATTTTTTGTAGCTTTTGATTTATTTACTATTTCTTTTCAGTAATCTCATTGCTTGGGTCCACATTGCCCTAGCAATTATGCATTGATTTGAATAAGAGGCTGGAATAGAAAGATGAGTAATACAAAGTAGTAATAACTATGTATAGCTTTACAGAGCAGTTGCTATTTAGATTGGTTCAGTGACCCCATTTAAAAGCTGAAAGGAGTCAGAAGAAGGAAAATAATTAAAACACTATAAAAAAAACTACAAAATAAAAATGAAGGTGAATTGAAAAGTCGCTAAGAATACGGAAATAATGCAACTTTTTTTTAATGATCTCTTCATTTTCTATAATAATAAAACAATGCCTTGTACTTGATCCTGGATAATCTGCATAAATCCAAATTGGTGGTAAAACAATCGGTTGGATTTAGTTAATATTTAAATGTTCTATAGTAGACTGGTTATGGCGATTCAAATGATAGAAACCCGTGATGTGGAAAACCACAGGTCCCAAGCCTTTCCCAAGCATTCCGGATAACAGATCCTATACCTGTATCAAATACAGGTATAGGATCTAAAAGAACCTAAAAGATCTGAACAAAAAACACTTGAGATCAAGCTATGCAGTTCTTAGATAAAGGGAACTTTCACCGCTGAATATTGCAGTTCTTTTTATCACATAAAACAGCCCATATGTTTCATAGAAATTAATATTTTTCACATAGTAATTTTTTCAAGTAGCATGCGCCACTGGCTTGACCCATATAGAAAAAAGAGGAACTACAATATCAGATCATTTTAAAGCAAGCAAACAATGCTCTGAAAGTATGGAAAAGGAAAATAAAATACTGGGCTGTTTAAATACACCAACTAGCAGAATGCAGAGGGAGTTTATCTCACTGCTTCAAAGGTTATTTTGTTTTGGAATACAGAAATTGGCTGGTAGCTTCTTGTTGCCATCAAAGTAATGGATCTTTGACAGGGTTATAAATAAAGGTATGGGACCTGTTATCCAGAATGCTTGGGACCTGTGCAGATAACAGATATTTCTGTAATTTGGATCTTCATACCTTAGGTCAAGTACAAAATGCTGTTTTTTTATAACAGAGAAAAAAGGAAATTGTAAAAATGTGGGTTAATTGTATAAAATGGAGTCTATGGGAGCTTTCTTGATAACAGGTTTCCTGATAACGGATCCCATACCTGTACTAGCAGCAAAACAAAGGTGGAGTATAGGATGATAATTGTTGTGTTTCAATAGATTCAGATCAGCACTGCTTGAATTGAATGCAAATTATTAAATATATTTTAGGCTTCTTGCATCTTGATTACTTTAATAAACAAACTCAGGTCACTGCAATCCTTAAAGTAATAATAACATAGAACACAATAAGGCTCATTTACAAACTGAATTGCACAGTTGCAGTTGCCAAATGCAGCCAATAAGTTATACTATATACTGGCGCTCATTAACTTTCATATATCATGGAACTGAGGCTGATATAAGCTGCTGACTCTGACCCTCCATAATGATTAGTAACTTAAGGACTGTATCAGGCCTGCCCAACGGACTGCCCACTGGAAAATTCCATCAGATGAGGACTACATTGATGTAGATGGGATCTAATTGGATCTTCCCAATATGGCCCAGTACATGGGTCACCAAAGTGGCAAAAATCAGTACGTTTTGCAGGCTGGGGAAAGTTGTGGATCTCAATGTATGATTTGCCTTTCTTTCTATCTGTTTTTTACTTGAAATAATTGTTTGACTTCTTCATTCTCAACTCTCAGCAGGACTTTTTCAACCTAGAAACAAGATAGGCTGTTCTTCAGTATTATATACTGTAAATACTAGACATTAAGCCCGTTAAATTAACGGGCGCTAGAACATATGTAGTCCGTTGCGCGTCTATCTACGTTGCTAGGAGACGGTCCGTGGGGCACATGCGCAGTAGCGCAATCCCACGGACACAGGGACTGGACGCAGAGACACTTGAACTTTATTATATAGGATGCACACACTTATTGCATAATGCAGGGTTACTGGCATAGTTTTCATTGTGGCTTCTAAAAAAACATGACTCTGATGTGATAACATAATTACTTGTTGCAATATGAATATGAATATTAGTGTTTACCAGTCATTTTCTGCATGTGATGCTGTGTCCCAGCTTTGTCCTTGCAGAAATTCCACTCTCTTTGTACAGTATTTGTAGTTAGCAGACTCTTTTCTCTGATGCTTCACCCTGCACAAGGTCAGGCAAATAATAGACTGGATTACTTTTACCTTTATATATACTGTAATTGAATGTGTTTTAGAGATTTGTATATGTGTGCTTAATTAAAATTTTCTGAGAATATAAAACCAATAATAGTGTCATTATCAATGGCAAAATCAACTAGTTGCATTTCTGGAAATCTCAAAAAAGGCCAGATGTTAAAAGTTAAAAATTTACATTTTATTTTCCATGATTAAAAGCAAGGGCCTGACGCGTTTTGTGTCTACTAGGGACACTTAGTCATAGTTGCATTTCTGCCCATGTTTCATTAATTTGGTATTAGATATTATTTTGTAGAAGGACCTTTATATATTATGTATGGTAGAACACAACAGGGAATATTTAGTCACTTTCAAGTTGTGATTTTGCCTCAATTCACTGCAAAATCATGATTTTTTATTTGTGATTCGGTACTTTCACTTTCTCCTATTTTGTTATTTACAACACCTCAGCCCTCTAAATTCTGGCATGATTCGGGGAAAAATGTGTTGGCAGTAGGCTTGGGTGAATTTGACCCGTTTCGCCTAAAATCCGTCGATGGCGAAATGTCGCCGACACCCATTAAAGTCTATGGGTGTCAAAAAAAATTTCTTTTTTTTGACGTGTGATGCCATAAAAGTCTAAGGGCGTCATTTCTGCGGCGAAACAGAGTGAAAAAATTCGCCCAGCTCTAGTTGGCAGGAAAAACAAAAAAAAGAGAATAACTGTTATTGAGCAAGAAAATGACCTGCATTTCTAAACAGAATATGTTGGCATCACACCACAGCTGTAAGGTGTGTAATGTTTCCTTGTGAGGTGACTTCGGAAAACGAAGCACCGCGTGTGAATTGCCGCAGGCGATTTTTAATTTTAGCCAGTGGACGGCAAGGCGAAGAAGAGGCAGTTTGTCGATGGGGTGACTAATCTCCCTGAATCTGCTCATGTGGACTGACCCTTAAGCTGGCCATAGACACAAAGATCTGATCGTACGAATCGAGGATTCGTACGATTTTCGGAAACATGTGTGGAGAGTCCCGACATTTTTCGTCCGGCGGAGATCGGTTGTTTGGTCGATCGGACAAGTTAGAAAATTTCTGTCGGCTGCCGATAATATCTCTGCGTGTATTGCCGATCGTACGATTTTCAGTGGGAGACTGTCACTAGCTTTGGTTGGACATAGATATCGTACGATTGCTGTCAGGGGCAGAACATTGCTGATCTGTTCTTTAACTAATCTGACTGGTAAGACTTTGATCTGAATGGTTAGTGGTGGGTCGGGAGATGGGAAAGTCCGATCGTACGATCGATGATTCGTACGATCGGATCTTTGCATCTATGGCCAGCTTAAGACTACCACTCCACATAGGGAATACCAAATAATCAATTACAACCTTTACTATGCAAAC
Source organism: Xenopus petersii (assembly GCA_038501925.1). Classification (NCBI taxonomy): domain Eukaryota; kingdom Metazoa; phylum Chordata; class Amphibia; order Anura; family Pipidae; genus Xenopus; species Xenopus petersii. Next base: position 91,466,521 of record CM076677.1, read on the forward strand.
AAACAAAGGCTGGGGACTCCTGCTTTATGGTCAAGAGCTGCAGTTCCTACTAAATAACAACCATGTTTTTTTTTTATTGGTATTTAGACTAAAAAACTAATATAATTGAGATTAATGCCTGATGACAAAAAGATTATGGAATTTTTTTATTACAAGAAAAGTCAATACCACTTTGAGATCTGAGATGGATGCAATCTATTGTGGGACGGATAGTTACACATACAGTAGTTACACATATGTAATTATCCTCTGACATACTGTATGCTACCCAAGTGCTGAAATATTATAGCCATATAGACTACTCACACAGGGTATTTCTAGACTTTTCTATGGTTACATTTTAAAAATTCTTAGGACAGAATAGATTTTGTAATCTCATCTGGGATTATGTGATGTCTGGCACATAAACTTTAGATTCATTTTAAATAAATTTATATAAAGACCCAAGCAGAAGTAATTGCTTCTTCGTGGCATTGTTCACTGGGTTTTTTACCTATTTTATAACAGGTGGGTGTAGCAGGTTTTTATCAGTTTCTTATCAGTAGTGTTTATACTAATTCAAATTCTACTGTTAGTGTGCTGATGTTATTAATACAAACAAAATCTCTTTGTTTTTACCTTATTTTAACTGGAATCTTACCATCTTATTGCAAGTCACAAAACCACATTTCTTTCTCATTTTATTTTTCCTTCCAAAATGTGTTTAACCAAACCCACAATGCAACATGCCAGCATAACTGTGCTCACTGCAGCCACATGCAAATTTTGGCAGCAAACACTTAATGCACAAAGACGTGTGTCACATAGTACATTGCACATACATGTTCTAAGATTGCGTCTGCGAGAAAAGGGGTGACTGTATGTATGTGCGCTAACATGCCTTGGTGTAACATTATGCACCTATTGGCGCATCACACAAAGGGTGACCTGGTATTTGTGGTACAGACACAATGCCAGAAAAAAGGACACATTGACAGTGGCAAAGACATAGTTCTAGTGACAATTTATAAATTAATTGTAGGGCAGATATTCTATAGCTGCTTGTGAGACTGACTGACACATTGCTGAAAGCAATTGCACATGGCTTGTGAGACTGGAAAATTACACATTGCTTGTGAGATTGATGCACCAGAATACAATGGTAACATAGTAAAAAAAAAAGACATAATTCAGAAAAACAGTGATCCCAAATACTGTATATTATGGAAAATGACCTTGTACATAGTGGTTCAGTATACTATGGCACATTACCCTTACAGACTTATGGTTCAAAAGAAAATTCATCGCTAGGGGTTACTGGACCATTGTGCCTTTTATTACATGTGACCTTGGTATATTTTAAAACAGTGACCATATACATTGTATCGCAGTAATATCATTATATTATAATATCCTGTAAATTATATCCTTATAAACAGCTCTTTGTAATGTCATTTTTCTCAATAAAATGTGTGTATCATAATAAATAAAGTACCCTTTGTTGGAAAATGAGGACATTAGAAGTAACCTCGGATTTCTATGACCTGAATAAAAGCACTCGGCCTTGTCCTCCAGCTTTCAGATGGTCATGGAACGCCTTATAATGTCTTTATATTTTACAATAGGGGGTACTTTATTCACTATTTAATATACAAGAGCCACAAATAGCCTGTAAATGATATCCTAGCAAACAGTGCTTATCAGTGTCATCAGTTAATGATGTAATGATGTAATGTCACAGGACTCACTTAAACTTGTCTGTTATAATAAAAAAGTACCTCTTGTTGTAAAATAGGATATTAGAAGTAACCTCAGAGTTCCATGTCCTTGGTGACTTGTAATATTCTTATATTTTACAATGGGGGTTACTTATTCTATATATTATTTAGCTTTAACTGTAGTATATTATGGCATAGTTAATTATCTACATTACAGCACAGTAATCCCAGTGTATTATGCCATTGTAGCTGCAGGGAAGTATGGTGCGGCGGCCTCAGTATATTATGGCACCGAGGTCCCTATGTATTATGGCACATTGACTGGGCAGCAGTTTTCTGCTCCTGTTGTATATGTTTCCCACCTTCACTACAACTGCCCACCATTGTCCCCAGCCAGACATACACATTAGAGGTACAGCAGATGAGCCATCCTCACACTGGGCTCAGAATCACTTGTTATACTTGCACTCAGCAGTGGCAACTCTTTTATCCTGCACACCAGGCTGCATAGGACAGCAAATAAAATAGGGAAGCTGCAAGTAAAGTATGGGATCTGTTATCTGGAAACCTGTTATCCAGAAAGCTCCGAAATACGGAAAGGCCAGCTCCGTTTTATCCAAATAATCCATATTTTAAACAAAATGATTTCCTTTTTCTCATTTATTATTAAATAGTACCTTGTACAGTAATTATGCCTTATTGGAAGCAAGTCCAGTATATTGTATTTATTCAATGTTTACATGATTTTCTAGTAGACATTAAAGTTTGAAAAAAAACTTATCTGGAAACTCCCAGGTCCCAAGCATTCTGGATAACAGTTTCTACACTTGTATATCTAAAAGCAGTGCTTTAATCCATACATAAGACCTGAGTTTGCACTTCTAAAAGAGATCTGTAATATGGACGCTGACAAAATTGTTGAAACAAGTTCATGACTTGGGTGGAAAAATACCCTTACTGGCAAAACTGATAAAACATATCGTCTGCGGGTCGGGTTGCAGGTCTCATCTAAATTTCTTATCTTATGTAATATTGTCTATATTTTACTCCTTTTAAAGTTTTACAAAACATGTTCCTGTCCCTGCCGTCAGTTTCGGTTTGCAGCAACATCACTTCCTGTTTGATGGTGGTCGGGGACTTAAAAATTGGTTCCGCGAAGGACTCTAGTGCAAGATGCAAAAAAGGCAGCAATTGGTCATTTTTATATACTCTGCATGCTGCGCCTGCTCCATTTTGGGGCACAGAGAACTGCAGACTGGGCTTTGTATCTATTCTTACTTAGACGGCATGCACTTAGGCATCCATCCCAACCACCCCAACCATGTTCTCGATTCTGAGGAGCAAGGTAGGAGTGGCAAGATGCGCAGCATGGGGCCCTGTCCTTACCACCTTCCCCAAGGTGTACTCAGCACCAGCCTTTTCATAGTGCAAATGGAGACACAAGTGCTCTTAGGGGCAGATTCACGGGTGAATTTTCACCAGCGTCAGCTTCGCACCCATCGCACCACTTTGCCAGGTGCAAATGCGATACGAATACACTAATTCATTAAAATGCGAAGTTTAGGCCCGGGCGTCGAATGCTGGCAACTTTTTGCTAGCGTTACTTCGGGAGTGCAAGCATTTCATAGTGAAGATGCGCTAGCGTTCATTTGTGCCTAGTGAAAATTCGCTAGTGATCTTGCGCTTCGGTTTATTTTCATATGGTGTGTAATTTAAAGTTGTATGGAGGTCTTTGTTATAAATGTTGGTGCAAATACTTGAAGTTATCACTTTTTCAAATACATATCCAGGGAACCTTAAAGCGATACTGACACGTTCCTATAAAAATCATAGGACCTACCTGCACTGACCCGACTCTCCGACACTGTTAAAAGACCTTCTGTGCAGTTTCAGTGACGCTGGGCTGGGGGCGGCACAATCCTTCCATAGGCTAATTATGAATCAAAACAGGACTTCATCCTATGGAATGATCGCTCCTCCCCCAGCCCAGCATCATGGAAGCAACACAGAAGATCCGTTAGTAGTAGAGCGGTCGGCTGTGCAAAAGTGCGCAGGGCTGGGGGGCGGCTTTGAGGGGGGTTATGAGGCAAAATATTCTGAGTGCAGCACATACTTCATACTGACACGTTCCTATGATTTTTACAGGAACATATCATTCTCGTTTTGATAAAGACAAGAGAGTTAATATAATGCCCTACACATAAACCCACTGTAAAACAAATGCTCCATATGTTATGAAATGGCTGAAGAAAACCAGTTACTTTTGCAGGCAATTCCGCTTTAAAAAAGGAAAAGTCGCCAGCGTTTTTGGAACTTTAATGCATTTTCGGCACAGAGGATATGATGTAAGATTGAGGCTTCTTTTAAGCACTTCGCCTTGTCTGAGGTGGCGAAGGTAATGATCAGTAAAATCAGGACTTTAGTGAATTTACGGAGTAATGATCATTCGCCAAAGTGAAAAGTCGCCTGGAGATAAGTGTGAATGACCGTAAGCCACGGTCCTGTTCGCTAGCGAATTGGCGCTTGCGTCTGTTAGTGAATTGGCAATGTCCCTGTGGGTGGTAATGCTGGCGAAAAGTCACTAGATTTATTGAATCTGCCTATTAGAATGCTTACATAGGTACACGTTCTTGCACCACTTAGTGTTCTTGCACCACTTAGTGCTCTCGTGCCTCTAGGGGCAAGGAATGACCCCTTTAATCTTTTTAATTTTTTCTCGCAGTTTGAAAAACTGCCTGTGAAATCAGCCATTTGGAATTGAGGTGGCTGGTTCCTAGCCTTTCACTTTCTGAAAAGATAAAAAGCCAGAGATGCAGGCAATGCTCCAATCAAATGCATAGAAACAAACCCCTGCCAATGCCTTCAGCCAGACACTCCATTCGCAAAATAAGAGCAAAATTGTAGCCTATAGTAGACTGCACAAGCATAAAATGGAATGTAACTATTCTGTCTGGGCCCAAAAACTTTCAAATTCTCTCAGTGAAGCCGGAGACTCAAACAGGTAATGTTTATATCTGAACCTTTTTGGGACCCAGGGCTTTCTGCTGCACCTGTGAGTAATCCACTCTACTTGTGGAAAACAAATGAGAGAGGGTGGTAGTCTGGCAACTAGTTAACAGACAGTAGGTCAGGGCAGGTGGCAATCAATGTAGTTCAACAGACAAATGGTCAGAGCGGAAAGCAGCTGCAAGGCACAGGAACAGGTTGAGAATGAAGACAAAAGGAAGGAGCATGGAGTTTTGCCATGTGCCATTGCCCTAATAGAGTTGTATGTGCGCTTATTTGAGCAATTTTACATATTATGCCACTTAATGAGCACCCAAGCTATACGAAGTGCTGTGCAAAGTTACAAGTCTAGAAAAAGCCAAGTTTTATCAAGCAGGAATAGCTGGTAATTTGAAAATTATGTAAATTATGCAAGCAAAGGCAAATTGATTTTAGTGATTCTTGTATTATATAATAAAAAATAAACCATTTATTTTTCCTTTAATGGAGATCAGACAGTGAGAAGTTAGAAACTAGGAAGCAACTGCCCATGAACAAGAATAAGGGGTGTCGGGTATTGTGTATCTGCCTCCTTTAAGTGTATCATTAATAATGATGGTAATTTTTTGTTTGAGATAAGTATTGATCATTCATAAAGGGGTTAGTATGACGTAGAGAGTGCTATTCTAAAACAATTTGCAACTGGTCTTAATTTTTTATGATCTGTGTGTGGTTTTTTTTTTTAATTATTTAGCTTTATATTCAGAGTCTGGAATTTTAGCAGTTACTTATGAAAATGTTAGAAAATATAAAGTATTTAAAATTTAGAAGGAAGCCCTTGCAAAGCATTAGTTTCAAAATTTAAAAGGAATCATAGGGAGCTTGAAGGAAAGTATGAAACAGGCGGGATCTTTACCATTGGTCTTCTTTAGGAACCTTGTAGCGGATATATTCATGAACTTGCAGTGATGTGCTTGCTCTTGTCAAGTCATAATGTAATTATTCAGTCAATTAACTTGTTGGGCACATACTATTGATGGTGATTTTTCGATCTAAACAAGCCCTGTAAGTGAGGATTATATACAGGTTTGGGACCTGTTATCCAGAATGCTCGGGACCTGGGGTTTTCTGGATAATGGATCTTTCCATAATTTGGGTCTTCATGCCTTAAGTCTACTAGAAATTCATTGAAACATCAAATAAACCCAATAGGCTGGTTTTGCTTCCAATAAGGATTAATTATATTTTAGTTGGGATCAAGTACAAGCTACTGTTTTATTATTACAGAGAAAAAGGAAACCATTTTTAAAAATTTGGATTATTTGGATAAAATGGAGTCTATGGGAGACAGCCATTCTGTAATTCGGAGCTTTCTGGATATCGGATTTCCGGATAAGGGATCTTATACCTGTTCTTTGAAAAGCTGAAATATGCAGTTTATTGTAAAAATGTGAATACAGTTTACATAGGAAGTAAGAAAAGAGTGTGTCAATGAGAATAGGTCATTTCCAGTTTTTTCCATGCTACAACTGTAGTCCTTTACTAACCTTTCATGCTGCGCTACTGGTAACAGATCAATGAACCGAGACAATTCAAGAAAACAACACACACAGTTAACCCCAGATGTCAATATTATTGATAAATATAATAATGTTAATAATCTAAAGCATACTTTATCCAATATTGTTTTTTTATCCATAATGCAGCATTCCCCAGCATCATTGTGTATGGTGTGTTAAAGGGGATGTAAAGGCAAAAATATAAAATCCCATTTTTACTTTCTTTAATGAAAAATAAATCTATCTCCAATATACTTTAATTAAAAAATATCTACAGTTTTTATAATAAACCTGACTGTATGTAGTGCAATCCCCCCTTCTTTTACTGCTGTGGATAGGAATTGTCAGAAGGTCCCCAACTGCTGTGCAGGTAAACGATCATACTTTCAAATGGCAGGGGGAGCCCCCCCACCTTACTCCCCAGAACTCGAGCAGCATTGTTGGATTCCTGTAGAGATTTGTATCCAGAGACTCAGTGCAGTCTCTATATTATGATTATTAATCAGCCTTGCTGTATTGGCTTCTATGGCAGATATTATTTGACTTGTGCTGTTTTGATAATTTATGACAATCCCTAAGCTTAACCTCCCAACTGAAGCCCAGACCACACTGAGCATGTGCGAGTCTTGATATTGCAGAAATGTCTAACAAAGATACAAGATGGCAGCCCCCTGCGCCAACTTTGAAAGCATAAATCATTTGTCTTATTAGGCTGCTGGTGCAGTAAGTTCATGTTTATATTTAGTATACATAATACAGCATTTCTAACATTATTCTATTTTAGACTTTAGTTGCCCTTTAAAGTACATGCAATTGTGCATTCATTTTAACACAAATGGGATGCTCTTGCACTTAGAATCTTTGATGTTTGAATGCTATGATTTCTGTGGCTTGGGGTCACAATGATGTATGCATCCAATTCTTTAAGCTTTTGCATTTGTAATCATCCCCTAGTTTCTTCAGTCAATTACTTTATCTCTTAACCATATTGCATCACAATCCAATCCTCCAGTACTCTTCACATAATGAACTTACATTTTCAATGAATCCCTTTTGGCTTAAAATATTTTGGTTTGCCTTTAATGTCTTAATAATCCTAATAATCAAGAAATCTTCCTCGGAATCAGGAATCAGAAAGAGTCCTATCTGACTATGATCCTTACATTCAAAGGTATCGGTTTACATATTGCAGGGTTCCATTTAAATGGAATAGGCAATACCTGTTCTCAGTAAGATATGCAGTGTATACTCTATACCCCCACAACCTGTTTTGACAGTGCCACAGTCACTATTATTGATATTTAATGCAGAATAATGTGAACATTTACTCACAAGCTCCCCCTTAAGCTTTTCCAGCTGCACTCACATTAACCCTGCTCAGGGGCGTACAGAGGAAGCAGACCCTGCAGATGCAGAGGGGCCCAGGAGGCATAAGGGGCCCTATGAGGCCCAAATAATGAGCAATTTCAACATATATTGGTAAAACAAGGCAATCTCTGGATATGCAGGGCCCCTAAAATTAATTTGCTGTGGGCCCAGTAACATCTAGTAATGCCACTGACCCCGCTCCAATCTTGGGCTAAGATTTACTGCTGCCCAAGGCAAGTACCTCTTGCATCTGCTGTCACTCACCACCATCCCCTTACTTGTCAACAGCCTGTCTGCCAGCTCAACCTTAACACCCCTCACTTACCTCCACAGTAGCTTCCACTGCACCACTGCTCACCTGGGGTCCACTACTGTTTGCCCAGGAGTTTGGAGTAAAGCCAATGCAGAGTCAGGGCAGGGAGAGCAGTGATTGTGCTTTTTTTGCCAATGAGTCCCAGGCACGTGTCTCTTATGCCTACCCCTAGTTTTAATTAGGAGCACAAAGACATGTGCACTGTACCTAGAATTGAGTGTGACCTGCATTTGGCCATGCTCGATTCTCTTGATTTTCAAGGGTTGTGGGGAGTCATGTAGGCATCCTCTCCTCCTGACATGCTTCATTCTGAGCACAGACTGCTTCAGGGCCCTGTCTTATGCGCCTGGCTTTTATTTGACAGAGCACAGTATAGGGGGGGGGGCAAGTGCTTCATAGATAAGCACTAAGGGGCAAGCTCTTGTGTTCCTTGCATAGTATGTGCAAGTGCAAATCAAGGACCTCAATTGACCTTTGTCTTTAAACCTTTCCCATCATATGTACAGTACCTGCATACATTATGTGGTGCATTAAGCTGCAAGATGCACCTGAATTTACCATTGGGGAAACAGGCCAGGATGAACCCAGAAACACTTGTGTATGTGTACCTCAGTGGTTTTAACCCAAAACTATATTTTTTAGTATTTTTTTTAATTAAATCAGATAATAAAGTTATTATTGTATCAGCACATTATAGTCACTTAAATTGGTATTTTTATGTAGACATAACAAAATCAGGATATCCTGAAATCCATCAAAACCATTTGAAGCATACAGTACTGAGCATTGTTGCTAAAAGTGTTTGTTTATTTTTAGTTTACTTAATCTTGACACTGATTCATTTTAAAAAGTTATTTTAATAATTCCTAGAATTACAAATTTGCCCTGTCCTAAATTAATGTGGAGCGCACACAACATGCATAATAAACTAGGGATGCACCGAATCCAGGATTCGTTTCGGGATTCGGCCAGGATTCGGCCTTTTTCAGCAGGATTCGGATTTGGCCGAATCCTTCTGCCCAGCCGAACCGAATCCGAATCCTAATTTGCATATGTAAATTAGGGGCGGGAGGGAAATTGCATGACTTTTTGTCAGAAAACAAGGAAGTAAAAAATGTTTTCCCCTTCCCACCCCTAATTTGCATATGCAAATTAGGGTTCGGTATTCGGCCGAATCTTTCACGAAGGATTCGGGGGTTCAGCCGAATCCAAAAAAGTGGATTCGGTGCATCCCTATAATAAACATGTTAGTATAGATGAAACTATATGGCAAAAGGTATCCAGATACATTAATTAAACAATAGCATCTAGAACCCCTTCTGTAATCATATGTCCTCAGTTTGAATATTCATTCAAACTGCACAAGAACAATCCATTTGGAACATGTTTTTTCATGAATAAGCAGCTGCACAGAAGCCTAAAATATGGCTGCCATTGGACTCTGGTGCAGAGGTAAGATTTGTAGATGAGAAATAATGGTCTGCAGTTGTTTATTATTGCTTGGCCTAGGCCCCTGGTCTAACTCAAAAATTGAGCATACAATCAAATTCATGATAGTTCTGTTCTTTAAGCTTCATGACAACTATTTGGAGAGAAATAATGCCACTATACAAAAAGTGGGCTTGAAACAGAATGGGTTTGCTGTGACAGTAATGGAAGAATTTCATTACTGGCCTGCACTGTACCCTGACTTCAACATATGTGATCACCTGTAGAATGAATTGGAATGCCAACTGTAAATTAGACACATACGAAAAATACATTTTTTTATTGCTGAATAGAATCAAAGCCTGGTATAAATCTAGTAGAATGCCTTTCCAAAAGAAAAAGGCAGTTACAGCACCAATGGAGGAACCAACAAGCAGATGTCTAGGCACTTTCGTCCATAATGTTTAACCCATATTATCAGTGCCATAATGGTGATATATACTGATTTCAGAGCAACATTAATATTAATTAAGTGATAGGCTTAAAGAGATAAAGTGATAAAGCTTAAATAAATTGGGTAGAAATGTTGTACATTACGTTTTGGGATTCTATAGACAAAGGTAAACACGACTCTTTATCAGTGAGGATCTGTGCCTACAGAGATGCCCCAGTATCTCCCAATCTTCCTTTCTCCTAATTCACTGCATGTTCTCTGTGCAGCTGTCACTTACTGGGGTATATTTATCAAAGAGTGAAGTAAGAGATCATCACAGTCTGCTAGAGTGCAATTTATTAGTATTTATTAATGGGTATAAGTGAAAGTTCATTCTTTGATAAAAATGCCTTTCAAAATACCATAGAAATAAATGGAGAGTGGTGGATAGGGGGACATTTAACAAAGAGTGAAGATGAAGTTTACCACAGTCTGCTAGAGTGAAATACTGCCTTTCTCCATTCATTTCTAGGGGGTTTTTAAAGGCTTATTTAGCAAAGGGTGAACTTCCACTTTAACCCATAGAAATGAATGGAGAGAGGTGGTATTTCACTCTAGCGGACTGTGGTTATTTCTAACTTCACTCTTTGATAAATATACCCCAGTGTTTAGGGATCAATGCACAGGATACTGTTCAGCACTACTTTAAAGAGAATAGTTTGAGGTACATTAATTTAGCTCGAACATTGGATTTTAAATGGCTGCTATTTAAATTTTTATCTTCCCTTTGCAAATGAAAATTGAATATATAAATGTGTAATTTTTCCATCGTATTCCCTACACCAGTGATCCCCAACCAGTAGCTCGTGAGCAACATGTTGCTCTCCAACCCCTTGGATGTTGCTCCCGGAGGCCTCAAAGCAGGAGCTTATTTTTGAATTCCAGGTTTGGAGTCAAGCTTTGGATGTATAAAACCCAGGTGCACTGCCAAACAGAGCCTCAATGTAGGTTGACAATCCTCATAGGGGCTACTAAATGGCCAATCACCGCACTTATTCGGCACCCCGGGAACTTTTTTTCATGCATGTGTTGCTCCCCAACTCCTTTTACTTCTGAATGTTGCTCACAGGTTCAAAAGGTTGGGGATCCCTGCCCTACACACAGTGCTGTAGATGATGGAGTAGACTCCATCATGTACTTGCTTGCAACCTTCCATACTTCCTTTCACAGAATTCCTACAGTGGGCACTGGAGTGCAATTGTTTGGGTTATGACCTAATAAAAATGTTACATATTTGTGGGTTTCCAAAGGTATAGCTGCCGCAGGAACAACTAGTGAAACGATGTAAACTTAGGTTCTATCTTAACACAATGCAGGTGGAAAATTATACATTATTTGGTCTGTTAAATCTGTTGGCACGGAGGATACACAAAAATCACATAAGGCCTATAGTACACAGGGCAATTTAAATATTAGGGTACACAACAGGAAAAAGCATCAGTCAAAACACGCCTAATTACCATTTTAACAGTTCCCAATACAAAGCTTGTGGCAGACCCTGCCCGTGACAGCCTGATACCTCTCAAGAACACTCCGAGTGCCTACCACCAAAATTGTCTGCCATAGAGAGAGAGTGCTTTCCATACTTTTCTATGGGAAGCAGTGATAGGCACATTGGGGATGTGTTCACTGCAAGAGAACCAACAAAAGTCAAATTACCCTTGTCCCACAGGTATAAGAGAGGAATGCGGGCACTAAGCAATTATTAGATATTTGTTTCTTTTTTTCCGCCTGGAAAAACATTTTTGACGGCATGATAGGCCATGTGAAATGAGGAGTACATATAACATACATTGATCTCAGTACATTTTACTTGTGTAATGAACAACCAGACAATCCTGTAGAAGGTGTGTATCAGGCATCCTGACTCCTTACTGAAATGTAACATAAGATATTGGCCAGTAAAACCTGAGTATGGATCAGCTACCTTTTTCTAATTCTTATCATGTGCATCCATTCCATCCTTCAGCTACCTAATAATCAAAGTACTACCAAAAGGCTAATTATGGAATTTAGCATAACTTTATTTGCAAAATAAGTAACCCAGGGCTAAGGCAGTGCTGTTTTTTTATTAACAGTATTTAAACTAAAATTATTGTTTTTATTATTTAGAAAACTTGGCCTTGCTGGGAAATTGATTTGTACTTCCACACATATCCGATTTCTTCCACACATACTGTAATAAACACTGTTTTATATTTATATTTATAAAATTGTTGACTGACATCACAAAAGCATAGGCCATGCCACTATTATTGGTCTTGTCATCTGATGTGCCCTAGGCTAAATTCAGATTGATGATGGGTAGGGCTTTCCATGGGGCTCTTTTGAAACTTGATGGATTGCAAGTGAAGCTAGAAACAACCTCAAGCAGCTGCCAATAATTCAGATGACTTATTCTACATAAACATTTTAATGTTTAATTTGTTTTATTGTTTCCTGAACTATTACAGTTTGGTCACAGAAATCAGTGCAGATGTATGACGTGTAAGAGCTCTTAACCGTTGTACCAATTAAATTTGCATAGTAAACATAAAGCTGACCAGCTGGTAGATTTAATACATTCCACTGTAAGAGTTGTACATTGAATACAATCAATGAAATCAATAAAGGGTTGGGCCGGCCCACTGGGAAACCAGGAAAAAACCCAGTGTGCCCCAGTCCTGCTGAGCCCTGGCCCCTAGGCTAGTTCTGCAGCCCATCCCTGCCACCAGTCATTCTTTTGGTGGCCTTGGTTTGTGCAGCAGCAGGGTGGTAGTGGCAGCTTGTGTGGGGGGTTAGGGCAATATTCTGCGGAGGTGGCATATTAGCAGCAGAGTGTCCTAGAGGTCTACAGAACACCAGTCCAACATTGTGTTCACCCGAAAAGCCTGGGCTTCCAGGCATATCTAGGGGAGCTAAAGGCTAACTAACTGGCTTTCAGACAAGTTCACCCGGTCACTGCTCTAAATTCTCAGTTTGGGATTGCCATAAAGAGTTAAAAATATGAAAATATATCCTTCCAGTGCATACAGTACATATACTGTACATTCTGTGTAACAAAACATGCTGATTGTACTTTATTTGCAACCTGTTTCTGTAATGGTGTTTGCGACTGTGTTGCACAACACGGCAACATCCAAGATTGCCTATGTTTTCCTTGTCTTCTCCCAAAGGCCTCCAATAATGTTATAACCTGCTTTCAAGAAAATAAAAAGGTGCATGGCCTAGCGGCCATGATGCCAGTTATGGGGTGGCCAATAGAACATGGTTGAACATGAAATAATGAAATAATATAGTCTTTTTGTTTTTATTGTCAAGTTTATAAAAAAATAGTTTAGCATCAATGTAAGCAATATTATAACATTTAATCATGGTGGTACAGTGGTTAGCATTATTAACCTGCAGAGATTATATGTTCAATTCCAACCACGGCATTATCAACAAGGAGTTTGCATGTTCTCCCCTTGCTTGTGTGATTTTCGTAATTTTACTCTACGTTCTTCTCCAGGCCCGGATTTGTGGAAAGGCCACCAAGGCCCGGGCCTAGGGTGGCAGGATTTCCGGGGGCAGCATGCTACCCAACCACACCCACACTGTTTCAGAAACACTGGGGATGCGCAGGAGAGACAATTGTTTTTTAAATTTCCCATGCGCCAATCCCCATTGCTCCCGTCCCAATGAAAATTTGGGCGAATAAAGGGGAGGCGACATAAGGCGATGAACGGCCCTGTTCTTCTCACACATACATGCAGTTAAGTGCCACTGGCATGTAATTATGTGAATGATGTAGAATAAAATAAAATAATAATTATAGGAATAGGATATATTTAATATTTCAGCTAGAACCTATGGTATTTAAAAATAAAAGCATTTATGATTACCAGAATTATTTAATACATCAACATTTCATCAATTTTTAAAATAGATATGCCTGATTAGATTCTAATTTGCTATACCATGACCTCCCCAGGGGGAAGCACAGATCCCAAGTTTTACCAGCCCCTGGGATCAAAATGTGCCATAGGATAAACGATTCAATCTTCCCCTACAGAAAACAATATAGCAATTCTGATGATGTTTGGGGAGGAAAGGGTTTATAAACAATCATGTAACTGCTTAAGTTAACAGATCACAGTATGTAAAGCTGGCCATAAACAGACGATAAAAGCTGCCGACAGACCGAGTCAGCAGCTTATTGGCCTGTGTGTGTGGCCCTCCGACAGGGTTCCCTGATCGATATCTGGCCGAAAGTTCTATGAACTGCTACCAAGCAATAGACCGTTAATTTACAATTACTGTCTGTTTTGTTTGGTTTTTTTTTAATTCCATTGCTTTGGCTGTCTTTTCAAATATGACAAGATACTGTGGGCTGGTATAGTTATAGCGCAGATTTTCTACCGCATATATATACAGGACAGTACAGAACTTGTTTTTCAATTATTTAACATATTCCTTCACATATCTTACAATCTTGTATAATCATATTGCTCTTCCTAATACAGTTTAGCATGGTGTTGTGTACAGTATTTAAGTCCATCAACAGCCTACTTATCTCCTTCTGTAGATCTGTCAGCAGCAGATCGGCTACAACAGAAGATACATACATAGTGGTCATTTATCTACACTGGTAAATGTGCCTGTGGCTCATGGCAACCAATCAAAATGTTGCATTCATTGTTCTACCTGCGGGTGGCTGAAAAAAAGCCAAGCACTGATTGGTTGCAATGGCTTGCTGCCCGTGGGTAAATCTGCCCACTGTTCATAAATAAATTCTAGAATCTCTTTAAACTATTTAAAGGTTAAAAAGCAGAAACTAAGAATACAAACAGTGCTTGGATTAAGTAAGTATATGCACACACAAACACACACACGTATAAACGCTTCATTTACACCAGCCAGGAAGAGAAAGAAAAAAAAAAAAAAAGAGAGGCCTCACTAGGGAAAACACCCATATCTCATTACCAATAATATAATTATAAGGTTTCAAAATCCTGTTACCAATTAGCAGGGAATGTGAGTAAAACATATCAGGTAAGGGTTTGCTTCAGTACTCCTCATCCTGCCTATATACTCACACGCACATCCTTCTCAAGGATCAATTTGTGAAAATACTATAGATACAAGATACAAATTTTCGTTAAAACTTTTACTGATGTATAAGTTGTAAAAACAGATGTATACTCACAAAATGGATAAAAGTGCAAGCAGTAACAATATCAAACAAGAAGATGCTGGCCACTCTCTGGCTTACAATGTATTTCATACCTCCCAACTGTCCCTTTTTCGGAGGGACAGTCCCTCTTTTGACAGCTCACCCGCAGTCCATCATTTGTACTGGAAAGTCCCTTTTTTCTCTGCACTGAACAGCCAGAAAAAGAAACAAAGTTTCTCACTTAATTGGCTTTTAGCAGAGCGCCCAGAACAGCTAACAGGTGCAAATAAGATACTTTGTAACAATTTTGAGACACAAAAACACAGTTTAGATAAGGAGAAATATTTTCAAACTTTCATAACCCGCCAAATTTTGTAAAACGAACATGGTAATTAGGGGGTTTGGCCACAGAAAGGGGTGTGGTCAAAAAAATTGCTGCGCTACGTGCGGTAATTTTGTTTTTTTTCCCTCTTTTTACTTCCAAAATGTTGGGAGGTATGTGTATTTCGTGGGTTTCCACCTCCATTTTATCAGAAAATGTGACTGTCAGTGCATACAGCATCTTTAAAGTACAGATGGTTACCCCACCACCTGCTGAACAAGTACGTAGCTACATCAATAAAAGTGCATGAAAAAAATATCCTTAAAGGAAAACTATACCCACAAACAATATAGGTCTCTATACAAATATACTACACACATCAGCTAATATAAAAAACCCTGCTTTATGCAAATAAACCATTTTCATAATAATATACTTATTTACATGCCCTCCCTATCTACCAGGCCAGGAGAGCAGCCAGCAAACTCTTATTTGCTTTTCACCTGGGTCCCTGGTTTAACAATCTTACCCCAGCATCCTTATTGGTGGGTTGAGGTCAGCCAGTAAGAGTTGACCCTGCCCTATATAAGCTCAACCCTCTCAAATGTGGGGCCTTACTTAAAGAAACAGTAACACCAAAAAAATTAAGTGTTTTAAAGTAATGAAAATATCATGTACTGTTGCCCTGCACTGGTAAAACTGGTCTGTTTGCTTCAGAAACACTACTATAGTTCATATAAACAAGCTGCGGTGTAGCAATGGTGGAGATTGAAAAACGGCTATATGGCACAGGTTATCTTATGGAACAGATAACACCATTAGACAGACAAAGCTTATTTGCTATCTGCTTTTTCTCCTTTGAATGGCTGCCCCCATTGCTACACAGCAGCTTATTTATATAAACAATAGTAGTGTTTCTTAAGCAAACACAGCAGTTTTACCAGTGCAGGGCAGCACTGCATTATATTTTTATTACTTTAAAACACTTTTATTTTTTTGACGTTACTGTTCCTTGAAGCACTGACCCTGATTCTTGTTACTTTCTCTGGCCTTTGTTTACTCCTTGCCTTGCCTTGCCTAGTTTCTATCCTGTTCTCCGTTCTTCTGGTTCCTGCATCTAGTCCGTGTCCTGTTCCTGTCTGTCCTGCCCCTGTCCTCCTTGTCACCCTTATCCTGACCTGGTTCTTCTCCCTGCTTCACTCCGTTCCTGATTCCGCCAATTTGCCCTCACCGTCCCGTATTTACTACAGATAGTTTATATAAACAAGCTGCTGTGTAGCCATCCGGACAGTGTCAGACTGGGATGCCAGGGGCCCACCAGAAAACCTTAAACTGAGGGCCCACTTTACAAACTATTATTCCTCCTCTCCTCACTCAATCTCTTTATTCCCCTAGTCCTTTATCTCTACATACTATACTGTATTCTTCCATCATTAAGCCCCTTAAAAAAATACAGAAATGGTCATGAAATAAGCCAAATGTTTAGCAGCAGAAGGGCCCACTCACACCTGGGCCCACCGGGAGTTTTCCTGGTATCCCGGTGGGCCAGTCCGGACAGTCATTCAAAGCCAAAAAAAGGAGAAAAGGCACAGGTTACACAGCAGATAGCAGTTCAGCTCTGTAGTATACAATGGGATTCTTCAGAACGAATCTGTTATCTACTGTGTGTTCTGTGCTTGAATGACTGTCCCCATGGCTACACAGCAGTTTGTTTATATTGTTTATAGTCATGTTTCTGAACCAAACACGCCAGTTTCACCGGTGCAGAGCAACACTATGTTATATTGTCATTCCATTACAAATAACTTTCTTTTTTTGGTGTTTCTGTTCCTTAGTTATAGCTTAAGACAGCAGGGATGTTAAAGGAGAACTAAACCTTAGCCAAAAGTCCCCACTGGCCTCCGGTTCTGGTTTGTTACAACTGCGCATGTGCGGAAAGTAAAGGAATTTGCTGAAGGGAAGGAAGAAGACCCAAAGAATACCACTGGAAGATGGTGCCCGTGACCTCTGCGCTGACTCTGTATTTGCGGTCAGTATTTTTAGAGGGGACACAATTTAGGGGTAACACTGTGGAGGGGGGCAGTGGGGAATTTTGGCTAAAGGGAGGTTTAGTTCTTCTTTAAGGGAAAAAATTGCTTTCTGAGCACTCAAGTACTTTTGTGCAGTTGGCCAGTTTTACACACATTTACAGGGATAACATTTTTTTAGTTAGCATCTTTGTTAGATAGTATTTTGTAAATTCTCTTTCATTAATTGCCAAAGGAATCCCTGACCTTGCTCATCACCAAACACACCCCCAGAAACACAGATTAATAGTATAATCCCAGATGCAATTGATACAGTTTACTTCTGTACATGCAAATAGGTAAGAGGGGGGAAATATTAAAGTAGATACGCCTTACTAAAGAGAAAATTGCAGATTGACAACTTGGATTTTATGTGACCTGATGGTATTTAGAACAATATTTTAAATGTATGTTATTGCCTTCCTAAGGTGAAAACACTGCATTTGTTCACTATGTCCCAGAATGCTTTGCACCCTATCTTAACCTTAACTCAAGGAAGAAAGTACATAATCTATGAGCTGAAATAAAATCAACAGATATCCAAATATTACATGACATACACATAAATATGAATTGTATAATTGGACTTATAGAGCTACAGCTACTTTATATCATCCAATCTGAGACAGGCTTTCCTAAGGGCAACTGTTAAGCGCCACCAAGTGCCTGTACATGTAACTGATCACCAGGGTTTGGAATACAACCTCAAAAAAGAAACCTTTCTAGCACACACTGCATTTATTTCACTCCATGAGTTTGTATATTTATGGTACATTCAGGGCCAGGCCTTTGCAGCGTTTCAAACACCTTCAATATAGCAGATTGTAATATGCTGGTTCTTCACCTGGAACAACATTTATAACACTCCATGTGACACTTTTTCACAAGTAACAGTCATAATATTGCCTAATCTGTATAACTATGGGGGGGATTTCACAGAGAGCAATGCCCTAATGTCCCAATTGCTTTCACCAAGGGAAATTCACCTGTGCTCTTATTTTCCTGTAAATTTCCAGATATGGAAGAGAACCTTCCTCATCTTAGAGGAACAGTAACACAAAAAATTAAAGTGGTTTAAAGGAATGACAATATATCATACTGTTGCCCTCCACTGGTAAAACTGGTGTGTTTGCTATAGAAACACAATTTCCATGGGGGCAGCCATTCAAGTACAGGATACACGGTAGATAACAGATAAGTTCTGAAAAGGATACTGTCATGGGAAAACATTTTTTCAAAATGCATCAGTTAATAGTGCTGTTCCAGCAGAATTCTGCACTGAAATCCATTTCTCAAAAGAGCAAACATATTTTGTTATATTCAATTTTGAAATCTGACATGGGGCTGGACATATTGTCAATTTCCCAGCTGCCCCCAGTCATGTGACTTGTGCTCTGATAAACTTCAATCACTCTTTACTGCTGTTACTAAATTGGAGTGATATCACCCCCGCAATTTCCCCTCCATCAGCCTAACAACAGAACAATGGGAAGGTAACGAGATTGCAGCTCCCTAACACAAGATAACAGCTCCCTGGAAGATCTAAGAACAGCACTTAATAGTAAAAGCCAAGTCCCACTTAGACTGATTCAGTTACATTATGGGGCAGATTCACTTAGGGTCGAATTTCGAAGTTAAAAATACTTCGAAATTCGACCCTCGAATTGAAATCCTTCGACTTCGAATATCGAAGTCGAAGGATTTAGCGCTAATCCTGCGATCGAACGATCGAAGGATTTTTCGTTCGATCGAACGATTAAATCCTTCGAATCGAAGGATTTTAATCAAACGATCGAAGGAAAATCCTTCGATCAAAAAAAGGTTAGCAAGCCTATGGGGACCTTCCCCATAGGCTAACATTGACTTCGGTAGGTTTTATCTGCCGAAGTAGGGGGTCGAAGTTTTTTTTAAAGGGCAAGTACTTCGACTATCGAATAGTCGAATAGTCGAACGATTTTTACTTCGAATCGTTCGAATCGAAGTCGAAGGTCGTAGTCGAAGGTCGAAGTAGCCCATTCGATGGTCGAAGTACCCAAAAAATACTTCGAAATTCGAAGTATTTTTCATTCGAACCCTTCACTTGAGCTGAGTGAATCGGCCCCTATGTAGGGGAAATAACAGCCTGCCAGAAAGTAGTTCCATCCTAAAGTGCAGGCACAAGTCACATGACTGGGGCAGCTGGGAAACTGACAAAATGTCTAGCCCCATGTCAGATTTCAAAATTGAATATAAAAAAAATCTGTTTGCTCTTTTGAGAAATGGATTTCAGTGCAGAATTCTGCTGGAATAGTACTATTAACCGATGTGTTTTGGAAAAAACATGTTTTTCCATGACAGTATCCCTTGAAGAATCCCATTGTATACTATAGCATTTTCCTGATATCTGTTGTGTATCCTGTGCCCTTTCTCCTTTTTATAGCTTTGAATGATTGCCCCCATTGCTACACAGCATCTTGTTTTATAAACTATAGTAGAGTTTCCGAAGCAAACACACCAGTTTTAC
Source organism: Xenopus petersii (assembly GCA_038501925.1). Taxonomy (NCBI): domain Eukaryota; kingdom Metazoa; phylum Chordata; class Amphibia; order Anura; family Pipidae; genus Xenopus; species Xenopus petersii. The sequence goes on from CM076677.1 coordinate 91,486,389, forward strand.
CAAGTGCAGGGACACAGTACATTACATTTTAAATTTCTTTAGAACATTTTAATTTTTGATGTTACTGTTCTTTTGACTGTACATAGGAACGAGCATTGTTGTATGGCTTTTTTTGAATAAGCCATTTTTCTTAGATCCCATAGCTGTGTTCAGCAGAGAATACCAAAGCTGATTTATTCATATGACCATTTCAACAGATGTGCACCCAGCTTATTAATTGTAAGAAAGACCTTCCTAATGTACATGTACTTAAGTATTTACACAAATACAACTTTACACTCTGTTTCATAGTTAATATTTACTAAATGGAACATTATCTGTTCACCACTTGCATTCTTATGTTTTTCCTTTAAAATCTCTAGAATTAATTGAATCTGCATAATTACAGAGAGAGCAGAGCAGCTCCCTGCTGTGGTAATTAACAAAGCCAGAATGATTTGCATCCCCATCAAACCTTCCACTCTCCTGCCTCTCATTTGTCCCAAGGTTTCAAACACTAATGGAGTCCAATGGGCAAAAGAGCAGGCCAAGTGGAAAGTCACATGTGTGAATGGCTTTTCCCTTCATGGTAAATTACTTCTGCTAAATCACCCTTGGCATTTAGCAGGTGCACCTTTATACCCCCTAAGGAATGTTTGGGCTTATAATTATCAGAGTCAAGAAACACCCCTTTTTGTTTCTTGCTAGTCTCAAGTGAGCCATCGCTGAGAATTTAGATGAAAGCCCAAAGCAAAATAAAATAGGACAGCTCATTCAGTCCCTGGAAAGTCATTGCAGTTTATTAACTCTGCCCATTTGTGTTTCTTTTGTCTGGGATGTCATACAAGCAGTGATCCCATCAAGCAAATGGCATAGAGTATTTTTATCAAGATGACATAGTTTGCCTTGTTGTTCTGGGTGCAGTAATCTAGTAGATACCTTTAATGTATGGTTTGCATGCTTGGTTGCTTACAAATAGATCTAATCCTAAACAAGCAAGTGAAACCAATGTGTGTGTGTGTGTGTGGGGGGGGGTATGTGAAATGAAATTCCCATCTTGAATAGTCAAAGTTAGAAATTCAGCCCACACAAGATCATTGAATGCCAGTCTTGTGTTTTATAAGGAGGATCTGAGGGCTCACTCAAATTGAAAGTTGTGATTAGGAAGAGGAAAGCTGCACCAAAAGAACTAGAACTGGGTGTTTCACTAGCTAGTGACGAAAGGAGGCAGCAACCAGAAGCCAAAAGCATATTTCTTTGATCTTTACTTGTCCTTTATGCTTATCTTCCTAGATCTTTTATGAATGTTTAGTAGGAAAATGGTAAAAGCAAAAGGGGCTGGGAGGTTATAGTATTAGGTTTACTAATAATCAAAAAGTGTAAAGCAGGTCATCAACACTTGGGAGAGGGCATTCAACATTTGGAGCTTTGCAAAATTTGGTCACACAGCTAGTGGCCTCGATCAGGATAATGTGAGTATTTTGGCTTCTATAACAATATGAGCCTGTTTAGAACCATATAAAGGGGACCCGTCACCAAAAAAGACATGATTCCAAATTCAATTTTATTATGTTAGTCACACAAAATAAACTTTAATTACACTATATAAATTATTTGAATCTTGTTTACTTTTGTTCTGGGAATTCATAATTGTAGCAAGCAGTCAGGAGCCATTTTGTGGACACTGTTATTAAGGCAAGCCTTGTATCATCTCAAAATCTTGTTTGTGCACCAAAATGGGGGACCTGATGTCCATCCCCATGCCCTGGCTACACAATTAAATGGTAAAGAGAGAGGGGGAGAGCAATGACATTTACTAAGTGCTGAATGGAGGAGGGGCAGGCAGTATTTGATTGAAAGCTGAGATTTTTAAATGAGTTTACAATAGCTATGAATGCTTTAATAATAAAAAAAAGAATTTGGGTTTCATGTTTAATTTGAAAAGGAATTTTATTATAGCTTTTTATGCCTGGGTGACAGGTCCACTTTAATGCCACAATGTTATTGATGACCAACAGGATTTGCAAACCTGCCCAATAGAAAGTAGCCCATTCTCAGCAAGTTATCAGTTAGATAAGGTGTCGTTTTGCCTCCTTATACAGTCCAGCAGTCTGTAAGCTATTGTGGAGTGACCCATTTTCTCAATAAACTTCTTTTGAAGTACTGCTATCATTTTTGTAGTACCGAACAGAGATTTTTTTTATTTTACAAAAAATCATCATGCACACACAAAAAAAGCATTTATAGCTTCAATAACCTGCCTGTAAAATGAATATGGGGATGCTTCTTTGTCTCTGTGTTCAAAATATTTGCACTTCTGGTTCATGTAAAGAATGAATTATTAAAGTGTAAATGAACAAAAGAAATTATGATGAGAGAGGACTGGGGGGGGTTATCTTCCTTAGGGTGAATAGCATATTGTACCATATTAGTGAAGCTGTCACTACTAGAATGCCATTAGGGCACTATTAATTAGGCAGGAAAGAGGCAGGCTTATTTGCCGTATGTGCCTGACGGCAGATTGTTCTTTGGCATCTCGCCAGTGGAGCATCACAGAGACTTTGAAGAGCACTAGCAGAGGCAGCTAATCACTGCTCAACAGATGAACATGAAAGTCTCATTTCAAAGATTTTTGTCTATGCAATCAGCCACATCTCACATCTTACTAGCATGAGATACAGAGCATTCAGGAATATTACTTACCCAACCTTCCTTAAATAAAACAACATTGACTTTTACCCAAAGGCTGCTTTGTTTGTCCACACATGTATTGTTTGCTAATGTGAAATTGTGTGTGTGTGACTCTGTAGGTGCATGTGCGTCACTGCAGCCATCAGGTTCAAGTGTCAGCCCTTAAGAAATATTGTGTTCATTAAGAGCTAAACGACACCGGAGATTTTAAGGGTCAGACTTTATCTGGCTTTTCATCTGACTTTACCCTGCCAGATAAAAACATGAAGATTTTTATATCACCTTATTATTATTTTTAGGCATATGCAACTACAGCCATCTGATCCAACTCCACACTACAAAATATGCGGTTTAGTTTAGCCCTAAGTGTATAACTCACTATAATAAAAATAAATCATTATAATAACAAGTAGGAGAGAGCTTGCTTCCACGGGCACTCTCTGAACTACTAAATTATGAGCACAGACACAAATGCTGTCATACTAAATTGATGCAATCGCGCATACTGACACAATTCAGTGAAGGTACTTGCTACTTGCAATTAAAATTGTTCCTTACGCTTCGTTATAGTTTAATTCAGCACAAGTGTGTCTGCCTGCCTCCACTAAATTACACAGAGCTGCACCTTTTGCTGCAGGGGAACCACGTAGCTAGTGCAACCGTCAAACTGAAGGTATTTCCAGGGTTCCCTCTGTAGGCTGCATCAGTAGGTGCAGGAGATGTTCCACAATTGCTTTGTTTTTAATGTATTCGAGAAAGAAATCAGAAAGCACCCCGTGCCCCACAAGTTGTATAAAAGATGACTTTATTTCAGGAATTTAAAAACATCAAAGTCCTGATGCATTTTCGAATCAAAGATACGTAGTCCTAGGCATAACTTATATAGATGTCCAATGACTTTTTAAAGAATAATTCATGAAATGACCTCAATTAACCCCCCTTTCAAACATTAACTCTTTAACACAACAAAAAAGCTAAGAACATTTTTTATCCAAACCCATCTGAAATAAAGTCTAAATGAAAAAGCTTCTTGTGTCTATAATTATTTATTCAAAAAAGATCATAATTCAATGGCAAACTTTTTGCAACAAAAGTAATTTGTAGCTTCAAGTGCTCCCCCTACATTCATTGAAACGTTACTTATCTATTAAAAAATCTAAAATGCTTTGAGCATCGGGAATAATCTCATACAAAGTAACATACATTCAGACAATCTCCATGTGCACTCATAATTTCTTTCATAAATATGACAGAATTTGTGATTAAGACAATTCATAGTACAGGTATAGACCCCACTTATAAACTCCAAACAAATAAAGCATCATATTATTATTTAAGCTGTACTGTATGTACAAATCCCATAGGGAGCAACATGAATTCTTGCCATTACATTTATAAACTTTAAAAAATTCATGACTAAACAAATGATTTTACAGACATGCACCACATTTATAAACAAATGGAGTCCAAACGAATTGTCTATAGACAAACGTTTAAAAGATTGAATTTAATTGTAGCGACCAGGTTCTTCATGAATGGATTGCTGAACTGAGCTGCACTGATCGATATTTATTGTTTTTAACGTTTTTAATGTATCACATGCAACTGGGAAGCTAAAAACCATAAGCGGAGACTCTGTATTGTGGACTCTTCTTCTCTCAAAGTATTATAAAGGTACATGGATAAATGGTTTCTGGTTTAAGACAGCTCTGTTTATCGGTGACATTTCGTCTAACTGCCAGCGTAATAGATTTTAAAAAAGCCTCTTGCCAGATCAGATACATCAAATTATATGTGATTAATTTAATACTGAAATTGAATGCTTCTCCTTGGGTCCATCTAGTGGTAGGATGGTTTTCTACAATGGTGCTTTCTGCTGTGCTGAGTCCTTTAGAGCTAAACTACATAGGATATTTTGATTAGATTTTATGGGTCTTGATCTTGTCATGCAACATCACACAACATGAGAGCAGATGCTGCACAATCTGATCCCCAGAGCTGTAATGTTAATTCAGATCAGGTAAAGTCAGATGATGTGTTTTGTTCATGCATCTACATCTGACATTCAGTGTATTTCAATGGGCTAAACTACACAGGAGATTTTGTAGGATTCGGTTTGGCGAGTTGGATAGAGTGACGTGGCAAAATATAATGGAAATGATACAAAAATCCGATGTGTAAACTACATGGAAGATTTGCTGACGAACGTCAATTGTAGATGAATCGGAGGGCAGATCTTCCATGTAGTTTACATATCAGATTTTTTGTATCAGTCAGTCTAATTATATTTTGACCGATGTGACTTATGTCCAACTTGTGGGATGTGTTCTGTCAGTCCGACACCATCTACAAAATCTCCTATGCAATTAATCCCTCGAGCTCTCACAATGGCATGCAGGGGCGCTCCTGACAAACTTGCCCGGGCAGCAGCTCCCCGCAGATTACCAGGGGTGGCAAAAAGTCACTCCTCAAAACTTTAAGATATGAAATTCTGGATTTTAAAGCAGAATATTCCACATGCTCTCTGCTCTAGCAATGCACATTGTGTGGTATTGAAGGCAGAATCACCCCTGGTGGCACGTACTCTGTAAGGTTACATTCACAGTGCACTACTCTAGATTGCAAGGTACCATATTCTAATGTTTACTTCTACCTTGCATCACGTAGTGCACATATGATATAATCTCAGGCTTAGAGGAAGAGGGCCATATCAAAGGAATTTGGAAGGTAAATGGTGTGACACAGGAGTTCTCTACAAATATATTATTGGTTGGCATGGATTGTTGTCTAGATGAAAATTTAACCAGTATTAGTATATGAGCCCAACTGCCCTTAAGCTGGCCATAGATGTAAAGATCCGATCGTTCGAATTCTCGAACAATCTGACTTCCCCATCTCCCGACCTGCCACTAAACATTCAGATCAAATAAAGTGGAACAGAACACTTCAGCCGATGTTCTGCCCCTGACAGCAATCGTACGAAAGTTATGTCCGACAAAAAGTTAGCGACAGTCTCCCACTGAAAATCGTACGATCAGCAATACACGCAGAGAAATGATCAGCCGACAGAAGTCTTTTAACCTGTCCAATCCACCAATCTCCGCTGGACAGAAAATGTCGGGACTCTCCACACACTGTCCAAAAATCATCCTCGATTCCTACGATCGGATCTTTGCGTCTATGGCCAGCTTTATGCCCTGCGCATCTGTCCTCACCCCACTACATCTCTCACATACAGGTCTATCTATCAGGCCCATTTCCTCTCACTTGTAATAAAGAATAGTGTTTAACAGTCACTTAAATAATATGTTTGTAGATTAAGCACATATCTGATTGTGGTTTAAGACATATTAACTGAAAAGATTGCAAAATGCTGTTAGGAAAGACCATAAGGCCATGGATGTGGCATTCTTCTAAGGCTTGTGCATGGGGCCAAAAAACACACTACAGAGTGCTCAAATTAGAACATATTTAAAGCATTCATATTGCCGCAAAAAATGCTTGCGCTTTATAAAAAGTTGATTTTTAGTGGCCAAATATAGTTAAAGTGAATTTAAGATGATCAGTCACATCAAAGTAAGTCTGATTGGTACGTCCTACCATTAATTACGTGTCAAATGTTGCTTAAAACTGTACATTTCTAGGAAGAAATGGGACCTGTTATACAATGTAGTTACCTGAATACTCTTCCTCAGTTTAGGTGATTGGGAAGGCACCTTTGGACAGCCCTCCAGAATGTAACAAAGGAATCCAAGAAATGGCCAACCCACCTCTGCAAACTTGCATATAAACATACATAGAGTTCTGGTAATTAAAATTCTCTGAACGGATTACTTGCAAAATAATTTCTGCACCTTTTCCTCCTACTGCCTTTGTCATCATCATAATTCATTTATACAGTATATAATACACAAATGCCATGAATATCTTGTAAATGATATCCTTATAAACGGTGAGTTCTGATGTCATCAGTTATAAACGGTGAGTTCTGGTGTCATTTCTGTCACATGACTCACTGACATTTGTGTATAATAATAAAAAAAGTACCCCCAGTTGCAAAAAAGGAGGATATTAGAAGTTACCTCGGAGTTCCATGACCTGTATAAAAACATAATATTTATATGGTCATGAAACTCCTCTGTAACTTATAATATCCTTATAATTTACAAGAGGGGGTATTTTATTCCCTATATTATTGAGAACTTTATATTTATACGTTCACAAGGAGTCCTGTAACTACAGTAATTATCAGCACCTTGTATGGGAGTTCCAACTCTGCCCCCTGCTGGACTGATGACTCAACAAGCAGCTGTGAGATCACTCAGCAGACGCTATTAGTTACATTGACCCTATAACTGGCTTTCTGGGAATTCACGGAAGCCGACGTGCCAAACTAAAAACCGCAAACACAAGCCAAAAAGCGAGCCTCGTTATATATTCCATACAATACGGTGTCCTTGGGTTAGTGTGTGCCGCCGAGCGAGCCATGTTCTAATACGCGCTATTTCCTCTAATTGTACCATTTAAACGTTTAATCAGAACTAGCGGCCAATAGAACAGCAACGAGCTGTCATCTTTTACATTGTCACATATATGTTAACCAATCGGCGTCAGGAACGCTGAATCCTCAGTGTTTTGCGCTGTGACTTGAGTGCGCGTGAGTCTTTCGCCCTTGCAGGTGACCAATGAGAAGGTAGAAACATTTGTGCTTGACCAATCACCGCTCGCCTTGCCACAGCGCGCGGCTGGTTTGATTGCTGTGTCTGAGAAGGAAGATGGCGGCGAGTTGAATGATGGCGCTGTGATTGGATCCTATGGGTCTCCCGTGAGTCCAGTGTGCGGGCCACTGACCATTACGCAGTTGACATGTCTCCTTCGCACAATGTTGTGCTGTTGGTGGACACTGCGGAGTCTTCAGACAAGCGCCGGCTCAGGCGGGTGTCCCTCAGGCTGCTTAATTTCCTAGCATGCCGTGCGGGCCTGGGTCAGGTCAGGTGGAGTTACCGCTTTCTAAACTCTTTGGGTGGTCGCTGCCGGCTTCCACGTCGCTCCGATTTGCGACAACTTGGCCCGCGAGGTTGGGAAGAGTTTGAAGATGAGCTGGAGTCATGCTGGGAGCGGGCGCAGAACTGCCGGTCCTCCAGTACCCAGAGCTCGAGAGCACAGCTGCTCCAGACTGCCCTCATGGAGACTTTAGCAGATTTCCAGTGGGATCGGCCGGACATTACTTCTCCGACTAAACCCAATTTGCTGAGAAGTCGCAGGGGGCGAATTGTCGCGGCGGACGAACCCCTGAAGGCCGAGTCTCCAGATATTAGTAATCCGAACTGCAGAAACACCATATTCCTATTGTCGCCTTGTCCCCACTCCCGCACCGAGCTCGGGCAATTTGCAGCGACAAGTGGCGACTTTGACGCCCAGAAAGTGATGGACAAGCTCCTGCCCAAGAGCCTGCAGATGATAGTCAGCAGCAAGAGAGTCCGTGTGTACTGGCTGGACTGCTCGGATTGGACAGAGGTGATGAGTCGCACAAATATAAAATAGATTATCTAGGCTTGACAAATCGCTCCTGCGCAGTTTTATGGATGTTAGTACTCTGCCTGCTCAGCAGCAGCTTTAACACTTGTCTAAAGCTTTACTCTGCATTGCAAACCCAAACGTTAAATAGCTGCTGAATAATCATAAACCAGTCCTTAAGTCATTGTCCTTGCAAGTGAGCTGTTTCTATCTTGCACCAACACTGATCATTTCCAGTTTTACACATAACAAATGTTCAGCTGCCACTACAAGGACTTTTAGGACAATGACACCCCGAGCTACTTGTAGTCAGCTACTTGTTGCAGCTACAAAATAGACATAGTAATATGACTATGAAGATTTTCATTCACCCAGGTCATGGTATATCTAATATAAGTAATTATAAAACTGGAGTAATTATTGAAGACATTTCACTACTCATTGACTGGAGTGGGAAGTTCTCGGCATATAGACTCTTCCACTAATCCAATCACAATGGCACATTGTAGCTCTTCAAGGGATGACATTTGAAATTCAGAGGTGTTGATTCTGTGTAGTTACTGTGATAGGATTACCAATGTGTCATGCAACTCCTAGAAACGGGTGTTACTTGTGAGAGTTGCATGAATGGATGTGTGAAGTGTTCTGAATCCTCCGGGGTACAGATGTTAGAACAGCATTGTATGTAGTAGACAGGTGGTGTCGAAGGCCCCCGCCTCTGTTCAGGGATAGTTACTCCACCTTGACATGATTCACCTCTTTTACGCCTCGTTCAAACCAGTGGTCTTCTTTATCCAAGATTTGGACCTTCATATGTTCAAAGGAGTGTCCCTTATCTTTTAGGTGTAGAAAGACAGCCGAGTCTTGTCTTGTAGAGTTTGCCCTCCTATGCTGAGCCATTTGCTTGGCGAGCAGTTGTTTTGTCTCCCCAATGTATAGATCAGTAGTGAGGAGTGCACAGATCTATACATTGGGGAGACAAAACAACTGCTTTACTGGGGAGACAAAACAGCTGCTCTACAGGAAAAGACTCTGCTGTCTTTTTACGTCTAAAAGACAAGGAACACTCCTTTGAAGATAGCAAGGTCCAAATCTTGGATAAAGAAGACCACTGGTGTAAAAGAGGCGATTCAAACCATCCCTGAATCGAGGCGGGGGCCTCCGACACCACCTGTCTGCTAGATACAATGCTGTTCTAACATCTGTACCCCAGCGATTTCAGAACACTTCACACATCCATTCATGCAACTCTCACAAGTAACACCTCGTTTTAGGAGTTGCATGACACATTGGATAATCCTATCACAACTACACAGAATCAACACCTCTGTGAGTTTCTTCAGATGTCACCTCTTTGAAGAGTTACAATGTGCCGTTGTAATTGGATTAGTGGAAGAGTTTATATGCCGAGAACTTCCCACACCAGTCAATTGAACTGAAGAAGCTGCTCGGATGAGTAGTGAAACATCTTCAATAATTACTCTGCAAGTCCAGTTGTTTTATAATTACTTATTAGATAGTAACATCGTAAGTTTGGTTGAGAAACTAAACATATACAACAAGTTCAACCTTTTAACTTTTTTTAACTTGCCTAACTGCTAGTTGATCCAGAGGAAGGCAAAAAAAAAACATCTGAAGCCTTTCCAATTTGCCTCAGAGGGGGAAAAATTCCCTCCTGATTAGTGATAACTGTGTGTTTCAGCAGATACAAGTCTCAGTATTGTCTATGGCAAGGTATTTCCTGGCATTTTGTAGCCACGACATGTAGCTCTGTGTGGCACAGCGCTTGTTCTGTTTTGTATCTAAGCAGTTCGATTGGTTGCAATAAGAAGATGCACCGAATCCTCTATTTTGGAACTCCCGAATCCTTTGTGAAAGATTCTGCTGAATACCTAACCAAATCCTATTGCATATGCAAATTAGGGATGGGAAGGGGAAAACATTTTTTACTTCATTGTTTTGTGACAAAACAGGATCCGGGCCGAATCCTGCTGAAAAAGGCCGAATCCCAAACCGAATCCTGGATTCTATGCATTTCTAGTTGCAATAGCAGACCAACTGTACACCTAAAATATACTCATTACAGAAACAATTCTGATTTGGTTCTTATAAAAGTGACCTAAGTGTTTTCTTGACTAAATCCACCCCATGGGCACATTGACAGAATGCTGCCATTAACATTAGTTGCTACACACAAACAAAAGTGAGTCATATTATCACTAAGGGGGCTATTTATCATGCTGTACAGAAAATGTGTAGTAAAACCTTACTGGTGATGTTGCCCATAGCAACCAATTGGCAATTGTGACAAAACAGGATCCGGGCCGAATCCTGCTGAAAAAGGCCGAATCCTGGATTCTGTGCATTTCTAGTTGCAATAGCAGACCAACTGTACACCTTAAATATACTCATTACAGAAACAATTCTGATTTGGTTCTTATAATTCTTCTGAAACTAGGCACACAAACTAATGAATGATTTGGGTAATTAGTGCCCATCTGCATGTGACATGGGTGCATGGAAGTAAAGGAATGTTTAACCAACCAGCAGATCATCATTTTATTGCATTGCAAGGACCAACCATCTGTAGCTTTCTGGCTCCTTGGGAATCACCTGTAATAGCCCTGTGCAATTGAATGCAAGCGAACATCCCTTGAAAATGCAGAACACTGCTTTTTTTTAAGCAGTCCACTTGACTGCACCAGGTGCCAGTAGGGTTGCCACCTGGTCTGTATTTTGCAAAAATGATGCTTGATGCCAATGTTATTAATAGGAAAAAAACGCCAAGAATATAGGAAGTCTGTATTTTGTTCCAGAAAAGGTGGAAACCCTTAGTGGTTGCAGGCGAAGTGAATGAGGTGCAATTTTGAGTGCTTTGTGCCCTGCCAATGGAACGAAAACGTTAAAATTTCCCTCTTTGCCTTTACCCTAAAAGTGAGGTAGTGGCAGCCTAATGTCCCTTAAAAGTGAATTATATGAAGTATACTCAAAGTATAATTCTAACACACTCTCATATATGTATTAAGTATCGTCATTGTTTTAAAAGGTGTATTTGTTTATCACTTTTTGTTCTCTAGCTTATGTTCTCGAAACAAAGAAGCAGGAATCGGTTCTCCAATCAGCTGCTTCTGCTACATTGTTTCAGGAATTAGAACCAAGTGCGCAAAAAATGTAAACAGCCAAATAGATACTGCATACTTGTGGAAGTACATTTTTATTTAGTGATTTTGAATGAAGTTTGTATCTGTTGATTGGAGAAAAGCAACCCACTGCCTTTATATATAAACCCTTATCAATGATCTATATTGGAAAGGTGCTTAGAACTGCATTTATTTTTGTAAGTAAACTTTGAAGTAGGCAGCCAGACCCCCCCTAAATATTTTAACCCTTTACCTGAAAGCATTTTGCTGGTTTTATCATTTTTTGGGAAAAGCTTTTTGTTAGATGAGTTTTCCATAGGTTTACAGTCAGCCTTAAAATACGAAAAACTTTTCTCCAAAGCATGCTAATTAGTAAAAAATATATTTTATTCACATCAGTTATTAAAAAACATTAAGAGTATACCCTCTAACGCCTGACGGGTTTCATGCTTACCCAGCACTTAGTCATAGGCAGAATCCAACTAGTCTCTCTTTCTTTGTTCCTTAAAGAGAGACTAGTTGGATTCTGCCTATGACTAAGTGCTGGGTAAGCATGAAACGCGTCAGGCGTTAGAGGGTATACTCTTAATGTTTTTTAATAACTGATGTGAAAAAAATATATATTTTACTAATTAGCATGCTTTGGAGAAAAGTTTTTCGTATTTGCAGTTTTACCTCTGTTTGGTCCCTAGAGGTCTCCAGTATGCGTCTTCATAGCATTTACTGACTCTGCTCCCAATTTGATCTTTATAGTCTGCAGTCAGCCTTAGCCATGGCTGGTTACAAAATTGTGATTTGTTTCAAGTGGCATTGAATTTTGAAAAATAACACATTATAACAAGCTGTTTTCGGCTAGAAAAGTGACCTAAGTGTTTTCTTGACTAAATCCACCCCATGGGCACATTGACAGAATGCTGCCATTAACATTAGTTGCTACACACAAACAAAAGTGAGTCATATTATCACTAAGGGGGCTATTTATCATGCTGTACAGAAAATGTGTAGTAAAACCTTATTGGTGATGTTGCCCATAGCAACCAATTGCCCAAGTGGGCAACTAAACACTATGGGGCAAAATCACTAAGATGCGAAGTTGCGCCAGGCGCAACTTCGCCACACTTCGCCAGGTGTATTTCCGCCAGCGCTCCGCAAATTCACTAAAATCCGAAGTTGCGCACAGGGGTAGCGTAAGTTTTCGAAGTTGCGCTAGCGTTAATTCGCCAAGCAAAACGAAGTTTCGCTAGCGATGGTTCATTTTCATATGGCGTGAAATTCAAATTTCAATGGAGGAACACGTATCACCACTTCAAATCAAATGCCTAGAAAACCTTCAAATCAGCAAATAACAATTTTATTTTGCCCTACACATGTGCCCACTGTCTAGGTAAGTTGCCATGAGTCAGGAGATGTAGGGGGGAAGGAGGGGAGCCCCAAAAATATTTTCAATCTTTTTCAGCCTATCACCCATCATGTAGAAAACACGCCAGCGTTTTTTGGGACTTAGAAAAAATTTTGACTCTTTTTTGAAACAATCCCTATCTACTCTATTCTGAGGAGGAGAAGGAAGTCTAGCGTAAAAGGTAGCGTTCAGTACACTGCGCAAGTTAGTGAATTTGCGTAGTTACGTCGCTAGCGAAAATTCGCCTGGCGTAAGGGTGCGAAGTAACACAAGCGAAATTACGCCAGCGTTCGTTAGTGAATTTGCGCAGTAACGAAAAATGCCAAACGCTAGCGAATTAACGCTAGCGTTCGGCGCTTAGTGAATTTGCGCCTATGTGTGGCATTGCCCTTAGAAACTTTGTCCAATGTCACTTGCTATAATATATGTTAAAATATATTGAAACATTGTAAGCAAATGCAAACCTTTCTGTTTCAGTTTGGGAGTTCCTCTGATCATTCTGGTTATTGGACAATGGTGGAGTTGATGCATCTAGTGGAAGGAAGAATTTTGCCATCAGAATCTATACTAGGGTCTTCCTGCCAAAAAGCCAAGACACTTCCTTCATTCTCCGTATCACCAATAAATATCCCTTTCGAGTCTGTTTTGAATTATTTAATCTTCAGTGAAGCGGACTACCAGTTATGGTTTCCTCGGCGTGATGGCATATTATTCTTCACTGGAAAGGGTAATTATTTCTCTTTGTAAATGTTTTATAGATCGGCAGTTAAAATAATTTTTCATGAGAGCTTCTTATTGTGCTTTGGTGTTACAGTAGTATATAACTGAATTAGGGTTTATATCTATTTACATTACCTACATGCAGAAACCTGTGTTTTAAATTTTAAGCAAAATTAGGGATGTTTGCAAAAGGTTGCATATGAATGCTGAGCTGTCCCAAATAAGTAACTATGGGAATTACATTTTCAATCCGTTACAAAGTTTCCATTTGATGTGGGAAATTTTCCTAATCTAAGACATGCTCAAATGAACTAGTAATGCAAGTAAAGTAGGCAGAGATGGGAGTGTTCTCTGCAGTAATATGTGTAATAGTAAAGACTTCGTAATAGTAGAGACTTATAAATGCTTGCAAGTTCACAGGGCACCCACATTGCCGGGCACCCCCCAGCATTGCGCCTCTTTTGCCTACTCCTAGTTCCGGCCCTGGGCACTCCTGTCCACACACCTGAAGTGAATGAAAATTCTGTATTAGGTTCCAGCAGAACAGTCACAGGCACACTTTGACAACAAATGCTCATTATCATGCACAGAATACAGGATTCAGTTAAAGGGGACCCGTCACCCACACCTGAAAATCGGTATAATAAAAGTCCTTTTAAAGTAATCCTAAAACCCAAATTCTTTTTTTATTAAAACAACCATACTGGTTATAAAATCTTTTAAAACTCTCAGCTGTGAGTCATATATTGCCTGCCCCGCCTCTATGCCCTAGGCATAGCGGCGGGGCAGGCGATTTCTTTCACTTTCCATTCTGCAATTTCTAGATGTCATTGCATTCCTTACATTTCCCCTCCTTCTCCAACATTCAATTTTGTAGCCAGTGCATGGGCATCAGGTGCCCCATTTTGGTGCATAAACACGATTTTGGTGTGATCTAAAGCTTGTCTTAATAACTGTGTGAATTCCAAGACTAAAAAAAAAAAAAAAAAGATTTAAATAATTTATTTAGTGTAAGTGAAGTTTATTTTGCTTGACTTAACATCATAAAAAATGATTTGGAATCATTGTTTATGGTGACAGGTCCCCTTTAAAGGAACAGTAACACCACAAAATGAAAGTGTTTTAAAGTAAAGCTGGCCATAGACGTGCAGATTTTAGCCTTGTTTCGGACGTCCCAATCTTCCTGACCTGCAACTAACCATTCAGATTAAATAAAGTAGTAAAAAAACAATCATACGAAGGTTCTGTCTGGCAAATTCTACCGACAGTCACCCATTGATATCGTCAGATAGGCAATACATGCAGAGAAATTGTTAGCCGTCAGAAATCTTTTAACCTGTCCGATCAACTAAATGAACAATCGTCATGGTGCGAAAAATGTTGGGATGATCCATACGCGGTTTGAAAATTGTACGAAACTTTGAGTCGTACAACTATATCTTTGCTCTATGGCCAGCTTACTGAAAATAGAATGTACTGGTGTGTTTGCTTCAGAAACTCTTCTATAGTTTATATAAACAAGCTGCTGTGTAACCATGGGGGCAGCCATTCAAAGCTGAAAATGGAGAAAAGGCACAGGTTACACAACATATGTCAGATAAGCTCTGTAGTATACAATGGGATTCTTCAGTACTTTTCTGTTTTCTACTGTGTATCCTGTGCTTAAATGGCTGTCCCATGGTTACAAAGCAGCTTAATTATATAAATTATAGTTGTTTCTGAAGCAAGCACACCAATTTGACCAGTGCAGGGCAATAGTGTATTATATTGACATTCCTTTCAAACACTCACATTTTTTAGTGTTACAGTTCCTTTAAGGATTTAAATAAATCTGAGCCTTTTTCAGCAAAAGTAGAATTCTGCTGAATCGAATCTGAACCCTACAGTGTTAAAAATTTGGTTTGTGTGCTTCACTGCATTTTTTATACATGCATGTCTGTGGGCAATGTCGATGTAGATATACGTGTGTATATATATATATATATATATATATATATATATATATATATATATATATATATATATATATATATATATATATTCTCTATGAACCTTAACTTTCATCTTAATATGCAGAGCAATTTTTTAGTGATAGCCCTGTGTGTGTGTGTTTTTTTATTTATTTATTTTTTTTTTTACAGTTGATTACAGGCAGATGCTACCATTTTTTTTAATCTGTTTTCATTTCATTTTTAATTGCAGATGGGACACAACAGTGGAATTGTGCTGTTTCTTTAGATCCTGTTTCAGTGAGTCAGAAACTGTCAACAAGTTTAATGACGATTGAATTAAAAGGAACTGTGCAAAACTGCAACCTGCACCAAGCAGGTTTAAGATTGGAGACCTGGCTGCTACATAATTCAGATTGTGTCCAGCTTCAGAAATTGGCAAAGAAACTCGTGTTAAAAGAGCTACATATGGTAAAAACTGTCTTATTAAATTGATTTAAATTATCCAAAACCTAATTTTATCAAAGTTAAAGGAACAGTAACACAAAAAAAGTGTTTTAAAGTAATGAAAATATAATGTACTATTTGAATAGTTTAATTTCCTATTTTCCTACCACTTTTTCAGTGCATTGTGAGCAATAATCAACCTCTTCATTGCTTGTAAATAAATCATACAGTCATATGAAAACGTCTGGAAACACCTTTCAGCCTGCATATAATTTACTCCACTTTCAACAAAAAAGATAACGGTGGTATGTCTTTCATTTCCCAGGAACATCTGAGTACTGCAGTGTTTTCTGAACAAAGATTTTTAGTGAAGCAGTATTCAGTTGTATGAAAATAAATCAAATGTGAAAAAGTGTCTGTGCAAAAATTTGAGTACCCTTGTAATTTTGATAATTTGAATGCATGTAACTGCTCAATACTGATTACTGGCAACATCAAATTGGTTGGATCAGCTCATTAAGCCTTGAACTTCATAGGCAGGTGTGTCCAACCATGAGAAAAGGTATTTGAGGTGCCAATTGCAAGTTGTGCTTCTGTTGACTCTGTGACTCTCCTCTGAAGAGTGACAGCATTGGATTTTCAAAGCAACTCTCAAAAGATCTGAAAACAAAGATTGTTCAGTATCATGGTTTAGGAGAAGGCTACAAAAAGCTATCTCAGTATCATGGTTTATGGGAAGGCTACAAAAAGCTATCTCAGAAGTTTAAACTGTCAGTTTCTACTGTATGGAATGCAATCAGAAAATGGAAGGCCACAGTCGCTGTAAAACCCAGGTCTGGCAGGCCAAGAAAAATACAGGAGCAAAATATGTGGATGATTGTGAGAATGGTTACAGACAACCCAAAGATCAGCTTCAAAGACCTGCAAGAACATCTTGCTGCAGATGGTGTATCTGTACATTGTTCTACAATTCAGCGCAATTTGCCCAAAGAATATCTGTATGGCAGGGTGATGAGAATGAAGCCCTTTCTGCACTCACACCACAAACCGAGTCGCTTGTTTTATGCAAAAGCTCATTTAGACAAGCCACAGTCATTTTGGAACAAAGAGCTTTGGACTGATGAGACAAACATTTAGTTATCTGGTCATAACAAAAAACGCTTTGCATGGCAGAAGAAGAACACCGCATTCCAAGAAATACACCTGCTACCTACTGTCAAATTTAGTGGAGGTTCCATCATGCTGTGGGGCTGTGTGGCTAGTTCAAGGACTGGGGCCCTTGTTAAAGTCCATGGTCGAATGAATTCAACCCAATATCAAAAAATTTTCAGGATAATGTTCAAGCATCAGTCACAAAGTTGAACTTACACAGGGGTTGGATATTTCAACAAGACAATGACCCTAAAAACACTTTGAAATATACAAAGGCATTTATGTTGAGGGAGAAGTACAATATTCTGGAATGGCCGTCACAGTCCCCTGACTTAAATATCATCTATGGGATGCTTTGAAGCAGGCTGTCCATGCTCGGCAGCCATCAAATTTAACTGAACTGGCTCAGACACGTGGGATGAGGTCACGGACGATCTTTATGGCTTTTTAATATCTGGCAAAGATCGACTTATTCAATTTAAACTCATACACCAGCTTTATCTCACCCCTGTTAAACTTCAGAAGTTTGGGAGGACCAGTGAAGCACGCTGCCCCAAATGTAAATCCCCCAACGCCACCTTTGCCCACCTCATATGGGAGTGCCCATACATCTCTAAGTATTGGGCTGATGTAACGAACCACCTGAATGGGTACTTAGACTTTCCCGGTACCTGTACGCCTGAAATTTGCCTACTAGGGGTTGTTGAAGACCTTCTCACCCTAATCAGGTCCAGAATGCTTATCAAAACTGCACTATTTTATGCTAAAAAGGCTCTAGTACTGAAATGGATGGCCCCCCCAATCTCCCACAGTACAGCAATGGCTCTCGCTAGTAGGAAAGTCACTGGTAAACATCAAATTGACATATGATGCGAGAGGATGTCCTTCTAAATTTGATAAAATATGGTCCCCCTGGTTAGACTCGCACCCAGAACAGGATCCCTAAAAAGGAGAGGCAGCTGTGTCATTGTGCACACTTAAATGCTCTTGTTGGTTACCTGCAGTGTATTTACGGTATGATACATGATGCTGATTTGTGCAGCAGACTGTAATGTATATGTTTACTGTGTTGTAATTTTTTGATCGTTCCCTTTCCTTTTGTCCCCCCTCCCTCTTTTCTTTTTGGAAATCAATAAAACATATGCTTTCAAAAAAAAATTTAACTGAACTGGAGAGATTTTGTGTGGATGAATGGTCAAAAATACCACCATCCAGAATCCAAACACTCATCAAAGGCTATAGGAGGCGTCTAAAGGCTGTTACGTTTGCAAAAGGAGGTGTAACTAAGTATTGATGTAATATCTCTGTTGGGGTGCCCAAATTCATGCATAGTTTCTGTTAATCCAATGAACTTTGTCACTGTTGAAATACTACGGTTTCCATAAGGCATGTTATATATTAAAAGGAAGTTGCTACTTTGAAAGCTCAGCCAATGATGAACAAAACTCCAAAGAGTTAAGACGAGGGGTTCCCAAACTGTTTCATATGACTGCATCTTTAGCAGAATTATGTTTGCTATATTATGTAGATTTCATGACTGTTAACTTTATGGCATCATACAGTAACTGGAAAATGCAACCTCACCAACATGTATGTGTGCATCTTTATCCTTGATATGCAGGTATAGTAACTAAGTGAAAATGCTCTTAACTGCTTTCACGATTCTATTATTTAAATGCTGAGGTCTTTTTCTAATGCCTTCTTGGTTATGCAGATTTCAGTTTATCTGTCTGAGAACAATGTTTATCTGTCTGAGAACAATGTTCTATTGTGGCAGTTAAACATTATTTTATAGTTTCTCTATTTTCCTAACAGATTGCAACTGTAACCTTAGAGGATAATGTGTTGCCCAGGACTGGAATACTCTCCCCACTTTCAGAAACCGCTACAGTGCTTAATGTGATATGTAGTGAAAGAACTCTGGGACTAGATAGACTGCATGGACAATGCTCAGCTAATGAAACCGATAAGCAAACCTTCTCTGACCTGCCAGATATTGTAATGAGTGTACTAAATCATGTATACAGCTCTGAAGATAACACATTAGCACTTGGTAAGTGAAAACAGCAGAGCCTTTGTTTATGATGAATATATATTTTCTGTTTGATATATTGCTTGCACATTTGTTATGCTTTGTAAGTTATAGTCATGATATATCAGCATATATATTTTTAAATGTGAGCAAATATTTCTCTGCTTCAAAGATCTAAAACCTTTGAAGCAAATGAAGAAGTTCTCAGTTAGAGACCTGAAAAGCAGAAAGTGTATGTTAAGACATCCAATCACTCCAGCCTTTACAGATTTCATTTCTGGCTAACTATATTAGAAATATTTTTTTATTTTGCACAGCTTATCTATTTACCCGTATTTTATTTTTACACTGAACTGTTCCTTTAAACAGAACTGTGCCACTTGCCTTAGTTGCATGATTTGCTCTGACTTCAAAGCTTCCTAACAAGATTTATGGCTTACTCTGAACTGTAGATAACATATAAGCTGTATAAAATGCATTTTAGTCCATTATCTAATTATTTTTATAGTTATATAATGATAAATTCCTGATGTGGTTCCTGTGTGATCAAAAACAAATCCATATATAACTTTTAACAGACCAAAATAATATTTCAATAAGTATATAAAGGCTGTTTTTGCGTGTTGTCAATTTTTAATCAATATTATAATGTGGTTTAATGCACCACTTAACCCTTGCGTCATAGATTGCTCCTAAACAAAAGGTTTTTAAAAGTGTGTTTTTTTTTTTTTCTTTCATAAGAAAACTATAGGCTCTGTTTTTTGTTTTTTTTTTTCTTCAGAGTTTTCAGTTCCAGAGTGGATTAAACAAGAACTGTCCCAAAGCAGTAAGTGGACGTCTTCTGTCACTGAAAGATGGTACCCTTTATCTGGAGTCTCTGGTGCTAGCTGCAACCTAATGGAATCTTTCAGGTAAACTGCATTCTAACGAGCTGGTTATGTTTTCCAGACTTCTTTCTATTCCAAAGCAAATTCACCCAGAACCTATTCTGTATATTAGATAAAACCCCGCTTTAGCAAGATACCTTTGAAAATGGAAAGCAACACTTTAGAGACAGAAAATTGCAAATAACATGGTGTAAATGTATGTTAATACAGTTAAGTGAAGTATTTCAGTTCTGGATATTTGGACATAACTCCCATACACTGAAGTATGGGTTTTATTACTATTATCCCTACCCTAATCATCTGCATGTTCACAATTAAGAAAGGAAAGAAAGATGATATTGTGTTTGCCTGAGCTACAGTATTTTCTGTGCTGGTGTTTCGATTTTTGTGGGGTTTTTTTGTGGTAATGTTTTGCACATGTCTCATGTCTTTGACATTGAAACTCACTGAGATTAGTTAAATTCCTGGGAATTATTAAAACGCCAACATCTATCTGTCCCATGAAAAGATTTCTAGATAGTTGTGTGTGTGTGTGTGTATATGTATGTATATATACATACAAAAAGCTTGATAAGCCAGCACCCACGTCAAAAAAAGACAAAATATTGCCTGGGTGCAGTGTCAATATAGAATAACAAACGAATGAAGTTGAACCGCACTCACAGGTCTTATAAAAAAAACAAGTGTGTTTATTCAAAAATGGACTAAAGTTTCGGCTAGCAATCTAGTCTTTCTGGGAGTGACAATGATAAACCAATAAATCCAAATAAACCCCAAGTGGCAGGAAAGATGTGGGAGCGATGTAGTGAAGGCGTAACTTCAGTGAGACAAAACTTGCAACATTAAGTGCAAACACAATGTAAACAAAAACATACAACACAAAAGACATGGGGGGAAAAAACGAAGTAAACCCCAAAAATTAAAAAACCATAAAGTATCAAAATGATACTGTGTGTGTGTGTGTGTATATATATAGATATATAGATATATAGATATATAGATATATAGATATATAGATAGATATATAGATATAGAAATAGATATATAGATATAGAGATATATATAGATATATATAGATATATATAGATATATAGATATAGATATATATATATATATATATATATATATATTACACCCCAAAATTTATATATAATTTTTTTTTTTTTTTTTGCAGCTTATTAAATGCTGCATCTTCTAACTGTGACGAACACCTAAAGTTTGATCAAGAGCTAACCAATCATTTGTCTGAGTTTTATCAGAAAAAGTCTGTTGAAGGCGCTGGACTTGGAGTACATGGAGAAAACCAAAAGAAACGTAAGTTACCTACAGACGACTCCATATGGATTTGTACATGTTCATATGGTGGGCAGTATGTTGCATTTCAGATGCCCGTGAAGCATCTGACTTGGTTGTATATAGTGCCTTTTTTTCTTTAATGTGGGTTTTCCGGTTTACTGACCGAGCAATTTTCAGTGCCAGCATTCTGTCTGTGCTGTCCATTGCCGCAACATCATTTTGAGCCATCCGGTGCAATGGAATATATGGTTTGCTACTGATCTTCGGTGGAAATCTTTGAGCCACGCCTATTTCTTCAGGCACTGTCATGGTTTGGGGCCAGTTAGACAAACTCTTGGCAGGATCCTTTATGGCTATAACCTTCTGGAGGCAAACATTATTAGCAGAGACATTCTTTCTTGGAAAGTACAGGTTGCTTTTTGGGGGAATCTCTGAGCTGCCAGTCTTAATTGCTGGTTTTGGGTCAGAGCTGAAGGCTTTTTTTTTTTTGCTTTTAAACTGATTCATAGGTTGCACCAGTTGACACGCATTCCCTTTCCTTCAGAATGCTGTGGTTTTTAAAGTGTAGCTTGCTTTATATTGCTAGCCTTATAAAGCCCTTTTTGTGTTAATGCAAGAAAGTGTAATTCTAAGACATTTTCAAATACAGTGGTGCTTGAAAGTTTGTGACCCCTTTAACATTTTCTATATTTTTATATGAATATGACTTAAAACAAGTCCATTCCTCCATACAGCATATAAAAAAATAGAATATTTTAAAGGGTTCACAAACATTCAAATACCACTGTATGCATTAATTAGACATTAGCATTGGTTGTAAAGTCATTTGTCGATGTAACTGCTGCTGAAATCTGCATTTGTTTTTTTGATCTGACTGCATGGTACTATCCTGCTCACAGACCTGGAGGAGAACTGATTTCTGTTACATGGTTTCAGAATTTTCAGAATTCTATTTAAGCCTTATAGCAGGGGTCCCCCCCCCCCGGGTTTACTCGTGAGCCACATTTAAATGTAAAAAGAGTTGGAAAGCAACACAAGCATGAGAAAGTCCATGGGGATGTCAAATAAGGGCTTTGGTTGGCTATTTGGTAGCCCCTATATGGACTGGTAGCCTACACGAGGCTCTGTTTGGCAGTACACAACTAAAACTTGCCTCCAAGGCTGGAATTCAAGAATAAGCACCTGCTTTGAGGCCACTGAGCGCAACATCCAAGGGATTGGTGAGCAACATGTTGCTCACAAGCTACTGGTTGGGGACAGCTTCTAGAATAAAATCTAAGACTATGGGGAGTCTCATTTTTTTGACAAAAACAAAATGTTTCCTCTTAAACACAGTATAATGTTTTTACAATAATTCATGAAATATTTCTTTAAATTAAGGTGGTCTCCCTCGTACTCCAGTGAGACAAAAGATGAAAACCATGCCTCGGGCCCTACAAATGCTAAATGCTGCCAGGTTAAATGTAAAGGCTCAGAAGGCACAACCCGATAGTATTTTGCCAGTACCTAATGAGAAGAATTCACAGATGAAGAGAAGGTCATCGGAAAAGCAGGACGACAAACAAAAGCAATTGAAGTCTACTGGTAGGGTTTTGTTATGGATTGTTTGCTTTGTATTGAGCTGGTTTACATTGCTTGCCTTGAACCACCGTTTCTTGATGCCTCAGAGATCACCTGACCAGAAATTCTACAACTCTAACTGAAACAGGGATAAGTGTGGAAGCCCTTATTTTTTAAAATGGCAATTTTCTATTTATGATTACCCAATGGCACATACTACTAGAAAAGTATATTATTATGAAAATGGTTTATTTACATGAAGCAGGGTTTTACATATGAGCTGCTTTATGCAATATCTTTTTATAGAGACCTACATTGTTTGGGGGGTATAGTTTTCCTTTAATGCACGATTCTGCCAGATATTTTGCTGGGGCTATAGTGTTGGCTTAGTGTATATTGCTATACATGACTTGAGCTGTCTATTTAATCTGACTGCTGTACAAAAGATTATTGGCTCCTTCGGGAAAATAGGGTGGGGAAAATTGTCAAATAAAGGTCCATTTATGATTGTAAATTAATTACACAAATTAGATGTATCTGGCAGATGACCTGTATTTTCTGTTCCACTTCTGAACATATACGGTACACAATAAAATATATTTTTTGGTCAAAAGAATTTATGTCCAGTGTATCAAACATGGATGGATGTTTGTATAGTCAAAAACCCTTCTTTATCTGCCATTTTGCAACCAGCTTGAAACTAGCAATTGTGGTTATTTGGTGTTGAATAATCTTACCTTGCAATGAGTGCTCTGTGATCAGTTTTGTGTGTGTGTGTTATTTATAGGGCACTGTTCTAATATTAGATTTCTTATGTGTATCTGAATTTGTACTTTCAGGGTTTAAGTCTGAACATGATCTGGTTTCCTACATCAAAGAAAACTATGAAAAAGCTGTGTCTTTAATAGATGATTCAACAATGACATGGGCCAGGGATACGTTAGCAACTATAAAATCTTACATGAAAACAATTGGCAGCGAGCAGATTGAGGTGATGGAATGAATAGTTTATTTTTTTTCTCTCCATACTCTGAAAGCCATAAGTTTGACTCCCCACTTTACAGTCAATATGTGACAGTGTTTTTGTTTAATTGTTTTGTGTTTTCCCTACAGACTGATGCTATGGATAAAGCCAGACTTCTCTTCAAGACCAGCAAAGTTATCAGGCAAAGTTATGGAAATAACCAGGACAAAGAAGTTAAACTTAGAGAGTATGTAGTCTGCTTTGCTTTCTATGTAGACCTTTTAAAAAATAACAAGCATACAAACATTTAACAATGCTAAAAAGTTAACAAAAGAAATGCAACTGAAAATCTTCTGAACTGAAAACTGTATTTTCTGGTATGTAATTGTCCTTAATGTTTCATTTAGATGCCAGTTGCAAGTATTTTTGAGACTAGAGTTGTTTGTGCAATGCCCAGTAATACAAACAGACCCTGATGAACTGGAGCTGATTGTTGAAGAGGTAATTTTTTTATCAAGAAATATAACAATGCTTGTTTGGGTAAAAATTTGTCTTACAAAGAGTTACGTTAATCTGATTACCTTGCCAGGATCAAACATGGAGATGTTTAATAATATGCAAAAATAGGCAAAAAGTATCTTCATCTTCTGTGGAGTAGTTCACATTTAACTTAAAGTAATACTATACCCCCAAAATGAATATTTAAGCAACAGATAGTTTATATCAAATTAAAGGGGACCCATCACCCAAAAAAAAATTCAAAATCCTCTTTTATCACATTAGTCAAGAAAATTAACTTTAATTACACTATATAAATTATTTGAATCGTGTTTCTTCCGTCTGGGAACTTATAATTATAGCAAGTGGTCAGGAGCCATTTTGTGGACACTGTTATTAATGTAAGCCTTGCATCATCTCAGAATCTTGTTTGTGCACTTGAATGGGGGACCTGATGTCCATCCCCATGCCCTGGCTACACAATTAAACAGTGAAGAGAATGGGGGAAAGTGAAAGTAATTGTCTATGCCACCACTATGCCTAAGGAGGAGCAGGTGATATTTGATTGACAGTTGAGATATTTAAATGAGCTTACAACAGCTATGTGTCTGGATGACAGGTCCACTTTAAGTGACATTAAAGAATCTTATCATACTGGTATATATATGTAAGTAAATATTGCCCTTTTACATCTCTTGCATAGAACCACATTGTGATGGTCTGTGTGCTGCCTCAGAGATCACCTGACCAAAAATAATGCAAATCTTAACTGTAACAGGAAGTGTGGAAACAAAACACAGAACTCTGTCTGTTAATTGGCTCATGTGACGTAACATGTAGTTTGTCTGTGTGCACCCTACGATCCCAGGGGGTGGCCCTTATTTTTTAAAATGGCAATTTTCTA
Organism: Xenopus petersii; assembly: GCA_038501925.1. Taxonomy (NCBI): domain Eukaryota; kingdom Metazoa; phylum Chordata; class Amphibia; order Anura; family Pipidae; genus Xenopus; species Xenopus petersii. The sequence continues at coordinate 91,511,524 of CM076677.1, forward strand.
CTTATGATTACCCAATAGCACATACTACTAAAAAAAAGTATATTATTATGAAAATGGTTTATTTACATGAATCAGGGTTTTACACATGAGCTGTTTTACTCAAAATCTTTTTATAGAGACCTACATTGTTTGGGGGGTATATTTTTCCTTTAACCTTTAGTAGGATGTAAACTGTAATATTGTGAGACAATTTGCAAATGATCTGTTTTTTTTTATGTTTTGTGGCTGTTTTTTTTTGTAATATTTAGATTTTTGTTCTGCATCTGGTTACTTGGATCCAATTTACCCTAGCAGTGTGAATGAGAGAGAAATATCATATCAAGGGGAAGTAAAGTCTAAAATGGCTAGAAATGCTGTATTTTGTATATTAAACATAAACATGAACTTACTGCACCACCAGGCCCGGATTTGTGGGAAGGCCACCTAGGCCCGGGCCTAGGGTGGCAGGATTTTAGGGGGGCGGCATGCTTGCCAACCACACCCACATTGGTTCAAAAACACTGGGGATGTGCAGGAGATACAATCTCCATGAAAATTTGCATGAATAAAGGGTAGGGGGCAGGGGGGACAAACGGCAGTGGGCCTAGGGGCGCCCGCTATGTAAATCCGGCCCTGTGCACCACAAGCCTAATCAAACAAGTTATTTATGCTTTCAAGTGGCCACAGGGGGGTCATCATCTTGTAACTTTGTTAAACATCTTTGCAAGGCTAAGACCATGCACATGCTCAGTGTGGTCTGGGCTGCTTAGAGATCATCATAAATTATCAAAATGGCATAAGTCAAATAATATCTGCCAGAAGTCAATACAGCAAGACTGATTAATAATCAGAATATACAGACTGCACTGGGTCCTGTGTTGTCATGTAATCTAATGTGGATTTTATAGTTTTTGTATTACAAACTTTCTCAAACTCTGCAGAACCAGTGGCTGCAGCAAAATAATCCTCCAAATAGCCCAGATTATCTGTTTAAATCTGGCTCCATGATATTTGTCCCTGCAGCTTGAGTTGGAAATCGTAAAAGGCAAAAATAAAATCCAGTACAAATCCAGCCGACTGCTCGGCTGTGAAGTAAGGCGGGGGCTCCCCCTGCTGTTCATAAGTATGATTGTTTCCCTGCCCAGCAGTTAGGGACCGTCTGACAATTCCTATCCACAGCAGTAAGATCTAAAAAAAAAAAAAGACATTTCACTACTCATCCAAGCAGCTTCTTCAGTTCAACTGACTGGTGTGGGAAGTTCTCAACTCTTCCACGAATCCAATCACAATGGCACATTGTAACTCTTCAAAGAAGTGACATCTGAAGAAATTCAGAGGTGTAAATTCTGTGTAGTTACCGTATATACTCGAATATAAGCCGAGTTTTTCAGCCCCCAAAATATGCTGAAAAACTCTACCTCGGCTTATACTCGGGTCAAGTGCAAAAACGGTCGCCAGCGTCCAAGAATAGTCGCCGGCGTCCAAAAATAGTCTCCAAGAATATTCGCCGGCGTCCAAGAATGGTCGCCGGCATCTAAAAACGCGACGCCGGCATCTCCAATGGGAGCAGAAACCCTCAATTTTTTGCTGCTGCATTTTGCACCCTCGGCTTATACTCGAGTCAATAAGCTTTCCCAGTTTTTGGAGGTAAAATTAGGTACCTCGGCTTATACTCGGGACAGCTTATACTCGAGTATATACGGTACTGTGATAGAATTCTGAGAAAATTTAACAAGCATACATATATATGAATGCTTCTGAAATTATGTTGCTAAAAGGAAAACTGTAAATAAATATTTGGGTAATATCCTTAGTAAGTACTATTTTTTGTGCCTTCCAAAAAGAGCTAAATGAATATGCAGATATGGGTCAAATGCATGTTTCCACCTAGGAAATTGAAGTGCTTTTCCTCCCCTGGTTAAATTTGCATTTAGGCATCATTTGTTCCTCCCGAGATTTTTTTTTTTTTCCTTTTATACAAAACTGTGCTGCAGATAATTATTTAGGTTTCTGCTGGCCAGTGCAGGGTGGTTGTTGCAACAAGAAAGCGCAGTTAGTAACTGCATACCTTTAGACAACCAAAAAATCATATCCTTGTGATTAACCCATTTTACAACTCCATATAAAATCGAAATTGTAAAATGCAAATCAGCATTTTAATAACACAGGGACATGCCATCAAAATAATGATTATTTTTATCTTTTACTTTCACCACTCAAGCAGCTTAAGCATTCAAAAATAATACAAAACACAACTTCTGAACCAGGTAGAGGTAAAGTGTGCATATGTGAAGACTGAGAAGGTGGCCATACATGTATAATCTCCACACATTTAGTATCCTGTACTACCTGTGGTGCTGATCAGATACAGCAGAGGACCTACTTTCACTGAGCTAGCTGTTGTTAGTGGTGGTGATGATAATTTGATTTTATTCGTCTTTTTTTGTGCCTGCCATGCCTGTAACTTACTTAATGTTTTCCAGATTGCAGATATACTACGCATTGTATCTTTAACCGAAGATCCATTGTTTCTAACAAAGTTTCTGGAAGAACATGTCCTTAAACAGTATGTTGTGGGGAGTTTTTTGGGAGTAGGGTGTAACGGAAAAATTCTTTGTGCTTTTAATAATTGTCTTATGAACTTTTAAGCAGTGATTTGTACTCTTTAAATAGGATTCATTGTCATTTGTTTTCTTATGGTTTCACTAACAGTTATTAGTGACCTGAATAACAAGAAAAAATTCCAATTGCAACAGTATGTTAAGCAAATTTCAAATTAGCTTTGAATAACACAAAACTTGGTTGTATCACCTTATTCAACTACACAATACTTCTTCTGCTGCAAATTGTCTTTTAGCAATTAGAACTCCAGAAAAAAAATATTACCTATAGTACAGTAAGAAAGAATGATATCTTTAAACATTTAAGAAAAATATAATGTAGTGTGAACAGTGTCTTAGACACTAGCTAAATGAAATGGCATTGAAATGATCCCTAATATTTTAATTTCAAAGCACCAAAAATCTTAATTTGTTAGTGATTTTTTTTAATGAAAATATTTGAAATATGTTTGCATGATGCATTTACACCAATAACTTTAACTTTTGTATACCACTTTGCTCCAGGTTTTTTTTTTTTTTGCTTAGTCAGATGACCCAGGATAACCTCATTTTAATTTGGGTCTAAAATAGAATAGAGTTCAGTGTGTATTTCTAGATTATTAGTTTGGTTATTGATTGTATAAACATTTTTATCTTCTTTCTGTTCTTTCTAATTGATAGATACATTGCATCTGTACCAAAAATCCTGGCAGACATGTACTTCAGCCTTGGAAGTCAGATCCCTGAAGAACTTGCTGTGGTTCTTCCTTCTGACGGTGATGACTCCATAATGAATGAAGAGAAATCTGTAAAGTCTCAGCCATCCATCTCCAGAGTCCCAAGTGTGGCTCCAATAGGTGCAGAGACGGATCAACTTGAAGATCTACGTACCCGATCTGCTAAAAAAAGAAGGTATGCTGTTAATACACACAAAATTATATACATGTTCTATCCACTGTTTGTCTTCTGAGTACTACATGTTGTGCAGCATAAAGACTAAAATTTTTTTTTGAAGGTCAACTGCCTTGGCAAGGCACAGGAGTGTAGCAGAAAGCTCTCAAGGTTTCCGCCAGATTGAAATGCCAAAGAAACAACTGAATAAAGTAAGTATTGGTTTAGGAACTGCATGGTATAAAATGCAAGTCTTATAGCACATATTATCTCAGAGGAATAATTATTTTTTTTTTAAATGGACAGCATACACCTTAAAACGACTTTGTTAAAGACTAACACATAAATAGGACTTGTGTTAAAATTACATTAGGGTGGTGACACATGGGGAGATGAGTGATAAATCTTGGCTACTACGGGTTACTAATCTCCCGGACATGACTTCCCACAGCAACAATGTAAATCACAGGTGCAATGGCATGCGTGTTGCTTCGGTTTTTCAAAATCGCCGGAAGTTTCCCTTGTGAAGCAACTTTGGGTGATTTTGGAAAAGGAAGCTACACGCATGCCATTCCACTGGGGATTCACATCCTTGCCGGTGGGAAAGCATTTCGGGGATATTAGTTGCCCACAGTAATGAAGATTTATCGATTGGCGACTCGTATGCCACCAACTTTAAGCCTGGTTTAATTTAAAAAAAAAATCAATATTTACCCTATTTTCTGGCAATTATAAAGCACTAATTTGCAAGTTGGACTATTTGCATTGACCCTGCCCTCCCCATTGGCAAGGCAGTTTGTTTAGAGTGCCTACCCTTGAACAAACCTCTCCATTGAGCAACTCATTATCAGATGCTACAAAGCCTTTTACTTTGTAGATTTTGCATTTTGATCCTTCGTGGATGCAAACCAGTTTAATTGAACTTGTTCAAAATGTTAGCCCATTTTCTCTGTTGTCTCAGGGGGGCACAGGGACTCTTGGGGCTAAGCTCCACCCTCTAGGAGGCAGGACACTTGGAACAATTTGAAGGGGGCTTGTCCGGGACTCCGACTTAATCCCACACTGCCATAATCCCTCAGTTTTTAAGTGTCCTGCTTACTAGGAGGACAAACAACCCTTTGTCCCCTGAGACAAACTTTTTATAGACTATAATTCATCACAGCATCAAGATGGGGTGTCCCAGGGTCAGGGCTATCTGCTCCATTCAGGGTATCACCTCCTTCGAGGGACCGCACTGGGGTCTTAACCTAGCCTCTTGGGCTATACCGACCATTGGACAATGCCTGCTCCCTGTCCATAGGGGTGACAAAGGGTCCTGCCGGTTGCACAGTGCTTGTGAGTATTGCCAGTGCGCATTCACATACAGCCTTGTATGTGAAGGTGATTGAGCCGCAGCAGGGGACAACGCAAGACAGCTGCGTTTTCCTAGACTTTTCCTCTCTACCTTCCAGAAAATTCATTATGTCCCGGGTCCCTTCCAACCCCAAAAAGGCCCAAGCCTTTTACAACTGCATCGCCAACATGGAACAAAACGGGGTGATTGTACCAGTACCTCCATCAGAGACATTCTCTGGGTTTTACTCCAATCTGTTTCTAGTTCCCAAGAAGGACGGATCGTTCAGACCAGCACTGGACCTCAAATTCCTCAACAAACACATTCAGTCTGTACGATTCAAGATGGAAACACTGCGGTCAGTGATCCGGGGATGGACCAGGGCTCCTTTTGATGTCCCTGGACATCAAGGATGCTTATCTTCACGTACCGATATGGCCACCCCATTACCGCTTCTTGAGGTTTGCCTTCAGGAATCAACACTACCAATTTGTAGCGTTACCGTTCGGCCTGTCCTCAGCTCCAAGAGTCTTCACCAAATTGTCTGTCACAGCAGCAACAATGAGACTTCAAGGTGTTTCGGTGACACCGTACCTGGACAATCTCCTTCTAAAGGCCAGAACAGAAGAACAGAGCAGATAGAGCCTACAACAGGCAATAAACCTACTTCAGAGTTTCGGCTGGACCATCAATTGGGAAAAATCCTACCTGCGACCCAACCACCAGGTGATTTTTCTGGGTCTCGATTTCAACACTCTTAACACAACGGGAAAGCTTACCCCGGGACAAGCAGATGAGGATCAGAGAACAGATCATCCTTCTACTCTCTTACCGGCGTCCCACTGTCCATCTAGCAATGAGAGTCCTGGGACTGATGGTGTCTTCCATCGAAGTGGTACCTTTTGCACAGATTCACCTTTAACCTCTACAATCCAACATCCTATCAGGATGGAAGGGAGGATCTCTATCACAAAGGTTTGCTCTCCTAAACAGAACAAGAGAGTCCCTCTCCTGGTGGCAAAGACAAGAAAATTTATCGACGGGCCAGTCCTGGGCGATGCCAGACTGGACCATAATCACGACAGAGGCAAGCATGTTAGGTTGGGGGGCAACTTGGAACAACCTATCTGTACAATGTCCATGGTCCTCCGAAGAGGCCAAGTTATCCATAAACATTCTAGAACTTCGAGTGGTACGACTAGCCCTCGACCACTGGTCTGGTATCTAGAACGATCCAAACCTCTTATACAATCTCAAACCTTATTCGTTATACCTTCCAGGCCCACGAAAGGGCATGGCAGCTTCCAATACGTCGATTGCACAGTGGATCAGAGAGATAATTCGTCAAGCTTATCTTTCCAAGGGAAGAAACCCACCGGAGCATGTTCGAGCTCACTCCACGAGGTCACTGGGTCCATCCTGGGCATGGCGTAACTCTGCTTCCTTGGATCAGATTTGCAGAGCGGCCACCTGGTCCTCAGTACATACATTTTCAAAGTTTTACAGCCTAGACACGTTTTCCTCAGCTGAGGTCGCTTTTGGCTGCAAAGTACTGCACTCTGTGGTGCAGTAACGAGTCTCAACCAAATTTGCTCCCACCCTTCTGTTCTTGGACTGCTTTAAGTGCCCAAGAGTCCCTGTGTCCACCTGAGACGACAGAGAAAACAGGATTTTTGATACTCACCGTTTAATCCTTTTCTCTCTAGTCGATAGGGGGACACAGGGCTTCCCAACCCTGAGCGAAAGTTGACCAATTGGTCCATGGGAAACGTTTTTTCTGCAAGTTGTTTAGTTATGATAATCCCTAATTTCAGCAGTCTCTTTGGTACAAACTGAGGGATTATGGCAGTGTGGGGTTAAATCGGAGTCCCGGACACGCCCCCTTCATATTGTTCTACGTGTACTGCCTCCTAGAGGGTGGGGCTTAACCCCAAGAGTCCCTGTGTCCCCCTATCGACTAGAGAGAAAAGGATTTAACGGTGAGTATCAAAAATCCTGTTACTTGATTTATACACATACATCCGATGAGGGGCAGTTGTGTAGGTGTAATTTAGGATTGCTTGTTTGTATTTGTATGGGAATGTTGAAAGTATATTAAAACAGAAAAGGTTTTATCATATCTTCATATAGTATTCAAATGCTGCATACGTAATCAATATTTATTCCCAACACATACTGCATAATCACTTAAACTAGAGCAGAATGCAGCATGAATTCCTAATTTACTCTTCAGCATGGGGATTATTTCATTTATCCTCATTCTGAGAGGACGAGTAGCAGTTAATGTAAAAGTATACTGCATAGTTGCAGTTTCAAACAGAAAATATAAAATCAGCAGAAAGCATATACATTTACAACTAGCTCTGCAAAATATATATTTTACACTGATTTTGGGTTGTAAGGAATGTGCTAAAAATCCTACATTAGGTATACATGTAAACTTAAGAGGGATACTTATGTACAAATGTTGTGTAGGTATTTGGAAATCTACACAGTCCCATGGCATGTTTTGTATGTCTCTCTATTTGAAGGAATAGAGTTGCCTTGTATGAGATGCTGCATTCTGGCAAACCTAATGATAATCTGTTTCATTAGGGAATAAATATAATGGTTTCCACAGAACCATATGTATTAAACCTTTTTTTTAAAGGGATACTGTCATGGGAAAAAAATTTTTTTCAAAATGAATCAGTTAATAGTGCTGCTCCAGCAGACTTCTGCACTGAAATCCATTTCTCAAAAGAGCAAACAGATTTTTTTATATTCAATTTTGAAATCTGACATGGGGCTAGACATATTGTCAATTTCCCAGCTGCCTCAAGTCATGTGACTTGTGCTCTGATAAACTTCAATCACTCTTTACTGCTGTACTGCAAGTTGGAGTGATATCACCCCCTCCATTTCCCCCCCAGCAGCCTAACAACAGAACAATGGGAAGGTAACGAGATAGCAGCTCCCTAACACAAGATAACAGCTGCCTGGTAGACAACAGCACTTAATAGTAAAAGCCAAGTCCCGCTGAGACTGATTCAGTTACATTAAGTAGGGGAAATAACAGCCTGCCATAAAGTAGTTCCATCCTAAAGTGCAGGCACAAGTCACATGACTGGGGCAGCTGGGAAACTGACAAAATGTCTAGCCCCATGTCAGATTTCAAAATTGAATATAAAAAAAATCTGTTTGCTCTTTTGAGAAATGGATTTAAGTGCAGAATTCTGCTGGAGCAGCACTATTGACTGATTCATTTTGGAAAAAAAAAATTCAGATGACAGGATCCCTTTAACATTAGATCTCACTATGAAATGAACATGTTAATAAACTTTAACACTTTTTTTTAATCTTCAGGAAAACGTGAAATCCAAAGCTGTTGTAGTAATTGAAAATGTACCTCTCCCAGCTCAACCACAGAAAGATGCTGAAGGTATTGTTTGTTTTTGTTATATTGTGTAAGTCAATAAAGAATTTATACAGAGATGTGTATGTCTGGATAAGAGCTCAGTGCTTCTTTCAGTGTTGAATTTGAATACCATTTTACTGAGCCAGGGTACCCTGTAGTCTCCATGTTAACTAACATCTTTTTATTGAAATACATGGGGCTAGATGAGTTGGATTTGATAGTATCTAGTCAACATTGTGTTTTGACTCTACCTAGACTTCTAGCCTTGTGGCTACCTGCTGGATTCTCTTTTTGTCATCAGACAAATACAGACAGGATCTAAAACGGTTTCCTCTTGACAATTTGAAAGTAGAGTTTCTGCCAGAAAACTGCTTTTGGGGAAAGACAATAACTAAGTTGTTGAGATTTCTGTGCAATAGTAAGAGCTAAAAGCCCCTAAAATTAGAAGAGCAGCTAGGTTTGTCCTAATATGTGACACTGCCTTTTTCAGAGGTAGAGATTTCCCATTGTGCAATCAGAGACACTAAAGGTTTTATGTTTTTTAAGGGAACTTGTCTTAAGGGCACGTAATAAAATCAGAATAATATCCTTTCCTATGTCCTTTGCAGTGATAATAAAGTTGAGCTTAGCTGAGTTTTCCCAGCTGCTAAATGTAAAAGGCTCTGCAACAAGAAGTGATAGCCATCAATATTTTGCTTTTGTTGATCTCAGAGCTTATTGCGTTAACCCATGCTCACTGCTTATGTAAGCCCAAGGCCTGTCTACATTTTTTTCTAACATGAGCATTATTTGCATTTCTGTATGTTTTGTAGTCCTTCACATGTTACTCTAGTCTCTGGCCTTGTAATCAAACCATTGTTTTCCTATAAAGCAAAAGTAAGAAGAAACTTGTTTGTTCAAGAGACCCGTTCACCAAACAAAACAAAAAGATGCAGTAAAATGCCAAGAAGCCAGTCTGTGTCTGCAGTAGAGGGTCTGAAGCGGAAACGCAGCAAATCTCATGATAGCTCTAAAGGTAACCATTAATGTGACCATTATCTTTTAACTGGATAGCATTTTTTTAGTATTATAATATTTCTTTGAATATCATATTCCCTTTCTCTCAAATCTTGCCATGGAAACTGGCACTAAAAAAAATCCTGCATCATTTTCTATACATGTAATTGCATGGTGGTTGTTTTATTTTAGATCACTACAAGTTGTTGACGAAAAAAGTATCTGAGACCCCTCTTCACAAACAGACTGCAAACAGGCTTCTTCAAAGGCAGATCAAAGGACGGTGAGCTGCTTTACAAAATGTCACTTTAATCCCACTATAAGCAAATAGAGAAAAATATATAGTAGTGGTGCACCTACACTCCACAACAAAATGTTGCCTTATACTGCATATAAATTTCCCATATAGATTTCCTTACAATACAGGTGAGATTAGATTATTTTTTTTTTATACAAATTCTTATACAAAGACTCAATTGCCCACAAAATCTTTGTTTGCAATATTTTAGGTCAGGCAATATGACACAGATGTTTCTATTTCAGGCCTTCTGAGTCAAACTCCAACATCAGCATTGTTGAAGAATCTCCAGCAAAAGAAATCAGAGGTAAGAGAAATAAAAATAAGTAGTAGTATCATTTGCAACAATGGAAAATTGGTGTCATTTGCCACAACCCCTACATCTTGGAGATCTTTCTTTTTCCCCGTTGCTATGGTCATTATTTCCCCAATTTATAACATAGGAAATTGATTTAATAAGGAGTACAAAAATCCTGTTCTCTCTTCAGGGTGAGATGCCAGTTGTTCAATGTTACTTATTCAATTTTCTTTTTTTACATTTTTAAATCATGCAGGCATCACTATTTAGAAATCCATCTTGCTTTTTTTCTAACCATTTTTGGTTGCTTTGCATTATGAAAAAGAAAAGTTGTACACAGTAGTAAGAAGAGGCAGGAGTTGCCTGCTTATAATTGCATAATTTTGTATAATCCTTGAAAACATTAGCAGTTTTGCATGAGTTCAGTAACAGTCAGCAATCATCAGTTAGTTTTAATGTTTACTGCAAGTTAGAAACTAAAAGCAAAACCATTTCTTGCTATAGGCACTTGCAAAAAAGAAATAATACATTGGAGGAGGACGAATAGCATTATTTGAATGATAAAATGGCAGAAAATGAAATGAGATCCTCCTCTAAATGACAATTCCTTTGTAACAAATAATGGATACAATAAAGCATGGATTAATATAAACTGAAATACGGGTATAGAATCCATTATTCGGAAACCCGTTATCCAGAAAGCTCTGAATAGACTCCCATAGACTCCATTTTATCCAAATAATCCACATTTTAAAAAAGTATTTCCTTTTTCGCTCTAATAATAAAACAGTACCTTGTACTTGATCCAACTAAAACATAATTAATCCTTATTGGAAGCAAAGCCATTATTTTGGGTAGGGATGCACCGAATCCAGAATTCGGATTCGGCCTTTTTCAGCAGGATTCGAATTTGGCCGAATCCTTCTGCCTGGCTGAACCAAATCAGAATCCTAATTTGCATATGCAAATTATGGGCAGGCAGGGAGATCACGTAACTTTTTGTCACAAAACAAGGAATGTAGATTTCAGTGAACTTCACTCCAAAAATAGATGCAAATTAAAAAAGTTTTATTTATACAAAAAGGAACATCTCAGGGAGGCCTTACGCGTTAGTCATAGGCTAGGGATACTCAGTACAACCAGTGATATTTAAATGAAAAAATAATTGAATTATTATTATTAGGACAGAGAAGATATGTTTTAACATCTTCTCTGTCCTAATAATAAGATTTCAAGTGTCACCTTAGCTATATTATAAAACAGTTTTATACATTACTTAACAAAACATTTTTTTACTATAAAAAGTATTTTCTCATGGTATAAATACATATTTCTGCTTTGTAAATATGTAATTTTATCTATTTTTACTTGCTAATTTCCGTGTGTTCTTGTATTTATTTCTTCTGGATAAACCAGTCACAAATGTTCTATGCATTCTGATTGGTTAACCAGATCACTTCTCTGATTGGTGTTTTTTCATTTAAATATCACTGGTTGTACTGAGTATCCCTAGCCTATGACTAAGTGCTCAGAAGGCACGAAACGCGTAAGGCCTCCCTCTGAGATGTTCCTTTTTGTTTAAATAAAACTTTTTTAATCTGCATCTATTTTTGGAGTGAAGTCCAGTTTGTGCCACTGAAATCTACATGTCTAGCATTGCCTCCCCGAGCTTAAGGTCTGGGCCTTGAGCGCCTGGACCCCCGGATGTTATTGGTGATTTTAACTTACTGCCTACATTTTTTATCAAACTGGAACTCTTTTCCTCTTTACCTATCCCCTGTTACCCTTGTTAAATTTTTGTTACAAAACATGGAAGTAAAAAATGTTTTCCCCTTCCCACACCTAATTTGCAAATTAGTATTCGGTTCCGGTTAGTATTCGGTTCTGTTTTCGGCCGAAGGATTCGGGGGTTCGGTTGAATCCAAAATTTTGGATTCGGTGCATCCCTAATTTTGGGTTTATTCAATGTTTATATGGTTTTCTAGTAGACTTAAGGTATGAATATCCAAATTACAGAAAGATCCGTTATCTGGAAAACCCCAGCTCCAGAGCATTCTTGATATTTGGTTCCATACCTGTATATTCGATGACGAAAATGAAGAGTTTTGTCTGGCAACTCTGGCTTAGTGATGCCATTGTACTACTTTGACTTGGGCAAGTTACATACACAGGCATTGTGCAGGAGAATTATTTCCCATTTAATTTGAAGGATTTGCATGCAAGGCAAAGAAATATAAGAAGGATTTGATCTCTACAGGCATCCATGCAAAGTCCAGCTGTTGAATACTAAGCAGTTTGGGCAAATAAATGTCATCCATTCATTTGAACAGACTGATTGGTCTGTTGAAACTGGTCATCTGTAAGAGTAACTATACATGCCAAGATGAACAGGCAGTGAGGTTAAATTGCCCAAGTTGTCCAGCTAAATCTGTCCACCTTGTTTTAAAAAAATTACTATCCATTTGATTGCAGTTAATACTTCAAACAGCTGCAGTACTGCAGGAACAGTGCAGTATACTAGAGTTTTAGGAAAATTTTAACTTTTCCTGGATATTTATATAAACGTAATTACTTTTATACATAGTTTTTTTTTTTATTGCCCTATTACAGATATTGATTTACGAAGAAGCCCACGCATTAAGCAGCTATCTTTAACAAGGAGGAATTCCTCGACTTTTTATGCTTCGCAGCCCAAATCCCGTAATCTGGAAAGGGTGAATTCTGCAACACGGTCTCAATTGTCTAGAGATCAAACAGGTATTCTTATGAAATAGAAATGTTGCCAATTGTACTCTGCGTTCAATTACTTAAAGGGGAAGGAAACCTAGTCAGCGCAAACCCCCCACCCCCCCCTCCCGTTTTTTGCCCACCCTCCCTCCTCCCCCCTGGCCTACCCGTCCCGCTGGGCAAATGCCCCTAACTTGTTACTTACCCTTCTGCGCAGGTCCAGTCCAGGGAGTTCACCGACGGCATCTTCTTCCACGAGATCTTCTTCCTGCTGTGAACGGCGTTTTGGCGCATGCGCAGTAGGATCATTTTGCCGGTACGTATCTACTGCGCATTTGCCAAAAGTCATGCGCATGCGCAGTAGATCGTACTTGCGAAATGATCCTACTGCGCATGCGCCGTTCAAAGCAGGAAGAAGATTGCGTGGAAGAAGATGTCGTCGGTGAACTCCCTGGACTAGACCTGCACAGAAGGGTAAGTAACAAGTTAGGGGCATTTGCCCAGCGGGATGGGTAGGCCAGGGGGGAGGAGGGAGGGTGGGCAACAAACGGGAGGGGGGGGGTTTGCGCTGACTAGGTTTCCTTCCCCTTTAAGATTGCATTTGAATTTCAAAAAGCTGCCAATATGTTAAACAATACTGGGTTTATTAAGTGCATCTTGTTTTGAATAGTAACTACTATTAAGCTTGTAATACTTTATTGTATTAATTTGTAGCCAGTTCCTCCATTTCTGAGGTCAAAACACCTAAAAGGCTCCTTTTTGGGGAAGTCTTCGATATGATTAGTCCTCCAACAACCAAAAGATCTAGAAGAATTCTGGACACTATTAATCCTGTTTATAAGGTAAATATAATGTTCCCATAGAACAATACCGTTTCTTCACAATTCTAGCAATAAATACCCGAAAAACGTTTTAATTTTCTTCCTCCTTTTCTTTAAGACTCCAGGAAAAACTCCTAGGAAAACTCCAAGCAAAAACATTCCTAATTTAAAAGACCAGCCAGAAAAGATTCACACTAAATCCCCTTGCTCACCACGTACACCACATACTCCAGCCAGAACTCCCAAAAGGTTAAAAACCCCTTCGAAAGGTTCTTCAGAAAGGAAAAAAGCTGCTAAAAACTTAGGGAAATTATTCTTTCCATCTAAACCAGAGGAGAAATCTCCTTTGAATCTTTGGGGAAGGAGAAGGGAGAGACTAGCACAAAGGACTCCTGAAAAAGATGGTTCACCAAACAAGCAATCTATTTGCCAAACTTTACTGGAAGTAAAAACACCTCAAAAGTTGCAAAGACTGGAAAGTAAGGATTTCAGATCACCTTCAAGGACTCCTAAGAGAAGTAATAACACTACTCCTGCAAAAAAAAGTGTGCAGATCTCAAACACCCCAAGGAAATCCGATCCTAAACACCCCCAGGTGTGTGAATCTCCTGGACGATCAGGATATAACCTTCGGACACCACAGAAGCATATTTTGGCTTCTGTTTCCCATACATCTATTCTGCAGACACCGCAGAAACCTATTTTGGCTTCAGTTCCGAGAACACCTGTGTGTCACACCCCACAGAAGTCTATGTGGCCTTCTGTTACTGATACACCTGTCTGTCAAACACCACAGAAAGCAATTTTGACTTCTGTTATGAGTACACCTGTTTTTCAGACACCACAGAAACCTATTTTGGGTTCTGTTCCAAATACACCAATCCTTAAAACACCACAGAGATCTGCTTTGACTTCTGTTTCTCATACACCATCACCAAAAACATACATTATGAAGGAACTAAATGTTGCATTAACTCGTATGCGACAATGCACTCCTGAAAAAGTCCTTGCTTCAGATTTATCATCATCAGTTACTTCCTCATCTGCACTCAAGTCCTTTTGTTCAGAAAAAGCAACATCCATTTGTCAGACACCCAAGAAATCATCTATTGCATTGATAAATCATTGTTATTCGCAAGAGTCTGGTGCACCTGAACCTCTGACAGATTCACTTCAGAATAATAATGACGGTACAAAAGCAGAGACTGCTTGCACTGTGCCTGCACGTATTCCTACGCAAATGCAGAATGTCATATTTGCTGGTGAGTGTACTGATTCTCTTTCTCAGACGTTTGTTTCATCATCAAGTATTCCTTTTAAAGATAAAAGTTTGTCACCTGATCTGGAAGATGCTTTATTCGATGTTACATCATCAAAAGCTGAAGAGGTTACTATAGTAAGTGAAAAACTTGACTCTTCTTCTTTGGACAGCGAGGAAGCTACAGATTCTTTTATTAACAGTTCCCAAACAGAGGAAAGTATTGATATTTCAGAAGCTCGAGTTGTGTCAACAGAAGCATCTGAGCTGAAGATGAAAGTCCTCATTACACGAAAACCTTCTGGCTCAGGCCTAAGTTATCTGCCAGCCACTTTGGGAAATGTGTTTTCGACCTCAACATATGGTTTACGATGCACTCCCGACAGAAGACAGAGAGAAGCTGCTGCACGACTTGGAACTCCCGAAATTCCTGCAAAGTTCTCAACGCCAAAGAGTCACCTCAGAATGATTCCTCAGTCAACGTATGAAGTTGAGCTTGAAATGCAGGAGTCTGGTTTGCCGAAACTTCGATTCAAGCGAACAGACTCAAATTCAACAATTGATATGGATTTTAACAAAACACCAAAGATTTCCAGGAAAAGAAAAGGGGATGAAAGTCCTTTTAATGAGAAGTGGTGTAGCAAACATGCAGTAAGGACTGAATCTGCTTGTGTTTCACCTTCCTGTGTGCGGACTTCTCATTATACACCAGGGAAAAGTGGAATCCAAACTTTTATTTGTCAGTCTTACACACCTAACAGATGTGTTTCGGCTGCTGCTTCTCCATCCCAGTCACATACAGGAGTTCCTTGGACACCATCTCTAAAACATAAAGAAAAACTTAGCACAGATGTCATTAATAGCTGGCCTAGGAAGAAAAAAGCAACAGCTCTATGTTCAAATCTTTTAAAATGTGATAAGATTCCAGAATATCCAGAAGAAGATGGAGGTGATTTTGAGCTTGAAGGAGTCTCTAAACTTTTGGAGAAGTCTCCAGTTATTGGACAGCAACGTAAAGTTGATGGAGGGACGTTTGGACTTAGGTCTCGCAAGCGAGTTTTGAGTCTTGTGTCCCCCACCAAGGAAACCGAAAATCATGTCAAAAGACTGTGTACGTTTAATAGACATGAGGATAGCAGCATGGTCACACACCAAACCAAAGAAGAAATGGAAATCTTCTCTTCAGACCAAAGTCTGTCCTCTTATTTAAGCTCTTCACAACAAAGCATCTGTGATGATGTTTTTAATATGCCAGGTAATACTTTCAAGTTTACTTTTATGAATGAATAGTCTATCTGTATATAATTTTACGGGCACATTTTTGCTGGTGAACATTTGTCACCAATATCTGTGTTCTCCAACCTAACTTGCGGCATCCCTGATGCATCTCTGCACCTCACAGTCTGCTGCTATTCTGTTTCCGCAGAGCCTTGTCTTGTCTGCTTCTTCCCTCCTGTCAAATTTTGTAAGAAAGTAACCAATTACTTTTTACACTTTTTACAGCTTGTTAAATATAGATGTCTTTTCATTCATATATTGTTTTTCATTTCTAGGTTTTACCCCACCCAGCAAGGTACTGAAAAATCCTTTATCCGCCAGTGGTCTTCTGTCCCTTACTCAATCTCCTTTGTTATATAAAGGAAAAACTCCCTCATCCAAGAGAAAAGAAACAATTCAAGGTACTTCTTTAAATAAATTCAGTCATTATCATGTGATAGTATGAAAGGACAGTTAAAATTGGTTCTGCTATTTCCAACCATGCAATAATCCTGGCAGAACACCTACAAATAATGTGCATGGAAAGAAGTTGTACCTGTGTATTCGATCTGAGGGAGTCCATTCCAAGTCCGGACTGAGAATTAAAATAGGCCCTGGCATTTCAGGTTGACAGAGGCTCAAACAGCCCCCACCAGCCCACTAAATAGTGGCTTTCTATGGGACCTTATAGCAGCCCCTCTGGCATTTGCCAGAACCCACAGATTGCCAGTCCGGGCCTGGTCTGTTCTGTGTACTGAAACCATGAGGAAACTATATTTCGCTTCTCCTATTGCCAGGTAATGGTTGCTGCCTATGCCAATTGCTTGAGTTATTACTACTCCTACATGCCTTTGCTCCCTATATCAATCGCTCTGGTAAAAGACATAATCATGCGTCGCGGTATAATGCGATAGGGAAATTTTACCAACAGCAACCGACATAGGCTGCGTTTTAAATTTTTGCTAAATAGCATGGGTGACTAAAACAACCTGTGTGGCCTTGCCCTTATTGAGTGTTTCTGTATTCCTCGGCATCGTAGAGATAAGCAAATACAGTCTGCTAGGATTCTACTTCATTTTTAATGTCATGCGGTAGAGGAGGTTTTCAATTACAAACCTCCAAGTCTCTCGTTTATTAGACAAGAACAAATGCGTCAGAGTCGTTTGCCGAGGTGCTATGAACAAAGCAAAGATAAACTGTTTTTTTTTCTTGTTACAGATGTGTTTTCTGATGGTGACAGTGACCAAGGAACACCGACACGGAAAAGACAAGTAAATCCAGCAGCTGTTTCCGATGACTCTCCCTTCGGCAAAGCCAATGTACTGAGTTCTATCCGCAAAACACATAGCCGCAAAAAGCTCATTACATAATGTGTGGGCTTAGTTGCTGCTTATAGGCTCTTTATGAAGTTTACATTTCTTGCCACTTGCAATGGCATGAAGTCCGTGGTGAGTCCTGTATTGAGCAACCGTGCATTAAAATAGCCAAAGATTTTTGCACAGAAGTAAGGAAGCTTGTGTGTGTGATAATGCATAAAATGAATGAATTTGCTTCTCGGGTCTCTATGGTTTTCATCATCCTTGGGCTTTTGCTGATTAAGCCTGTTTCTTGTAAATGATTGTAAATATCTAAATGTTTTGTCCCATAGTGTATATTTAAATTAAACTTTTTTTATATGGATCTGTATTTTTCAGTTTCCAAAGAGAAATGCAGACCTATGTATATACGATGCAGATATGAAAATATTTTATTGGGTAATTCTGTAATAATAAACAGTCATTTGAATAGACTGTGTTTGTGTATACACTCTATCCATACTACATATGCAGGGCCGCTCCTGCCATGAGGCAACGTTAGAATCTCCCCTCAGGCGGCATGGAGCGGGCAGTTACCAGGGGCAGCAAAAGGCGCGACTGGTTACTTTACGAACTTTACATTTTTTAAAACGGAAATTCGGCTCTGCTTGTGTAGAGTACTAAATAGTGCTCACTGCACTAGTGATGCTCCCCCCCCTCTGCACCCGCTCCGATGTTAAAAGCATGGAGCGGGAGGGGGGCGGCATGGGGCCTCTGCCTCAGGCGGCATCAGCCCCTGAAGCGCTGCTGTATGTCTGGTTAATTATTTACTGACCTGTAGCATGAACAACTGAATCAGTGTTTCTGACACTCTGGAACGGTAGTGCTAGCAATGTAAATTTTATTGCATTCCCATGTGAAGGGTTAAATAGAAACTAGCTGGAGGTGCAATTGGTCAATATCTTTGTTTAAACTCTAAAAAAACGGAGATTCCTTCTATATAAATTAAAACTGGTATCATACATTGATTTCTGCTGTCCTAAAATGCCAAAAGCAGCAGCGGAAAAATTCAGGTGAGTGCAGGTGTGTTTCACTTGTAAGTGTTACACTTATCTTGTCTTCCCTCCAGGAGAATGGGCCTTATAATGCTGGGGAGATTTGCATTTCACAACTAGCAGGACAATATAACAAAAGGTGCAAAGTTTGCTCAAGTCTAGTCAACCAAACAAATATCATATTTTAAACGGGTGGCCAGTAATGCTAGCTGCTGATTGGTTGGACTGGGTGAGTAGCCCTGTTTCACTTAGCAGCTTTTATTAATTTCCCCCTTAGTGTTTTTTTTCCCCAAATATTATTTTAGATAAGCCCTTAGGACAGTTTCTTAGTTAAGACTAATGGCAATAAGGAGACTTGCAGTCCTATAGCGATTACCAGTCTCATTGAACTTTTGTCGCATGCACATTTTTGCAGTATTTTCTTGAAACAGGTGGCAAAATTTGGATCGAATCCATGCCTGTGAATAAATTCCCCCATCACTAAAAACAAGTCATACATTTAGCTCAATGTGTTCCATAAAGTAGAAAATAGTCCAAAGCTACCTCTTAATTTCTCCTTCCTTCCACAGTGCTAGCATGCTTGGGCGCTCTCTCCTCAAAATGAACATATTCACTTTGTGTGGAACATTGTTTCTATATTTTGCCATTTATATTAAGATTTTTACATTCAAAACTTGATTCATTGCTCATAAAAGTGAAACCTAAGCAATACCAAGTAAACTGACTCCTAGCCAGAGAATATGCCATTAGTGACTGCCAACCTGACCCCTGCACCAGTGTTCCACCTACAGTAATACAAAAGAATCTTTTGCAGCAACTGTGGGGGTGAACTAATCAAGCGCGCCATTATCGGTGCCCTGCCTAATTACTTAAAGGACACCTGCTGGGTAAAAATGTTATCCCCAACCAAAGGTGGGGGCTAATAGAGCCCACATTCCAGTTGGGGATAACATTTTTACCCAACAGGTGCTCTTTAATTCATTCATAACAAACGCAGTGTTGTGTTAAAGTAGAACTAAACCTGCTCCACTGTGGCAGGGACTGATGGGAATGATAATCTCTGTAAGGTGCAGCAGAATAGGTTAGTGCAATTAAAGACTAATAATGTCTATGGGGGTTGAATAATAAGTATGATTTGTGGATATTTCTCTAATTTTAAGACTTGATAAGAAGCAGATGATCGATGTTTATGTTTGAATATATAAAACCACCAATTTGAAATGAGGGGCTACTTTTCCGCCATGCTGTATGTGAAACACGGAGCTCGCTTTCCAAGACACACACGTTTGATGGCTGTAATGGAAACGTGATGTAAAATTCCAATTATTGTGCACGTGCTGGGGCTGCAAGCTTTAAATAAGGGGTTTTTATACAGTTCTAAGCCTCATTCATTGCTTTCCTACCCACCAATCTGCCCTAATTCTGTCTCGGTATTTCGGGGGCCCAGTTAAGAGCTGGATTAATGTCTATGGGTTGGATGGCGTCCATGCATCACATGTTTCTCTTTGCATACATTGAGTCTTGGCTCTTGCAGGCAGATGTTGTGATTGCAAACACAGACATATTTAACCAGGGCCTTTTTTTTTTATACACGTTGTCAAACATTCTCAATGAATATATCTTATAAACCATGCCAACTCGTCTGAATGTGCAGAACGAAGGACATAGTTGGGGTTTGCTTCAGGAGCCAACTTAATCAGCCCTGAAGAACTCTTTGTAATTTCTTTTGAAAGACCATCCTGTTCCTTACCTACTAATGTGTATGGATAAATATGATTTGACTAGTACATACATTTTCCTTAGGCCAACAGCTTTCGCTTTCTCAATAGAAGTCTTGTTGCAAATCAGAAGCTGTGTTTCTGTGCCACTGGAGGGCACTGTGAGACATCATTAAGCTTAAACATTTTGATTAAATCATTTTCTGTAAAACAAAAAATAATCTGATCATCTACTGACTCAGGATAGGTCTTTTGTGTCAGATGATCTGTATGTGCGAGTGTGGCTAATTTTGTACATGAGCCATTCGAAATCACGGGGCCCCATACGAAAAAAAATCATTGGTGGTCTGCCAGGGCCCCCTTACAAGTTAAAAACGAAACATTGGGCCCCAGAGAATATTGGTGGCAGGGCCTATAGAGTATTACAATACTACATTGGTGGCCAGGGGTTTAATTAAATAAAAAAAAACTGGTGTTCAGTAGAACTGAACTCATGGCTTCAGGACTTTCGTAGCTCCGGGTCTTTTCGCGGCTTCAGTACTTTGACTCTTTGGGATATATATTGTACAAGAAATGCTGTTGCACTCTAGGGACTTTTGCAGTAAAAAAAACTTTATTAGAATCAACGTTTCGACCCTCAATGGGGTCTTTATCAAGATAACAGAAAACAATACAAATTTATAACCTGATAGGTTCACTCTCCCCACACAGGTGCTACTATCAGGTGTCCAACATCAAGCCAATTAGTCCAAAATTTCCTGTGAGAATACAGAGAATATTGCCACCTAGAGGTGAAACCCAGAAATAACCCAAAATAAATGGATAAAAATGTACTTAATCATTCCTGTATATTAAAAGCAATTTTTTAAAGTTCATGTAAGAAAGATAAATATGAACAATATTCATTAAGGCCCCTTGGAGAAAGCGTGTTCAGCTTTTGGATCCAAAATGTTTCCCTCAGTAATAGCATGCGGCAACGATCACCACCACGGCGGGGATTAGGAATCATGTCTATCCCCATAAACTGAAAAGTTGGTGGTCCATGGGCATGTTCTAAAGAATGTTTGGAAAGGTGGATATCCTTTTTTTTATTCTCAAAGGCTGCTCGTAACGCTGTCCGATAAGTTCACGTAAGGAGTTCTGGGTCTTGCCCATATAAATTAACACACAGGGACATATAATTATATAAATTACATGTGTTGTAGTGCAATTTATTCTGTGTCTTATCTCAATAGAATTCCCTGCATGTGGGTGACGGAAATTCTTCTACATGTTGTGCAACCTGCACACTTATATCAACCGTTTTTTAATGGTGCTAGTGAGTACGGTGTTACATTGTAGCACTCCACTGGGTCTGTCGGCATCAGTATATCCTTAAGGTTCCTACTACGTTTATAGCCCCAAATAGGTTTCTGTTTCAATGTATCTGGGAGATTATTGTCACTTACCAATATTGGCCAATTTTTACCTATAATGTTGCTAATGGTGGAGGAACCAGTACTGTATTGGGAAGTAATGACTATCCTTTTAGGCTCAGTGTCCCCCTCTGGCTTGTCTTTTGTGACATGAGTCAGGGCTTTTTGAGTCAGGGCTTTATTTTTTGCTGTAATTTGTTTCATCCCCTTTCTAGGAAATGATTGTGTGCTTCTTTGAATTGTATTTCACAATTGTCATTATTAGAATTATTGCAGATTGTTCGTAAAAAAAATTGCGAGAAGGGTACACTGTCCTTGGTTGCTGGAGGATGGAAGCTCGTGTGGTGTAAGATTGTGTTCCTGTCTGTAGGTTTATGGAACAGGCTATAATTGAGACACCCCTCTGTCACATCCACATCCTCTGTCACAACTGTCACATCCAAAAATTGTATATCATTAGGGCCAATGGAAAGCGTGAAACGTACTGGGGTGTTGAGACTATTATGGTCTCCAACCATATCATGGAGGGAGTTTTGATCTCCCTGCCAAACAATAAAGATATTGTCAATATAATGATGATACATTAAAATATTTGATATTTTGGTATAATGTACTTGTTTTCATATACTGACATAAAACAATTCGCATAAGCAGGAGCCATGGCTCAAATCGAAAATAATTATACTTAAGGGATAAGTGTAAAAGTTCACAAATAAAATCTACAGGTGGACCATCAGAGGTTTCCAACACAGTTCGGACTGTCTCAATCTCTTCAGAATGGGGCATAATGGTATAGAGGCTGCTTACGTTGAGGGTTGCCAAAATCAGATTTTTCTGTGTAAAATTAATGTTTTTGATAAGTGACAAAAAATGTGGGGTGTCCTTCAAATAATATGGTAGTGATTGTACTGGCTTTTGTAGGTAATGATCAATAAAAATGCCACAAAAATAGAATAAACTGTTTCTTGACGATACAATAGGATGGCCAGGAGGATCTGAAATGCTCTTGTGAATTTTTGGTAACAGAAAATTTCGTGTCACTAGTGATCCAATGAGACTCCACTGCATGATCTAGAACCTCAGACAAAATATTTTTATATTCATTCAAAGGATCGGAGCGTAACTTCTCATATGTTTTAGTGTCACTTAATTGGTTTATAATCTCATTATGATAGTCTTTATAATCCAAAAGGACAATACCCCCTCCTTTGTCGGCGGGTCGTATGATCATGTCATGATCCTGTTTGAGAGTGGAGATAGCTTTACGTTCTTCTTTACTGAAATTAATATGTCCCTTAGTTTTTTTACTCAGTCTCCTATTGATCTCATAAGTGCTTGCCTGCAGAAAAGATTTAATGCTGGCATTATTAGAAGTAGGGTCATAGTTGCTCTTCAGTTTCCATTTATTTGGACTTCCAGGGTTAACGGAATCACCAAATTCCTCCAATAAACGTAACTTACGGCCCAATTTATAGTGCTCAATTGACCATCTTCGTCAGACTTAACAGGAACAAAACTGGCACCTTTGGATAACAAAAGAGACTCGCCGTCAGTTAGTGTGTGGTGCGAGAGGTTAAATATGGGAATCAACGCTGGCTGCGCTGAGATCGCCCTCTAATGGGTTTTCCCCCTGATGTGTGCACCTCTTGGTCCTGCGGGGCTGAAGAAGGTGTCGGTAAAGGGTGTTCCTGGGTAGGGGGCACGTCGGAAAAAGAGCCGCAAAGTCTGTCGGCTCATGCGCAGCTCTGGACTAATTGGCTTGATGTTGGACACCTGATAGCACCTGACTGGGGGGAGTGAACCTATGAGGTTATAAATTTGTAATTTTGTCTTCTGTTATCTTGACAAAGACCCCATTGAGGGTCGAAATGTTGATTCTAATAGTTTTTTTACTTTCTAAAGTCCATAGAGTGTAATAGCTTTTTTTGTAAACTATATATAATACTTCTGTTAGCACCGGGGCATTATCTTCTTTTAAGTGTGGACAGCAGCCTTAAGGACTTGTGAACAGCACTCTCCAGGAGGTAGGTGTATCGATATCCAAGTCTACCATAAAGAGAAGACTGCATGAAAGTAAATACAGAGGGTGCACTGCAAGTCACTCATAAGCATTAAGAATAGAAAGGCTAGACTGGACTTTGCTAAAAAACATAAAAAAGCCAGCACAGTTCTGGAAAAATATTCTTTGGACAGGTGAAACCAAGATCAACCTCCAGAACCCACCAGAATGATGGCAAGAAAAAAGTATGGAGAAGGCGTGGAACAGCACATGATCCAAAGCATACCACATCATCTATAAAACATGGTGGAGGCAGTGTGATAGCTTGGGCGTGCATGGCTGCCAGTGGCACTGGGACACTAGTGTTTATCCATGATGTGACACAGGACAGAAGCAGCCGAATGAATTCTGAGATGTTCAGAGACATACTGTCTAAATTCAGTCAAATTGATAATCCAAAACATACAGCAAAAGCAACCCAGGAGTTTATTAAAGCAAAGAAGTGGAATATTCTTGAATGGCCAAGTCAGTCACCTGATCTGAACCCAATTGAGCTGCATTTCACTTGTTGAAGACTAAACTTCAGACAGTAAATCCTACAAACAAACAGCAACTGAAAGCCGTTGCGGTAAAGGTCTGGCAGAGCATTAAAAAAGGAGGAAACCCAGAATCTGACGACGTCCATTAGTTCAAGACTTCAGGCTGTCATTGCCAGCAAAGGGTTTTCAACCAAGTATTAGAAATGAACATTTTATTTTCAGTTTCTTAATTTGTCCAATTGCTTTTGGGCCCCTGAACTGAAGTGATTGTGTTAAAAAAGGCTTTAGTTCCTTATGCAATCTTTTTGTTCAACCCACTGAATTAAAGCTGAAAGTCTGCAGTTCAACTGCATCTGAGTTGTTTCATTTAAAATTCTTTGTGGTAATCTACAGAAGCAAAATTAGAAAAAAGTTGTCTGTCCAAATATTTATGGTCCTAACTGTATGTGTGTGTATATATATATATATATATTTATTTAAAAGCCTGATTGCTGGCTGGGGAGGATTTAGCCCTCAGTGAAAAAACAGCGTTCAATGGACATTGATTACAGGTAATGCTAAAATGCACATAAAATATAAAATAAGTTAGGGACCGCCATTCGGGGTTTACCTTGACGTGGTATGGTGGCTTATCAATTTTATGATCATAACTTTGTAACAAAATAACCCCTGTTTTGGGTACATATGTAATAGCATTTATTATACTTATATATATATTCTTTAAAGCCTTTAGAGTGCTCCCACAACCCCCCTGTTTTGATATTGTATATTTAGCCAGGAGCTGTGGCATAGCTTCAGTGGTTGTAGCACCCCATACCCCCCCCTTTAAACTAGTGGTGATCCTATGCTTTTAAAATTGGGCGTTTGTTTTGGGAATATCTCTCCTTTAAAAGCCTGATTGCTGGCTGGGGAGGATTTAGCCCTCAGTGAAAAAACAGCGTTCAATGGACATTGATTACAGGTAATGCTAAAATGCATATAAAATAAGTTAGGGACCGCCATTCGGGGTTTACCTTGACGTGGTATGGTGGCTTATCAATTTTATGATCATAACTTTGTAACAAAATAACCCCTGTTTTGGGTACATATGTAATAGCATTTATTATACTTATATATATATATATATATATATATATATACTTTAAAGCCTTTAGAGTGCTCCCACAACCCCCCTGTTTTGATATTATATATATGTATATATATATATATATATATATACATACTGTATATTGAATAATTTACACCCTTTATTATAGGATTAGGGTGGCTAAAGCATTAGCAGTGCTAGAGGAAATCTTTAGTGAATTACTATTGACAATATATCTTAATCCTCTACACCAATAACTGATGAGCATGTGCTTATGAGAGGAAACAATTGTGTAATAAGGCACCGCTTTCTGACAAGTATGAGCTGTGGTTGCCTTTAATACTCAATGTAGCACCATTGAATCTTCCTTATGAATCAAGCACAGAGCTGCTCAAGCTGCTGCTGCTGCTCTCAGTAAAAGTGAATGAAAGTGGAAAATGATTATGCTTGTGTGTTTAGAGCAGGAGATTCCTAGAGGAGATGAGGCTTGGCACGGCTTAGCAGTATGGCACACTATGCACTCTCTGCTGGCACACTTGAGAAAACCCATAATGTGCCATAGGTCTAAAGGTAAAAGACACACGGGATGTTTTGTATCCTGTGCAAAACTTCCTCCCACTCATAGAAAAACAGACGAAAATCTGTTTGTATTGGCAGTGCAGGAAATCTCTGTGCTTGCACCAGTTGTATCGTGTAATATGCTGGAAATCCCACCTTCTGTAGTTTCACACAAGTACATGATACAACTATATTGCACTGCCAAAACATTTACTGTACTTACATTTTGTCACATGCAAAACTGTTATGACACATAAAACATTGCCCTTAAACAGAAAGTATTAAAACTTTTCTGTGAAATGGATATGGTAATTAGGAGGTGTGGCCATAAAATGGGCGTGGTTAAATAATTTAGCCCCACTGTGCGGCAGACCTTTTACAAATGTTGGGTGGCATGGGCTAGGAACCAGCAGAATAGGAAGGCCTAAAAAAAATAAACATATAAAATACACAATAAAGACCAACTGCAGCAGCCATGCCTCTGTTCCCACAATGCCTTGCATGGTTCTGTTATCTGTTCTGTCCGATTTTTCCTAGATGTGTTAATCAGAGATAATGCATGGCATTGTGGGAATTGGAGTCTTGGCTGGAGGAGATCTGAATATTGATACAATGCTGCAGTGGTGTGTGAGTAGTGGGGAAAAGCAAGGAGGCAGAGGTTAAAGTGGAAGCCTGGCAAGCCACAGACCTGCTTTAATGCTCATGTGTGCCTTGGGTAACAGTTTGGCTTAAACTTCCTATAGTGGATGAGAGAAATCTGGGAAACAAGAGGGTCCTTTTGCCTTTAGCTGCATTCACATGTTTGTAAGGAGCTTGTGTCTGACATAGAGCATATGCTGAATAGGAAGGTGCCAGTGAGTGCTTTGTGCCTCCCTCCTCATATAGGATCAGCGTTGCAAAAAAAAAAAAAAGAGCTTGAAATGTTACATTTGCTGTTAAACTGTCTTTACTCTCCACCTGCTCACTCAGTATCTGTCTCTCTTCATTCTCTCCTCATGCAGCAGTTGGGAGTCTGATTTTCATTGACAGTTAGATCTCATATATCTGATATGGGGGCTTCCTTTCTGAAACTGATATGACAGATCCCAGCACAAACAAAACCTAATACATACCTGGCTTTGGCACAAGTCCTGCGTGTAGAGAGACAGAATTTCTGAGCAAAAGAGAGATACATTTTCTAGGTAAAAGAAGCCCTCTCCAAAGAGAAAAAAGAGAGACAGACACTGAGAAATAGTAAACAGTAACTTGATTATTTCTTGGGATGCACCTAATCCAATATTTTGGGATTTGGCCGAATACTTCATACAAAAAATTTCTGGATCCTGAACCAAATCCTAATTTGCATATGCAAACTAGTGCAAGGACGGGTCAAAGAAAAAAAAAATTAAATTTAGTTAATTTAAATTAATTGAAAAAAACTAAATTCCTTGTTTGTGTGACAAAAAGTCACATGATTTTAAGGAGTCCGTTCAGCCAGGCAAATTTACTTCACCATCCTTCGCGCAACTACGTCAGACGTTAATTCGCTATTCGTCAAAATGCGAAAATTGTCTAGGCAAATGAGCACTGGCATATTTTGGATAGCTAAAATTTGTCAATGCGAAAGTTTCTTAGCGAATTTTCTCTAGCGTTACTTTTTTCCTAGCGAAACATCTTTAATATATTTGTGCTTTTTTTTATGACTTTTTGATAGGGATGCACCGAATCCAGGATTCGGTTCGGGATTCGGCCAGGATTCGGCCTTTTTCAACAGGATTCGGATTCGGCCGAATCCTTGTGCCTGGCCGAACTGAATCCGAACCCTAATTTGCATATGCAAATTAGGGGTGGAGAGGGAAATCGCGTGACTTTTTGTCACAAAACAAGGAAGTAAAAAAAAAATTCCCCTTCCCACTCCTAATTTGCATATGCAAATTAGGGTTCGGATTCGGTTCGGTATTTGGCCGAATCCTTTGCTTAGGATTCGGGGGTTCGGCCGAATCCGAATCCAAAATAGTGGATTCGGTGCATCCCTACTTTTTGAATACAGGATATGATGTCACTGACAGTAATGTCGAGGATGTAACTTCATCTTAACAATTCGGCAGGTAGAACCAGACAAAGCAGAGTTTGGTGAAAAGGGTAACGTATTGGAAAGTTAACACTTATAAATTGATAAATTTATGGATTAACGATCGTTAGCCTGAGTGAAAATTCACCTTGTGAAACGATGTGAAAGTTCTCTAGTGCTGAGGTTTTTCCCTGGTGAATTGTCTTCTTCTCCTTTAATATATAGGCGATGTCATTGCGAAATTGTCTTTTTAGTACATTTTTGCCAATGGAATCCAAATCCTGCTGAAAAAAGCAGAATCCTGAACTGAATCCTGGGTTCGGTGCATCCCTAATTATTTCGGAAACGGTACAGAAGTTGATTATGTTTAGAAAACTTCTTATTTCAGTAAGACGACTTTGATATTACATTTTTTTTGTGATAGTTCCCCTTTTATCATGAATTATCAGTACTAGCAGAGTATCAAGGTAAGATACTTTGCTATATTCTTTAATTTCATTTAGGCACAAAATGAAATCTGGTTTATGTGTCTTAAACCTCCACCTGCAGTCGAACTCCTCAGCACAAAAAGGGTTAAAGTGCCCCGGCTCCCATCTATCGCACTGACAAAACCACAGACCATGTCTAAAACATCCGATTTCTATTCTGAGAGCCATGCAAAGCAAATGGTCCAATTACAACACTCAGAGGTGAGACCTAAGCCCCTTGTCCATTCTCCTTTCATAATTGTGCTGGATAAACAAGTGCAAACAATGGAGTTTTAATACGTGAGAATTCCAAAGCTTGTTTGTGAATGACCCTTCTGAGCTTCAAAACAAAAGAGCCAGTCATGTCCTGAATAGCCTGCATTAGAGACTGGGCAAGCAGGGGGCACAATGCCAGCCTTGTTCCTCTTAGCGAGAACAGGAAACATGGCACAGGGAGGATGTTACCAAGGTAAAAATGTTATTGTGACCTCAAATTGCAATACTTCCTAGTACAATGTATGCGGCTTACTGAGTGGAGAATTTAAATGCGGTATGGGACCCTTTATCCAGAATGCGCAGGACCTGGGGTTATCCAGATAATGGATCTTTCTGTAATCAGGATCTTCATACCTTTAGTCTACTAGAAAATCATTTAAACATTAAATAAACCCAATAGGCTGGTTTTGCTTCCAATAACGATCAATTATATCTCTGTTGGGATCAGGTGCAAGGTGCTGTTTTATTATGACAGAGAAAAAGGAAATCATTTTCAAAAAATCGTCTTTTTATTTGCAATGATCATTCCAACAGAAGAAATTCTTATTAACGCTTTGTACCTTTTACACACATAAATCAAGGTAGTCGGCAAAGCTTCACATATTACTCTGTCAATCTGCTTCAATGAACAGGTTTAGGGCTATTCCACACGGGGAGATAGCGACGCGTTTGCGGTCGCGGCGACAAAGCGCCGCGACAGTCGCAGGTGACAGTTTTGTATGGGCGCCTATGTAAAAACGCCTGTGCTAACCACACGAGGCGATGCGCTTTTCAACAGTCGCCTGAAAATGCCTGGCGAGGCTTTTTCAGGCGACTGTTGAAAAGCGCATCGCCTCGTGTGGTTAGCACAGGCGTTTTTACATAGGCGCCCATATAAAACTGTCGCCTGCGCCGGTCGCGGCGACTGTCGCGGCGCTTTGTCGCCGCGACCGCAAATGCGTCGCTATCTCCCCGTGTGGAATAGCCCTTATAAGAAGAAACATAAGCTTATATATATATGTAACACAAGCTCAAATAGTAAGAAGTGAAGAAAAGAAAAAGAGGGGAAAGAAAATAAGTAAACAGAAAGTATAAAAAAAAAACTTCTAACTTCTCTCCCAAGCTGCATTTCATTACAGTATTGTATTGTATGCGATCATTGAGGTTATATTCAGCCCTTGTGTAGTTTTGAGGCCTCTGAGGCTATCCTCTATATATCAACCAAGCTGACCATATAGCATCATATATCAGCTTTATATTTTCATTGCGGGCTGCCATTAGTTCCATTGCCGCTCTTCATTCAGATATTCAGAAAGATCAAAATGAAGGCAAGTCCATCTTCCATAGAGTTCATCTGGAAAACCTAAGGTCCCAAACATTCTGGATACTAGTTCCCTTACCTCTACTTGCTGCTAAAATACTGGTCTACCTATCTTGCACATTAGGAAGTAATAATGGTAAGGAATCTATTTTGCAGAATGCTTGGGATTTTCTGGGGTAAGGGTTCACTGGGTGTTGTGAATCACCATCCCATAAGACTAAATCATTTAACAATAAACAGCCACCAATCTGGATTCATGCAGCTTAGTTGCCATCAAGTAGAGTCTTCTGAGGGTCCGTCTGGCCAGACCTGCCGACTAAGGTTGCCACCCAGCCAGTATTTTACCGGCCTAGACAGTAAAACACCTGTCAAGGCCGGGGCTGGTATTATAAATTTACCGTCAATGTAGTTGTCTGTAATTTGTAATACCCTTAAGAAAAGCCCATGGCCTTTGGTGGAAACATACCTTTTCTTCGTCCTCTCTGCATCTCGCAACGTGGGTCTGCCCCTTTTTGCGGTAGGATCCCTCAGCTCTGCCCCCTTTTGCATCACGACCCGCCCCTTTAGTTCCCGCCCCCACCACTGGCCCGTAAGTTTTTTTTTAAAAGATGGCAACCCTACTGCCGGCCCACAACCCAATCCGCTTCCACCACCCATGTCCCCCTAGCCAGACCTACTATGCAACACTGTCTGCAAATATCCAAGTTTGTACTTTTAACTATCGTCTAATATTGTAAATAATTTGAGCTAATTGAATATGGCAATGGAAGTTTCCTAATTGCTCCATCAACCAGGCCCGGATTTGTGGAAAGGCCTGGGCCTAGGGCAGCAGAATTTTAGGGGGGCAGCATGCTGCCCAAACACGCCCACTTTGGCTTGCATGCACTGGGGATTTGCAGGCAATAAAATAGTTTTTAAAATATCCTGTGCACCAATTCCCAATACTGCGGACCTGATGCTGAAAATTTTTGCATGTGCACAAGGGGAGGGGGCCAAGAACAGCAGCGGCCCTAGGGGCACTTTCTATGTAAATCCGGCCCTTACATCAACTACAGCACATTAGATGGGTTTATCTATTTTATCTGGATGGCAATTAGCATTGGTAGACAGAGTTTAAAATGGACCACATTTACCACTACAACATTATAAAGAAGTCAGATGCCAAGATTCCGAGTTCTGAATTACAGAAATGCTGTCTCCCATAGACTCCATTGTAATCAAATAATCCAAATTTTTTAAAATGATTTCCTTTTTCTCTGTAATAAAAAAACACAGCCATCACAACATCACCCGGCAGTGCATTCCACAAGCTCACTGTCCTCACTGTGAAGAACCCCCTACGTTGCTTCAAATGAAAGTTCTTTTCTTCTAGTCTAAAGGGGTGGCCTCTGGTACGGTGATCCACTTTATGGGTAAAAAGGTCCATTTGTCTATAATGTCCTCTAATGTACTTGTAAAGTGTAATCATGTCCCCTCGCAAGCGCCTTTTTTCCAGAGAAAACAACCCCAACCTTGACAGTCTACCCTCATAATTTAAGTCTTCCTTCCCTCTAACCGATTTAGTTGCACGTCTCTGCACTCTCTCCAGCTCATTTATATCCCTCTTAAGGACTGTCTTTATTTTTATGGGTTAGGGTGTTTTTAATCATGCTGACTAAAGGTATAATTGATTACTAAATGTGACTTTTTCTTTAACAATAAATATTTATGTTTAGTTAAGTCTAAGCATCTGGGGTTTAAGTGTTTTGGAGTTGTTTGATATAGATAACTTACCGTCTGACCTGGGACCATGAAACCACAAACCAGAAGTGACGCCACTCAGGTGCCTGCTCTGATGGGTAAGGGGGAAGAAACGATCATATACCCAGTGTAGGGTGGTTGAGATCAATCCTGCAACTTAGGGAATCAGGGCTTTATGCCTAAAACTCAACCATTTTACAGGTATTTCACAGGTACCGGACACGATGCAGGACCACCAATTACACTGACCTATATTTTTATTACTCATTATTAGATGAAAAATGTATTTCTTAAACTCTCTATAGGAAATAGCACTCATGGGTTTATCAGCTTTCTGAATAACGGATTGCCAGATAACAGATCCCCTACCTGTATTGGAGAAAGTACACCAAATGAATCAGCACATGCTTCTCCATCTACATAAACACTGGTGCAGATTCCCCCATCTGAAGGAAATCAACCCTACCCTGTATTTAAGTAAATGTATTTCTCTTTGGATCTGGATTGGGATGTACTGTGCAGTCTCAGAGAGAGAGAGCGACAACAAACAGACAGGCAGATCAGATGTGGCTGTGCAAGAGACATTGTTTAAACTAGAACTTTGTGATATGATGGGCTTCTAGCAGGAAAGTAGATATGGATTGTTATAAACAGTGACCTCTGTGATGCAGAACATGATAATGAATGTCGTTCTACTGGGAACATAACTTGTATTGCATTGTTCCACACTGTGGGAATGATGTCAGGAAATCTGTTATTCACCTCACATTTACACGCTCTAAAGAGTCTTTTTACATGAGTAAATATGTACAAAAGCAGTTTTGTGGGGCAATTATTAGAACAGTTTTTTTGCCAAATTGTTAGTCTTGTGTTGTACAGGGTCAACCCCAGCCTCTAACACGGAATCACGTGCACAAATGAGTCCAGACTAGATCCAAGCCTTCAGCCAATGATTTATCTGAGAAATATGGTTTTCCAAGCAAAGGGAATCTGTGTGCATTTGATTCAATGATGGGAGCTGTCTTTGCTTATTATTATCTGTCAAAGACTGAACTTATAACATCTATAATAGGAAAACAAAAATCAGGGCACAAAAACCGCAAAGAATCTAATAGTTGGGACAACGTTCATTCTGGGTGGTTTGATAACATCAGATTTTGTTACGTAATAATTCTAATAAACTATATGTTCATTTTGTATTTTTGCAGAAAAGCCAGCCAAAATTAGAGATAATTATTTGATGCACTTTTTTTAATAAATCTGTGCTAGAATTTTACCATGCATTTGGTGTCACCACAAAAAAAAAATAATCTTGTTTTTGTCCTTTGCGGTACAAGAAAATAAACCCCCACTGACTCCAATGCATTTGGCAGGGAAAACAAATGCAGAGGAAAAAAATGCCCATTGACTCCATTGCATTTGGCACGAGAAAAAACAAGGCAAAAATAGTCCATTAACTCCAATGCTTCTGGCAAAATTTTAGCCATACCTAGGCTTGGGCGAATTTGACCCGTTTCGTTTCGACAAATGTTTGGTGCCGGCGAAAAGTCACTGATGCCCATTAAAGTCTATGGGCTTCAAAATATTGACGCGCGTCAAATTTTTTTTGACGTGCGTCATTTTTTTTGACCAACGATGCCATACAAGTCTATGGGCATCATTTCCGAGGCAAAATTCACCCATCCCTACATACTAACCATATTGACAATTTTTTCATATTTTCCATGTTAGCCATACTGACATTTTTTTATAGACATTTTTATTTACTAAAGTAAAATGGGGCAGTTTCACTCATCACTAGTCAGAATGTATTCTATTTAAAGGAACAGTAACACCAAAAAATGAAAGTTTTTTAATGGAATGACAATATAATGCACTGGTGGCCTGCACTGGTAAACCTGGTGTGTTTACTTAAAAAAAACTATTATAGTTTGTGTAAAAAAGCTGCTGTGTAGCCATGGGGGCAGCCATTCAAGCACAGGATACACAGATAACAGGAATCCAAAATTCAAATAGGTCAGTGCTAATAAAAGCTCAGGGGAAGAAATAAACTGAAAAAAGGTAAAAATTCGATAATATGGTGTAATATTTACTAACAGAGTTGTAGTTCCACAGCCTCTTATGGTCTTACTTGACCTTCAGTGCAATTAACCTTTTACACTTCTCCATGTGCAGTTAGTTTAGGTGGGTACTTACAGACCTTCAGATTAAATTGTGCATATCAAATTTTGTAGAGTATGAAAGCGAAAATAGTGTAAAAACTTCTTTATTCTATAATAATAAAAACCAATTGGTTGCACTCACATTTATGTGATTAAACCAGGCAGAACATCTCTCTCCGTTTAGTTCAGGTTGTTATAAGTGTTCTTAGGTTCAGGTTCCGCACCTGATGACGATTCCTTGAGAATCGAAACGCGTCGTAATAATCATGAATAATTTTATTTCTACATTGCCTAAAAGTTGTTAATTTGCTGTGAGTGCTCTCGCTAAGGACACTATATATATATATATATGCCAAGTAGATGTTTACATCACTGCTGAGCAGACTGTACAAATTCACACCTTATCATTTTTAAAGGTGCTGACTTTATCCAGCATAACCGAATTGCACAAGAGCAGAAGAATTATAGATAAGGCTAGTGTATCAGAGTTATTTAGCAGAAGCAGTTCAGTGACAATGAGATCCATTTCAACGTTTATCCAAGGGATGGATAAACGCTTGGGGATGCACCGAATCCACTATTTTGGATTCGGCCGAATACCGAACCGCATCCAAATCCTAATTTGCATATACAAATTAGGGGTGGGAAGGGGAACATTTTTTACTTTTGACAAAAAGTCATGTAATTTCCCTAATCCCAGCCTAATATATATACTGTATATATATATATATATATACAAATACAAGAGATCCTCTGCACTCAACCCATTATCAATATATTTAAGACACAGACATTTTGTGCATACTGCTACTAAAAAATGCCTTATCCTTTAAACAAAACAGGGATTGTTTGTCCATATATTGCAATATATTTAAGCTGGCCAACTACGTCAAAGTCATCCCATATCTGGCCAGTCCTATGCTCAATTTTCATCTGATTCATTAAGAATTCTATAGTTTCATTATACATTTTACAAAAGGACTAAGTTTTACCTTTCCCTTGTTTGTTAAATCTCCCCAGAGGACATTAGGAAGAAAGATGACATGTGTAATATGTGTAATATGTGTGTGTAGGTTCAGTAGTTTTCCATATTCTTGTTGGCACTGCATTTGCAGCCTCCATGTGAGTCCTGTAATATGTTAGTTTGTCTTTAAGTAGATCTCCCTTTGGCTGGTCAGCTGTTGCATTCCCAGGTGTGTCTGAGCCTCTCAGCCTGACTCTCACGTGATATTGACACAGCACCACACTGATCTTAACAGAATGTGTGTTTTGATTGTTACATACATTATGTTAGCTTTATGGGCTCATGTGCAGGCTTTATGGAGCAGATGGTTAAGTGAATTTTATATTGCATATAAAAGTGGGATCTTTCCAGTGATGTAAACATTATGCCGAGGAGAAAAAGGACAAGGCAGTCCTGTGTACGAGCAAGAAGTTTAACAGTCCTTCAGAGCTCATGAAATCTTTTGCATTTGGTTTAAAGCAGCCTGAGTGCAAACACAGCTTGTAAATATCAGAAAGCTAACCAAAGCCTTGATCAAGTATCCGATGCCCGCCAGATTAAATGGCACGCTCTACAACAATGCTGCAAAATATGGGGCAATGCTCCCCTTCATAATTTCTTCTTGCCCTTTGTTGCCTCCAAACATTCTTCATGAAGAACAAGGCCAAAAATCTCTAATATTGGTATTACCATATACCCCGGATATTCAATCTGCTCCTATAGCGATCTGCTGATCAGAACTAGAGTGATCTCTGGTGCTTGGAAATGTAGTTCAACAAATGTTGGATTCATTTCTAGGAAGGGAATGAATGAGAATGACACAACTGTAACCATTGTATTTATAGAATCATTAATATTAGGGCTCATGTTGGGTGCTCAGTTTCTAGTGGATGAAAGGCCTTGAAGTTAACACTCTACAGGATCTAACCAAAGGGTCGGCAGTGCATAGCAAAGCTGTAGTCTCAGTTGATTCCATTGGATCACTCTGAGGGTTACTGTCCCAGCCCCCAATCCATTCTTCTGCCGACCAGTAACTTTTCTCCTCCTTTCTTGTGGCACTTAATGGCATGGAGTGTTTTGTGCTGATTTAATTAATAAGCCTGACTGAGTATTGCCTTGTGACGGATAATCCTAACCCGATGACTATAGAAAGCTTTCGCTGCTTTTTCTCTCAACAGCACAGATCTTGGTTACTGCCTGCCCATCCGTCCTGCTTTATTAACACCTTGACTTGCTTTTCGTAGCTGAAGACAAACCAGCACTTGTACCACTATTCAGCGGTGAGTACTGGGCATAGGGCAATTTGCTTGGAACTGCTGGTTTAGCTGTTTTACCAATGCCTTTAACTAGATAAGAGATTTCCCTTCTTCTAACATCACTGGTGAGTGAGAGAGAGAGATGATTATTCCCGGTAAGGGAAACAGATGGTTTCCATTTAATGATAACAGGGGCTTCTCAGGCTGCATTAGTACCAGCATAAACAGAACAGAAGGAAGAGTGTTTCCCTGGGTCCCAGACACAATGGGGTTTTCTTTCTGAGCATCGGAATCTCCACTCATTACACATTGCTAGAATGGTGATGGATAGATGACCATCCCAATCAGTGTTTGACGCTCTCCAAGTATCCTAGAATTCCCTTCGCCTCATCTCGAGACCCAAAGGAAATCATAAAAATATTCTCTAATGTGCCACCTGTTTTCTAAATTAAAATTCCATTCAGTGAGACTGGGGGTAAAAAAAAGTGAAAGAGTGCTTAAATGTAATGCTTTCTAATGTTTCACTTTAGTTACCATGGAGCAAAATAATCTTGCAAATCATATTCTGTGAGTCTGTTGGCGGCACCGCCACTAATATTTCTATTCAGACAGTGGGACTTGTCCTAATCCAGGTGGAAAATACTATATTTATGGTTTAATGCATTGTTAAAGTTATAATTATGGCCTACAAGTTATTGTCATATTTTTCTGCATTCATTTATAGGCAAGAGCTTAAACTACGACACCCTTATCTTTAACCCATTCCTATAGTAGATCACTAATGGGAAGGTTCTAAATCCAGGCTTTGGTGTAAAATGTGGCTAAATCCTCCAGCTATCTGCAGAATTATTATTTGTTACATACCAATATGCAAAATGTGCACAGCTTTGTGTAGTGGGTCATGGGAGCTCGTTTATAAAATTTGCCTGTGGGCAATAACCCTTAGCAACCAATCAGTGATTTGTTTTTTTTTTTTTTAAATAGCTCTAAGTAGAACAATGAATGCAATAATTTGATTAGTCGCCATGGGTAACTGCCTACAGTCTTGTGTTGATACATGACCCCCATGGAGAAGAGGGTGCCTTTCATGTAGTACAATTGGGGCTCTGGATTATGTAGAGTGATTGTAAACCTAAAACTCCTTTTGGATGTCAAAGGGATTTTATGAGCTGGTGATCGACAACAGATGGAGATGTGCAAGCAGCACAAATCTGTTGTTTTCATCTATTTCACAAGGGCAAATGCAGTCTGTGCATTAGCAAGAAGTTAAACAGTCCTTCAGAGGTAGTCTTACCTGAATAAAAAATGCAATGGGATATAGGATTGTGCCTGTAGGAGAATAGAGGGAGATTTAGAAAGGGCAGGGTGTGCTGTATATAAATATACCGAGTGTTTAAACAAACCCACTGGTGTCTCACACTTCATCTTATTGTAAATATTTTCCCAGCTCCTTGAGTGAAGACAGAAGAAGTCAAATGTCAGAGATAGTAAGTATTGTCCTAATGTTATAGAGACTAGCAATACAATCTCCCTTGGGCATGTGTGGCTTATCTGCTTGTCTTTGTTTGCTAAACGTGTGTTTTTCCAAGTGTAGGGAGCTCCTGATAATGGAGATACATGTGCGACAATATACACCTAGGTTAGCTCAATTAAACATTTTATTTTTTTGGTCATTGTTTAATTAAGAAATATCTATATCTATTGTCATATTTCTTGCAATTAAAACCACAGAACCGTGACACCAAAACTACGTTCATTTTGTCAACTCAACAGTAACAGTGAACCCCAAGTCAGGGCAGAGTGCAGCTAGTGTTGTGTAATAGGTAGCCACTTACTCCGAGGCAACCCTAAAGGTGGCCATAGACACACAGATCCGATCGTACGAATCGAGGATTCGTACGATTTTCGGATCGTGTGTGGCGTGTGCCGACTTCTTTCGTCCGGCGGAGATCGGTCGTTTGGTCGATCGGTCAGGTTTGATTTTGACCCGACCGATCCCGCCGGAGCTCATGGCACATCGTAATCTGATCGTTCGGCCGTACGGCCGAACAATCAGATTACCCCCGATATAGCCATGCCTGTTAATGGCATATCGGGGAAAGATCCGCTCGTTTGGCAACATCGCCAAACGAGCGGATCTTTGCATCTATGGCCACCTAATAACATGTGCACCTACCCACAGCAACCCTATCATCTTCTTCATTTAACAAAGTCTGAAAAACACCAGTGAATCTGTGTGCTGCTTTGGCCAAATCAGAAGGAAAAAATAACAATATCAGCAAATAAAAAGCAAAAGGTTTTGGCATATAGTGACAAGTTCTTTATTTCTGACATGGTACATAGAGTTCAATTAGAAAAACACTTTGGCGCAAATTCACTAAGCGCCGAAGCGCCGAATGCTAGCGTTAATTCGCTATCGTTTGGCATTTTCGTTACTGCGCAAATTCACTAACGAACGCTGGCGTAGTTTCGCTAGTGTTACTTCGCACCCTTACGCCAGGCGAATTTTCGATAGCGACGTAACTACGCAAATTCACTAACTTGCGCAGTGTACTGAACGCTACCTTTTACGCTAGACTTCCTTCGCCACCTCAGACCTGGCGAAGCGCAATAGAGTAGATAGGGATTGTTTCCAAAAAAGTCAAATTTTTTTCTAAGTCCCAAAAAACGCTGGCGTGTTTTCTACATGATGGGTGATAGGCTGAAAAAGATCGAAAATATTTTTGGGGCTCCCCTCCTTCCCCCCTACATTTCCTGACTCATGGCAACTTACCTAGACAGTGGGCACATGTGTAGGGCAAAATAAAATTTTTATTTGCTGATTTGAAGGTTTTCTAGGCATTTGTAGTGCTAATACGTGTTCCTCCATTGAAATTTGAATTTGGCGCCGTATGCAAATGAACCATCGCTAGCGAAACTTCGGTTCGCTTGGCGAATTAACGCTAGCGCAACTTCGCAAACTTACGCTACCCCTGTGCGCAACTTCGGATTTTAGTGAATTTGCGGAGCACTGGCGAAAATACGCCTGGCGAAGTGCGGCGAAGTTGCGCCTGGCGCAACTTCGCATCTTAGTGAATTTGCCCCTTTGTCTTTCTGTTTTTGGCTACAGACTGGAACCTATCGCATTGTCTCTGAGGAGGAACAGTCTCTCAGGGCCAAGCTTGAACGGCTCACTACTAAAGACCATGGCTCAGTCTTTGGTAAATGTGGGAAGTTGCCAGAGTACACCGTGCAGAAGGTAAGGACAAATCAAGTGGGGTTTTTGGGTGAATTGAGTATAGAAGGGTTATTGTGGGACCTGGCTTGAAACATAGCATATTTTTCCCTTAAAATCTGAGCTGCATTTTGCTCTTCATTTTTCTATCACTCTCTTAATTTTGGCTGTTTTCTGCTATGTCAGCTCCTATTTACAGGACATTATTATAGAACAGGGGTCCCCAACCCAAAGCCACATTCAAATGTAAAAAGAGTTGGAGAGCAACAAAAAGCATGAAAATATTTCCTGCGGGATACCAAATAAGTATTGTGATTGGCTTTTGGTAGCCCTTATGTTGACTGGCAGCCTACAGGAGGCTCTGTTTGGTAGTACAACTGGTTTTATGTAACCAAAACTTGCCTCCAAGCCTGGTATTTAAAAATAAGCACCAGGTTTGAGGCCACTGGGAGCAACATCCAAGAGGTTGGTGAGTAACATGTTGCTCATTAGCCACTGGTTGGGAGAAGGTTCTAGAAACTTATCTCCCTACCATTCTATAAAGTTATTTCATGGTGGCTTTTGCCCCCATGGGTTTGGCTTTGATTCAAGATCCTTGCTATGAGCTGACTCAACTCTGTGACACCCCAGAAGTGAGGAGCGCAAACAATTTGCAGTATTTACTAAAAAAAAAATCACATGACTCATGGCATTCCAAAAACTTTGCATGTGAAGAGTCTTGTTTAGGGTTCGACAAAGGAGCAAAACTTGCATTCATTTGTACCCATTTTTGTGAGTTGGAGTGGGTGAATCCTGGTCAGAGGGCTGGGTCTATACAGTAAGGCACGAGCAAGCCCATCTGGCACATGTATTAAAGAGAAACTGACCCCGGAAAATAACCTTTTTTATTATCTATCATAACATTATCTTTGAATGCTGTTTATAATGTTGCCATAAATGTATTTGCCTGATGCTTTTACATTAAATTATAATTTATTTGCTGTGCCAAGAAATGAAGGTTTATGCATATTTACATTAATACATAAGGATGGGGATTGCCATATTACTGTCTCAGATTAGATATTTTCCATTAACCTTACAAGATCAGCACCATCCAGGGGTTCAATATGGTGTACTGTTCAGCTGAATTCTATAATAAATGCTTTTGAC
The DNA here is from genome assembly GCA_038501925.1 of Xenopus petersii. NCBI lineage: Eukaryota > Metazoa > Chordata > Amphibia > Anura > Pipidae > Xenopus > Xenopus petersii. The sequence continues at coordinate 91,551,662 of CM076677.1, forward strand.
AAGGCAAGCAACATGGAAGCCCTTCTCGCACATAGCCCCTTAGTTGACCTTGCCATGTACAGTAAATACGCAGTGTGAAAAAGGTTGAAGAATAACTCTGAAATATAAATTTAAAGGTTTGAAGGACCTGAGACATTTGTAGCCCCTCCACCTGCATTCTCCTGTCTCAGTAACAAACATGTCTTTACATAGCTATGGCCATCTAACCCCTGGCACCATTGCCCTTTGGATCCATTCCTATGATTTGCTCAAATGGTAATTTGCACAATATTATTTCATCGATGGGATAATGAGAGTTTCTACAGCCACCTTGTTAAGTGCCTAGCTAGTTCTTTTTCATTTCAGGCCAAAGATGAATTAAACGAGACAGAAGAGAAGAGAGAATCAGCTGTGAAAGACCTCCGGGCGCTGGTTCAGGAGAAGGCCAACGCAGAGGGGGAGCTGTGCAAAGCAGTGGCCGAGAAAGTCAAAGACAAGGAAGATGGCTTCTTCCTCAGGTTTATTCGGGCCCGGAAGTTTGATGTGAGCAGAGCCTATGAACTCCTGAAAGGTAGGATCATTCTCATAGGGGCAAGGAACATTAATGGCGGCTTTAGTTTTTTCAGTTTTATATTAATAAAATGGAGCCAAGGATACATTCACCTGTGAATAGATGTTATACCTGCCTTTGTTCCTGTAACTAACATAAAAATCTATGCATCTCATTGGATTTTAACAACTGGGACCAACTGCATTATTTTATAATAAGATATACCCTTATTTTTTGACCCAGACATATAGGAAGCCTGGATTCAGAGTTGACACCTTTGAGTTAACTTTTAGAATGATTTAGAGAGAGACAATCTGCAATTGTTTTTCATTTTTCATTATATGTGGATTTTCAGTTATTTATCTTTTTATTCAGCAGCTCTCCTGTTTGCAATTTCATCTGGTTGCTAGGGTCCAAATTAGCCTAGCAACCATGCGTTGATTTGAATAAAAGACTGGAATATGAATAGGAGAGGGCCTAAATAGAAACATCAGTAATAAAAAGAAGCAACAACAGTACATGTCTAACCTTACAGAGCATTTGGTTTTTAGATGGGGTCCGTGACCCCCATTTGAAAGCTGAAAAAGGAAAATAATTAAAAAATAAATAATGAAGATCAGTTGAAATGTTGCTTAGAAATGGCCATTCTATAACATATTAAATGCTTACTTAAAGGTGAACCACCCCTTTAAAGGGCAGATGTCCATTGACCTTTTACTTTAGGGTGAGCACATCGCTTCTCACCTTTGCATGGGAGGGCTTACACCCATTACAATATTACAGGTGCCCCAAGCATTTGTGACTGTGCACATAGATCTGTCTCAGAACCTCATCAACCAGGACCATCATTAGGACAGTCTGAATATGTCTACTGTCATTTGAGCTGCAGCTGACCCACGAGGTTTATCAGTTGATACATAGGTAGTGATGGGCGAATTTGTCCCGTTTTGATTTGTCGAAAAAATTTCACATTTTCCACGAAATTCGCAATATGTCGAAAAATCAGCGAAGTGCATTAAAGTCAATGGGCGGCAAAATTCATTTGACGCACAGCAATTTCTACGCCAGAGACAATTTTTATGCATGCTCTTATTTTGTTCAAATACTTTAAAGTCAATGGGGCAAATTTACTAAAGGCTGAAGTGACTAACGCTGGCGAAAATTCGCCAGCATGACGTAATTTCGATACTTCCCCGATTTACTAATGGTCGCTGGTCATAACATCGCTAGCAAAGGAGATAGACTCTAGCGGTACTTTTCTCCCTATTGCCTGGCGAATTTGCGCTCTCGTGAATGGACGTAACTACGCAATTTCACTAAGATGCAGATTTTACTGAACGTTACCTCTTGCGCCAGACTTGTCTTCGCCATATCAGACCAGTCGAAATGCAATAGAGTAAATAGGACCTCCAAATTTAGTTGAAAATTTTCTAAGTCCCAAAAAACGCTGGTGACTTTCCATTTTTTCAGGGTGATAGGCTGCAAAAGAGAGTTAATTTTTTTTGGGGTAACCTACTCCCCCCCTATATTTCCTAACATATGGCACATAAACTATACACTGGGCTCATGTGTAGGGCAATATAACAACTCTATTTTCTTTTATTAAGCTTCCCTGGGGGCTTGTGTAATACAATGTATTTGCTGCAACATATATGTCCATTCAGCTTCATAATTTCCCGCTGTATGGAAATTAGCCAACACTAGCGCAACTTCGCTTTGGTTGGCGCAGTAACGCTAGCGCTATTTCACCAGTGTTCGTCGTCCTGGGCACAACTTCGGATTTCAGTAAAGTGTTGTGCTGTGAGCAATTTTTATGCATGTGACTTTTCTGACGCGCCCACATTTTTTTGACGAGGCGAGTTTTTCGGCGCAAATTTTCTCTGAATTTATCAGTGGCAAAACTCGGTAGTTTGCCGCAAATTTGCGCCTGCCGAATTTATTCGCCCATCACTATCCATAGGCTAATAGTTCTCTTAACAAGAAATCCAAAAATGTTCCTGCTTTTGCCATAGATACAATATGGATTAGATTTCTGTTTTGCACATTACATAATAACATTGTGGCCTGTCGATTAGATTAACAGGTACAAACTGAGGATCTTAGTGTTATCTTAGGGCGGGGATGTACAGGACATTGGACATTGCCTACAAGATCTGCTTTCTTTTAGGGATGCGCCAAATCCACTATTTTAGATTCGGCTAAACCCCAGAACCCTTCGCGAAAGATTTGGCCGACAACCGAACTGAATCCGAATCCTAATTTGCATATGCAAATTAGGGGTTGGAAGGGGAAAAACATTTTTACTTCCTTGTTTTGTGACAAACAGTCATGCGATTTCCCTGCCTGCCCCTAATTTGCATATGAAAATTAGGATTTGGATTAGGTTCGACCGGGCAGAAGGATTCTGCTGAATCCAAATCCTCCTGAAAAAGGCTGAATCCTGGCCGAATCCGGAAACAAATCCTGGATTTGGTGTATCCCTACTTTGTTTAAACCAACGTTAATATAATAAAGTAACTTTACACATGAGGCAAGAACTAATACGCATAATTAAAAGAGAACAAACAGAACCATTATATTAACAAAATACTTTAATAGCTTCTTGCCAATTTTACATAATGAATCACTAAAGAAAACAGCTTTTAGATTTGAGATTTTTATTTCATATATTAGAAGAGTGCAACTGCTGAACATGCAGAGGGGTAGAATTTTTTTTCAGTTTGATCAAACAATACATTAATCTCCTTTCTACCAGCAGGTGGCGCCGGTGCACTACATCAGATTTTGCCAATACTAAAATGTGCCAAGACTTTACCCAAAATGGTTTGAATGACTATAAACACTCCCGTTAGTCTTTGCTGTCACATGATTTACTCTGTATGTTGTGGTATTGTCTTTGTATTGTGTGGGTGTTGAAAGGTAAAATATACCACACAAGTAAATTCAACCACATTCACCATGAATATAATGAATCAGGTTCTGTCACTGCTGTTTGCTTTATGATTAGTTTATTCCATACAGTAGGAGAACACTGCAGGATTAAACAGCAAGAATAGAATAGGTGGATGCACAAGGATTTTACTATAGAGTGCTGTTCTTAGATCTACCAGGGAGCTGTTATCTGGTTACCTTCCCATTGCATACCTCCCAACTGTCCCTTTTTCGGAGGGACAGTCCCTCTTTTGACAGCTCAACCCGCAGTCCCTCATTTGTACTGGAAAGTCCCTCTTTTCTCTGCACTGAACAGCCAGAAAAAGAAACAAAGTTTCTCACTTAATTGGCTTTTAGCAGAGAGCCCAGAACAGCTAACAGGTGCAAATAAGATACTTTGTAACAATTTTGAGACACAAAAACACAGTTTAGATAAGGAGAAATATTTTCAAACTTTCATAACCTGCCAAATTTTGTAAAACGAACATGGTAATTAGGGGGTTTGGCCACAGAAAGTGGTGTGGTCAAAAAAATTGCAGCACTACGTGCGGAAAAATTTTTTTTGTCCCTCTTTTTACTTCCAAAATGTTGGGAGGTATGCCATTGTGGTGATATCACTCCAACTTGCAGTACAGCAGTAAAGAGTGATTGAAGTTTATCAGAGCACAAGTCACATGACTGGGTGCAGCTGGGAAACTGACAACATGTCAGATTTCAAAATTCAATATAAAAAATCAGCTTGCTCTTTTGAAAAATGGATTTCAGTGCAGAAGTCTACTGGAGCAGCACTATTAACTGATGTGTTTTGAAATGACATTATCATGTTTCCCAAGACATTATCCCTTAAAATACCAGTAACATAAAAAAATCTTTATAAAAAAAATTCTTTCTACGAAAAAAAAACACCAAGGCACTTTTAACTTTAAATTCACAAAGGTTACCGATTCTCCGCTTGCGCTCCTCTTCAGAAACAGCAACAGGGAGACGATACATCGTGCGGCACTCGATTTCTCCTGCCTGCCTGCCTTCTATAGGAGATAGCCAGGGAGGATAAATCAACCACCACACAATGGATGGTCGTCCTGTTTCTGAAGAGGAGCGTAAGCGGAGAATCGGTGAGTTATTTCTTAATAATGGCTTTGTGAATTTAAAGTTAAAGTATCTTGGTGTTTTTTTTTCGTTAAGTACGAACACAATTTTTTAAAAATGTTTTTATGTTACTGGCCGTTTAAGGATAGGACTGCCTTGTGCCTGCAAGCAATAGCTATACTCCTAACCTCATGCCAGATTTTAAATCAGGCGCAAGACAGTGCCCAGGTATATCCTGAATCATATGCAAGTGCTTACTAAATGACACGACTTTGCACCCCTTTCACATCTAAAGGATACACAAATAATGACCATCACATCTTTTATGACCCATCATTCTGCTCTGCATGCTAAGCTACATTTATATAGAGGCTCTGCAGCCCAAAGATTTCGTAAATGAGATTTGGCTGCTGCCTAGCACATATACTGTAAGATAAAAAAAGGTTCTTTTAAATGTATATGGTTATTTAAATACTTTTTAGACACTAACAACTCATTCATTAGGTTTAAGTTATTTTACCCTTAATTAAATCCTTTAATAGTTTCTTCATTAAAGGTTCTCTAACTTATTTTTTTGGAGACTTGAAAACACAGTACAGAGGAGGGAGTAACAAGAGATATTTAGGTAAAAATACATGCCAAAACCTGAGAGCGAGAGCAGCACAGTTCTTGCCAGGTTGAGGGTCAGTGACAGAGACATATAAGTTAAAGGGCATTAACAAGAGGGCAGGACCCACATGGAACCCAGGCAAAAACTTGGAACAGACAAACCAAACAAGGAACGGGATCCAGCCTAATAAATAGGCCATAAATAGCAGGAGCATGGTAGGAATAGAATCAGGAATCCAAGAACAAACACTATTCTAAGGACCTGAAACAATGAGACATAACTGGAAAATGAGAAGCACAGGGACAGGGATATACAGGAAAGTTCTGCTGGGAGGTATTGGGGACAGAGCTCCTGCTACTTCATGCAGTGCAACTGTAAGTAATAAGCAGAGCTTGAACACAGAAAGAAGAAACCCTTAGGTGCAATAAATTCTGCAGTCTGTATTTGTAGTCCAGAGATAAGGCCAGTAAGCCACAGACCCCCAAAGCCCTGGTTTTAAATCCAGCAGCTGATCAGAAGCAAATTTTTAAAAAGATTAGAGAACAGCAAGAGAGAAAGCACGGAGTGAATGGAAAGAGTTGGGTGACACAAGAAACAAAAAAGCTAATGAAGGGGTGCACAAAAAGAATGGGGACCAAATATGGAAGCAAGGAGAAAGAAAAAAAGACAATGTATTATACTAGCGCTGTCCAACTTCTGTGGTACCGAGGGCCAAAATTGACTGGCCTTTGTGGTGGAGGGCCGATAATGGAAGTCAATGTTGGCCACTCCCTGTTTTAAACCACACCCACTGAAACCACACCCATGTTACCAGAAGAACTTTTAAGATCATATCCACATTAACGGTGGTAGCACACCAAAAAAACAAATGGTTGGTGCTCACTGCAGAGAAATCCCTCAACACTCATATGTGAAAAATTTAAGTCATGTTAAAATATACCCTTAAATCCATATGCCTCATCCATCCCTGTGGATAATACAACAACCCCCCAACACCTTAGGGGCCCTTAACAACAATTTCCAAATGCTAACAAACCCCAAGAACAAAGCCCTAACAGGCTTACATTCCACAGGTAGCATAGGTTAAGCAGAGAATGGCACACCCAAGCAGCACTGGGCAAGCAGAGAATGGCACACACAAGCAGCACTGGGCAAGCAGAGAATGGCACACACAGGGAGGGAAGGCAGAACAGAGCAGGAGACAGGAATCAGGACCAGTCTAATATGTACTACATACAGTGACACAGTGCTGGTGCTCCATTAGCATTTTGAATGAGGTGTGAACAGGTGAACAATGTGGGCAGTTTCAGTCTGGGTCTCAGGTAGAACAGTACAGGCCTTTAGGATATAAACAATAGAGGCGTCACACGTGTGAACAATGCAGGAGGATCACAGGTATGAACAATACAGGGGATTACAGTCTGAATTTGAGGTTGAAACAATGCAGGGGCCAGTTTATCTCTGTAGTGATACCTGTTAAAGTTTACATATGGTAAGCAGAAACAGCATGTGGGGGGTCACAGAAGGGGGGGTCGCCAGTTGGACAGCCCTGTATTACACAATGGAAGGATAAGAGAAAAGGTGTGTGAAGAACAGAAAAAGATAGAAAGGAGAGACAGGCAATCAGAAGGGTGAAACTGGCTCCAGGGTTGGCTGGTATTTTACTGGTCAGGCTGCAGACATACTGGCCTGGTGGCAACCATAACTGCAATTTTGAAGTTAGGAAGGAAATTTAAATCTTAAACAATCAATCCATTTATTTCAGGGGAAACAATATGTACAGTGTGTATAAACAACACTACACTTGTTAACACCGTGTGTCTGTTACATTTCTGCTTTGAGTTTATTCACAGCATATATTACAAACTTTAGCATTTGTAGCTACTTAATGTTAGCTCTACCAGAACAATGCTGATTTGGATCAGGTTGGTTCATGCCCTGCTGCACCAGTTGGTTGCATGGAAAATAATATTTGTGATATGAAATATTTCCCTGTTTTGTTTTCCCATTAGGATATGTAAACTTCCGGCAGCAGTACCCAGAACTCTTTGAGCACCTGACACCCGAGGCGGTGCGGAGCACTATCGAGGCCGGATATCCAGGAATCTTGACCAGCAGAGATAAGCATGGCAGAGTTATCCTCCTCTTTAACATTGAAAATTGGGACTATGAAGAGATCACCTTTGATGAGGTTTGTTGAACTGTAATTTTTTGTTATAACACACCCTGCCATTGGCTTCAATGCAGTGGATATATTCTCTCAAATACAGTTTCATGGTGATCATTGACTTAATCAGTAATCATGATTACTCACAGGGGTCAGTAAGAAGATATGCATGCACTTTCTGCCTTGCTCTGTCGTAAAGGCATAAAAACACCAGCTATATGTGCCCAGTATTGCATCCTTGCTTGCAGAATATTCCGCTTTACCATTGATTCAAGATAAATACAGTATGTACCCGGTGCATTTCAGATCCTGCGAGCTTACTGCATTATACTGGAGAACTTGCTGGAAAATGAGGAGACTCAGATCAATGGCTTCTGCATTATTGAGAATTTCAAAGGATTCACCGTGCAGCAAGCATCAGGCATAAAGCCATCCGAGCTCAAGAAAATGGTGGACATGCTACAGGTAAGTACAGAGAGCTAACAATTCTATATTATTAGCTGTAAGGCAGCATTATACAACTATTTAAAGGAAAACTATACCCCCAAAATGAACACTTAAAGGAAAACTATACCCCCAAAATGAATACTTAAGCAACAGATAGTTTATATCAAATTGAATGACATATTAAAGAATCTTACCAAACTGGAATATATATTTACATAAATATTGCCCTTTTACATCTCTTGCCTTGAACCACCATTTCGTGACTCTATCTGTGCTGCCTCAGAGATCACCTGACCAGAAATACTACAACACTAACTGTAACAGGAAGAAGTGAGGAAGCAAAAGGCAGAACTCTGTCTGTTAATTGGCTCATGTGACCTTACATGTGGTTTGTATGTGTACACAGTGATCTCAGACGATCTCAGGGGGCGGCCCTTATTTTTTAAAATGGCAATTTTCTATTTATGATTACCCAATGGCACATACTACTAAAAAAGTAAATTATTATGAAAATGGTTTATTTACATGAAGCAAGGTTTTACACATGAGCTGTTTTACTCAGTATCTTTTAATAGAGACCTACATTGTTTGGGGGGTATAGTTTTCCTTTAAGCAACAGATAGTTCGTATTATATTAAGTGGCATATTAAAGAATCTTACCAAAGTGGAAAATATATTTAAGTAAATATTGCCCTTTTACATCTCTTGCCTTGATCCACAATTTCGTGATGGTCTGTGTGCTGCCTCAGAGATCACCTGACCAGAAATACTACAACTCTAACTGTAACAGGAAGAAGCGTGGAAGCAAAAGACACAACTCTGTCTGTTAATTGGCTCATGTGACCTAACATGTGGTTTGTTGGTATGTTTGTGAGTACAGTGAATCCTACGATCCCAGGGGTGGCCCTTATTTTTTAAAATGGCAATTTTCTATTTATGATTACCCAATGGCACATACTACTAGAAAAGTATATTATTATGAAAATGGTTTACTTACATGAAGCAGGGTTTTACATATGAGCTGTTTTATGCAATATCTTTTTATAGAGACCTACATTGTTTGGGGGGTATAGTTTTCCTTTAAGTAGTCTTTGTTTCTACTGCATGGGCCTGTAGGATTCTGTAGCTCCGTATGCAACTGATTTATCAGCAGGGGGTGCTATTCAGCCCACGGACTGATCACATTTTCCATTACTAATTATGGTGGCCAATAAAAAACATATTACGTCTCCTTCTAGCCTTTTTGCTTATCATCAGAACAGTTACATAATATTGTTAAAGTCCGTAGTCATGAAACAAACCCTGTAGTCAATGGATAACGTTCCGATGACGTGAGTCATGCAAACCAGTTGGCCTCCAAGGTTAAAAGAGGAATTGGCAGCTGAGGAAAGAAGTCCAATTTACAATTAAAGTAGAAACAAAAAGAGAAACTATAAGCCCCTTTGACAATTTGGTGAGCAGTGAAGATGTGGATTCAGTGTTTGAAGCTTATACAGAATTCTCAGCTACTTAAAATAAAATTAGAGTTTGTGAATGCAAGAAACATTTCGCGTTTCACGCTGTACATAGTTCTCATTTATAAGCCTATGAGTAATTGCTAGGTGCAGCATGATACACACAAGGCTGAGCTGATGTCTCAATGAAGTCACTTTGATTTTACAAGCTTGGATTACAATGATCCTCTGGAGGACCTGCCAAATATTTCTATGTGGTTTTTCTGCCTTCCTATGATGTAGGCTCAGGGAAGGGCACCTTGACCTCATTGTACTGGTGATTCACCTTTAAAGCGGACCTGTCATCTACACATAAAATTAAACACTGAACACAAATCATTTTTTTTCATTAAAACATCCATACCTGTTATAAAGCTGTTTAAATATCTGAGCTGTCAATCAAATATTATCTGCCCCGCCTCTATGACTGAGGCAAAGAGGTGGGGCAGTCAATTACTTTCACTTTCCATTCAGAACTCCACATTTCCCCTTCCCTACTCTATAATTGTGTAGGGCACTGCGCATGGGCATAAGGTCCCTCATTTTGGTGCATACACAAGATTTACACAATTGATACACAGGTGATACACAATTTGTCTTAATAACAGTGGCCACAAAATGGCTGCTGCCTGCTTGCTGTGATTGTGTAATTTCAAGACTGAGGGAAGCACAATTAAAATAAGAAGTATAGTGTACGTAAAGTTTATTTTGCTCAACTAACATGATAGTAAAGAATTTGGAATTATTTCTTAGGGTGACAGGTCCCCTTTAAGTTACTTTTAATGCGTTATGTAACCAGTATCTAATACTGAGCCAGTAATGCTGAGATGCAGAGCAACAGGACACCATTAGGAGCCCTGCTATTATTGCTGGATTCCCAGTTGCTAGGTCAAAACTGTTTTTTTTACGTTATCCAGCCAATGATGCTACAGTATTTGAATGTTTGCTTTTAACAGGACTCGTTCCCAGCCAGATTTAAGGCTGTGCACTTTATCCATCAGCCCTGGTACTTCACTACCACATACAATGTTGTGAAACCTTTCCTGAAGAGCAAGCTACTGGAGAGGGTGAGTTGTGCTCATAGCTCACATATGTTCCTGTTTTATGTTCATATCAGCAACATTACGTTAGGTTAAGGGTGAGTGCGGAACAACTAAATAGTTTGCATAATAGTGATGTGCGAGTTGGGTTTTTCCTGATCTGCAACCGCCCTCCCTCCCTCCACCCGCGCCCGCCCCAACCCAACTTCCGGCTTCTCTTTATAGACCCTTTATAGGACGAGCAGGCACGCAGCTATAAAGCCAGAAGTCGGAAGCCAGCAGTTGAAGGTGAAGGGCGGGGAGAGCAGAAGGATGAGCTCGACCGGACCCACCTGCCACCCGCAATGGGGGTGCGGGGTCGGCCTGAACCCACGGTATCAGGCCGGCCCGCACGTCACTAGTGCATAAATAATGTGACTGTAGATAGTACCATGTAACCTAAATTGCTCTTAATTGGACATAATCATAGCAATGATACATAAGGGCTTATTTAGGAAAGGAAGTGCAGAGTCCAAAATGCAATTTTAGATGCAAATCACCATATTTTGTGAACCTCATAAAGCATTAGTTTCCAGAATCCAGAGCAATTGCATACTTTGACACAAATAATCACATCTAAAATTGTCTGAATCCGGATGGAGTCATTTCTGTTTGAATTTAAAAACCAGACATTTGGCTCTTGTTACCAGTTACTTGTGGGGCACTGCTGTCAAAGGGGCTGCTGTAAGATGCCCTAGAAAGTCACTATTTAGTGGGCTAATGGGGGCTGTTTGGGCCTCTGTACTTGGAAAGCAAGGCTCTTTTTTGACTCCTAGTCCAGCCCTGACCACCAGTGCACTTGTAATTGTGTAATTTACACATAGATCAAAGAAGGTCTAAAGTTACCTGTGAGTATTGTTACAATTAGAAGACAGAAATTAGTCAACTCTATGCAACACAGATGTGCAGCAGTTCTCAGAAACACTGCTTTTACAACTAAATATTAGTTCAGTCATTCAAAGGAAAGCAAAATCTTTCAGTGAATGTTTGAGTTTGTAAAGAACATCGCAGACACTGCTATTTTTTTTTGGAACAGCCTAATATTCCCTTTTCTTCACTTTCTGTAAAGTCCTGTAAAGCTTTCTTCCCTTTTTTTTTAAGTACACTGCTATTATTTTCAACACAACTGTATACGTTCCCTTTCGGAAAATTAAAAAATTGCAAGTCAATATATCTTATATGTTGTTTTATAAACGTACACGGGTTAGCACAGGGTGATGCTTCTTTAGAATAAACCAAACAATTAGCTTTTCTCTAAACGTGGTCTTTGAAACGTTCCAGCTTTGCGTCGACACATAATATGTTATTCTCGCCATTTCATCCTGCCTAGGTGTTTGTGCACGGAGACGACCTGGAAGGCTTTTACAAAGAAATCGATGCTGACATCTTGCCAGCAGACTTCGGAGGGAATCTGCCAAAATATGACGGAAAGATTATCGCTGAGGAACTTTTTGGGCCAAGAAATGAATCAGAAGACACGGCTCTTTAAAGTGAAATGTATGTTTTAATCCCATGCTTAGTTTTAGCTCTGTCAATGTTAAGCCCTTACTATTCCCTCCTAGATGTATATACAGTATCTATTTTTTTTGTAAGAATGCCTCCTTCCGCTCTTTGTCCTGTGATATACAATGCACAGCCAAACAGTACGGCTATAATAATACATTACTATAGAGAAATTATATTTTGTTTTAGGGGATAGTTATATCTTTCAGCATTTCCTATTGAAATTTAGACCAATTCAATCAGACTTGCAAACCCTATGCCCACCCAGACTAGCCCACTTTTAACCTTATTCCAACCTTATTGGCATCAAAACCAATGGGGATGGGTTACAACATAAAATAATGGCTTATAATAATGGGGCTAAAGATGGTGATTGGGAGGCATAAAAGACAAGGCACTCATTTTTTTACCCTTTCTCCAGTGAAAATAATATTATACAGCATTATAAATAAGCCCCGAAGTGTCGCAATCAAGGATGTCCTTATATAGATCCTATGGTTCTCCAGTAGGGTCTCTGACTTAAGTGTAATTTCAATATTTGCTTTCAAATCTAATCTTCTTACTCAAGGTTTGGGGATCAGTGGGCCACTACAGCAGATATTTGTTGGACTCCTTTTTTGCATAAAACAGAAATGTCTGCCTCTGCGATATTATATCTTCATGATCGTCATCCACCCAACAGCTGCATAATGGATATGACAGTTGTACTTGATCTCTATACATCCCTGGTATAAAATAATCTAAGGGAAACATTAGCCATGAAACATACAGTGTTGCTCAAACAATTTATTCTACAGGTCTTACAAATATTTTTATTTAGTCATGAACTGGAATAAAAGTATTATATTCAATATGCCTCTTGTCTTCTGTAATTATACTAAACCATATTTTGTGATAAAAACCATATTCAGAAAAATGCATATATATATTCCAGTTGCCCCAATTTATACCTTTATTCTGGACTCTATGGGTCAAATTTACTAAAGGGCAAAGTGACTAACGCTGACGAAAATTCGCCAGCGTGACATCATTTCGGAACTTCACCGATTTCCTAACGGTCGACGGCGTAACTTCGCTAGCGAAGGAGATAGACTCTAGCGGTACTTCGCACTCTAACGCCAGGCGAATTTGCGCTCTGGTGAATGGACGTAACTACGCAAATTCACTAAGATGCGGATTTGACTGAACGTTACCTCTTGCGCCAGACTTGCCTTCGCCACCTCAGACCAGGCGAAGTGCAATAGAATAGATAGGACTTCCTTAAAAAATTGTTGAAAATTTTTCTATGTCCCAAAAAACGCTGGCGACTTTTCCTTTTTTCAGGGTGATAGGCTGAAAAAGAGCGTACATTTTTTTGGGGGTAACCGGCTTCCCCCCTACATTTCCTATCATATGGCACATAAACTATACACTGGGCTCATGTGTAGGGCATTATAATAACTGTATTTTCTTTTATTAAGGTTTCCCTGGGCTTGTATAATGTAATGTATTTGCTGCAACATATACGACCATTCAACTTTAACTTCCTGCCCATGCAAATTAGGCAACGCTAGCGCAACTTTGCTTCGCTTGCTGCAGTAACACTAGCGCAACTTCACCAGCGTTCAGCGCCCTGGACGAAATTTGGATTTTAGCGAGTCTACACCTGGCGAAGTGTTGCGCTGTGAGTGAAGCTGTCACTGGCGAATTTTTGGAGGTTAGTAAATTTGCCCCTATCTGTGCCAAGTGCCATTGCTTTCCTACTCTGCTCAAATGGGAATATCAATCAACCACAAGTATTGAACACCTTTACTCTTTGGAACAGCAACAACAAAAAAACAAAAGTGTTTTAAATATGGCAATATAATGTAGTGTTGTTCTGCACTGGTTAAACTGATGCAGTCCGACGCTGCAGTAGTTGAAAGGGAACTGCATTTTGGAAAAACAAACCATAATTCAAACATAATTTAAATAAGGCAGAAGTGGAGCAGAAACCATCATGGGTATGTGCATTAATTACTCTCTCTTGAGTGCTCTCTTTGAACTTTGGTTGGCACAAAAAAACACATACATTCCCACAAATTATAAATAATTAGGGAATATCCGGTGATTTACATTTGCAATGAATAGTCTTCTCATATCATGGAAAAACCCTTAATTTGGCAAAACATATATAAGTAGAGAAGAACAATGGCACATTCTGGAAGGAATGCCTGAACAAATTAAGGAGGCATTTGTTTTCATGTATTTATTTTTTGTCTGGGTTCAGGCAATCCTTTGCAAATATTAGGAACTGATATAACTTCTGGTGAAACCACAGTAAAATCAATCATCATAAGAATAAGGTAAAAGCTTGGCTTTATTAGTCTATAAAGTTATATAATCCCAGCACTTCAACACTAGGATTGATTTGCCGAATAAGCCCTTTGTCTCCTTTTTAATATTTCCATGTATCACCCTGCTAGTGATGTATATGAGAAGTAAAGAGAACAGTAGCTCAGCTATTGACATGACCCATCACAAGCACAAGCCAGACATTCATCTTTTAATCTGGCTGTGATTCAAATCAAACAGGATGTATAGAACGGAGTTGCTTACAGAGAAGGGAGTCCGTTGGTGAATGAGCAGCACTGTACATGTTAAGTAAAGGCATTCGTAAGATATTATGAGTTCCAAGGCGGCTTTATAAAACACTGAAGTTCCTTTTGCCTGTTTTATTAAATTACAAAGCAAGTCTCAGTAAGTTATCATTCACCATCTCCAGATAAAACCATATCATTCCCTCACAGTTATTACCCTGAAATATTCATCAGATTCTTAACTTTTGCCTTTTTTTTGCACAGATTTACCAGAGCAGGTAAGTCGCAGCTGACACATATAGGCAGTACAGTGGGCACTTGGACCAAAAATGATTTGCTGATGATTCACATGAAATTAGTAACAACATCACTTCTGATGATACAGATAACACCCCAGGTAGCAACAATACAGAGTGCATTACACAGCTTAGGATTCATTTGCTAAATAAGTGCAAAGTGAAACAAATTATCCCATAGTTATTTTTATCCACATTATACAACATTTTCCCCAGAATTTCAGCATACTTTTTTCTCATGCAAACAGCAATGGAATATGACTTCCGATACCAGGAATGCACAGGTATGGGACCTGTTATCCAGAATGCTCGGGACCTGGGGTTTTCCGGATAATGGATCTTTCCGTAATTTGGGTCTTCATGCCTTATGTCTACTAGAATTTCATTTAAACATTAAATAAAGCCAATAGGCTGGTTTTGCTTCCAATAAGAATTAATTATATCTTCGTTGGGATCAAGTACAAGCTACTGTTTTATTATTACAGAGAAAAAGGAAATCATTCTTAAAAATTTGGATTATTTGGATAAAATGGAGTCTATGGGAGACAGCCATTCCGTAATTCGGAGCTTTCTGGATATCGGGTTTCCGGATAAGGGATCCTATACCTGTATATGGATGTGCACTTACACAATTTTTAATTGCGTGTGATTCGATTGGCACAACATCATCACAGAGGAAGCTATTAATCCAAGTTGTATATAGGGGAGGAGCACACCAACTCCACCAATTGCAGAAGTTGAAGCACAAGCTTTCGGGGGCCAACGCCATCCTCATTTGCACCTGAGGAAATGGTTGGTCCTCAACAGTTTGTGCTTTAACTTCTGCAATAAAATGTGATAAAGGCAATTGCCAGTCTGAGTTGGTGTGCTCCTCCCCTATATACAACCAGGATGGTATATTTGGCCAGGAAGAGGTCTGGGAAATGAATGCACCCCATAGAGACAAGTAAGTGGCGTGATGTAGAATCGGTTGTTGTTGGAGTGTTGTTAAGACCATATGGTCAAGTTACAGGACCTCCTGAAATATATTTCAATAGTGTTGGGTCTCACGTTTTAATGCCAAAAGCTCACATTTCAGTCTCTGCACTCAAAACCTTTTTATAAAGGAGATAAAAGTAGAAATAGTTTTAAGGAGTCATTCTAGGGGGCATGTATTAGCTAAGGATGTATTGGGAAGGGGAGCTTGGGTTTGTGCATTGTGGAGGTTCATGTGCATGCATATGAATTATTAATTAATGGATGCTGTCCAGGATGGGACCAAAAAAGAAAAGAATAAATAAAAAAAAAGTTATCCTTGACCTTAAAGGAGAAGGAAAGGCTTGGTGCACTTGGGGGTGCCAAATGTTAGGCACCCCAAGTGATTGTAGTTACTTACCTGAAACCCCAGGCCTATCAGCAGAAAACTGCACTGGCCCGGGGTTATACCAGTGAGCACCACAGAGCGATTGTCTTCCAGTTTTGTCTTGCTTCAAATTTCCTGGGGCAAACGCATGCCGTTGAAATAATTAGCCGACTTTTTAGTTAAAGTTCGGCTTTTCGTTGTACTGAGCATGCGTGGCCGTGAGAAGAAAGCAGAAGACGATTTCTCCGTGGTGCTCACTGGTATAACCCCAGGCCGGTGGAGTTTTCTGCTGATAGGAGCACTGGCCTGAGGCTTCAGGTAAGTCAATACAATCACTTGGGGGTCCTAACATTTGGCACCCCCCCCAAGTGCAGGATGCCTTTCCTTCTCATTTGACATTGGGAAAAGTCTGAACTCTGGAAATGTGAGCGCAAGTCCATATGGCATTTGCTGCCTTCTGGGAATATTAATATGGAAAAATATGCAGAATCGCAATGTAGCCATCTACAAATATTTTCTTCTTAATCTGTAAATTGATGGTTAAAATGTCACAGTTTTAGCAAGATAATTCCCCAAGCTGTTTTTTTTAATGCACATTTGTGTTTTTGTTCTTTCCTTTGCAGAGCTGTGAAATGTCCCCAGGGTGCCTGTTTCTTTTGTTGGCGGATAGAAAAGATTGAACAATTCTTTGCCTGGATGCAATTTAAAGCAACAGACATACATATTTGCCAGCATCAGTTTGTCTCTTTTAATTACTTAGGAAACTACAGTTACTGTAAGTATTTCTGTCTGGAGATTGTTGTATTTGTAGCTTTGGTTCTATTCTTAGGTACTTTGTAAGTCATTCTCTGTGCCTTAAGGCAACAGTGACCACTGCTTCTGCTTTTACAAGTTTGGGCAGTATGGCTACATTAGTCTTGACCCTCCATCTACATTACTGGGGACTGTCAAGACTGAAGGGATTTGGTTAGATTGAATCAAATACCCTACTGCTGTTCTTTTTAAGCCTCTGTCTCACACTGAATGCTAATAAACAAGTGTCCAACGTACTAGTATTCAATTGACATAGAACATGGGTCCCACATGTTTTTTTTACCTGTGAGCCACATTCAGATGTAAAAAGAGTTGCGGAGCAACGCAAGGGTGAAAAAAGTTCCTGGTTGGTGCAAAATAAGGGCTGCGATTGGCTATTTGGTAGCCCCTATGTGGATTGACAACCTACAGGAGCCTCTGTTTGTCAGTTAACTTGCCTACAAGCCTGGAATTCAAAAATAAACACCTGCTTTGAGACCACTGAGAGCAACATCCAAGGGGTTGGTGAGCAACATGTTTCTTCCGAGCCACTGGTTGGGGATCACCGGCATAGAAGTAGAATGTCAATTCACATCCTTTTTTATTACCATAATAGCAACAGGGGTGAGCCATAGCCTTTGAGCATTTAACTGAGCCATCCCTTACGTTATCCAATTGTGGCTAAAGTTGGTCTCTGATGGATACTGTATTTTCTAAACCAACTTGTGATTTTTAAAAACACATGAAAAAAACATAGGCCAGTACTGATGTGTGCGGTAATATGCTTATAATTGTGGTCTAATGTAAATATGACTCCATGGTTAGGACTGTTTCATTGCTTTGCAGGGGTCCTGAGTTGATCCCAAACTCTGTGATGAGTTTGTATGTTCTCCCCATATCTGTAAGGATTTCCACCAGGAACTTTGGTTTCCTCCCACAACAAGTCTCCTGAAGTAAATTCTGCTAGTGTGAATGTGATAGGAACCTTAGACGTGAGCTCCGCTTGGGGAGAAGCTGCTGTGAATAATGGTCATTTTAATGGAATAATCTTATTAAAGAGTTTCAAAAATCTGTTGGGACACTGTTTTATTATTACAGAAAGTAATTTTTGAATTATTTCAGTAAACCGGAATGCTTGGATGATGGCGTTTCTGTGATTGAGAGCTTTTTGGATGATGCGGTCCTATACCTATAGTTTATTTACAAAAATAAGTCTGCAGACACAAATACATGAAACATTTTTTATTTTTTATACTTATTTCAGTAAGGTCAGAGTTAACAAAATGACATTTTCTGACTGCAGTGAACATTTTCAGGATCACAAAATTAAAGTCACAAAAAATGAAAAGTAAGTCAAAGAAAATATACATTTTCAAAGTAAACCATTTTTAAAATTTATATTGCATTGTTAGTTGCAATTCTCCTCTCTACAAGTGACTGGCCCCTGGCACTTTCCATTACAAAGTCCTAGGCCTGGACTTAAAACAACACTGTATATCTAGGGCAGTATTTACGTTCAAAACAGAATAAGAAATCATATGTGGTTTTTCTCAATGTCCAGGAGCAACGCCAACTTAGTTGGATGAATCACATCCGTTTGCACGTGTCTGCACCCGTGTTGATTGTTTAGTGCTTAGTAAGGCAGTCGTCTTGGAGTAAAAATAAAACAAAGAGGAAGATTAATGGAACATTAGGTTATATGTATATATCCCTTTATTTATAAGGCGCTACTTGTATAAGTTCAGTAGCAATAATATTATGTCTATTGAATGTTGTTGATGTGATTTATTCTGCGAGGAGGGAATGTAAGAAAATGGAATATAGTTATAAGGATCATGGCAGGTTGGAAAGACGGCAACTCAACAATAACTACAGATATGGCTTGCTCCAAAAAGGCTTTTTGCTTATTCCCCCAATAAGACTGGAAAGTAATAAGTATTTGCCATAAAAATAGAACAAGCTTGCAGTAGTGGCAAGAGTGCAGCAACGTTCCAATTTCTGTTGAACTATCAGAGTAAATTTTTCCAGCTGAAACTGATTCCTCGGATTTGGTTTCTCTCTCCTAAACACTAAGGGGCAAATTAACTAACCTCTGAAAATTCGCCAGTGACGGTTTCGCTCACATGGCAACACTTCGCCAGGCGTAGATTCACCAGGACAGTGCTAATTCACAAAAATCTGAAGTTGCGTCCAGGGCACAGAACGCTGGCGAAGTGGCGCTAGTGTTACTGCGGCAAGCGAAGTGAAGTTGCGCTAGCGTTGGCTAATTTGCATACGGCGGGAAGTTTAAGTTGAATGGACGTAAAGTTTGCAGCAAATACATTACATTACACAAGCCTGGGAAACCTTAATAAAATAGGTGTAATATTGCCCTACACATGAGCCCAGTGTATAGTTTATGTGCCATATGTAAGGAAATGTAGGGGGGAAGCCGGGTACCCCAGAAAAAATGTATGCTCTTTTTCAGCCTATCACCCTGTAAAAGGAAGTCGCCAGCGTTTTTTGGGACTTAGAAAAAATGACAACTATTTTTTGAGGAACTCCTATCTACTCTATTGCACTTCGCCTGGTCTGAGGTGGTGAAGGCAAGTCTGGCTCAAGAGGTAACGTTCAGTAAAATCCGCATCTTAGTGAATTTGCGTAGTTACGTTCATTCGCCATAGTGCAACTTCGCAAGGCGTAAGGGAGCGAAGTACCGCTAGAGTCTATCTCCTTCGCTAGTGAAGTTAAGCCTTCGCATATGTGAATAAGTGTAGTGGTATTGAATTTACGTCTGGTGAAGTGGTGCAAAGTATGGCGGAGCGTTCACTGGTGAGCTCTAGGTGCACTCACATCAAGAAGCTTTTTCACTTGTGTAGTACTAGTGAAGACAGTCGCTATCCACCGGTCACTGCTCATATTGTCATTTGCTGGAACGTGCTCTGGCTCAGGCACTCTGGGCTGACAGGCAGATATCTGCCCAAAGAGGTCCATCTATCACATCAAATCAGAAGTGGCCAAGATGAAGCTGATTAGCCAGAAAATAAATTTGATGCCTTGGTTTTGCCCACTAAGCTATAACAATAAACTGCTATGTAAACAAAACTGCATGGAGGCACTGCTTTAGAGAAACACTACAGGGCCACAATCATATCACAAACACACTCTAGGACGCGCCGGGGCTGGCGGGGCACGGGCGCCTCCGGTGCTGACGTCATGTTCTTTGAAGAGACGGTGGCGTCGTTTCGCATGTGTCGATGCTGGGATTCATGACATCATCATTTGGCGCAGAGTTAAAAAGCCAATTCTCATTTTGACAGTGCCCAAGCTGGCGTCTGTTTTCAGATCCTGCCGAGACATTTCTACTATTTGGAATTTCCTGGTTTTTTAACTCCTGCCTGTTTTTGACTCCAATTCAAGCGCCTGTCTTGACACTTGTTGCCTGTTTCCCGAAAACGTCTTGCCTAATCCTTGCCGGTACCTCGTTTACGGACTTATACTATTTCACACACTAACTCCTTGTTGGTTACGCAGCAGAAAGCACAGGGCTATGAAAAAGGGCGTTGGTGAACACCAGAATCCACAGGGGTTCCCTGTGCATCTGAGTGTACCCACTGCTTTCAAAATTTCTAACAGACGAGTATGTTACACACACATAGAAGGAGCGGGATCATAAGTCAGAAAATTTGATTTTGATTGTATTCAAAGAGAATAAACACTTATGTTTAAACACATGGAAAGAAAAAATGTTTAGGGCACTCACCAATATCCAAACTGCTTCAGAAAATAATTCAAACCGGTTTTAGAATTTCTCAGAAAATGTTAAACTGCCACTGATTAGCTAGGCTTTTTGTGTGTACCTTTAAATCAGACAATAATGCTTATTGACACTATGAAATCCTTCAGTCCATTATGAAGGGCAGACATTCCCCAAACATTGCTCTAACACAAATAGAGTAGAAATGTGCGCACAATATTGTAGATTTCACTAAGTAGTCACATGAAAGCAGCTACACAAAGATTCATTGGCTTTATTAAATTGACAAAACGACATATTCCTACAGCTTAGTGCTGTCCTAATTATGTTCAATATCATTGATTCATAGATTGCACCGTTGATGTCTTGAAGGGATACTGTCATGGAAAAAATGTTTCCATGACAGTATCCCTGTCATGGTGCTGCTCCAGCAGAATTCTGCACTGAAATCCGTTTCTCAAAAGTGCATACAGAATTATTTATATTTCATTTTGAAATCTGACATATTGTCAGTTTCCCAGCTGCCCCCAATCATGTGACTTGTGCTCTGATAAACTTCAGTCATTCTTTACAGCAAGTTGGAGTGATATCACCCCCTCCCTCCCCCCCCCAGCAGCCTAACAACATAACAATGGGAAGGTAACCAGATAGCAGCTCCCTAATACAAGATAGCAACTGCCGGGTAGATCTAAGAACAACAATCAATAGTAAAATCCAGGTCCCACTGCAACACATTCAGTTACATTAACTAGGAGACACAACAGCCTGCCAGAAAGCAGTTTACTGGCTCCTTCTGAAATCACATGACCAGGCAAAATGACCTGAGATGGCTGCCTACACTCTGATACTACAACTAAAAAAAATTTCACTTGCTGGTTCAGGAATTACATTTATATTGTAGAGTGAATTATTTGCATTTTAAACAGTGTCATTTAGAAATAAAAACTACATCATAAAAAGCATTACAGAATCCCTTTAATGAATTGTATCTGGATATTGGTTATAATGTAGATCTACATCCAGAAGCGAACAGAGAGTTTCCATCGAAGGTCTTTAGTAAAAAAGATGTACAATTTCAACGCTACATGAGTGGGGTGTGCAAGTCAAGGGATCAGAATTGAACGACTTGTGTTTGGGTATAAGAAGGGTCAAAAAATGGAAAAAAAAAAACCCTTCACAACCAGCACAATTGTATTCAGCCCAATTAATTCATAAGATCAAGCCCAGTATAGTTTGGTTACCATTTATGTGTAAGGGTGGCTCTTGCACTCTGCATGGCTTTCTGAACAGGACCCTGACAAATAGATTTTGCTAAAGAAATCACTAGCCCCGATAGAATATACTTTATATAATTATACTATAATATAATTTTTAAAACAGGCCGGATTTCAGCAACCAGCAGCTCTAATGATCATCCAGCTCTGCTGACAATGAGTGATAAAGTACAACAATATCTTTAGGACCACAGGGTGCTCATCTTGAAGATCGTTTCCATCCCAGAAACTATGATCTATTACAGGAGGGTTACAAATGTATCATCACTTCCACTTCCTGGCTGGATAAAGCAACTTTAGTCAATGTAGGGTTTTAGGAGAAACCAACCATACGTGAAGTGTGTAAAACTTAGCTTATGTTCGCACCTTAACAAAAAGGGACATGGGGGGATCGAGGTACAATAAGTACTAAATCAGTGTTCTGTGAATCCACAGCTTATTGCACTGCTCTCAAATGTGTTTGTGCAGCACAAGGGCCCCCCCCTGCAGTGGCAACATTGGATTGTACTTTATCGTTTTATTGCTGGTTACAAAAACAAAACAAAAAAACAAGCCAATCCAAATATGAAAAAATGCACCATGGAATCCATGGATGCAAAACTGGAGAATTTTAATGCGCAAATTCACTATCAATCAAACTTGTATTTTATTAACAAGCACCATAATATAATCTCCACTGCATAATTTAAGGTTTGAATGCCATCCTCACTTCCAGAAAGTGCCCTTAACCCAGGTCAGCCATTAACACTAGCACTATCCCTGAGTGTTAAATGGAAAATTTTGCAAAGATTGCCTTATGGCTCCATTTATTGGGTCCCCAGATATTGATTGACTATAGATCCCAATGCACTTTAATGGGGAACTATCACGAAAATGAAAATTTAGTATAAGCTTCAGCATACTGACATAAGAAGTTTTTTAAATATATTCAATTAAAAATTCTGTAGCGTTTCTGAAATAATCAAGTTTATCTTATCTATCCCTCTCTAATCACATGTTTTTCTTCATTCTCTCTTCATGCAGAAGTTGGGTGTCAGATAATCATTGACAGTTAGATCCCATATATCTTACAGGGGGGGATCCTTTTGCCTAGTAGATGTATTAGAGCTCACTCTATTAAAATCACCAAACATCATGGGGCACATTTATTAGATTGAGTGAAGGATTAGAATGAAAAATACTTCGAATTTCGAAGGTTTTTTTTGGCTACTTCGACCATCGAATTTGCTACGTCGACCTTCTACTACGAATCGAACGATTCGAACTAAAAATCGTTCAACTATTCGACCATTCGATAGTCGAAGTACTGTCTCTTTAAAAAAACTTTGACTACCTACTTCGCCACTTAACACCTACCGAGCACCAATGTTAGCCTATGGGGACCTTCCCCATAAGCTTTCTAAGCTTTTTTTGATCGAAGGAAAATCCTTCGATTGATGGATTAAAATTCTTCGAATCGTTTGATTCGAAGGATTTAATCGTTCGATCGAACAAATTTTCCTTCGATCGTTCGATCGAAGCATTTGCGGTAAATCCTTCAACTTCGATATTCGAAAAGGGAGTGTAAACACTAAACAGATGATTTTAAGCAGTAAATAAGAAAGAGTCACACGATATTAACTAATCTTCTCTATTCTTCTCTAGGAAGTACAGTGTCCAGATTATGTTTCCTGAAAGCAAAATAAAAAATCAGTACCAACTAGAAAACGTAAAAAAATGCCACTTCTGCTAAATAGACTTACTGCAGTGTCTTGATAAACAAGACAAATAATATGCGAGTAATAAGGCATAGCCTCACAATAAACATTTTATAGATCCTATATAAAGGAGGGGGAATGTGTCTGAACACGGGCTGTACTAGGCACCCTACATGAAGGCAAACCAACACATGTAGGGGCAGATTTATCAAAGTGTGAGATTAGAACTCACCACAGAAAAACTCACCCATGTTCTATTCATTCCAATGGGATTTTTAAAAGCATATTTATGAAATGATGAACTATCGTAGTGATAAATAAGATTCTAAAAATCCCTCAGGATTCAGTGGCAGTACAGTCATTCAAATAACACATGCAGTGAAGCAAACT
The DNA here is from genome assembly GCA_038501925.1 of Xenopus petersii. Taxonomy (NCBI): domain Eukaryota; kingdom Metazoa; phylum Chordata; class Amphibia; order Anura; family Pipidae; genus Xenopus; species Xenopus petersii. The sequence continues at coordinate 91,575,595 of CM076677.1, forward strand.
GAACTCATTCAACAAGCCAGTGTTATTCCTTTAAATCTTCAAAACTCTGTGCCTTTCATTTAGCTTGGGGTGAATATAATCATATTAATGTATTCTTAAGAACATTAAGGTGAGTTCTTGCTCTTCCTCCCAGGAGACAAAGCTGCCATTTGTAATCTTATGGAGGTTGCCAAAAGGTGGGATCCAGTAACAAATTTGTTTACAATGATGATGTTGAATGTAACATGGCATCATAGGACTGGGAGTAACTCTTCCTGATAGTAGGTTTATACCTCAACCCTATTTTGGCTTGGAGAGAACATTTAAGGTTTTTTTTGGGTGAAATGTCAGGAGCCGAAGGATGATGAGTCTCAGCCAAAGAGCATATTCTTTCTACAAATTAAATACCTAAACCTAAAGAACAGATCAATGCAACTTAAATATTGACATACTGTAGCTTTGGTAAATGCAGAACAAAATAAAAGAAGTGCTTGTATAGGTACCACTGCATAAAGACTTTGCTCCAAAAGGTAACCTATTCTTTAACAGCTGTTCCCTTTGAAAAAAAATAAAGAAAACACAATATTATATCATTCTAACACTATACTAATTTTAGGTTCAGTCTCCAATAGGTAGGTGCAAACTTTACCTTGATATTTGTCCACCAAGTAATTGCCCTGTTATGTGCAATGTTGCAGCGGCCCCCACTGGCACGTAAAGTTTACTAGGCACTAGCCAAAGCAAAAATCCTTCTATATATATATGCAGGTGTATTACTGCAAAACGCAATGACTTGTTATAGTCATTCAGTCCATTATGCAAAACATGTACTTTTACAAAAAACAACTTGTAAACAGAATTCTCAACATTTTGCTGGAATTCAGTTCTCAGCAAATCCTACAGAAAGAAAAAGTTCAATATAATATTGACTTAAATAGGGCCAACTATACCTGTACATGGAAATGGAAATGTACTGCCCAATGGCAAATACAGCAAGAAAACAATAACAACTAATTAATGCACTTCAGAGATCAAAGCAAAGAGAACTGTGTGGACTGGAGAGACTCACAGTGGGAACATGGCCTCTTTCCAAGTTGAGTTACAATGGGCAGACCCCTAATTAGAAAAAAAAAAAAACAAAGTAGAAAGATTCCCCTAAAAAGTATGGTCTCTGTAGGTAAATCTAAAGTCTCTTTGGGAAGATGGTTGAAGAGCTAATTTAATTTATGGTCAGACTCAGCAGCCTGCTTCACATCAGAGCACTGTGGTTTATTTCTCTCCCACTGGCAAATGGCATTGGAGTACTGTACTATAAGTTTATCCATCCATGTTAGTGGTTCTGGGAATAGAACAGCACCCTCAAAGAAGCCAAGGTGCCCTCCATGTAGAGGCAATACCACCACTACATTTTCTTTCTTTTCTGTATGAGAGAGAGAAAGAGAGAGAGAGAGAGAGAGAGAGAGAGAGAGAGAGATTACTTCTTCCAACCAGGTTGTACCATAAAACAATCCATGCTGCCCTGGCTGTATCCAATAATTAGGAAAACTATACCCCCCAAACAATGTAGAGTTCCGTCTTTGCTTCCACACTTCTTCCTGTAACAGTTAGAGCTACAGTATTTCTGGTCAGGTGACATCTGTTGCTTAACTATTCGTTTTGGGGGTATTGTTTTCCTTTAACAATGCTTGGCAGTGATGCTGACAAGGCAATATGGAATAACTATTTAATGCAGAAGTGCTATGACTAAAGGCATATGACTATGATATCAGTCCTTTAGATCGATTCGGCAGCTTATCTGTGTGTGTGGGCTCCCGATAGGTCCTCCCAAACAATATCAGGCCACAAATCGGGCAGATATCGATTGGGCAAGTTTGATTTTTTTTCTGCGATTTAAAACCGCATCTGCTAGTTGATCCCCATTCGCAGCATTTTAATCTGATCGTTCGGCCGAATGTTCGGATTCACCCGATATTGCACTGCCGTTAGTGGGCAAATAGGGTTAAGATCCGCTCATTTGGCAACCTCGCCAAACTAGCAGATCTAATATTGCATGGCCACCTTAAATATCCTAAAGGATTTCTTATTGTTTTGTAGAAATCCTTTTTTCAGGGCTACGGTAGCCTAAAAATACAACTTTGCTTCTTCATGGGGCATTGGAAATTGGGTTACTCCAACAGGGAATAAGGAAAACCAACATGACTTCCAGTGCTCCATCCATAAATTTAACATAGATAACTTATAGATTTACTGCTATAATTAACTAAACCTGTACATTGATTATAGATCTATATTTCCATTTTTTAATTTTAACACACACTTCAGTAAACTGTAACTGCTCAAGCCATAATGTCTTCTGTTTAACACAGAAAAATTCTACCATTTAAAAACCCAAACCTAAGCTTTAATATCGCTATACAACATGATCTACTGACCTGCAAGAGTCTTTGGAATTGTTAACAAACTGTCATGTACCAATGGATCATCCACTGAATTAACCAGCATGAGGGGAACATGAATCTGTACAGAAAAAGAAAACAATTAGGACAAGATATTCCAAATTCTGAATTGACATGTTAAGCATGTGGTCCTCCAAGCTAATGAGGAAAAATAGCTATTATTGGTTTTACTTGTGGCGATCTTAACGCTCTGCTTTAAAACGTCTGTTACGGGAGATTTACTGCTGTAGCAAAGAGTTACCATGTGCCATTGCCCTAAATGTGACACTACCCTCCTGTCATCAGATGACCATAGTGTTCCCATTTGTGGCGTGACCAATATTCTGATATATAACTTTAACTTACGTTGTGCAAATAACGAATGCAGCTTTCAGCTTCATAATATTCCTGAACAGTCTTGTAACCATGGAATTTCCTAGAATCCAAAAGTAAATTGTCACCACGTGCAAGTACTCATCTGTACATTTACAGTTCTTTTTTACATAATGGAACGTTTTCTGTGTTCATTTTATTATTGTACTTTGTCTCTATTTGTATCTATTACATGTAATGTTTGTTATATTAATTTATTCTACAGCTGTAGTGCTGTGTAGTGTACATAAGTAGTGAAATATATATATATATATATATATATATATATATATATATATATATATATATACACACACACACACACACACACACACACACATACATGCATGCATACACTTACAAATGCATGTTTTGTGCCCTACCAGCAATAAAAAGAAGTGGGGGTACATGGCCATTAGCCAGAAGCAGAAGGACTTTTCAGCAACACTATGTATGAAGCCACACTAATATGCTTGTTCTCAGTCTATTTCCTTTTTAACATGCATTGTTACTGTATGTTTGATCACACTCTCCAAATGGCTTCCATGTACCCAATCTTTCAAACCATAGGGCAAATTCACAAGGACAAATTTTTATATGGCGAAGGCTTCACCACACTTTGCGCCACTTTGCCAGGTGCAAATTCGCTACCAGTACAATTATTCGCTAAAATGCCACGTTGTGTTTCAGCAGTGGAACGATGGCGAAGTTTCGCTATCGATGATTCGTCAGCATGAGCATTTCATACCGAACTTTTGCTAATGTTCATTTCTGCCTAGCGAAACTTGTCCAAGGAAGCAAAATAAAGACAAAAGAGATCCTCTAATGCCCTAGACATGAGCGCATCCTAAAACAAATGTGGCATGCCCCTCACATGGTACAAAAAAGGTTAAAACAACAATATGTAATAATTACAACTTTTAAAAACAATCCCCCTTTAAAATATCCAAAAAATGCCAAAGGTTTTTTTTTTTATCATTTTAATAACTTTTCGGCATACAGGATATTATATCACTAAATTAGGATTGCGGAGAATGTAACTTCTTCTTATCAGTTCGCCAGATCTAAGCTGGGGAATGAAGATCTGGCGAAAGAGGTAATGTTCTGTAAAATTCGCACTTTAGTGAATTTGAGTAATCATCATTCGCTTGCCGATATGGTGCGAAACTACACTAGCGACGGTCTCTTTCTATAGCGAATTGTCATCTACATTTGTTAGTGATTTTGGCAATGTCCCTGCGGATGGGATTTCTGGCAAATTTTCTCTAGCAACAGCCACTTCACCCTTCAGTTAATCTGCCCTGATAAGCATATATTTGATATATACAGTATACTTGTTCTTTGGACACAAGTGAAACCAATACATTAAAAGTAAAAAATGGGGTTCTTTTGGATGACAAAGTGGTGATAAAATAAAAGTTGCAAAGTGTGCTTAAGGTCTACTTTTTTCTATTTATCAAAATGAACAGGTAGCATTTACCAAAGAAAAATAGTAGTAAGAATTAATTTCAGTTCGTGCACACAGCACCTTGCCAGTAGGTAGTGATAATTGGTTTGGGTGGTGGAAAGAAGGGGTTTTTTTACTACTATTTTTCTTTGTTAAATTAAATGCCATTGAGAAATGTATACCTCCTTCTTCCCAGGAAGAGAATTCCTGTAAAATAGCCAAAGTTCAATATTCTCCCTTTCTTCATTAGGTAGCATTTTCCTGTCAGCAAACTGTCTGTTGATTGCTATGGGTTACTGCACCTGGGCAAACTTTCTGGATGAAATTTTCATGCAGCTAAGCTTACCTCATTACAACATCATCTATCTGCATAAGAGAAGTTGCAGTGTAGAGACGGCTTAAATCTGTGTCTTCTAAAACTCGATTTGCTTTGCTGCCATCACCGAAGAGTATATGTCTGTTCAATGAAATAAAAGCATTATAAAATCTTATATTTTTCAATGGGGAAAAATCTTTGCAAGTTTCTGCTTCCTGAACTGTAGGTACACAAGATATCAGTCAACACATACAGTAATAGCTGTTGGGATGTGAGTTCTTCCTGCATTCATCAAGTATCAGGGGTCAGCAGTTGTTGGAAGGTTTTTTATTTCCAGAGGAAAATTATACAAAAAAAAAAAACAGAAGAAAAGTATTTTTGCTAACTTTTCAAAGAAAGCACTGTGGTAACTCCATATAACAAAAATAAACAGGGCACTTTGCAACTACCCCTTTCCAGGCAGCTACCCTCTGCACTCAGACTGCTTGCTCTGAGATCAGGAGTTCTACGAAACAGCATTTTGTATGTTCTTTAAGTAGGTAAGTCTGCCTTTCCCAGCAGCCCATGCTCTTAAAGGCACATTCAGCTACAACAAAGTTGAAATTATTAACAAAATAATACCTTTATATACATATACATTTTGCTTTCTATCTCCCCATAATAGGAGCTTACAATCTTATTATTCACAAAACAAACACAGGCAAAACCCCATTATCAGCATATAAGAAAAACACATTTTGCTTACATGTGACCTGCTGCAGCTTTTACCAATTGGTAATTAAGCTCAGTGCATGCATCCTGCAAACACCCAGTGCTTAGGTTTTGCTCACATTATACCAAATGGGAACAGACACACTTGGTAAGTAATATTTTTAATTCTTGTAATGCTGGATAAAATGTGGAGAGCATAGTTTATTACTTTGTCTGTATAGGAAGAAAAATGGGAAGAAAAAGAGATTTGCTGGCCAGCAATAGAGAGAGAGGAAAAGCATTTATATCACACATACAGGCAGACAAAATAAACCACTGTGCATATCCTAACAATAGTAAATGTAATTCTAAAACAAATGTAGAACACTTCATAGTCTTACGGATTTCGTGCATACAGCTTTTAGTCGTAGTGAGCCTATGATTAAGTGCATAAAACACACTGGCGTGCCCTACATTTGTTTAAAATAAAATTTACTGTTGATTTTTACAACTGCTGTCTGTGGGATCTGTGAGTACCTGCTATTATTATTTTACTGTTTCCACTTTGCTATTGGTGACTTCTTTGCAGTGGCTTTAGACACCGTTTTCCTTATTTTTCGCCTACACTGTATGCATGCAAGTATGAAATCTGAATTGCTACCTTTGAACTTTGCACACCAGTACACCTCATATAAATCATCTATCACTGCAGCACAGGTAATGTCACATCTGCAGAAAAAGTGCTGAATGTTCTGATTGTTTGAGGATCAGCCCACTGGGATTTACAGATTTTCTGGAACACGTATTTCTTATTTTAAATAGATAATGAATGGAGTGTCGTTTCCCTCCTCTGTCCTCAAAGCGAACATGTCCAAAGCAAAATACTTATTATCATTCTGATTTCTTCCTTGCCATTAGCAATCGGTAGGGGTTTTGCATCAGGAGTAATTCCAATTCAAGGCTAGCTGCTTTTCTAATATTCATTCTTGTGAATTGTTGATTTGACACAGAATGACCAAATATTTTTATGCTGGTCATAGTGATGATGCCAAAATGTTAAGTCTGACAACTGTTATATATTGTGCTATTTCTGTAATAATATAAGATCTGTCCTACCTAATCAGAGGGTCCTAGCATACCCATCTAAAATCATCTTTATAGAATCAATATGACTAGTCATAACTCCTTTGAGATTATCTTGTTTGTCTTTCAGTTTGTGTACAATATTATACAACTGCATGGTATGCATCTCACTTGTATTAGAATAAAGTTTCATCTGAACTTTGTGCCCCACACAAATATACAAACCAAAAAAACATGCTGCTGTGTTTAGGGATGCACCGGATTCGGTTGAACCCCCGAACCCTCTGCAAAAGATTCGGCCGAATACCAAACCGGGTGGAAGAGGGAAACATTTTTTACTTCCTTCCTTTATGACAAAAAGTCACGAAAGTTTCCTCCCTGCCCCAAATTTGCATATGCAAATTAAAATTCGGATTAGGTTCGGCTGGGCAGAAGCATTCAGCCGAATCCTGCTGAAAAAGGCTGATTCCTCGCCGAATCCCGAACCGAATCATGGATTCGGTGCATCCCTAGTTGAAGTAGGTTTTCCTAAAATAATGTCGCCAGGAGAAAGCCCCTTCTGATGTACCTGTGAGACAGGATGATTTTCTTCATGTTGTCAGCCATTAGAAAGTTGTAAACCCGTCTTAATTGATCCCATTGTAGAAAGGTATCTTGTGCACTGCAAAACACACAAATTATATTAACCAAACTATTCCATAGAAAAATAGAGTTTGTAAAGGGGAACAAACTCTTTACATGGTGTCTCGTTAAGAATGTAGAAATTTATGAGGTCCTGCCACAGTCCAGTCTGAAGGAGAGGCAATGACAATATTTTGATCATTTGGCCTTTCCAAATCTTCACTAAATTCAGGCACATAACATAACATTAACATAAAATTATCAACTAACATCTAGCAGGTTTCACTTAGACATGTTTTTTTCAACCTCATCTAATATGTTACTATGTAGTACTTTATTTACTGAATTAAAAGTTGTTTTTTTAAGGAAAGACATCCTATTTAGCAGTACTTACTGAGATGCACTGTACCCCTGGCAAACGCTGACACAGCACATCACTCTCTCTTGGTTGGATGCAGTCTCGCCAAGATATTTGCAAACAATGTTTCCTCCAAGACTGAAGCCGACAACAATTAACTGAGTTTGAGGAAAAGCCTTCCTGATGTAGTTTACCATAGCTCCAAACTCCCATGTGCATCCTAAGGCGAAGTAAAATAAAATAAAAATGAGTGCAATTAGTACAGCCAAACATTTTGTACACACTTTTTCAATACATGGTAATGGTACCTAGTCTCAAGTTGAAGAAGACTAGAAGTGTAGTGTTCTCCCAGCAACAGTTCATTCTTAACTAATAAACTCTTTGTTTAACATGTTATCGAGTGAGTACCAGACTCTCCTACAGCTAAGCACCGGCATAATACAGCTCAGATCAACTTGTTGGTGCTTTGACTTTCCATAAATCCCTTATTAAAGTACAGAGCTAAGTAGCAGATAAGGATGGAAAGACGCCCATTCATCAGATTCAAACTTCTGCTCAGTGTATGACTGATCTAGACTGAGGAAGTTGATAAAACCCCATGTAAATCCATCTCCAATTTAACTTAGAAGGTAAAAACAAACAGCCAACATCAAATCAGTACTCTATGTTTAATAGCTCATTATAGAATGATTTGCTGCTGCTGCCCAAACCTAGAAAGCATTACCGTCAGGCCCGGGCTGGGATTTTAAATAAGGCACTTGTACAACCAGCTCCCCACTAGCCCAATAAATAGTCTATGACATGTTACAGAAACACCTTTGGCATTTGCCAGAATCCAGAGATTGCTAGTCCAGGCCTGAATTCACAGTTATGATTTAAGAACCAGAAAAAAACACAGGAAAACAACTACTAAGGCTTCTTGCACATTAGTATTTGTTCTCTCAATCAGAGGGTCAGACAAGTAGCATCCTTTCCTAGTAATGCACTGAAAATAACACATGGGTCTGTAGTTTGACTCAATCTGCTGTGTAAAAAATAGCATTACCTTCTTTTAAAATCTCATGCATATCTATGGATCCATTTTGATCCCGTTTTACGCTTAGAATGCACCTTTGCCTTTAAATTTCCAATATGGGTATGATCAAAAAAATTAGGCTTTAATACCACCTTGTCTTTGAGGACAATTGTTTATTGCTCAACAGATGAGAGAACAGAGAGAGTGGTGCTCATCCCTGCAGTGTGAAGTGCAAAGAAATGATAACATCTCAATTAAAAACATAAGAAAGAAAAGGTACTAAGTGCTAATTTAGAATTTAGTGTTTCAGAGACACAGCCTCAACTGTTTCATAACTACTAAATGGCGGTCTCATAAAAATATGCAAATAAAAGCAATAAGAAAAAAAAAAATGTAACTAAAAGCAACAAAAGCAAACTTCAAATGAAAAGTATCATCCCAGATTTTTGTTTTCCCCCAGAAAAGCTAGCGGGGTGTTACAGAGGTAGTCAATCAAACAATTTATTCAAATGTTATTGCATTCAGGTTTCTTAAGAAGCAGTTACTTCAGTGCTACTTCAGTTCTTTAGTGGCAAATCTACAAGACCAAGCATGAAATCATTTGGATCTGATTTACTTAAGGGACAATTACCTTCAGAGATTTATATTGGGGAGAATTGCTGAATAACGGTTGGACCAGACCAGGCATGGCCAAAAATTAGCTGACAGGCAATAAACCTGAACTTATCAGAAGACTATCATGTTTCTATGGGTAAAAAAACGGGTTTAAAAATACCCTTATTCATCTGTCATGGCTTCTCAAATATTCTGCCTGCTGCAGATGAAGGCAGACCTGAAAACAAGCTTCTAAGTATTATCAACGTATTACACTCATTCTCAACCATAGACATAACCATACAGGTCCATTAAACATAACACTGCAGAAACACACAAGCAATTCATAATAAAAATAAAAATGGTCTTTATTAAAAAAAACAGTGGTCTCCTAGCAACCTCTTCTTATTGGCACTAAAATCAGCATTAAAAGCTGATTAAATATGTACTTATAACTCATTCTAAATACAACTGAATCCTGCCTACTTAGCTTATTTAATTAAACAAGCAGAAGCAAGATAATCGGTAGAACATGTTCTATTAATTATTAACAAGGCCACAATACAACCCTGGATTCTTGATCAAAACACGAAAGGCATTACCGAAAACGTAACCAAAATCGCAGGGGGTGATTTATCAATGTTCAAGTTTGAATTTTTGCCATAATTAGAAAAACTCACAAATTTGAATTATATTTTCAAAAATTTTAATGTTTGGTATTTATTAAGCAAAAAAAAAAAACTCAAATGTAAACCTTCAGCACCTAAAAATGTGCGAATTCATATAGAAGTCAATTGGAGCTGTTCTAGGCAAAATTCAAGCAATTTTTTAAATTCAAGATTTTTTCTGAGTTTGCATTTTTTTTTTGAATTTGTAAAGTCACACATTCAAAATTTTCAGGGTTTTTTCCCATTTTTTCCCATTTTACATTCGTATTTTTTATAACTAAACAGACAATCGAATTTTTTTTAAAGTGTGAGTTTATTTGAAGTAGAAAACAAAACTAGGAGCCCACATAGGGATCGAGAAACAACTACCTCCTTTTGGAGGTATTAAGTCGGCAGGTTGTATGGTATTGTATTATTGGCACTTGTAAGGCCAGCTTCTGAGTGCTTAAGCAGAATATTGACAAGTTAAAGGCCGAAGCCTTTTTTAGCAAAATTGGGAGGGAGGGGGGCTCATTCCACCTGCTGGTCTCATCTCCAGCAAGAGATTTTGGGCATATTAATATCTCTCAGGACACAAAAGTGTGGCTAAGGCATAACTCTATATATCTTCTCAACATAACACAATAAACAGGACTTGTTAACAATTGATTCTGTCCATTCTTTTGATCCATCTTTTATTAATTTTTTCAGTTATTCTTTTGAATAATTATTCTGTAATGAGTACAGTTTATATAAAGACAAATGGAGACAAATTCTGCAGCCTTTGTTAGAATTTGAAATCAGGAGTAATTCATTATACAGAGGGAGTTTCACTGGACTGGAATTTAATTACTTTCTCCTCCTCCCACAGTTGCTCTCAAGAACCAATGATATCTGGAAAGTGAAAAATGTCAATGTCACAGGTACATGATTTCAAATTCTGTGGCATAAAGAATTAAAATGATTTGTCCACATAGTCTTCTGATTATTCAACATTTGTTATATATATATATCTCAAGCACCTGAAAACTTTATTATCTAGCCAATGCTCAAGGTTGTAGCATGCCTAAAAGCATGCCATTTATTAAAGGAGAAGGAAAGCTACGGAGGCTTTTTATTGCCAATAGATTAGCTGCAATAGTGCAAGCTAGAATGCTATATTTATTCTGTAGAATGTTTTACCATACCTGATTAAAAAGCTCTAGAAACTCTCTGTTTGTTTAGAATAGGAGCTGCAGTATTAATGTGGTGTGACATCACTTCCTACCTGAGTCTCTCCCTGCTCTGGGCTCAGATTACAGTAGAGAAGGGAGAGGTGGGTGGAGAGGAGAGGAGCAAACTGAGCATGCTCTTGCCCAGGGCAATGAGGTTTAAGCTGTAGGCAGGAAGTCTGATACAGAAGCCCATGAGTACACAATAGAAGGAAAGAAATGCAGTGTTTCTTTTGACAGCGGACTCAGAGCAGCTCTACTTTGGGGGTTTACTGGTATATTTAGATGGACCTTTCTGATAAGGCTTACTTAGTTTTAACCTTTCCTTCTCCTTTAAAGGAGAATTAAAGTGTAACTAAAGAAATAGGCTAGAAATGCTGCACATTATGTTTTGGGCTTCTGTACCAGCCCAAGGCAACCACAGACATTTAGCAGTAAAGATCTGTGTCTCCAAAGATACCCCAGTAGCTTCCCATCTTCTTTTCTGCTGTTTCACTGCACATGCTCTGTGCTGCTGTCACTTACTGAGCTTAGGGACCCACTCACAATATACAGAACACATAGGGGCAAATTTACAATAGGGCGAAGTGACTAACGCTGGAGCAGTGGCGTAACTACCGGGGGTGCAAAAGGTGCAAGTGCACCATGGCCCGTTATCTCTGCACCCCCGAAGGGGCCCGCATCCCTGGAGGGGAAGTACATTCCAGAAAAAGATTTTAGTCTAAAGTGAGGGCAAGCGCTTATTGCCAGATCAGGCATATGATGTCATCTTTAGCAGCCACTCTGTAAAAAATGCAGAGCTTCGGAAACAGCGTCAGTGCAGGGAACGAGCGGGAAAGAGCAGTCCTCATCTAGAAAGTAACGGATGAGCGTAACAGCCTGCAAGAATGTGCTCTGCACTGTTTTGCTGTCCGCTTCTGAAATTAAATTTGACCGAGGAGGCGTAGGAGTGAGCTGCCTTTTAAGAGTAAGCAGACATTTGTTCTCTACTTACCAGTAATAAATGTATGAGCTGACAGATTAAGTTATGAAGGAGGTGGGGGTGGCAGAAGTTCTCTATCAGTTCTTAACCCCTCTCCCGCTCTATAAAATGTATTATATGCCTCAGCTAAACATTCAGGTTGTGAGAGCTGCCTGTGCTGTACCTCAGTTGTTACTCTTCTGCTCAGAATTTCTTCTTATAAAATTTTAGCTGCCATCAATGTTGTAATAGACACTGTTTTTTAACCTGTGGTCTTTCATATTTAGTTAGGGTCCCATAGTTCAAATTTCTGTGGTGGGCCCCTGGTACCCTAGTCTGCCACCGCTTATTGTCATGCCTGGGGATACTGTGTTAAATATCCATTTCCCATAAAAAAGGCATCTCTGGGGTTAATGAAGTGCCCATCTATAACTGCAATAAAATTCTTTTATCTTAAACTAGCATTGCAGTCCTACTATATTTATTATTGTTTGGTTCATAGTTGCAAAGCTTCAACAGGAGTAACTTCAGCTTTAGGTAAGGCCCAGGCAGTAGCAAATAGCAAGAAATTAGTTGACATTACAATGGCAGTGCAAAGAGCATTTAGGCAGCTGAACTAAAACTAGCCACCAGTAACTAGTATTTATACAGTATGGTTATAATATGTCACTTCATATAATTGGGCAATTTATGCAAGAGCCACTGATGTTTGAGGCAGTGTGCACTGTGTGTGCCCAAAACGGCAAAATCATGGGCACTGACAACCACTTAATATACATGTTAATTAGTAGCAAGTTAGAAAATACAGGGTTATGGAAGTTAGCTCATAGTACAAGTTGATCCAGGGACTGGTCCCATTGCATCTTGGAGTCAGGAAGGATTTTTTTTCCCTCTGAGGCAAATTGGAGAGGCTTCAAATGGGTTTTATGCCTTCCTCTGGATCAACTGGCAGTTAGGCAGGTTATATATAGACTTAAAAGGTTGAACTTGATGGATGTGTGTCTTTTTTTCATCCTAACTTACTATTTCACTATGTGCATATTATATGTATGTGAATGTATACTGCTTGCTTCCTATAGAATTAGAAATTGGAATTAGTATCTAAACTGAAGAACTGTCAGTAATTAGGCTCTATGTAACCAGGTGAGATCTAACAGATTTAAATCAGGTATAGACCTGGGCAATAATGGTTGTTGCAGTCATAGCTTGTTTTACTTTACTGACACATATAGCAATTTAAGTTGCAATTCAATTTCAGTTATGTCTAGATTTAGCTTTATTTTGAGCTGCATAAACTATCTTTCACTTTATATTTTTTTCCAAACCATTTTGGGATACGTATATGTATTTTTAGCCTAATCTTATCAGACAATGAATTCATATATAGTTTAAAACCAATAAATAATTAAGAAGTCTGTTCGTAAATCATTCATTAATTTTTACTGCACTAAAAAAATAAATTAACACACCAACTGAATTTTATTTTTCCATTCTATAATTCTATTTATTATTAAAATCAGTTCTATATTAGGTCAGTAATGGTTGTGGTCCATCCAGACCGTGGCCATGGGGGGGATGGGGGGCCCAGTTGTAAATTTTCACACCGGGGCCCTTGGGTGTCTAGTTACGCCACTGCGCTGGAGAAAATTCACCAGCGTGACGTCATTTTGGTACTTCACCGCAGGCGTAACTTTGCTAGCGAAGGAGATATATTCTAGCGCTACTTAGCACTCTTACACCAGGCGAAGTTTCACTCTGGCAAAAGAGTGTTACTTCGCAAATTCACTAAGATGCGGATTTTACTGAACGTTACCTCTTGCGCCAGACTTGCCTTCGCCACCTCAGACCAGATGAAGTCCAATAGAGTCGATAGGACTTCCTCAAAAAATAGTTTAAACTTTTTCTAAGTCCCAAAAAACGCTGGCGACTTTTCATTTTTCAGGGTGATAGGCTGCAAAAGATCGTAAATTTTTTCTGGGGTACCCGGCTTCCCTCGTACATTTCCTAACATATGGCACCTAAACTATACAGTGGGCTCATGTGTAGGGCAATATAACAACTCTATTTTATTTTATTAAGGTTTCCTGGGCTTGTGTAGTGTAATGTATTTGCTGCAACATATATCTCCATTCAACTTTAACCTCCTGCCGTATGAAAATTAGCCAACGCTAGTGCAACTACACTTTGTTTGCCACAGTAAGGCTAGCGCAACTTCGCCAGCCTCCGGTGCCCTGGACGCAATTTCGGATTTTAGTGAATGATCATTGTCCTGGCGAATCTACGCCCGGTGAAGTGTTGCGATGTGAGCGAAGCTGTCACTGGCAAATTTTCGGAGGTTAGTGAATTTGCCCCATAGAATATAAATGGCACAATATAAGGCTGATTAGTAATTTATACAGATAATTAATACATGGCAGCACAGAAACCAGTGCAATTAGCATCAGAGTGTAATAATCAGCCTTGTAGCATCAGCTTATATTACAGGCAAACCTAAGCTTCGCTTCTCACTAGCTGATCAAAGCTAACTGAGCATGTGAGTGTCGCAGACACTTTCCAAGATGGTGGCCCCCTGTGACAAGTTTGAAGTCCTGGATCATTGCTGCTATTGACAAGCTGAAACTTTAGGCTGGCACAATAAGTTCAGTATATAAAATATGGTATTTTTAGCTATATTCATTTTTAGGGCTTAGTCCTCCTTTAAACCAAAATCTTATGCACCAATTAAAATCCTGAAGAGTAATATGAAGATTAGCAGGAAAATACAGAAAGCTCTACTAAGCTCCAGTAATATAGAACCACAGCTCTTACTCAATTACTAACAACAACTACAAATGGAGAATCTATTTTATCTGCCTCTCTGTTACTAACATTAGGCTAAGTGATAGGCAGATATCAGACTTTTCACTGCTGCTATTTATTATTAACAGTGTTAACATAACACTGGCATCTCTCCAGTTCTCTGGCACAATTCCTATCAAGTGGGTTTTAGTTCACCAAATTCTAGATTTGACTCCAAGAATAGTTTGCTTGATGCTTCACCTTGGTTTGACTGCTATCATCTACTCCATTATCTATACTTTAGGATTCTGACTAATTATTTATGGTGCCATAATAGCAGTCCCTCCCTTTTACACTTATTCAGACATCTAATACAAGATGAACATGTTTGTTATCCAAGTCAATGGCAGATATATATTAATAGATAATTAATATATTTATAATTGATATTTTGCTGCTAAGCCCTAAACCAAGCCACTAAACTCTCCAACTAGGGCTGCTTCTAGAGAACAGAAATTAAGGCACTTTTGCCTCCCTTTTTAAAGTTTATATTCAGTGCAAGTAAATAAGTGGGCATCCAAAAATTGTCCTAACAATACCTACCAGATGCACAATAGGAGGGAGCCAAACACAGCCCTGCAATTACACAGGCAAAGGCTTTAGTTCCCTATCAGGTCCACCTAGCTGCTAATTGGTTCCTGTCCTACAGCGCAGTGTCCTTGCATCAGATGGCCAGATCATTAAGCTATTCAGGTACACAAACTGGTAGTTGCTCATTACTTTATCCTACACAGGCTGGAATGTAGCAGTCATTTATTCAAAATACCTAAGATTTCTTGTGCATCCATATATATTTTGAAAAGGCTTCTTTAATCTGGAGAGATCTTAATAGCTAATCTCCACGTCTGATAAATGCTTTAGGATAGGAGAAAATGGACAACTTTCCTGTAGCTATGGGAGCACTCCACAAAGTGAAGATTTTAAAGGATGTACTGTCAACATTAAAAGCAGTTTAAGGTCATACCATAAGTGAACATGCGTGGAGAAGTCAATTCAATATTTGTCAGCGCTCCAAGGTGATTCAGTACCGCACATCTATAGCCATTTTTCTGAGCATAGTCGACAAAGGTTCGAATATACTGCTTTTCACTGTGATTGGCTATTCCAGGACAGATTACCATGGTGACATTTTCTGCATAAAAAACATATCAACAGGTTGAGAATCAAAGGCAAGCAAGTAACATCAGTGATCCCCAATCAGTGACTTCGACAGTTGCACTCCGACCCCTTAAATGTTGCTCTCAGTGGCCAAAAAGCAGGTGCTTATTTTTTAATTCCAAGCGTGAAGGCAAGTTTTAGTTGCAAAAAAAAACAGGTGTACTGACAAACAGGACCTGCTGTAGGCTGCCAGTACATTAGGGGCTAACAATAACCAATTACACCCGATATTTGGCACCCCAAGGAACGTTTTCCTTGCTTACATTGCTCTCCAACTTTTTTTTTACAATTGAATGTGGCTCACAGGTAAAAAAGGTTAGGGACCACTGACTCAGACAGTAGTAAAGAAGAGTATTTTTATGCTGGTATTTCCAAGTATCAATAAATCTTTGTTATAACTACTATGATCTTCCAATAACCAAGAGGTATAAGGCCAACAATTGTGGCTTCCTTCATATTCAGTGTCCAATTTACCACTATTGGCTTGACCCAACAAAGCTACTCATTACTAACCTCCTGTGCAGTGTTCAGCTAATGGTTCAAATAGGTCAAAGGTTGCTGTAGCTCCATCTGGCATTGTAAGGTACTTCCTTAGTCCATATGGATGCGGAGAACTAACTCGGCCCATCTTTCCATACAGGGCTGTCTGGATATGTCCACTTTTCCCCCAGATAATAGGTGGAATGTACCTAAAATAAGAAAAGAATGTCGTAAAAGCATTAACTTCGTGGAGCCGTTATTTTTAAAGAAAATATAGCATTGTCGTAGTTTCTGTAGATCATGAGCAGTGTAAATATTTGGTGAGATATCAATGGTCCTGTCATCACAGTATTTCACACATAATTCCAGACCAGGCCCTGAAACAGTGGCAGATGTAAAAGACTTTAGAAAGTCCCTGTGAAGAAGGGTCTTGGGTTTCCCATCAGCATTTGTAAAGCTCTTTTTCGTGATCCTCTTCCCTTCTTCCTTCAGTGATGATACCCCTTCTTTCTCATTCACTTCTCTTCTTTAATATCACATTCTGCTTTGCATGTCACCCCAAGAATGTCTCCTAAAAACATCAATGTGTCATTTCTTATCTTTTGGTCTTTCTTGCCACTTAAATTCACATTTATTCACATCTCTCACATATCACAGACTATTCTATACTTCTTGTTTACTTTGTAGGGTCTCCCACCTTCCCATCTTTCTTTCCCAAATTGATAGTTTGTGTGAGTACCAACTGCTCTGTTGGAGTTGTACCACCAATAACTGGTCAACTGCAATAAGTTACCGACAGTTAGTCACTTTATTTGCCATTTTTTGGGGCAAATGATACACAAGACAGGTAGAAATCAGTACCTGAATTGTTCATTGTAAGCCTTTAATTTTCAGTTTTACTTACTCTTTGGTCAGCAAGGGGCAAGATTTTATTAGGTAGCGAGTCAAAGCAGTGTCCTGATACAGAAGATCAGGTGGAGCAGTTGGATTCTTCAGGTTTAAAGAACGTACAATAATGTACAGAAAAGCAGCTACAGCTGCCAACTTCATTCCATCAAAGACGGCAGGCATCTCAGGGGTTTCCACTATCGCATCCATCTTGACTCTACATAAATTAAATGATTTCAATGAACTTTGAATATGTAAAGCGTGAGTGAGTGTTGATGTAGAAGTACTATATAGCCAAACATTTCCTTACAAAACTTTAAAAAGAGTCTTTGGGAGTCGTATTAATGTACTGGAGATCCCCAGCAGTCAATACACAATTATCTACCTGATATTTGTTTGCAGTCAAAAAATTAGCACAGCCTCGGCTTCTCTCTACCATGCAAAGACAGGGTAGAACAGAGAAAATACAGGCAGCAAGCCAAGGCTGCACCTCATGTGACGCTAGACTAAGGGTCAATAAATTAAATCAACAATACAAAAAATAAATATTTTTTTCTGCTCTTAATATCTTGACTAAGGTTTCAAAGTGAAATTTGTTATATATTGGCTGGTCATGCTAACATTTCTATTAGCTATCCGGGGGGAAAGTATATTTTTATATGCAAAGTCAATAACTGAGAGCTTAGGCTGATTGACATTGACTATGATAGAAATGCCTAAAACCAATGGTAGCAGGTGCACAGCCTGATTTGGAGCCTTTAGAAAATGGTATGTGTGCCATAGTATCAGCCTTAAACAAAATTACCTTTTTTGTCCTCATTTAAGAACTAAATACACAGGTAACACAACAATAAAGGCTTTTATGTGCAACAAACCTTTGAAATTCTGAATACAGAAACATATCTTACCGATTTAAGAGACTCTCCACCAAAACCTAGTTGAACAAGTAGAATCAAGGCTCACAGTGACAAGGTCAGCTTATTCTGTTGAAAAATAAAAACATCTCAATGATACGGAATATTCCAGCCAGCTGGATATTCAAAAAAGCTCAGAATAACAGTAAGATAATCGCCCATACGGTCCATTTTAAGCAAATAATTTATTTTTTCTGTAATAATAAAACAGTACCTTGTACTTGATAGGAAACTATATCAAGTACAGGTATGGGACCTGTCAATCATAATGTTCTGGACCTGTGGTTTTCTGTATAAAGGATTTTTCTATAATTTGGATCTCCTAAAGAAATACTTAAGCCATAATTATCTCAATATGATGAATTTGCCTCCAATAAGAATAAATCTTCGTTGGTTATTATAACAGAGGAAATCATTGTTAAACTGAAATAGGTTGTAGGTTCTCCTACCAACTAACCTTTGATGCTCAATCTTTTACCATAACTTAATTCCCTTTACTGAGACCCTTTTCCTATGGATGCAGATATAGAACCCTCCCTGATGGGGGTTTGAGATGTTAATAATTAACATGGCCTTGGGATGTCATGGCCTTGTGTGTGTAAGTGTGTGTGTATTACTGTATGTACATGTACTGTCTCTCCAGAAGTTTTTCTGCTCAGTGCAAACAAAACTGCCTCTACAATGTAAATTATTGGATTAGAAGCTTTAGATCCTCCTTTGCTTCTCCTTATTAGAATTTTTGGGACAGCAGCAGAGAACTGGGGTATTAAGAAAAAGATCTAAAATGTGATATAAGGACAAGAAAAGGAGAAAAGAAAGACAATACTATAACTGGGAAGCTGAAAAAGAGATAGACGAGAAAGCACAGGAGATGATAAATAATGGAAATAAAATGTGAAGAATGGAAAAAACAAATAGGAGTAATAATCAAAAGGAAACAAGAAAAGAAGCAGACAAAAATGTGAGATAAAATGGAAGGTTAAAGCTGGTCAATACATGCCCAGATTTGGTAAAGCAGTTTGATAAATGTTGACAAATGTTGACCACTGTTACAACAGAATATTTTGAACATTGTGTTGGATTGCAGATTATCTGAAATGTTTGAAAATGTCATATGCTGATGTTCCATGGAATAATGAGAAGGTGGCTATACGTGTGTATGGCCATACTTAGGTATCTGTCTATTCACCCTATGGGGTAAATTTATCAAAGAGTGAATTTCCGCCACTAGAGTGAAATTCCGCAGCTCTCAATTCATTTCTATGGGATTTTGAAAGGCGTATTTATCAATGGGTGAAAGTGAAAGTTCACCCTTTGATAAATACGCCTATAAAAATACCATAGAAATGAATGGAGAGTGGTGGAATTTCACTCTAGTGGCGGAACGTCACTATTAACTTCACTCTTTGATAAATATACCTCTATGGGTCAATCGATCAAATACCAAAGAGGAACAGCCCATGTATAGCTACCTTAACAGGCATGTTTTTAGGAATGGGCGAAGATATAATATAATATAATATAATATATATATATATATATATATATATATATATATATATATATATATATGTATGTATATATATATATATATATATATATATATATAATTTCTTATAAATTTCTCTATAAAAATATTTACTACATTCACTTGTGTTAGCATTTGAATTATGTTTTGGAGACTTTTTTTAAGAACGGTCTCTTCCTTTTTCAAAAATCTTACGGGCATATTTATCAAAGGATCGTTTAAGGCTGTTCCTGGATGTGCAACCAATGACAGTTTACATGTTGCACATAAAAAGGAACACTGATATTGAAATTAAAAGAAAAACATAAAATGTAAGACAGTCAATTTTGCCTTTTTAAGAAAAATATAGGGTAACGTTATTTAGTAATAAATAATGCATTGTGTAAAGTGTATTTACATAGCTTGATTTCCAGTAAATGCCATGGGGAACTCTCCCACTGGGGAAGAGAGAATATATAAATATTACATTATTTCAGTTATTATAGAAGAGATAAGAACTATCATGGCACAGGGTAGAAATTATGCTCTAAACACAGACACATTTCTTACGATAAGAAATATTTGTTCTATGAATTAGCGAGAAAATTCATGAGAAGCATGCAACTTGTACTGTCTGTAATTCCACATATGATTCACCACACAACTGTTTAGCAAGAGTCAGCAAACATTAAATAATCCAGCAAGTGGTTTGTATATATTTAGATCCATTAACTTTTACTGGATTCTTGCAAATATGAATGTCCACCTGAAGACATTTACCTACGTGCCCAATACGCTACCAACTGCAGAATTCTAAGCCTAAACCTGGCCATAGACGTGCAGATTTTAGCCTTGTATCTGACGAAGGATCGTATGTTCCACTCTCCCAATCTGTCACTAAGGGGCCAATTCACCAATGGTCGAATATCGAGGGTTAATTAAGCCTCGATATTCGACTAGGAACTAAAATCGTTCGACTTCGAATATCGAAGTCGAACGATTTAGCGCAAATCCTGCGATTGAACGATCAAAGGATTATTCCTTCGATCGAACGATTCGAAGGATTTTAATCCAACGATCGAAGGAATATCCTTCGATCAAAAAATCTCAGGCAAGCCTATGGGGACCTTCCCCATAGGCTAACATTGACTTCGGTAGCTTTTAGCTGCCGAAGTAGGGGGTCGAAGTTTTTCTTAAAGAGACAGTACTTCGACTATCGAATGGTCGAATAGTCGAACGATTTTTAGTTCGAATCGTTCGATAGTCGTAGTCGAAGGTCGAAGTAGCCCATTCGATGGTCGAAGTAGCCCAAAAAACACTTCGAAATTCGAAGTTTTTTAAATACGAATCCTTCACTCGAATTCACTCGAATTTAGTGAATCGGCCCCTAAGCGTTCAGATTAAATAAATTAATAAAAGAACAAATCAGACAACGTTCTAGCCCTACAAAAGTTATGTCTGACAAATCAGTGACAATCACTGATGTAGTCTGTATGGATGCACCCAATACACTATTTTCCTTCCAGCCCCTAATTTTCATATGCATATTAGGATTCAGATTCGGCCAGGCACAAGGAGTCAGCCGAATCGTGCTGAAAAAGGCTGAATCCTGGATTCTGTGCATCCTTAATCGTCAGATAGGCACAGCACACAGAGATATTAACGTTAGCGGTCAGAAAATCTTCTAACCTGTCCGACTAAACGACAGATCGCCATGGTACGAAAAATGCCGGGACAATCCACACATGGTCCACATATGACCAGCTTTATGGCACATGGAGCATTTTTATCTGCTAGTGTATTTCAGCTGGTGAGAAGTATGTGAAACACACCTGCCACCTCCCTTTCATTTGAACAGAAAGGGTTGACAGTTTCACTTTTTTATCCAAGAGCCTCTTTAGAGTTAAAAGCACTGGTTCTGGAGATTATTATTATTGTTATTTTGCATGTCTGATGTGGTAAAATATGCAACAATATTTTTACTGCTATGTTCTCTCAAACCTACAAACTAATGGTAGCTGCCACACCATAAAACTGGAAATTTTTGAAAATGTAAAAATTAAGTGGTTTGTCCTTGGTTGTCCATGGTTAAAACACTAAAAAACTAATTGTACATTTACTTTGTTCAATGTCATTTGGGATCTCCATCCTCATAACAAAAACAAGGCCATACTTGGTAAACTATACCCTTAGGTAGCTGCACGCCAGATGCCCATGTGTATACAGTAAATGCTCACAGGACAACTAATGATATGTTACAAATAATTTTTCCACCTTTATGTTAACTGACAAACAGCTCCCAAACAGCATGTAGCATTTTTGCAAGTGTGCACTTGCCAACTTCAGCGTATTTGATGGTTAGACCACCACAGCCAGATGATATCACTACACGATGTCTTAAAAAATAAAAAAGGTGGGTGTTAAGCAAAAAATAACTGGCATCTCTCACAGATGTTTTGCGCTGGAAAAAAAATGTACACCAGTATTTATGCACTAATGGATGGTATATTTAGGGTTTCCACCCGGCTTGTATTTTTTGTAAAGGTCAGCAAAAATTAAGCTTGGTGCCCATCTTATTAGGGAAGAAAGTTAAAAATACAGGCCAGTATTTTTTTCCACAAAAGTTCGCAACCCTAAGTAACATAGTAGGTTGGGTTTAAAAAACAACTTTTAGGAAGTAGTGATTGAAACATATGGGGAGGTTTACTGAATGATGATTTACCTAGAAAAAATACAGCAAGGTCCCAAATTGTAGCTCTTAAAAATGGCCATGCAAAGGATGATAAAAGTTGCTTTTATCAAAATATGAGGCCCTCCTAATGGCTTGCCCAAACGATATATGTTCGGAAATCAGGTAGATATCAGGCGTGTTACAAAATTTGGCCCATTGACTACATCAGTATGTTGATGCAGTCCTCTTCTGATGGGTCTCCATAGACCTGCTGTATGATTGGATTGTTGGCCCTAGCACCAAATAATTAGGTCACTTTGACTGAGCCAAGTCTATTGAGCATACAAATCTTGTAAAAATCTGCCCATTCAGCAACCTTATCAAACAAGTAGATCTGTAGGTGTATGGCCAGATTAAGAAAACAAATTGAGGAGATAATCAACTAAATAATCCATGACTATCAGAACAAAAAGTAGATGCATCAGCAAAGAAAAATGGATCCGCTACCTTCCACCCACCTGTAAGTGCACAAGCAGGATTTGGCAAGAAAACACATACCATAGAGGTTTCTCACCATAATCTGCACTGTGTGCGCTAACAAGCAGATCTTGTGCACACAGATCAAGGGGATGGGTGGCAATGGATTAACTTTTCTCTACTAGTGCATATACGCCAATAGAGAAAACAATCCTTGCACCATTAGCCTTAAGGTGGCTATACATGAGATCCACTCGTTTGGCAAGCAGATCTTTCACCTAATATGCAGATCCTGATATGATAACAACTGGCCAAACGAATGTATTACAACAACCAGAATATGAACTGAAACTCAAGTCTGCCCAATCAACATCTGGATTTTTATTCAATTCATTTTATTAAATTTTAGCCAGAGGGCTCCATACACAGGCAGATAAGCTGTCAACTCAGTCTAAAGCTGGACATACACTATTAGATCCGCTTGTTTGGAAAGGTCGACAAACGAGCGGATCTTAACCTGATATGCCCACTAACGGCAGGGCGATATCAGGTTAATCCGAACGTTCGGCCCTGGGTCTGAACAATCGCATTACAATGATGAGAATGGGCTCCGACGGGTCACAGGACTGCATCAACTAGCCGAAAAATCAAACTTGCCCGATCTATATCAAGCTGATTTTTGGTCAAATATCGATCGGGGGACCTGTCAGTTGCCATCAAACACGAGAAGATAAGCTGCCGAACTGGTCCAAAGGACAGATATCGGGATCTTTAATCTGCCGTGTATGGCCACCTTATAGGACTCGTATAAGGCCACTTTTAGCATCAAAGATAAGTTGCAGAATAGTACAAATCCACATATAACAATATGGGCCATTAAACTACTGCATCCTAACTGCTGCAATTTATCTATATATTGCCTATATTTATTACAATAATGTCAAAGCTATGACTTTTATTATATTTAAAACAAACAAATTAAAGCTAAATTATCTAAAGTTCTACTTCACTCAGAGTGATGCCAAGATGAACATTGCATTGCAGCTCTACTGATGAAAGTTTCTAACTAGGGCTACTCATGTCCATCCATCTCAGTAGTGTAACAAGGGATCCTCTGGCTGTAATGCAGAATCTTCCTATCTTTGCTTGTAAGGTGAGACATGTGAGATCACAGCATCCACTGCTTTTGTGAAATGATGATACAAGCAGTTCCTTATTTACAAAGCAGGCAAGGCAGCAACGATAAGATAATGCATGACTCACACAACGCTCTATGACTAAACTGTTGCAATTATACTTTCTAAAAGAATGCACACTTGCACATTACTAGATGTCCAAGCAGATAACTTATCATTCAAAGATATATTGATATAGTGCAGGTAGGGGTACAAGCACAGAGATATGATACAGTACAGAGAATATTGCAAGAAAAACAACAAAACATCATCTGTATACGCAGCTTTGTATTTTTTAGCTAGTTATGGTTTGTGTGGTGTAACTTAGTAATGCTACTTAGCAGGAAGGTAGCATAACCTTGTGAAATTTTAAAAACATATGTTATAATGGGCTGAACCTTTCTCTGAGAGAGAGAGAGAGAGAGAGAGAGAGAGAGAGAGAGAGAGAGAGATATCTGCTCAGTAGTCATATTTCCTCAGCAGAAAGAGTACCTACTTTTATTGACTCGAAGGCAACTGCTCATGCAGAAGGGTTTACACCCAAAAATGCTGCAACAGGTGGATGCAATGTAAACCAATGGCAGGAGGGATAGACAGATTTTGGGCCATACTCTACAAAACAACCGTGTGTGCCATTAGCCTAAAGTTAACTACATATCTTTATGAAGCATATAGGTAGCCTTTGTAACTGCTATGCAATACAGTCACTAAAAAACACAATATCACACTAAAATACTGCCATTACTAGCACCATAACAATTGGGAGTAGCTTGGGTTGCCTATCCTTGGTTAAAGCATGTTGTGTGTTCAAAGCAAAAGTTTGGTTCTTGTCATAAATAGTTGAATGGATGGTTCACCTTTAAGTTAACTTTTAGTATGTTATCGAATGACCTATTCCTTAAAACTTTGTAATTGGTCTTCATTGTTTTTTGACATACTTTTTTAATTGGTTGCCTTCCTATTCTACAACTTTCCAGCTTTCAAATAGGGGTGCTTGACCCAGGCAGCCAACAATTATTGTTCTGTGAGATTACAATGTTTTTTACAGTATTATTGTTAAAGCCCCTCTCTTATTCACATTCTCTTTTGCAAACCACTGCCTGGTTGATAAGCTAAACAAGACCTTAACAACAAGATAGCTGCTAAAATTACAAACTGGAGCTGCTGGACAAAGAGTTAACTGAAAAAACTACAAACAATAAAAAACGGATTACAAACTGTCACAGAATAACCATGTGCTGTCTGTATGGTATGTGCCATGCAAGGTGAAGCCCTGACTAACCATCCTAAAAAATATTTCCATCAGCGTCTTTATATTTCTGCCACATTATATCATGTAAAATATACTTGGCCAGTGTCTGTTGTTTGTATACAGTGTGTCTGCTGCCATTTTCCATTATCAGACAGGAAAAATAAGGCGGATCAGATGATAATTACATTCAGTTATCTGATATTCTTGCAGCTGCTTTTTTATTCGTCATGAACAAGTGGAAGAGGATTGTGGAAAGAAAGCTTGCGTACTTATAATAGCAGTCATGTGTCTTATACAGCAAATAAGTACAGTGACTATAAAGTGAGTCATCTATTAATATAACCCAGATTTAAAAGATATAGTTTGTGCAGGCCGGGAAGGCTCTGCTGTGAAATTCTAGATAAGGTGAAAATAATCCTAATAAAAAGATTAAAAGGCATGTTTAATAAAGTAACAATGGAGTAATAGCTTACAATTGAACACTTCATTTATTGGAGATGCTTAAGTAGAGTTAAATATTTGAGGTGGTTTTAAATTAAAATGATATCATGCAAATGTTTGTAGAGAACTTGAGTAGACCAGAGGGGCCATAAAATACCCCTTGAAAGACCTCATCCAGCAAGGTCATCAGGTTACATCAGCCTGCTGTAGATCCTCCCATCCACAAACCCCTAATGAGAAAAAGCCCCCGACATAAGGTCCTCTAAAGGGTCCTAGGCGGTCCAGTCCAACATTGGTAGTAATTGAGTATACTCTAGAGCAGAGACCCCCCCAAACAGTAGCTTGTTACCAACATGTTGTTCTCCAACCCATTGTATGTGAAACCCAGTGGCCTCCAAGCAGGTGCTTACTTTTTTAATTTCTGTCTTCATAGCAAGCTTTAGTTGCATAAAAAACAGGTATACTGCCAAACCGAACCTTCTTTAAACTGCCAGATCAAATAGTGGTTACTAAATAGCCAATCACAGCCTTATTTATCACCCTCATTAACTTCTTGTGCTTGTTCTTCATGCTTGTGTTGCTCCCCAACTCATTTTAGAATTGATTGTGGCTCATGGGTAAACAAGGTTATAGACCCCTGCTCTAATGGTTGACTCAAACCCTTCTAGAGGTGGAGATTAGCACAGAGGGTTTTCCTTCGTGTATTGACACTTTAAAGGGAATATCCCACAACTGTGTTTTTGGTCTGTATAATAAAGCAGAGTTATTTTCACAAATATCAATAAGGTTCGCCACGTTCTGACACTCTATAGTCCCATTTTAGATGCAGCTGCATGGGAGTTTTTCGTGCATGCAAAAATGATGGAAAATGGAATATTGCAAAATGATTATATGGCAAGGCCCTAGGAAGTAAAATAGATGCATTCTGGCATCTATAAGATCAAAACTTAATATTTTAGGAAAAGATCTGGAGGACAGCACCTTAGAGACCAATCCAAATATCTAAATAAGTGAGGGAGGGGTAAATACTTTCTCTTTAGGAACCTTACTGTAAATATTTAAAGTATTAATTATGGCAGGTCAGGTTGCTACCTTATTCAGAGTGGCAAACTGGGCGAGGGGGTGGGTTCCTGTGATGTTGAGGGTGGGCAGGTCATGTCATAGGTTGGCTATCACTGACTGACTGATCGCCGCGCCATTCACTGAAATGACATGTCTGGATTTCCTAATGTGGAAATCTGGACAGACAGTTTTCAACTGAACAGGCCTACTGGAAACCGGGCTGTTCTGCTGAAAACCGTATAGGTGGCAACCCCTATATATGGGTCCTCTCTTGACCAGTGGCGTAACTACCAGGGGTGCAGCAGGTGCTGGCACAGCAGGGGGACTTTATGGCACGCAAGCCCGCAGCTCGCTAGTCGCTGATGCATACATTTGGAGAAGGGAGCCCGGGTGCACATCCTGCTGCAGCTGCCAGTGGCGTAACTACCGGTGGGGCCGCTGCCCGTGTCCTCATCTAAGGGTAAAGCTGTAGTAGTTGTTACCGCACCGGCATTACATAAATGAGTTCAGAGCCCTGCCGTCTATAGGACAGCTTCAGCCTCCCTCTCTCATGACCTACTGCGATCCCCGCCCACTCGTAGGCAGAATCGTTGCAGTTGCAGCATGGCCGACCCTTTGCCCCCAGTACCGCAGCAGTTCAGATCTCACTCTGCAGCATCACTGAGGACTGGCCAGGAGCATGAGAAGAGGGACCCAGTGGTGACATATTACTGTGAGTGCTCCTTATCTACTGTGATGCCTAGGTTACACAAAACACTCACACACCTCCTGTACCTCTTATTCACCTTCTGTACCCCTCTCTCACCTCCTGTACCTGTCACTAGCCTCCTGTACATTTCTCTTACCCCCTGTAGTTCTCACCCACCTCCTGTCACTCTGACTCACCCTACTGTCCCTCTCATTCAGTACCCCTCTCTCATCTAGTCTTTTACTATTCACCTGTACATTTCTCTTACTCCCTGTACCACTCACCCACCCCCTGTAGCTCTTGCTCTCCTCCTGTACCTTTCTCTCTCCTCCTGTAACTCTCATTCGCCTCCTCACTCTCCTTCTGTCCCTTTCACCTCAATTTTAATTGTACAGCACTTTGCCCTTAAAAAGTGAACCAGTTTCAGTAATTAAAATAACTTTTTAAATTCAGTTCTAGGACATTAGGTCAGTAAATGTTGGTAACTGCCCACAACACGGTCTGGGGGGGGGGCCTAGTTTAAAATTTTCGCACAAGGGCCCCTAGGTGTCTAGTTACGCCACTGCTCTTGACCAGACACTGAGGGGCAAATTCACTAAGATGCGAAGTTGCGGCAGGCGCAACTTCGCCGCGCTTCGCCACACTTCGCCAGGCGTATTTTCGCCAGCGCTCCGCAAATTCACTAAAATCTGAAGTTGCGCACAGGGGTAGCGTAAGTTTTCAAAGTTGCGCTAGCGTTAATTCGCCAAGCGAAGCGAAGTTTCGCTAGCGATGGTTCATTTGCATACGGCGCGAAATTCAAATTTCAATGGAGGAACACGTATCACCACTTCAAATGCCTAGAAAACCTTCAAATCAGCAAATAAAAATTTTATTTTGCCCTACACATGTGTCTAGGTAAGTTGCCATGAGTAAGGAAATGTAGGGGGGAAGGAGGGGAGCCCCAAAAATATTTTCGATCTTTTTCAGCCTATCACCCATCATGTAGAAAACACGCCAGCGTTTTTTGGGACTTAGAAAAAATTTTGTCTTTTTTTGAAACAATCCCTATCTACTCTATTGCGCTTCGCCAGGTCTGAGGTGGCGAAGGAAGTCTAGCGTAAAAGGTAGCGTTCAGTACACTGCGCAAGTTAGTGAATTTGCATAGTTACGTCACTAGTGAAAATTCGCCTGGCGTAAGGGTGCGAAGTAACACTAGCGAAATTACGCCAGCGTTCGTTAGTGAATTTGCGCACTAGCGAAAAATGCCAAACGCTAGCGAATTAACGCTAGCGTTCGGCGCTTCGTGAATTTGCGCCTTGAGTGCAGTACCACTGGCAAATGTGGCAGCTTCCACAAAGACAAATACAGGACTAATGCTGTACAGCAGATGAGTGTTTGCTTGTTGTATCATTCTCTATTTCCTAGTACAAGCAGTGCGAAAGCACAGAGCAAATCACTAAATCCACACAGACAGACTGCCGATAGTTGTCTTTAGTGTGCACTGAACAGGTTCCACCTCTCTTTTCCCTGTGCTGCTCAGAGCCCAAATTACATGTTTCGGGTTCATATATCTCCAAGCGCTGCCTCATGTGTTAGCTCTGCTCTTTCATTTACACGGTGTAAATTCTTTCTGAAAACCAGCGTCTTGCTGTAACATCAAGGGCCCATTATTGATCCTTGAACTGATTTCTTCTTGACGAGTATGCCCCTGTTTGAGAAGATAATTGTTCAAACACTATGTTTTAATACAACCTGTATTTTCCAAAACAGTTTGCCTAGACAATGCCATTTCTACGGGGAAAAGATGTTACACACCAATACCAAAGCAATCAGTTTGGCAGTTTTAGAGACTAAAAACAAGCAGAGCATTAAAAGGATACTCAAGATTGAATGGGCTGTGTGACAGATACTGTCATGAAATCCGGTCTATACCTTGACATGACTCACCGACCTGCTACGCTCCATCGGTTATTAAACTAAACCTCTCACCTTCCATCAGGTTATTTATGTGAATTGTAGCTCAGCAAGAGGTGGACAGAACCATTAGAATGAAACCATTTAGTACAGCATTGCCTAACAGGAAATGTAATGTTAACACATAGAATATATATTCCATAATAAGGAATTCATTCCCTACCCCAAATAATATAAACTGTACAGAAAGCAACATGAATTCTCTCACCTTTCATCCGGTCTCTTCCTTTCCTCTTGCTCTCCCCTCATACACACAGTGCAGCCACGACCTCCGCACTCAGACTTTCCATTTCCTAGTCCCTTGTCTACAGCTGCTTCCCTAACAACTGGGCTGTGTGAGTCTTCTGCATCTCATTGGAGAAGAGCCTTGTCAATCATAATTACCAGTTTGTGATTGGTGTGAGGCAGAGCAGCGCCTAATAGGTCAAAACAATATCTCACAGGCATGCAGATACTGGGAGCCAAGAAGCTTAGCGATTGGTTACACTGCTTGTCACTCAAATGGTTATCTAACTGCTAGTGGCTGTGAATACTGTTCTCTGACACTGACTTCAGAATAAGTCTCTGTATGGGCTGGACGGGGAGCTCAATCAGAATAGTATGCTGGAAAAGAAAAATGCCAGTGTACTGGGAGTTTCTCTGGTGGCCCCTCACTCCTTTCTGCAGGTCCTTTAGTACAATTTCAAGGCTCTGTTTGTGTTTTTAATTACTCCCAACAGCTTTCCTAATTTTTCCACAAAATAAAAAAGTATCAAACTTCTCAAGCTTTAACCTGGCGGTTCACAGAAAAAATACATTTTGATACAAAAATAAAAATAGAAGCCAAATAGATAAGCAGGGGAATCCAGGGAGGTTGTGAGTTATACAGGACCGTCATGGTCCTGTAGATCAGGGGTCCCCAACCACCGGGCCGTGGCCCAGAACCAGGCCGCAGACTGTCCTGAACTGGGCCACCGAGCCTAGTCCACAATCAACGCCAGTACACCAAATTGGACATGCAGTTGCCGCTGGCCACCCAAACCTCCCCAATCCCTCCCGACCCCCTCCCGTGCCCCCCAACCACACCTCACAACCCCCCCGATCGCCCGACCCCCCCCCCCGGTCCTTGCAAAAAAATGATCCTTTACACCAGTCCCGGGGCCAAAAAAGGTTGGGGAACGCTGCTGTAGATCTCACAGTATGTGAATTTGCACAGCATAAGGCATAATGGCGTACCATTAGAGTTTAACACAGATTCTGCCCCTTACCATTTTTACGTGTGTATTTTCTATTGACTAGAGTAGAACCCACCTGTTACTGCAGACATGGTGCAGTATTGGCCTGTTATTTCGCCAGCAGAAATACACTGCCGAGGGAAGGAACAATGTGCCATACAATTTAATGAGAGACCAAAGCTAGTGCATTAGGCAGAACTTATACCTAATACATCAGCCGAAACAGCACAGGGGCTGAGAGCTTCAGCCAGTTTAGTGCACACTGTCTGCTTGTGTGTATCCACTGCATTGTTCTTTGCTCTCACACGGCTTGCAGCAGAACATCATAAGTCCTAAATCAGCCTTTGTGGAAGCTGCCATACTGGTTGGCATAAAATAAAACACTGGTTGTATAAAACATTTCCTATGGACCACAGTGCATGGGGGGGGGGGTGGTGCTGCCCACCCTTCGCACTGAGAGGTTTGCCTGTATTCTACCCACATAAAAACTCAGGCAGGACACTGCCCCCCATTTGCCTTTGGCCCCTGTTTTCTGACACCTAGGAATCTCTCAAACTTGGGCAAACACAGCAAGAAGAAAATGTTGTAAGGCTGGCTAATGATTAGTGGGCCTTGATATCAACTTCTCTGGTACCCCAGTCTGCTGCTGAACAGATAGACTGCATCATTAGAACAAAACCCATTTAGAGTAGTGTTGCATAATAAGGCACATAACACAAATTCCTATTATATGTCCGATAAAATAGAAATCACTCCCTCTCAAAAATATACACTGCAAAAAGCAATATAAATAAATTCTCTCACCTTTCATCCGGTCTCTTCCTTTCCTCTTGCTCTCCCCTCATACACACAGTGCAGCCACAACCTCCAACCTCAGACTTACCATTTCCCAGTGTCCAGTCTACAGCTGCTTCCCTGACAATTAGGGCTGTGAAAGTCTTCTGCATCTCATTGGAGAATTGCCTTGCCAATCATTTTTCCCAGATTGTGGTTGGTTTGGAGCAGTGCAGCTCTGAATGGACCAAAAAATTACATCTCATAGCCATGCAGTTATTGGAAGCTGAGAAGCTTAGTGATTGGTTACACTGCATGTCAATCAAACAGTTATCCAAATGCTAGTGGCTGTGCATACTGTTCTCTTACATAGTCAGGGGCTGGAAGAGGATATTTTGCTGTTGCAGTGGGTGATTTAAATAGAATCTTTTACATGGAAGGTGAAGTAAATGCACAGTATAGATAAATGGTGTGTGACTGAAATGAAGAAAGGCACATCCATTTAAACAAACAAGGTGGCAGGGTTGGCCTCTCAGAAAGATTTTGCACAGTGTAAATGTGACTGCAAGGGCTACAGCATTAAAGGGCACCTATCAGTGGAAAAATGTTTCCCCCACCAGAGCTACAGGCTAATAGAGACCTACTCTGGTTAGGGAACATTATAACGTTCAAAAAAAAAATTAAGAATGCACACTCGAGGATAAATCCATTTTATTTCATCCAAAACAATATTACAAAAACATTGGTCCGTTGTTTTTGTAATTTTTTTTTGATGGAATAAAATGGATTCAATTTATCCTTGACTGTGCATCTTTTTTGGAATGTTCCACATGCCCTGGTGACTCTGTTGGGGAGACCCGCAAGTATTGCACCTCACATTTATTTGGCTGGGAGTGAGCCTTCTGATCCTTCTTTTTTCTGGGGAAACATTATAATTCTTTGCAAAACAAAAAAATGCTCCTAAAGTGCGTTATGGCGCTTCCAACACGGGGGAGGTTGCTGGGCCGATGAGTATTGCCTAGGGTGCAGATAATATTTGCCCCGGCTTTGCTCAGTGGGTAGCAGTTCTGCTTTGCAGTTTTTTTGAGTTTAGTACTGTTCTGGACACTATCTTCAAGTAGCGTTGGCACCAGGCCAGTATTTTAATGGCCTAGCCGGGAAAACACCTGCCAGGGCCGGTATTATAAAGTTACCGGCAATTTAGTTGCGGGTAAATTTGTAATACCCCCTGGCCCTCCCCGATCTGCCCCCTTAAGCGCATCATCCAGTAAAAACGTACCTGTCTCTAAAGGTGGCCATAGACATAGAGATCTCTCCCCGATATGCCCACAATGAAGTGGGCGATATTGGGCTGATGTGATCGTGGGCCCTAGGGCCCAACGATCAGATCAGAATATATATATATATATATATATATATATATATATATACGGGCAGTCGGATCGCGGGCCAGATATTGATCGGAGAAGCCCGTTGGATGGCCAATAACACGGGCCAATAAGCTGCCGACTGGGTCTGTCGACAGTTTTTATTAACTCGTGTATGGGAGCTTTTACTCTTCATCCATCCCAAAGACTCTCTCAGAAGTGTGATGTCATCGCCCCCACCCCTCACCATCATCATCCCACCCCTTTAGGTCATCATTCCGCCTCCTGGTGTGTCACCAACCCCACTGGCCGGTAAGCATACTTCACAAGTATGAGTACATCTACAAGTAGTGTGTAAATGTGATTGGGACCTTAGATTGTAAGTGCTACCAAGACAGGGACTGATGTGAATGATGTATAATCTCTATAAAGTGTTGTGTACATGTGTCAGTTCTATAAAAATAACGTTAATAATAATATAATCTGTGTTGCAAACAGCGCAGGGATAAGAGAGGTTTAGCCCAGGGCAGGAAATAGGCGTAGGCAAAAGAGGCAAGTCCCTAGGGCATAATGGTGATGGGGGTGCTGGGCACATACTGTACCTCTTCTATCTGTATTTCCCTAGGTCCAACCCCTCTCTAAACCTGGTATACTGTATACTGTATAGCATACGTTGCACAAGAGCAAGTAAGCAGTCTCCTAGCCCACCCCATCCGTCGAGAAGAGCTGTGGTGTTGAGAGTGTGAGGGTGGCTCTGATTTCAGGTGTGGGGTTAGCCTTGCATGCCCTCAGCTGTAGACCCAGCACTGGTTCATGCTGTTTAAGGCCCACTGTCTCCACTTGCATAGCTCTGTGCTCTTTGTATTATGACATGGATCATAATACAACAAATACATGTAGAACATACAGCTGCCCTGATATTAAAAGCAATGGATCTGTATTTGTGGGAGCTGCCACACTGGTTGATAAAATATTTCTATAGACCTTAGTTAACTGGCATCCTGTAGTATAGACGGCACATTGTATTGTTTAAAAAACATACAGTGCTTACTGGCTATATTAAGCAGTAAAATTTGAACAATGAGCCTCTCAAACATGGGGATACTCGGTAAAATGTTTTAAGGCTCGATAATAATTGGTAGTTCTTTGATATCAGGCCTTCTGGTGGGCCCTTGGTGTTCCACTCTGACACTAAAGGTGATAATTAATGACCACCATTTAAAATAGCATTGATTTTACAGTTTGTGTGGTACGAGGTAATGGTCAGCAATAAATCATAGCCTCTTTCAAAAGAACCTGAGATCTTAAAAGGTCTGCTGCTGAGTTTACACTTAAAGGTGGTTTTACACAGGCACATTTATGCTGGCAATACGAGTTCAGCAGCTTATCTGTGCATGTATAGGGACCTCCAATGGGCGTTTCTGACAGATATATGGACATAAAATGGGCAGATATTGATCGGGCAGGTTTGATTTTCCATCCAGTCAAGCACTGTTTTGACTAATTGAACCAGTCCTCGATCCGTTGGCGCCCTAGGGCCGAATGATCGGATTAGCCCAATATTGCTTGCTTTTGGTGGGCACATTGGGGGAAAGATAACTCTGGGGAAGTGCCCAGTTTGTGGAGCACGAAACGCGTTAGTTCTTTGACTCCCACTCTTTATATACCACTGTGTATGTTTAAATAAAGCCGCTTATTGATATTAATCCTACCGCCTCCCGTGGATATGTCCGCCTGCGCTGCCAGCGGGTATTTTTCTGAATGCATTCAAGTACTCGGCTGAAAGTTACCGAGATCCCGCGATAGCTGCGGCGGACGAGGGTGAGAGGAAGGAGTGGGGAGAGCTCCTCCATCGACTCCTCTTCTATTACCGACATTGGGGGAAAGATCTGTTTGTTTGATGTATGTTGTTTGTTATATGGCCTGAGAGGCCATCACAAAAGCTTAAATTATTAGGATTCCCCTCAGTGGCTGAGGTGGACATTTGAATCCTATGGCATGATGAATATGAAAATAAAAGCATAAGCTTTGTGTTTCCTAGGGAAATGTTATTTTACAGCGCCATGAAAAGATACACATTGAGGCCAGAAAAGAAACAGTTGGCACATCTCCTCTGGCCATCACATGATTAATTTTAAAATCGCTTTGTAGGTATTCCACATATGTTCCATTTCCTATATTCACAGGGCAGCTGCCTGGTTAGTAATTTACCAACCTACCCAGGAAATTACTGCAAATGGCCAGGGCCAGTATTAAAAGTCTGCTGGCAGAAAAAAAAATTGGCAACCTTATTGTTATGCCCCCAAGTCACCCAGTTTTACCCTTGCCCAAATGCACCCCCCATCCAACCAATTCCCACCCTGATGCAACAAAGCCCACCCTTTTACGTTACCTCTTTGCCCCCTTGCATCAACACTGGTAGTCTTTCATCTGAAAAGATGGCAAGTCTTAGAAGGCTAATCTTTTTGTTTATTGTTTTATAATACACAAAAGCCATGAATATCCTGTAAATTATATCCTTATAAACGGTGAGTTCTGATGTCATCAGTTATAAACGGTGAGTTCTGATGTAATTTCTGTCACATGACTCATTGAAACTTGTGTATTATAATAAATAAAGTACCCCAGTTGCAAAATATGAGGATATTAGAAGTTACCTCGGAGTTCCATGACCTGTATAAAAACACTCGGCCTTCAGCCTCGTGTTTTTATATGGTCATGAAACTCCTCTGTAACTTATCCTTATATTTTACAAGAGGGGGTACTTTATTCACTATATTATGTAACATTTCAGTCATCTTTCATCCAACTTCATGTTGCGTCCTGACAAGTGAGTTCTCCTGCATTTGAAGGTGATTGACCTACAAGAATGGGAGGTGGATTTAAAGTATTTTGTCCCCTAGAGCTACTAATAAATGCAGTGGCAAAATGCTTAAAAACGTACCATTAGGAAAATATGCCCTATTTATAAACGGGGCTTACATTTTTAGTATTGGCCAAAAATATACTATATTTATATATACAGT
Organism: Xenopus petersii; assembly: GCA_038501925.1. Classification (NCBI taxonomy): domain Eukaryota; kingdom Metazoa; phylum Chordata; class Amphibia; order Anura; family Pipidae; genus Xenopus; species Xenopus petersii. Next base: position 91,611,212 of record CM076677.1, read on the forward strand.
GCACATGTTGTGAAGGAATCATATCCTTCTTGCAGCCTAGACTGCAAAATATTGGTACCCTTCTTTGCCGATTTTTGCCAATTCAGTCAGTTATCCGGAAACCCGTTATCCAGAAAGCTCTGAATTACAGAATAGACTGCATTTTATCCAAATTATCAAAACTTTTAAAAATTATTTCCTTTTTCTCTGTAAATCTAAAACAGTAGCTTGTACTTGATCCACACTAATATATAATTAATCCTTATTGGAGACAAAACCAGCCTATTGGGTTTATTTAATGTTGATATGATTTTCTAGTAGACTTAAGGTAAGGAGATACATTATCCAGAAAACCCCAGTTCCAGAGCATTCTGGATAACAGGTCCCATATCTGTACCACATATAATTTCATGTGTTGTGTAATAATTAAACATTGTACCTGTATACTGAGGGTGTTATGTGTAAAAGTGTAGGATGAGTAAATATTGCATAATACAAATATTATAAATATTTAGCAATCACTTTATCAAAATGAATCCACTCCCATATGTTGCATGTAATATGTATATATGTTGCTAAATTGTTGCAGAAAAAAACTCATACCTCACTGTCAGATTTTGAGTTTTTCAAAGAAAAAAAAAATGTATTTTTAGTAATTATAATATATATTTATAAATATATATTATAAATATAATTTAGACGTTAGTAATTATGCTGCTGCTAATAATAATAATAATAATAATAAACTATACAAAGTAAGTAATGAAAACTAAATGGAAAAGTTGATTTGAATAGATGCTAATCTCCTCCGAATGCTTTCCCATCGGCAATTAGGTAAATTGGCAATGAGAAAGCATACCAGTTGTTTCGGCTTTCTGAAGTTGCCCAAAGTTTCCTTGCCCCGCACTAAAGGAGATTAATCATGCGGCAACTAATCTCCTTGTGTGTCAGTGGCCTTAAGAGTATCCATGGTGTCCCCCAAACCAGTAGGTAATTGTATCACTAGGGGTCATAAAAAAATAAACAAGACAGGTAGACATGTCTGCAATTAGCAACTGTAACGAGCCCGAAGGCACAGTAATAGTGTAGACCAAAGAGGAGACCAGACCAGGTTCGAGGTACAAAAGGGTTTATCCAAAGAATCATCAAAATACAGGCAAATAGGTCAGACCAGGCAGAAGACAAGCAAAATCGAAGAACAGGCAGAAATCGGTACACAGAAATCAAGATAGTCAATAACACCCAGGAACTCAGTAACAGGAACCTATAGTTGGGCAAGGACTGGCAGGGGAAGTAAGTTTAAATAGTCTCTGGGTTGGCGCCAAATTTTGACGCGCTTGCGTCAGACGCAGACGCCAGCGTCCTCACGCTGACGTCTTTGACGCCGGCGCCCGATTCTGACGCCGGCGTCCGTTCCGTCGCCGACGACCAATCCTGGAGTGGAAACAAGGTGATGTCATAGAGCTGTGCCCAGCAGGAGCCATGTGGTGAAGCAGGTGGTCGCCATCTTGGATGCCATCTTGGACGCCATCTTGGAGACCAGAGGTAGATTCCATTACAGTACCCCCCTCCTTAGGGGGGGCCTCAGGACCACCGAGTCTAGGGGAGAGAGGGAATAGTTTATGGAATCTACGAACCAAGATGGGCGCATGGACATCTGAGCTCCTGACCCAGGAGCACTCCTCGGGACCGAACCCCTTCCACTCGATGAGATATTGAAGAGTGCCCCTGGAAATACGAGAGTCCAAGATCCTTTTCACCTCGAATTCCTGGTGATCGTCAACCAGGACTGGAGCTGGGGGAGAAGAAGAAGAAGAAGAAGAAGACACAGCAGGCTTAAGGAGAGAGACATGGAAGGCATTCGGGATCCGCATCTCTGGGGGGAGTTGAAGACGAACCGCCACCGGATTGATGATTTCAATGACAGAAAAGGGACCGATAAATCTGGGACCAAGCTTTGGGGTAGGAATCTTCAGGCGGATGTTACGGGTGGAAAGCCAGACCTTGTCACCAGGAGCATAGGGTGGAGCGGAAATCCTCTTCTTGTCGGCAAACCTCTTCTGGACCAGGGAGCTCTTCAGTAGATTCGAGGCAACAGCGGCCCAAATAGCCATCATGTGGGCAGCCTGATCATTGGCGGCAGGAACATTGGTGAGGAGAAGATCCTGAGGGAACGCCAATGGATTTTGACCGTAGACACAGAAGAAAGGGGACTGATGCGAGGAAGAATGCAAAGCGTTGTTATGGGCGAACTCGGCCCAGGGAAGGAGATCTGACCAGTCGTCTTGGCACAGGGAAACATGGCAGCGAAGAAATTGTTCCAAAGCCTGGTTCACTCTCTCAGCGGCTCCGTTGGATTGTGGGTGATAGGCAGAAGAAAATTGTAAAGAAATGTTGAGAGCTTTGCACAAGGATCTCCAGAATCTAGAGACGAATTATGAGCCACGGTCAGAGACGATCCCAGCAGGAAACCCATGAAGACGAAAAATATGTTGGACGAAGAGCTTAGAAAGTTCAGGAGCAGAGGGAAACTTGTGGAGGGGAATGAAATGAGCCATCTTGCTGAACCTGTCAACGACAACCCAAATAACAGTGTGACCGGAGGAGACAGGTAGATCCACAATAAAATCCATGGCAAGATGAGTCCAAGGACGAGATGGAATGGGTAATGGAAGAAGGAGCCCTTTGGGAGGAGAATGTCCAGACTTGGAAATGGCACAGATGGTACAAGAAGAAACAAAGTCTTTGACATCCTTTCTCATGGATGGCCACCACACCAGGCGAGAAAGGAGTTCGGTAGTCTTCTCCACTCCGGGATGACCGGCCTGTTTAGAACTGTGAGCCTGGGATAGAATAGACTGGCGACATTCAGGTGGAACAAATGCAACCCCTAGAGGAATATTGTCAGGAGCAGAAGCCTGGGCGGAAAGGATTTGTGAAGCCAAGGAGGGAAATAGAGCAGCGACAATCTTGGAGGAAGGCACAATGGGTTCAGGATCTTCGGAGCAGGGAACTTCAGGGACAAAACTTCTAGACAAAGCATCAGCCTTTCTATTTCTAGAGCCAGGACGAAAGGTGATGACGAAGTTAAAACGGGAAAAGAACAGTGACCATCTGGCTTGTCGAGGATTCAAACGTTTGAGGGACTGGATAAATTCGAGGTTCTTATGGTCAGTAAAGATGGTCACGGGAATGGAAGATCCTTCCAGTAAATGTCTCCACTCTTCCAGGGCGAGTTTCACTGCCAATAACTCACGATTCCCCACATCGTAGTTCTGCTCGGAGGGGGAAAATTTCTTGGAGAAGAATGCACAGGGATGTAACTTCCCATCCAAGGATGATCTCTGTGACAAGACAGCTCCAGCTCCCACATCTGAGGCGTCGACTTCAAGGAAGAAGGGAAGAAGAAGTTCGGGGTGTCTGAGAATAGGTGCAGAAGAAAAGGCAGTTTTCAGGGATTCAAAGGCTTCTAAGGCTAGAGGAGGCCAGTGCTGTGGTTTACCCCCTTTGCGGATAAGAGCCAGGATGGGAGAGATCTTGGAAGAGAATCCTTTAATGAATTGTCTGTAATAGTTGGCAAAGCCAATAAATCTCTGGATAGCCTTGACACTTGTGGGGAGGGGCCAATCAAGAATTGCTGAAACCTTGGCTGGATCCATCTTGAAACCCTGCTGGGAGATGATGTACCCAAGAAAAGGGATGGAGGACACTTCAAACGAACACTTTTCCAATTTGGCGAAGAGATTATTCTTCCTTAGGCGAAGAAGAACTTCCTTCACTTGGGAGCGATGCTCGTTGAGATTTTTGGAAAAGACAAGAATGTCATCCAGATAGACGACAACACTTTGCCCCAACAGGTCTCTGAAAATATCATTCACGAACTCTTGGAAGACCGCGGGGGCATTACATAGTCCAAATGGCATGACTAGATATTCATAATGCCCATCTCTGGTATTGAAGGCGGTCTTCCATTCGTCCCCTTCACGAACTCTAATGAGGTTATAGGCACCTCGAAGATCCAGCTTGGTGAAGATCTTGGCCCCTCTTAACTGGTCGAAGAGTTCGGAGATTAGGGGAAGAGGGTAACGGTTTTTAATGGTGATTTTGTTTAACCCCCTATAGTCGATGCATGGTCGTAGTCCTCCGTCCTTCTTTTCGACAAAGAAAAACCCCGCACCAGCAGGGGAGGAAGAAGGGCGGATGAAACCTCTTTGGAGGTTTTCCCGAATGTAGGTCTTCATGGCCGCCGTCTCAGAGGGGGAAAGAGGATAGGTGCGACCCCGGGGAGGCATGGAACCAGGAAGAAGTTCAACCGGACAGTCATAGGGTCGATGAGGGGGAAGGGTCTCTGCAGAACCTTTATTGAAGACATCAGCAAAATCTTGATAGATGGAAGGAAGGGACAACTTGGAAGAAACAGAAGAAGCTTTGATAAGGGGTACAGCAGGTAAACAGTTCAGTTGGCAATAGGGGCTCCAGCGGGAAACTTGAGTGGAGGACCAGTCAATGACTGGATTATGGGTGCACAACCAGGGGAGCCCCAAAACGAGTGGAGTTGAAGGGCAGTCAATGAGAAGAAAGGCCAATCTCTCCAGATGCATGGTGCCCACTTTAAGAGAAAGTTCAGCGGTGGTTTGAGAAATAATGGCCGAAGACAGAGGGCGGTCATCAATAGCCAAGACTCGCAGAGGAGAGGCCAAGGGTTGTAGGGGAACCGCATTACGAGCAGCAAAAACTCTGTCTATGAAGTTTCCGGCAGCACCAGAGTCCAGGAAAGCTTGCACTGGGACCTTCTGGGAACCGAATTGGATCTGTGCCGGAAGAAGGAAGCGTTGAGTAGAGGGTTGGGGAGAATGACAAACACCACCCAGATAGGTCTCCCCAAACCTACCTAGGTGCTGGCGTTTCCCGGCTTCACAGGACACTCATGGGCGAAATGCGATTTGCCCCCACAATACAGGCATAGACCGGCAGCCCTTCTCCGTAGCTTCTCCTGTTCGGAGAGACAAGCCCGTCCAATCTGCATGGGTTCCTCAGTAGATGAAGCAGAGGAAGCAGTAGCCGCAGGAGTAGGAGAGGGGTAGGCAGGAGCCGGATTGAAGAGTAGGGGTCTCTGGAAGCGAGGAGCCAGGGTGGATTGGAACCGGGGATATTTCTTCGAACGTTCTCTGTCGAGCTCGAGTTGAAACTCCCTCTGTCGGGTGTCGACCTTTATAGCCAGCGCCACCAGATCCTCCCACCGAGAAGGAATTTCCTGGGAGACCAAGTCATTTTTGATCCGTATGGCTAGGCCGTTGTAGAAGGCGGCATGGTACCCATCATTGTTCCAGGAGGTCTCCGCTACTAAGGTACGGAATTCAATAGCGTACTCCGCAACAGAGCGCGTGCCTTGCTGGATCTGGAACAGACGGGCAGAGGGTGCCGTAGCTCGGCCAGGGGCATCAAAGACGACCCGAAGTTCACGGATAAAGGCACTGGCGTTGTCAATCAAAGGGTCCCTCTTCTCCCACAGAGGTGATGCCCACTCCAAAGCCTTCCCCTGTAGGCGAGTAATCATGTATCCCACTTTAGCTCGCTCGGATACAAACTGACCTGGCAGCAGGGCGAACTGGATCTCGCACTGGTTAATAAAACCTCTGCATGCATCAGGATCGCCGCTGTAGAGGGGAGGCGCAGGAATGCGAGGTTCCGAAGGCTGAAGTGGGCTTGCAGGAACGGCCACAGGGACCGGGGCCACAGGTGACAATGCCGACAACTTGTCCAGAATAGCTTCAAGAGCCTGACCGAAGTGTGACTGCTGGGCCTCGTATGACTGCATGCGGGAAGCCAAACCGCGGATAGCGCCACCGACATCAGGTGGGGCTGGAGTCTCCTCCGAAGGGTCCATGGCCCAACTATACTGTAACGAGCCCGAAGGCACAGTAATAGTGTAGACCAAAGAGGAGACCAGACCAGGTTCGAGGTACAAAAGGGTTTATCCAAAGAATCGTCAAAATACAGGCAAATAGGTCAGACCAGGCAGAAGACAAGCAAAATCGAAGAACAGGCAGAAATCGGTACACAGGAATCAAGATAGTCAATAACACCCAGGAACTCAGTAACAGGAACCTATAGTTGGGCAAGGACTGGCAGGGGAAGTAAGTTTAAATAGTCTCTGGGTTGGCGCCAAATTTTGACGCGCTTGCGTCAGACGCAGACGCCAGCGTCCTCACGCTGACGTCTTTGACGCCGGCGCCCGATTCTGACGCCGGCGTCCGTTCCGTCGCCGACGACCAATCCTGGAGTGGAAACAAGGTGATGTCATAGAGCTGTGCCCAGCAGGAGCCATGTGGTGAAGCAGGTGGTCGCCATCTTGGACGCCATCTTGGACGCCATCTTGGAGACCAGAGGTAGATTCCATTACAGCAACCCAATGGACAAAACTATGAGGCACCCACGTGGAGACTCAAGTGTTTAGTGGACAGAAGGAAAATTATTTGTGCATTGAAACCAAATGTTCCTTTTTTATAAGTGGTAATAGTCAAAAATCTAGCCCTATGTCTTCTTTTTAAAATAACTTGTTTAATAGGAATACAATGTAGAGGAGGCAAAAGCAAATTGTGCCTGCTATAAGAATGTAGCAAATGTGAAATATAAGCCACAATAACACATTTATTTATGCAGGCCTGGATTTGTGGAAAGGCCACAAAGGCCCAGGCCTGGGGCAGCAGAATTTTAGGGGGGCGGCATGCTGCCCAACCACATTGGTTCGGAAGCTCTGAAGATTTGTAGAAGATACAATGGTTTTTAAAATTTCTAGTGCACCAGTCCCCAGTACTCCAGACTCAATGGCTGAAAATTTGCACAAAAGAAGGGGAGGGGACAGGGGCAATGAACGGCAGCGGGCCTAGGGGTGCCTGCTGTGTAAATCCGCTTAAGGGCTGGGGCTTGAGTGCCTGGACCCCCAGTTAGTATTGGTAAGTGTACTGCTATCCACAAAAATCAAATACTGGATATCCATTTCCCCTTATATTATTGTATATATGTAAATCCGGCCCTGTATTTATATTTTATACGCATTTATATGCATACATGAAAACCAAGTGACCACTAAGCACATAGCTGCAGTGTATCTTAAAATCTAAGTTCCCTACTATGCACACCAACTCTAAGTGCCATGAAAACACCCAGAAAAACAACTTGGATATGAGAAGAACATACAAACTCTGCAGAGCTAGGGACCGGTTAAGAGCCAAACTCAAAACGGTAAGCCAGCAATGCCAACCACTGATGTTTTGATTTTCTTGTGCTGAACATTCTGTGATTGCATTTTATAGTGTTTGAGAATTGCTGTGTATAAACTTACTATGAAGTGGTGCATGGTCAAGTCTTTCATTAAAGGCAGCAATAGAATAGCCAGCCATTGTCATCATTGGTATGTACAGCAAAAAACTTTTAAACACTGCTTCAAAATCTTTGGACTCTATTTATTCTTTCTATTTACAAACTAATAATCATATTTTTAGAATCTATAAGGCTAAATGACCCATAATGTTCTTATTTCCGAAAGAATAATAAGGCATAGATACTCAGCAGAAAAAATGTAGTAATGAACGCTTAGACGCAGGTCGTTACTGCAAAAAGTTGAGGTCCTTTATTTAAAAATGAATCAACTTTTTGCAGTAACGACCTGCGTCTGACCGTTCATTACCACATTTTTTCTGCTGATTACTGGCTTCATTGGGCAGAAGCGGTGGTTAATAGGTCGAACTAACTGAATCCACACTCTCTATTGGTTTAAAGCACAGATATTGTGTGTGTCATTGATTTGATTTACCAGGTTAGAGATCTCACCTATTAGAGCCAAATTTAAAGCAGTAGCGCCACCTACTTGGCAGGGTTAGGTAGGTGTATTAGTAGCAAATGACTTTGGCAAAACAAAAATAGTGTAACCTAGGCAAGTTTAAATATAAACATGAAGCATTTCAGCCTAGTCCACCCTACATACTAGAAAATAAAGGAACAATATTACACTAATGCTTGACAACTATGTAGATTGGCCTGAATTCATTACAATTAATTAGCCAGGTACACTACAAGTCAGACCAGGAAACATCATATATGACACACACAGGCCTTTTTATTGTATGTCTCATAGATGATAATGGGCAGTTCAACTTTAAATCAACTTTTGGTAGAATGTTGACATTTAGGGCGTTATTTGCTAAAACTCAACTTCTTCCCATAATTCGAAAATTACAAACTTAACCTAACTCCCACCCACGAATTGGGCCAATTTATTAATAATTTAGGTCAATATAGTCAAAAGAAAAAATTGAGCATCAAATCATGTGACTTTTTAAAATTGTCCTGCAACAAACTAATTTTTTGTCAAGTTTGTCTCCAAAAACCTTGAATTATTTGAGTTTTAGAACAAAAACGAGCGTCTAACACCCAAAAAATCGTGAAGGCAAAAAACATCTTCAAACGGTTAAAGGGACCTCTGCCATTGACTTTTACATGAACAGAGTATTTTCAGATTCAGATTTTTTGCTACTTTGGGGCATAATATTTCTAAAAAATTAGTGTTTTTTTCCAATATAAAAATATGAGTTTTTTTCACTAAATAAACTTGACCAGACAAACTCGACCGTTAGTAAATAGACCCCTTATAGTCTTAGACACTTTGCAATTGGTTTTACTTTTTTTTGTTTTCTTAATCATTTAGATTTTTTTTTAGAGTTCAGAAGCTTTCTAGGGTCCAATTTGCCCTAGAAATCAGGCAGTGGTTTGAATGAGAGACTGAAAGACAAATAGCAAAGGGCCTAAACAGAGAATGCTGTTTCCAGTGTAGTCTTCAGAAGTGATGCAGCATGCACTGTGAAGACATTAGTCAGAACTTGCAACCAATTTGCAACCCTGTTCATATGCAATTGTGTTCGTTTTGCAGTTGCACTTGCATTTGTAAGTGAGCCCTATTGTTATCTACCAGAAGGAGCAGATGGGATCACATCGGCTGTTTCTCTGCCTCCAATTATACACAGGCAGAGAAAGAGCCTTGTTTGGCAGTGGCCTTAAAGGGATACTGTCATGGGAAAAATTTTTTTTTCCAAATGAATCAGTTAATAGTGCTGCTCCAGTAGAATTCTGCACTGAAATCCATTTCTTAAAAGAGCAAACAGATTTTTTTCATATTCAATTTTGAAATCTGACATGGGGCTAGACATATTGTCAATTTCCCAGCTGCCCCAAGTCATGTGACTTGTGCTCTGATAAACTTCAATCACTCTTTACTGTTGTACTGCAAGTTGGAGTTATATCATCCCCTCCCTTCCCCCCAGCAGCCTAACAAAAGAACAATGGGAAGGTAACCAGATAGCAGCTCCCTAACACAAGATAACAGCTGCCTGGTAGATCTAAGAACAGCACTCAATAATAAAACCCATGTCCCACTGAGAATTTTAGACATCAGTTACATTGAGAAGGAAAAACAGCAGCCTGCCAGAAAGCATTTCTCTCCTAAAGTGCAGGCACAAGTCACATAACCAGGGGCAGCTGGGAAACTGACAATATGTCTAGCCCCATGTCAGATTTCAAAATTGAATATAAAAAAATCTGTTTGCTCTTTTGAGAAATGGATTTCAGTGCAGATTTCTGCTGGAGCAGCACTATTAACTGATTCATTTTGAATTTTTTTTCCCTTTAAACTGAGAAAGGAGAAAAGGCACAGGATTACAACGCAGATGACAGATAAGATGTGTAGAACACAATGGGTTTAGTTCTTACACATGAAGATAAACAGAAATAAACATAATTCATTGCTTGCTACAGGGATATATAATGAATACCTCTCTTATATAAAATAGTACATTTGTTACCAATAAATAGTTGTATTATTAGGTTCTAGAATCTAGATCCACAAATACAAACTTTAAATGTATATAAAAATATTTCTGTTTTTGATGTTACTGGACCTTTAACCATTCATTTGGCTTTACCAAATTCAGAATCCTTTAAACCAAGCAATGCAAAAAAAACCCAAATGATCATCATTTTCCACGGTGTGAACACAGACTGAGCAGTGAATCACAGATTCTAAACTGAAAGGGAAGAACATAAACAGAATTTGCCAAGTTCATTCATGGTTAACCTCAGGCATTCATAATCTACAATAATGCATGGAAATCCCCAGGAGGAGCTTTAGCAGTGGTGCTACTTGTTCCCATTTTCTAGAATAATTCTCTCTTTGAGGCATCAGTGAAACCTTGCCTGGATATTTTATGATCTTTATAATTGATCTGGCATCAAGATACTTTTTCATGCTGCCAACAACACAAATGGAAGGCATTTATTATTATAAGCAAGATAGACAGAGAATGATATTTTTGTTTGGGGAGGGTAAGGCTAATGCCGCATTTCACAGTGCTTTAGCCACTTTTAGAGAAACAGCTGGTTTTCCCCCTACCATCCTGATTATTTGGCATTGAAAAAAAAATGTAGTTCACCTGTCACTATGCACATATACGAGTCTCCAGTTGGATAATGAACACTGCACTAACCTCAGACATGCCAGTAAGATTATAATTGACATTGTATATAGATCTTTGAGGAAAATGTATTATGAGCACTTTATTAAGCTCAGAGAAGCCAGTAAGATCAGGTAAAGTTAGCAAATTTACAAATGTAGCTGTATTTTTATTAAAGGATGCATTTGCTGTGATTTCCCTGATAGAGCTACAGTAAAGAGTGTTATATTTGTGGTTCACTGCAGAGTTCTTGCATAAAACCTTTGATTCATCTGCACTGCGCCTTTAAATTAACCCAATAACAAATGTGGAAGTATTTTGTTCCTTAAGTTTATTGTATATTTTTCATTGGTTCTATGGTACATATCTGTTAAAGTAAATCAAATCTTGGCAAGCACTAATTCTAAGCTATTTCTGCATTTTGATTAAACTTGCATCACCAACTAAGACACTTTGAATGATATTTTATTGCAACATACAGTCATCACAATTAAATATTTATAAATCTTAATGCCACACTGTAACGATCGCCGCCCGGAGCAGGCCCAGGAGCTCCGGGCGGCGCGTCCATCCTTGCCGGCGTCGCTCCCAAAATGGCGGCGCCCATGGCCGCCACGTGGGTAGCGGCGCCGGGCGATGACGTCAGCGCGCCGACGTCGGCGCAAGAGCGTCAATGACGTCAGAATGGGGCCAAATTTGAAAATAAAAATGCCAACTAGATGCCAGAATGGCGCCCAAGAATAGGAATCCTTCCCTAAAGTGTATCCTGGGTTCCCTGTGTGCCTTATTGCCTAAATCTAGTTCCTGATCTGTTTCCTGACCCTTTGCCTGGACTTTGGACTTTGTTTGTATTCTGCCTGCCTGTGAACTCTTGCCTGATCCTGACTATTCTTCGGTTAACCCTTTGGACACCGCGACCTTGTTCCCTCAAGAGGGCTTCCTCCTTGATCCTGACAACCTCCCTGGAGGGAGCTCCCGGCTCCCTGACATTATTCTTGGGCCATGGATCCCACTGAGGAAGCTCCGCCGGATTTCGGCAGGGCCTTTCGAGGTCTGCATACCCGCATGGAGGCGTACGAAGCTCGGCAAAATTATGTCGGACACACGCTGGAGGCGATTTTGGAAAAGTTATCCATGCTAACGCCGACTACTCCAACGCCGAAAACGCCCACGCTGGTTGCTGCCGATATGCCTACTTCATCCACCACTTCTGGTCCGCGAATTCCTGTTTTGTGAATCAGTGCCAGATCCGGTTCGCCCTACAACCTGCGGAATTCAACTCTGAACGTGCAAAGGTTGGTTTCGTGATCACTCGTCTGGCGGGGAAAGCGCTTGAATGGGCTTCTCCACACTGGGAGAAGGAGTCTCCCTTAATTGATGATTCCAAAGCCTTCCTTCATGAATTCCGGACGGTGTTCGATGCTCCCGGTCGGGTGGCGACGGGCGCTTCTCGTCTGTTCCAGATCCGCCAAGGTAATCGCAGTGTAGCGGAATATGCCATTGAATTCCGCTGCCATGAAGGAATATATCCAAGAAAATCTCCAGCGGGGGTTTATTCGCCCTTCTACCTCTCCTGCCGGGGCTGGATTCTTCTTCGTGGAAAAGAAGGATGGAGGCCTACGTCCTTGCATCGACTACCGGGGTCTTAATAAAATTACGGTTAAGAACCGGTATCCCTTGCCCTTGATTGCCGAACTCTTTGACCAACTGAAGGGGACTAAAAGTTGGATCTCCGTGGGGCGTATAACCTTATCCGCATCCGGGAAGGTGACGAATGGAAGACAGCATTCAACACTCGGGATGGGCACTATGAGTACCTCGTAATGCCCTTTGGTCTCTGCAATGCCCCCGCTGTCTTTCAAGAATTTGTGAACGACATTTTCCGGGATCTCTTGGGAAAGTTTGTGGTCGTGTACCTTGATGACATCTTGATTTTCTCCAAGGATCTTACAAGCCATCGTTCCCAGGTGAAGGAAGTACTCTCTCGTTTGAGGAAGAACTCTCTCTTTGCCAAACTGGAGAAATGTGTGTTTGAAGTGTCCAAGATCCCTTTTCTGGGCTATATCATCTCCCCAGAGGGTTTCGAGATGGATCCTGTGAAAGTGTCTGCAATCCAAGAGTGGCCCCTACCGCTGAGCACCAAGGCAATCCAGAGATTCATTGGTTTTGCCAATTACTACCGGCAATTCATTAAGGGATTCTCTTCTCGTATTGCTCCTATCCTGGCCCTCATCCGAAAAGGGGGTAAACCCAGCTCGTGGCCCCCGCCTGCTATTGAAGCTTTTCAATCCTTGAAGGATGCCTTCACTTCTGCTTCGGTTCTCCGCCATCCTGATCCGGAGTTACCTTTCTTCAATGAGGTGGATGCTTCTGAAGTTGGAGCCGGAGCTATCCTGTCCCAAAGACATCCCTCTGATGGGAAGCTGCACCCATGTGCGTATTTCTTTAAGAAGTTCTCTCCTGCAGAACAGAATTATGATGTTGGAAATCGAGAACTCCTGGCTGTTAAGCTTGCCTTAGAAGAGTGGCGTCACCTCCTTGAAGGTTCCTTGATTCCAGTCACGATCTACACGGATCATAAGAATCTTGAGTTCATTCAATCTCTCAAGAGGCTGAATCCCAGACAAGCAAGGTGGTCTCTCTTCTTCTCCCGATTTAACTTTGTCTTGACTTTTCGCCCTGGCTCCAAGAATCGGAAAGCCGATGCTCTGTCTCAAAGTTTCACTCCGGTGGATCGTACTCCAGAAAGACTAGAGCCTATTATTCCTCCTGTCAAGATCATCGCTTCATTGTATCCTCAGTTTGCTGATCAAATCCTGGCTGGTCAATCTTCTGCCCCTCCTGATACCCCCATTGGAATGGCTTTTGTACCTCCTGAACTTCGGCTACCTATCCTGCAACAGACTCATAGTTCCAAACAAGCTGGACATCCTGGTCCTGTTAAAACTCTTGAACTTTTACGTTGTCTAGTTTGGTGGCCGACAATCCGTAAAGATGTCAAAGACTTTGTTTCTGCCTGTATCGTTTGTGCCACTTCCAAGTCCAGTCATTCTCGCCCCAGTGGGTTACTACAACCGTTGCCGGTTCCCTCTCGTCCTTGGACGCACTTGGCTATGGACTTCATTGTTGAACTTCCTCCCTCCAGTGGGAACACAGTAATCTGGGTTGTCATTGACCGCTTTAGCAAGATGGCCCACTTCATCCCTCTACGGAAGCTTCTATCTGCTGTGGAGTTGTCACAGTTGTTCATCCAGTTCATTTTTCGCCTGCATGGCTTCCCGGCCGAGATCGTTTCTGACAGAGAGTCCCAATTCACTGCAAAGTTCTGGCGTTCCCTGTGCAAAGATCTGGGTATTAATCTTCAATTCTCCTCAGCTTATCATCCCCAGACGAATGGAGCGGCTGAGCGAGTGAACCAAGCCTTGGAACAGTTTTTGAGAAACCACGTTTCCCTCTGTCAAGATGATTGGTCTGATCTCCTCCCGTGGGCAGAATTTGCTCATAACAATGCCTGCCACACTTCCACTGGAAGGTCTCCATTTATGTCAGTGTATGGTCAACATCCTCAAGCCTTCCCACAAGACTTTGTGTTGTCCGATGTTCCGGCCGCTGATGACCATGCAGCCCACATGTCTGCTATTTGGGCCGCAACCAAGTCCAACCTGGAGAAGAGTGCTCTGGTTCATAAGACGTTTGCAGATCGTAGACGTAGACCCTCTCCTCCCTACAAGGTCGGTGATAAAGTCTGGTTGTCTTCCAGGAACATTCGGTTGAAGGTACCATCTCCTAAGTTGGGTCTGAGGTTTGTGGGTCCTTTCTCCATCCTGGAGGTGATCAATCCCGTGGCTGTCAGACTTCAGCTTCCCCCTGAGATGCGAATTCCCAACGTGTTTCATGTCTCCTTGTTGAAACCCGCCACCTCCAAACGCTTTTCCATTGTCCAGCCTCCTCCTCCTACCATCTCTGTGGATGGCCAACAAGAATATGAGGTGGAAAAGATCCTTGACTCCAGGATCTCCAGGGGCTCTCTTCAGTACCTCATCAAGTGGAAGGGCTTTGGCCCTGAAGAATGCTCCTGGGAAGGATGCTCTGATGTCCATGCTCCTCGTCTGGTGAGGGAATTCCATTCCAAATTTCCCCAGAAGCCAAGTCCTGGTGGTCCGGAGGCCCCCCGTGAGGGGGGGGTACTGTAACGATCGCCGCCCGGAGCAGGCCCAGGAGCTCTGGGCGGCGCGTCCATCCTTGCCGGCGTCGCTCCCAAAATGGCGGCGCCCATGGCCGCCACGTGGGTAGCGGCGCCGGGCGATGACGTCAGCGCGCCGGCGTCGGCGCAAGAGCGTCAATGACGTCAGAATGGCGCCAAATTTGAAAATAAAAACGCCAACTAGATGCCAGAATGGCGCCCAAGAATAGGATTCCTTCCCTAAAGTGTATCCTGGGTTCCCTGTGTGCCTTATTGCCTAAATCTAGTTCCTGATCTGTTTCCTGACCCTTTGCCTGGACTTTGGACTTTGTTTGTATTCTGCCTGCCTGTGAACTCTTGCCTGATCCTGACTATTCTTCGGTTAACCCTTTGGACACCGCGACCTTGTTCCCTCAAGAGGGCTTCCTCCTTGATCCTGACAACCTCCCTGGAGGGAGCTCCCGGCTCCCTGACACACACACAAATGTAGCCTAAGTTGTAAGGTAAAACTCTTCACTATTTTCCAGTTCCTCCTGTAAGCAATCTTTAAACAGATCTGCTTGGTTTACCCGGTTAGCTTGGAAATATGGGCAGCTAGAGACAGGAAAGTAATAAAATATTGAGGGGGGTGGGGCTTCTGAGAATGCCTGTTCGGGAGAAGGACCCATATCATAGTTCACAACTACTTGCCGAGAAGGAAAGCATTTCTAAAGTTAAGAGGTGGAAACTGCAGACAGAATGCACATTAAACAATGACCTTTGTGTTTGCTGTATATATATATCTATATATATATATATATATATATATATATATATATATTATATTATATATATTATTTTTAAATTATATATAATATATTATATATCATTTAAGAATGACTAGCCCTATTAACACGAACAGCTATATGCCAAGGCTATTATTAGTGTGAACCACAAACACAAACAGATTCAGTAGCCCACAACAACCAATCAACTGTTTTTTTTAAAATGACTTTTGTGGTTAAAGGAGAAATCAACCGTTTAGCCAAAAAAAAACGCTACCCCCCACCCCACAAAGACCCCCCTCCCTCCTCCCCCCAGGCTAGCTGCCCCCCCCCCCCCAGGGAAATGCCCCTAACTTTATACTAACCCCTCGGCTCAGATTCAGGCATCAGACTTCACTGCAGTCATCTTCCATCTTCTTGTCTTATTCCGGCGCTTCAGCAAATTCCGTCCATTTTGGTGCATGCGCAGGTAAATTGCTCCAACTGCGCATGTGCCGTTTCTAATAGTACAAAATGAAATTAGACTAAAGTCAATATTTAAAAGGGTTGATGCAGTGGTACAATTTAGCATTTCTGCTTCTCTCTCATTCTATCTCTCATTTTCATTCTATTGTCATTTTAATTCTCAATCAACTATCGAGTTTTTAAAAGCAAGCATCTTATTGATTGCTATGGGTTACTACACTAGGCAAACATAGTGTAATTTATTAAATATGCAAGTTTATTGATACTTACTAGTGCTTACTGTGAAATATATATATATTAAACGTAAAGAGCCATTGTTGCCATCAAACATAGGACCATAATAACCCTGCTTAAAGATTCATTTTTTTCACTTCAGATAAACTAATTGACCCAAATCAGTTTGCATTCTAACACTAATAAATCACTAAGGTCCTAATAAATGAAAAAAGATCAATTCCTTAATGTTTGCTTCACTCATATTATCACAGAGGATGTCTCTAATTGTCCCCAAGGGACATGTGAGAGTGTCAGCTGAGACATTCTGTAATCATTCATGTAATAGGTACTTCGAAACCTGTTTGGCACGAGTGTATCTGGGATGTTGGCAATGCTGTCCCTCTGGATAAGCCAGAGGACGTGTGCCACCCCCTTCTCTATTTAAAATCATTGTAAATAATAGTTTACTATGTCCTTCACACAAATACGTAAATGCAATGTAAGTCAAGCTTTCCATTGTCACTTGTACAGAACAAATTCTTTTTTTATCAATTCTTTATTTATTGAAATTTCGGGGTAAGGGTACAGAAAGAAGAGAGGGGGAGGGTAGGGTAGGGATTTGCAAAATTCACATAAGATCAAGAACATTTATGAGCAAGTTTACAACAAGTTATTACTCACATTTAAGCGAGTCTCAATCAACAGAAGAGCAATCTTCACAATTACTTTTAGTATTAACAAAGTATAATAGTTAAATAGGTCACCAAGTCAAGCTGGTAATTATCTATGATCAGAACCAAAGATCTTTCAAGGAGAGGGGACTTTAGTAGTTTCAAGAAAATTTAACCAAGGAGACCATGTCTTCCAGTAAGTGGAACTTTTATTATGTATAATGTGTGTGATCTCTTCCATCTGCCTCACATCTTCCACCGCAGCCAACCATTCAGTCAGAGTTGGAGGTTCAGGAGATTTCCATTTCTTCGGGATTAACGACTTTGCAGCATGAAGGAGATGCGAGGCAAGTGGGTTATTAATTGGTTTGCTATTGTCATATTGTATATTTAACAAAATTTTTTCTGGACATTCCATTTTAAATTTTGAGCAAGTGACATTATTAAGTATTGCTAGTACGTTCTCCCAATATTTTTGCAGTAGTGGGCATGCTAACCAAATATGTACATGAGTGCCTTCCGCAGAGTTACATCTCCAGCAATTCCCAGAAAGATTTGGATACCATTTTTTAAGTTTGCTAGGTGTGCGATGCCATCTCATGATCAGTTTGTATACCCATTCTAAGCGTTGTGATCTCGGATATGTAGCTGACGTTTCCAGTAATAATTTATATAGTCCAGATAGAGGTTTATTTAGTTCTTTATGCGAGGATAAGAGGAGTTCCCAACTCGTTTCAGGCCTGGCCCAGTTATATTGTGTGATTGATTGGATAAATTTATGCAATTGGCTGTAACCCCAATTGTCTCTAGGATGTTGTCCCCACTTTTTCTGGATCTCAGCCAGTGATATTACTTTTCTATTTTTAATTAAATCACTCATTTTTGTCAACCTTGTGCCCCATTTTCCCCATCTAGTGAACGCACCTTTTTCCATGCTTGGTTGGAATTCTGGGTTATAAAGTAGAGGCTATAATATATAAGGTAAATCTGACAAACCAAATTGTTTCTTATTTTTATGCCATACTAATAAGGTTGCTCCTATCAAGGGATGTTGAAGAATTTCTTTAGATAGACTATCTTTTTCCCTCCACAAATTATTTACCAGGGGAAAGCCTACCATCACCTGTTCAATGGCACACCAGTCTTTTTTCTTTGTCTCTGAGTTCCAGTCTAAGATCCGAGTTAGATGAGCTGCAATATAATAAAGGTAGGGGTCTGGCATACCAAGACCACCCTTGTCTTTAGGTGCAATCAATAAGCTGTGTCTAATCCTAGGATTCTTACCTTCCCACACAAATCTCGAAATACTAGATCTGATTGAGGTAAAAAAAGATTGAGGTATTAAGATAGGTAACGCTTGAATATAATAGAGGAGCTTAGGTATTAAGACCATTTTGATGGCCTGAAGCCTTCCAAACCATGACAATTGTAACCTGTTCCAATTTTCAATCAATTTTTGAAAGATTGCTAATAATGGCACATAGTTGTCCTGGTATAGCTTTCTCGAATCGGCCCTTATCTTGATGCCTAAGTAAGTGATAGTGGAGGAGGTCCATTTAAATGGGAAATTTGCTTTAATATCTTGTACTTTTGAGGTGGGTATGCTCAGGTTCAATATTCCTGACTTAGTGTAGTTCACCTTGAAATTCGAGAGTTCCCCAAAATCTTTCATAAGTTTTATCACTTTTGGTAAAGACAGGGAGGGTTTCGTAATATGCAATAGGAGATCGTCAGCAAAAGCTGTACATTTGTATTCTTTTCCTGCTACTAAGATTCCAGAAATATCTGAGTCATGCCTAATGTGAGATAATAGGATCTCCATAACAAATAAAAACAGAATTGGGGAGAGAGGACACCCCTGTCTGGTCCCATTATGTATATAAACTTTAGGGGAAAGCGTTCCGTTAACTCTAATTCTAGCTGTAGGTTGTTCATATAGGGCCATAATCCTATTTATTGTCATGTGGCCGAATCCGAATCCTGCTAGTGTTTTCTTTAAAAAAACCCAGGACACTCTGTCAAACGCTTTTTCAGCGTCGGTGGTAAGCATGACATATGGTACACCCTGTTTTTGAACATGTTTTATTAGTGATAGAACTTTAAATATATTATCCTTCCCTTCCCTTCTAGGAATAAAGCCTGCTTGATCGGTGTGGATAAGCTCAGGTAAGTACATTTTTATTCTGTTGCTCAATATTTTGGCGTATAACTTCATATCAACATTTATCAGGGAGATGGGCCTGTAGCTAGGGCATTGTTGAGGATCTTTGTTCGTCTTGGGGATAATAGTTATATGCGCCTCTTTCGCTTGGGGGTGAAAACTATTTTTGTCCTTAATACTGTTAAAGTAACTGAGTAATTGTGGGGCAATATCGTTTTTAAAGGCTTTATAGAACGTAGCAATGTAGCCATCAGGCCCAGGGCTCTTCCCTGGAGGTAAAGAGTCAATGCAGTTTTCTACTTCCCTTAATTCAAATGGTGCATCTAGCATTAAGCTTTTGTCCTTGGATAGCTTGTTTATATTAGCATCCTTTATAAATTCCTCCATCTTATTTATTGTTGTTTCCTTAGGATTTGATTGAGCTAGTTTATAGAGTGCTTGATAGTCTTGAAAGGCTACAGCTATACCTCTAGTGTCATAATGCAGTTTATTAGCTTTATCCTTTATCGATGTAATGTAAGTTTGTGGTTGGATTTTCTTAATTATTTTGGCAAAATGTTTATTGCATTTATCTCCTAATTCGTAAAACTTTTGTTTTGTTCTCATATAACTTTTCTGTACTTTTTGAATTAGGAGTGCTCGTAGCTGAAGTCTTTTAGTGTCTAGTTCAATTAATGAGTTTTGGGCCATCTTTTCCTTGTGAGTTGATTCTAATTGTGAAATCTCCCTTAATAAACTAACTATTTCTTTCTCTCTTTCTTTTTTTAGGTTGCTACTCAAGGCTATCAGCTTACCTCTCAATACACATTTCAACGTTTCCCATAGCGTTGTTGGTGAAATATCTGGTGTATGATTTGTGTCAATTATTGAGGTTATCCAGTCCTGTATTAACTGTTTCCTACTTGTAGTGTGAAGAAGGAATTCGTTAAATCGCCATGTGAATTCAGCTCTTAATGTTTTAGGTATAATAAATTTAACCATAACTGGAGCGTGATCTGAGAGAACCATGTTACCAATATCTGCTTTGATAAATAACCTTACCCAATGCTGTGATACGAAAATGTAGTCGATTCTGGAATAAACGGAGTGAACTTTGGAAAAGTGAGTGTAGTCTTTTTTTGAAGGGTTTAGCACTCTCCAAATATCTATCAATTGTAATTCCATAAGCATTTTTTTGATTTCCCGCAAACCTTTATATGAGATACTGGACTTCTTGGATGAGGAGTCAGAGAGGGGGTTCAAAGTAAGATTGAAATCACCGCCTAAGATCACCATACCTTCTCTAAAATTATCCAGCACCTTGAGAAAGTATTTAACATACTCCACTTGTCCAGAATTGGGGACATAGACATTAGCAATAGTGCAGGCTTGGTCTGCTAGTCTCCCTTTTATTAAGACAAAACGGCCCTCTTTATCAGTAAGTGTTTCATGGTGTTTAAACGGGAGATCCTTATGTAATAAGGTGATGACTCCCAAAGATTTTTTGACTGGGTTATTACTCGAGAAAATTTGTGGATAATGATGTAAATTAAGCGCTGGTGCATTATTTTTCTTAAAATGAGATTCCTGGATCATAACTATCTTGGCTCTCTGTTTTCTACACTGATGGAATACTTGGGCCCTCTTGATTGGTTCATTTATTCCATTTACATTTAAGGACAGTAATAGCCCTTCCATATTGGTGTCCTTAACCATATTTATCAAAACCTGGGACCAGCAGAATAACCGATAATAGCGTATACTTGTTGTTCACTTGCTGAAGGGTGGGGGTATACCAGGTGTAGGGAGTTGTGAAAGGGGGAAATCCCGGAACCTGTGCCAGGATTTTGTTAGGGGTCAACATTTGCCGCTTTAGACTTATCGGGGGTAAGCCCCAGTGCTGTGATGGTGAGGCTGCGGCTCGGGTGCAAAGCACCGTAAAACTCGGGGTGGGTGGTAAGCTGCTGTGCGGCAGTTTAATAACTGGGAACATGAGTGGGCAGGGTGGCCAGCCACCAACCAGTCTGCCAATAAACTAAGTATTCGTGCTTCAACGGGTTTAAACATATCTCTATTCAAACTCTATAACTCTAAATACCCATATATCTTTACCAAGCATGAGGTTGCATATATAAGTAGATTTGAACCTGAAATCGAAAACACATAAATCTAATGGCAGACACATCAACTATAGAATATTCTTAATAGTTTACCCTGACGATAGTCTGTGGTAGCCATAGCTCTTATTCATCCTTAAGTGTGGAAAAGTCTTATGTTCATCTTGAGCTGTGTTATAACCTGTAAGGGTAAAAAAAAAAAAAAAAAGGAAAAACAAGGAAAATATCCCAATTGTCCCAGCAAGGTGATTTGCCCAATGCTTAAGGGATAACAAAAAGTGGATAAGGGTTGGTAACTTGTGAGTCACTTTAAAACTTCAAGGAGATAGATGACTCATCCTTTCTTTGGGGGTCCTCGGCGTGAGTGGTGTTCTCTTTGCTGAAGTGAATTGTGTCCATTCTCCTTGTATTTCAAAGTTTAGCTCGGGAATCCTATTGGCAATTGGCATCCATCCTGGTAATTCCATATCCGGTATCTGGAATTTTGTCATGAAAGTGTCAGTGTCCATGGGGGATCTAAGAACTGCTGTAATCCCATCCTTATTAGCAGTGAGGGAGAAGGGATATCCCCATCTATATTGGATATTCAATTCTCTGAGTTTATCAGTTAGTGGTTTCAGCATTTTCCTTTTAAGGAGTGTTGTCCTTGAGAGGTCCTGGAACAGTTTTATATTATTTTCTGCATATGAAATTTGTACCATATCCCGTGCTTTACTTAATATCTCCTCCTTCAAGGGAAAATCGTGCAGACAGCAAAGAATGTCCCGAGGTGCCTTGAGAGGGGCAGCTTTTGGCTTATAAACTCTGTGTGCCCTGTCGATTTTAATATCCATATCAGGTTCTCTTTTCAGTATAGAGTTGAAAATTTGGCACAGAGCTGTCCCTATTTCCTCATTTTGGACATGCTCAGGGACCCCTCTTATTCTAATATTGTTCCTCCTGCTCCTATTTTCCTGATCTTCAACTTGTCTTTGAAGATCCTGTATTATTATATCTCGGTTTTGTACATGTTTATATATGGCTTTTTGCCTATCAGTGCTGTGTTTAGCATTGGTTTCGATATTATCAGCACGTTCGGCCAGGGATAACATGTCTTTTTTAATATCTTGGATTTCCTCTCTGATAGCCATGGTTACTTCCTGTAACATTCCTTTAATATCAGCTTTGGATGGTAATTTAGCGATAAAAGAGTGTATATCTACCTCCTCCTCTGCATCGCTATCAGCTTCTGACTGCTCTTTGTTAGAATCGGCTTCCTCCTCACACATATCGCGTGCAGGCGCCATCTTGGATTCCAAGCGTCTCGGCTTTTTCTTCAGAAATAGCGGCGCTATATCCCCAGAAAGAGTTTGCGTCCTCCTCCCTGGTGTTTTGTCAGCCTCCGCTCTGCTTTTGTGTGTTTTCCCCATCTTTCCGCTCAGCTATAATGACTGGTTTCGGGCACTTGTCACGGAGCTCCCACACTAGGCTGCTTGCATGCTCAGCGTCAGACCACGCCCCCCCCAGAACAAATTCTTAACAATTATTTATATAGCACTGCATGGTAACATAGAGATGCTCCTGTTTCAATGATAATGAAATGAAGTTTCAGGACATTGCCTGGCTATTTGTCTTTCTCTGGCAGGTGAAGAATTAATGTTCTGATCACACAGCATTAAAATATTGGAAGCATAGTATCCCTGCAGACATTGTAATCAGTCTCCTCTGTAACCTTGCAGGTATCTGCTTAATCCAGAAGTAAACTCACACTGGGTTTCCTTTAGGGTCAGTCCACACAAGCAGATTTGGGGAGATTAATCGCCTCTTCTTCGGGACGACAATCTCCCCGAACTGCCTTCCCCCTGCCCTCCGCCAGCTAAAATGAAAATCGCCTGTGGCAATTCACACGGGGTGCTTCTTTTCCCAAAGTCGCCCGAAGTTGCCTCACGAGGAAACTTCGGGGCGACTTCGGAAAATGAAGCGCCGCGTGTGAATTGCCGCAGTAATTATTGGCTCTCCCAGTAAATAACCACTGCAGTCACCTCTAAATCAGAATCCACTGATGTTCCAACTATCAAAGACGTTATATCAACAATTGAAAGCAATAAACAATTTAAGCCAAAGGACAGCATTAATAACTAATATGGTTCAACAATATAGTATGGAGCAACTGGGACAATTCTATGGCATCTACAATTAACCAGGGAGTCCAATCTGTTGTTCCAGACATCACTCATTGCTCACACTAGACTAAATCTGATACATCAAAAGGAAACAACAACACACCTGACTGATACACATATCACAGGAAAGAAATAGTAACTTTCATACCACATGGCATTCTGTTCCTTTAACATGTATACGACATAGAACTTTGCTATCCCCCACTTGTGCTATGTTTCTATATATATTTTACTCATCTCTAATTGATAATAACACTAAGGGGCACATTTACTTAGAGTCGAATATCTAGGGTTAATTAACCCTCAATATTCGACCGTCGAAGTAAAATCCTTCGACTTTGAATATCGAAGTCGAAGGATTTACCGCATTTCCTTAATTCGTACGATCGAAGGAAAAATCGCTTGAATCGAACAATTTGAAGGATTTTAATCCATCAATCGAACGATTTTCCTTCGATCCCAAATTGTTAGGAAAACCTATGGGGACCTTCCCCATAGGCTAACATTGATGCTCGGTAGGTTTTAGGTGGCAAAGTAGGAGGTCAAAGTTTTTTTTAAAGAGAGTGCTTCGACTATCGAATGGTGGAATAGTGGGAGCGATTTTTAGTTCGATTCATTCAATTCGAAGTCATAGTCGAAGTAGCCAATTCGATGGTCGAAGTAGCCAAAAAAATACTTTGAAATTTGAAGTATTTTTTATTCTATTCCTTTACTCAAGTAAATGTTACAAACTTAGATGGTAAGGAAGGAGGGGGAATGTGAGGAGTACAGTGACATCTAGGTAGTACAGAATGGAAAGTAAAAGTAATTGCCTGCCCCGCACCCTATGCCTGAGACATATAGGAGGGGCAGGCAATATATGATTGACAGCTGAGATTTTTAAATTAGTTTATAACAGGTATGGCTGTTTAAATACAAATAGAACTTGGGTTTCATGTTTAATTTGAAAATGACTTTAAGTTAATATACAGCTTATTATGTCTGAGTTACAGACCCCTTTAAGTGATTACCAAATATAGGCTGCCCTCAGCTGATTTTTAAAGGCAAGTGCCGATAAAACAAAGGGGACAGTTTATCAAGGTGACTTTTTTCTTGATTTGAGAAATAAGCAGTAAAAAATTAGAACAAACACATTTTTCTGCTCCTTTTTCTATACTGCCTTTATTGATATCCCCATAGGATAAGTAATTCATTTTTTATCTTTTTTGTAATAACTTATGGATTTTGCCCCTGATGAACACCACTCTTGTGGTCGAAATGCGTAGGGCCAATACTGGGCCATAGCTGAATATGTGAGTGTAATTTTTGTAAATGTAATAAACTTTTGCCTTTTTAAATTTTTAGTGTGCAGTCCCTATGTTTATCTTTTGATTGATTTTTTTTACAGACTCTACATGGGCGGTCTTCATGGGACAAGCACCTCACTATTAAATTGAAATTGGGTGTGCGCCTTCTAAAAATCTAATTTGTTCAATACATATATGTCTACAATTATTTGCAGAAAATAAAGGTTGACTCCGTGGGGGATCCTATTTGTGGTGAAACAGTCCTGATTTGCTGACCTGAAAACATGGGTTCCTTTGTGGAAAACTATGCAAAGCTGGGTGGATCAAGGGCACACAAGGGTGTAACCAGCGCCAATTCTCCTTACAGCGCCGCCTGAGGCGGCTCCTTCAATGCCGCCCCTCCCTCGCCAGCAGGAACACTAATGCGAAGAGCGCAATTTTGCTCTCTCGCAATAGTAAAGCCGAATTTCCGGTTTAAAACCCGGAAATTCGGCTATTAAAGGTACCAGGAGCGGCTTTTTGCCGCCCCTGCAAACCTCTCCTGCGTTGCCGCCTGAGGCGAGTTTCTCAACTCGCCTCATTGGCGGCGCGCCCCTGGGTGTAACTGATATTTACTGTTGCCCCAAGCATTACATAACACACTGTAGCCCCCAAATATACCACAACTCTTTATGATCCCCCAAGGAACTGCACAGACATTAGCAGCAGTGTTCTTCAGACTTCTTGTCTCTAGGCAGCTGCAGGTTTGCTCTATGATGAGGGAAGTGATTTAATAGTTTTTGTGACTGTGAGGATCTCTAGTAGCTGGCTGACAGAAAACCAGGACTTTTCGGTTATGGCCTAGTGGGAGATTTGTCTTCTGTGATAAAAATGCACGACTGCAGGCGACATATCTCCCAAAAATGCTTCTCCACCAGCAATTACAGAAATCGCCGGTGTTAAAACATCGCCCAAAGTTTCCCCCCAAGACAACTTCAGAAAAACAAAGCAATGCGTTGGTTTTACCATCTGCGATTTCGATTACCGGTGGAGAGGCCTTTCTTGGAGAGTTATTGCCCACAATAGTGCATATAGCAGGAAACCAGGGCATTTTTGGGATTGCAGGATGTGGTGAAATTCTAAACTAGGGTTGGCAAAAGGAAAGGGGGTACAACGGGTGACACAGAGGAGCAAAACAATGGTTTAGGGGCAGTGTTATGATGTGGTGGTTCATAATTGGCTGAATTTCATGTCAATCAGGGCAGAGCCTTGTTCAGTTTTCTGACTCATATAAACAACTACATGTTAATAATAAATACATGTTAATAGGGCCATCATATGCAGTGGCGTAACTATCAAAGGTGTGATTGAACTTCAGCCTGCACCCACTTGCAGCCTGCTGGAGACACAATGGCATCTCATCGCAGATTAATCTGTGGAGAAATTTGAGCGCCATTTAGGGTTGCCACCATTTGGCCCAGTTGAATCTAGGCCGGGGCGTGATGCAGTGGGCAGGGCTATTATGCTGTGTGGTAGGTCATGATGTTGGGGAGGGGCTATGATTAGGGATGTCGCGGACTGTTCGCCGGCGAACTTGTTCGCGCGAACATCGACTGTTCGCGCTCGCCGAATGTTCGCGAACGTCGCGCGACGTTCGCCATTTTGGGTTTGCCTTACCTGGCGCTTTTTTTTGACCTCTCACCCCAGACCAGCAGATACATGGCAGCCAATCAGGAAGCTCTCCCTCCTGGACCACCCCCACACCCCCTGGACCACTCCCCTTCCATATATAAACTGAAGCCCTGCAGCGTTTTTTCATTCTGCCTGTGTGTGCTTGGAAGAGCTAGTGTAGGGAGAGAGCTGTTAGTGATTTCACTGATTTCTTTGAGGGACAGTTGATAGTAAGTTTGCTGGCTAGTAATCTACTTGATACTGCTCTGTATTGGAGGGACAGAAGTCTGCAGGGATTTGAGGGACATTTTAGGTTACGTAGCTTTGCTGGCTAGTAATCTACCTTCTACTGCAGTGCTCTGTATGTAGCTGCCTGCTGTGGGCACTGATCTCTTCTGATCTCATCTGCTGACTGCTGTAATAACCCAATAGTCCTTGTAAGGACTGCTTTTATTTTCTTTTTTGTTGTTTTACTTTGCTACTATAACAGCCCAATGCTATTAGTCTAGCAGTGTTGGGGAGTGGGACTGGTGTGCTACTGTGCTGCTCCTAGTAGTTCAGCAGCAGCAACCCGAGAATTTTTTTTTTTTAATATACATATATTTTTTTTTTCTTTTACTTATCTTACTGTTCTTTAACGTGTACAGTGCTGTTGCTGTTCTTCATAGTAGTGCACCATTAGTAGTGCACTTGCAGGCATTATTTGCCCAGTGTGTTCTTCAAACAACTGCCATCTAGCTGTGTGAGCTTGTTCACATTCTGTCTAAATATCAATAATAATACCGTCTCCAGAAACACCACCCGAGTGACGTTTTTCAGGCAGCAATAATATATTCCGTATCCACTGCTGTAGTAGTGTATAGGTTGACCTTGCAGGCATTGTTTCAATTTGTTTGCCCAGTGTGTTCTTCATTTTCAAACAACTGCCATCTAGCTGTGAGCTTGTTCACATTCTGTCTAAATATCAATAATAATACCGTCTCCAGAAACACCACCTGAGTGAAGTTTTTCAAGCAGCAATTAAATATTCCTTATCCACTGCTGTAGTAGTGTATACGTTGACCTTGTAGGCCTTGTTTGCCCAGTGTGTTCTTCATTTTCAAACAACTGCCATCTAGCTGTGTGAGCTTGTTCACATTCTGTCTAAATATCAATAATAATACCGTCTCCAGAAACACCACCCGAGTGACGTTTTTCAGGCAGCAATAATATATTCCGTATCCACTGCTGTAGTAGTGTATACGTTGACCTTGTAGGCATTGTTTGCCCAGTGTGTTCTTCATTTTCAAACAACTGCCATCTAGCTGTGTGAGCTTGTTCACATTCTGTCTAAATATCAATAATAATACCGTCTCCAGAAACACCACCTGAGTGACGTTTTTCAAGCAGCAATAATATATTCCGTATCCACTGCTGTAGTAGTGTATACGTTGACCTTGTAGGCATTGTTTGCCCAGTGTGTTCTTCATTTTCAAACAACTGCCATCTACCTGTGTGAGCTTGTTCACATTCTGTCTAAATATCAATAATAATACCATCTCCAGAAACACCACCTGAGTGACGTTTTTCAAGCAGCAATAATATATTCCGTATCCACTGCTGTAGTAGTGTATACGTTGACCTTGTAGGCATTGTTTGCCCAGTGTGTTCTTCATTTTCAAACAACTGCCATCTAGCTGTGTGAGCTTGTTCACATTCTGTCTAAATATCAATAATAATACCGTCTCCAGAAACACCACCTGAGTTGCTGTTGTTGTTTTAAAAATAATGCCAGGCAAAGGCAGGCCGCCACGCAGAGGCACTAGGGGCCGTGCTGCTATGCTATCCTGTGGCCCTAGGAAATTGCCCAGTTTTAAAAAGGCAATGACCCTGAACTCCCAAAATGCTGAAGAGGTACTTGACTGGCTTACACAGCACACCCCATCCTCTACCGTTTCTAACTTTACCACAACATCCTCATCCTCCACTGCTATGGGCACTTCCTCCACTACCGGCGCCCCTTCTTCACTGGAGTCAGAGGAGTTATTTTCACATGAGTTTCTTGAACTGAGTGATGCGCAACCATTATTGGCAGAAGAAGATGAAGGAGATGAGGACGTTACACCAGATTTAATTCTGGCAGAGAACACAACAGAGATGGACATAATGAGTGATGAGGAGGTCCCCGCTGCTGCTTCCTTCTGTGAGCTGTCAGAAGAAATTGATGCATCTGAGGAGAATGATGATGAGGAGATTGATGTTTTGTGGGTGCCCAGTAGAAGAGAGCAAGAGGAGGATAGTTCAGATGGAGAGACGGAGAGTCAGAGACGGAAGGAGGAGAATAAGACTTAGAAGAAGCCGGGAGGACAGCTCGCAGGGAACAGTAGGGCAACAACATGTATCGGCACCTGTGGTCAGCCGGCCAACGCACCCGCCATTGCCGCCAACGCCGCCAACTTCTACTGTTACCGCCAGATTGCCAGCTTCAAAAAGGTCAGCAGTGTGGGATTTTTTTAATGTGTGTGCCTCTGACAAAAGCGTTGTAATTTGCAATGAGTGCAGTCAGAAACTGAGTCTTGGGAAGCCCAACAGCCACATAGGTACAACTTCTATGCGAAGGCACATGAACGGCAAGCACAAAGCACTTTGGGAGCAACACCTCAAAGGCAACAGGCAAACTAAAAGCCACCCTCCTTCTGGTCCAGCATCTTACTGCTCTACCTCTGCTGTCCTTGACCCGTCTGAACCACCCTCCACTCCGCCTTCCACCTTGACCACCAGTTCCCATTCCCAGTCATCTGCCCCCAGCCAAGTTTCTGTGAGGGCCATGTTTGAGCGTAAGAAGCCAATGTCTGCGAGTCACCCCCTTGCCCGGCGTCTGACAGCTGGCTTGTCAGCACTCTTTGCCCGCCAGCTTTTACCATACCAGCTGGTGGACTCTGAGGCCTTCCGCAAATTTGTAGCCATTGGGGCACCGCAGTGCAAGGTACCCAGCCGCAATTTTTTTTCAAAAAAGGGAATACCACACCTGTACCACCATGTGCAGAGCCAAGTCACCGCATCTCTGTCACTTAGTGTTGGGCCAAAGGTCCATATGACTACTGACGCATGGTCCTCCAAGCATGGTCAGGGCAGGTATGTCACCTACACTGCCCACTGGGTGAACTTGGTAATGGCTGGGAAGCAGGGAATGTGTGGCTCAACAACAACAGTGGAGTTGGTGTCACCGCCACGGATTGCACGCGGTTCTGCCACCACCTCTACTCCTCCTTCGCTCTCTACCTCGTCTTCTTCCTCTTCTTCGTCCTCTGCTGCTGGGTCCTCCTCCTCCACACCTGTGCACCCCCAGCTCCCCCTAGGCTATTCGACGTGCCAGGTACGCCGTTGTCATGCTGTCTTGGGGATGACGTGCCTGGAAAGCAGAAACCATACCGGATCTGTACTCCTGTCATCTCTGCAGTCACAGGCCGATCGGTGGCTGACCCCACACCAACTGAAGATCGGAAAAGTGGTGTGTGACAATGGAAGCAATCTGTTGGCAGCACTGAGACTGGGCAATGTAACACATGTGCCCTGCATGGCACATGTTCTGAATTTAATAGTCCAACGTTTTGTCTCGAAGTACCCAGGATTCCAGGATGTTCTCAGGCAGTCCAGGAAGGTGTCGGCCCATTTCAGACGTTCCTACACAGCCATGGCACGCCTTGCTGACATTCAGCAGCGGTACAACATGCCAGTCAGGCGTTTGATTTGCGACAGCCAGACTCGCTGGAATTCAACGCTCCTCATGTTGGAACGTCTGCTGCAACAACAAAGAGCTGTCAACGAATACCTGTTTGAACTGGGTGGTAGGACTGGATCTGCAGAGCTGGGGATTTTTTTCCCCCGTTACTGGGTGCTTATGCGCGATGCCTGCAGGCTCATGCGCCCTTTTGAAGAGGTTACAAATATGGTCAGTCGCACCGAAGGCACCATCAGCGACCTAATACCCTTTGCTTTCTTCCTGGAGCGTGCCGTGCGACGAGTGACAGATGAGGCTGTAGACCAGCGTGATGAGGAGCAGGAAGCGCACGATTTCTGGTCGGAATCACCAGAACGAACCCAGGCACCTGCTGCAACGCAGGGAGAGGTGTCAGAAGTGGAGTCAGAGGAGGAAGGTGGCTTTGTGGAGGAGGAGGACCAACAGGAGCAGGCTTCCCAGGGGGCTAGTGGTGACCTTTTGGGGACCCCTGGTCTTGTACGTGGCTGGGGGGAGGAGACCGTGGATGATGCAGTCCTTGATAACGAGGAAGCGGAGATGGATACCTCTGCATCCAACCTTGTGAGAATGGGGTCTTTCATGCTGTCATGCCTGTTGAAGGACCCCCGTATCAAGAGGCTTAAGGAGAAGGACCTGTACTGGGTCGCAACGCTACTAGACCCTCGGTACAAGCATAAAGTGACAGAAATGTTACCAACGTACCACAAGTCCGAAAGGATGCTGCATTTACAAACCAGCCTGCAAAACATATTGTACAATGCTTTTAAGGGTGATGTCACTTCAGGAACTCATCAACATTCCAGGGGCAGAGGTGCCAGTAATCCTGCCACGAGCACACCTGCAAGGACAAAGCACTTTGGCCACTCTGTAACGTCAGACATGCAAATGTTTTTCAGTTCAAGGCAGCGCCAGAACCCTTCTGGATCCACCCTCAAAGAACGCCTCGACCGGCAGGTAGCGGACTACCTGGCATTAACTGCAGATATCGACACTCTGAGGAGCGATGAACCCCTGGACTACTGGGTGCGTAGGCTTGATCTGTGGCCAGAGCTGTCACAATTTGCCATGAACCTCTTGTCTTGCCCCGCCTCAAGTGTCCTCTCAGAAAGGACCTTCAGTGCAGCAGGAGGGATTGTAACTGAGAAGAGAACTCGCCTAGGTCACAAAAGTGTGGATTACCTGACCTTTATTAAAATGAATGAGGGGTGGATCTCGGAGGGTTACTGCACGCCGGAAGACTTGTTCTGAGTTTCTGACTCCCCATGCAGCTGTCCTTCTCTGCACGCCTCATGACTCCACACACAGCTGTCCTTTAGCGTCCTCCTCCCTCCACCACCGTTACAAACTAGGGTGCAAACCCTACTGGTTTAATTTGAATCCAGGTAAATCCTGAGTTTTTCTGGCCTCTGTGCTTCAGTGGCTGTGACAAAAAAAAAATGAATATTTTCAGCATTTATATGGCATATTTTTTCTGGCCTCTGTGCTTCAGTGGCTGTGACAAAAAAAAATGAATATTTTCAGCATTTATATGGCATATTGTTTCTGGCCTCTGTGCTTCAGTGGCTGCGACAAAAATAAATGAATTTTTTCAGCATTTATATGGCATATTTTTTCTGGCCTCTGTGCTTCAGTGGCTGTGACAAAAAAAAAATGAATATTTTCAGCATTTATATGGCATATTGTTTCTGGCCTCTGTGCTTCAGTGGCTGCGACAAAAATAAATGAATATTTTCAGCATTTATATGGCATATTTTTTCTGGCCTCTGTGCTTCAGTGGCTGTGACAAAAAAAATGAATATTTTCAGCATTTATATGGCATATTTTTTCTGGCCTCTGTGCTTCAGTGGCTGTGACAAAAAAAAATGAATATTTTCAGCATTTATATGGCATATTGTTTCTGGCCTCTGTGCTTCAGTGGCTGCGACAAAAAACAAATGAATATTTTCAGCATTTATATGGCATATGTTTTCTGGCCTCTGTGCTTCAGTGGCTGCGACATAATTTTGTTATATTTTCAGCATTTATATGGCATATTTTTTCTGGCCTCTGTGCTTCAGTGGCTGTGACAAAAAAAATGAATATTTTCAGCATTTATATGGCATATTGTTTCTGGCCTCTGTGCTTCAGTGGCTGCGACAAAAAACAAATGAATATTTTCAGCATTTATATGGCATATGTTTTCTGGCCTCTGTGCTTCAGTGGCTGCGACAAAATTTTGTTATATTTTCAGCATTTATATGGCATATTTTTTCTGGCCTCTGTGCTGCAGTGGCTGCGACAAAAAAAAATTAATATTTTCAGCATTTATATGGCATATTTTTTCTGGCCTCTGTGCTTCAGTGGCTGTGACAAAAAAAATGAATATTTTCAGCATTTATATGGCATATTTTTTCTGGCCTCTGTGCTTCAGTGGCTGTGACAAAAAAAATTAATATTTTCAGCATTTATATGGCATATTTTTTCTGGCCTCTGTGCTTCAGTGGCTGTGACAAAAAAAAATGAATATTTTCAGCATTTATATGGCATATTGTTTCTGGCCTCTGTGCTTCAGTGGCTGCGACAAAAAACAAATGAATATTTTCAGCATTTATATGGCATATGTTTTCTGGCCTCTGTGCTTCAGTGGCTGCGACATAATTTTGTTATATTTTCAGCATTTATATGGCATATTTTGTCTGGCCTCTGTGCTTCAGTGGCTGCGACAAAAAACAAATGAATATTTTCAGCATTTATATGGCATATGTTTTCTGGCCTCTGTGCTTCAGTGGCTGCGACAAAATTTTGTTATATTTTCAGCATTTATATGGCATATTTTTTCTGGCCTCTGTGCTGCAGTGGCTGCGACAAAAAACAAATGAATATTTTCAGCATTTATATGGCATATTTTTTCTGGCCTCTGTGCTGCAGTGGCTGCGACAAAAAAAAATTATATTGTTAGCATTTATATGGCATATTTTTTCTGGCCTCTGTGCTTCAGTGGCTGCGACAAAAAAAATTTATATTGTTAGCATTTATATGGCATATTTTTTCTGGCCTCTGTGCTGCAGTGGCTGCGACAAAAAAAATTAATATTTTCAGCATTTATATGGCATATTGTTTCTGGCCTCTGTTCTTCAGTGGCTGCGACAAAAAAAACATAATTTTTCAGGAAAGTACACATGCCTAATTTTTCAGGGTTCTGCAACAGTGGCAGAATCGCATCTTTTATGGTCACCGCAGGTGATCAATAAAGTAGACCAAAACTGGGCCCACACTGCAGAATCTGTGTTTTTTGATTTGCTTCACTGTACATTGAATTACCTCTGCCTGACCATGCACGTGCGCACAAGCACGGTGACTGCTAAACACACCACTACAGAAATATTGCCACCAACAGGACGAACATCCTGGAGGTGACAAGCTCAACTAGTAATTAACAACTATTATTTGCTCACTTGACGGTATCATTCATTAAAGCTCTTTGCGTTTTTTTGCGTTGCAGTAAGCGGCGCGTTTCGTCTTTGCGTGTGAACAGGCTGTAACCTTTACACGACTTGATTGGCATGTAGACGCCGGACGTTTTAAAGCATTTTATTACACAGGTTTAGAAATGTAGTGTGATTTCTGCCCTTTACAGCACAAAACGCAGCGATGTGTCAACAATGTATTTTTCAGATACATTTTTGCCCTTGATCCCCCTCTGGCATGCCACTGTCCAGGTCGTTGCACCCTTTAAACAACTTTAAAATCATTTTTCTGGCCAGAAATGTCTTTTTTAGCTTTTAAAATTCGCCTTCCCATTGAAGTCTATGGGGTTCGCGACGTTCGCGAACCGTTCGCATTTTTGACGCAAGTTCGCGAATATGTTCGCGAACTTTTTTTCCGACGTTCGCTACATCCCTAGCTATGATGTGTCAATCATAGGGAATCCTGCCCGGTTTTCCTAATTTGGAAAGCCAGGCAGACAGTTTTGACCCGGGCAGCCCTTCAAAAAACCGGACAGGTGGCACTGGCAACCAATGTTGCCAGGTTGGCAGTTTTCCCACCAAATCGGGCTACTAATTTAAAGCCCAGGCGGGTTTTGAAAGTACAAACTAGCCAAGGTACAGATTTGGACTACTTTTTGGGCCTTTGGCTGGTTTGTACTTTGGAAACCAGCCAAAGTTTTTTCTTGCCCTAATGTGCCAAGCCTGTATCTCCCACTGCATGTTGGGTAATGTAGTTTTTGTTTAAAAATTTGCCAACTGCCAAGTTTAATGTAAAACTATAATACCCAGCATGCAATGGGACTGACTTGTGTAGAAGTCGGGAATTAGCAGATTTTGGGCTCTGTACCCAGGGGCGTAACTACCGGGGGAGCAGGGGGTGCAACTGGGCCAGGGCCCGCACCCCCGCAGGGCCGCCCCAGGTAGATTGCGCGCTCTGCAGCCGGCTGGAGTCGGCTGCAGCGTCAGAGAAAAATCACGCAGACGAGGGTGGGGGCGGGCCCGGGGGCGGACCCGGCTGCATGGCCGTAACAGTCTGTACCTCAGTCTCCCGTCCCTCTTAAGCATTCTCTCATTTCCTCAGTTTCAGACAATTTTGGGACAAAAATCTGCTGCCCACCAAAATGTCTAGAGGTTGAGAAGTTTTACCAATATGTTTTGAAATTGTATATGTATTAGGGCCTTATGGGACCCCTATACCTCCTGGGCCCCCCTCTGTATTTACACCCCTGGTGAAGGGCGAACCTGTTCCATTTTGCTTCATGGAAAAATATGCGAGAAAAATATGCGAAATAGTGAAAATTTGAAAAAGGCATATTTTCACATATATTCGTTTATTTTTTTAGATTTTTTCACTGCACATATTGTGCTATTTTTGGGCTACTTTTGGAGTGCCTCTTGGCTAGTTTTGGGCTGGTTTTGAAAATTAGACCTGGCAACCCTAGACAACGGCGATCCTTGCCTTTTCGCACCTGAGGCAGCCTCCCTTTGCCGCCCCCACCCCTGCTCACTGCGCTCACCTTTTCAGCACTGGAGGGGGTCGGGGCGGTGCATGTCGCTAGTGCAGAGAGCACAATTGCGCTCTCTGCACTAGAAGAGCCGAATTCCCGGGTTGAAAACTAGAAATTCGGCTGTTACCAGGAGCGCCATTTTTGGCATCCAGGGGGGGTGCTGACGTCTGAGGCGAGTGGCTCAACTCTCGTCATTGGTGGAGCACCTCTGACCCTAGCGTCGTTGCATCCAAGATTGGGTGTGTGATCAATAGAAGTTACACCATATGGGGTTTACCCTGAAATGGTACGTGGCGTAACATTGTTGTGGCCGTAACTAAAACCCCCTATTTTTGAAACAACATGCACTTGCATGAATACTAATGGAATGGATACTAAAAAAAATCCCCACAACCATTATTTATTTTTGTGAATGATTTTTTAGAGCCTGCTTATAGCCTATTGTGAGAGGAAAAGTACTCCCCTTCCGGAATGACATAAACTGCTCCAGGACATCTCACTAATTCAAAAAGCTATTGGCAAGGGCAAATATTCCAGCCTATCACAGCGTGTCACCGCCACTCTGGGCAGCAGCCTTTCAGAGCACAGCTCGGTGTCATTCCGCTAAAACAAAAACTTCAATTGTGGACAAGGAATATTGAGGAATAAGGAGAGGCAGAAACATCCTGTAGAGACATAAGGTTGCCATATCTGCTGATAATACTGGGAATTCCTGCGGTGGGTCCCGGTTGCCCCAACCTCAATAAGGCATCATGTGCTGTGTAACTTTCTATATACACGCGCTGCCCAGTTTGTACAGACACAACAAATCCTCCCACCGGTGTCCCTCCCTGTTCTGTATCCAGAGCACAGCTGACTTTGCCTCCTCTTCTCTTCCCATTGGCGGAGCCGCAGAGTCACGTGCTCGGGTAATCTGCATTCACAGGCTCAGCGAGTAACAAATCTTCCTGGGACCGCCGAACTCCAAAGAGCAGTAGGGGAACAAACCATTCCCGTGCTTGTGGGAATACGAAATACCAGGCAGTGGCCCGACCTGAATGGTGACAATGGATGGCTCCGTCTGTGCTCTTCCTACACTTGTTACTTTCACCCTCCTGACTTCCGGGCTGGGGCTGGCTCTGGCAGGTAAGGGCAGATCTGGTCACTGTTATTTTTAGAAAGAGTGATCACTCGGGGCAGTCATGGGACTGATCCATTAAAGGGTGTCGCAGAGAAGCTCTGCTGTATGGCAGCCCCTGCTGCTGCTGATTCATCATCCCATCATACATGTCACAGAACGCCTTGTTTGTGGAGCAGTGTATCATATATATATATTTACTTACTAAAGGCTTTGTATGATTAAACATGTCATGGTGATGACTCATTATACATAACATACCCACATCTGATGTGCTGCACTCTCTAAACCTGCTTATAGGGATGCTTTTCCTACTGTATCTTAATTAACAAGTCATTCAAGCCATTTTTTTTAATTGAAAAATATTCCATACAGGAATCTTCCCTGACGAAGGTTCCTGTACAGAACCGAAACGTTGGACCTCAAATAAACATCAACTTTATAACTATTTGATTTGTTGTAAAATCATCATAGGAGTAATGTCAATTTCTGCACTATATATAAATATAGAAAAAAGCACTCCTTCATTTAATGGTATATATATATATATATATATATATATATATATATATATAATGTTACCAGCAAATTGCTGGGACTACAATTCCCAGCATCCACAGGCAACCATCAGTTATTGGGTTTGCTAGGCATGGTTAAATATTAGCTATGGTAGTTAACCAGTAGCTGAAGGGCTACATGCTGGGCAATCCTAATAAGGGCTCTGCCTCCTGAACATAAAGGAAATTCTTTGATGACAGAATGGCTGGACGAGTATAGTTACAAGCAGTATTTATTAGTGTCTGGATGGTGTTGCCCTGGGAATGCAAGTGTCTGTGACATCTAATGGGAGCAGTGCTAGGGTGAGATGGTGCTAGAGACAATCCAGCCTTTAGCAGCAGGAAGCAAGTAGAGACTTGATGTTCTATTCCATTCCTTAGTGTTACAGCTGCAGTTTAGTAAAAATGCTGATAAAATATGTTTGTAATAGCTTTGGCCAGTGTTAGGTGTCAGAGAAACACTTTGTATAATTAATATGAGCTTGCTATACCACATGCAGCTTTTTCTGTTTTTGGCTGCTGTCTAGACAACTGTAATGTGTTTTTTTTTCTATTGTAATTGGTTTACTTGTTCTTTTAGGCTACACTGGGCGTTTTCTCTGGTGTCAGGGAAAAAAAACCTCCAGCAAATCTGCTCAAAAACTCTTGTGTGAATTTTCTGGCCAAAATCCTCACTGTGTGTGTACAGTAATGGGGATTACACCCCTGTCTCTGCACTCATAATCAAGGTTATAGGGGGGATGCCAGCAGAGAAACTGCTTGGGTCTGTCCCCCTATTAACTCCACCCTTTCACTTCCCCCATTTATTTCTATGGCAATTGCTGATGAAATTGCTTATTGACTATTTCTTGTTTTTCTTTGTGAACTGCTATGATTCCAAACTACAGTAGCCTGACAAGCAGTTGCACCTCAACCTTTTCTCAGCATCAGGTGATATTACTGGAACTTGTCTATCTATCCTATCTGGCACAAGTTTGTGTGAATGCAGCATTGCTACAGCTATAAGGGACCCTACCAAGCATTATAGACGTCATTTAAAGATACTCCTTCTGGGTCTGGCCTAAGGCACACACAGGAGGTTAACTCATTTCAAAATTAGTGTAGGCAGGAAAAGAACCAGACTTTCCTGCCTTCATTTCCAGTTCAGTCACTTTCTATTGTTCTGTGTAAGGCAATGTTTATTGGTAAAACAAGCACATTTCTTGGCTTTTTCAAATAAGAGGACATGTTTGTGTTTCATCCTGAATTGCCAGAATTCAGCTTTGGGACTATGGAACACATGGCATTTTGATCAGAATGTCAGGGATAGCCAAAAGGAAAAGGGTGCCTTTTTGTGACAGCCGCCTGCTAACTGCCACATTCAATGATTCCCATCAGGAACTGTCCTGCAGCACTCCCTACTAATTCAATTCCTAATACTGATTAGGCCAGAAAGTACCAGAAATCTATTGGTACGTATTCTGAATTTGATTTCACCCAGCCAGTCTGTGTTGTGTGCTAAAAGCAACAAATGGCAAAATTGCAGGAATTTTAACACTAGTGTTAGGGTTCAAGCACACGGGCAGTTTCGGGGATATTTAGTCGCCTGGCGACTAAATATCCGAATCTGTGTGATGATCTGTGTCATCAGTGTGATGATGGTGGGTGATCGTTGTACAGATGTACACCCCGTGTTCTTCAGTCAGTACAACTCACCTATAGCTTTAGGGACAACATTCTGAGCTACATAGTGGTAACACATAGGGGCCCATTCACCAAGCTCGAGTAAAGGATTCGAAGTAAAAAAACTTCGAATTTCGAAGTGTTTTTTGGGCTACTTCGACCATCGAATGGGCTACTTCGATCTTCGACTACGACTTCGAATCGAAGGATTCGAACTAAAAATCGTTTGACTATTCGATAATCGAAGTACTGTCTCTTTAAGAAAAAACTTCGACCCCCTAGTTCGCCACCTAAAAGCTACCGAACCCAATGTTAGCCTATGGGGAAGGTCCCCATAGTCTTGTCTAACTTTTTTTGGTCGAAGGATAATCCTTCGATCGTTGGATTAAAATCCTTCGAATCGTTCGATATCCGAAATCGAAGGATTTTAATTCCCAGTCGAATATCGAGGGTTAATTAACCCTCGATATTCGACCCTTGATGAATTTGCCCCATAGAGTCAGCACAGTGAGTGGAACATGGGTAATACTTTTTTCACTGCTATTTATATGTAACGCAAACACATTTTTTTTCTCAGAGCTTTAAAGAGATTATACATCATTTACAATAGCCGCTTACTCCAGTTTAAAGGTGTTTTAAGGCCTTTTATATACCAAACAAAAGTAATAAACTATCGCACAACACAAAAATAGAATGGGTGGGCTTTAATGTATTATGTTTTGTAGAATTCCTTTCCATCTTTGGTTACTCTTATAATGCTGCAAGCTAGCAGGTCTGAAGGTCTGCATGAACTGAATAGAACGGTCTCATGGGTGGTGCTAAATGAATGCAATGAAATTGAAGTTATACAATTTGCTACATTAGTTGATGCATTTCTCAGCAGTGAGACATTGACAACTATTGTATCCATTAACAGCTGCCTTTAAAGGAACAGTAACGCTAAAAAAATCTGTTTCTAATGTTGAAGTATAAAGTTTCATTTTTCATCTTGCGGGCCCGGACTGAGAATTAAAACAGGCCCTGGCATTTCAGGGAGGCCCAAACAGCCCCCACCAGCCCACTAAATACTGACTTTTTATGGCACCTTATAGCAGCCCCACTGGCATTTGCCAGAACCAACAAATTGCCAGTCCGGGCCTGGGGGGGGGGGGTCACCGAATCTGTTTAAATTGATATATTTAGTTGATATATTTGTTTTCTTTAGCCCTACTGAGCAGAATCCCTGATTTTCATTAAAGGCAGCTGTTAGAATTGATACAGTAGTT
Source organism: Xenopus petersii (assembly GCA_038501925.1). Lineage (NCBI taxonomy): Eukaryota > Metazoa > Chordata > Amphibia > Anura > Pipidae > Xenopus > Xenopus petersii. The sequence continues at coordinate 91,650,665 of CM076677.1, forward strand.
GCTAATATTCCACATATACTGCTGAGAAATGTATCAACTAATTGTAGCAGATTGTAACTGTTCAGAGTCTGCTCCTGGATCACTGAGCTGCCAGACTGAAACTAGAGACAGGAACATTAAACTTACATTTTGGGAAAAAGTTAAAAAATAAAAGATAGCAATTGAATAAAGTCTTTGTTTATGGTGAACAATCTGAAAACAACTAAACTGAAAAAAAAGTGTTTGGAAGATGAACAACCCCTTTAAAGTAATGAAAATATAATGTACTCTTGTGCTGCGCTGGTAAAACTGGTGTGTTTGCTTCAGAAACTCTACTATAGTTTATATACAGTGGTGTGCAAAACTATTTGCCCCCTTCCTGATTTCTTATTCTTTTGCATGTTTGTCACACAAAATGTTTCTGATCATCAAACACATTTAACTATTAGTCAAAGATAACACAAATAAACACAAAATTCAGTTTTTAAATGAGGGTTTTTATTATTTAGGGAGAAAAGAAATCCAAATCTACATTTTCATGTGTGAAAAAGTAATTGCCCCCTGAACCTAATAACTGGTTGGGCCACCCTTAGCAGCAATAACTGCAATCAAGCGTTTGCGAAAACTTGCAACGAGTTTTTTACAGCGCTCTGGAGGAATTTTGGCCCACTCATCTTTGCAGAATTGTTGTAATTCAGCTTTATTTGAGGGTTTTCTAGCATGAACCGCCTTTTTAAGGTCATGCCACAACATCTCAATAGGATTCAGGTCAGGACTTTGACTAGGCCACTCCAAAGTCTTCATTTTGTTTTTCTTCAGCCATTCAGAGGTGGATTTGCTGGTGTGTTTTGGGTCATTGTCCTGCTGCAGCACCCAAGATCGCTTCAGCTTGAGTTGACGAACAGATGGCCGGACATTCTCCTTCAGGATTTTTTGGTAGACAGTAGAATTCATGGTTCCATCTATCACAGCAAGTCTTCCAGGTCCTGAAGCAGCAAAACAACCCCAGACCATCACACTACCACCACCATATTTTACTGTTGATATGATGTTCTTTTTCTGAAATGCTGTGTTACTTTTACGCCAGATGTAACGGGACGCGCACCTTCCAAAAAGTTCAACTTTTGTCTCGTCGGTCCACAAGGTATTTTCCCAAAAGTCTTGGCAATCATTGAGATGTTTTTTAGCAAAATTGAGACGAGCCTTAATGTTCTTTTTGCTTAAAAGTGGTTTGCACCTTGGAAATCTGCCATGCAGGCCGTTTTTGCCCAGTTTCTTTCTTATGGTGGAGTCGTGAACACTGACCTTAATTGAGGCAAGTGAGGCCTGCAGTTCTTTAGATGTTGTCCTGGGGTCTTTTATGGCCTCTCGGATGAGTTGTCTCTGCGCTCTTGGGGTAATTTTGGTCGGCCAGCCACTCCTGGGAAGGTTCACCACTGTTCCATGTTTTTGCCATTTGTGGATAATGGCTCTCACTGTGGTTCGCTGGAGTCCCAAAGCTTTAGAAATGGCTTTATAACCTTTGAAATTGAACTCAGGTGTGATAAACCACAGTTAAGTTATTTTTTAACAAGGGGGGCAATCACTTTTTCACACAGGCCCATGTAGATTTGGAGTCTTTTTTTTCTCCCTTAATAACGTAAACCTTCATTTAAAAACTGCATTTTGTGTTCAATTATGTTATCTTTGACTAATAGTTAACGGTTTTTGATGAGCAGAAACATTTAAGTGTGACAAACATGCAAACGAATAAGAAATCAGGAAGGGGGCAAATAGTTTTGCACATCACTGTAAATGAGCCATGGGGGCAGCCATTCAAAGCTGAAGAAGGAGAAAAGACACAGGATACACAACAGATATGCTCTGTAGGATACAATGGGATCTTCAAAACGTATCTGTTATCTGCTTTGTATCCAGTGATTGAATGGCTGCCCCGTGGCTACACAGCCGCTTAACTATTGTAGAGTTTCTGTAGCAAATACACCCGTTTTACAAGTGCAGGGCAACACTATAATATATTCCTTTAAAACACTTTCATTTTTTGGTGTTGCTGTTTCTTTAATGAAACTTAGGGACTGTGCTCTAAGCAGGGAAAAATATAAGAAATGTATCAAATAATTTATCAAATAAGAACATTGGGCGATTCCCGGTATTCTGGTTTAAAAAGACACTCAATTATCACTTATGCAATTGTCCTCAGATGACTGATCTCTAGGTGAATGGGTGAAAATACTGTATAACCCTGTATATATGCTCATTTGGCTTTGCCCCTTTCTATCTCTCTGCTATGGGTTAGGAACCCAGTGGGCTCCAATTATCTATTTTAATGGGAATTCCTTCTTACAAAAGAAAATAACAATTCAAATAAGGTGTGTTAGGGCTCTTACAGACGAGCGTTTTACCTGCGCTCCCCTGTGTTCCGTTTTTCTGCGTTCAGCCGCAGGGGAGCGCAGGAATAGACGCATTACATTTTTTCCAATGGGGCTGTACTCACACAGGCGCGTGTAGGCGCCGAACGCAGGAAAAATGCAGCATGTTGCGTCTCAACCTACACACGCCTGTGTGCGTACAGCCCCATTGGAAAAAATGTAATGCGTCTATTCCTGCGCTCCCCTGCGGCTGAACACAGAAAAACGAAACGCAGGGGAGCGCAGGTAAAAACGCTCGTCTGTAAGAGCCTGTACTGACTTTAAGTTCATTTAGGGTTGCCAAGCTGATTCATTCATTTGTGTCACCTGATAAAAAAAAATGTTAAGGAACACTGAGCCAGGGAATGTGAACTGAAAATAGATTAAGTTGTTCATGGACAATAAGGGCTGCTTGTAACATTCTAGTGGGTGGGTACAAATAGCTTTTTGCATTTCCTATGTGGACAGCCTGTATTACTGTTTGCAACCATTGTGGTTTGCTTCATAGGGAATAGAACTAAGCAAAGATAAAGTTGCATGCACTGTGTGGATTAGCTAGCTAAAAGAAACTAGTCTAAAAAGAAGAAAAGTGTACAAAAAAGTGTACAACAGAAAAACAGGTTAAAGGAGGCACAGGAAAACATAGGAACATTTTGAGGAACATCAACAGAAAGGGGACATATGGGGCAGTGGAACTGGAAAAAAACAACCAGATACGATTTAAATCAAGAGGGAAAATTGTCACAGATGCCATCAGAGGGTGAGGTGGTGATCTACTCTAAAATTATGTGCATGAAATATCTAAACACAAACCTTTCCAGCATTTTGGAAGCGAAATGTAGTAGAGGAACTGGACAGTAGCTTGTAGGGTTGCTGTTATAGTTGGAGTGATGGGGGTTGAGGCTGGGCTTTTTGAGGATGGAAGCAATTGGTGCTTGTTTGACTGAGGATGGAAAAGTACCTGAACACACCAAATAGTTAAATAGATTAAGGTTGCCATATGTGGGCTGTTAAAAGCTGCCAAATCGGTCCTTCCAGACCAAGTTGGCAATTTAATGGGGCCTTCCGACAGGCCTGTCTGAAAACCGGAGCGGTTTAAAAATCCCACCGGGGCTCAGACCACAACAACTTATTGATGCAGTCCCTCCCCAATGACCTGCATTCCTTTGTTGTGATCCCCTGGGCCAAATGACCTCAAGGAAAAGTTCTGTTGGTTTCGTGACTTTCTCAAACAAGTGGATGTTTAAATGTATGGCCAGCTATAATGTAGGGCACTCATTATTGCTCTTACTTGGGGACTAATGTGATTTGTTTATTTACATGCTTTATATATAAGGTTTAATGTAGAGCTTAGTTAGCCTATTTGCAAATTCTTTCTTTTTGTGTTTTATTTCTGTTTGGACTGATTGTATGGTATTATGTAGCATTTCTAAGCATTTTATAGTCAAAGCTGCTTTTGTATGTAAATATTTTGCTAAATATAATTAATTGAAGGTGCAGTGGTGTTGAGACATTCCAAAACAGATGATGACTAGATATTATCAGATCTAGACTAGAATATCTCTGGGATAAAACAATAAAGACACTTACTTGACTGGAATGTCACAATTGCTTTACTTTAAACATATAGGACCCCTATAAATCTCTACACACAAAACAGCACAGTTCGTAAAGATAATTAAATTACAGTATTGTGTTTAAGAACAAAGACTTTACACTTGCAAATTATTTGCAGCTACAAATGGCAAACAATATGTGGAATAAACTGCAACATTTTAACACCTTGGAGAAAATTTAAGGCTTGGGCCTGCTGAAATCCACAGCACAATTTTTAGCCCGTGATTGTTACCAGAATCCTCTTGTCTCATTCATTTCTGCAAACTCAGGCTGGGAAACAGCCCCATCTGGTATTAACCTTAGCCTGTGTCTAATAAGGGGTAGATACAGGACCTTATTTATCTCCCTGTCTGATCTAGTCACTGGACCCTAGTTTATCCCGCTTTCATCTGCAATCAGTACATGCACAGATAGTGGTGCTGTACTGCACATGTTTCGATCACAGAAGAGCCAGGTACCTATTATGCTCGGGACCTGGGGCTTTTCAGATAATGGATCTTTCTGTGATTTGTATCTTCATACCATACTATAATATCATGTAAACATTAAATAAACCCAGTAGGCAGGTTCTGCCTCCAATAAGGATTAATTATATCATAGTTTGGATCAAGTACAAGGTACTGTTTTATCATTACAGAGAAAAAAACAAAAACAATTTTTAAAAATTTGCATTATTTGCATAAAATGGAGTCTATGGGAGACAGCCTTTCCGTAATTCAGAGCTTTCTGGATAATAGGTTAACTGATCCCATACCTGTACCTATTTCCCTTGATCTCTATTACCAGCTTTTGCAACAGTTATCTGATTGGGGGCTGATTTTTTTGTAAAAATATATTGATTAAAAGAAAAACATTTCTTCTGCATATCGAGATTTTTCTACAGTTTTAACATTTCAATCAATGTTTAGATTGATTGATTGTTTTTGCCCTAAACAACTCAGTGGCTGGAGGAGCCAAAAATGATCATATCCAATGCAAAGGACCAGCATTTCATTTAGGTCTGAATTCTGTTACTGGACAGAGGCACATTTATTAAAGGTTGAATTCATGGGAGTTTTTTTTAACTTTTTTAAACTTTTTTAAATTCCAATATACTCGATATTCAATTGGGTGATTATTTAATAAAAAAAATCGGAAATCTATCTCCGAAAAAAACTCAAATGTCAGAAAGGCTAGTAACATCCAAATGAATGCATGGATCTCTCCCATTGAGTTATGCATGAACTCAGCAGGTTTTAGTTGAATTTGAATATTTAAAATGCCAGCATTAAATCTTGAAAATGTGAAAAACTCAAATCAAGTTTGGATTATTCACAATTCGAAATTGACAGTTTATACCATAAAAACATTGAAAATCAAATTCAAATTTTTAATTCGACCCTTAATACATCTGCCCCTTAATCAAGAGTTGCCAAGTTAGGTTACTAAAACCATTCAATAGACCCATACAGCAATGCTGTGTAACTTGAGAGGAAATTTGTTTATTTACATGCTTTATATATAAGGTTTAATGTAGAGCTTAGTTAGCCTATTTGCAAATTCTTTCTTTTTGTGTTTTATTTCTGTTTGGACTGATTGTATGGTATTATGTAGCATTTCTAAGCATTTTATAGTCAAAGCTGCTTTTGTATGTAAATATTTTGCTAAATATAATTAATTGAAGGTGCAGTGGTGTTGAGACATTCCAAAACAGATGATGACTAGATATTATCAGATCTAGACTAGAATATCTCTGGGATAAAACAATAAAGACACTTACTTGACTGGAATGTCACAATTGCTTTACTTTAAACATATAGGACCCCTATAAATCTCTACACACAAAACAGCACAGTTCGTAAAGATAATTAAATTACAGTATTGTGTTTAAGAACAAAGACTTTACACTTGCAAATTATTTGCAGCTACAAATGGCAAACAATATGTGGAATAAACTGCAACATTTTAACACCTTGGAGAAAATTTAAGGCTTGGGCCTGCTGAAATCCACAGCACAATTTTTAGCCCGTGATTGTTACCAGAATCCTCTTGTCTCATTCATTTCTGCAAACTCAGGCTGGGAAACAGCCCCATCTGGTATTAACCTTAGCCTGTGTCTAATAAGGGGTAGATACAGGACCTTATTTATCTCCCTGTCTGATCTAGTCACTGGACCCTAGTTTATCCCGCTTTCATCTGCAATCAGTACATGCACAGATAGTGGTGCTGTACTGCACATGTTTCGATCACAGAAGAGCCAGGTACCTATTATGCTCGGGACCTGGGGCTTTTCAGATAATGGATCTTTCTGTGATTTGTATCTTCATACCATACTATAATATCATGTAAACATTAAATAAACCCAGTAGGCAGGTTCTGCCTCCAATAAGGATTAATTATATCATAGTTTGGATCAAGTACAAGGTACTGTTTTATCATTACAGAGAAAAAAACAAAAACAATTTTTAAAAATTTGCATTATTTGCATAAAATGGAGTCTATGGGAGACAGCCTTTCCGTAATTCAGAGCTTTCTGGATAATAGGTTAACTGATCCCATACCTGTACCTATTTCCCTTGATCTCTATTACCAGCTTTTGCAACAGTTATCTGATTGGGGGCTGATTTTTTTGTAAAAATATATTGATTAAAAGAAAAACATTTCTTCTGCATATCGAGATTTTTCTACAGTTTTAACATTTCAATCAATGTTTAGATTGATTGATTGTTTTTGCCCTAAACAACTCAGTGGCTGGAGGAGCCAAAAATGATCATATCCAATGCAAAGGACCAGCATTTCATTTAGGTCTGAATTCTGTTACTGGACAGAGGCACATTTATTAAAGGTTGAATTCATGGGAGTTTTTTTTAACTTTTTTAAACTTTTTTAAATTCCAATATACTCGATATTCAATTGGGTGATTATTTAATAAAAAAAATCGGAAATCTATCTCCGAAAAAAACTCAAATGTCAGAAAGGCTAGTAACATCCAAATGAATGCATGGATCTCTCCCATTGAGTTATGCATGAACTCAGCAGGTTTTAGTTGAATTTGAATATTTAAAATGCCAGCATTAAATCTTGAAAATGTGAAAAACTCAAATCAAGTTTGGATTATTCACAATTCGAAATTGACAGTTTATACCATAAAAACATTGAAAATCAAATTCAAATTTTTAATTCGACCCTTAATACATCTGCCCCTTAATCAAGAGTTGCCAAGTTAGGTTACTAAAACCATTCAATAGACCCATACAGCAATGCTGTGTAACTTGAGAGGAAAAAACTGATGCAAGAAATCATTTGGGAAAAGGAAATACAAGAAATGTACTCATGTTCATCTTGCTGGCCATGCATAGAATCAACTGTGGTGTCTGTGGTTCAGCCTTCAGCAGGGATCAGCCTAAAGCTGGCCATAGACGCAAAGATCCGATCGTACGAATCAACGTACGATCGGACTTTCCCATCTCCCGACCCTCCACTAACCATTCAGATCAAAGTCTTTACCATTCCGATCAAATTAGAACAGATCAGCCAATGTTCTGCCCCTGACAGCAATCGTACGATACTTATGTCTGTTAACACTAGTGACAGTCTCCCTCTGAAAATCGTACGATCGGCAATACACGAAGAGATATTATCGGCAGGCGAAAGAAATTTTCTAACCTGTCCGATCGACCAAACGACCGATCTCCGACGGACGAAAAATGTCGGGACTCTCCACACATGGTCCGAAAATCGTACGAATCCACGATTCGTACGATCGGATCTTTGCGTCTATGGCCAGCTTTATTGTTTGTGTTTTGTTGGTAGATGTATCCTAAACCCATTGTGGGTGAATGTTCATAATATATGTTCTCTCAAAGTGGGAGACTGCATGATGCTTTGTTTCAGTTAACATGCCGGCACTATATAAATAAAGGATGAATTAATATGAATATTTTTTGTTGCTTTATTCTTGGTGTGTAACTTTTTTTTTTCCTAAGGGGAACTTTGTGGAAAAACCCAATGCCTTAATGGAGGAACCTGTCTAAAAGATGCACCTGACAATCCTTTCTGCCTTTGCCCAGTTGGTTTAACTGGAATTGATTGCAGCATTACTGAAAAGGGTAAGTGCAATTAAACAGGCACGGTATACAGACGGGTTGGGGATTGTTCTTTTATCATCTCTTTAGGCTATGATACACAGTGTAACTTATTTGCCCAAAAATTACATTCTAAGTAGGTAATGTAGTTACAAAGTTTGCGCCATAACTTATAGCAGCCAATCACTAGGCCATATTCACTGACTACCGGATTCATTTGATTGGTGTTTGTATTAGGTTACCCTGCCAGGCACAACAATTTTATTTTTATTACATTTTGCTTTAGAAATCTCTTGGTACAGAAACTTGTGTAGACCTGGAGAGGCTGCCAGACACATTCTTTAAAGTACAGTCTCCTTGGATGGACCTTAACTAATTTTAGAGGCTTGACTTGAAATAGAATAGTAAATCTAATAGTAAACAAGCTTCTGGCCCAAATTAAGGGCTATCCCCTGGGATGTTAGGTTGCCTAAGCCAATTAACGGACAAGGCTCTGTCTTTTGCTTTCACACTTTCTTCCCGTTATAGTTAGAGCTGCAGTATTTCTGGTCAGGTGATCTCTGAGTCAGCACAGAGAATCATGGAATGCACAACAATATAAAAAAATAAGCACTGGTGTGTCAATTCCAGTACTGTCTTTCATTGACTATATGTACTTTATATTGGTATGAGACTTTTATTACCCTGCAGTTACTCCCAGATGCAGGAAATGCTTGGCGCTTAATAAAAAGTAATGTGTTATTTTCTATAGTCTACATTTTAAAAGCTTTGCTCTGTATATATGAAACAAAATCCATAATCGGTGCTGTTCATCTGTATTCGATTAGCGTTGAATAAGTGGGAGATTATTTATAAACATAATATTTTTGCTTTTCATTAAAAAATGAATTTAGATACTTATAATAATTAGGAATTTGCATGAGTTTGTAGAAAGCTTTCCACTATTCTTTCCACTTGTTAGGCCCTTGCGATCCTAATCCCTGCCAGAGCAATGGGGAATGTCAAGTACTGTCTGATTCGGGGAGAGGTGACACCTTTGTACAGTACTTCTGCAAGTGCTTGCCTGGATATGAAGGACAGAACTGCGAAATCAGTAAGTGCCATTCAGTTAATAAATAAACAAACAAACAGCATTCTGCCGGTGTTCCTGCCAGGATAAGGAAGACAGAACTGCAAAATCCAAGTGTCATTCAGTAAATAAATAAGCAGCATTTCGCTGGTGTGGCTCAACTTAAAGTAAGACCCGGTCTTGCCAAGTTAATTGGTATGCTAGAATGACAGTGGGGGTTGGGCTGGACACTAGTGATGCGCGGACCACCCCGAAATCCGTGGGACTCGTGCAGTGATTTGCATAGTGTTTCCGGGTTTTGGGCTGAGTATATTTTTCAGTTGCTTTCAGCTCGGGAGAAGATGGCGCTGAGGGGTGAATAACAAGTATGGGGCATTTGACTGGGGGGGGTAGGCCAGGGGGGAGGAGGGAGGGGGGCCTACACACTACACAGGGGAGGGGGAGGGTTTTTTCACCTACAGGTTGACTTCTCCTTTAAGAGTTGTATAATATCTATCTGTGTATCAAGAGAGACAAAACGTTGAAGAAATGCCAACGATTCTTTAAAATCCTGTCTGTTCACTATCAATTACCCAGGAATTGTGTCCTTGAAGTTTTTTTGTTTTTCTTTTTGTTTTAAATAATGCATATTAAAAATGTTCTGATGTTTTGGGCTGTTTAACATATCTATCCTAAGAGAGCAAAGGTTCATTAAAAAAATAAATTCAGATGTAAACCCAGGACTTCTAGACCTTCCTAAACCCTTTCATTATGTAAAGTGAATATGGTATGTGCTGGAGGCCATTGCAGGACAAGCAGATTGTACAGAACACATGACTCAAACATTCCATTTGGTATAATCAGTAAAAAAACAAGTTGGGCTGCCTCTTTGTCCTAAACTTTAGCCAATCGGGGCATTAGAATAGGCACAAATCTAATATTAGCTAATTGGCACAAAAATAATATTAGCTGCTAGTTCTAGTAGGAATAGCAACAAAATGTTTTAATGTGCCATTCTAAAATCAAATTTGTTTATCCAAATCTGTTAAAAGGAAAGTTGTACAGAACACTGAGTTGATACCCCATTGAACCACCATACAAGATATGACCTGTGTTACATTGTTTCATTCACATGGTGTCTTCTTTATTTGTTTCAGATAAGAACCAGTGCTATACAAACCCCTGCAAAAATGGGGGCATCTGCAAACATCTTGGTGACGACTTTTCATGCAAATGCGCTTCACCATATATAGGGAAAATATGCAACTTCCGTAAGTATATGTTAAGATAGTATAACATTTTTAAACATAGGAGCAATTGCTAGCTTGTGCTCTGTTCCCTTAAGTGCTCTTTGTTTCATTTACCCATGAGGGTAGGTAGCTATGAGAGAGAACATTGGCTGGCTTAGAACAAACCATTGGACTGTTGTCATTCAGACAGTAGTACCCCAAGCTGGGGCCCATCTGCTTTAAAATATTCACTGGCTTGCGGTACTTTTGTGTAAAGCACACCATCTGGTAGATATCTCCTATCCGCTACACCACCCAGGGCAGGCAAATGCTCACAACTTCTTACAGTCATATGAAAAAGTTTGGGAACCCCTCTCAGCCTGCATAATAATTTACTCCACTTTCAACAAAAAAGATAATAGTGGTATGTCTTTCATTTCCCAGGAACATCTGAGTACCGGGGTGTTTTCTGAACAAAGATTTTAGATTTCTAATTTGAATGCATGTAACTGCTCAATACTGATTACTGGCAACACTAAATTGGTTGGATTAGCTTGTTAAAGTGGACCTGTCCCCTACACATAAAAAGCTGCACAATGAAAGTCCTTTGCAAATTAAACATGAAACACAAATTATTTTTTTCATTAAAACATCCATACCTGTTATAAAGGTATTTAAAGGGATACTGTCATGGGAAAAAAATATTTTTTCAAAATGAATCAGTTAATAGAGCTGCTCCAAGTCATGTGACTTGGGGCAGCAATTTCTGTGTTTGTTCATCATAAAAATCACAAAATGTTAGTAGGTAGGACCATAGGATTTATCTTACATGAAATAAAGCTTTGATAGCTAAATCCCTATTTAATTTATGCATTGTTTTAGGTTGTGCCAATGCATTGGGCATGGAAGGCAGGGCAATTTTAGATGCCCAGATAATATCCTCTTCTCTGTACCACGGCTTCCTTGGTTTACAGCGCTGGGGGCCAAACCTGGCCAGGCTAAACAATAAGGGCATGGTAAATGCTTGGACAGCAAACAGCCTTGACCAGCATCCATGGATACAGGTACTGATGTTTTGTCTTCTTACTACAGGCAAGATTTACTTCCCTTTGCTCTGAAATTAGAAGCAGAAGTTAGAATATTTAGCTAACACATAGATCCTTAATAGACAGTTCGCCACAGAGAAAGTGATAGTATATTTAAAGGTCCACCCTCTTCATAGTGCGGTGGGGCCAACCCTCACTTACTCTTGGGTTCATTCTCAGGACAATTTTGTATTTGCTACACCACACAGAGACATACTGTATGTTACTGCAGTGTTTCCTTAGTTTGTATACCATTCCTTTTATAGGGCTGCATGGGCTTTTAAATTTATTTATTGTCACCCTCGCTTGAGTTGGCGGTACATCAAGGAGGTTCTGTACACTGAAAGGTCTGTGCTGTCAAAGTGTTATTTTTAATTGGTATTTTTTTGTACAAGCTACGAGGCTTGCTCCAAAAAGTATTCAAAGCCTTATCCATTACCATCATTTTTCAGCTGGTTACATTCCCAGAGGGCTGAGGCCAAGCCTCTTACTTGGTTCCGTAAATTAATTATGCATTATAGTGAACTATGGGAAGGTATAAGGAGGAGAAGAATATGTAATTAATATGTTTAATACATTACCATCTTCACAGAGACTGGGGAGCAATGTTCCTAATAAAAGTAATTTCAAAGGTCGGTGCGCTTGTGATTAATATGCAAATCCCCAGATACCTAAATGTAAAATGCGGTATATAGTGAGGTACGCTTCTTTCAGGGATATATACAGAATAACTCACAAACAGTCTCTTGGTTCTTTGCCTTTGGCAGAGTTAGTGCCGCACATTGTAGAGAACCGAACCGGTATAACGTGCACCTGAAAAAGAAGCTACAATAGTGTAGTATTACTAGAGCTCCTGGCTGGCCCTGCGGGTAATGACCATTACCAAGTCGCGCAAGTAAGAAGAGCCGTATTCATTTAAAACCGCTGTCTGTTGGTATTTTCTCCCCGGAAGTGGTGTCGGTCGATGCAAGTGGTATCCTCCTTGCAGCTTGAGATACGGATTTGTGGTTCCTGTTTAGGCCGGCACAGTAGTCTCAAAATTATCGTGGCACTGTCAGCTTCAATAGGGAGTGTTAAACATCCCCAGCACACCGACCTTTGAAATTACTTTTACTTTACTCCACATATATCTTTGGTGCTGCTAATTACTAACTTAATTGGACTTTGCGCAGAGCTTACACCAGACTGTCATTAATGTTCCTAATAAGTTGCACTCTCTTGCACCTTCTCAAGGATGACATTGGACACTTGACAATGTGTTGAAAATAATTAAACACATTATATAAGGGCTGGATTGCTTGTCTTGAAGTTTATTTTGAATTTTATATATATGATATATATTGAAAATGTGTTGTTTTTTATTTTAATAGGTCAATCTGCTAAGAGAAATGAGAGTGTCAGGCATCATCACCCAAGGAGCCAGCAGAATGGGCACTGCTGAATATGTCAAAGAGTTTAAGGTGGCATACAGTGTTGATGGGCATGAGTTCACTTTTTATAAAAGTGAAGGGAAGGACAAGGTACATACCCATTCATACTTCTGTATTATTTCTCAAGACGTGGTTTCATAGTTTTAATATACATTCTTCCATCTGATTTAGCCTTCTGTTCTGCTTGGAATGCATGATTTGGAGAAAGGCAATACAGCCCTTGTTGTTCTTGCTAAATTATGCCTGAGTGAGAAACTGTGGGCTCATCCAAAAGTATAAGAGCACCCTTTGACTGCTTTGTAAAGCTCCTTGTATATCAAACACTAAAGTTAGATTGTAAGCTTTGTAAGATAAGTGCTAACTTTGAAATTCTGTTTATACATCATTGTATAAATAACTGCTCTACTACTAAACAAAATAATAATAAAGCCCTTCATCCCGAGTTGTACAAAGGCATGATCATTCTTGTACTGCTGTGGGTCCTAATCCTATTCCTACTTGTACAGAGGTAGTGTACCAAAGACTTTTTACAGGAGATTCCTATTTGAAATGAGGCAGAACCTGGCAGACAGTCTCAGCTGCAGAGCCCTGTCCCATTAGCTATTTAAAGCTCACCCAATGCCCCTCTTCTGATGTAGCTATTATTTGTTAGTGTTTGTCACAAGTGAGTTTACATCATCATTTATTTATATAGGACCTACAAGTTGTATACTATGCCTTTTTGTCCTGCCGGTCTTACCGATGACTGAATCAAGATAAAATTATAGACCAGTGCCACAGGCTATGGAAAAAAACAGAACCTGGCAATATTGTTTACATTCAGTGCAGTCTCCAGTGTGTTACAACACAAATCTGTGTGTGTCTTGAACCATAGAAAGTCTATGCACATATTTTTCTTGTGTGTTCTAAAGTGCTTTAGTGATTTATACAAAGTACTATCTCCAGAATACAATTATAATTAAATAAAACAAAGGGGTTGAAGTGCTTAATTCAAAAGGTAAATGAAATAAAGGTGCAATTGTGTTTTTTTTATTCACACCAGAGAGTGGGGAAGCCACATGCTGAGTTTAATTATTTAAAGAAAACACAATTGCACCTTGCTTTCATTTACCTTTTGAAAAAAGCACTATAAACACTTTGTTTTATTTAATTATAATTGTATTCTGGAGATAGCACCTTGTAAAAATCACTATAGCACTTTAGAACGCACAAGAAAAATCTGAGCATAGCCTTTCTATGGTTCAAGACACACACAGATTTATGTTATAACACACTGGTGACTGCACTGAATATTAACAATATTGCTTTAGGTTATTTTTTTTTTGTTTTTTTTTCATAGCCTGTGATGCTGATCTATAATTTTTATCTTGATTTGTTGATCCAGTGAAGGTACTTTGAAAAAGATCTAAAAAGGAAAAAAAATGAGGGTTTACTTTCCTTTTAATCTTGCAAATTTTGTTTGTTTTGCCATTTTAATTCTGCTGTCCGTTACCTATGACTGACCAGATCCTCAAGCTTTAACAACCCCCTATTGTTCAAATACTATCCTGCATAGAAGATGTGCAGTTTGGAGATAAAACTGCAACCACTGCTGTAATTTTGCAATAAAATGCCCACTTATACACAGGTATGAGAGCAGTTACGCAGTGACCCCTTTACAAGAAAGCTCCAAAATTTGCCAATGCCAGTGTTTCCCAAATAAAAGACTGCATGCCTGTAGTAGCCTATACTTTTACCTTGCTCTCAGTTTTTGTTCTGTGAATGGGGTTATAGCCTGCACTACATTTTTAGGGAAAAAAAAAACATATACTCATAAATACAACACTTCTGGGAGATTCCTCATTCAATAGTTATTCCAAACATATGTGTCTTCTTTGCAGTAGACTGGAATTGTTCTATTGCTGCCTTGGAAAAATATTGTCCATTGTCTAATACTAATAAAATTGTGTGCACCACATCTAATAATACATATGCTAGTTTTAAATCATTTGGAATTTTGGGCCTGTAGCACTGTTATGTAAGACGCGTTATTTAAGGAACGATTCATCAAAGTATTTTCGCATGCGCTAATAGTCATATCACAAGCGCTAATTCTACATTTCTGTACAGATTCTAATCGCATTGCGATACTTATAGAATAGAATTAGTCCAAACACATTATTCACTTACATCTTTTAAGTGATAAAATCATAAAGTGCGATAATTATTGTGAAATTTAACACCTCCTAGGAAGATGTAGTGAGGAGCTGTAGGGCAGCATTTTCATGATACCTTGGGCAGGTCCAGGAATGGAATTATATTAAGTTTCCCAGGGAAATGAATGACTACTGTAAAAGGAGACTTCTATTTTGCCAGTGGTATCCGGAATGTCTTGGGTGCTATATAGATTGCACTAATAACGTGTCACTATATCAAATGCCCTAAAATATCGCACAAAAAACAGGATTACTATAGAGTAAACAGAACCTGCAACTGCTGGGGCCCAGGAGATATAAAGGGCCCAGTGGGACTGATAATCAGCTGCAATATATTTTCAGGGAAAATGTCTTGTTCCCATAGTTTAGGTGCCCAATGATCTTGCAGTGGGGCCCAATAACTAGTCATTCTCCTGCCGAAAATGTTCATGTCGAACATACTCCTAGCATTAAGTAACATTTAGATTCCTCTTTTTTTGCTGGGTTACATGAATGCCACTGCAATGGGTATGACTGAGGCTGTCTCCCTATAGCCTGTGTAGGTGTAGTCCTTATATCTCTGTATAACATTGTATGTTATATGTTTATGGTTTTAAGGGAATGGTACTTTTGAACTTGATTTGTATGTTTTTTTGTTTAGATTGTTGCCCAGCCTCTTACAAATCCCTGCATAAAACTAGCAAAGCTTGGAAACAAATTCACTAGATTAATCTGTAAAGAGGTTAAGAAGTGTAATTTCCATAACAAACAAAGCACCTCTGTGTATTTGCCGGTTTGTTTTATCCCATTGCCTCTTAGATACCCAGTAATCTAGTGAATGGATTAAGCTCTGTTGGACTCGTGTGGTACACGTGAGAGTAGAAACCAGGGATATTTCCACTTTATACAGCCAACTCTGCAGTTATTGCTGACCCACTGGAATGTCTGTCTCTTAGATACAGTGAAAGGCCTATTAAAATAGAAGGTATTTGCATGCCTCATGCTAAACTCATAGCTCCACAACACATTTTGAAACATTGCAAAAAATGCCATTGTCTGTCAGGCCAGCTATCCACAACCATCTCTATCCATTCCCATAGCTGCCCTATTGTATTATTGTGCATTTCTTTCCTATAATACATTTTTTTAAAGCTCTTGTAACTACAGAAAATATTCAAATGGTTTTGTAACAAAGTATACTTTGCTTAAATGGTGATAATGCAGACAATGGCCCAATAATAGTGGTTCAGCAAACTCCAGTGAGCACTCACGATCTAAGTGAGTGGAACTTAAAATATTGGTTATAGAGACAAAATTACTTATGACTTACTGTTTTCTTATCACAGATATTTGATCTGTGGTCTATGCTGAAACCAGGAGCTTGAGAAGCAAAGTGAGAAGTAGTACAAGCTGAATGCTTATCAGTAGAGCTTCACAAAGCAAGCATGTAAACCAGAGATCCAGGGAAACTGTACACACTTCCTTTAGCTTTAACACTTTCACTGCTGAAAATAGGGGTTTTTATAGCAGCTGCTGCTGTACCAATTTGTGGAAGTTTGAATAATATGTTACACAGTACATATTTAAAGCAGCAGGCTGGAATGTGATACAGGTATGGGACCTGTTATCCAGAATGCTCGGGACCTGGGGTTTACTGGATAATGGATCTTTCTGTAATTTGGATCTTCATACCTTAAATCTACTAGAAAATCATGTGAACATTAATTAAACCCTTTAGGCTGGTTTTTGCTTCCGATAAGGATTCATTACAGTATATCTTAGTTGGGATCAAGTACTAGGTACTGTTTTATTATTACAGAGAAAAGGGCAATCACATTTGGATTATTTGAATAAAATTGAGAGATGGTATTTCTGTAATTTGGAACTTTCTGGGTAAAGGTTTTCCAGATAATGGATCCCATCCCTGTAGTACATTTTTACAGAAGTTATAAACTGGCAAATCAGCAATTGGAGTGAGGGCATCCCTGCTCCCCATGTGTCTGCAGTCCATTGCATGGATCATTCCGTCATTACCAATGATAGAGCAATCCGTTTAAAGGGCTGCAAAGAGCAAAAATGGGCTGCAGACACATGGGGGCAGCAGCCATCTGCTGATAGGTTGATTGCACTGTCAGTCTAGTCCCATAGCTGTCACATCAGAAGATTAGCTGCAGAGAAAGATGATGTTAGGGGAGAGGCATCATTATAAAAAACTGAAAATTACGAAAGATTATTTTACAAAAATATTTTTTTATTGGTGCAGAATTGAAATGTATTGATGATCTGGGACTTTAAATAAGCCCTTTAATACTTTGTCGGTATTTTCTTTTGTTCTAGCTGTTTCCTGCAAACATAGACAATGATGGAAGGAAGGCAAACCTGTTCAGCCCACCAATCTCTGCCCAGTTCATCCGTATATTCCCTGTGACATGCCGTGTTGCCTGTACTCTTCGCTTTGAGCTGTATGGCTGTGAAGCAAGTGGTAATAAGTTCATTGTATAATTGCAAGTCTAATGCTTTGCACCCGGTTTGGCTTTGCACATTTACTCCATGAATTTAAGCTTCTTTAAAAGCATTGTTGGATATACTGTAGCTTTGTCCAGTGTCACCACCTAATGGCACACAAAGAAATTGCAAAGTTTGTTCTGAGCAGCATTTGCTGTAATGCACATTCTTTCAGAAGTGATTTCCTAGATCTAATATATGAGTTAAAAGCAAGGTGAGGATGCCATAAATCTGATTTATCTGCTGGTGATAGACAGCTCATTTGTACAGGCTAGGCTAACTGACAAAAAAAATGACCTGGATATTGGCAACTTTATATTTGTGTATATTCATGTTTAAAGCGCTAGTCAACCCCAAATTAAAAATATAACTAATAAAAGTAAGCAAAATTGCAAACAACTTTCTAATATACATGTATTTTTACATTTATTTGCTTTTGAAAGTAGCATTAGCTTAACTCCTGGTTATTTTTTTTAAACAATTTTTCAAAAGCCTTAGTTCCCCAGCAAAGAGAGGTCTGTTAATTAGCTGCCTTGTCTTACATTGTATCCACAGTCTGAGCCACCAGGGCAGAGAATAGAAAGGGACAAACAAACACGGCTTTCAATAGCAATACATATACAAATAACCTAAAAACAATAGAACATACTGTAAATTGCAAAGTTGCTAACATAGTTACATATAGTTAAATAGTTAAATTGGGTTGAAAAAAGAACATCAAGTTCTGTCCCTCCAAATGAAACCCAGCATCCATCCATCCATCCATACACAGACTGACCCCTCCATACATTCACATAAACTATATATACTCATATCTATACTAAATATAGATTTAAGTATCCCACTAGCCTTGGATATTATGTCTGTCCAAGAAATCAACAAAGCCACTCTTAAAGGCATTAATAGAATCAGCCATCACAACATCACCCGGCAGTGCATTCCACATTCTCACTGTCCTCACTGTGAAGAACCCCCTACACTGCTCCAAATGAAAGTTTTTTTACCTCTAGTCTGAAGGGGAGGCCTCTGGTACGGCGATCCTCTTTATGGGTATAAAGGTCCTCTGCTATTTGTCTATCATGTCCCTAATATACTTTTAAAGTGTAATCATGTCCCCTCACAAGCATCTTTTTTTTCCCAGAAAAAACAACCCCAACCTTGACAGTCTACCCTCATAATTTAAGTCTTCCACCCCTTGAACCAGTTTAGCTGCATGTTTCTGCACTCTCCCCAATTCATTTATTTCCCTCTAAAGGACTGGAGTCCAAAACTGCACTGCACACAGGGATCTATAAAGTAGGGATGCACCGAATCCACTTTTGGATTCGGCCAAACCCCCGAATCCTTCGTGAAAGATTCAACCAAACCCTAATTTGCATATGCAAATGAGCGAGGGGGAAGGAAAAAAAGTCGCGCATGAATTGAAGGATTTGTTCAGCCAGGCACAAGGATTCAGCCAAATCCTGCTGAAAATGGCCGAATTGTGCCCGAATACGGAACCGAATCCTGGATTTGTTGCATCCCTACTATAAAGAGGCAAGATTGAGTTTTCGTCCCTTGAGTTTATGCCCTTTTATATGCAAGACAGAACTTTATTTCATTTAGTGGCCACAGAATGATACTGCCCAGAATTAGACAACTTTTTATCCAGAAAAACCAAAGAGCCTTCTCAGTTAAGGAAACTCCCAACACACTGCCATTTAGTGTATAACTTGCATTTATATTATTGTTACTAAAGTTTCAGCGTTGAACCTCATTTTCCAGTTTACTGCCCAGTCTAAATCACATCCAGTTTCTTCCCAGAGTTGATGTTCCTGCTCACCTTCCAATGAAAGGAAATTAAATTAGTCTGGCAAGATCTATTATGCATAAAACCATGCTGGCACAAACTCATAGTATTATGATTTGCAATGAAGTTCAGTATCTTATCCCTTAATGCTCCTTAGAAAAGCATTCCTACCACTGATGTCAGACTAACTGGCCTATAGATTTTAGGCTGAGTACGGGATCCCTTTTTAAATAGCAGCACCACTAGCATTTCACCAGAATTATGTTTTCTTTTATTTGGCGAAACATTATTTTTGGTGTTCCCTTTAATTTGCTGAGAGTAGCCTACATCTTAAATACAAATAACGTCTTGCTTGTAGTCCCCTTTACTGTTTGTGTCCGATACTGCTTTACATATGTGTTTGCTTGCTGTGGCTTGTGATGCTGAGCACTGTCCTTTCTCCCACCTTTCTATGAACTGCTGTGTTACAGTGTATTTCAACATGGTAGGTTGCTCTGACCCTCTCGGAATGAAAGCACACATGGTTTCTGATAAGCAAATAACAGCATCCAGTGTTTACCAGACCTGGGGTGTTGATGCCTTTACATGGTACCCACACTATGCCCGTTTGGATAAGATTGGCAAGACCAATGCTTGGACTGCACTTGAGAATAACCAGGAACAGTGGTTGCAGGTAAGGGGATATGTATTGTTTATTAACTCCTTTCATGTGTTTTATTGTTTTTTATATACATATTTACTACTGAGTAAAAAAAACACATTTACATGTTTCATTTTCATAGCTTGTGCAATTTTTAGCATGGGAAATAAGAGGCTTGTGATTTATCTTGTGTGTATGTACTTCAAAGGAAATATATACCTCTTTTTAATATGAGATCAATCAGTTAAGCCTATGTAGAAAAATTACTTAGATAATATGTAAACGGCAAACAATAAATACAAATGTATTTTGCATTAACATACCCTATATTCCTGATTAAATGAAACCATGTTGCTCTGTTGAACCGTTTGCCAATATCCATTAGGCTCACAGTGTAATGAAACCCCTGCCTTAACTTGTTCCATTGTGAAGTGATGAATTCTGGGGCTTGAAGCCCCTCTGTTTTCTATAGCGCAAGTTGATCAGATTCTCTGGAAACAGTGGGAATTCAAGTCCCATAATTCATCTCTTCACAATGGAACAGGGTGAGGGAGGGGATGATCAATCCTTGAGGCTAAATTGGGTGGACTGGTACACCGTAGCACAGGCTGACTGTCATGGTTTCTTTCAATGTGTGAAAAAAAGTTTATCTTGGGAAGATTGTCCTATAGTGTTTATGCATGCTTTCTACATAAGCCCAATTGAATAAGCTCCCTGGGGGGTATATTTTCTCTTAAAGATAATACTGCCACCTACTAAAGTAATGGGCACTGCTTAACCCAGTTTATGTTCTGCATTAATGAATTACATTGTTCTGTATTGTTGTTTAAATGTCCTGTGGTTCCCTACTTCAGTTCTTCTCCACTCTCTACTCCTTGGAAAAACAAAAGTCCAAGATGGCTGGAATGCATGACCATCTTGGAGTTTTAAGTCAGGCAGAGAGGCAAGCGGCTAAGAAAGATAAAAATTGGTATTCTGCTTGTGCACTATTCCCTGACCTGGAGAACACCCGCACACAAGATACAGACACAAGGATCATATCTGTTTGCCTGGTCCAGTAACCAATCTAGAGCATTTAGAACGTTTCAAACATCTGTTTGGTTGTTATTAGTTACTGGACCAGAACAAAGTGGGTCCTTGTTACTTTGTATTCCAAAGTCTGTGGTATTTTTTGTTTTGGTAACCCAGTTCTGCCTTTGAAGATGTATCATGTTAAACTCCTATTATGGCATAAAATATAAATTCTCTCTCAGCATTCCTGCCTCAGAATACTGTATTATACTATTCGCTTGCTATTCAACGCCAGCCCCCCAACAATAATAAGAGGAACTTTTTCTGCTGTGGTTTTCTTATGATGATCTCCATATGGGTACCATTTTCTATAGACTGACACAATCCTTTTTTATTGTCATACATTACATTAGTGTGAATCAAGTTATTGCATAATGCTGCAGTAAAACATGCGTATCCTAATGAATGGGTGGGACAACTATAAAAACGTGAAGGGATAATTGCCGTCTTTTATTTACTATATCCAAGAGAATAGGGCTATTTATCTTCCTTCTGCTTCGGCATCTACCAAATCTGGTCCCAATTGTATGCGTACTGTCTTCTGAAGTTCCACCAGGGTGGGGAATCCAGGCATCAGCAATTAACATTATAACATTATATCCACACCCTCCAGTTTAGGATGGTATAGAGTAGGGATGCACCGAATCCACTATTTTGGATTCGGCCGAACCCCCGAATCCTTCGCAAAAGATTCAGCTCAATCCTAATTTGCATATGCAAATAGGGGTGGGAAGGGGAAAACATTTTTTACTTCCTTCTGCGATTTCCCTCCCCGTCCCTAATTTGCATATGCAAATTCGGATTCGGTTCGGCCGGGCAGAAGGATTCAGCTGCTGAAAAAGCCAGAATCCTGGCCGAATCCCGAACCGAATCCTGCATTTGGTGCATCCATAGTATAGAGGCAGGTTCATGCTTTCCACCCCTCTTTCTTAATTGTTGCTACATCAGAGCGCAGGTCTGTATAGGTAATATGGTATCCATTTACCTTGAGCACATACTACATGCCACTGATATCAATGGACCGTTACAGAACTTGCCTTGTAAGTGCAGATTCCCATGAACCATTTCTCTGCTATGATTTTGGGTGGTGCTTTCATGTGATTTATGTTGGAGTTCTTGGTACATAGTAAGTATGCACTGAATCCAGGATTCGGTTTGGGATTTGGCCAGGATTCAACAATTTTAAGCCAAAGTGCTTGGCCGAACCAAATCCAAATCTTTAAAATCACGTGACTTTTTATCTCACAAGGAAGCAAAAAAATGTTTTAACTACTTACACAGAGCGTGGTTCTCTGTAACCCCTCCTTCATCTAATTTGCATATACAAATGAGGATTCAGTTCGGTATTTGCCTGATTCTTTCACAAAGGATTTGGGATTCGCCCGTATCCCAAAATAGTGGTTTCTGTGCATCCCTAGTACATAGTGACGTGAGCTCCTTTGTTGTATATTATGATGTCCATCTATGTATATTCACTGAACATAATACTTTGAATGATGTTTATACAAAGCAGAAACGGGGGACCCTCATTGATGTTTGGGCTGATTTTATAACATGGCCAGTAGAGGGCACTGTTTTATTAGATGATAGAGGAGAATGCTGTGCCTTTTGCAAGTAATCAGTGTTGCAGTTCTTTTCATGTGAATTGATTGTTATATCCATTTGGATATATTTTATGTAATTTTGAAAAATGTTGTAACTACAGTTATATGTTTGGTTGCCCTAATGTCTAGTCATTTCTTTTGTATATAAATTCTTACAACACATGATTATTTTAGGGTTTCTTGGTATTTTATATCTGTAGTCAAACTCCCAAAGCTGCCTGCTGAGTGATATCCATGCAAAATACCAACACAAGGGTAGACAAAACATTTGTGTCAGTTTGTGCAGGTAAAACATTGCAAACTGCTGTGCCGTAAGCCTAAAGGGACACTGGCACGCAGAGGTGGACTACTGGCAGAGCAGTTCGAACAGCAATGAGGCTCACATATAAATACTTTTTTATTATATTATTGAATACATTTTATATAATATAAAATGTATATATAATATCACATACCTCCCAACTGTCCCATTTTGAGCAGGACAGTCCCGATTTTGACAGTCCTGGGTCTGTTACCGAAATGTCCTGCCTTTCTCTTTTGATCTCTTGCACTGAACAGCCAGAAAAACATACAAACTTTCTAAAAGTTAATTGGGTTTTGGCAGAGAGCCCAGAATAGATACTTAGATACTTTTTAACAATTTAAGATACAGGTCTCTGGTAAAACTGGGAAACTGTGATTTGCAGTTTAAAGGGCAAGTCACCTTCATTAGCAAAACTGTAATAACACATAAAAAACACAGAAATGTGTCCATACTTACATTATTTTTGTATAATGCCAAATTTTGTATAATGGATGTGGTAATTAGGCCACAAAATGAGCGTGTCCAAAAAATTATTTGCCGCTCTTCATGCCACTCCACTAATTCCAAAATTTTGGGAGATATGATATATATATAATACAAACTTCACTGCTCCCTTGTTTTATTTTCATTCCTGAAAAAGAGAAGAAAAAGATTGGCCCATGTTATTGCACCTACCCATCTATTACTTCTGAGAACTCCTATGTAACAATTTATACGTAACTTTTAATACTTATTTAAAACAGGGTCCAGGAAAAATAAATTAAAATGTAATAAAAGGCAGGGGGTCGGAATGACTAGAGGCAAGTGGTTCTAGGTAAAGACTGTAAATGGAGTAAATCACCTGCCTAACCAGTATGTTTTGCTGTACTCGAAACACGAGTTTGGTCTACCCCTTCAAACCAGTTTGGACCCTGTTTTAAATAAAGATTAAAAGTTAAGTTTTAATTGTTACGTATGAGTTCTCGGAAGTAATAGATGGGTAGGTGCAATTACATGGGCCAATCTTTTTCTTCTCTTTTTTCATATATGTTAATACTATTGACTCTGCACACCATCTTTTGTTTCTTGATTTGATGGATGGTGCTCCCATATCAACATTTTCACGTTTATTTACATTCCCTCTGCATTACTGTGTGTGAGTAGTAGGAGATTAGTTGTTCTAAATGTGTGAATATTTTATTACTAGAATTATATTAGCTATGGTAGATTACTAGAATATTACTAGAATTAGATTATCTAGATTACTAGAATATTACTAGAATTAGATTAGCTAGATTCCTAGAATATTCCTAGAATTAGATTAGAGATTGATAAACTCTACAACGTATGGTGGGGGACAGTTCAGGGATATTGGTTGCTGATCATATCTCTATCATACTCAGGGCTAATATCAACCATGGTGTTTTCTCCAGTACCTCCTATACACTATTCAACTGATTTCTATGGCATCAGTCTGTCACTGAGAACCGCTTCCACTCAAGAGGCAAAATCTGCCCCAGTAACAGGCACATGCCAGAGCGATATAGAAGAAAATAAAAGTGTAAGGAGTATCATCATAGAGAAAAACAGGTGGAGAAATGATGATCTGCACTGTTTTAGGCTAAGGGGCAAATTGATGTGGGTGAAAAACGCTACCCTTGGCCCGAGCATGCTTCTTAATGCATTAATAAACCATTGGATTTAAAAAAAAGAATTTGGGAGTGGGAACAGTGCCAATAAAATAGAAAAACCAAAAGAATAGAAAATTGGTTATTCTCATTAGATATTACTTAATATAGTTATCTTGTTTGAAAGGGGGTTTATACTGTTTGTCTTCTCTTAAATCTTATATGTATATGTGCTTATGTGTTCGTATATGGGCTGCCATATTGCAAACCTAAGTCTGAATGCTCAAAACGACCTCACAGGGTGCTGTAACTCAGTGCCGATCCATGGAACCCTTCATCAGGTTTAGGGCAGAATAATGTTTTTGGGGACTACATATGATTGCTGCTCTGCTCCATCTATTGTAAGGTGGAGAACTTTAGATATAACATAGTGAAGAATGCAATGTCTCCTTTCACTCATAAATAAATGGAACCTGCAGGAAACAGGAAGGAGCTGTAGATCCATTAAAGGGAAATATCTCATGCATAAATACCGAAATAACTAAAGGAAAACAAAGCCAATGGGAGTGAATTGGTTGAGGATTGCCTGGTTGAGCTAATTTGTAGGTTAATGAACCATGGCTGCTGACTTCTTGTTTCTCAGCTGATGGCGTGTGGTTGCTTGCTGTATCATTGGCAGTTGATGATGCATAACTACTAGCTGTCTCACTGTGGTATTATCATGGTGTCAGGCTTAGTTGTCTCTTTGGCAGTCCATGTGTTTTTGTTGGGCCATGCTTAAATTCCCTGATACTTGCTCATACAGTCCTACAGCTTCCTGACAGCTTATATCCTCTCCTAACTGATTATCCATAGCATTGAAAATGGACTGATACATTTCCACATGCATGTTTGGTCTAAACCATCTCAGCAATGCTCACTCTGCTCTTATTTGAAGGATCAATTCTTTATCTTTGTAAATAGATGTTTGTCGAACCTTGAATATGATCCAATACTAATGGGAAACAGTCATAATGGTATGTAGTTTCTATTACATGTAAGGATAAGGTGCTCCCATACCTGACCCAGCAGTGGGTGTTAGCCCAAGAACCGCTCCTCTGACTATTACAGGGAACACAGTTGTGGGTACAATCAGAGCTATTTATTGAGAGATATAATGTTTAGTAGAACCAATTGAATGACTTCCGTGTCAATATAACTGGCTCAAGAGCCATCACAGTAGAAGCCAATCATCAACATTTTTACTTCAGTAACGTCTGTAATACAAAGGGCTTTAGATTGGCCACTAGAAGACACTGTTTTATTATGAATATAGATGAGGTTTAACTGGTAGAGGCGAAGTACAGCATTGTAACCCCCCATTCATGATTAGATACATATTCAGAACAGTATGTTGTAAATGTTGTAAAACAAAGTAACATACAGTTCTATTTAGAAATATGGTTTATTTTGCATATAAATTCTTTTCTTTCTCCCAAAGCAAACACTTTTGTCAGTAAGGGATGCTCGGAATGCTGTCTCAGCTTAGAAACAGATGTTATCAATGTGGGAGTTGAGTTGTTCCATTCCAAACTGTGGCCTGTTTGCTATTGACTCCGTTACATTTCTCTTTCCATGGGGTTATAACCTTAAGTGCTCCTGTTTGCCGGGACTGCTTTTGCCAGGTTGTCTCCATTGCCCTTTTTGATTCCTGTCCCTGTTTGACCTTCAGATTGCAATGGTCATTCCAAATATATTCTTTTGCTGGCACCTTTACTTTACACCAATACATGATGTTTTAAAGCTGCTTTAGAATGAAATCGTTATGGTTAGACACATGAATCTGTTATTTTAATACTTGAAAGTCTGTCAAAAAATTACCCCCTGAATTGGCCACACATGAACAGATGCTTATGCAGTACTGCCAGGATTGTCCAAACTGCCTGACCCAATCTGTGCAATTATGACCCTGTTTAAATAAATCAATCCTTTACAAAACATACCTAAAATTCTTTTGGCATCTGGATTAATGTATAACATTCTGAAAAGCTGGAGACACACACACTTACATACAGTATTCCTTATCAATGTCTGTGACTTTCTTCGGCAGATTGACCTCCAAATTCCTAAGAAGATCACTGGAATTATTACACAGGGTGCAAAGGACTTTGGAAGTATTCAGTATGTAGAGTCCTTCAAAGTGGCTTACAGCGACGATGGCAACACCTGGAAGATTTACAAAGACAGCAGGACAAAAGTAGATAAGGTATTTATTATAATTTAAAGCTGCACATTTAGAAAAGCTGAACAGAGGAAAAGTAATAGGACCAAACAAGGCAGGGGTAGTTCTACATATTTCGATCTTTCTACTACAGGTATAGGATCCCTTATCCGGAAACCCGATATCCAGAAAGCTCCAAATTACGGAATGTCTCCCATAGACTCCATTTTATCCAAATAATCCAAATTTTTAAAAATGATTTCCTTTTTCTCTGTAATAATAAAACAGTATCTTATACTTGATCCCAACTAAGATATAATTAATCCTTATTGGAAGCAAAACCAGCCTATTGGGTTTATTTAATGTTTAAATGAATTTCTAGTAGACTTAAGGCAAATTACGAAAAGATCCATTATCCGGAAAACCCCAGGTCCCGAGCATTCTGGATAACAGGTCCCATACCTGTATACTATTATTGAGTGCTTGGGCCGCTAATGAGACAGTTTATCTGTCAGTACCATTGGAACTTGGTAAAGCCATGTGACCAGAAAATCTGGCCATTGCCTCCCCTTGTGTTCGTGTGTGTATAGGGAAATAACCTGGGACACATTCTCTTTCTTCTGTTCAAGTCTGCTCACATAGCCGATTGGCCAAACAAGTGGATCAGTGCTAGCCGGACATCCATGAAGCCACTTTCATAGCTTTATCAGAAAGCTAGTTCCTGGAATTACAGCCTCTGTTTCCTCTAAAAGGCTGCTGGGGGGACATTTGCTGTTGCCAGCTTAAATCTGATCTATCCATTTAAACATTCAGTCTTGCATTTCACTTGCTGCCATATTCCATAAACACTGTGTGGGACATTCACTAAGAATCGTAGTTGCGCTGGAGTCCACTTCGCCGCGCTTTGCCGCACTTCGCCAGGCGTATTTTCGCCAGCGCTCCGCAAATTCACTAAAATCCGAAGTTGTGCTCAGGGGTAGCGTAAGGTTGTGAAGTTGCACTAGCGTTTATTCATCTACTACGCTAGCGATAGTTAATTTGCATACGGTGCCAAATTCAATTTTCAATGGAAGTATTCGTAGCAGCACTACACAAGCCTGAGAAACCTTCAAAACATCAAATAAAATTTTTATTTTGTCCTACACAGGTACCCACTGTATAGGTAAGTTGTCATGAGTCAGGAAATGTAGGGGGGAAGGAGGGTAGCCCCAAACATTTTTTCGATCTTTTTCAACCTATCACCCATAAAAAATGAAAAAACGCCAGCGTTTTTTGGGACTTAGAAAAATTTTTAACTTTTGTTGAAGCAATCCCTATCTACTCTATTGCACTTCCACTCTGAGGTGGCGAAGGAAGTCTGGCGTAAAAAGGTAGCGTTCAGAATCATTCGCGCATTAGTGAATTTGCGTAGTTACGTCCGTTGCGCAAATTCGCCAGGCGTAAGGGTGCGAAGTAACACTAGCGAAGTTACACCAGCGTTCGTTAGTGAATCTGCGAATTAACGAAAATGCCCAACGCTGGCGAATTCACGCTAGCGTTAGGCGCTTCGGCGTTTAGTGAATTTTCCCCTCTAAAGTAACAGATGACTTTGCACACCAGTTTATAAGAACTTGTCCTATTGGAAACTATGTTCTTGGTATGTTCTTATTTCCTATGCCCAGGGCAGGTGTTGTTGAGCAGAAACCAGTAATGGATGTAATCTTTTTATTTTAAAAATGCTACTGTTCCTGATTTGGCCCTTATAAACAGTCTAAAGTAAGAAGCAACAACCTGTTTACTTTTTAAAGGAAATATCCACCCAAAAATATTTTTCATAATTAAAATGTAATCAATTACAAGCGGCTGTCCAATATCCTTTGATTACAAATGTTCAGTGGTTTTAATAGTTATTTATAAATACATTAAAGTAATATCTATTTGGATCTTTATAGTCTCTGGACTGCTGGTTCTGACTCCTAAAACAATGTAGCAAAATCCAGGTGATTCAAGGACAACTGTACTGGATGTTTCATAATTAAAAAAAATATTTGTTCACAGTTGTTTGTATATTTTAATGAGAAATTTGTGAGGTCTCTAACCAAATATTTTCTTTCAGCTGCAACTAGGGTTGCCACCTTTTCTGGAAAAAAAATACCGACCTTCCTATATATTTATCTTTTTTCCCTATTAATAACATTGGGATCAACCATCATTTTTACCGGCCAGGCCAGTAAAATACCGGTCAGGTGTGACCCTAGCTGCAACCAACACCGTCATGATGCGAATCTCACATTTCAGAGACAGATTCCAGCATGAATTAGAAATTGTCAATGTATTACTGACAAACAAGTATGGCTGAGTTGTTTGAAGCTATAAGAAATGTTAGGTTGAGAGAGCACACTAAAAAAAACTACCAATATCTCAAAAGGTTGGAGATCACCTTTAATGAAGTAAAAGCAGTATTTGCGTAATGTGATTCCAGTGAGGTTTAAGTATTTCTGCTCCCAGTGACATTTAAGCATTGCTGCCCCTTTCATCCCATTGTATTAAAGTAAAACAAACCTATAAAAATTATTGTATTTTGACATTTAATTCAAGCTCCAAGTACCAAGTCACGCACTTCATACCAGCTGTTAAACCTCTATATATGGGCATTTGTGTGCAAACGACTGTGAGGATATCTATTTTGTGTTCCCCAATGGACCACCTGTAATACTAAAGTGAATCACATAACGTGCATTGCTCTTTATTCTTTTGCAGATCTTCCTCGGAAACACTGACAACTACTCCCACAAAAAGAACCTCTTTGATGTGCCATTCTCGGCCCGTTTTGTGCGCGTGCTGCCACAGTCTTGGCACGAGCGTATCACACTACGAATGGAACTCTTGGGCTGTGATCATTAAAAAGTAGGCAGAGAGGTTGACTACTGCAGTGTCCCCGAATCAAACTTTCTCTTATCATTGTCTCCTGTATTTGATACACCTGCTGACTACTAAAATGCCACTTAATTTTCACCTAAATCTGGGTTTCTGCGTGGGGGTGTCCTTTGCTGTCCTGTTGACCTGACCTGTAGTGGAGAAGTCATTTAGCCCTCAATAGAACAAAGTGTCTCAGCTGGAAAGGAGCCCCAAGCCAGAGTTGCTTCCTATCGATTGTTGTGTAGAGCAAAGCCCCTTGCCTTAGCGGGGCCCTGTAGCCAAAATAATAGATTTTCTGTTTGTTTACATCAGGGGTGTCATTTTATGGCCCACTAGCCCACTTTTTGAACTACAACATCTAGCATTTACAACAGCAGGCTCTGTTGGACAGTGCTTGTTGTAGTTGAACAACAGCTGGAGGGACAAATATTGCCCATCACTGATTTACCTTTTATTCTTATTTGCTGGCCATCCAGAAGCCAATTCCATACTGGTATTAGAATGTCCTTGTGTAATTATGGGGCTCCAACCTTGAATTATTGCCCAGGGCCCCTTTTTCCCTAACTGTTGCCCTGCTTCCTATACTACCGATGTCCACAGATTAGAACTGTGTAACTGCCTTAACTGGCAATGCTAAGAAGGTAATATAATAAATGGTGCAAAGCTTGCTCTGGTCTGGTTAACCACAGCAACCAGTAAATGCTACCTGCTGATTCCCGAAGGTAACTAAACCAGTATCACACTCCACACCTTTTATCTCATCATCCCTAATCACATGTACTCATGCACATACCTTTTCCTCTTTGTGATCCATTTTATCCCTATGCACATTTTCTCCCTTACCAATTCAGTATTTTAAAGATTGACAATTAATATTGTAACCATTGGGTATAATAAGCTTTCCTAGTTGTGTTTGTATTTTTTTTAATCATGTTGTTTTTGTTAACTTGCACAATTGTTTTGGCTTATGATGTTCTTTGTGCTAAAAATATAAAGTAATGACCAACCTGTGACTCTCCAGCTCCTGTTGAACCGAGACTCCCAGTGTGTATGGCTGAGGAAGAATGCTGTGGGTTGTATTTCATAGCAGGTTGACAACGTGGGAGTTTCAAATGCCTTTTGTTGGGCATATCTAGAAAGCGACTGTGTTAACAGAGGTTGTATTGTCATTTCTCCTGTTTACAAAGCTTACAAGAAACCGATAAATTTATAGGAATGTCTCTCCAAGGATAAGAAGCCCAGGTTCAGAACAGAAAATATTTGCCTGACAAATATTACAAGCTTGCATATCACAAGCTTGTAATATTTGTCAGGCAAAAATTTTCTATTCTGAACCCAGGCTTCTTATCCTTGGGGAGACATTACTATACTTTTGTTGAGTTCTTCACACTGATAAGAGAACCACAGATACTAAATCAGATATATTGTTGGTGTGCCAATACATTACAAAGGGCTTTTATTTATTGCTAACATACGTTTCCTTCAAAAGGTATCAGCCATTAGTCTTATCTGCAGAACAAATACATTTTTGGCTCTTTTATTTTGCAGCTCTTTAGGGCTTTAGTACCAGGCAGATACAGGGAGATTTAGTCGTCTAGTGAATAATCGCCTCTTCTTCTGGGCGACAATCTCCCCAAACTGCCTTCCCCCTGCCTCTGCCTGCTAAAATGAAAAATCGCCTGCGGCAATGCACTCGCGATGCTTTGATTTCCGAAGTTGTCTCACGAGTAAACTTCTTGCGATCGAAATCGAAGCACCGCGAGTGCGTTGCCGCAGGCAGGGGGAAGGCAGTTTGGGGAGATTGACGCCCCGAAGAAGAGGCGATTAGTCGCCAGACGACTAAATCTCCCACTAATCTGCCCGTGTGCTAAAGCCCTAAGGGTAGCAATGGAATTCCATCCATTGTAAGGAGAACTTCTAGGTCCTCTTTGAAACTAAATGTAAATCCTATCTCTTTGTTCATGGCCATAAACTTTTTGCTACATAACAAGAAAGTCACAAAAGTAAGTATCAAAAAGAAAATGGTAGGAGCAACTGCTTTACCATCATATAAATATATCATTTGGAATATTGGTATATTACAGAGCTCTTTAAGTGGATTCAAATCAGGAGTATGTGGGAGACTTTGTTTAAATGTTATTGTAGGTAAAACAAAGGTTACTGAAGAAAAGGGTTCCTTCTTCAAACCAATTTACACCAATAACCATTCCTATCCTTAGGGCTTTAGCATACGGGCAGATTAGTGGGAGATTTAGTCGTCTGGCGACTAATCGCCTCTTCTTCGGGGCGTCAATCTCACCAAACTGCCTTCGCCCTGCCTGCGGCAACGCACTCGCGGTGCTTCGTTTTCGATCGCAAGAAGTTTACTCGTGAGGCAACTTCGGGCGACTTCGGAAATCCCCCTTGCCACGGCAGGGGAAGGCAGTTTGGGGAGATTGATGCCCCGAAGAAGAGGCGATTAGTCGCCAGACGAAAAGCAAGAGAGATGGCAGTGGGTGGAGTAATAAGTCTGTGAGTGTAAGAAAAAGAGTAGATCCCTAGGAACATATAGAGGAATAAATAAAGAGACATAATGAGTTGGCAAGGGATGAATGGGTATGAAAGAGAAAGATTCTTTGCTTAACAGAGAACCATAATGTAACAGCAGAGATTAAAACAAGACTGAAGAAGCAGAGGTAGGAATCCGGTCGTTTAGTAACTGATTACAATTGCCTAGCCAGGATCAGAGCATATTGTAGTAGCTGCTTGTGAAGAGAAAGCGGTTCTGACAGCCGAATTAATGTGATTTGAGAAGGAAAGGGAAGTCAAAGACTTCCCAAAACCACTTTCAAATTAAACAAGTTTAAAGGCACCATAGAAAATGGTGAATGTTATTATCATCATCATCATTTGGTGTATATAGCGGCAGCAAGTTACGCAGCACATTACATTAATTTATAACAAACATGAGTCTTAAAGATTATTTAACAATAATTGCAGAATAAATATAGGATAAGAGGGCCCTGCTCACAAGAGATTATTATTACAAGTATGGGATCTATTTTCCAGAATGCACAAGACCTGGAGTTTTGTGGATAAAGGATCTTTCCATAGCAAAAAATTATTTATCTCCATATATTGTCTACTAAAAAGAATTTAAACATGAATTAAACTCAGTAGGGTGGTTTTAGGATTAATTATATCTTAGTTTGGATCAAGTACAAGGTACTGTTTTATTATTACAGAGAAAAAAGGAAATCACTTTTAAAAATGTTAATTATTTGATTAAAATGGAGTATATGGGAGATAGCCTTCCAGTAGTTTGGAGCTTCATTCTGGATAATGGGTTTCCAGATGAGGAATCCCATACCTGTATTATTAATAACACATAATTATAAAATGCAATTATATCCTGCCATAAAAAGTTTTATCCATAAAGCATAAAAACATACATACAAATATCAATTGGCAGGAGGGACCTGCTCAGGGCGAGGTTAGGGTAAAAATATGTCAGTTTATTCTTGTTACATTCAGTTTTATTATAAATTATTTTAATTCATTCAGAGGCAGATAGGTAGAAGGTGCTCTCTAATATTATCCATTGTTTTGCTTAGAAAGTTTGGCGCAGTGTGTATCCACATTGTACAGATAGAAAAAGCAGGGCTAAGCGGCACTCAAATGAATCCACAGGGCCAGAAAAAAATTATATTTATTAGTAGAAATTAAAAATTACACATCTCTATGGGCCCATAGTGACTAAGTGCCCTTAAGGTACGAAACGCGTAGGGCCCATGAAGATGTGTAATTTTTCATTTCTACTAATAAATATAACTTTATACAAAAAAAATTGATTCTTTTGAGTGCCAGTTAGCCCTGCTTTTTCTGTACATGCGGGATTGCCGCTAACTGAAGCTGAGGGTCTGTCGCTGGTGCACCTGGACCACTGGATATACTTAGTGAGCTTTTTGTATTGATATTCTGGAGCACCTTTTTCCTCTTGTTTGTTGCAATTTCTATCCACATTGTATCCACAATATCTTTCCTTGTTTTACATTTAGTGTGGAAAGTCAATTTAAAAAATAAATAAATAATCTGAGAATGTTCAGTATTTGGCCACATGTGAAAATATAAAATGTGTCATGCTCCAGACATAGAGGAATGATCCAATGAAGGCCACAGACGGATGAATGTAAATATATGTGAGAGTATCCAGATATCTGTCTATATCTGAACTATAACATGCCCTTCAAGCAATTTTACAATGTTATCTATATGGGTGGGGAGTGCATGTGGGAATCATTCAGTGAACATAATATGAATGATTTAGGCCTGGCAACAGTATACAGAAACTAATGACATCAAGGTGGGAAATCAATAATAAAATAGAAACCCTAAGATGTTGTTATTCCGCATCCCAGTGGGAATTGCAGTCAGTATCCCTAGAATGCATGATGATGAGATAAGCAGATGGCACAGCTCCCCAGTGACCTCCACATGAGGTGTGGGACAAATTGAGACTGATCGGATAAACATGGATCAGATTTTGTTTTCTTATCTTTTTTCTTTTCTTCCCCTTTAAGCGATATAGCTTGCTTGAAAACAGACACATTTCCTGGCATTACAAACCCTGGACAAATCTGAAACCATTTCCTGATTATAAAGAAAAGGAAGAGTTTAGTAGATTCCAGATGAGTGCCCTTCTATTACATATACAGTATACATCTGAATCTCCTTCCTTCCCAAAACCTGATGTGAAATGCCTTCTTGGGCTTGGGGATCTATCCCATTGAAAACAATATAGGTACTGGACAGATTAGCAGGGGCTTTGTCATTGACCTTTTCTTTAAAGGGATTCTGTCATGATTTTTACAATGTATTTTTTATTTCTACATTACACTGTTTACACTGCAAATAATCCACTGTACAATATAAAATGTAATTCCTGAACCAGCAAGTGTATTTTTTTATTTATAATATTGGTGTGTAGGCAGCCATCTCAGGTCATTTTGCCTGGTCATGTGCTTTCAGAAAGAGCCAGCACTTTAGGATGGAACTACTTTCTGGCATGCTGTTGTTTCTCCTACTCAATGTAACTGAATGTGTTCCAGTGGGACCTGGATTTTACTATTGAGTGTTGTTCTTAGATCTACCAGGCAGCTGTTATCTTGTGTTAGGGAGCTGTTATCTGGTTACCTTCCCATTGTTCTGTTGCTAGGCTGCTGGGGGGAAAGGGAGGGGGTGATATCACTCCAACTTGCAGTGCAGCAGTAAAGAGTAACTGACGTTTATCAGAGAACAAGTCACATGACTGGGGGCAGCTGGGAAACAGACAAAATGTCTAGCCCCATGTCAGATTTCAAAATCAAATATAAATAAATGTGTAATAAATGAGTGCAGAAATGTGTAATAAATCAGTGCAGAATTCTGCTGGAGCAGCACTATTAACTGATGCATTTTGAAAAAAAAAATTCCCATTAGAGTATCCCTTTAACTTGAGCTTCAACTCACTTATTAAACTGCCAAAGTAAGAAACCATATTAACAAAATAAAACTATAAAATGTAAAGCTTTCTCATCAGCACTTCTCTAAATGAGCCTGGGGCTGTATTCATGCTGTACCTCCCAATCAGTCTCTGCTGCAGTCACTTTAAAATTTGTTTTCTAAACTGATAACCAGGCTCCCCTGTATTGCCATGTACATTCACCTATCCCATTCTTTCGATGTAATGATATTTCCAGCACTTCTCTAATTACACATTGTTTTACTAAAGAAGTAAAATCAGTTCTGTTGGTGACAAAAGTAAAAAGTCATGATGCAATGTTGGAGAGAACACTTGTATTTCACAAGTTTATTTTTAGTTACCGTAATTGCTGTGTCAGCGATGGGAGGGTCAGTATTTTTGTGGACAGGTTTACTTTGTGGACCTGCAGTTGGACAGCCCTGCTTTATTCGTTTACCAAATTATATAACTGCCCCTAAAGTAAATATTATGGAGATAACTGGAGAGCCTTTCAATATCGTCAATGGTAGTTCAGACCCCTGTGGTCCGAAACATGTAGTGCTTCAATAAACTACCATTGACATTATTGAAAGGCTTCTCCATTAACTGTAAATGAGCCCAAAAATCCTTACAGAACTTACAGGCGAGTGGAAGATCAGGTGATTAAATTGACTGTAAGTATTATGGAGATTGTGGGCTGCTTGTGTCTGTGGGAATTGGTATAGTGCTTTGCTGTGACATCTATTGATAGCGCTTTAGTGCTAACAAAATGATGAAATGCCTCTGGACCTTGGGTTGGTATAAAAAAACACATAGTACTAGGGGATTTATGACCAAGATGCAGACCTTGTTTGGTTGAGATTACCAATACAATATGCAATACGTCCCACTAACTTTGCTTCTATAGAAGAAATTCCAGTGGCACACTGAATGCTGAAAAAAGTCTTGACAAAGGGCCCGAGTGGTCCGAAACGTTGCCCTTGTCTGTATGTATTTGGGTGAATAAATTTAACACTTTTTTCAGCATTCAGTGTGCCACTGGAATTTCTTCTATGTATCTACTTGACCCACATGGCAGGAGTGGGTTCTCCAGTGTAGCACCTGGTACCACAAAGGGTACATGACCAGGGGTGGAAGCACTCTACCATACTATTGTACTAACTTTGCTTCTAGACATTCTGTCTCTGTTATGCAATTTGGGAGAATTTGAAGCAACAGTTGTCCATGTGTGGCATAGTCCTCAATGCAAGCTGCAGATTGAAGGAGATAAAAAGATTAATGAAAGCAGAGCAAACAAAACCATGACACTTTTAGGGCAATGCAAATATGGTTTTGTAGCTGTGTTTTTTCTCAGGTAAGGTGCAAAGTACAAAAAAAAAGGCACATTTTTGCACATTATCCTGCACATCTGGGGCATACGTAAATGAGTCCCACACAATACCAGTACACCGGTTGCCTTAATAGATAGGACTATTGGTCTTTTTGACAAGCAGAAATAGAGACCTCTGAATTTCATGCAGTTATTGCTCTCTTGTGCCATTTGTCTTTTGATTCCCATTTACTGTAATGGAAATGAACTTGAGCCGATTGCTGGTATTTTGTTGCCACGTTTTAGTTGTCAGAATAAACACAGCTACAAAACACCACAGTTCCTGTCTCTTAAAAATACATTTTACGCAAACTCCCAACTCTTAGTTACCACCTAAACAGTGCCATTTAGAAATGTGTAAAAAGCTAATGAGGATAATGGGAAAACACTAACTTATGTAACAACAGTATCCCATAGGGATCGCCAGGGCTCACAGTTTCATTTGCTCACTTTCATAGCTCAAAACAGAGGTCTCAACCCAAATTAACCCCAGTGAATGTGGAGCTATTGCCAGGGGGGATGTCACATTTGAGTGATTATGTTTAGTTTATAAAATACTTTGACATGTGGAGGTTATAGACAGGGGTGCACCATGATAATTAGCTCTCTAGGCTCAAAGAATAAACCCTTGGTTTGACTTAAATGTGATTCTGTGTTTAACTTTGTAATTGTCTGCCTTTGTCAGCCCGTTGCCGATTATTGCTTTGATCTGCACCGTGCCCTTCCACCTCTGCATCAGCTAAGGATTAGGCCAAGAGTATATATATGCCCTAGGCCCTTACTGACAAGAGTTTAGCCAGGAAATGGAATTGGCAAACGTCTCATAATGTAACTTTGTATAATAATTGTTAGTCTTTACATTAGGGATATCCAGCCTGTGACTTTGCAGCTGTTGTAGAGATCTGTAGTCTACTAGCCAGATGGCTGATTTACATTGTGATTCTGTTTATCTATTTGTGTATTTTCCCACCATCCCCTGGTGCATTACCTTGAACCCCTCTATTCTGAACCAGGCCATGCAAACCACTAGATGGCTGATTTGATGACAGTTCTGCAGATGTATTCCATTACTGCATTATCGCTGCGGTGGGATAAGATGTTGCAGATGAAATTCGTTAGGCATAATTCATGCTGGTTATTTTATGCATCATTGTTGCTATAACAGAATATCACAGGGGCAGATCATTTGGGATAGTGCTGAACGCAACCTGCAGAGAATAGAGACTGTGCTACATACAGTATACAATGCTCAGGGGATTTGACTCCATTTATTGCACCAGTAGAGACTACAGGGTCAAGGTTTCTGGGGGGAGCCTCCCTTCATCTGGATGCAAACCAACTGCAGCACCAGAGCTTTTAGCACTAGCCAAAGCAAGGCTTCAAAAAAAGTTAAAATGTGCAACATGTATGACATATTATTATAGTTGCACTAAGCAGTTTGTCCTCTGTACATGCAGAAACCACATTACAAGATAATCGGCTCCAATGGAAACAAGGGATAGGTTTGAGCATTCATTTACGTATAGTTTTCTGATTGAATCAGCACAATTAGGTCAATACCAGTAACTATATTTTTTTTACCATTATTCATTACTATCTATACCTTTAAAAAAAACAGGTTTCAGGGTGTACCTCTTGTGCTACTGATTTTCTTCTGGAATGGTTTATATCTAAGAGACATGCATTCCGACTCATGATGAAAGCACCAAAGACAACAGAACATGACAAAGTTCAGCTAATAAATCAGGCAAGCGAAGGGAAGAAATCCTCAAGGAATGAATATGCACCACAAGAAAAGAAGCTTTTGCAAGAGCATGAAAATGGAAGAACTAGGATATTACATCCTGTTTACAAAGAGTTTTATGTAAACTGTAAAATATAACAGATTGTTTTAATCTGAGTTCCTTAAAGGACACAGAAACCTATATTCACTGGGGGTGTGGCAATATGATACAACCTACCCCACCCCAGGTGAATCCTGTTACTTTCCCTGGGCTGTTGCTCCATTTGGGAAAAAAATGCACCAGCCTGGGAAAAATTGAATTCAGACCTGCACTGCCACCTTACCCTTTCTGATAAAATTTCACTCTCTGATGCATGTAAGATTCAACTCATGATAAGATCAACTCATTTGCCACATCACTAGTGATGAGCGAATAAATTTGCCAGACACAAATTTGCGGCGGGTTGGAGATAGTATCTGAAATATGTTCACTATATCGATGATCTGTTATGTATCTGGACAGGTAGTAGGCAAGAATTTAAGGAGTTTGTGCAAACAATCAATGCTAAAAATTAGAATTTACGCTTTACGGATAACTTCTCACAAACAGGGATTGAATTTCTAGATGTGAGATTATTTTTCAAGGAGAACATGGTCAACTC
Organism: Xenopus petersii; assembly: GCA_038501925.1. NCBI lineage: Eukaryota > Metazoa > Chordata > Amphibia > Anura > Pipidae > Xenopus > Xenopus petersii. The sequence goes on from CM076677.1 coordinate 91,689,550, forward strand.
CACTATATATCGGAAACCGTGCAGTGGTAATACGCTACTGCTTGCTCACTCCTGCCATCCAAGAAGCCTAATAGGCGGTATACCAGTTGGTCAATTCCTACGGTTGAGGAGGAACTGCTCAACGTTTGGCGAATTCAGGACTCTAGCGGATGACATGAGTAACCGATTTAGAGAGAGAGAGGATATGAGAGAAATAATATCAAGAGAGCTTACTGTAAAGCAGCGAATATGGATAGGGACTCACTGCTGGCCCCCAAAAAAAGAAGGAATACAACCCACAATATAATCATAAGATACTCTTTATTACAAGATATAGCAGGCAATATCAAAAAAATTGTCAATGTAGTCAAGAAATTCTTACCAATTCTATACACAGACGATGGTTTTTTTGATACACTGAACCAAGGAGTGAGAAGTGTGGCTAGATGAGCACACACTTTGGGAGATGTACTATCACCCAGCTTATTTAAAAGTAAAAAAGTAATACTCATTTACCTAATTTGGAAAACCAGGCAGGAAGTTTTGACTCAGGCAGCCTTTCAAAATACCGGGCTCTCCGGGTCAAAACTGTACAGGGGGCAACCCTACCACAGACTGCATGGCTAAGTACTACGTCATTTTCCAACTGCCATAGATTGACTATTTTGAAAATAACATGCATAGCACTCTCTTATTATTACAATTATAGAAAAAGTTCAATTCAGCCACATTACTGGAAATCAGGACTTATGCTTGGATTTAACATTAAAGCATGTTTATTGGTCCACTTTCACATAAAACACAAGAGATATGTTAATGTATAATTTATTTACATAAAGTGAGTATAATGCAGATATATTTTGGTTCCCTTGCAAAAAACACTAGTTGTCTCTTTACTGTACTTTCAAAGTAATACAATATAACAGTTTATGAGGTTGAAAAAATCTTGCATCTAACATTGACACAATTTGTGAAAGTAGCCTGATCTGCTAGCTGACCCAGGGGAAGGTGAAAGTACAAAAAAATGCATTATGCTTCAGTCTAAGGGCAGGGGCACACGGGCAGATTCGAGGAGATTTAGTCACCTGGCAACTAATCGCCACTTCTACGGGGCGACAATCTCCCCGAATTACCTTCCCCCTGCCTTCTGCCTGCTAAAATTAAAAATCGCCTGCAGCAATGCACTCGTGGCTCTTCGATTTCCGAAGTCGCCTGAAGTTTCCTCGGGAGACGACTTCTCAAAATTGAAACGCAGCGAGTGCCATTGCGCTGGCGTTTTGTCATTATAGCAGGTGGAAGGCAGTTCGGGGAGATTGTCGCCCCGAATCTGCCCGTGTGCCCCTGCCCTAAGCTGTGATACAAATGAAGGAAGCACTCCAGTAAAAAGGTATGGCTTATTTAATTGCCAGGCAGCTAAGGTTACAAGGCCTTTAACCCTTTAAAGAAACAGTCACCGATATCCAATCACATTGGTTCCATTTAACTATTCAGGTAGGTAGAGATGTGTAGAAGTGTGATCTTGTCACAATGGAACCATATTGACTGCATCACACATTAACACCTTTTTTCAGTTTCAGCTAACACCTACCTGAATAGTTAAATAGTACTTCTAGTGACCATTGATGGTATTTATTTTTTGTGCCAATAACCCCTTGCAATAGTTCCTTCCAAAATCACCTATCCAGGATGACTTCATAGGAAATGTAAGTATTAAAAAATACCCACATTCCAGACAAGCAGGTTCAGGATTAGTAGCTGCTTTGACTCTTGGCCCTGATCGGTAAAGCTCAATGACACAAATGGGGGAATGGTAATGGAAAAATATTCTTCGCAATGTGAAAGTTATGCCTTTGCCCAAACAAATTTACCTTTCTGCGAACTTAATATATCGTTTGTGAACCCAGAAACTGCTTTGCGACCTCTTCAGACAGTGGAAGAAGGTTTGCAATTTTTATAGTTTGTGCCAGTGCTCAGTGAGTGTAATAAAACGTCTTACTGAAAAAGTTATTATGTTTGCTCCAGATTATGACACCTTCAAGCACTTCTTAAAAGTGGGCAATGCTCAATCAAAATTCGCAATGCAACAGTTTAAGGAAGAATATTACATTGAGAAATGCAAATTTTTATTCTTGTTTGTGCAAATAGTTTTGCTCTTTGCGACTTTTATTACATTCCCCTACTAGTCCCTAACTGTGCTTGGCACTCCGATTGGCTCTTAAGATTTCCCATCTGAAATCTTCTGAGATTTTCAGTGCAAAATCTCATGATGACATCACTGGAGTCACCAGGTAGGGATTTTTTTCTAAACACACTAGTCAGCAGCCCCTTTCTGCCCCTCCCCCACAAAGAAGCTCAAATAGATGCATAGGTCAGTCAGAGGATTTATGGGTTTTAATAAAAACAGGTTTGGGAAGCCTTAATGAAAATCCACCTATCCTCATGAGCAAAAAAGCTAAATACAATAATCCAAAAATTACAAAATAAAATAAAATATGAAGACCAATGCAAATTGTCTCAGAATAAGAATGTCTACATCATACTACCTTTAAAAGTTAAGGTTGTTTGCTGGGCACTTGGCAGCACAATGTAGCAATTTGCCATTGCAAACCATAACTTAACGTTTACCTTGAGGTGGTTGTGTTTTTGCTCAGCAAAGTGCTATTATGATGTGACCATTTAAGAGCAAAAAGGGGAAACAGAACTATATATTTCACTTAACGAGCTGTTTGCAAGTAGACCTGACTTGAATGAATGTGAATTCAGAGGACTTGTAAAGTGCCAACAACACAGCTTGGACATGGCACACGACAAGAGTAATAAAAAATATACAAATATAATAAGAATACTTTTATAAGGAAAGAGGGTCCTTTCATATTATTCAGACCGGGACTTCTCGCAATAAATTTCAGCTCACTACTACTTTGCATTCAAAGAGCTCTTGAGTCAAGGGTCTAGTACCCCATATCATGCGCTAGCACTCCCTAGCTTGTCTGAAAGATGCTCAAATAAGGTGGTGGGTAGAAGGTATGTCCACATGCCTCCCACTGCCTTTGTTTCAGTGCCAAAAACATGGCCGATAGTGTCTATTTTCTGTACTTTGCACTCTGCACAGCACTTGATAAATGAGTGACCCCTCTGGTACCTAATAAATCACATCGAACAACTGATTCAGCATATAATAAAAAAGCACAATGTTGATTGTTACATTAATATGTTTATGCTCACAGTTATGTATTTTTGGCGTATTTCATTCATGCTGAGGCTACAGTTACCATAATATCAATTTGTTTTAATCAAAGCTGTAACTTTAAAACAAACCTCCATGACAGATTGGTGGTTTGGGCACACGATCCATACTTCTTTAGTACTGTAGTTTAACTGTGTTATTAAATATTCCATAAGTACATGCTCTGCTACGTTTTACTGCATACATATCATGTTTCTCAGTTCTTTTACAGACATGATACTTATTGTGAGAATTTCTAGGGACTTTGGCCACTAGAAATAATTAACATTGAATTCTAATTTGCCTCCCTGAACTGCACAAATGTTACGTTCCCATGTAATTCAGATCATTCATTTTCATTAGCTGCACTACTGTTCTAGTAGTATTTATCACCTTTTATTAATGGCACCATTTTGGAATAACTGTACAAACTAAGCACAGGAAGGAACTGAGCTGTTGAATTGCTGTTAAATGGTTATTTATGAGAACAGTTATATATCTACAAAGTGTTCTTTATCCTGTATTCAGTGTATTTGTAGGAAAGTACTCATTCTGCAAGTTACTATACATACTGTACATACTGTAACCTTGTTGGAGATTGAGGCCAGGAACTTCATAGCCAGTCATTGGAGTGTTATAATAGAATGGGCAATGATCAGTTATAACAAGTACTTAGGAGTACACGGCAGGCCATGTATGAATGTGAATGTGATCAAGTGTATCCAATATGGCTCCTTAGTTACAACATGGATGTACTGACATTAGTTGGAGTCAAGGGAACAACCGGAATTGAGGTAATTAATATGGATACATTAACATTAGTTGGAGACAAGGGAACAGCAGGAGTTAAGGTAATTAACTCATAAACTTATCAAGAAGGCAGCTTATGTCTCATTCACATGGTTATAATTTTAAGCATTCAACCATTGTTTTCATTCTCATGGTCACATGTCTGCAATTAGGATTGAGGCCAAATTCTGTTTCGATTGATTATTTTATTGTTACACTAGTATAAAAAGAGAACTCAGTTAAGGGGGCTTCGGGACTTCATCTACAAGCAGACGTGTAGAACCTTGCCTGAATGATCTGGCTTTGAGAGTTCGCTGTACTTGGCCTAGGGTCCCCCAGTTGATGTTGCTCTCAAAAGTCTGCCAAGGGAAGCTCAGCTAGACGTTGCATTGTGTTCAATTGGTGATGTATTAATTTTCTTACAATATATTATTCTTATCTAATATTGATGTGTGTGTTTTATTTCTATCCCTGCATGTGACAAGTCTGCTAGGGGAAGCTCGGCAAGACAGAAGGAAACAGGTCTGAACTGGGATTCAGTATAGGCCCTAGCATATCAAGTACACAGAGGCCCAAACAACCCCCACCAGCCAATTAAATAGTGGCTGTCTATGGCATGTCTTACAGCATCCCTTCTGACATTTACCAGAACCCACAGATCGCCCGTTCAGGTCTAGTAGGCCTTATCACACATTAAACATTTATTTCATTACACCGTTTTAAAAATCATAATTCTTCTAAAAAATTTAAAAAAAATCAACAATACCAAAACGACGGAGGTATCTCAGATCTCCATGGTCCCTAAGTTCCTCCCTTCTAACGCATTTCACATGACTGGATGCTTCATCAGAAGGGGTGATCAATGTGTCCAATAATGACAAATGCTTTAGGATGTAGGAGTTCATTGACCATAGAACACTGAGGTACCTCTGTCTTTTTGGTATGGTTGATTTTTGGATACATTTGTGTTATAAGAATGGGCAATGTAAGCTCCACCAAGAAATAATTCTGTGCTAAGGCTGCGAGTGAGCATAGATGGCGGGATGTATCAATGTCCATAATATAACCATCATGCTGTTGACCATCTATTGACTTTCCATAACCTCTTCAGTACCATTCCTGGATGGTTTCTGGATGGACTGTTCAAACCATGTGTTTAAGGGTTCTTACACACTGGCATTTTAATGTATTTCTATTTGCATACTTCAAGGAATGCCGGTAAGATGCAACACACAGCCTCACCATTTCAGCACAGTCCTGTGAGTATTTGAGCAATGAAAATGACTTAGCTTTTTATTTTGAACAATTGCACATGTATTTTTAGATTAAAAATGTATAGGTATATGTATGTATAGTGCACTCATTCCTTGGAAATCTTGGAGCAATCAGCCCAGGCTGCCCTGCTTGTGTCTGGAGTGATGTGCTTCAAAGCCGTGCCTAGGGGATGATGGGAGCACAAGGTAATTTTGATGTAAGGAGGACTCCACTCAGGATGAACCCAAATACTTACATGCAACAAAGGACTCACTATAAAACAAAACAGGGATTGTTTGTCCATACATTGCAATATAATTATGCTGGCCAACTATGTCAAAGACATCTCTGTTTTGTACAATCCTACACTCACTCACATGGGTAAGTTCAGAGGTCCTCTTGCTTTTGTCTGTATCAATTTTGTGGTCAAAGCCTCATTGCACCCCTGTCTAATGGTTTAAAATTCAGTGGTGAGCACAACTTTCCCTTTATTTGCTATCTATCTCTCTCTCTCTCTCTCTCTCTCTCTATCTATCTATCTATCTATCTATCTATCTATCTATCTATCTATCTATCTATCTATCTATCTATCTATCTATCTATCTTTCTATCATCTCTCTCTCACATTTTCACAGGAATTTCTTAGGTCTTTTTTCCACTTGTCTTTTTATTTAAGAGGCAAATTTAGCTGTTTTCATCCATTGATTCCTATGCTCCATTATCATTCTCAACTTGGGTACAGAGGGAAGAAAATAGAATTGTTCACATCTCAGTAAAAGTGCTTGAAAGGATATAAACCAAAATAGCAGTTAAATTATGAAAACAGTAAGCTATATTTTCAGCACAGGATGAGTTTGGGCTTATGCTGAACATATGCCAATATACAGAAGATTATTATAGCTTGGCATGTAATGCTTATTCTCTACACTGACATTTTCACTGATACAGAAGGGTTTGTACTCAGCTATGCACTCTCCTTTATGCCCTCATTTATCTCTGTTTTGTTGTGTTGCTATGTTTACTGGCCCTGGCTTTGCTGGCAATTTACTCCTACTGTATCCCTCTCCCGCATAATCCAAACTAAAAATATAGGAATTACTGGACTCTTAAAGTATGTGCTCACTCTCCGTTTCCAAAACACAAACTCTTCTGTCCTTTGCATCTACCAATCTTCTAATAAATAGTACGAATAAGTAATAAATAATAGGCACATAAACACACCCCTTACCTGGGAACAGGTTATTCAGCACAGGAAGATTCATGTTTCGGCATATTTATGTTTCCTAATTTGCTTTGGAAAAGTAACCTCAACAACATAATTACTGGCCTTGGCCAGATTATCTGGCAAAATGGCACCATACTTGCTCGGTTGTGTTCTGCTATACTACAGTATGTCTATCAGACATAGGAGAACACGTGTTTTAATAGGAAGAAACACCATCAAGTGCATATGTTTTCTACAGCCATAATTAGAATTTAAAAGATTCCTTGAAAGCATTTATTCCCCCAAGGGTAAAGGATCCCAGTTTTTTTTTTCATGCAGTTCATGGTTTGCTCCATTTTATTTCCGTTTAGCCCTTGTGCGCTCATCTATGAAGGAAGAGCTTTAGGAGACAGGATTGGGCACTGTGTGGCTTCACAGATAGAGCAAATCATTGTTTTTACTTCAAAGGCATACATCAATGAAAAGCAGAGGGAGGAATGTCTTGTTTTGCAGTAGGTCAGGAAATGTGTCTGAGAGACCTGGCACCTAGAGGGTCAATGAACACAAATGGCCACTGTCAGAGGCCCCAGCTAATCAGTCCTGTCAGCACTTGGTATTTCTGCTGATAGTGTTTGTGGGACTGCGCAGAGGGGTCAGTGAGTGGTGTCCTTCCCTTAATGCTGTGCCAGGAAATGCCCGGATGCAAATTCCTAGGGGCCTGTAGCGCACTATCTATCTGCAGAATGTCTCTGTACATACTGTATATTTACCTTCTGCTTGAACTAAAGGCCCATTGTTATAATAGCATTATTCAGTACAAGGCAGAACACAAGGGACCCATGTCCTGTAAATCTCTCTTCTGCCAGCATCTTATTAGCCATAAATGCATAGCAAAGAAATGCTCATCTCCAGTCTCACATAAATATGTTAAATAGGCTAAACATTCGTAATGCTTACTTTTTATTGGAATTTCCTTCTTGTTTTCAGTAGCAGTCTCATGGCCTTGGTTCAATCCATGGCACATTCTGTGTGCAGTTTATATTTACATTCCACATCTTTGTAGGTTTCTGTTATACTCCATGAAGATTTAAGTAGGTAGTTTAGCTTCTGGTGAAATCATCATCATCATCATCATCATTTATTTATATAGCGCTGTCAAGATACGCAGTGCTTTACTGCAGTTATAGCAAACAGGGAATAAATGGTGGATAACAGACAAGGATTACAGAATACAATAGGGTTTACAAACTAAAAGGTTAGGGTTAGGGTTTACAAACTAAAAGGTTAGGGTACATTAGGATTGTATAAACAATTTGTCATTTTTGAAATAGCAATGATTAATTAAGGTACATCGAATAGGCCTCTTTAAACAGATGGGTCTTTAAGGAGCGCTTGAAAGTTTGGAAGGAAGGAGAAAGTCTGACAGCTTGTGGCAGAGAGTTCCAGAGAAAAGCAGAAGCCCGAGAGAAGTCTTGTAGACGAGAATGGGCAGAAGTGATGAGAGGAGAAGTGAGGCGAAGATCAGAAGCAGAGCGAAGGTTTCGTGAAGGAGTGTATTTGGAGATTAGAGATGAAATATAGGGAGGGGTTTCATTATTAAGGGCCTTTAATGTGAGTGTAAGTAATTTGAATTTGATTCAAGAAGAGATTGGGAGCCAGTGAAGGGACATACATATGGGAGCAGCTGATGTTGAGCGGCAAGCTAGATGAATGAGTCTAGCGGCCGCGTTTAGAATAAATTGGAGTTGTGAAAGGTGACTTGCTGGAATACCTGTGAGGAGTAAGTTGCAGTAATCAAGGCGGGAGATGATGAGAGACTGAATCAGTGTTTTAGTTGATTCTGAACTGAGATAGGGTCGTATTCGAGCAATGTTGAGCAGTTGAATACGGCAAGATTTTGCAAGTGTTTGAATGTGTGGTGAAAAAGACAGATGAGAGTCTAAGATGACTCCTAGGCAGCGTGCCTGTGTGGTGGAATGAAAGGTGGTGTTGTTTACGGTGAGTGATATCTGAGGGACAGGGGAAGATCTTGGAGGAAATATAATGAGTTCTGTTTTAGAAAGGTTCAGTTTCAGGTGGCGCTGTGACATCCAGGAGGAGACAGCAGATAGACAGTCTGTGACTTGGGAAAGGACAGAATTAGAAAGATCAGGAGTAGACAAGTAGAGTTGGGTGTCGTCAGCATAAAGGTGATACTGAAGTCCAAATGACTGAATGAGTTTTCCTAGTGAAGTTGTATAGAGCGAGAACAGCAGGGGACCAAGAACAGAGCCTTGAGGAACTCCAACAGAGAGTGGGAAAGTAGTAGAAGTAGAGTTAGAGAAGGAAACTTTAAAGGAACGGTCAGACAGATAAGATGTAAACCATGAAAGAGCAGTGTCCCGAATGCCAGCTGAGTGTAGAATGTCAAGGAGGAGTGTGTGGTCAACTGTATCAAAGGCTGCAGAGAGATCTAGAAGGATTAGAATGGAATAATGACCTTTAGACTTTGCCAATAGAAGATCATTGGTTACTTTGGTGAGTGCAGTTTCAGTCGAGTGTGATGGGTGGAAGCCAGATTGCAGGGGGTCGAGGAGGGAGTTGTGAGTGAGATGCTGGATCAGGCGTTTGTAAACGAGCCTTTCTATTAATTTGGATGCGAATGGAAGAAGGGAGACCGGTCGATAGTTAGAGGGAGAGCTGGGATCAAGGGAAGATTTTTTGAGGATAGGAGTGATTAGTGCTTGTTTGTATAATGATGGAAAGGTACCAGTAGAGAGTGAAAGATTGAATAAGTGGGTAAGTGCAGGAGAGAGTGTATCAGAGATTGGGTGGAGAAGGCGAGAGGGTATGGGGTCAAGGGAGCAGGTGGTGGGTTTTAAGCTGGCTAGAAGTTTGCTAACTTCATCTAGAGTTGCAGGGGTGAAGGAGTGCAAAGTAGATGTGAGTGGACTGCACGTTGGTCTGAGATTGTTGTCGGACGGTATGCTCAGCCTAATGAAATCGATTTTTTCATTAAAGAAATGAGCAAGGTCTTGGGCGGTAACATTAATAGGTGGAGGAGGTGGAGGGGGGCATAGGAGTGAATTAAATGTGGCAAACAGCTGCTGAGGTTTGGAAGACATAGTAGATATTAGATAAGAGAAGTATTGTTCTTTGGCTAATGATAGAGCTCGGTTATAGCAGGAGAGCATGAAATTGAAGTGAATGAAGTCAGGATCAGTTCGTGACTTTCTCCACCGTCGCTCAGCTCATCTACTACATCTTCTGAGGTACCGTGTTACACTAGTGTGCCAGGGTTGGGGTTTAACTGGCCGGCTGTGACGGGTGGTAGAAGGTGCAAGGGAGTCAAGTGCTGTTGAAAGGACATCGTTGTAGAGAGAAGCTGCCATATTGGGACAGGAGAGAGTATTAATATGAGATATGGATTGTGCTGATACTGTTGATAATTGTTGTGGTTCAAAGGCATTAAGGTTTCTGTACGTGTGGGTAGAGAGAGATGGTTGTGAAGGTGCAGGTGAAAGCAGTATCTGAAAGGAGAGTAGATGATGGTCAGACAGAGGGTAGGGAGAGTTAGTTAAGTTAGATGGGCAGCATGAGTGGCAGAATATAAGGTCAAGAGCATGACCCTCGATGTGGGTAGGTGAGTCGGTCTAATTCATTAGAAAAGGGTTCAGGGAGTACTGGTAACTCATCATATTTCTGGGGAAATTAACCCTAGTTTGTGTGCCTTTAGCTGGGGCAGGGATTGATGGGAATTAGGTACATATGTGATGGACTGCTGAACATATTTGTGGTTTATGATAAAGGAGAATAAACTATAAAAAATGTTCCAATGGAAAGAAAATAACATGGGAATATTTTCCAGAAGCTGTGGCAGTTCACATGATTTGCTACCAATGGGGAGCACTGGCAGGGAGTTTGCCTCCACAATTTGACAATGTAAAAAAATATACTTATGTGTGTCATAAACTTATGTGTGTCATAAACCTTAAAGACAACTGCAGCTGTCACATGAGTTGTGTTTCTAGCTAGTATCATTAGAAAGGAAAAGTATATGGGCAGCACAAGCCTAAGGGTTCACATAGAAACAAACCAATAAAGAATGTTTATGAAGGCTAGAACATTTGTGAAGCTGAAAACTACTTTATGATATGATATAAAGTAATTCTGTACCTGCTGTTTACCCAGATTTGTCTGAATTATTGGGCAAACTTCATCCATAGTATGCCTAAAGCTGCTGAATTGCTGTGTCTGAAAAGTAGTTTGTAAAGAATCGAACAGGTATGGTATATCTTATCCAGAAAGCCAATATCCAGAAAGAATTAATGGAAGGTCATATCCAGAATCCATTTAAAACCATTAATTCTATTTTTTTCCAGTTATTTCATTTTTTTCTCTAGTAATAAAACAGTACTTTGTTCATGATCCTGAGTAAACTACATGAATCCTTATATCTGTCAAAACAATCGTATAGGAAATAGGGATGCACCGAATCCAGGATTCGATTCGGTATTCGGCCAAGATTCGGCCTTTTTCAGCAGGATTTGGCTGAATCCTTCTGCCCGGCCGAACCGAAACCGAATCCTAATTTGCATATGCAAATTAGGGATGGGGAGGGAAATCACGTGACTTTTGGTCACAAAACAAGGAAGTAAATTTTTTCCCCCTTCCCACCCCTAATTTGCATATGCAAATTAGTGCTCGGATTCGGTTCGGTATTCGGCCGAATCTTTCACAAAGGATTCGGAGGTTCGGCCGAATCTAAAATAGTGGATTTCGGTGCATCCCTAATAGGAAAACCTCAGATCCCAAGCATTCTGCATTATAAATCCCATACCTGTATATGATAAATTGTATTGTAATTATGTCTACATTCTATGGCAAGATGCCTGTTGGTTCAGCTTTCCATGGACCTGTGCCCGAAACTGCCAAATTCCTTACTTTTTACTCTCTAGTTCTTGGGCACTGCCAGCTGGGAAAACATGGCATTCTTTGTTTATTTGTTTATTTGTTGTGCATGGTGCGCTCACATTTGGTGCACTTTTCATTGTAACATGTACAAACACTGTGCAAATAGACTGAGTTCACAATATTTGAAATCTCAAAAGTTGTTTTTCGGGAGCCAGTAGAAATGTGTTATCTGGGTCCAGTTAGTAACAGGCATAGGGCTTAAAGGGTTCATTATAACAGTAGAAAATATAGTCTTCAATATTATTTACTGTTCTGTTTACTAAGTACTGTAGAAGGAAATAAATGAAGAGGGATAATATGCCCTGAGAAATGGTGATATACAGTAAATGTTACACACTAGCTATTAATAGGTGACTATGCATTCCAATATTTGAGCATAAGTCATTCTCAAGCCTCTAAAAAGAGCATTTACTGTTTTTTAAAAAAATAAATAAGATATATGTTTGTGTCACAGTCATGTAACCCCAATAAGCAAATCCTGTTTGAACCTGCACTTTTCTAGTTCAGGGCTTCTTACTAACATCTGTTTATGCACCTCCTTAGGGTGCAACCACCACCGAGGAACCTTACCAAGCATGCTCAATGCACAATAAATGGGACACGCCAGGGGACAGGGCGTGGAATGTCTGACACAGAATAAGGAATTTCCAAAAAGTCTGCTAATGGCCACAAAGTATGACCTGTGTAATGATGAGGGGTCAGGCTTGGAGGGTCTCTGGAGTTATTTTATTTTTGGAGTTTTTAAAATTATTTATTTTGTTGGGCAGCTGTAATCACAAGGATCTGAAAATTAAAATGAATAGTAAAAATAACAATTAAACTGAAGCCCAATACTCTGATTTTGGGGTTAGGGGGTCAGTGATCCTGTTGAGTATATTGCATTTTTAGCTGTAGGCTGGAAGAGCCAAAATGGATAACTAATAAAACATGCAAAATAAATAAATAAATAAAAAGATGATATTATAATAAGCCCATCCATAATATGCTACAAAAAAAAACCCTTTTAAAAGATAGGTGGTGCAAATCCTCTGGAGCCTTGGGACCTCAGGGAGCCAGTGGGCTGAAAGGACAGGCAACGGTTGGCCCAGTGGGTAACACTTCTGCATTACTGGGGTCCTAAGTTTGATTCCAACTGGGGCAAAGTCTTCAGGGAGGTTTTTTGTTATCCCTGTGTCTCTCGAACACCATATATTTGACCCTTCTGAACTTGTGAACTTGATGGGGACCTTAAACTCCACTGTACAGCGCTGCATAAATGTTTCAGTGCTACATAAATAACAACTAATAATAATAATAATAACTCATTCTCTCCATTACAGGTTTAAAATAAAAACTATAAACAAGCCAATCCACAATTATACATACTGGTCAAGGTAAATAGAGGACATGGGATGATGTGGCGGTGGTAATATGAGGGAAACCAGTGATGTAAATATTGTGGTGCAGTGTGTGTGACTGAACTGGAGCCCATTGGTTGAATCACTGGGATTATAAACCATAATAGTAAATGAAAGCTCTGCTGTCCATTTTTTTTAGAGAACCTTACACAGGTTTTGTTTGGAAAGTTGGCCTGTGTAAAGTACTGGTGTCCAGCAAAAATCAATTTCTGGACCCCTGATTATCACATACACTTCCTTTGCACAAATCTGCCAACTATCCTTGGTATGTGGCACCTGGAAAGTGAAATCTGTTTTTCTTTTGTCTTTGTTTCTCCCTTTGGTTTTGCTGTTTTCACTACAAATGCAGGAAACATATCTGGAACCTTACCGGGAAACTGCTTCACCTCTGAGTACTTGTTTTATGTTCTATGATCATGACAGTCAGATGTTCCCTCCAAGCCTCTAGACTCAAACCCATTCATCATTGTCATGCCGTGCTGACCACGTTCTTTGAAAATGATCTCTGAACAAAGGAGATGTAACAAGTGATGACAAGAATGAAGAACCTACACAGAGCGGATCCTTAACCATCAGCAGTAATTACATATCAGGTTTTTGGGCCAAAAGGGAAATGTCACATTTTTAAACCTGGGGGCATTCTGCAGCTTTTTCCTACATAGAGAAACAATGGGATGACACATCTGTTAATATGAAGAAAAATAGATGGTTACAAATAAAAGTACTTCCCAAAGATATTGCCACAACACAATGTCTAAAGTGGAGTGAAACTCTGGCAGGAAAACAGGGGCAAGAATCTAAGATTAGTGGTTATTTTTATATTATATAGTTCATCATTTAACACAACACTATATAAGAAATTTTTGGCACCGTGGTGTCATCCGGCCTCAGTTTGCTTACAATGCAGCCTCGTGTTACTGTGACGGGAAGCAACTTGTCACCTGGTAACATGTATCACAGTTGAGGTTGAAAGAAGACATATTGCAATATCAATACATGTGTGCAAAACACATAAAGGTTTTAGGAATGGAGGTCCTAAAAGTATTTTTTTTTTCTTGGGAAAATTAATTTCTAGTTGTGCCAATGTCTTGCAAGTTCAACCCTTCACTTAAACAATGAAGCTGTCTCCAACTGGCTCCAGAAGGAGATTGGGATTCCCTCCAGGATCCTAAATACCAATTAAGGCTGTCACTAGCATGACATTCTATTATAGGGCTTATTTATAAAACAATACAGTGTTAAAGGTAGAAAATTGACACAAATTGCGCCAAATTATTATTTTTTTTACCCATAGTGCAGCACAAATTCTTATGTCATTGCAGGTGCTAATCAAGTAGCGTGTGGTGCAACTTACTGTAGGTGACATTGTATATCGTGATCAAGTTGTGGCTGAGTTTTGATGGTGTCACGGTGAGTGCAAAGTGTACAGCTGATCTCCTTCACATTTAAATTAACTTTTAGTATGATATAGAGAGTGGTATTTTGAGACAATATGCAATAGGTTTTCATTTTTTAGTATTTGTGGTTTTTGAGTTATTTAGCTATATGTTCAGTAGCTCTCTAGTTTGAAATTTCAGCAACCTGGTTGCTAGGGTCCAAAATACCCTAGCAACCATGCATGGATTTCAATAAGAGACTGGAATATGAATAGGAGAGGGCCTGAAAAAAAAGATCAGTAAAAAAAAAAGAACCAATTAAAAAACATTTGTTGCCTTACAGAGCATTTGTTTTTTAGGATGGGTCCGTGACACCCGTTTGAAAGCTGGAAAGAAGCAGAAGAAAAAGGCAAATAATGAAAAAACTTTGGACAATAAATAATAAAAGCCAGTTGAAAGGTTGCTTAGAATTGGCCGTTCTATAACATACTAAAAGTTAACTGAAATGTGAACCACTCCTTTAAGGGCTGATGGAGGAACGGCCTGGGCCAGTGGGGCCCATAAGGTATGGGGGCCCAACGGCCCAGTCCAACCCAAGGCACCTTTGCATCTATGCTCCCTGTACTTTACAACATGCACCTACAGCAGATGCATTTTGGCTCTGCACAATGCTTCCAGATAATTCTGTCCTTTAACTGTGAACACCAGTTTAATATATAAAAATATTTGTATTTTTATTCTCTTGTCATAGTTATAGCCGAGCAGAATCTCATGAATGAATGGTATTAGGCTCAATTAATCACGCAGAACAAACAAGGCACAATTGAATTTTCCCAGATCCTCTCAATTATTTGCTGAAGCACAATTTCCAGCTCATGTTTGTCCCTTTTTTTGCCATAGAGCCAAGCAAGATAACACTGGAAAAGCTTGTGCCACTGGCCAAAGTCAACATTAGAAAGTGGCACTAGACTTGTCTGCCATGTGAAAGTGCATTTCCTGCCATGATTTGTCAGGCTGATTCAGAGAAGCTCTTTGACAGTCTTATCACTGTGTATCTAATGAAATGTCACAGAACATTCAGACGTTGCAGTGCAGAACTGATGGCAAGCTGTGCGGGTCTGACAGACATACCGTTTTTAGAAGAACCCTGACTAAATGTCTGCTACAATGAGAGATATGTCACTGATAAGCCTTGAGACTCTGCTGAATTGATATGTATCTGTTTATTTTGTCATCTAATCTTGTGTTTCTGTCAAACCAACATTGTTTAACCTTCAGTTTCCTTCAGTGGGAAAAGTCTAAAGGCTACTGTGTATAATGTTATATAGCTTGGTGTTGTGGCAAACTACAATGGCTAACAAACCCGCTTTCACTTCTCAGACGTATCCTAATGAGACAGAAGGATCCATCGCATGGAATCATATTGCCATACTCTTCAGTGATCCCCTCATTTGCAGCCGGCACACTTCTGGGAACATGGGAAGACAGAACTTTCTTTTAAGATAGTGCAGAGAATTACAGTGGATTCCAAGTTATTCCTCAGGGTAACGAACAAGTTAGAGAGTACACTAGGGGCTGGTGTTATGATTATAGCATTTTACTTCATTTCTCTTATGTTAAAGGGCAAACATACAGTCAATTTGATTGCCAAGTCTAAAACTTTTTTCTTTTTCATTGATTCAATTTGAATGCCTGCTGCTGTGGCCTCCTGATTACGTTTGTTGCCTGGCACCACAGTCAAATGGAATCTGCAGAAAAATAGAATCTTCCTTCTTGGAACTCTGACAACTGTCAGTAGTTTGGATTTTACATGGCTGGCTGTTAAAGAGTTAAACTTTTTTTCCCTCTAAACAATATTTATAGGGAAAAGTTATTTTGTACTCAGACATTACAGTTGCTTTACGCAGCAAGAAAACACACATTTTTGAAGATCTGTGCTTGGTGTGTATAAATTCCCTCCATTGTAAAATAGGGTTTCTTGAAAAGTAACAATGCGTAAAGGGGTGGCTCACCTTTAAGGGAGAAGGAAAGCTACCAAGACAGTTTATTGCCAATAGATTAGCCACAATAGTACAAGCTATAACACTATATTTATTCTGCAGAATGCTCTACCATACCTGAGTAATCAGCTCTAGACACTGTCTCTGTTTGTTTAGGATAGAAGCTGCCATTAGGGATGTAGTGAACTGCCGATTTGATGTTCGCGAACGCCGTTCGTGAACACCGGCAAAATATGCGAACGTTCGCGGACAGTTTGCGAACTTCGAACACCCGCTAAAATCGTTCGATTCGAACGATCGAAGGATTTTAATCATTCGATCGAAGGATTTTCGTTCGATCGAAGGATTTTCATTCGAATCGAACAAGCAAAAACCATTCGATCGCATGCTTTTCATTCGATCGAATGCTTACAATCGTTCGAACGAATGGAAATCGTTTGATTTTTAGCGGTCGAAGGAATTCGAATGGTCGAATGGTCGAACGAATCGAACGCGAACCCAAATTGGCGAACGTCGCGCGACGTTCGCGGACATTCGGCGGACGCGAACGGTCGAAGTTCGCGCGAACAAGTTCGCCGGCGAACAGTTTGCTACATCCTTAGCTGCCATATTGGCTTGGTGTGACATCATTTCCTGCCTGAGTCTCTCTCTGCTCTCATAGCTCTGAGCTCAGACTGCAGCAGTGAAGGGAGGAGGGAGGTAGAGAGGAGCAAACTGAGCATGCTCAAGCCCTAGCCCTGAAAGTTTAAGCTGAAAGAAGGAAGTCTGATACAGAAGCCCGTGTATATAATAGAAGGAAATAAATACTGTTTCTTTTGATAGAGCAGCATTACTTTGAGGGTTTTCTGGTGTATTTATATAGACCTTTCTGATTAAGCTTACTTACTTTTAACTTTTCCTTCTCCTTTAGGTTAACTTTTAGTATGTTATAGTATTTTAGTATGTTATTTGGTGACTAATTCTAAGCAACTTTTCAATTGGACTTTTAATTATTTGCCTTCTTCTGACTCTGTCCAACTTTTAAATGGTAGTCACTGACCCCATCTAGAAAACAAATGCTGCATAAACCTAAAAATAAACCTACAAATGTATTGTTATTACTTATCTTTCTATTCTATTTCTTCTCCTTTTCATATTCCACTCTCTCATTCAAATCAATGTATGGTTGCTAGGGTAATACAGAACCTAGTAATTCGATTGCTGAAATGTCAAACTGGAGAGCTGCTGTGTAAAAAGCTAAATAACTCAACAACCACAAATAAAGTGCAGAGGGACAGCTCTGGTTCATATGATTGGGACAAAACAAACAGAACATGGATAGAGGAGACAAAGACAAGGGGAAATCTGCAATGCTTTCTTTTAACTTTCAGAAATGGTAACTTTTAGTACTACATTGTACTATATATTCAAGAAAATAAAACTCTTTTTACCCTGAGCAGATTATTAAAATCAGAGAGGCCTGCTTTTGGGTTTTTACTTCTTGTTTTGTTTCATAAGCCTTTGCGCTTTCAAAAATCACATGCCCAGTAACAGGTTAAATACGACATGTTCCTTTTCTATAGGGAATAAAATAAGCAGCCCACTGTGCTCCTAAACCTTCCAGTATGATATGAATTATACCCAGACACCTTCCCGCTAATGTTGAAGGGCGCAGTACACATGTAGACATGTATGCAACAGGATAATGGAAATGAAGATGTCTAATATTTCCATAATCTTCCACTTTTCCATGGTCGTAGCATCCGCGGTGGCTCAGCTAATTACACAAGGAAGCTCTGAAGCGTAATCTTCCAATTTCACATTCACTCTGTACTGCTTTATTTTAATGTCTTTGGTATGTTTATGCCTTTGCCTCCAGCATGCCAATCTTTAGCTTGGAATTTCCAGTTAATGCTGCTCTAGACCCTCCTCTAGAGATCAAATTTATAGTCTGGAATATTTGACAACACAAAATTAATTTACTTTATAAACTTAAAAGGAACAAAATTCGAACCTAATGATCCTCATTAAGAATTCCTTTTTTTTCGTTGTTATTCTACAGCGAAAGTGGTTTAAACGCCCTTGTGGTTGTACCTTACATTCTTCATATCCTACCCAAATTAAACACACATCTATGTGTATGTTAATCCTTCCAAAATAAACACAAGGCAGCAACAGATTGAATAACCTATGGCAGGAGGAACTTTCCAGCAACACAAAGATCCAATACCATATGGCAACAGAGGATTTTTTTTTTATGTTCAAAGGGTTTTCTGAAATATTCTTTGTTGTTATTTGCTAAAAACGAAGATTCCAGCTTCATGTGTGTTGTTATTGGCAGCAGTAAATCAAACAACCTGCTGGCAGAGCCCAGACAGATATGAAGTGAATTCCCATCCATAGAAAAGCAGAAAGAGAGAGGAAATGGAATGAAAGCTGTAGGCACAGAATGGGGATCATATTCCAGGGGATCTGAAGTAGAACTGGGTAAAACTGGACAAATGATGTGCACATTATTAAACATGATGTTTTGGTCTGAGTATAAACATGTGCTGTTTAGTATAAGATACATTTATACATTCAGACAAGTGTTCACTGCTGCTCTTTATTCTACAGCTTTTTAATCTGATTAAAGTATTCACTTTTATACATTGTGTCAAAAGCATCAGTGCAAAACAGTCATTCACTTACATGCAAAGACACGCAATGAGACACACACATGTGCAATCACACATGCACTGAGCAAACAATAAAAGATTATAATGAACAGGATCAAACAGGCACTATACAGTATGTACAGTAGGTCAGCAAGTTGCATCAGTGGAAAACAGAGACAGTTTTATGGTAATGGAACAATTGGCCTGGGAATACAGCCAGTGTAGAATACCAAAAACCATCTCTGCTGATTTCCAATTGACCTTAATAGAAGACACCTGAACCATTGGTACAGGCATTTCTCAAACAAACATTTATTTGAAGCTGTGTGCCATTAGTTCTAAGGTACAGTAAGTATTGGCCTGTGTAAAATAGTGCAGTGAGCACTTCTTGACAAATATCATGTAGCAGTTATGTGCGGGTCAGGAAAATCTCAACTCACACCCAACCCTAACCCACAAAACCTTTACTTTCACCCAAACCTAACCTGCAACATTTTGCCATTGTGAGACCCACACCCAAGTCATAATCACTCTTCCCATTCCTTATGCAATTTCTGTGTGCTCCTTTGGTTAAAAGACAGGGAATCTTTGGAAGCAGAGGAGGAGTGTACTTCCCCAGTTTGGTTTATGCCAAACCCTAAACCGCAATGTTTGGCCTAATTTCAACACGAACCTGCCCAAGTGGTAGTCACAAGTCACTGTGGGTTTTGGGTCAACCTGCACATCACTATCGTGTAAGAAAACTGGGCTTGTTTTCATGAAAGGGCATTATCAGAGAGGACCCTTTGCGGAGGAATATTAATAAAAATGCAAATGTAAAATATATGTTAAATATTTTTAATACAAATACAACAAATTGTCTACTTCTGGGCCCTTTGCGGAGGAATATTAATAAAAATGCAAATGTAAAATATATGTTAAATATTTTTAATACAAATACAACAAATTGTCTACTTCTGGGCCCTTTGCGGAGGAATATTAATAAAAATGCAAATGTAAAATATATGTTAAATATATTTAATACATATCCAACAAATTGTCTAATTCTGGGCAGTGTCATTCTGTGGCTACTAAAGCAAATAAAGTTCTGTCTTGCATAAAAAAGGGCATTAACTCAAGGGATGAAAACATAATTATGCCTCTTTATAGGTCCCTGGTAAGGCCTCATCTGGAGTATGCAGTGCAGTTTTGGACTCCAGTCCTTAAGAGGGATATAAATGAGCTTGAGAGAGTGCAGAGACGTGCAACTAAATTGGTTAGAGGGACGGAAGACTTAAATTATGAGGGTAGACTGTCAAAGTTGGGGTTGTTTTCTCTGGAAAAAAGGCGCTTGCGAGGGGACATGATTACACTTTACAAGTACATTAGAGGACATTATAGACAAATGGCAGGGGACCTTTTTACCCATAAAGTGGATCATCGTACCAGAGGCCACCCCTTTAGACTAGAAGAAAAGAACTTTCATTTAAAGCAACGTAGGGGGATAACTATAACAATTCTTTGTTTTTTGATAATGTATAATCCCTGAATATTTGTTACTCTTTGGAAAAAAAAATGTTTTTGATGAAAACTTAATAAAAAGTTAAAAAAATAATATAATAGGGTCATTTTGCAACTGAAAAATAACCAATGTTACACCCTCCTGTTGCTTTATAATCAGCACTTTTTTCTTTTCTCCTCCACCATCATGAGGGCCCTGCTGAGAAAGGACGTCCAGTGTAACTGATGTTCTACCAACCTAAGCTACAATTTACTTTCTGGGCTAAGATCGTCATCATCATCATCATCATCATCATTTATTTACATAGTACCAGCAAATTACGCATCACTTAGTTTATAACAAAAAAAATCGTACAAAAATGTAACAAACAAGGGTTTGTAGAGTAAGAATAGGGTTGAGTTACTATGCTACAATACATTACCTTGTTGTGCATAATGAATTATGT
The DNA here is from genome assembly GCA_038501925.1 of Xenopus petersii. Lineage (NCBI taxonomy): Eukaryota > Metazoa > Chordata > Amphibia > Anura > Pipidae > Xenopus > Xenopus petersii. Next base: position 91,710,310 of record CM076677.1, read on the forward strand.
TACTCCTACTGTAAAATATGTAGTGAATAAAGTACCCCCTCTTGTAAAATATAAGGATATTATAAGTTACTGAGGAGTTTCATGACCATATAAAAACAGTGATTTTATACAGGTCATGGAACTCCGAGGTAACTTCTAATATCCTCATATTTTGCAACTGGGGGTACTTTATTTATTATAATACACAAGTTTCAGTGAGTCATGTGACAGAAATGACATCAGAACTCACCGTTTATAGCTGATGACATCAGAACTCACTGTTTATAAGGATATAATTTACAAGATATTCATGGCTTTTGTGTATTATAAGAAGTTATATGACCTTATTAAGACTGGAGGAAGCCGGCTGAATGCTTTTATGTAAGTTATAGTACATCAAGACACCTACTCATATAATTGTATTTAGCCGGCCAGACCTGCACCCCCGGCTGCCCCACAAAGACTGAGTCCTGTGCCGCAGCGGCATGTTTGCATGTGTGCATGCGTGCGGTGCAACACCTTGGTGCATGCGGGGACGGGAATCAGAAGTCGGGAGGACTGCCAGGAGTGCCCATCCTTTTGCAGCCCCGGTGGTCCCCAAAAGGCTCCAGTCCGTTTTTTAACAGAGGTGTGTTTTCTCTTATAAAATATATAAGTAGGAATAGGTGCGGACACCCACTTTGAGCTTTTTACATGAGTATATTTTACGATAGTATTTTAGAAGAATGTGCATGTGTAGGATATGCAAGTTAGCTGCTATAAATATCAATCGATCAGAAATCTATTATTATATTTTTCAACATGACATCAGAGAGTAATGAATAAAAGCATCAGTGAAATTCATTTCCAGTAGTTGTCCTTCTTTAACAATATTTTTTGAAAATGCTCATTAATTAGTGCCTCGTGGGGCCCTCCTATTCCTCATGGGCCCCCCTGCAGCCGAAGGGTCTGCTTTCTCTGTAGTTACGCCTCTGATAAGGATATCCTAAACTCAACTATGTATTCATTCATACGTGTTATAAGTGCTAGCTGACAGTACTTGAAGTGTTTCTATATGTTACAGGCCTATGGAGCTTATATTAATTACCAATGTGCAGTTATGTAGCTCAATAAAGAGCACCACTACTGATGGTATCTCAGCTCTCCAGGTTCGCATAATGATGTTACCTGCTTTTATGTAATATGACTTGACATGACCTAATGGTTTCCTGTTGCTTTGTATTTGAATCACATGAAATATCCAGTGTATGTCTTTTTGAGTGATATGCAATAATCAGGATTTTTATAAAGCTTTTTAGTTGGAAAAAGAACCTTTATGGCAAGCTGCCCAAAACCATTCCATTTGCCATGCTTGCAAATTCTGTGCATTCCTTATACCAATCTACCATTCTAATTCTTGCATTTTCATTTTAATGTTGCTTTACCTTTTTTTCCCCGATTTTTTCCCCTCGGGACTGTGTTTTTTCATGTTGCAAAAATCGATCACACCAATGTCTGTCATGTTCTTGCTAATGATAGAGCATGAATACCGCAGCCTGGATCAGTTACTGTTAGAGGGCTTCTGCATTGCCCTGCTTGTACATTTGCCTTGGCTGCTTCAGTGTCCCAGTGTAGGATGTCAGCATTAGCAACAAACAAATGGGGCCTGTATGTAATAATAATAATAATAATGATAATAATACTTCCTGTTTATGTTAGGGATGATTAACTTTTCGATTTCCAGTTACTATAAGCTACAACTCCAAGCAACCCATAAAAAAACCTAATACGCTGCTGTTGTTAAAAAAATGCCTCAGGGTCAGTGGTGGAAACATCTGATTCTAAGTAACCTCCCCACCCCCTTTGGTTTTGAGCACCAACCTTTTAGCATTAGCCTGGTGGGATCAGCCTTTTCTCAGTTTTAATGGGCAACTAAAAAGTAACAAGAAATGCAGCACACCAGTGACAAACAAACCTAGTCATATGGATTATATATTTCATATACTCCGGGACAGGTATTTATGCCTGTGTTTTATTGCTCGGCTGAAGAGTTAACTGACCTATAAAATAAACACATGCATGTTCTTACTGGTGACGTTCTTCAGGCACAGAAAATAAAATAAGTTGTGGTTAGAATCATTTTATCTTGCTTTCCTTATGTATTTCGTTTTAGAAGCAGAATTTCTCTGCATGAAGTGGAAGCCTCTCAACCTAAGTGAGCCACTGGCCCTATGAGCTTACATTTGCCTAAAGGCATAGAAAGTCACAATGTGTTGGTGGAAACATAAAAGGGTCCCATCGAGTCCTTATTATCATCTAGTTTATGATCCCTGTACCATTTAAAGGTTCATGTATTTAATGTTATATGGCACCTACTACATGGACAACATTGACTATTACTTCAAAGCAAATGTTATTAAATCTGCTCTGCTCGAGCAGATAAGGGGTTAAACATCATGTGTGTTCCTTGGGCAGGCTTTGTGACTGCTAATATCAGGAGCTGCTCTCCATGGTCAGAATGGTAGGTGACGGAGCCATGGGTTCAAATGGAATTCATTTCCCAGCAAGTGTTTAAACAGAGCTCAGAGCAGCTGGTCCTGCATTCTGTCAGACTCACATCCAGGGGGGTGAAAAATGACAAGGCACAGGGCACTTTGCACTGACGCAAAATAAAGAAAAGGAAGAAAGGGCCCCAGGAATCTCCTCCCAAAACCAACATTCCCATCTACAAAGCAACAGGCTTCCCAAACAAGAGCTAGAAACGCTGAGGCAGGTTGGAAATGTCTTTGTGACATATCTACACAGAAAGACCTACAAGAGAAAAAAAAAAGGATATTGTTAGAATTGCCAAATAAAAAGATGTCTTGGCATGAAACCTCATTTGCTTGTAACCACTTCAAATACAACTAACGACACACAGGCTATTACCCAAGCAAATTACAGGCCAGCACACTCTCTGTCGCAGCCTTAAGCTCAGTAACAAGGAATTTACTGCTAGGAGCTCAAATGTCAAGCGTTCTGCTTTATTTTTTGATCAAGACTTATCAGTGGCTGTGTCATTCTTTAATTGGTGAAGCAGGTTACTTTACGCTCAGAGTTGCAAGACGTGGGTGTTCATAGAAAACTACCGATACGTGCACAAAATGAGCATCTGTAGGTCCAGAGACTTTGGTGTTGCATTCATTGAAAAGTACAACACAGGCTGTGCCTCAGCTTGTTAAAAAAAGCAAAAAAAAATGAGAAGATTGCATAGTGATAGTGCTTGGGCATAGAGTTAGCTTTTTAGCATTCTAGATCTCAAGGCAGTCAAAGCAGGCACTGAAGAGTGGGAAGGTGGGTAGCATCCGGATGGACATCAAAAACGGTGGAGCCAGCTAATAGGTTAAAATCGATTATCTTTAATTAAATCCTTAAAACAAACAGTACAAGCAGGCAGGGTGAGTGTAGCTTGACGCGTTTCGTGACCAATACGTCACTTCATCAGAAACAACAACTTTATAGACAACACCAATAAAAGAATGAATTAACCAATTAAAAGATCACGTTATTGCATATTAGCCATAATATAAATGCAAATATTTATTCATAATAATAATAGTAGTTGCAGGGAGTAATCCAGACATTTAGGTCTTTAACCAATTAGATTAATGTGGAAATTATTATTGTTTATTCTAATCTAGATTAGTTTTAGATATTTCGGTCCTAACCTATACATTAAGTAATTATAAATTAAATTGATTGAGATCAATACTATTAGAATAAAGCTACCAAAAAAAAAAAAAAATAATAATAATAATAATGGTAAGTGCAGTGAAGGTGACAATAGCCACATTGGGGAATATATAATAGATAAGATCCTCATAAAGAGTAACAAGGTATACACATTTAGAAATGTTACAAATCCCAGGAGATTGTATATGTCCTCTCTGTTACAAGTAACAAAATAGTTACAAAAATGAAAATCTAAACAGATAAGCTAAAGATAAGGATCAAAATCGCAACAGAGGAAAGCAAAAGAACAGATATTAACTACCACCAAAATATATAAATATATAAGAGTAGTAACATGCACTGTCAGATATTCTTAAGAGTGCATTAGAGCAGGGATAGATCGAAATAAACACAATTAGATACAGAAACTCAAATTATAGTATGGGCACCAACAACCCGAAAATAATAATAATTAATTAAATAAATAAATACAAACAAAATGGTATTCTGTCGGAGATGCAATTGTCTCACATTTAACGGAGAACAGCCAGACAGTCAAAATAATCAAAAACAATCAAAATACAACAAGTGGTTCAATCCACAAAACAATTTAGTTCCCATTCTCTGTTTAATCCTTTAGGTGCAACCGTACACAGCTTATATATCCAGAAGGCCTCCTTCCTCAGGAGTGAGGTCTCCATATCTCCCTTGCGGACCCCCGGAACTACTCTATCTATAACTTGAAAATGGAGGCATAATTTGCCATTATGATGTTCCAATAAATGTTTGGCAACTGCAGAACTGTGATCACGACGTGATACACAGTTCAAATGCTCAGAAATACGTTTCCGAATAGGTCTTATAGTTTTTCCTATATATTGCATGCCACACTGACACAGGGACAGGATGATGAAATTCAGAGCTGTCATCTCCCCTCCATTTTCTCCGGGGGGGGTTACCAGATTTTCCCCCAGTCACCCATCACTTCTAAAGGGGTGGTTCAACTTTAAGCAAACTTTTAGTATGTTACAGAATGGCCCTTTCTAAGCAACTTTTCAGTTAGTCTTCATTTTGTGGCGATTTTCACTGATGACGGTTTTTGCAGCAAAAATTCCAAAAAATTTCAGCGACGTCAGCAGGAGTGTTGTGCGCGTGTGCAACACTGAATGTTTGGCTTCAGGAAACTTCTGGGAAGGCGGTATTCCCCTAGAAACGAGCACTGAAATTTAGCAGCTTAGGAAATACAGAGGGAGCTTTATTGGGGCAAACACAGTTGAAATGACCATGTGCAAGTATGGGAATTATTATTTAGAATACTTGGGTGACAAGGAGTATGTGCCATTGGATTATCCTCAAATGAAAAGATATATTCTATGAATGAAAAGCTGATATTTTAAGTGCCAAAGTTCATTCTTTTGTCTTGTGCTCACACACAAACCAGGGGGCACACATACTTGCTAAGCTTCATCAACCAATGAGTGTGCAGAGGTGTGTCTTATACCCATGAGCCACATTCAAATGTAAAATGAGTTGGGGAGCAACATAAATATGAAAAAAAAGTTTCTGGGATGCCAAAAAAGGGCTGTGATTGGCCGGGCCGATGCTCCTATCAGCAGAAAACTGATGAGTAGTAAAAAGTAGCAATAAAAATACAGTTGTACAATTGTTGTAATTAGATGGTATCAGTGACCCCCCATTTGAAAGCAGGAAAGAGTCAGAAAAAAATGGCAAATAATTCAGAAACCATCGAAAAGAAAAAAATGAAGGCTAATTTAAAGTTGCATAGAAGTAGCCATTCTAGAACATAATAAAAGTTAACTTAAGGGTGAAGACACACAGAGCCGTAACGAGTAGCTTCTACTAGTAGCTCTGTGAGTCTTTACCCTAAAGGTGAACAACCTAAAGCTAAAAAAAACCTCTTTCAATGGTACAGCCAAAAATAACACAATGTTAGGGGTTAGTATATATTGATAAGGTCAATAAAACTTAAAAACGTCTATAAAAAAGCCTTGGGGGAGTCCATCAAGCCTGACATTAGACATGTTTCCCAAAAATCCTACAATTATGTGATACACCAAGACAAGTGGATTTGGTCTGTAGTCGCCAGGTAGATTAGGGACCTAAAATAGAAATATTGCTTAGCCGGTGCTGATTAATGTTCTCACACCTATCAACTCCAACTCACCATGTGGAAATCAGAAGAATGAAGCAGAGGTAAGTAAGGGAAAAATTAATAATGTAGTTGTGGGTTGGGTAACAGATCTAGACTAGGCATAGCCATGGCAGGCAGCAAACATCACAACCTATAGTTGGCCAAGTGTATCTCCTCTGTAGTCTCTACTGTCTGTATATGTTCCCCAGCTTAGAATTATCTTTACAATACATGTTAAAGTCTTTTGGATCAAACATCTACACATTTGATTTAAATATACAGTAAAAAGAGTGATCATTCTATGTAAGCCACTGGACTAGTAAATTATGGGAAAGTATTCAGAAATAAAATACAGTCCCTTAAATCCGTGTGACCTGGTCTGGGGCCATTTCTAGTTTAGATCATTCACTGTTTATTTCCTGCAGCAGATTTATTTCCTTGATAAATGACAGTTGGACAAATAATGGAACTGTTTGTGTACTATTGAATTTTAGTCCAGAACCCAGTGAAATACTGTAATAGATGCCACAAAACTTGTACTAGCCAAGAATCCAACATCCGCTAGCAACTTTAAAATGCACAGGCTGTATAAATGCAATGGCTGCCAAACAAATAAAGCAAGAATCTAGCTGAGCATGTACATTCTCAGCAGCAGTCCACGTAAAAACTGAAAAGTAAATAATGCTACATGATATTGAATGTATTTCTGCAACATTAGACTAGCAACCAATGAGGCCAACAAGGCGTATCCATCAGAAATGTGGGCTTTTACACGTTATCAGAGGCCTCTGTGAAGGGAGTGTGACTGTTGTATAGCAGGTATAGTAGGGAGAGATGGTGCCTATAGTAACAGTTGCATAATAGTCTCTGGGAAGTGACTGTGACTGTGGGATAGCAGGTATAGTAGGTAGAGATGGTGCCTATAGTAACAGTGGATAATAGTCTCTGGGAAGGGAGTGTGACTGTGGGATAGCAGCGCAGGTATAGTAGGGAGAGATGGTGCCTATAGTAACAGTGAGATAATAGTCTCTGGGAAGTGACTGTGACTGTGGGATAGCAGGTATAGTAGGGAGCGATGGTGCCTATAGTAATAGTGGGAAAATAGTCTCTGGGAAGGGAGTGTGACTGTGGGATAGCAGGTATAGTAGGGAGAGATGGTGCCTTTAGTAGCAGTGGGATAATAGTAACTCTGGGAAGGGGCTGTGGGATAGCAGGTATAGTAGGGAGAGATGGTGCATATAGTAACAGTGGATAATAGTCTCTGGGAAGGGAGTGTGGCTGTTGTATAGCAGGTATAGTAGGGAGAGATGGTGCCTATAGTAACAGTGAGATAATAGTCTCTGGGAAGTGACTGTGACTGTGGGATAGAAGGTATAGTAGGGAGAGATGGTGCCTATAGTAATAGTGGGAAAATAGTCTCTGGGAAGGGAGTGTGACTGTGGGATAGCAGGTATAGTAGGGAGAGATGGTGCCTATAGTAGCAGTGGGATAATAGTAACTCTGGGAAGGGGCTGTGGGATAGCAGGTATAGTAGGGAGAGATGGTGCCTATAGTAACAGTGGGATAATAGTCTCTGGAAAGAGAGTGTGGGATAGCAGGTATAGTAGGGATACAATTCTCTGTATGTGGGTATAGGTAGAACTGTATATTAGAAGGCCAATAGCAGAGCTGTCCCGGCCCCAGACCTAGATAGTTCTTGACAGAAGCCATATATATATATACACCGACTTCCCCCCGAGTAGAGCGACCGGGATCCGCAGAGTGGAAGTTGCAGAATGAGCGCTATCAGTGCGCGGCGTTACCTGGATTCTACACTGTGCGGATTTATCGCGTTTCAGCAGCTGGGGATGGGAGGAGAGGAGCGCGCTGTGGGGCTGGGGGAGTGGGACTGTGGGGCTGAGCTGTGCGGTGCAGCTGTTACTGGCAGCACTTATATCATTCACATCAGCGTTGGACGCAGCGCTCTTTCCTTTTTGGCAAGTTCTCCGCTTATTCATTCATTGCAACATGAGCGCTGGCGTTTGACTTTAAGAGGCTGTGTCTGGGGGCTAAGCGAGGGCTTGGCTTAAAGTGACGCGCTCCCTTCCTCTCTGCCAATGAGATCTCATTAACTGGGGAGCCCAAACACACTTTACTACAGACTTCCAGACCCCAAAAGAAGAGGGTGCATAGGAAAAACAAAGGGCTTGTCAGAGACATCCAGAAACAGGGCAGGTTACTCTGTAACTGTAAGTATGAGACACAGACACTTACCTGCTGATCACAAGAGCTTTACAAGACCCTCTAGGAACAGCACCCCCTGTCTCCCCCTGACTATTAGCCATGCTCACTTATTCTTGTGCTTGCAGGATCAATGACATGAGCTCAGGAATTGCTAGGAAGACAACTAAAGGAATATAGAGAGGGGGGGGAGTCCTAAAAAAGGCAGTCAGTGAGATGTACTATTATATTCAATTGAAAAAAAATGGAAAGAAGCAATCTCCCCTCATTTGTCTTCTCATAAGTCTGTATCAATAGAGAGTTAACATCAGTGTTGTATAATCCTGCTATGGACATTGTATTTCTTCCTATTATCTGGCTAATTCCCTGCACTCTCCACTGTCAGTGATACATATGAACTTCAGGAGTGGATGTTTATATTTTTCGAAGTGATTTAAAAGGCTGTTTTGAGTTTGCATTTGTTTTGTAACACTCACCCCTCCCCATAGAACACGGAATCCTCTCTCAGTTGGGATGATCCCCATTCAGACAGCAAATCATATCTGCGCTCTTTGTTTTTTTGTAAGAAGGAAGCATTTGGAGTTCAAGTTGCCTAAATTATTTCTTTTGTCTCTTCTTTACTCTTCCTTCAACTTAACGTTGTATTTGTATTGTTAGATTTCTTTTGCATGGTTCTAAGTGTGATACACATGTGTTCAGCATAGAGATCATATCCTATTTGTAATGCTCTCACTCTCTCTCAGTGACACTAACATACATGACACACACACTAACATACACACTTGTCCGTTTCTCTCTCTTACACATACACCCTCACTGGTAACAGCACACACATGCCACTGTCACCCACATTTGCACCTTTCATTATGCACACACAATGCCACACACCCCTCACTCACACCTAACACAAACACAGAAGCCACACACAACTTTTCTTTTCCAAACATGTGGCACATGAAACACACTTGCTTCACTGGCACTTTTACTCACACATGCCACTCACATTTAAAGACATTCTCTAACACACACATTTACTGATGTTATCTCACTCGCTGACATTGTCCTACATGCTTTAATACTGCCCTACATACACTATCACACCTTCCTCCCATGCTCTTTCAAACTCAATCCTTGAATTTATCTCACATTAAAATCTAAATATAAATATTAAGCTCAATCTTATAATCCTGTCTTAATAGGACACTACTAGTGATGGGCGAATTAGTCCCGTTTTGCTTCGCCAAATAATTTGTGAATTTCCCGCAAAATTCCCGAAACGGTGAAAAATTTGCAACGCAGACGCCGGCGAAAAATTAGCGAAACTAACAATTTTCACGGAAGTTTTGCAAGTTTATTTGCCGCGAATAAATTCACCCATCACTAGACACTACTCAATGTATATCACTGTATATAGAAACAATGTAAACATCCTTATTCAAAGATATTAGTGGACAGGCATTGCAGTTTGCTTTATGTAGAGGTTCTTTGCTAATTAACATCTATGAAGAAGGAAAAAAAATATTCATGAAAAAAAAAAAATATTCATGACGGCATTCCAGGATTTCACCTTTTCAGTGATGTTTGATAATTTAGCAGTGTCATCTTTTGACCCTGAAGGCTTAACTCCCCTACTTAGAATTCTTTTGGAATTAACTGTGTCACAGTGCTGGTTCTACTTTGCTTTAGAATATCTTGTACTATTTCCTACTTCTGTGCACAGGTTAGCACCCCATTAAACATTATCCAGCCTATTGTTCAAATTTTTCATTTAGAAACTATGCCAGACTTCCTTGGATAATAAGTAAACTAAAAACTAATTTGATTTCAGTTTGGATTGAAACAATTGGTTTTGTGAGTTACTTATTTGTTACACAATGCTAGCACTATACACACTAAAAAGCGCGTGGGGAAACCTGACATTCGTGACTCATCTTAAATTGGATGTATTATATAATTATATGTCTTATATATCTAAATAGCCATGGCTCATAACATTATCATCTCAACCCTTAGCTTTGTGGAATGTCAGCTCTTAAGATCAAACACCCACATCAGCTCTTAAATTAGTATACATTTGTATATTGATGTGCTTGCCAATGCCATATAGTTGTTGTAGAGTGATGCACAGTATGTTGGAGGTCTGTCAACAATACATGACCGCAGAACAAATTGAAAGTTGCTAGAAGATATGTAGGTAGTGCATAGAAAGCTTCAGCACATAATCAGAAACTTTTAGTAATCGAGGCAGAGTTTGCCTGACAACTTGTTGGCTGGTTATAATAGAACAGGGATCCCCAACCTTTTTTTACCCATGAGCCACATTCAAATGTAAAAATAATTGGGGAGCAACACAAGCATGAAAAAATCCCTTGGGGTGCCAAATAAGGACTGTAATTGATTATTTGGTATCCCCTATGTGGACCTGCAGCCTACAGGAGGCTCTATTGGACACTATACTTAGTTTTTATGCAATTAAAACTTGCTTCCAACCCTGGAATTCAGAAATAAGAACCTGCTTTGAGGACGCTGAGAGTAATATCCAAGGGTTTGGAGAGCAGCATGGTGCTCACGAGCTACAGGTTGGGGATCACTGTTATAGATTATAGGTTGGACTGGATTATGGCCAAATTTTGCCTCTGTTTTTATGTAGATGTGCTTCAGAAGGAAACTGGATAGGCGTCTTCTTCGAGAAAAAGATACAGTATTTTAGAATGATGTCTGTGATTGTCAGATTGAGATTCACATAGTCTCAGGGGTGCAGTGAGCAAGTAGTTGGTTGAAGCAAAGAGTGGTTCCAAAAGCACAGATATGAAAGCAAGTTTAATCAGTTTTTAATCTTCCTGTGACCTTTGGTAATATATTTTACTGTGCCTCCAGTCACATGTTGTAAGAGATGGAATTCAGAAGGGGAATATGCTAAGAAGGTGCTCAGTGTCACATGCCATGCTTGTGCCAGTGTTCAGTTCCTTGACTTTACAGCAGTTTTATCATGTGCCCTCACCAGCAGACACTACCCACCAGACCCTCAGCAGGAGTCATAGCACAACCAGCTTGTGCAAGTCATGATGTAGTTGCTGACCTCAGTACAAGAACCCAAGCGTCAAAGAACTGTGTATGATGCCGACAATGTTTTGTAAATCTTTTAGTTGGGCTCCTGCACAGTGACTGCCCTGAGAGAACAGGTTGTCCTATTATTGATCATCACCATTAATGAGTTGTTATTATTAGGGTTCCCATCTGGCTGGTAAAAAAAACATGCTTGATGTTTATAGGGAACGTTAAATGTATAGGAAGTTATTTTATTTACCAAAAAACCCTAGTTATTTTGCAGAGGTGAAACAAAGATGAAATGTGCAAGAGCTTAGAGAAGATTTTGTACTGCTTCTCCGTGAGCTTATTAGGCTAGGGCCACACTAGGCGATAGCGCCGCGATTTGACTCGCAGCGACTTTTCGCCGCGACTTTTAAGCCGCAATCGCTGGGGAAACTTTTGCGCTGGCGTCTATGGGGAATCGCGAAAAATCGCCAGCGTAAAAACACACGCGGCGATCTTTTTTCTACTGTTGCTCGAAATTGCCTCGCTAGGCGATTTCGAGCGACAATAGAAAAAAGATCGCCGCGTGTGTTTTTACGCCGCGATTCCCTATAGACGCCAGCGCAAAAGTTTCCCCAGCAATTGCGGATTAAAAGTCGCCGCGAGTCAAATCGCGGCGCTATCGCCTAGTGTGGCCTTAGCCTTAGAGGAGTTACCAACTGCAGAGATAATAGACCTTTTGTTTGTTTCCCCTGGTTCAACTGTAATAATACTAATGTTGTTCCAGTATAATGATTTACCAGGTAGCCCACCTCCTTACTGTGCTGCCCAGGGCTCCCAATATTATGCACATTGCTCTAGAGGTCAAGGGGTTAAGAATACGAGTTTCATTTGTGCAGCTGTTGCGGTCTCAGCTCCCATCGTTAGCAAATCCACTGGTGGAAAGAAATATGAAACCTAGCACCTAGCAGTTTTTGGCTTGGCTTGTTTCCTATTATAAAAAAACATAGACCTAATTAGTTTAAAGTCGTTAAGGTTTTTTTTGTTTCTTTATGGTTGTCACAAAGAGACTGTAGGATCTTAGAACAAAAAACAAGAAATATCTTTATTGCCTACAAAGTATCAACCTATGTGTTATCAGCTGGTATGGAGTGGCAGCATCTCCCAAGAGCTGAAGTTGGAACGGCAGTGGTGTGAATATACATGTCATAGAGGAAGGGAAAAGTATTTGCCAGCCCCCATAGCTCAGGCATGGAAGAACTCATTGCCAAAATCATCATCCAGTCAAGACTATGTTTGGAAGTGCCATGTACATGTACATTTTCCAGCCTCTGCCAAAGTAATTTCTTGTCAGTTGTACTTAGAGTTTAGTAGCCTCTAGGCTATACAGCAACCCATGCCAGCCACCTCCATTGTTTATTATATCTTTAATATCTGCCAATCCAATCTCTGAGTTCCTTCATTAGTATGTTAATAGTGCACACATACAGTGAGCTTTGTGACATGGCTTTTCCACCCAGCAAGATGAATTCAACACACTTTTGTCTCCTAGTAGAAAAGTTAGACTGTTCATATACTACAGTAACTGAGGACAGTTCTCTATGAGTTTGTCAGAGCAGGATGGTTATAGTCTGCATATTGTCTGTGTATTGTTCCATGGCACGTCACCATAATGAAAAGCAGATGATGTGAACATTCGGGGGACATATGCTATGCCCTTCCAGGTCTTGGATAGAAAAAGACAAATGGATTATTCCTTTGTACCATGCAGAAAACAATTCCAAATATATATATATAGGTGTGTTATATTGAAATTTCACAGAAAGCGATCTAGTATAATGTAAATATTTTGGGTATGATGTCAGTAATTATATATATTACGCAATATATAATAATCTGGTCTCCTCAAAATACTAAAAGCTCTCTCAAGAGGTCTTATTACTCTTCTAAATAATACAGCTGAAAATAATTTGAACAAAGGAAGTCCGTGCATACATTTTAGATACAAGAACTCTTGGGAAATTACCCATATTAGATATTTGACACCAATGGACCCAACCCTGTGTCCTTCAGAATCCGTAAGATGTTATGGAAGTGATTAATTAGGGTGGGACAATATTAATTCCTTCAGCTGAAAGTATACACCAAAGTTCAACCTTCAATATGCCTTTCTCTGACCGAGGCCCTTACCAGAGACTCCTGAAGCAACAGCACCCCTAGCTGGTAGAAAACCATGTCTCTGTTTCTCCTGCTTGCTTTAAAAGAATGTCTTGAAAAAGTAGCAATATAGTTCCCTCTTAGTAGGTTTAATGCATGTACGAAGAAGAACCACAGGTTACTAAATAGAATGTAACCACTATTGATCAAGAGGCTTTAATTTCCTTTTTAGCATCTTGATTATATTTTGACCAGGGAAGATTCCTGGGATTCTCTAATGTATTCTCTATCTATTTGTCTTTAGGCAATGTGGGTATACCTGTATATATATGGGGAATAATGTAACCTTTTTTTTTTTTTATAAAACATAATAATTATAAAGCCATTGAAGAGTTCCATAGGAAGGGGGCTGCAGACCTGTTGCATGAGTTAAGGGAGCCTTTGCCTCCCCAAAATGAGACCAAATGGCATATATAAGTATGCATGTATAAGCACTCTCATGCAAAGTCACGGCTATTGGTAGCCTCTCCAGTCACTGAATAGCCTCTTCCTCTGCAGGTTGTCATCTAAAGTCTATATATATATATATATATATATATTATGGCAATAGCTACATAATCTCTTAAGATACACAAGTTTTAATGAGTCAAGTGATACAAACGATATCTCCAAGCAGCAGTTATTATTGTAGATGCAAGTATAGGATTCATTATCCAGAAACACGTTAATTAAAGGAAGCCCATCTCCCATAAACTCCACGTAAAGCAAATACTTCTAATTCTTTATTTTTCTTGTACTTAAAGTAAGCTTTATGAATCCATATAGGTGACAGAACAATCCTATTGGGTTTGTTTAAAGTTTTAATAATAAGGTATAGAGATCCCTTATCTGGAAACCCCCGTCTCCTGAGCATTCTGGTTAATAGATCCTATACCTTAATAACTAAACACTGTTTATGATAATACATTATTCAGGTGATTCATGTCTTGTTGAGTATATTTGGGGAATTTGACAGCACAGTGACAAAGTGATTAATGTTGCTGGCTTGCAGTACTAGTAATTTAGGTACTAACTGAGCAGGGCTGTAACTTCTATGAGTTATTATGTTGTGCTCATGCTTGTGTGCATTTGTGCAACCCACATACAAGCAGGTTAATAGACTCCTGATACAATTGAAGCTAGTGTTTATGTGACAGGGAACTTAGATTGTCAGCCCCACTGGTGCCGAGACTGATGTGAATGCTGTGCAGTCTTAAAGAATTTGTCTGTATATATATATATATAAATAAAGGATAATTTGTGAATTTTGTGGCAACGTGAAATGGGACTGCTTTGCTCATCACTATTGTTGAAATAAAACTTTCAGCGTCCCTAGCCAATAGCTGGTGGAAGACACACAGGTTTGTAGATAAGCAACAGCTGGAGATTGGGAATTTCTATTTGGGAATATTTTGTTCAATTACCTCTTTGTAATGTGTCTCGCATGAGACCCCAGTGCAATTAATAGGCTGCCAGGATTAGTAGCTTCGGCTAGATGAGTGACCATCTCATTGGGAAGTCCTTTAATTAGCTAATTATTGAGGAATGCAACTAAATACTTGCCCACTAGGCACATTCACATATCCTTATGGGCTCTTTACATCAAACAGGAATTTGTTTCCCTTAGATAAAGATCAACACTCAAGCTCTCTTGGGATGAATCCTTCTTTCAGTTAGCTTGACCATCCTGTAGGTATACAGGCTAAAGGGCAGCATAGAGAATTAGCGTGTAAACATATTCGGATATATCTTGAAACATGGACAGTGGGAAACAGGCTAAATACACAAGACAGCACAGGTATGGGATCTGTTATCCAGAAACCCATTTTCCAGAAAGCTCAGTATTATGAGAAGACCATCTCCCATAGACTCCACTATAATCCAATAATTAAAATCTTTAAGAATGTTTTACCTTTGCTCTGTAATAATAAAACGGTGCCTTGTACTTGATCCCAACTAAGATATAATTAATCCTTATTGAAGGCAACACAATCATATTGGGTTTAATTAATGTTTATATTATTTAAGTAGACTTAAGGTATGGAGACCAACAATACAGAAATGCCCCTTATCCAGGAAACTCCAGGTCCTGAGCATGCTGGATAATAGGTCCTATAACTTTAAAAATGAAACATATCACAATATTTAATATAACATATAAGCCGGAGATGTCTGACTTGTAGCATTTTCCTTTATGGGGCCTTTGTCTGCCAGGGGATGCTGGGAATTGTAGAACAGCTACTGTAGAAACCACAGACTGGATATCATATACAGGATATTCATGGCTCTTGTGTATATATATTGCTTTATATTCTCACAATAACATATCAATACATGCTGTGATGGACACCAATACCTGATCATATCTTCATGTTTATTGCAGTACAAGAGTCTGGATTTGGAGAGCACTGCGAGTGGCTGACAATGCTCGCAGAATTAGCTGTGATTCTCCTGGTCACCAGCGTATGTAAAGGCCTGCCATTCTATAATGGATTCTACTATGAGCATATTCTCAACAACAAAACGAATAATGGCAATGGAGAGGGTAGGTATGATATTAAAGATGGTTAACAATGAAGATAGTGTTCTGCCTTTTATCGTCAGTCTCTCCAGGCATCTGTGTGTACACAAATATAATGGAAAAAGTGTCAGTCACAAGAGGCTGTGTGACTAGTGAGGCAGCAAGTCAGGGAGACCCCTTAGTTTACAAGAAGACATTCCTTTTATTCCATAGAAAGGGAACCAATGGTAACAGATGACTGTGCCTCGCTGCAACACTGCAAAATCTTTTCCCATGTCCTAAACTGTTGCAGATACAATATATGAAGCTTATTAGCTGTATGTCTATAAAATGGTGCCTATTTAACATTTATTTTCCATTGCATACAATGGAAAGTTTGGGGGCATGACCTATTGTGTATATCAAGCATTCCTTCTCAGCATACCTATTTTTGTATACATATTAGCGGGAACAGCTCTGCTGTATGAGTTCTTTGGCTAAACTATTCTACACAGACATACAGTAATTCTCTATATATGGTACAACCGTGCCGTCAGTTAATGGGCACAAGGTAAAAGTGTTTCTGCTGTGCAAAGCAACAAGTCCGTTTCCACTCACATACTGAATATAAAACAGTGGGACCAGATCGTTCTTTCAACAGTGACACCTATAAAAATACTAGCTGTGGGGAGGTATTCAGTTGTGACCTGCAAGAAGCCTTTTCCCCTGTACATGTCACTGGATGAAGAAAGGTTCTGGCCACCTTGTTGTAAGCACAAGCCTTCAGAGAAGGCTTGTTTTGTTTGCAGAAAAATCATTGACTCTTACTTCACTGTTTATTGATACAAAATGAAGATGATGAATAAAATAAGATAAAAGCAGGATAAACACCATTTATACCTTGTTTGCATGCAACGGTGGGAGTGGCCATATTGTTTTAACATGTAAAGCAACATCTAGATCTATTTTATGTGCAGAACCCCTATTAATGCACCATGTCTTGGTTGCACACTACATGCTTGCTTTTTTAAAGTTTATTTTATCTTATAAATATATAAATGACCCGCAGTTTTATATTTAAACAGTTTCTTAGTGGCTATAAGTATGCCCCCCCTAGGGATGCTGCTGACCCCTTTCTGTTGAACTTAATACAAACAAGTCAGAACTTATCTCTATTGCAATGCTGAATGGTCTAATGTAGAGGCTTAAAGAAGAGCTATAAATAAAGTAACATCTGCTCTTATGTAAAAGGCTATTTTGTAACCAATAAATGTTTCCAAGGAACCATTATTCCTTTGTACATGTGCACCTTTATGCTTCTGTTGGAGCAACACCTTACCGTTATTTTTCTTTAGAAGGAGAACTTCATCTTTAAAGAAACAATCCTTCGGCAACCTCCCAGAGCCTTGGCAAATTATTTAATCAAGTTTAATTTTATATCAAGTGCAGAATACAGAAGCATTGGGCAGCTCGGAGGGATCTCTCTCTCTCTAGTTTACTGTTACATTACTTTTTATAATACAGAGTAAATAACATTATCATATCATTATTATATCTATAACCTGATTGGCTATAAATTGCTTTATCACTGTGATCTGTTTTTTTTTTGCATTAATAGCGAATATTATACAAATACATAAGTCATAATCATCAGTCTCTAGGTTAACTTTTATCATAGCATTTCTAGTTTTCGCCAACTTCTCTTTTTATCGTTATTCTAGTAAAGTATCTTTAATCCCATCATAATTTTTTCAGCCTGCTTGTTGTTTGCTGGGGTTAATGCTATGGGTGGTGAATAAGTGCTGCATGGCACACTGCAAGTGCACTGTGTACTACACTGCTGCCTGCCACCATGTGAGCATGTGCCTTTTGAATCTGACGGTGACCTGCTTTTTGCTTTAGCACAAACATCTTAACTGTACCACCTGCTGTCCACACTTGGAACCCTGGACCTATGTTTATTTCTCACAATTAATGATATCCCATTCATGTAGAGTTCATTATCATTATACTGCAGGCCACTTTTGCAGAAGTGCTACCTTGCCTTAAAGGAGAAAGAAAGCTGCGGAGGCATTTTATTGCCAATTTATTAACTGCAGTAGTGAAAGCTAGAATGCTATATTTATTCTGTAGAATGTTTTACCATACCTGAGTAAAATGCTCTGGAAGCTCTCTGTTTGTTTAGGATAGCAGCTGCAGTATTAGCTTTGCGTGACATCACTTCCTGCCTGAGTCTCTCCTTGCTCACTTATAGCTCTGGGCTCAGATTACAGCAGAGAAGGGGGGAGGAGCAAACTGAGCATGCTCACCGCCCGGGGCAAAGAGGTTTAAGCTGAAGGCAGGAAGTCTGATACAGAAGCCCATGTATACAAAATAGAAGGAAAAGAAATGCAGTGTTTCTTTTGACAAAGGACTCAGAGCAGCATTACTTTGAGGGTTTACTGGTGTATTTATTTAGCCCTTTCTGATAAAGCTTACTTAGTTTTAACTTTTCCTTCTCCTTTAAGTCAACAATACTACTGAATAATATGTGATTCTAATTGTCATAAAAAGCAGTAGAATACTTGCTTAGCTTAAAGGAACAGTTCAGTGTGAAAATAAAAACTGGGTAAATAGGCTGTGCAAAATAAAAAATGTTTCTAATATAGTTAGTTAGCCAAAAATGTAATATATAAAGGCTGGAGTGAACAGTCTAATAAAACAGCCAGAATCCAACTTCCTGCTTTTCAGCTCTATAACTCTGAGTTAGTCAGCGACTTGAAGGGGGGCCTCATGGTACATTTCTGTTCAGTGAGTTTGTAATTGATCCTCAGCATTCAGCTCAGATTCAAAAGCAACAGAAATGACCCATGTGGCCCCCCCTCAAGTCTCTGATTGGTCACTGCCTGGTAGCCAGGGTATCCAGTCAGTTTTACCAAGAGAGCTGAAAAGCAGGAAGTAGTGTTCTGACTGACATGTTATACATCAAATCACTCCAGCCTTTATACATTACATTTTTGGCTAACTAACTATATTAGAAACATGTTTTATTTTGCACAGCCTATCTATTTACCCAGTTTTTATTTTTACACTGAACATTCCTTTAACCAGCAAGTAGCTTGAGGAGTGAGTAACTGCCCGTGTTAGAAGATACTTGCTTGCACTACACAATTATTGCATATCATTACTGTAACATGCTCCCATGCCTTTTCTGCTGCAACACTATGTTATTGACTGAAGGATAGAAACTTAATTTGATAGCCTTTCATTCCCCTTTCTGATCTTCAATAGTCATTTGTATTTCACTCCCTCAACGCCCCTATAATTGGGAATCGGAATAGCTGATAATGAATCATGTGGATGCAAGTGATATTATGAAGAAAACAATTGAAGCGCTTAGGTCCCCAAATAAATGAAAATAAACGATACCTAGCTGCGGCTTCTAATCTTACAGAAGCAAGCTGGCGTCAGTAAATAGCTAGGCGGTGATCCCTTACAGGCCATAACTCTTAAGCTAAACATACAGCAAGGAAACCTAACAAATTAGTGTAAATTCTCGTTTTATTATGTGTACAAACAAAGCTAATGTTTGTTAGTCAACAATGGGATTGTATAACCATCGGATGTCCATTTCCAAAAAAAAAAAAAAAAAAACGCCCCTCATGCTTTGAGTCTCCAAATGAATGGATGTTTAGAAGCTCTGAATTAATGAACAACAAACATTGACTGGACAATATACCCTTCATATAAGAAGGATTTACATTCACTTTATTTTTTTTTTTGTATAACATTAGTAATGATTATTTGTTACAGATTATTCCGTCCAGGCAACTTTTTTATCTGCATACTATACCTCTTAAATAGGTGCAGATATTCTGGTTACTCTTGAGGAGTAATACATCCATAAACTCTTTTATGAAGCAGTGGCCTCTAGTGGCCAAATCAAGTTTGCAACAATAATGGTTTGAAATGTGCAAATATTGTACTACGGCTCTTTCACATAACTCCAATTTATTGACTTCCTTATTGATTTCCTAAATGTATAAGGGGTCAGTGTAGTGCTCCTTTATTATCACTTGTTTAAATGTTGTTAACAAGGCTAACGAAATGGTCCCAAGGTATTTTTTGCAAAGCAACTACTTGTGCTAAAGTAGGTGGCCATTCATGCCTGGATTTAGTCCGGCAGTTTGCACAGTTTCAACTTTGTGTTTTCTTGGCCACTTAG
Organism: Xenopus petersii; assembly: GCA_038501925.1. Classification (NCBI taxonomy): domain Eukaryota; kingdom Metazoa; phylum Chordata; class Amphibia; order Anura; family Pipidae; genus Xenopus; species Xenopus petersii. The sequence goes on from CM076677.1 coordinate 91,730,284, forward strand.
GCACTTCAAGAACTACTGATTTTATAAAAAAATAATTATCTTTTCTATGGGAAAAAGACAAATCTGGGTTATTATACTATCCACATGGGAAACAAAGAAACCCATTTCTTGCAATTATTAGCAATAGATAAATGAATGCTAGAAATCCCATGATCCATTGAAAAGTAGAGAAGCCTGATTGACACAGCCTTCACGAGCAGGGGAACAAGTGCATTTTTACAATACCTTCAGTAAATCTCAAATTATTTGTTGAATTCAGTCTCAGTTGGTTTGTGATTCATCACGGTTGGTAACTACAACATAGGCCAATTGTTTAATGGCTCTTTGATAGCATCTGCAATGGCCAGGGGTGCACAGAGATCAGCTAATGAGCTGTGAGGTTCTTCAAAACTGGTGGAGGTTGTGGGGAGATTAGGAAGTTCTATGTGAGTGGCTGAAGTTGGTCGGTGTTCTGTATGGACAATAGGGAAGGAGTTATGAAGGTATGGAGATCAGTGTGGGGTGTGGGAGAGGTGTATGTATGGACACTGGAGAAGGAACTGTGATGCCTGAGAAGGTGCCTGAGGGCTCCAGGCAGGGATTGGGGGTTTTCGTTTGAGCACACAGATCTTGGTGAGGGATTGGTGGAGCTTGGAGACGGAGGAAAGATCTGTGAGGGCAGGAAGATTTTCCTTGGGGGGGGGGAGGCCGCGCTGGGGTGAGATCAGGGCAGCTACGACAGGGTTGCAGCAAAAGTAAAGATACCTTCAAGGGCTTGTTACCAGTAAGATAAAAGTTGAACACAATTTTTTGTGGGTGTTTGACCTGGGTACAACTAATACCATTTGATCTTCACTAATGTTTGCAATTGCAGATCAGATTTAGCGGGGAAAAAAAGTTTTTTTTACAAGAAAAAGCACATACAGCAGGAGTTAACTGCTTAAATTATGTGTTTATTGCCACACATAATTTAAGCAGTTAACTCCTGCTGTATGTGCCTTTTCTTGTAAAATCTTTTTTTCACTTTCCTTGGAATTTTTACACCCATGGCGGAGGTGTATACAAGATTAAAGACAATAAATTTTTCTGCAATCGTTCTTAGGAGAAACAGTTAAAACTTTCTTTGATTGGATCACATTTAGCCGTTAGGTATACAGTTTAGTGTATGCAGGGGTCTTCGTTTTTGATAGCGACAATATTTTTCCTTTTATATTTGAACTTTGTTATCGAGCACCATCTAGTGGACACATTTCAATATAGACATTACAAGGACTCTGGTTTAATACACCTTATATGGAGACAAGAACAATGCTATGATATACATAGCATCATATACATACAGTATATCATATTATATGATATAAACATATGGAGACAAGAAAGATGCTATGATATGTTATAAAAAAAAATTGGTGTTAGTGACCCACAGCTTGATGTCATATGAAATGGTAAAATTATTTAAGTCTGTCGGTGGGATTTGGTTTTAGGGCCCATTGTTGGGTGGCAGCCCTACCCATATTAGTTCTCATCCATGAACTCTGTGTTTTCACCAACTCACATGATATTCTTTCCCTTTTAGTGATTCATTTCAATGGTGTGAGGCTTGTGGTAAACACTCCAGATGACCCTCTCTTTGGCTACCGTGGTGGGAACGCGACCCTGCCATGTACATTTCATTACGAGCCAAAGTTAAATTCCACTCGAAAGTACCGTGTCAAATGGTCCAAACTGCACAAAGATAACACTAAGGAGAGAGATGTGCTGGTGGCTATTGGATTAAGGCACAGGAGTTTCGGGGAATATAAAGGGCGAGTGCATCTGATTCAGAAAATGCCCAATGAAGTCTCCCTGGTTATCACTGATTTACGTCTGGAAGATTATGGAAATTACAAGTGTGAGGTCATTGATGGACTAGAAGATGAAAGTGGAATTGTAGAACTTGAGTTAAGAGGTGAGTAGCCTTCATGCATACACTCAAGTTACTAAGAACTCAGCCCAAACCAATTGTCATGTTCTGTGTCTTATACTTGCCAATTGCTGTCTCACTAATCCTCCTTCCAAAGCAGAACTGATAATATCTGGTCTTTGGCCCAGGCCAGTTTAACCACAGATGAGATTCCCATCATGATATTCTTTCTGATTAATCTTCTTATACCATTTAGCCAGGCTGGACCCCATGTAATCTGATAATTGGCCTGAGGGCCCATCTTGAAAAGGGGAGGCTGTAATATTATCGGCAGAAGAAGGTGCTGGCTTGTCTCAGCCTCAATGTGCTTCTTTTTTGTCTTTGTATTTAATTGATATTTTATAATGTTATTCTGGGTTATAATTTTGTTTCGTTTGTGCATGGACTATGGCTGAGTATAAATATTTGAATTGGTTTGAACTGCAGCAATATGGGACCTGCACACCAGATTACCATTTAATTCTTAAGGGGTTGAATATTATATTTACACTGATTCTTTTGAAATGAATACAGAAGGGATTTGTTAATGGAAGCAAAGAGCACAAGCAAAAACTCTATCAGTCCTGCCACCTTGGCTGGCAGGCTAGAGAAACGTCTGTTGTACAAAACGACTTGCAATTATAGCAGTTACATTTTGCGTGTGGGTTATGTATATACAGTATGCGAGTGTGTATAATATATCACTTGTGCAAACAGATTGCTTATTAAAGCAGCCACTGGATGTCACTGTTTACAAAAATTTAGGAATGTTTCGTGTATGGATAATACACAGCCTGTTGCTTGCTCTCTCTGTCAATGGAAGCCCATGTAAAATAGCAGCTATAAGTCATAGAACAGTGTATAATAGAATAAATAGATAACTGGCCTGCCATCTGTAGGTGAAAGCAAATATTTCCATTGTCTATATTTATTAGGATATAACTTTTATTTTGTTGAATACTTCATCTAAGCCATAGAGGAAGGCATTGCCCATCTTATTTAGAAAAAGTCACAAAATATTACTTAAGAATCAAACCAGTACCTGCCAAGGGGAAAATACAGTATTTGGCAGCTGATGATGTTTGCATGTTGTAAATAAAATGTTCCCAATTCATAAGCAGTATTTACTGCCATTTATTTTTCCTTTGACATAAATTATAAGAGTGCGGATTACTTTGTGCCCAGAGCATTTCTTGTCTTCAAATATCAGCTGGAAATGCAAAAGCTATGCTATTACTAAGTGAGCCTTTGTTTAATGACATGGGTGCAGCTTTGTCCCAGTTCTGGGAAACGATTAGCAATTGACTTAAATCAATCCAGTTTAGGTACAATAGCTAGGCAGACAATTATCTTGGTAATAAAATGGACATTCAGCATGAAGGGAATGTGTATCCATAGTTTTATAGAAACGTTTTTTATGTAATAGTAAACTAGGTATTTTTTAATGAGCTTCCTGGATTTAATACTTAGCTGAAGAGGGGCTGGGAGTCATGGTCAGGCTCGGGAGTTACTGGGTGATGCCAGAACAAAGCTGTGTAGGATGGATTTGGCCAAAAACCTCATATGAGGTTTCTGCAATATTGTAGCCTCTATTCCTATGTACATAGTAAGTTAGGTTGAATAAAGACACACATTCATCAAGTTCAACCTTTTAACTCTATTTTAACCTGCCTAACTGCTAGTTGATCCAGAGGAAGGCAAAAAAACCCCCAAACATTTGAAGCCTCTCCAACTTGCCTCAAAGGGGGAAAAAATTCTTCCTGGCTCCAAAATGGCAATCTGACCAGTCCCTGGATCAACTTGTATTATGAGCTATCTTCCATAACCCTGTATATGCAGAAAATAAATGTTTTGGACCCGCACTAAGGGGGGGATTCACAAAAGTTTTCGGAGTAAAGGTGGTGGTAAACTGTTGTAAAATACTTTCTCCATATTCACAAACAGAAATCCGCCTAAATTCCAACTCAACTGCCACTTTTAATTTTTTAGTGAAAGAAAGGCAGTTTACAGACACTTTTATGAATTTTTCCTTCAAACGGCATAAAAATAGTACAAAAACGACATTTTAAACAACATTTTCTCCCGAAACTGTAAAAACGGACTAAAGCTCAGTTTAACTCTTCCCCATGTGTCAGATCAGTTCTAAAATAATATGCTTTCGTTCACTCAGTCTTCATTTCACACATCTTGTAGGTGCCCATTGGGAAATTATTATCATATTAATAGGGATTAGCATGTTATAGTCAGGGAACACGTTTCTGTTTAACCCCTATAGGTGTAAAAGCCTCATTAATAAAACAAGTAAAACACTGATTAAACAAAAAAAAAGTGTTTTTTTAATACAATTTGATATGTTAACAGTTTTTAACTCACACTTGCATTATTTTACTAGTTTTATCTTAATGAATGAGGCAATATTAGCAATTTGAGTGAATATACTGTATTATCTAAAGGAAAAGTAAAGGTTTCCAGGCAATTTTTTAGTTTTGGCAGCACTTAGACACTTGATCTATGATAAAAACATATTTCTGAAACAAAGCCATATATTATGCAAAATAGCATTTTTTGTATTTAGACCCTTGTATCTTGTAACAGAAGTAGTAATTTGTAATGACACAAATATGTAAGCAGATTTAGAAAGCTTGGGTTATCCTGAAAAAAATGTATAATTTTCCTAGGTAAAATAAACCCCTCCCCCAGAAATTCCAATTTGATGAGTGATTGACAGGTTTAGTATGAGTTAAAGACAAATTCAGAAAAAATGTTGTCAAAATGTTGTCAAAATGTTGTGCAAAAGACAAAATCTGAAAAGTGTCTGTTTAAAGGGCATGTAAAGGCAAAAAAATAAAATCCCATTTTTACTTTCTTTAATGAAAAAAAAATGTGTACAGTTTTTATAAGAAACCTGACTTTATGCAGTAAAATTCTCCCTTCATTTACTGCTGTGGATAGGAATTGTCAGATGGTCCCTAACTGCTGAGCAGGGAAACAATCAATCACTTATGAACAGCAGGGGGAGCCCCCACCTTACTTCCCAGCCTCAAGCAGCTTTGTTTATGATGATCCCTAAGCAGCCCAGACCACACTGAGCATGTGCACAGTCTTGGTCTTGCAAAGATCTTTAACAAAGTTACAAGATGGTGACCCCCTGTAGCCAACCCTGAAAGCATAAATTATTTGTTTAATTAGGCTTGTGGTGCAGTAAGTTCATGTTTATATTTAGTATACAAAATACAGCATTTCTAGCCTTATTCTATTTTAGACTTTACATGCCCTTTAAAAGACAAATTCACAAAAGTGGAGATAGAGATTTGTGAATTTGGTGGGAAATCTGACATTCTTATCTCCACTTTTATTGTGTCTCAATATCACCACTTTTGTGAATTCCCCCCTAAGATTTAACTAAATTGAATCTTATTTCTCATATATTGCTCTAACCATATTATTATTACAGAATGTTTAAGATTACACAATACATTGCATGTCAATGTTTTACACATGACTGGTGAATCTGTTGCTCCCATAATTTATAGTAATTATATAAGAGAAGTAAAGCTAATACAAAGTGTGTCTGTGCATCTATAATTTTATGCGACTCTTTGCAAAGTAAATGTCATGGCCAAGAGATGTTAACCTGTTGATCACTAGGCTTTGTATTTTTGCTCTTCAGCACCTAATAATACATAGGGGTCCGTTTCCTAAAGTCCGTAAAAAGTGTCTCTAACCCATGGCCTATTACCGCTGATAATATTCTTGCAACAAAATTAACGCTGCTCACATATTTACTAAAGTGTGATGAGACAAATTTGTCTTGCAAAAAGAGGCGTTAATTACACAAGCGTAGTGGTTTGTTTCCGCGTTATTTCTGGTGAATTGCAGGGTTTTTTGCTGTTCATTTAGGTTAACTGCTTTAAATCTTGGCACCACTGCCAATGGCCACACTGATGAATATATATATGAATGAGTTTATATAAATTAGTATTTATTACCAGTTTACAATGTATTATTAAATATACTTATGGGCAATTAATTAATATTATGAATAAATTACTTTCCCATGAGATTCATTTTCGAAAAATACATTTATACGTATCAATCTTCCCCAGTGCAATCACTAATTTTCGTTGCTTGTGACCATACTCCTCTTTTTTTCACATAACACCACGCTCTGGATGGCAAAAAAAATTGCGACAATTTTGTCTGTATTTGGCAACAATTCTAGCGATATTCTTTAGTAAACTTCGCAAGACAACTTGCGTAGCATGAATGCGCTAATAAGCGTTAATATATATGTTGACCAGAATATTCTCAAGGACAGAAGTGCTCACACTTTGGTAAACTTGCTCTTTTCTGTTGTTTTTTTGGCACAGATTATTTTTGCTGCTTATCGCACCTTAGTAAACCAATGCCATAGTCTAATAAATCCACAGTGACTGTGTGAGTGTGTGTAGCTCTTGTTACTACGTAACATAATAAAGAATTTCATTACAAAATCCATATTTGTAACTGAAGTGATTTCTCTGCAGGTGTTGTCTTTCCTTATCAGCCTCATGGTGGAAGGTACCAGCTTAACTTCCATGATGCCAAAAAAGCTTGTGAAGACCAAGACGCCATGATGGCTTCATTTGAACAGCTCTTTAAGGCCTGGGAGGAAGGACTGGATTGGTGCAATGCTGGCTGGTTGATGGATGGCACTGTTCAGTACCCTATTACTTTGCCCAGAGAACCTTGTGGTGGCAAAGAAATGCCCCCCGGTGTTAGAAGCTATGGAGAACGGCACAAGCACCTACACAGATATGATGCTTTCTGCTTCTCTTCTGCTCTGAAGGGTAAGGATTGGGACAGGAACTACAAAACATCAACTTTAAATCATCAGTGTTTTAGAAATTGCCCTTTGCAGCTACATATATTTAGTTGGTGACCTTCCCATGATTAAAGGTACCATTCAAGCACTGGGTGGCATTGATCACCACTCAAATTCCTATGGTGACCCATTCTGTACTAAAAAGAAGTCATTTGGGTTTGTTTCTATTCATCTGAAAAGCTATATTTTTTATTTTATCACAAACTGATCCTGCTTGGGTTACTGGCTCAAGGGATGCTGTAACCTCACATGAGAAGCTATAGAGTGCCTAGAATAACTAATTAGTCACAGCTGCCACAACCCCAGACTTATACATCAGCCTCTTTGGTAAGGTACCTCATTTTTGTTTTCTTTAGATGACCTTTAAAAGCGAATTTAGCATAGGTTCAGACCTTTTCCTATCATTAACATTGCATAGGGTAAGTAATTGTTAAGACATTTTTTAGTTTTGGAACTTTTTCATGAACTGACACAAGCACCAGGTAAGTGGTTCTTAGGCTCACTTATAGCAGCACATTATACTCAACAGCACAACATTATGGCACTATAAGTACTATAAAATAATCCCTGAATGTGCCAGTTAGATCTAAACAAACAGACCTTTGGGTTTGATTGGTTATTTTTGTGATCTAGTCAGGCACAGCCTTCTGTCTTATTTAGACAATAATCAATAGGCTATAAAATGCTTCAATTTCATGCAGAAACAATATAGTACCACCTCTGATTTATAAAAGGGGTTTTCTTAAACGAATATGGTATTCACACAATAATCCATTTGCACTCATAACTTTGACCATGACTATAAGGGGCCCATTTACTTAGCTCGAGTGTAGGAATAGAAGAAAAAAAACTTTGAATTTGGAATGTTTTTTTTGGCTACTTCGACTTCAACTTCGACTTTGAATCGAACGAATCGAACTAAAAATCGTTCGACTATTCGACCATTCGATAGTCGAAGTACTGTCTCTTTAAAAAACTTCGACCACCTACTTCGCCACCTAAAACCTACCGAGGTGCCATGTTAGCCTATGGGGAAGGTCCCCATAGACTTTCTAACAATTTTTAGGTTGAAGAAAAATCGTTCGATCGATGGATTAAAACCGATTTTTCATTCGATCGTTCGATCAAACTATTTGCGGTAAATCCTTTGACTTCGATATTCGAAGTCGAAGGATTTACATTCGGCAGTCGAATATCGAGGGTTAATTAACCCTCGATATTCGACCCTATGTAAATCTGCCCCTAAGAGTCAGTGTTAATTTCAAAAGGAAGAAACTGGAATGCATTGTGGCAGCAGAAACTCCTAAACCAATTTATTTGCATGTGTCATATGCAGAGACACATTTTATGCAAGTAATTCTTAACATGCAAGCAGCAGATAAAGGGAAGGTCATCAGAGAACACTTAAAACTGAATAGCATTGACATATCAGTAACCACAGAGACAAAAGTGAAGTCAGAGCTCTCTACAGTAAATGCAAACTTAAAGTAAGTCAAAGTATAAATTCATTGTATTGCTAATGTGCTCAACTAGCACATTCTTGAGAAATAGGTTTAATCTCAATGTAAGCTCCACTAAGGGAAAGTAATTAACTACCGCCTACTTAAAATACTTCTATATTTGTCCTTGAAATAATGTGAGCATGAATATATAAAGCTTTCATGTTCCTTGGTCATTGTTGATCCTTGTCAAAGAGTTTAAATCTTTCTATCTTGCAGGAAAAGTTTACTATCTAGAGCACCCTGAAAAGTTGACTTTTGCTGAGGCCAAAGCAGCGTGCCAAGACGATGGGGCACAAATTGCCAAGGTCGGACAACTCTTCGCTGCATGGAAATTCATTGACTTAGATCGCTGTGACGCTGGCTGGTTGGATGATGGTAGCGTCAGATATCCTATAGCCTTTCCCCGCCCTAACTGTGGGCCACCTGAACCTGGAGTTAGGAACTTTGGATTCCCAACAAGACATATGAAGTTTGGAGTCTACTGCTACAAGATGAGTTAAATGCAAAAAGATTTGACACTTTGGACCTTGTGTAATATACCTTCTTATTACCTCAGGATGAACCTGAAGAATATGGAAGAGAATACATGACAATATACAACTTGAGACAGTATCTCAGGCAAACCAATGACACAACATACGCTTGGATACCATGTTTATTCTAACAGATAATTATTTTCCTGCTATATGACAAAGCTACACTTTTCCCTTCTTGAATGATCTATGCTAACACATTCCACAAATATGCAAATATATATTTTAAAAAGTAGATGGCTGGTTGAAACTTATGTCTCTGTGTTATGACTCAAGATATTATTGACCAGCACCTTAACAACATCCCTTGTGCCTAAACTTTAGAATGTTCACAGTGAGTGATATGTTGTTGGTATTGGCACGTTAGGGTCCCAGTACATGAGGATGAATTTGACTTCCTTCTATGCTGAAATTATTATGTCTTGGATCAGATGTTACAGTACTTTATTGAGACCCAGTTTTTGTGGGGCTAACTCAGATATGAATATAATCAATTTATTCTGTGGCATGCTTTGCCCTATGTGGCATACAGGTTTCCTAATAGACATGGACCTTGGAGAAATAACACTGATACATTAGAAAGCTCCACTCAGCCTTTGCTTTAAACATTGGCATAGCCTCAAAATGTTGGGTTTTGTTTAAGTAATCATAAGTCTCTATTTCTATTTACAACCTGCCATGTCGGCTGTCTTCCTCATGCTCATTTGAAATGGAATTGCCAACTTCCCAATTTCCATTTCAACTATCATAAAATAGGATAGCAATTGGGTGTCATGGGCATGAAAATTAGTTTAACATGAGAAGAATCACCGGGCTTAATACTCAAGTGCTTAGCCACAATAAAAAGGCACTACAATTGGCAAGTTGTAGAGAAGCTACTTATAACAGCTAGTTAGCACTCCCTTTAGTGAAGCTCTCATATCCATGTCTGTCTATTTCTCACAGCCATGCTATCTCTTTAAGGTACATTCTGACTTTATAATCTGTCATGTAAAAGGCTATAATTTACAAGCTGATAAATATATTATCTAGGGAATATTATTCCCCCTATTGAAAAATATAAGCATAATAGAAGTTCTTTTATACAGGTCATGGGACTCCATAATGACTTTAAGGGGCCGATTCACCAAGGTTCGAATATCGAGGGTTAATTAACCCTTGAAATTCGACTGGGAATTAAAATCCTTCGACTTCGAATATCGAAGTCGGAGGGTTTTAGCGCAAATAGTTTGATCGAATGATCGAAGGAATAATCCTTAATAATAATTTAGGCAAGCCTATGGGGACCTTCCCCATAGGCTAACATTGAGTTCGGTAGCTTTTAGATGGCGAACTAGGGGGTCGAAGTTTTTTCATAAAGAGACAGTACTTCGACTATCGAATAGTCGTACGATTTGTAGTTTGAATCCTTTGATTCGAAGTCGAAGGTTGAAGTAGCCCATTCGATGGTCGAAGTAGCCCAAAAAACAAAAAAGAAGTCATTTGGGTTTGTTTCTATTCATCTGAAAAGCTATATTTTTTATTTTATTTTTCGGATTAAAACGTTGACCATCTAATGATAATGCTAAATATTAGGTGCACTACACTTATAGCGGAAAACATGAACACAAAATCTGCACAGAAAACTGACATACACCATACACTTACTTACCCCCCCTCCCCCCATTACAGTGCATCTCTTTTGTTATAGTGATAGGGGTCTGTGCTTAAACAGAAGGTAAGTCCACCAGTCTGACTTGTGTCTGTGTAAGGAGCCTGCAATGGGACGCCCATGTACTGACCCCAAAACAATGGCTCAATCACAAATCTTGTGTTTCTTTCTTTCACAATGTGTTTCACTTCACGTGTGTCACCCTACACAGCTCATTAACCATAATATACTTTGTTGGTCCATAAAAGTGATATTTTCCCATTGCTGCCTTTTTAAGGTGGTGAAAAGGCAGCCCCCAATCCCAGTGCAAATAATAAAGAACCGGCAGCTTTGCCGATGGACAAATGTTAGCAGAATGCTGCCAGTGGCTCTGCACTTGTTTTATCATATCATTGCACACTAGAATGCCAACGTGAGGTCCGAATGCGTTTTTCATTCATCTGTGAAGTGTGCTTGTTCCAGGATCCAATATGTGAAAGTGTATGTACAGCAAACAGTGCAGGAGATCCTAGCTGGATTTCCCTCTGCACAGAGGCCACACTGTAGCTTAAGTTCTAAATGGATGTCCACATGGCAGACAGAAATAAGGGCCCCTTCATAAACAGGTCTCCTCTTTATACACTGCCTGGCAGGCATCCAAGCTGCTTGAATGACCGGCCCAGTTTGACTAGAAACCGCAGGAGCTCAAGGTGGGCAGAGGCAGATAGATAAACAGAGCAGATCTGTACACAACCACTTAGCTGAGAAAGACTCCTCTATATGAGCTAGCCCTGAGGTTTTGTGTCATGCAGCCCAATTTGTAAAATCTTCAGGATCTTTCTGTTAACTCCTGTATAACTTGCACGGAAAATAAAGACCGTTTCCTCTCCCAGCCTCTTTGGGTTCTTTCTGAACAATTCTTTATAACAACTAATGGGATATATTGTCTGAGCAGCTTTGTTTTGTCATAACCCTTAGCAATTGTCTGTTCAGCAATGGCGTTCATTGCTATTTCTAATTCAAGGCAATGAAGGGGTTAACAGGACGCCGCATGGGCCCACGAATCTGAACAGCACAAAAGACCTTGGATATATTTCTGTAAAGTCTCTTACTTCTTCATGCACCCATGCTTAAATACAGCCTTTAAGTAACAGCGTGTTTAAAAAGTGCCCCGTTTAAATGACGCTTATTTTAGGATTCATACAAACTGACATTATATTTTTATTTTTTGAAAAAAACGGTGCTATTGTTTTATATGTAAATACTTTCAGTATATGATTCTTGGCATTCTTTCATTTCTTTATTCTTTTTATTTCATTCATTCGACTAACATGAAAGATGGTCTAAATATCGACTACAAGTAAACTACAAATAAACTCATTCTGTCCTGGTGTGGTTCTTGTGCCATACGGCTTCTTTGTCATGTTAGCTTGGGTTGGAAATGCTTGCGGCTAAATGAGGAAATTTAAATTCATAATAGGGGTCAGTTTGAGGGGGGGATTAATGATGCTTTACAAACCATCAGTTTCAAATAAAATACGTTTTTGGCTTGTACCAGTGCTGAATGGGCTTAATGGACATAGCAAAGGCAACATGCATATTGTTGGACAAATTTGTCCCGTTTTGCTTCCCTGAAAAATTTGAGAATTTTGTGAGAAATTTGTGAAACAGTGAAAATTTCGCAAAATGCCTGCATCAATTTTGATGCCGGTGTTAAAATCAATGGGCATCTGAATAATGTTGACACACATCAGTTTTGACGCAAGCAACTTTTCCGCTGCAGTTTCACAAATTTAGTCACCGGCGGCAAAAGCGGAAATTCACCATGAATTTGTGCGCCCATCACTAAACATGCGTATTAACGTGAATATGCCAGAGGCATTTAGTAAGTTTAAGCCTGGTGTAAGATAACATTTTTGCTGTCCTACTATGGATTGACAGCTCTCATCTCTCGCAGTCCAACTCTTTTCTACTGTAGAGCATTTGAATGAAAAAAACCTTTAACCCTGTTCATACTATACAGGAAAAGGTTGAGCTCTTCAGGCTTTGCAGTATAAATACAACTAAGGCCATTGCTTTTTTATAACATTGTATCTGCCCCCTTCTGGGAGCCCTAAGCACCACAAGACCCCTCTACAAACTAAGCAGCCTGGAACACCCACGACTCAATGGTTTTAGTCTATGAAGTTATTAAGTTACTAATATTTTTGCAGAGGTGCCTAATGGTTGGGTTACATAGCCTGTACCTGTGGATAGGAAAAATTATACTCAGCGTGTGTCCAGAACCTGGCGTTTTCCCACCGCAAGATAAGGAATGGTGCAGAAAACTTTCTTAAAGGCTGAAAGGTACAGATCTGTAAGAGCTACATTTAGTAGCTATGTCTTAGATACCTTATTCTTAAGTCTTATTAGACTACTACTACATGGCAAGGCCATCGTTAAGAAAACCATAAGAATAGACCTAACTTTAATTTTAAACCTGCACAATAATTTAAATGGATGAGTCCTTACCTCCCCCACCCAAACTATTCTGATGGGGGGGGATAATGCAGGTATAAATGCAGGTATAAATCAATGCGCATGACATTTCATGTTAGTGATATCACAATGCAAAATCTTGCAGTAAATATAAGATACAGGTATGGGATCTATAACACTTGGGAATTGGGGTTTTCTGGATAATGGGTCTTTTCATCATTTGGATCACCATACCTTAAGCCTGTGAAAAAGCATTTTTATACAAAATAAACCCAATAGTATTGTCATGAATATGGATTCACGCAGCTTAGTCAGGATTGAGTGCAAAGTACTGTGTTCTTATTATAGAGAATACAGATCATTTTTTTAAAAAAAAATTTGAATTATTTGCACATAATGGGATCTATGGCTGATGGTGTTCGCTTAATTCTGCATTTGGAAAGCAAACAAAGAGGAAGGAATTCACTCCATGTCAATAAACCAGATATAGAAGCCGGGTACAGATCAGGAGATCTAATATGTAAGTTACAACTGGACACACAAGCTCCAAAAGGATCTTTTATTGTTAGCCTCCCTTATCTTTGGTGTTTTTTTCATGTACTCATACTTAACCTCATTTTTGCAGACCCAAACGTCTTATACTGTAGTTTCAACACATCAAAGTTAACTTTGACATAATGTACCCCCTGTTATATATATCAGGGATGGGCAAATGTCCATTGACTGTTGATGAGATGTGGGGAATTCAAGCTTAACAACTTTTGCAGGACTCCACTAGCCTAGCCCTGATATGTAGTAATGGATATACAACTTAATTTATCACTGTAACAATAGTTAGGAGTGCAGATTAAAAGATATATATACTATAAGGGGATTATTTATTATGCTCCATATATCCAAAATTCGGAAAAATTTGTGGTTTTCAGACTAAAAAAAGAAGCGATGAATTTTTCGGAATTTATTCCGGTCTTAAAAGTCAGACTCTTAAAAAAATCCGGCATCTTAAAGCTCTTGACGTCCTGTATAAGTCAATGGGGAAGGTCCCAGTGTCTGCGCTGCTGATACTGATACCCAATACTGGGTATCCAATAATTTCTGTACTGATATCCAATAATTTCTGGAATTTTGGACCAAAAAGTCCAAAAATTACGAAAAATGTTAAGTATTTGCGAAGCTTTGCCTGAAAAGTACTAAAGCTCCAAAGTTATCGGATTTTTGCCCGACCCAATTTTTTCTGATTTTTTTAATGACAAATCAAGTCCATTCGGATTTTTAGGTTAGAAATACTTAGCAAAATTCGGACCTTGATAAATAAACCTCTAAATGTATCACTGCAAAATTAGAATGTAACGCATTGTTATTGTGGTCTTCTTTTAGATAGACTGATTACATATATTGCAGGATGGTGTACACTATTCACTGTGGATCGATTTCAGTGGTATCCGAAAAACTGATAAAACATGGGTCTGTTGGCTGGTTAAATAACCACACTAGCATTTCTGTACAGAGTTAAAGGCTTGATACCACATGCTCATAGAGGACTTACACTGAGGATCTAACACTGTCCTGGCTAGTGTTTTCTTTGCAGGAGGCCTACTCTGACTTTGGCTCTTCTTAAATGCCATCATCACATCACAGCTCCCAGCTCCTCTTTATATACTCAAGGATGGCACCTGGTACCTTGATGGCTGTCTTATCATTCCCACATTTCTTTCACAAGGAACACCATGTTGACAGATAGTTTCCATCTGGTACCCATTGGTGAAACCTGAAATTGGGATATATGATATTCAAACATCTATCGTTTGACTACAATAACATTTCATATAGGAGAAGCTTTTATGTATATTTTAAAAGATTTTCATTTGCATCCCTTTTATGCTAGAAGGAATGTAATGAACTCCTCTCTTATAGCAGAATGAATAGAAGCTATATTTATTAAGCTTCCCATACTAGAGAATCTCTTATGCAAAGCCATTCCCCACCACATCAGGGCTGAATGATCTATTTATTAGGAACAGAGACCACTAGCTCAGTTGGAGGAACTTGCCTTGTAACAAAATGGCACAAAAAATATTGTTTTGTTTAATTGCATTTGATTGATGTCTGACTGCTAAAAAATGTACCTATAATTATTCTGAACATAGCGTGTTTGCATTTTTACAAGAAAATAACAGCACTTCATACTGGAAATGTCAAGGTAAAGTCAGATTATTATTTTTCTTATTTTACAAAAATTGTGCCTAATCTTGAAAATCAGATGAGCAAGTTCTTTAGAGAACCAATGTTCTAGTCACCAAAAATAGATCCCAGAAAGTAAAAGTGCATATGTAAAAAACAAAAGTTGTACTTTTGGATGTTGCCAATGATCTTAAATTAAAATGGAAAAATTCAGAGATGAATTTGGAGAATTCTTATTAATGGGGTAATGCATGAGGTATCTTCTATTAATATTCTTTATTATTATATAAAACATATTTGCTGTCATCAAATTTACCAGTGAGTGTAAATAAAGCAAAACTATCATTGCAGTAGACTTGAATAGATAAAAACATAGTAAATTCTCAATACAGCTATACCATCTCTCTTGACTTCGTTGGACATATGATCAAGCCCATCCATCGATCGAAGTATATCGAAGGATATGATCAGAAAATTGTTAGGAAGCCTATGGGGACCTTCCCCATAGGCTAACATTGGCCTCGGTAGGTTTTAGGTGGCGAACTATGGGGTCGAAGAATTTTTTAAAGAGACAGTACTTCGAATGGTCGAACGATTTTTACTTTGAATCGTTCGATCTGAAGTCGAAGGTCGAAGTAGCCCATTCGATGGTCGAAGTAGCCAAAAAAACCATTTGAAATTCAAACTATTTTTCCTCTATTCCTTGACTCGAGCTAAGTAAATGGGCCCCTATGTATTTTTTATTCGTTTTAAAAGTTTAAAAGATTACTGTCTGATGACAGTATCCCTTTTAATAAATAAAATGTTGCTGTAACAGTCAACATGTTGTAGTTTTCCCATAGTATCAAGAAATCTTCCCATGACTGATGGCAGCCTATATGGCTTGTTTGGTAAAGATTGTATTCATACTTCATTCATTATTTTACATTAAAGTGAACACATAAATAAAGTATAATTACTAATAAAACAAATACAACAAAGTATAATCATAAATATGGCCATTGTTGTCAAAAATGGAGTAGTACTGTGCAGTGTAAGAAGGTAAAACGCTGACTTTTTATTGCAGAACAGAATGAGCATTATACAATATTAATATGATATCACCGTTTTCTCCTGGTATTTCTCTATGTTATAGTCCATTTATGGTTCTTATTATTCTTATGACTCTTTAACTTGGATCTATGAATCTTCTATTGTGTTGTAGGTTCAATGGCAGCCCCTGGCAAACAAACATGCTTCAAGCTATAAAGCTAGGGTAGCTTTATCCCTTTGTATCATCTTCAAATCTACTATATATTATGGAACAAGCAAACTAACCTACATAGCATAAGGTTATATGACAATGGCACAATAAAATAGTGAAAAAAAATGCTAAGTAAAAAATAATGATACTATCAAATATTTAATTGAAATGAGACTTCATTTTTTTGGTAGAGAAATAAATTCACATATTTTAAAATTCACATATGTTATGGGTCCATCACTTTTAACATAAGTTCTATAAAATGTAAAGCTTTATATCTCAACAATAATGCTCCATTGCCTCCTGAGACTACAGAACATTTCTCTATTGGTTTTTATGCTGAATAAGGAAAGCAAACATCTATGGCAGGCCTTGGGCATATGTTTCTCATGCTTGTGCATAACCCTCTCTGTGTATATAATATATGTTGTGTCTTTAACTAGTGATGGGTCCAACCAGTGTTTCATATAATTTTTTTGCAGACTGGGTGGTCTAAAATGATGTTTTGTGCACAGTTATTAAAAAGACTGCAAAGAATTATACGTATACAGTGATAGGTGGGTCTGTGCATGTACTAAATTTTATGTCAGTATACAAAATGTACTAAGTTGTTGTGTGATTATGTCATAAATAAGAGTTTAGAGGGAGTGTTGTTTCAAACATTTCAGTGCTCCCTACTGTACCTATGTCATACAACATATCTTTCCTTCTGGAAACTCAGTATCCAGAAAGCTCAGAATTACAGGAAGCCCATCTCCCATAGACTCAATTCGAATCAAATAATTACAATTTTTTAAAAATGATTTACTTTTTTCTATGTAATAATGGAACATTACCTTGTACTTGTTCCCAACCATTATATATTTAATCCTTATTGGAGGCAGACAATCCTATTGGGTTTTCTTAACGTTTAAATGATTAAATGTTGAAGCTATTTTTTTGTAGTAGACTTTAAGGGGCAGATTTATCAAAGGTCAAGGTGAATTTTTGAATGAAAAAAATTCAATTTTTTCTATACCTCTATTAGGGAATAGTCCAAATTCGATTAGAATTTGAAAAAAAATCGAATATCGAAATTTATCATGTACTGTATCTTTAAAAATTCGACTTTGATGAATCGCCATCTAAAACGTGCCCAATTGCTGTTTTAGCCTATGGGGGACCTTCTAGAAACTATTTGGAGTCAATTGGTGGACTGGTTTTTCTGGGAAAAAACTTTGAATAGAATATTACTTCGATTTGTACGATCCGAATTCGGCCCAATACGGACCTATTCAATCGATAACTGACCTATTTGATCAAATAAAAACTTTGACTTAATTTCGGTTGGTCTTTTTGAACTCGAATTTGAAATTTGACCCTTGATAAATATGCTAAGGGTAAGCAAATCCAAAATGTATTTATTTATTTATTTTGCAATATATCTCTTTCTGAAAATCCAAATGATGGAAATACCCCTTATCCTAGATCCCAAGCATTCTGGATGCCAGGTCCCATACCTGTAGTTGCCGGTGATATTGTTTTGAGAAAATACTCAACCATTTTTTGCCCAAATGGTAAGAAAATGTACAGCAAATCCTATTAAATCGAATCCAATAATCATATACAACATCATATTTAACAATATTTCTTTTCACTATTTGGTTAATTATAGTTACCCTTTCCATCCACACCCACCCCTAACACCCAAAAATAAAACAAAAACAGTCCTTTTTGTTTTCCATGTTGCCTTTCCCACCCACATCTCTTAGCGTTTTATTCTTATTTTATTATTAATTTTACAAGTTTCCCATCTCAATTCATTACATAAAAGACATGTAATTAAAAGCAAAAAAAAATGCTGTATTACTACAGTCATCTCTGAGACCTCATTCTCCACCTTCCATTTTATCCATATATTTCCCCGGATTTGGATTCTACATATACATAGCTTGGTCCCATGAGCCATATAAAGTAAGCATAAGGGATATACAGTAAGGGGCAGATGTATTAAGGGTCGAATATCGAGGGTTAATTAACCTTCGATATTCGACTGACAAATTAAAATCCTTCGACTTCGAATATCGAAGTCGAAGGATTTTGCGCAATTTGAAGGATTTTAATCCATCGATTGAAGGATATTCCTTCGATCAGAAAAAGATAGCCAAGCCTATGGGGACCTTCGGTAGCTTTTAGGTGGCGAACTAGGGGGGTCGAAATTTTTTCTTAAAGAGACAGTACTTCAAATGGTCGAATGATTTTTAGTTCGAATCGTTCGATTCGAAGTTGAAGTCGTAGTTGAAGGTCGAAGTAGCCAATTTGATGGTC
The DNA here is from genome assembly GCA_038501925.1 of Xenopus petersii. Lineage (NCBI taxonomy): Eukaryota > Metazoa > Chordata > Amphibia > Anura > Pipidae > Xenopus > Xenopus petersii. The sequence continues at coordinate 91,748,946 of CM076677.1, forward strand.
GAAGTAGCCAAAAAAACACTTTGAAATCCGAAGTATTTTTTCTTCTATTCCTTCACTTGAACTTAGTGAATGGGCCCCTTAAACTAAAGATATTGTTATTTCTATGTCAGAGTCTTCAGAGTCAATTTAAAATATACTGAATATGGCTGCGACATAATTCCTATCTTTGTAAAGGTGAGATCTAGTATTACAATGTTAGCCAGAGCTTCATATAATGGTTTACATCACTTGAATTGGTTTGAGTTTTGCTGACGATATAATAAGGCCATTTTAGGCTTAGTAACGTAATTCTAAATTTGTCATTTACAGATAAGTGCATCAAGCCATGTTGACTCTCCTCTCGTCCCTATAAATGTAACACTTTCAGCTTCCTTGATGGCCTTTATGCCATGATTGCAGAGTATGAAAGAAAATGGCATCTCCCAGCTTGCTAAAATTTTTCTTGTGGCTGTTTTCTTGCACAAACGAGGTTGTCATGGAAACCCCATGGCAGAATTCTCTACTCTCTCTATTATACCTCTCCCTGCATGTATTACTGTTAGCATACCGCAGAGGTAGAAATCTGGAAGTTTTTAATGTTAAAAACATGCTTTTTTATGTAAAACATTGCTTTTTTTCTTTCTAGGTAAATGTAATCATAAAAGAAAAGTTTACTGTAACATCCACATCAGCATCAATATTTACACATCTAATGATTTTATTGGCATGGGCACAGACCCATGATACAAAAAAAATGGCTTGATTACTCCTAATCAAATCCTTTCCAGCTAATACTGTTCCATACTGTTCATTGGGGCACTTCTTATCTCATGGAAATGTTAAAGGAGAATATAACTTCAGGGCTGCCCTAACATATGTTTTATATAAACCAATGCTGTCAATTTGGAGGCCTGAAGGCCAGATATGGCCCTCCAAGGTTTTTTTTTGGCCCTTTGCCTGCCTATGGGTTGCACAGACAGCTATTCATGACATAACAGCCTTTCCTCAAACATATATGACCTACTTCAAGACATCTCACTTTTCAAACTACTAATGGCCTTCAAGGGAATCTATTAAAACAGTATTAGAACTAGGGATGCATCCAATCCAGGATTCGGTTGAGGATTCGCACAAGTTTTGGAAACCTTACAAAAACCCCTAACACAAGATAACTGAACATTAATGTTTTTATTCACAGTTGATGAATTTTTTAAAATGTTGTTTAAATGTGAGGGCTTCGATTAAGTTCTATATTTGCCTGAATTCTTTTGAGCCTTTGGTATTCATTTATAACCAAAAACGAGAGAAACGGATCATCTCTTATTACAAGTCATCCTTTGACATTCCTTTACAGCAGCTGATGTAACAATTGTCACAACGTCACAATGAAGCATGTAAACGTACATGCTTCATTATTGCTTCCATTCATACACCAGCCAGACACACATACACTGACACATTCTACACACACACACATTCAGCACATAGACATTTAATAGGAGAGACAGTAAAAATAAAATACAACAAGTTCGCATTTTATTATACATATATCACAATTTTTTGGGGGGATGTTAGAAACATTCTTTCTTTTGCCTTCTCTCTATGCACATGTTTTTATAAAATATTCACTTTCTTTTTTACAATAAAAAAGATAAAGAATTATTTGAACATGATATTAAAAACAGAAGCGCTTTCAAATGTCTTGAAGTTTATTGCAACTTAATTTAAATAAAAAATAAAAACAATTAGTGCTCCAATTGTTATTTTTAATAAAATTATTATTCTTTTAATATAAATAGGTGCACGGAAACATCATGCACTGCACGGTCCCCGAAAGAGCAAATGGGACATGAAAGCATTTTGTCTCTGTCCTACATAGGGGTGGCGATAAAATGGAACAACTAAACTAGAGACTTGGCTGCTGCTGGAGATGCAGGGGAAGCAGATAACTGGTGGATTTGTGGTATTCATATTTCTTCATTCAACATGACCACAAGAAGTCACATCAATGTGTTCCGCAAACACTTGGACCTTCTAAATTGTAGAAAGCTGCATAATACAAACTTTCAGGTTCTAAACAGAGGGTTGGCTTGAAAGTATTATTTTGAAAATACAAAACCTAAATGTTGAAGCCAAATAACTGTGGGTTTCAGGTAAAGAAAAGGCTTAAAGAGAACACATTAGAACAAAAACATACCTGATAAAGGACATTGTTACAGCCACATCTCTGTAAAATTTCCTGTCTGCTCATAGGACCTAACACTTGTGACCTATATGGGCACCCAGAATAAATAGGGTTTTAAATTGGGCAATGATGCCTTTTGCCTCTGATTTTTCAGTGTGCAGTCAATGCTAAAGTGGGAAGAGCTGAGAAGAACCAATCAGAATGCTCATAAATCAATGGTAAGGAAACAATTTCTAGCTACAGTAGAAACAACAAAAAAATGTGTCTACGTAAAAATATACAAAAAATTAACATTGGTCAACTAAAATGTTTTTTTTTCTGCTATGAAAAGAAACAATAGAGAATCACTAGAAAAGGTCTTTAGGGATGCGCCAAATCCTGGATTTAGTTAGGGATGCTTAAATCCAATCAATTAATGTAGCCCTGGACAATTGATTGTTAATTTTTTTTGGTTGGCAATGCATGATTTTTTTCTTGAATTTGCTTATTTGGTCTAAGGATTCAGAATCTGGCCCAGCCCAAAAATGATGCATCTGTATGATTGTATGGAAGTATATGACAATCCTCACTTACATAAACAGGGAATGTGGGGAATGCAGAAGTTAAAAGGAAAGCCTGATATTTTTTTCAAGGGATGGTAACCATTGTTACTGCTCTGTAAAACAATATTAATAAATGATAATCGGCCCATACTGTTTCTAAATGTTACAGAATCCTTTTTCCTGTGTTTTAACATTGGTGCCAAGGGATTCCATTTATTTGTAGAAATTTTAATGAGGCAAAGGGACATTCTGTATAAATAAGGCTTTTGCTCATCAAATCAATGCTTGGACAGATTTATCCATATTTCTCCTAATTAAAGCCTTTTGAAAAAAAAATCTGACACCAGACACCAGGCTTCTCAAACAGTATTTGATATTTTCAAAATCTCTTTCAATAAAATATAAATATTTATCCAATAGTCACTTTACAAACAAAGGTTGATGTTAAAACTAGAAGCACTATGTTAAACAGGCAAGTGCATTAGAAATAAGTGCAGAATAAGTACAATCGTGTGGACATAGGGGCACATTTACTATGGGTCGAATATCGAGGGTTAATTAACCCTCGATATTCGACCATCGAAGTTAAATCCTTCGACTTCGATATTCGAAGTCGAAGGATTTACCGCAATTCGAAGGATTTTCGTAGGATTTTCGAAGGATTTTAATCCATCGATCGAAGGATTTTCCTTCGATCAGAAATTACTTAGAAAGCCTATGGGGACCTTCCCCATAGGCTAACATTGGTCCCCGGTAGTTTTTAGGTGGCGAAGTAGGTGGTCGAAGTTTTTTTAAAGAGACAGTACTTCGACTATCGAATGGTCGAATAGTCGAATGATTTTTAGTTCAAATCGTTCGATTCGAAGTCAAAGGTCGAAGTAACCAATTCGATGGTCGAAGTAGCCAAAAAAATTCTTCGAAATTCAAGTATTTTTCCTTCTAATCCTTCACTCGAGCTAAGTAAATGTGCCCCTTAATGTACACTGTCACCCAAAAATATTTAGAACTGTGGCACACAAGGAGGTGATGTGAGTGTCACCAGCAGTTGCTTCCTATTCTGGTGAATTAAAGGCACACGGCTTGTGGGATACTATGCCCATTATTTCAGGACAATAGCATCATGCACCAATATGGATGTTAATATTCACTAGAGTTGGAAAAGCTGCCAGTGATATAAGATGTTGGGATCCATAATTAAGAGGTGCGATAGATACTATTTGTACTATAATTTCTATTTCTATAATTTCTATAATTTTATGCTTTCCAAACAGCAACGTTCAGAAAGACTTTCAACCAATGAGAGAAGAAATATGTCTAGGCCTATGTGTGTATATGCAAATGCTACCTGCATGCCCGATGTGCCAAATACAGTATAACGTGGGTGCCTGTTAAAAGCAGATAGAAGCTGTTGTTGCTCCTAAGACTCCATGCAGCGTCTTACATATTTCTGCCACAGCTACTGCATTATTGCTTTGCCTACCTAATACCTGCCTCCTGTAATCCGTATACAACTGCGTTTCTAAACAGCAGAATGCAAAGAAAAAAAACACACGTGTACATTCAATGAAAGAAGGGGAGGAAATTATAATGGTAGCAAGTGTGAGAACATATTGTGACAGCTGCTTCTAAATCAGTTTTCTTTTAATACTGTACATGTATTTTTATTTAAAAGTATAACAAACAAGGGAAAGTTGTGCTCACCACTCATTTTTAAAACCATTAGGCGGGGGTGCAATGAGGCTGTGACCACAAAATACATATAGACAATACAAGAGTCCTCTGCACTCAACCCATTATCAATATATTTAAGACAGAGTCATTTTATGCATACTGCTACTGAAAAATGCCTCACCCTGTTTAAAGGGTAAGGCATTTTTCAGTAGCAGTATGCACACAATGTCTCTGTCTTAAATATATTGATAATGGGTTCAGTGCAGAGGACTCTTGTATTTGTCTATTTGATTTAAAAGTACTTGTGGACAATGCTTTCTTCGAATACCCTTCCACCCACCCCTTTGTCCTCTCACACCGGAGATACATTCAGCAACAGTTCACAATTATTTATTCAAGGTTCTTGGCGTGCAATGTGTTTGTAACATTTAATATATTTATACTTTTTTTTAATTGTTATTATTATTCGGCCAGCCTAAAGTTTAAATAATAAAAATATCACATTATACTCACATTATAGTTAATCAAGACAATGGGAAAATAGTCTTTATGGCACTATGTTGCCCTTCTCTTTCCACTCAAAGCCATTCTAGCTTCCTTAAAACCCTCCGAATAATGGCACGATATGGGCGCTCACAAAGGCCCTTCTCGGACCATTAGTAAAATTGTTGAAATCTAATTTGCTTTGATGTTTTTTTTTTATATACAGCTTGGGATTTTCTTGAATATAAACTCCTTACATGACAAACAAATTCAAATCGACATAGTTGATATAAATGTTCTTTACAATATTTTTTTTTTGTCTCTTTCTATTTTAATGGGCCTTTCCCTGTTCAGATGTGGCAATTGCTCTCGACCGACTTCTGGGGCTTCTCTTGTGTCGTCTGTAAGTGGAAACTGCAGGGATTGAAGCAGAGAGAGAAAGAAAAAAAGCTTATGAGTAGAGATTTGGCAAGAGAGGTTTGTGTTATACTGTGAACAGCAAATGAAAAGGATTATCCATGCCTCTCATGTGTGTGGGAAAAGATAAAAGAAACATCATACTGTATGTATATCTCACTGTAAGCAAAAAAAAAAAAACCCACAACAAACCATCTCAAATTAGCCTGATTTTAGGCTTTTGTGAGCGGCTGGCATTCGCATTGGAGCCTCAGAAAGAACAGAGAACTTGTGTGACAAATTACATAGGCTGAAATCCTGCAATTATAGCATTTGTGTTGGGCAAACTGACTAAATGTCATTTTCCATAGAAAAAAACCTCAATATTCTGAGCTGCTGACCCTTTCAGCTAATAACCTACGCCTAACCTAAGGCCGCCCACTGTTAAAAACCGAGATAATCTGGTAATTTATACACAATGAAAAGGTATTGCCTTCAGATTTTCTTCTACTGACCAAAATAACTCAGCAGATTATGGACATTTACAGGGCAAGTGCCAGAAATGAGAATTATAAGTAATTATGGGGAGTAAAGACTACTTTTCCAATTGGCACGAGAGTGCTGTCAGGCAGAGCTAAGACATAATGCACACAACTCATAAAGATGCTTATGCTGAAACAGAAATAGTTTATGCGGTATTCCAGGTCTAACTAGAAGCCCATAGATCTGGTGCTAAAATGTAGTCAGGGGTCCCCCTTATGGCCCTGCTTAAACATGCATGCTATACATCACCACCTGTTTACCAGTTCTCCACAATCTATCCTTTTATAGCTGTCAGCCCCTGTATCACTCTTTATCTGTATCACTTTGTATGCCTTCCTCAGGACAGTAGACCCTGGGAATATTATAACCCTATAGTTAGACCAAGTTGTTATGCCATTCAAAGGGGAAAGTATTTTGTGAAACCAGATATGTTGTAATATACTCACGATCTATGCACTGTATCCTCGGCTCATCCCAGTGCCCAGTTGGTAGACACCGGATAATAGGAACATGGCGTTGTAGGTAACCTTGGTTACACTGATATCGCACTAAGGAGCTGATTTCATAACGCACTTTCTTTTTTCCTAGTGTATATGCGTTTTGTACTGCTGGAGGCTCACTACAAGCCACTAGAAAGAGAATGACAAGAACAAATTTTAATACACTGTTGACTATTATCATGCTTATAAATGTAAGCTTCCAGATAAAGTTAATGAAGGGATGTACATTTGCTTGGTGCACGCTACCTCACACCAGATATACAGCTCTAGGTGGGAATTAGATTTAGACCATGGTTTATCACGGAGCTTTACATATAGAGGGGTTACTGGGCAATAAAGAAAGCTGAAGTTAGGTTCAGAGAAAATGCCCACCCTACCCTAAAACTAATCCTGGTGGTGCTAACAATGGTAGGTCTCTGCACTGACAGCATAGAATAGATAGAGAGCCACGACCAGTAGCTCATGAGCAACATATTGCTCTCCAACCCCTTAGATGTTGATCCCAGTGGCCTCAAAGCAGGTGCTTATTTTTGAATTCCAGCCTTGGAGGCAAGTTTCGGTTGCATTAAAAATAGATGTACTGCCAAACAGAGCCTCAGTGCAGTTTGACAATCCACATAGGGGCTACCAAATAACCAATCACAGCACTTATTTGGCAGTCCTGGAACATTTTTCATGCATGTGTTGCTCCCCAACTCCTTTTACTTCTAAATGTTGCTCACCGGTTCAAAAGGTTGGGCATCCCTGGAATAGAGCATGCAATAGCCATAGAGCACCTTTACATATATTGTATATCCCATTGGCTACACCTCTCTAGATATTGCATATAGTGATGGGCGAATTTGCGCTGTTTCGATTCGGCGAAAAATGTGCGAACTTCGCAAAATGGCGAACAATTCACGAAATGGCGCCGGCATCTCGTCTTTGACGCTGGCATCCATTTTTTTTGACGCCAGCGAATTTTCGTGCCCATTTTGCGGATTTATTCGCCGCCAGTGAATCACGCAAATTTGACGCAAATTTGCGCCTGTCGAATAAATTCGCCCATCACTAATTGCATAGCTACATCTCCCACTTGGCTTCTTTTAACAGAGCTGGTGTGTCTTTTGTGGAGTTGGGCAATTCAGCAGCAGTTAGAGTTACCTATCTCTCTTGTATAGAAAATGAAAACCCTATAACAAAATCAGAATAACTGGAAAGAAGGTAGATGAAGAAGTTTACTTTAGACATAATTCCCTGTATTGTGGGGTAAGAATATTCAAGTACAATATGCTATTGGTTTTATTTGAAAAATAATATGTAAGCAATGAAATCAGGATACTTCGCTCAGATCAAATCAATCAAGTATGAATTAAAAAAAGCACAACAGAGGTTAGAACTGGTTGTCAAGTGCCGACAAGGTCAGTGGAAGAAGATTTTGTGTGTTTTGGTGCCACATGTTTGAGCTTCTAAAAAAGCACAGTGCGTAAAATGTCCGAAATCACTGCATGTGCCTCTACACTCAAGAGCAGATAAATGTGGATGAAGCATAAAAGAACAATAGTGCTGATTTGCCAAAGACTTTTTGCATCTGGCAACATTGCTGCTAAGCTCTCTGCTTGCCCAAATTAACCTTGCAAACCATGAGAGATTGAAGAACGGACTCTCAGGATGTCAGTGACTTTGAGGGGCTATATAAATAATTCTTGCTCTAATTAAAACCTTCTGTAAATATCTGTGCAATGTCTTCTTATTATCTCTACTAAACGTTAGCCATGGGGATTTATGTGCTGCAGCATGTTTTTCTCAGTCTTGGATGCTTAGCAACAATATCTAAAAGGGTTTCTTTGAAGAAGAAAAATAAATAGGTTCCTATTGAAAAGTCACAAGGAGTTTGTCTTTTGTTCAATGCTAAGAAAACAGCAAGAAGTGAGAGATGGCCAAGGAAACCAAGGCTTTTTGGCAGACAGGAAGCCTAGGTATATATTTAAGAGAAGATTATTTTTACGATGGCAGTGCACTGCCCTGTTCATCGAATATGATTTTCTGTAAATGTGTTCTCTGTTATGGCATTAACAAGCAAAAATAACTGAATCTGTGGGGGCTGCAGTGGTTGGATGGAGTTCAACTCAGAATGGAAGAATAGTCATGTCGATTGAACCCTTAAAAAAAATTAGTTTGTAGCTATAAAATAAACACTTTACCTGTTCCCTTTTTGCATGTAAATGGCAGATGGTAGTTACATGGAACATCATTCCATTCTCCTCTTTCATGCCAGATCATCACAACACAATCTTCTCCCGTGGTAAAGAAGTTGTCTGGTTGGTTTGGTCTCCAGTTTTCGTATTGCTAGTGGTTAAAAGCCAAAGCATGTGACAGTTATTTTTAAGTCGATAATATTCCATTAAATACATTAATTGATTTACACTTGCTAACTACAGTGGGGGAGTATCAAAAAGGATTTAAAGGAACAGTTCACTGGATAAATAGTGAGTGCAAAATAAAAAATGTCTCTAATATAGTTAGTTAGCCAAAAATGTAATGTATATTTCAGGCAAAAATAGACAAAAATTATCTTCAGTGCAAATTTAATTCATTGAACCCTTGTAAAAAAAAGAGCAAACTGTCCATTGAAAGGATGATAAGCCAAATGAGGGACCTTTACTTATTGTCCCATCAAGTGACAGTTGAGGCTCCAGATCATTGCATGCAAAAGTGTCCATCCCTGCATATCAACATTTAGATTATGTTAGGACAATACTTTCCTTTGCTGAGCCATGCTGAACAGTCTGCAACAGAACAGTGCAATTAACTTATGAGCAGTACATGGCACTCTGCTAATATAGGGTTATGCTCCAAGTACAACTTAATCCAGAGACTGGTCTGATTGCCATCTTGGAGTCAGGAAGGACTTTTTTCCCCCTCTGAGGCAAATTGGAGAGGCTTCAAATGGGGATTTATGTTTTCCTTTGGATCAACTAGCAGGCAGGTTTTATATAGACTTAAAAGATTGAACTTGGTTGATGTATATCTTTTTCAACTTTATTTTTACCATGTTTAATAAGGACTTCTCAGTCGGTACAAGAAATATGATACAGAAAGCCTTAAAGAATAATATGTAGTAATGATATATTAAAGTACCCAATAATTTTGTATTTTGTTTTTTATTTCTGTCTTACCAAGGGGTTGGCATCTGACCAGCGGAAATCATTTTCAATTGTTTTATCATTCAGCCCAATCCACTGATAGTCCTGTGCGTTACCTGTGTTGAGATGATGAGATTAGATTTTTATAACAGAAGTGTTGGGTATAATTCTTTTCTTTCCACAAAACATGACTTTTTTTGAATGTACAAAGGAGTTCATATGGTCACTGTGGAAATCAACCTCTAAAAGGGCATTTACTCTTGGGTTACCAGTTTCCTTCTAGGTGCTAATTGAAGTGGCAGACAGGGGGAGGGTTATACAGCTTTGATTTGCTACATTGTTGACCTATTAGTCCTGGAGCTCATTAGAAGAAGAATCCCATTATAATATACGTGTTTACTTATTTAAGATTTACACCTTTTTCTATAAATACCCACCAGAAAACTATGTCAGTCTGCAAGAGTGATATAGCAGCATAATTTTATTTATTAAAATCAGCAAAGCTGTTGAACTTGCTGCTTTGTAAAGGTAAAATGAAATCTAATATATACATTAATTAATAAATCATTTCCAGGGGGCAAAATATTATTCAAAGGACTTCTTGAATAGCACTAACAGTAGGTTTGAACTAAATACTACTCATGGGGTACCCTTGATTCATTAAGCATTAAGAGCCATACATAAAATATTGCAAAATGCCTGTACCTGATATCGAACTTGGTGCAACAGATTATTTTAGCTATTCGTAGAGGGGACTACTAATAACCCATGTGACTGGCTATATGGTAGAGTTTGGAGAATTATGTTGAGCAGCACATTCAATGTGAAATAATTTCTGTTTTGGACTTCACTGTGTGGAAAAGCAACAACTGCTACTATTTATGTTACATGGAACTGCTGTTCTGGTGGGAATCCTCTGCTTCCTAGCCAAAACTATTTAGTACTGACCCAGCAAGGCTGGGCCAAGCCGACAGGGCCCCCCCCATGTGAGAATGTATGCTCAGGAGTGTGCTTATCCCTAGTTTTGGCCCAATGATCCAGCACCCTGATCTGGACCTACTTTGTACCTATCAGCCCCAAGATCTGATCACAATGTTCCACATCCCTGCCATATATCCACTCAGTGTCGGACTGGGATGCCTGAGGCCCACTAGAAAACCATTGACTGCAGACCCGCTCTCCAAACTAGTTTTCCTTTTTTTCTTTATTCACTTTCGATATTATTTCAATCACTTCTCCTTACATATTATCATCCATTCTCCCCTCCATTTCTTATCTTTGTTCTCATATAGAAATGGGGGAATGGCAGTGGTATAAATAGACTAGAAGGTTGGGTGAGCAGAAGGGCCCACTGACACTTGGGTCCAAAAGGAGTTTTCCTGGTATCCCAGTGAGCCAGTCCAACATTGTATTCACTAGGAGGCTATAACTTTTTAATAAGTTGTAGAGACTGACCGGGAACATTTTCTTGCATGTGCTCTCAGAAGTTTTCACTTTGCCCCAATGGCAAAGTAATTTAAACTTTACTGTAGATAAGACAATGGCACAAGTGAAAGATCCTTCTTATTATGAAGGACGTCCAGGACTAAATGATGTATAATCTGTAATCTCTGTAAATATGTCTGCTCCATACAATCCATAGTTGTGCCATTTGATTCCAGTTTGCATTACTCACTATTCACAAATTCCTGCTCTTCAGGTGAAAGAATGCTGGCTAGATGGGACTGGTGGTACCGACATACATTTTCTGCATCCACCCAGGTTTCTCTCTCTGAAAAGTGTTTGTAGCAGTGACCCTGGAATTTCGTCCATCCATCCTCACACACCTCGAGATCTGAGACACAAGAAAGAAAGTAAAGCAATGAACAGAAGGCATAAGAGAAACACTATGATCCAGAATTCCTTTTTGTCCTTCCGTTGCAATCTGTACCTGTTTGAACCAAAATTGCTGTGATGTTAGGGGATGCAGAGAGGTGATACAGTCTGTTTGAAATTGCTGTTAGAATGGAAAGATGTGTACATGTACATGTGTATATCTACACGGACAGCTGCACAATGTACTGAATATTTATTCTTCAGATATTTAATACAAATGATTAGAAACATGTTTTTGCTTTTCTTATATATATATATATATATATATATATATATATATATATATATATATATATATATATATATATATGTTACCATAAGAACAGTCTTAATATATTATTATTAGCAGCATTATGATTTCTTAGCAGTTTTAGAAATCATACAAGGCTGCCATATGGCCTTTATTGTTCTTATGAGCTGTATCACAAGGGGGTTTCAGGACTATTCAAAGTTAATGAAAAAGCTATGGTTCTGCTCACACTTGCCCCCCAAAAAACACACCCTCAGTACACATTCCATAGCCTGAAGTTTAATGATATTTAACAAGAATGTATATTTTAAAAAAAAAATCTTTTTATTTTGGATTATAAAATTGATATCATCATACTCAAGTCGGGGAAACCCTATATGAAAGTCCTATATGTTTTTTCCCAGGTCGCCACCTATCTTCAACATGCACGTTATTTGCTTTGTGACCAGGCTCATAAGAAGCATTACTGACCATTGTTAGGGACTGCCTTATGGTACTTTTCATGTGTATTTATTTATGAAACTGGAAAATATGATTGTGAAATATAACATTTTTGCTTGAAAAACTCATGACCTAGAGCTGAGGTTTGAGCAAGCTCTGAAATATAACCTTGTTATAAGATTCTCTAATTGGAGAAAGTTCACTGTGAGGGGGACCTTTCTGTAGAGTCTACGTTGAATCACCCCAATTATGTCAAATTACATTCAGAGATCATGGCATATGGACACATGTTAGCTGTGACATTTTCTTGTTCATCTCAATGATTTAATCATCTAAAGATCATCCTGTTATGCTGCTATAAGCTCCAACTTGCTCTGGATGGCCTGGGCTTTCTAAGTTAGGGATGTCAAAAAGTATCCTGTAAGTCAATTAAAGTGGAAAATTCCAGACCAGTGAGCTTGTGTATGCATCTGACCCACATTCTGTCTGGGTCCACCTCTGATAGGATAACATGCTTGAATATGTACTTCAACCATTAAAAGTGTGCCCCCTTTACAGCCACAAGGTTATTATGTAATAATGTGGCCATTGTGTTAACATCATGAAACTACAGTAGATGCACTATGATTTATTCCTGACACAGTCTGGTATTAATTTCTCCTGTTTTAGAAAATTACTACAATTGATATTTCAGTATGAAACAAGGGAACTTAGCTCTGTGTAATACCCCCCTCTATATTGCCTTTTGCATGCACCTACTACTCAAGCCAACGACAGCACTTAGATTAGTGCTCACACTCTACTAAATGATACAAGTGAGACACTCTAGTCCAAACATATTTAACCGAGAACACTATTAAGCAAAGCTGCATTGCCAATTGCACTATGCTGGGTACAGTTACTGTAGAGTTGCCCAGCTTCTAAAATATGTTGTGTATATACCATGTCAAGTTTGCTAAATAAGGATAAAAATGTGCATGTTATGTCATGTTAAATATGCTCTTACTAAGTAATTTATTAATAAAAGGGAAATAACCCTTCTTCATAAGGACAAATATTCTCATTTAAATAATACACTTTGAGGACATAGTTAATTTGCTGTACAAAAATGTCCTTTCTTCAAATAAGTATATATTTGAGTGGAAGCATCCATAACACTGCTAAATTCCTTTTAGATGCTTGCAGGTCTTAGTCTAAGAAACGTATGTTTTGAAATAAAGCTTTGGTATGTTAGCTCCCACTCACCTGCATATACAGGGATATGAGGGTAATGAAAGAATGATTTAGGTATAAAATGCTTAAATAATAATTCATGGGCTCTATTTTTCCTTTAAGAGAAACAACTAATTTGACAGCAGATTCTCGTAAGATACCCTTTAAGAGAAGAAATAGAAAAGGGAAAAGATGTACTTGAATGATGAGGTCCCATTCACGGCTGAAAATAAAAGAAATGCTGAAAAAAAAGAGGAGCGTGAAGCAAGAAACAAAAGAGAAATGGATTCAAAACAGATTATTCAGCACTTTTACTCTTCTTTACCAGGTAGGCCTGTATTAGGGATTAGCCCACCTAATAAAGGACATCCTACTGGTTAAGGGAAAGCAAGGGGATAAGGGTTTCTTTGTCTTTTTGGTGCATTTGTTAGTCAAATTAGCTCAAGCCACATAGGTCGTACCGATCTGACATAGGTCCCCTCCGTAGCTGGGAAGGCATAAGCATTTGAATGAGTCGATGCCATCAACGCAGGTAGCTCCATTCACACAGGGGCTTGAGTGGCACTCATCAATGTCTGTAAGAAATCAAGGGTCTGCCATTAGGACACCTGCTGCTTCCCTGACTACAAAAAGGAGAGCGGGTTCTGATTACTTGTTCTGTGCTGTTCCGGATGTGTTAGCTACAGGAAGAATATAATATATATATGCTGCACTCAAAGCATGAGATATATATTATATACTCACACATATTCTGAAATTGAGGCTCAGCAGGAGAATATTGAGCCAGCTTAGGTTACGAGGAGATGGCGGTCTTTGCTTTAAGGCACACATTAGACCAAGCAGAGGTCTGGTGCCACAGAAACCTTAGATAATTGCTGTGTATGAGGATCAGTCTAGAACAATTCCTGACACTATTAACCTCAGTCTTTAATGCTTTGTGATCAGAATAATAATACATCAGTGCATCTTCTCACTCGTATATGTAGCTGGTATGATACCTGACTTTATTTGCCACTGAAATAAGGCAATGTCTTTCTCCAGGTTTGAACTAAAGTTTTTGTAGCACTTTGGATAGGTCCTATTGTACTTGGGATCTCTATCCATTTATATTTTTATTATAATTTATTTATAAAAGACTAAAATTCTTGTAATTTTTTTCAGTAAAGAGTTTTTGCAAAAATACTCCTGTTTCAATATTTTTGTAGGATAAGACATAATGGGGCAGAGGTGTATAAAATATAAAAAGTCAGAAACTGGTCTCACTTTTTTGTATGAAAAATCATTGTCATTTCCCAATAGCTGTAAATAACTGAGGGGAAAGTATTGTTTCTGTAGACTGCCCCAGTGATGCTATTTTAAGTAATTAGGAATAGAAAGCGTCTGTTTAAATTCTGGGTATTTATTTTTGCCATTAAATAAATTCCACTTTAGGATCATTTATATCATCAGCCAGAGGGGAAAACAGTTTAAGTGTAATTTAAGTTGAATTGAATCGAAGCATAATTGCATTGTTACTAAAAACTTGGGTGGCTTAGGGGCCTTTCTTCTTTTAAAGTGTCACCCGCTTGTGCAATAACCACCTCCTGGCTCTTGATAAATGACCAAGTACCAGTGTGTTTATAAATACAATATGTTGACTGATTTTAAATCAATCTGTAAAGTGCCTTGCAATTAAAACTGCACAATAACTTAATACTGAACGCAGTAGCTGCCTCCACATGTATCACTTTGACATTTACATCCCTTTGCCAAAGGGTTAAACATCTCAGCATGCTCTATGGTTTGAACAAGCAACAGAAATTTGAATAATTTCAGAATGGGCATCAGCTGAACAAGTAATGGATTCTCCTTTTTAAATTAGCAAATAAGTTTTTCAAGCGCGCAGTGAATGGGGAAATATTAGGCATTTAGCTAAAGCGAGGCAGACAGCAGGGAATGGTGGGAGTTTTAATAGGCAGGAGATTAGAACTTGTAAGCTTCCTCTTTGCACCTAGCAGGCCTGTTGCGGTGTTTCACACATATTCCCTGGAGAAAAACAAAATGAGGAGAACAAAACACATCACAGTGTCAAATAACTTAATTACCCCAGTCATTAGCTCAGCTTTCATATGGCCAATACATTTACACACTATTAGGCTTTTTATCATTTTATCAGTGCACGTGGCGACTTTAAAAACACTTTGCTGCTTGGATTAATGGAAAACAGGTCCCATATTTCACATATTCATTGCGTTAGAGCAGTGATACTTGTATTTTAATTATTCTATGCCTGCTACTAAAAAAATTATACTATTCCTGCACTAAAATACCCCAAACAAAAGAAGAATACAGCAAAAGAAACGAGTAAAAGCAAATAAAATACACTTTAGTTTTTATAATTCATAAAATCACATATGTTTTGCTGCAGTCGCGCTGTTTTATGAATATCCACATGTGATCTGCTTTTAGTAGATAATGAGCTAATGCTCATGAACAAAAACAAATATGTTCCCTTGTTACAGTATTCTATAATTGTGATGTAAAGACCAGTCCTATGTATATGTGGATATATAAAGATAATTAAGGGGCGAAAGATTTTATATTCGGAATGTTTTAATTACATGTGTTGCTTATGGCTCCAACAATGGTAAATAAAAACACTTTTAGTATGTTAAAGAATGGCCAATTGTAAGCAACTTTTCAACTGGTCTTCATTATTATTTTTTTTGGTCGTTTTTGAATTATTTTCCTTCTTTTTCTAGATTTCAAATGGGGGTCACTGACCCCATTAAAAAAAGGCTACACATTTGGGGGGATTAATTATTAAAATCCAAATGTATCATATTTTTTAAATAACAAAAACATGCGAGTAAACTAGAATCCATAATTTGCCCTTATTTATCAATAAAAAAAACTAGATTAAAAACAAAAGGCATGACATATTTATCTTTTTTATAGAGTCTAATGGGTGTATAAAAAAACTAATAATAGTTTACCTATATTACAAAGGTCTCCACCAAAACCTACAGGACAGGCACAATATATTCTTCCTTCCTTTTCTGTACATGTTCCAGCGCCACAGGGCTCATCAGCACATGATCCGATTATTCCTGTAGCCATTAAAAATAGAGGGGTTCAAAACATATTGTTTTAATGACTCAAACAAAAGTGTCCAGTGAAGTGGTTATCAATTCAGTTACATAATCACCTTAAACGAAGCAAATTACTGGATGCAAAAAAGTACATTCTGACTCCTGAAACAGGGTAACAGAAGCCAGCTGAATAACAGACCTGGAAGAGAACTAACTCCTGATATATTTTTCAAGATCCAGAACCAGAGAGCAGATGGAAATAAATACATACTACAGGTATGGGATCCGTTATCCAGAATGCTCGCGACCATGGCCTTTTCGGATAATGGATCTTTCTGTAATTTGGATGTTCAGACCTTAAGCCTACTAGAAAATCATTTAAACATTAAATAAATCAAATTACTTATATCTTAGTTTGGATCAAGTGCAAGATTTTGGATTATTTGGATAAAGTGGAGCCTATGGGAGATTATCTTTCCATAATTCAGAGCTTTCTGGATAATGGATTTCTGGATAATGGGTCCCATACCTGTACTTTCAGTTGAAGTTACCTTTAAAGGGATTTTACATGTTTATTCATTTATATTATTTAGGGGCATATTCATCTATGGTCGAAGTTAAAAAAACTTTCAACTTCGAATTCAAAAAGACCAACCGAATAGAGGTCGAAGGTTTTTGGGGGTCGAAGTGGTCCGTATTCGGCCTACTTTGAATCGTACGTTCAAAGAAATAGCGCCTTTGATCTACTTTGATTCAAAGTTTTCCCCCCAAAAAACTTCGATCTCTCAAACTCCACCAATTGCCTCCATAGGCTCCTAAGTTCTAGGAGGTGCCCCATAGGCTAAAACAGCACTTCGGCAGCTTTTAGGTGGCCTATTCCCTAGTCGAAAGTACACAAAAAATAGCTAGAAATTCGACTTTTTTTACCTCGAAAGTTCACTTTGACCTTTGATAAATCTGCCCCTTAGTGTATAGTTTCTTTTATCATGCATAAATATATATTTTGGGTCAAATACGCATGTTATTCAGAGGCTGCTGAGCACAAGAAATGAATACAACTATCAGGAGAAAGCTGGTTAGCACTGTATATTTGCAGGACTTTGCAAAGATAGCATTACCTCTAAAATCAATAATAATAAATAGTACATTATTATATTTGCATATCATAATAATAATAATAATAATAATAATAATAATAATAATAATAATAATACTATGGTGTAGTTACTCTGTATGGAACAACAGGCCACAACTACAGCTGTAGGTCTACACTGATGGCTAACATACATATTGGAGCATGTGCATTGAGACATCACATTGTTACAACTGTCATGTTCTAAATATACTAACTAAAAATATAAAAATGATCACTAGTTAACTGTCAATGGGATCTTCTAATTACTGTCACTTACTTTAACCTGGCTTTACAGCTTCATCTTACAGCAGGCCATAACCTTATAGTCCTTATAATTAGCATGAGGGCAAGAAGCTGGACTGCTGTTAGTTTACATATGTAAGAAATTAAAAAGAAAAACATTTTATAGTACCTTCAGACTCAATTGCGATTGGACTTGAAGGACTGGCTGCTTCAATTGTGGGTTCATCTGTTACTTCATCTGATGCAATTGACGTAAATAACTCTCTTTCCTGCTGTGCTTCCTCAGGTGCGTGTGTTGTTTCAGATTCTGATGTTTCAGATATTTCCCCTGATGATTCTGGTGCCAAAAATGTAATGTGTCCAGAGCTAGTTTCAGTGCTTCCTTCTAGAGTTGTTTCATGAGTGGCAGATGTCTCAATGCCAATATCACCAGATGCTGATGTTTCTATTGTGTATGCCAACGTAACACCACCTAACTCTTGTGAAACTGAAGGTTTTGTGATTGCTTCAACAGAATCATCAGTAATAAGTGTGACTTGAGAAAATCCTGATGTATATATTCCTGAACTTTCTAGACTGCCTTCCTGAGTTCCTGATGGTAATGTTTCCCCAGAAGATATTCCACTGAACTCAAGTATTACTGATGGACCACCTCCTGCTTCTTGAGTATCAGGCCCTTGAGTTGGAGGCTCTTTTAATGTGAAATCTATATGAGAAATAGTAGGGACTCCACTTGCATCATCAAATCCAGATTGTAAGCCACTGACATATTCAGCTCCAGATACTGCACCACTTATATCTGATACACCACTAATATATATATCACCACTGGGAATAGCCCCTGAAACAAAACCACTTGTGTCTATTAAACCTGAAGGTCCACCGCTGACATCCAAGATACCAGATATGTCTCCAGAACTGTCAACATCTCCTGAATAAAAGCCACTTATACCAACAGACCCTTTCCCTTCCTCTTCTTTTACGGGAGTCTGGGAAAGTTCTGTCAAAGTTTGATCAATAAGAATAACACCTGATGATATCTCTAAGATACCAGAGCCCAGGCCGCTGATGTCAGGAACTCCAGAAAGCTCACCGCTAATTTCTCTTACTCCAGAAGTTTCTCCACTTATACCTATATCTCCAGAATATCCACTACTTACAGAAGTAATTCCTGATGATTCTCCACTTAGACCAGATAGCTCACCACTAAAATCCAACACTCCTGATGCCTCACCACTAAAATCCTTCAATCCTGACAAATCTCCGCTAATATCAGTTACTCCTGATACCTCACCACTCAAGTCAATCATGCCTGATGGCTCACCGCTAATATCACCACTAATAAAACCAGAGATATCACCACTGCTTTCTATTACTGAAGAAGTAGCCCCACTAAGGTCAAATCCAGAAACATCTCCACTGGGCTCTAAGCCAGAAAAATCTCCACTTAATTCTATTCCTGATGATGCACTTAACTCTATTTCTCCCTTTCCTTCTAGTTCAATTTCTGTTGGTTTTGTAATAGCTTCTACCCATGGTGTATCCACATGTGTGATTGTTGGGAAGCCAGAGGCAATGCCACTAACATCTTCTTGACCAGAAGAAAAGCCACTAATTATCTCAACTCCAGAAGCTGAGCCACTAATTATCTCATCTCCAGATGGTTCTCCAGAAGGCAGGCCACTGGTTTCTATTGGTACAGAAGACAATCCACTTATATCTGGAAATCCAGAAACTTGCCCTGATATGTCTTCAGCACCTGAAGGAAATCCAGAAGGCAGTCCACTAATATCAGGTTCACCTGATGGTTCTTCGCCAGATATGTCACCAGATGGCAGTCCACTAATATCAGGTTCACCTGATGGTTTTTCACCAGATATGTCACCAGATGGCAGTCCACTAATATCAGGTTCACCTGATGGTTTTTCACCAGATATGTCACCAGATGGCAGTCCACTAATATCAGGTTCACCTGATGGTTTTTCACCAGATATGTCACCAGATGGCAGTCCACTAATATCAGGTTCACCTGATGGTTTTTCACCAGATATGTCACCAGAAGGCAGTCCACTCACACCTGAAATATCAGTTCCAGATGGAAATCCACTTTCTTCAGATCCTGAAGGTTGTCCACTTAGATCTGCACCAGACACATCTCCACTAACTTCTCCAGATGGCACTCCAGATGGTTCTCCACTTATACTGCCTATAGCTGATGATTCTCCACTTATATCTTCTGGAGCTGGGCTCGAAATAGGAACAACTGAAGGACTGACTTTAGATAAAAAAAAATTATTTAGAAACTAATTGACTCACTAATTTACATAATTTGAAAATACTGAAAGAAATATTAAAAAAATGAATATACAAAATTGTATAAAAGATGCATTACAAACTATATTATATTTAGAAAGCTTTAAGGAAATAGGTACACCCATTTGAATCTTTTGCTTTATTCACATGACATATATTTAATTACTTTAGACCTTTTATATCTTTATCATTTAGTTGGTCTATTGAAACTAAATTTGGGAAAAGGACACTGTAATAACAATATAGTCATTTTTTCTAGATGTATGATGCAAGACACAACAAGATGACCAAAAGTAGCAATCAAAATCTATTTGAATTGGATGCAAATTCAAGGCCATTAACCCTTTAAGTGACATTACATGGCATACCAGATCAAATAGCTACATGAGATTAAATTAATTGTCTTTGTTATTTTGGGGATACAATCCATTAAATGGGAAAAGAAAATCTCTGAAAGTGCCAGCTGACCCCTAGTTTTAATAGTGCCAAGCAGGATTATTTTGATAAAATAGGTGCAGAATTCCCTAGTTCTAAAATAGCCATAGGCAGTAGCATTTTTTGGGTAGTGTATACATTGGCTCTAGTCCAAACTGTGGACAAAGATGTCTGCCCAAAGTGCAGCAGGAGCTTTAAGATCCATGAGATAAAAGTGATATCTACATTAAGTATATTTTCATTTATTTATGTTCATTTATTGTTTTACATGTATTGGACTACAGCACTAATTAGAATCCATTAATTTAGGAGTTTAACAATGAAACATTTTACCTGTTAATGATGGTTCAATTGTAGAAATTTCAGTAACATTTGCTATCCAGACATCAGTCTGATTTTCAAATTCAGTGACAGTCTCAATTTCTGCAGTTGGTTCTTCTCCAGAAGGTAACTTCTCTAATTCTGAGACAATCTGAGTCACAATAACTTCCTCCTCAACTGATGGAAAGTCTGGAATTTCTTCTGTAAATGTTAACAATGGAGATTATAAGGAAAATTATAGTAAAATTTGACATGTTATTAAGACATGCTACTGTCCTCATTTTTTACTTTTGTAAAATATCAGTATTTCAAATATTTGTTTTCTAGAAAATAATGTATTTTAAAAAAATTGCTTTGATTGGATTTTCCCACTTTGGGTGTTTTGATCACAAAACTTGCAAAATATATCCCACTGACTATTGTGAATAACACACAAAGCAACAATTATAATGGCCTGTGGATTTCATGTTCCACTTCTCACAATCAAAAGGAAGTTACCTATGCAACAATCTTCCCAATACGTGGACTATTTATTAAAGGTTGATTTTTTGTGGTTTTAGAGATATTTGAAACCACAGTTAAATTATATTTCTATAAAACCATGAATGCCATAAAGGTTATTGAAAGATCCGAATATTGAAAAAAAAAAAAACACTAAATGATGCACTAAAAATAAGAATACCTCTAAAATTCTAGTTTTTTGGGCAAATAATAGCAAAACAAAATCCAAAAACCTCTAAAAGTCTGAATCAGTTAAAAAAAGGTACACTAGGATCAGCGAAGTTCACAATGACTTATCATGGGCTACAAATCTCCCTGTTAGCTATGGCCCTTAGAGTTTTTTTTAGCTTTTACACTTAATAAATTAAATATATATGAAAAACGAATACCTTGAAAACCTCTAAAATTTAGAGTATTTTGGACAATTTGTTGCAAAAAAATCTAAAATTCTGATTGGCTCCTCCCATTGACTTTTACAGCACCTCAACAACTTTTACTTGACAAAGTCTGGCATTAAAGGCTTTTGTTTTTTTAACACTTAATAAATCTCATATTTTTAAAGCTTTTTAGAAATATAGGAAAACCTCAAATTTTTCGTGATTTGTGGAAAAAAAAAATCACAATTCAATTGTTAGTAAATGGTCCCCTAAGAGTCAGATTTAAACTTGAATATTTTATTAACATTCATGAAAAGCTGGTCAATATTTTTGTGAAAATGTGCATATTCTGCTACTTACTACAACATTTTTGGGGTGTCACTTTTATGCAAACATGTGCACCTACTCTGAAATGTCTCAAAACTATTTTAACCTGCAGCACAACTTTCAGAAGTGTTCTAGCATTTCCTCAAAATCTTAATTTGAAATAAAATTTCAATATTTTTTATCTCACAGGAGAAATTTTCTGGTAATGTCCATCTATGGACATATCTTGCTTGGCAAAAACAATATTTATTACAGGTATGGGACCTGTTATCCAGAATGCTCAGGACCTGGGGGTTTTCAGATAACAGATCTTTCTGTAATTTGGATCTTCATACCTTAACTCTACTAGAAAATCATGTAGACATGAAAAAAAAAACAAAGAACTGGGTTTGCTTCCAATAAGCATTAATTATATCTTAGTTTGGATCCAGGACAATGTACTGTTTTATTATTACAGAATTACAAAAATTTGGATTATTTGGCTAAAAAGAGTCTATGGGAGGTTTCTGGATAACGGATCCCATACCTGTACTTGAGTTTCATCAGCAAAACAACTTCACAAATAAAAACTGCAGGAAAAGTATTTTTTCCCCTAGGAAAAAGGTGATGATTTTAAATGAACTGGTAGCTATTTTGTACCTAAGTATGCTAGGCAAAAGAAATACTTTGCAAAGGTATGAGGCCAAAATAAATGCTTTGTAAAATTATTTTTGGATAGCCAAGTGGTTGGATGAAATATCATGTACACAGAAAACGACAGCATACATTACAAATGATGTAGCTACTGCTAGAGTAGTGAAAGTATTACCTCGGAAACAAAAGGCATGGTATTTTGACAAAGGATCAGGGAATCCTGTTTGATTAGCATGAAGGTAGACTGTCCGCACTCCAGGTAAGTCCCCTCCACAGGCTTTGCGAGGTGTCACAACGGGGTAGCGGACACTTTGATCTGACAACCAGCCTGCTCTACACTTGTCCAGTCCCAACTTCCAGGCTACATAGAGCTGTCCAGTGGAAGCCAATGTGGCATTTTGGTCGTCACAAAATTCTTTTGCTTCTTGGAAAGTAAACTGGTTTGGTTGAGTGGCAAAAAACACCTCTCCTGTTAAAGATCAAATATATATTTCTGAGAGTCAAACTAAAAATTAATCAGTTTATTTATTAATAATTTTGTTAAAACACACAGCCCCAAAAAAGATATATTTTTCGATTTTCTAATATCCATACAGTGGTGTTGAGCCTTCCCCCATTTTCTTTCCCAATTTTTTCCCTTTGAATATGTGTGTTTACCCCAATTTTCCTATTGCGCCAAATCATCATACTTGTCTCTTATTAAAGGGATACTGTCATGGGAAATTTTTTTTTTTGAAAATGAGTCAGTTAATAGTGCTACTCCAGCAGAATTCTGCACTGAAATCCATTTCTCAAAAGAGCAAACAGATTTTTTTATATTCAATTTGGAAATCTGACATGGAGCTAGACATTTTGTCATTTTCCCAGCTGCCCCTGGTCATGTGACTTGTGCCTGCACTTTAGGAGAGAAATGCTTTCTGGCAGGCTGCTGTTTTTCCTTCTCAATGTAACTGAATGTGTCTCAGTGGGACATGGGTTTTTACTATTGATTGTTGTTCTTAGATCTACCAGGCAGCTGTTATCTTGTGTTAGGGAGCTGCTATCTGGATACCTTCCCATTGTTCTTTTGTTTGGCTGCTGGGGGGAAAAGGGAGGGGGTGATATCACTCCAACTTGCAGTACAGCAGTAAAGAGTGACTGAAGTTTATCAGAGCACAATTCACATGACTTGGGGCAGCTGGGAAATTGACAATACTGTATGTCTAGCCCCATGTCAGATTTCAAAATTAAATATAAAAAAATCTGTTTGCTCTTTTGAGAAATGGATTTCAGTGCAGATTTCTGCTGGAGTAGCACTATTAACTGATTCATTTTGAAAACATTTTTTTTCCCATGACAGTATCCCTTTAAACTTTTCTGCCTATCAACATGAAGCTTCATAGAGCATCCTTCGACTCAACCTTCCCTGTCACTGAAGATGAAGTGCCAAAGCTTTCCTCTCCTTACATTTTTACCCTTCCTCTTCAAAATCCTAGAATGGATTGTCTCCCACAGCTTGCTGAACTTCCTACATACCAACCGTCTTCTTGAACCCCTTCAGTCATGTTTCTGCACAGGCCACGCTACTGAAACTGTTCTAAGCTTGTCACTGAAATCAATGCTGCTAAGTACCAGGGCACTAGTCTTTTCTCATACTTCTTGATCGCACTGCAACTTTTGATACAGTTGACCATTCTCTCCTTTTAAAATACCTACAGATGCTTATTATCAGTAGGGATGTAGCGAACTGTTCGCCGGCGAACTAGTTCGCGCGAACTTCGACTGTTCGCGTCCGCCGAATGTTCGCGAACGTCGCGCGACGTTCGCCAATTGGTGTTCGCGTTCGATTCGAAGTAAAATTTCGTTCGACCATTCGACCATTCGACCGTTCGATCGCTAAAATCGAACGATTTCCATTCGTTCGAACGATTATAAGCATTCGATTGAATTAAAATCATTCGATCGAATAGCTTCGATCGTTCGATTCGAACGAAAATCGTTCGATCGTACGAATAAAATCCTTCGATCGTTCGATCGAACGATTTTATCGAGCGTTCGAAGTTCGCGAACTGTTCGCGAACTGTTCGCTTTTTTGCCGGTGTTCGCGAACGGCGTTCGCGAACATCAAATCGGCAGTTCGCTACATCACTAATTATCAGCGGTTCATCGTGACCGTCATCCACTCTTTATGTACACCTTCAGAGTAACCGTTTCTAACAAGACCTCTCAACCTGCTAATCTCTCTCTTTGTGTATCACAAGGGTCTGTCTTATCACCTCTTCTGTCTTTACATTCTCTTTCCCTTGGTGACATTATCACATCCTACCACCTTTGCAAAGATGACACACAGATCTCCTGCCCTGATCTCAGCCCTGTTATTCAGGCTAAAGATAAAGGAAAGGCCACACTAACACTTTTCTCAAAAACTCCTTAAAGTCACTTTCTAGATCTTGAGGAAGCAATTACCTAATTTTCCTCTGTAGTAACAAACCCTTGACCTACACACTTGTCCCCCACCTCTTTTGTTTCTATCTGCTCATTGGTCAGGGACCTCATCCTAACTGTGTCTTAAGTACATAAATTCAGGTAATTTCACTGTCAAATTTTCTAATAACTATAGTACCCATGTTTGTGCTTATGCCCTGTAAAGCACTGCATATTTCCGTAGTGCTATATAAATAAATAAATACATACATACAATATGAACACTGGAACAAGCAACAGTATCGGATTAACAAAGAAGCACTTACATTAATCTTATAAAGTGGCATGCCAGGTTAAAGTTACAGTTACGTTGGTGCTGACCAAATGTAAGGAAATCTTTTTATGTAAACAGCAGCAGCCTGGCCACAAATGTGTGATTAACGTAACATGTTTAATTGCTGCACATTAATCAATGAACACTGTCTGCTGTGTTCCATGAAGCTTAACAGAGACCATTCCCAAATGGGGTTATAAACCAAAAAAAAAGGCAAATCGATTATTTGCCTTCTAATGATCTGCTTAACCAGCACTGGGAGGTATAGTCTACTGTAGATCCTTATTCTTTATACTCAGAATTCCCTCCCAGAACATTAGGCTCTTTTAAATCAATCGCATGGAATTTTTCTAGAACACACAGGAGATTTAGAGTTAAATCATGTCCATCCAAAGTTTAAACCTGGCTGTCATTTTAGGCATACAAATGGTTTGAATTATTAATGAGCAAATTCCAGCAAATAACCAACTTTTGGCTGCATCTAACTACTCCTCAGTTTCATTTCCAGAAATTGCTCTATAAACAGTTTCTGTATTTAAGTTCTGCAACACTCATCTCAATGCAACATTGTGGCTACAGCTTATGCTGTATTTGTGAATCTTACTTTTTCTTCTTCTACTCTTCCCCCTGTAAGCTGCCATATTAGCTTTTTTTCCAACCCCCTGTTGATCTTTTACAAGATTTAATTGGAAAGGGAAGGTAATTTGGCTTCAAATGTTTATGTGAATTTTTTAACCAGATCCCATCAACTGAGAAATTCTAGTCAACCGCTACTGCTATGGTAGCTTGGAAACAGAGAAAAGTTTTAATAAACAATCCTTATTCTTCCTTTTCTGCAAAAGGATTGTTCATTGACTGTGTTCTCTCATTAGTCCAGTTCTGTAGTGTATAAAGCCAGATTGGAACCTTAAATCTAATAATGTCATATCCAGAAGGTACAACTGGAAAGGTCTCCTTTAAAGGCTTTTAATGAATTCAGTCATTCTTTGATGAATTAACAGGCATATTGCATTTTTTGAATATATCATTTTATAAATCTCCATATTTTACTGGCAGGTTAAGAGTAAATTACATTTTTTACATGAAACTGAGGAGCACAATCCCTCTTCTGACTCTTTACCCAGCTGTCAAGTGTGGTGTTATAAACTATAGGCAGTAGACAAGCTTAGCTTAAATAACACATTGAATAAATTGGAAGAAAATGGAGGTCCTGCTGATTAAAATGATGCCATTAACTGAAATGCAAAATTGTACATGCTTGGGCACTATTCACAAAGGTTGCTCCCACACATGCTCTTTACAATTTGTTTGTAGTGTAAATGGGAGGGTGTAACTCACTCAGAGAACTGCAAACTACATGTTGCATTTGAAGTTTGCACTCTGTAGTCTAATAAATAAAAAAGACTTAGACATACAATTAATTCAGAGAAGCAGATAGGAAGACAAGGGGTTATGAAACTGGCTGAAAGAACATTTAATGAGGCAGTTGTCCTCGGATGAAGGACCCAAGAGAGAAGACAACTTATGACCTCATAAAACCAAACTGGAATCTTAACTCAAAGCCAAAAGTCCACACTAAGCAAAGCATAACCTATGGTTTATGCTGGAATACCGCAACAGAAACTGACATGACACATTGAGCCATGTAGGTAAAGAAATATGTTCAATACCTATCAACAATAATATTCAGGAAACACAGTCACAGGGATACAATTGATCAATTTTCCTGGAAAATCCTATATGTATATGCCACAGAGGGAGTCTTTAGAAGGACTGTGGGTACATAATGCTAAATATCTCATAAAGCAAAAACAATAATAATATACATACCATGAAGTTTATCAATGTAGCAGTACACATCGAAACGTTCAGTTGGTTTGACCACTCCATAACTTCTAACCCCAGGAAATCCATTCTTGTCTCCATTACAGTTTTGTCTTGGAGTGACGATAGGGTATCTGAAGAAGGAAAGAGAAAAAAGCCAATAGAAACTTGAGACTGCATAAAAAGCCACAAAAGCCATTGAAAATGTTGTATATTAGACTCGAGTACAGCTCATTTGCTGTCTGTTTAGTGTTAGTACATATAAATTATTAATGTTCTAAAATAGCAAATTTGAATATAAGATAAGCTGAGAAATGTAAGCTGGGGGATGTTGCATTTATAATTAATTTATAACGACACAATTTGCATTGTGAATCATCCTAAAGTTTTATACAACTAGGTTGCACAATATGCTAGTATAGATTTGTCCAAACCTGACAGTTTGGTCTGATATCCATCCAGCATCACATTGATCAAATCCAGCTTCATAGGCAGCTTGGAGCTGAGCAGGGGTTGCAATGATAGCATTGTTGTCTAGACATGCCTGCTTGGCCTCAGTGAAGTTAAGGGAATATCGACTGGAAGCAGCTCGGTAATGAAAGACAAGACCTATCGAAGAAAAGAACCATATATATAAATAATAATAATAATAAAAAAAAAAAAAAAAATATATATATATATATATATATATATATATATATATAGAAATGCTTTGGGTGTCTCGATCTCAAGTAGAGTAGAGGTGCACCATCAATGTTCATAATATGCAGTAGTAATGGATCAGCACACTCATTGTAGAAGTGAATAAAGTGTTTTATTGGTAACACAGCATTGTTATCTGACATTTCGGTCCTTTCTCAAGGATGTATATATATATATATATATATATATATATATATATATGTAGTGCACACTCAGTATAGTAGAACAAATGCCACGGTGCACAAAAAAAGTCAAAATGGAAGTTTGGCACACTACAGGACTTGCAAAAAAAAGGGACAAAGCTTAATTTCAATAACCAATGTTTTAGGCCCACTTGTGGTCCTTCATACCATTCAGAACCGGACAAAGGACCACAAGTGGAGCCAAAGTGTTATGCCTTATGCACTAATTATAATATAATATATATCATTTAAATTTGGCATAGGCTTGTATACAAAAAAACTGTAACCTTTATATTTTAACAAACATATTACTGTACTATTGTGAACTGGAGGTATTCTAGGCATGTTTATTGCACAAAATTAACTTGTAAGACTTATTCTTTATGTATTTATACATTAGAGAATATATGGCCAAGCAACACAAGAAACAATAAGTTAAAATACATCTTGCTTATTTTTAATTTAACTGTAGTGATGTTGTGATGATTGATGCTTTGCTTAAATGAAAATGATTTTTCTAAAAAGTATATATTATTTTAACACATCTTTAACATCTTCAATTCAGAACATTATCTTAGTTGTTCAGAATAGTTGATGAAGCTGGAGATCTGCTAACTGATCTGGTTACTGGTAGATATGTATTGTATGATCTATTGTGATCAGTTGACCTTTAGATAATATAGGAATATCCAAAAACGGCCCCAAAAGCCCCACCAAAAGAACAGTTTTTTTTCCAAATGGATCTGATCAAACCATAGTGGCAAATGTTCAAAAGCAAGATTCAGAAACATTATATGTAAACGACTTTCAAATGAATTTTAATTCTGGTGTTACTGGCCTTTTAAAAAAATAAGAATCTAAGAAAATTGCTATTCTTGGACGAACTGGTCCTGTTTTTGTAAGTGAAATGTAGAGAGTATATTGTTTTATTAATCATTTTAATTTGATTGGAAAGCAGTACAAAACACTGTGCTACCAATGTACAGTATACAGTGGCCCCATCAAGTACAATAGGGTGATGCAGACTGGGCAGGCTGAACTGATTGTTTACAATCATACTCGTTGTAGGCTTGCGCTCCTTGGGAATATAACAGACGTGTGGGACAATGTAATAAAGGTCAGTAATGGAAAAAATATTCACAATGCGAAAAGTTATGCCACTGTGCGTAAAAATTTGCCTTTGTGCGTATTTTATATAGATTTTGCAAGCCCGGAAACTGTTTAGCGACCACTTCTGACAGTGGAAGAAGGTTTGCAAATTTTTAGTTTGCAACAGTGCGCAGTGAATATAATAAAACTTCTTACTGAAAAAGTTGTTATGTTTGCTCCAAAAGATTACTACACCTTCAAGCACTTCTTAAAAGTAGGCAATGTGCAATTAAAATTCGCAATGTAATAACAGTTTAAGGAAGAGTATTACATTGCAAAATAAGACTTTTTTATTCTTATTTGTGCTAATTGTTTTGCTCTTTGCGACTTTTATTACATTCCCCCATTGATGTTTATAGTTTATTGGACTCATCCACAACTTACCAGTCTTGGAAATGTTTTTTTCTGGCTCAACTTCAGCAGGAGCAGCTGTTGCTGGAACTATTTCCTCTGCTAAAGATGTTGTTGCATTGAACTCTGGACCCTCAGAGAATGTCACATCTGCTGTACCAGGGGCTTCTGTTTGGGGTAATGCTGTAATATTTTCTAGGGGAAATTCTTCTGTAACATTTTCAAATGGCCCTTCTGTTAGTACAAGCTCTGGGGTTGCTGTGAAAAATTCCTCAAGATCAGTAGGTGTTAGAGTAAAATCGGTTGGTTCAAGGGAAGCAATACTGCCACGGGCCTCTTCTTCTGTCTCATTACGGGGGATGATGATCTCTAAACTTGGTTGTGTAATGGTCTGAATAGTGATGTCCTCATCTGGTCCAGCTGAAAACAAAACACAAAATAAAAACACAAGTAAGGTTAACTAATATAATAATTTAGTCTACTCTGCATTAGGATGGTGGAAATGTATAATTTAAAGTCTACTGTATGAGTGAAATGGATAAAAAATGCACTGCCCATGAAATTCAAAACCAACCTCTAAAGCTGGTTCCCCAAATGTTGAGCTACAACCCCAATGGACTTTGAACAGTGGAAGGGGGAACTCAGCCTGAAGGCTAATTAGGTTGAGAACTGGAGACATATGAAAGCTCAGCTTGAAGATCAGTAAGATGATATTTAGGGTGACTATTTATTTGTTGTCTTAGATATTCTTGAATCTAGGTTTCAAAGACTGGTAGACTTCTATCTGTACTCTGTAATCTGTGTTCAATGAGCTAAGGATGGCCCCTGATCAAAGGCTGGATCTTCAAGGCCAAAATTGGGACCTTCAAATGGGGCTTGAACTAAAAAGTTTGGCAATGGCAAACACTGCTTTATTGTTAGTTACAAGACCAATTAAAAAAAGCACATATAACTGAGAAAATATTGTGAATAGAGAAGAGTACCAACCTTTGTAGCAGATAGCATCGTAACGAGATAGTGGATCAGGGTATCCAGTCTGGTTGGGGTAGAGATAAACGGTTCTTACTCCTACTAAGTTTCCACCACAGTTAGGTCGAGCTATTGATATGGGGTACCTAACACTGCGGTCTCCCAACCAGCCTGCACTGCATACATCCATTCCACTTTTCCATGCCACATACAGCTCTCCAGTAGTGGCCAACCTGGCACCAAGACTCTTACATTTCTTTTCTGCTTCGTCAAAGGTGAACTTCTCAGTAGATGTTGCATAAAACACTTCACCTACGGGGGTGAAAACATTTTGAGTCAAAGACAGCCTAAAGATCCCATTGTAAATAAATAACTGCTTGCTTTTATACATTATCACTTATATTTTTACCATGTGACCAATACCATGAAGCTAGCTAGACTGATAGACAGCCTAGTAAATTAAAGTATTAAGTATAATACCCTGCATATCCTCAACATAGCAATACACATCATAGGTTTCATCTGTTTCACGAACTCCATATGTTCTCACTCCTGGAAATATGTCCTTGTCTCCATAACAGGCTTCACGTGGATTATGGATTGGATAACTGCATTAGAAAAAGGAAATATTATGGTTATGTGTAAAATTGTGATTGCTATAGATATAGCTGTAGCAAAGCTAAGGAGCAGATTTATAAAGGGTCGAATTTAGAGTTCATAGGAGTTTGTAAAAACTCAAACTTCGAGTTAAAAACGACCAATCAAAATTGAAAAAATCAAATTTTTCAAACTTGGGTGAATGAGATAGACCCGCAAACTTGAATTGAATTTTATTCGACTTCTATACGATTTTTTCCCTGAAAAAAACTAGATTTTCAGGAAAGCTGCAAACAACTCCAAATTGATCACAGGACATCCCCCATAGACTAAAACAGCAATTTGGCAGGTTTAAGGTGGTGAATAGTTGAATTTGAATTCTTAAAGGGCCAGTACATGATACATTTCAAAAATCTAATTTGAATATTTTTTAAAAATTCAAATCAAATTTTAACTATTCCCTAGTCAAATGCCACAAAAAAATTAAAACTCTAATTTCAAAATTCAAATTTTTTACTTCTGCCCCCAAGTGTCTCAGCAGACTTTATTTATGGGAATTCTGTATTTGATTCGAGTTTGAAAAGGTTGTGCTCATTCAACATAGCATATACATAATTTTGATGCAAGAAATAGGACAACAATTATTGTATTAAGAAATAGATTAAATATTTGCAATATTTAAATTTTTATATTTTTTAACAGTATATATTGCCAGCCAGCTGTAGAGTTAAGTTAAAAGTATATGCAAAGTTTGTACCTTTAAGCCATAACAATGTTCTAATGTTTTTTTTTTCAGGTCTAAGATTAGTTAAGAAGGGACAATAAAAGGTGGTTAGCACATGGCGCCACTGAGGCGTCCACTGGAACTTCATACCTTTAGAGTCTGAATGATGTATAAGTTAGGAAAAGGATAAAGGCAGTGTCGGACTGGGATGCCAGGGGCCCACCAGAAAACCTTAGACCGTGGACCCACCAGAAAACCTTAGACAGTGGGCCCACTTTCCATACTATTATTCCTCCTCTCTCAAGCTCTTATTTTTTTGGTCTTTTATATCTACTTACTATATTTTTCCATTATTAAGCATTTTCCCCATAAAAGAATAGGTAAGGATCATAAATTGGCTAAATGGTTAGAAGCAAGACGACCCACTGACACCTGGGCCCACCGGGAGTTTTCCTGGTATCCCGGTGGGCCAGTCCAACACTGGATAAAAGGGTGGAAGTCATGTCTCAGTGCCTCCCACTGTCTCCCTCTCATGAATGCAGCCAGTTCTGTATTTTTTGGGCGTAGGTCTCTGCAATCCATTTTGGAACACAGATACCTGAGGCACTTTTTAAAGGTGCAGAGCAGGGTGCAAAGTCCAAATATAAAACAGATTAACCACGCCCTGCACTTAAAGGTGCAGGAAACCCCTTCTCCAACATGAGCGCAATGAATAGGGCTTGTACTGTTGTTTTAGTCATGAAAAATCTATTGTTTTTGTTATTTATTGAACTGAACAGATGAAATTGAAGCTACTCCATGTTTGGTCCTTGTGCAGTAGATCATTTGACTACTAGTTTACAATCCCTACTCTCAGCAGGAGTTAATTATGTATTATCTGTGCTCTGGGAATCAAATTATCTACCCTGCAAGGACCAAACATGAAGGAGTTCTTCTGTTTGCCCTGTTTAGCTCAAGAAATAGCACAAACCATATATTTCAAGCTAAATCCATAAGAGACTGTGGCCATAGGGGATTTCATACCTAGTTTCTTTAACATAAAAACCAAACATTAATTGTTTTTAATGGACAATTTAATATGAAGAGACCCAGTGCCTTTTGTTTTAGTAAATTATCTGTTTTTCAGGTCCGAGTTGTGGCTTTATTTACAAGAAACTGATTTTTTTTTAAACTTCTGAATTTAAAGCCTACCGAACAGTCTGGTCAGAAAGCCATCCAGCATCACATTGGTGGTAACCATCATCATATGCTGCCTGGAGCTGCTCAGGGGTGGCAATGGTGGCACTGTTCTGTATGCATGCTTTTTTGGCATTTTCAAAGTCCAAAGTATATCTGGTAGAAATTGCTCTGTAGTGGAAAACGACCCCTGAAAAAAGAATGAGACATTTGAATTTGGTTACCACATATATCTTTCATATATACATATATATACATATATATATATCTTACATATATCTTTCGGAAAAAAAATAATAGCCCCAGTTTATCGCTACCCTGAAGAGTTAAAATGAAAACAAGAGTCACCTGTATACCTTTATTTTTCAGCTTTATAATAAAAGTACTATAATTATGTTTGTCTTAAATGGGCGTTCTTAGTTTGTATAAAAGGGTTACTGCTCAGATACTGCTGTTATAGGGGCATGTTTTCTTGCATTGGGGATAAATATCACCAGTGATGTTGCCCATAACAACAAGTCAAATCTTTCTTGCACTTTCAAACAAAACATTACTACACCAAAAACCTTTTTTTAGATACATAACTAGAAAATGTTAATGAAAGGCCACCATATTTCATTACTTGGTTTGAGTATAATTTCAATGCTATGCAATGCTTATGCTAAGAATCTAATAATCAATTCACCTTTCACATTAACCTCTACTGTAGCTTGGCTGTCTTCTATCCCATGCATCACTTCACAGCGGTAGGTTCCTGAATCATTGGACATTATGGTGGAAATTTCTAGACTGACATCAGTAGGGGCAAGTGGGTAGGTTGGCATAGAGACACGTCCTTTGTAGGCGTCATTTACTCGAACATGTCCGTCTATGGCTACCAACAGAACCGTTTCCTTTCCTTTGACATGCTTGCTCCACTTGATCCTCGGTGTTAAGGGTGCTGTTGAGGGAGCCACAGTCACACCATCCAAAGCATTTATGAAGAAACAAGGGATGGTAAGGGAATGTCCAAGCTGGACGTTCAGGGGAGGATCAACAGGTATAATTGCGCTCAGTGTGTTCTGATGGTCTGTAAGTTCATCCAAGAAAGAAAAAGAATAGTAAAATATACTGTGAAAGTATTTCTGAGTTCATCTGAAATCAGATTCTTAAAGACCACATTTCTAATTTACATTTGATACATGACAGTGTAATAGAGAAAAATGTCTATTCAACCCGTGACATGTTGGGACATGCTGAGTACAAATAACAATGTACCCAAATGTCGAGATACAATTTTCTTCATCTCTGCTTTATCGGTTAAGATTCTACTGATCTGATCATTAATAACTTACTGCTCATTGTGTAGCTTATGCATCTATTAAGAATAATCACATTGACGTGCACATAACATTCATTTTCTCCCTTGTCCCATGTATACACACAAGAGGGCAGTGTTTTAAAAAAATTTCAAAATTGCAGCAATGTTCCAGGACAAACGAAATGTCATCTTTTGTTCATAGTTTCTGTGTATTGTTGGCGAAGGTTACAAACATGTTACACCTTTATTAAAAATTGTAGATTTCCCTTTGCAATGTAGTGTTCTCTGAGTCATGAAAAATATTGTGCTCATGTGTTACTATGGTGCAACAACAGCATTGAGAAACCACTGACTGCTTCTACCATTTTTTTAAAGCATATGATAAAAAATGATAAATATGATAAAACCCAACTGTAATAACAAAAAAAAAGATGAATTTTAGGTTTTTTTTGTTTAGCTGGAAATGGTGCTCTTTAGCATATAACTGGTGCAGGAAGGAGCACTGTAATGCAGATGTCCCCCTGTTTAGAGCTCAAGGTAAAATCTGGGGGGTTGAGGAGGGGAGGCAGAGGGTCTTTCTCTATATACTGACTCAGTTAGTGACAATGAGTTGCCAAGTGAATGCCTGAAGGGGTACGAGGATAGTAACTTACCTGAAACTTCTACGGAGGTCGCTGCAGCGATGACCCGCAAGCAAACGAACAGTAATAGTAAAGTGGTCATAGTTTACCTGTGAAAACAAAAGCATACTATATTAAAATATTAGAGAACCAAACTATATCTATTGGCCATTTAACATGGGAAATTCACAGTATACAATGGAACCAACCTTGAGCTGAATGTATGTCATTGTTGATAACCAAATAATTGCTTATAAATAATAAAAGTATTATTTAATAAATAATATAAAAATAAATAACAGTATTATTTAATTAGACTGCTGCTAATCTGCTTCCGATTCCCTTTAAGATGAGAAAGCCTATTGTAATATCCTTCAGTAGACTTAAAGGACAAATAAAGACTATGGGGGAAATTTACTAAAGGGCGAAGTGGCTAACGCTGGCTAAAATTTGCCAGCATGACGTCATTTCTGCATTTTGCCGATTTACTAACGGTAGCTGGCGTAAATTTTGCTGGTGTAATTTCGCCAAGGAGATAGACTCTGGCGCAACTTCGCACTCTAACGCCAGGCGAATTTTTGGTCTGGCGAAAGAGATTTACTACGCAAATTCACTAAGTTTTTTATTTTACTGACCGTTACCTCTATCGCCAGACTTGCCTTTGCCACCTCAGACCAGGCGAAGTGCAATAGAGTAGATAGGAGTTCCTAAAAAAAAAGTTGAACATTTTTCAAAGTCCCAAAAAACGCTGGCGTTTTTTCCTATTTAAAGGGTGATAGACTGAAAAAGATCGTAAATTTTTTTTTGGGGGGTACCCTCCTTCCCCCCTACATTTGCTAACATATGGCACCTAAACTATATAGTGGGCACTTGCGTAGGGCATTATAACAACTTTATATAGTTTTATTAAGGTTCCCATGCCTTGTGTAATGTAATGTATTTGCTGCAACATATACGTCCATTGTACTTTAACTGCACCCAGTATGCTAATTAGCCAATGCTAGCGTAACTTTGAACTGCTGAGCGTAATTTCGCTGGCACCCTGTGCGCAACTTCGGATCTTCGTGAATTAGTTTTGTCCAGGCGAATTTACGCCTGGTGAAGTGTTGCGATGTGCGCAAAGCAAATTTTCTCCGGTAAGTGAATTTGCCGCCATGTCTGTAAATACTGTATTTTCAGTTTTATCACTGTCACAATAAACATCCAGGCTTTCAAATATGTTAGCAGCTCCCTATCTTCAATTTTGTTGGTTGATTTTTTGCATTTCAATCACACTGCAAATGCTCAGTATGCTCTGATGGGTACCAAAAAGCTAAGCCGGTAAAGTTGTAATGTGAATCTGAATTCATTTATTGTGATTTATTTATAGGGAGCGAGGAAGGAGCTTGTTGAAAGGGCCCTGAGTTGGGAGGGCATTGTTTTCCTTTATAGTCCTAATAGAGTTTATTAGAATTTCATTTATTTTATGAAAATTGTATTTTAGTATCTGAACCTTTACATGTTCACATACACCTTCTAAGGCGGATCTTTGGCTAAGTGATAACATTGGCATATGAGGCTAAGGTGCTGTACATTGCAGTAAATTACAATTATTAATCTTAAACAAAAAGCTTTTAAATGTCATGTAAAATACTATAAGCAGCCTCTGTTCTTGTTGTTCAAATTCAAAGGGAGAGGAAAAAAAGGGTAAACTCTATATGGAAATAATGCATATCTTCTGCATGTTGATTTCTTTGTGTTATGACTTATACAAAGAGCTGTATTGTTGGCAGAGCTGCAGCAGCAGTCAGTTGTCCCCAATACAAAAGAGACATAAGAGAAAAGTTTCTGTAGGAGACAAGTCATGGCAAAATGATAAACAAATGTTCTATGTTCAGCAACTTATTTACTCGCCCTAAGAAACCTAGAAAGTAAGAAAGACATTTAAACTAGCATTGAAACACAAACTTTTTGAATGTGGAAATGTGTGGACGGAATAATATTAGATATTTTTGCAGCTGTAGAGAATTGTACTCTGTGTGCTCCAAACCAAATCTGTCAAAGAGAAGCTCTGTGTGCATTTGAACTTGGTGTCCTGTTGGCCAAAATGAGTTTTCCTGGCTGTTTCACACAATGCCGCCTTTTGAAATTCACTCAGGATGAAACGTGGCAACATTGGGTAAATCAGTGATTACGGCTAGGCTCTTTCAATTTGTCTTTCTGTTTATGCTTAGCAGAGAATATCACAATAATGAAAACATATTTGTGCTCTTGTATTTTAGTGTTCTTTTTTTATAAATAGCCACTGCTGTACACTGGGGCTGCTATTTGCTGGAAACTGAAATGAGGATTCTTCTGAAACGATGGGTCCTTTATTGGTAAAGTCTACTGCTGGGGCCTCATCTAGATCTAACAACAGTTATATGGCACCATGTATAATGCTTTGTGTTTCTTTTTTTCACACTGGGTTTTGCCACAGGTGGTGAATAAAGTCCAAGAATGATATTTGTAAGTCACACATTTAGATATAAATAACATATGACATGGAAGAGAAAAAGTCAGGACCTAGTGCTTCTCCGCTTACTGATATAACCCTAGTAGCTACAGGAATTTATTTATAGTGACAGGCAAATTTATTCGCCAGGCATGGATTGGCAGCAAATTTCCATGTTTTGCCGCCCACAAATGTTTTCACAAAACTGTGAAAATTCACCTGCGGAAAATTTACCAGCAGAATTGACGCACGCATAAAAATTATCGTGCTTCAATAATATTCGGAAGCCCATTAACTTTAATGCATTTGGACAAAATAGTTTCGCATATAAACATTTCCGATTGTGGCAAAATGATCTTGACATCCATTCCCGTCCAATGTGTTTCCCAAATTTTTCGCCGTTTTGCGAAACAGACAGAATTGCCCATCACTATTTATTTATACTGGTTAATGCCATTACCTTGAAATCCCCTAAACTAGACCTAGATATAGATGTTCCTTATACAAGGCAATGGCCATTTTCCTTTGCGAATTTTCGCCGCAGTTTCGAGAAAAAATTTGCAGATGGCGAAAAGTGGAATTAGGCCGCAAATCCATGGCTGTTCGAAAATATTCGCTCATCACTAAGCAATGACAGTTTTTACTCATTGAACTGAATGGCCTATTTAATTCCATTTTAACTGCACAATAGATGGCACTGTCAGTGTTATAATTCTACAATCTGCTGATCTTCTTATTCACTTCTAATGCAAACACTGAGTAACTGAATAAAGAAAGAAGCAGACGAATGAACATCCCCTCATCCGAGGTAAATTTCATGGTGCAAAAACAACGACTGCTTCAAATCCTTGGCAAATATTCATGGGGATAAACAGATGTTCATACCAAATGAATCTTCAAATCATATTTCTACAACCCACATACAGTCAAATGAAAAAGTTTGGGAACCCCTCTTAATTCTTTGGCGTTTTGTTTATCATTGGCTGAGCTTTCAAAGTAGCAACTTCCTTTTAATATATAACATGCCTTATGGAAACAGTGGTATTTCAGCAGTGACAGTCAAAGTTTATTGTATTTAACAGAAAATATCATAACAAAACTAGACAGGTGAATAAATTTGGGCACCCCAACAGAGATATTACATCAATACTTAGTTGAGCCTCCTATTGCAAAAGAAACAGCTACTAGATGCCTCCTATAGCCTTTGATGAGTGTCTGGATTCTGGATGGCGGTATTCGTATGGCGGTATTTGACCATTCGTCCATACAAAATCTCTACAGTTCAGTTGAATTTGGTGGCTGCTGCGCATGGACAGCCTGATTAAAATCATCCCATAGATTATTAATAATATTCAAGTTGGGGGATTGTGAAGGTCATTCCAGAATATTGTACTTCTCCCTCTGCAGAAATGCCTTTGTAGATTTCCAAATGTGTTTAGGGTTGTTGTCTTGTTAGAATATCCATCCCCAGCGTTGATTTGTGACCTTGTGATGCTTGAACATTAACCTGAAGAATTTGTTGATATTGGGTTGAATTCATAAGATGTTCTGGTCTTTGGAGTTGAACTTTGGGTTCTCACATGACCTGCCAGACCTGGGTTTTACAGCAACTGTGCCCGTGGCCTTCCATTTCCTCATTACATCCCTTCCACTTGAAACTGACATTTTAAACATCTGAGATACTGAACAATCTTTGTTTTCAGATCTTTTGAGAGTTGCTTTGAGGATCCCATGCTGTCACTCTTCAGAGGAGAGTCAAACAGAAGCACAACTTGCAATTGCAACTTAAATACCTTTCTCATGATTGGACACGAGCTAATCCAACCAATTTGGTGTTGCCAGTAATCAATATTGAGCAGCATTCAAATTGGCAAAATTACAAGGGTACCCACATTTTTGCACATTTGATTTAATTTCATACAACTGAATACTGCTTCACTAAAAGTCTTTGTTCAGAAAACACCCCAGTACTCAGATGTTCCTGGGAAATGAAAGACATACCACTTTTATCTTTTTTTGTTGAAAGTGGAGTAAATTATTAGGCAGGCTGAGAGGGGTTCCCAAAACTTTTTCATATGACTGTATCCATACAACGCTCAGCATCACTCGCATAGCTGTGATGCCTTCAACAACAGCAATGTAAGAGTTTCATTATTATATGTAATAAAAAATGTAATAATATTGAATGTCTCCTGTCTCTCACTTTGCCTCTGTGAAGACCTCACTCACATGGGAGCAACAGCAATAAATAAAATTTACTTTGTGCCACAAGACTACAATTCCCATGAATCTCTGCAAAACCCTACACATGGGAGGCTATATGTTGCATCTATATGTGGCAGTTTATTATTTCAAAAACATTTTTCTATTATGTTTGAAAGACCCATCTAACATGAGCACAACAAAAAAACCCAGAAAATTATTGTAGCTGCTTTTATATCCATCATAATTTGTTGACGTTGGCAAATTAAGTGGAGGAGTGGCAGCTCTTACACTGTAGGTAGCTCTCTATTAAGCTATGTATGATTTATATACAAAATAATGAACCTTCTATTAGAAGTATGAGACCTGTTATCCTGAATGCTCAGGACCTGGGACTTTCCGATCTTTCTATAATTTGGATCGTCATACCTTAAATCTTCTTAAAAATAATTTAATCATTAATTAAATCTGATTGAATTATTTCGCCTCCAACAAGGATTAAGTGTGTATATATACTGTATATATGCTAGAATGAAATACAAGGTACTATCTTAATATTATAGAGAAAAAGGTAATAATTTTTGAAAATTTTAATTTTTTTTTTATTAAAATGGAGTCTGTAGGAGATGGCCTTCCTGAAATGCGGAGCTTTCTTGATAATGGACTTCTAGACAGAGGATCTTAAATCTGTATAAGGTAAACCAGATATAAGTACTGACTGGCAAATATTTGAAAGTAGAGAAACATCATTTCTTATAACTCCCTAGTTTCAGTGTGTTATTAGACAGAAATGACCACCAATTACAAGTAATCTCACTTAATATCATCATATGGATATATTTTGCTGGTTATATGATTAGGTCAAATGTGAGGGGATTTAATTATAAGACTTGTTTATAATGATAATTACAGTGAAGGTATATTGCTGATGTAAAGACATTTCCCTGAACTTCATAGTTCGCATGTAAAGTTTGCAAAGTGTTTGTTTAGTCAGTCTTCAGCTGCTCATCATGACAGATAAGCCATGCGTTTGTAGACTAACAGACATATATAGACGTATATACTTGAGTATAAGCCGACCCGAGTATAAGCCAAGTTACCTAATTTTATCTACATAAACTGGGAAAACTTATTGACTTGAGTATAAGCCTAGGGTGGGAAATGCAGCAGCTACTGGTAAGTTTCCCTAAATTTGGCTCTTCTAGCTCAGAGAGCACAATTATACCTCTCTGGGCTAGCATTGTGGAACCCACAACCTCCCCCAGAGCCAAAAAAGATGAGGGGGGCAGCAGCAAGCAAATGGGCCATGATGGCAAAGCTCTCTATCAAGCATCACCTAGTATCACTTGAGGTTCAAGGCAGCCTGGCAGTTCCAGTGCTCTACCTATTCCAGGTGAGTTAGGCACCTAGCACTAGCCACAGCCCACATAAACAGCAATACAGTAAACTTGCCTGGGCCTGATAATAAATGATAATGCCTTTCTGCCTCTGTATCAAACAGTGCGCATTCCTACTCCTGCCCTACCATCTTAAATCTAGCCTCCGTTTCACTCTGTACCACCCACGTCTTCCTTTTCGTCAGCTCCAAGGTGCCATATAACAACAGGATGGTGATGATAACACTGTTTAGAACGTATGTGATAAATGTATGGCAAAATACCTTCTTCAGAAGAACTGCTGTCTCCATCATACCCTAATTCAGATATCACACTACCCCTCAGCGGGGAAGGGGCTAATCATCACCCCTGGTTAGCTTCTATTACTAAGCTGCCCTGTTGCCATGATAACCCGTGCCACACTCTCCACTGCCCACTTCCATCTTGCCCGCTGAAAGTCTCACGAGAGCCACAGAGGCTGAGCGAGAGTGAGCAGGGAGTAACTTGTTCTTAACTTGGGCAAAAGGAAAACGAAGTCCGGGAGGATCTGGTGGAGAACATCACAGTTGTGGCGGGGATGTTTGCGGACAGTGGCGAGGAGATGAGGCGCGTGGGGGGATTTATGTGGGCTCTGGAAGCTGCCTGTTTTAGATTTATGTGGGTCTGTGAGCACTGCCTGCAGGAGCAGCCATAACACAATTCCAGATACTGAGGGGCCAGTCACTTCTGTGTGTTGTTCTGCAGGGAAACAGACATTGACATATTGGATAGACATTGTCCTGTCCGACCCTATTCACTATTTTAGTGCCCCAGCATAACTCGCACCCAACCCATACCCGCCACAGACCCCCAATATTGAACCCGAACCCGCCTGGTAGTGACTCGAGTATAAGCCGAGGAAGACTTTTTCAGCACATTTTGGGTGCTGAAAAACTCGGCTTATACTCGAGTATATACATTATATGTTAAGTCCAAACAATATAAGTAGTGTTTTGGCACAGGGGTTAGAGACAGGTAGCAGATATATGTGACAGACTGTAACACACTCATTGCAGAAAAGAAGATTCCACCAATTTGTACATGTATATCCTATTCCTATTATATATAATATTTATAGATAGATAGATAGATAGATAGATAGATAGATAGATAGATGATAGATAGATAGATAGATAGATAGATAGATAGATAGATAGATATACTGGGAATAGGGATGGCGCGAACTGTTCGCCGGCGAACTTGTTCGCGCGAACATCGGGTGTTCGCGCTCGCCGGAAGTTCGCGAACGTCGCGCGACGTTCGCCATTTTGGGTTCGCCATTGTTGGCGCTTTTTTTTGCCCTCTCACCCCAGACCAGCAGGTACATGGCAGCCAATCAGGAAGCTCTCCCCTGGACCACTCCCCTTCCCTATAAAAACCGAAGCCCTGCAGCGTTTTTTCACTCTGCCTGTGTGTGCTGAAGAGATAGTGTAGGGAGAGAGCTGCTGCCTGTTAGTGATTTCAGGGACAGTTGAAAGTTTGCTGGCTAGTAATCGTTTTGATACTGCTCTGTTATTGGAGGGACAGAAGTCTGCAGGGGTTTGAGGGACATTTAAGCTTAGGTAGCTTTGCTGGCTAGGAATCTACCTTCTACTGCAGTGCTCTGTATGTAGCTGCAGTGGGCAGCTGTCCTGCTTCTGATCTCATCTGCTGACTGCTGCAATAACAGTAGTCCTTGTAAGGACTGCTTTTATTTATTTTTTTGTTCCAATACAGAGCAGTATCAAGCAGATTACTAGCCAGCAAACTTACTATCATCTGTCCCTGAAATCACTAACAGCTCTCCCCCTACACTATCTCTTCCAAGCACACACAGGCAGATTTTTCAGATACATTTTTGCCCTTGATCCCCCTCTGGCATGCCACTGTCCAGGTCGTTGCACCCTTTAAACAACTTTAAAATCATTTTTCTGGCCAGAAATGTCTTTTTTAGATGTTAAAGTTCGCCTTCCCATTGAAGTCTATGGGGTTCGCGAACCGTTCGCGAACCGCTCGCATTTTTGCGCAAGTTCGCGAATATGTTCGCAAACTTTTTTTCCGACGTTCGCTACATCCCTAACTGGGAATATATATGGGAATAAACATTAACAACATTTAACACATCCAGGTTATTATGTTTTTGTCTCCCCTTACTTTCTATAGAATAAGCATTTAAACATTACTTTTCCCATTTGACAAAACAATATCTTAAATATAATTTTCTTACTTTGTTGTCTTGTCACTGAGTAAAATAACACAGCTTGTCACTTTTCTGCATTTGTTTTCCAAAGGAATAATACATGAGCACTGTAATAGTCTAATATAATTTTAAAGTGTTTATATTTGAGAAGGTGTCAACACAGTTATGGGAGAATGTAATAGAAGTCAAAAAGAGCAAAACAATTAGTACAAATAAGAATAAAAAGTTTCACAATGTAATACTCTTTCTCTTCCCTGTTAATTGCGCGTTATCCACTCTAAAGAAGTGCTTGAAGGTGCCATAATCTTTTGGAACATAACTTTTTCAATAAGAACTTTTATTACATTCACTGCATACTGGTGCAAACCATTAAGTGGTCGCTAAACAGTTTCTGAGTTCACAAAAGCTTTATAACTTTGAATATTTTTTTTCCGTTAGCGACTTTTATTACATTCCCCCATTAATGTGCTACGGCCGTGTTCTAAGTAAGATTAGCTTTCCTGAAAGGTACTATCTCTTGGTAGATAAAGAGCCCAGAGTTTGTATTTTGGTACATTACATCAAATAAAACCATATAATGATGTCTGTATCCACCATTTTCCTGAATTAAACATGTGTACTAAATTGAACATTATGTTGTCTCTTGATCCAAAAGGACCTTACTCTACTTGAAAAATAAAATGTTCCTCTTTGATGTGTTGGCAGCTCAACTGACCTTGTTAATATTTGGGTTTCTAAAATACATCATGTTTAATATGTTCATAGTTGTGCAGCCTTAGGAGCCAAATGTCCTTCTTTTCATAATATGCGAGAGGAGCTGACAAACTGGCAATTTCCTATATCCCTCTTAATGGTTATTCTGCTTACCTCTAGTACAGCACACTGGGGGGCTCATTTAGTGCAACATGTGCTACATTGTGCCAGTTAGGTTAGTGAATGATTGGTTTGTATAATACTGCTAATGCATCAGCACCACATCAGTGTTTATTCTATGAACAAAATGATAACAAGCTTGTAGGAAAACCTACTAAAGAGAGTACAGTATGTGCCCTACATGTTGTATGATTCAATGAAGTCCAGAGATCTTTGCATCAATGTCTTCCACTAGTGATGGACTAATTAATTCAGCTGGTGTGAATTTCAGTGCAGCTCACGTGAAAATTAGGCAAATTTTACTCCGTTTCGTGAAATTTGCAGGAAATTTTTCAGCGAAACGGGAGAAATTCGCCCATCACTATCTTCCACTTCTTCACACTTTTCTAAAGAGAGAAAGGAGCAACTGCATATCTGGATTGTTCTATATTTTTCTGCATTGTCTTTCTGACACTAAGCCAATAATGGGGAAATGGGTTTGCAGATGTTAGTGACAAAGATCTTCATTATT
Organism: Xenopus petersii; assembly: GCA_038501925.1. Classification (NCBI taxonomy): domain Eukaryota; kingdom Metazoa; phylum Chordata; class Amphibia; order Anura; family Pipidae; genus Xenopus; species Xenopus petersii. The sequence goes on from CM076677.1 coordinate 91,793,488, forward strand.
TGCGTCCTTTTAGACTGACTTTATGCTTCAATGACTTCCTTGCAAAGTTTGCAAACAAATGGCTTTTGCGAACATGTGCAGTGTAAGTAACTTTGCATCACAACCTTCACATGAGTGAAGGTTGCTTCTAATGTTGTTGAGGGTATTACTGATTTTATACTTGGAGTAATTTGCCTGGGCAATCACTGTTTATATACTTTTCAGGGATAATACAGAAGATCTGGAGACTTTCTGACTGTAGTTTCCTACTAGGCGAATGTCTGTTTCAGGCTTTAAATCCTCCACCCTGTCTGTGTCTGTAGAGCCAACCAAAGACTCTATGAGAAAAGCTGATGGCACATAGAATGTAACTGGCAGCCATCCCAGCCAATGGAGGAATAATCAGCTGAGTTAACCAAGGCATTCTGTTCTAGCACAGTGCAGAGAAGTACCTTTTTGTAAGACTGTACTATATGTCATGCTTTGTGCCGACCTATAAACATATTCCACTTATTACTCAGCAGTTACACTGCATTCAGAGTTTATGAGCAACCAAAAGTTTAAATAAACAAACACCCAGAAAATACTTTTTCTTGATTATGAACTTAATTGACTCATATATAAATATATATATTCAGGGTTTTTTTATTAAGCTCCAAATTTTTCAAAGGGGAAAATACCATTTTTTCAGAGAAAAAAAACCTAACATTTTTCAGGATTTATAAAAGTCAGATGAAAAATGTACTCCAACTCAGTCCTGCCAAGAAGATGTAAAAGTCAATGGCAGATGTTTCTTTAACAATTGAAAGATATTCTGAGTTGCTCTGGGTTTCCGAAAAAATAATAGCTTTCTGGGCAATTTTAAGAAGAAATAGTAGGTTTCGAGCGCAACATCTGGAAAAATCATACTAATTGCATTTTTTCATGATTTTATCATTTAATTGTGAAAATGTATTCATAAATAGGGGGAAAAGTCTGTGTGAATTTGGTCAGAGTAGTTTTCTAAAAATAGTGAGAACTTTTTGGATTTTGATAAATAACCCCCTTAATCACATGCAAAGTCTTCATTGTGAATTTTTTTATTTGCCGGTGACTTCCTCAAATCATGGACAAAACCTCAGTCTACTTTGCGCACAAAACATTTCTTATTTGTATACTCTGATATAATACAAGAAAGATTAGAACTGATGTGACTTGCTAGTTATACTGCAATTTGATTGGATGACTTGCAAGAATTAATGCATAATTCATGTTTGATAAAATGATGCCTTTACAGAAACATAAACTAGCATCACATGGTATCTGCAGATGGGGACAATACCCTATTAATGTGATGCAATATTTTGGGGTCACATCCCTACAGCTGTAGGTGCTCCAGCCCAATCACAGGGATTAAAGAGTAGAAGAGGCTCGTGTGTTATGATAAAACTTATTTATTCATGAAATGATGCACGTTATAACATTATGCTGGCTGTAGGTTTTTGTTGTACTCATAGGACCGTTTCTTATGTTTATAAACAAATAAGAAGAGAAGTAATTTTCTGCGTAGAAAATACATTCACACTTACCCTTACAGGGAGATAATAATGCAGCAAATACTTTCTCTGAAATTTCAAAAGATAAGCCTTTAAAAATATACGTATGCTCTACAGGGCAGTGACCTACTTCACAGGGTCAGACTGGGCTGGTGAGGCAACCTGGTGGCAACGAACAAATACCTCTACCCACCCTGAGCCACGTACTTTTCTCCCACCCCAGATTGTGGCAACAAGTAAGTGGAATGCGACTGGATTGGAGGGCTCCTGAGATAACAGCTGTGATGGTCCCCGGACTCCCCAGTTTTACACTATGGCTTCCTTTTGACTGTTTAACACTTACACACTATAAGAGTAAAGCGTTTCCTTTCTAATGTAATAATGCACTTCCCTAACAATCACCAAATATAAGATATAACAAAACATTTTCACATCACAAAATTTCTAATGAAGGGATTCAGAATCTTTAGCTATCATTTACTAAATTAAGAACTACACAATGCATGGAAGAGCTAGCTATTGCAAAATCATTTTAACACAATGGGATATTTGCTGATTAGGAGCCCAACAAATCATAAAGGGTGGCCTCTGCTGTGAATCAATGTTTTACTGTGTCAAGAGCCATGCAATTAATCCTTCTAAACAATTAATTTACTGTGCAATTATTCTACAGGTATTCTAGGGCAGGAAAATGTACAGGTTTTGGCGTAAATGTGTTTTTCCTGCAGAGAGCAATGCTTATTCTTCCTAATTGTTTGTACTGTATGCCAAACCCTTAATTTGGAACAAAAAAGAAATGTCTTTTGCCACTGGACAGAAGAGAGCATGCTATCAGAGCAGCAAATGAACATTTCATTTGCACCATTGACAGGACAGGTATAATGGCAGTATTTCTGGGGGCACTGCACCTTTAAATTCTATGTCCACTACGTTATAATCTACTAGGAATAAAATGTGATTACTGGAGCCACAGTATGTCATAAAATGTTGGGCCACTAGGCTAAATGTTGCCATAAAATGCCACTGTGTCATGGGTTGCAGGGGACATTGTGTCATGAAATGCTGGGGGGCCTTGAACCATTAGTTTTATATGCTAGAGGCACTATTGTTATATATTATGCAAATATAGAATTTCTTTTTTAAAGAGCAATCAGAGAAATGGGTGGAAGGTATAAAAGAGACGGGACAGCAAAGAGAGGGATTAAAGAGAATACAAATGTTATTGCAGAATGATATTTTTTTAATCATGTAAATCACATAAATAGTTTTGTTTTACCTAACAAACATATATCAAACATATTAAAAGAATATCTGCTGCATACAAACAAAAGTAAAAGTCATGTACATTTCTTAAAAACAGAATGTTCACAGAGCAAAGGGGTCTCATAAGTAATGATGGGTGAATCTGACCCATTTACCATTTGACCAAAATTCGCAAAACGGTTAAAATTCGCCATAATGCATTGAAGTCTATGGGCATCAATTTTTTTTTGTCACGTAATGCGGAGCGTCGATTTTCACCACAATTTTTTTTTTACCAATTGAAGTCTCTGGGCGTAATTTTTGAGTAAAAAACCAGGCGAAAAAATTCCCTCATCACTACTCATAAGGCAACTGAGTCACCCCCACTAAATAAAGAGTTGATTTTTGTATTAGGGACATTAAAAAAGTTTGAGAAAAAAAGCAAATAAGGAAGGAGAAACCCTGTAAATATTTAGAGATGTATGGCACTACACACTTCGGACATCATAGGTCCTTCTCCTAATACAGTGGACTTTGTTATTTTCATGTTTTATGGAACTTGGAGCAAGCACAAACAGCTGTTGAATTTAGCACCTAAAATATTTTAACTTTTCTGTGGCATCAAATAGCTGTTTATGCTTTAAAACAAAGAAAAGCAGTTTTCTTCTGTTTTAAAATTTGCAAACAGATCAAGTAGGATGATTTAGAATTGTTCCCAGAATGTATTGTCCTGCAGGTCATAGGCCCATAGCAATAATCCACAGTACCTCATTGTCTGAGTGATGCAAATGGCAGCAGAGTTAATAGCAGTAAATGATGGGACTCATACAGATGTTTAGCAGCAGTGAATGTACTTTTGCAGCAGCCATGTAACCATGAGAGGTATTGAGAAGGATTCCCTTGGTGTGTTAGACTCCCATAGGCTAATAAGACCAGTTCAATTTAAACTGAAAACTAAAATAAAAGCTACAAAGCACAATGCTGGTTAATATAAAATAACCATTACTGTATTGGATAAACACTGGTCAACTACAGTTGCCATTTATTGGTTGTTACTTATAGGTGCTTATATGAAACCCACTAACCACTTAATCAGTAGCTGTATGTGTTTTAAAAGCAACAACCCTATTTATTCTCAAAGGATACATGTCACATTTCCAGACCTCCAACTGCTGTAAACCATTAATAATGTCAATGTCCTTAGCCAGCCAAGAGTTCAGAGTGCAAGCAGACATTCATTACTTTCCAAATTCCAAGAAAGTGTTGTTCACAGTAAACTCATAATTAGATGACTAATGTTCTTTGCCTAACATTTTTTTTGCGGAATTTATACCTTTTGTTTCCAGCTTAATAAAAACAAGAACTGTAAAGATCACCTTGCTATGAATTGCTACTGATAAGCTTGAGAGCAGCAGGCTCCCTTAGCTCGTAACAAGGTCACAAGTCTGATCATGCTGGTGCAGACCTAAACTAAATTACCCTCAGTGTGTGTGTGTGTGATGGGCAATTGTTTACTTGAATCATGTGATTTCTTCAACTTTTCCACTCAAAAGGTAATTCAGTTTAGGTCTGCTCCACCATGATCTGACTCATGGCCTTGTTACAAGCTAAGAGAGCACAAGAGGACCTAGTACATCATGAATTGTGGGGCGACATTGTCAGAACAAAAAACTGATATTTAATGGGGTAACTGGTTTTATACATCTGTAACATTCAGAGGTAAGGGAGCCCAGACCAAATGCTGGATGATAAAGGTTGACTTGAATCCAAAATGTCAAAAAGTCTTAAACCTTGACTCAAAATATACATATGAATACAAAAATATATAATATAGCTTCTTTCAAATATTTACACACACATCTTCCTTGGAATATATTGCCTATCCTTGAGGTGACAATTAGGGGCAGATTTATCAAGGGTCGAATTTCGAGGGTTAAAAAACCCTCAAATTTGACCCTCGAAGTAAAATTCTTCGAAATTCGAATATTTTTGCATTGAAACTATTCACTCGAGCTTAGTAAATCTGCCCCTTAGGGATGAATTCATTTTTTTTGGCCAGGCATAAAAACGCCGCCATGAGAAATAATGGCCATTGACTTTAATGCATATGGAGAGAGAAAAAAAGGTGCATGTATAAAAAATGGCATAAAAGAAAATGTTGCCTATTGACTTCAATGCTTCAGTTTCGCTAGTTTAGCTTTTTCAAGGTGACCTTGAAAAAGCTAAACTAGCCAAATGCATTGGTGAAGCTCTGCATGATCTATTTGATTTTAATTATTTGATTTATAGTGTTTTTTTTTTAGGTATTTAATTGGGAATCTGTCAAGTGGGGTGGCGTGTAATTTGAATCCATCACTCTATTCAATTACTCTACCTTTCTATTGCATTCCGGCACTGGAACTCTAAGGGGACCGACAACTTGTGGTTTTTGTGAGGCTCTTTAACAGCTTATGGCAAGCTAAAAAAATCAAAGCCACAGTCCCGGTTTCCCTACTTCTACATCTTCTACATGTTGTGCTTTTCCAGGGATATAAAAAATCAGGTAGCAGTTTATAGGACTCCACCTCCTCTTTTTTAATTTTTCCTACTATTTCTTCATGAATTGAGTTGATTGGGAAATCATTTATCCGATAATTAAATAAATTTTAGGAACAAGTTTACTGATTAATTCATTGTTTGTATAAATCAATTGGGGATCCTTGGGGATCCTCTATTTTAATTAATAGCACAGCACTTTATCAAATTTGGAGGAGTTTTCATCATGGTTGTGTGGGGTTGTGTGGCTAGTTCAGGGACTGGGGCCCTTGATAAAATCAAGAATCGGATGAATTCAACCCAATATCAACAAATTCTTTAGGATAATGTTCAAGCATCACAAAGTAACGTAGGGGGGGGTGGATATTCCAACACGACAGCAACTCTAAACACACTTTGCATTGTGCATCTGGCATTAGATTTTTAGTCTAGTGCAAGGTGCACAGCAAAGGCATTTCCCCAGGCAGAAATGTTTTATGAGTAAGCAGTAATAGGCTTGTACTTTTGCCCAGGAGATAAGTAAATGTTCCTCTAGTTTCTATAGCATCTATCATTTTCTACCCATTTTTGGATACAGCAAAAGATGTGCTCCGATAGGGTGAAGCTTAGCAATGTAGACCAATAATACACTCTACAAACCAATACAGTATACCACATATGTTGCATATAGCACAGAAGTTGGCAGTTCCCAAACATGCAGGGTAAATCACCAGGCAAACTAGGAAGCTAGTCCCTGCAGGCTGAATAAGACTCCATTCATAACTTATAAATAAGGCTCAAAGACGCCTAATGTACTGCAGTCATACAGCACATGCTGACACCTTCCCTCATTATAAGAGTAATTGACTTTAAAAAGTACTCTGCAAATCCAGTTGACTAAAATATGCACTACTAATAGATATATCATGACCTTGATGAATGGAAACCTTCACAGAGGCACTTTACTCAAATATTTTCATGGTCTGAAGACAAACAGGGTCCATAATTTATTGGAACATCTCCTGATTGGATTAGGACTTTGTTTCAAGTACCACTATGTATACAGATAGCAGGACCAGGTGCAATATACTGTAGATATGGAGAGGCTGCAGAGAATTCTGCCAACATTAATGAGGTCAGTAACGAGCATACAAATTGCCTGTATAATGAATAACAAGAAATTAGGTCATTTTCATGTATTTTAATTCTTATGATGGCTAAATGAGGTAGTAACTAAGCTTTAAGTCATTTCATTAGAATTATGACATTTGTGGAAAGGTAAAAATATGGCACAGAATAAAGAGGAACCTTGTGTTGAGAAAAACCAGACCATAAATACTTTCTTCTTTCATGATTGATAACTAATTCATTCATTTTGGTGTAAATCCTCTAAACTAAACTTACAGTATTGTACAAGGGTGAGAAAGGTTTCAAGACATACAATTCTTTTAAGACCAGTATTCCAGTCAGTTGGTAACCCACATTAACATATAAGGTTTTAATCAGGAAGATTACAGTTAGGCTCATAAATCTCCGGACAGAGACAACTTTTTTCTAATTTTGGTTCTGTACATTACCACAATGAATTTCAAATTTAACAGCTCAGATGCAGTTGAACTGCAGACTTTCAGCTTTAATTCAGTGGGTTGAACAAAAAGATTGCATAAAAATATGAGGAGCTAAAGCCTTTTTTTGACACAATCACTTCATTTCAGGTGCTCAAAAATAATTAGACAAATTGAAAAACTGAAAATAAAATAAAATTTCTAATACTTGGTTGAAACCCCTTTGCTGGCAATGACAGCCTGAAGTCTTGAACTCATGGACATCACCAGATTCTGGGTTTCCTACTTTTTAATGCTCTGCCAGGCCTGTTTGCTTTGTGGGCCTTTCTGTCCAAAGTTTAGTCTTCAACAAGTGAAATGCAGCTCAATTGGATTCAGATCAGGTGACTTGGCCATTCAAGAATATTCCACTTCTTTACTTTAATAAACTCCTGGGTTGCTTTGGCTGTATGTTTTTGGTCATTATGAAACACCTCTCAATCAATTTGACTGCATTTCTCTGGATTTGAGCTTCTGTCCTGTGTCACATCATGGATAAACACTAGTGTCCCAGTGCCACTGGCAGCCATGCACGCCCAAGCTATCACACTGCCTCTGCCATGTTTTATAGAGATGTGGTATGCTTTGGATCATGAGCTGTTCCACACCTTCTCCATACTTTTTTCTTGCCATCATTCTGGTAGGTTCTGGAGGTTAATATTGGTTTCATCTGTCCAAAGAATGTTTTTCCAGAACTGTGCTGGCTTTTTTATGTTTTTTAGCAAAGTTCAATCTAGCCTTTCTATTCTTGATGCCTATGATTGGTTTGAACCTTGCAGTGCACCCTCTGTATTTACTTTCATGCAGTCTTCTCTTTATGGTAGACTTGGATATTGAAACGCCTACCTCCTGGATAGTGTTGTTCACTTGTTTGGTTGTTGTGAAGGGGTTTCTCTTCACCATGGAAATGATTCTGCGATCATCCACCACTGTTGTCTTCCGTGGACGTCCAGGTCTTTTTGCGTTACTTTCTTTCTTTCTCAGGATGTACCAAACTGTAGATTTTGCCACTCCTAATATTGTAGCAATTTCTCGGATGGGGTTTTCTGTTTTTGCAGCTAAAGGATGGCTTGTTTCACCTGCATGGAGAGCTCCTTTGACCGCATGTTGTCACAGTAAAATCATCCACATACAAGCACCCCCCCCCCTCAAATCAACTCCAGGGCTTTTATCTGCTTCATTGATAATGACATTACAAAGGAATTGCCCACACCTGCCCATGAAATAGCCTTTGAGTCAATGGTCCAATTACTTTTGGGCTCCTGGAATGAAGTGATTATGTTAAACAAAGGCCTTAGTTGTCTCTGTCCAAAAATGTATGGGCCTAACAGTATATAAGGTGTGTTGTGTATAATAAGGTTGATTGACTCATTACTCTGTAGGAAAACCAACTACTATTTTAGTTAGTATTCATCTTAACCAGTGTGAGCGTATTAACTGTATACTTGTGGATAGTGAATTGTCTTATTTAAATCTTTCTTTTACCTAATCATTTTAAGGAATGCTTCTTATGTGATAAATCAGACACATGCATTTTGTGGTCATTGTAGTATTTACAGTAACATTATTCGAGTTTCCTTGTTACTCCTTTTGCTGTGATGTCTTCTGTGGATACTCAGTATTGTTAATGAGAACAATTATAATTGTATATCCATGTATATAATAATAACACATGCCAGGCTAGGGAGCATTTCTGAAAACAGTTATTTGAAATCAAATTTTTTTTTGGTCTTCCAGACTTCTGGCAATGCGGACAGACCTACATTTCCTTTCCTGAATTAATTTTAGACTAAGCAAAAATACAGAGGCTTCTCTATAAAATCATTTTCCTTCTGCTCCTCTGCCAAAATGCCACATACAGCTTTCTGACTATTCTGTATTGTGCAATCTTTGCAGCAGAATAGCTTCAAAGCTTTCATTGCAACTTTGTTCTGGTAGGGCATAGAGCTTGCACCATATCACATGTTTTTATAGGGTTTATTTTTTGATGGTGTCTTTCCTATAGGGGCTTCTCTCTCTCTCCATCTTTCTCTCTCTCTGATTCAATTAACTGAGACATAGACCTTTTTCTTCCTACCAACCCTCTTAATATGAATGGCTGGAGGTGAGGTCTGTCTAAGAAAGGAAACTTATAGGATCCCATTAACTGGGAAAGTACCTGTTACCCAGCATGCTCAAGACCTGAGGCTTTCTGGATAATGGATTGTTCCATAAGTGTAATGAACACATTCCATTTCATTTTCAATTTTTGTGAATTCTAGGTGCAACTTTTATACCATTCCACCAATAATGTTTTGGGATCTATGTTTTCCACTGATTGACCAATTAAATTCCCATTGATTATGATATTATATATAATTATAATATAATTTAAAATTATATAGTTATTGTAACCAGCAATAAACAAGAATATTGGACAGCTATGAAAAACGCATAAAGCTTACATATGAAAAAACATATAGGGGCACATTTCCTAAGCGGCATAAATTTGATAGCGACCGCTTCGCCTACTTTGCAACACTTCGCCAGGTGTAAATTCACCAGGACAACGCTAATTCCCTAAAATGCAAAGTTGCGTCCAGGCGCCGAACGCTGGCGAAGTTGCATTAGCATTACTTCGCCAAGCAAAGCAAAGTTGCGCTAGCATTGCCTAATTTGCATACGGTAGGAAGTGAAAGTTAAATGGACATATGTTGCTGCAAATACATTACATTACACAAGGCCAGGGAACCTTAATAAAATAAATAAAGTTTAAAAGTTTAAATATAATGCCCTACACATGAGCCCAGTGTATAGTTTATGTACCATATGTTAGAAAATCACCCTGAAAAAAGCAAAAGACGCCAGCGTTTTTTGGGGCTTAGAAAATTTTTCAACCAAAAATTCAGTAAGTCCTGTCCATGCAATTGCACTTCGCCTGGTCTGAGGTGGCGAAGGCAAGTCTGGTTATGTTCAGTAAAATCTGCATCTTACTGAATTTGCTGAGTTACATCCATTTACCAGAGTGAAAATTCACCTGGCGTTAGAGTGCGAAGCAACGCTAGCGTCTATCTCCTTCACTAGTGAAGTGACGCCTGTGACTGTTAGGAAATCGGCGTAGTTACGAAATTACATCACACTGGCGAGTTTAACGTGAGCTGAGGCCTGTGTTTGGTCTAGTTTGGTTTTTGGGTTTATTTAATGACCAACTAGAAAAAAACAGCAGTATTGGGTCAGGAAATGTTTTTTGAGCCTGAGAAACTGGGGACAAAGTACCAACTAACAAATATTATATCTCTCAATATTCCAGACATTGGCTGCAGGGCTGATCCTATCAAATATCGGGCCCAATTGGGACCATGTTGACGGGGCCCCTAGACAAAGTGTTGCTGGCTACTGACACACCAAGTATCGGCTGGGCCGATTCAGCTTGGGAGCAGGCTTGGTTGGATTGGGGGCAAGCAGGGCCTATCAAGGTTGGAGGAAAGCTGGGCATATGAGAGTTGGGGGCAGGCTAGACCTATGGAGTTGGGGGATAGGCTGTCTTATCAGAGTTGGGGGTGGGCTGGACCTATGGATTTGGGGATGGGCTGGACTCTCAAAGTTGGGGGCAGGCCAGGCAGCATCATGTGCTGAGGGAAATATTATCTGTGCTGCCCTGTGGTGCGGGGCCCCCAGAGGTGCGGGGCCCTGTTGGGCCCAATTGGTCCAATAGGCCTAAGGTGGCCCTGATTGGCTGGGCACTAGTGGAAAGTAGGTCTGAACTGAGCTTGCTCAGTTGGAGTGTGCAGAGAGAATGTATTGTATCCATTTTAACGTCAAGAAAGGAAATAAATCCAAAATTAGAATTCGTGGTCACATTATTATGTTTAGTCATAATCAGACCTGTTATTTTCCCAATTTTGCCACACTGTGGGTGCAGTATCAACACTCTTGGAAAAAAAGAGAGCAGAAACTGCCACTAAATGAAAGTAGTTTTGATGAAACTAAGAGCAAAAATAAAATATAATTTTAAATGACAAAAAAATCGATTCAGGTATATTTAAACTCCAAGTCATTGCTTCACACCGTACAACACCTCCTAGCTGTTATGGCATGTTGGCAGTTGCAGTTCAGTGACAACGGAACAGCCACAGGTTTGGCATGTCTGATCTGGAAAGCACGCTGATTCCAGTTTTAAATACACTCTTTATTTTTAAAAAAAACTGGCCATTTGTTTCATGAGTATTGAAGCAAGAATTCGGTACCCACAATATAGAAATGCCATATACAGAGTGACCTCTGTTGCCTCTTCCTCACTCTCCTTCAAATGAGTCAGCATAATAAATCAAAATATTTTCTATAGAACTGAGAGTGGATGTGCACCATGCTAATATTCATGCCTAAAATACATACATTCATAACGTGGAAAAACTCTCCTTTCCGCCGGACTGTGGGGCTATTGAAAATAGGGAGGGAGACTCAAACATTCTGTCTCTCATTCACACACAGGGAGTCTGTTCTGTCTCTCACAAGCAGTTTAGTGATTGCTTAAAAGTAAACTGGTAAGGTTTCCGTTGCTCCAATGAACATTTTCCCCCCTTTCATTTATAACAGTCACATTTCTGCTTTAATTTTTTCTGTCTATCTTTCTTGCTCCCTGTCGCATGCCCTTTCTTATATTTAAACAAACTTTACTTTTCTTGGCTTCCCTATGAGCCCTTAGTAGCGGAGAGCTGGCACACTCTATGTGGTCCAAAGCTCTAGATGAACAGTGCTTTTGTTGATGGTGAGAAGTTAGCCATCAGACGCACAGAGCTTGGTTGTTAAGCAAGGAGGAGGATGGGGGAGGAGGAGTAGGGAGTGGGCTGGCGTCATCTTGTGGGAGAAAAAAAAACAACAAATTTTGTTCCTACACACAAACCGTCACAGTCAAGTGGGAGAGAGCTAAAATCAAATGAAGACATTCGAAGCATTGTGCTTCCCCAGGTTAACGGTTTGTGGACAGGAAGCAGAAGTCATCATTCCTAAATGGCATTGATTGTAAGTTTGGCAGAACCCCTTTATTTATTATTGTCTCTTTATTTGGTTGGTATTCTGGTCTGGTAAATTCATGGTGAATTCTTTGAAGTCAAATTTATATCCACAAGTTAACTTAGAACACCGAGAGCTTCCATGAACCGTGTTCTTCACAATGTTAGAAAGGCTCTTGCTTACTTAACGGATTGGCAATATTAATACGTCATAATCATTATTGGATTTTAAACCAAAATGTCCAAATCCATAATTTATTTGAACAAAATGTCTGCTTTTCCGAATAGTCACAAATGTTTCCCCTCGTTTGTCAGTTCCCTCGACCATATGGCATCAGGGATTTCATCAAACTGGTGCCCATTAGAATGTTCGCCATGTTGGGCACTTCTGCTCCACCCTAGACACCACATATGCAGAGATACTGGGTATACAATATGACTTTAGATCATGCCCATGGGTCTCAGTGGGATAGTTTCCAAGCTGGCTGAATGTGAACCATCCCACAATTCATGTTGCAGTCTGTTCCTGTAGCCCACCATTCAAACTGCAACTTTTACCTGTACTGGAAGCACATTTATAGTAAGAAAAATAAAGGTTCCAATCATTCTAAGATACATATAGGTATTCCCAGATGAAAGTTCTTGCTAAATTATGTTTCCTATCATTCTCCATCAGCTGTTGGCACAAGCAACTGCTGGTTTTACGTCCTTTGACATCCAACAACAGATTTGAAAATTGTGTTCAATAAAGCTTTTTTTAAACTGCAGGGGGGGGGGAAGTGCCATGTTACTGATATCAGAAACATCCTCTTCCTTATTACATCTGGGATATCTGAATAAATGAGGTAACCTATACAGGTATGGGATCACTATCTGAAAACCTGATATCCAGAAAGCTCCAGGAAGTCCATCTACCATAGAGTCCATTTTAGCAAACAGTTATTTGGTGGTAAAATTATCCCATTGGGTTTATTTAATGTGTAAAAATGTGTAAACATGTGTAATTAGTAGACTGAAGGTATGGTTATCCGAATTACGGGAAAAACCTCTTATCCAGAAAACCCCCAGGTCCCAAGTATTCCCAATAATAGATTGTATATATTAGTACATTGGTGTGATTGAAAAGGGATTTGTGATATATATAGATTGTTTAAGAAAATATGTGGCAATAACATTTTTTTCAAATTTGCACCGAACAAATTTTAGTGCCAGTTTTCCTTGCCTGAATATTTAAACTACAACTTTAAAAAATAAAAGAGAATTAACGATTAAAATGGGAAACAAGTTACATTTTCTGTTTTTTTTTTTAATCTAAAAATATAATTATTGGAAAACCACTGATGGAATGATACCATTTTTGGAATCAGTACCTTTTTTCTTACTGTGTTTCCATATCATCGTAAAAAATAAACTCACTTCTGTATTTTCCATATTACATTCCCTACTTTGGCCAGGTTGTGTACTTAAGACCACTGTTCAGCCTAGCTGGAATCCTGCATTTACAGGAAACCTTAAATAGGGAAAAAAATGGAACGTTTGACAGAAAGTCCTCTTTTAAGTATGCTACCAGTCTACCTTCCCTCTTCATCCCCTCCCACTTCTGCTAGAGCTTGTTTCAGTCCAGCCAATGATATTTAGTTCATTTAGGAACCGTTTCTTTTCCATATTCCACCCTTATTTATATTATTCAGGGAGCAAAATAAGGCAAATTGCTACCATCCGTTTGTTGTTGCTCTGATATCAATCATGCCCTTTCATGGCATTTTAAGTCTATATCATGCTTACATTATTTGAACAAACGACCCTTTAAACTACCTACTAAATGTTACGGCACACATGGTTGATTTATAATGATGGGTTGGTTGTTACTACATGAAGGCAAATTGCCCGTGACTCTTTAGCAGAGTAGCTGCATAACATCTGCACTGTTCCAAGGAAACTGCGGGTTTTCTCAGTGCCTACATAATGCTGAGCCTTCTGGGATGAAACAAATGCTTTTGGTCCAGAGCATCTAGTGAAGAAACACTGCATTTTATGCATTAGAAAGATTTCCTCCTAATTTTTTAAACAACTTAATAATAACAAAATAAAAAATTGGCTTACTTATTTATGACAAGCACCCAAAAGTGAAATATGGTATTTGTAATTTGAACATTAAGGGGGTTGTTTACTAAAATCTGAATTTTTCTCATTATTATATTAAAACAACTTTGCTCAAACCACCAGCAATACTTTTACCTTATTTCTCAATAAATGAACTCAAAAAAAAATCTGGTGCATGAAAAGACTCGATACAATCACGAAAAAATCCCAATCGTACGTTTTTTTTTAATTTGAAGCGAAAACTCGCCTGGTTTTTTTCGGATTGTCGTCTGAAAACCACAAAATATTCAGATTATTGTACGAAACCAAGTGCAGATCATGATATCTTTCAATTGCAAAAAGGGACATCTGCCATTGACTTCTACATGACCTCAGTAGGTTTGAGATGGAGTACCCTTTTATTCAGACTTTTAGCAGCTTTGGGCTATAAGAAATCTCGAAAAGATTCAAGTTTTTTTTATTATACGAAAAAATGGCATCTTCTCCGACCAGAAAAATGTGGACTTTCGTAGATAACCCCCTTAATATAGGCAGCCATGGGGTGCTCAGTAGAGGAAATGGGGTGCAGTTGTGGCTACCGCTTCCAGCAAATGGCACAAAATCATGCGGGATGGGGGGCGTAGCCAGGAATCTTACATCTGTTACAACTAATGCACATCCCTAGTAGTCATGTTGGTTTGTCACAATTTTTTTTGCAGGGAAGAGTTTAAAGTGTAATTATTAATACAAGACAATGTCTGTAACACTTTTTAGCAATGCCGTTTATTTTATGGTCTCCTAAAATTTAGCATAAGGATCTTAAATGAAAGTGAAAATTCACCCTTCCTTTTTCTGTCGCTCCATTTTCACTTATCAGCTTTGCCTAAAGCCCTAGGGCTTATTAACTAACAGTGGGCACTTTTGCAGTTGGGTAGGAACCCATGGCAACCAATCATATTTTTGCTTTCTGCAGCACAATGGCAATTACCGGTTGGTTGCTATGGGTTACTGACCTGGTGCAGATTTTCCCATGGTAGTAACTGAGCCTGATTCATTGAGATGAAATAATACTACAAGGTCCATTACAGTGTGTCAGTCCAGCATCCCTGCACTTAGTAGCTCATTCATTTCAGTGCATTCAATTAATCTTATAGCTCATCTTAGCAAACGTCATTCAAAGAGCAGCTGCTAAAGTTCTGGGAACCAAGCATCCTCCATTCATAAATGTCTACATATCTCAAAACATACAAAGGGCAATATATAGAGCAATTATATATTTCAGATGCATGGATGCAGTGATAAAAGTAAAGAGTACAAGTTAGCTAACTAATCGGTATAACAAGATGAAAGTTCTGACTAATAAGAAATAAAATACAGATGTTACCTTTAACAATTCAGTGCAGAATTTCAATTAATTATGTCCCATACACCTGGCAGAAAAGTGAAATTTAAGTTTTCTTTTTCTTTCTTTCTTTCCTTCTTTTTTTTTTTGTTTCTCTGAATATTCTTGGCACTCTTGGCTTCTTCACAGCTTCCAGATGTTTTCCAGCCTTCCACCCCTCAGCAGAAAGCAGAATCCCCCTTGTAGTTACTGAGTCAGGCAGTCAGCAGCAGCAGGAGAAGCAGCAGGGCTGTAGTGTATTGTGTGGGGGAAAGAATTTTTTTCCACAATCAGACCAAGTTAAACAGGCACTGACTTCCAGACTCCTCCTGTCAACTTTTTTCCCTCCTGGAAATTCCTGCTGATTACTAAGTGCTGGACCCTCCTGCAAAGGTAAGCAGAAGTCCAGGGGCAACAGGCTGGTGGCAGAGTGATGGAGAAGAAATGGGAGGGCTTTAGGGGACATGGGGCAAGTTCCAACCTCCTGGAGTGTCTCATCGCTAGAAAGGGGGATATAAATCCTTTCTTAGTCTTGTAAATCCATTAGGAACCGTAAGCATCAGAAGCAATAAGATATAAGAACATGGCTCAGCTTCATAAAGGCTCAAGGCCTATATTCGCCTCACTATAAATTGATGAATTTGCAGAAGAGAATTTGGGACCTATTGTGCAAGTTATTTAATTAATAAATGTGCACTTTAGGAAACACATTCATTTTTGTATTCACAAGGAATCATAGTAGAAAACTGCAAGAACTCAAGAAGGACTAAATGTCCACATCAGCAGCCAACATTTGCCGAATATATATACATACATGTGTTAATATGAGAATTGACTAAACTGTTTTATTAGCCCCTTATATATACATTCATATAGCACAAATTACAGGCTGAAGGTGGCAGGGTGTTGGTGGCAGGGTGTTTGCCCATTTTTTTCCCATATAAATAATAGATACATATGTAAAAAACTGGTGTTATAGTTTATATTTTTATTTCTCAGTGTACAAATAGTATACAACTGCTGGGCATCTGTAATTCCCCGGCATGTAAGAGACTGCCTGAATTAAGCCTGGTATGCATGCTGCTGTAATGCAGATCTATTATACAAATTCTGGAATCGCATGTTGGCTCAAAGAAGAGACCTGGAACTGTCTTTTTGTTGGACCAAGCAGCTGTGGTTTATGCAAAGTACTTGTACAACATAGGATATTTCCAAAATAAACAATACAACCCCTTAATTTGTATCTGTGCATGTTTTGCAAACTCAGTACAAGTAAGATACAAATATTTTTGGAAATGAGGTTAGTCTGTTTGCCAGGGGATTACTGTAATAAATGTCTTTCTGATACATGCTTATATTAATGCTGCCCCAAGGAGCAGGAGAAGTAGCTGCCCCACTCCCCCTTGTCATTATAGAAAGAGGACTGGAAAAGCTCCCCGACTGTAGTGTCAGCATCGGGTTTCCCACTTATATAAGGTGAAGACACACAGCTACAAAATAGACAATAGTGATGACACTATTTGCGAAGACACTATGGGGCAGATTTGCTCGAGGGCGAAAATTCGGCTGCGACCGCTTCACTACACTTTTCCAGGCCAAAATTCGCTCAGACAACGATTATTCACTGAAATGCGGAGGTTTGCGTGGGCGCTGAATGCTGGTGATGTTTCGCTAGCGTTACTTCAGCAATACGAGCAAAGTGATGCAAAGTGACACCTGTGCCCATTAGTAAATTGCCGATGTCCCTGCCGGCGGTAACGATTCACACTAGCGTTAGACACTTCGCCCTTGAGTAAATCTGCCCCATGTGTGGTTTAGCAGAGGCAATTCTCAGTAATGTCTATGGCAGGGTATTTTTTCGGCATTTTATAGCCACAACAAGTAGCTTCCGCCTACGTCACAATGCGCTGTGCATGCACCTGGGTGCGTCATTATACATTTTGTGCATGTGCGTCCGGAAGTGCCAATGATGTCATCAAGTTGGCACGCTTCCGGATGCTATTGCACAGCTCCGGGAGCCGATGCGCCTAGAGGTAAGGGCGCGCACTGGTCTCCCAGAGCTCCTTACATATTCAAGTTGTATAAGAAAGCTGCTCTCTTGCCTTCTGGCACAAAATATAAAATACGTGAGGTAGGCCCTTACACCTAGATTATTCTGCACAGGGAAACTTATTTACTATATTTACATGTTCATATATACAGTACATATATACAGGTATGGAACTTGCTATCCAGAATGCTCTGGTCCTGAGGTGTTCCAGATAAGGGGTCTTAGACTTCATTTTTTCTGTAGCTTGGCCCTCCAAACTTTAAGTGTAAAAAAGCATTCAAATATTAAATTAACCCAATAAGATTGTTTTTACTTCAATAAGGATTAATTATTGCAGTAAAAGTTAGAATCAAGTACAAGGTACTGTTTAATTAAAATTATTCAATTAAAGTGGAGTCTATGGGGCAGATTCCCTAAAGGGCGAAGTGACTAACACTAGAAAAAAATTGCCAGCATGAAGTCATTTCAGGACTTCACAGATTCCCTAACGGGTGCAGGCTTCACTTCGCTAGCGAAAGAGATAGACGCTAGCGTTGCTTCACACTCTAACGCCAGGCGAATTTTCACCCTGGTTGAATGGACATAACTCCGCAAATTCACTAAAATGCGGATTTACTGAACTTAACTTTTATTGCCAAAGTAACACTAGCGAAAATTCGCCTGTGTTCATCTCCCTGGACTAGAGGTAGGCAGAAGAGGCACCTGCCTACGGTGCAAAAATATGGGGCCACTGAGCAAGTACCTGTTAACGTGTTTTCTGCCTACCATAAGTCTATGTTCGCTCCCCTCTGCCACTCTCCCTTCCCTCACCTGGGAGGGAGCATAGTCAAGTGCAGTCAAGTGCCCACATTGCCATGGGGAGGGGGACTGGTGGCCGGCTGGGTTGCATAGGGTGCCCGGTTGGATGGCCTTCCTGTAATTTGGAGCTTTTTGGCTAACATGTTTGTGGAAAATTGATCCCACCTGTATTATTTAGATATGCCATACCAAGCAATAACCTTTGTATGAAGCGCCTCTATGTTCTGGTAGCTCTCTGTCTTTCTCAGCATGAAAGTCATAAGCCATGTGTAGTCAAACCATGTGTAGTACAATAAATAACATTAGCACAGAAGCAAAAATATTTGCAAACAACTCATAATTTGTCCATTTTTTAACCTTACACCTTATACCATTCTGTTAAACATTACTGATACATTCCCTTTCAATGATAGTCAACATTACTTGCAAAGACGTACTTGTTGTAATTATCTGTTTAAGTGTTTCTCAAACTATTTCAGTTCAAACTACCCTTGAAGATCCATTAGCTCGAGTGCTGTTTACATCTATACTACATCTATACTCCAGCCTATAGGAGGGTCAACCCGGAGAAAAGAGTAAGTAACAGATCCGGCACTCCTTGGAAAACACAACTAAAAGCATTGGACTGTTGGAGACACCCAGTGTCACAACCAGAAACATTACATTTTAGCAAACTGACAGGCCAAAACAAGAGAACTACTCTTTCAGTTCAGGCCAGGCAGGAAATGCTACGTCACACCCAGTTGACTGGAAATTCCTTTATGTTACACCCAACCTATATCACCTTTTCTGAATTTAAACAATCTGAGTATAAAAACATCTCAGAGGGGTGCAGCCTAGAGACACAAATCACATGGTTTGAGAATCTGAAAACTCGTCACACATTCCTTTTTCTTTTTAATTGGGCACCTATGACCACAGGGTATGAGTTCACTGGAAAGAGTTAGAAAATACATAAATTGAAAAGTTGCTTTGATTGACCATTCTGTAACATACTAAAAGTTCACTTAAATGTGAACTACCACTTTAAGTGCTTTGCTTTCGATGCTCGGGGTATCGATTGAAAACAAAATTGCCACTGGCTATCGTTAATAACTGGTAATATGGGCAATAACATGAATCTTTTCAAAACTCAGGGGCTGATTCATCACTCCGCAGTAGTCTGGAGGGATTCCCAGCTGTTTTTAAGATTTATCAACATTTTTCTGACTCTCAAGAAACTTTTTCTGACAAGTTGGCACATTTATCAAAGAAGATGCGTCAGTCTAGTATTTAATAAAAAAAAGCAGTCGCGAGCGAGGATTCTAAAACAAAGTCTGTTCATTCCAATACTGACCAATAGCAATATTCTGAAACTAGGAGCTGTCCAGCAGCTAGAAAGGCCTGGTCAATCTGTTGTATTGGAAACCAATGTTTTTACAAACTCACCAAAACACCTTCTTCTACACCTCTCTTCTGAGACATGATCATAAAAAAATGTGCATAGAATTGTACCACGTCTATTACTGATTTTCAAATGAATATTTGACATATGGCGCAGCAGAGTTTGCAAACAATTTGTCTATTGAATTTCAGTAAACTTTACTGGAGCAGACTTTATTGGATCTCACTAATAAGTGGGCCTAGTACTTTCATTTAAGGAATAGGATACAAGCATTTAGTTTATTTAAGGAAGCCCTAAATGGACTGCAATAAAGAATAAATGCATAAATACAAATGCTCCCGTATAAACGTTGTGTACATCAAACGTTACTAAAGGACTACCTACATATTTGATATTTTTTTTTACTTTTTCCCAGTCATATTGATGCACTTGATGAGTTTGTGACAGTCCAACTGCGATAGTCCTGTCTTCATGTTTAATGACAAATTCTATACTATGTTTACTCAAACTAGCAGTTAGGCAGGTTATATATAGACTGAAAAGGTTGAACTTGATGGAAGTTTGTCTTTTTTCAACCTAACTTACTATGTACAGTATGTTACTATGTATATTGTCACAGCCCTGTTAGGCCATAATAGATTTACTTATATATGTAAACCTTGCTGTACTGGCCATTATGCAAAATCTGTAGGACAGAAAAGAGTCTTCCCCTAAATAACCTCTAGGTTGGACATACAGTAGGAGGTTATAAGGGAGTAAACAGAAATTCTCCAGTGCTTTCGGTTCTCTGGAGGGGCTGCCCCCAAAGTTTGGCAACCGCTGCCATAGAAGTAGCATATTCTTGTGAGTGGAACTTTACAGCAATATCTACAATTGCCAAGAGTGTGAGGGTCATTTACAACAATGGCACAGCTCCAAAATGTTGCTTAAATAACCTACTGACAGAGGAGGCCCCGAGCTTGAATATGAGGTTCCAGCAGTTTCCCATAATACTGAATAAACTTCTGGACTGCCTGGAAAGCAGCTGGTGAGCTTGCCTTGTTCATGTCAGGGGTAACAATTGTAGACCATTATATAAACGGGGTTGTTACTCTTTTTCCATAGTGTTAGCGCAATAAGTAACTATTTCCATGATTTCAGTTTTAAGGAGGGAGGAAAGTAGTACTAAAAAAGAATGTAGAATGGTCATGCTGTTATCATTTTCCACCTTGTGGCCAGCTTTATCATAGGATGAAAATAAGGCTCTCCAAAAAATGTTCCAGCAACATATAATTGTCTTTCTAACACACACTGAGGCTCATTTACTCCACCGACCTCGCACTGTGGGCACACTCACACAAAAACCCGCCATTTGCGTAAATTTCTGTTCAATACAAATTCGCCAAAAAAACGGAAAGACGGGCACAACAGTGCAATATTTTAGCATTCAAGAAAAAGCATGGGCAATACAAGCATTTGCTAATACATATGCGCTGCACAAACTTTATAAATGAGCTCCACTATATTGTCTATTTAATATCTACAAAACGATGACATCATAAAAACAATATAGAAAAAATTGACATGCACAGTTCTTTTTTTCAGGCCATTACAACATAAATATCCTCTGTAAACCTCAGAGCTGAGTGTGATACTTTGCTGGCGTTGCTGATATTTACATTTCTGACACCGTTTACTGGAGTAGATGGAGCACTTGCTCAAAGTACAGTAGTTACAAGCAGGACAACTTGCATTAACCTACTAAAACACTTAGTGGGTTATTTATCAAAGTTCGAATTTATTTCAATATTTTCTGCTGCAAACTCTGTTCAAATCCACTCAGGTTTTTACGCTTATTTATTAATACATTTTCCCGAAAATTTGCTCTGTGGTAAAAATGCGATTTTCACAATTTTTTCGGATTCTTTCATCCGATTTTCACGAATTTCAAGTTTTTTTCTGAATTTTCACCCGAAAACTTCGGGTTATTGCACGAAACCCAGCGCGCATCAAAAAATCATTGGGACTTCTCGCATTGACTTATATGCAACCTTGACAGGTCTGAGATGCCGGATTTTCCGATTTTTCCATCCTCTGGGTTTAATAAATTCTGAAAATTTTGTGATTTTTTAAAAGTCTGATTTTATAAAAAATAAAATCACAATTTTTTTATGATTTTAGTAAATAACCCTCTTAGTGAAGGGGGGGGGGGTTGTTAGCAGTTAGTTAGTTAGTCCATTATTTTGATATATTACCAAAACGAAATAGTTTTTTTTTTTGGCAATTTAAAGTCACAAGAAGAAATTTAAAAAAAAAAGTAATATCTAATATGTCACAGATAAAAACCACTTAGTATGCACCATGATTTTACTTGAGTGCCATTGAATGTTTCCTTGTTTGAAAACTCAGATAATTGAAAAGTACCAAATTCCCAAAAATGTTGATGGTTACATGAAAAGGTCTGGCATCTCTGAATCAACTTGTGATGGGATCCCTGTAGGCATGAAAGATGGAAATCTGCAAGCCATTTAATGGGGTCATCTGCCCAAACCATGCTGCTAGTCATGATGTTCAGGTTGAGAAAAACTCGAATTACGTCCGACCCGCGAACCCCCGGTCCAGGCCGCCCGCACCAACTTCCACCTTCCTTTTATAGACCCACTCCGACTCGCCCTGCCAATGACATCACAAAAGGGGTGGGACGGGCAGACCCACCCCTATAAAACCGGAAGCCGGCAGTGTAAGGTCGCAGGCTGGGAGAGCAGGCAGAAGAGCTCAACCGGAACCCGCCCTCGACCCGCAAATGGGGCAGCGAGGTCATCCCAAACCTGCCCGACCTGGTGGGTCCCGCAGGTATCACATCACTAACTTCTAGGTTTTATCTAAATCTTCTATGGATTGTTTACCTTTGGTGCTTTCTTAAAATACATGCTATGCAATGTTTGGAATCATTAAGTATAAATCTTATTCACGTTGTCTTATTGTTCGTCTAAATATAGAAGCCTATTAGGCTACTTACCTCTGACTCTGAATATAAATCAGGTAGAATATAACATGGGCAGGAATCTCTTGGCTAAAGCAGCATACTACTTTGTTTGAACAGCAAACCTGATACAACTGGAGACTGAAACATTGATAGAACAGCATTTCAAGTCAGGGCGCCATAAGAAATCACAGGGCCCTGTACAACAAAATTTTTGGGGCCCCTGGTCCCCACCCATCCCAGCCCCCAAGCCTCACCCCAGATCCCACCCAGCCCATGCAATAGTTGAAAGACACAGACATCAGTGCTAAAAACTGTAAACCCCCACATACAAGTTATAAAAAGCCATTAATGGTCAGGGCCCCCTATAAGTTAAAAAAACTGTGGTGCCAGGGCCCCCTATAAAAGTGTTTTTTTTAAAAATGTCATTGGTGGTCAGGACCCCCATAAGTTAAAAAAAAAACAGGGGCCTATAGTGTATTAAAATTATACATTGGTGGCAAGGACTTTAAAAAAATAAAAAAGCACACATTGGTGTTCAGCAGAACTGAACTCATGGCTTCAGGACTTCAACTCCTTTCGTGACCTTGGGTCTTTTCAATGACTTCAGGACTTCAAGTTTAGCTCTTTTCGTGACTTTGGGTCTTTTCGGGGCTTTAGGACTTCAAGTTTGGCTCTTTGCGTGACATTGGGTCTATTCATGGCTTCGAGACATCAAGTTTGGCTCTTTTCGCTGACTTTGGCAGTTCGATTCTTTTCATGACTTCAGGACTTTGAAAGTTCGGGACCTCGGCTTTTTGGCGGTTCAGGCTTTGGAGCTGTCAAGGGGGGCCCGGCTATTTTGAAAAGTGCAGCACAGCCCCATTAGGCCTGGGCCTGGTACAGGAGTACCCCCTGTGCTTCCCTCATGTCAAGTATGGGAACCAGCATGATACACAATAGCAGAATTAGGTAGAGATTAGTTTAGATGTATTGGGGGTCATTTATAAAAACAGGTTGAATTTTCACCTGGGCAGAGACCAATAGCAAACAATCAGATTTTTTTTACTGTTCAATCTGCAACTAGATGAAAATAAGCTAATCGCTGGTTGCTGGTTACTGTCCAGGTTCAGATTTACCCAGTGTTTATAAATGAGCCCCAGTGTTATACATTAGCATATGCCAATGCCATTATACAGATACAGTCCAGAAAGCCACCAGGCATGATTTTCAGGTTTCAGTGTTTCCTATAACACAACAGTGAATACTTTCTTTTCCTGAACAGCATGAGATGCCCAACCTCAATAGCAAAAATTAAACCAAACATGGTTGCACACCCATGAAATGAGTCGCTCATTTAAATGATTTTAGCAGCTCACAGTCGTATTACTGCAAAAAGTTCTGAGTAGAAGCCTTTGCTCCTGTCCATATGAATGCAGAGCTATAGTTTATTTTATATGTTGTGGGTAACCATTCTGTCTTGAATGGAAGGAAATCAGAAGATATAACCCTTTTTAACGTAAAACATAGATGCCAGCTTTTGTATAGAATAAGCTGGATTTTCTTAAAAAAATATGAGTCGTCAAAGTGAAGGACCGAAAATATCATTTCTGAAAAGTGACTCAAATGTTGTAAATATTATATAAGTGGGTAGTGCTAAGGGGCCGCAGCAGCAGCAAAAGTCTGTGAATAGCTCATTGATTGATAAATTTGGCTGCCTATCCCAACCTTTGCTTGTGTTTTGACTATTCTCTCGGATCCTGCTTTGTACTGCGTTTTGGTGTGTTTGACTTGGCTTGTGACCTTAACTACTCTTTCATCTCCTGCATTGTACCGCATTGTCTTACTGTTACTGACCTGGCTTTTGACTATGCTTCTTGTTTCCCGTTCTATTACCTCACACTTGGTTCCCTTGGTTGTTTTGGAACTCTCTCTTTGGGCCTCTTACATTAAGTCCTGGTGGCATCCGAGTAGCGGAGGGCTTGTCCCGAATCCAAAGGCGGCTGTTATAGGCAGAAGGGTGAGCCGTGAATGGGTCCAGGGTCAGACTGGGGGGCTTGGGGCCCACCGGGGCTATTGCCCCAGGGCCCCCCTTTGGCCCTCCCTGCTGCTCCGGCACCTCCTGCCACTCTGGTGCGCTGCGGTTGTGCACACGTGGTGGTGCTGGGTATGTGCATATGTGCGTGCATGCAGCACCACGTCAGTGCACACGCTCGAAATTTCGATTTTTACCGCAACCCCCTTTGACGGGGGTCGTGCCACTGAGAAGCAGATCCGACACTGACTGGGTCCTTGGAGCTTGTTCTGAGTTTTGGGATACACTGAATTACAATGAGTCCTTAAAAGTAATTGAACATTTTCTTGGAGATGCTGCTCCATTTCCATATTTGCAGACTGTATCACGGCCTAGTGACAACAGTTGAAAGCTACCATAAGAATTTGGATTCTCATCAGTTATTTTGTATTTGTAAATAAGCATTCTTGGCATTAAGCCGATTTAAATAAAATCTCATTCTAGAAAAAATCGTTTTGGTGTTTTGCAAACTAGTTATATATCTGTCTCTATACCATTTGTAACAGTTTGAAATTGTTTTTATTAGTAATATAGTGCTAAATAGACTGACCATCTACATAGAATAATCCTCAAACCCATTTGTATTGGAACAAATCTCTGACTTAACAACTCTAATTTCCTGCATTTTTATTTTTAATTTTTCATTGGCTACTTTGATCCTTTCTGTTCTACTAGCTCCGATTGTATCATATTAATATGTTGCTGTACCACAAAAAAGTTCTTTATGTAGCCTACAGTATAAGACAAAAACTTTGCAAATCACATTTTACTCCAAAGTATGTTTTTACATTATGACAGACTTCAATCTATCACTTCCTAAGTTATACTTATACTATACTTATAAAGGGATACTGTCATGGTAAAACATGTTAATAGTGCTGCTCCAGCAGACGTCTGCACTGAAACCTGTTTTTCAAAAGAGCAAATGGATTTTTTTATATTTAATTTTGAAATCTGATATGGAGCTAAACATATTGTTGGTTTCACAGGTGCCCCCAGTCATATGATAAAATTCAGTCGCTCTTTACTTCTGCACTGCAAGTTGGAGTAACATCACCCCTTCCCCCCCACCAGCAGCCCATCAGCAAAACAATGGGAAGGTGAACAGATAACCAGGCACAATGATCTGAGATGGCTGCTTACACACCTACTAAAAAATACGCTTGTTTGGTTAAGAATTACATTTTACCTGGTAGAGTGTAATTAGAATTAAAAATCATGACAGAATCCGTTTAACATCAAGATCAGGGCTCTCGGCTAATGCTTTGATTGCCAAATGTATGCGTGAGTGAGTGGGGAGTTATTGTTATTATTGTTTGGTAATCAATTTTAATTAGTATTATAAATCTAATTCTTCTAACTTTAGTTATTATTCTGATTTAGGAGCAATGTTTCCAACCAGGTTTATTGACAGATACCCCTTGGTAAGCAAGAAGAAGACTTAGGGGCAGATTTATCTAAGGTCAAAGTGAAAATTTGAATTTAAAAAATTTGAATTTCGAGCTAATTTTGGTGTACTTCGACTGGGAAATAGCCCAAATTCGATTAGAAAAAAAATCGAAAATTCAAATTTGAAATGTATCATGTACTGTCTCTTTGAAAATTCGACTTTGACCATTCGCATCTAAAACCTTGCCAAATTGTGTTTTTTTTGGGGGGGGAAACTTTAAATCGTGCGATTCGAATACGCTAATACTTAGAAAACTGACCTATTCAGGCAAAAAAACCTTTGATTTAATTCAGGTTGGTCTTTTTGAATTCAAATTTTGAAGTTTTTCGAATTCAAAATTCGACCCTTGATAAATCTGCCCCTTTATGGTATGGTTTCTGCAATCATAAAATATCTCTAATACTATAGCATTAAATTAAATGGACCTAATACTGTAATGAGATGAGTAATTAGATGTTCCCTGCTTCTTAGATAATAGATAATACCATGGTAAAGTACAGGATATATAACACCATCAATGAGACAGCATCCCATATTCTTTTTTTGCACCTCAAGTGTTTTTATAAAATTAAAGATGCACAAAGTGTATATCACATGAAGTGAAATCACATAATAACACCCTTTTAGTCTGGAAGTAGAGAAGGAGCTTTCTTCATGGTTTAGCTTTCGATTACTTAATTTTAACTAATGGTTCTCATCTGTGAAATAATGTTAAATGGAATATCTATGGAATATGGAATATTCAAACAGGCTAATACAAAAACTGTCGTTAGTGCTCAGTAAAATTGACTGCGCAGTAATCGCCCCATAATGTTGAATGCAATTGCTTAAAGTATGTAAAAAGCATTACTTACTTTCATTTAATTACTTACTAACATCTCAGGTTATAATATCTAATATCTAATTTTATTGTCTTTATATTTTTGTTTTCTATAGGGTCAAGCGTCAGTGAGTAATGTCTGTATTAAAGGGTTGTATAAATAAGAGTACTTGGGGGCACATTTATACATCTTCATATTAAAAAAATATATGATTGACTAGTTTTTACAATCACATTTTTACAAGATAAAACTCACATGAGTGGATTCCATTCTTTTTTTCATTGAGACTGTAATTGTTGATAATTTGCTTACCAGAATCTTATTATTAAGTTAGATTCCAAGACAATGTTCTTTAGAGTTATTTATTAGACAGAAAAAAATGGAAGCTTGTCACATATCACACTTGGGGTCAGATTTATCAAAGGTCGAGGTGAATTTTCGAATGAAAAAAATTGAAATTTCAAGCTATTTTTTGTGTACTTCGACTAGGAAATAGTCCAAATTTGATTTAAATTTGAAAAAAATTCAAACATCGAAATTTATCATGTACTGTCTCTTTAAAAATTCGACTTCGACCGTTCGCCATCTAAAACCTGCTGAATTGCTGTTTTAGCCTATGGGGGACCTCCTACAACCCATTTGGAGTCAATTGGTGGACTTGAATCAAATACGATTCGAATTTGGCTGAATATGGACCTATTCGATCGAAAACAGACCTATTCGACCAAAAAAAAAATAAATTTGACTTAATTTCAGCTGGTCTTTTTGAATTCGAATTTCGAAGCTTTTTCAATTCAAAATTCGACCCTTGATAAATATTCCCCTTAGCAAGTATGACAGGGAGAGCTTCAAATATCACGCTGGTAGTAGGGTCTTGACATTTCATGTGAGCACAGTCTTAAACCACGAGACATGCTGATCCATCCTATATACTATAAATCTGAAAATTAAAAAAAAAGGGACAATGTAGGCCTGCTCTGCAGACCTCACTCATTTACACCTACACACCCATGTGATCAGCCCAAACTGGGACCACAGGGTAGATAGGTTTCATTTTAAAAAGACCTCTGAGTGAAATGTGAAGCATGTAATACAAGTAGCACTGAAGCCAAAAAATAGTTAAACCATAAAGCAATATAAAATCAGAGGGACCTTGGACATTGTACTCTGTAAGGTCCTGTTCTAAATAAGAGCTTTCAGTTTCTACATAACCGTCAATGCATTTTATGGGAATTCATTGTAAATGAGCCTGCACAGGATCAGAAATGACAGTTATACTTAAAAATGTATTTCTAGAACTGGCTGATTTTATGGTATGTGTATATATTCCAAAAATCAGTGCAGCGGACGTGATCAGAAAGTTATATTCTGGAAAGTTCCAGTTGTCAATTTTACTGCTCAATTACAGTACTTCATTGCTAGAAGATTGCACAGTACCCACCCTTAAATTCTATATGCTTTATTACCATAAAATGTGAACTACATAATAAAATGTGCTAAAAATGGGCAAAAATAATAATAAGAAAGCTGGCCAGATGTCGATCAGTCAGGTTTAAAAATCCCATTGATCGAGGACCACATTGGTTCGTTGGGCCGTAGGGCACATGATCCGATCAGCCTGATATTGCCCATCTCAAGGTGACTTTGCTAAAAGAGCATATTTCTGTATGTATGGCCCGATTGACACCCAGGGGCAGATTTATCAAAGGTCGAGGTGAATTTTCGAATTCAAAAAATTTCTAATTTCAAGCTATTATTTGTGTACTTCGACTAGGGAATAGTCCAAATTCGATTTGAATTTGAAAAAAATTAGAATCGGATTCGATTGAATGCGCTATTAATTTGATTTGTACGATTCAAATTCAATTCGAATACAGACCTATTCGATCGAAAACTGACCTATTCGGCCAAAAAAATCTTCAGTTGGTCTTTTTGAATTTGAATTTTGACATTTTTCAAATTAGAAATTTTACCCTTGATAAATATGCCTCCCAATGCTTGTAGTCACCTACTCCGTGAGCAAATTAGTGCCATTTAACTGCATATCTCTTCTGAGAATATTGATGATGAATGTCCCCCAGAATGGCTTCAAATATTGCCAGGTGACAGTGTGTTAGCAGTGCTTATGTGAGAGTCTTAATTATAATAATGTCATTGGAAGAAAGACAGGAAACATTATCAGTTCATGATGTGGTTACTACAAAGAAATGGACAAATATTAATTTAAGGTGGCTTTAAATTATAAAACATCTTTAATTCATTACAAATCTGCAAAATAAGAATGTGTTTCCATGTGGTTTAACTATTATTAAACCACAGACTGTTTATATACAGTCGCCATAAAAACCCTGATTTAGCTTTGACACTGTTATTATGTGTACAAGAAGACATATTTAATACTACCGCTTTGGGTTTCCCCCGGGGGAATTTGGTTTGTGGCTATCTATTTCTCTATTGTTTTCTATATACCAAAAGCAAATACAAAACTATACTGAAACTGGTTTGGTTTTGCTGCATCAATGTCCGTTTATTATGAGATGTTGGTTTCCAACCACCTGTGAAGGTTTTATAGCAGATTACTTCATGAAATTGTATATCGTATTGCCACGGACTGAGAAATAAACTCTAAAGAATGATACGATGTATGTCACTGTCATAAAACAATGTCTGGAGAAATGTATGGAAAATAAAACAATAGGTTATAAAATACTCAGCACAGAAGTGAATGTTGATAATCATATACGGGAAGGTCCAACACATGCTTTGCTTACTACTTAAAATGTCGTTTAAAAAAGTTCATTAACAATACATATAAATGAACCTTTTGAATGACATGTTTAATGCAGACCAGTGATGAAGAGAAAACCTTGCAATAAACGACTCTGGGAGGTAGCTGCTAATGAACAGTGTCACACAGCCAACACTGAGAAAAATCTGTTATTGCACTAAATGATGCTCAGAAACATAGCCCAATGAATTATGCCCTTCCATTGTTACCCTATATATGTAAACATGACCAGCAAAATCGAATCACTTAATCAATTAAGTTTTTGCTTTATGTCAAAAGGTAAAACAGCAAGTCAATATATGCAGATGTACAGTATAAGGTATAAAACCATTATACAATTGCAAAATCATCTGGTCTACTGTGTTTAAATTAGTTAGCGCAATACTATACAGGAAGCAAATTATTTAAATAGAAAGAAATAAAGTAAAAAATAATAAACTCAAAATTCAAATAGATTTCTTATCACAGGACACAAATGGTGGATTTTGTGCATCCCAAAAATTCCCAAATATTCTTGTCCAACTTTAATGTTTCCCATTATTAGCCTTTATTTAAACTATCTTCTGTTCTGTTGGATCAATATAGAGCTCTATGGAGCCAGTGGTTCAAGTTCCAGATACTGTATATGTGCATGTGAAATAAAGTTGTAGGTACTCAGCAAAGAATCTTATGTATAGGCTATATGGTAGGTGATATCCATGCACTATAGCATCTGGCTGATTGATTGATTGGATGAGTTTGGTGATATAAGTGGGGACTTAAAACAGGGACTCCACTACATTTATAAACCAAATAATTGAATTCAATACCATACTTCTCAGTCTAGGTTACATGAATGTACAATGTACATCATGTGTACCATTATAAGGGTGGAATAATCGTACATATAGTGATGTCTTTCTATTTGCAAGGACTACAAGATTATTTTAAATAATCTGCAAATGTTTCTCTGTTTTTCCGAACTCTATCTTCCACTATTCCCCTACTAGTTGAATGGGTTCTGAATAATGTAGTTCAATGACAGTTTTGTCTTGGACCATGCCTTTCTTTCTTTATGAAGATAGGAACGAAATTCAACTGATTTTATCATATTTGCAACCCCTGACCCCAAACCTTGTGGGATGAGTTGTTAGTCTTCTTAGTTAGATACACTCATACAACATACAGTGATTAGTATGTGTACTGCAAAGTTCCTCCAGTTGTGTTTCACTAAATTTTAGAAGGCTATAGATACAGAAAAAAACACCAACTCTTTAAGATGTAGGAAAGAGAAGTCTCTGTTCCCACATTTCAAAGATGATCCCAGGGGTTTCTGTTCATACAAACGCCAGACGATCAGTCAGTCATGTTCTCTAAGGTTCCACTCCAAAAAACCTAACCATTATCAAGCTCATAGTTATTTGATGTGTTTGCAAGTCAAATGAGTTTGGCAGAAGTGCAATGTCAGATTCTCACTGGGCTGTCCACAGGCTTAAATACTCGACCCTGATAGGCTAACACTGGGAGAAATGTTCTATATTTGTCAGATTGTGGTTTATGGGCTCTAACCACCCACAGGGACAAACAAAGTCAATGCTATGAAATATTAGGTGGTCAAACACAAAATGTTTGCATTTGGCACCAAGGATCTGCATCCAGCCTTCATCGCCCCTTGAATTTTTGACCCAACTTAAAGAGAATATAGTTAAGTAAGAAAATTTTATTTATGGTACACAACAGCATAAAGCAATACATGAAATATAAATATTTGCATTTAAATCTGAAGACCATAACAGCTATTTCTGAATCAATGAAATAGTGTATACAACAGTAATAATATATCGACACGTCTCCATTTATAGACCTGAGAACATAAATCTTAAACCCCTTTGCTATATGGGATGAGCCAAAACTGGTGGTCAATAGATGACTGGTTGTTCCTTATTAGTACTAATGATGCATAAGTATCCTAATAGACTTAATATATTAAAAATGCTGCTACTAAATTTGATAATCCTGATGAGCCCACATCTGTGTATTATAAACCATATCACATTGCAAGAATTGAGCCCTTCTTTCTCGGAAAAGACACTTACACAAACATGTCAACTTCCCTGATTTACCTCCCTCACCTTTATCTGGTCACCTACAGTGACAGTTCGGTCACCCACCGTTACTGATACTGTAAAATAAAAAAGACTGCCCACATAACTCGAAAATTTTTCTTTCCTAGAGCAAGAGCCCCCAAAATATGTAATTAATTATGTTCCGGAAAGGTGGCAAAGTATTGACAATTTTCATTTTTTTATCTCTTTATTTTGGTCCAGAAGAGTTTGTGGGTGATACTGAATGTGTATTGACTGCTCAATTAATTTCTGCCAATACGGTTTTGCCAGCTGAACTGCCTGAGGGCCACTTAGCTGTCATTGCTCCTCAAGCCAAAATTTGTCAGACCTCCTAATGAGCAATTGTTTAAAAAAAATAGGTTGGCCTAGAACCCCTCATATGGACTGGTTAAGGGCTAACCCCCATACCATATGTAATATATATAATAAAAGGCAGTTTGCCCAGGAGCAGTAACCCATAGCAACCAATAAGATGTTTGATTTCAAACATGTGACCAGGAAATGCTACCAGCTGATTGGTTGCTATAGGTTACAGCCCCAGGGCAAACTTAGTGCCTTTAATTACATAACCTCCTGTGTGGCTTATCTGGAAACTCAAATGAATACATTTACCTTAGATTGCATCCTTTGTGCAGAATGAAAACAGCAATAAAAATAACTGTTACTGCTTTTACACTAAAGGATGGCAAATTGCTTTCAAGGTAAGTGCCAATCTGTTGCAGTTTCAGATATATCACTGACAGGTCTCAAATATAATGTAACTCACCCATATAATCTAACTCACCTAATATAATAACTCACCTCACCAGGAAAGAACAAATATGGGCATCCTAACCCAAGATCACCCCTTCTGCTCCTACAACCTTGGTTATCATTCTCTTATAATCAAAAATGGCACCAAGTAGCATAATGTCTACCAGACAGGCAAGCAAAATACCAGTTAAGTGTCAGCTCTACTGACACTTGCTGTTCTTCTGTGCTTCTTGCTGCCCTTTCTGCTTGATAGCACAACATCTGCTGCTCCTACACTTTATAGAATATGGCCACATTCCACTTTCTTCAGGTTGTTATTTCACTGCACATGGTTTTTGAATTAGCTATTCAGGCTCATCAATGAGTGAATATTACAAAGTAGAAAGTAGAAAGTAAAAATTCTGCACTTTGCCATAACTGAATTTGTTCTTGCAACTGTTTCTGCTCCTTAATCTGCATGCTTTGCTTTGTTTCTATATTCTATATAGAGATACAGTATTCATTTGATTTGAACTATTCACTTTAACAAAGTAAATGGTATGGAATGACAGTAATAGATGTATGTCTCGATTGAGATCGCAACTCTCTGTGTCCAAGGGTTGTAAATACTATAAAAATATATGTAGTAGAGCCCCTCTTTGGAATTATAATACTGCATTATTAAGTACGCACACTGAATGCTTATTCCCAGAATAAAAAACAGCAGATCTCTAGTCAAAATCATATTCTTATATTCTTCCAATGTTATCTGCTACCACCAGTGCACCAACAAATATCCTTAAGACCATCTGGCTCAGTGCCAAGCTAATCCCCAAGTTCCCTGATTTCCCACAGTATTATCTTTATATACTATCTAGTATAGGTCAATCTAAAAAAAAAAAATGATTACTCAGCAAGTCCAGTTGTTTTTAGATTGACCTATACTAGATATACCATGACCTGGATGAATGAAAATCTTCATAGTCATATCTTTATATACTGCATCACTCTCAAAATGTACCACAAGGTATATGGTGTATACATGAGCAGAAGACTATTACTGACATGATAACTATAGCTCTTTACATTTATCTAAATACTGGGTGCATTAATACTCAGTTCTTGGCATACTATATAAGTGGCATGATGTATTTGTGGAAACTGTCACAGGTATTATACGGGTCAAAAAAGGTAAACAAGGACCATGTTTCTCTACTATACCTAGGATTTACTTTCCAGTAATATTAGTAGACAGCTAGAAACTGTATTTTTTATGCATGCCAGATATAGTATATCCAGCAACGGGAAATATGTACAGTAACCATGCAGGTCAAAGTTTCCATAAATAAAAGGAACCTGGAGGAAAGGATTAAAATATTGCCATTGTGGAAAGACTTATTCATTGGAATGAGACCTCTCTCGCTATGGTACTTTTTAATTTGCTTTAATGACTTTCTGAGGTTGAATGCAGAGGTGTAGATTACAGTATTTTCTGAGGTGTCCAGATGTCCTACCTTCTGGAGCTGTTGTCAGTCTCCTTAAAAAAATAGCTTTCATTAGCCGCTAAATGGAAAAGTAAAACATAAGATTTGCCAAACCTAACATATGCTGTAAATAAAAGTGAAATCACACAGAATTCTTAATAGTATACAGGAGGAATATCCAACAGGAGGCTAGCAGGCTGAATGCGACTCTCTTAATGCATTTTAATAGCACACTGAGCGAATGAGCTACCAAACTGGAAGGATGCCAAAAAAGAACATCTTCATGGATCCTTGAACTAGAAAATATAGGATAATACAATTATATATTCTGAATTGAGCATAGTCAATGCCCAGAGTAAATGATATATAATTTATTAAACAGCTCTCTTATGTGTTCCCACTGAAAGGCTGGGAACACATAATGCTGCATTGTTATTGGTCAGTTATAATAGCTCATCTTTTAAAAATTACAAAACCTCTGAGCCCAGACCTGGCTATGTATTTGGCCTTTACAGTATAAGTCACAAGTTACTATTTCAGGCTAGAATAGACCCCCTTAAAGGAAAACGATACCCCCAAAATGAATACTTAAGCAACAGATAGTTTATATCAAATTGAATGACATATTAAAGAATCTTACCAAACTGGAATATATATTTACATAAATATTGCCCTTTTACATCTCTTGCCTTGAGCCACCATTTCGTGACTGTATCTGTGCTGCCTCAGCGATCACCTGACCAGAAATACTACAACACTAACTGTAACAGGAAGAAGTGAGGAAGCAAAAGGCAGAACTCTGTCTGTTAATTGGCTCATGTGACCTTACATGTGGTTTGTATGTGTACACAGTGAATCTTACGATCTCAGGGGCGGCCCTTATTTTTTAAAATGGCAATTTTCTATTTATGATTACCCAATGGCACATACTACTAAAAAAGTATATTATTATGATAATGGCTCATTTACATGAAGCAGGGTTTTACACATGAGCTGTTTTACTCAGTATCTTTTAATAGAGACCTACATTGTTTGGGGGGTATAGTTTTCCTTTAATGCTTAATAGAATTAAGGGGCCTATGTACTAACATTCAACTCATTTTTTATCACAAATCTCTAAACAGGTAAGAGCTGTCTTTGTGAAGTCAGTGGGAGCAGTGCTGATCTTATTGGACCATTTTTCATTTTTGAGCATATCTCTCAGCGCTTTTTTTTTTGTTTGTACTTTTTATATTCATATCTTTTTTTTGAAACTGTCATGGTATT
This sequence comes from Xenopus petersii, assembly GCA_038501925.1. Lineage (NCBI taxonomy): Eukaryota > Metazoa > Chordata > Amphibia > Anura > Pipidae > Xenopus > Xenopus petersii. The sequence goes on from CM076677.1 coordinate 91,828,709, forward strand.
CATGTTGTAGAGAAACAGAGTTTAATTGTGGTTTTAAAAACCTCTAAAACCACTAAAAAGCAACCATTAATAAATAGGCCTCCAACTGTTAACCTCCCTACATTGTACAAAATTGGATTAAACTGATGACTGAACCGGCCAATGTAGAAAAACTGATTCTCTTGGTCTGCAGAAGGCACAAAGGAAAAACTGGCAACCTTGGTTGGACTTGTTACCTGAATGATACTGTTTGTACTGTTAGGTGGTACTTTCTTGTATTTGCTCTGTTCTTTTTAAAAGACTCTGCCCTATTACTGTGTTGGCATTGCAAAGTAATTTACTATAATAAAACCTTACCCTAGTAGATAAAATTGAATCAATAGAACACTAGTATCTCTCTTATAAGAACCGTGGACGGTGCAGGAGATTCAACAGCAATCACATTTTGGGAGGGCAACAACAAAGTGTTCGGACCTAGGGTGGCAAGAAAGCAACATAAAGCCCTGGGCATTTTGACCACGAGTATTTTCCCCTGAAAACAGTTTCAGTCAAATGCCCGGCTTAATATTAACCTCAAAGCAATGAAATCATATTTAACAAAGGGTAACTGTTTTCTGCTTTCAGACTTGCACTACAAATGATAGATATGATAGTCTTGGAGACATTTAAAAAGTGTTTGAACTTATTCTGAATTAGTATTTATAGCAGAAAGGTTGAAGGTTATACACAGTGTGACCCTTGAGATCAGTTCATCTTGCAATAGTTCTACGCTTCCTTGGATTTAATGGACAAACATTTGTAGAAAAGGTCTGCAGGTCTAATTTGAATAGCTGAATAAATTATCAGTGGTATAATAAAAACTAAATCATGCAGTTATTTATTTTGCCTGCAGGGGGATCTGTCAAACAGTCAGGGGTTTGGCTGGTGCCAGAAAGCGAGCTCCGTATATATTTTTAAGTCAGAATAGCCATGGTTGACATAGGTGATGATTCATTTTTAGCCGTTAAACTATCTGCCAGGACTGCATGTTGGTTTATTGGCAGACATATTCATTTTTACAAAAGCATGGCTTTTACAACTTCAGCTTTACACCTAATTGGTTGATTCCCATATGCTCCAGACATGCAAAAACTAATTTGAAAAAGCTGGAAAAGTCTAAGTTTAATTTAAAATAGACAGATTTTCAGGAACCATTGCCACAGCTAGTCATCACATTGCTTACTACTGTGTCCCTGTCACTGTACTCTCTCATTGTTTGCCCTTATAGGGGAGTTTCCAATCAGGACAATAAAATATGAGGAGAAATGCTTTATTCCATTGCCCTGTGCGCGTCAAGATAATGGCAAAGAATGCAAATACACACAACACTGGAAGGAACTGCTTTGGCAAATGCATTCGATTCAATAGAAGATACAGATGAAACCAAATTCATAAGGACTAGAAGACCACAACAAGGACTCATTTACATAACATTTTGATGGAGTGGCCCAAAAAGTGAACCCTCTCTTTTCTATATGAAATAAAAAATGACAGCATAAAAAGTAGCATTAGTATTACTAGTAGTACAATATAATCCAATGACATAATGCCCTACTAAACATTATTCTAAACAACATCAACATCTCTCGTAAATATGAATCCTCATTTTTAAACTCATGTGTAGTTTCAAAGCACAAGTCACGCCATTTAATATAAATACAGGATAAATAGCATGCTCTGCAACTTGTGTGCAAATTTCCTAATCTGAGTTTTTGCGTTTGGGATTTGCCCTGAAGGTATTACAAATGTAATGTATGGTCTCCCAAACCCAGAACTAACCCCACAATTCCAGTCACAGCCTGCTATTCTGCCTTTGGCTTCAGGTGGAGCCCTCCGCTACTCAGATTCCGCCAGGTCTTACTGCGGGAAAACCAGGGAGGGAGTTTTGGGTGAACAAGGGAACCGAACGTGTAAGGATAGAACGAAGGAGCAGTAGGCGAAGTCCAGGAACAGGCTGGGTCAAATCAAACGGGCAATGCAGTACAAATACGGGAAACAGGATCAAGTTCAAAACACAGGCCTAGGTCATACAAAGAGGAATAGAGTAGTACAGAATTGTAATCAGAATAAGAGTCAAAACAGGCCGAAGTCAGTTCAGGTAGCATGATGGCAAGATCAGGGACAGGCAAAGAACCTTTACATTGGACAACTAGAAATTGTCAGAGAGCCCTTTAAATATGTGAAATTCTTGTCAATGAATGATGACGTCAAGTGTCGTTTCGGTAAGTCTAGAACCACATGAGCACCGCAAAACCCAGAAATATAGCACTCAACGCCAGATCGCAGCACCAGATCACATAGGCAGTTTTTCTGACTGTAGCACATCACCCACCATTCTGGAAAGTCCTAAAAACTGCAAAAAAGACAGAATCTCAGCATAATATTTTTGCTAATGGTCAGCATACAGAATTAAAATAGCATTAATCTGATAAGTATTCCCATCTGAAAAAGGAAAGTATTTGATACTAGCCCCTTTGATTGTGGATTTAGCCTTGCAATTGTTGATTCCACCCATATATTAACCAATCAAAAAAAATGCTACTTGTGTATCTAAAAGCAGACTTGTCAACCACACATAAAAAGCTGTATAATGAATGCCTTCTGCAAATTGAACATCCCAAATTCTTTTTTTCATTAAAACATCCATACCTGTTTTAAAGGTGTTTAAATATCCAGCTTTCAGTAAAATATTACCTGCCTTAGGTATATAGGTGGGGCAGTCAATTACTTTCACTTTCACAATTCAGCACTAAATAGATTTCTCTGCATTCTTTACATTCCCCCTTCCCCCTTTCTGGTGCATGCAAAAGATTTTGGGGTGATGCACAGGTAGTTGTCTTAATTACAGTGTCCACAAAATGGCTCCTGCTTAATTGCTGTGATTGAGTAATTCCAAGACTGAAGGAAACAAAATGTAAATAATATACGTATATATATGGCGTAAGTAAAGTTTATTTTTCTCAACTACCATGATAGAAAAGGATTTGGAATTATTTTTTAAGGGGACAGGTCCCCTTTAAGACCCAATGAAATGGCTTGCTAATGTATAAATATAATTAAAATACGTTGATATTTGTTTAAGGGTATAAAATGAGAATTTACTGTATTCTGTAAGCAGCAAGCTCCTGAAATTATAGGAATCCTGGGGAGAAATGCTGCATTCTGGGTACAAAAACATGGCTCTCATAGTGAGCATTTCTCCATTTTAATGCATTTTGAAAACCATTTCAATAAATATTCAGCATATTGCATTTATAAAAAAGTGTGCTAAAATGTAGATCTGAATCAGTAGTGTAACTTTGTGGGCCCTGTCCTTTTGCAAAACGCTTTGAGCCTCATGTGGGAGGGTGCACAAAATTATTGATGACCTGCAATGAATACAAAATTGCAGCCACCCCTCACGGGTCCCCCTGAAGCCGAAGGGTCTGCCCCCTCTATAGTTATGCCACTGATCTAAATACTTGTGGGTGAAATAAGCCAGAATAAAATGGAATCAAATTGCTCATGGGCCTAGCTGTTCTCAATCTACAGCTTAAATGTGTGTCAAATTTAAGCTGTAGAAGAACTGACCCTAATGGAACCAATATAATTTGCGTGTTTTATTCTACAATGCTTTATAATAGGTCGGCTGATTCAAAGCAATGAATAGAACAACATTAGTTATACTTGCTAATTTTTTAGTAGAAAGTACAAAAGCATCAATGTGCCTTTAATGCTAAGGCTACAAATACTGTTCTCTAACAGTTCTCTGTGCACAGATGGGTTATTTGCAAATGAAATCAGCAAATATTGCAAGCAATCATTAGTAGAATGACTAGTGAAAATATATCGTACAGGCTGGTTTATGTATTCTGGTAAATGGAATTCACGAAACATTAAATAAAAGGTAAAGAAACCTTCAGGGGAAGAAGAAAGACTGCCTTTTCAAGAAATTGCTGGCTTGAGACGTTAATGCTGAAGTTGCTATTCATAATGCTAAATGTTTACATCAATGGGCCCTTTTGAAATTGGTGGGATGCTTGAAATAAATAATGCATTTTGAAGTAATAACTTCTTGGTATTCCCATTGGTTTTCCAAAGAGTAATCAATTACTATAAGGCTCTGGACATACCGAGGACAAAAAAAGTAAGCTTTTTCCTCGTATTTCATATAAAAGCTGAATATTTGCATGTATCATGTTCTATCAGCCACCTCTTTAACTGGAGACACTGATTAATTAGGTATCCAACTGAAAACCACTGTTTATAATATATATAGCAAATACTTTTTTAAATGTGATTACCAATAAATTATTTGTTTTTACTTTAAGAGGCCTTGGGACATATATCTTTTTTAATATAAACCTTTTTGCAGTTTGATTGCCTTTGGAACTGGGGCGGGTCCCTTCGGCCTGGTTGAATAGTCATATGGACTCCCGACCCCCCAATTGACATATATAATATATATAACCCAAGAATAATATATATTTTTATACCATGGCTAAAGATAGGACTGGTTTATAGTAGTTTTATACTGGTTTAGTGGTTTACAGTATATGCACCAATTAATTTTTTTTTGGTTGTTGGTTTGGAAAGAATATAAACAATTAAAAGGGGCAATTTCACTAACAGGCGAAAATTCACCAGCGATGGCTTCGCTTACATCGCAACACTTCGTCAGATCGAAAATACGCCAGGACAACGATAATTCACTAAAATGCGAAGTTGCTTCCTGGGTGCCGAGTGATGGCGAAGTTTCCCTAGTATTAATTCGGCAAGCAAAGCGAAGTTGTGCTAGCATTGGCTAATTTGCATACGGTGGGAAGTTAACTTTCAATGGACGTATATGTTGCAGCAAATACATTACACTACACAAGCCCAGGGAAGCTTAAAAGAAAATAGAGTTGTTATAATTCCCTACACATGAGCCCAGTGTATAGTTTATGTGCCATATGTTAGGAAATGTAGGGGGGAAGCCGATTACCCTTTAAAAAAATTACGATCTTTTGCAGCCTATCACCCAGAAAACTGAAAAGTCGCCAGTGTTTTTTGGGACATTTGGGAATTTTCAACTTTTTTTGAGGAACTCCTATCTACTCTATTGCAATTCGCCCGGTCTGAGGTGGCGAAGGCAAGTCTGGTGCAAGAAGTAACGTTCAGTAAAATCCGCATCTTAGTGAATTTGCATAGTTACGTCCATTCGTCAGAGTGAAAATATGCCTGGCGTTAGAGTGCAAAGTAGCGCTAGAGTCTATCTCCTTCGCTAGCGAATTTATCAGAATGCTCGAAGTACCGAAATGACGCAACGCTGGTGAATTTTCGCCAGCTTTAGTCACTTCGCCCTTTAGTACATTTGCCCCTAAAAGTGATTCTGGTCAGTTTAAGATGATATTGTATCGTCATCGCTGGTAAAAAGCAGTAGTGGCTGACATTCCAGCCTCCTCCTCAAGAACTGTAGTTGCTTAGTGGATTTGTGAATAAATATGCGCTGCGCAAACTTTATAAATGACCCCCACTATGTATCTTATATCTATGGCAAAGAACCCTTCAGGGTTCATGTTTTTCTTTATATAGCCCTCCATTAACCTTAAGAGCAATGAAGTGGTGATGGAAAAGTATAATAAGCAGTTTTCTGCTTTTCTTTTTTTCTTTCATTCATGTTATTGGAAAGACTGATGACAACTACCTTCACTTTCTAACGACAGGTAATGGGGCCAGTTCACCAAAACATTCAGTCTTGTTTTCTCAGGGACATAGTTCGTAGTTAGAAGGTTAAGAATTTCCAATATGAATGATTGTAGCATTGTGATATAAGTAGTGACGCAAATGGATATTTCTCATTCTCTTCATTAACTCAATGGATGGCGAATACTTATATCCATCTGACATGTATGTATGGAATTATTCTCAGTTAAATTGCATGCTGCTTGTGATAATCAGTTGGTTAATGTCTTTGACAGGGAGTACAATAACTGATTTGTTATTCAGTAGGGGACCTATTATTCGGAATGCTTGCAAAAGAATAAAACATTTATAGCTATACCATTGTTATTCCGATAAAATCTATTAATGCTGGGTTCATTAATACCAGTCACAAGGCATTGTCTCTATTGTATAGAGGAGCAGTGAATCATGGAAAAACTGCGGGGAATGACATCGCTTATTTTGGAGACTATCAATTCCACTCTGTATACAATCAAAACTAAGCTCAATATATTGTTATTTCATGTGTATGCACTTTATTGGGTGCAGGGGGTCTTATAACTAGTTTGCATACATACATACATACTTTTTGAGAATTACCTATTGTTTTTGCTTAATTTTTTAATGAAAAATCCCTTAAAACAGTAATTATACAGTCACAGAATCTCTTTTAAGAAAAAGTCCTCAATAGACTGTCCTTGAAGTATACTGTATCTGTAAATCCAAAGTAAAAACTTGCCTTTTTGGCAAGAAGGAAAACTGTAAATATATATTCTGATTCAGGTGACATCTTCTTATGAATAAACAATCAAATGACCAAGCAGTCTGTCTGCAGTCAGTTGGGCGGTTGATGATTCACCTGTAGGATCTAGCTTGTAAGATTCCTGGCTAAAGAGCAAGCTACGAAGGAATTTAAGAGTACTATACAAGTCTTTTATTCCAAACAGAGGGGTAATGTGCTTTATAAGCTAGCAATACACACACCACTGTGATTACAGAAGCGTTTTCTTTAAGCGAATATATTTTGAGCTGGAGCCACAAGAAGGCAATAAAATGCCAAAGAACTTCACAGCAATGTAAACTGTAAAAAAAAAAATGCAAAAATTGATGCATCAGCATAAAATGAACTAACTAACATTATGGGGGTTATTTAGTAAAGTCTGAACGCTAAAAACTTGAATTCGGAAAAAAATCTCAAAAGTTTTTGAGATCTATTATACACCGAGGTTGCAAAAAGTCAGAATCCGAAAATTCGCCATCTCAGACCTGCCGAGTTTGTATATAAGTCAATGGGAGAGGTCCCTATCCTATTTGGAAGTTTCTGTGGTCTGCACTGGAATTAGCCTGAAAATCAGACTATTTTGGGATTTTCGGGCTAACATCCAAAAATTTTGCAATTCCGGAAAAAATCAGGAAAAAATATATGAATCTGGTTTTTGCTCGATTTTATCGTGTTTTTCCCCGATCCAATAAAATTGTTAAAATAAGGTCAAATCGTGTATTTTAGTTTGGTCAGACTTTTTTTAAATTAAATAATCAGAAAGATTTGGATTTTGAAATATAACCCCCTTATTGTGAGATAATTGGGATTATTTATTAACAAGTAGTCATAAGGGCTCAAAAAGTTAGGATGCAATGCTGTGTCCCCTTAGAACTCCATATATTACATAGTACAGTGAAAGTGCCCTATGCATAAAGGAGAAAAGGGAACACGATACTTAATAATTCCCTCAGGTTAAGGAACTTCAAGTAACAATTACTTACAAAAGCAGAACTATCAGCAAAAACAATGACATGTCCTATAGGTAACGTTTAATGTGGATTAAAATTTTGAAAAGAACATTTTTAGGGGCACATTTACTATGGGTCGAATATCGAGGGTTCATTAACCCTCGATATTCGACCATAAAAGTTAAATCCTTCGACTTCGAATATCGAAGTCGAAGGATTTAGCGCAATTCATTTGATCAAACAATTTAAAGGAAAAACAATTAAATCCTTCTAATCGAACGATTCGAAGGATTTTAATACATCGATCGAACGATTTTCCTTCAATCAGAAATTGCTAGGAAAGCCTATGGGGACCTTCCCCATAGGCTAATATTGGTGCTCGGTAGGTTTTAGGTGGCGAAATAGGTGGTCGAAGTTTTTTTTTAAAGAGACAGTACCTCGACTATCGAATGGTCGAATAGTCGAACGATTTTTAGTTCGATTCGAAGTCGAAGGTTGAAGTAGCCAATTCGATGGTCAAAATTCGAAGTTTTTTTCCTTCAAATCCTTCACTCAAGCTAAGTAAATGTGCCCCTTAGTGTCAGTATCACTTTAATACAGTGTTTCATATGTGCCTTTTGTCCTCAGTTACTCCTGGTTGTGATGACTCACAAATTAGAGGGGTACATGGGGGGCCACATCCTACCCATATGCAAAGTGAGAAGTTTGGCCTGCTTGTATGCCTTTTATAAACAGATGCAAATCTTAGATTGCATAGAATGCTGAAAGCAAAAACACACAACAGAATAAACACACAAGGAGTCAATTTCCCATGCTTTTTTGTTATGCAGTGTTTTTTCATAGGGTCGCTTTTATAATGAGAATCTCGCCTCAGGCGGCAAAATTTGGATCAACGCAAGGAGCGGCACTTTAGCCACTGACATATCTGCTGTCTATAAAATAAAGTTTGCGGTTAAGGTCTTAAGGAAAAAAAAAAGACAGACAGAAGCATAAATATGTGCATAATGCTCCTTCTCCTTCTGCTGCCCTCATTGTCCGGTGCTTTCCGGCTGCTTACTTCACGTCATCACCACAGCTCTGCGCAGATCGCATGACTTCTGGTACTAGGTGTTGGCTGCCTTTGGAACAGACTGGTCTGCTGGCATCTCGTGTGCACAACCCCCGGGCAGGCAGAAGCAGGGTTTATTGAGAACTACTCAGGTACAGAAGGAATATTTACTAAAGTGCAAAGTGACTAAAGCTGGCAAAAATTTTTCAGGGTGATAGGCTACAAAAGATCGTAATTTTTTTTATAGGGTAATCTGCTTCCCCCCTACATTTCCTTACATATGGCACATAAACTATACACTGGGCTCATGTGTAGGTTATTATGACAACTCTATTTTCTTTTATTAAGGTTTCCTGGACTTGTGTAATGTGATGTATTTGCTGCAACATATACGTCCATTGAAATTTAACTTCCCACCATATGCAAATTAGCCAATGATACACTCCAACTTGCAGTAAAGAGTAACTGAAGTTTATCAGAGCACAAGTCACATGACTTGGGCGGCTGGGAAACTGACAATATGTCTAGCCCCATGTCAGATTTCAAAATTAAATTTTAAAAAAACTGTGTGCTCTTTTGAGTGGGGGCATGGCTTGGGGTGTGGCGACAGGCGTGGCAGGGGGCGCATTGCAATGCTTTCGCCTCAGGCAGCAAAAAAGGACAGAATCAACCATGTTTTTTCACATAATTCTAGCAGAATTGTATCTGCAAGGGTGAGATGTGCCTGACACTGCAGTTGCACTCACATTTTGATTTGAATCAGATGCATTTGCACCAAAATCTTAGGTGTCAGGATGCTGTTGCTTCAAGGACTCAATTTTGTACAGTGACTGGCCATTGTGAGAAACTAAAGTGCAGTAAAAATATGGGCACAAAATATAGACAACTTTGTCACCAAATATGTTTTCACCAATTTACTAACCTGCGGTAAATATAAATTTGAGAATTTTCTTGTGCAAGAATATGTCTTCGCTAGTTATCACATTTGCTGAAAATAACGTTACGTTCACATTAATGCCAGAATATTTGCAAAATTTCACAAGGTTTCCGATTTCTTTTTTTGGAAACTTCGTGACTTTCGGGGCATGCGCAGTAGATCCGACCGGCAAATGCCTCCTACTGCGCATGCGCCACCAAATACAGGAAGAAGAGCGCTCGGGCGAAGATGGCGCCTGTGAACTTCGCAAGAGAGGACATGCACGAAGGGGTGACTAACAAGTTAGGGGCATTTGCCCGGGGGAGAGGAGGGAGGGGCGCCTATGCAGGGGAGAGGGGCCTATGCAGGGGAGGGGGGGAGTTATATTTGCACCATGGGAGTTGAATTGTCCTTTAAGTTTGAAAATAAAAGCTTCAATAGTGAAGCATCGCCGGAACTTTGTTTAAGGTCCTGCGGGTGGTTAAACTTACCGAGCTGTGCAGAGGAAGATTGCCTTAATTGGATGGTTCGTTCTTTCCCATGTTATCTGCAGAAGTATTGTTTGCCAGTTTTAGGTGGTTGGTGAGAGTCTCAGGCGGCATCTCTGATTCGCGGCGTGGCCCTTGTAATCGGCTGATTTTTTTCGTCGGGGGTTCTCCTTCTGTAACTCCCGCATCGGTCCGGTCTAAGGTCACTAGGGAGCACATATTCAGCAAGACCCAATTAGATTTGTTTAAAATACTGCGCAAGTTACAGAAGGAGAACCCCCATGAAAAAACAGCCGATTACACCCACCACGCCGAGAATCAAAGACGATGCCTGCGACTCTCACTAACCAACCAAAACCAGCAAACAATACTTCCGCAGATAACGAATGAATGATCCAATTAAAGAACGAACAATCCAATCTTCCTCTTCACAGCTCAGTAAGTTGAACCCGACCGCAGGGCTTTAAACAAAGTTCCCGCGATAAGCACACAATCAAGAGTTCAATTTGTAAGTAGTATTATTCATCATCCCTGAAAAAAGTTTAATACACTATATAGCCTATTTTTCCATTTAGTAACCTAGGAAGTAGCGTACCAGCAATCAGCGCACTAAACCCCTTAATATTGTTCGTTTCAATACACATATGTAGAGCTGAATCATCATATATACAGGTAGATATAAAATTTTCCATCCAGCCCGATCAATGAGCCGACCGATATTCAAGTCTTCTGTCAGTCAGCTCGTTTCCCACCATACACGCACCGGCTATTGTACGAAATTTTGTTTCATACAATATCATTTGTGAGTCTATGGCCGCCTTGAAGCTGCTTTGTGTGTTCCTGTAAAAAGATTAAAAACATGTTCATTAGAGAAATTCCAACAAAAGACTTAAATTTTATTATTATTTTATTATTTTTTTTAAATTTTCATAAAACATTTTGCTTGTTTGTGTATAGTGATGGGCAAATTTAGGGCTTCGCCAAAAAATTAGCAAAACGCCGGCAAATTTTCAGGGCGTTTTCGTGAATTTATTTGCCGGCAGCAAATCGCTGGAATTCGTGCCTGGCGAATATATTCGCCCATCACTATTTGGGTAAAATATTTAATAGGGTATTTATTTTCTTTAGAGCAATTTTCTTACAATAGGGAACATCGGCACAGTCTTTAAAAGATGCACAAAGACCTCATTAATCTGGTATACAAATAGAGGAAAATAATAAAAGAAAAGCAGCGTGGTCTTGATAAAGAGATTCACAACAAATACTCAATCTGCGTCACAGTATTCTGTAATAGCCCTTGTTTTCATCTCATTTACAGTAATTAAGATCACCTCTGGCACTGGCTGATATACAAAGAGTTAAATAATGAACTGAAGAGACATGCTCAGGACTGGAAACATTGTCAGAACTAAAATAATATGCGTCACAGTGGTACAATAAAGCAACCTTCCATCTATGACGATGGTATTAGAAGGAAAGAAGTACAGCCAGTTAGATGCTAGAAATGAAACATGTGGAATATTGGAAACATGTATAATTTAGAAGTAAACGGTGGCACCTTCTTGGACAGTATCTCTATATAGTATATTTTTTTTATATTAGTCTCTGAGTGGACTGACTGAACACATTTGTTAGAAAGTTTGAAGCATCTGTTCGCCAATTCTGCCAGTGCTTGCTCAGACTGCAATAATAGGGAACGTACTGTGAAGGTAGAAGTGCAGCCAGTACAAACACACTATGGTTCCAGCTAGTAAATTTGTTCCAGTGCTATCATGCAGGATCTGGTTAAAGGAAAACTATGCCACCAGAATGAATACTTAACCAACAGATAGTTTATGACATATTAAGAGGCCTATTAAATAATCTTACCAAACTGATTTATACATTGCCTTTTTAATGTTTTATTTAAATTGAGCCACCATTTTGTGATTGTCTGTGTGCTGCCTCAGAGATCACTTGACCAGAAATACTGCAGCTCTAATCGTAACAGGAAGTAGTGTAGGTGTAAAAGGTAGCACTTTAAATGGCCTATGTAAGCCATAAGGATTCAGATTCTGTTCTGATTTTCCTCTCACAAAGCAGATTGTAATGCTGGCCCGTGTCAACCAATGAATGATCAGATGTGTGGATTTACTGTACATATAATATGAGCCATGAATAACCTGTTAAACACATTCTTATAAATACAGCTCTTAAAAAGGTGATGAGTTATAATCAGTGCCTAGTGATACCACTTGTGTCACATGACTCACTGAACCCAGAGTATTATATGCCGGAAAAGACTTGTTATTATACTAATCGACACTGAAAAAGCATTTAATAGAGTCTGCTGGTAATTTTACAAACATTTCTTAAAACAATGGATCTGGGCCTGATTTGACCACCTACTTATTAGGCTAAATACAATTGTTGACCCTAAGGCCAATTATCAGATCATACAGTGGGGCCAATGGATACCAATCAGACAAGTATTGCACCAATGAGCCTATGAGCTACTTATAAAACAGGATTTTCAAAGCTGTCTGATTGAGATCTGGACAATTTTTGATGTCAGGCAGGCCCATTGGTGGTCCCCAGGCAGTTGTAATCAGCCTGCATATGGCTACCTTTAACCCCATATTTAATAAAAAAAACTACATTTGCCAGTGCAATAACTTATAGCAACCAATAAGATGTCTGCTTTTAAACAGGTGGACAGTTAATCCTACCTGCTGACTTTACAGATATTGCACACAATTCCCTGCCCCAGAGAAGATAAAAAAATGAAAGGTCCCTATCACATAATTATTACAGATTTGGAACCAGGAGACAATTAACTTCCTTATATTTTTCTAGCTTGTTGCAGTAAACCAGAGTTTATTACAGATCACATTTAAAATGGTACATACTGACATGGCCCACCCTTTGGCTCAGCTTGGATTCACAGGAATCAGTTACATAGACTCCCCATTAGGGATAACAAATACTAAATACAACCTTCCACATGCTGTATCTTTGATATCAACTTCTTCAGACTAATAAGTGACAAAGGTGTCTTACACAATGAATACATACAGTATACTATATATAGTTCATATATTATGGCTCAAATGAGAAACTGAGAAACCAATATCTATTTGCTATATCTAGTTGTATGTTACTCTACCTTGAAAAAATAATTTCTTGATAATTAGGTTAGTGCACAGAAACATCACACAAAGCTAAACAATATAGAGCACATTTTACTGTCAGTCTTCATTGGAAATATTTGTGTAGCTACTGTATAGGTATTCCCCTGTATCATATAGACATCTCATTATCTTGTTTAGAGGGTTCCCTAATTGTGGGGCTGCCCCCTAGAGCAGTTGCTTGGTGTGTTCCAGACTGAAGACTAGTTGGGTTCATTTTAGGAAAAATGTCCTATAAATAAAACCAGTCGGGGTGTCAATTAAGGTAAGATTTACAATGAACCCTTATGTGCGCTTATACTCTTGGGGGGTTATTTATGAAAGTCTGATTTTATCTCAACATTTTCTGCTACGAACTCCGATCAAATCCACTCGGGTTTTTTAAACTTATTTATTATTACATTTTCCTGAAAATTTGCTTTGTGGGAAAAAAATGCTTTTTTTCAGATTTTTCATCCGAATACTCAGATTTCTTATGCTTTTTTTGCCCGAAAACTCTGAAAACATCGGGGTATTGCACGAAACCCATTGACTAATATGTAACCTCGACAGGTCTGAGATGTCGAACTTTATAATTTGGACTTTTCCATCCTCTGGGTTTAATAAATCCTGACAAATTAGCAATTTTTTAAAAGTCAGATTTTGTAAAAAAAAACTTTGGGATTTTTGCATTCAGAGTTTAGTAAATAACCCCCTTGTAGTTACTGACATAGTATTCTTCATATGTCTATAACTGTGTTACAGCAGTGGGGTCTTATACAGTGGCGGAACTACCGGGGGAGCAGGGGGTGCCCTCAGGGCCCCCCGGCAGCTCACACGCCGCTGACTAATGCGGCCGTACTGAGGGGCGCTGGGCCCGGCTGTGCGTCATGCACCAGGGCCCGCCCCCCTCTAGTGACGCTACTGGTCTGATCAATTAATTAACTTCAGAGAGGGGATAACCAGAAATGTCCAAACAGCTTTGATCTACATGATATCACAAAAGGGAAAGTTTCTTTAGGAAGGGAAAGTGTTACAAAGGAGACTTTGAGAAAAGAACATTAGCTTAGCACTCTGCTAAACATATTTCATTGCCAGGAAGGGAGACTGAAAACAAAGTATTTTAAGCTCTATAATTTATAAACACTGGCCACACTGGAGTCATGACATAATCAGACTTACTGAATGCAAATATTCTTCACATGCTTTTCCTTATCATGTATCAGCCAGCACTACAGACCCCTTGGCTTCAGCAGCATCCAACTTGTCTTCATGCCAAGTTAAAATCAGTGGCTAACAGGCAACTCTCAAATGCTTTCTGTAAAAATTGTCTGGTCCAACCCCTGGTGCCTAGAATAATAGGGTGATTTAGAAAATTAGTAAAAGCTAAGGACATTAAATATTAGTAGTTAATAGTTGCATTTTCCATTTGTATTCGTCTAATGAAAATATTAATAGAATAGCCACAACTTACTTCTCAATAGCCTCCTGCGGTGTTATATTGCTAATCCAAGATGCCAAAAAAAATGTGCATACATCTGTAGTGCAGAGGGTTTGGTCTGATATCTGGGGATGTTTCCAGTCAAATGGAGCCATTTGTGTAATTTCAAGTCCTGTACTTTCTAGAGAGTCTGTGCACAGCCTACTATGGAAAGCAGAGGAACTTCATGTACCAGCACCCATCATTTCACAATGGAACAAGATAATGGATGGCACTGTGAGCCTAAGGGGAGCAAGCACACAAATAGACAATCATGGTTTCATATTAATCATTGTAATCAGGAAAGTCTGTAGAACAAAATATAAATAAATCTGTATTTATGGATGTTTGGATGCAAGGCCAACTGAATGGGCGCATGTCATAGCTAGCAATCAATCCAATGTAATGCAAAAAAATATGTCAAGAAGTCAAGAATAAAAAATTTTCATATCAGTATGAGGTCATTAAGCACAATCAGACCCATACTACATATGATTGTCATACAAACAACACATATGGATAGATTTCTCAATGACATGGCCGAAATTAGTTTGTTAAATAGTTAAAATCTAAAGTCATTCTGGAAGACCACACTTTACAACAGTCTGGCCAAAAACAACAGACTAACAAAAGTGTTCTGTTTATGTAAGCACAGAACCATTAACTGTATTTTAAGGAGAGCATATTATTATCTAACATAGAGGAAACCCATATAATGTCCTTGTTATAATGTAATAATGGTGATTACTGTCCTAGACTAGTATGTGGTAAGGAAAATTAAGAATTATTTCAGGTACAGCTGTCTTCAGTAACACCTTTTTGTAAAATAATGATGAGAAGAATAAGGAGATAGTGTTATTTCTGTTTTTATTTTAATTGAAAATGTGATCCTAGAAAATAGTATCAGTGACCACAGCTGGAGAGTTCTGTGCAATATGTTAATGGACATTTGGAAAGTGATGTGTGATGTTGATCTGCAGACAATTGTAGGTGACCATTAAAGAATTTCCGCAACTGACCCATATATGACTTTATTGCAACTCTACCATTTTGTTGTGATATGAAAAACACTAACAAAACAAAAAATTAAAAAAAGATGACGACTTGGATTAGTCTTCTGTGCAATCCTGCCGTACAAGACAGAAGGCAAACGAGTCTAATGAATGATTCTTGCATCTGTGAATAGAACTCTGATTCCACTCAGTGTGACTACAGGCTTGAAGTACTTGACCGTAGAAAACTGTTAAGGAACAAAATGTATCTTTCTCTGATCAGCTACAGTTTACATTTGTATCATGTGCATAATTCAGCATGAATAATTTTTAGAGTTTTTTTTTTATAACATTAACAACATAATTGCAAGGGAACCATTATGCCAGTGGATTCCTTTTACAGTTGGTTGTCATGCCAATGTGTTCAGATTATTTAAGATGCATACAAAGAATAAGTGAAATTATGTAGAAGTTTGGCCATATGCTCAGGCTGCAACCACTTTCCTGGCACCAAGATGAATTTAAAATTACATTATTATACTCTTGCACCCCTTGCCTTGCACCCAGGTGGACATCTGTTTCCATGCACCCTTGTTTTTATAGTTTATACCTTAGCTTTGACCTTTGCTTGGACTTGCTCCCTACAATGAACCTTGGCTTGTTTTTAATGAAAACAAAAAATTATTACTAGATACTGTATATTAAGACCTGGAGGAATGAGAACCTTTGTAGACAAATGCCACTAACATTTATGATTCATCCGTACCATCAAAACTTTCAAATGCTTCCTGAAGTCAACATACCATAAAGGATCTCCAGCAATCATTTGTGCCAGCTATTCCACAGACCTTTAGTTTGCATATTTGTAGGAGTAGGTCCTCTAATCATTTTTGATTTTCATTCTACATTATCCTTGTTTGTTAAACATTATCATGAAATCAGTAATGAAGAGTCAGTAAAAACAGTAATTTCTCACAGGGTGAAGGATTATATTACACCTTGAGGTAATATGTAAATCAGTTGGACAATAAACCACTGTTAATCAATATATGAATTCTGGACCTCTGGATATATGGATCTTCTTGCTGCCAACATCCTGTAATGAGGCACATATTTTCCCGAGTACAGTGACACCATTGTTCATTTCTTCATTCTTATGCTGCATCTTCCTACTGTTAGACCATTTCAAATGAATACTATTTATAATTGATATTGAGATCACAAAAGTATATTTTGCAGACGTGTATTTGATCTAAAGCTTCTGTATCACTCTGAATACAGTACTTTGTTTTGACTAATTGCCTTATTAACTGCACATATTGCAGTTCAGGTGGGTGTGGAATACTGACAAAACCTTCGTTCTGAATGAAATCACATTTCCGTAACTGCTGCAAGCCAGTCCTACAAGTCACTGCACAGTTGTAAGATAAAGGGCTTGCTCTTATGGGTAATCAGACAAGAACAGTTCTGGATCTGGATCAGTGGATTCAAAAGAATACAGCGAAGAAAATCCAGATGAGTTCTTTGCAGGGAGCTTTGTTTTTTTTTTTAGGAAAATATTATTCATCTACTTGTTCCAGTATCAACAATATGAATTATATTTTGGTCTTCCTGGCTTATACATTTTCAGCCAACAGAATCAAAAAGTTTATCTTCTGATAATGAATATGGTGAATATGGTGTACATTGTTCACATGGCACTAGTGTGTATGCTGCATTAGCAGAAAAGAATAATTATTTTCAGCAGCCTCAGGTGATTGCTAATTGACCACCATTTTGTTCATTTTTATGATATTAATATGAAGAGCTGTTGGAGCTGATTATTTATGCAAAGTTTTCTACAAGAGACTGTTGATTACTTTGATTAAGAACCTTTTCAGATCAAATGTGTACAATTTTCAATTCAAATTGTACAGTACTGTTTGCTTATTTTATGATGTTTAATATATTGTTGTTACCTTGACTTTCCAGTTATATTCCATTTAACAATAATACTGGTCAGGTTTAAACTGACTTAAAGATGCTTATATGTAACTTAAATAACAACAAATACAGATGGTCTGGGTGAAGACATCAACTATTTCATTCTACTTCAAAAATACAATATGTGCCAGTTAATTGAATTTATATACATTACTGAATAATGTGTTTCTATCTAGCTACATTCCAATTCTCTCTCTCTCCCTCTATATTCTTGACTGTGTCTTGTATTTAAGAAAGGGTTTAATTTCCTCATAAACTACAGTTACTGCCTATTTTATATGACATGCCTGTCAAACAACATTTTATTTTTGAAAATGTTGATTTCCTTGGTTTAAATAGCGTGGGTATTTTACCAAGGAAGGGTCATTTTTGAGAATCTTAATACAAAATATAAATGGATTGTGCATAAAAACCATGAGCAGCAAAATATATTTAAAACAAGAGAAGAATATAAACCATATAGTAAAGTAACAAGCTAATTTTCAATTCAAGGGAGCATCTTTTAATTTCTCTAGGGACTCTCCCCAAAAACCTACAGAAAATAATTAATTGGTCCTGATAATTGACCATAGAATACGTGAATGTGGCAGGAACTGATAGACTGTCAGCTCCCCTGGGCAAATACTGATGTGAATGACATATAGAGGCCGATTCACTATGGGTCGAATATCGAGGGTTAATTAACCCTCGATATTCGACTGTGAACTAAAATCGTACGACTTCGAATATCGAAGTCGAACGATTTAGCGCAAATCCTGCGATCGAACGATTAAATCCTTCGAATCGAACGATTCGAAGGATTTTAATCCAACGATCGAAGGAAAATCTTTCGATCAAAAAAATCACAGGCAAGCCTATGGGGACCTTCCCCATAGGCTAACATTGACTTCGGTAGGTTTTATCTGCCGAAGTAGGGGGTCGAAGTTTTTTTTAAAGGGACAGTACTTCGACTATCGAATGGTCGAATAGTCGAACGATTTTTAGTTCGAATCGTTCGATTCGAAGTCGAAGGTCGTAGTCGAAGGTCGAAGTAGCCCATTCGATGGTCGAAGTAGCCCAAAAAAACTTCGAAATTCGAAGTTTTTTTTATTCTAACCCTTCACCCGAATTTAGTGAATCGGCCCCTCAGTCTCTGTTCAATATGTTGGCCCTAAATAAATAAATAATATATAATATATACGTATGTATACATAGGGGATTAGAATAAGAGATACCCAGGGATCTGTATAGAATAATATACTGAGAAATGTGAAATGTTGCTTTTCGTGCTTTGCACTTAGTGGGTGTGTATATATGAGAATAATTAGTGCTTATTCATACTGCTATAATAACTGAACTCCCTTAGTTGTATAGTTCAAGAAATGCATCAGTTCTGGTTAGAAGGGCATTCCCTTGCATACTTCCAGATCCATTTGCACAACACAAGCTTCATTATCAGCAAACATTAAACTCTTTCACAGGATTTGTTACCTTTCCATAAACATTTTTTTTGCTATTTCACATGACATGCTATGAGGACAACGCCCTTTCTCAAAGTGCGTCATATACGAAGAACTACTGAGATCAGAGCATGTACTAAGAATCTGAAATTTGAGAGAGCATTGGTGGTAGGTAGTTTTTTCATGTGCAATGTCACTGAAATGTGTGGTTTAAGGGCATTTAAACATGCGTAACTGTAGAACAGATTTAAAAAAGGGAATGTCCTGAAACATCTGGAAACTTGACCTGATGACCCACGTGGGGGTTTTAACCATATTTATGACTTGCAAAGCAACTGAGTTAAGTCAAGATTGTTGGGTATAATGGAAAGTTTAGACTGTAGTTTTTAGGCCAACACCAAAGGGGTTACTAAATCACCTGAAGTAGCAAGCTACTTTATCTAAATAAAAAGTAGTGCAGGATAGGCTTTGGTTGGTGTTTGTGTCCATGTCGAGTTCATATCTGATCAGGGCACCAAGATGTGTAATATCATGCATCTTATTAAATGTGTGTTAAAACCAATTAATCTTACACCTAGCTTGTTCCAGACCAAAGTCTACAATAACTGAATGAAATGATTGATCATTAGCTTCTCTGAAATGTTTCTTTAATAAACATGATTAATGGTATCTTGATTTATTGTGCATTCCCCTAAGGTTTAGTCACAAAAAGGACCCTTAATCTATAGAGAGTAGCTCTAACCTTCTTGGGGCACACCTTGACCCCTAGCTATCTCGATTTTGGCCACTAGGTGGCAGTGGGCTTTAATATAGAAGGGTAAGCCATGCAGCTCTAGGGGCTATTTGCCATCAGCAAGTAGGTTTCAATTAGTATTAGTTTGAGCCTGTCACAGGTCTCTCTAGGAGAGCCATCCAGGTTCAGGGCTACCTATATGAGCAGCTCTTTCAGGCTCCACCAAAGAGTATTAGATCAGATTAGATTCCCAATGTGCGTTATGGCGTAGTCAGGGAATCAGTGTACAGGTTACAGGGTTTATATATATCTCCACCTGAGTTCCACTTCAGAGATGTCCCCCGAGGAAGAAGAGAAGTTCTGGGAGGACGATTGATATTCCCCTCTCAAGTGCTGTAGGAGGGAAAACGCTGATAATGGTCTTATTTGTTAGTATGTATTGACTACTCAATGATTGTGCCTTGGGTTACTGAACTATTGTCTTTTGTAGATTGGTTCTGATAAATCCGTTTCTGATTAATGTTCCAAGAATCAATGGAACTCATTCTTTGGATATATCACTTATTACAGTTGTATTGTACCCTTCCACCACACAGTTGCGAGGGTTATCCCACTGAGGATAATGGGTCTCATCTGGAGCAACTATAGGGGTAAAGCTAAGAGCTATACTATATACACACAAAATGCTTTTTAGTAGGGATGAGAAATATTATATTGCAGCTTCACTGCTTCATACTGTCGCTATATATCTCTGCAGGTAACAGCTAATTACATCAAGGTATTTGCATAACATTGTCCTATATGGGAGGGTAGCAGAAACTAAGTCAAGTCAGCTGAAATATGGGAAAGGGATTTGTTTGTGTTGAGACCAAGATATAGTTTTTTCACCCAAAGTTCATTATAATTAGCATGTGGCAAATTCAGCACTGTTCACACCTGAAAACAATAGCAAACTTACAAAAAAGTAAAGTGGAGGTAGCATCATGCGATGGTGCTGCATTTCATCAGCAATTCTTCAGCACAGATTTATTAAGATACACAATATCATAGTTGGTGCAAATGTAAATGTAAAGGTCCTAACATGACCCATAGAGAATCGGAGTTAATATCTGAGTCACAAACAAAGTCACAAAAGAGCCATCAAATTGGAACAACAAATCAACAACAAATAAGGAATTGTTTGTTGTAATTGTAATTTCTCCTGAAAAGATGGTCTATCTGTGCCCAGCCCAGGTCTCGCTGCACCATTACACCCGTTGAAGGAGTATGCTGTACACACAAATGAGGTGATTCAGGATGGATAAGGAAAGACTAGAAACTGGTTTGATTATAAGCCACTCATATAGTGTGATTCTGTTCATATCACAATAAACTTTTATTTTCTGGAATTCTGCTCAACCTGTTGCTCCTTAGGTGCGTCTGCTGCCTACCTCTCTACCAAAACAGCTATCAGGCACTCACAAATCCATGAGTAGGCTTTTAAATAATTGAAAAAGTAATAGTTCATTACAAAAAATGAGGTGTACTAAGAGCCTTACACATTTCATGCACACACACTTAATTATAAGCTATGAAGTGCATTCCCATATGGCTGTACAACTAATAATATTACTAAGACTAATATTAATTTATTCAAACTCCTATTCATGGTTTTATGGAGTGTTTGCTATAAGTTTTGATCTGAATCACCTCATTGAACTGTAATTCTGGGGTAATGAACCCAGAGCCAGACTGTATGCACATTGCATGAATCCTTTTAATTTGACTTGCATATTATCATCCTAATGATTAAAAGCTGTTTCTGCTACAGCCTTGGCTATAAAAAAAAATAAACCCAATATAAATAAGCAGATTGATTTCTTTAACAAATAATATATAAGTTTTTATTTTCATCAAAATTTTAATTTCTTAAAACAATGTCACTTTAATGAAAAACACATTTTGAATTTCAGTGCTTTGAAATGCAAATATCACACAGAACAAACATTTGGTGTATGATTTGCTATTTGTCAGAATTAGAGAACTATTCAAGAGTACAAATACAGTACATTTGTAGATTAATATGAATAACATAATTTCAATAGACATACTTCATACTTAAGCACTTCTACATATATTTTTAATATTTTTGTGATTTAAATGTCATTATAAAAGGTTAGCTTCTCTCTCAGTTTTTCCCTCTTTTTCAGGCTCCATGCCTTTATTTTGCAATACAATACTGAATTAATTTGCTGCTTAGAATTGATTTTGCTGTTTTGAATGAAATATAATAAGACTTAATGGACCCAATTCGCATCATTCTAACCTTTCTTTCTGAGCTTTACCTTCAACTGATGTATGTTGTTAGAATTTCTTCCATTATTCGGCATTCAGGATAATATTAACTGTATTGCACTGTGATTTCTTTGCATTCAGCTTTCCATGGCCATTGGCATAATGCAGCATATTATATATAATTGCATATTATATGACAACTGTGAAATTACAGTGAGATATTTGTTAGATAGTTACTGCTTACATATAAATATATATTAGAGAGAGCGAGATGAGGAATAAAAGATAATAATAGAATAAATAAAAGGTATCTTTGAAAACTTTCTGAAATGGATTTTGGCCATGGCGACGACAGTGCTTGATATTTCTCCATGCTGCCCCTATCACTGTCAATGGGAGTCACCAGTCCCCCCCCCCCCCCCCCCGTTGATTTTCACACAATTCTCACCAGTGCTTTACCCGCCATGGGGAATATACTATAAACCTCTACACTTTCCTTGGGATCATGTCTATTTTCTGTAGACATCTAAATGACTGCTAAAATCTGGACAAAACATGAAAGGTTTTTAAGCTACTCTTATAATGCTAATAAGAAGCGTACCTACATCCTGACACTGAGAGGAGAAAGTGAATTAAATATACTTATTTAGTACAGCTTACAAATGCTAGTAAATGTGTCATTCTCCAGATTTACACAATTGCCTTAATTTATAGTATGGTCCATGTTGTTTTTATAAAAAAAAATTAATTTTATACTTACACGCACAATGGTATAGTTGTATTAAACAAGTAGTAAAGTCAGCTTAAAATCACTGACTCGGAAAAATGCCATGTAACATATTTAATGATTTATTTATGTATGTTGTCAAGTGAAAAAATACAATGAGCCCCAAGAAATGTGGAAATAAAGACAATCCTTGACTACTTTATTCATCCTGATCCTCTTGAATAACTTAACTAGTATACCATGGAGAGTCTAGCTCTGAATAGGGGCAGTGTGAGCATTACAGGCTCTTGCATAGGATATTCCATGAGAGAAACCATCAGTGATTTGTGACGTATTATATAGACATGGTGCAGGGAAAGTAGAGTACAGTGATAGCTAGAGACTTTTAAAGCATTTGACCTAAAATACACAAAATTACAAGTTTAGATTTAAATGAAGCTATTTCATAAATCAGCAAGAAAAGATGAATGCTCATTTTTCACATTCTGGGGCCCACAAATGGAAATTCATGTATTAAAAATAAATGCAGAGGAAATGTTGTTATTTATGGGGGCAGTCTGAAGGAGCCCTACAAGAACATTTCAGTGCCATTGAATAGTCTTTGGGCACTTTTGTATCCACCTTAGTAAAACTTCTGTTGGTGTTTCCTGTAAATCATACCACTGTAATAACTCAAAAAATGTTAAAAAAATATCTCCAAAAATATAGTCTGAGACAATGACAAAGGAAAGAGGTATCCTGTTTAAGATCATTTTTGAGGTTCAAAATTTGAGCATAGTGTCCCTCATCTTGTATTGTATGAGATTATTCTATTTAAAGTACATGCAACTTGGATATATTCTTATGGTGCAAAAATATTCAGAAAAGGGATTCTTAGCCGATAATTCAGGATGGGTGGATTTAAGGTGGAAGGGTGGTGTTTATGACTTATTTTAATAAGGGAAGCATATTTTTACATCCCTTGGCATTTATTTCTTGCACGTCACTATTGAGAAGAAAAGAAAACCATAACAGCAACATGGGCATCCACTTGCCTGACCGGCCATGTGCGTCATTCAAGATATGCATAATACAAAGCCCTGGTAGTTAATGTTTCTGTCCCCTTCGTCATCTCCTCTGTCCACAGGAAATGATTCAAACATATTCATAGGTCTAGTACATACTGGGCAGTTTGAGAACCTCTTTTGCCCTGACACACATGGTAAAAAACATTGCAACTTGCAGCAGGTTATTTCTCATTGACTACAATAAGAATCAGCACAGATATCAGAACACCCGCAGCATCCTGCTACATCAGTGTTTTTCAAGAAGAAATAACCCCTAAAATGAATATGGCTTAAAATGCCATATTTCATATACTGAACTTATTGTACTAACCTAAAGTTTCAGCTTCTCAATAGCAGCAATGAACAAGGACTGGTCACCATCTTGGAAAGGGTCTGAAACACTCACATGCTCAGTGGGCTCTGAGCAGCTGTTGAGAAGCTAAACTTAGGGGTTGTCGCAAATTATCAAGCAGAAAATGAGCTTTGTCTGTAATATAAACTGATGCTACAAGGCTTATTATTAAATGCTGATTCTTATTGCACATGTAGTAATTATCTGTATCAGCCTTATACTGTGACATTTATATTCTATGTTTACTGTATATTGTGAGTCAGTCCCTGAGCTCAGTAAGTGATAGCTGCACAGACACCATTTCCCCAAAACTTGTTTTCAAATCT
The DNA here is from genome assembly GCA_038501925.1 of Xenopus petersii. NCBI lineage: Eukaryota > Metazoa > Chordata > Amphibia > Anura > Pipidae > Xenopus > Xenopus petersii. Next base: position 91,853,090 of record CM076677.1, read on the forward strand.
GGTTTCCCTTCCAGTGTTTGACTTTAATGTCAGGTATCAGAAGACCCCTTATTCCTTTGCCATTGTGCAACAATGATTATTCAATCAAATTGTATGATCTTACATTGGCCATTTTGGTCATAATTCTCAATGACTAAAGTAGGACTACCACAGGTAGCAGAAGACTTCGGGGCAGATTTGCATAGGGTCGAATATCGAGGGTTAATTAACCCTCGATATTCGACTGCTAAATATCGAAGTCGAAGGATTTAGCGCAAATCGATCGAACGATTAAATCCTTTGAATCGTTAGATTCGAAGGATTTTAATCCATCGATCGAACGATTTTTCTTCGACCAAAAAAAACATTAGAAAGCCTATGGGGACCTTCCCCATAGGCTAACATTGTACTTCGGTAGGTTTTAGGTGGCAAGTAGGGGGTCGAATTTCTTTTTAAAGAGACAGTACTTCGACTATCGAATGGTGGAATGGTCGGATATTCGAACGATTTTTAGTTTGAAACGTTCAATTCGAAGTCAAAGTCGTAGTCGAAGGTCGAAGTAGCCAATTCGATGGTCGAAGTAGCCAAAAAAAAACATTCGAAAGTCAAAGTTTTTTATTCTATTCCTTCACTCGAACTAAGTAATGGGGCCCCTAAAGTTATGATGGGAGACTTGGAACAGCTTGGCAGGTATTAAGAAACAAGATTATGGAGCTAGAAAGCAGTACGAGTTCTCCTGTACTAAGCAGCAGAAGATGGGATTTTCATTGAAATGCACCATTATTTTAGTAATTATTTTACCATACAAAACCTTTGTAGAATGAAATACACTTGCCACGTGATTTTTTTTTTTTATCCTGTTTTCCATTTACAGCAGAAGGGTCTAGAGGCCTTGAACGCCTTTGGAAGATTGTTAATAACATTACAGTCTGGAAACGCCACACTCATTTAGTGTAATATCACTTCTCAGACTTGCATGAAAAAACTCTACCTAAGGCTTTGTCATTGAGGCCTTCAGCCTTTCACAGCCATGTGCTAATTGAAGCACAACTTTATTGCTTTAATTAGCTTCTCCTTGAGTGCAATCCCGCATTGTTTCCTTTTACTAAAGAAGTGTAAGAGGTATTCGCTGTCTCACTCTGCTGAATAAACCATATTGTCCATGGTTTATTATTAGAGTTGTTGCTGCTGGGAAATTTGCATTTTGTGAGCTCTTGCAATCACTGACAAGCCATTAGATGTAAAATAGAAAATTACTGACATGATGCAGGGACTAGTTGTATGAGGTTTGTTCATAATCTATTTATTTCAATTTCAAACAAAGGATGTTCTATAACGAACCCAAAACTTCAAATGAGCAAAATGTGTTTTTGTTTAATGTACATTTTTTAGCAGTGAACATTTATTAATCATAAGCTATGTTCACCTAAGTAGGCAATTCAAAATTAAAATCTTTTCTCTACGACCTAGTGCTTTCCCCTGTACGGTACACTAGTCTTTCTCACTATAAGCTAGTACAGCCTAACTGGTTGCCATTTACTAATTTACAAATGCATTGGGCTGGATTGAATGGGTATACAATTTCAGATTCAAATCATGTTCTGACTACAGTCACCTTCAAATCAGGAAAATGTAAATGGGGGTACGTAACATAAGGTTTGCCTGTAAATATTTTTGTAAACTGCAAAAAAATGTGGGGAAAACAAACATTAATGAGGAATATCAAAGGTTTTTGAATGAAAATGGGCCATAATGATTATGATGCAATATGCAAGAAACCCGACTTAAAATATGGGGAATTCTCACACTGAAATGCATTAAAATATGAAAGTGCTGTATAAAATAAAGGTAAAATCCTGGAAGATTTGGGTTTGACCTTGTCATCATTTGTTATATTTGGACTGAATGAAGTTCCTAGGGGGAAGTTTATTAACTTAAATCCCAACTATACTCTGCTGCCCACTCAGATTGCAAGTTGTCCTGCTTTCCACAAGTCTCTGCCTCGTGAACTGCTACTACTCAGTTGTAATACATTTGCCTCCTTCCCTTCCAAGTTATTTCTGCTGCAACTCAATATAACATGCTTCAGGTACCCTACATAACTCTTTCTGGTTACTTTGTGGGAACTCTTCCTCTATCTCTGCATTGCTCTGCTTATCCCTCCATATGGGCCTTCTGCTCCTTCTGCTCCCTGAAAGCACTAAAACTTGCTTTAGTTCAATTCAATGCAAATTTCATTTGATACTTCAGTTGAACTATGGAAATCTACACTGGCAGTGTGTGTTAACACTGTATTTTATTCTTTATTTTGGAAACATGCCTTAGTTTATTCGAATGAATCATGTGAACATTACATTATACATTGTCTAGTGTTGTACAAGAAACCTTATAAAAGCTTTTTTCATATACCATATACAATTCCATAATAAAATTATGTAATTCCACAATATTAGCAAATTAGGATCATATGTAAATCCTTGGTTACACAAAAGAAACCATCAGAATTATCTAAATTCCATCAAGTGAAAATATAGCCTTAAAGGACCAGTGACATCAACAAATTAAATTGCTTTAAACCTGCACTAGTAAAACTGCAGTGTTTGCTTCAGAAACACTACTATTGTTTATATAAATAAGCTGATGTGTAGCAATGGGGGCAGCCATTCGAAGGAGAAAAGGCTCCGGTTAAACAGCAGATGGCAGATAAGTTCTGTAGAACATAATGTTAATTGTTATGCACTATTTAACCTGTGCCATATAGCCTTTTTTCAATTTCCACCATTGCTACTCAGCAGCTTATTTAAATGAACTATAGTAGCGTTTCTGAAGCAAACAGATCGGTTTTACCAGTTTAGGGCACTACTACATAAAGTATAGATATTTTCATTACTTTCATTTTTTGGTGTTACTGTTCCTTTAATGCTTAATAGACAGCTGTAATGTGCTGCAATTGTCTTAGCATTCCAACCCTAAGAAAGTTAGGTTTGGAGTTTTCTGAATACATTCAACATTTTAATAACAGAGAGAGACAGTTTTCAATCTTAGTTAATTCCTTAACGTTTCTGCTATTTGCTATTTCGTTCGATCGTACTAAATGCGGTAAATCCTTTGACTTCGATATTCAAAGTCGAAGGATTTTACTTTGACGGTCGAAATTTGAGGGTTATTAAACCCTCGATATTCGACCCTAAGTAAATGTTCCCTTGGTCAAGCTTCAAAGGAGAAAAAAAAATCTGAATTTTTAGAGTGAAAAAACGCCTAGATTTTTTTTTAGAGATTTATTATACTACGAAGTTGCTAAAAGTTTGAATCTGAAAATACTTCAGCTAAAATCAGTCAAAGTCATGTAAAAGTCAATTACAGATGGTCCTATTTACAATTCCAAGATGTTTTTTGCCAGAGGCGGGCCACGCTGGCCAGGCGCCCTAGGCAAGCCGGGCAGTAGCGGCGCCTGCGCGAATCTGCACATGCGCAAATCTTCACTCTTGTGCGCATACGCGAACCTGCGCTCGCGTGCGCATGCACGAAATGGAGTTTTCACGCATGCGCAGAAGCGAAAAAGACGCCATAACAACCAAGCAGTCGGCAGCCTACCCCTAGTTCCAGCCCTGGTTTTTGCCTTCATGATGTTAGAGGGTTTCAGGCAGTTTGAAGCTAGTTTTCATTCTGAAAAATGAAAGTTTTTCAGACAACAATTTGAAATAGTTGCACAAATTTTTCAAGACTTTTTCCTGCACAGAAAATTAGAATTTTTGGTAATGTAAGATAGATTGTGGATGGGAGTTAGGTTGGATTTTTATTATTAATTTAAAGGAAACATTTTGAGTTTGAATAAATAGCCCCCATGATAAAAGTTTGCCCAGGCATAGTAACCCATACATCCAATCAGTTTTTGCTAACTGTAAATGCTAATTGCTGATTGGTTGCAATAGGCAACTAACCAATAGCAAACTTTGAGTCCTTTATTGTACTGGTTCCTTATATTGTGCCAGTGATTATCAGGTAGGCAGCATTCTTTCTATACTCTCTGTCAATAATGTGGTTCTCATTTTCTTGATGTCTAAAGTATATTGTCATTAGACAAATGTAATGAAAATACCTGTGCGTGGGGTCACCCGCCGCATGGTCTTCAAGCTCTAGGGCACGTGCGGCATGCCTGCACGCCTCTTAAAGGCTCGGGCGCGCTGGCGTGGTAGCGCCAGCACATTTTGACTGCAAATTTTTAATAATATTTAAGGGCCACTACTCTCCAATCTGTATTCTGACCCTTGCCTGCATACGACAACTCTTCTAGCTTAACCCCTTGATTGACTATCCAGGTTTTACCCTTGCCTGCCTGACGATTCTGAAATCCGCCTGTCTCGACCCAGCCTGTCTGACCATCCTTCTGCCTAATCCTTTTGTACCGTGACCTTCGGCCCAAAAGACTCTGCTAACAGCCGTGCCCCTTTGCCAGCCAGAACATCTCGACTTGTACCTCTTGTCCAGGTGGCACACAAGTAAGCTGAGGGCTCCTCCCGAAGCCCAAAGGTGGTCACACTACTGGTGAAGCCGAGCCGAGACCAGGGTACTTGGCACTTGTTCTGGTATTGGGTGCCGGTCGTGACAACATCATTGTATGGTGGCTGTCATTGTATTGAGTTACTTTTAAGAATGCACAAGCAGAATAAATATAAACACAATTGGGCCCATTTACTAACAATCGCATTTTGATTTTTTCCATGAAACATAAAAAAATTGCGGTGTTTCTATGTTTCTAAAAAACTTGAAACATTTTAGATTTATTAAGTGAAAAAGGCAAAAAAAACCTCTAGGGCAAAACTTCACCATGTAGAGACTTTTAGAGGTTTATAGGTTTTTTCTTCGCTAGAAATTGACTGAAATTAATTTTTTTTATACTGAACTTTTAATAAATTCAGTGACATGGTTTTAGAGTTTGTGAGTTTAGTTGTGGTTTCAAAAAGCTCTAAAATCTAAAATGTGACTGTTAATAAATAAGCCTTCTCAATAGTGATGTGCTGTTCCAGAATTTCTGGACCCACACCTGACCCTAACCCTCCCTTCCCCAACCTGCACCCGGCCTGACCCAGCTCAGCTCCTCCATTTAAAGACCTGCAACCCTGCCCATTAGTGATGTCACAAATGGGGCAGGGCAGGCGCAAATCTATAAATGGAGGAAGTGTTAGATCCTGACCCCGAAGACTTTATGCTTTAACGGGATGGCCTGCACATCACTACTTAACAAGATTAGCTAAAATCCATTTTTATTTCTACAATTTATTTTTAAAGATTGATTTCAACCAGGTGCCAGTAGTTAAGAGCCCCTTTAATGTTAAATGGCATTTTATCCTATATAATAAAGTTCAAGTGTCTCTGCGTCCAGTCCCTGTGTCCGTGGAATTGCGCTACTGCGCATGTGCCCCACAGACCGTCTCTGGAGAATTTACGCTAGCGTCTCTGGCGAATTTACGCTAGTGAAGTAGATAGACGCCGACCAGAGTGTAAATTCGCCTGGCGAAGTGCGCGAACGCTCGCGAGGAGTAGCTGCTGGAACTGCGCATGTGCCCCACGGACCGTTAGCTGCTGGAATTACCTGTCCGAAAAGAGGATCTGCCACCTGAAGAGGATCCACTGCCGGCGTCTGAAGAGGATCCACCGCCGGCGTCTGAAGAAGATCCACCGCCGGCGTCTGAAGAGAGGATCCACCGACGCCGTCTAAAGAGAGGATCCACTGCCGTCTGAAGAGAGGATCCACCGCCGCCAAAGGAGAAGAAGAAGCCACCGCAGAGGAAGAAGACGTCACTAAGGAGAAACTGCGTGAAAGGGCCCCGGCGAACTTGACAGGTAAGTCCCACTGGCCACCAATGTTAACCCCCCTGGCCACCAATGTTAACCCCCCTGGCCACCAATGTTAACACCCCCCTGGCCACCAATGTTAACCCCCCTGGCCACCAATGTTAACCCCCCTGGCCACCAATGTTAACACCCCCCTGGCCACCAATGTTAACACCCCCCTGGCCACCAATGTTAACCCCCCTGGACACCAATGCCCCCTGGCCACCAATGTTAACCCCCCCTGGCCACCAATGTTAGCCCCCCTGGCCACCAATGTTTACCCCCCTGGCCACCAATGTTAACCCCCCTGACCACCAATGTTAACCCCCCTGGCCACCAATGTTAACCCCCCCTGGCCACCAATGTTAACCCCCCTGGCCACCAATGTTAACACCCCTCTCGCCACCACTGTTAACCCCCCCTGGCCACCAATGTTAACCCCCCTGGCCACCGATGTTAACACCTCCCTGGCCACCGATGTTAACCCCCCTGGCCACCAATGTTAACCCCCTCTGGCCACCAATGTTAACCCCCCGGCCACCAATGTTAACCCCCCTGGCCACCAATGATAACCCCCCCTGGCCCCCTCCCCTGGCCATATTCGACCATTCAAAATTCAAACTATTTTTCCGCTATTCCTTCACTCGAACTAAGTAAATGGGCCCCTTAGTGTAATAACGAAGTTTTGCTATGCTGACAAATTTACTCTAGCAAAACTTCGCTAGCGTTCACCTGCAGAGACGCAACTTAGAATTTTAGTGAATAAGTATAGTGATAGCGAATTTGCAACAAAGTGTGGCACCGCCATCACATGTGAAAACTGTTGCTTCTTTTGCTTGGGATGGGTACAGATGGTTAAGTGGTGCTGATGTCCAATGTATTTATCTCTTTGTATAGGGAGTGTGAGGGGGATCCAGTAGGATCAGCAAGTCAGATGGTTAGCTCACAGGTTGGTGGAGGGAATCCCCCATTACATATCTATTTCCATTGTCAAATACTGCATCATGAAAAGGGTTAGGTTCATGCCACCTAATTCCAACATTTCTCTATGTTCTCTATGCTATGCTATGCTAGTTATTTTGTTTTTATTAATGTTTGGGATTATCTTATTAATGTGGCCTTCAGGTGGTTTTTCTTTAGATTTATGGAAGCTATAAAAGATCTGGAATCTATAAGATGCCAGAAGATACTGGCAGAGCAGCAAAAAACCTTCACTTTGAAGTTCATGTTAGACTAGAAGCCACATTCATTATATAGATTAGAACACAAGTGCTATAGAAATAAGAATATTCATGCATGACTACACAAGGACACATAGTTTCAGACTTTTTTTCAGTTTAAGCTTACATTTAAATGCCAACATTTGATTGAGAGTAAATTTAACTAAAAGTAAGGTTATGCATCCAAAAATATCAAGTAATCAGCCCAAATCTGTCCTTACCTGACCATCAGCTTGGCTTCTAGTGCCACCGTTTACAAACCACCAGTTTACAAATCAGGCCATTTTTGAAGAGACAGTCACTTAGGAATAAATTGTGCTTATGGGTGTGGGTTACGTTTTACTGTGGAAGGAATGAATGAGAATGATTGACCATTATCTGTCACATGCCGGCACTGCTTAAGTAACATATAATAATAATAGGTGTACACAAGAGGACTTAAAGGAGAAGGAAAGGTTAAAATTAAGTAAGCTTTATTAGAAAGGTCTATATAAATACACCAGTAAACCCTCAAAATAATGCTGCTCTGAGTCCTCTGTCAAAAGAAACACCACATTTCTTTCCTTCTATTGTGTACTCATGGGCTTCTGTATCAGACTTCCTGTCTTCATCTTAAACCTCCAGGGCATGGCCTTGAGCATGCTCAGTTTGCTCCTCTCCCCCTGCCTCCTCCCCTCCCAGCTGTAATCTGAGCCCAGAGCTATGAGCGAGCAGGGAGAGACTCAGGCAGGAAGTGATGTCACACCAAGCCAATATGGCAGCTGCTATCCAAATCAAACAGAGAATACTTCAAGAGCTGTTTACTCAAGTATGGTAAAGCATTCTGCAGAATAAATATAGTCTTATAGCTTGTACTATTGTGGCTAATCTAATGAAATAAACTGCTTCTGTAGCTTTCCTTCTCCTTTAAGAGAGGAAAACAATTTGGGGAACGTAGTGAAGAGCATAAAGCAGCTATCTTTATAGATTGTGTTGAATGATATAGCATTTGATGATATTTAAAGTCAAGAATAAATCTGCTATAGGTGTATTTAATGGTGCAGTCCAAAAATGAGACATACATAAGGATAAACGCTATTGTACAGAAATTAAGCAGCCTAGAGGATAATATTATAAAAGGATGGCGAAGCAACTGAAGAGTGAAATGACAGGGAGAACAATGTACAGTGATGGTAAGCTAATGATACATAGGCCAGAAGGATAGGACATTCTACTGTAAATGTGAAGCAATGAATAAAATAAAATAAGAGACCTTATTGTGCTGGATTTTTTGTGCTTTACGAAACTGATACCCTTTACAATTTGGACTTCTATTATTGAAAGAAAAGTAGAAATAAATAATAAAATAAATGTAGCATTTGCTAATAACACATTCATTTTACCATACTACAAATTCCTCATTAAAATTGTGCTCCTGTTAAAATGAATAGTTTACTTTTTAAATGTGTTATATTTCCCATGTGTTAAATGTGTTATATTTGTAGACAGGAGATTCTGAGAAATTAGCTGATATTTATTTATTTATTAGTGCCATTATAAAACCCCATTACAATATATAAGTCTTTGTTTCTAGAAGCCTGACTTATTTTTCCAGCTTCCTTTCTAATGCCTGTACAATCCCACTTCTGCCATTCCAAGCTATGTGGTCTTATGCAGAAAGCATCATCAATCCTTCCCACCATCCATAACTCTACTGTATTATCTGATTTAAGTCTGCGGATCAGGCCCCTGGTCAAATCAATCACATGGCAAGTTATGGGATCTGTCCAAGAAAAACCTCAGTGCACAATACTAAACTGTGACTGTTCTATTCCATTAGAAGCAGAAGCAGGAGGGGGTTTGACCTTTAAACCTTTCCTGGTTTATATATAACAGTCGCTCTGTTTCACTCTTGGGATTGTACAGTTTTTTTGGCAATGAATGAGGCTTTGTAAAACTCTACTGTGCGGTTATTCAAAACCAATCTGTTGGTCTTTTTAGAATGTTTCAAGAAAAAAAATCAATCTTGAAATATACAAGGGAAAATCAGTCAAATATCAGCTGGTGATCCTACAAATGAATGCATTTATGTGGAAGTCTCCAAATAAGAAAATCATGTTTTACTAGGCTGTCCCAGTGCTCTCCAAGCTCTGTTTGTGTAGACTTTCAACTGGAAAATGCAATTAATCAGGCAGCAAAAAGGAAATTATATTAACGGTTCTTATGGAAAGAGCATGTGGCACAACTACAATACAGATATGGATAAAAAGAGCTGTCTTCTCTTTGACAACGGTTTTCTTTTTTATTATATTTTATTGTAGCAGATAAATATTAGACCTTGGAAATACATCCATCAGCATTTAAATGCAGCAGTGCCCAAGCTTTTTCACCTTTGTGTAGCTATGGATTTAAGGACAAATATGGGTTCTAAATATACTGAAAAAAGCCATTGATGATTAATAATGTTCATCCTAAATATATGCCAGTGCAGGGACACTAGCCCTAGTAGTGGATAGAAATCAGCATAAAAAAGTTAGACAGCAGTTGAAAAGGAGTTTTGATAATTGGGAAGTTCAAGAATCATTTGGTTGCAAAGCTGAAAAGGGCAAGAACCAGCCATATCATCATGCCAGCAACAATATTGTTTTGATACAGAAACAGCTGAAAGCCAAAGGAAACAATGGAATTGTGTTTATATATTTTGCACTTGCTAGGCAGTAGCTATTTAATACACAGGCTTGTTTTCCATGTACATTCTGATGGCGATCTTGCACCCTAGGCATTGAGTACCATCTCACTGATCTTCCCTTCCTTTTAAAATTACACATCCCCACTTACCTCTACTCCTACTCAGAATGGGGGTCTTTTAGTATAATCATCCCTGTATAAATTATAATAAATAAGGGAAAGTTGTACTCAGGGGTGCAATGAGGTTGTTACCACAAAATCCACATAGACAAACCTACGCAACCTATCATCAATATATTAAGGACATTTAAACATTTTGTACCTTAAGCGACTAATAATGCCTTACCCTTTAAACAAAACAGGGATTGTTTTTCCATATATTGCAATATATTTTAGCTGCCAACTATGTCAGTCATCCCCGGTATGGCAAGTCCTACACTTTCATCTGATTCATTAAGAATTCAATTGCTTATTCAAGAACCTACGAGGGAGTAACTAAAACACTACATTTTAGACATGCAAACGTTGCCAGTATAAAAACATCTCTGCAGCATATTAACTTAGAAAGGCCTTTCACAGGATTAAACACAGAACAAAAATGGGAAGTCTTTAAATGCTGCTTAATATATACACGTTAGTATATTCCCCTTTCAAGCTAGTATGGCCCTCTTCTGCTATTGCAAGAATTGTAGCACTGATTTCCTTCCTTGTGGCGCTACAGAAATCCTGTGTCTCAGCTACAGGGGAGAGCAGGTGCACTATAAATTGGCGTGCCTCCACCCATGGTCAGGACAGACTGGGCTGGAACATCTGATCCACAATAACACACACACAGGGATACGGTTGAAAGGTTTATTTGCAAAACGCTGTAACTTTAAATAACTTGCAGCCATATGGATCTCTTCATAGTCTCTCTTAGGTGGGTACTGTTTATAGTCAAACAAATGATCAGTAAGTGCTTCCAACAAATAATCATCCAGTGCATACTCACAAGCTTCAGGATGAGTGTTTACCATCCCAGATGTACAATTGTCTGCTTTTGGTGCACAATCTTCTTTGAAGGCAAATCTCACAGGGGTTCCAATCTCCAAGGATCTCTCTATCCCGGAGCCTAACCACTTGAGTCCCTAAGCTTGCGGCCTTGGTCTCCTTGTCGAGCCTCTGGCTGCTCACCGAATAACTCCTGTTTCCACCTTTCACTCCTAGAGTGACTATAACAGAACTGCCCTTGCACTTACTTCTCCTATTCTGGTACCTTCCTTTGTTCCAGTCCCTATTGAGCACCACTGTACTTTCTCCAGGAAAAGGAAACTACACTACACTAGGAACATTGTTGCAAAACAAAACCTTTGTGTTGGTGTCGAGCTGGGTATAAAAAGATGCGCTCTCAAGGCATTCAAGTTAACGGGCACAGCCAAAAAGTTTATCTGGTATAAGGAGGCCAATAAATCATGCAAAAAATCTATTGATATGGAAAAGCGTATTGCAGCATGGAGTTATTGTCTAAATAAGAAAATAGTACAAAATGAAGCAAGAAGGGATTGGACCCTTAATATCAGAGGGAGATTAGCTGGTTGATGAGAACAGAGAAAAAAGAGATTCTAAACAATTATTTTTTGTCTGTCTACACAAATAAGGAACCAGCTATTGAAGGTTTTCTTCTTAACAGTCCTAATTCTAGTAATACAACAAATGATGCATGGTTCACACGAGAAAATTCAAAAGCGTCTACAGCGTGTACACATAAACAAAGGTTCAGGACCAGATGGTATTCATCCCAGGGTACTAAATGAGCTTAGATCTGTGATTGCGAAACCTCTTTGCTTAATTTTTTTAGGATTCATTGAGGTCTGGCAGGGTGCAGAGAGACTGGCGAATTGGTATGATGGTGCCACTATTCAAAAAGCCTCAAATCCAAAGGCTGGTTAATCTAACGTCTGTGGTAGGAAAGCTTTTTGAAGTGGTATTAAGGGACAAGATAAGTAAATAATAATACTCATCTGGAGTATGCAGTACACTTTCTCCAGTGATATAAATGAGCTGGAGAGAGTGCAGAGACGTGCAACTGAACTGGTTAGAGGGATGGAAGATTTACTGTACATTATGAGGATAGACTGTCATGGTTGGGGTTGTTTTCTCTGGAAAAAAGATGCTTGCGAGGGGGCATGATTATTGGAATGACATCAGCTTTTCTACAATCCATAGGTACCATACCAGATGAAAGCAAATCTGAGAAAATCAGAAATAGGGGCTGGTCTAAAACTAAACTAAGCTCTCTTAGAAACCGGGGGTGTATACAATCTGACCCTGGCACCTTGTTTACATTGATTTTTATTAAAACTTTATGAATCATATCCTGAGTCAGTCACTGACTAGATTGAGCTGAGCCTTCAGTGTAGCTTTGAAGTGAGCCTGGTAACTCAGACTCCTCTATTGTATACACTGAAGAGGAGAACTGATTTAGTAATTTTTGTTATCTATTACAACCATTCTGGTATCATTATTTAAAGGAGCAACACTCTCAACCCACACCTTTTTACTATTAATTTTGAGGTTTAATATTCATTTTTACTATTAATTTTGAGGTTAGTCTTAACCGCAGCCACAATGCTCTCCCCATTTCCTATCTTTGCCTTCCAGATTGCTGTTTTACAACATTTATTATAGTGTTTATATTAATTAAATGCAGCTTCTGTCCCAACAGACTTGGAGTTTTAAAATGTCTTTCTCTTTCCTATTAACTTCTTTGCTTCTATATTAAGTGATTCTTAGTGCTTCTACATTTACTCCTTAAGGGAATAAATTGAGAACAGTAATGTTTAATATCATTTTAAATGACAACCATTTCTGTTCTGTGTTTTTAGCTGAACACTTAATGTCCCAATCTATGCTCTGAAGGGCAGCCCTCAAGGCACTAAAATTAGCTTTTCTGAAATTCATAGTTTTTGTTGCCCAAGTGTATATTTGTTTTTGCACAATACATTAAATGATATAACATTATGGTCACTATTACCCAGGGGATGAATTACTTGCACATTCGCTATACGTTCTGGGTCATTACAGATCAGATCCGGCAGTACTGTTGCTCCAGTCAATATCTGGGTAATTAAAATGGAATGGAAAATGGAAAAATCTGTTATCTGGAAAAACCCAGGTCCCGAGCATTCTGGATAACAGGTCCCATACCTGTATATTAAGGAACTGAAGCTTTTGTGAGTTCTCACTAACCAAGTTCCTAGTCAATAACCAGTAAATAAAATAAATCACTGATATTCAACCCTTAAGTTTGCTTGTGAGGGGTCCATGACTAGTAAATAAAAGAAAATGTTAGGGGCCTATTAATTATCTGTTGATAGTTTTCAGTTAGTATCACTGATATTTGAGATTTGAGTATTACAATTTATTTCCCACTTTGGAAACTGTTGCTCAAGAGCATAAAATAATTATTCACAACCTATCGTTCAATTAGTAGTCTAATTGTACAGTACATTGTTGGCTCATGGCTGAGCACTATTGCCACTCCTGTTTAAAGCAATCAAATTCATTATTGGTCAGAAAAGAAATGGTAAAATAGACACAACTGCTGGGAACCCTTCTAGATTCACCAGTTTGGTCTATAATAAATCAGGATAATAAATGGGCAGGCATGTATGTGATTATTATGCAGGTATGTATTACCATGAATACACTTAATCCTGTGGAATGTGTCTTCCAAGGAAAAACTAACTGTACATCTCTATATAAAGCAATTAATTTTAGCAAACTGACATATTTGTTTCGCAAGCTAACGAAAGCTGTAGAATGTCAGAGTACAACTTTATTTGAAACCGCCTTTTGTCTAATCTCAAGGGATGCCCTTATGTACTCGGGATCTACTGGGAAATAGAATTTTATTGTATGGTCCCTTTATATATTTTTAAATTTTTATCACATCCCTCCTTAGGGTAGTGGCAGATGGGGAGATTAGTCACCCAGTGACAAATCTTTTCTACTACGGGCGACTTATCTCCCCGAAATGCCTTACCCCGGGGAAGAATAAGAATTGCCGGTGGGATGGCATACAAATTGCTTCAGATTTCCAAAGTTTCCTCATGAAGCAACGTTGAACGACTTTGGAAATCCGAAGCGATTGATATGCCATCCCGCTAGCAATTCATATTCTTGTTGGCGGGAAGCATTTCAGGGAGATTAGTTGCCCACTGTTGAGATTTGTTGCTGGGCAACTAATCTCCCCATCTGCCACCACCCTTAATTGCCTCTTCTCCAATGTAAACAACCCTAACTTTGCCCTTGTTTCTTCAGAACTCAGATTTACTATGACTTTTACCATCTTACTCACTCTAATCTTCACTTTTTAATTCTGTAATGTCCCATTTCAGCTCTGCTCTGGAGAACAAAACTGCACATCATATTCTAGACGGAGCCTTCAGAATGGTTGGTGAGCAGGAGGAACGAAAATCTCCTTCTGTAAATCTATACCCCCTTACAATACAGGAATATCTTTCTGCTGCTCAATAGCATTGCTTACACTACTTCAGCTAAATTTATACACAGTTAATCAACTTCTCCATCAGTGATTTGCCTAACTTTTTGATATTAAGGGGCATATTTATCAAGGGTTGAAGTGAAAATTCTAAGTAAATAAATTCAAATTTCGAGATATTTTTGTGTACTTCGAATAGGCCAAAATTAAATTCGAATTACAATTTTTTTTTCCAAATATCGAAATTTATCATGTACTGTCTCTTTAAATCTTTGACCATTCACCATCTAAAACCTGCCGAATTGCTGTTTTAGCCTATGGGGGACATCCTAGAATCTATTTGGAGTAATTTGGTGGACTTTTTTTGGGGCAAATACTTTTATTCGAATTCGATCGAATGCGCTAAAACCTTGATTCAAATGATTCAAATACAGACTATTCACCCAAAGTTAAAAATTTAATTATTTTTAATAAATTTCGATTGGTCTTTTTTTATTCAAATTTAGAATTTCAAAAAACTCCCTTTACTTCGAAATTCAACCCTTGATAAATCTGCCCTTATGGGTGTACGTAAGCCACATAGTTTTATGCCACGTACATAAACTTGAATTTATCAGCATTTAATTATATTTAGCTTAGCTGTCTAAATTGCTGTCTCCCCTTGCAGGGATGGCAAATCCTGGATTGCTGGAAAGCAATAATTTTACTTATTTTTTTATTTTTGCATTCTTGATTGCTGCTTTACAACATTTGTAGTAATTTTTATATATCTTAAAAGATGCATCTATCACATCTATTAAATTAAGTTGTGGTGTGTTTCAACTCATTCGAAAAAAAAGCGAGGTCCTTCAGAAGATCTTCAGCCTAACAGACTGGGTATAGCTGAAGAAAGTATGATCAGATGATTTAGGAGAGAAGGGAAACAATGAGTATGTATGGCAATTTTTAAGCATCAGTTTTACTATTGTAACAAGGTTTTATAGGGAAGATGGTAGGGAAGAAAGGTTTAGCACAGCTGAGCAAAATACACATCAAAGCCAAAGTTCAAAATAAATGTATTGGTTAAGAAAATGGAATAAATTCAATTGTTTTTGGCTACTGTGAGAGAAGTGCTGGATCTGCAGAAAATGAAGACCGTAGAAATGCAATAATTAGAGAAATTACCATAAAAAGATTAGGTAAAAAAATAAAGAAACAAGACAAAGCACGTGGGAAAATGAGATGTTGTATAAACTAAGCCACAGAGTTCTGTTGATTTTCTGACAGCCCATTTAATTAGAAAGTGGCTGCTATAGCACATACAGTAGTCTAATGGCACAAACCCTTGACTGTGTGTGGGTAGGGACAAGAACAACAATAGCCAGACTGTACTGTATGGCAGTTGCACTGGGCAGTAAAAGGTGTGCTTCAAACCAACAGAATTCTATCACAGTAGTTGTGATCTTCATATTTTCAGAATGTATCATAATAATGTGCGAAACTGCAATCTGGCAAATTTTTCCATGCCCCATAAATAAACCAAACAAATAAGACCTTTTCGAAAATGGTACAAGCTGAGGCTGATGCTAAAAAGAGACAAACCCAATAATAAGTTCAAGCTTTGCTCAGATTGCCCTTTTGTCAAATCAGATGATGAACTTGCAAAGCCGCTATCCCTGCATACCAGCTAGATATATAGTGGATAATGCACCCCCTACCGAAATTTTTAAAGATATTAGAAGTCACCGAGGAGTTGCGTCACTATAAAAAAAGCCCGAGGCCGCAGGCCACGTAACTCTGAGGTGACTACCAATATCTTCACGTAACTCCGAGTTGACTAGAAATAGCTTTATAAATTATAAGAGCATTATTCATTATAATCTACACATACACATAATCTATGCCCTATGCAACACTTTTATTAACAGTTTATTTCCGTTCCATTTCTCTATGCTTTACTCAGTCCCTCTGTACTGTGTTGTAGCTGCATTTTTGTCCTCCTTTGATATGAGTGACTGTGGCATGTTGAACATATATAACTCACAAAGAGGATTCCTGTGTCCCCAGCCTCTCCAGTCAATTAGCGTGGTGTCTATTGATGGGCGAATTTGCACCGTTTCGCCAAAAAATTTGCACGAAATTCGCAAAACAGGGAAAAATTCGCGAAATGGCGCCTGCGTCTTGTTTTTGACACCGGCGCCCGTTTTTGACGCCGGCGTCTGTTTTTTTTAAAAAAAAATTTTTTGTCACGAATTTTCGTGGGCGTTTCACGAATTTATTCGCTGGCGGCGAATCGCGCAAATTCGCCGCGCATGTTTATTCAAGTCTTGTGATGTAACATTTCGGGGGCGGACCCCTTCGTCACACATCTGATGTCTGACGAAGGGGTCCGCCCCCGAAACTTTTCAAAAAGCTGATTTTAAACAAATTAAGCTCTTTAATAAACGAACATTTTCAAGGATATTTCTTGGCTCACCAGTTTTCTTTAGTTATGAATTAGGGAAAGTTCATTAAATATCCCGTGTGTGACTCAAACAAAAGCATTTCCCAAGGCTCATCTCCCGTCATATATGCTCTAGCGCTCTATCTAGGTGTGAAGTGATTTCCTACCTTGATTTCTTACATGAAGGGTCAAAATGAAGACAGCTATCAACAGCTTTTATGAATGCAATAAGGAAAAGTAAATGTGGTCTCTGTCTCTGAGAGACCCTTGACTGGCTTTCGAGTAAATACAGTAATTCTTGCTGAAAGTCGAGCCAAATGTTTCCAGTGACTGTTGAAAATCTTTGTCTCTGGAGTTTTGACATAAAGCTTCTATTGTACTGATTGCTATTTGAATTGCTTTGGAAATCTACATTTTGTGATACTAATTGGTGACATAATTTTACAAAAATTGTTTTTATTCTCAAGCAAAAATGAGTAGGGGAAGCAGTCTGACTTCTGCAGCTTTATTACTTAAAGCATCTCTGTAACTAACGAGTTATAAAGCTACAGTATTTTTTAGCTTGTTTCCAATATTTACCAGATTCTTACAAGTCTTTTTGTTTTGCCATAATGAGTTTAAATGGCTGGTTCACCTTTACGTTAACTTTCATTATGTTATAGAATGGCCAGTTCTAATTAACCTTTCAGCTGGTCTTCATTATGTTTTATAGTACAGATCCATTATCCAGAAACCCGTTATCCAGAAAGCTCTGAATTACGGAAAGGCCATCTCCCATAGACTCCATTTTATCCAAATAATCCAAATATTTAATTATGATTTCCATTTTTCTCTGTAATAAAACAGTAGCTTGTAATTGATCTAAACTAAGATATAATTAATCCTTATTGGAAACAAACTCAGCCTATTGGGATTGTTTACATGACTTTCTAGTAGATTATGGTATAAAGAACCCTTATGCGGAAAACCCCAAGTCCTGAGCATTCTGGATAACAGGTCCCATCCCTGTATTTTAATCATTTGCCTTCTTTTTGTTTTTTCCAACTTTCAAATGGAGGTCACTCACCCAATCTAAAATCAAATGTTCTGTAAGGCTACACATTTATTATTATTGCTACTTTTCTTTTTACTCATCTTTCTATCCAGCCCTCTCCTATTCATTATTCATATTCCAGTCTCTTCTGCAAAGCATTGCATGGTTACTAGGGTATTGTAGACATTATCAACCAGATTGCTGCAATTGCAAACTGGAGAGCTGCTGAATAAAAAGCTAAACAATCCAAAAAACACAAATAATAAAAAATTAAAACCAATTTCTAGCATTATCACCCTCTACATCATACTAAAAATTAACTCAACGGTGACCAACCCCTGTACAGACTGCATAGGGTTCAAATCCCCAGCACAAGGGTTAGATCCCAAAGAACACTGTTTCCAGACTATATGTAAATTAAACTTCTACACTGAGTGATTCTTAGAACCTAGCAAATAACTAATGACCAATCACAGAGGAAGGTATGATGCCAACATTTCTTTGTTTTTGTTTTTTTTATTACAATGGTAAAATTATTTTGTTTAGATTAGAATCCTTTGTACAAAGTCAAGGCAAACACTCATATAGGGGCAGATTCACTAAGCCCCGAATTTGCGCTAGCATTCGATTCGCTCACATCGCAACACTTCGCTATGCGTAAATTTACCCAGACAACGCTAATTCACTAACATACGAAGTTACGTCCAGGTCGACGAACGTTGGCGAAGTTGTGCTAGCGTTACGTCGGCAAGCAAAGCGAAGATGCGCTAGCAATGGCTAATTTGCATATGGCGGGAAGTGAAGTTGAATGGATTTATATGTTGCTGCAAATACATTACACTACACAAGCCCAGGGAACCTTAAAAAAATAAAATACAGTTGTTATAATGCCGTACACATGAGCCCAATGTATAGTTTAAACATTTATACGAACTTTTGCAGCCTATCACTTTGAAAAAGTGAAAAGACGCCGGCGTTTTTTGGGACTTACAAAATTTTTCAACAAAAAAATTGAGGAAGTCCTATACACTCCATTGCACTTCGCCTGGTCTGAGCTGGCAAAGGCGAGTCTGGCGGAATAGTTAATGTTCAGTAAAATCCGCATCCTAGTGAATTTGCGCAGTTACATCCCTTCGCCAGAGCGAAAATTCGGCTGGTGTTAGAGTGCGAAGTTGCGCTAGAGTCTATCTCCTGCACTAGCGAAGTTACGCCAGTGACCGTTAGTAAATTGTCGAAGCACCGAAATGACGTCACGCTCGTGAATTTTTCGCCAGCGTCACTTCTCCCTTAAGTAAATTTGCCCCATAGAAAGATATAGTTGTCTGAATTTGTCGCATATTTGTGGATACTTGTTGAAGCTGCTGTACGTAGGGTAATCTTACACATACAAATAAATGCAAAACATCCGATCTTGTCATCCTGTATAATGCAAACATAAACCGCTTGGGTAAATAAGCCTTTATACTCTTACATAAAAGCAGCTCCATGAAATACTCCCCTAACTAAAGCTCCATTATGTTAAAAGAAATAGTTAGGACAGGCTAAATGTTTACAGATGAGTTTACTCAATTCATGTTTTTTGGTCGTTAGTTAAATCCTTCTGATTGCTGCAAACTGGAATGACTTCTGTGAGATGCCTGAATGGAAACATGGAAGCATAATTATTTACAGATGTCAGAGGTACACAATACACAAACACGCCTCACCATTTTGTGGATATTTTAGCTCAAAAAGACGTTTGCCTCAGGCACAACATTAATCCCACTGGTATATTGCACAGAGGTAAATCCAGCTTCTGTTACTGCTACAGCTCACAGACTATACTCTTTATATAAAGTGACTATTAAAGCCTAAACAAAGAGCATCGGCTATCGCTGAACTACTGTACAGTCTTTGGAGATTGCTGGAATATGCAGACTGATTTGTTAAAAACTCAAAGGTTGACATGTTTTGTAGGAGTTGTGGCAGGTATAAACAGAAGAGCACTCATACATGACTTGTCAGGCGTGCTAATGAAATGATGTTGGATGCCAAACGCTACAGCAAAATAAAATTACTTATCAACACAAGTGACCCTGGCATCTGCAATAGGGATGTAGCGAACTGTTCGCCGGCGAACTAGTTCGTGCGAACTTCGACTGTTCGCGTCCGCCGCATGTTCGCAAACGTCGCGCGACGTTCGCCAATAGGCGTTCGCGTCAAAAATCGTTCGACCATTCAACCATTCGATTCCTTCGACCGCTAAAATCGAAGGATTTTCGTTCGAATCGAACGATCGAAGCCATTGGATTGAATGAAATCATTAGATCGAATGGCTTCGATCGTTCGATTCGAACGAAAATCCTTCAATTGAACGATTAAAATCCTTCGATCGTTCGAATCGAACGATTTTCGGATGTTCGAAGTTCGCAAACTGTTCGCGAACTGTTCGCATTTTTTACCGGTGTTCGCGAACGGCGTTCGCGAACACATACACGGCAGTTCGCTACATCCCTAATCTGCAACATCACTGGCAATAGCAAAACCTGTATTAAGGGGAAAACTTGGTCATGACACCAGCGTTTTGCGTTTCATTTCTCCAGTAAGCTAATGCTTCTAATAGAAGACTTGATTCACCCTATCAGCAATTGGGTTATTATTGTAAAATAATCCCCTAGAAGCCAAAAAAGGTGCATGGCAAAGGAGCCCAGGGCATGTGCCCTGATCATTACTATGGGCATGGCATAAGCAGTAGATGCCATTGTCCAACCACAGCCAAACAATTCACTAGATTTTTATATATGCTGTAGAGAGGAGAACCTTTCAATTATGGTAGCATAAGCATATTCTATACAGTACAATTCTGCAGGGAATAATGGTGTAGTTGTCCTTAAATGCTTTGTTTTTAACGACACTTGGATTAATATGAATTGTTAGGTAGTACTAAATAATTGATTTAGAAAATGCTACAGGTATGGGATTCATTATCCAGAAAGTTTTAATCAAATAATTCAGATTTATAACATGATTTCCATATTCTCTGTAGAAATAAAACAGTACCTTGAACTTGGACCCAACTAAGATATAATTCCTTATTGGAGTCAGAACAATCCTATTGGGTTTAATTAATGTTAAAAGAATTTCACCTAGTCCAGTCTCTTGTGTCCCCCAGCACCTGTACCTACTCTTTGCTTTTACTTTTTGCTTTGCTTTACTTTTTGCAATTGTATCTGTGTGTTTGCTCATTTGCACACGCAGGGGATGATGTAGTTGGTGGGTATCCTAGGGTGCCTGGCCAGATTGGTCTGCCCCTGGACTTAAAGGAACAGTAACACCAAAAAATGAAAGTGCTTTAAAGTAATGAAAATATCATGTACTGTTGCCCTGCACTGGTAAAACTGGTGTGTTTGCTTCAGAAACATTACTATAGTTCATATAAACAAGCTGCTGTGGAGCAATGGTGGAAATTGAAAAACGGCTATATGGCACAGGTTGACTAATGGATAATAGATAACACCATTAGACTGACAAAGCTTATCTGCTATCTGATGTGTAACCTGAGCCTTTTCTCCTTTGAATGGCTGCCCCCATTGCTACACAGCAGCTTATTTATATAAACAATAGTAGTGTTTCTTAAGCAAACACAGCAGTTTTACCAGTGCAGGGCAACACTAAATTATATTTCATTACTTTAAAATACTTTTATTTTTGATGTTACTGTTCCTTTAAGGTATGGAGATCCAAATTACTTAAAGAAAACCTTTATGCAAAAACCCCAAGTTCCCAAGCATTTGGCATAAAAGGTCCTATACCTGTACAGATATGTCAATCAAGACATTTACTGGCATTGTATATGTGCAGTAAAGGGCAAAATGTATCAGACAAGACAGATATTGTGCCCATATAAACTATAAACAGCCAACAGTGACAATGCAGATGATATCTCACTGATGTTTTCAGTGGTAATCCACAGAAAATTCATTATGAAATGATTGATGTATTCGTCTAACACAAACTTTACTCCTTTTTTCCTCCACTAAATGTTTGGTAATAGATATATTATTTTTTCTAGACAAAGCTAAAGTTGCCCTTTCAACTGCTGAACACTCGCAGTCACAATGAAGGCACTATACTATACTATACTGCTGGTCGGATAAGAGGCTAAAAAACAGCTGCTTTGAATCAGAACTTGTCTTAAATCCCCTGTGGTTGATGGGAAGGAAATCTTGACATTGTGAAACTGGCATCATGTTGTACCCAAGTAAATTTAATTTGACAAGCTGTGTATTATTTCATGCTTGCCGACAATATACTTCTGGAAATCTTGCAGGATCGTATCCTACACCACTCATTATGACTATTAGTGGCTTCATTATGTATTAAAGCCAAATGGCTCAATATGTTAACGCTGTACAAAAAAAATGTAGCCATTCAGGACTTTTCATAAAATAGGCTGACATCGCTTCCCTTTCAAAGCGGACATTACTCAAACACTCACAGGGACATCCTCGATCATAGGAACCTACTGTTAACAAAAGTAATCACAGCACCCATTGTGTCTGATCAGATTAAAAACCGCAAAAAAAATACTGTCAATAACTATTCAGTTCCAGGGGGATTAAACATATTCATGTCTTCATGTTATTTAAATAAGGCTATTGATCTGTTTATCCAAAGGGTTTATTTTACAGATAATAGTGCTCAGTGCACATAGGTACTAAACTGCAGAATTACAGTAGCTTTGTCAAGTCAAGAGTCAAGAGTGAGTTTATTGTCATTTCATCCTTATATGTTTATACAGTACACATTGAAACAAAACAACGTTCCTCTAGGACCATAGTGCTACACACAACATAGATGTACCGGACAACAGACAAAAAGTGCAAGTGGAAAAATATGCAACTCCTGCAAGACAAGACAGCACAGTGCAGGGACAAGACAAGACAGTGCACACTCAGCAGATGTAATATGTTCAGTAAATAATGCTAAACGTCAGACATGATGGGTGTATCATTGTGATATGATAGTTGTAAGAACATGATAAAGAACATGATAAAGAACATGATAAAGTAAAGATTTGCTCATAGAGATCAATTGTATCCAATGGCTATTTATTTATACAATGGCGTACAGTGGCTGTGTAACGTTGTGGTATATAGTAATACCACAACTAGGCTGCTATAAGAAATGTAAGTAAATGTCTAATTTTGGATATGGGTAACTGCATTGGTACAAATTAAGACCTATGGCGCAAATTCACTAAGCGCCGAAGCGCCGAACGCTAGCGTTAATTCGTTAGCGTTTGGCATTTTTCGTTACTGCGCAAATTCACTAACGAACGCTGGCGTAGTTTCGCTAGTGTTACTTCGCACCCTTACGCCAGGCGAATTTTCGCTAGCGACGTAACTACGCAAATTCACTAACTTGCGCAGTGTACTGAACGCTAGCTTTTACGCTAGACTTCCTTCGCCACCTCAGACCTGGCGAAGCGCAATAGAGTAGATAGGGATTGTTTCAAAAAAAGTCAAAATTTTTTCTAAGTCCCAAAAAACGCTGGCGTGTTTTCTACATGATGGGTGATAGGCTGAAAAAGATCGAAAATATTTTTGGGGCTCCCCTCCTTCCCCCCTACATCTCCTGACTCATGGCAACTTACCTAGACAGTGGGCACATGTGTAGGGCAAAATAACATTTTTATTTGCTGATTTGAAGGTTTTCTAGGCACTTGAAGTGGTGATACGTGTTCCTCCATTGAAATTTGAATTTCGCGCCATATGCAAATGAACCATCGCTAGCGAAACTTCGCTTCGCTTGGCGAATTAACACTAGCGTAACTTCGAAAACTTACGCTACTCCTGTGCGCAACTTCGGATTTTAGTGAATTTGCGGAGCGCTGGCGAAAATACGCCTGGCGAAAATACGCCTGGCGAAGTGTGGCAAAGTGCGGCGAAGTTGCGCCTGGCACAACTTCGCATCTTAGTGAATGTCTCTGTGTTTTCATGAAGTGAAATGGCTTTCCGCTACATGGGACATGAGTTAGCTGAGACCATTTTTTTATATTGTTCCTGTGCTGGACTGTGGAATGCAGGTGAGATAAAACTTGCAGCGTTGGGTGGTTTGGCATAGTGCACGTCACATACAGTAATTAAGTATGGACTAAATTCACTCTTGCTGTAGAATGCAACAGGCTTGGACTGGGTCGGGAGACACTCACAAAAAACCTGATGGGCCCTGCCTTCCCCAGATCCACCAGAAAAACATGGGTTTTTTCCAGTGACCTCCACTGCCAATTACAGCCGCAATGGAGAATGTATACACGCAAGAGAAGGAGGACGCCACGGATTTGTGGCAAGGAAACAAAGGCCCGGGCAGAATGCAGCAACATATTTGGGACGGCATGCTGCCCGGGCATTTTCTGAGGAGCACTGGGGATGCGCAGCTCTGGTGCTAACGGGGATGGGGAGTGCGAGCAGATGGGTGCTAAGACTGCCCTGCCACATAAGTAAATGCTCATGTGCAAGAATCCTAATTGTTTGCCATCAAACTGGATTTGTCCTTGGTTAAAGGAACAGTAACACCAAAAAATGAAAGTGTTCTAAAGTAATGAAAATATCATGTAGTGTTGCACTGCACTGGTAATACTGATGCGTTTGCTTCAGAAACACTACTATAGTTCATATAAACAAGCTGCTGTGGAGCAATGGCGGAAATTGAAGAAAGGCTATATGGCACAGGTTAAATAGTGGATAACAGAAAACCCCATTATGTTCTAGAGAGCTTATCTGTTATCTTCTGTGGAACCTGAGCCTTTTCTCCTTTGAATAGCTGCCCCCCATTGCTATACAGCAGCTTATTTATATAAACTATAGTAGTGTTTCTGAAGAAAACACATCAGTTTTACAAGTGCGGGGCACCCATGCATTATATTTTTATTACTTTAAAACAATTTCATTGTTTGAGGTTACTGTTCCTTTAAGTAACATCATTTATAAGGTGGAATGAGCAACAGCAAGTCAAATCAATGGGTAGACTTTCGTAGTCACGGAGCACCAGTCAGTATAAAACATCCATTTATTGAAAATTGTTAAAAATGACAATAGAGCATAATGAGCCAAACAGCTCCATGGCTTTGACGCGTTTCGTGGACAAACCACTTCCTCAAAAGGCTACATTGTAACTAACTCGAGTAACATTTAAAACCACAGGAACCACACCCCTTCTAAAAACATTAACCCCATCATGCATAAATCCCATGATAGATTCTTAAAGAAAACGGAAGTGTGCCACTATCGTGTGTAATATATAGATCAAGAAATTATACATATAATACATATGATACCATTAAGTAATGTTACATATTCAAGCCCTGAGTTACATATATTTGGCTAACAGATTAACATAGATAAAAATACGTATATAGCAAACCATTGAGATCCAAATAAATTAATGATATCTATAATTCATTAAATAAATAAATAAATTAATGAGATAATAGATATTGAAGGTGTGTGTTCCTGTGGTTTTAAATGTTACTCGAGTTAGTTACAATGCAGCTTTTTGAGGAAGTGGTTTGTCCACGAAACGCGTCAAAGCCATGGAGCTGTTTGGCTCATTATGCTCTATTGTCATTTTTAACAATTTTCAATAAATGGATGTTTTATACTGACTGGTGCTCCGTGACTACGAAAGTTTGCAGACAGATATACGCTTCGGGAGCGTCTTCCACGTAGCAGCACAGCAGTCATTTATCATGGGTCGGTGAGTGCTCCCAGCTTTTCTTTTTTGCAGTTTTGAAATCAACGGGTAGAGAATGGCATAGAGGTGTCCTAGATCAGACTTCACATTTTTTTATAGTTGTGCCCCCGATAAGGCACGCAAACAGTTACTAGCAAAAATCATATAAATAAATAAAAATGTGGAGAGTGCAAGTCTGCCCATGTCTTGTTTGTTTCCTAGGGCTGTTATTACTACTGCATTACCAGCATTGATTTCCCATCCACTAGCCTGCTTCACTACTACCTTCATCCACAACGGCTGCCATAGTAACCATGATAGTATGTGAATGTGACTGCTGTCATACCATGCAATTCTATTCATATCATTATGCAGGGGGCGGCCAGACCAAAATTGTGCAAGGACTAGACACGCAGTTAACCCTCTGGGTGCAGATGTCTCCTGCTGTGTTAGGTGAAAAGGCTTTCTTGTATATAAAAAAAAAGCAACACTACATCGGATTAAAATCAGCACATGCTGCAGGTAGAGAATTCAGACCTCACCAAGTGATGGTGGCATTACCTTTTACTTAAAAGTGTGATAAATATATATATCTTTACTTTTTATTATTTTGCAGTATTTTCAAATGGTCCTAAGCTGTAAATTAATTATTGCTCATACAGTATATAATAATGAGAATGTAGGTTGTTTCTCAAAAAGTTTCTGTCCAGATTATTCGCTGTATTGAAGAATATGCACATATAGTCCCATTACATATTTGGGTAGCGGGGTTCGAGGAATATTGTATACTTCACTGCATGAAACGCAATTGATTTACAGAACTGCTGGCTGGCTGGATTAAATGAGGACCTCGTGGCTCATTGTATCTCTTAAGGAAAGGTGACAAAACTGACAAAATATCCTATATACTAGTAAACTTGAAGTTGGAAACATGGACTTCTATTGCTGAGATACTCAAGGTATTGCCTAATGAACAGAAGTGGGCTCTGAGACAACAGGCAACAGATGCTTCTGCTACTATAGCATCAGAAATACAAACCTGAGTGGTTAGTGAGAGGCAATTACTCAAGGGCTCATTTCTAGTCAGTTACTGGCAACGTGTTCAGTAACTGGCTGTAGCTGATATGATAGCTAGGAATTCTAGTTACCAAACATTCAAGGCAAGACCTGAGTTCTAGGTCTGCTTAGGCTGGCCACCAGTAGGTTAAAACTGCTCACATCTATCCCTGCTATGTGCAAAGGACACATGTCCCCAAAGCTGGCATGCTCCCAGTCTTACACATTAATAAATACACTTATAAATATCTGTCTTATTTAGGGCCTGAGCTAAGTCTGGAATTTCAGATTTAGGCGCATAAATATAGAGGAAGCAGATTGTGCTGTTGTGTGGGTGTAGGATGTGGATTTTGGTATCTGCAGCTCTAACATCCTTCCTCCCCAGCCACTCCCTACAACAAAATTGCATGCACGCCACATTGGGTAGGTCCACAAGGGTGAGGGAGATAGGGGACTGAGTTGCTGTGCTCACCAGACCTGTCCAAAGATTTTTGAGGAAGGTCGCTAGTAAGGGTGGTGACACATGCTTAGATTCAGAGAGATTTAGTAGCCCGGTGACAAATCTCCTCTTCTTCGGGCGACTAATCTCCCGAAAAGCCTTCCCGCTGGCTAGAATCTAAATTGCGGGCGGGAATTGCACTTGGAGCCCTTTGCGCCTGAAGTTGCCTCAAGAGGAACTAAATCTCCCTGAATCCTAGCGTGTGTCACTAGCCACTGTTCAGACTTTAACTCTCTTCTTGAAAAATGATTATAACAGTCAGCTATCTGCAAAGATCCAAGGATAATGAAGCACACTGGTTCAGTTTTTGTAATGCAAAAAGTGCTTTTATTGGGTTAAAGTAGACATAAAAGCCAAATTGTGACTATAGTATCCTTGGCTCTTTCTATGATTTTTTTCTGACCCTGAGCAGGGTGTCTAATAGACTGTTTAGCACCTGGCACCTGAAAAGGTTTATTGGTAACAGGTGGAGCACTCTAAGTTTGTGTGAAGCTACAGTATCTATCTACAGCCATTATAAGCTCTACAGGGCAAGGACCACCTTCTTTCTATGTCACTCACCATTGTATGTTCATGCTTGTCCACCGTGCATATACTTTTCTTTTTCCATATTGAAAAATGATTCCTCACTCCTAGTAGCAAAGATATGTACATAAAGAACATGATTATTCAACCTGAACTGTATTAGTGATGACCTAGGAGGGAATTTTTTTTACACACTGGTGAGGCGTAGTGATTGGCGGATTTGCGGCGTTTCACCAGAAAATCTGTGAATTTCCCGCAAAATTATTGAAACGTCAGAAAATTTGCGAAACGTCGCAACGTCCATTTTGATGCTGGCGGCTGTTTTTGATGCCGGCAACCATTTTTTTTGATGCCGGGGAATTTTCACGCCCATTTCGCGAATCTATTCGCTGGCAGCGAATTAGCGCCTGGTGAATAAATTCACCCATCACTAGTGAGTAGGGATGTAGCGAACCGCCGCCGATGTGTTCGCGAACGCCGTTCGCGAACACCGGCAAAATTGGCGAACAGTTCGCGAACTGTTCGCGAACTTCGATCATCCGAAAATCGTTCGATTTGAACGATCGAAGGATTGTAATCGTTCGATCGAACGATTTTCGTTCGAGTCGAACGATCGAAGCCATTGGATCGAATGATTTCATTCGATCCAATGGCTTCGATCGTTTGATTCGAACGAAAATCCTTCGATTTTAGCGATCGAATGGTCGAATGGTCGAACGATTTTGACGCGAACGCCTATTGGCGAACGTCGCGCGACGTTCGCGAACTTGCGGCGGACGCGAACAGCCGATGTTCGCGCGAACAGTCCGCGACATCCCTACTAGTGAGGCTACATCAAAAATACAGAGTGTAATTCAGCCTAGGACATTTCCAGGGCATACTTTCTGGGACATTGAAAGGCTGTCTTGGAGGTTAGTCATTAGACAACCAAAACTTTTTATCTTTGGCACACCACTTTGGGCCTCAGGTATTATACCAATACCGGGGTTGTTCCATGAAAGCTTGTACCACATTACTGCTGTAATACATGTTTTAAATGGCAGGAGCCTTCTTTTTTCTTCTGAGGAATGTAAGATACACCAATCAAATTCATGTCATAGAGGTGACTTGTGAAGCAGCTAAACCTTACAGTCCTTGACAAAAAGAAAACTGCTTGGTAAACGTATTGAACACATACACTCTTTGACCTGTTGTTACATTATAATCAGACATGATGAAGAGCGTACTTTGCTAGAGTGCTAGCTACTTGAAATATACTGTGTTTCTAATCCACAGTTATTACAAAGAATACTATTTTTTAGGGAAGCTGAATGGAGGTCAAATATAAATGGACTTGTAACAAAAATGAAACAGAAATACAGAATGACCGATGGATCTGTTTGTAAGAAACAAACTAAAGCATTATAGCCATCCGCTTGGGCAGCTTTGCCAGTTTAGTAGGTTTTCCTCTGTAAAGCAGCTTAAAAGTGTGCCTCTTGGGATGACACATGGGTGATTTTGTACGATTTTGGACACCATAGTGCCTAAATGTGAAGAGAGAAGATGGCACCATGAAGACTAGACAATCTGAAGCATTTAATTGTGCTTGATGAATGTGATATTATAGGAAAGAGCAGTGGAAGAAAGAATTGTTTAATTTCGGATACACTTCCAAAAAATGTATGCTATTTTTTGGTGTACTCAAGGCAATTGAAGACTCGCATGTTTTTATGGCCCCCCCAGTCTGCTCAAAGGCTCCATATATTTAACTGTGTGATATCATAAATTTACTTTAATCCAGCCTCCAACATACTGTATGAGAATTAAAGGAAGAGCTGGAAGCACTTCTGCAACTTTTTCCTTTATTTTACATTATTTTAAGTAACGCTGGCCATACAAGAGGCCAGGGAAGGATTCATGTATTAACTTTTCTGCCATTAGCATAGAGTGACAAGGAGCACCGCTATCCGACCCAAATTAAACAAAGAAGAAAAACACTTTGAAAACAGTTAGTTTCCTTTTTATTGTGCTGCAGTTAAAATATCTATGACACTTGGACTTAATGGTGTTTACTTGTGGGGAGGGGGTCCAATAACCAGATATTTTGGCCAGACTTTATGTATAACCTTTTGGTGCTGCTGTATATTTGTTAGCACAGCACCTGAATGTGGTTAGTCACACACTGTGGATCCAACAGATCCTGTAGGTACGAGAAGCAATTGCAGAACTGTTTGTTCACTCTAATTGCCCATTGTTTGCGGGAAATAAGCATTTTCATACTCCCACTGTTCGAAAACATGAGGATTTATTGGCATCTGGTAGGAAGCAGCCTGCACAGCGTTTGATTGCTAGCAGTGCCCTTAAGGAGAAAATGAAAAAAAAGGCATTACAAAAACCTTTTTAAAAAAGCAGAGAGAAGAGCCTAGTTGCTGCACAGCAGCTTCATGTATAATGGTCACATCTGTGTCTCTGTATCCTGCTTGGAAGGTTTCTATAGCCCTTGAGTGCTGCTGGCGTCAGCGGGTTACAGAGATCTCCTTGATGAGCTCCTACCCTTGTTCCCCACAGGAGCGAAGTCACAGACCATACTTCAGAAATGCACTTGAATCCCAGCCCAGAGTTGCATCTAAACAGTAGTCGTCAATCCTTGCTTTCATTAAGGTTGTCCATGTTTCACTATGGCCTCCATATATTTCAAACAGACAAGCGTCCCCAGATGGGAAGGGACGTGAGGGTGGGAGGGGAGAGTTTTGGGCCTGCAAACAACTGTTCTTCTGTGCAAAGTATGAAAAGGGTTTTTTATGAGCATCTTGCTCTGAATGTTCGGTTATTGGGCTTCCAGCACCAGCCCAAACACACACATGCACACGGACACAGCTCAGTACACTATACTTACCTGTCTTTTGTATCAGGATATACTGAGCATACTGTCACAGGTATATTCTTTATGAAAGCTGCCTTTGTGGTCCATGAAGAAGAAACTTGCTCTATACATCTCAGGAGCATTTATATTCAGTTTTATCAACAAGAGTTATGCATCCGATAAGTACAAATAATACGTTTTTAAGTAGAAATGTACACAGAGCTAATTAAAACATAATGAATCATCAGGTGGTAAATAAACATGAAGGCGTAAGTCATATGCTCTCATATATTAGTCATATAAACGTATATTTAGATGTTACCATTTGTATGATGTTTCTGTATAGCATTCAGTTCATGGTGTTTAATAGCCTTTGCAAGAGAAAGTGTCTGCCTGCATTAATCTATTCTAAAATACTGCGTCTCGGTATTAAAACAGTATAGAAATACGATTTTAAGCAATACATTAATGGTTCATTACTCATAACACTGGCAGTAAGACTCAGATATCCAATTAATTCCATCATAAGAAACTCAAAAGTTCTCCGGAAGAGGAATCATAATAACAAGTGTTAGACCTCCAAAAATTGAAAAATAGAATAAAGATATATTTTATTATATAGGAAGGTTGTTAGAATTGAGTATGCACCCTTTATTTGTCATCACTACTCTTGTATAATACAGAACATCAAGGATTTTAACAATGTGCCACCAGTTGGCTGAGGATTCTGGGATTGTAGCATTCATGCTGGCAGCAGCGTTGAGAAAACTTTCCGCATTATTAATACCTGAATACGATTATATGAATATCTTTTCAATATATATTGTTTTCTTACATATTACAATCTTTCTTTGTGTGTGTGTGTTCCTTTGCATTAAAATGCTCTGTATTGTTTGTGATCTGAGCTGCGTGCAATTATTACCATCATCGCTTATTTATAAGGTGACAATAAAGTCCACAGAGCTGCACAACTGTATGCAAGAGAAACAAAAGGCAAAAAAACAAGATGCCGCTAAACTTTGGATCAGTTCAAAAGGCTAGAATGTAATATGGAAAAATTCAATCAATGCGCAGTGAATTCAAAAGTTATGTTATTAGTAATGATCTTCTCTCTACGGTCTTCCAGTTCATATGACTATGAAGATCTTTTGTAAAGGGCTCTCAAATCTTCAGCGCTTTAGAATTATAAAGGTGGAAAAAAAGATATATAAAGGCTTCCATCCTGGGGTTAAAATCTAGCTTTCTGGTGCCATCTAGTGAGTACTATTTCTTCTTTGCTTCATATCATTAACCTACATGGCAGTTTGAAATGATTTCTTTATATCTCATAAAGATAAATTACAGGTACCATTTTAAATTTTAACATTGGAGGAAGTAAATAATTTCACAGATGACCTTTGAACTGCAACTCTCAGTTGGTTTAGCTGGTAGTGGAAATATTGGAAGTAGAAGTTCTGCAACATCTGCAAGTTGGGTGCATCTAATATAAATGAATGTCACAGATAAAAGATGTATTTGATTTCTTAAATAGATTTTTGTTATATATTGAACACACAGAATAAACATTGTGCAATAGAATAGGTCACAGTAATAGCACCATTAATACTTACCACACCATAGAAAATACTAGCTACTCTGTGCCACTTCTGAGGCACTTCAGGAGAATTGTTGCTCCTCCTTCTCATGGAACATAGTTAAAAAGAAAAATACCAAAATCCAAGTTCAACCCTAGAGAACATACTTAGATACACTCACACAACCTATCTATGCACTCACATAAACTATATATACCAATGTCTACACTTATTTTTCTTGTCTGAAAAATCATCCAAGCCACTCTTTAAGGCAGGGGTGCCCAACCTTTTTTACCCGTGAGCCACATTTAGATTTAAAAAGAGGGAGCAACACAAGCATGAAAAAGTCCCTTTGGGTGCCAAATAAGGGCTATGATTGGCTATTTGGTAGCCCCTATGTGAACTGGCAGCCTAGAGGACTCTCTACTTGGCACTATACTTCGTTTTTATGCAACTAAAACTTGCTTCCAAGCCTGGAATTCAAAAATAAGCACCTGCTTTGAGGACACTGAGAGCAACATCCAAGGGTTTGGAGAGCAACATGATGCTCACGAGCTACTGGTTGGGGATCACTGCTTTAAGGCATCACTGAACTCACTGTGAAGATCCAGTTAAGCTGCTTCAAATGAAAGTTCTTTTCCATTAGTCTAAAGGGATGGCCTCTGGTGCGGTGGTCCTTTTTAAGGGGAAAAAAGATCCCCCACTATCCATCTATAATGTACTCTAATGTACTTGTAAAGTGTAATCATGTCCCCTTGCAAGCATCTTTTCTCCTTGACAGTCTACCCTCATAGTTTAAATCTTCCATCCCTTGTATCAGGTTAGTTGCACGTCTCTGCACTCTCTTCAGCTCATTAATATCCTACTTAAGGACTAGAGCTCAAAACTGCACTGCATGCTCCAGGTGAGACCTCTCCAGGGACCTATATAGAAGAAAATGTTTTTATCCCTCAAGTTTATGTCCTTTTTATGCAAGACAGCACATTATTTGCTTTAGTAGCCACTGAATGACACTGTGATTAGACTTATCTCCATTAAGGATAGCCCAACACACTGCCATTTATAGGCAGATTTATTTTGTGGTGTAAATAACAGATGAATAATTTTCCACACAAATTTGTGTAAAAAATGGTGTAACACACTCACACACACACCACACACACACTTTATTAAGTCATATCAAGACTTACCCTTAAGTCCATATTCCTCCACCCCTGTGGATAACACAGCAACCCCCAGCACACAATCAAACACCTTGGGGACCCCTTAACAAGTATTTCCAAATGCTAACAAACGCCCACAGACAGAGCATAGTGCACACAGACAGAGTAGGCAGAGTATGGCACATACAGGCTGCCTAGGACAGGCCGAGTATGGCATACACAGGCAATGTAGAGCAGTTAGAGTATAGCAGTCAGAGTATGGCACACACAGGCAGCATAGCGCAGGCAGAATATGGCATACACGAGCAGAGTAGGGCAGTAAGAGTATGGTACACACAGGCAGAGTATGACATACACAGGCAGAGCTGGAGAGGCAGAATATGGCCCACTCAGGTAGAGTAGGACAAGCAGAGTATGGCACACACAGGTAAAGTAGGACAAGCAAAGTATGGCACACACAGGTAGAGTAGGACAAGCAGAGAATGGCACACACATGTAAAGTAGGACAAGCAGAGTATGGCACACACAGGTAGAGTAGGATAAGCAGAATATGGCACACACAGGCAGAGTAGGTCAGGCAGAGTATGGCACACAGGTAGGGTAGAGCAGGCACCCCATATCCTTTAATACCCCATCGAAAAGCTTTCCTACCACTAATGTTAAACAAGCCGGCCCATATTTTGGGGCTGAGAACAAGATACCCTTTTGAATAGCGGCACCACATTAGCAATTCACCGGTCTCTGAGCACCATGCCAGACCTCTATGAATCCTGAAAAATTAAATAAAGAGCTTATGTTTACATGTTCTAGTCTCTTTTGAATTTCCTCTTATGTGAACCATGTATCATTAGTTTTATTACTAGAATGGGGACTATTAAGAAGGAAACATTAGTTGGTTCCTATTTTGTGCAGACAGAAGTTCAGAATCTCTGCTATTTCTCTGTTCTCATCGAACAACTGACCCCCTCTGACATTAAAGGAACAGTAACAGCAAAAAATTAAATATATCCAAATATATATATATCAAAATAAAATCATTATATATTTATGAATCCTCTAGGAAGAAGTGCAAGAGAACTAAGGGGTGCAAGAGCACACCTCTTCAGGCAGCCCAGTGCTGGGCTTCTTGCACTGGATAAAAAGTCCAACGTGAAGGTTCACAGTGCAACTTCAGGGGATGCAGACAAGCCCTGTCCCTATCACCTTCCATAGGTTGATATTGACCCTTACAGACTTATACAACATGTCATATGTATGTATATATGTATTTTTATTTATATAGCACTACTTTTGTGTGCAGCACTGTACAGCAGAACAATAAATTAATAGACTAAGCAAAATAAGCATTACAATAATAAATACAAATACTTACAAAGCACTGTTACAATAAAGATTAAGATCTTAGTGTCAAAGAGACAAAGGATGGAGGCCCCTGCCCTGTAGAGCCTATAATCTAAATTCAAGCACATTACAGAATCTCATGTTTAATTTTATACTATCATAGTCCCTTAGCTAATTATCCCCATATATATGATTGTTGCAGTGCAAAAGGTGATGATCAGTAGAATAATAAATAAGGTTAAGATACACCCGCATATTGTGTTGGTTCATTCCTATGAGACATGCCCTATAGCAATTAAAGGATTACATCATATGATGGGGTAAGTGTTTAGGAGAAATAAACGGTATAACTTTAGGAAATCTCATATTCTGCTTTTTTATAAATAGCACAGAAGTTCTCTGTTTCAGTGACTTTCTAATAGCAGCCGTATTTATAAAAGTGTGTAATTTGTTACTTTTTACACCATCCTTTATCATCAATGGGACAAAATCAGGCAGAAACGAAATCCTGGTCTGAAATATGGCATCAATCAACAATGCATTTGTACTGTTGTTAGCAAGCACTAACATCATTATTATTAACATGTATTTATATAGCGCCAACATATTGCATAGCACTGTAAAGTAAATGTGATTATACAACTACATCACATGAATTACATACATAGAACATATGGAGTAACAAACATCACAATCAAAACAGGTACAAAAAGGTGAGGAAGGCCCTATGCATAGGCATTCAGTCTAAAGGGAAGGGAGTAATACACAAGGTGTGGGAGTGGGCAAGATCGAATTAAGTGGGTGAGAAATGTGGTACTGTATGTGGTGTTGCGTTTGGTAGTTAAGCAGAGTGAGGGTAGGGGAAAGTTTGGGAGAAAGTCAGACAGACCGTGGGAGAGTGTTCCAGAGGAGGGGTGCAGCCCTTGTATAGTCTTGAATGCGAGCATGTGAGGAGGTAATGAGAGAAGAGTTGAGTAGCAGGTCAGTAGAGGAGCGTAGTAAGCGATTGGGTGAGTATATAGAGATGAGTTCAGAGATGTAGGGTGGGGCAGAGTTATGAAGTGCTTTGAAAGTCAGTGTCATTAATTTGAATTTGATTCTGAAAGGTAACGGAAGCCAGTGCAGGGATTGACAGAATGGCGAGGCAGAGGAGGAGCGGTTGCTGAGGTGTATGAGCCTCGCAGCAGTGTTCATTATGGACTGGAGAGGTGACAGTCTCTGGAGGGGGAGGCCAATTAAAAGAGAGTTACAGTAGTCTAGACGCGATATGATGAGAGAGTGAATAAGAATTTTGGCAGCGTCTTGGGTGATAAATGATCATATTTTGGATATGTTCCTTAGGTGGAAGTGACATGATTTAATAAGTGACTGGATATGAGGAGTGAATGACAGGGCATAATCTAGAATAACCCCAAGGCACCGGGTCTGGGGAGAGGGGGTGATAGTGGAATTGTTAACTATGATGGATGCTTCCGGGATGTTACTGGTGTTAGTTGGAGGAAAGAGAACCATTTCAGTTTTAGAGAGGTTTAATTTAAGGAAGCTTTGCGACATCCAGGTAGAGATAGCGGACAGGCAGGAGGAGACGCGAGTTAGGAGTTCTGGATTGAGATCAGGAGATGAGAGATAAATCTGAGTATCGTCAGCATAGAGGTGGTAGTGGAAACCATACGAATTTATTAATTTGCCGAGGGAGGAAGTATAGAGGAAAAATAGTAATGGTCCCAGGACAGAGCCTTGAGGAACCCCAACAGAAAGAGGTAGGGGAGAAGATGATACTCCATTGTAGGAGACACTGAAGGAACGATTGGTGATGTAAGAAGAGAACCAGGACAGGGCTTTGTCACGAAGGCCAAGCGACTGGAGGGACTGGAGGAGGAGAGGGTGATCTTCAGTGTCAAATGCGGCTGAGAGATCAAGCAGTATTAGTAGTGAGAAATGATTGTTGGCTTTAGCGGTTAAAAGGTCATTAGTTAGTCGAGTCAGGGCAGTTTCCGTGGAGTGTTGTGGCTTAAAACCAGATTGTAGGGGGTCCAGCAGGTTATTGTCAGAGAGGAATGAGGTTAGTCGGTAGTTGAGATGAAAGGTAGCAGAGAGATAGGTCGGAGGTTGTCAAGATTGGAGGGATCAAGAGAGGGGTTTTTTTCAGAATGGGGGTGACAAGAGCATGTTTCTGTTGAGAGGGAAACAGTCCAGTTGAGAGCGAAAGATTAAATAGGTGGGTTAAGGCTTTGATTAGACAAGGGTTGGTATTGCGGAGAAGTTTTGAGGGAATTGGATCAAGCGGGCAGGTGGTAAGGTGAGAAGAGGCCAAAAGCTTTGAGACTTCCTCATCAGTAACAGGGGTGAAGGAGCACAGGAGAGACTGGGGAGTGTGGAGGGAGGGTGGTGGAAGTCTAGGGGGGTTGAGTAGTGTAATGTCCCTTCTGATAGTGTCAATTTTGTTTTTGAAGTGCTCAGCATTCTATACTTTGCTACACATACACATAAAAATAATTACACAACTTTATAAAGATGTGTGATACTGCAGCATGCATCATAGCATTAAAATGGTGATGTTTGGTGCACTAATACATATATACATATATATGTGTCTCTCCATAGAGTTGTAGAGATATTAGACTGTAGGATGTAGGCCCCAAAGAACTACAATATTATTGTATCGATTATTATATGCATATCCTAGGATATCTGAACATGGAGCTGATTTATCTAGGCAGTATAATGCTACTATTCATGCAATTTCCAAACTAACTGTGAGCACAATGTTACAGGTTCCCTGTAATTCCCACCAGATTCACACAAATAAGACAAAATATTGCTCAATACAATACAAATTGTGTGTCTGTATGTATGTATATATTTATTTGTATAGCGTTCCTTGAGGGCAAAGCACTGTACAGCAAAACAATAAATTAGAAGAGCAGACAGAGAGTCATTGCAATAGTAAATACAAATAAGTACAAAAATACAAGAAGCATAAATATAAAGTACAATTTCAATACAGATTAAGTGCTTACTCTCATGAGTAAAAAGGATGGAGGTCCCTACCTCATAGAGCTTACAGTCTAAATGGAAGAGTAACATACAGACACAGATCGGAGGGATATTAAGTGCTGTAGGTTATGGTGGGTAACACTGCCATATACTGTAAGTGTCAGTTCCCAGTTCAGGTGTTATGCAAGTGTTCCAAGAGGTATTCTTTGAGTTTAGTTCTGAAGACAGAAGGATTTAATGAGGGAAACAGCATTAGCAGTGGGAGGTGCAACCAAGTGGTTGCTCTGAGAGGAGCGGAGGGCCAAGGTATAAAGGGCTTTGAAAGTTAACTTCAGCAGGGGAGAGGCCTGTACCCTTTTGGATGAGAGGAGGAGAATTCTGGCAGAGAATTTTGGCAGTATTGCGTAAGAAAAAAAAGTGATACATTTTGACAGTGGTGTTAATATGATCCGAGAAAGAGAGAGAGGAGTCAAAGATTACTTAATTAATTGAGCATGCCATCAACAGAGATAGTAAATGGGGGGGGGGGGTAGAAGACGAGACTTAGGTGGAAAGATAGTTAGTTCAGTTTTTGTTGGGTTGAGTTTGAGATGGTGCTGGCTCATCCAGCTGGAGGTGCTAGATGGCAGTTAGAGAGGTGAGCCTCAGTTGTGCATCAGGAGTAAAACACCATGGCAATTTGATTAAAACCAGATTTGTTCCAGCCTATGCATAGTGGAGAAAAGTAATGTGTACATCCTTTTTCCTGCTCTTCGGAATTCAGGATAAGTATTATAAACATAATCAAATGCTCTGGCTCATTTATCAAGAGGCCCAAATGTACAAATGGCACGTGTATGTGTACAGCACTATTTTCCAACCCTGCATAATCCAAGAAATTTCTAGGGTGCCTCATCAGTATGTTCCCAGAAAATTTTGCATCCAAAAAATTATTTAAAATTTTGTGCAAACCAAGCATTGAAACTGATTTGCACAGACAACACAACCAATGACAAACAAATGTTTGCGTAATGTGTTGATAATGACTTAGTGAGAGATTACTACTTAATGCAAGCCTTGGAATTAAAGGAAAAGGAAAGTCTTTTTTACCTGAACTCTGTAGTGCTCGCTGAACGAATCCTGGGCCAGTGCAGCTTTCAGCTGATAGGAGGACCAGCCCGGGTTCTTCCAGCGAGCACCATCTTTGCAGCTGAATATGCACAGTAGAGTGAGAAGCCGAACTTTAAGGCCTTTCACTGATGAGCGTTTTTACCTGCGCTCCCCTGCGTTCCGTTTTTCTGCTTTCAGCCACAGGTGAGCGCAGGAATAAACGCATTACATTTTTCCAATGGGGCTGTACACACACAGGCGCCAAACGTAGGTTGAAACGCAACATGCTGCATTTTTCCTGTGTTTGGCGCCTACACACGCCTATGTGAGTACAGCCGCATTGGAAAAAATGTAATGCGTCTATTCCTGCGCTCCCCTGCGGCTGAACGCAGAAAAACGGAACGCAGGGGAGCGCAGGTAAAAACGCTCGTCAGTAAGAGCCCTTATAAAAACAGCCAGCTGTCTCGTTCTACTGCACATGCATCTGCCCCGGGACATTTGAAGAATGAAGAAGACAATCACTCCGAGGTGCTCGCTGGAAGAACCTCTAGAATTTTAAGCCTTTACACTCAGCTTACTTGCACCAAGTGAACGGCATGCTAAAGGCACACATTTCTAAATTGCATGCAACCAGTAGCGCACACTCCTTAATTGGCACCTGCTGTTAAAGGGATCCTGTCATGGGAAAACATGTTTTTTTCAAAACGCATCAGTTAATAGTGCACTGAAATCCATTTCTCAAAAGAGCAAACAGATTTTTTTTATATTCAATTTTGAAATCTGACATGGAGCTAGACATTTTGTCAATTTCCCAGCTGCCCCTGGTCATGTGACAGGGGCAGAATTCTGCTGGAGCAGCACTATTAACTGATTCATTTTGAAAAACCTTTTTTTTTCCCATGACAGTATCCCTTTAAGCTTTAAAAAACAGAGCTGCATTGTGACTAAACAATGTGACAGTTTGTATCTGTGTGTGTGCTTTTGCATCTAATGCATTTTACTTCCTTTCATACATTTCTACAATTAAATATGTTTATAGGGAAAAAGCAGTGAAAGCGACAATTTATTGAAGCTCAGATAAAGTCATCAAATGAATTTTAGTGTGCTGGGTGTATGGAATTGCATTAACAGACATACATATATAATCTAGTCTGCAGAAAGACTTATTTGGGGGGTGACAAACATGTATAATGTTTACTGAATTTTTATGTTTCTTAATTCTCCAAATAACATGTGATTCTCCAATTGCATGTGTGCTCATCGATTGCCTAAACCTGGGATTGTATATTTTTGCTTTTGGGATGCGACTGACTCTGGTTAGCCTTTACTATGTTGAGGATCCTGGCCATGAGATATAACATGTATGTAACTTTTTTTATCTTGCTGCTAAATCTATACTAGGAGTCATATTAGGAGTCAACAGTCTGTCCATTTAAATGCTATGCTCATGAGATATGGGGGTGCATTAGTGCCCATGGCATGGATAGCTTACACATCTTGGAAGACATCATCAAAGCCAAAGGGAGCAACATATTCTGCCACCCAGATGAATTCTTTTCTGGGAAGGCCTTGCTTATTAATACAAAACAATGCCAAATCACATTACCACTGCATCTTTCCACTAAGTTCTCATGTTTCTGCATAAAGTTTTCATTGTTGCCGTGTACAGTATCTGCTGCTTTTTCTGACCTCGCTTGCCCTATTTTCATGGGTGGGTTGTTTGCCAACTCATATTGTAAACTGCTTGTTTATGATGT
Source organism: Xenopus petersii (assembly GCA_038501925.1). NCBI lineage: Eukaryota > Metazoa > Chordata > Amphibia > Anura > Pipidae > Xenopus > Xenopus petersii. The sequence goes on from CM076677.1 coordinate 91,893,285, forward strand.
TATTCAGGCCACCTTGTTCTGAAGTATAATATAGAGCCTTCATCATCAATCAGCATGTACAGATTTTTCCTGATTCTTAGCAGCAATTTTCAGCCTAAAGCAGCCGTTTTTATTTATTGTATACATCAAATCAGGATAATAAAGTATTTAAAATCCTTCTGACTGCTTTTTTCTAGTTGCTTCTACAGGTAGGTGGTACAGATTCAAGGGCTTCTGGCTTTTTGTTTTGTTTTTTGTTTGCTTAATTCTCTATGGTCAGTAATATAATTACAAGCTCAAAAAGGTTTTCTTCCTCCACTTAACATTGGATTACATTTTAAAGAGTGAGTGGGATGCTCTATTAGCTGCAGTCCAAATGTTCACAGAACCCAAATTTCTGTAGCAATTAAGGACATGTAATGCCAGGAACTGAAAATGCACTTGAAGTTGTGCACATAATTTTTATTTAATATATACTGTATATACTTTGTTTAACATTTCTAGAAAGGAATTGTTGCACTCATTTTGCTGGTTATAATGCAAGATATATATATATATATATTAAAACCATTAGGCGGGGTTGCAATGAGGCTGTGACCACAAAATTCATATAGACACATACAAGATTCCTCTGCACTCAACCCATTATTAATATATTTAAGACATTGAGACATTTTGTGCATACAGCTACAAAAAAGGTCTTACCCTTTAAACAAAACAGGGATGTCAAAGTCATCCCATATCTGGCCAGTCCTACTCTCTATTTTCATCTGATTCATTAAGAATTCTATTGTTTCATTATACATTTTACAAAGGGACTAAGTTTTACCTGCAACATACTTGCTGCTTTCAAAGTAAAACACCCAACTTGTCTGCCCTTTTATTAGACACCAGTGGGATCACCTGAAAAAATGGTCTGTATGACCAAAATTAAGTCTGTTTCTTCATGAAGATACATATTTTATTTTACACAGAAATTCCTTTAAGTTTTGGGACAGAAAATCCTTGCAATTGCAGGGATTGCATCTGTCTATGCCAAATCTTCTTTGAGTTGGTTTGAAGAGAAGCATAGATATATTCTTATGGATGATGAGATCCTTTTCGTTATTGTGTAGGGTTCAACTTCAGAGTTTAGGAACCGCAAGACCTGCAGACTTTCACAATTCAGAAATAGGACTCTGGAGAACCAAAGTTGCTGATTCAGTGATTCATTTATTCAAAAAGTGCACGAATTGAAGAGAAGCATGTCCATCATAATATACCTTCACTCAAGCACTATTGTTTTTGGTGGAGGTATATTGATGATGTGTTTCTCCTATGAAGTGGTCACTTGGACCCCCTATCCACCATGATGCAATTAATGGGGCCCATGTGGATATCAAGTTTCATATGACTTGCATTCAAAATGATCATTTGAATGCAATAATTTGAAATACTGATGCATGCAAAGATATGTATTAATATATTATTAGGTAATATTACTGCATGTTGCATCAATTGTACAAATTTCTCTGTAACTAACAGGTCCACGCCTTTGGGGTTGAAGTGAACCCCACCTTTCCTAAGTATGCACTTGTTGCCTCATTATAACTATAAAAGGGTCACAGTTGCAAGTGTTTTTGCGCACTGCATTGTGGGTATAAAGCATGGTAATTTGGCTACAGAAGCTGCACTTTGTTCATTAAATTTAGTTTGACCCTTTCTATGTCTTGCTGCAATACCACCAATATGCTCTATGAAATAAGACACTGAATCTTTATGTTTTTGTAGCCTCTAATTTAACATAATATTTGAGACCAACATAAAGCTGAGATACCTCTCCAGTGACTATGATATACCATGTTTTCTCTAATACAGCAGTCCATTAAAAACAAGAATGGCCAAACTTCAGCCATGCTGCTAGTAGCTTTTTAAAAACTGTCACTCTAGTGTCATGACCCATTATACCCCTTCCAATCCATCCAGAACTTCTAGTATGTCTTCACAGTGCTTGATAGAAATGAGTCAGTCATTAGTCTAACAAACTTTCTAAAATGATAATAGACTTACGTAGGTCTCAACACAAGTACAGAAGTTAAATAAGCTGTAAGAATGTTATAATATGGACGATCTCCATTCCAATCCATAAACTTCAATCCTAGTACAGAGAATCAGTGCACAGTACCTGAACAGCTAAAAGCTTTTGCCTCTAAAATGCAGAGAGGGATCAGCCTTATTATGCTCAGCATCCAGAAACAGGCTAATTAGAGTCTTTTGTTATGGAAATACAGCATCAACAATAACAAAAAAAAGACAGAACAGTATAATAAGACAAGTTTTTGTAGAAATGACTTGTACCTGCATTTCTGTACGTATTATTCTCTATAGCTTTACTATCCCATGCCACAGCAATAGCAATGGAAACTATTTGTATGTGGCATTTCAATTCCAGATGTTCTGCAGAATGCATTATTATCATATGGCATTTACCAGACCGTTATGTTTCATGGAAAAATATATTTTACTGAATTATTATTCTAACTTTCAAGTTCATTCCTTTCTAAGACATGGGGGCATGTGATTTTTGCCAGGAACAGTGTGGTATACTATGCCTTTAATAAAGTGCAGCAACTGCCAGCATTTGTAGTATCTTTGAGGGTGTGCTGTTATAGGACTTTAGGGCTGCTAATAGGTAAGATGATACATGGATAGATAGATACAGAGAATACATAGGGATAGAAACAAAACAAAACAAAAAGCTTACAATTTAGCCAAAGCCTCAGAATAGTAAAAAGGTCAGTGATTACAATTCCTGGTTTGCAGCACTTGGGTTCTGGGTTTGATTCCATCCAGGGTAGTATTTGCAAGGAGTATGTGCTTTTTTTTAGCACCTTGTGCCCTACCCTGCACTATGTAAAGGAAAAGATGTATTACTAAAAAATAGATGAACAAGAATTGAGAGTTCCAAAGGAAGAGAATGAAGTGGAGGGCGGCACAGATTCATGACTCCTAAATGAACTTTATGCCTCGATAGGAAACCTGATAAAAGGATTAAAGAGGGTGGAGTTTGTTTATATGAAAATATATTTTAGTTTATATATAAATATTGTTGTATATGCTTAAGCATACAGAAGAATACAGATTTATGACATTAGCAGAGTCTACATGTTATCCAGAAAGTCTGGGATCTAGGATTTTCCAGATAAGGAGTCTTTATGTCATTTATATCTCTGTACTGTAAGTCTACTAAAAAAAATGTTATACATTAAAAAAAAAACAGTAGTATTGTTTGCCTCCAATAAGGATGAATTACAACTTAGTTAATGTCCAGCAAGCTACTTTTTTATTATTACAGAGCAAAATGAAATAATTTTTAAAAATGTGACTTATTTGATTAAAATTGGGTATAAGGGAGATGGCCTGTAATTCAGAGCTTTCTGGATAACAGGTTTCTAGATAATGGATCCCTTACCTGTACCTGCTGGTCGTAGTTTACAATCTAGCAAATCAGAGTTTTAGAATGTTCTCACTACACAAGTTAAATGGAATACACTGCAAAAAGGAATGTTTCCTATGTGCTTCATATATGGAAATAATGAACTTTCAATGTATTTGAGATCAGATTACTGAGAGGGGGATATGGAAGTGTAACCTGTTATTTTAGAAATGGTACAGTATTTTTAATTGATTATATTTAGAAAGTTTCTTATTTCCATGAGATAATTTCCATTATATTCAATTTTCATATTCACAATAGTTTCAAGTGCAACAGTTGTTACTGTTTGGCAAAACATTATTCACATTAGGGTTGGATTGTTTCAGCATGAAACAGATCTCTCTGCTTGTGATTGGCACTGGGCAGTAAGGACTGGTACACTGCTTAGTACGGGGGCTGTTCTGTGCTGGACAGTAGCACTGCAGAGGGCAGAATCTGTTTCGACTGCTCGAAAGCAGTCAAGCAAATGATAACAAATTGGCAGATCTGGCTGCTTTGATAAATCTGCCAATTCATAAAAATCTTCAATGGATTGCACGGCTCAAACTGCCATATAATTATCCAGGCACATCATCATACTGTGTCTCAATTGCATTCACTCTGCAGCTCAGAGGACCGAGTGAGTTATTTATCTATTAATCTGTTATCAGGATTGCTGCAAAAGAAGGAGTCCGCATGTGGACTGCATGAACGGCAGCAGAATGATTTTGACACTTTTTTAAGGTGGGAAAGGTTGACAGGTGGGTTGAAAGGCTGACCACTTCTCACACTGGTGCAGTGCAATGTTACTGCTTGACTGCCATTTACTCAATTTTTCTCAAGGCTGCATGTTTCAAACAAATAACATTAGGCTTTGATGCCTTCTATTTCTGATTCCATTAGTAACCTTTTGTCCACCTTCTTTCATTTCCAGTGTATGTTTTGTCATTTAGCACAAACCGAAAAATCCTCTTTTATTTTTTTGGTCAATTTTCAAGTTAATAATGGTAAAATGTATTTTTCTGGACATTTCCCCATTACATTTATAGTACGTTACAATACACCCTTTGGCTTTAATTGGCACACTGTATGTTTTTAATCTCTAATTACCCCTATTCATATGATTTCTACAACACAAGTGATATTAAAATGGATTCAATATCTCAAAAGACCTTAGTAGTAAAATCAAATACAATTTATTTTTCTCAGAATTTCTAAAGCCTTTGGCAAGACCTGATTAATAACTGTGTTAGAAAAACTCACTAAAAATCTATGACGATGTAGAATCACTTTAAAAGAATTATCTTAAGGGAAAACTATACCCCCCAAACAACGTACGCCTCTATAAAAAGATATTACATAAAACAGTTCATGTGTAAAACCCTGCTTCATGTAAATAAACCATTTTCATAAAAAATATACTTTTCTAGTAGTATGTGCCATTGGGTAATCATAAACAGAAAATTGCCATTTTAAAAAATAAGGGCCGCCCCCTGAGATCATACGATTCACTGTGCACACAAACATACCAACAAACCATATTTGTTAGATCACATAAGCCAATTAACAGACAGAGTTGTGTCTTTTGCTTCAACACTTCTTCCTGTTACAGTTAGGGGTAAATTCATTAAGGGTCGAATATCGAGGGTTAATTAACCCTCGATATTCGACTGGGGAATGAAAATCCTTCAACTTTGAATATCAAAGTCGAAGGATTTTGCGCAAATACTTTGATCGAACGATCAAAGGATTAGACAAGCCTATGGGGACCTTCCCCATAGGCTAACATTGAGCTCAGTAGCTTTTAGGTGACGAACTAGGGGGTTGAAGTTTTTTCTTAAAGGAACACTAACACCAAAAAATTAAAGTGTTTAAAGGAATGACAATATAATGTACTGTTGCCCTGCACTGGTAAAACTGGTGTGTTTGCTTCAGAAACACTACTATAGTTTATATAAACAAGCTGCTGTGTAGCCATGGGGGCAGCCATTTATGCACAGAATACACAGTAGATAACAGATAAGTTCTGAAGAATCCCATTGTATACTACAGAGCTTATCTGTTATCTGCTGTGTATCCTGTGCCGTTTCTCCTTTTTTAGGCTTTAAATGGCTGCCCCCATGGCTACACAGCAGCTTGTTTATATAAAGTATATTAGAGTTTCTGAAGCAAACACATCAGTTTTACCAGTGCATGGCAACAGTATATTATTTTGTCATTCCTTTAAAACACTTCCATTTTTTGATGTTACTGTTCCTTTAAAGAGACAGTACTTGGACTATCTAATGGTCGAATAGTCGAACGATTTTTAGTTCGAATCCTTCGATTCGAAGTCGAAGTTGTAGTCGATGGTCGAAGTAGTCAAAAAAACACTTTGAAATTCGAAGTTTTTTTTTCTTCTATTCCTTCACTCGAACTAGAGTTGTAGTATTTCTGGTCAGGTGACTGTTGCTTAAGGGGCAGATTCACTAAGGGTCGAATTTCGAAGTTAAAAATACTTTGAAATTCGACCCTCGAATTGAAATCCTTTGACTTCGAATATCGAAGTCAAAGGATTTAGCGCTAAACGTTCGATCGAACGATCGAAGGATTTTTAGTTCGATCGAACGATTAAATCCTTCGAATCGAACGATTCGAAGGATTTTAATCAAACGATTGAATGAATATCCTTCGATCAAAAAAAGCTTAGCAAGCCTATGGGGACCTTCCCCATAGGCTAACATTGACTTCGGTAGGTTTTATCTGCCGAAGTAGGGGGTCGAAGTTTTTTTTAAAGGGAAAGTACTTTGACTATCGAATGGTTGAATAGTCGAACGATTTTTACTTCGAATCGTTCGATTTCTGCCCCCAAGTGTTCATTTGGGGCTATAGTTTTCCTTTAAGGTGCCATATATTCTTTCAACCCCTAAGTGGATGGGGCAAGGCTTTATTTATATATATATATATAGGCACCCAAGGGCCTGTGCCTAGAAGAGCAACTGTAAAAGGGCAGCCTTTGGGTTCCTATATCACAAATTAAAACTTTTTAATAAAAATAAAACATCTCTCTCTCTCTCAGCCACCAGAGACTCGTGGATGAATCTGGCAGCTATACTGTGCAGGAGGTAAAGCACCAGGACATAATCTGTCCAAAGTTCACTGCAACTCTTCCTATGTCTACTTTTATACATGTATTTATATTTAGAGTATGTTCCTTGAAACTGACACTTTGACTGCTCCTGAATAACCAAAATAGGTAATGATAGCATTGCTAGTAGACATACATTGATGGACTGATATTGTAGGGTAGTTAAATTACAATTTCTTTTGTGGAGAGAGGCAAGTAAGCCAAGAAATAATTATGGGAAAATAAACAATTGATAAACTGTACATAGGCTAAAGGAAAAAAGTTGTTAGCCTATGGAGAGTGGAGAAACAAAAGAGGCACTTTTTACATATTTCTAACCCTACCTTTTCCTTTTGAAATCGGCATTTTATTTAAAAATGTCAAGTTTGCTTTAAAATGGAGTTTGCAATGGAACAGCTGAATAAAGCCTGTACATGGCATAGCTAGCAGCGTCTAACTGTGACTCCTACAGAATACGAGGAGGTGTGTTTTATTGCCCTCCCTTACTATTAAGGGGTGTTATGCCCTTCTCAATATAAATTTTCCAATTTCTGCAAAAAATGCAGTTAGATTGAGGCTTCCATGGAAACAAATGCTTTTGATTCAGACCTTGAAAACTTCTGCAATGTCCCTGTCATTTTTTTCCTGGCAAAAGCTGGCTTTTACATGCAAAGTCAAAATGTGGTAGGTTGAAAAAAAAAGCATGTACAGAACAAGGCCAAACTCATTAAGTGAAACTGGATAAGCATTACTGTACTCTGTAGCAAAAGCACAGGGGATCTCTGAGTAAAAAATGTCCTTTTAATTGCAGTTCAAATAATTTTCACATGTATGGCTCTCCAGCAGTTTAACTGTATCCATATCTTCTTTATATCAATGCACTGCTGGTGGCTTATGTGTTGCACTAATGCTAGAATGCTAATTGAAAAAAAGGGTAAAATCTTATATTTCTTTCACCATGGATAAGAACTGAATTGAAGCTATGGCTTTTAGGTTCACATGGACCATATCCATCAGTCAATGGGATATATTTATCAAAGAGTGAAGTCCCCTAGAGTGAAATTCCGCCACTTTCCATTCATTTCTATGGGATTTTTACAAGAGTATTTATCAATGGGTGAAAGTGAAGGTTCACCCTTTGATAAATACGCCTTAAAAATGCCATAGCAATTAATGGAGAGAGGCGGAATTTCACTCTAGAGGACTGTGGTGATCTCTAACTTCACTCTTTGATAAATATCCGCCATGAGTGTTCAATCCCCAGAATAATCACCTTGCAAGGGGTCTTAGACTCACTGGCACTAAGTACAAGGAAGTAGAGGTGGAACATGTGCATGTATGTTGCATCTAGAGGTTGTGCTGTAGTAAATGCAAACACACACAGCAATACGCATATGTTGAGAAATATAGTTGTTTGGCAAGCATTTATATCTGCTGTACTGGTGCTATTACCCAACCAGTTAATTTGTCTCTGACTCATCCCAGGCTACATACTGTAGCTTTGTCATCTGTTGTCTGGATATTGGTAAGTTCCGCCTTGCCACTAACCTCACATTTTAGTAATTTATGATTACCTTTATGCTGGAATCAGATTTTAAATGGTGATACTTCATACACACAAGCCTTGTACACAGTATACAAAATAAAGTGGCTTTACTTAAAATGCAAGACATTAGCAGACCCCTTGTCCCTCAAATACATGTTCTGCTGTATGATAGTCATGCTACTGTATACTGTATTCTTATAAATTATCCTCAGCTATGCCAGCAACTTCATTTACTATATGCGGGGCAGGGTACAAAGTGAAAAACCCACCATGTTTTTTTTTCACTTTGCTCCTTAAAGTGGACACCCAGACACAAAAATCTGTATAATAAAAGTCCTTTTCAAATTAAACATGAAATCCAATTTCTATTTTTTATTGAAGCATTCATAGCTGTTGTAAGCTCATTTAAACATCTCAGCTGTCAATCAAATATTGTCTGCCCCTCCTCTATGCCCTGGGCATAGAGGCAGGGCAGACAATTACTTTCACTTTCCATTCAGCGCTTCCTAGATGTCACTGCTCTCCCCACATTCCCCCGTTCTCTTCACCCTTTAATTGTGTAGCCAGGGCATGGGGATGGACATCAGGTCCCCCATTCTGGTGCACAAACAAGATTCTGAGATGATTGAAGAGCTGCCTTGTGCCTGCCAGTGATGTGCACTGCTCTTATGCTGGACTTTTTTATTTAGTGAGAGGTACCAAGTGCAGCCAGACCCAGAAGAGGAATGCTTTTTGAATGAGCACTTCAAATGGAGTGTTTTTGCACCCCTTTAGTGTTCTTACTCTTCTTTAAAAAAATCTCTGTTCTAAAATGAGCCATCTATTCTTTAGTAAGTCACTGAAACTTGTGTATTGCAAAAATAATGTATCCCCTGTACAACATGAACCTTCATCGAGTTGTATGTCCTGTATACAATTTCTCCATTATCCATGTGAAACACATACATCAAATAATGCTTTAATAGAGTAATTTATTCACCCAGATCTATTTGAATGCATTCATCTTAAACTTTAAATGTTTAAAGTAAAACAATTCTGAATAACATGTGTAACAGTATGTAAAAGCCCTCTTGGCTGCTCTGTGTAAATGCTTTCAATTCCTATGAAAAAAAAAAAAAATACAATGTATACAGGAAGTAATTTAATCCTCCATTGCCCTATATGACAAGGCTACACAAGGCAGCATTATCCCAAAGCTGCAATGCACACACATCTGTTATACAAAAATCAGCACACTCAAGAAGGAACCTTAATAAGCAAGAGGCCCAACTTACATTTCAACAGCCTCAAGGCTGCATGTTGGATAATCCTACTAAAACTTGTCAACACCATGCCGGTTCATCAATTCGAATATATTGCCTAGATTTGCCTCTGCAAGACAGCCCTCCCCCTTCCTGCATCTTTTATAGGCAATCAGGCAAAGATTCTTTTTTGTAGTAGCTAGATTACAGCTTTGTTGCTCTGGGTTGCTGCAGTGGTGCAACTTTGCTCTTTGTTAGTATTTGGAACCTCTGGATCTATTTGCTAATTTGGGTCAGTCTTATACAAAAACAGTTATAAAGAAAGAAAAAAACACGTGATAAACTATTAAGCAATTTAATGCTAAGCAAGATTACTTGTGCAATTTGTTTTATACCCAAAATGCAACTTTTCTCCTTAATTCCGCTGTATTTGCAACCACTACAAACCAAGGCATATATAACCAATGCATATTTTAGTAAATGGCAGAATATAAGGTGCAATCGCTCGGAAACAGATCCACACAAACACAGAATGATGCCGTCGGGGGATTGACCCTTTTTATTATGCCACCGAAAATTCAACGTTTTGGGGGGGGGGGAAATCCTCCTTTCATCAGTATTCACCCTCCCCCGAAATGTTGAATTTCGGGTGGCATAATAAAAGGGGTCAATCCCCCGACTGCATCATTCTGTGTGTGTGTGGATCTGTTTCCAAACGATTGTTGTTGCTAGGGGACCCGGCCGGGCCAACGGAGGACCAGTACCACCATTGCAGTATAAGTGAATCAAAGGTGTGTGGTAGAACAATTACATTTCATTCAAGAATATAAGGTGCATCATGCAGGAAGATTGGTCACTTTTTGCTTGTGGTGGAACCAGACAGCAACGTAAGGTGGTGGCAGGGACGAGAATATGATATAATAAGGTGGTGGGGCTATGGCATATCCAGTGGTGATTGGAGCATTTCAGCCCTTCTATAAGCAGAGTTTTGTCCAAGTTTCTATCTTGGTCAGGCATGTTTACATTGCATAAGCTGGTGTGGAGGTGGCAGGGTCTCAGGGCCTGTGGTTGATGGGGGCAATAAAAAGTGACTAGTAGGAAAAGCATCATCGCTCTAGCGTTAGCGAGGACTACCAAATTTGAGAGCTGCGGAAGCGTGGTCACAAACATGCGCAGTGGACGGTAAAAGACGTTGAGAAACCAGGTGCAGCTAATAGAGACTTTTATATGGTTTTACCAAGAACATCTGTGAGTGCATTTTTAAATATTTATTAAAGTTATAAAAGCGCTTCTGAACATGTCACTTTTTTTATGCCCAAGCAAGGAATAAAGAAGATCGGGAGCAGAGTAAATCATCTAATATATCCAATGCCCGCATTAACTCATGTCTTGTGAGTATAACACAGGGAGTAGTGCGGTTTTATGTTTTGGTTTTGACTAAACTACAATACAAGCCTACGGCAGCACTGTGAAGTGTGGGTCCTATTTTGTCACTTTGTTTCTCATTTTTTTCCTTTTTCAATTTTTGTAATTTTTTATTTTTTAAATTTTTCATTTTTTCATTCACTGAATAATCACCATATGTTTACTTGATACTATTTTTCACTTATGGAGAATATATTTTAGCTGACTAAGCACAAATTCAATATAAAAGAAGCACTAATGGTGTCACACAAATTTAAAAAAAAAAAAAAAAATGCTACACTATATTATTTGTATTTTTCTGTTTTCCCCCTGAATAATCTGTGGTTTTATAGTTCCAATCTTGGTTCCAAAGATAGAGTAACAATCCCTGAAGTAGGGATTATTAAACTAAAGTACAACATAGCATACTAAACGTATAGCATACTACAGCAATGATCATGTTCATGGCAGGAGAAAATGGTGTGCAAAAAACTTAAAACCACATAGTCAACACAAAATCAATTACTGATAACAATATCATTAATCTATTAGGAAGTCATGGCTGTTATAGCACAGATATTTCATACAAACAGCCCATTGAATGCAGACAAACCCCACCATTTGTGTGTTCAACTAAGGAAATGAACTCATAGCCCTGTATATTCTAGGACAGCACTCTAGTCATTAACATCAAGCAATGTGCTATCAGCACGAAGGCTACCCAGAGTCTTGGTATGAGTTCAGTGTTGGAATGGATAAGTTATAAAGAACAAAGGCTGCTAAATTCAGCTTCCATTTTGCAGTTTATTTTGTTAGCTTCCAGGCAATGATGTCTGCCTGGGATATACAGAGTGAAAACATAGAACATGCTGTTAATTGACTCAACTTTAAACATGGCTTGATTCCCCACAGGCAGCAGACATGAATAAAGATTTTTTTCCCAAAACCGCTGTTTATAATGGACTTTTATCATTGAAGTGCATTTTTAATGAAGTAATTCAACAGCTGCTCTGGTTCCGCTTATGTGATTAGGAAAAAAAGAGAGAAAATACAATCACGAGCTACAGCAAACAATAGGAATTTTGAAAACGAAATTACAATGTAATTAGTCATTTTTAGCTCAACAAACATGACTAGCGCAGTGAGTGGCTCACCTCTGCTTAACCCTTTTCTATACAGGCACCCATGGGTGCAAGGAAACTCTGTCCTTACTTGCACACCTGAATGACAGGCGATGGGTAAGGTGGGTGGGGGTTACACCTATGTCCCCCACCATTCATAAATACAGTGCTGCCAAATAAAAGCTGCACTATATTCATAGGGGGAACTCGGGTAATTGCTGAAGCTATTATGGCAATTTATTTGGTTTTTGGTCAAACCTTTCATACATAATTCAGTATTCAGTCACCACAACCACCCAAAAAGAGAGAGTAAGATGTGATTTTTGGGCAAAGTTCAAAAAAATATATGTGTATGTCTATAAATATATATATATATATTTATGATACATATGAGAAGATGGTGAATGTGTGGTTTAGGGAATGACCTGATGATGACAGTGGGGTTGTAGAGCTACTGCTTGTCTTTATTTTACGCAGCCTTTGATTTTACGTGGCCGTTGAGCAATAACTTCATCTGGGACATCCTTATCTCCTGTATCAGTGTTTGTATGATACAGGTATGGGATCTCTTATCCGGAAACCCATTATACAGAAAGCTCCGAATTACAGAAATGCCATCTGCCATAGACTAATTTTTATCCTAATAATCCAAATTTGTAAAAAAGATTTCCTTTTCTCCGTAATAATCAAACAGTACATTGTACATGATCCCAACTAAGATATAATTAATCCTTATTGGAAGCAAAACCAGCCTATTGGGTTTATTTAATAGCTACATTATTTTCTAGCAGAAGGTATGAAGATCCAAATTACGGAAAGATTTGTTATTCGGAAAACCCCAGGTCCCAAGCATTCTGGAAAACATGTCCCATACATGTATCTGAATGACTGATGTATACACCCTTCTGTTCCATTGTTTTGGGGAATATATTGTTGCGTTATAAATATGAGTCAATAATACAGGTATGGGAAGAGCAGAGAGCTCAGAATTACGGGAAGGCCATCTCTCATAAAATGTGATTGTATAAAGTGTATAAAGTGACTGGACGCCTAACATAATTGCCAGAACACTACTTCCTGCTTTTCAGCTCTCTTGGTTTCCATTGGTTGATTACCAGGTAGTAACCAAATAGTTGCTTGAGGGGAGGGCACATGGCTTATAACTGTTGCTTTTGAATCTGAGCTGAATGCTGAGGATAAATTGCAAACTCACTGAACAGTTATGTCCCATGTGGCTCCCCTTCAAGTCGCTGACTAACTCAGAGTTAGAGAGCTGAAAAGCAGGAGGTTGGATTCTGGCTATTATGTTAGACATTCAGTCACTCCAGCCTTTATGCATTATACTTTTTGGCTAACTAACTATATTAGAAACATATTTTGCACAGCCTATCTATTTACCCAATTTTTATTTTTACACTGAACTGTTCCTTTAAAGTGATACTGACACAAAAAAACTAATATGAATATACATGAAAAGTTACCTATAGGTTGTGTTGACCATTTTGTGCTGATAGTTCTGCTTTTGAAAGTAATTTTTACTTAGATTTCCTAAACCTGACTGTTTTGCCAACCTGAATGTCCCTTCTCAGCCTATCAGTGACAGTTTCTAATGCTAACGGACTACTGCAGCAAATATGGCAGCCCGCTCATAGAGGAATATGCGGGATCAGTTCGGTAATGTAAGAGCATCTATCAAAGACTTTAATATCAAAGGTACAGTATATCTAGCATGCAAATACAATATTGTGATTGGTATTAAAAAAAATCTGTTTTATTTCTGGTGTCAGTATCTCTTTAAGGTATGAAGATCCAAATTATGGAAAGATCCCTTAACACGTCCCATACCTGTAATAAATTTACCAGTCCCAGATTTTTAAACGTAATCATTTTTAGTTGGGTTTTCTGGCAGAAACATTGTAAGTAGTCTATTTGGGAAGTGTGATTTGATGTGTGATTCAGTAGTCAACAAAAACAGTAGATGTGCACTTAATATTGCTATAAACAATTGCAAATTCTGTTTTCTGCTAACATTTTGGTGGCTTTTCTGATAACTTATTCAAATCAGTGCATGAAATTGCAAACTGGAGAGCTGCTGCTAAATAAAAGCTGAAAAAATAAAAAACATTACTCTCTACATCATACTACAAGTTAATTTAAAGGTGAAGGACCCCTCTGAAAACGAGGGAAGACTACAATGGTCTGTTTAGCAAGAGCCCAGTAAATCTACGCTCCTATGACTATACCTAATGGACAACTGTATACAAATTGTGATGAATGGGCACGGCAGTGTAAAAATAAAATGTCTTTTTGTTATTGCATCCCTTACTTTGTATTTAGATGTTTGTACCGTAACCTTTTCACTTATAAACTGATTAAACTGGCGGCAAATCCAGCAAATCAAACAAAATAATCGCTCAGTATTACTAGAAAGTCATTCTCATCAGCTGTGAATAGGTCGGCTAACGTGATTTTTTTTTTCAGATCACAGAGTGCAGGCTATACAGATCTAGCCCAGCGTATGAATAGAAAAAGAATACAACTGTGCAGAGTAGACTAATAATGGCACATTATTCTGCACAATGGTTCATTGTAGTTTTTAAGTATTTGTGCTTGCAGTAATCATCTTTTACTGTTGGAATCCCAGCGCGTTTTATTATAAAGCAGTTTTTTCCCTGCTGTATTCCATTTAATTAATGGGGATTGCAATAAGAAGAGCAAAATAAAAACAGGTTTTATGCAAGGCCTTGTTGCCATCGTTTGCACACTCCAGTTGGGTTGCTTTTCATGGCCTCTGGTCACTTTACTGGTAGGTTTCAAAATTTTCAGTAGCCTTGATTTTATGTCGTCCTGCATTGAGGAAAAAAAAAAAACATTTTAATCCAAATCACAAAATCAGTAATCCCTTATGTGAGAAAGGGCCCAGTTAAAACACACCCCTTAGAATCTGCAGGCACTCAAGAAAAATACACTTTATAAATACACTTTATGCCTTAAAATTGGGTTTAAATTGGCTACTTACAAGGTCATTTGCTCGAAGACAGCACAGAAATGGTTGTTCTTTAATGAAATACAGTACATATCAATGTTTATGTATATTTCTTAAAAAAAATAACATTTGATAAGAATTGTTTGCAATAGAGGTGGCCAGTTTATTGATTCCTCTTTTGGGTATATTTATCAGAGTGAAGTTAGAGATCTCAGTCCACCAGTGTGAAATTCTGACACTCTCTTGGGATTTTTAAAAGAGTATTATTCACCCTTTGATAAATATGTCTTTCAAAATCCCATAGAAATGAGAGTGGCGGAATTTATCTCTAGCAGACAGTGAGATCTATGTCTGTTTTTTCCCTTCTGGTTAGAAGACAGGGAGCAGAGGAAGAGCGTACTTTCCCATTCTGACTCGCACTCCCATGGGATTGTTAGAATCCTATTTATCAATGGAGTTCACCATTTGATACATATGCATTTAAAAATCCCATAGGAATAATTAGAAAGTGATTAAGTTTTTCTGTGGTGAGCTCTAAATTCACACTATAGGTTCCATGCCGGATGCTGCCACTTTGAAGGGTGATTTGTCAAATTTGAAATCTGAGCAGCAAATTGGAAAATGAGGTTGATAAATGCAAGGTTATGCATTTACAAAAATATTACAAAAATAAATGCAAGTTATACACTAGATGGCAGTGGGAGTTTCATTAAATGAGAAGGATCTAGGAGGTTTTGTAGATAACAAGTTGCCTAATTCTAGGCAGTGTCATTCTGTGGCCACTAAAGCAAATAAAGTTCTGTCTTGGATAAAAAAGGGCATTAACTCAAGGGATGAAAACATAATTATGCCTCTTTATAGGTCCCTGGTAAGGCCTCATCTGGAGTATGCAGTGCAGTTTTGGACTCCAGTCCTTAAGAGGGATACACATGAGCTGGAGAGAGTGCAGAGACATGCAACTAAACTGGTTAGATGGATGGAAGACTTAAATTATGAAGGTAGTGTCAAGAGAGGATAGAGTCCTTGAGGCATGAGCTGTATGTGCCTTGGGAACATGTAAAGGAAATGCAGGACCAAGTTGATGAGGGCAAAGATCCAGACTGGTTCAGGTGCAGAGCAGAACAGGATGGAGAGAACGAATATCACGACTGGACTAGGCAGGACGAAGAGGACAACGACTCAGGACAGGAACAGACTGGAAAGAGAAGGAGTGGAACAGGAACAGACTGGATGGGATAGGACGGTGCGGGCATAGATCAGATGAAACTGGGGATAGAGTGCAGAAGGAGACTAGGGCAGGATAGCAGAAGAGGACTGGAGAGCAGGATAGCGAGAGAGGACTGGTGAGATGTGGAGGTACAAAGTACAGTGCTAAACAGTTTCTCTGTTGCAACCTAGAATTCCAGCTTGAAAAACATTTTACAAATTGAATGTAACAGCATTTGTTGCTGCTGCTGCCACTGTGAGACCAAAGCACAGTATTTTGCTGCAAATATGAAGAATATGTCCATGTTCCTGAAATGCTATGTGCTGCCGTTGCATGCATCTGTATGACTTGAAAAAAAGAGACAAACGGTGATCATATAACATTATGGTTTTAGTAACCTCGCAGCTTTTCAACAGTTTAAAAGAAGAGGCATTGGTCTGATAATACACAAAATCTTGAAGTCACGTGTACAGGTATGGGACCTATTATCCAGAATGCTCGGGACCTGGGGTATTCCGGATAACAGGTCTTTCTGTAATTTGGAACTTCATACCTTAAGTCTACTACAAAATCATGTAAACATTTAATGTTGGAATTAAGAAAACTGCACAAAAGGTATATATGTATGTATATAGGGATGCCATCCACTTTTTCCACCAACATGTTTTAGAGGCTGCTCAGCTAGAGGGGATTACCTTCACGCTTGGTGGCAGTGTCCCGTTGTCTCAGCCCTTTGGACTGAGGTTTTTCAAATGATTTCTCAGAATATAGGGATAATCATTGAATCTACAATCAGCTTTATTATCCTTACCTTATCCTAAATTTGCTTTATAGCCACGCAAACTTGTTTCTCAAATGTTGGCAGCTACTCACTTCTCTTTCCATTACTTTGGTTATAGACTTAAATTTATTCAGTCCATGCATTACCTCTCAGCTCTTCTGGATGATACATTAGGCCTTCATGCTGCCATCTGGTCACCATGGGATCATTCTCTTTCTAATAATGTAGGTCATAATTGCTGCAACACCCATAATACAATAGTGATCGATATGCTTTATTTTCTGAATTGTTATGCCATTATATACTGCAACTTTTTGGGGGATTTTTTGTTTTCCTTTTTCCTTATTTCGATTTTATTCATTTTGTATGCCAATTGTGTAATGTAATTTTACCACAGCCTACTCGTGAAGTTTTTTTTCTATACCTCCGAGATATTGCCACTCCACTATACAGTATTTTCTTTTACTGTCTGTAATAACAACAAAATTGGTATAAATAGTTACGTATAAAAAAACAATACATTTGTAACTTTACAGAGCAATGGGGGTCAATGACCCCCATTTGAAAGCTGGAAAGAGTCAGAAGAAGGCAAATAATTCAAAAACTATTAAAAAGAAAAAATAAAGACCAGATGAAAAGCTGCTTAGAATTAGCCATTCTATAACATTTCAAAAGTTAAAGGGATACTGTCATGGGAAAAAATTTTTTTAATAGTTAATAGTGCTGTTCCAGCAGAATTCTGCACTGGAATCCATTTCTCAAAAGAGCAAACAGATTTTTTTATATTCAATTTTGAAATCTGACATCGGGCTAGACATTTTGTCAATTTCCCAGCTGCCCCTGGTCATGTGACTTGTGCCTGCACTTTAGGAGAGAAATGCTTTCTGGCAGGCTGCTGTTTTTCCTTCTCAATGTAACTGAATGTGTCTCAGTGAGACATGGGTTTTTAATATTGAGTGCTGTTCTGATATCTACCAGGCAGCTGTTATCTTGTGTTAGGGAGCTGTTACCTGGTTACCTTCCCATTGTTCTTTTGTTTGGCTGCTGGGGGGGGGAGGGAGGGGGGTGATATCACTCCAACTTGCAGTACAGCAGTAAAGAGTGATTGAAGTTTATCAGAGCACAAGTCACATGACTTGGGCCACCTGGGAAATTGACAATATGTCTAGCCACATGTCAGATTTCAAAATTGAATATAAAAAAATCTGTTTGCTCCTTTGAGAAATGGATTTCAGTGCAGAATTCTGCTGGAACAGCACTATTAACTGATTCATTTTGAAAAAAAATGTTTTCCCATGACAGTATCCCTTTAACTAAAAGGTGAACAACCCCTGTAACCTTATAATTTAACAACTTGTGGGTTGTGGTTTAGTATTAAATTTGTGGGGGGGGGGGGTTTCATGTGTCTATGATACAAAGGAAATTCACTAGTCTAGATGCAGCTTTGCCCAAGTACAGTAACTAAGGAAACTAAAAAGTTGTGTAATTTAATGTTTTAAGTGCACTAGACTTATAACAATTGTGTTTAGGTGCTACTGTGCTTTTCACTGGCACCGACCACAAAAAGGTTTCGACTAATTTGCCAGTATAGATTTTCATTTGCACCCGTGCAGTATCAACAGTTATGACACGTCTGTCACAAAATCTGATTGGTTGCTGGACTGGTGGAGTTCAGCAGCTGCATGTATTAAATCATCACAGTTGTAAAGTTCAGTAAAAAATATTAACACTATACACAAGAATGCCAACAGAAGAATAGTTCATGTCTAATACAGGTATTGGATCCATTGTACGGAAATCCGTTATTCAGAAAGTCCAGAATTATGGAAAGGCCATAGACTCCCTTTGATCCAAATAATCCACATTTTAAAAAATGAATTCCCCTATTCTCTGTAATAATAAAACAGTCCCTTGTTCAGGTACTTGATCCAAACTAAGATATAATTAATCCTTATTGGAAGCAAAACCAGCCTGTTGAGTTTATTTAATGCTTACATGATTTTCTAGTAGACTTAAATTATAAAGATCCAAATTACGGAAAGATCTGTTTTTCGAAAAAACCCCAGTTCCTGAGCATTCTGGATAACAGATCCCGTTCCTGTACTTAAAAGTATGCCTTTTGGTCATATATTTGCTTCTGAGACATTTTTTCTCCTTAGAGTATTCTGTTACGTGATTATGATGAAAAACCACAGCATCAGCGCGATTAACAGCTTGGCTGCTTTCCTGGAACTCTAATTGGAAATACTTACCTGTAGCACTTCAATCTGCTTCTCCATCACAGGAAACAGCTGTGCGTAATATATATATATATATATATATATATATATATATATATATATATATATATATATATACACCTTGTTATCTGTGATTAAGATGCCTCGCTACTACAGTACTGGCAAAGACAGCCGCATAAGTGCTTCCTTACAACTCTGCAGGATTAATGTCCCATGAGAATCACAGAGGCATTTACTATAATGTTGTACAAGGAATACAAGGTACAAGGAATAATGTATAATGTCTGCTGCTTGTTATTCATTGAGCTCTGCTTAATAGAACAAAGGAAATATTGAGGTAATATATCACCTCTTTATATTGCACTGTGCTGAATATTATACATTATATGCTTTATGAACAGCTGCTTCCCCCTTACAATATATATATACAGTATATATACTATCAAAACAGGGGGGTTGTGGGAGCACTCTAAAGGCTTTAAAGTATATATATATAAGTATAATAAATGCTATTGCATATGTACCCAAAACAGGGGTTATTTTGTTACAAAGTTATGATCATAAAATTGCTAAGCTAATTGATTTAGCCCTCAGTGAAAAAACAGCGTTCAACGGACATTGATTACAGGTAATGCTAGAATGCACATAAAAAATAAAACAAGTCAGGGACCGCCATTCGGGGTTTACCTTGACGTGGTATGGTGGCTTATCAATTTTATGATAATAACCCCTGTTTTGGGTACATATGCAATAGCATTTATTATACTTATATATATACTTTAAAGCCTTTAGAGTGCTCCCACAACCCCCCTGTTTTGATAGTGTGTGTGTGTGCGTGCGTGTGTGCGTGCGTGTGTGTGTGTGTGTATAATGTCAAACAGGTGAACGCACTCTTTCCGGATTTCAAACACATAAATGGGTGTGTAGGTCAAATCTTCCAACAGGGCCGCCATCAGGGGGGGACAGGGGGGACAAGCGTACCGGGCCCGGGCATGAAGGGGGGCCCGGCAGCGCTGCATTTTTTGAAGATCCGGGCCCCCCTTACGAGCGCCCGAGCCGTACGTCTTGCCTCTGTGCTGCCGAATGCGGAAGTGCCGAAAAGCCGAAGCCGATGCGCCGAAAAGACCCGAAGTCACGGAAAAAGCCGAAGTCACGAAGCACCGAAAAGACCCGAAGTCACGAAAACAGCCGAAGCCGAAGTCCTGAAGCAGCGCAAAGACCCGAAGTCACGAAAACAGCCGAAGCCGAAGTCCTGAAGCAGTGAAAAGACCCGAAGTCACGAAAGGAGGTGAAGTTGAAGTACTGAAGCCGTGAGTTCAATTCTACTGAACACCAGTTTGTGTATTTTTTTTTTTTTAATCTCCTGGCCACCAATGTATTATTTTAATATTCTATAGGCCCCTGCAACCAATCTTTTTTTTTTAAAACATGTTTTTTTGGGGCCCCAATTTTTTTTTTAACTCGTAAGGGGCCCCTGACGCCAATGGTTTTTTTTTTTTTCAAAAAATTTTTTTTTTAATTTTTTTTTGGGGCCCCAATTTGTTTTTAACTTGTAAGGGGGCCCCTGCCGCCAATGTTTTTTTTTTTTTTTTTTCAAAAATTTTTTTTTTTTTTTTTAATTTTTTTTTGGGGCCCCAATTTGTTTTTAACTTATAAGGGGGCCCCTGCCGCCAATGTTTTTTTTTTTTTTTTCAAAAAAATTTTTTTTTTTTTTTTCAAATTTTTTTTTGGGGCCCCAATTTGTTTTTAACTTGTAAGGGGGCCCCTGCCACCAGTTTTTTTTTTTTTCAAATTTTTTTTTGGGGCCCCAATTTGTTTTTAACTTATAAGGGGGCCCCTGCCACCAATGTTTGTTTATTTTTTAGTTTTTTTTACATTTTTTTTGTTGGGGCCCCAAGTTTTTTTTAACTTATAAGGGGGCCCCTGCCACCAATGTTTTTTTTAAAAAAAAAAAAAATTTAATTTTTTTTTTTTGGGGCCCCAATTTTTTATAAGGGGGCCCTGACCATCAATAGCTTTTTACAACTTGTGTGGGGGGGGTTACTTTTTTAGCGCTGATGTCTGTGTGGTCTTTTAACTGCGATGTGGAGTGGGCGGGAAATGGGGTGGAGCTTGGTCGTCAGTGTGGGCGGGGCCCAGGGGGCCCCAAAAATTTTGTTGTACGGGGCCCCGTGATTTCTAATGGCGGCCCTGTCTTCCAATATAATAAAGCAAATGGACCCGCACTCCTTAGTAATCGTGAAGAAATAGATGTGCTTTATTCACAATGCATTTCCAACATTTCGGCCCACATTGAAAAAGGCCCCAATGTGGGCTGAAATGTTTTTTGTTTTTTACCCACGTATTCTTATATCTGGACCAGAAGAAATCTTCCTCTGAAATTTGCCAAGATATCATCAGGTTCAGATTGGGCCAGGCATAGAAGTAAATATCTGCTGGTGAAAGTGACTGCCAGCAAATGACAAACAGCCAATGGCTATGTGCCAACTAGTGATAGTATAAATAAATTCTATCAGTTGTTCTACAGGTATGGGACCAGTTTTCTAGAATTCTTGGGTATAGATAAGAGATAAGAGCTCTTTCTGTAATTTGGATCTCCATACTCTAAGGGTATTTACTAAACTGTGAAGGCAAAAATCACAAAAACATTTATGATTTTTTCTTTAAAAAATTGGACTTTTAAAAAAATCACGAATTTTTCGGGAATTAATTAAACCTCGAGGATGGAAAAGTCAGAATCTGAAAATCCGGCATCCCAGACCTGTCGAGGTTGCATTTAAGTCAATGGGAAAAGTCCCAATGATTTTTTGATGTGCGCTGGGTTTCGTGCAATACCCTGAAGTTTTCTGAGTTTTCTGGTTGAAAATTAAAAAAAAATCGTGAAAATCGGATGAAAAAATCTGAAAAATGTATGAAAATCTGTTTTTTTCCTGCAAATCAAATTTTCAGGAAAATGTAATAATGAATAAGCGTAAAAAACCAGAGCGGATTTGATCGGAGTTTGTAGCAGAAAATACTGAGATAAATTCAGACTGATAAATAACCCCCTAAATTTGCTACTTTAAACATTAGGTTACATACAGATTAGATTAGATACAGATTAAAAATGAAAAAAATATTTTTAAAAATTTTAATTATTTTATTAGAATGGAGTCTATGGAGATGGCCTTCCCTTAATTCAGAGCTTTCTTTATAACGGGTTTCCAGATAAACGATTCCATATCTGTATAAGAAACATTCTTTGGAAAGATACAGTATGACCATCTGTGTAGCCAGCTGGTATGCCTGTGTGTAAAACAGTTTGAATGATATACAGTAAGTGAGTGGATTGCTTTTTAGCTTTAAGTTTTGTACTACATTATGGACATTGCACCGTATAGATATATATATATATATATATATATATATATATATATATATATATATATTGTATTGTTTTGTCTTTTGTCTTGGTCACTGTGATCTATAATCCTAAACAGCTATTGTAGCCCATCATCAAAACAGCAGTCAAGTATTGGCATGTTACATTCACCTTTAGACAACGGTTGACTTATGACCACAGGCTTTTTTACCTGCCTATTCTTTAATCCAATACATATTCCCCAAAATACTTTTGTTGTTCTTTGACCATTATGTTACAAAGACAGGATTGTACATGGAGAAAATGCCTATTTGCACCTAAAGTTGTCGATTTGCACACCAAAAGAGTTGCTAGCTGATTTAGAACATGTTCCTCAGTTTTCCTACATGATATAAATGCATGATGAGATGAAACAATTCAGTAAAAGTGTCATTTATCCCATTCTGCCAAATTGTTTTCCGTGCCGTGGTTGTATGAATCAATTCTGGCTGCTCATGTGCTTTGGCAGGTTGAGGTGAGATAGTGAGGAGTTATTGGAGCATAAGGAGCAGTTGTTGAAAGCATTGGAGTCACCTGGAGTGAAATGCGCAGTGAGCCCCTAACACTCTAGGAGGCAACAGAGAATTTAATTTGCAGCTATCCCCATGCCACCCAAGTGGGAAATTGAATTTTGGATTATGTGTGATTTTTCTAGGGGATTTAACAAAGGAGAAAAAAGTTGTACGGTATCCCAGTTTCCTTTATTCTCCAGAGGAATTTAGTATAGCAGTTGCCTTACAGTAAAGGGGAACTCATGTAACTTTTATATACTTTAATATTTTCTATCTATCTATCTCTCTATATATATATATATATATCTATATATATATATATAACCAGCACTCCCATATATAAAAACCTTTCTCAAGGATCCGAAACGTTGGACACGAAACGTTGGACATTGATGCAACAGAAATAAAAGATTTTTTTTTTTATATATATGGGAGTGCTGGTTCTTTTGAACATTATGTTACATATATCCCAATGTGAACCCCGGCTACAGTGTGCCTTGGAGTGCGGATAATCACTGGATTATATATATATATATAAACAGTAAAGACAAAAGCCACACGTTTCCCCCAAGTAATCAGTATAGTCTAGCTGGGGATCACTTCTACATAAGTGATGTAGCAATGATAAAATTAAACAATAAAGCAGGTTTAAGAGTAACACAGTACTGTTCTTGCAAACTGTACCAATTAAACGTAGTAGTTCTCCTTTAAATTAACTTTTAAGGGCATATGTATTATACTGTGTATAAAAAACAGCGGGCTAATACACCACATATCGCCAGGCTTTGTTGTGTAAAAACGGCGTAAAATTTTGGGCTGCAAATTTGCAGTTCTAATAAAATGACACACATCTTGATAAATGCGCCGTTTATTTTACACATCTCTTTTTTTTTTGGGCAAGTTATTTTAATGTTTTTTTTGTTCAGCAGCTCCCGAGTTCAGTATTTCAGCAGCTATCTCGTTGCTAGGGTCTTTTTGTACATTAGCAATCACGCAGGGGCAGATTTACCTAGGGTCGAATATCGAGGGTTAATTAACCCTCGATATTCAACTGTCAAATGTAAATCCTTCGACTTCGAATATCGAAGTCGAAGGATTTACCGCAAATAGTTCGATAGCTGGATTTTAATCCATCGACTGAACGATTTTTCTTCGACCAAAAAAAGATTGCCAAGCCTATGTGGACCTTTCCCATAGGCTAACATTGACTTCGGTAGGTGTTACGTGGCGAACTAGGGGGTCGAAGTTTGATAGTACTTTGACTATCGAATGGTCGATATTCAAACAATTTTTAGTTCGAATTGGTCGATTCGAAGTCAAAGTCATAGTCGAAGGTCGAAGTAGCCAATGCGATGGTCGATGTAGCCAAATAAAAACATTCGAAATTCGTAGTTTTTTTTTATTCTAATCCTTCACTCAAACTAAGTAAATGGGCCCCGCAGTGTTTTGAATGGGAGAGGGGAATATGAATACGGGAGGGACTGCATAGAAAGGTAAGTTAAAAAAAGTAACAATAATATATAGACTCACAGAGCAAGAGTTTTTGACTGCTTGGGTCAGTGACCCCCACTTAAATGTAGAAAGATGCAGGAGAGGAATGCAAGTAATTAAAAACTAATAATAATAATAATTAACAATTGCAAAGTTGCTAAGCATTGGCCATTCTATATACCATACTAAATGTTAATCAAAAGGTGAACCTTCCCTTTAATGTGCAGTTCTGCAAGAACCAATGCAGATATTGCCTTCATTTTATATTAAAAAGACTAATAATTCTTCTGTGTACTTTGCAGCCACACGGCCACATCCATGGCTTGGATTACACAGGAAATGTGTTACTTTGATTGAGTGGGTGAACTTGAAGGTGTAGGTAGCAGAGGTGCTTAATAAGATGTCACTGAAAAGCTGGCTCTTTGAGAATGGAAGAAGCCTCACAATGACTGAATCAGTCTGGAGCATCTGCTCTGTTACAGCGATGGCTGCACATGGAATTATTTTTCATTTGACTTTGCCAACGGTTATTAAATAGATAGAGGTTAGTGAGTGAGCAGCTGTCTTATCACCATTTGATTGATTAGCCCTAATGAGTACTGTGTTTTATACCTACGCAGACCTGCTCTATCATTTCTATTACCACCTTACACCAACCTCTTACATACTACAGAAAGGTTCTCAGAGCGCTGGGGTGACTTACTTGACCCCAATGCATTCAGGGATATGTTATAACACTAGAAAACATTTCAGCTATTTTTAATTGATTGAATGAAAGAAAATGAGAGTGGAGTCAGTATAGTTATTTTACAATGTAGGTGCCTATAAAACTATTGTGCATAAAACAGCTCTTTTGTAAAACCCTGCTTCATTTAAATAAATGAATTTCATAATAATATACTTTTTTTTAGGGTAGTACATTCGGTAATCTTAAATAGAAAATTGTCACATAAGAACTAAGGACTGCCCCCTGGAACCAGGTGATTCACGGTGCACACAAACAAGCCAAGGGCACACATTCATGTTACGTCACATGAGCCGAGTAACAGACACAGAGGGGCAAATTCACTAAGCGCCGAAGTGCCGAACGCTAGCGTTACTTCACTAGCGTTTGGCATTTTCGTTACTGCGCAAATTCACTAACGAACGCTGGCGTAGTTTCGCTAGTGTTACTTCGCACCGTTACGCCTGGCGAAGTTTCGCTAGCGACGTAACTACGCAAATTCACTAACGCGCAGTGTACTGAACGCTACCTTTTACGCTAGACTTCCTTCACCACCTCAGACCAGGCGAAGCGCAATAGAGTAGATAGGGATTGCTTCAAAAAAAGTCAAAATTTTTTCTAAGTCCCAAAAAACGCTGGCGTGTTTTCTACATGATGGGTGATAGGCTGAAAAAGATCGAAAAATTTTTTGGGGCTCCCCTCCTTCCCCCCTACATTTCCTAACTCATGACAACTTACCTAGACAGTGGGCACATGTGTAGGGCAAAATAAAATTTTTATTTGATGTTTTGAAGCTTTTCTAGGCATTTGTAGTGCTGATACGTATTCCTCCATTGAAATTAGAATTTGGTGCCGTATGCAAATTAGCCTTCACTAGCGTAACTTCGCTTTACTTAGCGAATCAACGCTAGCGCAACTTCGCAACCTTACGCTACCCCTGAGCGCAACTTCGGATTTTAGTGAATTTGCGAAGCGCTGGCGAAACTACGCCTGGCAAAGTGTGGCGAAGTTACGCCTGGCGCAACTACGAATCTTAGTGAATTTGCCCCATAGTTCTGTCTTTTACGCCCACATTTCCTGTTACAGTTACAGCGGCAGTATTTCTGGTCAGGTGATCTATGAGCGATCATAGAGAATCTCATAAAATTGGGGGTCAAGGTAAAAGATGTAAAAGGTCAAAGGCCTACATGTACTTTCCAGAGATTAAACATCAATCATCAATTCCTGCCCCAG
Organism: Xenopus petersii; assembly: GCA_038501925.1. NCBI lineage: Eukaryota > Metazoa > Chordata > Amphibia > Anura > Pipidae > Xenopus > Xenopus petersii. The sequence continues at coordinate 91,919,710 of CM076677.1, forward strand.
TGGAGTTTACAGTCTAAGTCCCTTTTTACATTCACATATACTATGGTAAGTTTTTATCAGGAACAAATTCCAGTTATTAATGACCTGGAGGTGGGCATTGAAATTACTGTTTCTATTTTTGCTGATGATACAAAATTGTGCAGAACTATAGGTTCCATGCAGGATGCTGCCACTTTGTAGAGCAATTTTACTAAATTGGAAATCTGGGCAGCAAACTGGAAAATGAGGGTCAATGTTGATAAATGCAAGGTTATGCACTTTGGCAAAAATAATATAAATACAAGTTATACAATGGCAGTGTGTTGGGAGTTTCCTTAACTGGGAAGGGTCTAGGGGTTTTTTGTGGATAACAAGTTGTCTAATTCTGGGCAGCGACATTTTGTGGCCACTAAAGCAAATAAAGTTCTGTCTTGCATAAAAAGGGCATAAATTCAAGGGACCCTTTATAGGTCCCTGGTGAGGCCTCATCTGGAGTATGCAGTGCAGTTTTGGACTCCAGTCCTTAAGAGGGATATAAATGAGCTGGAGAGAGTGCAGAGACGTGCAAATAAACTGGTTAGTGGGATGGAAGACTTAAATTATGAGGGTAAACTGTCATGGTTGGGGTTGTTTTCTCCGGAAAAAAAGACGCTTGAGAGGGGACATGATTACACTTTACAAGTACATTAGAGGACATTATAGACAAATAGCAGGGGACCTTTTTACCCATAAAGAGGATCACCGTACCAGAGGCCACCCCTTCAGACTTGAGGAAAAGAACTTTGATTTGAAGCAGTGAAGGTGGTTCTTCACAGTGAGGTTGTGGAATGCACTGCCGGTTGTTGTTGTGATGGCTGATTTTGATGCTGGCTACAATTTTCCGGTGTCAAAATGGGTGCTGGCGTCTAAATTGCCTCAGGCGTCAAAGTTTTTTGACACAGGCAAATTTTTGCTTCAAATTCGGGAATTGATTCGCTGGCGGCAAACGGGCAAATTCGCTGCGAATTCACGCCTGCCAAATAAATTCGCCCATCGCTAGCTTGGATGATTTCTTGGACAAGCAAAATATAGTAATACTAAATTCTATAGTTACTGTAGTGTATATATGTGTATAACATATTCTTGCGTATTTCTAATAGATACTATGACATAGTTGTGTAATCTATCATATTTATATAAACACCATGAATATGGTAATATAACATTGGGCTGAGAAGTTGCACTTCTATCTCGAATACTGTTAAAGATAAACAAGAGCAGATTATCAGAATATGGTGGCATGTCACTTCAGTGCACTGTAGTAGAAAAGGAGGAATGTAGACAATATGTCTTTAGTAGGCTCAGAATTCCTCCTACTGTTCTTGCCAAAGAGACTTGAGTTTTTAAAGGAATTCTCTGACCAGCAAATCATAGTACATTTTTGTTTGCCTAGCGTGCTTTGAAGATAATTTTAATTCCAGCTGTCATGATGTTAGATCAATGCCACCTTGATTAGCTGTAGGCTTTCCTTCCCACTCTCATTCAGGGGGGTATTTCTGCCTCTAGTTTACACTCTTTTCTTGGTGAAAATGAGATTTCTGATTGGACTGAGCCCCTGCTGTCTTTATCATTGACAAGGCGGAAGCCAGTTTTGCTATGCTTCATAGCCTGAAACAGAAAAAGCGAGAAATGTATTTCATCAGAAAGATATGTTAGGATGAAGAGGTGCTAAAACCATGCCATAATGTGATGTATAAAAATCTTTTACTTTTTAACGTACGTTTACTTGAGAAAAATTAACAGCTTTAATGCTGGTAAGAACAGTGGATTATGGTACTTGCCTCTGCAGGGTCCAGCATCCATAAATCTGTAATGCCTATCACTAGCTGGAATCTGTTGCAAAGGCACGGAGTCATACAAGTCTGGTCAAAGGAAAAATCACCTACAATTCTGGTTTTAGGGCAAAACTCAATTGAGAATAGGAGGCTCAATTTGCTAACTTTCAAATTTGGATTCACAAAAATCCTCACAAAAACATACACATGAAATGACTATGAAGATTTTCATTCATCCAGGTCATAGTATATCTAGTATAGGTCAATCTAAAAAAAACAACTGGACTTGCTGAGTAATCAATGAAGACCTTTCACTACTCATCCGAGCAGCTTCTTCAGTTCAACTGACTGATGTGGGAAGTTCTCGGCACATTGTAACTCTTGAAGAGTTACAATGTGCCATTGTAAATGGATTAGTGGAAGAGTTTATATGCCGAGAACTTCCCACACCAGTCAGTTGAACTGAAGAAGCTGCTCGGATGAGTAGTGAAACGTCTTCATTGATTACTCAGCAAGTCCAGTTGTTTTTTTAGATTGACCTATACTAGATATACGCATGAAATGCTCAGGAAAAATGTAATAGATTGCAAAACATGCAAGTGGGTTCAGGAGGTCACTGGTCACTGACCTTTCTTGAACATGAGTCATTGGGGCAGATTTACTAAAGGGCAAAGTGGACGTCGCTATCAAAAATTGGAGAGAAATCCCATCCGTAGGGATATCACCAATTTACTAACAGGCATAGAAGACAATTCGCTAGCGAAAGAGACCGTCGCTAATGTAGTTTCGCGCCCCATTGCCAGGCGAATTTTCGCTCAGGCGAATGATCTTTATGCCACAAATTCACTTTGAAGTTCGAATTTTAAAGAACGTTAGCTCTTCTGTCACAATTCGCTAGCGAAAGAGACCGTCGCTAATGTAGTTTCGCGCCCCATTGCCAGGCGAATTTTCGCTCAGGCGAATGATCTTTATGCCACAAATTCACTTTGAAGTTCGAATTTTAAAGAACGTTAGCTCTTCTGTCAGAGTTTCCTTCTCCACCATTGGCCTGCCGAACTGATAAGATGAAGCTACATCCTTCTCAATCTTATGTCATCATATCCTGTATGCTGAAAAGTTATAAACGTTCTAAAAAACGCTGGTGTTTTTTCATATTTTAAAGCAGGATTGCCTTCAGAAGTTCCAACTTTTAAACATTTTTGAGTTAAAATTTTTTTCCCCCAACCATTTGAGGGGCATGCCACATTTGTTTTAGGATGGACTCATGTCTAGGGCATTAGAGGGTCTTTATTTTGCTTCCTTGTACATTTTTAATAATAAGCGGCCAATTCAAGCATTTGCACCAACATTTCTAATAAAGATGTCTATACGACCTGTATGTACCTGCCCTATTCAAATTGACCTAAGCATAAGACTACTAATGAAGTTTCACTAGGCATGAATGAACGTTAGCAAAAGTTTGCTATGAAATCCTCGAGCTGACGAATTAATGCTAGCGAAACTTTGCCAGCGTTCAGCTACAGACAAAACTTTAGTGAATTTGCCCCAAAGTGTTTATTGATAGGCTTTTTACGGTAGGTATCAAAATACAAAAAGGGGGGTTGTAGGCGCACTCCAAGGTTAAGTTAAAATGTGTTTAAATATAATGAAAGTGCTACTGATTTGGCCAATTAGTCAATGCACATTCCCTGGTCCCCTGTCTCATGAGTAATTCAGTATATATGCACGTTTTTTTTATGATCATCATTATGATAGTCTTTTTCTATCAAAAGCTGCAAAAGCTAGTGGGGGGGGGGGAGGATCTAGCCCTCAGACTGAAACCAAGGTTCAGGAGACATTTACTCCAAGTAATGCTTCTATTCAGAGAGGTACAAGCCTTTTTATACTATGACCAGAGGTAAACAAGTTATGGACCACCGTATGGGGGTTACCTTAACGTGGTATGGTGGCTTATCAACTTTATGATAACTTTGTAACTTAAAACCCCTGTTTTTGTAAACACATGCACTTGCATATATACTGAATTATTTATTAAACAGGGGACCAGGGAATGTACATTGATTAATTGGCCAAATCACTAGCACTTCCATTGTATTTAAACACATTTTAACTTAGCATTGGAGTGCACCCACAACCCCCCTTTTTGTATTGTAAAAACAGTAGGCACCCCTTTGTGCTGTAGAATCCACTTCACTGTTTCTAAAGGATGATTTTGCAAGTGCTCACAATTTCTGTGTGTCCAGTTGGCTCTTGGATCTATGCTGTTGGCCCTGTTTACATGGCAACACGTGATAAAAGAAAATGCATGCAGGTGTTTGTAAGGTGATGCCATTTATATGGCACACTGCTGGGCAGCACTAAAACCATACTTTATTATTTTAACTTATTACAGATCAGTTACGCCACACAGATCAGATCTTTTTTTTATACTCAATTGCCTAGAGAATGAGTGACATTATTTCTGCTCTCCAGAGCCAAAGCATTAGTGCATTTGTCCCTTCCTGACATTTCACTCTATTCCATTAAACCCCTAGGGCTATACATTGATTTATTCCATGGGCATCCAACTTGTGACTTCTACCTATTGCTGAGATAGCTATCCAAGCATGCTGGGCGTTATCATTTAATAGCAGCTCAAGGGATGGAGGCTGGGCATCCTTGATCCTTCATTTATCTGCTGTTCGCATTTATTTGCAATAAAACACAGGTTAGGCTTATTTGTGTTACTTCCTGATCATTATTACAAGATAAGACCTGACGACAATATAATTCAGCTCTACAGTTTCCAGCACCTCCCTTTCACTGTATTATAATCCCAGAATGAGAGAGCACTTATGGTTTCCATGCAACTATTTCACAAGGACAAACCAACTTCACAGCTACATAATGCAAAGGGATAAATCCCACAAATGAAACAGTCTTATCAGAGTGCTTGCTCATGTACGACAATAAAAAAAAAGAAGAAGAAATAGGCTGTTTTCAAATTGAACTAGCACTATGGCATTTTTTTATTTTTAAGGACAAATTTGAAACCAACCAGCATACCTCACTGCAAGTTTATTAACTCTGGGTTAACAATGAATGCAAAATGAAAGCCTTGTTATGACAAACAATAAGGGAAAGTGTGGATTAACTACACAGAAATCCCTACCACTAGCAAAATGTTAGCTTTCCACTTTAAAAAAAAATAATATCCGACAATTATAATTTTAATGTAAGGTTACCAGATCATTTGAAAAATAACTTTAATTAACTGCAGTTTGCTAAGGCTAAATGGAGTGCACATGTTATCGGTTCAAACCCTAACTTTTTTTGATTTGAAGTGTGTGTTTGGGAATGATAATTCAGGCTCTAGAGGGAACGGTTATTGAAATCATCCAGTGGTGCCTTTTGTGTGCATTAAAAAAGGAAGGTTTTCTATGAGAAATGTGGTGTGTACAGTGCTCTCGATTTTGTGAGACTTATGATGATGATGCTGTTATACACACACCGGGAAGCCTAGTTGGCTGATTAAGATTACACCTAGGCAATTGTGGACCATGGCTGATGATCAGTACAGCTGTCATGTTACTAGACTTGAAATTAAATAGGGAAAATCAGTTCAGTTGTTAGGGTACACAACGCATCTTCCTCCAAGCTTTCATCCCATTACCCCCCTGCATTGCCTACTCCAGCTATCACAACACACATAATGACTTCATCTCCTATAATAGCAGATCCCCATGCCAGAGTGAGAGAATCAGCTGAGAAGTATGGAGGTGCATGGCTGCATGTGCACTGGAGGCTGACTCCTTACACACAACCAAGATGTGCTCAAGACCACAAACAAGAGGGTGGTGGGATCATGGCATGCATGGCATGGGTGTCCATCAAGAGGACAGAGTAATACAGTAGAGAGGAGGCATTGTCAGCCGACATATCCCCAGCAGCAAGGCACCTCTCCCATAAGAACCAGGGTGCATGACTGACAAAGTTTTCTCTCAGCAAACACAAGAGACAAATCAAATCTGGACAACAGTTCCAGCTTTATCCAGGGTCCTGAATCAGCAAACAGGGTTCAAAGAGCCTGATGTGTGGTGGCAATCCTATCCACCATGGGTAGCATGTCAGTATGAGTGAACACCATCCATTCTAAAAAATAAAATGAATTTTTGGAGAAACCATTTCCCAGAAGAGTTGATAGTATTGCTAGGAATAAGAGCCTGCCTACAACTATAGGTAACTGGATAAAATGTATTCTAGACTTGATCTGGTACACATATAAACTACAGTGGTGATTGAAAGCAAAAGCTCAGCAATATTTTTGGGGATTGCAGTGGCTTTCTCCTTGCTACCCTGCCGTACACACCATTGCTGTTCAGTGTTCTGGTGGTAGACTCATGAACATTAACAATCACCAATGTGAGACAGGCCTTCAGTTGCTTAGAATTTATTTTGGATTCCTTTGTAACCTCTCAGACTATTAGATGCCTTGCAGTTGGCATCTTTGATGGTCGAACACTTCTGGGTAAGGCAACAAAGGTCTCAAATTTCCTCCATCTGTAAACGATCTGTCTCATGGAGTATGTTTTGGTATGAATGATGGCTAGGGCGTGTATGCACTGCAATTGTCTGCTTATGACAATTGCTCCTAATGACCCTAACAAGCCATTGTATTGTTTTCATCCCCAACTAATGTGTCTCAGAAGAAATCATTTGGGTGCAGCTATGAATGTGAATCTTATCTACACCATAAAAGGGATCTTGCCTGTTGTGCACTTCTTAGTGGTTTGGCGAATCTGATGTTATGCAGTGATCACCAGGCATTTCAATACTGGCACTGATACATTAAGGCTTTATCCTATTCTGAATCCCTGAAATAGGACTCTCCTTCTCACTGTGCTTTTATGAATATTTTTGTTCCAAACTCTGTGGTGCTATATGCCTTTCATTGGGAGAATTTAATTAATTAAAATCATTAAAAAGATGACTAATTTAGTTTCCAGATATTGTTGGTAGTTGTATCTGGTTTACAGTGTCACTTCATTTTATCTTAAGTTGTGTTCCTAATTCTAATACTAATATGTTTTATCTTCAGGTTAAAATGTAAGTTAAACTTAAAATGCATTTTAAAAATTCCACTAAAAACATGTCCAATACATCTGGTGAATATGTGTCTCATGCCACCAGACTTAAAGGGAATCAGTCATGATTTTATGGTATAGTTTTTATTACTAAATTTCACTGTGTAATTTTTGCAAGTAATTAATTTTTTTTTTTTAACAATTTTTTTTATTGTTTTCCCAAGTGCACATACAACCATGTTCATGCTCAATAAAGTTTGATACAATCAAATATCAGCGTGTATCAATCATTGACATAGATTTTACAAATAAGGCATTTTTTAGTAGCAGTATGCACAAAATGTCTCTATCTTAAATATATTGATAATGGGTTGAGTGCAGAGAACCTCTTGTAGTTGACTATATGTATTTTGTGGTCACACCCTCATTGCACCCCCGCCTACTGGTTTTAAAAAATAGTGGTGAGCACAACTTTCCCTTGTTTGTTATAGTTATACAGGAGCAGTGACCAGCTCCATGTTGTAGCTCCCACCCTTCCCAGCTATAGTCAGGTGATCCCACTGGTGTCTAATAAAAGGGCAGCCAAGTTTGGGAGTTTTACTTTGAAAGCAGCTAGTAAGTTGCAGGTAAAATTTAGTCCCTTTGTAAAATGTATAATTAAGCAATTGAATTCTTAATGAATCAGATGAAAATTAAGCGTAGGACTGGCCAGATATGAGATGACTTTGACGTAGTTGGCCAGCTTAAATATATTGCAATATATGGACAAACAATCCCTGTGTTGTTTAAAGGGTAAGGCATTTTTTAGTAGCAGTATGCACAAAATGTCTCTGTCTTAAATATATTGATAATGGGTTGAGTGCAGAGGACCTCTTGTAGTTGACTATATAGATTTTACAAATTACAGACGTTGCAATGGATATGCATTAAAGACAATAACTCTGTTATTCCGTATCATCACAGCAGTCAATGTCATTTAGAAACATGAACTTACAATCAGTGTTGTATATAGAAGTATATGCACCCAATACATTTCCCCCAAACTAGCGGCCAACCATACCTAAACCAAGAGGTGTATTACCTTCGTTTTCGATTAATCTCTTAGATTTATCAACAAAAAAGAAGAACTCCAAGCTCTGGGTTATCTCCATGTGGATTTCTCATCTACCTGTTTTGGGGGAGGTGTGCATCCATGCAGTCATTCCAAATAGCATCAAACTTAGCCGGACAGCCTCTCTTGAAGTACGTTAATTTATACATGGGAATATTGTTATTTACCATAGCTATCCATTGCTCTTTTGTGGGCGCTGCAGTAGCCTTCCAGTTAATAGCTATCAATTTTTTAGCATAGACAAATAATGCCGACAGGAGACTTCTAGTTTTACGTATAGGGGTTATACATTCAACATAATTAAGCAGAATAGGTAGAGGGGCCAGGGTCAAAGGGATAGAAGAAACCTCCATACATTCAGCTAGAATATCTTTCCAGAATATTTGGAGCTTACAACATTACCAGACCATATGCATAAAAGAGGCTGGGGTTTGATGACATTTAGGGCATTCCTCAGGAATTGTGTTGGAGATCAAGGATAACCTGTGTGCTGTGAGGTAGGTCCTATGTAAATATCTAAATTGTATCATTTTATCCCTAACACTTATAAGGGACCCAAACGCTGACTCCAAAACTTCTTCCTGCAAATCTGTGGTCAACATAGGTATATCTACATTCCATTTCAAGTATAACTTGGGGAGTATTTGTGGCATAGGGAGACTGATCAATTTATAAAATTGGGACATAGGTTTACGCAATCCTTGGGTATGGACATAATCCTCTAACCTAATGGGACAAGTTTCTATGTTTGGAAAGGTAGCTGGGCCTGAATAGCGTGACGTAGCTGTAAATACCTGAAAAACATTCAATTCGGAAGACTAAATTTGGATTTAAGATCGTTAAAAGATACTAATTTCCCTTGGTCAATTATATCATCAATGTACTTTATTTGATATTTCGCCCAAAGTTGAGGATCAGGGATCGTTAGCAAATGAGGTAAATTCAGATTGAACCATAAAGGAGAGAATTTTGAGCAATAAGTTTTGTCTTTACGAAAACATTTTTGAGCTAGTTTACAGTCAGCAACAGTAGCTTTCATTAATGGTATAACACCTCTATTTACGCCAGTTCCCCTATATAAAAGGTTTTTTAAAGCTTCTGAGGACCCTAGAATGTAAGATTCCAAAATGGTAGCAGCGTTTGACCCTGAGGGGGACACTCACCACCATGCAGTCACTAGTCTAGAAGATAAATAATATGAGCGCATATTAGGAGCAGCTAAACCGCCAGCTTCAGAGGGCAATTGAAGGGTAGATAGAGAAACTCTAGGGTGATTATTCGCCCGATAAACAGTAGTAAGAAGGGAATCCAGCTTTTTAAACAATGAATTTGGGATAGAAACCGGGGTTTGCCGAAAAACATAAGTAAATTTGGGTAGAAATGCCATTTTGAATAAATTAATTTTACCTAGGACTGTTAATGGAATCTGGGACCACGCTTTTGTTTTTACTTCCAACAATTGCAAGAGTGGACTCAGATTCAAATCAAGAAATTTGTGGAAATCTTTATTTATCCAAATTCCTAAATACTTAAATGTATCCACCCATTCCATATCGGTTTGCATAAGGGAGAGGTCCGGGAGAAATTGGTCTATCGGAAAAATTGTAGACTTTGACCAGTTAATCTTAAGGCCAGAGAAGGCAGTGTGAGTATTAATTAAATCCAGTGCTTTCGTAAGCGGTAAACACAGACTTTCCAAAAATAACAAGGTATCATCTGCTTACATTGCAATTTTTTCAACATGAGATCCTACTCTTAAACCTGATACTTCTACATCTTCTTTTACCAACATAGCCAACGGCTCCATTGCTATAGCAAATAGCAAGGGCGAGAGCGGGCAGCCCTACCGAGTTCCCCTAGCAACATCAAATAATTCAAAGATATTTTGATTGGTTCTCACCTTGGCTTTAGGTTGGTGGTACAGCGCCTTAACCCACTTCAAAAAATTATTTCCCATGCCCATAACCTGTAATATTTCCCATAGATAAATCCATTCGACAGAATCAAACGCCTTTTCGTTATCAAGCGCTACTATTAATCTATGGCCACTGTTATCGTGATTCACTGCTATGTTTGTATACAGGCGTCTTAAGTTGATATCTGTGGACCGGCCAGGTATTAAACCTGTTTGATCAGTTGAGATTACAGAGTGTATAACTTGATTAAGGCGTTTGGAAAGTATTTTTGCCAAAATTTTGGCATCGACATTAATCAACTAAATGGGCCTGTACGATGAACAGTGCAAAGGGTCTTTTCCAGGTTTGAGAAGTAATGTGATCAATGTTTCACTCATGGAACTCGGCAGTGCTACCCCCTCCAAAACGTCATTAAACAACTTTTTAGATTTTGGCATTACCAACGTCCCATGTAAATCCCATACCATTCTGACGGTAAACCATCTAACCCTGGCAACTTCCCAGGGGGGAAAGCAGATATAGCATCCAAAATTTCCTGATCTGTAATTGGTTGGTTCAGAAACTCCCTTTCCTGGATCCCTAACTGGGGTAACGGAATATTTTGTAAGTAATTGAAAATGTCACTCTGGCTGTGCTGGATTTCGGAGGAATAACGGTGCTTATAATATGACACAAACACCTCATTAATTTTATCTGGGGCAGTAACTACATCATTTTGACTATCCTGGATGGCTGGGATAGTAATACTGGTTCTATCTAGTTAAGTTAACAATGCCAATAATTTCCCATTCTTTTCCCTGGAAGCGAAAACATTTGCACGATGATATAACAATTGTTTATTGACCACCTGAGTTTGGGCTAGCGCATGTTTTTGCAACATAAGTTGGAAGTCTTGTTTGGTCTCCAGGGTAGGGTTTTGAACAAAGAGAGTTTCTGCTAGGGATAACTGTTTTTGGGTATCTGTTATATTATTAAGGGCAGTCTTATTATATTGCTTTATACACGAGATATATTTCCCTCTAGAATATGCTTTAAGGGTGTCCCATTCAATTCGCATGGATGCTGTGCCCTCATTAATACTAATACTGTACATAGTAACATAGTAACATAGTAAGTAAGGTTGAAAAAAGACACATGTCCATCGAGTTCAACCTTTTTTTTTTTTTTTTTTTTTAATTAACTACCTATCTGCCAGTTGATCCAGAGGAAGGCAAAAAACCCATCTGAAGCCTCTCCAATTTGCCTTAGAGGGGGAAAAATTCCTTCCTGACGCCAAAATGGCAATCGGACTAGTCCCTGGATCAACTTGGACTATGAGCTATTTCCCATAACCCTGTATTCCCTCACTTGCTAAAAAGCAATCCAACCCCTTCTTTTTCAAGCTATCTAACGTATCAGCCTGTACAACTGATTCAGGGAGAGAATTCCACATCTTCACAGCTCTCACTGTAAAAAACCCCTTCCGAATATTTAGGCGGAACCTCTTTTCTTCTAATCGGAATGGGTGACCTCGTGTCAGCTGGAAAGACCTACTGGTAAATAAAGCATTAGAGAGATTATTATATGATCCCCTTATATATTTATACATAGTCATCATATCACCCCTTAAGCGCCTCTTCTCCAGCGTGAACATCCCCAATTTGGCCAGTCTTTCCTCATAGCTAAGATTTTCAATACCTTTTACCAGCTTAGTTGCCCTTCTCTGTACCCTCTCTAATACAATAATGTCCTGTTTGAGTGATGGAGACCAAAACTGTACGGCATATTCTAGATGGGGCCTTACAAGTGCTCTATACAGTGGAAGAATGACCCCCTCCTCCCTTGACTCTATGCCCCTTTTAATACAGCTCAAGACCTTATTTGCCCTTGATGCTGCTGACTGGCATTGCTTGCTACAGACAAGTTTATCATCTACAAGGACTCCAAGGTCCTTTTCCATAATGGATTTGCCTAGTGCAGTCCCATTAAGGGTATAAGTGGCTTGGATATTTTTACATCCCAGGTGCATGACTTTACATTTATCAACATTGAATCTCATTTGCCACTTAGCTGCCCAGATTGCCAGTTTGTCAAGATCATGTTGCAAGGATGCCACATCCTGGATGGAATTAATTGGGCTGGATAATTTTGTGTCATCTGCAAACACTGATACATTACTTACAACACCCTCCCCTAAGTCATTAATGAACAAATTAAATAAAAGTGGACCCAATACTGAGCCCTGGGGGACCCCACTAAGAACCTTACTCCAAGTAGAGAATGTCCCATTAACAACTACCCTCTGTACCCGATCCTGTAGCCAGTTTCTTATCCATGTGCAAACGACTTCATTAAGCCCAACAGACCTTAGTTTAGAAAGCAGTCGTTTGTGGGGCACAGTATCAAACGCTTTGGCGAAATCCAAATAGATCACATCTACTGCCCCCCCAGTATCCAGAATCTTACTTACCACATCATAAAATGCAATCAAATTCGTCTGACATGACCTATCCTTCATAAAGCCATGCTGATTGTTGCTCATAATGCCATTCATTAGGACAAAATTTTGAATGTGATCCCTTAACAAGCCTTCAAATAATTTGCCCACCACAGATGTCAAGCTTACTGGCCTATAATTGCCAGGCTGAGATCGTAATCCCTTTTTAAATATTGGAATAACATCAGCTTTTCTCCAATCCATAGGCACCATACCAGATGACAGTGAATCTGAGAAAATCAGAAATAAGGGCTGGTCTAAAACTGAACTAAGCTCTCTTAGAACCCGGGGGTGTATGCCATCAGGCCCTGAGCCTTGTTTACATTAATTTGTATTAAAGCTTTTTGAATCATATCCTGAGTCAGCCACTGACTAGATTGAGCTGAACCATTCGTGCAGTTATTAAGTGAGCCTGTGAACCCAGACTCCTCTATTGTATACACTGAAGAAAATAACTGATTTAACACATTTGCCTTATCTGTATCTGTTACAACCATACTGGTACCATTATTTAATGGAGCAACACTCTCAACCTGCATCTTTTTACTATTAATATATTTAAAAAACTTTTTTAGGGTTAGTTTTCACCTCCACCGCAATTAACTCTTCATTTATTTTCTTAGCCTTCCGGATTGCTGATTTACAACATTTATTACAGTGTTTATATTCATTAAATGCAGCTTCTGTCCCTACAGATTTGTAGTTTTTAAATGCCTTTCTCTTCTTTCCCATTAACTTCTTTACTTCTGTATGAAGCCACACAGGATGATTCTTAGAGCTTCTACGTTTAGTCCTTAAGGGAATAAATTGAGAACAGTAATGATTTAATATCATTTTAAAGGACAACCATTTCTGTTCTGTGTTTTTAGCTGAAAACCTAATGCCCCAATCAATGCTCTGTAGGGCAGCCCTCAAGGCACTAAAATTAGCTTTTGCAAAATTCATGGTTTTTGTTGCCCCAGTATATTTTTGTTTTTTGCACCAGACATTAAAAGATATAACCTTATGGTCACTATTACCCAGGGGTTCAATGACTTGCACATTTGCTATAAGTTCTGGGTCATTTGAGATCACTAAATCAAGAATAGCATTTTTTCTGGTAGGCTCCTCTACAACCTGTGCTAAAAAATTGTCGTGCAAGTTTATAAACTTGTTCCCATTAACTGATCTAGCAGTACCGTTGCTCCAGTCAATATCTGGGTAATTAAAATCCCCCATTATCATTACTTTACCTAAACTAGTAGCCTTTTCTATTTGCATTAGGAGCTTTGTCTCCTCCTCCTCACTTACATTAGGGGGTCTATAGCATACGCCTACAATTAATTTGCTGGATTCTTTACAATTGGTGAAGAACTCCACCCATATGACTTCTGCCCCCTCATTTTCTAACATAACCTCCTCCTTTATATGAGCTTTTAAATCCTGCCTAACATACAGACATACCCCTCCTCCTTTTCTATTGCCTCTGTCCCTCCGAAACAAAGTATAGCCACTGATATTTACTGCCCAGTCATGCGACTCATTCAGCCATGTTTCGGCCTTAAGATCCTCATTCACCTCTTCGGTTATTTTGGGCAGTTCAGTCCAGAACCTGCTTAGTTTCCAGAGCTTAGTAATCGGAGAGGTTAAACTAATAACCTGCAGTAAAATTGGAGTATGATCTGATATTCCACCCGGCAAAATTTTAATTTTCTCTAAATAACTGGTAAATTCAGGGTTGCCCAAAGCTAAATCAATCCTAGACATAGTACTATGTGATGCTGAGAAACATGTAAATTGTTTCTTGTCAGGGTGTTTGGCTCTCCATAAATCTGTCAATGCAAAAGTGTTAGCCCAAGTGGCCAGTGCAGAGGTAGAGCGCAAACCCAATTTTAACCTATCCACGTCTGCATGCATAACAGAGTTAAAGTCTCCCATCAATAGCAATGGTGCTAAAGGCAGTGTGGCAATTTTTTCTATAACGTGGAATAGTAATGTGTCAGAAAAGGGGGGGGTTATATACATTTACAACAATAAACATTTTGTGATGCAGCATACACAGAATAATTATGTAGCAACCCTCCAAGTAATTAATTCTAGCATGTAAAATGTTATTCTTGAACCAATAAGTGTAGTTTTGTTGTAATATTGGCGTGTAGGCAGCCTCTCAGGTCATTTTCCCTGATTATGTGCTTTCAAAGAGAGCCAATGCTACACAAAGGAACTGCTTTCAGACAGGCTAACGATTCTCCTACTAGTATTGCATGCTCTTCTCTTATCTACCAATAGTTTGAGCATATTTAGCAATGTAGGTGCCACTGAGCTGTTATCTGGTTACCTCCCATAGTTCTGTTGATAGGCTGCCAAGGGGGAGGGTGTGACATCACTCCAACTTGCAGTGCAGCAGAGTGACTGAAGTTTTTCAGAGCACATGTCACATGACAAAGGGCAATTGGGAAACTGACAACATGACTAGCCCCATGGCAAATGAAAAAATTGAATATAAAAAGTTTGCTCTTTTGAAAAATGGGTTTCAAAAGCATGCATGATTCTGCTGGAGGAGCACTATTAACTGATGCATTTTGTAAAAAACATGTTTCCTATGACAAATTCCCATTAAATCAAGTACCTTTGAGACAACTGTCAATAATTCAACTCTGGATACTATTATATAGATGATACTTAAAGATATTGGCCAACAAATGTTAATAATAGTTATCGGAATCAGGCACGTTTCAGGGGCTGCTGCCGCCTGAGGCAGCAGCCCCAATGCCGCCCCTCCTCCTGCTCCGCTCTTCTAACTACCAGCGTCGGAGCGGGTGGAGGAGGGGCCGCATCGCTAGAGCAGTGAGCGCTATTGCGCTCGCTGCCCTAGAAGAGCCGAATTTCCATTTTAAAAAACGGAAATTCGGCTCTTAAAGTTACCAGAGGCGGCTTTTTGCCGCCCCTGGTAACTGGCCGCTCCGTGCCGCCTGAGGCAAGATTCTCACCTTGCCTCATGGCCGGAGCGGCCCTGATCGGAATATATCAAAGGTTGAAAAAGAGGCATTATTGAAACTGGCACAGCATTTAAAGATTACCATTAAAAATGCTGACAAAGGCAGGGGTATAGTAGTGTTAAACAAAATTGATTAAACGTTGGAGGCCCACAAACAACTTTACAACACAAAGCATTATATCTATACTAGATTAGAGAATGACCCCACAGTTATATTGCAATCTGAAATAAAGGACTTTTTAGTGGGTGCTTGCATTAACTGTACTATTACTCCAGAGGTGGTGTAGAATGTTAATAAAGCAAAATCCAGGAACTGCAAAGTTTTACTTACTTGTCAAGGTACATAAAGGGCAAAGGCAACCACTTGGAAAACCTATAGGGTTGATTGGAGGCTGAGGAGAGTTTATGGGGCAAATTTAGCTGTATGCTAACATCTTTATGCAATACTTTGAAACAACTTTTATCCTTAAAGGAACAGTACAGTACAGTAATACAATATACTTACATTGTTATTGTGGTATTCTACTGTATCTATTGACCAGACATCCACTGCAGTCAGGCTTAATGAACACACACGTCATTAGAGTGAGGAGCAGAAAGAGAATAAAGGAAAAGCCCAAAACTTACCTGGCTATCACTTATTAACAGGCATTTAGTAGCACAGATACACTAGCAAATTCTAGAAATGATGTTCCAAAAGAAAGTCATTAGTATGAAGAAATTATTATTTTAAAGAGAAACATTCTGCATATAGAGTAACCAGGTGGGCAAACAACATGGAAGTAATGTTTAATGTAACCTTTTGCCCTAGACAACATGGACTCTTACAAAGAGTGGCATAAAACTGAAACATTTAGAGCAATACAGGTATTGTGTTGTTTGTGACTTGATTAGTTGAAAGGTTGAACACATGGTTCACAAAGACTCAATTGTAGTCCCTGGAAATTCAGTTTTTTTCGTAGCCAACAATAAGGACTCTTACCAAGATTTTTTAAATATGGAAAATGATATGGACTTAATTTTTGGACTTAAAAGTGTAAGATGTTTTTTTTATTACCTGTTTGGTATTTCAATAGAGGTATAGGATCTATTATCCAGAATGTTTGGGGCCTGGGTTTGTATGGATAAGGGATCTTTTCATAATTTGGATCACCAGACCTTATGTCTGCTAAAAAGTATTTAATCATTAAATAAATCCAATAGGATTGTTTTGCCACCGATGTGGAGTAATAAAGCTTATTTACATCAAGTACTATGTACATTCTTATTTCAGAAAAAAAGGCAAACTATTGTAAAAAATTAAAATAATTTGCTTATAATGAGCTCTATAAGAGGTAACCCTCTCATAACTCAGAGCTTTTCGGATAACAGGTTTCCTAATAATGGATCCAATAACTGCCCCACTTTGAACTTGGTTATTACTGTATGAACACAGTATGGACCATATGGGAAGGATTTCTGAAAAACGGAGTCAGCGGTTTCTCTCAATTTGAGAAAAAAAAAACAAGAATGCTGATACTTGCACACTGATCTTCTGAAACCTCATGGAGTTGTAATTAATTAGAGGAAAAAAAGTTACCAAAATAAACTCTGCAAGTAAAAGCTGGAGCGCTTGCATACAAATCAAAGGAAATATTGTTTATTTATTCTTTATTTATTTCCCCAGTTTAGCAAAACATTCACATTTTTAAGTCTCTTTTTAAACAAATAGAACAGAATTCTAGCAGGAGGGTGATTTTTTTTCCCTACGAACATTCACAAACTCTGCTATTCGGTTCTTCTTAAAAAAGAATTTGAGGAACAAATTGTGTAAATTCACGTTTTATCATTAAAGGGCAACTAAAGTCTAAAATAGAATAATGTTAGAAATGCTGTATTATGTATACTAAATATAAACATGAACTTACTGCACCGGCAGCCTAATAAGACAAATGATTTATGCTTTCAAAGTTGGCGCAGGGGGCTGTCATCTTGTAACTTTGTTAGACATTTCTGCAATATCAAGACTCGCACATGCTCAGTGTGGTCTGGGCTTCAGTTGGGAGGTTAAGCTTAGGGATCGTCATAAATTATCAAAACAGCACAAGTCAAATAATATTTGCCATAGAAGCCAATACAGCAAGGCTGATTAATAATCATAATATAGAGACTGCACTGCGTCTCTGGATACAAATCTCTACAGGGAATCCAACAATGCTGCTCGAGTTCTGGGAAGTAAGGTGGGGGGGCTCCCCCTGCCATTTGAAAGTATGATCGTTTACCTGCACAGCAGTTGGGGACCATCTGACAATTCCTATCCACAGCAGTAAAAGAAGGGGGAATTGCACTACATACAGTCAGGTTTATGATAAAAACTGTAGACATATTTTAATTAAAGTATATTGGAAATAGATTTCTTTTTCATTAAAGAAAGTAAAAATTGGATTTTATATTTTTGCCTTTACATGCCCTTTGATCTCTCAATCTCAAATTTTGATGAATCAATCAAGCTGATGTAGGGCCCTATAGGGATACAGACCCTATAGAGTTAATCTTTTCACCATTTCCTTGGGTTATTGGGTAGAATCCCTGTTACAAAATAATCTTTACAGTGATAGGCTGAGAGATTTGATGACACTGCTCTGACTCACTCCTATATAGTGTGTGCAGGGAGTGGCCTCTTCCTCTTTTGCCCCTGGATGTGATTCCAGCTGGATGTGCTCAGGGGGACTGAGTGCAATAGGCCCAGAAGAAGGCATGTGTTCAAGTCGGGGACCAGGTAACCCCGTGAATGAGGAACAGATATACTACGGCAGACTTGTCATAGTCTCTCTAGGAGAGAAAGGCAGATAGGATAGAGAGAAAGAGCAGCTGAAGCTCCAACAAGGATTTGCAGAAAGGGAGTAGCTTCCCAGAGGCTTTGTGTGTTGCCTCCAGTCAGAGACCTCAGTGAAGAGGGACTGTAGGGTAGAAGCTGCTTTCCTGACAACTTCCAGTAGGGAAAGGTTGTACTGCATTTGCCTGTGTACTCTCTGTGTGAGCCTGCCTTGTTCTATGTGAACTCTCAATATGCTGTTTTCCTCAAACTCCTGCGTGAGTACTAAAACCTGTGGTCATTTGCCCTTTTGGCATAATAAACCGTTCCTGATTGTTAAGAACCTCCTGGCGCCCAAGTGCACAGTAGCCTGGGGGGGGATGTAGTTGCACTACACCATAGAGGGAACACTTCCACTTAGCGAAGGCCCTGCCCTGGGTGTAAACTGCATGTAACCTATGCTCTAGTGTTCTAGCTGGTGAATTAACCCCGAGTGGCCCAAATAGGTGTTACACTGATATAATATGGCCCCTGTGCCACTCACTAATTACCTGTTGAATAGTCACAAAACATAATGAATGTTTATATTTGCCACTGAAATCAGGATCTGATACAGAGTCTTGTCAACCAATCACGGGTCAAAATGTAAATATCACATGTATACGTTTTCTAGTGTTTATCGAGTACATACAGAAGAAGTCAAGATATTTGACACATGACATGGATCTTTGTATGTAATTCTATTTTTACCATGCTATATAATCAAAGATTTGAAAGCCTTTAGAAATGTCTAAAACAGAGAATATACAAATACATAGAATTTCCAGTATTATGTAAATGACACCAATTTACATGTGTTCAGGCCATGTTCCTCACATGAAAAAAGAGACAGGTCAGTGAGAAACGATGAAGGTCAAGTGTGTGATACAAAAGTGACAATGATTACGAATAAATCAGCTCAATTTTTAATGTTTTTTTTGTTTTTTCGCAATACAAAAGTACATCCAAATTGAGTTATAATTGTATTTCTTTGAAAATCACTGGTAGGTATTAACTTCACTTCATGTCCTTTTTGAATGCAGGGCTAATTAGCACAGCTATCTTTCTTTCATTTAAGGTTTGATGTCCATGGCAGTTTCAAACACAAACTCTCATTGCTTTAACATCCATTGTGAACAAAAGCAATGACTAAGTCGATCAGAAACAAATTGGTAAGAAAGGCCAGAGCTAGTGCATTGAAAAACAACATTCTTAAGAAAGCTGAAATAGACATTTGGTGACAAACCACTCAGCCAAGCTGGGGGAAGGAGCCTTCATCAGTCATAACCTTTCGCTAGTAAATTCCCCATACTGTAGGGATGTCAGATTGCCATTTACTCAGCTATTATGAAGAATACATTCCTGCAACTTGGAGCTGAACCTTGTAATAAATGTAGGGCTTTAAGTCTGACATCCCCTATGATGTGGTATGAAATATTTCCAGTTCTTTTTGTCATTCTAGGAACCTTTTAGGGAATGAAAAAGCTTTATATCCAGAAGTGTATCAAAATGTGTTGGTTTTGGTCTCACAGTACAATAAATTCCTCCCATTCGCTTCTAAAGTTTAGAGAATAAACCCCTATATATTAAAAGAGTGTGTGAGTGAAATTCTGAGACAATTTGCAATTGTTTTTTTTATTATTAGAGATATTTAGATTTTTATTCAGCAGCTCTCCAGTAGTGATGGGTGAATTTATTCGACAGGCGCAATTTTGCGGCTATTTTGCAAAACGCCCATGAAAATTTGGCCGAAAAAATTCACTGGCGTCCAAAAAATTTTTTGCTGGCGTCAAAAACGGGCGCCAGCATAAAAAACGAGACGCCGGCACCGTTTTGCGAATTTTCCGCCGTTTCGCGAATTTTTCAGCGAAATGACGCAAATTCGGCCATCAATACTCTCCAGTTTGCTGAGTCTCAGGAGTCTGATTGCTAGGGTCCACATTAGACTAGCAACTATGCTTTGATTTGAATAAGAGACTGGACCTGAATAGAAAGATGAGTAATAAAAAATTGCAATAACTATTAATTTATATCTTTACATGGCATTGATTTATAGATGGGGGTCAGTGACCCCCATTTGAAAGCTGGAAAGAGTCAGAATAAGAAGAAGGGAAATAATTTTTTAAAAAAAGTATAAATAATAAATTATGAAGGCCAATTGAAAAGTTGCTTGGAATTAGCCAGTTTACTACATACTAAAAGTTAACTGAAAGAGGAACCACCCCTTTAACAATCATATTACATAATAATTTACATTTTACCTTTGTAGAAGTTAACTGGCCAAGAAAACTGACCAAAACATTTCATTAAATGATCACGTTTGTGAAAATTTTGTGTAGCTGGGGGGAGGGGCAGATAAAATGGGGCAATACAAGGTTTTCTTTCTCCTTGAAATGTTTATTTAACAAAAGGAGATTTGCCACTGCAATGTTTATGGGAGAAAATGCTTTGGCTCCTAGAAAAGTCTATGGCAAATGCAATATGTTGATTACTGGCAAAAATAATATAAATGCAAGTTATACACTAAATGGCAGTGTGTTGGGAGTTTCCTTAAATGAGAAGGATCTAGGGGTCTTTGTAGATAACACGTTGTCTAATTCTGGGCAGTGTCATTCTGTGGCTACTAAAGCAAATAAAGTTCTGTCTTGCATAAAAAAGGGCATTAACTCAAGGGATGAAAACATAATTATGCCTCTTTATAGGTCCCTGGTAAGGCCTCATCTGGAGTATGCAGTTCAGACAAACTTTCATTTGAAGCAACGTAGGGGGTTCTTCACAGTCAGGACAGTGAGGTTGTGGAATGCACTGCCGGGTGATGTTGTGATGGCTGATTCAGTTAATGCCTTAAGAATGGCTTGGATGATTTTTTGGACAGACATAATATCAAAAGGCTATTGTGATACTAAGCGCTATAGTTAGTATAGGTATGGGTATATAGAATTTAATTAAAAGTAGAGAGGGGTGTGTGTATGGATGCTGGGTTTTCATTTGGAGGGGTTGAACTTGATGGACTTTGTCTTTTTTCAACCCAATTTAACTATGTAACTATGTAACTATATCTTGTCTGCATCATTATACCGGTCTCCATATATGAAATGTTTCTTATAGACATTACTGAGACTCTCAAATATTGTTTACAATGCTCTTATTATTCTGTAAAATGCTCTCACTGACTAACATTATCCAGATTTATTTCTAATTCTTTGCCCTTCTATGCTTCCCTTATTGGTATGGTTTGTAGGGTTGCCACTGGTCCAGTTTTTACCTGGACAGCCCAGTTTTTTGAAGGGCTGTCTTGAGATTGACACAGTGATTGCCCAATTGCCAATTGCCATGTCATAGCCCACCCCTCTACACCATGCCCCACCCATACTACATCACAGCCCTGTCTCCCCATCTAGAGTTAGGGGCACATTACTAAGGGTCTAAATTCGAAGTTATATAACTTCGAAATTTGACCATCGAATTTGATACTTCGATAGTCGAAGTACTTTATCGATCGAAAATGCCCGTTTTCGAGCGAACTAAAAATCGTTCGATCGAACCATTTAATCCTTCGAATCGAACGATTGGAAGGATCGTACAAAAAAAAACTTCGACTTCTAAAAACGTAGTCAAAGGTTCTAGGAGGTCCCCTATAGGCTAAACAGCAATTCAACAGGTTTAAGGTGGCGAAGTGTCAAAGTCGAAGTTTTTTAAAGAGACAGTACTTCAATTTTCGAATGGTCGAATTTGTTAAGTTTTTTCCAATCAAATAGAATTTTGGCTTATTCGATGGTCGAAGTACCCAAAAAAAGTATTTGAATTCGAAAATTCACTTCGGCCCTTAGTAAATGGGCCCCTTAGTCTTGAGGAAAGGTGGCACTGACCCTGCTAACCAGTAACCAGATTCATCCTGAGGCTAGTTTCGTTTAATTATGTATTCCTCTCCTTAGGGATTTTGTTTCTAATTTTTGCTTTGTTCTAAGTGGTTATAATGTTCTAAACTTTAATGCTGAAGACTATACGCCCTAGCTTGAATAGATACATATAGCTCACTGCAGAGAAATTCAACCATTCTCTATTCATTCCTATGGGATTTTTAGAAGCCTGCTTATTAATAGGTTACAGTTAAAGGCCCATTTATTATCAATCTTGTTTTAGAGGTTTTTGAAACCCCTCAAAAACGCACATAGTTTAAAATCACAAATGCCATGGAATTTATTAAAATATCTAAATTCAAAAAGCCCAAATGAAAAAAAAAGCACCGAGCTACCTGAGAAAAATAGAAATACATCTATAACCTCTAAAAATGTTGAGTTTTTCAGATAATTGCTAGCAAAAAAAATATGAAAACTTCTAAAAAAAAGGACCAATAGGATCAGCACAACTCCCGTTGATTTTTATATGACCTCTACAACTTTTACCTGGTGAATTTTTGTATTAAGATTTTCTCATGGTTTGTACACTTAATAAATCTTGAATTTTTTTAGTAAAAAAACACGCATTTTTAGAGATTAGTAAAAAAAAAAAAATGGCCCTAAACATTCACCATTTGATAAATACACTTCTAAAAATTAATGAATAGAAAGCGAGTTAATTTTTTTGAGATGAGCTCTTTAGCCTGCCCCTAAATTACTCATTACCATTCTGGGAATTGCACATTAAGGGCATCCTGTAGAATATTGAATAAAATGATTCACTATGGGTCAAGGTAAAAATTGGAATTAATTTCAATAGTACCATTGTCCCCTCGTAGTGAATAACTGTTTAAGATTAGAGAAATACAAAGCACAATATTTATACAATTCAGACAATAATAGCTGTATGCTACTGCAGCTTCTACTAATGATATTGCAATGAAAGAGTGCTATCTTAAGAGTCCTAATCATTATACTGTACAGAACACGGCAGAGAGAGAATACCAAAAGGTAACTTGTCCCCGTGGATCAAGGACAGGGACACAGTCCTATTATATAATGCAGGTATCATTACTAGACCTATCTGTTATTCAAAGGTCAGCACTACAAGTCCTTGCAGTATAAAACTATTTGTGATGCTGAAACTCTACTGTGGAGACAGTAACTCGCACAAAACCTCCCACACAGCCACCTGAGTTTGGCTGAGTTCAGGGACTTTGCCTAAGCAATTTGAAACATTTAATTCAATATCTGAAAAAGAAAATATCAGCGGCATTGTTTTAAGGAGAAAGGTGAATTTGATATTTCTTGACTAGGAATCACGTTCTCTTCTGTTTTCTTCGGTAGCGCTGTTATTGCTGGGCACTGTGAGGCAGACTGTGACTTGTTGTCATGCAAATAGACTTACAACAACAAAATCACTAGTCTTCCACAAAGAGCCAGCCTGTACCTCCTCTCTAGGAACCATCACATACTCATTTGCTGGCATTTCCGCTGTTATATTGCCTTTGTTATACAGATACATTCCAACATATTTCAAAGGTCTTTACAGAGATTATACATCATTCACATCAGTCCCTGCCCCAGCGGAGCTTATAGTCTAAGGTAATTATCACATTCACACACACACACTATGGTCAATATTATCAGGAGCCAACGAATTTGCACACAAATACAATTAATGGTAGGAAAACCACAGATAAATTGTATGATGTCTGTGTCACTATAATTCGACTTATGCTTTCTGAAATAAATAGAACTCAAGTGCCCCATGGACCATTCCCCAGGATATCAGTGTAGTATATATATATATATATATATATATATATATATATATATATATATATATATATATATATATATATAAAAATGGCAAATAAGGGCCGCACACCCTGAAGGGAGGACGAAACCTGGGTGCCCATGCGTTAAGGAATTATATATAGGGTAAAAGGTGATGGCACTCACAGGATTTGAAAAAACTACATCTGGATAAAGAAGAAAAAAAGTTTATTGATCCAACGTTTCGGTCCCACACAAGGACCTTTTTCAAGGAAAACGTTGGATCAATAAACTTTTTTCTTCTTTATCCAGATGTTGTTTTTTCAAATCCTGTGAGTGCCATCACCTTTTACCCTATATATATATATATATATATATATATATATATATATATATATTGATTGATCACTGTCCTGTATATAGACAAATGCAATCAATAGATCTCTGTTTCCTCTCAAATTAATTTCATACACTTTAGGGCACATGGGACATTTTGTAGCCCAAGATAAACACCTGTTTCTTTCTCACCAGTGGGGAAACATGCATGTTATGAAGTCAATTTTGGGCTGCTGCTGAAAATAGTGCCACATATGTTTCCCCACTGGTGATTTGTATTTGACCCTTTACATCACAAATACTCCTTCAATTGCTGCTCTGGTCTCCAAATATACTCTTACAAGCTCCCCATACTCCCATTCTGACCTTTGCCTCTCTTGTTTTCTAAAATGCTCATTCCAGCCATCATTCCAGGACATCTTTCTTTCAGTCTAAACGTGTCTCTAGAATCATCTGCACTCTTCTCCAAAGCACCCTTCCTTTCTGCACCCTTCCTCTCTGCACCCTTCGCTAATGCACCATTCCTCTCTGCACCCTACCCTTCCCTTTTCTCATGCACCTCTAACCTTCCCCTCTGCACCCTTTCCCTCTGCACCCCTACTTTTTCTACCTTTGAAGTCTCCTGAAATATCACCTGCTCAAAGGAAACGTTCATCTTAGTATTAACATGGCATTCTAATTTATTTGCAGTTGGTATTCTTTTTATTTTTTTGTGTTTTTTTATTTATATATTTGCCTTTTTATTGTGCTCCTTTTTAAGTCAAAATGACATATTCTGTTTATTCTATCGGCTGTGTTTATTCAACCAAAAGACAAATTCATTCTAAAGATTGATTTTTATTGCTATATAGCTAAAACATTCTAAAGTTTGTCATACAGTGAACATTCCATTTTAATAACAGTGTGTATTCCACACAATTAATGGATGCTGAGCACTTCTCTCCAACAGCCATATGATTTAGTTGTTTATCTAACCCTGATATTAAACTGCCCAACAGGTCCCTCCAGGAACCTTTAATTCTGCAAAAATGTTTTGAAAGTCTTTTGTTATAATAATGTTAAACCTTGAGTCAACACACAGCTAAATGAAATGATATGGATAGACCTGTACATAACAGCGGTGCTGTACCTTACTCCATACAGCAGCATCATGCAAAAGTGTCATAGGGAGTAATGAGGATTTAGTCATCTGTTTATTTTTTTATACTTGCATTTTACCTCCTTTTGCCCAGCAAACTTGTGGGAAATACCTGGTCTGAATGATAGAAAATTAAAATAAATTGTGTGTACCTATTATCATTTGAGGGTGAGTTCCTTTGTGTGCTGTGTATGACAATGACTTGAGATTGTGTTATCTTCAGCAAAATATCATAATAAAGAGTACATCAACTATATCACAAAGTGCAAAGAAGAAAATAAACAGCAATCTGTAAGGAGTTTTACTTGTTTTGATCCCTTGCAATCTTCTCTTAACGTTCATGCATTATTGTTTCTGCATGTCAATCCATATAACAATGTTGTCCTACTGTGCAGGAAAAATCTTTCAACACATTTAGTTGTTCTCTGAAACGTGCCCCAACTGCGCACGCTTTTATAGTAAATGTGGCTGAACATTTCTGCAAAATAAAATTCTTTTTTTTTTTTAATACATTTTCTATTCATGGTTTGTTTTGAAATAGCAGTACAGGTCTGTTATCCGGAAACCCGTTGTCCAGAAAATTTCCGAATTATGGAAAGGATGTCTCCAATATACTCCATTATAATCAAATAATCCCTGTCGTTTCCCTTTTCTCTGTAATAATAAAACATCACCTTGTACTTATTCAAACTAAACCCTATTGGAAGCAGAACCAGCCTATTGGATTTAATTAATGTTTACATGGTTTTCTAGTAGACTTAAGGTATGAAGATCCAAATTACAGAAAGATCCATTATCCAGAAAACTCCAAGTCCCAAGCATTCTGGATAACATGTACAGAGTTTATTTTCCAAATGTCCTTAAGACACTTGTTAAGCCCTAGCAATATATAGTAACCAAACTTTTGTCGAATTTCTACCCCCAAAATGGCATATAGGTATGGGATCAGTTATCCAGGAATCTCCGAATTACAGGAAGGCCATCTCCCATAGACTCCATTTGAATTAAATAATTAATAGTTTTTAAAATGATTTATTTTCCCTCTGTAATAATAAAACAGCTTCTTGTGCTTGATCCCAGCTAAGATACAATTAATGAAAGTTTAAATTATTTTTTAGTAGACTTAAGATATGAAGATAAAAATTATGAAAAGATGCCTTATCCAAAAAACCCCAGGTCCCAAGTATTTTGGATAAGAGGTCCCATACCTGTATATATTATATATAGCTTAGCAATGACAAAGCCATTGAATGCATATCTCTGTCATAAAAGCTGTGGCCTCCTAGCTAGTATTATTTAGTATGATTTATAGCTGCTATGATATATGGATTTATAGCTAGTATAATATTGTTGCTATAGTAGATCACATGACTTATTTAGGATTGGGTGTAATTCTTGTAATTAATTAGGGATTTGCTTCAACACTATTGTACAGAACTGGGGTTAATTTACTCACACTGGGCAAATTTGCACCTATGCATTAACCCATAGTAGCCAATCAGAGATGAGTTTTTTTCAGCCAGCTGCAAGTTGAATACTGAAAGCAATCACTGATTGGTTGCCATGGGTTACTGCCCAGGTGCAAATTTGCACAGTGTTTGTAAATGACTCCCCACTTTGTTATTCAGTATATAAAAAATGTGCACTTTACCAGCTATCAGAACAATTTGGCCACTAGAGGTAGTATAAACTCATATCAATAAACTGATATATTTATGCAGATAGAAGTTTACCTGGGCACAGTCACCTATAGCCAAATTAATTTTACCAATATACACAGAAAAATAAAGTACACTCCTTCTTAGAAAGTTTGTGTATCTTCACATTACCCTCCCAAAGCTGTATGCAAGTTACATGGATTGTATTCTCTGTCTCATGCACCAAAACCTTGGTTACATACATCTCAGGTAGCAGAATTGTAGAGAAATGCAATATAAACTGCAAAGTTTGCTCCATGACTAGTAGTACATAGAAACAACCCAGAAGCTTGATTTTAAACAGATAACCAGTAAATTCTACCTGATGATCTTTTTGCTGTGTAATAGACCTGGTCGAAACATTGCAACTTTTATTACAATTTGCCATTAGACTGTATGTTATGCCTCATGCATCAAGCTCTGATTGTGTGTTATTTTCTCATGCACCATATTTAGATTATAGACTTTGTCTCATGCACCAGTCATAAATTGCTGCAAGATAAGCCCCAATCATATTTCAGCCAGTGTCTCATGCACAAAACCCCAGTTACATGCTGTGTCTCAGGCAACAGATTTAAGGGCTAAAGTTGCAAAGTTTGCACAAGATCTAGTAACCTATAGCAACTAATTGGATATTTGATTTTAAGAGACTAGTTATTTCTACTTGTTACTCATATGTTCCTAGATCTGGTTCAGACTTTGGGGCAGATTTACTAAAGGGCGAAGTGGCTAATGGTAGCGACATTTCGCCAGAAATCCCATCCACAGGGACACCAACAATTTACTAACAGGCGTAGGCAACAATTCACTAGCAAATGGGACCGTCACTAGCGTTCTTTGCACTCTCACTCACTCTAGCGTAACTCCATAAATTCACTAATATGCAAATTTTATTGAACTTTACATCTTTCGTCAGAGTTGCCTTTGCCATCTCAGACCAGGCTGAAGTTGTAAAAACACAGGAGACTTGTCCTTTTTTTTTTTTTTTTTTAGCGGGATTGCCGACAAAAGTCCTAACTATTAATCTTTTTTGTGTTTATATTAGGTGGGTTCATGTGTAGGGCATTAGAAGATATCTTTTGTCTTTATTCAGGTTCCTTGGACATGTATAATAAAAAGTGGCCACTTCAAGCATTTGCACCAACATCTCTAATAAAGACGTTCATACGACTTTAATGTACCCGCCCTATTCAAATTGACCTAAACGTAAGAGGACTAACGAAGCAAAAAGTCGCCGGCGTCCAGGATGCAACTCTGTATTTTAGTGAAATAGCGTAGTGGTAATAAATTTTCGCCTGCCGAAGTGGCGTGAAGTATGGTGAAGCATTTGCTGGCTATAATTCGCCCTTCAGTGAATTTGCTCTTTTGTGTTTATTAGGGCTCTTACACATGACCGTTCCGACCTGCGCTCCCCTGCGTTCCGTTTTTTGGCGTTCAGCCGCAGGGGAGCGCAGGAATAGACGCAAGTAATTATTTGAAATGGGGCTGTACTCACTCAGGCGCGTGTAGGCGTCGAACGCAGGAAAAATGCAGCATGTTGCGTCTGAACCTGCGTTCGGCGCCTACACGCGCCTGAGTGAGTACAGCCCCATTTCAAATAATTACTTGCGTCTATTCCTGCGCTCCCCTGCGGCTGAACGCCAAAAAACGGAACGCAGGGGAGCGCAGGTCGGAACGGTCATGTGTAATAGCCCTTACACTAGTCCCTGTACAAAGTGCCTCATGCACCATACTCAAATTGCATGCAACTGTTTCATGCTACATATTTAGACTACATGCTCAATATCATGCATCAGTCATAAACTATTGGGCTCATTTACAAATGCAAGTGCAGTGTGGCTGTGAGGGGAAATTCCGTCTGCTACAATTACATCCAGTGCGTCTAAACATGTGCTATTGTACTTGCGGCTTAAAAATGAATGAGACACAATTGCTTTGAAAAATCAAGATGGTGTAATCTCCAATGCTCACAATGATGCCTGCACTTGTCTCGTTTGCGATGCAGCCTGCAGTTGGATCCCAGCTGGAATTACTGCTAGCTTGATGGCAGCTCCAGTTTTCACTTGTCAGTAGTCACACCTTCAGAACAGGACACACATAACTATAGGCAAGTGAACGGAGCAACTATGAAGGCAAGTACTTTTAAAGGAGAACTAAAGCCTAACTAAAGAAGTAGACTAGAAATATTGTACATTATGTTTTGGGCTTCCTTACCAGCCCTAGGTAACCATAGCCATTTAGCAGTGAAAATCTGTGTCTCCAAAGATGCCCCAGTAGCTCCCCATCTTCTTTTCTGTTGATTCACTGCACATGCTCTGTGCTGCTGTCACTTACTGAACTTAGGGACAATATAACGTGCACATAGAATATAAATGTCTCAATATAAGGCTGATTAATAATTAATACACATAATTACTACATGGTAGCACAGAAACTAGTACAATTAGCATCAGCATTTAATAATCAGCCCTGTAGCATCAGCTTATATTACAGGCCAACCTCATTCTCTGCTTCATAATTTGCAACAACCCCTAAGCTTAGCTTCTCAGCAGCTGCTCAGACCCACTGAGCATGTGAGTGTCGCAGACACTTTCCAAGATGGTGGCCCCCCTGTGACAAGTTTGAAGTCCTGGATCATTGCTGCTATTGAGAAGCTGAAACTTTAGGCTGGTGCAATAAGTTCAGTGTATATAAAACATGGCATTTTGATCAATATTAATTTTTTGGATTTAGTTCTCCTTTAATGAATGGTGCCCATTTTTGCACCATTGCAACTATGGTTCCAGTTGTAAACAAGCCCTTATGTCTCATGCATCAAACTACAATTGTAAGTTATTGTCTCATGCACCTGATTGTGATTTTAGGCTTATTATAGGCTCTTGCTCACCGATGATAGATTTATGCTGTGCCTCATGCACTAATCTTTAATTCTGTGTTGTGTTTTAAGTACCAATTTATGATTGTTTGCTGTGTCTCATGCACCAAGCTAATAGTGTTTTGTAAAAGGTGATCTACTTTTTGTGGTTTGTGGCCTGTTTCACTTTTCCATCTCATGTGCGACCTTGAACTGAAGGGATTAGTGATGGGTGAATTTATTCGGCAGGCGCGAATTTGCGGCGAATTTTGCGGGATTCACCGCCACCGGAAAAATTCGCGAAACGCCCGCAAAAATTTGGCTGTACAGTAAATTAATGCAAACTGTGGAGTTATTTTAAGAACATTTCTAAAAGCTCCTCTGGGCACTATGGATTATTAAGCATAACAGACAATTAAGCAGATATCCCACTAATTTCTTCCCTTCATATAAACAGTTAAGCAAGTTTTTAAATGCCTCTCAGGCAGCAAATAGGTAGGTCATATTGTGCATGGAAGACAAGCTCAAAGAGCCCATAAATTATCTGCATCACTTTTATAAAGTAAAATCACTGATTTTTAGCTATGGTATTCAATGATGTGCAACTGCTAGTACTTAATTACGTAGTTATGTTGGGTTGAAAAAAGAACAAAGATTCATTCAGTTCAACCCCTCCAGATGAAACCCATTGCACAAATATCACACACTCTTACTGACCTATCTATACACCTATATATATAAACTATATATGCCTATATCTATACTAATTGTAGATTACAGTATCACATAAGCCATTTATATTATGCATCTAAGCCACTCTTAAATGCATAGCATCTGCCATCATAACCTTGCCTGGCAAGGTATTCCACAACCTCACTGCCCTCATTTATATCCTTTTAAGGACTTGAGACAAAAACTGCTCTGCCTACTCCAGATGAGGCTTTACCAGGGACCTATAAAGAGGCACAATAATGTTTTTATCATTGAGTTAATGCCCTTTTATGCAAGACAGTGCTTTATTTGCTTTAGCAGCCACAGAATGACACTACCTGTAATTATACAACTTTTTATCTACAAAAATCCATGGTCCTTCTCAATTAAGGAAACTCCCAACAAACTGCCATTTAGTGTATAAATCACATTTATATTATTTCTGCCAAAGGGCATAACCTTGCATTTATCAACATTGAACCTCATTTTCCAGTTTGCTGGAAGTGGCAACATGCTGCACAGAAGTTATAGTTCTGCACAATTTAGTATCATCAGCAAAAGCAGAAACATTACTTTTAATGCCCACCTCCAGGCTATTCATAATCAAACTAAAAGCAAATGCCAAAAACAAACCCCTGTGGTATTACACTGACAACACTTGTCAAATTAGAAAATGTTCCCTTTACAATTACTCTTTGTAATCTATACTTTAGCCAGTTCTGTATCTATGTACAAATATGCTCCAGGCCAATATTCCTTAATTTAACCATTAACCTTCTGCGTGGTACTGTATCAAATGGTTTAGCAAAGTCTAAGTAGATTACATTCTCCTCCATCCCAAAGGTTTCTGCTCACCTTCTAATAAAATGCAATTAAATTAGTCTGTCAAGATCTGTAATGCATAACACCATGTTGGTACAAACTTATAGTATTATGATTTGTAATGTAGTCAAGTATTTTATCCTTTATTACCCCTTACAAAAGCTTTCCTGCCACTGATGTCAGACTAACAGGCCTATAGTTTTCAGGCGTAGAATGGGATGCCTTTTTGAATAGCATCACCACATAAGCAATTCACCAATCTCTTGGCACCATGCCAGACCTCATTGAATCCTGACAAATTAAACAAAGAGGTTTGGCAGTCACAGAGCTAAGCTTGTTTAGTAGTCTCTTTTGAAACTCCTCCGGAGTGACCTATCTATTAATACTTATATTATTAGAATTTGGTCTATTAATAAAGGAAGCCTTCGTTAGTTGATTTCTCAGTTGTGTAGACATGTGAAAATAACAATCTCTGCTTTTTCCCTGCTCTCATCAACAAAATGACCTCCCTCTGATAATAAGGACCCAATTACTTTTTGCTTTATTTTTATACTATTTACATATTTAAAAAGCAATTTTGTATTTTATTTATACCTCGCTGTAATAACCTTTTCCTTCTCTAGTTTAGTTTGCGTATCTCAAATTAAATGTTTCAGTTACTCCATTAAAGAGTTGTCTCTGTAACATAATGTCAAAGGAGACCATGTTATGATCAGTATTTCCTAAATGCTCACCCACACAAATGCTAGAGATGAGTTCAGTATAATCAGTTAGATGATGAAAGTTCAAGAAACATCTATGAAAGCCATTCAACAGGAATGTGCTTAGATACATTTGGGGTCCACGATTAACCGTATGCATATTTGTCTGTATATTACCAGGTGCCTACCTTTGCTCCCTTCCCCATAGAGATAGCTCCATACATTCAATGACTTTAAAATGTGCATCTAACTAGACTATAACCTTAAGATAGGAACAAGTGACAATAGAGAACACAATGATGCCAAGGATACAGCTGTTTCTGATTCAGTCATGAACCTCTCTTTCCTTTTTAGTAGCTGGTCCTGATCAGCATAATCCGCTGCTCTGCCCATGGGTTTTTTGAAGCTTATGGAGCACCTGTGAATCCAAACAACAGAAGAGAACATAAAATGAGCTTCACTTGTGAAATACAGGGTATAATTTCAGCACATTGCATGACACATGCACCTGCTGACAATGAATAACATTATCACATGTACGACTTGCCCCTCTTTCTCTCTCAGCTTTTAAAATGCAGTCACAATAGGTGCTTTCTAGGCTGGTGGGGACAATGCCATGTAATTTATTTTGCAGTTTCTGTAATAATCACATCTGCACAATCTATTTTTAAGGAAATTACAGCACTAAAAGCAATTTAAGAAGCGTGTTCCCATCACCCTTAGCATGCACTAAAAAAGACAGGTGGCAACTATGAAAAGATGCATTATGGAAGGGGCAATTCACTCAAAGTGGATAAAAGCTAGTATGGATCTAACAACATTAGCAGCCTCTAAAAGGGGTACTGACACATTTTAAAAACCATTGGGATAGCATTGGGATATGGACCTGATTTCCTGAGCATAGGGTCTGACTTTTTTTTTAAACTTGATTTGTTTTTTGATGATTCAGCCATCCAAAATAACTGGTCAGCCTTTGAGCTAAGCAAATGACCCCCACAGAATGATAAAAGTGTCCTTCCCAGGACTTGAGTACTGTATGATCTTGTAGTGCTCTCAGGCCTTTATGTAAGATAAAATAGGCCCAAGAGGTCTTTAAGTCAGTACCAAAATCCTCATATAATTCATAATATTCCCTTACTCCTCACCCTGCACTTTGCAGATAACAGGGGGAACCCTATGTCTAGCTTTAGAAAGAAATGATATACCCTTGATTAAACATGGGTGATTATTGTGCATACATGTATTCATTTTTAGATGTTTAGTTGGCTCCTATTCAGAATTCATCTACATAGATAGATAAACATCATGGCAGATTTTGCTCACAAGACAGTTTATGAACACAAGACAGACTCACAGTGATAGTGTAAGCGGATTTACTAGAAAACCAAATATGCACTACTTTTTTAAAAAATACAGTTACCATATTGTGAGCTTATTAGCATTTGTGTTTTATTTCTCCTTATTTAATGCAGACCTCAAAGCAAAACATGTATGGTGTATGTCATTAGGACCAATCACTGCAGCCATCCGTACAGATTATTCATTTAATTATTAAGCTGGTGCTGTATAATTTTGATGTCCAGATTTGCCCCTTATTTATAAAACATCCCTGCTGTTTATAACCAAGGGATAGCAACATGAAATGTTCATGTGCCAATATGTGGGTGTGCAATGGTGTTACTTTTAGGGCTCTTACACATGACCGTTCCGACCTGCGCTCCCCTGCGTTGCCTTTTTTGGCGTTCAGCCGCAGGGGAGCGCAGGAATAGACGCAAGTAATTATTTGAAATGGGGCTGTACTCACTCAGGCACGTGTAGGCGCCGA
Source organism: Xenopus petersii (assembly GCA_038501925.1). Taxonomy (NCBI): domain Eukaryota; kingdom Metazoa; phylum Chordata; class Amphibia; order Anura; family Pipidae; genus Xenopus; species Xenopus petersii. The sequence continues at coordinate 91,953,641 of CM076677.1, forward strand.
ACGCAGGAAAAATGCAGCATGTTGCGTTTGAACCTGCGTTTGGCGCCTACACGCGCCTGAGTGAGTACAGCCCCATTTCAAATAATTACTTGCGTCTATTCCTGCGCTCCCCTGCGGCTGAACGCCAAAAAACGGAACGCAGGGGAGCGCAGGTCGGAACGGTCATGTGTAAGAGCCCTAAGATTGGTTGATTATATCCTGGTTTCCACCTGAGTGGCAGGGCAGGCAAAGCACCATTTTGTCATTAATTTAAATTACATATTTAAATGTGGAATAAAATGCAAGTATCTTGAATAGTATTTCTGCATTGCAAAAATGCAAAAACAAACAAGTGGAGAAGCCCTGACTATGGAACAGCAATGTTTAAGAAGTATTCAAGAGACAGCATTTGAATTCTGAGAAAGGTTTCCTCTGTGAAAGCCTGAAGCTTATTCATATTTCCTAATGGCATTAAGGGCATTTCTTCAAATGCATCTTTTTAAACTATTATAAAATATTTTACATGAATCTCGTTTAAAGCAAAATTAGGCATTGATTTATACAGTATGTTCTTTTGTCTTTAAAGGATGAGGAACCATATTGGCATCTGAAATGCCAATCAGAATGTATACAGTATTTCATATGTACATTATTAAAGAATTTGGCCAAATAATCATCTAAAGTAGACGACTTCAGATTATATAAAAAAAAAAATCTTCCTTTTGACTTGATTCTTAAGAATCCACAGGAAGATCATTTTATCTTTCCACTCTGCATAGAGGATGCTTCCACTGTTTTAATACATCTGGTAGTTTGGTTTGTTTAATTGAAGCTATACAGACATATGCTGGCTGGGTAAAGGGAAATATTTATACTGGGCTGGTTTTTTGAGGTTTTCTTGAAATGATCACCAAACGTATTCTAATGCTATGGACTTTTCCATTACCATCTTATTTTTCACTGGCTAGGTCACAGTTTCATCATTTCACACCACTTGCTGGCTTCCTATAGGGGGTTTATACAACAGGTAGTCTGCTAGTGTCATTTTTATGAACAGTTGAATCTCTGAATGATCTCAGCAATAACTTTAGAAGTATTACATATATATTCAACTCCTAATAGTTTTGTACAAAAGTATACTTATAGTGGCCTTTTCATTTTTAAATTGTGTAGGCCAAGCCCAATAACTGTGCCAGTGCTTTGATTGGCATCTACCCCTACCCACTTTAGCGCTGTTTCAACTCACAGGACAAGAACCCATTACAAAAAATTCTGTAACCATGAGCACCTTTTAACCTATAATTCACATCCATTTTAACTGCTGCTCAGACAATCAATAGCAGGGATGATTTAAAACTGGTGTTACCACCCGGCCCGGAAATTACTGTCATAGCAGGTGAAAATGATACTTAATGACATTATTATTAATAGAAAAGACAACAGATGTGAGAAGGCCATTATGTTGTTTCCCAGAAAAGGTGACTGGGAATGGCACTGATGAATTATTTATGAGAACAAATAGTGAATCAAAGCACAGTGCATCACAGTTTCTAAATGCATCCCTGATTTTGCGTCCAACTTTTCGATAAACACATATTTATATGCATTTATATATACATTACATTGTTAATAAAATATCTTTATTTTATTCATAAATAGTGATGATTGAATCTGTCAAAAAAAAATGTGAAATGAATTGAAGACAATGGGCGTCAACATTTTTTCTCACTCCAAAATGCCCAAGTCAATGGGCATTTTTTCTTAAGTCGAATTTAGGCCTATTCGATGGTCGAAGTACCCAAAAATTAGTTCGAAATTCAAAGTTTTTAAATTCGAAAATTCACTTCGACCCTTAGTAAATGTGCCCCCTAAACTACAGCTAAATGCTGTAGCAACATTTAGGGGCCCATTTCCTAACAATTCCTTGCAATTTTTTCCCCATGAATCTCAAAAATTCATGGTTTTCTAAAAATTTAAAATTTTATTAAGTGAAAAAATCACGAAAACCTTTAACACCAAACTTCGCTAAATAGTTGACAAGGTGCTATAGAAGTCAATGGGAGCTGCACTGATCTTATTGGATAGCTTTCAATCATATTGGACTTTTAGGGGGTTATTTACTAAACTCCGAATGTAAAAATCACAAAAACTTTGTGATATTTTTTTTATAAAATCGCACTTTTAAAAAATCACGAATTTTTCAGAATTTATTATTTATTAAGTCAGAATCTGAAAATCCGGCATCTCAAACCTGTCGAGGTTCCATATAAGTCAATGGGAGATGTCCGAATGATTTTTTGATGTACGCTGGGTTTCGTGCAATACCCCAAAATTTTCGGGGGGTTTTGGGTGAAAATTCAGAAAAATTTTTGAAAATCAGGTGAAAAATTTTAAATAAATCATGAAAATTGGATGAAAAATCCAAAAAAATTGTGAAAATCAGATTCTTTCCTGCAAAGCAAATTTTCAGGAGAGTGGATTTGATTGGAGTTTGTAGGAGAAAATATTGAGATAAATTCAGACTTTGATAAATAACCCGCTAAATGGTTTTTGGATATTTTTTTTTTACTAGTAAATTCGGAAAGACTCAAATTTTAAGAATTTTCTAGATATTCATATTTTTAGCGCATTTTAGCCCATTTTTTAGCATTTTTCTGTTCATGCTTTTTATATTCTGATGTTTTAATAAATTCAACTACAGTCCTGGTTTTGAATTTGTCATGATTTCAAATACGATCTTTAATAAATAAGCCTCTATGTTGAAAAACCATGTGGGGTTTACCTTGATGTGGTATGGTGGCTTAGCAATTTTATGATCATAGCTTTGAAACTAAAAATCCCCATTTTTGTAATGTATTTAAATAGAGACTAGATTAATTATGAGACAGGGGACCAGGGAATGTGCATCAATCAATCTCCTCTTTTTGTTGTATGCGTTTAGAACCAGACACCACGGTCTTTAAAGAAATCTATATATCAGCGATTGGTATGCTTGAAATCATGGTTGGCCTCCGTGTTCTTAGGGTGTTAAGGTGAAATTCAACTTTTATTATCCTGGCTACTAAAAGCATTTAAAAATGTAAAGAAATTTCCAATAGGATTTTTGGCATCAACATGGATTCATGCAGCTTAGTCAAGTGAGGTACTGATAGATTAGTACAGAGAAAAAGGAAAACATTAGCAAAATACAGGGTTTTTAATGTCACTTTCTGGATAGTGATTTCAAGATAATATAGATACCATGCCTGTATTTCTTGCATTACTTTTCTGCAAAATAAACTAAAAGGTAACTGGTGTCGGGCGACTATGTCCTCCAAGTTTGTTCAAGTTTGTTGGAATGTGATGAGCAGTCTCCCTCCAAAATAACTGTTGCTGGGCAAGAAGAGAAGGGGAGTGGAATATGACATAGCCCTGTTCCCTAGAAATGAAGATTTCAACACAGGTGAAATGGGCCAAAGGACAACTCTTAGGGGCAGATTTATCAAGGGTCGAATTTTGTGTAATGGGAGTTTTTTTAAACTCCCATCAATTCGAAATTTGATTTAAAAAAAGACCAAATGAAATCTATAAAAAAAAATTGAATTTTTTAATTTCGAGCTAATAAGCTGTACTCAATCGTTCGAAAAAATTTGATTCAAAGTATTTTCAAAAAAAAAAACGTAGACAAATTACACTAAAATTAGCTTGAATTTTTTTTAAAAAAATTAGATTTTTCAATTTGACCCTTGATAAATCCCATGTGTACCAGTGTACATTATTGGATTATGCACCAATGGTTCATTTAATTCTGTAAACAGATTAAAGGGCTCTCAAAATTTACCACTATCCACAAGCTGGTACTCCAGTCTTAAACAGATGTACACCCTAGGCATTCCCACTGCTTTACGTTATAAATAAAAAGAGATTGGCAGCAACTTAGTGGTCAGTTAAAATAAAAAATGTGTGTGTGTGTAATTCCTACAGTGGAGCCTTATACATTTTGGTAATACCCACCCTCAGTCATAGACATCATTTAGTTCTTCTATAAAATTGGTTTCTATACAAGAGGTACTGTTTTATTTTTACAGAAAAAGGAAGTACGAAAAAAAAAGAGATGGTGTTCCCATAATCTGGAGCTTTCTGGATATTGGGGTTCAAGATAAGAAATACTACACTACTATTTTCATCCCATGGAGATCGGTCATTTGGGCGATCGGCCAGGTTAAAAGATTTCTGTCGGCTGCCAATAAAATCCCTGCATGTATTTGCCGATCGGACGGGAGACTTTTGTCAGACATAACTTTCGTAAGATTGCTGTAGGGGCAGAACATCGGCTAACCTGTTCTTTTACTACTTTATTTGATCTGAATGGTTACTGACAGGTCGGAAGATGGGGGAAGTCTGATCGTTTGAGGATCTTGTTATTGTATTTAATATATTGGAGTGAAGTGGATTCAGATACATATCCAGGTGATAGTACATAATGATATTAGTTATAGATAATTATTATCTTATATTATTATAACAAAAAGCTGTTTAAAATCTACAACACTCAAACAAACAATCTCTGCATGTATTTACATTAACAGTTTTCAGTGCACTGTTCTGGGGTACAGATGTGACTTTCAGGCTTGTGATCAGATTTAATATTGGCTGTAAGGATGATGGCATAATTATTTGTTTGCAACATGATTCTAGTCCATATGGTAGCTATATATTAGAGGACACTATTAAAGTTTAAGCTGGAAAAGAAAAAGAAAAAACATGCAGAAATTCTTTTTTTGGTTTAAAGTCCTTGACTGGTTAGAAAACATCAGGACCATTTAGATCCTACAGCAAAACTTGATTAAATAGAAAAGTCAAGCAGGGATTTGCACTCCCTCTTGCGGAGAGCCCAGAGGCAAAGCAATCTATCCGTCCCGCTCTACAAACACATAAATGGAGTGTGATGACCAAAGCTAACAGCTAATGAGTTGGACGCTTCTAGGAATAAAATGAATATATCTGCATACATTAGTTCTCAACTGGGAAAGAATCAGCTGTTTGTCCTTTAATTCAGCAAAAGAAAAAGTACAACATTTATGTTGTGATGGAGATAAGGTTAGAGGATAGTTAGACAGAAAGAAGGGTTCAGTTCAGTCGGTGCACATCCATGTTTTTAAACATGCTATACTTCGCCGAGCGGATCCAGGCTGCCCACATGTAATTAGATGAAAGTAGAACTACTGACAAAATGTTATATTTAATCTGCAAGCTGTTTTATTCTGATGGAGTCATGACATATTTTGGGATGCCTTTAAAAGATCTTGAAACATATGGTTACACCACTGTACAACATGATTTACCAAATAGTGTAGAATCCCAGAGGGATTTCCAGCAGTTCAATGTTTTCCCACAGAACATTTTCCAGTCAAGAAAATGTTCCTGACACGGTTATCAAAGAATCTATTGTTTGATTAAATATACCAGTTTGTCAGAATGCATTTGACTGCTCTGTGCTATTTGGCATTAGTGACCAGAGGCAGGGCTGCAGTGATGTGCGAGCCGGACAGAAGCCCAAAAAACCCACAGGTTTACCTGAGGCTCGGGCGTTTTCGGGCCAACTTCTGCACAACGTTTAGGTGGGCCATTTTCGTGCTGAACTGTAGCCTCTGTTCTCCTTGCCCATGGGCTTCTTCTGCCTCACTTCTGCCCCAGTCCTGCCCTTTCATGACATCACAGTGGGGCGGGTGTGGGTATATAAAGAGGGTTAGGGTCGCGTGTGGGCAGAGGAGTAGCGCGTTAAGGTCGGGTACCGGTTGAGTTTCTCTCAACACACACATCACTACAGTGCTGATCTCTAACACACTACTGAATCATTCAGCCCCATGTCATTAACAAGGTTTGCTTTCAAATCAATTCAATGCAAGAGCATTCAGGGGAGGTTAATATTATGGTAACAATTATTTTACATATTACTAGGAGTCAGTAGTAACCTTAAAAATGATCATGCAAATTTAACAGCAGTCAGTTGTGGGAAAAATCCCCTTCATTAAGTAGGTACTTGCTTCAAAAAATTATTTCACACGTCTGTATAGTTTCTGTATTGTTTCCGAATAGTCCTTCCAGTCTCCTGTTCCCAATCGTATCCAGTTGCACTTACTCAAGCAGGGGAACCCTGGAGGTCCCACCACCTCTGAACCAGACAGTAGCTATAGTTTTCCCACAGTATCCTGCATCAATTTCCGCATGGCAATCGGATGCAATATTGCACTTTGCCTACTGCACTTGTGGTCGTAAAAGACCCTTTTTGATTTTTTGTCACCATGAAGCCTTTTGAAAAAATTCCAGCATAATGGTGGCCACTCTAAAAATAGTATTTTGCTACAATGTGCAACTTAGGGGCAAATTCACTAAGATCCGAAGTTGCGCCGGCCACAGCTTCGCCACACTCCACCACACTTTGCCAGGCGTAATTTCGCCAGCGCTACGCAAATTCACTAAAATGCAAAGTTGCACTCAGGGAGGCAAACGGTAGCGAAGTTGCGCAAGCGTTAATTCGTCAAGCAAAGCAAAGTTACGCTAGCGATGCCTAATTTGCATAGGGTGCCAAGTTAAAGTACAATGGACGTATGTATAGCACCACATTACACTACACAAGCCTGGGAAAGCTTTATAAAATAAAATAGAGTTGTTATTTTGCCCACTGTATAGTTTAGATCCCATATGTTAGGAAATGTAGGGGGGAAGGAGGGTACCCCAAAAAAAATGTACGATCTTTTTCAGCCTATCACCCTTAAAAAAGGAAAAGACGCCAGCGTTTTTTGGGACTTTTTTTGAAGCAAGCCCTATCTACTCTATTGCACTTCGCCTGGTCTGAGTTGGCGAAGACAAGTCTGGCGCAAGAGGTAACGTTCATGAAAATCCGCAAGTTAGTGAATTAGCGTAGTTACGTCCCTTCGCCATAGCACAACTTCGCCTGGGGTAAAGGTGCAAAGTAGCGCTAGAGTAGGTCCACTTCGCTAACGAATTTACGTCATCGCCCGTTAGTAAATCGGCGAAGTAACGAAATGACATCACGCTGGCGAATTTGCGCTAGCGTTAGCCACTTCACGCTTTAGTAAATTTGCCCCTTAGCCTCTACTATGGTACATCGTGTGCAAGCTGATGTCATTAGTGTGTGAGGTGCAATGGTCTCACCTTATTTTGATTTAGTTTTTAAGGCACTTAGTTTTAATAAAACTCTGTCAATCATTTCACAAAGAAAGCCAACATAATTCAGCTTCTGGTAAAAATACATAGATGTTATCAATAAATCTGATTTTCCTTCTAGAGCAGGGGTCCCCAACCTTTTTCACCCGTGAGCAACATTCAGATGTAAAAATAATTGGGGAGCAACACAAGCATAAGTTCCTGGGGGTACACTGCCAAATAAGGGCTGTGATCAGTAGCCCATTTGTGGACTGGCAGCCTACTTGAGGTTCTGTTTGGCAGTACAGCTGGTTTTTATACAACCAAAACTTGCCTCCAAGCCTGGAATTCAAAAATCGGCTCAGGCTTTGAGGCCACTGGGAGCAACATCCAAGGGGTTGGGGAGCAACATGTTGCTCGCGAGCTACTGGTTGGGGATCACTGTTCTAGAGGATACACGGGGAAATGTGTTTATTATTTTTATTGGAAAATGATGCCAAAAATAGGAGCACAATGCAGTACTTTGTTTGTTGGCCATTTTTCTTCATTTGACCCCATAATTAAATCTATTAAATCCACTCACCACCCACTAAATAAATAACTCCTGCAATATTTCATGCAAAACTTCTGCGATATTCCATACAACCTTGCATGTTATATCAGTCAAAAAAGTCTATGCATTGCTATTAATTATGCAATTCTAATGAAAATCTGAATACTACCATCATAGAGTCAAAAACATATCTTGTATAAGGAAAAACAAGCAGTATTCTTATTTAATATTATATCTACACCACCTGAACATAGTAGAAAAACATGTTTCATTTCCAGCACCTTTATAAATACTGATGGGGAGCATAATAAATGCCTCATCCGGGTGAATCGAGGAATGATAATCCATTCCACTAATACAGTTGTCACGTTGGCTCAGTAATGTATGTGATAAAGAGTTTATCAGAGAGGGATATAGTGAGAAAACCTTTTGCAATCACATTATGCCGCAGCTTTGATTATCACGGTGCCTCTTTATTTTCCATGGCATTTTATACCAGAAGTTATTAAAAGTCAGACATGGAGGTCCAAGGTATAATTTCCTGTCTGCAGAGATAAGCTTTGCTCTACTCACCATTTAATTAGCACCATTATTTTAGCTCCTACTAAGTGCATTCTTAATGGGATTTGTTCTACGCTGTTTGTTCAATATGTTATTTACAGACCATTTAATGTTTTTGCTCCTTTTCATCATTTGCTTTGAAGATGATCATGAGACATTGTGGTGATCATGGACACCGTGGCCCCTATTTGAGAATCTCCCGTCTGTAATTAATCAGGAGAATAGCCCATAATGAGAGGAGTGCCAGTCTCTCCACTGAAAAAGCATAAATAACAGTTTTTTATATCAAGACCGTCTGCTTTTTTTTCTCACCTCTGTGGAGATGAGACAAAATGACCTGATGGGACTATAATTAGGGAATACTTATTGTTATGTAAAATTGGAGAAACTAAATGTAATTTTGACTTATCCTCTTATTTGTCACACTGTTAGGCATGGGATACATTTTTTTTGTAGAATGCATTTTAAAATGACTCAAAATCAAGCAATAAATTTAGTTTGCAAAATGATAACTACCCATCATGTAATCTGTGTGGCTCCATTTTTTTTCTTTGCTATGTTGTTCAATTTCAGGCATAAATCAATCACTACTTCGATTTACCTATTTTCATCTCCCTGGAAATAATAAATTTACCTGCTGAGTCTTTTCAAAAGAGTGCAAAAGTGCTTTGCTTTTGTTATTTGACATGCGTAACCAGTAATACTACTCCTGTCTCTCAGGAAGGTTAAAAGCCAATTTTTTTTTCATCGTGTGGGTAAAATAATGATGAATAAGTCTTGTGACTTGGCTTTTAAACCCACTCACATGCAGCAGTTTAATGCCCCTACGCTCTGACATTTATAGTTTTTCGCCACATTTATTTTCATAGCATAATCATTGTACAAAGTTTTGTAGAATTTAAGATTAAAAAAAAGAAAACCTTCAGCACAGAGATACTATCCGTACTGATGAGAAATACAGATAAAGGAACTAAGAAGAATACAGATTCTTCAACTTAGAATGAAGGCTAAGATATAATTAGGGTTGCGTATCTAGTGGAGCTAAGTGTTAGGGGCCCATTTACTTAGCTAGAGTGAAGGAATAGATGAAAAAACTTTGAATTTCGAATGTTTTTTTGGCTACTTCGACCATCGAATGGGCTACTTCGACTTCGACCTTCGACTTCGAATCGAATGTTTCGAACTAAAAATCGTTCGACAATTCAACCATTCAATAGTCGAAGTACTGTCTCTTTAAGAAAAAACTTTGACCCCCTAGTTCGCCACCTAAAAGCTATCGAAGTCAATGTTAGCCTATGGGGAAGGTCCCCATAGGCTTTGCTAGCTTTTTTTGGTCGAACAAAAATCGTTTGATCGATGGATTAAAATCCTTCGAATCGTTCGATCAAACGAATAGCGCTAAATCCTTCGACTTTGATATTCGAAGTCGAAGGATTCAACTTCGACAGTCGAATATCGAGGGTTAATTAACCCTCGATATTCGACCTTAAGTAAATTTGCCCCTAAGTGTAATCTAAGGGGCAGATTTATCAAGTGTCAAATACTTCAAAATTTGACTATCGAATTTAAATACTTCGAATATCGGATTCAAACTTTTTTCATCTACTTTGGTATTCTGTGGTCAAAGTAAAATCGTCAATACATAATTCTGTATGTCTTTTCTTATAACAATTGGCCAATAACGTTTTTCCCTGCAATCACTATGACCAAATATAATCGTGAACACCTTTTGTATCTAGTATGTGCATTAAAAGCTACTGAATTATGTCTGTCCAAGACTAACCGATTTAATATATCTACTGTATAATAAATCACCTTTTTTATTTGCTAATACTTTAGCTTGCCTCTTTTCATGTAGGGATGCCAAAACACTTGAGAACTTTCATTTGTCTAGGTCTCTTTGTCTGTTTGCTTTGTTGTGTCTACACTGAGAAGGTTCACAGGGCACCCCTGGAAGGGCTGGGGAATCTTTGCAGTCAACTACTTTTGTAGCTGGTTATAGGCATTTCAATATCACTTCTGGTAACTTCTGGTTGGCACATAGACCCCATATTCCTTTTTATATGAAATACATTTTGATACTAGATAATACCTGCATCGGTTTTGCTGGCCATTACAGCAATAAGCATTGAGGATTTTCGTATCTTCCCTTTAAAATGTTATTTTATTTTAAACAGTTAAAGGAAAACTATACCCCCCAAACAATGTAGGTCTCTATTAAAAGATACTGAGTAAAACAGCTCATGTGTAAAACCCTGCTTCATGTAAATGAACCATTATCATAATAATATACTTTTTTAGTAGTATGTGCCATTGGGTAATCATAAATAGAAAATTGCCATTTTAAAAAATAAGGGCCGCCCCCTGAGATCGTAAGATTCACTGTGCACACATACAAACCACATGTAAGGTCACATGAGCCAATTAACAGCCAGAGTTCTGCCTTTTGCTTCCTCACTTCTTCCTGTTACAGTTAGTGTTGTAGTATTTCTGGTCAGGTGATCTCTGAGGCAGCACAGATAGAGTCACGAAATGGTGGTTCAAGGCAAGAGATGTAAAAGGGCAATATTTATGTAAATATATATTCCAGTTTGGTAAGATTCTTTAATATGTCATTCAATTTGATATAAACTATCTGTTGCTTAAGTATTCATTTTGGGGGTATAGTTTTCCTTTAAATTACATACATTCCTGTACAGCATAGTTAAAGGATTTTTGTATCTTAGCATTAAATGTAATACCTTACTGAACAGTGAATTTGTCTCAGTAAGAAAATTATCAAAGTTATAATTATATTTCTATATTTAATATCCTCAGGGAATGTAAATCTGTGCTGGCAAGTATACAATATATGTATATATATATATATATATATATATATATATATATATATATGACACATGAGTGATGTTGAAACATGATATATAATATCATGTTTCCTACATTAACCTGGGGGACTATTTTACATAGGGGTAATTAAAAAGCTAGGGGCATTTGCCCAGGGTAGCAGCTAGGTGGGTGGGGAGGGGGGTCTATGCGGGGTAGGGTTTTTTTTAATTAAAGGTGCTCTTGGCATTCTCATACCTGCTTCTGCAACTTCACATAAAAAAAACTCTCTGATGCTTTTTTTTTTTAAGCTTTTTTCCCCCTGTTACCAGGAATGGGACCTGTTATCGAGAATACTTGGACCTGGGGTTTTTTGTATAAGGGATCTTTCTGTAATTTGGCGCTCCATACCAAAGTCTTCTAAAAAAAATCATGTAAACATTAATTAATTTATTTTGCCAATAAGCATTAACTAGATCTTATTTGGGATCCAGTATAAGTTACTGTCTTCTTGTTACAGGGAGAAATTAAATCATTTTTAAAAATAAGAATTATTTGATTAAGATGGCGTCTATGGGGCATATTTACTAAAGGGCAAAGTGGCCGTCGCTAGCGAAAAGTCGCCAGAAATCCCATCAGCAGGCACATGGGCAATTAACTAACAGGTGAAGAGGACAATTCATGGGCAAAAGAGACCATCGCTAATGCAGTTTCGCGCCCTATCGCCAGGGGAATGATTGTTACACCGCAAATTCATCAAAGTGAGAATTTTCCAAAAAGTTACCTCTTTTGCCAGAGTTTTCTTCTCCACCTTAGACTTGGCGAACTGATAAAATAAAGCTACATCCTCCTCAATCTTATGTCAGTGACATCATATCCTGTATGCCAAAAATTCATAAAAGTTCTAAAAAAATGCTGGCGTTTTTTCATATTTAATAGCGGGATTGCCTTCAGACGTTCTATCTATTAAAAATGTTTATGTTAATTTTTTATACAAATGTGAGGGGCATGCCACATTTGTTTTAGGGTGGGCTCATGTCTAGAGCATTAGAGGATCTCTTTTGTCTATATTTTGCTTCCTTGGACATTTTTAATAATAAGTGGTCACTTCAAGCATTTGCACCAACATCACTAATAAAGACATATATATGACCTATATGTACCCACACTATTCAAACTGACCTAAGCGTAAGAGACTAACAAAGTTTCGCTCGGCAGATTTGAACGCTAGCGAAAGATCGCTATGAAATGTTTGCCAGCGTTCGGCTGCTGAAATGCAACTTTGCATTTTAGTGAATTAGCCTAGTGGAAACAAATGTACGCCTGGTGAAGTGTGGCAGAGTGTTCGCTGGTGAAAATTTACCCTTTAGAGAATTTGCCCCTATGAGAGATGGTCTTCCTGTAACTCTGAGCCTTCTGGATAACAGGTTTCCAGATAACGGATCCTATACTGTGCAATTTCTATATCTTTTTAAACAGATATTCACTTATTTTCTGCATCAATTCAGCCACAGACAGACACACACATTTAACTGCACAATAAAGCATGTATGTATGTATTTATGGATGTATAAACACCATTCTGCTTATTCAGTACATTTTACATTGTTATGCTTTGCTCTATTCCATGCCTCACATTTATTAACTGTTATTTATTCCTGCAATGAAGGCACAGGTTTTATTATTACATATTGTCTGGACCCTATGCTAATCATATGGATAGCTGCTGGTTATCAGATTTTTATTTTTATTTTATTTTTACACCTAATTCTAAGACCATGAAATCTTCTTCTGAAATCTGTATTTATATGAGAATGCTTTGGATGTCTGATGGCAGGCTCGCCATTGCTTTAGAAACACAAAGATAATACTACTTACAATGGGAAAATATGAACACTAATTATGTCTAGCTTCTACGATCCACATGGGGTAGCTACATTCACAGTGGCAAAATGATGAGTCAGTAGGTAGCTATTATGTTGAGTGGGCAACAACCACAAAAAATGTAGTAAATGACTGGGAGATGGCATATTTCTACACAGATAATCGGATGCAATTAGTTAAGAAATGACTAACTCTCCAGAAAATTACTTTTAGTTGAAAGGAGAGACTGGCAAGAGGAAAAGAACACAATTCCCCGTGAATAACAGAGTCAGAAGTATCCGTGAAGGCAAACAATTGTCTTCCTTCATAAAAAGGGTCTATCATGGCACATCATAAATCAGATCAGAAACATGCAGATAACCTTTGTCTAGTGCTAGCCACATATAAACGAAGAGAAATTCATGAAATATGGCCCTTGAATGGTATATGTCCATTTGACGGCGGGCCAATTGGTCAGATACCATACAGAATTGATCTGTATATAGCATTTATTATACTGCCAGAGGTTTTCCCAGTATTACATATGTAGGTACTTATTTAGCTGTAAGCTTTATTTAAAAAAAAAATCCGAAAGTTAAATGCAAGTTGTGGTTTAAAATAGATGCAAAGTAGATGAGATTGCAAAATGTCCATATTGCCAACCATTTGTCTTAGCAAATCCTGCCAGTGCAGTGTACAACTGTTTTAGGCAGTGAATTCTACAACTTCTCAGCTATCACTGTTAAAAAATTATAATAAAAATTATATTTAAGAGATTTCTGTGAGAACACCCCCTCCTTTTGGGATAATGTTTAATCAGGGTCTTCCTTGCATTATACAAAGGTTACATGAATATGAAAATCTTGATCTATCAGTCAGAATTTGCTATAGTTCTAACAATATCCAGGGCAACACTTAAGTGATTACTCTATATCTTACCCTAATTTGCTTATAGGCTGGTCCCATCTATTCATTTCTTTGAGCCCTACTGGGGGCAGGGACGATGCACCAATGGGACTGGTTGAGAAACTTGCCTCAGACAGCAGCGACCTGCAACCAGGAGGTAACCAGGAAAGCCTCCTGGTTAATGTGCAGAAAACACAATTACAGTTAGGGAACCTTCGGTTTGTATTAAAAATCTAAACTTCATGGGTTTATAGAACACTGTAATAACAGAAATTATGTATTGATGCTTATACAAAATAATGAAAAATAAAGATGCCAGTTTTCTGGTGTGATAATTGTGGCCACAAATATGAATGTAAATTATGCGGTGTCTTTTATGTTCCCTTAGAGTCCGAATAATGAACGTTGGAGAGGCACCCATGGAACATTACACCTTATCTTATTCAGTCCAGGGCACTTGATGTATTTACTCACAATCAAATAGTGACATTTTTCAAAAACTATTTTGCTTTTAAGCAAAAGTCTCGTTTGGGAATTATTTCCTGCATTTTTTAACTCAATGGGTGTACATTGATGCACTGCTGGGGGGTTGCATCAATAGAACAGGCTTAGACTTCTGAACAGGCCACAAAGGCTTGGGTCTGGGTGTCAGAGAGCTGGGGGTGACATTCCAACCGCTGGCCACATTTGAATTGGGGGAGTAATGGGGAGCAGCGAAGGTGAGGGAAGTTATTAATATACTAGCATGCACAGGCCTTGCTTTTTTGCCTAAGATTGTTTGCCTACATGAAGATGACTTTAAGTTTTATAGCCAAGCAAAGAAAAATAAAAGACACAAAGAGAAAAACAATTTGCACAGATAAGAATAAAAATGTGCATTTCACAATATAATATTCTATCTTAAACTGTTGCATTGCATTGCACTGTTAATTTTAATTGCGCATAGCGAATTTTAATTGCACACTTTTAAGAAGAGCTTGAAGGTGTTGTAACCTTTTGGAGCAAACATAACAACTTGTTCAATAAGAACTTTTATTACATTCACTGCGCACTGGTGTAAACTATAAAATTCGCGAACCTTTTTCCCCCTGTCAGAAGAGGTCTCTAAACAGTTTCCGTGTTCACAAAAGCTATATTAAATTCACGCAAAGAAAAATTTGAGCAAATCCATGACTTTTCGCATTGCAAATATATTTCCGTTACTGACTTTTATTACATTCCCCCACTTGTGCCACTATAAGTCCGATGATGCCATGAATACTCCAATTTCTGTTATGTGGAAACACATTTCATGCACCTGGGTTATTTTTTTTTGTTTGGGAGTGCATTACTGCTACACCAGATATATATTTCTCTGTAATAATGAAACAGTAGCTTGTACTTGATCCAAACTAAGATACTTAAGGTATGAAGATCCAAATTACAGAAAGATCTGTTATCCAGGTCCTGAGCATTCTGGATAACAGGTCCCATACCTGTATATACTGTATATATAAAAATATATACTGTGTGTATAAAATATATATATATATATATATATATATATATATATATATATATATATATATTCCAGGGGATGCCAGCACTCACGAAAAAACAAATACATTTGCCTGGGTGCGCGGTCAAAAGATAAATCATACAAACCAAAAAAGGATCAGCACTCACAGGTCTTAAAAATAAAATAAAAATTTTTTATTGAAGAGCTATGGACTGACGTTTCGAAACGTCAGTCCACAGCTCTTCAATAAAAATGTTCCTTGCTGATCCTTTTTTGGTTTATATATATATATATATATATATATATATATATTTATTTATATTTATTTATTTATTATTTGTATCACATTTATTTTTAACTCCTATATTTAGACATCATGTTGTGAATGTTTGAACGCCTAACATATGTTTCTGTTTGAACTCGTACCAGGAAATATTACATCAAATCAGATTTTTATCTACAATTCTAATAGCAACAAACGTATCAATTATTTATTTCTTTAAACACATCTTTTCAATTATGGTGCCGCTAACAATGAGAAATCAGGGTTCCCATCCTAATTAACTCAGCTGGGCTTTGCTAGGGTTCTGCAGTGAATCTAATTACCATGGCGAAAGTTTAGCACAAAGCAATTTTCAGAGACTCCATCAGGCCCGGACTGGTTATCTGAGGGGCTGCTGTAAGTTGCCATAGACAGTCACTATATACTGGGCTGGTGGGGCTCTTTGGGCCTCTGTGTGGGCTGTTTGGGCCTCTGTATAGCTGAAACGCCAGGGCCTATTTTGATTCCCAGTCCAGACCTGGAATCCATGCTCCATCCCCCAATTTGTCTTTTAATCACTCACTGGCCATAATCACTTATTAGGTATTCCCTTTAATGCCAGAGACCCTTGTTAATTTGTGATTCAGCATGTGTCGCAGTCTGATGTGTAATTAGAAATCTTAAGGCCTGTCTCTCACCATAATTGCCTTGACTAAGGCCTCTGCATATCCACTTGTTAATTAGTAAACCACAATATCCAAGAGGCTTGTGGAGAGTTGGCTTAATTGTATTTCAGCTGAAACTGAGGCACAATTACCCTTCACTATCCATGCTGCTTTTTAATTCTTTTCTTTTTTTTTTCATTATTATTTTATTTCCCCTTCTCTGTTCCTCATTTCCTTGCCGCAGCAAGAAACAATATCATATGCTTGGTCGGATTATAATGCTATCATCTGAACAGTGTGCGGAAGCAGGAAGCAACCATTCATTATCACTGGGCAGGCTTTGTGCGCCCAAGGCTCTTAAAGACACATTATGGCTGATATTTGTCAAAATATTTATCACTGAGAAAAGTGAAAGGCCTCTTTTAGCAGTAGGAATGGCAGGATATTAATCCATTTATAATTTCAAAGTGCTGTAACATTAAGTAGGTTGCTAATCACCACTGACAGATTTTTCCAAAATGTCCATGTGTAATCAGTAACTTTGTACTGCCCCTGTTTTCTCTTGCTACACTATTTACCCCTTACCATGAACCCCTCATTTCTAAAAGCTTATCATGAAAGTAGTGCTAAACACATGAACAGTATTCTTTTTAAAACATCTCCATATTTACAAGAGAATTTTGCTGAACAATATGATTCAGTCTCGTGACATAACAAGAAGTTTTTGGGCATCTCAGCAATATATTGTTAGAGTATTCATTTCATTCTTAAATTGGACAACATTCAGGGCCTTCTACATACACCTTTCAACCCTAATTTTCCTCTGATTCACACTGCAATAACGTATTCTCACATTTGATATATGGCAGGTTCACAACCAAGCTTTTTCTGACATGACTTGTTATTTAATCATTTTTTAAATTTTTATAGACATAACATTCCTCTCTGTGCAAGCTGCTAGAAGAGTGTCCATCTGTTGGGTCTCTAAACCTCATTGAGTTGATCTAAGTTACTTAAAGGAAAACTATACCCCCAAAATGAATACTTAAGCAACAGATAGTTTATATCAAATTGAATGACATATTTAAGAATCTTACCAAACTGGAATATATATTTACATAAATATTGCCCTTTTACATCTCTTGCCTTGAACCACCATTTTGTGACTCTATCTGTGCTGCCTCAGAGATCACCTGACCAGAAATACTACAACACTAACTGTAACAGGAAGAAGCGAGGAAGCAAAAGGCACAACTCTGTCTGTTAATTGGCTCATGTGACCTTACATGTGGTTTGTATGTGTGCACAGTGAATCCTATGATCCCAGGGGGTGGCCCTTATTTTTTAAAATGGCAATTTTCTATTTATGATTACCCAATGGCACATACTACTAAAAAAGTTTATTACTATGATAATGGTTAATTTACATGAAGCAGGGTTTTACACATGAGCTGTTTTACTCAGTATCTTTTAATAGAGACCTACATTGTTTGGGGGGTATAGTTTTCCTTTAAGTCAGTTGCAAAAGCTCAGACAGTGGGTTACATTTTTTTTTCTACGATTTATAATCAATGATCTGTGCTTATATGATGCAAAGGAACTAGCAGTGTTCTCAGTTCATATATGTAAGAGCAATGATTTTAGCAATGTAGAAATCTGAGATACACCCCATGGTGATCTTAATTTATACTTATCTCACATGACTAAAATAAAATCAAATGACTCAACTTGTCTCTGATTAAGTTTGGGTGAGAATGAAAGTCTTCAGATAAATGGTGTTATGTGTCCCTGATTATTTATGTAGTATTTAAAAATGTATTTCCGTAAAAACAAACTTAGTATGGGGTCTGAAAGTAGCTGTTGCCCAATATATTTTTAGAAAACTTAACTATATCTTGAACACTATCAAAGCAACCACAGAAGTCAGTTATTCTCTTCTTAGTGGGGTGCACATAGCTCTTGAACAAATTTCATAAATGAACTGCTTGCTGTGTTATGGGGTTTTGACATTTGCCAGGAATATAGTTAATTATGTACTGTATGTACCATAAAACATATTAGGGGAACCAAGACCCCCAAACACTTTGGAAACAGGCAATGCGACTGGTGAATGTATGCCATCATAAAGATTTTGATTTATTAATTCAAAATATTTTTTTTAAATGATAGAGAGTAATAGAGATTCAAACCAGAAAATAGTGCACCCCTTAAAGGTTAGTACAGACAACCAGGTATCCACACATAACCAGTGTGCACATGTTAGCAGTTGGCCAACAATATCAATATACAGCTGGGTAATGCCTTATTAAATTAGATAGACTTCAGATTGATGCTTGTCGACTAGTGAAAACTCAATTTAACATATCTTGATTTCAAGTTTTCCCTCATTTTACAATTTTTTGGTGGTCCTTCTAATATTTTTACTACCAAAAGCTCTTGCACACATTTGCCTTCTTATGAGTAGATAAGTTCATGTCCATGCCTGACAAAAAGGGTGTGTCCCAAAACGTTGCACTTCCAAGGTTTACCTTGCTTGTAGCAGTTCTCTATGCCATTGGATTTATTTCCCACTAATATCTAATATTTCCCTGATATTAAATTTTCCAGGATTTTACTCCATTTAAAAATGTAAAATGGGGGTTCTACTGTATCTTTCTGTATATTGTAAAAGAACTAACAACATCAGCCATTAATTATTCAACCCTTTTCTTGGGAAGTACATGATCTGTTTTTTTATTCCATAAAGCTGGTGATATGTAGGTATAGAGAATACTCTGACCAATCGGATCAGAGTTCGGATGAGTAGTGAAACGTCTTCATTGATTACTCAGCAAGTCCAGTTGTTTTTAGATTTACCTATACTAGATACTCTGACCAATCAGTTCATCTAATTGTCTTTCTCCTCCACCCAATCATTCAGCTGAACATAAAGTGTGCCTATTATATATTATACTGCAAACAAAAAGATAGGCAATCTCATGTAGATAATAAAACTAAATGCCCTCTATTCTCTAGGTGCCACAAATGGGAATGTTTCAGCCTTCTAGAAAGAAAATGCTGTCATACAAAATATGTGTTACAGACTTCAGGTGCAGAATTTATGCAGATAATTCATTCTGAATGACAGCTGCCGTTTACACTGAATTCTGACAGGTAATAATAGACCTCTGGTATAAGTCACCCATTGCTCTTAATAGAAGTAGATTGTGCTTAAAGTAAATTCATCCAGTGAACATACTTTTTCTGCAGGCAGTTACAGCTGCTAAATGACCTCTCAAATTTCACAGGCTAATTGCTTGCAAATTCGTAGATGTGGAGATCATCACCTATGCCCTTTTTTAGCATAGTCTAGAACCGTATTCAAATCACATTCTGTATGTTGACAATAAGGGTGCTGAGCATGCACATGCACCATGTACTCTATATTTTATATATAAAATATAGAGTGCTTTGACAAGTACATGTTACTGTCATGTCCTGTAAACCTTCGGTTTACATCTATGGATTCCATAAGTTTTTAAAGTTCCATAAGTTTTTTAAAAGAAACTAAGGTACAAAGGCTAAAGACTAAATAAAGGCTGCAGAAAATTTAAATTGCTGTTAAAATTGTTAGGGCTAATCTTTGCATTTGACATTGTTTTAGTCACATTTTCATGTTTGATACATAGGAACTATTCATATATAAAAAACATAAACACACACCCAAATCATTACCCCTTTAGCGCCACCTGCAGTATAATGAATGGCACCCATGTAAAAATGCCATTGTGCTGATGACCTAGTCCTAGATGTTATGATTGTGGGTTTTACACTGATTTATGACATGATGCAACAAGATCAAAAAGATACAGAGCAGGAAGGGTTAAACCCATTTAAAGGAAAACTATACCCCCCCCCGAACAATGTTGGTCTCTATAAAATATACTGCATAAAACAGTTCATATGTAAAACCCTGCTTCATGTAAATAAACCATTTTTACTATAATATACTTTTTTAGTAGTATGTGCCATTGGCTAATCATAAATAGAAAATTGCCATTTTAAAAATAAGGGCCGCCCCCCTGGGATTCTAGGATTCCTAAGGCACATAAACAAACCATACATGTTAGGTCACATGAGCCAATTAACAGACTGAGTTCTGTCCTTTCCTTCCACACTTCCTGTTATAGTTAGAGCTGCAATATTTCTGGTCAGGTGATCTCTAAGCAGCACAGAGACCATCATAAAATGGTGGTTCAAGGCAATATTTACTTATAAAAATACATACCAGTTTGGTAAGATTCTTTAAAATGCCACTTAATTTGATATAAACTGTCTGTTGCTTAATTATTAATTTTGGGGGTATAGTTTTTATAACTTTTATAAATAACCATGGCAGTTAGATAAGAAGCCCACAACATTTCAGCAGATTCAGAAATACTAAGCAGTTGTTAATGGCACACAACTTCTCAATAAAGCATGATGTCAGTCCTTGGTTGGCATTTATATTTACAGTACATGCTTTGTACCTTCCATTCTAGATGAACTGTAAGTTAGATATTGGCAGAGTGAGTTGTTGGTGAATGCTGGTTGTTGTAGCTACAACATCTTAAAAGATAAGCGAATTCCCCCTTAGTGTATGTGTTCCGAAATATCTGAAAATTGTCTGTGCTTTTCCTCTGTAAATACATTTTAAACAAACAACTTTACCATATGCCAAACTGCTATGAAAATCAATGAAAATAAGAGAGGCTTCCCGTAGGGATCATATTGAAAGCCGGTGTGCTGGAGTGCTTTGTACCTCTCCTTCATTCAGCTCATAAAGGACTTCTCTGCTCATAGCTTTTTAGCAATATCAGGCGCAGCGCAGCACATCAAGTCCCCTCTGAATTACCCTTGTGCCAGTCACTGATTACGCAGCTGGCTTCAGTGCAGCACTTCAATACCATGGCAACAATTAAATGTCTTTGTTTTCCCTTTAATTTCTTTGTCATACTTCTCTAGATTTCACTAGAGAGTGAGGAGTGCATTCCCTGCAATTCTCCACCAAGAACTCAGTCTCTTCATTAGTGATGAAATAAATGCACTCTCCAAAACATGGAAGGCAAATATTGGGGGTGGCATTTAAACAAATGGTGCCACGTTAGAATGTGAATTAGGTGTATGCATAGATGCAGCAATGTAACTGTGCCTTTTATCCTAGCTTAGCTAACAATACAAAGTTCATGTTGTTAAGCAGAATCATAGTAGTGAAATAGTTGTATTCATTTGTATAACAGTTAGGCAATGATTCCATAATGTATGATGAAATAGAATTATGAAAAATGCAGAATATGGCAAGAATCGAGCTGGGATTAGTCAGAATAGGTGTATGAATTGCAAGTAGCTGCCATTTTTTAGTTTATTTATTTCATTTTCAAATTCTCTTTATTGAATTTTTTAATAATCCAGCAAGATACATTTCAGACAATAATTTGAAATGACAAATTCAGAGTAAGTAATTAAACAAAATAGATTAACCATAAATGATAATAGCTACCATGTGACCAGAATATTTAACTTCATCTTTATGCGCGACAAAAGTGTTAAAGCTTCAGCATACTGAAATAAGAAATGTTGTAAATATGATAAATTAAATATTCTGCATTGTTTTTGAATTGATCAAGTTTATAATCATTGTCCCTCTCTCAGCATCTGTTATTCATTGACAGTTAGATATAATATATCTTATAGGGGGCTTCCTTTCCTTGCAGATGAATTAGAGCTCATTCAAATACAGTAACTTAGATCAGTCAAATAACTTAGCAAAATAACTGCCTTTGCACAAATCCTGCATGTAGAGAGACATGATGTCTGGTGATTTTAATAGAGTGAGCTCTAATACATCTTTTAGGCCAGGGGTACCCAACTTTATGTCCCTGAGAGCCACATTCAAATGTAAACAAGCATGCACAAAACTCCTGAGAGTTTAGTTATGGGCTGTGATTGGTTGTTTATTTGGAAACTCCTAAATGGACTGTCAGTCTACAGGAGCAATATACCTGGTGTTTATGCAACCAAAACTTGCCTCCAAACCCAAAATTCTAAATGAAGCACCTGCTTTGGGGCAACATGTTGCTCGTGAGCTACTGGTTAAGGATTACTGTTCTAGGCAAACATAGTCCCCCTATAAGATATATTGGATCCAACTGGAAGTGATTATCTGATACCCAACTCCTGTATGAAGAGAGAATGAAGAGAAACAGAAGCTGAAAGAGGGGTAGTAAAGATGAACAGTACAGAATTTTTAATTGATTGTATTTAGACAGTATCTCACCCCATGGGCATGGCCCTTGGTGCAAAAAAACCCAATCTTTTTGTTATTTCCAGATCCCCCTTATCTTGGCCAAAAGAGGGTCCATTCTCTCTCTATCATTACACAATGCTTTTTAAAACCTTTCCCCATCCCAACTACGTCATATTTGAAAACTGAGGTTCTTTACAATCTCAAACCAACTATATTCTGCTTAAAGGACCAGTAACGTCAAAAATCTTTACAAAATAATTCGTTAGAATACAACAAAAAAAAAACACCAACACAAATTAAAATTTAAAATAGCAAAGCCTTTATTAAGAAATAACTTACAGAAACTCCACTTCCTGTCCTCTTCATAAACGGCGAAAAGGCGACCATCCATCTGCAGCGCTCGATTTCTCCTCCTGGCTATACACTGACAGCGTGTCCTCTGCCCGATCGCCTTCTCCAGCTCTTCTTCATCCAACAGCAGTATGAAGGCTATGTCTCCCGCTCCTCCGCTCCAGGAATGCAGCCCTGACTGCCGACCCCTTGCCCACTCCATCACTGTCAAGGCAGCTGAAACAAAGCAGCCGCAAAAGAATGCGTCCAACACTGAGCCGGCAGGAGGAGTAAATAAAAGTAAATCATACAACCCCGGCAGGTCCGCATTGAGTGTATTAGGAGGCTGCGTCTGCACCGCTCCAGGGCAAAAGGCTGTCCCCCCCAAATCCTGCCGTTTCACGATTCAGCCTTCAGCAGCCCAACAGCAGTTTGACTGAGGGAACAGCAGAAGCTGCAGGCGGGGAGCAGCACAGCTCACCATAAGAAGCTCGTCCTCCTGGGGTTGCCGGCTCAGTGTTGGACGCATTCTTTTGCGGCTGCTTTGTTTCAGCTGCCTTGACAGTGACGGAGTGGGCACAGGGTCAGCAGTCAGGGCTGCATTCCTGGAGCGGAGGAGCAGGAGACATCGCCTTCATACTGCTGCTGGATGAAGAAGAGCTGGAGAAGGCGATCGGGCAGAGGACACGCTGTCAGTGTATAGCCAGGAGGAGAAATCGAGCGCTGCAGATGGATGGTCGCCTTTTCGCCGTTTATGAAGAGGACAGGAAGTGGAGTTTCTGTAAGTTATTTCTTAATAAAGGCTTTGCTATTTTAAATTTTAATTTGTGTTGGTGTTTTTTTTTGTTGTATTCTAACGAATTATTTTGTAAAAATTTTTGAGGTTACTGGTCCTTTAAGACCATCCCACAATGTATTGAAGATGCATTGACCACTTAAAACCATAGATAGAGCTAAGAATAAGAAGTATGAAAACATATGGGAAGCTTAGGTGCATCAGAAATCAAGAAAATAACATAATCTTCTTAAGACTCAAGCCACTTCAGATATACTAATAAGTGCAAGTGTCTTGTAAGTATTTAGGAAATAATCAATTGTTCTGATGGGTCTACTACTAATCAGTTGTTGCATTGTCAATTCACATAATAAAATATGAATTGCATCACTATCTAATACTTATTAATAAGAAGAACATGCTCCCTGATCCTATGGCAGGAAGTTTATGACATACTTTACATTCCTATAGGTACACCACATTAATGGATAATGAAAATCTTATTCCCTAGGTTGTGCCAGTATGTTAGCCATATTCAATTGCTTTTCCATCTTGGACCCATCCTCCTTTTTGGTAAAAAAGCTCCAGCACAGAGAATCTCCTAGTCCACAGCCACTAGGCCATCTTTTCTACCTTCCCAGTGGTCTCCTGGGTAGACTTAGACTTGTGAATGCACAACAGAGTTAAATTCAAAAACTGTACAGGGGCAAGTCTAAATCTGCCTAGACAGGTAATATGGCTGTATGATGCTGCGGTAGAAAGATCCCTAAGCTGGTGCACTGCAATTGACTTTACTGTTTAAATGTTTTAAAGATAATTAAGCTCATTCCTTGAGTCAGACCCATATCAGTAACACACTTCAATTATTAGAGAAATTCAGTAAGAGAAACCATTGCAAATGATAACTTATAGCTCAAAGACCTAACAGATCAAGGTGTATCACATCCCAATTACACCAGAGATAGTGTTCATGCCATGAAATTCTGAGAGAGAGACCAGAAAATGATTGGTGACCCTGACAGACAAGGCTACTCTTCCACGTCAGTAGACTTTTAAGATTTTTATACAATGGCTATTTTTCACTGTACAAACATTACAAACAAAATGGATAAAGCTTAATTTCCACTTCACTGATATTTTACGTCTAGGCTACTTGATGTCTTCATTTGTAATAGGGAAAAAAGATAACATATTATAGATAGCAAGGTCTATATTTTTTCCAAAAGAGTGGCAATCCTAGACATAAATGCTAGCAAAAACGGTGAGATATTCACTTTAACAGTATAATTATGTGTACACTGTTTTGATGGTGCACACTGTGATATTATCAACAAAAATATGTATGTAACAAGTTTGTGTGAAGACAATACTATGTATCTTGCTTGTACCCACTTTGTGTTTTGGGAGACCCTAAAGGAGGTGCGTCTGCACTGAAATGTTGAAAATGAAAGACCTTGGGATAAGCTGCAAATGCAATAGCTGCAGATGGAATATATGAGGCAACATCAGATATTTACAGCCACATTTATTTTAATAATTTTCTGTGTTCGCTGCAGAGAAATATCTATGCTGGCATACACTTTTGGCATGAGAGTACAATTTGCAGCCTCATTCTGCCAACCATGCTTCCAATAAAGAAATGTCATAGTTGTGGACTACTGTTGGCTTCTTGTACTGGAATTACAATATAATTCAATAGCAGACCAAAATCATAATGAAGCTTGTGGACAGCTAACAAAGTGCATGTGTGAAACACTTAAAGGGTTCTTGCATTTGTAACTGGGGCATAAGTTAATAAGCCCTAATGATGTAGGAAAGAATACAGCTTCAAACTGAATCAATAATAACTTCAGTAGCCTGGAAAAAAAGTCAATCTAAATACACAATCATCTATTAATATTTCCGACAGGCAAAAGGAAAAAACAGGTACAGTGGCCCTTTAAGGCCCCATTATGGGTATAGGTGACTTGCAATAAACTTATATTTATGTCATTTAGACACTGATACAGGACATGTGGTACAAGGTAGAACACTTGGAAGCTCATTTATTACAGGTTGACTTTTAGCTTTCTTAAACCTGGAATGCCATTATAAAAGTATGAACAGGAAAAAAAATAAAACTGAACGATGCTTGAAAAAATATGAATATTGTCAGGTAATTACTAGCAGTAAAAATCTCTGAAAGTCTGAATGGTTAAAATAAAAAGTCCCATAGGATCAGTGTAGCTCCCATTGACTTTTGCATTTGTTTTTGATGGTTTTTACACTCAATAAAGCTGAAAGTTTTTGAGTTTTTGAAAAATAAAAAAACAGCATGAGTTTTTAAAGAAAAAATAGGATTCGTGAAAAAAATAGCAATCTGAATCTTAGTAAATTGGCTGCTTACAGTCAACACTAATTTTTCAAATTTGAGTTTCTTTTTACAAAACTTAAATTCCAAAAATAAACTCATGTATAAGATAACTATTTTGAAAATTCGCTTTCCACTGCCTGCTGTAGAAGCTCGCCCAGTTTTATCTGCCATATTTATTCTTTTGAATTTAAAATTTTTTTTTAAAATATCATTTCAAATAAGAGGAAAGCTAGAATTGGAAACACTTGAGATTGCTGCCTTTTGCTGCCATTTTCTAGAATTATGGGGAAAAAAACACAAAGTTAAAAAAAAAAATTAATTTTTATAAATCAGCCCTCTAGGGTCATGGTACACAAATCATGATGATTATCTTTTGCAAACACTGCACCATTAAGCAATAATCACCTGACCCGTGAGGGTACCAGTAGGTGTAATTGAACACACAAAGACTGCTGTGTGGCTCTATCTAGAAGCAAAATCAATACATAAATATTCCATAAATAAAAAAAAACTGAAAAAATAAATGAAAAAATCGTAGAACTAATGAAATGGTTTCACACCAAGACAACCTCCAGTCCAAAGATTGCCAATCAATTTGTTCAAAATGCAAAAATCCAGGTAGAGTGAGGCCAATTTCCAAGTAAAGCAGTAGCACATATCTTGATAAATGTAAAAAAGTAGTGATGGGCGAATTGGCGCCGTTTCGCTTTGCCGAAAAATTTGCGAAATTTGCAAAATGGCAAAAATTAGCAAGATGGCACCAGCGTCTCATTTTTTACGCCGTTGTCAGTTTATTTGGCAAAAATGTAAATTTTTTTGACGCCGGCGAATTTTCACACAAATTTGCCCCTGACAAATAAATTCCCCCATCACTATTAATAAGGCTTTATTAGGACATGCATAGGCCTAATGCGTTTCGTGCCTGTGTGGGAACTTACTCATAGGTGTAGGCAAATCTCTCTGTCTTAAATTTGCTGAATATCAGCAAATATTCAAAAATCAGGACAATTGTTTTGCTTTAAATAATAATTAATTATATCTTAGTATGGATCAAGTACAATGCTACTGTTTTATTATTACAGAGAAAAGGGAAATGATTTAAAAATATGTGAATTATTCTATTTAAATGGAGTCTATAGGAGAGGTTCTTCCTGTATTTCAGAGCTCTCTCGATAATGGGTTTTTGGATATTAGAACCCATACCTGTACATCCAAAGCATAATACAATCAAAGGTTTTATAAAGTATGGTCTATGTACAGAATTAGATTTTGTGGAGTAACTCACATTAAGAATGGTCCCAACAAACCTTATGAGGATATTCATTTATGCCAAAACACTCTACAGCTTTTGTTCTGATCATACATCCTATGTATTTGATTGTGTACTGCTATTAAAAATATATTAAACAGGTTTTCTACCTTTAATATCTACAATGTTATGTTAACATTCCTGCATATTTAAAAAAAAATTAAGGCCCAAATGTAATAATTCAAGATAAATGCACAGTGCAATATGAAATAAAATAATTCCGTTGTCAATTAAGGATTGGCCGAAAAATAAACAGATACCCATAGGATTTCATAACCAGAGACCAACTAGGATACTTTATTTAGAAGCACTGTTACTTTTGAACTTTTATGACTGTAAATATTGCTGTTATTTGTTTTTTTTTTTACAAAAAAAGTCAGTTATTGGAGTTATGGAAATACAACATTACTAGAAACAAAAGTAAAACTGTTGAACTCCCAAGTCTAGTATCTCATCTTAAAGCAGGAGCCATGAATGGGCAGCATGGAGACCAGTCAGGACTCACCAGAAAGACCCAGACCTGCATGCAGTATCATTAGACTCTTAGCAGGATAAGTGGCCAAACATATTAAAGGAACAGTGTAAAAATAAAAACTGGGTAAATAGATAGACTGTGCAAAATAAAGAAAATTTCTAATATAGTTAGCCGATAATGTAATCTATAAAGACTGGAGTGACTGGATGTCTAACATTACTAGAAACAAAAGTAAAACTGTTGAACTCCCAAGTCTAGTATCTCATCTTAAAGCAGGAGCCATGAATGGGCAGCATGGAGACCAGTCAGGACTCACCAGAAAGACCCAGACCTGCATGCAGTATCATTAGACTCTTAGCAGGATAAGTGGCCAAACATATTAAAGGAACAGTGTAAAAATAAAAACTGGGTAAATAGATAGACTGTGCAAAATAAAGAAAATTTCTAATATAGTTAGCCGATAATGTAATCTATAAAGACTGGAGTGACTGGATGTCTAACATAATAGCCACAACACTACTTCCTGCTTTTCAGCTCTCTAACTCTGAGTTAGTCAGGGACTTTGAGGGGGGGACAAATGGGACATAACTGTTCAGTGAGTTTGCAATTGATCCAAAAGCAGGTCAGATTCAAAAGCAAATGGTTATGACCCATATGGCCCTCCCTCAAATCACCATTTAGTGAAAACCAATAGAGCTGCAAAACAGGATGTAGTGTTCTAGTTATTATGTTATACATCAAATCACTCCAGTCTTTATAGATTACATTTTTGGCTAACTAACTATATTAGAAACATTTTTTATTTTGCACAGCCTATTTATCTAGTTTACATTTTTACACTGAACGATTCATTTAAAACAAAAATGTTAGCTTAATACAGAAAATAAGTAAAATTAAATTATTATTGCTACTGTTACAGAAGAGAGACTACTCTCTGCTTGACCTTGCTTTATAACCCTTCTTCAAGCGTCTTTCCTTCATAATAACTCAACTATCTATTTCAATCGCCTTTTAAGTATGTTTTCGTTAACCTCAATAATTAGGAAACCTAAGGCACGCCTTTGCTTTGTGTATCTTTACATTCAGTCTCCAATTTACATGCATCAAGAAAATAATAAAAAACGTATCTGTCCATTCTCCAGACTGACAATATTCTATCTGAAAAATACCCTTAAATTGATATTGTAATGGGAAAATTTTTTTTTCAAAATGAACCATTTAATAGTGCTGCTCCAGCAGAATTCTGCACTGAAATCCATTTCTCAAAAGAGCAAACAGATTTTTTTATATTTAGTTTTGAAATCTGGGGCTAGACATTTTGTCAATTTCCCAGCTGCCCCTGGTCATGTGACTTGTGCCTGCACTTTAGGAGAGAAATGCTTTCTGGCAGGCTGCTATTTTTCCTTCTCAATGTAACTGAATGTGTCTCTGGGACATGGGTTTTTACTATTGAGTGCTGTTCTTAGATCTACCAGGCAGCTGTTATCTTTGTTAGGGAGCTGTTATCTGGTTACCTTACCATTGTTCTTTTGTTTGGCTGCTGGGGGGAAAAGGGAGGCGGGTAATATCACTCAAACTTGCAGTACAGCAGTAAAGAGTGATTGAAGTTTATCAGAGCACAAGTCACATGACTTGGGGCAGCTGGGAAATTGGCTATATGTCTAGCCCCATGTCAGATTTCAAAATTGAATATAAAAAATCTGTTTGCTCTTTTGAGAAATGGATTTTAGTGCAGAATTCTTTTTGAAAAAAATGTTTTTCCCATGACAGTATCCCTTTAAAGATGGTTGCAAATTTGTTACCAGAAAATTTAGAACCTTTGGTAATATTCCTTAGTCTAATTGCAATACATGGTCCTTCTTTGGTTTTACAGAAACCTTATCACCCTGGTTTTCTTCCTATGCCATTAATTATACTATTCCCACCTATTATTCTTAGAGCTTATGACTTCTACCCAGGTATGGTTCAAATGCCCGTCTTTGACCCATGGTGCTTTGTTTTGCGATATTGCCTTACTAACACTGAACAGTACAATGCTTCATTTTTCAGTGACACTGTTGCCTTGCTTAAATCAGCTGACTGCTCTATTATAACTGTGGGAAGTCTAGTGAGAACTGTCAGTGCCCTGTTCTCTGCAGGGTGCATTTATCTGTTGCTGATATAGCTGAGGACCATGGAAGCTGTTCTCTAACATATCTTGCTGCCAAGCATCACAGTGAATAATTTAACTTGTTTTGTGTGTGTGTATGTGTATCTTGGCCACAGCTGTTTCTCACACCATTATAATAAATCATGGTGAGAACAGTAAAGAGAATCAAACATATAAGCCGTGTCAGGTAAAATGCACTGAAAAACATACAGTACATCAATGGATGTGGATATGGTCAGGCACATTGCGAACTCCACAAAAAGCAATTCCGAGTCCCTCCAGTGAACAACTAGAGAGCTGGCTTTTAAAAACTAAAATAGGAACTCCATCATTATTTAATAATCATGTACAGGTTTTCTTATCATCTGATTCAAAGTTAAGGGAGGATCTTCCACTGTATAGTGGGCGAACATTTCATTGTAATCAACTTTCCAATATACATAAATGAAGCATTTTCAATGAGTGTATGGTTGTTTATTTATAATTGCTACTGAAAGTAGTATTGCTAACATCTAGTACACAATAACAGCTTGCAGTAGTTAGAACTGACTGGTCTAGCATGGTTAAAATAATATAATTTGCCAGACTCTGATACACTTCTCAACCACCTCTTGAAGACTTATGATTGCTTAAATCAACAACCTGTTGCCTTCTATGTTGGATTGTTATGCTTTTGTGGGAGGGGCTAATTATTAAGCATATTGGTGGGTTTGTACTGTGTCCGATGAAGGGGCCTGCTCTCAAAATGTTGTAGTTGTTTGACACAATTAAACCCAGGGGACATCCTGGTAAACATTTAACTAGTATCCTGGAGTTCTTTTTGCTTTCTAAAGTAATAAAAGCACATATCTGTTTAGTTGTCATTGATTCCAAAACTTTGCCAATCATCCCCTAAATGTTTTTTCTAAAACACTTGTTCTTAACAATACCTTTACTTGAAGACTTTGAAAACAAAATGTATGTCCATTTAGATATCTGACAGTACTTAATAAAAATAGTATAATTTGTTTAATAATATATTTATGGGGAGACGTAAGAAATCGTTTGCAATCCTTTTCACAATGCGAATAAATGTTTGCAAAGTGAAAAAAAATTGCGTTTGCGAACACTTTGCCCCTCACATGATAGTAGGACAGCGAATGCAAATTTTATAGCTTTAGACAGTGCACAGTGTATGTATTAAAATTTCACACTTGCAAACCATTTTTTGCAAAAAAATATTTAACAAAGCTGCAGAGCAGGTGTTAAAGGTTTGCAATGCACAATTAAGATTCACAATGAAATAAAAGCCTAATGAAGAATATTACATTGCAACTAGTGATGGGCGAATTTATTCACTAGGCGAGAATTCACAGCGAATTTGCGTAAAAAAAAACACAGTTTCGCAAATTTTTCGCCGCAAGTTTTTCGGCGAAACAACGCAAATTCACCCATCACTAATTGCAAATTTTATTGCATTTCCCCCTTAATATTTGTAAAAAGCCCATCTACAGTACAGAGAAGGGAATTGTATTTCAGATATCCAAATTATATAGAAATACTCCACATAAGAGGTACAGCTTGTCGGAGTTTATGATATACCGTATATACTCGAGTATAAGCCGTCCCGAGTATAAGCCGAGGTACCTAATTTTACCTCCAAAAATTGGGAAAGCTTATTGACTCGAGTATAAGCCTAGGGTGAGAAATGCAGCAGCTTCTGGTAAGTTTCAATCAAAAAATTGAGGGTTTCTGCTCCCATTGGAGGTGCCGGCGTCTCATTTTTGGATGCTGGCGACCATTCTTGGACGCCGGTGAATATTCTTGGAGACTATTCTTAGGCGCCGGCTACTATTCTTAGGCGCCGGCTACATAGGCGACCGTTTTTGCGATTGACCCGAGTATAAGCCGAGGTAGAGTTTTTCAGCATATTTTGGCGGCTTATACTCGAGTATATACGGTACCTGAATAGGCCAGTTAATGAATTTGCTGACAATAGATAGTGGATGTCAGGTTCATTCAATTTTCTATTTAACTATTAAAATGCCATCAGAACACACTCTTTTCCTACCTCCTGGAAGCTCTCTCATACTATTTGTACAAGTGGTTTTCTTTTTCTTCTAATCACTAGGGCACATGTTTAGCTCATTACACCTACTTGATAATAATAATAAAGATTACATTATGTTTTTAGTATATTTTAATGATTACATGTTGGTGATCATAGAGATTGAATTGTATAAAGAGCCACTCATATCTTCCAGACTTGATTGCCAATAAAAATAAGGTCAGCTGATGCTATTTTATATTCTATAACACGCACAGATCACATGGATGAGGCGGTAGGGATCATTTAAAATACTATGTCTTTCATTGAGAGTGCAGTTGCATTTTTTCTATGTCACCTATTTTTGTGTCCTACTCAGGCCCGGATTTGTGGAAAGGCCACCTAGGCCCGGGCCTAGGGCGGCAGGATTTCAGGGGGGCGGCAAGCTGCCCAACCACATCCACATTGGTTCAAAAACACGGGGGATGCGCTGGAGATACAATCATTTTTTAAATTTCCACATTGATGATGAAAATTTGCACGAATAAAGGGAAGGGGACGGGTGACGAACGGCAGTGGGCCTAGGGGCTCCCTCTATGTAAATCCAGCCCTGGGCCTACTGTGGTGCTTGTGGCAGATGCGATGAACTGAGTGCATTTAAACAAGTTAAGATGGAGCTGCTAAAGTGTCTCTATAATGAATATTAAGTAAAACTGCTGTAATTTCAGATCCCTTGGGGCGTGTGCTTTGGCATTGAGGTTGATTTGCTAGTGAAAATATGGCATCCCTGTACCTAATGCCACATGATAGAGGATTGTTTTTAGGTCCTTAGGTCCTCCTGCATTGTGCTCATCACATCTGTAGATTTGATGCCCTTGTCTTTCTTTGGAACTTGCTACATTGCCATTCATTTTTCTTAAGGGGTACCTTGCTACTTGGATTGCTATTCATTTTTTTTACCAAGGCTTAAAAAAGTGAATGTTTTGGGAAGAAGCTCATATTTTCCAACTGTGTGATTCCTACACAAATTTCAGCTCCTCAAAAATATAGTATAGAATTATATATAAATCAATTTGTGGGACTGAAAATGAAACCATAGATCAGACTTCAGTGAGCCAATGCATCTTTTTGCTTATAGACCAGGGATACCCACCCTGTTCCCCTTTAGCTATGAATACACATCCCCTTCATGGTGATGGGACACAGTCACTGTAATATTCAGCAACTGCAGTAAATGAATGTCATCAGAAATGATTGTAAGTATGCACCAAAAAAACTACGTGCATATACTCTATATACTCTAGGCAACCATTCCATTTTTGACCTTAGGCAGCACCAGCCTGGTTCCATACCAGGTAATAATAAACAAAATGCATTCTCCAGTTCCATGTAACTTGAGCAAATGACATAGAGACATTCAACACAAAATAACATATGGAAATGGTATGTGCAGATGGTTTTTAAACAGCATAATAAATATAATATATTCTAATAAAAAGAAGAACTTGGATAGAGATAAAGGAAGAACTTCAGCAAATTAGATATACTGGTTTCTGTACATATTTATGTACAGGTGCCCATGAGAAAAAAAATCAGAGCTTGGTTCCATGGTAACAGGTAGTTTTCATGTAAAGAAAGACCATTAAGATCCAGTCATCATTATTCATCAATAATTAATTTTTTTATGAATGGTGTGGCTATGATCTCACGAATACTCAGCGTCCACCTGCCCGACCTATAACAAATCTAATAGTGTTTGCTGAACATACATGGGACTGGGCAGCTGGAAGGAGTATGGGGGAGAGGGCAGGTGAAGAAGATCTTAGAGACACCAGATATGTATTTATTGGTTTATTAACAATAACCATTTATATATGACTAAAACTTGTAAATAAAATATAATTTCCAAATATTTTCTAACTTTTGTCCTTTGCAGATCTAGGTAGAACTGTGGAGGGAGACACCACTGGCCCTGTGTACACAATGCACAAAACTGACAGCAGAATGACCTACTTAAAAATATAGTTTTCAATGTGAACAATGTCATTTACATTACTCAGGACTTAAGTCAGGTAAGTATATTATATTAGGGTGATGTGCTGATTTATTGGTGGCAGAAAAGCCTCCCTTTATAAAATCTTGTTCAGGGCAGCGAGGAGTCGTATGGGGCAATGTACTGTAATATATTTTGTTAGTGTAAAAAAGGTTCTCAAACACCTTTGTGAATGTTAGTGACCATGATAGCACAATTTTTGACTGATTAAAGACCTCAACGACTTGCTTTGGCAAACGTACACAGTGGGGCAGATTTATCATCATCTAATTGAAATCCTTCAAATTCGAATATCGAATTAGAAGGATTTAGCGCTAAAATAGCATTTGATCGATCAAACGATTCAAACGAATTTTAGCGATCGATTGAAGGATTTTTATTCAATGCCAAAAACTTTAAAAAATGCACTGGAAGGTCCCCATAGGCCATATAGCAATTTGGTAGCTTTAATTTGGCGAAGTATTGAAATCGAAGGATTTTTAAAGAGACAGTACTTCGACTATCGAATGGTCGAATACTAGAATGATTTTTACTCCGGATCAAAGTCGAAAATTCACTTGAGCTTATTAAAACTAACCCAGTGTATGAATAAAAATTTTGCAATCACAAACCAATTTTTGTGACAAAATATTTACTCTGGAGCTGGTATTAAAGGTTCGCAATTCAATTGCAATCCAATAAAAGCCTAACAAAGAATATTACATTGCGACAGGCACATTTTTATTATCAAAGCTCTTTGCAAATTTTATTACATTTCCCCAGTAGAGTCCTGTCATTATAAATGTTAATTTCTCTGCAAATCAAAAAGCAATACAGCAATGCATTGAAGTGTATGTCCTGAAATAGAGGCAAAAGCCGCCAATGTGAATCTCAGATGCTGTCTTTGTGCAGATAATTGTTTTATAATGACATATTATAATCATTTTAAATGACTCACAGACAGTTATAGTGTGGTATGATTCTTTTCTCTTTTCTATCGAACGGGTCAATCTGGTGGATAGTGGATGGTAAAGCTATAATTTGAGTGGGTCTTGCTTTTGAAGGCCAGTTGTTTGTATGACATTTGCAGCCCTAAGTGGTAGATTAAATAGTTTAATAAGCGTAGTCTGTAAACATACATTGGTCTGGATTGCCTCCTTCCTTCTGCAGGCTGAGGCCAGCACCTGGGCCTTCTGGGCCTCGAAGAGAGGGTTGGAGGTCTTAAACTGAATTGATCTCAGTCTTCCTTTAGCCTGATGTACTAGACTGTTAGAGGGAAATATTGGAACATTAAATAGCTCATTTACAATGCATAAAGCAGGGTGCAAAGTATGTACGTATATTTGTATGTATATTTTATTTATGTAGCGCAATTTGAGAGCAAGGATTGTACAGCTGAATAATAAATTAGTAGAAGAAACATTACAATAATAAATACAAATTAGGGCAAACAGAGAACAAATAAATACAAAGAGCAGGTACAATTAAGATTAAGAGCATAGTTTCAAGGAGACAAGAAGACAGGGTTTCCTGCGCAATAAAGCTTACAATCTAAGCGAAGAAGTGCTGCCCAAATGAACACTAAAGGACACGATTACTATTCTTTATTCTTTGTAAATTACCCCTTTAGGTAATTAAGGTAATTAGGTAAAAACGTAGGTAAGCTGCACTCTACGGAGCTGGTATCTCATGAAGCATACATGCATGCAGCAGCACCACCATATGGGAACTGTAATGTGGAGCTGCTTTCCCTATTTCTGCTGAAAAAAGTCTTTACACCTACCATTTTTCTATTTAGTATAAGGCACCATGTACAGTATGTTTTGATTTATATAATAATTGTCCATACTGATGTGCAATAAATGCTCCAGCTATGTTCTTTTCTTTGCCTATATTTCATGTGACACAGATTGTTAAGAAATGTGTATGGCTTTTATGTTTTTACTGGGACAACTGTAATATTTTTTTGCACCGACTAATGATCGTTTGATATTTTCGGCAGATTTGGGTCACAGCATGAACTTCTCACCAGATAATGTACAACCTGTTACATAAACTAGCAAATTGCCTCAGTTAGCTCAACTTTTTGACAGCACGGTTAGCTAGCGAGTGAATATGAAAATAGATAAATAAAGACAGCCTTTCAAAATAAAGATAAAGACAAAACAAAGCCCCTGCAAACCAATTGACAGTTAATTCTCACAGGGGGAAATGTAAACCTTTTGACCCCAAAACAGCAATTGGATTGTTCTCTAGATCAATTAATACTGATTTTGTTTAAAAAAAAATCACATCTACACATGTTATTTCTTGCTAAGCCAATCGTTATTTCCCCATCACGCTCTTGGTAAGTAATTACAATATTTGCCTGTCCTGAAATTGATGGTGGTGTATGATCTTTTTGAGACAAAGAGAGAAAAGGATGGAAAATGAATAGAGAAAACTTTGCACATTAGTTCCACTGCTAATATCTAAATACATACAAACATATTTCCTGGCTTGACAGTTAACTGTATTCAGAACATTTTTTTTATTTTGCACAGCCTGTGCATGTCTTTAATATATTGATAATAGGTGAGTGCCTTTGTCTGTATGAATATTATGGTCACAGCTTCATTGCACTCCTGCTTAATTATTTTAAATTGCTTAGTGTCGAGCACAATTGTTGCTTTTTGCTGTACTTTATTTCAAGAGCAGTGGACAGCTCCTTGTTGTAGCTCCCACCCTTTCCAGCTAGTCATCCTAGTGGTGGCCAATAAAAAGGGCAACCATTTGGAAGTTTTAAGCATAGAAATGAATGCCACATTAATGCTTTATTTAAAGGGGATGACGTTTCTTAGTAGCTTAAAGCACACATTTTAATGCCCTTAATATATTTATATGGGTGACTGCAGAATCTCTTGTCTTTGTATGTTTTTTGTGGTCACACTCTCATTGCACCCTCACTTAATTTTTGGTAAGAGGAACCAGGAAGAAAAGTTAGGGTCACAGGCTTTTTGCAGGTTAGTGACGTAGGACTGGAAAGTAACAGAGCAGCCCTGTATCAAACAAATAATTAAAATAATGTATTTTAATGCTGGACTTTAGTTTGCCTTTAATAATAAATTTAGCATTTTCCAATAAATGAAATATGATTAAACAGTGTACCCTATCAGCTTTATTTTGGACCTGGTTTGTAAGAGATGGAACTGGATACAGTCAGATAGCTAGTGTATCAAGCCAAGAGCTTGTAATCCCTCTGCTAAATCCACTTAATTGTGGTGGTTTAAAAAAAAAAAATATTCCCCAACAATTTTTAAGTCACCTTATGCAGACCCACTTACGCTACTAATGTAATGTTTTAGTTAAAATGTTAAAATAGCAATAATAATATATTTTGTTTCTTCTAGATTGTAATTCCATACTAAGCTGAATACTACAAATGCTGCATGTGTTGTATGTACAGTAGTTCACAAGCTCATTAAAACTCATTTAATTAGGTTTGCAGCTCAGTTTGGTGTATATATAGCATGCATGGAATCATGCTGCTGCTTTAATCCCTGAGGCAGGCATAGCAAATTAGCCAAATGAATATGCACTTTGTAAATGTTATACTTCAAGCTAAAAGAACAATCATGGTTGAAATGAGCTGCTGTATTCTGAAAAGATGTACAGGTATTGGATCTATTATCCAGAATGCTGGGTACCTGGGGTTTTCCACAATTTCCATAATTTCGATCTCCATATCTTAAGTCTACAAAAAATAATTTAATCATTAATTAAACCCAATAGGATTGTTTTGCCTTTCAAAATGATTACTTATACCTTAGTTAGGATAACGTAAAAACGACTTGTTTTATTATTAAAGAGAAAATGAAATTATTTAAAAAAAATTAAATTACCTGTATCTGATTAAAATGAAATCTATGGGAGATGGCCTTACTCTAATAAGGAGCTTTCTGGATAATGGGTTTCTGGATAATGGATCTCATGCCTTTACTGTAATATTAATCAATATGATAAAGAATTTCACTATGTAACTTCCAAAAAGTCAAACTGGTCTGTTGCTTAATTCATTATCTTCTCTTACTTTAGAAATACGGGTAGAGGATTCGTTCTCTGTAAACCCATTATCCAGAGAGCTCCACATTATGGGAAGACCATCTCCCATAGACCGCATTTTAATCAATTTTAAAACTTGATTTCCTTCTTTAACTCAGTAATAATAAAACAGCACCTTGTACTTGAACTCAACTAAGATATAATTAATCCTTACTGGAGACACAACAATCCCATTGGGCTTAATTAATAATGTTTAAATTATTGTTTTTAGCAGATTTATGATCCACATTACAGAAAGATTCCTCATCTGGAAAACCCCAGGTCCCAAGCATTCTGGATAACAGGTCACATACCAGTACTGACTTTTAATGCTGAAATGCACAGCAATATCATGATCGTCCTTGTTCTGATAATCCTAGAAACAATTCATTCATCTGTCTCTGTGTTTATAGGATTTTACAATGATGCTATTTCATCTAGGTGGGAGAACATCATTTCTTTAATTTCTTAAACTACCTAACTGAATAACATTGTCCCAGGCAATTCCACTCACTGTCATAATCTCTATGTCCTGTTTAATAAATGTTTTATTGCTCAGGGACTTTGTATTCTGGCTCTCCCTAGGCAAATCTGGCACCTCATTGCCAGTCACCCTCCCCATCACTGCTTTTAACTGTTTTTTTTTAATCAGAAGCACACTTTACTACAGAGAAAAGAAAAGGGGTCTCTCAGAAGTAAAAATGGGGAGTGCATTCCTTTCTGTAAAACACTGCTGTGGCAAATATTGCATTTCAGAATAATATTCCTCAAAAATTGCATAGAATATGGGAATTTTATCACCTACAGTACATAACATTATTCGCATAGTAGTCCCTCTACATCCGCTAGCCGCACTGGAAAGGGACATGCTGCGTCACCTAATATTGTTCCCCCATCCCAATATAGGACCTCCACTGGGCCTTTAGCATTAAAGGGACAGTCCTTTGGTCTGGTAAAAAAAAATGCCCCTGCCAGTGCTAGACTACCCGCATCGGGAGGGAGAAGCCAGGTCCGATCACTCGCATGCGCATAACGAAAAACTGCCCAGAATTGCTCATTATGCGCATGCGAGTGACACAACATGGCTGCTCGCACCGGGAGCTCCCACCCAGTGCGGGTAACCTAGCTCTGGTGGGGGGGCTTTATTAAAAAAAAACTGTTATCCCCAGCCGGATGACGGGCTCTATTAGCCCACACCTTTGGTTGGGGATAACATTTTTACCCAACGGGAGCCCTTTAATGGTATTGCACTCCTTCTGGGGGCAGTTCATGAATAACCATAATGTCTGCTTTTGGGCAGACAAGCTTAGCGTTGTATATTGCATCAATAAACTAACCTCTGCTTCCCTTCCAATCCTCACCTTGCTCCGTCATTTGGTGCTAAGATGCGTCAAATACAATATTTGGTTCCGGGCTCAGCATGTTCCAGGAAAATACAACACCTTTGTTTCACGTTTCACGTTAACACCTTTGTTTCAGGGCAGTTGGTACCTGGAGCAGAGAAGGGCTCATCTTGCCCAACTTTCTTATTATACCTGGTGGAGAACAACTTATGAGCATGGTCAGGACATCAGCTACACCCACTACTTTACAGGAATGGTTAGCCTTCGGGAAGGGGTGTAACATGAACAATGATTGTGTGAGGTTGCAATTACTCCCTCATTGATCTAAAAAAACAAGGGCAAATCTGCGGGGGCAGTAGAAAATGTCCTTTCGGGAATAGCCTTTTTCTTGAAATTATTTGACTTAAAAGACATGACAAAACACTTTGCTTTTCTCCAGGCTTTAAAAGGTTGGAGAAAATAGGTTGTTACCAAGGATACCTGTAGACCGGTTTCTTTACACCTTTTGCAGCAACTGGTTAGCTCCATTCAGGCGGATGTAAAATCCCATTATAATGCTGTTTTAATTGCAACTGCGTTTAGCTTTGCAGAATTAGTGAACTAGTACCTGCCAGCAAAACAAAACGGGGAGGTTTACTGGCCAAAGATGTGGTTTTAGGAGTCGGTTTTCTCAGATTCCGCATCAGAAAATCCAAAACTGACATTTATGGCAAGGGCTTGTGGGTCACATTATTAGAAATTAATAATGCAGTATGTCAGTTTAGCACATTTTTTCTCCTCAATGCTAGCACCTGGTGACCGCTTCTTGACCCAAGAAAATGGTTACCCCTTGACACACAATGTAATATTCATAAAAATGCGGGTTCGTGCATTAGGGATTTTGGTACCCACACCTTTCAGAATAGAAGCGGCTACTAAGGCCAGCTTAGGTGGCATGGACTAAATGCACTTGAAACGGCTCGGTAGGTGGAAATCCGATTGTTACGACTCTTACATCTGTCCAGATTTATTATCTAATTTGTTCTCCCTTCTAGGTAGCTCCACACCTGTTGTCCTATTGTTGGGTCATTCATATATACACTGGGCCAGGTGAGGTGGGGAAATACGCCCTGGAGGTCTCAGCTTCAAAGGGGCTCATGTGCAGTGGAACTGTATTCCTGGCTTGCGATGGCTCTGTGTCCTCCCTAAGGTTGTTAGCTTTAGCAGGAACTACAATGGCCCACTGGTACTAGTGGTACACCCAGTTGGCAATGATTTATGTTACCTTAGAACAGCTAAGTTCATATCTATTATATGATATGATCTTGCCCGCTTACCATCCTTCTTCCCAAAAATAATCATGGTTTGGTCTGAAATTATCCCCAGGGTGGTGTGGCGTGGCGCAAGGCACATTTCTGCAATTGAACACACTAGGATATTGATAAATCTCAAAGTTTCAAGCTTTCCTGTGCAAAGGGCTGGGTGGCACTACAAATTGGAGGGCGATAATTCAAGGATGATGAGCCCAGTGGGTGTGCATCGGACTGAAATTGGCTTAGCCATTCTCCTCTCATGGATACAAGATGGGATGGAAAGAGCACTTTTCTTGCTTGGTTGAGGTCAGCTTTCAATTTAGGTCTACATGAACTCCTGGTGGTGGAAAGTTTTGATTCTTACCTAGCGAGGTGCACTGAGACTGCGGGGTGAGAGAGGCGCCACTCCATTACCTCCCTCCTCCCCTTTTGTCTGCCTTACCCAATCCACTTTATCAACTCCTGCACTGGCCAGGCAGGCAGGGAGCGTGCTGTCACTTCCTTCCCCTTAAAGGAATAATTCAGCGTGAAAATAAAAACTGTGTAAATAGATAGGCTGTGCAAAATAAAAAATGTTTCTAATATAGTTAGTTAGCCAAAAATGTAATGTATAAAGACTGGAGTGACTGGAGGTGTAACATAATAGCCTGAACACTACTTCCTGATTTTCAGCTCTCGAAACTCTGAGTTAGTCAGCGACTTGAAGGGGGACCACATGGTAAATCTGTTCAGTGAGTTTGCAATTGCTCCTCAGCATTCAGCTCAGATTCAACAGCAACAGATATGACCCATGTGGCCCCCTTCAAGTCTCTGATTGGTTACTGCCTGGTAACCAGGGTAACCAGTCAGTAGAAACCAAGAGAGTTGAAAAGTAGGAATTAAGCTATGTTCTGTTATGTTAGACATCCAGTCACTCCAGTCTTTACACATTACATATTTGGCTAACTAACTATATTAGAAACATTTTTTATTTTGCACAGCCTATCGATTTACCCAGTTTTTATTTTTACACTGAACAATTCCTTTAAGCAACGAGCGCCAGAAAAGCTTGGGGCTAGCAGCGTCCCATCCTTCATCTAAGCACAAAAGCCCCTTGTCCTCAAAGAGAGTACACATACTATACTGTGTTTCTATGTTCACTGTTTGTAAATAGATTATCACAGTGGAAAGTATTGATCCATGCCTTATTATTATATGGATAAAAATTGGTTCTCACATGCTATTGCAATGGCTGGCATTTGGTTTTGGTTTGGAACAGACCTGTGCTTTTAAGCCTCTTCAATCACTCTGGCATATTACACATCACGCCTAATATCATATGGCAGGAAACACATCCTAACTCCATCTCCCAGCTAGTCAACAGAGTCCATAAAATAACTGAACAAGCATAAATGACAGGGAGTAATAAATGTTATATCAATATATGTTTTAAAGAACTAACTAGTTTTATCTCTTACAAGAGAAGGAAACGTCTGCTAATAACATATCCATATACACAAATGTACATGCTGTCAATATATTTTCATTTTCTTAGCAGGTTGTCTTTAATTGTCTTTAGCTAACAGTTCTGTTTCTTATTGCATTACAGAACTTAAGCTTTATTGACATTTGTGCAGGTTTAAGTGACTCTTAACTGAGCAGGCGCTAACTGGGGTGAATGGGGAATCATAGAGGGTTTTCAAGCAGATAAAAAAAAATTCTCCATCTCTAGGTACATTTCCCCACTGCTGCCAACTGCCTGGTTGGTACTGCCATTTTTAGGTTAACGTAAGTAGCATGCAGTTTTAAAGACAAATACACAAAGCACTACAAAGCTACATTGTTGGCAGTGGCACTGGTTATTTCTTTGTACCTTCCCCTATTATACTACACAACCCCATCATAAAGGTAGCTAACAAGAGCTATGCTTTTACTTCCAATATAAATATAGCAAATAGCATAAACTTTAATTCAGACAATGTGCATTTAGGGGTGGTGATCCTTAAGGGCTGTTTCTTCTAAATGTGCAAAACTATCTCTTGTTAACCCTATTATTACACGGGTAAATATGGAAGTTCCACAATAAAAATGCAGTAATCTTACAGGAAAGATTGATTGGGCAAACATTAATGGAGTACAAGTGAAAGTTCCAAAGAATGTAGATTACACCTTCGAAAGAAGAATTCAATCTGTTTTATTCCATCAAAAAATTACAAAACATTGGCCCAACGCATTTTGACCGTTTAAGGTTTTCATCAGGGGAAAAAACATGAAAAATAAAACAAAGAAAAACAAAAGATTAAAGGCATTAATGGAGAAAGTGACACGTTAGAGGGTTTATCACAAACCAGTATTTTGTACTTTAGTATAGTACAATTTTTAGTATATTCCTCAATGTCATACGGCACTACAAATTGGGCAAGACAGGAGAGGGAGTTTTCTGATACAACCCTGAATTTTGGAAATACATGCCCATCACAACAGCTGCAAAGGTTAGTGTTCTATGCTTATATATCTATATATCTATCTATATATATATATCTATATATATCTCTATCTATCTATCTATCTATCTATCTATCTATCTATCTATCTATCTATCTATATATATATATATATATATATATATATATATATATATATATATATATATATATATATATATATATATATATTAACTCAAAGCAATTGTGAATTACATATGTTATGGTGGTATGTTTCAGAAATGCATACACACTGCAAATTAGTTGGTGCCAGGGCAACCTTGCATTCATATTCGTAGAGAATGTTTAGTATTTTCTCCCACTGAACATACTCTGTAAGCAGAAATATGTTATAGCGTTTACTAATGTTAGTGAGGTAACTTTTCTCAATAAGCAACAGTAAGAACATATATAAATATATATAGCAAGCCCTGAACTGAATTGAGCTCATATATATTGCAAGCCTATCATGCAAAACAATACATTGCTGTATATGATTTAAGAATATACTGTATATTGTCCTAAAAGAAATCAAAATGTATTTGGTCCTTGTTATAACATGACTAGTCTTAAATAGCTTGTGTCTCCTGCGCTATGTGAAATGGTGCTTGGTACCCCTAGAGTTCAAATGCAACCATAAACTTCAGTAGGGAATTTCTCCCTGAAATATTAGTTTGATTAATACAATCTCATTTCATGTTTCTCATTTAATTACACCGTATGCTGAATCAAAGCTTTTAAAGCTTGAAATAAATAAATGTTTTTCAGCATTGAACATTAACTTGCCAATGACAACCATTTTACAAAATAATGCTGTGCCCAGCAACAGAGAACAAATATAGACTTTATTAAGATAAGTGTTTAGAAAAAAAGAGGTTGTTTGGATGTTGACCTGTTGCAAAGGAAAACTATGGCTGTTACAGAACATACTGAAAAAAAAACTGTCAAGGTTGATTAAAGGAATTGTTCAGTATAAAAATAAAAAGTGTGTAAATAGATAGGCTGGGCAAAATAAATAATGTTTTTAATATAGTTAGTTTGCCAAAAATGTAATCTATAACGCCTGGAGTGAGCGGATGTCTTATATAACAGAACAGAACACTACTTCCTGCTTTTCAGCTCTCTAACTCTGAGTTAGTCAGAGGGGGTAATTTATCGACACTGGGCAAATTTCACCATGGGCAGTAACCCATGGCAACCAATCAAATTGCTGCATTCATTGTTCTACTTGCAGCTGGCTTTAAAAAGTTACTGACTGATTGATTGCTATAGGTAACTGCCCATAGGCAATTTTGCCCAGTGTTCATAAATGAGCCTCACTGGCTTTAAGGGGGGCCACATGGGGCAAAAATGATCAGTGACTTTGCTTTTGATCCTCAACATGCAGGTCACCAATCAGTGGAAACAAAGAGAGCCACAAAGCAGGAAGTAGTGTTCTGGCTATTATGTTTGACATCCAATCACTACAGCCTTAGATTACATTTTTGGCTAACTAACTATATTGAACAGTTTTTATTTTGCACAGCCTATCCATTTACCCAGCTTTTATTTTTAGACTGAAAAATTCCCTTAACGTGGCTTCAAAC
This sequence comes from Xenopus petersii, assembly GCA_038501925.1. NCBI lineage: Eukaryota > Metazoa > Chordata > Amphibia > Anura > Pipidae > Xenopus > Xenopus petersii. The sequence goes on from CM076677.1 coordinate 91,998,380, forward strand.
AGTATAGGATGGGGCTGTGAGTGCCCCTATAGGCACGAAAGGCGTTAGGTCTTCATGTCCTAATAAATTTTCTACTTTTTACATCTGTTTCTTTATTTTTGGAGACCCTCACACTTTTTGGATACAATGGGGCTGTTCCTGACAAATTCATACATACTTATATTACTCCCAATAACATGCCTTTGTTTGACAATAACATACACAGGTGTCCTACATTATATTGTAGAAAGTACAAGTACAAAACAGATGCCCACATTAAGCACTGACTGACATGGGAGACGCTGATCTCTTGCTATACTCGGAAGTGCCGAGTACAGAGGCATGAAACGCGTACGTCTCTGCCAATTTGATGTCACATTGTGTGTTCTAATAAAGCCACATTGTTATTAATATCAGCGTCTTCCATGGATGTGTCGGTCAGCGCTTAATGCGGGCATCTGTGTTGGAGTCTTCTGAAAGGAGTTACCGAAATCTCTCAATTGCAGCGACCGGCTAGGAGAAGCTACGCATTTGCATGAGCTCCGCCATTACCACATCTTTTCAGGTGCCATTACAGACATGGGACCTGTTATCAAAAATGCTTGGGACCATAAGGTCACTAAGGACAATAAAGGGATCCATATAAGGGGTCCTTTATTCATTTGGATCTCCATACCTTAAGTCTACTTAAAATAATTTCAATATTAAATAAACCCAATACCGTTAATTTGCCTCCAATAGGGATTTATTGCATTTTAGTTTGGATCAAGTACAAGGTACTGTTTTAGTATTATAAAGAAAAAAGATTATTTAAAAAAATGTAGTTATTTGATTATAATGGAGTTAATGAGAGATGGCCTCCCACGTAATTCAGGGCATTCTGGAAAACAGGTTTCTGGATAACGAATCCCATACTTGTACTGTCAGTCTATATAAATGTAAATTTGTGTTGAATGTTGAGCAAACATATGGAACGTGTGTATTTTTTGTAGCACCTACTGTGTTTTGTGTGCAAACACACAAACCTGAAAATTGAATATTAAAACTAAAATTGGTAGAAAATAACCAACTATAAGAACAGCAGAAAATGCATAAAGTATAAAAGTCCATGACTAACGCTTTGTACAACAAAATGTAGATAATATTAATTGAGCATGGAAAATTCTCAAATAAAATTGCCATCTATCGTGTAAACCCAAAATTGCATGGATGTATGCAAATTCTGCTTAGGCATAATAGGAAATCCCTTCGGTACACATGTAGGGGCCCATTTACTTAGCTCGAGTGAAGGAATAGAGGAAAAAAAGCTTTGAATTTCGAATGTTTTTTTTGGCTACTTCAACCATTCGAACAAAAAATCGTTAGACTATTCGACCATTCGATAGTCAAAGTACTGTCTCTCTAAAGAAAAACTTTGACCTCCTAGTTCGCCACCTAAAACCTACCGAAGTCAATGATGAAAGGTCCCCATAGGCTTTTAAGTATGTTTTGGTCGAAGAAAAAACGTTCGATCGAAGGATTAAAATCCTTCGAATCAAACGATTCAAAGGATTGAATCGTTCGATCGAACAATTTTTCATTCAATTGAACGAATTGTGGTAAATCCTTCGACTTCAATATTCGAAGTCGAAGGATTTCAATTCGGCAGTCGAATATCGAGGGTTAATTAACCCTAGATATTCGACCTTAAGTAAATTTGCCCCGTAATGTAAAGATACGTTTCCAAAATTAGTAGATTATGACCATTATTGGACAGATTGGATTCCCAGTGTGTGTAGCCAAAATGATCAATGATCAAATGATCAAATAGGTAAATAAAATGAATGTGATGAAAATGGTGTATTCTGCTAAAAAGACACATCAAATGCGAAACAATTTACATTCACATTGTATAAACCATTTAAGGAAAATATGACAAAATTAGGCGTCATTTTTGCAGGGAAACTTGGCCAAAAATGTGGCTCGTCACTTCTATTAACATCTTCAAATAGTTTAAGGGACCTCTGCCATTGACTTCTACATGGATTTAGCTGGTTTTAGGTGACGAATATTCAAATTACAGGGCCGAGGGGTGATAAATCTCACATTCAAATTCGAGTTGATGCTTTTAAATTCAAAATTGTGAGTTTTGACCAAAAAAAATGTAGAATTTGAATTTACCATACCCCTAAGTGGTTATCTCTAAATATAAATATAGCCTGCATATACATATTATACAGTATCATATATATATATATATACATATTATATGCAGTATCATATATAAAGAGTACATTTCCATATAACAGATCTCATACACTTGCTATACAGTACTAAAGAATAATGGCCATCTTGAGCTGCTTAGAGGCCAACCCAAGCCATTTATAACCTAATTCTAGATATATAGCTTGGTTGATTAACTGTATTATTTTCTCTTTTGCTTTATAAATTGAATAAAATATGCACACTACATTTTAATTGTTTTGTTTATTCCTTAAAGTATAATGAAATGAGCAATGCAATGTGAATCAGTTTATAATGTTTCATTGAATATCTCTAATTTACTGCCTCACCATAGGACACCAGGAGAATATGAGCAGGAAGCGAAGGGCAGTGTAATCGCTTTAACCACTGCTTTTGCAAATACTAAAATAACCAAACCAACCATGCATGGTTTCATTGTAATTGTGGCTGAAAACAATGCTCAGTGGTTTGTTGAGCAGAGTTGTTTTGTGGAGAAAAATGGTTTCCTCACACTGTAAATAAAGTCACAGGCCTATTTATATACAGAGGGAGTAAATGTAAAACGGTTAAGTCGTCTTCTTTTATCTCACAAAGCAGCTGGACCACAGTGGTCCAAGACACACTGTCTGAATCACTGCAGGATTAGGAGAAACTAATAGGATGACTTATATAATAAAATGGATATGAAAGCTCAGCATAGCATAAAAACAACTCTGTAAAATATGTAATTATAAAAAAATTAGATATAATTAATAACAGAAAAGTGCACAAAACATTAGCTGGAATTGTGAGATTATACTAGCCCTTTAACTGTTAGCTTTGCCGGCCATATATTTCTCTGTTTTAAGTAAATTAATTATGTAATGAATATACTAATGCATACAGGAGAGTTCATTCAATTGTATGCAAAACAACAGTTATCATGGGGGAGAAATTTGTAATCAAATTTTTCATTAATAAAGAAAAGTAGTAGGAAGAAATATAAAGTGGGTGAGCATTTCTGTGGTGAGCTGTAATTTCACACTTTACACATACATTTATAACACTCCATGATGCTATATATTTTATAGTAAAATGCATTACCAAAAAAGTATGTTACGACACCAGGACTATATAAGCTATATAAATTAATGGCTATAATTTCACCTCAGTGTGGAACTAGAACTTGTGAAATGGATCAATTTATGGCTAATGTCCATGATGCATGACCTTAACCTGGGGCAATGACGTGTAATTTTGTATTATTTTCTTCTTCAGTATAAAGTCAGCAATATTACAAGAAGACTAAAAAATGCATTTTTACTACAGTAATGCATTAAAATTGTTTATAGCATATGGACACGTTTCACTTCAAAACATATAACAAACATCTGCAATTTTTCCTGTTATCTATTATCAAATCTTTGAACCAAAGATAGCTCTAGGTCCACTTTAATGAAAAGGAAATTGTCATACTTTTTTTTTGATTGTTCTCTTAATTTTTTTCAGCAATTAAAATATATTACTAAAAATCATGAATTTGAATATACTGGTTTAAAAACAAATATTTCTGTTGTTTTTTAAATGATAATTTTAAATGATAATACAGGTACGGGACCTGTTATTCGGAATGCTGGGGACCTGTGGTATTCTGAATGAGGAGTCTTTCTGTAACTTGGATCTTAATATCTTAATTACACCCAATAGAATTGTTTTCCTTCCAATAAGGATAATGTATATCTCAGTTCAGATCAAGAATAAGGTACTGTTTTTTTAGTACAGAGAAAAAGGAAAACATTTAAAAAAAATTAATTATTTGTTTAAAATGTCCATTTCAATGGGAAATGGCCTTTGGCCTCTCCTCTGAAAGCTTGCAAGGATATGTAAAATTTAATGAGAACAGTCCTAGGCAAAATATGCTAAAATATTTTTGAATGGTTTTGTCAAACCATTAAAAATAATTAATAAAATACAAATCTGAGTTATTTGTAATTTTTTTCAAGGTTTTGAATCAAGTTTATTCATAAATAAGGTAACTTTCAGTTTCATTTGATTTAATTTTAAATTAATTTGAGATTATTCAAAGTAGAAAAAAAATGTATTTATATGACTACAAATTTTGATAAAATGGCCTATAAATGTCTCACTGAATTAATTGTTATTGAATTCAGATCAATTTTGAATAATGGTACAATATGATGGCAATATTAACAATATAAAAATTCACACCAGAGTTTTTCTTACCCAAAATTGCTAAAATTCTTATCTACCCCATTGAAATATCCACTTAACATTCCACTCAAATGCAATTCATAATTCCAAAAACCCACTACATATTGTATTTAATTGAATCTTTCTATTTTGTGATTTTTTTAATGAAAATATAAAGTTTCTTCTAGTTGTATATACATAGTAAGCCTTGTGGATACAAAATTATAAAGCAATAAAACATTATCTTGAATCTGATATATCCAAGGATTTCTTACAATTTATACATAAATTACACAAAAAACAAATATTGTAATGTTTTCATTTTAAAAAATAGCTGAATATAAAAAAAGTGTTTTTCAGATTTCACATAATCGAAAGTACATTACAGGGCATAATTATTAAGGGGCAGATCTATCAAAGGTCAAGGTGAGTTTTCGAATTCAAAAAATTCAGATTCCGAGCTATTTTTTGTGTACTTCAACTAGGGAATAGTCCAAATTCGATTTGAATTTGAAAAAAATTAGAAGATTTGAAAATCGAAATTTATCATGTACTGTCTCTTTAAAAATTCAACTTTGACCATTTGCCATCTAAAACCTGCCGAATTGCTGTTTTATCCTATGGAGGACCTCCTAGGACCGATTTGGAGTCAATTGGTGGACTTTGAAAAATCTAAATTTTTTTGGGAAAAACTTTGATTCGAAATCAATCAAATGTGCTATTACTTCGATTCATACAATTTGAATTTGGCCAAATATGGACCTATTTGATCAAAAACGAACCTATTCAGCCCAAAAAAAACTTTGACTTAATATCGGTTGGTCTTTTTGAATTAGAATTTTGAAGTTTTTCAAATTCTAAATTTGACCCTTAATAAATATGCCCCCAAGGGTCAAATAGTAAATTCAAATTGGATTTTTGGTCAAAACTCACAAATTCAAATTGGGAATAATCTAAACTCAAATTCAAGATTTATCATACCTTGACCCTGGGAACAACTCAAATTCAACTATTTGCCACCTAAAACCTGCTGAGTTCACGTAGAAGTCAATGGCAAAGTTCCAGTGACCAATTTGAAAATGTTAATAGCCTTCCTGACATTTTTCGGGGAGAAAAAACCAAGTTTACAAGTTTAGTCGAATATGATTCAAATTTTCGGATCGTCTCTATTCGATCGCTTCAAATTGAAATACATTTTTTCATAAATAACCTCCCATCTGAATTGGGAGTATATTCAAATTTATAACAGTAAAAAAAATTCACATGAATTCAAAATTTGACCTTTGATAAATCTGCCCCTACATATATACAATATAATACAATGACGTGTTTGTCACTTTTGCACATATTTTTTCCTTTTTTGTGTCTTAGATATATAGCTAGGAAACAGTTGTTTGCTGAGAGATCAGCATTTGGAATTTTTCATTTCTTTGGGTAACCAATTCTACTTATGGTAATTTTTTTCTGTAAAAGATTCTTCAGTGAATGTAATAAAAAGGGATCAACGCTTAACCTTCAAAACGCTGGTACGGTTTATCTGTGAAATATATATTTTTAGTTGGTGTTGATAATATCATTTAAAATAAACAAATCATGTACTATTATTAGCAGCCTCCAACTTTACTAGTGTATTTGCTTCACAAAAGCCAGTTTAATCTTGTATGTTAATTTAATAATTTCTCTTCACAGTAAATTCAATTCAACTGTCTGTCAGACTTTTAGAAATGATATGGAAAATCAAGTCCACTGAACGTCTCACTTATTTTTTAATCTTATGTACAGTGCTGTTAGATTTTAAGTAAAGTACACAGCAAAAGATCTTGAAATGTGGCAATTTTTTATCACTCACTAGTTCTTGGCATGCCTTTACACTTTCTCCTCCAAGTTATTACTTAGGTTTAAATGATCTAAAGTTGTTTGTAGATCTCAATTGTGCTACAGACTACTGCTGGTATCTTTAGTTTTATGTCAGGTTTAGTAACAATAGGCATTTTGTTAATATGTAGTCGCCTACTGATAACTGCAGGTGCAAGAGCTGTGCTCTAGTAAACAAACTATTCTCTGTATGGTGGAAATGACAAAAGAATAAGAAATATTTAATACAACTTGCTTGGCAGGTGCACAGAACTAACTACACACGGGACATCATCTAGACACAATAGCCAAAATCATGTATGTTTTAAATGGAACACAAATCTGTAACATCATCCTGCTGCTAGACATTATCACTGAATAAAGCTAGTTTAATACTGTGCGACTGCTAGATATCTGAAAATAAATATGCAACAGGCATGGAAGCAGAAAGACAGAAATTTTTTTTTGGTTAAGTATTTGAAAGGACACATCTACTGTACTAATTAATTCACAGCCATTTTTAAATGATGCTTGCTAATACAATTAAATCTAATTAATCTGAATCACTGTTACATGTTTTTTTTTTTATCGACTGCCTTTACTGAAATGATTGTTATGCACTGCATGTGATTGATGCCCTTTCTTAATTAGTGGCTTCAAATGATTTTATCTTTGCTTACAATCACAATTGTTTTGAAATTAGACTTCTATACTTCTGGGTCAATTGATACATTTTTTTAAATGTATCTTGTCATAGTCATTTTAGCGAAAGTGGCTTGTAATGTTTAATAATACTGAAGTGTGTGTGTATAAAAATATATAGTGCCCTCTAAAGAAAGACACAGTAATGGAGAAAGTGACTAAATGAATATACTATACTCATTTGTTGTTGCTGTTTTTTATAAGCAACAAGTTCGAACATACACCTTAAGTTTGTTTAATAGACCCAAGAGTGGCAAACCTTAATATTTGTTAACTGATTTTACTTCCTTAAGCACCTGGGCAACCAACCTATTCATTGTATACTGCAACTCACCTGTGACCTACCATGTATCTAATGGCACATTACAAAGCGAATGGAAATATGATTGGATTACACAGAGATGGAACTAGTATTGGATACATTCGCATGTGTGTATAGAATAGATTGCATTTATCCATAATTTACTAATTCAGTTATTCAGGTTAACTACTTCTATCTCAGACTGTAAGCATCACACATTATTATTCAGTGGAACAGTAAGGGAGTTAACATATGTTTTATGAAATGTGTAATCTTGTATTAAAACATAATTACAAATGCCAGAACTAAAAGTGAAGAGAAATGAAACACCTCAATTAGTGTTGGTGAATAAATTAATATTTTTTTTACATTAACAAGGTAGAGTAACAATATTTAATAAAAAATCATAATTAAGATGCGTTGAAAGGCTTTGTTATGTAATGTTAAAGCATATAAACAGAAACGTTTTCTATGTCATAGTGAAAAAACAGAATGTCACATATATGAACAATTCTTGTGTGTATGCAGAGTAACTACACCTGGTAATCTACCCTGAATTATTAGATGCCACTTTTACTTTTTACTGCAGAACAAAGTGTGTCCAGTAGGGGCATTGAGCAAATTCTGTACTGCATGATAAAGAGTGTCCAGTAGGTGCATTTACTGAATTTTCAACTGCATTGCCATGGGCATTCAGTGGATATTTATTATCCAGTTTGTTTTCCTTGGTTGGAGGAGCCACATTTATAAAAAAAATTGTCACAAATTTGAATAAAGGGTCTGCAAAGCAGTGATATTTGAACTGAAAAAAAATTGAATTTCAACGTTATGGGAGTTAAAAAAGTAAAAAGTACAAGCTTGCGAGTAAATAAGTGCACATTTTTAACATTAAGGGGCTGATTTATCAAGGGTCAAAGAGAAAATTCTAATTTCGAGGTAATTTTAGTGTAATAGTGCAAATTAGAATCAAATTTGAAAAAAAAAACCAAAATGTATCATTTACTGTCGACAATTCACCATTTAAAACCTGCCGAATTGCTGTTGAACCTATTTGGAGTCATTTGGTGGACTTAGAAAAAGTTTTTTTTTGGAAAATACTTCGATTCAAATTAGATCGAATACGATCGGAATTCGAAACGAACAATTGAATACAGCCTATTTACCCGAAGTTAATTTTTTTTTTAATTAATTTCGGTTGGTCTTGTTTTATTAGAATTTTAATGTGATGGGAGTTTAAAAAAACTCCCATCACCTCGAAATTCGACCCTTGATAAATCTGCCCCTAAGAGTGCCAGTGCACTCAGAAGAAAATGAAAATAAGAATCTTATTCTGTTGTTATCATGTCATAGTTCTATTAGACACATTTAACTGCATGTTATTTTCAGTAAAAAAAAATATCTTTATCAATTTTGAGTGAGTTAGCTGGAAGCGTTAACAGATTCAATTGTGCAAATGGGTGAGGGGTTTTTAAATGTCTCTTTTTTCATGGGGAAGCCATAATCTGGACCTAGGGGCAGATTTATCAAAAGTTTGAGTTTAGCGCTTAATAAATAAAAACACACCCTCAATAGACGTTGTATGAAGGAGGCCACAAAGCATCCGCAGTACTGTGCTGCAAAATTTTATTCCAAAATACACGACATGTTTGGAGTCAGCAAGGACCCTTTCTCAAGAGTGTTTAGTCTTTACATTGTGACCCAATTAAGAAGGTGATCCCACTTAATAAAAGTTAAGGGAAGCGCTGGGAAAATTGCATAGGATTGAAAAACACACCCTCGTTATATTCATTTAATGTATATGGGATTTTTAGAACAGTTTATCATCATTTCTCAAATGGTGAGTTCTGACTTTAACCCATTGATAAATACAATTGTAAAAATCCCATAGCAATAAATAGAACGTGGGTGAGTTTTTATTTATTAGGCGCTAAACTAACATTTTTATAAGTCTGCCCCTTAATAAAATAAAAGACATTGAACATACTAGGAGAGCCTACTAGATATTTGTATTCAGTCGTATACTTTTAAATATTGGGAACATTTCTACAAACCTTACAAAGAGTTTCGCATTGAACACAGGTTCCAGTCCCCTTCATGTTCCACAGTCAGCCATTGCAATCTTGCTAACGGTTTGTCTCTTGGCAATACCTTTTCTAAATAATCTGCAAAAGTAAAAAAAAAAATACACTGCTGTGCTGAGTCAGATTGTACTGTGCTGTGAAGTTCCCTAATTGTGCTCACATGATCCTACATCTAGCTATTGCTTTAAGGGAATATCAGAGGAGGGAAATCCTTAGCTTCCACATTAGTCAACAGATAACAAAAGTTGTTATTAAAATACAGCTGGCAGGCCTAAGAATATAGGAGAACCGAAACATCTACATTCAGTATGATAAATGGAAATCGATTGTTTGGTGTCAACCCTGTCCTAGAGCATTTGGTGGCCTTTAGAATGTTGTTCTACAGGTCTTACTTTTGTGCTTTGTGTTGCAGTACATGATTCTTTATGCATCAGCAGACAAAGGCCTGTAGAAATTTGCTTGTACTGTAGGACATTGCACCATGTTCGGGTTAAATTGCCTGTTGTCTTTTGTTAAAGTGTCAACTGCTTTTGAGACCAGTGACCGGCAACATGCTGTCTGTATCAACCAAGCTTCTGTGTTCCAGCTAATATATTACAATATATGTCTAATTACCTGAGATGTTGATTAATGTAGGGTATGATTACAAACCTTTAAAAGCATTACAATTTGTCACACAATGCGTTCATGACATATTTAAGCTTTTCTACAACATCTCTCCAAAGATGTTTGTAGTAACCAAATTATTGGCAATTGCCACGCAAATCCTTTACATAAACGAATCAGCAATTCATTTTATACTATAAAATATTCCTATATACTGTAACTGTGCAAGCAGTATAACAGCACTTCAGAATATCTCCATATTTGACTTGCACATGAATTTGTTCTTGTATTTTCTGCTTTCAAGGAATCAGGGGAAAAAGAAAAGATGTGAAAATGACATGGCTCTTTAAAGAAAAGAAAATTCTCTTAAAATTTGCATTAAAATATTCCTGCCAATTCACAAAGTACCATTACTGACTAGATGCATGAAGCAAGGTCAGCCCATATTATGATTGGAAGCCATTGTTCTCGTGATAATGAAAATAATTAGATCACAAGAAAATAGTAATTTTTTTCTTTAGAAATACAAAGTGAGAAATCGGGAAAGTAAGAGAAACTGTAGAAATATATGAGTTATAGATTTGTTTTATTAATATAGGCAGCTATATGTAATGACAATATATGGCTTAAAAGTAGACAAGATGTGGGGCTTAAAGAGGAGATGAAGAATTACATGAAAACTCAAATTAGTTTTACTTAACAATTTAATTATTAAAACAGGATCATGGTAGGACATTTAATATGTGGAATGCTTAGGACCTGGGGCTTTTTGGATAACATGACTTTCTGTAATGTAGAGCATTATGGCTTAAAGCTACTAAAACTAATTTCAACATTAAAAAAACCTCAGTAAGATTGTATTTCTATGGATATGTATAATAATTTTTCTCTTTACACACAGTATTTTATTTTGGGCTATTTTACTATTTGTGTTATTATATCATGTTTCTGTATTCTAGCTATCGTAAAAAAAAATTTAAATCTACATGCTCAGAATACAAGTAGACAATCAGCCAAGACTTGAAAAAGGTCAATCAACAGGTCTGTATTTCATTGAAGGGATAATAAAAAAAAAAGATATCAGGGTAATTACATTATGAAAATGGAAGGCAGTTAAATTTAACCCCATCGTTAGATTAATTGAAACCACAAGGTCACCACCAGCATTAACATGTGAGAAAAAGTATACTAGAAAGATTCCATATACTTTCTTCCTGGCTTCGCAAGGTTCCAATCTACAGTTGTACAATGCTGTCCATAGGCGTGGTGCTGAATAGACTGGCTTGGATGTACACAGGTCTTGAAGAGACCTTGTTTGATAAAAAAAAGTCTTTTGCTCTTTTCCTGAACTTTTCTGTTTTATTATAAATTACACTTGTGTCTTCAATTTTTAATTGCCATGTTATTTTAAAGTGCATAGACCTAGAAATACACTGCAAAAAAAACCTCAGCCCAAAAATGGTTAAGAAATATTGAAACTGTGAGCCTGGATATTCTTCATTGGGGTAGTTCAGCAGATTGGTTTGTTTGCATTGAGCGATCATCTATTCATTAGGGTGGTGCTGAAAGTACCTTAATGAAAATCTCTGGTTACCATTCATTCTAGGAATACAAAGCCAGACCAATCTACCTTTTCAATTATTAACCGCAATACATTGCTGAAGAGGTGACGGGAAATGAAAAAGTTCACCCTCTGTCAACAAAATCCCTAGTTTATTTTAAATGGTATGGTCTATCAATCAATTGCAACAGCAGTAAAGTGAACAAAAAATATAAATAATGACTTCACACATTAATTATATGCAGATATAGTTATATACACACAAACACTATAGTATATGTTTATATATATATATATATATATATATATATATATATATATATATAAATATATATATATATATATATTTTTTTTTTTTTAATACACATGGGTACATAACAACAATGTAAATACTGATGGGTACTTAACAAAAAAATTACTATTTGTTACTTTTCTTTGCACCCTTTGAACATGTGAGTTGGGGAAGGGAATGGAAAGTCAAAGCAGAATGTAGTTATTTACTGCAATTCTATTCGCTATTATGTTTTTCTTTGCATTAGAAGACATCCAGAAATCCACACTGCCCACCAATATTAAATTAGAATTCTATAATTAAATCTGGGCTTCTACAATTAGGTTATCAATAGGCTGCTCTACAAGCATTCTGATCTGTGTATTTTCTATACATATATATTTTGGGTATGTGCAGTTTAAATAAAAATCACACCCATCAACCCCCTCCTTGTTCGTTTTAGCTGCAGGTAGGTGAATCTCTATCCAATTCAGACAACATCCTCAGAAAAGTCACACTGCATAAATTATCTGATTTCCTAAAAGTGACAAACTGGAGACGAAAGCCTGCATTAACATAAGGAAAGCACACAACAGTAATTTGGAAATGTAAGAGTAAAGACATCCACCAATTATACATATTTTCTAAATCTAAAGATGCAATTATAATCAAGTTCATCTGCTATGCAAGCCAGCATTTCCATTTACCAGAGCGATACACCTTGTTGCCATAACATACAATAAAAGCTCAGTGTTTTCTAATCCCTATACACCAGATCATATGTAAATGAATGAAATATGAACATTTTTAAAAATACTCTATTTTGAAAAACAACTTTTTTGTTCCGAGTTTTATAACTCTGTAAACAGCTTTGCGTATTAAAGTATGCATGTAATTAATACATTCATGCGTGTTGTGGGATAGATACACATGTATATAGGTATTGCCATAAGCAGACACAAGACATGTCTAGCACATTTACACTTTAAATCACCAAGAGGATCCGAGCCACATGTTTTTTTTTTTATCTTGGCTATAAGAAAGTAATGATAACCCATTTACCTTACCTTTCTCTTTTACAGAGAGTCTGTTTGCTTCTTTAAAGTTACAAGATGCCATCTCTACCCGGCAGCGATCGTATTCTATTGGCTGCTCTGTGAAGCTTTAAGGAAGAGAATTTCACATGCTGCTGTATGATGAGAGGAGGTGCAGAGAGAAACGATCTTCTGTACACAGACAGCTGGCTTTTATGGCACGCTACTCTTTCCCTGCACCTGATGGTAGTGCTAAGTAAGGAGCTTTGCTGAGACTGAGCTAGGAGAAGAGACTGTCCCCCCATTTTTATATCAGCTTCTCAGACAATAGCCAGAGCTAGTGTTGCAGCTGGAGGCTGTCTCTTTAAAACCTCCAACCCTAAGGGTGGCCTGTCACATCCATGGACATCCATGACGTCATCTGCATGAAAAAAAATACCACTTCTAAACAAAAGTCCCTGGGCGACCATAGCAACAGACTGCAAATGTCAGTGAATATCCATCAGGATGCTACTAAGCAGCTTTGTCTTTGCCTCCCACATTGCAGGGAAATAGTGTAAATCTACTGCAATTAACACTATTGCCAACCATCATTTTCAAAGGGAGAGGAGGTCATTGTAAGAGTGACATAGGTTGGCAACAGTTCTATGAGCTGCAATTTGTCTTTGCATGCCACTCAGCTGTTCTGCAGCTCTTCTTGTGTCCTTTCAATCCAATCCCTACGCTTCCCTCCTCTCGTTGTTCCATTGTATTCTGTGGGCAGCCAGAAGCAGAAACTGAAGCCAGTCACCTCCTCCTTAAATCCCACTGTCTGTGGAAATAGAACAGAAAATGCATTCTCTTGTTTCCATGTTTTTCTTTTGCCTTGATATTTGAATGGCATAGACTACTGCAGGAAGCTCCATTAACCGGATACTGTGCTTTTCTGTAATATACAAAGAGTGAAAACATCACTTCACTTATTTAAATCTTTCCTAGGCTTTCAGTTGCTGTAAAGCAGCTTTTGCTTTTTTATATATATATATATAGATGAAAAAATTGATTGTTTAGGAAAAACACATCCCTGTCTTCAAGGACTGCCTAAACTAAAGCCCAGATTGTAGGTGCATATGTTTTATGGATTATTTACTCCCAATGACCTATGGGTTCCATAGACTTTATGATTTTAATGCAGATGATATCACACACAGGGGGTATATTGAACTAATGACCAACAAGATGTTACAAGTTCTAGAGACAGTTATAACCACAACCCATATCACAAGCATACAAATAACACATTGAAGTATGTCATCATGACAGATAATAGAAATCCAGCAGAACATCACTTTACACTGAACAAATGATGTCAAGGATATTCATTTTTACAACTTGTCATAACCTAAAACAGAACAGATTGATAGATGCTTTATACTGATCTCTGCTATTGGTAGACTGGTGAGTTATGACTACAGGGGCTGAAACCAGTCTGAGAATATATATACAAGTCTATATGTGGATGGCTAATACAATTTGTCAGCAGTTTTCATTTTCTGATCAGGAAGAAGCAAGAAAACAACAACAGGAAATAAACATTAAGGGGCCGATTCACTAAATTCGAGTGAATGATTCGAAGTAAAAAAACTTCGAATTTCGAAGGTTTTTTTGGGCTACTTCGACCATCGAATGGGCTACTTCGACCTTCGACTACGACTACGACTTCGAATCGAAGGATTCGAACTAAAAATCGTTCGACTATTCGACCATTCGATAGTCGAAGTACTGTCTCTTTAAAAAAAACTTCGACCCCCTAGTTCGGCAGATAAAAGCTACCGAAGTCAATGTTAGCCTATGGGGAAGGTCCCCATAGGCTTGCCTAAGTTTTTTTGATCGAAGGATATTCCTTCGATCGTTGGATTAAAATCCTTCGAATCGTTCGATTCGAAGGATTTAATCGTTCGATCGAAAGAATAATCCTTCGATCGTTCCAGGAGAAATTGAGGTACCAAAACAGTCCCAAAAACTAGGCAGGCTATATGAGTCAAGAATCAGTGGACACCACCCTTTAAGTAGAAATGACTTAACCTTGTAAATGCCAAATGTCAATAGCAACCTTCTTATCTTTCTCCCCTGTAGGCATACTGGTACTTACAGTTAAGCCAATTGTTCTGCTGAAGGCCTGCTATAATGTGTCAGAGCCTTTCTAGCTTTGAATCTTTTCGGGTGCCTCCAGGCACTTCTCCTGCACTTTGCATTAATGTGCAAAAAAGGTAATAAAAAATGCATAAAAACACACACATACTATGTTGGATTTTTTTTTAATAAACTGTGTTAATTATATATCTTTTGGTACTAAACAAAATATTTACTTAAAGGAAAACTATACCCATCAAACAATGTAGCTGTCTATGAAAATATATTGCATAAAACAGCTCATATGTAAAACCCTGCTTCATGTAAATAAACCATTTTCATAATAATATAATTTTTTTTGTAGTATCTGCCGTTGGGTAAATAAAAATAGAAAACTGCCATTTTAAAAAATAAGGGCCACTCCCTCGGATCGTACGATTCAGGGTGCACGCAAACATACCAAACAAACCATACTTGTTAGGTCACATGAGCCAAGACAGAGTTCTGTCTTTTGTTTCCACACTTCTTCCTGTTACAGTTAGGGGGCAGATTTACCAAGGGTTGAATTTCGAAGTGTAAAATACTTCGAAATTTGACCATTGATTTAAAATACTTCGAATATTTAAGTCAAAGTATTTTTCACCGAATTTGGCCATCAAACAATCAAAGTAAAATCTTTTGATCGAACAATTAAATCGTTTGAATCAAACGATTTTAGCGTATGATTAAACGATTTTACTTCGATGTGAAAAGGTTGTATAAGGTCCCCATAGGCTAACATAGCACTTCGGCAGGTTTAATTTGTTGAAGTATTGTAGTCGAATTTTTTTTAAAGAGACAGTACTTCGGTTATCGAATGGTCGAATATTCAAACTATTTTTACTTCGGATTGAATTCGAAGTAAATTCGAAGTCATAGTATACTATTCAATGGTCGAAGTATCCAAAAAATTACTTCGAATTTCGAATTTTTTAATTTTTCCTTTAAGTACATTAAGCAGCTGAACCCCTTTACAATATAATTACAAGGATGTCACTTTTTTACTTTACATCAATATTATAAATTAACGTTTACTATGTGATACCATGCAAAATAGTTATACATGTTAGGGCATGATGTAGCACAGGTGGATTGAAGTATCCTACAGTATACTGATTGATTTAGTTGTAGTCTCTCATTTTCTACTAAACTGTAGTATGGTACAGAACAAGACAAGGTTAAAATTGAATATCTTTCAAAGACTTAAATGAAGCGCCCAATGGAGACCTCATTATAATAAAGAGAAAAATGGTTGCTGAGCTCTACCAATTAATGAATCTGAATAAGGAATTGTTTTATCATTATCATTGTTTTATGTAAACCATTAAAATTAAAGCTGACTAATACCTTTTTTTTACATTCCTGATATACAAAATAAAAATGTCAAAAAAAGTCAACCCAAAATTGTTTTGACAACCACTCCCTTATTACAAATGCAAAAACAGCTAATGCTGGGGTGGGCGGTGGCTTATTGTAAACAGCCATACACAATTCACAATACAAAATATATAGACCCAGTTATTATTTTCTATTTTTCTGTAGGTTTTTGTATTTTAGCCTTTTTCTGTAGTTTTTTTTTTTGTTTCTTATTTCAGGTTATTTTTTATTTAGCTCACAGCTATGGAAAGCTGAGCTTGAATTAACTGATTTTGAAACATCCTCTCAGCTGCTAACACCAGGGTAGTCTCACTCAACAACTGAGTAAGGCTGCAGACTTAATCCTGACATATCAATTCCAGGGCAATAAAAATATGGGTGGTGCTGTTTGTGGCAAATGTCACCTAGCTACTTAAATACCATTCATTTCTCACTTTCATAATCAATATCTCTGTATATTACTAGACTGCAGGGAAATTCCTTGCAAGGGGTTTAGAAAATGACAACATAGTTATGTTATCTACATCATTTCATAGATGGATGTTTTTATCTTAGAAGTCCTAGTTCTTTTCTACTTGCTTTTATAACATGGAAGATTATGTAATGATGATAATAATTATGCTGTTTTTGAAATATACATATTGAATATTCTGCCTTCAAGGAAAATTAAGGGATCTGAGGGCTTCTGTACAATCACTAGGTGGCAAAATGGGTGCAAGATGTCTTGCATCATATAATTGCATTAAACTCCAAATTCAAACCTGCCGAGGTCAAGTAGAAGTCAATGGCAGGTGCCCCGTTTACAATTGGAAGATCTCATGATCTGCAATAGGTTTTGTATGATAATCCAAATAATTTATGGTTTTTGGGTGATAATACGGTTTTTTAGTGATAATCCGAAAAAAAATTTCAGACGTCGAATCCCAAAAAATTGTACGATTCAGATTTTTTCACGATTTTATGAAGTCTTTTCCTGCACAGCCACACCAGATTTTTCTCGAGTTCATTTATTACTAAAAATGATATCATTGTAGATGGGAGTTTGGAATTAAATTGTTTTAATAAAATAATGAGAAAAAATCAGGTTTTAGTAAATATAAAAACTACGAAAACCTTTTATACCAAACTTCAGCAAGTAGAAGTTGTCAAAGTGCTATAACAGTCAATAGGAGCTGCACTTGTCCTATTGGGCTGCTTTAAATCAAAAGATTTTATAGGTTTTCAGAATTTGTTTTGCTAAGTTTTATCCGAAAAACTAAAAACTTTTGAATTTTTCAATGTATTTTTTTAACTTAACGAAGTTGCACCAAGTTGTGTTCAGTTTACTCACTAGCACAAATTTTACTCCTCTATTATCGAGCAAAATTTGTGGGCAGGAGCAGGAAGGTTGCATGGTAAAGATTTTTGCCAAATTTTTGCACTATGCCCTATAGTAAATGAGCCTGTTGCGCAGAGTAATATATTAACATTGATCCCTTTCCTTGCCTTTTCATTACTCTATCTTAGGCCATGCCCACACAGGGTACATTTGCTAGAATTCATATAGGTTTCATACACCTTTTTCTTTCTGGGTGTATTTCTGGGTCTTTACTTTGATATGTGATTTTTTTTCAAGCAAAAGTACTCACCAAGCCTGCATTTATTATGTGCATCTATCACGAGATTTATCAGTTGTAAGTTGAAATTTTCAGTCACATATTTTTGTGAAACGTTTCATGTTTCCAATGGTGATCTTTTTTTCCATTCAAACCTGCCAAAATTGTTTGTAGCAGATTTATCTAAGGTGATTTTTTTTCCACCATTCAAATTTTTTTCTGTGAATTAATAAGCAAAAAAAAAAAATGTGAAAATTAGATTCTTATCCGAAAACTTGATCATTTCGAGTTTTTGAGATCATTAGAAATTTTTTCCCCTGTCATTTTTCATTGAAGATTTTAACATTCTGATTTTTCCATAAACATGCAAACATTCTAAATTTGATTTTATCCGAAGTAGATAACTCACAAATTCAATTCTTGATAAATATACCCCTTAAAGGGATACTGTCATGGGAAAAAACTTTTTTTTTAAAAAGAATCAATTAATAATGCTGCTCCAGCAGAATTCTGCACTGAAATCCATTCCTCAAAAGAGCAAACAGATTTTTTTATATTCAATTTGAAATCTGACATGGGGCTAGACATATTGTTAATTTCCCAGCTGCCCCAAGTCATGTGACTTGTGTTCTGATAAACTTCAATCACTCTTTACTGCTGTACTGCAAGTTGGAGTGATATCATCACCCCCTCCCTCCCCCCCACCAGCAGCCAAACAAAAGAACAATGGAAAGGTAACCAGATAGCAGCTCCCTAACACAAGATAACAGCTGCCTGGTAGATCTAAGAACAGTACTCAATAGTAAAACAACATGTCCCACTGAGACACATTCAGTTACATTGAGAATGAAAAACAACAGCCTTCCAGAAAGCATTTCTCTCCTAAAGTGCAGGCCCAAGTCACATGACTGGGGGCAGCTGGTAAATTGACAAAATGTCTAGCCCCATGTCAGATTTCAAAATTGAATATAAAAAAATCTGTTTGCTCTTTTGAGCTGATTCATTTTGAAAAAAACATGTTTGTTTTCCAATGACAGGATCCCTTTAATGTAATTTACTAAAATTAACAAATGTAGCAAAAATACTAACCTCAAAAAATAAAAAAGACACTGGTAGAAAAGCCATTTTAGAAAGGTATTTAACCTCTAATGAATTTGAAAAAAAAAGCAAGCACTATTGTTTCCTTATTTATTAAAAAATCGGAATATAAAAGCTGAAATAAATAAAAAAAAGTGGAATGAATACAAATCAGAATATGGAATCCTCATTTATTCCAATTTTTTTGTCCATTTGCAAGCAAAAAAAAAATGAAACACTCTAAAGCCTTGAGGTAACTCAGTATTTTGCAATTTGCTAAGGACAGTTCCCATTCGCTTTTACATGACCTTGACAGCTTTTAGATGATCTAGTTTTACATTACAGTTTCACATGGTTCTTAGGCTTAATAAATTGCCAACAAAATATTGTTTTAGAAGACCCCTATTAGTACTTTAATTTAATTTTCAATTGAAAGGTTAAATATATGACCTTAGGTAAAGTGGCCTACAAAAATGCTGATATTGGCACGTCAGAATAAATAATGTATAGCATCAGGTCCAAAAGGGTACTGAGAAACACTGAAGCAACCAAATATGGTGCAATCATAGGAGGCTGTATTTATTGTTGACTTAATGCTAAACAATTGGCTGTTGGCATGGCTGCATTATTTGCAAATACATTTAAATTTAAAAAATGATTTGCAGATTTGCAAAATTTAGAAGTGTTCCCAGTATTTCACATTGTCCTTCAACATTATATTAAGTCACTATGTGGTCAAATCGCTAGCCTTTTGTGTCAGGGCAGTTGTTCAGTAAAATGCCCTGTGAATTGATTCATGCCTCCTTTTATTCAACTCTGTGTGTTCTTTCTTGTACAAGTAATGTTCATACTGACTGACAAAGAAGCGGGCTATCTTTTGCCATTGGGGCTGAAACATAGCATTTTTATGTACACAAAGAAGTTCATTGTACAGTAGTTACCTTCAATGAAACGTATAGAAATGTCAGCATCTGTGAAATCCCTGAATGGTGCTTATTACAGATCTAGAGTGTGACTTGCTTTCTTTATTTTAGAACAAGCTTTGTCATATGCTGCTTTATATTTGCTGAAGTACAAATCGTTCTCTATATCAGGGATGTAATGCTTCTAGCACTCTAGTATCTATGGATACTGTAAGGCCATTGGTTTGCAAGCATATCTTTAAGAAAAACAACAACATAATACCATTTCAGTGAATTTAACACATTGCACTTATTAAACAGCTAATTGTCATTCTACATGATTAGCACATATTGATGTGGAGGTCACATGTTCCAAGATCTTTTGGTTTGCATACACACTTACAGATTATTAATATCTGCTCAGCTACATCTGCAGAATTTACCATATAGGACAATTTTATTCCTTAGGTGATGCTTAAACATATTTATTGTATTTCTCTGTGTGACCAGATGCACATTTAGAAGGATTTTGTTATAGGGAATGTTGAAAACTTCTTATTGTTAAGTACCTAGCATAAATTTCCTTTACTATGAATTTAGATATTACAAATATATTTAGATCACAGATATTTCTCAAGAGTGGGTCCAAGAGCTCAAACCATTTTTTTCTCTGCCATGCTTGGTGTATACAGAAATATGCTGGGGATAACATATAAGGGCAGATTTATCAAGGGTCGAATTTCGAAGTAGAAAAAGCTTCGAAATTCGACCATTGAATTGGAAAACTCCGACTTTGAATATCGAAGTCGAAGTTTTTTTACATCGAATTTGGCCATTTGCGGTCGAAGTGAAATCGTTCGATCGAACGATGAAATCCTTCGAATTGAACAATTCGAAGTATTTCATCCATCCATCGAACGATTTTTCTTCGACTTCAAAAAACTTAGAAAAATTCGCTAGAAGGTCCCCATAGGCTAACATGGGGCAGGTTTTTTTAAAGAGACAGTACTTCAATGATCGAATGGTCGAATATTCGAACGATTTTACTTCGACTTGAATTCGAAGTCGAAGTCGTAGTATCCTATTCGATGGTCGAAGTATCCAAAAAAATTACTTGAAATTTCGATTTTTTTTTTTTTACTTAGAAAATTCCCTCTTCATCTGCCCCATATTTTCTAGGTCATAAAGCACCATGGTATTGCACAACAATTCCACTCAAATAAATTGTCTCCCCTAAATTTGTTAGGGCATTTACTTGGGGATCATTGGCCAGCATGATCTTCAGGATCAAGGACCAACTCTGCTCTGATCAGAGCAATTTCTAAAGAGAATACTCAATAGATCCAGGGAATAGCATCAGCTATGAAGTCACAAAAGCTGCTGACTCGGCCAAGTTTAATCTCAAACATTCAATATATAAAGGTTGAAGGGGCACAATTTTGTAACTATTACCACTACTATGATACCAAATGCTCAGATATACCACTGCAAATACCCTTTATTCACATGACATGCTTTGAGCTAACAAGCTCTCTATCAGGCAAATAAATAGCCACATTGATTCAATATTTAAATACTTTCAACCACTCCCCCTTTTGCTAATTTGATCTAGTGGCAACTGCTAGAAGGCTTTACAGTCTTTCCATAGACTTCCCAATAGTATATATCAAAAGTCCCATTGTGTTTCAAAAAGTCAGAGAGTCATTGTGTTCAAAGTGCCAAACTAGATTTAAAGAACATAATCACTTGACCACACACTGGGTAAATAGGCCTACTTTAAAATCCGTGCAGAACATGATTTAATCCCACAAATGAGACATACTGTAGGTAAGTGTTGACATGTTAATAGAAACCTTTTTTTCTAATATAAGTCTTACAATATAACAGTTTTTCGTTTCATAAGGCAACACTATGGGGGTTATCAAAGTCCAAATTTATCTCAATATTTTCTGCTACAAACTCCGATCAAATCCGCTCTGGTTTTTTGCACTTATTTATTATTAAATTTCCCTCAAGAATTTGCTTTATGGGGAAAAAAACAGATTTTGATGATTTTTTCAGATTTTTCATCCAATTTTCACAATTTTTTTTTTTTCAAAATTTTCACCCGATTTTCACAATTTTTTTGGAATTTTCACCCAAAAACTCAGAAGCCCAGCACACATCAAAAAAATTATTGGGACTTCTCCCATTGACTTGTATGCAACCTCAACAGGTCTGAGATGCCGGATTTTCTGATTCGGACTTTTCCATCCTCGGGGTTTAATAAATTCTGAAAAAATTTGTGATTTTTTTAAAAGACCAATTTTATAA
Organism: Xenopus petersii; assembly: GCA_038501925.1. Taxonomy (NCBI): domain Eukaryota; kingdom Metazoa; phylum Chordata; class Amphibia; order Anura; family Pipidae; genus Xenopus; species Xenopus petersii. Next base: position 92,020,597 of record CM076677.1, read on the forward strand.
AAAAAAAAAAAAAATCACCCATTTTGTGGGATTTTTGCATTCAGAGTTTAGTAAATAACCCCCTATTTGTTAAGCGCTTTAGAAAGAACTTGCATTTTAGCGATTTGAGGAAATATAGGGACAAGCTGCTAAACAAAGTGCAAAATAATTGAAACTATGTACCTGTTTCTCCATCTTAACTTGTCATCATTATTTAATTCTAGGATAGTTCGCTTTTCTCAAAGGCAAAGATATAGAGTTTGCTGGGTTTATGCTGTTCTGGCCTTAAACTTCTAATCATTATTAGTGATGGGCGAATTTGCGCCGTTTCGCTTAGCCGAAAAATTCGCGAAACTGTGCCGGCGTCTCGTTTTTGACGCTGGCGCCCGTTTTTGATGCCGGCAAATTTTTTAGGGCGAATTTTCGCTGGCGTTTCGCGAATTTATTCGCTGGCGGCGAATCACGCAAATTCGCAGCAAATTCGCGCCTGGTGAATAAATTCACCCATCACTAATCATTATTTTTGTAGGTACAAAAATAATGATTAGTTATTGTAGGTATATTGACTCTTTTAATCAAGTTAAGATTACTGATCTGCTATCAACCTGCCTGCCAGGATGATGAAATGCACATGTGCAAGCAAAATAATACGCACAAAGCGAAATTATAAATACAGACGAGCAAAGCAAATCAGCACATTTTGCATTCCATGTGAAATATTTTATAAAATAATGCAAAAACCCTTTGGTGGAACATTTTACAAGCAACTACAGCCAATGAAAATACAACATATGATTTTACAGCATAATGAACTCCCTTATTCTGGGTGAGATTTTCACATAACCCTAATGAATGATTGGGTGAGGTGCACTGGAAGGGCATTGGGAAGAAAGGGATAGGTCAGAGCACTGGTGCAGGGTGTTGGTAAGGAAGTCTGGGGATGGGCAGAGGCAAGAGGAAACCATTGCAGGAGAACAATAAGCCTTCAGTGCTGTTCAGTTTCTTTATGTTGAAAATAAAATTTAAATAGTTCCAGTCTGATAAAAAACATTTTTTCTATGTCACTAATTAAATTGCCTCCTGTAATTACTTGTGCACCACAATTCAGGACACTGTAATCCCTCCATGCAATTGTCAGTGCATCATACATACCAGGTGTTTCTTTCTTTGTGCTCACTAAAAATACAATCCCAGACTTCTCAAAACAAGCCACCAAGCCAACGTCAACCTTCTAAACAGTTTTCTTTTTTAAAGTTTTGAACAAAACATGTTGTGACGTTGAAGTGAGAGGGGTTCCCTCATCTCCAAGCATGCAATATTCAACCCTAGGGAGTAACCAATACAGGAATATGAAAGTAGAAACAGACAGAATAGAACTTTAGAAGGTTACTATAGGTACTATAAAGTGGACAGTTTCTGATCTGAACTTAGTTCCATTAATTACATAAGTGGTAGGAACATGGGTTGCCTTTCAGTTTCTATATCACTGGAAAGATTATGATGGACAGAAAATGTTTGCAGCCTTAACTCATGCCCCCCATTGTGAGCTATTTCATAAAGTCTTTCCTAAGAAATACACCGTGGCAGCTATCTTATGTTGAAATGTGTCCTTATTTCCTCTCTTTCTTGCTTTATTCACAATAAAAAAAATATTTCATATCTATTTTTGGAGCAGCTGTTCTGAGCATGTACCAATATGTCAGTCTAAAGGAAGGCACTGCGCATTGAACTCGAATACGTCAAAGCTTCAAACTGTCCATTCTGGGTCCTTTTCTCATTTTACAAATGCTTAAGTCTGTCAGTAGGTCTGACGTGCTATAAAACTTGTGTTTAATTGCATTCAATTACATCCTTAATTAGGAGATTTCTTACGTTTGGCAGAGATAAGTCTCATCCTGTGGTTCAGATGAATGAAATTGTGTGATGGGAGATTTCATTAAACTCTGGCAAAGACTTGCTAGTAAAATCATGCCTTGTAATTATTATACACCCCCCTCCGTACATGAGATATTTTGGATATGCCTTCTTGATGCTGGAAGACCCTGATATCCTCACTTTGATTTGGAACTACAAACCACAACTCACAGCTACTGAGTTAACTCACTGAGAGTGTAAAAGATGATACATAGCAAACTTGGACTAGGTATGTGTTATTTTCTCCTTTGAAAATTGGTATTGGAATTATACTCGCACTTTGTTAATTTGAGCACTTTGGCCAATATGTCTGAGTAGTGTCCAGATTCTGTCTACAACTGCACCTGCACCAGTTTATGTGGAACCATCCATTCTTCTTTTTGATAGATTATAGGGTTTAGAACTCACTACTGTATCATGCACATTTCTATAACATACAGCAGAGTGCCATGCATTTGTGAAAATGTGTGTAATTTGTGTAAATCATGTAAATCATATCAAAAGGGAATGATGGAAAATGCACAGCAGCAAATGTCTGGATTTCTGGTCCTCTTTTCTCCCAATCTGATCATATGGAGCAGGACAGATTTGCAGGACTGAACCTGTTACATTGTTTCCATGGAAAGACCTTTTGAAAGCAGCAATGGCAAAGAAAACAAAGGAATTAAAGTGCTCATGCATAAATTCTCCAAAATAAAAAGAACCTTTTCTGTTTGCTCTGTCTGCAGGGAAAGCGATATGGCATTATTCTGTAAGAGGCCAGCTGATAAAAGATTTTTTTTTCTTTTTAATTTAAGGGCAGTTGAAGTGTAAGCATACTGCATACAGTGGCAGATGTGCCTTGGCTGTGCAACCGAGGATCCTATTACCGTATTTCCTTAGTAACGACATTGAGAAGGAAACCCAGGGACACCAAGGTACATGACATTAAAAAGCCTGCATTATATACACATGCTTAACAACATTTAACTCATGACTGCTCAGAAACACAAGGGTCAGTCTATTCTACATAACACACCAAGAGCATCTGTTCTCTGACAGGCATGTTTCTGTGATCTCTATATCTTGCTCAAGGAAATAAATCAATGATTCCCTTGTGTCTTCAATGACACAGGGTGTCAAAAACACAGGCAATGCTTGCACCTGCCAATTGATCCATTGTAACCAATCAGATATTTACTTTTTGTGATTGTTTTTTTTTAAAGGCCTAGTAAAGGTAGGCTGCTCATTGGTTGTTTAAAGTAACTGGATCCATGCATATCCATTCTATACCCATACTATATACTATACTACATAACCCATTTGTTTATATCGGTCTTTGCTACGCAGCTGCCAAAGTCATAACCCACCACCTTTAGATAATATATAATTCATCTTTACATTCGACAAGTGTAAGCTCTATTCTGTTACCTAGCTGACTCTAAATTGTTTCATATATATATATATATATATATATATATATATATATATATATATATATATATATATATCTCCAAAAAAAATGGTGCACACTAGGAACCTTTGTAAAGATAAAAAATCTAAATTTCGGTCTTTTCCTAAGACCTTTATCAAGACCTGGGTCTTGATAAAGGTCTTAGGAAAAGACCGAAACGTTGACCTGCTTTTAAACATGTATTAATTAAAATTTAGATTTTTTTATCTTTACAAAGGTTCCTAGTGTGCACCATTTTTTTTGGACTTATGTACGCAGAATTTTGATGGTAGCACCTGGGTCAGGTGTTTGAGACTACTCATGCAGTGGTGTGCTGAACATACTGGACTATCTATATTGTTTTATATATATATATATATATATATATATATATATATATAGATAATGATGTATGACATGACACTAACATTAGAAATTGAAGCTATGTGACATCTGACTGCAGTCTGAACAAAAACAACACAGTTCTGTTGATTTATGAAGATACATAGAGCCAGTTCTAATTTCTGTACCTGGCTGGGCGTGCGTTACTAACTTGCCTACAGATAAAGGGTTGCTGAGCAAGCCCTGTAAATATAGGTTGCTATCCTGAAGCAGCAGCAGGATAATTACAAGACTCCATTTGCTGGCAGCAGCCAGTTTGCCCAGCTTTTGTGTCTTACATGCTGTATACAGTATATTACAGACCAAAGGGACAATGATTTCACAAGGGAATGCCTTTTAGATGTGTCTTGTACCAGCAAAAAGCTGGATTCACAAATCTGGCATCCAGTCAGAACCAGCCAGCCTGCCTAAAAAAATAGAGCTTTGTGCCAGAAAAATGAATAGAATGTGCTGCTGCCCCGCTGTGTGAGATATGCTCTGAAGCACAGAAATCTATATTTGTATACATTTTAATGCTCCCACTGTTCAGGTAAAATAACAATTCACTAAGCAATAACATACCAACTAGGCATCTCTCTGATTGTGGTGCCTCCTTACCGAACAAGACAAACCATAACGGCCTCTATAATGGAACTCTTCCAGAATGACAAGTGATAACATTAGCAACATAGTTCTGTCCTTTACAAATGTTGTTGTTTTCTGCCTTTTACATTAAGAATAAAAAAAAGACAGGAGTCATTTACATCATTGCACAATGCAATTTCAGAAGCAACTCCATGTTGTTTACCCATAATGCAGAGTTTTGCGCAGAAGGTCACTGTGGTCCCCAGGGGAAGTTGCACTAGAATGATGCATCATTTTGGTACAACTGCACTGTGCTTATTGATATTGCCCACTGTGGGAACCTTGTATCTAACAGCTGGTTTAGAGCTGGCAGTAGCTCCAGAGTTAGCGAATATTTTACCTAATTTCCCCAGAGTCTCTCCTGATAGTCGATGCCTGGTGTTGGCTGGAGGGGTTGGCACCTCTCCCAATCGTATCTATAGAGAAAAATAGCCGAACAACACAAGCTGGTGTAGCGGGGATCTCCCCTGCACGTTTATTTCGTCAAGTGATGTCACTTGACGAAATAAACGTGCAGGGGAGATCCCCGCTACACCAGATTGTGTTGTTCGGCTATTTTTCTCTATAGTAGCTCCAGAGTTCCCATGTGTCAATAGCCGCAGCAGTGCTCGATTTGGAACATGTTCCATATTGATGGAACTCTCTTTAATAAATGTTTTTTTTTTCCCCACAACTAACTGAAGGAAAATTTGCATTCCCCAACTACTCCTGCCGTCTCATTTTTTCAGTCAATTCGATTCAATTTTTTTCACCAAAAACCTTGATTTTCGGGATGTTTCCAAACATCTCCAAATTGATCCCAGGAAGTCCCCCATAGGCCAAAACAGCAATTCGGTAGGTTTAAGGCGGAAAATAGTCGAATTTGAATTCTTAAAGGGCCAGTACATGACCAATTTTGAAATTCAAATTCAAATTTTTCTAAAAACTCTCATCGAATTGCAAATATTCCCTAGTCGAATAACACTAAAATAAACTCAAAAATTAGATTTTTTAAATTTGAAATTCATAGTAACATAGTTAGTTAGGTTGAAAAAAGACACACATCCATCAAGTTCAACCTTTTAAATTCGAATTTTCACTTCAATCCTTGATAAATCTGCCCCTAAAATATTAAAAATTTTTAGCCTCATTAGAATAAATGGAACAATGTGTTTTTGTTAGCATGCAGAAAAAAAGCATGTGGAAATATTTTTTTATTAAATAAGCGAGCATTTGAGAAAAAAAAGGATGCATGCGTTTTGTCAATTTTTTTTACGCTTGTGTTTTTTTCCCTTCTACCTCAAAAATTGATAAATATAACCCTTAGTCACTGTGAGTGAGAATCATATATCTCTGGAGAATTATCTGGGCACAATATATACCCAACACACTTTATAAGGGAATGGTTAATACTGCAAAGACAAAGAACTTAAGCTAAACACATTAGAACATACTATTGCACATTTTCACAAGCCGTGGGCTACCAGTGGGGAACGAAGATTTGATCAAAACACCACATATGGCACAGCTCATTGGTAAAGGAAATGTTGAGAGGTTATGGGAAGGTCAGACAGACAGTATTGAGAGCTACCCCTCATCAAGAAAAGAACAGCAAAAAAGGAAAGGTATGAATGCAGCAAATCTGCTCTGAGATCCATACAATTGATAGAGATTCATAGATAGATAAGATAGATAAGAATAGCAATATGTTTTCTAGTTGCATTGTCTGCAAGCCCACATATGCATCATGCTTTTCTCTCTGATTGTTGTCTTGTTTTAACAATAATTAATGGTACATAATAATTATATTTTCTAATAAAAACGTGTGCCATGTGTACTAAGAACTATGACATTTTCTGTAATTCTGAAATAATATTTAAAGGGGAACTATCGTGAAAATGAAAATTTTATATAAGCTTCCTCATACTGAAATAAGAAAATTTCTAAATACATTCAATTAAAAATTCTGTACTGTTTCTGAAATAATGAAGTTTATATCCACTATTACTCTCTCAGCATCTGTTTCTTTTCATTCTGTCTTCATGAAGCAGTTGGATGTCAGATAGTCATTGACATTGGCAGTTAGATCCAATATATCTTATTGGGGGCTTCCTTTCCTTGCAGAAGAATTAGAGCTCACACAAATAACCCCAGTACACAATTTAACTAAATAATTGCCTTTTGCACAAATTCTGCATGTAGAGAGACAAGAATTTCTGGTGATTTTAATAGAGTGAGGTCTAATACATCTTCTAGGCAAAAGGATCCCCCCTATAAGATATATTGGATCTAACTGTCAATGAATATCTGACACCCAGCTGCTGCATGAAGAAAGAATGAGACAAGAAAGAGAAACAAATGCTAAGAGAAGGATAGTGAAGATACAGTAACTTGATCATTTCAGAAACAATACAGACATTTTAATTGATTGTATTTAGAAAACTTCTTATTGCAGTATGCTCAAAGTTATATTAAATTGTCATTTCCACGATAGTTCCCCTTTAATGAGAACAATGCTAAGTAGCAACCATATAGTACCTTCATCCCTTCCAACTGCCTAGATTGTGGTTTAACAATGCTTCCTTAATTGTGTTTGTTATATTCCTTAATAATAATTGTATATATACTGTATATATAAATATATATATTTTAAATAACAAAAAGTATAAACTGAAAACAAATTTGTCACTAAGAGCAGAGCACAGCCAGACCCTAGAAGCAATGAGCACCTTAGTCCTCTTGCATCTGGGGTCAAAGTAACTGAATCCTTGAGTATTGTACATTAGCAGTGGCTTATGTTATATTGTAAAAAGCAAAAAAAAAGAAAACATAAGACTCAGGAAAGAAATTTCTTTTGTATGAATATCAAACATTAAAGTCCGTCAGGCTTTTTGGGGCAAAAACCATGAATCCGAAAATCCTTCATCTCAGACCTGCCGAGGTTGTATATAAGTCAATGGGAGAGGTCCCTATCCTATTTGGAAGTGTCTGTGGTCTGCACTGGAATAAGTCTGAAATAGTCCGAAAACTCCACAAAAAAACATACGTTTTGGGTTTTTGCTCGATTTTATCATTTGTCCCCGATCCGATTAAATTGTGCTTTTTTTTTTATAATAAACCGTGGATTATAGTTTGGTCTGACTTTTTTATTTTTATACTTCATGTTTCGGGACTTTCGTGCCCTTTCTCAAGAGTGAAAGGGCATGAAAGGCCCGAAACATGTTGTGTGAATAGTAGTCTGCAAATAAAAGAAATTTAATCATAGCAGTATTGCTTGGAAGTGCTCTCCTTAAATTATTTTGATTGGAGGTTTACCTAAAGGGTGAGCGGTTCCCTGGATGAGGATTGAGGCACTTGTGCTTAGACTTAAAGGCAGAGCGTAAGAACATTCTCTTGAAAGGTAAAATACAGTGCTTTAGGTCATAGGTACATGGAGCGTAGGCTCTGCTTCTCTCAGCTTTACCAGGTGGAGAGTAGCGGATCTGCTACATGTCCCTGTTCCATTCATTTGAGCCACTGCCGCTTGAGTGGATTGGTGTGGAGGTTGGCCCAAAGATGCCTCCTTTCTTATATTTGGGCTAATCTCTGATGTGTGGATCTAATTCAAATCAATTTAAAATGGGGCAAAGGGCAGATCTGCTTCTCGCCGCCTGCAAAAAATCCATAGGCTGAGAACAGCCGAGCTTACATTCTGTGTGCCCATGGTTGTGGCTAACACTGAGTGGGAATTATATAATTTCAAAATGTTAAAATTGGATTAGAATGTGTTTTTTTTTGTTTTAAGTCTGGTGCACTTATTGACTAGGGATGGGCGAATTTTTTCGCCTTGTTTCGCCGAAAAAATGACGCCCATAGACTTGTATGGAGATGTGCGTCAAAAAAAAAAGACGCGCGACAAAATAATTTCGTCACGCGACAAATTTTTTTTGACGCCCATAGACTTTAATGGGCGTCGGCGACATTTCGCCGGCGGCGAATTTTTGGCGAAACGAAACGGGTCAAATTCGCCCATCCCTATTATTGACACCTGCAATGAGAATCCTCATACTGCACATGATTCATCATACTAGGAGGGAGCAGTGTTTAGCGCCACTATATGGAAGTGCAAGTAGTGTGTTTTGAATCTTTTGAACTATGGAATGGCATCAATATACAGTACACAGTGACAATCAAATATATTTGAACACAATTGCACTTGCAGTTGAAAATGACCCTTCAGATGTCTGTGATGAAGACTCCAACTCCAAAGAAAACATTTGCCAATGTACTAACTAGAAATGGCTATTAAAATTCCCTTTATCTGCCTTATGTAAATTCTTTACTTTTAGGGGGTGATTTACTAAAACGTGACTTTTTCTCACTATATTAAAAAAATTCCACCAAACTCCCCTTCATTTACCAATAAATCCAAACAATAAAAGCACATGCAAGAAAACATTGTGACAAAATCGTGTGTAAAATCGTGCAATATTTTCGACATCTTTATATTGTTAAAGGGATCATCTGCCATTGACTTTTACATGATTCCGACAGGTTTTAGCTGGAGTATTTTCCGATTTTTAGCAGCTTTGGCGTATAATAAATCTCGAACAATTCAAGTTTTTATTTCCTTTTAGTTTAGTGAAGAGTTCATATCACCTGTCTTTTTTTTTCATTTCTCAACGTTGCAAGGCTTTTGCTAAACTTTTAATGAAAGCTTGCACCATATTAATAGCCTCTTTTCCTAGAACAGATTCTGTTTCACAAATGTATGCAGATAGGGCCTCTAGAACTGAACAAAATATTCCATCTGAGGATTTGCCTATAGAGTTGCAACATAAATCCCATCTTTGTATGACAGGTATGGGACCTGTTATCCAAAATGCTTGGGAACTGGGGTTTCCCGTAATTTGGATCTTCATATCATAGAAAATCATATAAACATTAAATAAACCCAATAGGCTGGTTTTGTGTCTGATTAGGATGAATTATATCTTAGTTTGGATCAAGTACAAATTACTGTTTTATTATTACAGATAAAATAAGTTTTTAAAATGTGGATTATTTGGATAAAATAGAGTTTATGGGTTTCCACATAACGTATCCCATACCTGTACTAATACCCCTTCCTATACAATGTGGTTTGGTTTGCTTCCGCACACCTTTATAGGTCGTCTGTGGTTCATTGATTCCGTTTCATCTCTACAAATGTTTTAAGCCTATATTTTTTCATTTTTATTTTATGCACTAAATTCACTGATTAACACTATCTTAAATTGCATTTTAAGATTCCAACCATTTTTCATCTTTTCGATTTTCCAATATTATTATGCACCTTAGACTTATCAGTTATATTGGTTAGAAGTGTACAAAACAGCCTGCTTTAGCTGCATAAGCTTATTTTTATGCAGTTTTAGTTGCACCGCCTCGAGCTATGACTTTAACTGTCTGTAGCTTTCTGCTTTTACTTTTATAGTCCACAAAGTTAGACTGTTGTCCAATGTTCAAGAACAGCAGATCTGTTTTAGCTTCAAAGACTGGACTGCAATGTTTTTCCGGTGCACTGAAATTACAGTATACACACGGGAAATAAGTACATGCTGTGTAAAAGGTACATAATTATTTCAGAGCAATTATTTGCAGCAATGATATAAAAACACATAATTAGGACTCCTTCCTAATGTTTATGTCTATTTGAAGCTCTTATGTCTCTTAACTGTTATTTTTACTGTACTACTGTTGAGAAGTGCTGTGTATGTGAATGGTACTATACAAATACAGTTACATACATACATAATTATATATTTTAAAGACACTGATTGATCCCTTGGTTCTACGCTTTGTGTAAACCCACGTCCCTTTTCACTAAAGTAACTGCTTTTGAAACATGCTATTTTTTGCTTCTAGCATCATTTTAAACAGCAGCCATTGGGGTTTTGCAAGAACATCCAAATCAGAAAGTAATGTGGTAGTGAGGCAGCTCTGTTACATCCTCACTAACATGTACAGTATTATGGGGGACAAAAGATCCCTGCAAATCTATCTCCTTGCTGGGAAAAACAACAGGGTTCAGAAGGGTTACAGATGCCTTCCACACCAGCACAGACATTAACCACAGCATCTCTCTTCCTCCAGGATGCTTTTATGTGGCTCAATTGAAATTTATGATAACAGTTGAGAGCAGCAACCTGCAGGCAAGCCTGGACTCACAGCCTATTACTCGATTCAAACTGGTTAAATGTAGCCTTGTCAGCCATTAAAGAGATGTCAAATTGTCACTTAATGGCATGTGCAGGTTCCAATTCTAGCAAACCACTTGAGGGCCACAATAAAATGACTGAGATTTGGAGAGGTAATTTGCAAAATTACATAAGGGGCACAATAAAATGACCAAACAGCATATATTTTTTATCTGTAGTTTACGGTGTGAAAGGTCTAAACCATGGTTAGCAAGCTGGCAGATCCCAAGCTGTTACTTTTCTGAACTGCCAGAATCATGTTGCAAGCCCTTTTTATATACACTCAAAATGTGGAGTTAAGGGAGTTAAAAAAAAACTCACATGAATTCGGAATTCGACCCTTCATAAATATGCCTACCAAAGTTGGATTTTAGTGGTTTTAGACAAAACCTAGAACAACTGTCACTGCCACTGAATTTATTAAAAAATCCAATCATAAAAAGTACGAATTTTTGCTACAAATTGTATGAGGTTTTCAAGGTATTCATTTTTTTTTTATTTGGAACATTCAGAGTTTTTTTGCATTTGTACTTTTTATAATGGGGACTTTTCATAAATTCAGTGACAATCGTCGTTAGTCTACCTTGTAGTTTAATGCTCTAAGCAATACATGGGGCAGATTTATCCAGGGTCAAATTTTGAAGTAATGGGAATTTTTTTGAGCTCCCATAGCTTCGAAATTCTAATAAAAAAAGACCAACCTAAATGTATTGAAAAAACAACTTTTTTTGCAGGTGAATAGGTTGTATTTGATCATTCAAATCAAAGTAAAATCATATTTTATCGATTTCTATTGAAGTATTTTTTTTAAAAAAAAATAAACTTTGATTTTTCAAAGTCCACCAATTGACTCCAAATAGGTTCTAGGTTCTAGGAGGTTTCCCATAGGCTAAAACAGCAGTTCGGCAGGTTTTAGATGGCGAATGGTTGAATTTTTAAAGATATAATACATGATAGATTTCGATATTCGAATTTTCGGTTTTTTTATCAAATTCTAATCTAATTTGGACTATTCCCTGTCGAAGTACACAAAAATAGCTCGAAATTAGGAACGAACGCTGGCGTAAATTTGCTAGTGTTACTTCGCACACTTACGCCAGGCGAATTTTCGCTAGCGATGTAACTACGCAAATTCACTAACTTACGCAGTGTACTGAACGCTACCTTTTACACTAGACTTCCTTCGTCACCTCAGACCTGGTGAAGCGCAATAGAGTAGTTAGGGATTGTTTCCAAAAAAGTCAAATTTTTTTCTAAGTCCCAAAAAACGCTGGCGTGTTTTCTACATGATGGTTGATAGGCTGAAAAAGATCGAAAAAATTTTTGGGGCTCCCCTCCTTCCCCCCTACATTTCCTGACTCATGGCAACTTACCTAGACAGTGGGCACATGTGTAGGGCAAAATAAAATTTAAATTTGCTGATTTGAAGTTTTTCTAGGAATTTGCAGTGCAGATACGTGTTCCTCCATTGAAATTTGAATTTCGCGCCGTATGCAAATGAACCATCGCTAGCGAAACTTCGCTTCGCTTGGCGAATTAACGCTAGCGCAACTTCGAAAACTTAAGCTACCCCTGTGCGCAACTTCGGATTTTAGTGAATTTGTGGAGCGCTGGCAAAAATACGCCTGGCGAAGTGTGGCGAAGTGTGGCAAAGTGCGGCGAAGTTGCGCCTGGCGCAACTTCGCATCTTAGTGAATTTGCCCCTAGAGAGCAACCCCTAGCTGTGAATATTAGAGTATCACTTTCCACAGAGCTCCTGCTTACCTGACAGCCTTCAACATGTCATCATGTCAACATGTCACACTAAATCCAGAAGGTCTCTGTCATCTACCAAGGTGAATCATGGGGTTTAAGCTCACTGGTATGCATTTTAGGCTTCCAGAAGTGGCACTCTGCTATATACAAGCCTTTACATACATTTCACTGCTTACCTGAAACTTGTTGGTGGCTAAAAGCATTTTTTCCCTGGTTTCCTTGAGGGAATAACTATTCGGTTTTTGAGGACTATTTTTTCCAAGTTATTAACAATTTCCTGGCCATCAGGAAAGTGTTTAATTAATTGACACACTGCTTTTAGCAGTCAAATTTCATTCTGTGCTATGGTGTTTTAGAGCTCCATGCACAGATATAAATCAAAACCTAATTTTAACTTCCTTTAATTCCCAGTAAATACAAAGAACACATTACTGCCTTGTTTACTCATAATTTATGTGCATATCCTTGAGCTAATTTTAAATGGTTTGTGTTGAAAAGAATATAATTAGCCTGTTATTCACCTGCAAGTATTTGTTGTTGCTGTATGGGGATGAATACTATTATTGTAAAAGAAATGTATTTAATATGTATGCCCTAGTTGTACATGTAGGATATTTTAGTAATCTAAAACATGTAAATCTCAATCTTTGTTTTTATTCTGGTAGTACTTCCAATTATTAAGTATTACAATGAAGTTCCATTTAGAGAGAAGCAGAATATAAAGGCAACTAATTAAATTAAAAGAGATTTTATCTCAGAATATCTATGTATGGAGTAAAGGTAATAAAAGGCACAAACTTTGCACCAAGTAACCCATAGCAACCACACAACAAGTAGAATTTACTGGTCACCTGGCCACATAAGCCATTTTGAAAATAGTATAAAGCGCATTAATGGGGCAGGACTGCAATTAATGACCATAGGAAAGAACTGTGCAATCAATATCCCTGGTATTTCCTTTATGATGAAAATGCAAGGTTATAGTATCTTAGACTGAATTTTAGATTCAAACCTATTGGTATGTATCTAGTGGAAACAGAAATAATCTTATTAAATAAATAATGATTTCTTTAAGGCAGTTTATACATTTTCAATACAGGTGCAATTCTTGGTTTTCCCATCATAAAAAAATTAATTAAGGTTATGGATGATATGAATTATAAAGGAGAGCTTTATTTATAATATTGGATTTTTTTTTTTTAAAAGAGTAGTTTTCTTAGAAGTGATCAACATATAATCTTCCAGCTGTAGGCACCAATGCCACTAGCACAGTTGGTGTGCTGATTTAGCTGTGCCAAAATACCATTAATTATATGTGCCCACTTTCCACAGATGCTAGTTACAAATAAAGATAACTGATGATGATGATGATGATGAGAGAGAATAAAATTCTGTGTATGCAGATACTCCCGAGAGCAACCCCTTGACTTGAATGTATTCTGTTCTCAAGCTAGCTTTGGTTACTAGTACCCTGGCCTTGAGACAGAACCACCTTTTTGGCTCTAAGAGCAGTTCTTTGTTTTTCTGTGCTGTGACAAGATACCTCTATGCTCTCCCACTGGTAACTGCCTTTTACTCACTTATGTTCTCACATCATAGGTTCCCAAATCTATAAACTCTGTGATTCCTTTGTTCTGACTCTTTATGAGTTCAGAATCCACAGAGCTCATTTTGAATAAACTTTATCTTTTTACCTAAAGTGGTCTCCTGTAACTGAAATTCCATGACATTGTCATGCTTTTGCATGAAATGCAAGAAAGCATGCAGTGTTTCAAAAGGAATTCAAACAGGTAAATGGTTATACAGGCATGGGAATGCTTGGGACCAGGGGTTTTCCGGATAATGGATCTTTCCGTAATTTTTATCATATATCATAGTCTTCTGGAAAATCATGTCAACAATAAATAAACACAATAGGCTGGTTCTGCTTCCAATAAGGATTAATTATAAATTAGTTTGGCTCAAGTAAAAGCTACTGTTTTATTATTACAGAATAAAAGGAAACCATTTTGATTATTTGGATAAAATGGAGTCAATGAGAGATGGCCATGCCGTAATTCGGAGCATTCTGGATCACGGGTTAACGGGTTAACGAATCCCATACCTGTACTCTTATACATTACTCATGATATACCTGTAAAAGCAGTATGAATTCATAGGTGGCAATGGTCTTGTCTTAGCAATATTTGCTTCATTGTACAACTGCTTATGATTTTATCATACAAATGGAAATCTCTGTAAGATCAGAAGTAATATATTAATAAACAGCTGTGCTCCACAGACTCTACATAAAATCTGTGAGGAAATAATGGCAGAATAGGTTTAAAGCAAGAAATTCAATCAGAGAACCATATGTTCCTATCATCTTAGAAATACAATAAAATTATTTCCAATGTATTATCTAAGGCTGATAAAAGGTGAGTGAAAATATAATCTCAGTAAATTCAAGATTCCTACATTTATTCTTATATATTACTACTGTTTCCCGAAAATTTGCTTTGCGGGAAAAAAACTGATTTTCACAATTTTTTCGGATTTTTTCATCCAATTTTCATGATTTTTTTCTGAATTTTCACCTGAAACTTCGGAAAACTTTTGGGTATTTCACAAAACCCAGCGCACATCAAAAAATCATTGGGACTTCTCCGATTGACTTATATGCAACCTCGACAGGTCTGAGATGCCGGATTTTCAGATTCTGACTTTTCCATCCTCTGGGTTTAATAAATCCCGAAAAATTTGTGATTTTTTAAAAGTCTGATTTTATAAGAAAAATACATCACACATTTTTTGTGATTTTTGCATTTGGAGTTTAGTAAATAACCCCCATGGACTATATATGTTATATGAGATGTGTAAGGAGGTAAATTCATTGTGGCCTTGCGGTTTTTGGGGTGTTTCTATATTCTCACAGCAAGACAATTCACTACAAAATGTGCCTTTGCTGGAAGAGAGTATTAAGTTAATGGCACAATGGGACATTTTACTGCAGCCACTGTCCAGTGGAGATCAGCACTAGTCAAACTGCCCCTGTTCACCTGCCATCCTACTAAATAAAAAGCACCCATTGGACAAAAAAGGGACAGTAATAGAAGGAACACAGCAACAAAGGTTTTGGGGCAAAGGGTTCCCTGTCAGTGCCCGGTGTGTTAAATGGGGTACTTTAAATTGATTAGTATTAGGAGTAGTGATGGGCGAATTTGTGCAGTTTTGCTTCGCCGAAAAATTCGCTAATTTTGCGCGAAATTCGCTAAATGGCGAAAAATTAGCAAAACGGCGCCGGCGTCTCGTTTTTGATGCCGGCGCCCGTTTTTCGACGCCGGCGCCCGTTTTTCGATGCCGGCGTCCGTTTTTTCGAAAAAAAATTTTTGACGCCGGCGAATTTGTTCCGCGAATTTTCGCGGGCGTTTCGCGAATTTATTCGCTGATGGCGAATCGCGCAAATTCGCGCCTGGCGAATAAATTTGCCCATCACTAATTAGGAGAAGTAACAGTTGCATAGGGGAGTTTTGTCCATCTGCCGGTTTAATATTGTGGTCCTGGCCATTATGTTATACCACTGCTATTTATATATTTATCATGGGACAGGTGCAATGCAAGTTGCAAGTTTTGGAATCTCTCCATTAAAAAGTCATGGTGGGACTTCCGGGGCGGAGCCAACACTGGCAAGCCGCATTTTACACGAGCTCCTCCAGCTTCCCAGAAATACCAGTAAAGAACAGAACTTCACTGCGGGAAACTTCCTAATTGTGGAAGGGAAGCAGAAATAAGGAGGATAAGCTGTCAGACAAAGAATCCCTTCGATCAATACTGGCTCTCTGCTGTGATACCCGGAGTCCTGAGCATCGTGCTCCGCCCAGACAGGACCTCAGCGCGAACTATAGAAGGGGTGCCGACTGTTCACATAGCCCAGTCTAAACAAGCCAGATAGCTAAGGGGAGAGAGTAAATTCCTTACTCGCACGGATTCTCCATCAAATGGAGGGGCTGAAGAGAAGTCTAGCGCATCGCCCGGCAGAACACCACGCCATACTCCAACTGCGCTTGTGGCCCGTGTTACCGCTCGACGCACCAGGTCGCAGCCGAGAAGAGTCGGAGGGGGGCGCTCGGCTCCGGCACCGAGTGGCGCATATCCCCTGCCTGGATCACACCACGTGGCGCCTGGGTGCTTACACAAGGGAGCGGAAGCTGCAGCCGGGAAGAGTCGGGATGGGTGTTTGGCTCTGGTGCTGAATGACACATATCCCTTGCCTGGATCGGACCACGTGGCGCCTGATGTGCTCCTATAAGTGAGTAAGCTCTATTAATCTGCCGCTTACGGCCCGCATCAGCCCTCCGAACTCTCGCCCCTTACCTTCCTCTACGGCCCAACAGGCCCTACACCATCTCTCCTCTAGTGGTATACGTAGCGACCCTAATTGCCCCCACAGTGGAGGCTTCGTCGGCCTACAAAATCGAACTTAGGCCCACTATACGCTAGGGCCCTGCTGGACTATTGGAGACTTAAGGGGGCACGACCACGGAACATAAGGGAGGCACAGTACAACGCCTTAGTCGTACGAACTGAGAGACCTCCACAGCCAAGGGGTCCGACAACCCCAACAAACATCTCCCCAACAAATTTCTGGGGGACAACTGTTACGTCACCAGGGTACTGGCGCAGTTTATTTTTACATGCAGCACGAATCCCGCCATTTTGACTGGCTGCTATCTATCTAGCCAATATTCAGCTAGGGGAATATCAGGCAGACTGGACTGACTACTGTCCCCTTTTCTTTTTCCTTTTTTTTTCCTCTTCTCCAATCTATGTGTTTTGTTTTTTGGCGGGCAAAGCCTGCATCTGTGGGACTCTACGCAGTATCTCCCTAAGTATAGGAAGGAATCCGCCATTTTGCACAGCTACCAAGCCTGTCTTAACGGCTACAACCCCGACACTGCTTGAAACGGGAAGGCGTGACTCTTTATTGAAACACCCACAGACCGGAAACAAGACTTATCTCTTACACTGAGGGTGTTCTATGGAGTAAGCAAACCACCTAAATCCTGATTAATGGCGAGATGCGGATATCTCATAACAACTGGATGTAGGTCTGGTAAGACATTGTGATAGTGACCACCTGTGAGCTACATCTACTCTTGTCTGCACTTAGTGACCCAGACATCTAGAGGGGACTTTTTTTTTGTCCCACTTCTCTCCGGTTGCCTTGCTTATCCCCTCCCCCCTTTTTTTTTTTTTCTTTTTCTCAGCAGTCTTGACCGAAAAGGGCACTGGGACTGTATTTATACCTCATCTAAACCCAATGCTGACTTATTGCGTGTACTGACTGTCAATATCTGCTATAAGCCATAACTGTTGCAGGAGCCTCGAAGACACTCGGACAGGATTTGAACTGCCCTTTCTTGGTCCCCACACAAGGGAGGAAAGAGAGAAAGGGAAAAGAAATTTTTTTTTTCTCCCTTTGGTCATTTACTGCACGTAAATATTCTTATCTAGAATAAGGGTAATCGTTTCTTACCTGCAATAAGTGTTGAATGTCAATGTGAAATTACTTTATCCGCCTGCTCATATTTAACCCTGCTTGTGGTGGTGGGAGAAATAACAGCGAGAGAGAATAGAAAGGGAAGAGCTTAGCTGCACACCGATATTGGAGGGATATAGTCAGGTTTGGATGCGAGATAGAATATCGATCCAACCTCCCCTATATCGACAGGGAAATAGACAGAAACCCTACCTATTGCATGGGCAAATACTTGGAAAAAGCCTTGCAAACTAAAATGGGGCGAAACAGATATAAATCGCAAAAATTAGACACAAAAATCACAGGGACCCCCATCTTCTCCCCCCTCAGATACAGAACAGGACCACAATACACACTCTGCATTTACTAATGCACAAGAAATGTTCCAACTCCTTACCCCATACTTTGATAACAAATTTGACTCACTACAACAAACCATCAATACTACTTTGAGTAGAATTGAGTCGAACACACAAAGAATAGTGGTGGTAGAGCAGAGGGTCAGCGATGCAGAAGACCAGTTAACTACGGCACAAACACACATTAGCTTGCAAACACAACTGATTCAGGAGCTCCAAGAGAAAGTGGAAGATTTGGAAAATCGCTCACGGAGAAACAACTTACGATTTATAGGGATACCGGAATCTGTGCAAGCTATGGATTTGGCAGATTACATTCTTACTGAACTCTGCCCGACATTGCAGCTCCCACGACAGCTGGCTGATAATGTTATTGAGCGGGCCCACAGGTTAGGGAGAGAAAGACCTCAAAACGGGTCTCGCTAATAGCTAACTTCCTAAATTACACAGACAAAGAACTAATACTGCAGGCATATCGGAAAGCCAGAGACTTCCAGGTTCAAGGTCAGAAAATCTTAATCTTCCAAGATTTTTCAGATATTGTATCACAAAAAAGAAGGGAATTTACCCCTATCTGTAGACATCTTTTCCAAACTAATGTGAAATTCTCTCTCCTCTATCCAGCAAAACTACGGGTTGTTATCAATGGACAAACCCAGCTCTTCCCCACCCCACAGGCAGCTAGGGAACAGCTAGGAATTCCTCAGGAAAATGGGCAGGACGTAAATAGAGTACCCTAAAGGGGATCTGACTAATATCGATCCATATATTTCTCACTAACCCACGAAGTGGGAGTGAGCATTGCTTTCTTAGAACTGAAAAAGTTAAGTTACAAAAAATGAGCATGTTTAACAACTGTTTGATTGTCTGTTTACTGAATGTGATAATCTTATTGATGATGACTAATCTCAATACTCTTTGGTCTATGTCTCCAACGCTGCTGCTGCTTGACTGCCGGAGGCAAGCTAGAAAGGGCGTACCCGCTGGCTGGGACAGGTGGACCCAAAACGGGAAAGACTGTCACCCAATAGGATCTCTGTCACCCATATAGACATACTGGGCACAGAATATATACTCTGATGAATATATATGCCCCGAATGGCCCGAACGCACCTTTTAATGTACAACTTACACAACGATTATTAGAAACCCAGACTCCAAATCTAATACTAGGAGGGGACTTCAACTCCTTACGAGACTCTACAGTTGACAGAACGGGACCCCCGACTAGACATAATAGCAATATTGGGGGCAGTATAACTCAACTGGAAGACCAACTCAATATAATAGACCCATGGAGAACTCTACACTCTGCGGAACGACAGTATAGTCACTATTCCAAGGTGCATGACATGCACTCTCGAATAGATTACATACTTACTCATGAAACCCTCTTCTTTCAAATTCAGGAAGCAGAGATTGCAGAAATAGTTCTATCAGATCATGCCCCAATCTATGTTAATGTGCAATTGGCGAGGCCGCATACACAAAGTAGACGCTGGACTTTTCCCACTCACTTAGCCCAAACGGACTCCTTTCGTACGTTCCTCACAAATCAATGGCATAACATGATTGATGATAATATTGAACACTGGGAGGAACCATTATTGTTGTGGAACACCACGAAAGCAGTTACGAGAGGACACCTCATTGCACATACCACTAAACTATATAGGGAGGAGCGTACCAAATTTTAACAAATGATGAGCACAGTATGACAAACTCACAGGGAATACATTAACACACCAACTGAAACCTCTAAAGAAAAAATATATGGAAGCTAAACAACTGTTTGAAACCCACATGTCAGCCCGGGCCAAAAAATTTTTGGAATATACCAAATACAAATTCTACAGATGGGGAAATAAGACAGGGAAACTCTTGGCTGCCCTCACTAAGCCACGCTCCACAGCTAGACATATCCTTAAACTACATTCACCAGGGAATAGATCACCTATTTGTACTCCTCAAGCTATCAAAACAACACTCGAAGAATACTTTACAAGAGTATATGCAGCTGAGGACCCGCAAGCAGAACTAATTAACCATACTCTACATAAAGCTTCTCTGTCGGATATTACCCAGGCACAAAGAGATATGCTTAATGCCCCCATTACAACTGCAGAAATAGTGACCACAATCAAAATCTTAGCCAACAATAAATCGCCAGGCCCAGATGGGTATACTGCTGAATACTACAAAATTCTAAGCCCCCATGCCATACAACTAATGACAAATGTATACAATACCATATATCAAAAAGGAGTTATCACTAAGGAACAAATAGAGGCTTACACAACGCTACTTCCAAAGCCTAACAAAGATCCAACTCAATTACACTCGTACCGTCCAATCTCCTTGTTGAATGTCGACCTTAAAATATTATCTAAAATCGTAGCCCAAAGACTACAGCTGTTACTACCGGATCTTTTAACACAACATCAACTGGGCTTTGTGTGCCATCGCCATTCAACAAGGGGTATACGAGCAGCTATAGCCGCAACACTAATTTCTACACGTCAACATAACACCAGAAATGTCCTGCTCAGCCTTGATGCGGAAAAGGCATTTGACAAAATATTGTGGCCTTTCCTTTTTCAGGTACTGCAACATAGGAACTTGGGTACCACTTTCGGAACGTACATACGTAATTTATATACTAATGCACAAACTAGACTACTGATAAATGGAACCATAACTGACCACATAAACATACATAGAGGCACAAGGCAGGGTTGCCCGCTCTCACCCCTACTATTCAACCTAACATTAGACCCCCTTCTGAGAATTCTCCAAGACATGACGATCTTTAGAGGCATCAAAATAGGAGAACATGAAACAAAACTCACGGCCTTTGCGGATGATCTCCTCTTATATATATCGAATCCTAAACAAGCTCTACCGCATATCCTTTCCACTATACAGCATTTTGGTCAAGCTTCGGGATACTGTATTAATGTCGCCAAATCAGTAATAATGCCTTTGGGGACCAAAGGGAAACACAGATGGGGTAACAAATACCATCTAACATGGGCCAGGGATGAGGTCACATATTTAGGCATCAAAATACCGAAAAGACCACATGAACTGTATACCCTTAATATCACAAGCAGTATAGAGGAAATAGCGCGGGACCTAAAAAATTGGCAGTCCTATCATCTTTCTGCTATGGGAAAAGCGAATCTGATCAAAATGGTGGCGTTCCCTAAATTATTATACAAACTGCAAAGCCTCCCCCTCTTAGTCCAGGAAAGGGACCTCCAAGCACTCTATAAATTGTTTAGAAATTTTATATGGAATGGGAAGAAAGCATGAATTAGCATAAAAAATACTTCAACAACACACCTTAAACGGAGGTCTCAATTTTCCCAATGAATACAACTTGGCAGCTAAAATTAGGCACTTAAAAGACTGGATACATAACTCAAACATCTATACCAATACAGACCAGGAACAACAGTTTATCCCCCAAACGAATCTATTATATATCCTACACAACCTTCCAAATGACGTCACAGACAACCCCTTATTATACTCTACATGGCAAACATGGAAGGAATTGAGAAAACAAAATAACCTAAATAGTAATCACTTACTGCACTTGCCCTTTATATTAAACCCTGACTTCCAATATGGGCGGGCACTAGCAGTATATCAAAGTTGGAGACTAGAGGGGGTGATGACGATCCGACAACTGACTGAAGTTAACACTCGTAAACCTTCGACGCTTATACAATTTCAAACCAAATTTCCCTTTGCTCGGCACAACATATTTGCCTTCCTACAAGCTCAGATGTATACCAGTAGGACCATTAGACTCTTAACAGACAAAGATTGGGATAATTCTTTGGACAAACTCCTCTTAAGAACCAACTCTGCTAGAGGAGCCATCTCACAAAACTATAAATTCTTACAGGACAACATTGACTATGACAGCCTACCTACAGGACCCAAACAATGGACAATAGATATACCAGAATTGACAATGGAGGATGTATTTAAAATGTACAAACAATTATGGTATACCTTACCCTCAAGTATCTACAGGGAAATGTTTCTCAACCTGTTGCACAGAACTCATCTGACTCCAGAAATACTTTTCAAAATGAGTAGGAGGGAGAGCAGTGACTGCCCGAAATGTGGACAAACCAAGGCCAACCTCATACATTGTCTGTGGGCTTGTCCATTTATACGAAGGTTCTGGAACCAGGTACGAGACTATGCAACAAGACATTTGGTTAATATATCCCACTGTCAGCAGCCTGGGCACTTTGGGGCATGACTACGAATATCCATACTAAAATCACGCGGGGTGCGAAAAGGCTTCTACTGATTATTACGGCAGTGGCAAAGAAAACAATATTGCAGGTCTGGATATCTACTACCCCTCCTACAATCAAACTCTTTCTGGAAAAACTAGTCAGTCTTTTACATGGACTGGGTAGAAACGTCTCTCAATAAAAACACATAGTTCAAAGATTTTTTTAACTTGGGAAACGTTTATTGAGGTTATCCCATGAACAGTAAAGGTGAAGTTACATGATTGCTTCCAATATACAGAATGGTATACCACAAGAACTGTGAGGGGAGACCCTCCTATTAACTTGTAACTGAAAGTGTACGACGTGTATATTAGATCTCCGTCACCGCAGCATTGTAGACAAAATGAGACCTGTAAATAGACAAAGAGAAAGTGAACTGATTATCACTACTATATTGGTTATACAACCAAAAGGTTAATGTGTTATGTATGTTAAGAAGTTTTACACAAATTGAAAAGACCGTTCATATGACTGTATAACCTGCATTTACGTCTACATCTCGTTCTCTATCTATCGTGATGGCAACTCGGAATGTACAAAATAGAAATTGCCAGTAACACCTATATATGTACTATATGATCAATCTGTCAATGCCTTATCACACTGTTATTATGTACTTCTGCATTGTAAACCTTCTTGAAATGTACAGAACAAGTGTAAATTCTTTGAGATGGTAACATCACACCGGACTATTGCTCGAATGAAAAATGTTTTTTTTTAAAAAAAAAAGTCATGGTGGAACACCAGCACTAATTTAAGATCAATTGGCGGACCCATGTAGGGCAGGGCATACAATCTTTATTGGAGAGATGCACTGAGCCACTTCAGGGAAAATCATGATGAGGAATTCCTTACAGCAGAGATAGATTTCACTCTTGACTCTCATCATGATCACTTACGTAAACTAAATTATTTTCCTGGCAACTCAATTAATATAATTGATTGGTGTAAATCATGTACATTGACTGAAAGAAGACCAGTATGACAGGGGAATAATAAAATGCTGACCTCATATAGGGTACAGCATATTGGACTGATCCAAGGCACATCTGACTAAAATTTGCATTGCTATCCAATTGGACTGGAAAAAGGAAAAAAAGATTAGACTTTATGCAGTTAACACACAAGTCTTCAGGGTCACAATTTTAACTTTGGACAGGCACCTGCAATTGACTCATGCTCATGTACACCCCAGGAACTATGCATCCGTATCCCCAAAACTCTTTCAACCATCAGTTTCCACATTCTGTCAGCACTTGCACATGCCTCTCATTAACTTATGGCAGCAGCGACATTTGTTTCCGCTGCCATTGGGAGCTGTGTGACATATCTATTTCAAAACATTCATGAGTTCATTATAGAACAGAGCAACAACAATTACAAATGGTTGATTCACAAATTGTCCTTTTATATAAGAAACAGCAAGAACTGCAAGGGGGGTTCATTAATGTTTTCTCACTCCAGCTTTTTAAAACTGTTGATATGAACACAAAGCTCAGTTAATGTATCTCAGGCTGGGAGATATAAATGTCTCCTGCAACAGCAGTATCCCCCCTATTTTGCTGAGTGCGTAGGTTTAGGTTGCTCCAGGAGAACTATTAATCAAAAGAAACATACCTCATTAAAGCAAATTAAATG
The DNA here is from genome assembly GCA_038501925.1 of Xenopus petersii. NCBI lineage: Eukaryota > Metazoa > Chordata > Amphibia > Anura > Pipidae > Xenopus > Xenopus petersii. Next base: position 92,044,737 of record CM076677.1, read on the forward strand.
TAAAAGAGAAACGGCTGCTGGTGTGTATCTTTTTTTAAGCTTTGCTCAGGTACAAAGGTCAACCGAACAGATGTCCCCAGCAGCTACATCGCACCTCCAGGAGGACTAGCTAATACTGTTTGTTTAACTGCATTATATGTAACCGATTGCCATCTCCAAGGGGAGGAAACATCTGTTCAATTTTCCAGGTAAGCCATGCAAAATCCTCACCTGACACTATCTTTAGAATTAAGATTTAACTCTTACAATTACTTTTCATTTCATTAACTGGTGTAGCCTTTTCCACTCACTGTTGGAACACCTGTTTCCTCTGTGCTTGCAAAGCCACTTTATATAAGTGGAGCCAACCAATGTAATTAAGCCATGGACTCCTTCCTGGAACGGTCTGCTTACTTGATTTACAGTGAGTGCAATACTTTTTATTATATGTCATCAACATTGTGCCACCAATGTTGGCATCATCCAAACTAAAGTGAAGGACAACGTTAGCAGGCTGTTTGAATGCAATACAATTTTTAGAATACCATGACAAAGCTTTTCATCTGTAGAAATAAACAGAAAGGTTCAGGCTCCTTCCAAATATTGTCCTTGATTCAATTCAGCGTGATATGGTACTTTTCGTGTGATTGATGCATTATTTGGCATGTATCCTATACAATTTATTGCACTATACTCTTATTAAATGAACTGATTTTTCTTTTAAATTTCTCAAACTAATGGCCCATTGAAACTGCTAGCAACGCTTACTTTTCGCAATTCAATTCAACCCGAAAATGCTTGATGAGTGAAGTTCTTTGCATTATCTTCCCACTTCCATTACACCAACTTGAACTTGCTGAAATGCTGTTTCTTGTTATGTGACAGCCTTTTTGCCTTGTTTCCATCTGCTATTCTGACACACGCGCATTTTCACACAAGTGTTGTAAGGGCACTTCCAACTAGGCCAATGTATATTTTATTTCCATCATTAGTTTCAAATTATCTGTGTTTAAAAAAATGTAATTGTCTTACGTAGTTCCCCCTTTTCTAATAAATGTAATCAATTTTCAATGGGGTCTACTTTTTTGCCTGTTCTGTCTTTTACTCCCACACTATTTCCTGTTATAGTTAGGGCTGCAATATTTCTGATCAGGTGATCTTCAAGAGAGAACAGAGAATATCGTAAAATGGTGGCTCAAGGTAAAATATGTAAAAGGGCAATATTTACTGAAATCTGTATTCCTGCTTGGTAAGATTATTCTTTAATGTGTTACGTTATAGGATATGGGATAAACAGTATATATATATATATATATATATATATATATATATATATATATATATATATATATATATATATATATATATATATATATATATATATATATATATAGATGATAGATAGATAGATAGATAATATATAGCATCCAACCAGATCACACTCCTTACTTAAAATGCAGTGTTTATTAACAAGAATAAATGTTGGTAGAAAATCATTCCATATAAAACAAGATAAGTCACTTATCTGCACAGTGTCCAATAGTTTCGCAGCATATCAGCTTCACGCTCCTTCCCTTTTTCAAGCGTATCACTTGTGCAGTAACGCCATGTACTCCATTATTGACTGCATATTGCTTATGAGCAAGGCAGAAGTGATGTGTCGTGTCACTGTGGTGGCGCGTCTTCTTGTATGAGACGGGTCCACATGTGAGTGGACACAACCTGGAGAAAACTTGTGAGCCCATCCACAATCTACTCCGAGGTAACTCAAACAGCCCTCAAGCCACGTGCCTGCTACACTACAAACTGTAAGTACAGCAGAACCTTCCAGAGAACTGTATCGTGTAGTGAAGAATCAGCATTTTCAGGATTGTGCAGAGTGAATCTGCTATCAAGTTTATTATCCCAGCAGCCTTGTGTCTATGCATTGCGGGCAATTAGCCGATCTGCTGTATTTCTGTGATATCTGGGTGCATGGTGAAGATCAGTACTGTCTGCTACCTGGTGTATCCCGGGATTTTACAAGTGTGTGTTGAACTGTACCGACATTAAGAGCAGCACATGTCTAAGATCCAGCATCACACATCTGAGGCATGTCTGGACTAGTCTCAGAGATCTCTCCAGCATAGAGTGTGTTTCCCAATATCTGACTCTGCAATCAGCTTAACTGTTTAGCTACCAGCTCTATAGCCTGCATTGGACTGCTGAAGAGCATCTTGCTAATACACTGAGTGATTTGTCAGAAATGGATCCCTCACCAGTAACAGAGGAACCTATACCTGTTACTGCTGAAGCAGCTGACATACTAGAACCGGAACAGACCGCTAAACGCAGAATCAAACCATCTGTTAAACGCATAGAAACGTATGAGGCACGAAAGGATGAAATTAATGATGGTCTGTCTGACCTATGGAATAAAACAGATCAACCGTCGCTGATGAGACAGGCAATACTAGACTGCAACTCACTGATGCACTAATAAGACTAAAGACTGCTTATTCTAACTATAAGAGACTTGCAGAGAAATATTCTTCCTTCTTGGCCAATGCCCGTATGAAAGAAGCAATACAAGAGCTGAATGCCTTTACTATCATGGACCAGCAGAGACTAATTACTTTCCTGCAAACAACAACCAGGCTGGAGACCAGAATTGCAGTTACAGTATAATACATCCAAAGCAGAAGCGGAGGCAGCCAAGGTCCAAGCTCAATGCATCAAAAGGGAAGCGGCACTCAAGGCACATATAGAAACACTCAAGCAGAGGCCGTCCGAAAACAAGCTGAGACTGAAGCAGAGGCCGCTCGCAAGCAAGCTGAGAATCAAGCAGAAGCAGCTCACAATCAGGTGGAAGCAGAAGCACAGCTGGAAGTCCTCCAGAAGGAAAGAGAGGCAGCAGCAGCCATCGCAAAACTAAATGTTCTAGAACAAGCCTTTGAAGAGGAAGAGCTGGAAGTGGATCATCCTTGTCTGACAAACCCAGCAGACCCAGTCATGAGAACTTTACGGTTTGTCTTAGATCAAGAAGTCAGAGGAACTACCTTTCCTACAATCATAGACCCTGCATACATTTCTCCAGGGCATCGAATCGAAGATCTTGTGTTTTGTTCCAGAGGAGCTCAAACAACTGAATTAGCCAACCCACACACCCACCAAACTAAAGGGTCCAATGAACCAGCTTATGCTACAGGACACACCCTTAGAGATGAAGGGGAAACAAAACCTACCCCTGGATCCTATACAAGGCAGCCTTCATCTTCTCCAAACACAAATTCTTTGTCCAGACTAAACCCATCTGCAGCACCTTTCCCCCCTCCATACCAACCATGTGTGCTTGCCACAACTCCTAAGGTTGAAGTACCAGAAGAGCTCATATAAAAACGGAAAGGACTGATATGTCTGAATTCGCCAAATACATGATTCGACGTGAGCTCCTCAACACTGGACTCACAGAATTCGACGATCGTCCAGAGCACTATAGAAGTTGGAGAGCCACGTTCAGAGCAGCAATAAAGAACCTGGACATCGAACCTATGGGAGAACTTGATTTGTTAATCAAATGGCTTAGGCCTAAATCAAAAGAACAAGCTTGGTTGCTCAAGTCTGTTAACATTGAGGCACCAGCCAGGGAACTTATTCAGGTGTGGGAAAGACTAGAGCGAGATTATGGCAGTCCCGAAGTCATTGAACGTACTTTGCTCAATAGATTCTACAACTTTCCAAGCTTTTCCAACAAAGATAACCGCAAACTCCAAGAGCTAAGTGACTTTCTCCTTGAATTGGAAACAGCAAAGTCAGACCCACATCTTCCAGGGCTCTGCTGCCTGGACACTGCTTATGGATTGTATCCAATCACAGAAAAACTGCCTCATTATCTTAAAGATAAATGGAATATGGTAGGCACAGAGTACAAGTCACTTCATCAGGTTCTCTTTCCTCCCTTTTCCTTTTTCTGTGGGTTCATCAGGAAAATGGCTAGAGCCAACAATGACCCAAGTTTGCGACCTCCAGACCAAACCCAATTTATTACAGAACCCACTACGTGGGATATAGCAAGACGGCGCAAGGATCTCAGGAAAACCGTCTCTGTCGGGAAGACCGGGTTTTCCTCCAGTAAGCCAATAGCCACTCCAGAACCAAGGAAGGGGAAACCTACTGATCTTGATCCTAATCTATCCTGCTCTATCCACAACAAACCACATCCACTAAGAAAGTGTCGTGTGTTCAGAGAAAAGCCCTTTGAGGAGCGAAAGACATTCTTGAAAGATCATAACATTTGCTATAGGTGTTGTGCGTACAGCGAGCATTTTGCCAAGGACTGTAAAGCCGCTATTACGTGTTCTGAATGTAACAGTGACAAACACGTGACAGCCAACCATTCAAGGCCCAAAAGGCAGGCTCCTTCCAATGGTGACTTCCACAACTCCTCACGGAAGTCCGGCGGGGAGAATGCTGAGGAACAGACTAATCCTGTGGCCACCAAGTGTACTGAAGTCTGTGGCAAGGAATTGTGTGGAAGATCTTGTGCTAAGATAAGTCTGGTCAAGGTCGCTCCCGTTGGGCATCCAGAAAAGGCCGTAAAAATGTACGCTATCTTAGATGACCAGAGCAACAGGTCACTAGCAAGTCCCAAGTTCTTCAAGTGCTTCAACATCCAAAGCGAAGCTCATCCCTACACCCTACGCACATGCGCTGGCCAAATGAGTGTATCAGGGAGAACAGCTTGTGGATTTCAGATAGCACCTATTGACAATGATGACTACAAACCTCTCCCCACGCTTATTGAATGTGCTCAACTGCCAGACAACAGGGAAGAGATCCCCACTCCAAATGCTGCACATCATCAACCACATCTTAAGGGCATAGCGGACAAGATACCTGCCCTAGATGAGAGTGCTGAAATTCTAATTCTTTTGGGAAGAGATATACCAATAGTTCACAAGGTGCAAGAACAAACCAGTGGACCAAGTGATGCCTCTTATGCCCAGAAGCTTGAGTTGGGCTGGGTTCTAATTGGTGAAGTTTAGAAAACCCTATAAAGTGAATACCTGCAAAACAAACCTGATGGAGAACAGAGGTGAGCTCTTTGTGAAATCGTGCTCATGTCATTATCAGATAAAACCTAAACCCAACACGAACCTACAGATCATATGTGGATCAGAAGAGGACATTTGTTACAAGTCCTTATCTCCTAACTTCGGTGGCGCAATCTTTCATGCCACCTGCAACGACAATAAAATAGCTCCTTCCATCGAAGACAAAGAATTCATCAAAATTATGGACAAGGAGTTTGTTAAGGGTGATTCCAATAGTTGGAGCGCCCCTCTGCCTTTCTGCAATCCAAGAGTCGTCCTTCCTAACAATAGCGCTCAAGCCAAGTTTAGGTTTGACTCACTCAAAAGGACATTAGGTAACAAACCTAATATGAGAGAACACTTCGTCGCATTCATGAAGAAGATCCTAGACAACAACCATGCAGAACCAGCCCCCCCTTTGAAGACAGGAGAGGAGTGTTGGTATCTCCCATCTTTTGGAGTCTATCACCCACGCAAACCGGGTCTGATCAGAGTCATCTTTGATTCAAGCGCACAGTTTAAAGGCGTCTCTCTAAACAACATACTGCTTACAGGCCCAAATTTGACTAAAGCTGGCCATAGACGCAAAGATCCGATCGTACGAATCAACGTACGATCGGACTTTCCCATCTCCCGACCCTCCACTAACCATTCAGATCAAAGTCTTTACCATTCCGATCAAATAAGAACAGATCAGCCAATGTTCTGCCCCGACAGCAATCGTACGATACTTATGTCTGACAACACTAGTGACAGTCTCCCTCTGAAAATCGTACGATCGGCAATACACGCAGAGATATTATCGGCAGGCGACAGAAATTTTCTAACCTGTCCGATCGACCAAACGACCGATCTCCGACGGACGAAAAATGTCGGGACTCTCCACACATGGTCTGAAAATCGTATGAATCCACGATTCGTACGATCGGATCTTTGCGTCTATGGCCAGCTTAACAGTCTCATAGGAGTGTTAGTTCGGTTCAGGAAGGAACTTGTTGCATTTATGGCTGATGTTCAGCAGATGTTCCACTGCTTCCTCGTCCGAGAAGACCACAGGAATTACCTTTGGTTTCTTTGGCATCGCAACAATGATCTTGATGAGGATGTGATCGAATATCGAATGAGAGTTCACGTCTTCGGAAACAGCCCATCTCCTGCAGTGGCTACCTATGGCCTGAGAAGGACAGCCAAGGAGGGTGAAGCAGAATTTGGTCATGATGTTCGACAGTTCATAGAGAGAGACTTTTACGTCGATGACTGCCTCAAGTCCTTGTCAACACCAAAGGAAGCTATCAACTTGTTGAAAAGAACCCAGCAGCTTTTATCTAGTGCTAACTTAAGACTGCACAAGATTGTATCCAATAATAGTGAATTGATGAAAGCCTTCGATCCCAAGGATCACGCATCAGACTTGAAGGATCTAGACTTAACTAAGGACCTTCTGCCCACTCAAAGAAACCTTGGTATGCATTGGGATGTAAATCAAGACACCTTCACATTTCAGGTCTCTGCAGAAGAAAGGCCATTCACAAGATGAGGAGTGCTATCAACCGTAAACTGTCTGTATGACCCATTGGGTTTTGTGGCGCCAATCACTGTTCAAGGGAAGCTCATACTTAAACAACTTACAGAAAATCGCATGGATTGGGATGTTACACTGCCTGCGGACTTACAACCCAAGTGGGAAAAATGGAAGCTTTCCTTAAAGGCATTAGAGCAGCTTCAGATTCCACGCAATTACCTTTCTTGCTCCCTTAGTCTTACTAAAGAAAGAGAAATTCACATCTTCTGTGATGCTTCCAACGAAGTCGCAGCTGCAGTCGCTTACCTCAAGGCATCTGATTCCTCTGGACAGCCAAGAGTTGGTTTTGTGTTGGGAAGAACTAAACTGGCGCCAAAGATCAAACAAACCATTCCAAGACTCGAACTATGCGGAGCTGTCTTAGCAATAGAAATTGCAGACTTCTTACAAAGTGAAATGGACATCGATGTTGATAGTATCAAGCTTTACACTGACAGCAAGGTCGTTTTAGGTTATATATTTAACACTACTAGAAGATTTTACGTGTATGTAGTCAACAGAGTAGAACACATAAGAAGGTCCAGCAAACCGGAACAATGGAATTATGTTCCCACTGACCTGAATCCAGCAGATATCGCTACCAGACCGATATCAGCAGCTAAACTTGCAGACACCTGCTGGTTCTCTGGACCAGAATTTCTGCGGTCACAGGTCCCTCCATCATTTGACGTGGACATGATGTCGGAGACTACAGAGCTTATCGACAATGAGGTTTGTCAAGAAACCACCGTACTTACTTCTCAAATACAGTCAAACACTCATCTTGGAACTAAGAGGTTTGAATGTTTTTCTATGTGGAAGAAACTCACTCATGCCATTGCATTGTTAATTCATGTCGTTCAAAGCTTCAGGAAACCCAACCAAACGACAACATGTCATAAATGGCATATATGTGACAAGTCACATGGCTCATCAGAAGTTGAACAGGCGGAACTGTCTATAATACGCTGTGTTCAAGAGGAAACCTTTTCTGGAGAGTTCAAGTGTTTAAAAGAAAAGGGTCAAGTTTCCAGCAAAAGCTTGCTCTTCAGACTACACCCTATCAAAGACGACAACTGTATGTTGAGGGTTGGTGGTCGCTTGGACTGATCGACATTGTTGGGAAAGGAGCAAAATCCTTTGATCTTACCAGGCAAACACTATGTGGCTACCTTACTTATCCAACACTATCACGGTAAGGTTAGACATCAAGGAAGACACTATACTGAAGGTGCTCTCAGAGAGGCAGGACTATGGATTATCGGTGCCCGCAGAGCAATAGCAGCCATTCTTCACAGATGTGTCAAGTGTAAAAAACTTAGAGGAAAACAACAGCAACTTATGGCAAGTTTGCCTATGGACAGGCTAAGTATGGAACCACCATTTACTTATAGTGATGGGCGAATTTGTGCAGTTTCGCTTCGCCGAAAAATTAGCGAATTTCGCACGAAATTCGCGAAACGGCGAAAAATTCGCGAAACTGCGCCGGGGTCTCGTTTTTGACGCCGGCGCCCATTTTTGACACCGGCGCCCGTTTTTTCGACGCCGGCGCCCGTTTTTGGCGCCGGCGTCTGTTTTTGGCGCCGGCGTCTGTTTTTTCGAAAAAAAATTTTGACGCCGGCGAATTTTTTCCGCAAATTTTCGCGGCCGTTTCACGAATTTATTCGCCGACGGCGAATCGCGCAAATTCACCGCGAATTCGCGCCTGGCGAATAAATTCGCCCATCACTATTTACTTATGTTGGGTGTGACATGTTTGGACCTTGGACAGTTGTAACAAGGAAAACCCGAGGTGGCCAAGCTAACAATAAATGGTGGGCCGCCATATTCACTTGTCTAAGTATACGTGCTGTACACATTGAAGTGGTTGAATCTATGGACACATCAAGCTTCATTAACGCCTTAAGAAGATTTCTTTCTATAAGAGGTCCCGTGAAACTCCTCAGATCAGACTGCGGCACCAACTTTGTGGGAGCCTGTGGAGAGCTACAAATTGAAGTGAATCAAGTGGAAAAGCCCTCAGTCAACAGTCAATGCGAATGGAGGTTCAACCCACCTCACTCTTCACACATGGGTGGAGCTTGGGAACAGATGATTGGCATGGCTAGGAGGATCCTGGATTCCATTCTACTGGACTTTGGTTCCGGCTGACTGACCCATGAAACCTTTACTACGTTCCTTGCAGAAGTGACTTCCATCATTAACTCTAGGCCTTTAGTACCTGTTTCATCCGATCCAGACTTTCCAGTCATCCTCACACCAGCCACCTTACTTACACATAAAACTGGACTGATTCCTACTCCTCCAGAGGATTTTAATCATCGAGATCTTTACAAATCCCAGTGGCGACGTGTACAACTTCTTGCAAATCGTTTCTGGGGAAGGTGGAGGAAAGAATATGTATGCCTATTGCTAGGACATCGCAAATGGCAGGAACAGAAACCCAATTTACAAGAAGGTGATCTAGTCTTGTGATCACCAAAGCTATTCCGAGCGAAGATGGAAAGGTTCGAAAAGTAGAAGTAAAGACTGCCAGAGATGGAGTTATGAAGACCTTCTTCAGGCCGATAACAGAGACTGTCTTACTTCTGCCCCTAGAACATCTCCGGTGACTTCAATGACAGAAACCAAGCTGATATGGACACTTAGAAAGACTTTTGAAAAGATTAAGTTCAATGTTTATTTTGTGTCTCTTCTCATTTTGTCTTTCAGGTCCCAAGGATAAGCCTTTAATATGGACATTATTTTGTTGTCGCATAATATGAAATTATAATTATATAGTGGTATCTACAGATACCAGACGGGGAGTGTGCTGTCCCTAATGCCAGTTATAATATTTGTACATGTTTGGTATATTCCTCACCTCCCCTGCTGTTTAATGTTTGTTAGTTCAACCCACTAGCTGGGGCCCTCCCCTGCTGTTCCTTAGTTTCAGTTGCTTTCAGTCAGTTGGATAGAGCTGCAAAACTACCAGTTCTTACCTATAGAACCCGTTGATTGTTTGGTCTTTCTGAACTCCAGAATCTTTGTATTATGCAATATCCCTGGATTAAAGAACCACCTGATTATCAAGCAGTTTTTTATCGAGTAAACTCTCTGCCATCAATATATCTCAGCAAATTTACGCCGTCCATGCGAGTGAGGGTCTCAGGAAGGGTATCTTCTGCATAAATCATGTTGGTGACAAAATATACACCCCTTCAATATGACAACATAGGGCCTTGTTGAAACACAGAAATAGATTAATACGCTTCCTTCAATAGATGCCTGATGTCTGGTTTGGGTCCTATCCCTTCTCATCTGTTTATTACTCTAAATCACTGTACTTGGTATCCCCTATCTTTCAATCCCTTGCTCATGGCATCCAAATCTTGTTCAATATCTATTGGATCAATTGTAATTCTGCTCACACGTGTAAATTGGCTGATTTAAAATTGAAAAATCTCTTGACTAATGGAGGCTGAAAACTATCAAATGAAAGTAATTGATTGCGATCAGTGGGTTTAGTGGAAATCCTAGTTTCAAAACCCACACATATGTCCTAGATGATTCAGTAATAACTCTTAAATCAACAGCACTATGTAACAAGTTATCGAGCTCTTTTGAAAGAATTTCTAGGATCACCCTTAAGTTCAATGTATATTGATGTGTCAGATAGCTGTCTGCCAATCTCCAATATATATTTATCTGTGTCCAACACACAGATGTATGTGTATATTTTATTGTTCACAATAAGGGACCACATGATACAAATGTTTTGCACATAATAGTCATGTTAAAGGATGGAATGCAGTGTTATAAAGTTGTTTGCAATGTTCAGTGTTTTAATTGTATGTCTTTGCCTTAGAAGAAGGATGGGTGATTTTTGTTGATTTGTACTCAAGAATAAGTGTGGGCCCTACAGTATAAAGGCATGCAGTAAATATGAAATGTCCCATCTCATGAAGGCCTTTTTTCTCAACAGTCTTGTTGTTTATGAAACCATGACTAAACTCACTTTCTCTAAAACCACAAATGCCATGGAATTTATAAAAAGATCCATATTTAAAAAAACACAAATTAAAAAAAGCTCTGAAAGATCTGGAAAAACCTCTAAAAGTCTGAATTGTTTAAAAATGGTCCAATAGGATCAAGGCAGCTTCCATTGTCTTCTATGGGACCTCAACAACTTTTTCCTGGTGAATTTTTGTATTACAGTTTTTCATGGTATTTTCACCTAATAAATAGAGACTTTTTAGCAATTTTAAAAATATAGAAAAACCACAAATTTTTCATGATTTGTAAAAAAAATGTGAAATTTGAATGTTAATAAATAGGCCCCTTTAATGTTGGCTCCAGTATTCCAGAAGTATTTTCCTGCAGATGTTGTTTGTTCTCTTGCTTCCTGCTTAAGAATTTGATTATTTTGTAGCAGCTGACACTTCAGATTAAAAATACTGCTGGTACTGTCATTCAGAAGTACCGTATATACTCGGGTATAAGCCGAGTTTTTCAGCCCCCAAATTATGCTGAAAAACTCTACCTCGGCTTATACTCGGGTCAAGCGCATAAACAGTCGCCGGCGTCTAAGAATAGTCGCCGGCGTCCAAGAATAGTCTCCAAGAATATTCGCCGGCGTCCCAAGAATGGTCGCCGGCATCCAAAAATGAGACGGCGGCGCCTCCAATGGGACCAGAAACCCTCAATTTTTTGATTGAAACTTACAAGAAGCTGCTGCATTTCTCACCCTAGGCTTATACTTGAGTCACAGTTTTTGGATGTAAAATTAGGTACCTCGGCTTATATTGGGGACGGCTTATACTCGAGTATATACGGTAGCTTGATGGACATGTAGGTTTTAAAGGGAAGGGGGTTATTTGCCTTTACACTGGTCACCACTTTAACAACAGAGTGATCTACTGTAGACACCGAAGGTTGGTTCGTGCTTCTTCATTTAGGTAATGTGAGGCTTTGTCCAAGATAATTTATATTGTCATGGGCTTCATTTGTTCTATTCTTGAGTTAAAAAATTAAATTTTGTAGTCTGGAAAGCCTCTATTGTCCTAAAGACCTGTCATATTGCAAATGTGTTAGATATTCATCAAATTTTCTATACAACATTTTTTGACAATTCTTGCCAAAATGAGCTGCAATTTCTCAAACCTATGCATTATACCTAACACAAGATCTGGTGTTGGTGTATATGATTAAAGGTTGCATATTCACGTAAGCTTAGATTGCTGCTCTCACTGATTTTAATTTCAAGAAGTACAAGAACAATGCACTAAAAAATACGAATACCTCAAAAACATCTAAAGCTTCAAGTTTTTCCAGACAATTCCTAGCAAAAAAAATTAAATTCTCTAAAAGTCCAAATTGATTTAGAGCATTCCAATAGGATCAGCGCAGCTCCCATTGACTACTATAGGACCTCAACAATTTTTACCTGGCAAAGTTGGTTTAAAAAATCCCAATTTTTTTGGGATTCATGAAAAATATGGACATTTTATGATTAGTAAAAAACTCCCTTAGAGTCGTATTTTTCAAAATTTAAATTTGAATGTTATATTTTGGTTTTTAAATTTGAATAAACTCAAAAATGTATTTATGGAAAAAAAAAATGTAAACAAATTTGATATCAATATGACAAAAAAACTGAATGCAGAAAATTCATCTTCATTTTCAATGGGTCTAACAATTGAATTAAAAAAGTAAACTTTTTTAAAAAACAAATTAGAATAAAAAAATGCATTTAGATGCTGAATTTTTACATAAGTTTTTTGAGCATAAGAAATCTATAACATAGTGCAGAAAACTCTTCAAATTGCGATAGAAATGTGTATGTTTATAAATCAGCCTCATTATGTTACCCTTGCAGTGTAAGACCCCAGGCAGCACTTCCTCAACTCTGAAACATTCTTAGGGCACTGTCGACACAAACAAGTGTACTGGTCCCATGTCCCATGGGAATGATGAAGGTCTATCAGGTGGTTAAAAAGGCACTTGAAACCACTAGCTGAATCCAAGGTAGAGAACTTGACTTTTCTCAAGGTGACTAAGGCCACTTCAAGTTCTAAGGTAACTTTTTTTTAATGAACAATTTCCCCCCCCCCTCATGAATGAATTTTGGAAAGGATAAAAACCTTATGAGGTTATAGGTGCTGAGCCCCCCACAACCAAAACCCACTCATGGAAAAAGCAGTTTGTATCTTTTAAAATCTGTCAATAGCAAGCCAGTAATCAAATATTAAATATTAAAAAAACATGAGTAAGTGCAGAAACACACACGCTCAAGACTCAAGCAGTCATAAATCTGACCCAATTGGAATTGATGGATTACTCATCACCTGTAATAAAAGGGTGGGGCTAGGAGTAAGCTGTCTCTTACCTGGTGGAAAAGCATGGACAGTATTGGAGAAAATGTGAGTGAGATATTTGTAGTTCCTGAATTGAGTGGCCTTAATATGTCAAAAATCAAATTCAACAATTTCATACTCAAAACTGGAGCAAGGTACAGGGAGAAAAGCTAAGTTGTGGAAAGAAGCACTATACTCAATTCCTACCTTGATACACTAGCAGTATTTTGTTTTCTCTATGGAATATAATTTAGAACATATGCAATGAAGGAATTATGTCACTCTTTTTAATGCAGCTTGGGGAGGCACATTTATCAAAAGTCGAATTTTGACTTCATGTGAGTTCTTTTAAAACTCCCTTAAATTCGAATATACTTAAACTCGAATTTTACTGACTCGAAAACTCAACTCAAGTTTTTTTCTCTGAAAAAAACCTGAATGTCAGGAAGGCTACAAACTACTCCAAATACGTCACTGCACCTCTCCCATTGACTTATACAGTAATTTGGCAGGTTTTAGGTGCCAAATTAGAATTCTTAAAGGGCTAGTATGATAAAGCTTAAAAATCAAATTTGAATTCTTTAAAAAACTCAAATCGAGTTTGGATGATTCCATAGTCGAATTTGACAGTTTTGACCATAAAAAAAAATAGAAAATTAGAATTTTCAATTTGACCCTTTAATAAATCTGCCCTTAAGTGTTCTGGCAAAATGTTCCCTATGTCCTTAGCTTTTACCTTTGTGATGCACAACTATTATGTCACACTCATGTCTGTCATCGCCCTTCCCCCTCCATATTGTCCCTTTCTTGTCTTCACTGCACCCTTTTCCAACTGATTCTCTTTTGCATGCACAGTGTTGGACTAACTGACCACTAACCACTCAGATCAGTTATTTTGTTATTTCATTGATTTTCCTAATTATATTTGATTTTTGTAGTTTTATTACGGTTTTATTGAGGTTTTATGCTTGCATTGTTGTTCCTTACATTTTTTTTTAGTATTGTTTTGCAGTTTAATTGTTTGGAGTAGAAACACATTTTTTTGCAATTAAGTATTCATTAGAATGAGTACTTCCTGAAAAATCTAATAAAATAGATTTTCAGAAATGTAAAAAAAAAAATGCTGCCTTTAGCATAGCTTTGCAGTTTGGTAGTTTGGAGTAGAAAGACATAAATATCTATTTTTGATTCATCAGAAAGTGTACTTTCCAAAAATATTTTGTTTTGGGGGCTCTTTGTACTTTTAGTTGGTCCTGTGGCACATAATACGCTTTTAGGTTCCACTTTTCACAGAAGGTGAATTGGCAGCTGAGAAAATTCATATGTACTATTTTCATTTGGGGTCTGTACATGCCATCTGCTTTGTTACATCTGTGCATATTGGGCATCAAACTGTTTGGTAGAACATTGGCACTATTGTTTAGGGTGTTTTACCATTGTAGGTTAGAAATTGCGGGCGATAAATGCGGCACATTGCAATATTTTTAGGCGATTTTAGGGGATAAATGTAAGCCATCAAATAAGTATGCACAATGTAGATTTGGGGGTCATTACATGCCATGCACTTTGATAAACCTATGTACATTGGGTATCATACTGTTCATTGGACCCCTGGCATTCATATTTAGGGTGTTATAACTTGGTACCTGATAAAATAAGTGGATATGAGATGCTTCAAAGTGGAAGTTTTGAGGTGATGTTCAGAAATGTCACCAAAATCAACAACTTTAGGAAAGCTTTGTGGCTTTGGAGTAGACAGACATGCATACCCAATTTGGATTCATCGGAATGTGTACTTTCCAAAAACATATCGTTTTCTGGGGTACTCTTTTGTACCTTTGCTGCAAATAAAATGCTGTAAATATGTTGATTTTGCAGTGTCTGTTATTACAAAAATGATAGCTCGTATAGAGTGTCTTCATTTTGAGGCCCCTATATGCCACAAACTTAGGTAAACCTATGCATATTGGGCATCAAACTGTTCAGCAGACCCCTGTTGATTATATTTAGGGTGTTTTATCTGGTTACCCAATGATACGTGGGAGATATGATGTTGTACACTGGACACTTTGAGGCCAATTTCACAAATATTTATAAAAAAAAAACTTTAGAATGGCAACTTGGTAGTTTGGAGGACAAAGATATGTTTACCCATTTTTGATTCATCAGAATCTGTTCTTTCTAATAATGTGTAGTTTTCTAGGGTAAACCTACTGTTAGTGGAATGTAGATGTCTGCAGTATTGTGGAGCGGTGCTTTGGAAATTTGGTAATTTACTGCTTGGCGATTTTGACTTATACAAGTGAGAAATCTCCATAAAACGATACATATTTGGTATTAGTGTGTTTAGGAGACAGCATTTTCCAAAATCTGTGTTCTCGTGCAGAAAATAAATTATGTTTCTGTTTGTAATATTTTTTTAAAATTTTTATACACTTAGAAGTCTATATCTTTTTACAGAAGTTGAATTACACCACAATTCTAGCATATTTTGAAAGCTTAGGTTGTCTTGAAAAAATCAATATATTGTTTTCCTGGGTAAACTAAAAGACTCCCCCAGGAAAGACCCATAAAATGAAAGAGCGCAAAATGTTTAAAAATTTTATGACAATTAGTGGCAGATGTATCAAGGGTCGAATTTCGAGGGGTTAAATCCCTCGAAATTCGACAGGGGAATAGAATCGAATAGGCAATTCGGGCGAATTTACGCGCTGGCGAATAGTCGAATGGACAAATATTCGTCAGCCGAATAGGCGCATGATCGAATATTCGCCTGGCGAATAGGCGCACGATCGAATATTCGATCAAAGGATTTTCATTTGATTGAATATTCGATCGAATGCCTTTTTATTCTATCACGAACTTGGAAAACAAGCCTATGGGACTATCCCATAGGCTTTTAAAGCAATTCGGTAGGTTTTAGGTGGCGAAGTAGGCAGTCAAAGTATTTTTAAAAGAGACAGTACTTCGACTATCCAATGGGCGAATAGTCGCAGCGTTTTTGCGCTCGATCCAGTACTTCGATAGTTGAGGAGCACAAAAAATTACTCGAAATTCAAGCTTTTTTTCCCTCTATTCACCCGAGCTTGGTGAATGGGCCCCTAAAGATACCAAATCGGCTGAATTGGCTGGCAGTGAAAGGGTTAAATATAATAACCAAAAAAAATAAAAGTCCTTTATGAGCTTTAAAATCTTTCCTTAATTCAAGCTTTTAGAGGTTTTCGGGGGGGGGGGGGGTTGTGCTTATAATGGCATGAGGATTTCAAGGTTTTGTATTTGTTTCAGATTAGTTCCACATTTTTGTCCCTCGGTGCTTTTTATAAATGGATCTTTTTATAAATTACTTGGTATTCATGGTTTTAGAGAATTTTTTTTTTTTTCATGATTTCTAAAAGCAGTAAAATCAAAATGGGCCTCCTAATATTCCTGGGACATCATCTTATATTCCAACTGTTATCTTAAAGGGGATGGTTACCTTCAAACAAAAGTCTTAAAAGTAAACAGCCCATAAAATTAAAAACATTTTTCTAATTTATATTTTTTTTTCTAATTCATATTTATATTTTTTTAAATGAGGCATTATCAGAATATCTAGCTGGGCAGCTTCTCTTTGCTGTTACAAAGAAACTCCTGATTTCCCTTCCAGCTTGGTTTCCTGTTTTTTCAACCTGCAGAGTACCAAAAAACTTGAAGCTTTATTGAGCATGCCTTCCTTCTGGTTAACTCAACTATTTTTCTTTTCAATTAAGAAGCCAAACTAATCAATGTTCAAGCATCATTTGCAAATCTGTTTTCAGCACCTGACAGCTACATGTTCAAGCATTAACTCATTTGCTGTAGATACAATGCAAATACTATAATATAAGGTCATGTTATCGTACCAAAGGCAGGTAAGCCTCTTCACCTATTTTTTTAGTATTGCCTGAGATGTACACATCATTGCAAGTCCAAAAAAACATTTGCTGGAGAACTTCTTTTAAATGTTCTCCCGGGCATACTTTACCTGCTCTTACTACATATTTGTAATTCTGTCTCTCTTCGGGCTTTTATTTGGGCACTTATGTTCCAAATTTTCGATGGAGTAGTCCAGAGTGCCTGCTGCTCCAGCTTTCAGTGCTGCTTAACAACCTACTCAAACATCAGCAACAGAAAAAGACATCTAATAGCAAATGGAATCGAAGAGCCTAAGCATTCTTTACCTTCTGTTCTTTGGTATAGGGTGAAATGTTCTTTCATTTTCCCCTGTTTTTTTCAAATTCTGAGAGGCACTCAAAGCTTTCAGGAATGGGAATCTGAGAGCAAACAGTTAAAAGACAGGCTAAGTAAAGAATAAAACTTGTAATAAGCATAATTGCGTGCCTATGAGATTCTAAGCATTAAGATGGATACAACTAATAAAAGGGCATATTGGGATCCATACTTACATCAACTACATTGCAGTTAGATATGATTTTTACTGAGTGTGGCTAGTGCTCAGAAACTTAAAATGTCTGATTATACATTTCTTGTTTATAAACTCAACATCTCCACTAGAAGGACTTTTTGGTCTGCAATATAAAAAAAGTACAATGGCTCAACAAAGTATGACTATTTACATCAAGAAAAGTATGTTATGTGATAAAATATGCAACGTTTACTCTAGGGGGTCCATTTACTAACAAATTATATATATGAAATTGCGATTTTTTTTCCCAAACATCAAAAATGTTTTTAGTTTTCCTAATTTTTTTCATTTGCACATTTTATAATCTGGACTTTTAATAAATTCAATGACAACTGAGTAAGAGTTTGAATTTAAAAACCTCTAAAACCACTAAAATCCGACCTTTAAGAAATACGCTTTGAGGTATAGCAACTAGGGATGGGCGTATCAGATCCAAGACAATATCAGATCAAAATTAGCAAAATGGAAAATGGAAAAAACGCTAAAAGCATTGAAGTCAAAGGAGCGTTTGTTGCGCAAATCTTTCAAACCGCACAAAAAAATTTTTGCTACACATTACAGTCTATGGTAGTTTTTTGGCAGCAAAACAATATTTTGTTGCTTAAATTCCAAAATAATCCAAATTAAACCACAGTCTGGTATCTAGTTTGTGGCAAAAAAACAGTCATGTGTAACTCACAATAACAGTTGTTCTTTTATCACAACCAACAGTTCTGGTTGCAGATGCCCCAATGCTGTGCATGGGGGTTGCCTAACTGGTGGACAAATATCACCTTCTAAGTCATTTGTTGGTCACCAGCCTCCAAGAGCTTCAAAGACTGTTTTGTTTTGTTTAATATAATTAGGGAACCTCTAGGGTCACTGACTTGAATATCACATCACAGTTTTGCGTTTCAATCCCAGTCAAAGTTTAGTTTTGATCACTTAAGATGGCCATACATGAGCTGATAAAAGCTGCTGACTTTGTCCCTTCCAGACCAAATCAACAGTTGATTGGCCTGTGTTTGGGGCCCACTGGACAGTCTGCCTGAGAAATATTTATCCAAAAATCATGGGAATCTCAATCGGGCAGATGTGAAAATGCCACAGGTCAAGGAACACATTTGTGTGTTTATGTGGTTCTTGTCCGAAGGATCTCTGCATGATCCAATCATGTGTGCAGCCAAATCAGCTCTATATCTGCTTGTTTGGTGACTTTGAGTGCTTTGTCATGAACTGCTGTCTAAAAAATGCAGGCAACACTGATAACATAGTTGCAGAGGATTCTATCTGTATGTTCCCCCAGTAAGCGGTGTCCATATTCCTCTGCCACCGTGTCTCACATTCTATCCTCAATTTACTTTCTGTACTTCTGGAGTTTCTTCTCAGTAGGTTAAAAGCACCCTTTAGTCTTCTGTTTGTAGATAACGGTTCAAGTTATTGACAAGTGTAGAAGTAAGTTTCTCTATTTATGTGATTTTACATGATAAAAGTGCAATATTCAATAACAATGTCAAATAAACACTTACTGGCAATTTTTTCATGGTTTTAAACTCGCTGTTGTCCTTGAAGATAGTGAAGTGTAGGTTCGCTATAAGCATCTCTGAATACGTCTAACCTTATAATATTCAATAACATAATGACAAATAAACATTTAATGGCAATATTTCTGAGTTTTGAGTAAACTTGCTTTTGTCCTTGAAGATAGTGAGGCATAGCTTCATGCTAAGCTGTCTCTGAATATGTCCAACCATATAATATTCAATAAAATAATGTCAAATAAACACTTACTGCCAATTTGTCATAGTTTTGAATGAACTTGCTGTTGTTCTTGAAGATAGGGCGGCCTATGTTAACTATAATCCATCTCGGAATATGTCAAACCTTATAATATTCTTTTAGGGGCAGATTTATCAAGGGTTGAAGTGAATTATAGGGAATTTTTCGAAGTAAAAAAATTCAAAATTTGAAGTAATTTTTTGGATACTTCGACCATCGAATAGGATACTACGACTTCGAATTTACTTCGACTTCAGTTCGAAGTAAAAATCGTTTGAATATTCGAC
Organism: Xenopus petersii; assembly: GCA_038501925.1. Taxonomy (NCBI): domain Eukaryota; kingdom Metazoa; phylum Chordata; class Amphibia; order Anura; family Pipidae; genus Xenopus; species Xenopus petersii. The sequence goes on from CM076677.1 coordinate 92,064,173, forward strand.
CATTCGATAATCGAAGTACTGTCTGTTTCAAAAAACTTTGACTTCAATACTTTGCCAAATTAAACCTGTCGAAGTGCTCTACCTTCTAGAGCAGTTTTCTAAGGGGCCGATTCACTAAGGGTCGAATATCGAGGGTTAATTAACCCTCGATATTCGACTAGGAATTAAAATCCTTCGACTTCGAATATCGAAGTCGAAGGATTTAGTGCAGATAGTTCGATCGAAGGATAATTCCTTTGATCAAACGATAAAATCCTTTGAATCGAACGATTCAAAGGATTTTAATCCAACGATCGAAGGAATATCCTTCGATCAAAAAAAGTTAGCCAAGCCTATGGGGACCTTCCCCATAGGCTAACATTGACTTCGGTAGCTTTTAGATGGCGAACTAGGGGGTCGAAGTTTTTTTTAAAGAGACGGTACTTCGACTATCGAATGGTCGAAGAGTCGAACGATTTTTACTTCGAATGCTTCGATTCAAAGTCGTAGTCGAAGGTCGAAGTAGCCCAAAAAAAACTTCGAAATTCTAAGTTTTTTACCTTCAAATCCTTCACTCGAAGTTAGTGAATTGGCCCCTAAGTCTTTGGAGGTCAAAGGAAAATCCTTCGATCGATCAATGAAATCGTTCGAATCTTTCGATTCGACCGATTTAATCATACGATCTAGCAATTTTCGTTTGTTTGGCAAATTCTGTAAAAAATCCTTCAATATTTGAAGTTGAAGTATTTTAATTCGATGGTTGAATTTCAAAGAATTTTTTACTTCAAAATTCGACCCTTGATAAATCTGCCCCTAACTGTAGTGGAATGCAAATTACATAAGGAACCTTGTTCCCCTTACATCAGGGGTCCCCAACCTTTTTCACCCGTGAGCCACATTCAATTTTATAAAGAATTGGGGAGCAACACAAGCATGGAAAATGTTCCTGGGAGGTGCCAAATAAGGGCTGAGATTGGTAGCCCCATGTCGACTGGCAGCTACAGGAGACTCTGTTTGGTAGTACACCTGGTTTTGTCCAACCCTCTCTTACCTCCCCTGCATCTGCAAGGTACAGTCATCGAACAAGGTTCCTGACAACGTGGTCATTACACATAACTTGCCCCAAACCAGGAATTCAAATATAAGCACCTGCTTTGAAGCCACTGGGAGCAACATCCAAGGGGTTGGGGAGCAACATGTTGCTCGCGAGCTACTGGTTGGGGATCACTGCCTTACATGATTCAATATTCCCGATACGTATACTGAGACAAAGATGTAGGTCCCTTGGAGCACCTTTCTGGAAAATAGAGCAAATGATAGGGATTGTAGAATCAGGGGTAGATGGTGAGCCCCTGCCAAGGGTTAATTCACAATAAGAACACAGCAGCACTTCAAAAGGAATTTATACAAGACATAAAACAGGCAAATTGCAGGAGTTTAGTTTGTGAAATATTTCCAAAGCAATCATGCCTCAAAAAAGAAAAAGCTAACACATAAACATGTCACTTGAAAAATATGTGTATTGTGAATATCAAATAAAGAAACTGCACTGTGGAATTAAACATTCAACATCAGAGTCATCGGGGCCAGGATAGGAGCCAACTTGTTTAATAGAACAATACCACCTCCAGACTCTCCCCCACTGCATCTATAAATTGATAGTTTCACATTGTTGCATGTTTGATCATCTTTGAAACAAGCCTAAACCGCGTGCCTGTGTTATTGCACCAATTAATAAATTCATATTTTCTACCCTCATACATCTTACTGTTGAACAACACATTGAGGAACTAATCATTACATTAATACTGTATTCTCGATTATCTGTACATGTTCATCTGATTAGACTATTAGAACTGAACAAATCAAAATTGTAAATAAAATGAGTAAAATAAATATGAAGACGTGAAAGTGCCTAAGTGTGAAGATGTGTGGAAATACCTGTTATATTTCTGCTCATTATTTCTTACATTATACACTATACTTTATTCTCAACCTTTTCCTTTGATCTTTATGAGGCCACTAACATGTCTGAATGTTGCCAATGCTAGCTTTGTTAAATCTTTACAATTTACACAGATGCATTCAGTAGAAATCACTGAGATTAACCATTGTCTGGAATCTAAAGTGCCAAGGATATCACTAAAAATGCAGAAGACCTGACTCAATAATATTCTGCATGCACATTATACCAGGCACCTACTCTATGGTCATCCAGCATACAAAAAGCAATTCTGAAGCTGCCAGCCCTAAATGGGGTGTCAGATACACATTGGTGCAATTATTTAAGTCAAGGAGATATGGAGAAACCTCATTAGTCTCATAGGGTTGCTCTACGTTCCCATTGGTTTCTGTGGACAAACATTAGTTTATCAATTTTGCTGAGCTGTAGTGAAACTCCCAGATCTGTAGATGGAGGTTGCCAGATCATTCATTCTTGCTTTAGTGGTTGTTCTGTTTTTATATCATCTAAACTCAGGGAAGCTGATTTTAAGTTTTTCCTGAATTTGAAAAAACATCCTGGAAAAACTAGATTGTGTGCTTATTTGTGAAAAAAAAATCCAAACCTGTAATCGCTTAAAATTGTGTACAAAAGTTTCACACTAATGACAGATTTATCAAATATTGTTTACTCTAATAAATTCAAATATACTCACAACTCAATGGGAGGTTATTTAAGAAAAAATACTCAAATGGTTCAACAGACCTCTGCCATTGACTTGTAAACAAACTTGGCAGGTTTAAGGTGGTAAATATTCTAATTAGAACTGTTTCCATGGCCGTGATGTGATAAATTTCACATTCAAATCTACATTCCAATTGTTAAAATTCTAATGTGTGAATTTTGACACCAAATATAATTGAAATTGTACTATTCAATCCTTAATAAATATGCACCTAAAAATAGTCTACTTTTATTGTCAATGATTCTGCAATATTTTGACTAATTTAAAAAAAAACCTCAAACTGAATTACTATATTACTCCATTTATGCTATTACCAGTTTTGGAATGATTATAATCATATAATCATATATATAATTAAACAGATGAAATACTAAAATTTTATTTATAAATGAGAGGGGAGGCAAATTTATCAAGCGTCAAATTTGAATTCATGTGAGTTTTTTTTTTAACTCACATGATTTCGATTTCACTCGAAATTCGATTGGGGGGTCATTTATTAAAAAAATCGAATATGCAAAACTCTGACAAATTTTACCGACTGAAAACTTCAATCTCCGAAAAAAACTTGAATGTCAGTAAGGCTACAAACATCTCCAAATTGGTCAGTGGACCTCTACCATTGACTTATACATGAATTCAGCAGGTTTTAGGTGGCAATAGTTGATTTCGCATTCTTAAAGGGCCAAAGTATTATAAATCTCTAAAATGTAATTTAAATTTTTATAAAAACTTGAATCGAGTTTGGATAATTCCCTAGTCAATTTTGATGGTTTTGAAAAAATTAAAATAAAATTTTCAATTCAACCCTTAATAAATCTGCCCCTTAGTCTTTTTTATTATTTATATTAACGTGCAGACATGAGATCAATTACAACAGCTACTGGTGTTATATTAGTTCTAAAGTAGGTCTGACATATTAGTCAAAAATAAGCTCTGCCTGCTGGTCTACAACATTAATGACAGCAACATTATGATTGGTTACTCTGTAGTAAAATGTTATTAATTTCTCCAATATCTCAAGATCAAACATGCAACTTTAGATCACCTTTGTTCAAATCCCAGCCTGTTTGTGCATCCTAGGTGGCTGGCAGCCCTGCCATTTATGTGCTAATCACTGCAAAATTGGGAGAATATATGCATATCTGGCATATTTCACAAATACATCCAGATTGCTATATATGGGCATGAACTTGAGAAACTGCTCAAAACCATTGATAGAAAAATACATAGAAAAGACAGCAGATGGTGAAGAGAAAATTGAGGTATAAAAGTAAGAAATGAGTTAGCAATGGAGAGTGCAACGATAAGGGCAGAATAATAGTAACTGGAAAGGACAGAATGGAAAGGGTAAGAGCAAAAGGTTTAAGGTGTAGAAGAAGAGTAGAATAAGAACAATGAACAGAAATGTAAAACAATCAAAATAAAAAAAATGGGAAGAGGAGGAAAGGAAGTGAAAACCACAGGCAAATATAAAAAAAACAAAGAAATAGAAGAGAACGCGTGAGTGAATTAGAGAAACAATACCAGTTACGCCTACTTAAAGAAGAAAAGTCAAACCTTATAAAGAAGGAAAGTCTCCAGTTATTGAGGGGTGCTCCCATCAGCAGAAAACTGCATCAGATTGGGGTTCTTTCAGAAAACACCACGGAGCAATCCTTTTCCTGCAAAATCCAGAAAAGGTGACCTTTTTTCTCTAATGCACATGCATCAGCACTGGTGCTTTCTGAGGAACCCTGGGCCAAGGCAATTTTCAGCTGAACAATAACACCAGCCTGGGGTATAATATAAGTTGTTACAATCACTTGGGGGCACCTAACAGAATAATATTCTGCTGTTCTGACAGTTGCCTCCAACATTGAACTGTAATCAAACCTATCCTGTGCACTTATTTAAGATATTATTATAGGCTGAAATCTCAATGGGATGGGGCTACAAAAACAGTTACTGGACGATGCTTTCCCAGAATAGAGACTTCACTCTAAGGGGCCCATTTACTAACAATCGAATTTTGATTTTGTTCCACAAATCTCAAATAAAACTTGGTTTTCCTATATTTCTTAAAAGCTCCAAAATTTGACATGTAATAAGTGAAAAAACACAAAAACCTTTAATACCAAACTTCGCCAAGTAAAGATTGATTTTTATTCACTAGGAATTGTCTGTAAAACTTGAATCTTTTGAGGTTTTCAAGGTATTCATATTTTTAGCACATTGTTCAACTGATTTTTTCATTTGCACTTTTTATATTCATATCTTTTAATAAATTCAATAACAATTGAGTTTTTAGAGCTTCTAAGTTTAGTCTTGGTTTCCAAAACTAAGGTTGAATCAAAATTCAACCTCTAATAAGCCTCCACAACTCTTTAACATTAGTTAGTGATTAAAATTGTAGCTTCTTAAGAAACTTTAAGACATATAGGAATACTTCAGGATTCCCTAATTTGACATTTCATAAATTGTTTTTGTTTTTCAATATATTTGGAATAATTCTGAACTAAGTAATAGTGTTCCAATTAATACTTGGACCTAATTTTTACAAACAAGTGTACTTATAACCAGTACAAGTACTCTCATGAGATCAATATTGGTTTTAAAATGCAATCAGCATCCGCAAGGGTGTTAATAACATCTCACTGCTTTCATGTGCTGGAACAAAACTCACGGTTTTTAGTAATGTCACTATTCACTACAAACACTAAACAACAATGTATAAAAAACCTTTTTTTTATAGTTGAGATGAAATAGATAGCAATTCCATCAAATTTTCATATAACGGAAAATAGCACTTAATTTAGCACAGAATAGTTACCGACATTACTAGTTACCATAGTGACAAAAATATGTAATGTTCAGAAAAATACACGCAATGTCTTTGAACCGAAGAAATAAAAAAAAAATAACGCCCTATGGTTCAGGTACAAATATAGGTTATTTTGTGGTTCACTGATTAAAATGTTATCCCCTTAGGCTCTTTCTGCTTAACAGCAGGTCAACTACAATCAGGTGATGTAATTCCTGTTAACAGATTTGTCTGGATCTCTAGCCACCTGTGACTCCTCATCTCAATGCCTGCTATTTTATTGTACCAAATCTAATACAGTGCTGCACACCTCGGGCTAAAACATAGAACACTTTCTATTTTCTGTAAACTCTGTTCGTGGCATGGCTGCACACATTTTCAGCATACTGAAACTGTCTGGGTTCAGCACGTAAGGGAGGATGGCATTGACGTCATGGGAAAGAGGGTGTTGGTCAATGACATCACGTGAGTGAGAATAAGCAAATTAGGGTCTGTTGAAAGGTCCAAGCACTTAAAAGTAATTACCCAGGGAGAAAAGCTTTAGGAAACAAAGTTAGCAATCAGGTACAGGCAAGGGCGGTCTATGATATTCTGTGAGAAGTATTGAAAAGCCTTTCCTTGTCCTTTAATATGCCACTTAATATGATGTAAACTATCTATTGCATAAGCATTCATTTTGTAGGTGTAGTTTTCCTTTAATTGATTTTTTTCTTCAATGAATACAATAAGGAGTCTGAGCTAAAGGACCACCCCACAAATGTCTGCAGGATGGGCCAGTGGCTGACATAGATTATGGTATTTAAATGTTTAAATGCTTAAATAAGTTTAAAATGAGTGTGAACAAGGTCCAGGGCCTAATGGAATATACCCTCAAATAGTTAGAGAGCTTAGTTCCAGTTCACTTTTTCTCAAACTTATGAATCTGAGAAAAACTGATATAATTCCAGTACTGTATTTAAAAGCACATAGTAGTTTCAATCTCCCTCTTTAGTTAAAACAGATATAAAAAAGTAGGCTTGGCCCAAGCCCTATTAATTGGGCTCTTGTTCCAGACTATTCTGCTATTCTGCCTCTTTAATGGAATAGAGAAAGTCCAAAGAAGAGCAGCTAAGCTGATAAATAGAAAGGTAAGGTCTGAGTTGTAAAGACATTCTCACACTTAACTTTAGCATCAGTGCAGGTCACGAGGGGACCACATCGCTAGAGCAAGGAGTGCTATTGTGCTTTCTGCACTAGCAGAGCCACATTTCCATTTAAAAAAAAGTAAATTCTGCTCTTTAAAGTTACCAGAGGCAGCTTTTTATCAACCCGGATAACCAGCCTCTCCCTGCCACCTGAAAGAAAGGTTCTCACCATGCCAGCCCTCTCTCCAGGCCAACTCTCATTTTACAGGCCTCCTTGTCCTTTTTACAATGCTGGTTGGTAGGGTCCAAATTACCCTAGCAACTATGCATTGATGTGAATAAGAGACAGCAATATGAATGGGGGAGGGCCTGAATAAAAAGATAAATAATAAAAAGTAGCAATAATACATTTGAAGCCTTACAGAGCATTTGTTTTTTAGGGTTTTAAGGTCAGTGACCCCCATTTGAAAGCTGGAAAAAGTCAGAAGAATGCGGCAAATAATTTAAAAAGTATAAAGAAATAATGGTGGCCAATTGGAAAGTTGCTTAGAATTGATCCTATACCATTTAAAACATTAACTTAAAAGTGAACCACCCCTTTAAAGGGGTGGTTTACCTTTACGTTAACTTTTAGTATATTATAGAATGTCTAATTCTAAGCAACGTTTCAATTGGTCTAAATTATTTATTTTTTAGGGTTTTTGATTGATCTTCCTTCTTCTTCTGACTCGTTCCAGCTTTCAAAATCTAAAATTCAAATGCTCTGTAAGGCTTCAAATTTTTACTACTTATCTTTCCATTCAGGACCTCGCCTATTTATATTCCAGCCTCTTCTTTAAACAGGTTGCTGAGATTGCAAACTGGAGAGCTGCTGATAAAAATAAAAAGCAAAATAACTCAAAAACCACAAGTAATAAAAAATGAAAACCAATTGCAAATTGTCTCAGAATTAGGATTCGGAATCCTGCTGAAAAAGGCCGAATCCTGCCCGAATCCAGAACCGAATCCTGGATTCGGGCAGGATTCAGCCTTTTTCAGCAGGATTCCGGATCCTAATTTGCATATGCAAATTAGGGACGGGGAGGGAAATTGCATGACTTTTTGTCAAAAAACAGGGAAGTAAAAAAAGTGTTCTGCTTCCCACCCCTAATTTGCATATGCAAATTAGGATTCGGTATTCGGCCAAATCTTTCATGAAGGACACCATTTTATCCAAATAATCAACATTTTTAAAAATGATTTCCTTTTTCTCTGTAATAATAAAACCATAGCTTGTAATTGATCCCAACTAAGATATAATTCATCTTTATTGGAAGCAAAACCAGTCTATTGGGTTTATTTAATGTTTAAATGAATTTCTAGTAGACATAAGGCATGAAGACCCAAATTACGGAAAGATCCATTATCCGGAAAACCCCAGGCCCCGGATAACAGGTCCCATACCTGTAGTTGCTAACAGGACCCTGTGTCACCAGAGCCTCAGCTCACAATATTTGAGCACAAGTATTTATTTCTCAGCTCACAGCTACTTTGTGTGACAGGTTAACAGGTAGAAAACACTGATCACATTCCCTAGTCCTGCCAGACTCTGCTCCCAATATTTGACCTGCTGGTCAGTTTCCGACTTTTCTGACCACCAAGTAGTCAAGGAAGTTGTCAGGAGAAAGAAGCTTCTCTGAGGTTCTTCTGCTTAGGAAAGATGTCAGAAAAGTTTCTAATTGTTTTCCTAAGCGGAAAAACATCAGAGCAGCCTCTTTCTTCTGACAATTTCCTTGACGACTTAGTGGGCAGACTGGTTGGAAACTGACCAGCTGGTGGTGCTGTAACAAAATTCATTCATATAAACAGTACATGTATTCTTTAATACCTTGAAATAAAAAGAAAATAAATAATGAATGTTAATTGCAAAAGTGCTTAGCATAGCCCCTTATTAATTTTACATTCACTTATTTCAAAGGTTTACTAAATCTTTAAACAATACCAGCAATCACCAGTGCGATTTGACCAAAATGTAAGTGTGAGGGTTTTTTGTGCAAACTAGGGATAGGTGAAATGAAGTCACATTAAAATTTTTATTCTAGCATCATAAGGTCCCAGTGTTTTTTTGTACAAGGCTTTGACAATTTAGGTACATAAAAGGGCTCCTAGTGGTTTTGTGCAAACTATGGCCAGATTTTTCACAAGGCAGGTCAGAGCATGGTGTTCAATGTTGGAGAAAACATCATATGTGACATAGCCCTTAGTATACCAACTGGTCACAATAAGTTGCCAGAAGAACTTCAAAAACCCATAGTATTGATTTTGCTTTTCCATGGAATTCGATTGGATGAATGTAGTCTTTGACGAGTCTTTGTTTTGTTTGCAGCATATACCAGGCAGCCACACTTTTTTAAAAGTACAGTGCACGCTTGATATGCAAGCTATCTGCTTTGTGCCACTACCATCACTGTCCAGGGGAAATTTTATGGTTTCAACATATGGTGCAGCGTTGTATAGAGATTATATACATTATTCACATCAGTCCCTACCCTTGTGGAGCTTACAATATAAGGTCACATTGACACAACCTGAGGTCAGCTATGTCAGGAATCAGTTAACATGCCTATATGTTTTAAAGTATGGTAGGAAATCAAAAGATGCCAGTGCTGGAAGACAGCAATAATAAGCAACGGTCACTTTGGTTAAAGCTGGCCATAGATGCAAAGATCCGATCGTACGAATCATCGTACGATCGGACTTTCCCATCTCCCGACCCACCACTAACCATTCAGATCAAAGTCTTACCAGTCAGATTAGTTAAAGAACAGATCAGCAATGTTCTGCCCCTGACAGCAATCGTACGATATCTATGTCCAACCAAAGCTAGTGACAGTCTCCCACTGAAAATCATACGATCGGCAATACACGCAGAGATATTATCGGCAGCCGACAGAAATTTTCTAACCTGTCCGATCGACCAAACGACCGTTCTCTCCGCCGGACGAAAAATGTCGGGACTCTCCACACACCGTCCGAATATCATACGAATCCTCGATTCGTACGATCAGATCTATGGCCAGTGTGGGGGAATGGCTCTTTAGGTAGTAGCAGCAGCAACTCCTTTCACACAGACAGTAGACAGTACACAGGTTTCCAGCTGATCTCACATATGCATTTATTTAACACAGCAGCTTAAACACCAACATAACAGTTCATACCCTTTGGGAAGTCAGTAAACAAAAATAGTCCAGCTGTACTGATAAATGAAAATGTCCTTTTCCCAAAGGTCCCACAGTCTCCCACTGGGGCAATGTAAGTCCAGCAAACAAAATTAACTGTTAACTCACAGTCCTTTGGAGATTCCTTGTGCTTTTTCTCCTGGAAGCAGCCGCTCCCCAAACACTTAAGGCAGTAGCTGGTAGTCAGTCCTTGCTACCAGATAACTTGTCTCTTTCTGGAAACTTGTTCCCCGCAATAAAAGTCCTTATGCTTTGAACACAGGTAACATGCAGTTACTAAGCAAACTTTTAACACAGCACTCCAGTAGCTCTCCTTTTTCTCTCTCCAGAGCAGAGAGCAGCCTTAATTGAGACCCCACCTTTTTACTCCAGGTGAGGCTAATCACCTCCCTGCTACTCAGAGCCTCGTTTTCACACCCCTCTGCACTGCTTCATAGAGAATTCTGGGAGGGATATACTTTCCATCTATGATTTTCCCAACCATGCTACATATCCTCCCCCTCTGCTCAAACTTGTTGGGTTGAGCACACTTGGCCACCAGACAGTGTACTCTAGAGAGAGCATCAGCATTTCCCTGTTGACTCCCTGGTCTGTGTTCTACTACAAACTTGAAATTTTGTAGTGCCAGAAACCATCTGGTGACCCTGGCGTTTTTCTCTTTGTTTTGCGCCATCCACGTTAAAGGAGCGTGATCAGTCACTAACCTGAACTGGCGCCCTAAGAGATAGTACCTAAGGGCTTCTAGAGCCCACTTAATGGCCAGACACTCCTTTTCTACAATGGCATAATTTCTTTCCCCGACGTTAGCTTCCTGCTAAGGTAGGCCACTGGGTGTTCTTCACCCCTGATCACCTGGGACAAAACAGCGCCTAGTCCCACATCTGAGGCATCTGTTTGAACTATGAATTCACGGTTGAAATCAGGGGTAATCAAAACTGGGCACTTACAGAGAACAGTTTTTAGATTTTGGAATGCTGTCTCTGCTTCTGGGTTCCATGTAACCATGGCAGATTTTCTACCTCTAGTTAACTCTGTAAGTGGGGCTGCGATAGTGGCAACATTTGGCACAAATCTCCTGTAGTAGCCCACCATTCCTAAAAAAGCTCTTACTTGTTTTTTTGACAGTGGCTGGGGCCAGTTTTGTATAGCCTCAATTTTGTGTATCTGGGGCTTAATTACCCCCCTTCCAATTACATATCCCAGGTAACGGGCCTCTTCTAACCCAAGGGCACATTTTTTTGGGTTGGCTGTTAAACCAGCCGCTCTGATTGAATCCAGAACAGCCTGGACTCTGGGTAAGTGACTTTGCCAATCTGTGCTGAAGATGACCACGTCATCAAGATAGGCTGAGGCATATTTCTGATGGGGCTTAAGAACACGGTCCATCAGCCTTTGAAACGTAGCTGGGGCCCCATGTAAACCAAAAGGCAGTACTTTGTACTGGAATAACCCTTCAGGGGTAGAAAAAGCAGTTTTCTCTTTGGCCCTGTCAGTTAAGGGAACTTGCTAGTAACCCTTTGTAAGGTCAAGGGTGGTTATATACCTTGCTGGGCCAAACCTCTCAATCAGCTCATCTACTCTGGGCATGGGGTATGCGTCAAATTTAGAGACTTCATTTAATTTTCTGAAATCATTACAAAAACGGAGACTGCCATCTGGCTTAGGAATTAAGACAATGGGGTTAGACCACTCACTGCATGACTCTTCTATTACCCCAAACTCTAACATCTTTTTAACTTCATCTGAGATTGCCTGCCTGCGAGCTTCAGGCACCTATAGGGTTTCAAGTTTACTTTTACCCCAGGTTCTGTCATGGTTAATCACCTTGGTTCGCCCTGGCAACTCTGAAAACACATCCTTATTTCTTTGTAAGAACTCTTTTACCTCTTGGGTTTGACTTGGCGACAGGGTCTCAGATATTTTTACCTCTGGAACCAAACTACCTGCTGTTTCCCTAGGGAAGGTTACAGCTGCACGGGTCTCGCGGTCCTTCCAGGGCTTAATCAAATTTACATGATACACTTGGTAGGGTTTCCTTTTCCCAGGTTGATGAACCTTGTAATTAACTTCTCCTACCTTCTCTACAATCTCATAAGGACCTTGCCATTTTGCTAAGAATTTACTTTCTACTGTGGGAACAAGAACCAGTACTTTATCTCCCGGATTAAAGGTTCTCACCCTAGCCGAGCGATTATACACCCTCGACTGGGCCTCCTGAGCCTGTTGCAAATGCTCCAGGACAATAGGCATAACCTTTTCGATTCTATCTTGCATTTTACTGATATGTTCGATTACACTCTTAAAGGGAGTGGCTTCCTGTTCCCAAGTCTCCTTAGTAATATCCAGGAGACCCCTTGGGTGTCTACCATACACCAGTTCAAAAGGAGAAAAAAAAAAAGGTAAAAGGCCATCCCAGTCCTTACCATCCGAAGCTACCACCCTCTTTAACATGCCTTTTAGCATTTTGTTAAACCTCTCTACCAGCCCATCTGTTTGGGGGTGGTACACTGAGGTACGCAGTTGGGTGATTTTCAATAACTTACACAATTCTTTTGTTACCTTTGACATAAAGGGTGTCCCCTGGTCAGCGAGGATCTCCTTTGGGATCCCTGTACGTGTAAACATCAGAACCAGCTCTTTGGCAATGCTTTTTGCTGAGGCGTTCCTTAGTGGAATTGCCTCGGGATACCGTGTGGCATAATCAAGTACAACAAGGATATATTGGTGTCCCCTAGCAGATCTGACTAGAGGGCCTACCAGATCCATGGCAATCCTGTCAAAAGGTACCTCAATTATAGGCAAGGGTATAAGGGGACTTTTGAAATGTGGCATTGGGGCCGTTAACTGACAAATGGGACAGGAATCACAATATTGTTTTACCTCTCGGTGTACCCCAATCCAGTAAAACCTTTGTAACACCCGGTCTTTCGTTTTCTCATAGCTCAAATGTCCCCCTAACACATGGGCGTGTGCCAGATCCAGCACTGTACGTCTATGGGCTTGGGGAACTATCAGTTGCTCTATCCTCTCACCCCGTACTTCATTTACTCTATACAGTAAATCATTTTCCATTGCAAAATGGGGAAATATTTTATCAGCACCTGGTTCCTGGGGCACCCCATTTACAACCTTTATTTGTTCCCGAGCTTTACTTAAGGTGGGGTCCCTTAGTTGGGCAGTGCCGAAATTATCCCAAGAAATGGGTAGATCAGGCAGATCGAGTTCAGGCTCCGCATCCTCTCCTACCAAGACCTCTAAAGGGAAATTGCAATTTTTATCTGGGGCCACTCCTACAGCCTCACCTGGGGAAAAACACTCTAAAGGCTCAGGACATATTGGAAGATTAGACTCTAAAGATTCAGGACATATTGGGGAAATAGTCATTGGAGGCACACTTCCCTCCTCACACCCTTTTACTTTACCCCATAAGTCCCAAAACACAGGAAAATCACGTCCCAAAATAACATCATGCATTAAATTTGTTACCACTCCCACTTCATGAATGCAAATTCCACCAGCCGTTTCAAAAGAGAGGGAAGCTGTGGGGTCGTTTTTAACATCCCCATGTATGCAAATAACTCCCATCTGGCATGACTGTAGCTTCTGCTTGTCTACCAGGCTGGCATGAACCAAAGTTACCAGACTTCCATAGTCTAGAAGGCCAGAAACTTCCTGCCCATCTACTTTGACGGTACACATTTGTGGCTCCACTTCTGCACCAGGTTGGGCAATACACACAGGCTTAGCAAATAAGGACAAATGTGGTTGTGCAGTGTTACAATCCATGGGTTCCAGGGTAAGTGGGCAACTGGCTGCCATATGCCCTGGCTCATGACAGCGCCAACAAATTACTTGTCCTCTATCCCTAACTTGCAGGTCTGGTTTAGGGCTTTGCCCTCTCAATGGCTTGGTCATGGAATCATTTCCACCTTTTGGGGCCTCTTTCCACCCTTTAGTGGTTTGTATGTCTTTACCTATACCCGGTGCCTTTTGACTCTTAGGGCCAGCACTTTTAGCTGTTGAACTTTGAAGAAAATCCTCTGTGGTAAGAAACCGCTCCACCAGGGCCACCATCTGGTTAGCATCAGTTTCATCAGCTTGGCCTGCAAAACGTTGCAGCCGAATGGGTACAGCATGGAGAAAATGATCCAGGACCACTCTTTCCACTATTAGTGCAGGAGTTAATTCCTCTGGTTGTAGCCACTTTTGGACAAGATGTATTAGGTCATACATCTGAGACCTTACAGGTTTGACCACATCAAATGTCCAGGCATGTACCCGCTGGGCCCTCATAGCCAGGGTTACTTCCAACCGGCCACTATTTCTGCTTTCAACTTTTGGTACTGATGGGCATCCTCAGGATTCAAATCAAAATAAGCCTTTTGCGACTCTCCGGACAAAAAAGGAGCAAGCACCCCCGCCCACTGGTCAGGTGAAAGTTTTTCCCGCTCTGCCACTCTTTCAAATATGGCGAGATAAGCCTCCACATCATCCTCTGATGTCATCTTTTGTAAAGAGGTTTGCACTCTTTTATACACAGAGACGGGCTCTCTTGGTCCACTTTGGAACTTTTCCATAGTGTCGATCCGTTTTAGAAGCTGGCTGTTGATAGCCTGCTGTTCCTTTAAAGCTGTTTGAGCAGACTCTGCAAGTATTTGATTAGTCCGCTGCTGATGAGCATTGGCTTGCAGCAGATGCTCATTGGTGTGCTGCTGCTGAGCATTGGCTTGCTGCTGCTGAGCATTGGCTTGCTGCTGCTGCGCATTGGACTTTACAAGTTCTTTTAGAATCTCCTCCATATTGGCAATGTTCTGTGAAAGTCACCCTACTGTGCTTGATATAACAATCCTTTAATATGACTGTCTCTTTAAGGAGCTGCCCGCATCCTCCACCAATTGTGGGGGAATGGCTCTTTAGGTAGTAGCAGCAGCAACTCCTTTCACACAGACAGTAGACAGTACACAGGTTTCCAGCTGATCTCACGTATGCATTTATTTAACACAGCAGCTTAAACACCAACATAACAGTTCATACCCTTTGGGAAGTCAGTAAACAAAAATAGTCCAGCTGTACTGATAAATGAAAATGTCCTTTTCCCAAAGGTCCCACAGTCTCCCACTGGGGCAATGTAAGTCCAGCAAACAAAATTAACTGTTAACTCACAGTCCTTTGGAGATTCCTTGTGCTTTTTCTCCTGGAAGCAGCCGCTCCCCAAACACTTAAGGCAGTAGCTGGTAGTCAGTCCTTGCTACCAGATAACTTGTCTCTTTCTGGAAACTTGTTCCCCACAATAAAAGTCCTTATGCTTTGAACACAGGTAACATGCAGTTACTAAGCAAACTTTTAACACAGCACTCCAGTAGCTCTCCTTTCTCTCTCTCCAGAGCAGAGAGCAGCCTTAATTGAGACCCCACCTTTTTACTCCAGGTGAGGCTAATCACCTCCCTGCTACTCAGAGCCTCATTTTCACATCCCTCTGCACTGCTTCATAGAGAATTCTGGGAGGGATATACTTTCCATCTATGATTTTCCCAACCATGCTACACCAGCTTAAGGGCAGCAAAAAAATCTGCCACACACAGCAAAGCATATATATTAAGAGTGGCTGCTGTTCAACTACATATAAAAATGTCCCATGCTTTAAGCAAAATGTCAAGATGTTTCATGTTTTCACTGATTACTTTGCTTATAATACTTCTTAAACACTCATGTAAATGTTGCAGTACAATTGTGGAATCTCTGATCTGGAAACCAGATATCAAGAAAGCTCTAAACTATTGGAATGCCCTCTCCCTAATATCCATTTTGATGTCCATTAAATAAACTCCTGTATAAATCTTTTCTTTTACAGATTTGAACAAATCACCTTAGCAATATGTTTGCAGCCTTTATAGGTGAGTTCGCTTCAGTTAAAGGGGTTGTTCACCTTTGAAAAGTCCATCCAAGTAATAGGATTTTGCAAAAGAAGTAATTTCCACAAATATATTATCGTACCAAAACTGGATTATTTTAATATGTATAGTAAAGTGCAGGGTTTTACTGTACGTTAGTGGGCATTCTATCTCACTCATAAACTATTAGAGCGGTAATAATCGAATTGGCTTTTGGGCGGTGATCTAGGGATGGGGCATGAACAATAGAACTTAAATTCAAAGTGTCATTACAGAAAGTTCTTCCACTGATGATCTATTCATTTACACAGGCAGTGGCCAGCAACACCTTTCTCTACAAAGGCATGTGGTGGTAAGAACCAGCGTTAATTATTAATAGTAGTAAAAAAAACTATTTTTATATGATAATGTATTTGAGTGCTTTAGTAGGAATTTGAACAACCCCTTTAACATTATATGCTGAGGGACTAGATCAGTCAGATGCAACCGGCAACTGCTTTATTTTTTGTTTTCAGATATTTTAGAAAGTTAATTCAGACCTTTTAAAGAGTTGTTATGGGTGTTTACCATAGCATTTTAATAATTTTGTTGGAAGGTATTTATTTAATTTTTTATTACCAGGCCACCCCCACATTTGTGCAGAGAAGATATTGTAGCTGCTATACAGGTAAGTGAAGCTTGGCTGTCTCTTGGGGTAATGGAACAGTTTAAGCAATAAATGTGGCATTATGACCGGTGAAAATTTGTGAAAAGAAATTTCTTGATTTAGAAATAGCTATAATTACAACAAATGCAAAACCTCCTATATGATAATTAGTCATGCCAGTTTGGATTTCATTGTCTAATTGATAGGGCTAGTAATTGTGTAGCTCTTTAAAAATCAAAGGAAAAAAACTTGGAATACCTGCTATTGCTGACCGCTTAAAATATTGGGTCATATATAAATGGATGAATTTGCACAGTATATTTTAATATATCTACTAATACCCATCATAAAGTGAGAGAAATCTATATGGATATTAATTTAAGGGGGGCACATGGGACATAACTGTTAAGGTGGCCATACTCAGGGAGATCTGCTCATTTGGCGTTCACCAAACAATCGGATCTCTCCCAGATATGCCCACATTGAGGTGGGCGATATCGGGCTGATCTGATCATGGGCCCAATGATCGGATCAGAATGGAGGCCATATGGTGGTCGCATCGCAGGGCCGCATCAATGAACAGATGCGGCTGCAATCAGACTGGATTTTTTACCCTGTCCAATCTGCATCTGGCCAACTTTTGGCCAGATATCGATCGGGGACACCCGTCAGATGGCCCCACACACGGGCCAATAACCTGCCAACTTGGTCTTTCGGCAGCTTTTATCGGCCTTTGTATGGGGGCCTTTAGTTTTGATCCTTAGCATGCAGGTCAGACACATATTGCTCCCCCTCAAGTCAATGATTGGTTACTGATGGTAACCAATCAGTGGAAACCAAGAACCACAAAGCAGGAAGTTATGTTCTGGCTATTATATCAGACACCCAGTCACTCCAGCCTTTATAGATTATAACTAGTTTCATAACTATATTGAAAACCTTTTTTTATTTTGCACAGGCTATCTATTTACCCAGTTTTTATTTTTAAAATAAAAATTCTAAATTCCTTTGAAGGAATTGTTCAGTATAAATAACAAACTAGGTAAAGGATATGCTGTGCAAAATAAAAAACATTTCTAATACAGTTAGTTAGCCAAAAAGGTGTGGATCAATTGCAAATTCACTGAGCAGTTATGTCCCACAAGGCTCCCCTTCAAGTCGGTGACTAACTCAGAGTTAGAAAGCTGAAAAGCAGGAAGTTGAATTCTGGCTATTATGTTAGATATCCAGTCACTCCAGCATTTATAGATACATTTTTGCCTAACTAACTATAATAGAAACATTTTTATATTGCACAGCCTATCTATTTACACAGTTTTTATTTTTACACTGAACTGTTCCTTTATGGTAATCACACAACCTGGTTGTAAACTGATCTAATGAGAGCAGTAATATTTTCAGCTGATAAATGTAGTCATGTAGTGTAAAAATAAAACAAACAATTTTAATTTTGCTAATAACGTAATTTGCAACGGAGGTTGCTACTTGTATGTTATTTGTTTTTTGTGATTGGAAATTTCAGTTGTATTCTTCTAAACTTATTATTCTAATTCTGTCACACTTGATGTATCTAAAGCTGGCCACAGACGCAAAGATCTGAACGTACGAATCAATGTACTATCTGACTTCCCCATCTCCTGACCTGCCCTAACCATTCTGATCAAATAAAGTAGTAAAAGAACAGATTAGCCGATGTTCTGACCCTGACAGCAATCGTACGAAAGTTAAGTCTGACCAAAGCTGGTGACAGTCTCCCTCTGAAAATCATACGATCGGCAATACATGCAGAGATATTACCCGCAGCCGACAGAAATCTTTTAACCTGTCCGATCGACCAAACGACAAACAAATCCTCGATTCGTACGTTCAGATCTTTGCGTCTACTGTATGGCCAGCTTAAGTATTTACAATATACATATAAGTATATGGCATAAGGGTAATGGCACATGGTGGTATTTGTTGCCTGCGTTAATCTAATTCCCCCGAAAATGCCTTCCCATTGCTTAACATTTGGATCACCGAGAGTACAGGTATGGGATCTGTTATCTGGAAATGCATTATCTGGAAAGGCTGTCTCCCATAAACTGCATTTTATCCAAATTTTTAAAAATGATTTCCTTTTTTCTGTAATAATAAAACAATACCTTGTACTTGATTCAAACTAAGATAAAAATAATCCTTATCGGATGCAAAACCAGCCTATTGGGTTTATTTCAGGTTTACATAATTTTGTAGTAGACTTAAGGTATGAAGATCCAAATTAAGGAAAGATCCATTATCTGGAAAACCCCTAGTATTGAGCATTCTGGATAACAGGTTCTATACTTGTAATATGTTTTACTTGTGGTGATCAATATGAAAGTATTGTAGCCTGCAGTAGCACAAATTAACCACAGGCTACAAATCTTCTCATCTGCATTGATGATTAAGATAATGAACCCTAGTTTTAAGAAGGACATTGTAAAAATCATACTGGGGACCAGGGTCCACTGGGGCTTCTGCCTCAGGGACCCCCTCTGGCCCCCCTGGGGCTGCTGCCTCTGGGCCCCCCTTCACTGCGTGGTGCGCTGCGTGTGTGCACGTGCACTGTGTTTTTCCCTCCAGTTGTAGCAGGAAGAAAAGCAGAGTGCAGATCTGGGCCAGCGGGGCCCACTAGAGCCAGGGCCACTGAGTTTTTTTTTCCGGCCCAGTCTGACCCTGCTGGGGACTGCATCCTGAGTTGGGAGCCACACGTTTATAGTATAAATAATCTAATCTATATATAATCAAGTTTATAGTATATTCAATCAAATGGCGCTTTCTGATGTCAGCTAAAGCAAAAAAAAAAAAAAGTCATAAACAAAAAAATACATATGTCTAAAAGATTAAAGTACACTCTCCCTAAATTTAATAGTGCTACGTTCCCTAAGCTGTATTACCATTAAAAAAATGAAATGTAACAAGCCAAAATTATAATTTTTAGAAATTATATTCCTACATGGCAAATAATTTACTATTAGGTGTAGAAGCGTCATAGAAAACCAACAGACCTAACAGTCATGACATGCATGCTGCTGATTCTGTTTATTGAGGTTTGTTCAAAATAATAGATTGTTCCAAATAATAGATCGTTCCAAATAATAGCAATGTGGAGTTCAATTAGTGAGCAGGCCCGGATTTGTGGAAAGGCCACCAAGGCCCAGGACTAGGGTGGAAGGATTTAAGGGGGCGGCATGCTGCCCAACCACACCCATGTTAGTTCAGAAACACTGAGGATGCGCAGGAGATACAATAGTCTTTTAAATTTCACATGAACCAATCTCCATTGCTGTGGCCCCAATTACAGAAATTTGCAGAATAAAGGGGAGGGGACAGGGGCGCTGAATGGCAGTTGGCCGAGGGGCGCCCACTATGTAAATCCGGCCCTGTTATTGAGGTCATTCATTTTGTGAAAAAATTGTTGTGCATGCTGGTCATAATACATTTCTCTCTGAAAATGGGTAAAGTAAAATTAGTAAAATGGATCATTCCAGACATTGTTCAGAAGAACAGTGTACTTTGATTAAAAGCAGTCAAAAAAATAGCCAAAACCTGAAAGATGTGGAAGAAAATGGAAAACTACCATTCAAAGTAGAACAAAAAAGGTGTAAAGTTACCTGTGAGTATTGTTACAATTAGACACCTATGTGAAGTCAAGCTATTGGCAAGAAGCCCCTGCAAAGTCCCATTGCTGAAAAAAAGACGTGCTGAAGAGCTTACAATTTGCCAAAGAACACCCTGAACACAAAGAACACACTGAAATGGAGCAACATTTTGTGGACTGATGAAAGCAAGATTGTTCTTTTTTGGTCTAGTGGCCGCAAACAATTTGTCAGACAACCCCCAAACACTAAATTCAAGCCACAGTACAGTGTAAAGACAGTGAAGCATGGTGGCGCAAGTATCATAGTATGGAAATGTTTCTCATTCTATGGTGTTTGGCCTATTTATTGCGTACCAGGGATCGTGTTTCAATACATCAAATTACTTAAAGGATGTAAAGCCTACATTTTCCTACCATGTATATAAGTTGGGTGTATCTTCCCCACCCAAGCCACATAATTTGTACTGCGTAAACCCCTCCATTTGCCAGTGCCATCACCTTTTCCTAAAACAAATAGCACCTTTCACCCGGCAGCCATATTCCCTCTGACACATCATTCGTAACATTGACATCAACAAACAGGAAATGAATGCTGTAAAGTTTATGCAATGCAGTATGCAGGTTAACACAGGCACAACATACTTTGATAAAAAGTTCTGCTGGGGTTGAGCACTGTAATGATTAAGCAGAGCTAAGGAGAGGTGGTTAGGAGACAAAAATAGGATCAGACAGCAAGAGTTTCTATAGGAACCAGCGATGACTGTCTTCATTGACTGTTAGACTGGAAGGTGTGTTTAGTAATCTGAGCTTAAAAAAGGGCTGAGCATGCTCATGAGACAACAGCCAAAGTAAATTCCTGAGGGAGGGAGCTGAGAGGGTTAGCGGAGAAGAAGGAGTTCTAAGTGATTAAGGGGATGCTGCAGCCTTACTGTTAACCTTTTAACACAGAGTGGCAGTTATCTAAAGATTTCAAAGAGGCAGTTCACTGATTACATTTTTATGGAGGTGGGGGTTTACATGTCCTTTAAAGAGGTCATGTTGCCCTTTGCCGAAGAACAAATGCCCTTGAAATGGGTGTTTCAATAAGACAACGACCCGAAAACACCACTAAATGAGCAACATCTTGGTTCCAGACCAACAAGATAGATGTTATGGAGTGACCAGCCCAATTCCTGCACCTTAATCCAATAGAAAACTTGTGGGGCGACATCAAAAATGCTGTTTCTGAGGCAAAACCAAGAAATGCAGAAGAATTGTGGAATGTGACAAGCGCCAGAAGTTGGTGGACTCCTTTTATTCCCTTTTCTTCACTTTCTGTAAAGGAATAACACTCCTCGGTGACTTACTTAAAACGTGTGTATTATAATAAATAAAGTACCACTTTTTGTAAAATATGAGGATATTAGAAGTAACCTCAGAGTTCTATGACCTGTATAAAAGCACTCGGCCTTTGGCCTTGTGCTTTTACAGTATATGTCATGGAACTCCTTGTGACTTATAATATCCTTATATTTTAATCGGGGGTGCTTTATATATATATATATATATATATATATATATATATATATATATATATTGAATAAAGTACCCCCTTTTGTAAAATATAAGGATATTACAGAAATGCCATCTCCTATAGACTTCATTTTATCCAAATAATAATTAATAATTTTAAAATAAATTCCTTTTTCTCTGTAATAATAAAACAGTACCTTGTACTTTTTCCCAACTAAGATATAATTAATCCTTATTGGCAGCAAAACCAGCATATTGGGTTTATTTAATATTTACATGATTTTCTAGTAGACTTAAGATCCAAATTATGGAAAGATCCATTATCCAGGAGCACCCCAGGTCTCAAGCATTCTGGATAACTGGTCCCATACCTGTATATGATAGAAACAAAAAGGCAAAGTCTGTAAGGTTATTAGTTTTTCTTTTACATGACATGGCTCAGTGATACTAAAATGCACATTAAGGGGCAGATTTATCAAAGTGTGAATTTAGAACTCACCACAGAAAAACTCACTTACTTTCAATTCATTTCTATTTTTGATATTTATCAAATAGTGAACTCCATTGTAGTGTTTCTGCTGGACTATACTGTAGGTAAGATATAATGCAATGATTGCACCTCTACAGCCAGGGGCGCGCCGCCAATGAGGCGAGCTGAGCCGCTCGCCTCAGGCGGCAGTGCCTGAAAGGATTCCAGGGGCGGCAAAAAGCCGCTCCTGCACCTTTAAGAGCCGAATTTCCGGTTTTTGAACCGGAAATTCGGCTGTACTATTGCGAGAGAGCGCAGTTGCGCTCTCCGCAATGGTGTTTCTGCCTCCCCTCCCGACGCGTAAGTTGGTGAGGGGGGGCGACATTGCAGGAGCCGCCTCAGGCGGCTCCTTAGTCAGAATCGCCGCTGTCTACAGCTAGTCACCCCCTTCCCCCAAGCTTGCCTCAGTAGCCATGAAAATAAAGGGAAGCCTTTATAAACAAATGTGTGGCTCTGGAGCACTAAACATAATGCAACAATTTGCACAGTAAGAAGATTCTCTCTTTTGTGCCTTAGTGTCGTTATTGCTCCAGGATAATTCTTTATTGATGGTTCTCCAAATAATGAATAATTAATCATATAAAATGAAAATGTTTTGGTTTGAACAGGGTAGAATTTATGGGGACAATGTGCATTTGCTCCTTAACAAATGATCTCTTAAAATTAAGAGCTCTTTATTCTTAAGACTCAAGATTTCTTTTTCAGCTATGAGTTCAAACTAAATTTGATGTATTTGGCCAGAAAAGTGAATTCTGAATGCTCAAAAATTATTTAGACAAATGTGTTACCTGCATTCTGTACATTTCAGCTTTTATTTTCCAGCTTGAAAAACGATTCACAAAAACAGCTTTTGAAAGGGTCGACAGCTCCACACATTTTGAGAAGCAATTTTGTATGGTTACGGGAGCAGCTCCTGATGTTAAATGCCTTTGACTTATGAACTGATTGAGTTGATTTTAGTCATTGTACCTGAGTAACCAAAATAGCAGATTTTTGCAGGCACAGAGCAATCAGACTGGCAGCTTGCAGGGTAAGAGCAAGGGTATAATTCAATATGCTTTAAAGTGACCGACAGCAGAGCTTTAAAGTGCAGGGCATAAGTTGGGGAAAAAAAGTAGAAGAAACATCTGTGTGTGTGTATGTAGATAGATAGATAGATAGATAGATAGATAGATAGATAGATAGATAGATAGATAGATAGATAGATACTATAGACAGATAGATAGATACTATAGACAGATAGATAGATACTATAGACAGATAGATAGATACTATAGACAGATAGATAGATGGATACTATAGACAGATAGATGGATGGATGGATGGATGGATGGATGGATGGATGGATGGCTAGATAGATAGATACAATAGACAGATAGACAGATGGATGGATAGATAGATGATAGATGAGAGAGAGAGAGAGAGAGAGAGAGAGAGAGAGAGAGATGATAGAGATAGATAGATAGGTAGATAGATAGATAGATTTTAACTTTACAGGTGTATACAGGTGTAGGATCCAGTTATACGGAAAGTTCCACATTACGGAAAGGCTGTTTCCCATAGACTCCGTTATAATCAAATAATCCACATTTTGAAATAATAAAACAGTAGCTTGTACTTGATCCCAACTAAAATATAATTAATCCTTATTGGAAGCAGAACCAGTCTATTGGGTGTATTTAATGTTTACATGATTTTCTAGTAGACTTTAGGTATGAAGATCCAAATTATGGAAAGATCCATTATCCAGAAAACCCCAGGTCCCAATCATTCTGAATAAAGGGTCCCATACCTGTAGTACCAAAACAGCATTGTTTTGTAAATACTTTTTTTCTGTCTAACACAACTTACAGTCTTCCTGGCATTTTCCAAATTTTTTTCCATTGCTGTAATAAAATTTCTTTCATCGTCATTGATTTTAATGAATGATGGGTAGGAAAATCTTTATCAGGACTTGTTGGTTGCTGATATTAATTATTTTCTGATTTAAGGGGCAAAAGTTTTGTTGAAAAAGGTTATGGTATGTTTTTGTGAGCTAAATGGAAAATTCAAGATTGGGTTTTCCATACAAATAAAATTTTGCTTGGATTTTGACTTCTTTGAGAAGTCATGTTGTGCTTTAGGCCAAAGATGCACAGAGCATTGGCTCTACTGCTCTCAGCCTGTATTTTTTTCAGCAAGGGAACAGAAGCAAATACACGCTTTTGAGTGCATTTTTCTGCTAAAATATGCAAGCATATCTGGGTGTTTTGAGACAGTTCTCAGTATTGTCAATGGCAGGGTATATTCTGACATTAAGTAGCCAAGACAAAACACTAAGGGGCACATTTACTTAGAGTCGAATATCGAGGGTTAATTAACCCTTGATATTCGACTGTCGAAGTTAAATCCTTCAACTTCCGAAGTCGAAGGATTTACCACAATTCCTTAGATCGAATGATTCGAAGGATTTTAATCCATCGATTGAAAGAAATTCCTTCAATCAAAAAAAGCTTAGAAAGCCTATGGGGACCTTCCCCATAGGCTAACATTGAGGTTCGGTAGGTTTTACTTGGCGAAGTAGGGGGTTCGAAGTTTTTTTTTAAAGAGACAGTACTTCGATTTTTAGTTCGAATTGTTTGAATCGAAGTCGAAGGTCGAAGAAGCCAATTCGATGGCAGCTCTTCTATTCCTTCACTCAAGCTAAGTATATGTGCCCCTTAATGATGAATAGCACCATGTATCTGTTACAGGCCCACGGTGTGGCCGTGGCAACAGTTATTCTGTATGATTGAACTGCACTATAAATTGACGTTGATTATTTATTGCACAGCACTTTATATTATATAAACCTCATTAATTGATTAGTTCTTAGATTAACTGGTTCGGCTGCACTATAGGTTCATAATTAAGTTACCTTTAGTTACTTGTTTTATCCTTGAAGATCTGGTGATTGTCTTCATAACAGAGGCGGCCTATTGTTCGAACATTAACAAAAGTTCCCTCTGGGGTCACCTGAAACAGAGAGCTGCTGCACAGAGAGCACTGCCAAAATGTTTTTTTTTACAAAGATAGTCCTTGATTGTGTGAAAGAATAATTTTATCACATTTGAAAGTCCTTGAGTCACAAAGTTTTGATGTGTGAAGGTCTATTATATACACCAAACATTGGTGGCCAGGGTCCCCCCCCCAAGTTAAAAAGCGTTGGTGGTCAGGGCCCCCTACGCATGCAAAAAAACATAGAAGTTAAAAAAAATAGTGGCAAGGTCTCCTCGCCCACAGAAATTATACAATATAACATTAGTCACTATGGCTCTACAAATTAAAAAAAATTGGTGCCAAGGTCCCCTACATATTCAAAAAAACATTGGTGATCAGGTCCCCTTCAAGTTAAAACAATATTGGTGGCAAGGACCACCCCATATAAGTTAGAAAAAAAAACGTTGGTGGCCAGCAATTTAGGAAGCGCAACTACGCCAACTACTAGGGCCCGGCTAGTGACATAGACAAATCTCAAACATTCTTTTTAACTCTGGTGTTGCAAATTCTCCAAAGTGATATCCACTCTGTATAGCAACTTTTTCGAAATATTATACATGAACCATATGACCTATATCTCAGCATGGCAGACAGAGATGGGATATCAAATGGAGCTCGAGGACCTGGAAGCATTATGGACTAATGGCAATAGATCTTCTAGAAATGTCTCAATTATGGAAACCAATTATAAAGTTCTACTCAGGTGGTATTTATTGCCAGTTCACATAGCACAGTTTGTACCTTCAGCAGATTCTACATGCTTCAGAGGCTGTGGTCATAAAGGTACTATGTATCATATGTGGTGGCAATGCCTGGTGGCCCAACACTACGTGATTAGAATCTATAACATGATCCACTCAGTTTTTCATCAATCATATCGATCCCAAAGCACCCAAGTACATTGTTACGATGTAAAAAACATCAAACCCAAATTCAGGTTTTTTATCACAATTTATTGTGATAATAACCACAGCCAAGAAAACCAAACAAATTTTAATTGACACTACCAAACATAAGGTAGATTGAATCATTGTAGAGAATCATGGAAATAAGATGTCCAGTGTTCTTCTAGAAAAATTTCAACAGGTTTGGACTCCATGGTTAACATATAGGTATGGTATGGATAGCCCAACAATCCTTTTGAGCATTTAACATGTAACTTACACTCCCCTTCCTCACTAAGAGACACTAGGTAACCCACTGTGATAGGTTTTTGTCTTTAAGTTCAGTTATAAAAAACTACTGACCTAGTGCTGGTGATTGGATGAATAATATTTAACTACCGGTAAATTCTGTACTGTTAAACTTTAGTTTGACACTATTGTAATGTGTAAGCGGCACTTCGGACTCTGGAAATTGAACTATGATATCCATGTTAGCCTCTCGCCAACATTCAAACTGTATATTTGTTTGAAAATCAATAAAATGATTGGAATATGAAAACATTGGTGGCCAGGGCCCCTACGAGTTAAAGGGGAACTCCAGCTTCCAAACCAAAATTTCATAAAGAGGCCCACATAACACAGAAACCCCTAATATGTCCATCAACAGGAGAGCAGGGGGCTAGGCTTAGGGAACTGTTAGAAACCATTAAAATCATGAAAAGTCTGAATATTTTTTTATTGCAAAGTTGCTTGAAATGATGTTTACTTTTCAAAAAGCTTAAGTTATGTTTTTGTGGTGTTCCCCTTTGAAAAAATTGATGCCCCTACACATTTTAAAAAAAAACACTGGTGGCCAGGCCCCCCCACCCCAAGGTTAAAATACACTGGTAGCCAGGGCCCCTACAAGTCAATAAAAAAATGGTGGCCAGTGCCCCCGGACAAAAAAAAAACATTGGTGGCCAGGGCAAGGTTAAAAAACATTGGTGCCAGGGCCCCCCACACATTCAAAAAACATTGGTGGCCAAGGCCCCCCCGCCATACAAATGAAAAAAGCATTGGTGGCCAGTGCCCCCCTGCACACAAGTTAAAGGGGTTGTTCACCTTCAAACACATTTTTTCAGTTCAGTTGGTTTCAGATAGTTCATCAGAAATAAAGATTTTTTTCCAATAACTTTCTATTTTCTATTTGTAACCATCAGCAGGATCAAAGGACTTAGAAGGGCTCTGATCCAATAGCTTGATGTGGCAGGAGGATAATGTCTGGTGAAATTCTAGCAAGGATTAGCAAAGTTCTGTTGTAAAACTGTGCCATGCAAAAAAGTTCCCTCGTCCCTATTTACCAGTGATAAGTGTATACAGTACTCCTAAACAGGTCAATAGAGACCTAGAGGGTTCCCTTCTGATAAACTGTCACCCCTATTTTCATTATTTTATAATTATGCCCCAAAGTGTCATGATCTATCAATAACTGCAATCCTTTCATACTGAACTTACAGTACTAACTCAGTGGTTCCACAGCTTTATGATAATAATAATGATCCATGCCTTTCAAAGTCGAACCCAGGGGCTCTCTTTCTTCTGAACGCCATTGTTTGTGAGTCAGTGACTTTGCACATGCACATTGTGCTCCGGGCTTTTGTTGAGAAGCTAACCTTAGGGGTGACTGGAAGTCAACACATTAGCAGCACTTCTATTCTATTTGTTATATAATGTTACAAGACTGATTATTAAAACATTCTGCTTGACAATTTCTGTGCTGCCAGTTAATGTGATTTATTAATTAGCCTTGTGAATTGTATATTTATATAATTCAATGCCTAAACTCAGGTAACAGCTGCCCTTAACATGTGCAGTAAATAAGGAGAAAATAATTAGTTTGTAGTGACATATGTGTTACTTTAGGGCAATGATATGTGACCCTAGTAAATATGAGGTCACATTAACATGAATAAATATATATATATATATATATATGTGTACTGTATCTCTGCATCAGACCAAAGCCAAGTTCTGTGTAGTATGGTAATCCATTCACACTGCCACCAATAGGGGTTACCCATATGCCCACACTGTGAGGGAGTTTAGACACAGAGAGCTACTGTTTTGTCAGTTGAGGAGAAGCAGCACACCTGTAACTTTGGCTCCATGTCTCTATTAATTTTCTTTAATTAGATTCCCAAATTCATTCTGATAAGTAAAGAGGAGTCAATAACACTAAAGTAATTGAGAGGTATGGTAAGGAGAATAGAATAGAGCTTGAGCCGTAGGACGTCAAAACGCCACCCCTACAAAACCTCTACCGGACCAGGATTAATTAAACCAATTTGTTCAAACTAAGCTTAAAAACAATTAGGAAAATATGAGCGCAACACCGCCAACGCCCTTCGCCTTGAAAAAGCTATTCTAGTGAAATGCGGCGTTATTGCGCTCATATTTTCCTAATAGGTTTCAAGCTTAATTTGAACTAATTGGTTTTATTAATCCTTTTGCAATAGTTTAAGCAAGGTAAAAAAAAATTCTCAGCAGATTTCAAACAGCTGCCCAATTGCCGAGACCCAGTCGTTACAAGAAGTTCACCCTGAGAGCAGAATGCAAGATGCTGAAAAAAGGTTTCTAAGAACCCCAGAATCTAATCCTGGGACCTAGAGGTAGCTCGCTCTACTACTGATGCCAAAGTAGAAAGAAAGAATTATATGGCCACAGTACTAAAGTAAATGTTTGGTGAAAACCAAATACAGCATTTCACCAGAAAAGCCTGATTCTAACTGTATAGCATGGGTGGTGGAAATGGTTTGTGGCCCAGGGAAGCTCAGCACAATAACAGTTGTCCAGATGATATCCAATTGAATTCACAAACATAAACATTTTTTTATCCACAGATATAGAGGTTTTAAATTGTGGCTTCCTAGTTCTTGGGACTGTTAAAGTATATTTGTCTATATGTGTATCTGAATATAGAGTCAGTGAATACATTCAAATTCAGCAAGAGTTAATTAAAAAAGACGGAAAAATACAGAATTATAACATAACGATTTCATTTTATGTTTTCACAAACTGAGTCAACTGCAGGGAAAATGCGTATAAAATAACTGGACATGTTTTCCCTCCAGTGGAATTGTGATTTTCATTGCAGATTTCTTTGTGCTTGTTCCCTTCCTATGCCAATTTGTCATAAAACTGTTCTGTTCAAAGTGCATATTACAAGCTCTTGGAATGTATAAAAACCCATTTTGCAACTTTAACATTTAAAATAACTACAGGGAGTGTACGCTGTTTACTAGTGATTTGCTAAGTGAAAAAAAAAAAAAAAAAAAAACCTTTACTACAGTATGTTCTATCCAAAGGCTGTAATCATGCTTATAGATGAATTTAGATTTTTAAAATGACAGTACTGTGACAAAAATATTATAGCCCCCTGTGTAGACTGCAATTCAGTTGCAGATAACCTGCACCCCATAATACTCTTTAAGGAAAAAGCACATTTTTAGCGCTTAACTTCTTCAATATTATCATGATCTATAAAAGCAGGTTGAAGGCACCTGAGGCTTATACCTGTTTAATAATGGGGGCTAAAAGTGTTCACTTTTTTAAATTGTACCCAGTTTATAAGTATTTTAGCGTATGAGCACTTTAACAGAAATGATTATACACATCAGGGTAAAGGAAAACTTAAGGTAGTCATAAGCAGTTTTTACTACGGTTGAGCATGTTTAAACATGAATGTCGTATAATAAAATGTTTAGAAGTCCAGAGTCCTCAAAATGATGTGCCTTTAGACGGTCTCTTAATCAAGACCAGTGTTAGAGAATATGAGAAACAAATGTTTTTAGACCTAATGTAATATCTGCTCATTATGTACAGGTATGGGACATGTTATCCAGAATGCTCTGGGTCTGGGGCTTTCTGGATAACCTATCTTTCTGTAAATTGGATCTTGATACCTTAAGTCTACTAGAAAACATTAAAATAAAATAAAATGGAGTCTATAGGGGATGCCAATTCCGTAATTTGGAGTTTCCCGGATAACGAATACCATACCTGTAGTAGAATCCAATATTCAGGTGATTTGTAATTGTTTCATAATTAATAAAATAATCAGATTATGTGGGGTCATTTTTGATGCCACTTAAAGGAGAACTAAACCCTAACAATTAATATGGCTGTAAGTATATGGGAGATAAAATGTTAAGTGTTTTTATCCAGAAGGTTTCACGTTGTAAAAGGAGTTGGGATTTATCCCCTCCCCTTCTAGGCATTGGAATGTGATCAATGCCAATAAATCGAAAAGGAAGCAATCGGTATCCAACCTCAAGGAAATGTTTAGCAACAGGTTTGGTGGTCTTTTGATCTCTATAAGCAGTATTGATGGCTGACCTGTAGGCATCCACATCAGCATGGGTTAATGGTGGTTGAGAAATCCCTTAAAGAGTATGTAAACTATAATGGGCCACCTATACACTTTGTGATTGAGTTATTACAGATGTGTCTTTCAACTATTTTAATTTTTGAAAAAATGTATTACCAACAGGTGCCTGGGACTGCGATGGGGGCACCAATGGCGCCCTCATACATAAATGTATTCATTTACCAATTCGAGAGAGAACACATTTGGGCCAACTATGGTCAAATATTATGATGTATAAGCGGTTCATCAACGATATCGTACTGATTTGGAGAGGTGATACAGGTGGTTTTGAGCAGATGGTATATGAAATTAATAATGCTTCACAATCTATTAAATGTACAGCTAAATGTGGCAGCGAACTAGAGTTTTTGGATTTACATTTAACCTTGCAAAATAACAAAGTGGATTATTCACTATTCCGGAAATCCACTGACCGCAACACTTTGTTGCATGCTAACAGCTGTCATGCACCAACATTGAAACGCTCTCTAACCGTGTCACAATTTTGCCTGATTCAACTACATGTGAAATACAACTGACACAGATGAGAGGGCTGGCTGCACGGCCTGCACCTGGGTCCGACGCTGTTTAGTTACATTGCCTGTGTAGGATGCCAGGACTGGGCAAGATAGCAGTTATGCAGATAAGGCAGTACAAATACATTCATAATAAAGTCCCAAGCCTTTTCAGCTGGAACTACATGGTCTGGTATAAAGTCGTAACTTATGTTTAAAAAAGAAACATCCATCAAGTTGAACCTTTTGGTCTATGAAACCTGCCTAACTATTAGTTTATCCAGAGGAAGGCATACAACTCTGTTTGAAGCATCACTAATTTGTCTCAGAGGGGGAGAAGTTCCTTCCTGACCTCAAGATGGCAGTTGGACCAGTGCCTGGATCAACTTTGTGCTAAGAGCTTACTTATGCAATCCTGTATGTTCTTGCTTACTTAGAAAACAAACAACCCTTTCTTGAAGTTATTTAATATATCTGCCAATATAACCACTTACAGAAAGAGATGTCCACCATTCCACTGTATAAAAACCCTTGGAACCTTTCTTCTAATCTGAAAGGATGTCCTTGTGCCTGCTGGTAGGCTTACTGTTGAATAAAGCATCAGACACTTTATTATATGGTCCTGTTACATTTGGCGCTTACAGTTTTATATATTAGTTTCCAGCATTTTCTGATATTTGGAAAAAATGGGTCCAATATCCCTAAAAATTTAGCGTTTACAAGTTGGCAAACTACAATACCAGGTTAAAATAAGAGGGAAAATAATTAAATCAATTTATCGTCAAAACCAACATAAACTGTAGGAACTGGAAAAAGTCAATGGGTTATATTTTAGAAAAAATATATTTTGCAATGGTAAACTGCCACATTAAATGCAATAACATACTCCATTATACACTCCCATTACCTCCTATGCCATGTAAAGAGATACTTGGAGGGTCACGTGCATCTTCGAAATACCCGCAGTCACAGCATCATGGGAAGTTTTGTGTTTCAGTTGCAACATACTGTATGCATGATTGGTTAAGCATACTATTCTCTATTTCATCCAAGATTATACATTATTACTTGTATCAGGGATGCACCAAACTCACCTTTTCCACTCTTTCTTTGATGAAAAGTCTGCATTCACAGGGGCTATTGAGCACATTTTTTGATTTAGTTTAAAGCTTCTCTACTAATGAAGAGAACTACTGTAGCTAAGCCCTAAATTGTCTTAAGCCCAGAGAGAAAAGAGTGAAGAAATTAAGAAATTTAAAGAATCTTCAAGCATCCATTCATTCATATTTTAGTGAGTATACAATATCCTCCTTAGATGTCTTTCCGATGCAATATTTCCCAGCTGAATTCACAGAAGGTTTTTGAATGCCATGTTGAAAATGGAAATATGGCAGCTGCCATTCATAGAAATGCAGATCTTTTGAAATGTGAATATAGTCACTACATACAGCCATGCATGTGTCTTTACACCTTTATTAATGCATTTGAATGTATTTAATCGTCAACAAAAGCAAGACCTTAAAGCTGGCTTTGAAAAGTCAAAAGTAGCTAGGATTTAAAGAGTTATTGTCTTACATGTACTAGCAACTTAAATTTAAAGATAACCAGAGCTACCCATAATCCACTTGAATTTAGAATCCAGAAATGCATTTCATTATAGTGAGTTGTTACATGACCCCCTGCCCATTGCTTTATTTTTGTATTACTGAGGATTACTATAAATGGCCACATCTAAGAAATAAGTTCTAGTGCATCGATGACCAACTGTGCTAAAATGATCTGTAAAGGAGCAGCCTCTATAAGCATAAGGCTATCTCCATAGAGATTTTAATCCCAAACAGGATTTTCCACATTTTGAAAATGTGTCCAAAGTATTCAACTAGCAAATGTAAAGTACCTAGTGAGGTGCTATTCTGCGTCTTCATGCTGCTCGTCTAAATCTAAATTGCACTGCTCTATAGAAATACACTGAATAAAAGCAAAATGGCAAAACAATCATATGGGCTGTGGGTATCCTACATTTTTTTTTTAAATTTTCTAGCAATCTTGCCTTTTTGGGACTAGATTTAATGAGTGTAACTGCTTTGAAAATGGTCTTTGATTACAAGCTGTTTAAATTGTCATTTTAGTTGTTGGTAACATTGTAAGAAATGACTGAGAATGTTCCGTTGTATGGAGCAAATTGCTTTACATAGGAAAGTAGGAAACATTTTGGTCAGTTTTGTGGAAAAATAAGCTTTCTTCTTTCTATTGAAACAAGGAATCAAGACAGAAAATGTGAAACTGTCTTTAAAATCACCAGCAATACATTATTAGGATGCCTAATGGGAAAACAGGAGACTACAAAAAATATTTAGGGCCGGGGCATTTTCTTTGGTTTCTTCTCTTTTGTAAGTTGATGTTAATATAATTTTGGAATACTCCAGGTGCCTTGTCTAAAAGCTGCCGGAGATCTTCATACAGCCATAGAGCTTTTAGCTAAATCACTAAGCAAATATTCAGAGACATAAAAAAAAAAAAGAATAGTAGATTGATTACTAGTAAAATTTTATATATAATAACCAGGACATCACTGCACTGCCTGACACCCTTTTAGTTTACTTTATGCTTTCCTTGGCAAGTTTTCAGTGTAACAAACAAAGAGCCAGGGTGTTCCTATTTGCCTTTTGATCTCTATTTAGTGTACTAGTCTACATTATACGTTTTTTAAGGAGACCTTGAGTAATGTGTTGTAAATCCAAAGGAAATAAATGTGTGTGTGGTTGTTTGTTTCATTTCATTAATGTCTATTTAGGTCAAATCTTGAGCATTACACAGGTAGATTTATCAAGGGATCGAATTGAAAATTTTAATTTTCAGGTTTTTTTTATGGTGAAATTCGACTAGGGAGTTATTCAAATTCGATTTGAGTTTTTTTTTTAAAAACTTGAATTCGATTTTCAAGATTTATTATACTCTGGCTCCTTAAGAACTCGAATTTGACTATTTGCCACCTAAAACCTGCCGAATTGCTGTGCAAGTCAATGGGACGTCCAGGGATCAATTTTGAGTTGTTTGCAGCCTTCCTGACATTTGAGTTTTTTTCGGAGAAAAAACTAGAAAAGAGTTTTTAGAATTCAAATTCGATTCGAGTTTTCGGGCCATTT
Organism: Xenopus petersii; assembly: GCA_038501925.1. NCBI lineage: Eukaryota > Metazoa > Chordata > Amphibia > Anura > Pipidae > Xenopus > Xenopus petersii. The sequence goes on from CM076677.1 coordinate 92,098,149, forward strand.
CCATTCATCCGAGTTTAAAAATTTGATTTTTTTTTTTAATGCATTTTGATTGGTCGAATTTCAAATCTATGTGAGTTTAGGGGAGTTTGTAAAAGCTCACATGAATCTGAAATTCGATCTTTGATCAATATGCCTCTAAGATATCAATATGGTCAAAACTCAATATTACATACCACCCTACATCGTTTTTCCTGGTTTTTATTTTTACAATTCCTTCATGTTCTAATGCATTTCAATGAGAGCATTTTCCTGGACTTTGTTTTCTCTGCATTTTACTTTATCATTTTGCCCAATTTTCCTTAAAAACCTCTGTTTTCCCCTGTGAATTTCCTGTAGATTTTCCTAGATTTTGAAGTTTTCTTTTTCTGGTCCTTTGAAAAATGTAAAATGTAAAAAGTGGGCTGGGACTGTATATTGATGCACAGTATGGTATAAAGTATAGCCATACTGGAAACATTTTTGAAACCCACTAATTGGAAAGGGCACTATCTCTCTACCTAGTGTTTAATAATCTGTGTCTAGCCCATCATAAATTGGCCCAAACTCTTGGGGAGGCATGGCTGCCTGGAGGCATTTTGTGGGCAATTTGTGGGACAATATCTGTTTGCTGCCTTTGTTACTCATGGAAGCCCAGCTTGAATGCCAGAGTAGGTTAGATTTGGGGAGAATGCTTGTTTGTTCTTATAGATACTCCTGGATGTGCAGTTAGCTGATTTGATTTTCCAGATACTAGAAGTCCAACTTGAAGACAAGTAATGGTAAAATCTGTAGGAAACATTATTGTATCACTCTTTATTGTTGGAACTGTGGCTGATGCAACTAAGTTGTATCTGACCATCTGTAACCATGTTATTTGCTAAAAGGGCACCTGCCCAAATTCTGGACCTCAAAAGGGCACTTTACTTTGATATTGAAGTTAGTTACATGGCTGCCTCGGTCAGTGACGATGGCAAATAGAAAATATATCATGATGCTAGATTCTTTTTAATAATTTAAAATATGCTTACTGCACTAAATAAGGAAATTAAAAATGGATCCCTTTTTTCTTTTTGCTATCCCTAGTCCTTTAAACACAAAGTCATTTCAGGAGCTACTGATATCAAGTCATTTTCTGGAAATATTTACTGCAGCTTGAAGTGATGTCAATCAGAAGTGATGTGATGGACATGATGGGAGACCACTCACTGGCATGTGCACTACAGGTATCCGGACACCCGTTATCCAGAAATTTCAAATTACGGAATGGCAGTCACCCATAATCATGAAATAATCCAAATTTTTAAAAATTATTTCCTTTTTCTCTGTAATAATAAAACAGTACCTTGGCCTTGATCCCAACTAAGATATAATTCATCCTTATTGGAAACAAAATCAGCCTATTGGGTTTATTTAATGTTTCTAGTAGACTTGGTATGAAGATCCATTATCTGGAAAACCCCAGGACCCGAGAATTCTGGATAACATAACATACCTGTACTAATATTGTATTTAAACACTTCAGTCTTGTTTTTCACTCTAGAAATCCCCTTGAGAAAGGAGTTTTTTACAAAACATTGGACTTTGTCTGCTTTAACATATTCGCTATTTTGCACTGTGACGTTGGTGGTATGCATATGATATTGTTTCTAATGTAAATCTATTGTTGTATACATGTTTTAAATATGTTCAAGCATTTTTTTTTTTTTTGCTTTTGCCTACACCTGTACTATGATGTGCTAAATTTATGAAGGCATGCATTGGGCTATTCTGGAAATTGTCGTTGGCAGTTATTACAGGGCAGAAATAAAAACCTCTTTACATCTTATCCTGAAGCCCTGCTAACCAACTCAAAATGATCGTCACATTGAACAATATAACTGTAAGTTTAACCCGTACACGACTACAGCCAAACTGTAAATGATTCTATTTATAAAGTTTTGTAAACCACTCATATTTTTATTGACTTTTTTTTCCTATTTTAAATCATCAACCTCAGACATTTTCTTTTGTGAAACAAGTTTTTTTTTAAATAACCTTGAAAAAAAACTTGTGTATAGAAATGAAAACTACAGAAACTCTGTTCTATACCTGTGCTGATTTAACAGTTTTTCCCCCTTTTCGAGCTAATGATCCTCTCTGCTATGGGGCTTCCTCACAATGCTCCTTTAAACAGTTGCAAGTCTCTGCTTGTGAGTGAATATAGGCTAATGGCTTGCACATTCCTACATTTCGAAACATCAGGAAGTTTAATTGTAATTCATTTATTATAGGGGTTGAGAAGTTAGATAATAATATAGTTTAAAGAAATCCAAGATGGGAAGGGTTAACTGTGATGAAAATAAGAAGGAAGGAAGTGAAGTATGAGACAAGAAGCCTTTGAGAAAGCGAATGGAAGTCCAGGAAACGCGTTGGACAAAAGTGAGGAGTCCGTACATGTTATAGAATCACCAATTCGAAGCCACTTTCACATTGCTTTTCATTTACTTTTTATAGATTTAGAATTATTTGCCTTTTTCTTGCTGACTCTTTGTAGCTTTTAAATGGGTGTCACTGACCCCATCGAAAAAGCAAAAGCTCTGTAAGGCTACAAATGTATTGTTATTTTTTAATACTCAGCTTTCTATTCAGGTCTCTCCTATTCATATATTCCAGTGTCTTATTCAAATCAATGCATGGTTGCTAGGGTAATTTGGACCCTAGCTACCAGTTTGCTTAATATGCAACTTGCAGAGCTGCTGAATAAAAAGCTGAATAACTTAAAAAACCTTAAATAATAAATAAATAATAATAAAAAATAAATAAATAAAATGAAAACCAATTGCAAATTTTCTCAGAATACCACCCTCTACATCATACTAAAAGTTATCTCAAAGGTGACCAACCCGTTTAAAGCAGTTGTTCACCCTTAAATTAACTTTTAGTACAATGCAAATAGTGCAATTGGTTTTCATTTTTTATTATTTGTGGGGTTTTTTTTTAGTTATTTAGCTTTTTATGAATTTCTAAATGACCTTAGCAACCATGCATTGATTTGAATAAGAGACTGGAATATGAATAGCAGAGATCCCAAATATAAAGATCAGTAACGTAACTTGGTGGGGGCGGGCCCTGGTGCGGGCCGTGCAGACGGGCCCGCCCCCACCCTCGTGTACGCAATTCTTCTCTGCCGCTGCAGCTGACTCCAGCCGGCTGCAGCGCGCACAATCTTCGGGGGCCCTGGCTCATTTGCACCCCCGCTAAGTTCTTGATAAAGATGAGTAATAAAAAAAGTTGTGATAGAAATACACAGAGCATTTGCCTTTGGATGTGGTTAGTGACCCCCATTTGAAAGCTGGAAAGAGTCAGCTAATAATTAAATAACTAGAAAAAAAATAAAGACCAAATGAAAAGGTGCCTATAATTGGCCATTCTATAACATATTAAATGTAACTTAAAGGTGAACCACCCCCTTTAATGTAGATGGGAAAATGATTTGGACAAGTAGCAGGGTTTTTTTCTCACCACCTAAAGCAAAAGCAATCAAAACATTGCCCCCTAGCTGATGGCATTTATATAGTTATGTTTCATTTATTAGAAATCACAGGGCTGGAATATTCAGTCATGTTGAATACGTGGCACATATAAAGACACCTTTGTAGGGTCACTGTTGCAGAGTCGTTTTGTCTTAAGTCGTGTATAGCAGCTCAGAACTTTGATTTTATCTCGCTGTGATAAAGGGAAAGTATTGGTCCATTTTGCAGTGCATTTATGTAAAAGGGTGCTTTGCCCTAATATAATGGGTCAATTCATGTGACTATGCTACTGTATGGTTCTGTGTAGGTAAATAGTGCTCTCTACTAGTTCTGCTTCTGTGTATATACAATCTAACAGTGTTTATTATAATTAAAATTCAATATATACTCGCCAAGAAATTATGCTTGGTTGCTAGGCAACTCATTAGGAAGTGCAAGCTTATTCATTTTGTTTATTTGGTTGAGATACATGTGTTTCGTAAGCATTTTTACAAACCTGATGTTCAAATAAAGCAAATTATAGCACCTTATTCGCTCAGTAAGACCACATTTTTCATGTAGTACAGGTATAGGACCTGTTATCCACAATGCTCGGGATCTGGCGTTTTCTGTATAATGGAACTTTCTGTAATTTGGATCTTCATAAATTGTCTACTAAAAAATCATGTAAACAGTAAACAAACCCAATAGACTGGTTTTGCTTCCAGTAAGGATTAGTGATGAGCAAATCTGTCCCGGCTAAATTTCGCAAAACGCGTTGAAGTTAATGGGCGTTTTTACGCACGCAACAATTTTTCTCAATGGGTGTTTTTTCTTACGGCAACTTTTTGTCTTAATGCACAATGGGCGTTTTTTATTATGGCAACTTTTTTTGTCCTAATGCATTAAAGTCAATGGGCGTTTTTTCTTATTGTGATTTTTTTTGTCCAAATGCATTACAGTCAATGGGCGTTTTTCCTTATGGAGACTTTTTTTTCTCCAAATACATTACTGTCAATGGGCGTTTTTTCTTATGGTAACTTTTTCTCCAAATGCACAATGGGCGTTTTTCCTTATGGAGACTCTTTTTTCTCCAAATACATTACTGTCGATGGGCGTTTTTTTATGGTGACTTTTTTATTATGGGTGTTTTTTCGCGGCAAACTTTTCCACTTCGAATTTTCACATCTGTTTTGTAAAAAAATTTGCACAAGTCAAAATTCTGAATTTTGCTGGCCAATGTAATTCGCTCAACACTAGTAAGGAAGAAGTATAACTTAGTTTGGATCAAATACAAGCTACTGTTTTATTACTACAGAGAAACAATTAGGATTATTTGCATAAAATGCAGCCTATGGGAGAAGGCCTTTCCTTAATTTGGAGCTTTCTGGATATTGGGTTTCCCATACCTGTACTGCCAGGTTGAATGCACAGGACTGCATTGCACTAACCATAGCCTTTCGCACCAGCAACTTGAATTTAAGTTACATTTCAAGTTTACATTTAATTCTAATTATAAAAATGACCAATTGACATTTTATGTTATGGATTTTACAAGACTTTGGATTAGAGAAGATTCACCGGCACACACAGCAAGTACATGTAGGCAAAGCCCTTGCAGTTTTATTTGTAGAAGCGCAGTGTCATTTAAACAGGGTTTGCGGGAGGGTAGTACATCCTGCGGATACATGGCAATATAAATAGCCAGTGACTGCCAAAGGGAGCCCAAATCAGACACAATGGGGCAAATTCACTAAGCGCCGAACGCTAGCGTTACTTCGCTAGCGTTTGGCATTTTCGTTACTGCGCAAATTCACTAATGAACACTGGCGTAGATTCGCTAGTGTTACTTTGCACCCTTACGCCTGGCGAATTTTCGCTACGGACGTAACTACGCAAATTCACTAACGCGCGCAGTGTACAGAACGCTACCTTTTACGCTAGACTTCCTTCACCACCTCAGACCAGGCGAAGCGCAATAGAGTAGATAGGGATTGCTTCAAAAAAAGTCAAATTTTTCCCAAAAAACGCTGGCGTGTTTTCTACATTATGGGTGATTTTTATTTGATGTTTCGAAGGTTTCCCAGGCATTTGTAGTGATTGTACGTATTCCTCCATTGAAATTTGAATTTGGCGCTGTATGCAAATTAACCATCTCTAGCGTAACTTCGCTTTGCTTAGCGAATCAATGCTAGCGCAACTTCGCAACCTTACACTACCCCTAAACGCAACTTCGGATTTTAGTGAAATTGCGAAGCGCTGGTGAAACTACGCCTGGCGAAGTGTGGCGAAGTTACGCCTGGCGCAACTACGAATCTTAGTGAATTTGCCCCAATAGGTTTTGCTATTGAGACTTTTGAGAATTTTGGGAAGAAAAATACACATAGGATACTGTAGATATAATAACATAAATCTCTTCAGCTCATCACCTTCATTACTGCTGAATTTAGAAAAATATATATTTCATTGTTAAAATTGGATCACTGTTTCGTTTTTCATAATGCAGATTATTATAAAATTGACGTTCAGCATCTATTTTGAGGATAACCATACTAAACTGTAAGGAATTTATGACTCTCCTTTTAGCACTATAATTTTTCTCAGGACCTTTTAATGTAAACCTTTATTTCTAGCATTACCACTGCACAAATGTATCCATGGAAGTGAAAGTGCTTGATGGGATGAAATTACTTTTTTTTGCCCAGCATGAAAAAATGATCCTGTTTGAACCCAATTCCTTTGTCAGGGAAATAAGCTTTAAAGGGAAACTGTCATGTTTTTTTCTGTTGCTCCAGCAGGCTTCTGTACTTAAAGGACCAGTTAAATAAAAAAATGACTAGCGAATGAACGCTAGCGCATCTTAGCTATGAAATGCTTGCACTGCCATAGTACCACTAGCGAAAAGTCGACAGCATTCCACGCCAAGGACAAAACTCTGCATATTAGTGAATTGGCGTACTCTGAATGCATTTGCTCCTGGCGATGTGTTGTGATGGGTGCGAAATGGACGCTGTCGAAAATTTTCCGCTTAGTAAATCTGCCCATTGGACTGTAAGCTCACTGTGGAATGTCAGCTCTCATTATAAATAAAGAGTAACAACTTCCAAGGAGTATTCTCTTCTACTTTTGGCTTGGCCAGACAGATGGGGGCACATCGAATTGCAGTAGTACGATATTCGAAGTCAAAGTTTTTTTTTGAATGAATATGGCCATAAGCGATCAAAGTAAAATCGTTTGATCGATTAAATCCTTTGATTCGAACAATTTAATCGATCGATCGAACGATTTTCAAAAAAACCTTTGACTTCTAAAAACTTAGTCAAATGTTAGCTATGGGTTCTAGGGGGTCCCCATAGGCTAACATAGCAATTCGGCAGATTTAAGGTGGCAAAGTGTTGAAGTCAAAGCTTTTTAAAGAGACAGTACTTCGATTTTCGAATGGTCGAATATTCGAAGTTTTTTCAATTTGAATCAAAGTCGAATTTGGCCTATTCTATGGTCGAAGTACCCAAAAATTACTTAGAAATTCGAAGTTTTTGAATTCGAAAATTCACTTTGAATTCACCCCTTATTCTATACTATAAACATTGGTTTCTATTCATTGTTCCTCATCTGGTCAAACCTATTCAAATATCTCTTCATCAATAATAAATTGAAGGCAGTGGCCAAGATTTTCCTTAAACGGGCATTTTATAGTTATTTGTGATTTACTCAACTGGTAAACAGTGGTATACAGTATTTCTTTGCCTGACATCATCATATTAAAGTGTTTTTGGGCTCAGTGGTATAACAAATATTGTGCACTGTATGGCATTTAGATGTAATAGGATATTTTTCAGTAAATGGTGAGAGTTGAGATTACCTTAGTTATATTAACTGTGTACTGCTTCAGATGCCTTCTCCTTTTCCCTCTTATTCAGCCCGCTAGCAAGGCTTGGGCTTTTAATGACAGAAGTCATTTGTGTATTACAAATAAGCAGCCACAAAAAAAATGTTTCGCAATTATTGCAATACACCAAAAACATCACCGTCCCTCCATTGAAGCTCTTTCGCTTTTTATTGTCTTTTTCTGAATACAGGGGGAGAGCGTTACCATGGAAACTTTGCTTTATGGTACTCATGGTGAATAGGCTACACTTAACGCCTTCTTTTCTTTCCAACACAGCTCCCTGTTCCAATAAGCCTTGCCCATCTGCTCAGGCCATATATTATAAATGGAAAGTCTGAAATCCCCAAATAATAATAATAATGTAGCGGAATATATGTATGCGGCTGTCCTAGACAGCAGGTGGTATGATCCTGTGTTTCTGATATCTGATACCTGCTCTGATAGGAGGTCGGCCAGTGCAGACTGATTATTTACTGTATATCTGCTTTACTTCAGTACTGTGAGCAGCAGTGTTTGCAATACAGATTTTTTAAGCCACATTTTGTTTTAATTACTAAATACTTAAAGATAAATATGACCTGATCAGCTTTGAAAGGAGTCATGAAATACTGGGATTTACAGAGCAGTTGCAGTTAAATATGCCAAAGACGAGTTGATATCAAATGAAAAACTGCAGAGGGAAGGCTTGGTATGAAGATGCACCAGCAAAATCATTGGCTGTGTTCCAGTGGCCATGCAGTTCATGGGAAAATGAAGTGCAGTAAGGTAGTCTAAGGGGGTTATTTATTAAGCTCTGAATACCCAAAATCCCCAAAAAAAATTTGGACGTTAAAAAAAAAAAAATCAGAATTTTTCGGAATTTATTATAGTCTGACAGTATTAAAACTCAGAATCCGAAAACCCGGCATCTCAAAGCTCTCGGGGTCCTCCATTAGTCAATGGGGAAGGTCCCAGTGTCTGTGCTGCTGTCAGTACTGATATCCAATGATTTTGGGGGTTTTGGGCCAAAAAGTCAGAAAACTCTGAAAAATGTGTGGTTTTTGAGGAAAAGTCGAAAACTTCTGACTTTTCGGGCAAATGTCTGTAGTTCGTCTGAACCTAGTTTTTTGAATAATAAATATGGTCCATTTGGGAATTCGGAGTGGCTCGGATTTTTATCTTAGAAATAGTGAGATAATTTCAGAGCTTGATAAATAACCCCCTAAATCTCACAACATTTTCTTCAACGTATGGCCTATGACATATAGAACTCTTAGAGGCCCATTTTCAAAGGCCGAATTTCGAATTCATGGGAATTTATTTTAATTTATATATACACTCACAATTCAACTGGGAGGTTATTTAAGAAAAAATTCAAATGTTTGATATTCGATCAAATGGTTCCAACCTAAAAATTCTAATTGTATTCGATTCCTATGAATCTAGTTTTTGTCCACAAAAAAACCTTGAATGTCAGGATCAGGAAAGTAATTAAAATCTCCAAATGGCTCAACAGACCTCTGCCATTGACTTGTACATGAACTCGGCAGGTTTTGGGTGGCCCCCATGGCTGCCCCCATTGCTACACAGCAGTTTATTTATATAAACAATACTAGTGTTTCTGAAGCACAACAGTTGTACCAGTGCAAGGGCAACACTACATGAATGTATTATTTTAATTCCTGTTTTGATGTGCTTTTCATGGACTCCTACCACCAAACCTATCAATTCATATGTGAATAACCCCATCTAAGTATTGGTTTAAACTGTGAAATTTAGTTTTGTAATAGAGAAAGAAAAAAATCAGAACCATTAAAAAATAAGAATGCAAACGCATATTGATTTCACTTCCATTACATCCCATGCTATGGTATGTCATAGCAAGAGCATTATTGGCCTCTCCTTCACATGTCTATTATTCATGTCTGTTATTTACACTCTGTATATTTCTTTCAGGTTTTATGCAAGAGATTCTGGTCTTCTAAAGTTTAAAATTCAAGCTGTTCTTCTTGGGACAACCCATCAACCGCACAGTGCATAGGCTTGTGGCCTTTACATTTTATCCATTTGAGCCATTTGCTATTTCCGTGCAGAGAACAAATGCAGAGTATTTGGTCAACTTTCACATGAAGCACAGTTGTACTTAGCTGAAAAGCATGGGGCCATTTTTTCTCTATTTCGAGGACCAAAAAAGAATATTCATGCTATGCATGAGTCTTCACAGTTCATATTATGACTTCTTTGTTCAAATTAAAGTAAAATGTCAAATATGTTTTACTCCTCAAGTGAACCTCTTACCTGGAATGGATGTTTGATGACCATTACATGCAATCCTCAAAAAATTGCTTAGTTGTCCTGTCTGTTTGGTCATCTGTAGGGTCAGGCAAGACAGGTACCAGAAAAGAGGCGTCAGTTTATATCTACCAGCAGTCTCATGGTAACTATAATAGGTCTCTTATGCACTTCCTAGTGACTGCTTCTTCTCATTGCAAACTTCCAAGAGCAATTGTGGCTCTTTTATATATCTATTCTGTCAAATTGCAATGGCAAGTCAGCCATATGCAAAATGGTTCTGGGGTCTCAAAAGAAGAGCATGGATTGGAAAATATAATGTTTCTAAAATGTTCTAATGCCCCCTTAATAAAGCTCAACACTGTAAAGAAAGTTGAGTGGTCCACATAAACTCTATGCTACATTACACCTACACACTCACTTCGGTGTAGATACATTTCTCTCTCCAATTATATTGGAAGCGGTTGGATAAGTGCTGTGCAAATAAGCAAGGAAGATACACGGCATGCTCCTAACCAACTGAAGTCGGCTGTGCTGACTGTCCTTTTCTACCCACTGCCCAATTCTACATCATTGTAATGGAGGAAGGGATCCATGACCTGCTCTTCCTGAGTAATACAGTATCCATACCCCAAGATACCGTTACTACATATTGGTAGGGCTTTACTTAAGGTGAATATAAGTTGATAAGCCATGTTCTTCCATCTGAAACATAGAGTTCCATCCACCTTCATTTATAATGAATTCAAAGTTTATAATCCTGAAGGGGGTGATAATGGCAGTCATGTGTCTTTTAAGGCAGTAGTTTTTTTTTATGTTGGCTTAATGTCTATGTTTATTTCATAGATACTATAGCATTACCTGAATACACTTTCTTTATAAAATACTATACCCCATGTGTAATAAAAGGCACTAAGTTTGCCTAGGATCAGTAACCTATAGCAACCAATCAGCAGGTAGCATTTACTGGTCACCTGTTTAAAATCAAACATCTTATTGGTTACTATGGGTTACTGCCCCAGGGCAAACTTAGTGCCTTTTATAACATATGCAGGGTAAGTATATTTTATAATGAGAAAGAAAGCATTAATTGTTTAACATGATCTCAATAACACAGATAAACTACACATGTGCCTTTTGTGCCAGGGATCATGTTCCATTCCCATAGACTGACCTATTTGGCATCTTGTGTGTGGACATGTATAACAATGAATTTTAAATCAGGGAGGGCTGCTACTTTTTAAATGTGCAGGACTTAAGGGCAGAACTACACAGGCGTTGACATCCAATACCTTCCATGTCAATGCAACACAAGGAATTGCAGGCGTCACGTCGGATGCGCTGAATACAAGGTAAGTAATAGGAATGCGAGACAACTGTCGGATGCAACCGCTGCATGTTGCGTCTTCATCCGACAGTCGTGTTGTGTCTAATGCACACTGCAACAATGTCTGACATTCCTATTACTTATCTCAGATTCGGCACATCCGATGTTCAACAGAAGTATTTTGTGAAATTACTGAGATGTCATGAGATTCTTTTTTTGTCCGTTACTATTTTACTTTCGGCAAAATGTAAGTAGAATCAGCATTTTTTTTTATACATATATAAAATAGGCGGTAAGGTAATGCTACAGCTTTTGTTGTTTCAATATTCACCATATCTGTTCAGACCTCATACACCCCAAGATACATATTGTTTATCTTCCACACAATGGTGGCAAAGGCCTCAAAAGCAAATCTATTGCAGGAAGATTTCACCTGTGCAAGGGAATGTGGGAAAAACCTGTAACCTTTTGTATTTAGGAGTGCTGTAAAAGCAAATACAAAAGTATTCAGGAATGCCACAATATATTTAGTACTATGCAGAAACCTATTTGCTGAAAAAAACCTTCTATAGAGATTCTCACTTTGAGTCAGTCACCATTCAGCCTTGAGGTTTCACGGGAGCTTTGTCTCTATTCAGTGCGTCTTTGTCTACCGAAGGTGAAATCTGTCTGTGTAGGCGTGATAACTCATAAGTACATTTTTATAAAAGACATTTTCATATAAGCCTCTAAAGACAGCAACAGATAGCATTTTCTTTCCTGATCAGTTGCATTACAAACACCTCTAAGCCTTCACTTCAGTTCTATATTATGTAGAAAACAAATGATTTTGATTCTTGAAAACATACAGATGCCAAAGGCAGCACCTTGTGATTTGTCCTGTAAAGTAAGTCTCTTTAAAAATACATTTCAAAGATATTTATGTTTTAATTTAAATAAAGTTTCTAAAGTAAATATAACAGTTTGTGAGCTGGATGTTGTGTGTGCATTGATTTCTCATTCATTTCATTCTCTACATCATTTGTGTTAAACCCTAGATGCTCTCATAAATGTGGCTGTTATTTACAATAGGTTGGCAAGATAAGTATTGAAAACATATCATGAGGAAATTCCATTTATGGAAAACTATTTCAAGTTAAGGAGCGATATAGATATCATTTTTGGTGGGGCCAAAAACAATAGCCTGGCAGTGCCTTGATATAGACCTAATGTGACATATCTGAATGATCATTCAAGAAAAATATACTCTCCACAAAGAAAATACACTCCCACACACACACAAAACAAATCTACAGTAAACCACATATTATTGCAGACTAAGTTGTCTCATCACTGCCCATTAAAAGAAACATTTTGGTGCCTGAACATGATGTGGCACAGTTTATTGTGTGCATGTTAGAGAAATTTTATGTCTCATTATCAACAGGAAGCAAGCTACTAGCACGAAACAAAATGGCTTACACTTAGCCAGTGTTTTCTATACAGTTACGTGATCTATTATCCGGAAACCAGTTATAGAGAAAGCTCTGAATTACAAGAAGGCCGTCTCCCATAGACTCCATTGTAATCAAATAATTAAAATTTTTAAAAATGATGAACTTTTTCTGTGTAATAATAAAACATTACCTTGTACAGGTATAGGATCCCTTATCCGGAAACCCGATATCCAGAAAGCTCTGAATTACGGAATGGCTCCTATAGACTGCATTTTATCCAAATAATCCAAATTTTTAAAAATTATTTCCTTTTTCTCTGTAATAATAAAACAGTAGCTTGTACTTGATCCCAACTGAGATACAATTAGTCCTTATTGGAAGCAAAACCATCCTATTGGGTTTATTTAATGTTTAAATGAATTTCTAGTAGACTTAAGGCATGAAGACCCAAATTACAGAAAGATCCGTTATCCGGAAAACCCCAGGTCCCGAGCATTCAACTAAATTATAATGAATCATTATTGCAGACAAAACAATCCAATAGAGATAATTAATGTTAAGTAGACTTAAGGTATGGAGATCCAAATTATGGAAATTATGGAAAGATCCCTTATCCTTCAAAGATCACATGCCTTAAAGTGGACCTGTCACATCCCTTAAAGTGGACCTGTCACCCAGACACACAAAGCTGTATAATAAAAGTAATTTTCAAATTAAACATGAAATCCAATTTCTATTTTTTATTAAAGCATTCATAGCTGTTGTAAGCTCATTTAAACATCTCAGCTGTCAATGAAATATTGTCTGCCCCTCCTCTATGCCTTAGGCATAGAGGCGGGGCAGACAATTACTTTCACTTTCCATTCAGCGCTTCCTAGATGTCACTGCTCTCCACACATTCCCCCGTTCTCTTCACCGTTACATTGTGTAGCCAGGGAATAGGGATGAACAAGATTCTGAGATGATACAAGGCTTGCATTAATAACAGTGTATACAAAATGGCTTCTGCCTGCTTGCTATAATTATGAATTGCCAGACTGATGGAAACAAGATTCAAATAATTTATATAGTGTAATTAAAGTTCATTTTGCTTGACTAACGTGATAAAATAGGATTTTGAATATTTTTTTTGGGTGACGGATCCCCTTTAAAGATCCAAGGTCCCTAGCTTTTTTGATAACAGGTCTCATAACTGTACTAGTAACTTTCGGGAGATGATGAGCTTAGAATACCACACAGAGTGCGAGCAATGGGGTTATGTGTCCTTCTGTTCCTTTATATTATGGGCCTATTTATCATGCGCTGTAAAACATGTTGCCCATAGCAACCAAACAGATATTTGCTTTTGTTTTTTAATTTGTTGGTGACTGTTGAAATCTAATTGCTGATAGGTTGCTAAGGGCATCATCATCACTGTTTTACACAGCATGATAAAAAAATTCCTATAATGTATAATCATATTAAAGAGTTCATAAACGACAAAGACTGTAGTTTACAGATAGACTGCTGTTCTGCATATTATACAATATTTTGTTATACTGACAATCATTTGAACAATGAAGATATGCTTGTCTTATATTGAAAATGGGTCTTCCGGACGAGTGCATTTCAATAAATGACAGTTAAGGAGAATCTGGTTCAACATCCCAGAAACTTCAAAACTTTACAGTGGCATAAGCATGTCTGGCAGAGGGACTTTTTTTTATAGTAGGATGGAATCCATGATGTCTGAGCAGCACATATTATAGGGAGCATGTGCACATGTAGAGTCCAACTTCATTCTCAAAGAGAATATACTGGTCTAGCTCATGCTGTTTACCTTTACCTGCTTAAACGGTGTTTCTTTCCTATTCATATTCCTGTCTCTTATTCAAATTAATGCATGATGGCTGAAATTTGAATTGAGAGCTGCTGAATAAAAAGCTAAATTAACTCAAAAAGCACAATTAATAAAAAACAATTGCAAAGTCTCAGAATATTGCACTGTACATCACACTAAGGGGATCAAAATCCAAATTTATCTCATTTTCTTAAATATACTCCAACCAAATCCGCAACGGTTATTTCCCTTTATTTATCAATACATTTTCCCAAAAAATTCCAGTTTGGGAAAAAACTTGAAAATATGGTGAAAATCTTACAAATTTTCCGGATTTTCCGCACAAAAGTCTGATTTCTTCTTTTGATTTTTGCCCAAAAAACACCAAATCAAAACCCAGCACAGGATAACTTCAGGACTTTTCCCATTGACTTATACAGATGAAGCCACTTGGATTTGTGAGTTAAATGCGTCATGACTCAGGGGTAATTGAAGAAACTGTGTTATCTTAAGTCATCTTAACTCATTTAATGCATTTAACCTTTTCATTAGCATACCAAAGCTCCATTGTTCACAATGGTGAATGCTTTAATTAGATGGGATGTTGTGATGCAGTTTTCTGTGTTAAATGAGATAAATGGGATATCTGTGTTTAGTTATTCTGTGTCAAACAGACAAACCAAAGTGGCTGCATCTGTATACGACCTTGGCAGGTCCAAGATGCCGGATTTTAGGATTAGGACTTTTCCACCCTCAGGGTATAATACATCACAAAAAATTTGTTTTTTTTCACTAAAAAAACAGATTTTCTAGTAAAAAAAAAAATATTTATTTCAAGTTTTTGTCATTTGGACTTTAATAAATAACCCCCTAAAAGTTAATTTAAAGGTGAACAACCCCTTTTAGTAGAGCAGGCAGTGTCAGTGGGTAGTAAGTAGGGTTTCCTTTAAAGTGGACATATAAAATGCATATGAATTCCACTACTTAGTAATTAGTTAATTTGCTGCCCTCACAAATTGTAAACTTTATAGATGTCCAGTTTTAATGGGACAATCCTGTACATGAATTCAACTTTTATTTTTAAGATGGAATTAGAAAAAGTTATTCATTAGCTAACCATTATTTAAGTAATTAATGCACATCCTTTTTAATCCAATCTATCTAATAACATGTAAAGTAGGTGAGATGGTTGAGATGAAAACAAGAAGAGAGGGGTTGGCAGAGAACTCTCCTTCTGGAATGCTTTAGATTGTTTTTAGCCTCCCACATATCTGAACAGCTTCCCATCTTCTCTCTCAGTATGGGTGATGAAGGATGCCAGGAAATATTGTATACAATGTTTTCATTGACAAAATTATTGTTTCTCAAGAATCCTTGGAATAAAAGAGCTGGTCATAAAGTTGTAAATCTACTCGTTTGCCAAGATCATCAAGAAAAGCAGATCCATGTTCAATGTGGCAACCTAAGTAGTCTCTGATCCAATCGCTTTGTCTGAGATGTCATGGTGTGACCCTCACCCAACAGGATTTTCCATCTACATACCATGATTAGGTATTTATCACAAAGACCAATGGTTTTGCTCTACAAGTATTCCAATAGTGTAGGAGCTCTGCATTGCAAGCTTTCATCAAATAATGGTAGAAGTCATACTTAACCAATAAAAAGGAATGTGAACCCAAGTGACAAGTCTTGGTAAACCATTATGCTAAAAACAACATTTAAAGACTTCTAGAAGTCCACACTGCATTTAGATAGACTAAGCACTCATTTCCTAGAAAGTCTATTGGATTAATTAAGAAATTACTTGCTCTTATAGAAACACACAATAGACACTGACTACTGCTAATTCTCTATCAAAATATATGGTAATATCTATAATGAATGATACTTCAAGTAACTTTACTATTAGGGTTCCTCGTTTGCAGTTCTCTGTGAGTGTTTAACACTTGAAATGATTAAAGCACATTTACATATCATTAAGCATGTACAGTAGCAGTATGTTGGATAAAAGGCTTTAAAAGCTGTTTAACAAGTTTTTTATATACAGTATATTTTGCCTGACAAAAATATATTCAACATAAGTTTTCAATTTGCTCATTTTGTTATGAAAATATTCAGTATAATGGCTGAACAAGTTTCTAAACAAGCATATCTTGTGGTTGTAATACCAGGACCTCTTGTATGTGTCTATATGTAGTTTGTGGTCACAGCCTCATTGCACCAAAGCTTAATGTTTTTAAAAATTAGTTGTGAGCACAACTTTCCCTTGTTTGTTATAGTTTATACAGGAGCAGTGACCAGCTCCATGTTGCAGCTCCCACCCTTTCCAACTACAGTCAGGTGATCCCACTGGTGGCCAATAAATGGGCAACCATGTTTGGGAGGTTTAACCTTGAAAGCAGCAAGTACGTTTCAGGTAAAACGTAGTCCCTGTGTAAAACGTATAATGCAGCAATAGTATTCTTAATGAATCTGATTAAAGTTGAGTGTAGAACTGACCATACCAGGGATGACTTTATAGATTGCAATATGTGGACAAACAATTCCTGTGTTGTTTAAAGGGTAAGGCATTTTTTGGTAGCTTGGGGCACAAAATGTCTCAATGACTTAAATATATTGTTAATGGGTTGAGTGCACACAATTTCTAGTATTTGTCTAATACCTTACCCTGCTTTATTTTTATACATTTTTTTTTGCCATGTATAGAGGTGACATCAGTCACCGTGGAACTTACAATCTAAGCTCTCTATCACATTCTCATGCATACAATGGTCAAATTTATAGGCAACCAATGAACCTGCCTGTATGGTTTTGAAATGAGGGTAGAAAAACAAGGAGAACAAACAACTTGGAGCTACTTGGCTCATCGTAAATCTTTCAGTCAATTAAGCCATAAACATACCAATAAAGTCAAATGACAATTCCTACTTATGTTCTTTTGTCATGAATATTTGTTGGCCTGTCGATGGGGTAAATTTGAAATTTTCATCTGCCTATACACCATGTTGTGATTGAACATTTAAGAGCAATAATTCCCTGAGCTGTGATTGCACCAATGGGGTCAGAGTGATTACTGCTGTAGACTATTTCCATGCATGTGTCTGTGTCAAAATGCTCCATCTGCCTTTACCTTTAAGGGCTGAACTGTCAGATTGTTTCGAAACCGCAAAAAAACAGGTGACAAATTGGATGTAGTGACATTCGTGAATATATAATGGAACTGAACGAAAAATCAAAGGTATAAAATACATTCCATCCAACACGGCTGTCGCATGTGAATGCAGCAAGCTGTGTCTTCATCCGACAGTTTTATCATGTGTAGTTCAGTCATTCAAATGAAAGCAAAATCTTGAAAACTCTTTAGTTTATACAGTGAATGGTTGTGTTTGTAAAGAAGAATGCAGACCAAACTGACCAAATTGTTGCAGTTAGTCACATCTAGTTAACTCAAAATTCATGAGACTTAGAATAGGAGACCAAATTCACCTCCAGTATTACATGGCCCTGCATAGGCATGCCAAGCACATTCACTTATTTACAGTATGTCCTTTTATCCTTCCTTGCCATTGTATCCAATACTTGATGGTTTGGTGCAGAAATGTTTCCAAAACATGGCTTGACTTTTCCTTTTTCATAGAATAAATTACTCCATACCATTTTCCTTTATTATACTGATAGCAGCAGCAGCAACACTCCGCACACAGAATAGTTTATGCCATGATGGAAAGGGGTGGCAACGGTGGAAGGGCACAAGCATGATCATTTTGTACACTGGAAAACCAGATTGTTTTTTTTCTTTAAGCATCAGTTTGAAGTGCAGTTGTTTATAGGAGGGAGCCTGGGGGAAAACATCTTGAAACTGGTGCAGGGTTTCTTTTGGTAGGCAGCTGCCACATTCTCTTCGTCTTCTTAACTTCTTCCTAATAATCAAGGACATGGAAGGGCGGATTAGATGTACCTGATGACCTTGCTTACTATACTTTGAGGTACAGAATGTCTCTCCTCTCTCCAGACCGGCTTGATATTTTAGCCTTTGCTAATCACTGTAGCTATGACGACCAGATTGGCTGCAACTCCGATAATAGCTATTAAGGAAATACATTTGTTTGGTCTGTCCTTCACCAGGGGATGGCTACTGCGACAAAAATATTTAAAAAAAAAAAAGTATATTAACATGGGTGGGAATTCAACAATTTACAATGCCTGCAATGTAGCTAGAGTGAGGAGAGCCACACCTTGTACATCATTTAATAAAGAAATGTAGCAGTGAGAAGTGTCATAGTTATTTCTTCTCACCTCTCTGTATTAACTGCTAAAACCCAGTCGTATTGGTAATTCATTATATAGTGCTTTTTTTTTTTTAAATTTAACAGACTTAAAGGCAAATGTTTTTGCTAAGTGGAAAATGCAATGTCATTTCCAAGATAAGCACACTTTTAAGTGTATCAAGTCAATACAGGGTTGTCCTTATAATGTAAATCCGTGTATTCGTGCTTCTCAACAGGCTGCAATCCCCATGTCAGAGTGCAAAGAATTCCAAGTAAACGTAGATACTACCCGGAGTGCACACTTTGTCCTTAAAACTTCATGTCTTTATTTGGAGAAAATTGTACACTACATGTTACGGCTCATTAGCCTTCATCAGGTACATATAATACAATGACACAGCAAGCTAACATTTAACCCTCACCTCACCAACAATTATCACCTGTTCCATAGCGTGGCCAGGTTAATCCATAAAAAATAAGCATATTTCAAGTCTACTAAAAAAAAATGTTAACATTATATAAACCCAAATGTTTTGCCTCTGATTTATTAAAGGGGAACTCCACAAAAACATAACTTAAGCTTTTTGAAAAGTAAACAAAATTTCAAGCAGCTTTGCAATATACATCATTTAAAAAATATGCAAACTTTTCATGATTTTAATGGTTTCTGACAGTTCCCTAAGCCTAGCCCCCTGCTGATCTCTCTGACTACTTTGCTGAGCTGGCTGACTACTGTTATTTTGTATAACAACGAGCTGTCCTCAACCTGCATCCTCCAAAATTCTCTGCACACGTGATTTCAATAAGGAAAGGACTATCACAATGCAATGCATTGTGGGTTATGTAGTTCCTGCATGCTGTCTGTAAGCTGTAGAGTAGTTGTTACAATTTGTAACATCAGTGTTTTAGTCCCTCCTTCCCTGCCAGGATTTCAAATGATGCAGAAAGAAAACAACTGTCAAACAGCTGGATTTCAGCATAGAAAATGGCATTTATTCATCTATTCGTCTATGGGTGATGGCCTCCTGGTAATTCTGAGCTTTCTGGATAACAAGTCCCATAACTATACAGGTATGGAACCTGTTATTCAGAATGCTCAGGACCTGGGGTTTTCCTGAGAACAGATCTTTCTGTAATTTGGATCTTCATACCTTACATCTACTAGAAAATCATGTAAATATTAAATAAACCCAAAATGAGGTTTTGCTTCCAAGAAGGATTAATTATGTCTTAGCTTGGATCAAGTACAAGGCACTGTTTTATTATTGCAGAGAAAAAGGAAATCATTTTTAAAAATGTGGATTATTTGAATAACATGGAGTCTATAGGAGATGGCCTGTCTGGAATTCAGAGCTTTCTGCATAATGGGTTTTCAGATAATGGGTCCCATGCTTCTATTAACATTTTTTAAATATTTATATTATAATAGGAAAAAAAAAAGTTTCATCAGTTAAAATTTTGGATTCTTTAAAAAATTGAATTCCAAATCGTCTGACACCAGGCTCTTATCATGAGCAATAAAGAAAAATGTATCTGGTTGTGATGCAATTATTAAGGTGTCAGAATATTCCAGAAAGGGGAGCGAGTGAAACAAGTATTCTCAGTCAGAGTCTGAATTCAGGTCACTTACTTTTAATATACCCTGCAATCGTTTTGTCTTTCCTGCAACACTTACATCCCCTCTTTCCTCGTTAGAGTAAATCAGAGGCTGATAAGAGAGGCTCACGCACCGTGGAGCTGTTCTTTTGGAGACTAGTTGCTTGATTCTGTGATATTAACGGATTGATTTGTCAGTGGTGACCCAGTTAAGCTCTTAATAGCACCTTCCGCACTGATTACAGAGAGAAGGTGAGATTGGCCTAAATTGCGCAGAAGGTGCTTTTGCTGGCCATAAAATAGGACACAAAATAGTTTCCTTTGATGTCGTTAAGGGAAAATGAAATACATGCTGTACCTGAAAGAGATCAGCCATGTGCTGAAGCTGTAATGGGGGGAGCTGGAGGGTTATTTGCAAGCAGTGCCCAGGTCTCTACAACGAAATAATGTTTTCCAATGGAAGATAATAAACAGTGAATAAAACCCGCAAGTAGAAAACAATTGTGTAAGGATGGAGGGATGATATTTATAAGGTTGATGCAAACAAGTAATCTTTCTGCATTATGGAATTACTTGAAGGCCATAGATATAGTATATAAAAGTAGGATTGAATATCAAACAGAAAAATATAACTATATATCACTTGTTGGGAGGTGTAGGTAATTAATTTGGTCAGTTTCTGGCTAAACTATATCATCATTGATCACAACAGGACCAGCCAGTTACCAAATTCTTTTTATGGGGTCACCATACTGTTATAGTAGGACAACTTACAATGTTTAGTAGCAGGAGAGAAATTAGTGCTCATTCTGAACATCGGGGAAGTTTATGGACCGTTATCAAATATATAAATACATTTTTTCATGGGCAGCTATTAATGGTTGATGTAACCAAATATTATACGCAGAACTGGGCCAAGGGGCTTTGGTAATACTTGTTTGCTTGAATCAGCTGAAATCCCCAATATGAATGCAGTACTGGGTGCACGTACCGTCAGTGGTCCATCCTCCACCATTAATCTTGATAAGAGCTTGATAAAAGGCCTGAAGGCCTGAAACGTTGCGGACCAGGCTGTTTGCCATGTAATGTATCAATAAAGGCATTTTAATCTACCGGTGCTGTACGAAAACCTTCTTCAAGGGGCTTTGGTACTACAGACAAGTGTTCCCCCCACAGTCCATTACCCCCTTTTAGGTGTTATTGGTGGACACAGACCAGGGGTCTATTTTGCTTCCTTGGATATTTGTAATAATAAGTGGCCACTTCAAGCATTTGCACCAACATCTCTATATGACTTATATGTACCCGCCCTATTCAAACTGATCTAAGTGTTCGAGTACTAATGAAATTTCACTAGGCAGAAACTGACGTTAGCAAAAGTTTTCTATAGAATGCTTGTGCTGATGAATTAACGCTAGCAAAACTTCGCCAGCGTTCGGCTGCTGAGACGCAACTTCACATGAATTATCTCCAATTGTCCTTATGCACTAAGAAAAATCATCTGAAAGGGATTGTTTACCATTGAGTTAACTTTAAGTACGATGTAGAGAGTGATATTCTGAGGCAATTTGCAATTTATTTTCATTTTTCATGTTTTACTTTCGTTATTTTGATTTTTAATCAGGAGCTCTGCAGATTGCAATTTCAGGAAGGGCTCCAATTTCAAAGACAACAGCAGATGATTTCTACATATCTACTTGAGAGTACCCCAGGGGCTACACTTCTGTTTCTTGTCCTGGTCTCTAAAGGCTGCGGAAATAGCGAGGTGGAAAAGAGTGGCTTTGAAAGTCATCCCTCCACTCCCCAACCCAGAACAGCTTCACATGATAAAATGTACAATCTATGGCAGTTAAGAAAAGGAATAGCATCATCCCATAATTTCAACATCTCAATTTACTTGTTTAATCACATTTTGTTTTTAAAGGATCAGTATGTATCCAAAAACCACAGAGGTTTTGTTCCCCTCTTTAATGTTTCATCTCAGCATCTCAACAACTAAGATCTCTAATGACTACAGTGCTGCAAAGTATGGGTTCCAGAAAGGAATCCGCTGCTACTGTGACCGACAGTATTGTAGGAGTAATGCTTTTGGAACAAAGGAAGATGACGCATCCACGAGTTAAGAAAATATCACCAGAGTCAACAAAAAGTTTTCTGGTTTTAAAGGAACAATAACACCAAAAAATGAAAGTGTTTCAAAGTAATGAAAATATAACGTAGTGCTATATGTCGTGCTGCACTGGTAAAACTGGTGTATTTGCTTTAGAAACTCTACTATGGTTTATATAAACAAGTTGCTGTGTAGCCATGGGGACAGTCATTCAAAGCTGAAAAAGGAGAAAAGGCACAGGTTACACAACAGATAACCTCTGAAGTATACAATGGATTCTTCAGAATGTATCCGTTATATACTGTGTATCCTGTGCTTGAATAGCTGCCCCCATGGCTACACAGCAGCTTGTTTATATAAACTATACTTGTTTTTTCTAAAGCAAAAACTCCAGTTTTACCAGTGCAGAGCAACACCACATTATATTGCCATTCCTTTAAAATACTATCATTTTCTGGTGTCACTGTTCCTTTAAGTGAATCACTTTTCCCCATCACTTCTAAATGAAACACTCTGCCTGTAATACTGATTTGAGAGCAGTTATCCAGAATGCTCGGGACCTGGGGTTTTCTGGATAAAGGATCTTTCTGTAATTTCGATCCACGTTAAGTCCACTAGAAAGTGATTTTTACATTAAATAAACCCAAAAGATTTATTTTGCTTCCAATAAGAATTAATATCTTAGTTTGATCAAGAATCCAACGTTTATCAAGGGTGATTATTGGTTCTTCTATGAACTATATATACTATATATATATAAAGTATATATCTATATATATATATATATATATATATATATATTGAATAAAGTACCCGCTGTTGTAAAATATAAGGATATTATAAGTCACTGAGGAGTTCCATGACCATATAAAAGTGCTTTTATACATGGAACTCAGAGATTACGTCTAATATCCTCATATTTACCAACAAGGGGTACTTTATTTATTATAATAGTGAGTCATGTGACAAAAAATATTTGTCAACATTTCTGCTCACCGTTTCTAAGGATATTATATTCATGGCTTTTGTGTATTATATATACACTTAAAGCCCACACTCCAATGTGTGTTTTGAAGTCAGGGTGCATGGTCAATTATATCATATATCAACAATTAATCCAAAGACTAGCACTCCCCGTGACGTATATAGAAATGCAACGTGTGGTATTTTAGAATGTGCCACATTACAGACACATTTTACTGCTGTATAATTCATGTGTTGAGAAGGCAACAAAAGTGTCTGTGATACTGTGTGATGCAGTTCTGTCAGGATGTGCACCCACTAAAATTGGGTAATTGTATCCTTGACAATCAAGTTGCACATGATTGCTAAGTGCCATTATTAGTCGGAATTAGAGATGTACTACAATGTTATCCTGATCAGTTTCTGTCATGTTCTGCTGCAGCAGAGGCCTCTTATGGGCACGAAATCTAGCAGGATGCCTCGGCGAAATTGGCAAAAGTGGAGATATTATGCTTGCATTCTTATCTGATGAAGACAATTAAAGAAACTAAATTTAAGAAGGACTGATTTTAAGGTTCAGAGGAAGGCACTTACATCAAATAGGGCTTTGCTATCCAAGGGAACTAAGCATGCAGCAGGGGTGCTTCAAGCAGATGGCCTGTTAAATTAGCCCCTAGATTAAACCCTTCATATGATTTAAAGATTTAAACCCTTCTTACGTAAAATAGCAATATAAAATGATTTCGGAGAAAGCACAGTACTGAACAAAAACTGAAATCTACACTAAAATCGTGCAAGAGCATAATCCATGCTTTATACCCGAAGGCACGGATACCGGGTTCATTTGGCAGTTTTTTAACATACAGTATTGAAGTTTTGGGAAGGTAACCAAGTTTCACTTCAGTTTTCTTGCAATAGCCTATAGGATGTAGGCTCATCACTGGGTTTTAAAGAACAGCCAGGTTAAAGGCTGACCTACTGGATGACCAGTTCCCAACTACAATACTTGTATGCTTGAGTCAGCTGGATTCCTTAATATAAAAGCGATATAGGGTGCACAAACCATCAGTGGTCCATCCTCCACCATCGATCCAAAGAAGAAGTTTTCGTAAAGCAACAATCAATTTAAAATGCCTTTATTGGTACATTTATGGCAAACAGCCTGGTCTGTGACGTTTCAGGCCTTCAGGCCTTTTATCAAGCTCTAAAATCACCCTCTAGAGCCACCCCTTTTATACAGGGGAAATTTTCACCATCTACTGGTTACACAGCAATCGCAACAAATTACATACACATTGTTGTAATAGTAACAAGATTGTGTCACCTAAGCGCCACCTATTTAAGTAACAAGCGCTACATTTAAGTATCAAAAGAGTATATTGCATACATACTGTTACTAAGTACTTCAAATCATTAAGTTTCGTAGTAAACTCTTTGTTGGTCACAGACCAATCAGTGTATGCAAATTTGTCTGAAAAACAAAACAAATTAAAAAAACAATTAAAATATATATTAAAAACAAGATCAGCGAAAAATAGCTTGTAGATCGTATTCCCTGTCCCAAGTCTCCTAATCCATTGGGCTTCCTTTTTAAGTAGAAGTTTTATACGATCATCCCCTCGTCTGAGTGTGGGTATATGGTCCAATACCTGAAATTTCAGTTGATGTATCCCATGTCCCGCCTCTATAAAATGTGCAGCAACTGCTTGTTCCACTTTTTTCGTTCTGATTGCTGATTTATGTTCTCTAATTCTTTCACGAATAGGGCGTGATGTTTGACCAACATATAATAAGCGACAAGGGCATTTAATGCTGTATACTACAAAACTTGTGGCGCATGTATAATAACCCCATATTTTAAATGGTGTACCCTGTCGGGGATGATGCACCACTTCACCTTTTTGACAATTGGAACAGCAGTTGCATCCAAGACACGGGAAAGTGCCACACTTTATTGGTCTTAATGTGCCTTGTTTCATTTTTTGACTTCCTATATCAGATTTTACAAGTGCTGAGGCTAAAGTTTTACTTTTCTTATAGGACATAATGGGAAATTTTTGAAAACTGCTCACATTAGGAAGACCTTCCCTCAGAATTTTCCAATGTTTTTTTACAATATTAGAGACATTATGGGATAAGGTATTAAACTTAGAGACAAAGGGAATACGATCTTGCTGTTGAGTTATCTGGCATGTTTTACTAGTTATTCCCTCCATTTCCTCTACCTGTTTTCGTTGTGACATAAGCATATCATTAGGGTAACCTCGTTCTTTGAATTTGTCCTGCATCTCAGTCAATCTTAAGCCCAACAATGACTCGTCCCTTACAATCCGCTTGACCCTGGTAAACTGAGATATAGGAAGGGACCTTTTTACCTGCTTGGGGTGGAAGGAATCAAAATGGAGTAGGGTATTCCTGTCGGTTGGCTTGACGTACAAATCAACCGACAGGGACCCACCACACCTTGACACCCTTGTGTCCAAAAAAGGGATACATTCTGAACTGAATGCTAAGGTAAATTTTATGCACGTTAATGCAGAATTAATTAATTTCTCTAACAAACCTCTCTAGGGTCCACTGTGGCCCCGTCCAAATGGCAAAAACATCATCGATGAACCGGAACCATTTATGGCAATACTTGGTGAACAGCATATTGATATAGATGTATTGTTCCTCGAACCTGTTCATGAAGATGTTTGCGTAGGACGGGGCCACATTTGATCCCATCGCTGTACCTCGTGTCTGCATATAATATTGATCCTGGAACAAAAAGAAATTATTATACAGGACCATTTCAAGGCATTGTACAACAAACTCGGATACTTAAATGTAACCAATAGGTGGCGCTTAGGTGACACAATCTTGTTACTATTACAACAATGTGTATGTAATTTGTTGCGATTGCTGTGTAACCAGTAGATGGCGAAAATTTCCTCTGTATAAAAAGGGTGGTTCTAGAGGGTGATTTTAGAGCTTGATAAAAGGCATGAAGGCCTGAAATGTCGCAGACCAGGCTGTTTGCCATAAATGTACCAATAAATGTACCAATAAAGGCATTTTAAATTGATTGGTGCTGTACAAAAACTTCTTCTTCAGTTCCCAACTACAGACTGGTTACACCCTACTTTCTCAAGGCATCACATTAAATTGGAAATCAGCTTTGTGACCTGGAAATTGATTTACAAACATTTATAGCCTTTGCTTGAATTACAGTGTGTTATTATAGTGAAGCATATCACTGTATTCTGGATCCCTGTGAACCATTTTTAATGCACTGAACCCTGCATATTTGTGTTTAGCTGAATCCCAAACTGCATCTTCACCCTTCCCCAGCACCAGAAATCCAAAGGCACCAATGGAAAAATTCAATGTTCTTGGGTGACCCAAATCCAAACTCTATCAAATTGAAAACACTTTTTTTTCTCTCTTTGAGTATTTCACAGGCACCTTGACATATCTGGCGTTGCAGAAAGGTGTGGATGCAGTTCGGGATTGGGTTGAACCCAAAAATGCGCATGTGCATCCCTAGTCATTAAAAACGGTTCCATAATTCAAGCAAACATTATCAATGGTTCTAAATCAATTTCTAGATCACAAAGCTGATTTCCCAACTTTATTTGGTGGCGGTGTAAAAATAAGGAGGGGTGTGTGTATGCTGGGTTTTCATTTGGAGGGGTTGATCTTGATGGACTTTGTCTTTTTTCAACCCAATTTAACTGTTTAACTAGCTTGAGAAAGAGGGTTACTAAATTGTGAAGACCATTTTATGGCTACGTGGGCACAAAGTTTGAAAAGATCTACCTTGCTGTGATAATTCAATCTAATTCATTTATTGGCATGAAACCTGGAATCATGTTATTGTGAATGTTTCCTAACTGTGCCTTTGTATAGGTCAAGACAATTGGTCTTATTTAGTACTAGGTGGCAAATTAACACTATTGCAGTAGCCCATGGAACCTATTCTTCCTCCAGGCAGCAACCCATCACTGATGGGTTACTTCCCAGGTGCACATATATCCAATGTTCATAAATGAGTCCCACTCCTTGCAATTTTCCTTGCATTATTCTTCCCCCAGCAGGCTAGCCTATACTCTCCAGTTGCTAATGCAACCAATGGCCTAGTTGTTCTATTCAATACTAATACTAACCTACTATAACTTAAATCCATAGTTATACATATGACTGGGAAATTTTAAATGCACTAGTGATTTGTGAGTCAACCCAAAACCAATGGGTCAGGCGGGTTTGGGATGACATCCATCCAAAATTTGCAGTTAGGTTTGGGCTGAGCTCTTCCTACAGCCCTCCTCTGCCCACAACCTTACTATGCCCTGCTTCCACCTCTGGCAGCCTTTGTTTACAGAGGCACGACTGCTCATCCCCACCCCTTTGTGACAGAGCTGGGGCGAGTGCGGGTCTATGAATAGAGGTGGTCTGGGAGTGTACAGTTATAATTAGAACTGAAATGTGCCACAAATTACTAATGTTAATACACTCACCAAGTTTGAACTTAGGGGCAAGAAACTTGTAGGGCATTTAGGAAATGCCATTTTTTTAAGGTAAACTAATAAACAAAGATTTTTACTTTATATCTGTGGTCCCATGGATTTTCTAGTGTGCCTGAAGCCCCTTTCATTGGTTTCGCCATGGGTTTGGAGTGGACAGGTTAGGGCTGACTTTTTGTATTTCCACACATCACTAAAATGCACATATGCATCAGCTGCCATCTGGTCAGGTCAACAGACATTCACTTGACAACAAAGGTTCCCCCATCATAGATAAGGGGCCGGGTTCACACCACAACCCTGAACAATCATCGAGGGAATGGATCTGAGTGTTCTTTGCCACCATATCACACCTTGCATTAGCTTTACACTATAGATTTCCTCCAAACAAACAGAAGCAAATTCCTTCTTTGGCAAGAAACTTAGTGGGTATGGAAAAACAGAAACAATCAGTTTATAAAGCAGTGCCAAGAATTACTCAATGATACTGCACCTGCATTTTCATTTTTGTTTGTTCTCTGTCATTCTGTTGGGTGTTATGATATAAGAGCAGCAGAAGCAGATGGTTATCCCAAAGTGATACTGCAGGCTAGCTCAGATAGTAATCCCCGAAGCTGTGTATTGCTTCATTCATGTTTAAATAAAATGAGATGGCTTAAGGTAACTTGACTTTGTTTTAGTATAAACTTGTTGCATCTATTCATAAATGCTGTTCATCTGCATTCAGGTTATTTGATTTTATGTGTCTGTGTGTAATATTGCTGGAGTATTAAAGGCCACGTGTTGCACGCATTTGTGGTGGAAGGGTCCTATCATAGAGAAGTGATCATAATGTTCAATAGGTGCTAATGATTTATTTGAATGGGAACTGTTCTGACTATGCCAGATACATGGCATTGGTAGGTGCTAGTACCTGTCAAGTTAAAACAACGTGTTCCTGACCACAAGGCATTGGTGCAGTAGTTCATATTGCTGCCTAGGTTCATTCCAGGCAGGGCACTGTGTGCAAGGCATCTGTATCATCACCCCATGAGTGGGTCAGGTCAATTCTAAATTTGATACAATTTCATAAAACTGGCTCTAGTGTGCATGAATGTGATAGGGACCTTAGATTGTAAGGTATCTGAATATTTGGGGGGAAGTATATAAATAATGGATAATAATAATAGGCTGAATATTTTAATATTATTAAAATAGAATGTTCTCCTAGCAGGGTTGTGTTCCACTATTCATAGTGAAGTCTGTTGTTTGTGTATACTCTCCAGTTGCTAATGCAACTAATGGCCTAGTTGTTCTATTCAATACTAATACTAACCTACTGTAACTTAAATCCATAGTTATACATATGACTGGGAAATTTTAAATACACTAGTGAATTGTGAGTCAACCCAAAACCAACGGGTCAGGCGGGTTTGGGATGACATCCATCCAAGATTTGCGATTGGGTTTGGGCTGAGCTCTTCCTACAGCCCTCCTCTGCCCACAACCTTACTATGCCCCAATTCCACCTCTGGCAGCCTTTGTTTACAGAGGCACGACCGCTCATCCCCACCCCTTTGTGACATCAGAGATGGAGCGAGTGCGGGTCTATGAATAGAGGTGGGTTGGGAGTGTACAGTTATAATGAGAACTGAAAGGTGCCACAAATTACTAATGTTAATACACCCACCAAGTTTAAACTTAGGGGCAAGAAACTTGTAGGGCATTTAGGAGATGCCATTTTTTTAATGTAAACTAATAAACAAAGATTTTTACTTTATATCTGTGGTCCTCTGGATTTTCTAGTGTGCCTGAAACCCCTTTCATTGGTTTCGCCATATGTTTGGAGTGGACAGGTTAGGGCTGACTTTTTGTATTTCCACACATCACTAAAATGCACATATGCATCAGCTGCCATCTGGTCAGGTCAACAGACATTCACTTGACAACAAAGGTTCCCCCATCATAGATAAGGTGCCAGGTTCACACCAAACCCCTGAACAATCATCGAGGGAATGGATCTGAGTGTTCTTTGCCACCATATCACACTGTGCATTAGCTTTACACTATAGATTTCCTCCAAACAAACAGAAGCAAATTCCTTCTTTGGCAAGAAACTTAGTGGGTATGGAAAAACAGAAACAATCAGTTTATAAAGCAGTGCCAAGAATTACTCAATGATACTGCACCTGCATTTTCATTTGTTCTCTGTCATTCTGTTGGGTGTTATGATATAAGAGCAGCAGAAGCAGATGGTTATCCCAAAGTGATACTGCAGGCTAGCTCAGATAGTAATCCCCGAAGCTGTGTATTGCTTCATTCATGTTTAAATAAAATGAGATGGCTTAAGGTAACTTGACTTTGTTTTAGTATAAACTTGTTGCATCTATTCATAAAATACTGTTGATCTGCATTCAAGTTATTTGATTTTATGTGTCTGTGTACTATTGCTGGAGTATTTAAGGCCACGTGTTGCACGCATTTGTGATGGAAGGGTCCTATCATAGAGAAGTGATCATAATGCTCAATAGGCGCTAATGATTTATTTGAATGGGAACTGCTCAGACTATGCCAGATATATGGCATTGTTACGTGCCCGTCAAGTCAAAACAATGTGTTCCTGACCACAAGGCAGGGGTGTAGTAGTTCATATTGCTGCCTAGGTTCATTTCAGCCAGGGCACTGTGTGCAAGGCATCTGTATCATCACCCCATGAGTGGGTCAGGTCAATTCTAAATGTCATACAATTTCATGAAACTGGCTCTAGTGTGCGTGAATGTGATAGGGACCTTAGATTGTAAGGTATCTGAATATTTGGGGGGGGGGGAACTATATAAATATTGGATAATAATAAGAGGCTAAATATTTTAATATTTTTAAAATAGAATGTTCTCCTAGCAGGGTTGTGTTCCACTACTCATAGTGAAGTCTGTTGTTTATGTATCGTAAATTAACTTAAATGCCTATGTAAAGTAAGGGGAAGTATTTTGTTTTGCTCGTGAATAAAAGTAAAAATATGAGATCTGCAAACATGGAACATTTTTGCTCAAGGAATACAAGAACTGAAAACAAGAGATGCACACATCTATAAAGAAAGTTATTGGAAAACCTGATTATGAATTGTATTCAGGGTTATATTTAGGTCCAGCCACCCTTTTGATTGCCAGAATAGCAGGGTATAACCCCTTACCCTCAGTTCTGTCATTTGGACTTAGACGCAAGTGTCCAGTGGTGGGCTGGGGAGAATGGGTTTTTTTCTCAAAAGAATTTTATTTTCTATGAGACATCTGGATCCGCCTCTCTTAAGCTGGCCATACATGGGCCGATAAAAGCTGACGACAGACAGCAGCTTATTGACCTGTGTGTGGTGCCCTCCGATGGGCTTCCCCAATCGATATCATGATCGATCAGGCAGGGTTAAAAATCCAGACGGATCAAGGCCACATCTGTTCGTTGATGTGGTCCTGTGATCCAACTGCCCCTATTGGCTGCATTATGATCGATCGTTGGAGCCCTAGGGCCCACAAACGGATCAGTCCGATATCTCCCACCACTTCTCCCTGGAAGGCAAGGGGTAAATTCCCTATTGTATGTGACATGAAGTTATCTCAGTGACATTAAGGCACACGTACGCACTGTCAGCTTAAGATCCCTGCATAGAACCCATCCCAGGAGCAGCAGATGATAAGGGCTACAGCAACAAAGGAAAGGCTGAATAAAGAGGGGGGAAAAGCCCAGCTTTTACAAAACAATCACTTGCTTCAGCTGAAAAGATCCTAAGAGCACTTTGCTCTATGGATAAATTGATGCTCAGTCCTATTTCGCATCCTGTTTTCAGCTGCATGGAGGAACTGAAGTGGTGGTGGTCAGAGAAAAAGAAAAATAAAAAGGAGAAAAAAAAGTATTCTGCAAAGCAAGCCCTCGTAGCTCTGCAGCCAGCTATTAGTCAGTTCAATAGAATAGACAGCAAGCGAGTCTTCCAGCCACTGAGTGCCAATTAATGTCTCTGATGCATGCAGGAATGGAGAGCATTGTGCAAGAAGAAGGGGAGACCAGAAAACAATCATCTGAGTGCCCTTTACCTTACTGTCACCTTTCGGGTCGTGCGTAGGTCATTTAAAGATGTTTATATCAGAAACATCCACTTAATGCCACATATTAACTGTTGCATCAAGTTGTTGATTGGAGAGCTATGCTTTATTTCATGTTCTACACAACTGAACAAGGAAGGCTTTGGATTTTAACAGAATAATAACTTATTTATGCTTTAAACCCTTTACCAACAGTTGATGTGTCAAAATCAACACAGCTGTATTTGCAATTCAATGCATCTTGGATGCAATTGTGCTAAAAATGTTCTAGGTCTGGCCAGTGTCATTTTCAGAAGAAGAGATGTGCACAATGTTCTTTCAGTGCAAGCTGGTGTGAAAACCCTGAAGTAGAGTCCTGCATGAGTCCAATTGGAAGGACCCAACCCAGGTGACCCCTAACCCGACCCACGCCCACCACCCATCACTTTCCTCTAACCAGAGCTACTCTCCGAACAGTATCTGATAAGTTAAAAACTTACCTTCCGACCCAAGACCAGTGGAATCGAAAGCGTCATCACTGTAGACTGGAAGTGGCGTCACTCCAGCACCCATTCATCCAAAAATTTATAAAAAAATTGTCTAAAATACTAGGGAGGGTGAGTGGTCCAGTCTGACACATTTGCAGGGTTACCTGCATGATGACAGAATTACTTCCGATTATGGAATTTGCTCAGAAGCATTTACTACACATCACTGCTCTTCATATACCGGGAGTAATAATCTACACGCAGATCTCCTCAGCAGGAGGAAGATCGTCAGGCGATGCCCGAAAGTAGACCTGATGACTACGGCTTTGAACCGGAAGGTGAGGAACATTTTCTCCAGGTTCCCTTGTCCCCAGGCCACAGCGGTGGATGCGCTAGTGCAGGATTGAACAGGCTTATGCGCATGTCTTTCCCCCCTTTCCATTGATTTTCAGGGTCCTACAAAAGATCTTTTTCACCAAGATGGAAGCAGTGGTGGTACTTCCAGACTGGCCACGTCACCCACTGTATTCATTGTTGAGATGGATGACGGTAGGCAATCCCTTTCGCCTACCAGACAGGGAGGATCTTCTTTCTCAGGGGTCTCTGTGGCATCCAAATCCTGCCAGGTTTAACCTCATGGCTTGCAAGCTGAGAGGGGAAGGCTAAAACAGGAAGGCTGTGATTGACACCTTATTGAGGTCAAGGAAGGCAAATTTGTCTCACCGATATTATGTGATCTGGGGAAGGTTTCAGGCATGGGCAAGTGAATATTTTTGTGGATTTGTGGAACCCATGAGTTCCAAACATTCTTGAGTTCCTCCATTCGGGCCTAGAGAAGGGTCTCAGTCTTAGTACAACGAGAGTACAATTGTCAGCATTATCTGCTATTCTAGGAAGAAGATGTATAGCAGAACCCTTGGTTTCCAGATTCTTTCAAGCAGCATCAGGATTGTTCCACCACTTAAGCCATTCACTCATGTCTGGGACTTGCCTTTTGTCCTACATGTGTCAGACTCACCAGTATAATCCAGTCGTAGAAGGAGCCGGAGCAGAAGATAATGAACCCACAAGCGCCTCACACAACCGCTACCCACTTGGAGTGGAACAAGGAGCAGGGTTGTGGAGAGTAGCCAGTGAGACGATAGCGAAGTACAAGGGATTAATCGAAGTCGTAGTCAGGAGATCCGAGGTCAGAAGGCAGGCAGCAAGAATCGTAAACGGTGAAACAGGCAAGAAGGTCGAGACAGGCGGCGATAATCAAATCCGAGTTCAGGCAAGGGTCAATAATCAGGAATCCAAACAGTTCAAGACGCTAGGGTTTCAGTTCAAACAACCTAATAACCAGGCAATGCATTACAGACTGGTTTGGGTTTAAATGCAGATAGTTTGGCGCCAAACTGGCGTCATTGCGCTGACGTCGCGGAACTGACGCCAGCACGTCCATCACAGGCGTTTCCGCCTACGTCCTTGCGCCCGCGACCGTCGCCGGCGCCTCCGCGACCGTCGCCAGCTCCCGCGTCAGACGCTGACGCGCATTAGCGCGCCCGCGCCGGACAGGACGCATGCGTGTGTTCTCATATTGCCCCCCATCAAGGAGCGGCCTCAGGACGCGACCACCAGAAGGCTTACCAGGATAAGTTCCATGGAATTTCTCCAGCAACTCTGGAGCGTGAATGTTAGATGCTGGTTCCCAGGAATTTTCTTCCGGACCATAACCCTTCCATCTTACCAGGTACAGGAGCCGCTTGCCTCTTAACCGGGAATCCAGGATCTCCTCAACCTCAAATACTTCTTGACCATTGACCACCACAGGTAGCGGAGGGGGAGCCGAACGCCCAGGAAATCGGAACGTCGAAGCCGGTTTCAGAAGAGCAGCGTGGAACACTGGATGGATGTGCCAAGACGCTGGCAATTTAAGCTGGAAAGCCACAGGATTGACTTGACGAATAATTGGAAATGGACCCAAGAAACGTTGACCCAACTTCCTACTGGGACAAGAAAGTTTAAGGTTAACAGTTGACAACCAGACACAGTCACCCACCTTGAACTCTGGGTCACCTCTCCGTTTTCGATCGGCGTAGACCTTGAAATTTTGTTGAGCCTTCTTCATCTCTTCTTGAAGTTTTTGAAAGTTGTTAGATAAGAAAGCTAATCGATCCTTGACAGCAGGAACTAAAATGTCCGAAACAATGGCAGAGGGAAAAGTTACTGGATGAAGACCGTAGTTTGCGAAGAAAGGGGACTGATTGATTGAAGAATGATGGGCATTATTATAGGCAAATTCTGCTAGAGGAAGAAGATTCACCCAGTCATCTTGGAGGTATGAAGAATAGCATCTCAGATATTGCTCGAGAGTCTGGTTAGTCCGTTCGGTCTGGCCATTGGACTGAGGATGGAAGGCAGAGGAAAGGGACACCGAAATTTTAAGTGCCCCACACAACGATTTCCAAAACTGAGATGTAAATTGTGGTCCTCGATCCGACACCACCTCATCCGGAAGACCATGAAGTCTTACTACTTCCTTAATGAAGGTATCAGCAGTCTCAGAGGCAGAAGGAAGTCTAGGTAATGACTTAAAATGAGCCATCTTGGTTAAACGATCCACAAAGACAACAATGGTAGAACAATCACAGGACAAAGGTAAGTCAGAAATAAAGTCCAAAGAAACTGATCCCCATGGACGGGAAGGCACAGGCAGAGGTTGCAGAAGACCAATAGGCCGAGAGTGAGAGTCTTTGGATCTAGAGCAAACTTCACAAGATGCAACAAATTTAAAACAGTCTTTAGCTATCCCAGGCCACCAAAATAATCTCTTCGCCAAGATAATGGTCTTCTTGATACCTGGATGACCCGCCAATTTAGAATCATGCACTCTTAAGGACCTCCAAGCGCATTTGTTCAGGAACAAAAATTTTATCTTGATGAAGGAGAAGACCCTCCTTGGAGACTAATGATGGTTCCGAAATATTCATGGAAGTGTTTTTAATTCCATCTACCAGGGTAGACTGTAGCAGGAGAAAATTATTAGAGTTTAAAATTGTTTCAGGGACCAAAGGAATCTCGTCTTCAGAGGAAAACATTCGGGATAAGGCGTCTGCTTTAACATTTTTAGACCCAGGTCGATATGTGAGATGGAAATTGAATCTCATGAAGAATAAGGCCCACCTTGCTTGTCTAGGTCTCAACCTCTTGGCTGAACGTAAATACTCCAGATTCCTATGATCTGTAAAGATGAGAATCGGATGTTTAGACCCTTCAAGGAGATACCTCCATTCTTCAAGTGCTAACTTAATAGCAAGTAATTCACGGTCGGCAACATCATAGTTGCACTCGCTCTTGGCCAACTTACGAGAGAAGAAAGCAACAGGATGAAGATCCTCCTGAATTCCAGTCCTTTGCGACAACACAGCTCCCACCGCAAGTTCTGAAGCGTCAACTTCCAAGATGAAAGGGAGGGAAACGTCTGGATGATGAAGAATTGGGCCTGAAGTGAAGAGAGCCTTCAGCTTCTCAAAAGCCGCCTGAGCCTGTGGTGACCAACAAAACTTCAGATTATTACGAGTCAACACGGTAATTGGAAGAATGACTTGGGAAAAATTCTTTATAAATTTTCTGTAAAAATTTGCAAAACCAATAAAACGTTGAACCGCTTTTTTGGAAGATGGAATTGGCCAATCAAGAATTGCAGAAATTTTTCTGGAATCCATCTGAATTCCCTGAGGAGAAACAAAAAAACCCAAGAAGTCCACAGATGTTTGTTCGAAGACACATTTCTCGATTTTAACATAAAGCTGATGAATGCGCAGACGAGCCAAAACTTTCTTTAAATGTAATCTGTGTTCTTCCAGGGAATTAGAAAAAACAAGGATATCATCTAAATAGATGATGACGAAAATATCAAGGAAGTCTCTGAATACGTCATTGACAAAATGTTGGAACGTTGCAGGGGCGTTGCAAAGACCAAAGGGCATGACCAGGTATTCAAAATGCCCATAACGAGTACGAAAAGCCGTCTTCCATTCATCGCCTTCTCTTATTCTGACAAGATTATATGTGCCACGGAGATCCAGTTTAGAAAAGATCTTAGCTTCCGCCAAGCGTTGAAAAAGTTCAGGAATAAGAGGAAGTGGATAACGATTTTTGACAGTAATCTTGTTCAGATCCCGGTAATCAATGCACGGCCTTAAAGAATGATCCTTCTTTTCAACAAAGAAGATCCCGGCTCCAGCTGGAGAAGAAGACTGTCTAATGAACCCCTTGGCCAGATTCTCATCTAAATAAGAACGAAGTTCCGATAGTTCGGATTCGGATAAAGGATAAACTCGCCCAAAAGGAATTTGAGCCCCAGGAAGAAGGTTAATAGGGCAATCATAAATACGATGAGGAGGTAACTTGTCTGCCCCTTTTTTATTAAAAACGTCCGTAAATTCCCAGTAAGCTTGAGGAAGAAGATTATGAATTTCAGAGGCAGGGGATAACGAACAAACTCTACTTGAAGAAAAAATACATTGAGAGGAACAAAAATTTGAAAGAAAGTTCACTTCGCCGGTAGTCCAGTTGATGGATGGGTTGTGTTTTTGCAACCAGGGTAAACCCAAGATGACGGGAAACAAAGGAGAAGAAACCACATCGAAGTTCATGACTTCAGCATGCCCTTTATTTAATACAACAAAAAGTGAGACAGTCTCTTGCACCACAGGGCCTGAGGTAATCAGAGAACCATCTGCCACACGGAGAGCTATGGGGTTCTTCTTAGACTGGAGTGGTATCTGGAACTGTAGTGCCACCTTATTATCCAAGAAACACCCGCTGGCCCCAGAATCAAGGATTGCTTGAAGCTCTACCCGCTTGTCTCCCCACTGCAAAGATAAAGAGACAGTCAGGAGAGGCACGGGAACATGGCAACTGGAAAAGTCTCTTTCAAACATCCTCTTACCCGTTGGACGGATCGGGCAACCTCTAAGCAAATGACCAGCTTGTCCACAGTAAAGGCAGAGGTTGAGTCTGCGACGTCTGATCCGTTCCTCTGGAGTTAATGCCGATCTAATGGCTCCAATCTGCATAGGCTCTGGGGCTGCGCTGAAAACGGGCGGAGAGGCAGCTGGAGGAAAAGTAGAAGGCATTCGAATAGGAGGTGGAGCGGTTGGCAGCATCCAAGACTGAGGAAGAAGACCTGCTTTCTCTGCCTGTTCTTCCTCTCTACGTTCTCTGAGCCTCCGATCCAGTTGGATGGAAAGAGAGATGAGCTCTTCCAAACTGTCAGGGATGCCAGTGCGGGCTAATTCATTCTTTAATTCGGAAGAAAGTCCGAAGCGGTACTGGTTTTTAAGCGCTGCCGGGTTCCATTCCGTGTCATCAGCCCATTGCCGAAATTCCAGGGTGTAGTCCTCCGCTGGGCGGCCACCTTGCTTCAGGGCACGCAGGGAGGCTTCGGCGGTAGTTGCTCTGTGAGGGTCATCGAAAAGAACCGCCATAGCATCGAAAAAGGAGTCTACTGAAGCCAATACAGGACTGTGACGATCCATAAGACGAAAGGCCCATGTCTGTGGCTCTCCCGTAAGAAATGAGATAATAACCCCGACCCGGGTCTGCTCATTAGGATAAGTGTGTGGTTTGAGCGAAAACAGCAATTTGCAGTTGCTCCTAAAGTTCCGAAACACCTTTCGGTCACCAGCAAACTTCTCCGGAAAGGCCACCTTAGGTTCCGAAATTTCAGAGGTGATCACCTGAACTTCCGTTGGAGCAGGCGGAGTTGCAGCGGCCGTGGAAGGGAGAACGGCTGGTGGATGGGTCCTAATGTGCTCCTGTAGCTGAGTATAACCACTTTGCAGCTCCCGGACAGCTTGCGTGAGGGACGACAGTTGTTGAGTCAGGACGGCAAACGGGGACGCCCCTTCAGCTGGATCCATCTGGCCTGGTTATACTGTCAGACTCACCAGTATAATCCAGTCGTAGAAGGAGCCGGAGCAGAAGATAATGAACCCACAAGCGCCTCACACAACCGCTACCCACTTGGAGTGGAACAAGGAGCAGGGTTGTGGAGAGTAGCCAGTGAGACGATAGCGAAGTACAAGGGATTAATCGAAGTCGTAGTCAGGAGATCCGAGGTCAGAAGGCAGGCAGCAAGAATCGTAAACGGTGAAACAGGCAAGAAGGTCGAGACAGGCGGCGATAATCAAATCCGAGTTCAGGCAAGGGTCAATAATCAGGAATCCAAACAGTTCAAGACGCTAGGGTTTCAGTTCAAACAACCTAATAACCAGGCAATGCATTACAGACTGGTTTGGGTTTAAATGCAGATAGTTTGGCGCCAAACTGGCGTCATTGCGCTGACGTCGCGGAACTGACGCCAGCACGTCCATCACAGGCGTTTCCGCCTACGTCCTTGCGCCCGCGACCGGCGCCGGCGCCTCCGCGCCCGCGACCGTCGCCAGCTCCCGCATTAGCGCGCCCGCGCCTGCGCCGGACAGGACGCATGCGTGTGTTCTCATAACATGCTCTTGTGGATAGCCCTTTTAAACCTCTTGAACAGACCACACTATGGAATGCCACCCGAAGACCGCCCTATTAGTAGCTCTGACAGCCAGGAGAGCATGTGAGCTACAAGCGCTATCATCCAAACCTCCTTAAACTATCTTCAAAGCAGATTCGGTGGTCCTTAGATAAATATTGCAATTCCTGCCCAAAGTAGTCTCTTCTCTGCACATGAATGAGCCAATTGTTTTGCCAGCCTTCATCCCGGAAGTTGGGATGCAAGAGGAATTGAGATGTAGATCTCTAGATGTGCATTCTTGTCTATGTACCTACAAAAAACTGAGGGCATCAGGAAAACTGATAGACTCGTTATAGTCCCAGCAGGGGCTAGGAAGGGAGAGTCAGCCAAAACTGTAACATTGAGGAGATGAATAGTGATGGCAATACAGAAGGCCCATAAAGAACAGGTTAAACCAGTGCCTGAGGGGTTCAGAGCACATTCCACAAGGGCCATGGCATCATCATGGGCAGCAGAAGCAGAATCACAACCTGAGTCAAATTGTAGGGCTGCAACATGGGCTACTCCAAACACATTTATCAAGCATTATAAATTAGATATAAGATCTGTGTCTTTGGCACAGTTTGGGCGTTCAGTACTGCAGGCTGCAGCTGTAATCTAATTAAAGTTCTGTTATCAAGCATCAATCAGTTGTCCTCCCACCTTTAATGCTAGGGTACTAACCCAAATTGGTATGCTGCCAGGGGATGGCCAGGAAAAGAAAATCTCAGTAAGTATTAATTCATTTTCTTTTCTTTCTGGTGAACAATCTGAAAACAACTCAAGTGAAAAAAAGTGTTTAGAATGTGAACAACCACTTTAAACATGATGGACTTCTTGTCGTGATTAAAAACTACCTGTTTAACTAAAGGGCTTTATTAACCCCCGCCATGAAAATACAGTAATATATTTTGCATTGTTATTCCTAGGTCTGTACATGATATGGGCTCTATACTGATCTGTTGTCAGACACAAAACAGGTAAACACCTCCTTGTGAACTTACTCCTGTGTGCAGGGTTATCCTCATAAATAAACAAATGAAAAAAAAAATCCCATTTCATTGCGGACTATAATGAGGCTTTGAGTGAGTTAAATCCAAAGTGGTTTCCATGGCACCTCATCTGTCTCTCTCTCTCTCTTAAAGAAGAAAATACCATTAGGTAATTATTAATAAGAGTGAATTGGCCTAAGCTCATGACAGCTTATGTAGGTAGCTAAGAACACATGCGCCAGGCTTCTTTTGCGTAAAGCTGCTTTTATCTACACAGAATATAATCCATGGTACTAATAAAAGTAAAATAATGCCTTTCTTTGTACAAAGACAAGTGTTACTTACGCTATTAATAAAATGCTGCCGAGCAGCCATAAATATATATTTTGCACACATTTGTTACATTATGGGATGTTCTTCCCCCCATGGTTGCTAATTATCAAATACATGTAGAATCCCCCTTCACTGCTGAGGTTTTTGTTCATCCACGGAAGCCTCGATCAACTGCCTTTGCTGTTAAACACAATGGCGGCTGACCTTTACCAAGGACCTTAATCTACAATCACAATATAACAGCACTTAAAGGTAAAATATCAAGGTAAACAAAAAACACAATTCCAACCCAAAGGTTAGTAATCTTAAGATTCTTTATTTGCTCCTTACAGACGAGGCAGCTGCTCTCCCGTGTTTTTTTCCTTTAGGGAGAACTGGGTTTTTAATTAAAAGACCCCAAATTACTTGAATTATATGCTAATAATGTTAACTGGAAATTTCTCAAGATATGCAAGTACTTGACCAACAAATAAGATATATATACATATACGTATATATACACCTCTATAGGCACAAAACTTCGACATACAGATCGGCCATCTTCTGTGAACTCCCTTTTATCCAAATAATTCAATATTGGACTGTCAAAGTTAAATCCTTCGACTTCGAATATCGAAGTCGAAGGATTTAGCGATATTCGTTCGAAAAAAAATCGGTCGATCGAAAGATTAAATCCTTTGAATCGTTCGATTCGAAGGGTTTTAATCCATCGATCGAACGATTTTTCTTCGACCTAAAAAAGCTACCAAAGCCTATGGGGACCTTCCCCATAGGTTAACATTGACTTCGGTAGCTTTTAGGTGGCGAACTAGGGGGGTCGAAGTTTTTCTTAAAGAGACAGTACTTCGACTATCGAATGGTCGAACGATTTTTAGTTCAAATGAAAGGTCGTAGTCGAAGGTCGAAGTAAAAAAAAACATTCGAAATTCGAACTATTTTTCCTCTATTCCTTCACGTTACCTCTTGCACCAAATCTGCCCCTTAAAGGACCAGTAACATAAAAATTTTTTTTTAAAAAATTCGTTAGTGCACAACGAAAAATAAACACCAAGACAAATTAAACTTTTAAATAGCAAAGCCTTTATTAAGAAATAACTTACAGAAAGTCCACTTCCTGTCCTCTTCAGAAACGGCGAAAAGGCGACCATCCATCCTGCAGCGATCGATTTTTCATCCCTGGCAATTCACTGAAAAGGCATCGCCTTCATCTTCCTCCTGGTGTCCAGCATCAGCGGTGTCAAGCAGCAGCGGTGTCCAGCATCAGCGGTGTCACGGTCTCTCCTGTAATTTCCCGGCTCCTGGTGTGACAGCAGTGTCAAGTTTGTTCCTGTGCTGGCGCGCTCAACTAACAGCAGCGGGTCCTCGCTCATGCCTTCCACGCAGTTTAGTTTCAGCCAGGCGCAGTCAGCCTTTCCTGAAGCCGCAGTTTAGTTCCAGCCGGTCCTGAACCTGCTTTGCAGCCTCTCCTCTCGTTTTTTTTCTCTTGTCCCTAATGAATGAAGAGCTTTGTCTTGCGCCAGGGGTTGCTCCAGTTCAGCGCACTTTGGCTGCTTCTGGCTTCACCTTGTCGGGTGATTAACCCTTTGCTGAAAATAAGAAACAGTGTTTTGGGGATCAGTGTGGGGATCAGTTAGATTTCAGGAAAGTATGACTGCGCCTGGCTGAAACTAAACTGCGCCCGGGGAAGTCTTGCGCTCTGTCCTGGCAGCACTATTACAGCTACTAGCATGAACGAGTGCGTTGGAAGACTCTAGTGGATCCCCACAACACTGTTTCTTATTTTCAGCAAAGGGTTAACGCTGATGCTGGACACCGCTGCTGCTTGACACCGCTGATGCTGGACACCAGGAGGAAGATGAAGGCGATGCCTTTTCAGTGAATTGCCAGGGATGAAAAATCGATCGCTGCAGGATGGATGGTCGCCTTTTCGCCGTTTCTGAAGAGGACAGGAAGTGGACTTTCTGTAAGTTATTTCTTAATAAAGGCTTTGCTATTTAAAAGTTTAATTTGTCTTGGTGTTTATTTTTCGTTGTGCACTAACGAATTTTTTTAAAAAAATTTTTTATGTTACTGGTCCTTTAAAAAAGGGAACTCCGCAAAAACATAACTTAAGCTTTTTGAAAAGTAAACATAATTTCAAGCAACTTTGCATTATATATCAATTAAAAAATATGCAGACTCTTCATGATTTTAATGGTTTACAAGTTCCCTAAGCATAGCCCCCTGCTGATCTTTCGGACTACTTTGCAGAGCTTAGCTGACTACTGTTACTTTGTATCAACAGCCATCTGTCTTCAGCCTGCATCCTCCAAACCCCACAATTCCCTGCACGTGATTTCAATAAGGAACGGAATATCACAGTGCAATGCATTGTGGGTTATGTAGTTCCTGCATGCTGTCTGTAAGCTGTGGGGAAGTTGTTACAATGTGTAACATCAGTGTTTGGTCCCTCCTCCCTTGCCAGGATTTCAAATGATTCAGAAAGAGAAGAACTGTTAAACAGCTCGATTTCAGCATAGAAAATTATATTTATTCATACATTTTGAAGAAACAGTTAACTGTGATGGATATATAAGGGGTTTCTGTGTTATGTGGGCCTCTTTATCAAATTTTGGAGGAGGAGTTCCCCTTTAATGTTTACATGATTTCCTAATAGACAAGGACTGCGTAACTTGACGGCGCTATATAGAAATAAACGTGATGATAGAAGATCCAAATTACGGAAGCATCTGTTATTCCAAGCATTCTGGATAACAAGTCTCATACCTGTATTTAGAATGCTCCAATTTACAGGAATGTCATCTTCGACAGACTCTATGGGGCAGATTTATTAAAGGGGCAAAGTGACTAAAGTTAGCGAAAATTCACCAGTGACGTAATTTCGTTACTTCGCCTATTTACTAACGAGCGCAGGCATAACTTCACTAGCGAAGGAGATAGACTCTAGCAGTAATTTGCTCCCTTACGCCTGATGAAGTTGTGCTCTGGCGAAGGGACGTAAATACACAAATTCACTAAGATGTGGATTTTACTAAACATTACCTCTTGCACCAGACTTGCCTTCCCCACCTCAGACCAGGCGAAGTGCAATAGAGTAGATAGGACTTCCTCATAAAATAGGTGAAAAGTCCCAAAAAACCTTACCTTCCCATCAAATGCAAATTAGCCAACACTATCGCAACATCGCTTTGCTTGCCGCAGTAACCTTAGCACTACTTCGCCAGCGTTCGGCGCCCTGGATGCAACTTCGGATTTTAGTGCATTAGCATTGTCCTGGCGAATTTACGCCTGGCAAAGTGTTGCGATGTGAGCGAAGCAGACGCTTGCACAAATTCAGCGCTCAGTGAATCTGCCCATATGTTGACCAAATAATTCACAATTTTAAGAATATTTCCTTTTTTTCTGTTATAATTAAACAGTACCTTCAACTTGATCCCAACAAAGATAAAATTAAGCCTTATTGGAGGTCCTTTTGGGTTTAATGAATATTTATGCTGTTTTAGAAGTCAAATTACGGAGAGATTGCTTATCCATATAACCCCAGATCCCAAGCATTTTGGATAACAGGTCCCATATCTTTACTATGAAATCACAGATAATATGCTTAAAGGGTATCTTAAATGGGAACTATCGCGAAATTGAAAATGTAATATATGATTCAGCATACTAAAATAAAAAAAATTCTAAATACAATCAGTTAAATATTCTGTACTGTACTGAAATAATAAAGCAAGTCTTCACTATTCCCCTCTCAGCATCTGTTTCTCTTCAGTCAGATAATCATTGACAGTTAGATCCAATATATTTTATAGGGGGATCCTTTTGCCTAGAAGATGCTGAGAGAGGAATAGTGAACATAAACTTGATTATTTCAGAAACGATGCAGAGTATTTAATTGATTGTATTTAGAAAGTTTCTTATTTCAGTACAATGAAGCTTATATTGAATAATATTAAATTAAAATTGTGCGATAGTTCCCCTTTAAGTATTGGCACAGGGCAATGTATAACATGAGATAAGTTGACAGACTGGCATGCATTCATCTGTTCCCTTACACTGCACTACCACCCCCAAAACTGTGTGTCCCTTGCACTCCTCTGCACTATGAGGTCTCACATGCAATGGCTTGCTGGGGTTTTTCCTACTTGGCTACAAAAAAAAGATGGTTCTCATTTACTATAATTCCAGTGGCATTTACAGCTGTAGTAAGCATGGTGTCATGACTATTACAAGTTCAAGGCACTTAAAAGCTCTGCTTATACCAACTTTTGCACAATGATGGCTAGAGAAATACATACATTATTTTTATTGTAAAAAAAAAAATCTCATTGTCTACAATTTTGTGAGATTCCCCTGTCTATTGACACACATCTTTTCCTCCTTCTGTAACTGAAGAAGTGCAAAAAAATAAGCCTTGAGCCCTGTGGTCACTCGGCAATACTTTATACAGTTTGGAAAGATTTTTATGTTCTAACTGAATGTACAGCAATGATCCCCCAACCAGTAGCTCGTGAGCAACATGTTGCTCTCCAAACCCTTGAATGTTGCTCTCAGTATCCTCAAAGCAGGGGCTTATTTTTGAATTCCAGGCAAGTTTCAATTGCATAAAAACTAAGTATAGTACCAAGAAAAGACTCCTGTAGGCTGCCAGTCCACATAGGGGCTACCAAATAGCCAATCGCAGCCCTTATTTGGCACCCCAAGGGACTTTTTCATGCTTGTGTTGCTCCTCGACTCTTTTTACATTTGAATGTGGCTCACGGGTAAAAAAGGTTGGGGACCCCTGATGTAC
Organism: Xenopus petersii; assembly: GCA_038501925.1. Classification (NCBI taxonomy): domain Eukaryota; kingdom Metazoa; phylum Chordata; class Amphibia; order Anura; family Pipidae; genus Xenopus; species Xenopus petersii. Next base: position 92,142,989 of record CM076677.1, read on the forward strand.
AGTATATCCTTATAATACACAAAAGCCATGAATATCCTGTAAATTATATCCTTATAAACGGTGAGTAGTGATGTCATCAGTTATAAACGGTGAGTAGTGATGTCATTTCTGTCACATGACTCACTAAAATTTGTGTATTATAATAAATAAAGTACCCCCAGTTGTAAAATATGAGGATATTAGAAGTTACCTCGGAGTTCCATGACCTGTATAAAAACACTCGGCCTTCGGCCTCGTGTTTTTATATGGTCATGAAACTCCTCGGTAACTAATAATATCCTTATATTTTACAAAAGGGGGTACTTTATTCACTATATACATCCAATCCATAATTACATTTTTAATTTTCATACTATTTAAAAACAACTATGTCCAAAGACATAACAAAAGCAGAATGTGTCCCTTTCTCTTCTCTCACTTGTAGTTCCAGTTCTTGAAACACTATGGCAGAAGTCAGTCCTCCTTTAGGTCTGTTCTGGCTACTGCTATGTTGTTTAAGCAGCCAGTCAAATACAGGGATATATGAATGTTTGAGGATTCCAGATGTGGTATGGAGATCCAAATTACCGAGCGATCCCTTAAGTCTACTAGAAATCATGAAAACATTTCATGAACCTAATAGGATTGTTTTGCCACCAATTTGGATTCATGCAGTTTAGGTATCAAGTACAAGCTACTAATTTATTATTATTAATTATAGAGAAGAAGGAATCATTTTTAAGAATGTGAATTATTTGATTAAAATGGAGTCTATGAAGATGGCCTTCCTGTAATACTAAGCTTTCTCAATAACGGGTTTCAATAACATTAACAAATAACTTTAAAAACCACTAAACATTAATAATGAAAATATATTGGAAAAAGGTTTACGTTTTCTTTCACTATGCAAAATACAGTCTTGGGGTCAAAAAGTCGAATAAGCCGTTCATTTCTGAACACACAGAAAATGTTAATCTTTCAGGGAATATCAGTTGAGAACCACTCAGTTTCTCCCAGTTTTACAGTCAAAAATATTATAAACAGAGCTAAAAAGATCTCTGCATTTGATGTATAGTTAGTCACTGGCAGCAGAAAGCTGGTGTGTCTGACACCTTATTGTGCTATTTGGAGGTATTGGGGGAAATGATATCACAGTTAGGATCAAGTGCAAGCTACTGTTAAATTATTACCCATAATTAAGAACTTTCTGGATAACAGATTCCTTACCTGTATATCATGACTTGATGAGTGGCTGGCAGGGCAGTTTTAAAATAAATAAATAAAAAATGTATTTCTATTATATATGTAAAGGGCACTAAGAAATAATTTTTGAATATATACAGTATTTATAAATTAGCATTTGAGATTTTATGATTTCATCTGTGTGTGAATGAAGGTTTATAGTGATGTTTGACTGGGCACTATGCAACAGGCACCTCACTAGAAGGGTTTTAATTCTTGCATCTCACTTGACCTATTGTTAAATATCAGTTCTACTCTCTACAGACTTCATTTAATGGAGAACTGTATAGGTAAAAGTCCCCCAAAGCCACCCCCAGCCTAGTGGTACTCGCACCGCCTCCAGCCCAGCTCAAGTAACGGGACTGAACAAGATCTTTTTTGCCATTTTGGAGTAGCATTCAGTAAAATGCAGAGTGGGTTGAGTGGCTTTTAGGGACTTTTGGCTTGCTAGATTTTCATGTCACAACACTTTAAAGGGATCCTGTCATCACAAAACATGTTTTTTTCAAAACACATCAGTTAATAGTGCTACGCCAGCAGAATTCTGCACTGAAATCCATTTCTCAAAAGAGCAACAAGATTTTTTATATTCAATTTTGAAATCTGACATGGGGCTAGACATTTTGTCAATTTCCCAGCTGCCCCTGGTCATGTGACTTGTGCCTGCACTTTAGGAGAGAAATGCTTTCTGGCAGGCTGCTGTTTTTCCTTCTCAATGTAACTGAATGTGTCTCAGTGGGACATGGGTTTTTACTATTGAGTGTTCTTCTTAGATCTACCAGGCAGCTGTTATCTTGTGTTAGGGAGCTGCTATCTGGTTACCTTCCCATTGTTCTTTTGTTTGGCTGCTGGGGGGGGGGAGGGAGGGGGTGATATAACTCCAACTTGCAGTACAGCAGTAAAGAGTGATTGAAGTTTATCAGAGCACAAGTCACATGACTTTGGGCAGCTGGGAATGTCTAGCCCCATGTCAAATTTCAAAATTGAATATAAAAAAATCTGTTTGCTCTTTTGAGAAATGGATATGAGTGCAGAATTCTGCCGGAACAGCACTATTAACTGATTCATTTTGAAAAAAAATTATTTTCCCATGACAGTATCCCTTTAATAACGCTGTCCTGTTCCTATGGATTTTTATATTAATTATTTTCATATACACAAATGCATTGGGAACACTGCACATTTTCTATTTCATATCAGAACATGAAGAAAATATATCAAATTTGTGTTATTCCTTTACAGAAAATTAAGAAAAGAGAGTATTAGGCTGTTCCAAAATAATAGCAGTGTCTGCATTGTTCTTTACAAACAAGATTTTGCTTTCCTTTGAATCAATGAACTATATTTAGTTGTATAATCAGAGTTTCCGAGAACTACAGCACATTCGTGTTGCATGGAGTCCACAAACTTCTGTCTCTTCTGCATTTCTTGGTTCTGCCTCAGAAACAGCATTTTTGATGTCACCCCACAAGTTTTCTATTGGATTAAGGTCCGGGATTGGGCTGGTCACTCCATTATGTCAATCTTGTTGGTGTGGAACCAAGATGTTGCTCATTTACTGGTGTGTTTGGGGTTGTTGTATTGTTGAAGCCACATTTCAAGGGCATTTCCTCTTCAGCATACGGCAACATGACTTCATGTATTTTGATGTATTAAAACTGATCCATGATCCCTGGTATGTGATAAATAGATCCAACACCATAGAATGAGAAATATCCCCATATCACGATGCTTGTGCCACCATGTTTCACACTGTACTGTGACTTGAATTTAGTGTTTGGGAGTTGTCTGACAAACTGTCTGAATTCCCTAGATCCAAAAAGAACAATCTTGCTTTCATCAGTCCACAGAATGTTGCACCATATCTCTTTAGGCCAGTCAATGTGTTCTGTGGTAAATTGTAAGCTCTTCAGCACGTGTCTTTTTTACAATAATGGGTCTTTGTGGAGGCTTCTTGACATTAGCTTGGCTTCACATGGGAGTCTACTAATTGTAACAGTGCTCACAGGTAACTTTAGACCTTCTTTGATCTACTTGGAGCTGATCATTGGCTGAGTCTTTGCCATTTTGGCTATTCTTCGATCCATTTGAGTTGGTAGTTTTCCATTTTCTTCCACATCTTTCAAGGTTTGGTTGCTATTTTAAAGCATTTGAGATAGTTTTAGCGGAGCAGCTTATTTTCTGCACCTTATATGTTTTCCCCGCTTCAATCAGCTTTTTAATCAAAGTACTCTGTTCTTCTGAAATATGTCTGGAACGACCCATTTTATTCCGTTTTTCAGAGAGAAATGCACCTTCCTTAAATAAGGGCCATAATAGACATGTTTTTTCAAAGAATGAATGAGCTCACAAATTGAACATCAAACTGCTATTATTTGGAACAAGCTATTATTATTATTTTGAACAAACTTTAATTAATGATTCAATGACACAGAATCAGCAGCATGCATGTCATGACTGTTGGATCTGTTGGTTTGCTATTACTCTACTGCTCCTACAAATAAATTATTTGCCAGGTAGAAATGTAACTTTGACCAAAAACAGTGATTGATCAGGTTAGTGATGTCGGACTGCTATTATTCTGAACACAACTGTGTGTGTATACAGTAAGTATACCGTATATATATATATATATATATATATTTTTTTTTTTTAATTTCACAAATGTAAGAACATTATGTATATCTGTATAATAATTGCACTATGCATTGACATAAATCTGTATTAACTGTATCATTTATTTACACATCTGTATAATAATTGCACCAGTTATTTACATAATTGCTTTAAAGGATACAATTGCTACTTGTCAAAAAGCTTTTAGACCCTTATTTATTAACTTTAGAATTCTTTGTGGAAAGTAATAGTTATTTTGCATGGTTTCATAATATTGCCCAAAAACTGTATATTACACAATGGTTGCTCATTTTTTCTCCAGCTTTCATTTTTGAACTGCATATAATCAGTTTACAAAAGTAAATTGTCAATACTGATATTATAATGGGGACATTGGACAGGCAGTTTGTACCTTGGGAATTCCAGGTTGCCAGCTGCCTGTGGCAAGTAATGTGTAAGTAAGTAAATATGATATATTCAAATACAGGTATGGGACCTGAGGATTGTTTCGCCTCTAATAAGGATTAAATATATATTAGTTGGGATCAAATATAAAGAACAGTTTCATTATTACAGTGAAAAAGGAAGAATGTTTTAAAATTACTTGATTAAAATGTAGTCTATGGGAGACGACCATCCCATAATATGAAGCTTTCTGGATAATGGATTTCAAGATAATGGAGCCTATACTGTAATTGTAGGATAATTGCCTCTAATATAATGAAGCATTCTAGAAGGTTAAAGAGTGTTATTATGGAGCAGATTTTTTTTTTATGGTCAAAATTGTCAAATTCAACTCGATTTGAGTTTTTTTAAAAATCAGAATTCAAGATTTATCATACTCTATTATACTTCTTAAGAATTCAAATTTGACTATTGGCCATAAAATACTGTTTACGTTAACGGGAGAGGTCCGGATCAATTTGGAGGAGATGTTTGCAGCCTTCCTGACTTTTGAGGTTTTTTTCAGAGAAAAAACTTGAATCGAGTTTGATCTAATTTGAATCAAATTTGATTCAAGTTTTCAGGTCGTTTAAATTTGTCCAAGTTGTAATATTTGATTTTATTAACACATTTCGCCCGGTCGAATTTCAAGGTTAAAGGTTTCAAAAAAACTCATGTGCCTCCCTGTGTTATTTGCAACTGCCTATTTGCTGTATTTTACAAATAAGATACAAATCTTTAAATGGAAAAAGCTGGCACATTTCTAGGTTTTGCACTGAAAACTCTACAGAATACTGATTAATACTTTGCAAAACTGTCTTTGAAATAAGTGCAAAGAAACATTTAAAAAAATGTTAAAAAAAGCTACTCACCACTATATTTAGCCATTATAGCCATCCAATAACTGCAAAAGCACCGCATGAAGTACACAAATGTTCCATATTTTAACTACTTAAAGCCTTTCTTAAAAACCAACAGCCGTGAAATAAAAAATTAATTTGAATTTTAAACGTTAACAAATAAACTTCACTTTGCTTCATCTCATTATGAAGTCCTGGAGTGCGTCATTGCTTGGAAAAAGAATATATATATATATATATATATATATATATATATATATATATATATATATATATATATATATATATAGATATATATATATATATATATACAGTGGTGTGCAAAACTATTTGCCCCCTTCCTGATTTCTTATTCTTTTGCATGTTTGTCACACTTAAATGTTTCTGCTCATCAAAAAACGTTAACTATTAGTCAAAGATAACATAATTGAACACAAAATGCAGTTTTTAAATTAAGGTTTACATTATTAAGGGAGAAAAAAACTCCAAATCTACATGGACCTGTGTGAAAAAGTGATTGCCTCCCTTGTTAAAAAATAACAACTGTGGTTTATCACACCTCAGTTCAATTTCAAAGGTTATAAAGCCATTTCTAAAGCTTTGGGACTCCAGCGAACCACAGTGAGAGCCATTATCCACAAATGGTAAAAACATGGAACAGTGGTGAACCTTCCCAGGAGTGGCCGGCCGACCAAAATGACCCCAAGAGCGCAGAGACAACTCATCCGAGAGGCCACAAAAGACCCCAGGACAACATCTAAAGAACTGCAGGCCTCACTTGCCTCAATTAAGGTCAATATTCACGACTCCACCATAAGAAAGAGACTGGGCAAAAACAGCCTGCATGGCAGATTTCCAAGGCGCAAACCACTTTTAAGCAAAAAGAACATTAAGGCTCGTCTCAATTTTGCTAAAAAACATCTCAATGATTGCCAAGACTTTTGGGACAATACCTTGTGGACCGACGAGACAAAAGTTGAACTTTTTGGAAGGTGCGCGTCCCGTTACATCTGGCGTAAAAGTAACACAGCATTTCAGAAAAAGAACATCATACCAACAGTAAAATATGGTGGTGGTAGTGTGATGGTCTGGGGTTGTTTTGCTGCTTCAGGACCTGGAAGACTTGCTGTGATAGATGGAACCATGAATTCTACTGTCTACCAAAAAATCCTGAAGCAGAATGTCCGGCCATCTGTTCGTCAACTCAAGCTGAAGCGATCTTGGGTGCTGCAGCAGGACAATGACCCAAAACACACCAGCAAATCCACCTCTGAATGGCTGAAGAAAACTGGATTTTTTGATACTCACCGTTAAATCCATTTCTCTGTAGTCGAAAGGGGGACACAGGGACCGATGGGGTTAAGCTCCATCCTCCAGGAGGCAGGACACTTGATAATTAATTTAAGGGGCGTGGCCTACTTGGCTTAACCCCGCACACTGTGCTCAACAATCAGTTTGTTCCAAATTTAACTATATGTGTAACTGAACATTATAATCGATTAATAACTATGACAGAATGAAAGCCAGGGACTATCCTGGACACGACCATCTGGTCAACGGCTCGTCCAAGGGCGGGAAGCCCTGTGTCCCCCTTTCGACTACAGAGAAATGGATTTAACGGTGAGTATCAAAAAATCCAGTTTTCTCTGTCGTCTTAGGGGGACACAGGGACCGATGGGGACTTAACAAAGCAGTCCCAGAACAGCAGGGTGGGACGAGCCAATGAACGTAATTAATGTAGAACAGACTGCAACACCTTGCGACCGAAAGCGGCCTCAGCTGAAGATGTTGTGTCGAGTATGTAAAATTTAGTAAAAGTATGAGCGGAGGACCAGGTAGCCGCTCTGCAGATCTGATCCAAGGAAGCGGCATTGCGCCATGCCGATGATGCTCCCATTGCTCTTGTGGAATGAGCTTTGACACCCTGTGGTGGTGTCCTTCTTTTAGACAGGTAAGCTTGTCTGATGGTTAGTTTGATCCACCTGGCAATGGTTGTCTTGGAAGCTGGAAGACCCTTACGAGGACCAACTGGAAGAACAAATAGTGTTTGAGATTTCCTAAAGGGCTTTGACCGTTCAAGGTACCACCGAAGTGCTCTGACAACGTCTAGATTGTGGAGACGTCGTTCTTTGTCATTCTTGGGATCTGGACACAATGATGGGACTATAATTTCCTGATTAATGTGGAAGGATGATACTACCTTGGGTAGAAATGAAGGAACTGTTCGTAAAACTGCCTTGTCCTTGTGGAATACCAGAAATGACGGATCACAGGATAGAGCACTCAGTTCAGACACCCTTCTGGTAGACGAAATTGCCACTAAAAACACAGTCTTGTACGTGAGCCAGGTATCAGAAATTGAATGCATTGGTTCAAACGGTGGATCAAGCAAGGCCTCTAGCACCAGATTGAGATCCCAACCTGCAACAGGCGGATGAAATGGAGGACTTACATGTGTCACTCCCTGCAGAAAGGTCCGTATGGTATCATCTGTTGCTAGCCGGTGTTGGAACAGAATAGACAATGCCGATATCTGTACTTTCAGTGAACTGAGTTTGAGGCCTAGTTGTAGGCCTCGCTGTAGGAAGGAAAGTATCCTAGGAATGTTGAGTTCCAGAAAAGTAAATCCGAGTTCTTCACACCAAGTGAAATAGGAAAACCACACCCTGTGATAGGACTTGGAAGAAGTCGGTTTCCGTGCTCTTAGCATTGTTGATATAACTTCTTCAGTTATCCCCTTTCTTCGCCAGATGGATGCCTCAACAGCCATCCCGTCAAAGCGAACAGTCCGGGATTGTGGTGTGTTACTGGGCCCTGGCTGAGCAGGTCTGGTCTGCACTGAAGCCGGATCGGTTGGTCTATCGACAGTTCTTGTAGATCGGAGAACCATGTTCTTCGAGGCCAATAGGGAGCTATCACGATTACGGTGATATCGGATTGTCTGATCTTCTTGAGGACTCGAGGTAGCATTGGAAGCGGAGGGAAGATGTACGCCAGGTTGAATGACCAGGGTTGAGTCATGGTGTCTACCCCTGCCGCTAGTGAGTCTCGGGATCGAGCAAAAAACGTGTGAACCTTTCGATTTGTTCTGGAGGCCATCAGATCTATTTGCGGTTGGCCCCAGAGATTCACCAGCATCATGAAGGCTTCCGGATGAAGTTCCCACTCGCCCGGTTGTACCTGATTGCGGCTGAGGAAATCTGCTTTTGTGTTGGACACACCTGGAATGTGAATGGCCGACAATCGGACTTGGTTGGTCTCGGCCCATCCCAAAATCAATTGTGCTTCCTTCAGTGCTGCTTTGCTGCGTGTTCCTCCCTGACGATTTATGTACGCCACTGTGGTGATGTTGTCGCTTTGTATGCGAACTGGTCTTTGGTGAAGACGGTGAGACCAATGTAGTAGCGCTTGCTTTACGGCCCTCAACTCTAGGATGTTGATGGGTAGTTTAGATTCCTCGAGAGACCATTGACCTTGTGCGGATAGGTTGTTCCATGTGGCCCCCCAGCCTTTTAGGCTGGCGTCTGTGGAGATGACATTCCAATTTGGAGTCGCCCAGGATTGACCGTTGGTCAAATTGTCCGTGATCAACCACCACTGGAGACTCTCCCTTGTTGTCTGAGAGAGACGTATTACTCGAGACAAGAGACCTCCTTTCCAAGCTGAGAGTATGTTCTCTTGCAAGGCTCGTAGGTGAATCTGTGCAAACGGTACCGCCTCGATGGTCGACACCATCAGTCCCAGTACTTTCATCGCCATGTGGACTGTCGGCCTCTGGTGTGAAAGCAGTGATTGTACTTGATCTCTGATCTTGTATTGTTTCTCTAGTGGAAGACATACAATTTGTGTCATTGTGTTGAATTCCAGGCCTAGGAATATCATCTGGTAGCTGGGCTGTAAATTGGACTTTGACCAATTGATGGTCCAGCCGAAGCTCTGCAAAAGTCGAATTGCCTTGATTAGATCCTCCTTGGCCTTCTCTTCTGATCTGGCTTTCAGAAGAAGGTCGTCCAGGTATGGTGTCACCGATATTCCTTGTAGGCGTAAGGTTGCTGCCGATACCGCCATGAGTTTGGTGAACACCCTGGGCGCTGAGGACAGTCCAAACGGAAGTGCCGCAAACTGAAAGTGTTGGTTCGCAAAGGCGAATCTTAGATATCTCTGGTGAGGTGCCCAAATCGGAACATGGAGGTATGCATCCTGGATGTCTAACGACATCATGAGTTGTCCGTGCTCCATTCCTCGTATCACTGAACGAAGTGTTTCCATCTTGAAACGAATGGACCGAATAAACCTGTTCAACTGTTTGAGATCTAAGACCGGCCTGAAGGACCCGTCCTTCTTCGGTACTATAAACAGATTGGAGTAAAACCCCAAGAATCTCTCCGGCTGTGGCACTGGTATAATTACCCCAGTGTTTTCCAGCTTGGTAATGCACTGTAGAAAGGCTTGAGCCTTCTTGGGATGAGACGGTACTCTGGACATAAGGAATTTCCTGGGGGGTAATTTTGTGAAGTCGAGATGATAGCCTTCTGTGACTATTTCGTTGACCCATGCATCTGAAGAGTGATGGATCCACACCTCCCGGAATCGTAGTAGTTTGCCCCCTATTTGTTCTAGCGATTCCGGAAGGAATGCCCCGTCATGCTGAGGCAGACTTGTCTCCTGTGGGTTTGTTGAAGGGTTTGTTGGCCTTCCATGGAGGACGGCCCTTATCATTGGTTTTGCTCCGAAAGTGTGAACGTTGCGGTGGACTGCTTTTACGTGAGTAACGTCCGCTTTGGCCACGAAAAAATTTTCCACGTCTAGCTGTTCCTGTGGATCTATTCTTCGCCTGAGGGAGAAAGGTGCTTTTCCCTCCTGTTGCTTGTGAAATTATTTTCTCAAGTTCCTCTCCAAACAACCGTTGGCCCTTGAATGGCAACGAAGTTAGTGATTTCTTGGAACTCAGGTCAGCTGACCAGTTTTTAAGCCATAATGTTCTGCGTGCCGCTATGGACAGGGCTGATGTTCTAGCAGTGATCTGTGAGGTGTCAAGGGTAGTGTCACTGAGATAGGCTGCTGCTTCTGCAATAGTTTGAGCAGAAGACACTAGGTCAGTTCTGGGTACTCCTTCTTGGATGTCCTTGACCAGTGATTCCGCCCATGCTTGAATAGCTCTGGACACCCAGGCTGATGCTAAGCTGGGCCTCAGGGTTGAACCAGAAGACGAGTAGATTGCTCTTAAGAACCCCTCCAGTCGTCTGTCTGATGGATCTTTAAAAGCAGCCGCGTCAGTTACTGGCAGAGTGGTGGATTTTGACAGTCTGGATACTGGAGCATCCACTACAGGTGGATTTGTCCACTTCTCCACTAGGTCTTTGGAAAAGGGATAGGTTTTTGAGAACTTTCTCGTAGCTTGAAACTTTCGTTCTGGATTGTTCCATTCGTCTTGTATCATATCCATCAACTGCTCGTGTGATGGAAATACTATTGTGGATTTATGTTGTCTCTTGAATAATCTGGATGTTTCAGTTTGTTTTGGTGCTTGTGAAATATTGAGAATTTCAATCACCCCTTTAATGATTTTATCCACATCATGTTGGGAATCACGATCTCTGTCACCTTCTTGATTCTCCTCTTCCTCCCCTGAGGACACATCTGAGGGTAGAATTTCGCCTTCTGACTGGGAAGAAGGCTGATCTACAGACGACTCGTCTGGTGATGCATCCGCTAGGGTATTGCCTTTGGAATCATCAGAGCATTTGCGTTTGGTGCTTGGTTTCTGACTGAACTTAGCCAAAGCCTTTCCTAAATTATCTGCAATGGCTGGAAGCCCTTGTAGAGATGCTAGGGATTGTGAAAGCTGAACTGCCCAGAGAGGGGCCGCCATATCTTGCACCCGGCTGGGCCCCTGGTGTGGGGGAGTTCCTGACTCAGTGTTCTCTTCTTGTGCCCCAGTTGGAACAAGGTTGTCCCCTGAAGCTGCTGAATTAGCTTGTCCCATTGAACAAGGTCTGCACAGCGGTTCACTCTGACCCCCCGCAATTTTTGTCTGACATTTTGTACAAGTAAAATAGGTTACCTGTGCTGTGGTGGGTGCTCTCCCCCCCGCCCTGGTAAATAGACCCACTGGCCTACCTTCTGCCATGGAATCACCTGAGAGGTGAGACAGTGTGCAGGGCTGAAACAAGTAGCAGCTACTGTAACAGCAGATATCTGTGCTTTAGCAGATATAATAACAGGCCAATATGGTTCCGTTTCCACTTCCCTGCACTTGCTAGCACTCTGGAGAGTGTGAGCGCGCTCCTGGTAGCGTGTTCCGCAGCGTTTGTGGAACCAAAATGGCCGCTGGAACGCATTTGCGTTCCACTGCGGACCGGATCCAAAATGGCGCTGTGCGCCAAAACGCCGCGATGCCAGACAGCCTCAGCCCTCCTCCTAACATGCGCCATACACGGAGCCTCTGTTGGAACTCCTCCAGCAAGGTATGCTGCTTAGCTTGCCTATGGGGAACACTAGAGGATAGCGAGATATATATATATATCCTCCCCTAGTGAAGCAGACAAGTGAAGCTGTTAGGAGGGCAGCTGCTAGGTGCGGATAAGGAATGGGAAGGAGGGGGGGGGGTGAGAGAGCCCTGTGATAAACGGAGCAACAATAGCATAATGGCCATTGTAGAAACCATTCACCTACTGTACCTTCACTGCGGCCAGACCCTCTGTCGACCCAATGGACGCAGGCACTGTCTGGGTGGTCGTTATAGCTATTATGCTAGAAAGTGACCCCGGTGAAATTATCCATGATGGGGGTTAACCTTGAGGATGCAGGCAGCCCTGCTCCAGGTTTCACCCCGGGTGTCAGCGAATCTGACCGTAGAATATCTCCCACTCTAGGGAAGTCCATCCTCCTGGTAGCAGGACACTTGAAAAACTGATTGTTGAGCACAGTGTGCAGGGTTAAGCCAAGTAGGCCACGCCCCTTAAATTAATTATCAAGTGTCCTGCCTCCTGGAGGATGGAGCTTAACCCCATCGGTCCCTGTGTCCCCCTAAGACGACAGAGAAAAACAAAATGAAGACTTTGGAGTGGCCTAGTCAAAGTTCTGACCTGAATCCTATTGAGATGTTGTGGCATGACCTTAAAAAGGCGGTGCATGCTAGAAAACCCTCAAATAAAGCTGAATTACAACAATCCTGCAAAGATGAGTGGGCCAAAATTCCTCCAGAGCGCTGTAAAAGACTCGTTGCAAGTTATCGCAAACGCTTGATTGCAGTTATTGCTGCTAAGGGTGGCCCAACCAGTTATTAGGTTCAGGGGGCAATTACTTTTTCACACATGAAAATGTAGATTTGGATTTCTTTTCTCCCTAAATAATAAAAACCCTCATTTAAAAATTGCATTTTGTGTTTACTTGTGTTATCTTTGACTAATAGTTAAATGTGTTTGATGATCAGAAACATTTTGTGTGACAAACATGCAAAAGAATAAGAAATCAGGAAGGGGGCAAATAGTTTTGCACACCACTGTACATATACATACATACATACAATTACAAGAGTCCTCAGCACTCAACCCATTATCAATATATTTAAGACAGAGACATTTTGTGCATACTGCTACTGAAAAATGCCTTACCCTTTAAACAACACATGGATTGTTTGTCCATATATTGCAATATATTTAAGCTGGCCAACTACGTCAAAGTCATCCCATATCTGGCCAGTCCTATGCTCAATTTTCATCTGATTCATTAAGAATTCTATAGTTTCATTATACATTTTATAAAAGGGACGAATATGTTTTACCTGCAACTTACTTGCTGCTTTCAAAGTAAAACTCCCAAACTTGGCTGCCCTTTTATTAGACACCAGTGGGATCACCTGACTATAGTTGGAGAGGGAGGGTAGCTCCCTATATATATATTTTTTTTTTGTTATTATTTTTATAAGTATTTCTACAATGATTTCTCTGTAGTGCATTTTGCCAGGAATAACCTATTGTTTATAAAAGCAATTTGCTGTTCAGTGATTTTTAGTACCTGTAATTTTTGAAGAGAATAAAAATTCTCATGTTATTTTCAAGGACACTGAAGAAAAGGAGAAATGTGCGAGGCGTGAATTACACAAAAGTTGAGCTCCAACATTTTCTGACATTTTCATTTTATTAGGGGGGGGGGGGAATTTGTCTTGGCAAAAATCTTCCATCCATTCTTTTTCCCAGGGCACCAGTTAACCCTTCCAACCCCAATCTCCAGCCTCAGCAAGTTGACGTAGCCTTGATATCGGGCAAAGGTGCCAGACGTTCCGGGCAGCTTGAGTGGCTTGCTGCATTCCGTCCAACAGAATGTCTGCTCCTCTCAACTGCTAAAAGCTTGGTATAAATGCTACAAGTTATGCATTTATAAGATTTTTCTAGTCCTTTCAGTGGTTCTCATCACATTCTTCGGGCTTTGCGTGGGCGACAGCCGTTGTGTGGAATAGGGGTGTTGTCGGTTATTGAAATCACTTCCAGTCCTCCCATTGTCAAACCTTTTATGGCAGACTAAAAGGTGGGAAAATGTTTTAATATACATTGACTTCTCAATTTTTTTTTTTATCTTTTTAAATATTGCATTAGAAGACCTCCTTTATGTACATTCCTTTTACCTTGGCTCAGTACATTTTCATGCCACACATTTTTTTTGACTGAGACAGGAGTTCCCATTTACATTTTTTTGAAGGAACTTACATTTATTCATACATTCTTAAACTGCGTAACAATATAACCATTAAAGAATTAAACTAGAAATTTGTAAAGTTATGTGAAAACTTAAAGGAATAGTTCAGTGTGAAAATAAAAACTGGGTAAATAGATAGTCTGTGCAAAATAAAAAATGTTTCTAATATAGTTAGTTAGCCAAAAATGTAATGTATGAGGGCTGGAGTGAACAAATGTGTAATAAAACAGCCAGAATCCAACTTCCTGCTTTTCAGCTCTATAACTCTGAGCTAGTCAGCGACTTGAAGGGGGGCCACATGGTACATTTCTGTTCAGTGAGTTTGTAATTGATCCTCAGCATTCAGCTCAGATTCAAAAGCAACAGAAATGACCCATGTGGCCCCCCCTCAAGTCTCTGATTGGTTACTGCCTGGTAGCCAGGGTAACCAGTCAGTGTAAACAAAGAGAGCTGAAAAGCAGAAGTGAGTAGTGTCTGACTGATATGTTACACATAAAATCACTCCAGCCTTTATACATTACATTTTTTGCTAACTAACTATATTAGAAACATTTTTTATTTTGCACAGCCTATTTATTTATCCAGTTTTTATTTTCACACTGAACTATTCCTTTAAGAGCGCAACAATAAAGGTTCTTTTGGTTTACCCTTAAACATACAGTGACATTGAAGGAACCTTGTGTGAGTCTTATTTAATACAATGAGCATGAAGTATATCCCACATGTCTGTATAGCTGAACCCAAATACCTAGAGACAAGGTTTTTGGCACAATACAAGAGAAACTTGTTCTTCAGTCAATTTAATGGGATATGAAAGACACCATGCAAATCATATATTATTGGCATGCAAAGATTTAAGACCTGACAAATTTATGCAGGCTACAATGCCTTATAAAAAGTGCTTAGGCTGTTTTTTTGTGCCTAGTGTTAACTAAATCCTAAAAATGAATGTGGCTAAAGATGCCATATTTTATATACTGAACTTATTGCACCAGCCTAAAGTTTCAGCTTCTCAATAGCAGCAATGATCCAGGACTTCAAACTTGTCACAGGGGGTCACCATCTTGGAAAATGTCTGTGACACTCACATGCTCAGTGGGCTCTGAGCAGCTGTTGAGAAGCTAAGCTTAAGGGTTGTTGCAAATTATCAAGCAGAAAATGAGGTTAGTCTGTAATAAAAGCTGGTGCTATTGGGCGGAATATTAAATTCTGATGCTAGTTGAACTGGTTTATGTGCTTCCATGTAGTAATTATCTTAATTAATAATCAGTCTTAAACTGAGACATTTCTATTCTATGAGTACTGTACATTTTGAGTCAGTCCCTAAGCTTGGTAACCGACATCAGCACAGAGCATGTGCAGTGAATCATCAGAAAAGCAGATGGGAGCTACTGGGGCATATTTGGAGGAACAGATCTTTAAGCTGGCCATAGACACAACATCCGTGTGTGGAGAGGCCTGACATTTTTCGTCCGGTGGAGATCGGACGTTTGTTTGTTCGTTCGGACAGGTTAGAAAATTACTGTCGCCTGCTGATAATATCTCTGCATGTATTGCCAATCGTACGATTTTCAGTGGGAGTCACTATGTTTTGTCGGACATAACAATCGTACGATTGCTGTCAGAGGTAGAACATTGGCTGATCTGTTCTTTTACTACTTTATTTGATTGGAATGGTAAGACTTTGATGTAAATGGTTAGTGGCGGGTCGAGAGATGGGAAAGTCCGATCGTACGTTGATTTGTACGATCGGATCTTTGCATCTATGGCCAGCTTAACTGCTAAAGGGCTGTGGTTGCCTCGGGCTGGTACAGAAGACAAAAACATAATGTACAACATTTCTAGCCTACTTTTTAGTTTAACTTTCATGGTCCTTTAAAGCTAGAAAAGAAAATGTTTTTTTGTATATGAGATACTAAACAGAACAGCTATTTGGTTTCTTTGAAACAGCAGCCATAGGCAACAAAGCTAGTAGTTTTCCTTATCTCTTATTACCTCCCTCAAGTCTATTCAGCATCAGATGTGCTGCATCTACTCAGGCGTGAGTCACGTAATCTATTTTACAATGGGCAATGTATGTTGAGTTGAGAATGCAGGTAGTATTCTTGTATGTTCCTTTAAGGACCAGTAAGGACAATAAAAACTATTTGTAATTTGATCACACATACGATTTCTCTCAGTCCTGTTCATGTTAAGTACTTTTCTTTGGGGCAGACGTTCTGGTTTATATTGAATCATGTTATTGCACCATGGTTTGGTTCAGTTATATTATCTGTTGTCTACCAAAGCCTCACCAGCTTGAGTTTAGTGGAATTCTATATAATATGTTTGTTGATTGCGCCTGAAAACTGTCAAATAAGACAAATAACTGGCCCAAGATGTCTAATGGGCAATGCTAGAGAACCCCTCCAAGTATACGAACATTAGGGGGCAGATTTATTAAGGGTCGAATTGAAAATTCAAACGTTACATTTTTTTTTGGTTAAAACGGTCAAATTAGAATTGTGAATTATCCAAACTTGATTCGAGTTGTAATTTGAATTCCGACATTTATCACACTCTATTAAATTAGACTATTTGCCACCTAAAACCTGTCGAGTTCATATATAAGTCAATGGGAGAAGTCCAGGGACCAATTTGGACACGTTAGCTGCCTTCCTGTTATTCAAGTTTATACTCAGGAAAACTTGAGTTTTAGATATTCGATTTTATATATATATATATATATATATATATATATATATATATATATATATATATATATATATATATATATATATATATATATATATATATATATATATATATAAACTCCCCAGTCAAAATCTAGAGTATATTCGAATTTAATAGAGTTTAAAAAAACTCACATGAATTTGAAATTTGACCTTTAATAAATGTGCCTTAAAATGTAGTAGTGACCCAACAAGATGAGAGAGTTGGTTATTTCTCAGCCAGGGGAGAGTCCTTGGAGAAAAAGAAGTCTTGGGCCTGTAGTTTATCTTGAATGCAAATGCATGGAAGGGTATTATAAAGTTTTATCGACATTATACAAATGATATACCTAGTAAAAGGATGATATTTATTTCTCAGACTATCTTATAACTTTCACCTGATGTGCCTCACACCCTCCTAGTTGTGGGCCAGTTGGAAGTCATAGGAAAGACATACCATTAAACATGGCCGTTTTTTTGTGCATGATTGAGATGCAGATTTGAGTGCACCTAAATGGATTTCAAATGGACTCCATTATATCCCGCTTGTTTGCACCCATGTGCTTAGAGAATGGTGCTTAATTGCAGTTAGGTTCAACTGTATTTTAATGCAACATGCTGCATTTTTTGCTCTAAATGTGTGTTCATAATACAATATACATTTTTTTTGTGCAAGAGCCCTTACCTGTACCCCCACACCCATTTACAAACTGCCACAACAGAAAAAAGACAAAGTTCAAGATGAGAAAGAGAAAAGGAACTTACCAATCTCCCAGGTCCCAGACCTTTTACAACAACACGCACATGGGAAACACCTTTACCAATAGCTTTCTGGAAAGAAATAATTGGCCACATGTTATACTGATAAGACACTCAGCAAAAAGTTTTTTTTGTTATTTTTGCATAAGATGCCCAATTCTCTGCACTGTATTGTGTAAATATGCAAACTTTCAAACACTACAAACATATTACTCGCTGTCTGAAGGGAATAAACACATAGCAACAAATAAGAAAAAGGAAAAAAATGAGATGCAAGACAATTTGACTGGCAATTTGTCCAAGAGTATGGAGGAACCACCCATCCTGAGCTGCCCAGCAATAAACAATTATGCAACAAATACAGAGTGGCAAGCAGAGAGAAAATTGGCAAGAGAAAATCGTGGCTTATGAATTAAACCACAGGGGCATCAGCTTGAATAAATGGAACAGCCAGCGCCTAATCTATAAGCAGAAAATGCTTTTTAAACTCCTAATGACCCACAAGCTGAGAGATGCATTCTTGTGGAAAGGTTTAACTTCTTCCTCTCTGGGACCCCGGCAAAGTCATTTGTTTTGAAATATGTGCCAAAGCCTTTCTATTGAAGCAGCTATTATAATCTATACATTTGGCTCATGTAATTATATGTTTTATGCGTTCCTTTCTGCACCTATTGCCTTAAAAAATGTAAATGATAATTTCTCCTAATCCTATTATTTAAGATAGGGGAGTAGCTCACCTCAAACAGCTAGAAAGGAGAACATCAGGGATGTCTCAGACCAGCCTCAGTGAATGGACTAGAATTACACACCGTTCTTTAAATGCTTCCAACAAAGTAGCATCTGTGCTCTGTGTTTAAGGGCAGAGACACACGGTCAGATTCAGGGAGATTAATCGCTGGCGACAAATCTCCTCTTCTTGGGGATGACTTATCTCCCCAAACTGCCTTCCTGTTGGCTAGAATGAAAATCGCCAGCGTGATGGCACTCAAAGTGCTTTGTTTTCAAAAGTCGGCCGAAAACTAAGCGCTCCGAACGCCATCCAGCTGACAATTTTCATTCTAGGCTGCGGGAAGGCAGTTTGGGGAGATTAGTCAACCCGAAGTAGAGTATCTTTTTTGTGTGTCTCTGCCCTAAAGCATCAACTACATCATTAAAGGGGTAGTTTGCCTTAAAATTAACTGTAAGGGTCTGATATCTTAAATGTCGGTAAATTCTACCAAACAGCAAGAATAGTTGCCACTCAGTAAATCATTACTGATACTTTAACACTTCATTTTCTGTACTGGAATGAAAAGAAAAGTCTGAATGTTTAGTCCATGCAAGAAATTGGTATATCGGAGAACAGGGACTTGTCAAGTGATGCAGAGCACTACCACTAAATAGGGCACAACTGCATTCGGCCAATCAAAGCAGATGAAACCGTTCATTCATAAACCTTTATTGCCTTCTACAAAAATATTGCTGGCAGCCTGGAAAGTTTTGATAAATAGTAAAACAGATTGAACTGCCGGGAATCCTTCTAGATACCTCAGTTGGATCCATGATAAACCTGCCCTCAAGCATATTGTAGAAATTGATAAACCAAAACCATTTGCAATAGATCTTTTTCTAATGCCTCTCTCTCTCTCTGTGTGACTTCTAAAGTCAGCGATCTGTAATCCAATTCGTTTTGAGAATGGATTTTTACTGTAGTTTTTTTTATTCCTTGTTTTTCTATTTAGAACCTTGCCTCACATCTTGAAGTCTGCCATTTAAACCTTTGCCTGGTTGCTAGGGTAAGTGGGACCCTAGCAACTAGATAATTTACATTCCAAACCCGACAGCTGTAGAAGGTTACGTAATTATTTATTTATTTTTTTAAATAAAGACCAAAAGGATCTTCTATATCATATTGCAAGCTAATTAAAAGGTGACTGCCCCTTTAAACAATGATAACCTGGTGTGGAATACACAACCCTGATTAAAAGAGTATTGTCAATCCAACTATTTGCATATCTAGACATTGATGACCTTCTGGTTAAAAAATGCATTTTACACTCCATCATAAAATCTTAAATTGCCTTTTCCTGCATGTGACTATGACTAAAAGAAACACCTTTTGACTAGTGTTCACACTGGGAGAAAAAAGACTGCATTGATTGCTTATCCCCTATTTGAAAAAGATCACCAGGAATGGCCTTCACAGCCAGAAAGGCAAAAGAGGAAAGCATGGGAGCAATTTAGAACTCATTTATAATTGCAGCTTTAAGTGTAATATTAAGGAGGCTTAGCCTCCCCAAAGAGATCAATTGCTATACATTCATATATAATTATTCAGTGTAAAGCCATCTGTTAGTAGCCTCCCTAAACACATATTTAAACCTCCTCTACTGAGGTGGGCAAGGCCTTGGTAAACATGTATTTGCATGATGGGTGGATTTTCCCAATAAAAGACGATGGTGCTCATTTACTTTCGCATATGCGCCCAGCAAACTCTGGTGACGACACTATGTATATACTAAATACAGGGGCATAAATGGACCCCTTTCTAACTTCACTGCATCTGCTGGAGGCCAATCGCCACACACAACTGTGTGGAGAAGGAAGGCCATAAGCTTTTCTGTGAGTAATTCGTGTATATTTAGTTGGAGGTGAATAATTCTACATCTAAAATAAAACGAAAATAAATCCTTTTAGCAATCTTAAACAAGGACAATACTATTTATACAGAAAGTCTAAGTTTAAAAAATGAATGCAAAAATCAGAGCAATACCGACAACGAATGTGAAAATATTTAACACTGGATAGGTGCTGCCACCTAGTGGAACTATTTGCCACTGTTGTATTTATACAAATAATTCATCCATGAATACAGACTCTCTAAACTGTTTAAATGTGAAGAGAATTAATTTTTGACTTCAGTCCTACTAAGCATGCCCCTGAGTTTTACCAATGTCAGCTCGCACGGCCGACATAATGGTTGTGAATATTTCTCAGATAAAAAAAAAATATATATTATATATATATATATATATATATATATATATATATATATATATATATATATATATATTTCTGGTGTACTCTGAAAACAATTGAACTTAAAGGAGAACTAGTTTGGAAGGTGAAATACAACTATGTTGGAGGAGCATTATTAAAATAAAATGGTCATTGGATTCACTGGTTTCACAAAATGCTATTTTATTTTCTTGCAGTTATTTTAATAAAATTAATAAAAGGTTCCCTTTCTAAACAGTTTCTTGCTTTGAGTCCCATATGCACAATGCAGAGCTGCCACCACATTTGGGTTGTATCCAGAAAGAAAAGGATAAGTGCAAAAAGAACACCTTTAGATTTTAATTAATAAAGATAAAGAATGAAATCTAGTTTTGAAAAGGAACTATTTATTTCCCTGTAGAATGTTGTGTATGTTCATAGCAATTAATGTTGTCCTTCAATTGTACTTAAAAAAGGATTCGGGGGCTCGGCCGAATCCAAAATAGTGGATTCGGTGCATCCCTACTGGCAAGTAGGGGTTGCAGAATATATTATATATAACATATATGCATTTAAGCAACTTTTGGACACCCAGAATGAATGGCCCCAAGCCTCTGGCTCAGTAACTCAAATCAACCAATTCACTTTATGATTTTATTACTAATGATGAATGCAAAAATCTAATTCTATGGGTAATTAAATTAGGGCAAATCCTGGTCTTGAAACAATAAAAACCCGAAGGCAACTTTGTCCATGGTCATACGGAGTTGTCACTGGAAATAAAATGAGGGTTTCTAGCTTGGAATCCAGTGTTAGAGACAGAGGAGGTCACTACTCTTAGTAAACTATCAGGATCTATAGATAAATTTACATCTAATGTAAGAACCGTTGCCAAACCAATCAATCTGGGGATTATTTTGTATTAAAAAAAAAAAACAACAATTTACAGATACATTGACATTGTTTTAAAAGTATTCTGCAAAATCGATTTTTTTCTGCTTAAAGAAGAAGGAAAGCTACCGAAGCAGTTTATTGCCAATAGATTAGCCACAATAGTACAAGCTACGTAGAACACTACAGGGGATATTTACTAAACTCTACTCTACTAAAAATTCACAATTTTTTTGGAATTTGTTAAACCCTGAGGATGGAAAAGTCTGAATCAGAAAATACGGCATCTTAGACCTGTCGAGGTTGCACATGAGTAAATGGAAGAAGTACCAATGATTTTGGACGTGCACTGGGTTTCTTGTAATACTCTGAAGTTTTCGGGCAAAAAACTGAGTTTCCAAAGGGGAAAATATGAAAAAATTGTGAAAATCTGATTTTTTTTCCCGCAAAGCAAATTTCCAGGAAAATGGAATAATAAATAAGTGCAAAAAGCCCAAGCAGATTTGATCTGAGTTTGTAGCAGAAAATATTGAGATCAATTTGGACTTCAAAATAACCCCCTACATTTATTCTGCAGAATGATTTACCATACCTAAGTAAACAGCTATAGAAGCTCTCTGTTTCTTTAGGATAACAGCTGCCAAATTAGTTTGGTGTGACATCACTTCCTGCCTGCCCATGTGTACACAATAGAAGGACATAAATGTTGTGTTTCTTTTGACAGAGGACTCAGAGCAGTATTACTTTGAGGGTTTACATATGTATTTATATAGACCTTGATAAAGCTTACTTAATTTTAGCCTTTCCTTCTCCTTTAACCATTAGTTAATTATTTTTACAGTGCACACCAACCTAAACATGTCTGTTGCACCAGCATTAGTAATATAAGAAATGACTTCTGTGCTAGGGTGTAAAGGCAAGATTGTGCCTGAAATGGCATTAACCAGACTTACTGCTGCAGCTGAAATGCCAGCGGTCTGAGCAGCCACCGCAGTGCTCTTCTTGGCATTTTTGAAGCCTTCTGTACCACAGGACGTGCGCACCAGAGACTGGCTCTCACAACTGGCTACCTGGATATGAGTACTGGAGATAAGAGAAAATACAGAGGACTGAAATAAAGATATACAGTTAACAAAATCCTACTGCTCTAATGTGCATTTTGGGAACCTTTTCAGTGTCGACAGGCAGTTCCCATTAAAGTTAATGATGATGATGATGGCATGGGCATTTTTTCAACTAGTCCCTGTCTGGAGGGCCAGCACCTACTCACAAACAAAACCACAAAATGTGCTTTTTTATCCTTTTACTCTAAACTAGGTTTTCCATTTGCAATTCACACATTCAGTTTGTTTTCAATGCATTAGCAGTGAAATGTTACATGAAATACACACTTAAAATTCCAAATATTTCCACTTCCTGATAAAAGATCATACATCACTGGTATAACCCTGGGCTGGTGCAGTTTTCTGCTGATAGGAGCACCGGCCCGGGGTTTCAGGTAAGTCAATACAATCACTTGGGTGTGCCTAACATTTGGCACCCCCAAGTGCACAAAAACGTTCCTTCTCCTTTAATCCTGACTCCAAATACAGGTATTGGATCCATTATTGAGAAAGCTCCAAATTACGGAACAGCCATCTCCCACAGACTCGATTTGATTCAAATAATTAAAACATTTTCAAAGTTATTTCCCTGTTCTTTGTAACAATAAAACAGTACCTTGTACTTGGCCCAAACTAAGATATAATTATTCCTTATTGGAAGCAAAACCAGCCTATTGGATTTATTTAATGTTTACATGATTTTCTAGTAGACTTAAAGGAAAACTATACCCCCCCAAACAATGTAGGTCTCTATTAAAAGATACTGAGTAAAACAGCTCACGTGTAAAACCCTGCTTCATGTAAATGAACCATTATCATAATAATATACTTTTTTAGTAGTATGTGCCATTGGGTAATCATAAATAGAAAATTGCCATTTTAAAAAAATAAGGGCCGCCCCATGAGATCGTAAGATTCACTGTGTACACATACAAACCACATGTAAGGTCACATGAGCCAATTAACAGACAGAATCCTGACTTTTGCTTCCTGACTTCTTCCTGTTACAGTTAGTGTTGTAGTATTTCTGGTCAGGTGATCTCTGAGGCAGCACAGATAGAGTCACGAAATGGCGGTTCAAGGCAAGAGATGTAAAAGGGCAATATTTATGTAAATATATAGACCTGTTCGGTAAGATTCTTTAATATGTCATTCAATTTGATATAAACTATCTGTTGCTTAAGTATTCATTTTGGGGGTATTGTTTTCCTTTAAGGTATGGAGATCCAAATTACTGTTATCAGGAAAACCCCAGGTCCCCGAGCATTCTGGATAAAATGTCCCATACGTGTATTCAGGAAAAAGCACATTTTTTTGACAAGTAGGCTGCATCTACATCAGAAGCATCTCCTCCTTGCAGCTTCAATTAAACAGGTACTGATGCTTTGTGGATAACAAACAACAACTGCACAACAACAAGATATTGCACACTGCACTTGTGTTTGTTAATGAGCCCTTTAGAATTTTACTAGTTCTGCCTGTTCTGTAAAAAAATATTTGGGTGGCATATAAGTAAAATTTTGTTGATAATAGATTATATACCTATTTGAATTAGAGGACTGAGCATATGATAACATGTTCCCATTATTTTGTTGTCCTTTAATTATGAGATTCTGCCATAAATGGTAATATTACACAGAGGTTTGTGAGAAGACACATTTATTAGAGCCATTTGCATTTCCAACCATATTGATTGGCTTCATTAGGCCCCTTTCACTGCAGCTCAATGATTGGCACAGCCAAGTTCTCAGCATGAGGCTGATAACTGATGCAAAACTGCGTGCTTAATATAAGCTTCTCTTTTTTTCTTTAGATGGAAAACAGTAACTCAGGCCTTTATAGGAAAGAAGAACATTTTGTCACTACATTCAACACACAATATTATTTGCTCCCTCTTAAACATTCATTAGGCCAAACGGAAAAAATAACATCTGGAAGCATTAATATTTTGAATAGCACAAGTGCCACTGTTTGGTGTACAGATTCTGCACTACTCATTACACAGTATCAAAGGGTTTGTTGTAGTTCCTTCTAATGCAATCGTATCAGTTCCAAGGTTTCAGATATAAACTTTCATATGGTCACTGTATCATGGATCTGCTTTGTACATTCTAGGTTGGCAGACAAAAAGCAGTTACAAAATGTACCGAGGTATATAAAGAAATAGCGAAAATAACCTGTATAAATGCAATTTTCTTTAGCAGAGGCAAGTCATACTACGGTTGCCTCTTGTGTATTAAAGGAGTTGTTCACCTTCAAACAACTAGATGTTTTCCAATATATCACCAGAAATAACTACTTTTTCCAATTACTTTTTATTTTCTATGTGTATTTTTTCACCTTCTAAAGCAGCTCTGGGAGGGGGGGTCGCCAAACCCTGCAAACTATTCTAAATTGATACATTTAGTTGATGCATTTCTTATCTTTGTCTCTGCTGAGCAGAATCTCTGGGTTTTATTACAGGCAGCTGTTGGAATTGATACAATAGTTGCTAATACTGAGAAATGTATCAACTAAATGCTGCAAAATTGTAACAGTTTGGAGTAAGCACCTGAATTACTGAGCTGCCATATGCACATTAGGGGCAGGAAAGGAAAAAGTGGAAAAAAAAAATCTTCTTTTGTGACGAAAAGTCACGTGATTTCCCTACCCGTCCCTAATTTACATATGCAAATGATGATTCGGATTGGGTTCGGCCAGGCACAATGATTCGGAATTGGAATCCTGCTGAAAAAGACGGAATCCTGAACCTTCGGTGCATCTCTACTTTATTTCTTTTGCTTTAATAAAGGTCAAGTTGTATTTTACACGTGCAACAGTCCTGAACCAGCGATACAGATACATGGAAATGTAACCCAGGATGGTGCATTTTACAGCATAGAGAATCACTGGTGCATTGATAGCAATTATATTCACTGGCAGATGCCTAAAAATTGCCAGCCCCTGATCAACAGGACTTTCCCTGTCCTTTAAAAGAAAAATAACTCTGTATAAATGAGCCCCTTTATCTGCACAACTGCTGCCTTTGCTGCAGTTTAGATTGCTGAAGTGCATTATACAGGGTTTTTTAACCCTAGTCTAATTGTGACTAGGAATTTGATTAAATTCTTCACACCCACCCCCCGTGCATGTTCTCAAGTAGGATCAAGGCAAGTAGGATCAGGTATTTCCATTTTCCCAAATCTGCACTGGCACAAGAAATAACAAAGCCCATAGTCACCAGTACAGTATGCTTTGCCCAGAGAATATCCCAGGTACAGTAAAAGTTGTGTAATCAATGTCTGCATGCATCATTACCTAGTAATACTCACTTGTTGTAAGTTGCTTTCACGTGAACAACGGGTATTTCTTCAAACTTTTTACCTCCCCACCGTAATTGGCTGCTTTTTCCTGGAAGAGGTGGCACTGGACTACAAATAATCAGAAAGCGAAATACGTTTTACAATATCAGATTCTATTTTTTTTAAAATCATTCCAAATTAGCTAGAATAAACCTGTTACAACATTCTACTGAAAAAAACATATATATCACAGTAGCTGAACTGTAGCTGCTATATGGATGAGGACATCACAATATGTAAGACAAAAATTGACACAAGTTGCTCATACAGAAAACTTTAACCTCAGATAAAGTTACACTTCTTGACAATATTTATAGTCACATCTCTTTTCAATGTTACTACAGGAACCCACATGAACTTTTAATTGTCTATTTTTTGTATATTAGGGGCATTATCTTCTATAACGTCCTAGAGCACCACATATGACTGTCACCTTATGACAGTCAGTCTACCACATCTTCCATTAGCTTATAGAGAGGGTTTTAGCACACCAAGTAGTAACAGGGGCCACTCTTAAACACTTCTGTTTACATTTGCTTTTTGCAGGAGTTCCAACTACTGTATTTATGGCCCTGCAAAAGTACTTAGTGGGGTCAGAGTAAAACTTAAAGAGATACTATCATGGGACAAAATGCATCAGTTAATAGTGCTGCTCCAGCAGAATTCTGCATTGAAATCAATTTCTCAAAAGAGCAAACAGATTTTTTATATTTAATTTTGAAATCTGACATGGGGCTAGACATATTGCCAGTGTCCCAGCTGCCCCCAGTCATGTGACTTGTGCTCTGATAAACTTCAGTTACTCTTTACTGCTGTACTGAAAGTTGGAGTGATATCACCCCTCCCCCCCCCCAGCAGCCCATCAGCAGAACAATGGGAAGGCACCAGATAGCAGCTCCCTAACACAAGATAACAGCTGCCTGGTAGATCTCAATAGAACAGCACTCAATAGTAAAAAGCCAAGTCCCAGTACAACACATTCAGTTACATTGAGTAGGAGAAACAACAGCCTGCCAGAAAGCAATTCCATCCTAAAGTGCTGGCTCTTTCTGAAAGCACATGACCAGCCAAAATGACCTGAGATGGAGCCTACACACCAATATTACAACTAAAAAATACACTTGCTGGTTCAGGAATTTAATTTTATATTGTAGAGTGAATTATTTAGAAATAAAAACTACACCATAAAAATCATGACAGAATCCCTTTAACTGAAAGATAAGCTGTTAGAAAAATGAAATCTCTTTCTTGAGAGACTTTAATTGTGGTCTGTAGACTTGGTTTAGGTAGGGATTGTCACCAATCCCAATGAAGCTAATATAAAAAGGAAAGGCAGCAAAACGAAGCAAGTGTAAGCAAGGATCGCCGCTTTTGTGTTTTGAGTGATATTGCGACATTATTTATTTATATTTGGGGAATTATTCATCAAAAACTGATTTTTCTGTTTTTTTAAGTAAAAAAAGTCCAACCAAACTAGAATCCATGATTTGAAATTATTTATCATTGAAAAAACTCGATAAAATTGGTTCTGAAAAAAAAAACTCCAAAAATGAGTATGTTTGCAAACCCCCCCCCCGCTCATTTTTCGGGTTTTATGCCCGAAATGCTCACATTTTTTATGAAATCACTCAAAACCCCTTAATTTTTCAGATTTTTTGGTCAAAACTCAGCGGGGACCAGATATTTGAAAGGTAACCTTTGGCATTGACTTCTACAGGACTTTGACAGCTTGGACATGGAGTATTTTCGGTATTCAGACTTTTTCCATCCCCGGGGTATAAAAAAAATAGGTGTGTTTTTTTGCACTAAAAATTCAGATTTTATAGTAAAAAAAAAAAAAAAAAAATTTTTCTGGCTTTTTGGCATTCAGACTTTAACAAATAACTCCTTAGTGTCCAATAGAAGTGTCACATATAGGTTCAGACCTTTTCAAGTTCTTGATAGCATAAAGAGAAGCACATTTTGAGCATGAAACAGAACGTGACACAGGGGCCAATTTATCAAGTCGGGTTTGAGCTTTTTCACGATTCAAGAAAAAAAATGCAGCATAAAAACACGACTGTGAATATACTTGATAATATTTTTCATTTTAAAAAATTGTTGAGATTTATTAAAGACAAAACCTGTGAAAAGTCACCAGAAGTCAATGGGAATGTGAGTCAAGCAACTTTGTTTTTAGTTTTCTTCTTCAGTATATTAAAACATTCTAGATTTTCAGCCTCACTGAAAATGAATGGAACAAGGTGACTTTTACTTGTGTACATGTACACACACACACACACACACACACACACACTCTGAAGTTAAATCTGCCAATGCTTGTGGTGCAACTGTTTAACACACAGTATGCCAACTCTCACATTAATGCAGAAAATGGAGCCAGAATCATTTGCAGGGTAGAGGAAACACTTCAGTGTGGGAGGGGTGCGCTGCAGTAGGGATAGCAGCACAGATCAGAAAAGAAATAGAAAGATAAATTCTCATTGATGAATTTTCTTGCCTCTATAATTGCATTTATGGCAAATGAAAAGTTATAAAAGTTATATGATAAAGTTTTGGTAATGACCCTGGTCCAACCAATTAGAATTCAAACCCTTTGATCATAATTGGGGTCTGACACACGTCAGTACAAAAATGATTTAAAACAATTTTGGAGAAAAGGAACCCCCCTTATATTAAATTACCACTTAACACCGGATACTTATTCAGCAGATATCTCTCAATTATTCTTTATTTACTGTGCAGGATGAACCATTAATCATTTTCATTAATCATGTGATAAATATCGACTAGTTCACTAAAGGTCCAATAGGACTTATTACATGAAATCTTAGATAGGAAATTGAAATAAAGAGAGGTGGCGTTGTCCCGAGTTCTGCTGCCTAATTTTTTGCTTTCCCTGGGACACCACAAAGCTTGGAGAAGACGGGGTAACTGGGACTGTGGTCTTGTTTGTTGCCTGCCCTGTACTGTTGAGAGGAAACTAGCTAAGACTCAAAAGCCACAAATCGTCGGCCCCTTAGAAATGTAGCAAGAGAAGAGAGATATATGGGGCAAATTCACTAAGATGCGAAGTTGCGCCAGGCGTATTTTCGCCAGCGCTCCGCAAATTCACTAAAATCTGAGGTTGCGCACAGGGGTAGCGTAAGTTTTCGAAGTTGCGCTAGCGTTAATTCGCCAAGCGAAGCGAAGTTTCGCTAACGATGGTTCATTTACATACGGCGCAAAATTCAAATTTCAATGGAGGAACACGTATCACCACTTCAAATGCCTAGAAAACCTTCAAATCAGCAAATAAAAATTTTATTTTGCCCTACACATGT
Organism: Xenopus petersii; assembly: GCA_038501925.1. Lineage (NCBI taxonomy): Eukaryota > Metazoa > Chordata > Amphibia > Anura > Pipidae > Xenopus > Xenopus petersii. The sequence goes on from CM076677.1 coordinate 92,171,931, forward strand.
GCCCACTGTCTAGGTAAGTTGCCATGAGTCAGGAAATGTAGGGGGGAAGGAGGGGAGCCCCAAAAATATGTTCAATCTTTTTCAGCCTATCACCCATCATGTAGAAAACACGCCAGCATTTTTTGGGACTTAGAAAAAATTTTGACTTTTTTTGAAACAATCCCTATCTACTCTATTGCGCTTCGCCAGGTCTGAGGTGGCGAAGGAAGTCTAGCGTAAAAGGTAGTGTTCAGTACACTGCGCAAGTTAGTGAATTTGCATAGTTACGTCGCTAGCGAAAATTCGCCTGGCGTAAGGGTGCGAAGTAACACTAGCGAAATTACGCCAGCGTTCGTTAGTGAATTTGCGCACTAGCGAAAAATGCCAAACGCTAGCAAATTAATGCTAGCGTTCGGCGCTTAGTGAATTTGCGCCATAATGTGAAGAGAGCAGTCCTCCCAAACACCACCCACCTTAATAGTTACGGACTGAAATAGTCTTTTTTTAAAAATTAAACCTCCATTTTTTCCGTATTAATAAAGTTCAATTGGGTTATAAAAAGGAGGAGAACAAGTTTGCCGACTCACGTTTCGCAATGTAGCTTTGTCAAGGCGAAAATACTTTACTAGGGAGCACAGTGGGACAGTATTATGGTTAGGTTAAGAACCCCTTGAAATAGGAAATGTACAATTCACCTGAAATCTTTTGAGCTTTGGCTCTCAGCTTCTGCTTTCAGGTTGCTAACATTCTCAGCAGCATCTTGACTGCTTCGAACACCAACATGAAGTGCACGGTGCCTTGATACCTGCAAGGCTCTAAGATAAAAGACAGAAAATAAAATCAGTTTTCAGCAAGTGACACAGTACATATGTGGACAAGGAATTCCAAAGTGGAGTGGTACAGCTCAGGAGAGGGAATGATATTGAAACAAAAGTAGTGGTCAGGGTTAAGGCTCATACATGTGAGCAATTGCTCTTAGAGTTTCCCAGCTGCTGATGGTAGAAACATGGACAAGATTCATTTTGGAAAAATACCATCAAAATCAGGTGTCTTTGCTTGAAAACAATATATGTGGTTTAACAAACAAGACTGGCATTTCATATTGCATATCTTTGACTCACATGGGGGCAAATTTAGTAAAGGGTAAACTTTCGTCTCGGAAGGCTCCGCCACACTTCGCTCATCTTCGACAGATGTTAATTCACAGCGCATACACTTATTTATCAAAATGAGACGTTTAGTCTCGGCAGAAGAGCGCTGCTGAATTTTCGTCAGCGAAGATTCACTTCGAAAACTTTCTTCCTAGCAAAATGTGGTTCACACACTTACGCTTAGGTCAATTTAAATAGGGCGGGTACATATAGGTCATATATATGTATTTATTAGAGATGTTGGTGAAATTGCTTGAAGTGGCCATTTATTTTTAAAAATCTCCAAGCAATCAAAATAAAGAGAAAAAAAAGAGATCCTCTATTGTCCTAGACATGAGCCCACCCTAAAACAAATGTGGCAGGAGCTTCAAATGGTTTAAAAAAAATTACCAATAAATAAAATAAGCAGTTACAACTTTTAAACCTAATCCCACATGAAAATATGGAAAAACACTAGCGTTTTGCATTTTTTATGACTTTTTGGCATACATATGATACGACTGACATAAGATTTGTTGAGTCTTGATCTACCTGGTAGGACCTATCACCTGTTTTTAGGGATGCACCGAATCCAGGATTCAGTTCGGGATTCGGCCAAGATTCTGCCTTTCTCAGCAAGATTCGGATTCAGCCGAATCCTTCTGCCCGGCCGAACCGAATCCTAATTTGCATATGAAAATTAGGGGTAGGGAGGGAAATCACGTGACTTTTTGTCAGAAAATAAGGAAGTAAAAAATGTTTTCCCCGGAGGATTCGGCCGAATCTTTCACGGAGGATTCGGCCGAATCTTTCACGGAGGATTCGGCAGAATCTTTCACGGAGGATTCGGCCGAATCTTTCACGGAGGATTCGGCCGAATCCAAAATAGTGGATTCGGTGCACCCCTACCTGTTTTATTTATTTCCTTTTGATATATCACATGCAATGCATATATTTTCATATAACAGTACTCATTTTATAAGATGCAACTTTTTGCAGAATGTAACAGCTAAAATGCGGAACCAAATAACTCATGCCAGCAGGACAGGAAATAAAATTCAGAAGGAGGATGTAGCTTCATCTTATCAGTTCACCAGGTATAACCTGATGAAACAGACTCTGGCGAAAAGGGTAACAAATTGTAAAGTTCGCACTTTGATAAATTTGCGTAGGAGCGATCGTTCGCCTGAGCTAAAATTCTCCTGGCGAAAGGGCGTGAAACTTTGTTAACACTGAGCTCTTTCGCTAGAGATGTCTATGCTTTTTTTTTGAATTTTTGCTAGAGACTTTTCGCCCTTTAGTAAATCTGCCCCATCGGCTCTCTACTTTCTTCCTGTCAGTTGACATGTTACTTTGATAGACAATAGTAGCAAGATTAGAAGATTGCGGATTGTGCCTAACAGCCTGGTATGCAGTATCTGAAAATAAATAGACAAAACAGAAGCATTTTAAGTTAGTTCACCTTAAAATGAACTTCAAGTATAATGTAGACAGGGGTATGTAAAACATTATGCAGATGGTCTTCATTTATTATTTGGTGTATTTTTTGTGTTATCTACAATTTTGTGCAGCTGCCAAACCTGGATTTTAATAGGTATCTGGTTGTAAAATCATTTCCTAGTAAAATATAGTCAGTGTGTAAGATGAATACCGTAGTAGAGAAAATAAACAGAATGGTAAGCAAACAAAATTTCAATGTTGTGCTCGATCTGGGTTTGGTTGTAGGGGTAAACGACCTCAAATAGCATTATTATTATTAACGTATTTATTAGGGATGCACGGAATCCAGGATTTGGTAAGGGATTTGGCCTTTTTCAGCAGGATTCGGTAGAATCCTTCTGCCAGGCCGAACCGAATCCTAATTTGCATGTGCAAATTAGGGGCAGGATAGAAATTCCGTGACTTTTTGTTACAAAACAAGGAAAAAAAATGTTCCCCTTCCCACCCCTAGTTTGCATAGCAAATTAGGATTCGGTTCGGTATTCAGACAAATCTTTCGCAAAGGATTCAGGGGTCTGGCTGGATCCAAAATAGTGGATTCGGAGCATCCCTAAGGGCAAGTTTACTGTCCTCCTAGATCTGCCAGCGTTGTCTTCGCCGCACTTCGGCAGGCGTAGATTCGTCAGGTCATCGCAAATTCATGAAGATCCGAAGTTCCGCACAAGTTGCTTTAGGGTGCAAAGTTGCGCTAGGCTATCGTCATCACTGGCGAATTTGGTCCAGGGTGACGGATAGTAAATTTGCGAAGTTGTGAATTTTTGCCAGCGTTAGTCACTTCGCCCTTTAGTAAATTTGCCCCCTAGTGTTTATATTGCACCAACATATTGTGCAGCACTGTAAAGTAAATGATTAGACCATCCTTCCAGTTCCAGGGCAGAAAGTGTTGCAATTCGGTTGCTAGGGTCAATGACTAACTAGCAACAAGGCAGTGATCCCAAAAGAACATGGCCACTAGTGGAGGGTATGAAAGACACGAAAATAAGGGACAACACAAATGCTGATTAACCAGAGGGCATCAGATGGAAGGTAATGAGTATATGTGACATGTGATACTGTAGCTCCTTACTTATTGACCTGACATTACATTAACCCACTTCCTGGCAGCCTACTCACCCCGGGGCTTGTTGCCTCCCCACAGAGAGCAGACAATTCCACGTTCTCCGCAGCGCCCCGTTCATTTCTCCCGGTACGTTCCTAAGGACTCTGACAGCAAGGTCACGCCGCCCAAACTATCTGAGCACGTGGGGGGGATGCGACTTAAAATCGTAAAGATGAGCAGCTGCCGCTGGATATAATAAACACCCATTCACTGTAATCTATAGAATTTCAATGACCGTAAAACGTGTCAGATAATGTATGAAAAAAGCGCATGACACCCCTAAAATCACACCCCTGTGGGAGATGGTACAGTCCGTCGCACTGTCAGCTTGAAGTGACGTTTTTCCTGGTAGTAATGGCGGCGCCGATGCGGAGGTTTGTGGGAGGCGTATACTCCTTGGCATTGCTTGAGTTGCGCTGTTCAAATCTTATACTTTCTCGCGGTTTAGTGTCTTCGACTAAAAGAGTGGTGTCGCCATGGCGGCTGCACGGAGCAGTATGTTTGAAAAGGCCGACGGTAGTGTCGCAACTGAAGAGCCCCCAGCAACAGGAAGTGGCGGACATGCTGCAGCAGGTAGGGTGACCTAGGAAGCGACCACTTATTGTATTGGTCTCCTCGGTCAATGCATTTGAAGATAGAAATGTACTGACTTGATTACTTTGGTTCAACGTGTGTTTAAGCGACCCCTAAATATTAGATCCTACATAAATAGTGGGTGGTGGTTTGTTATGTTGGTGTGTGCAGTAGCAGTCGCCATTTTTAATATGGGCACAGCCAAACTGTCATCTTTAAATGTAGGCTTGCTTCACCCCCTTCTTGTCTTTCGCTAGTTTTCCTCCTAGTCATGTTTTTCTCCTTTCAGTCTTGGTATGTTTTATTGTACACTTTCTTCTTTTCTTTTTTACTTCTCATCCCAGTTGAAAGTTACACTGTGACCTTCAGTAACTACTGCAGAACTTCTATCCCCAGGACCTAATGACCTGTGATTGCATTTCAGTCAAAGTAACTGTATTCGTGACAGCCTTGAATTCTGGCGGAAAGAAGTCCTCTTTCTCCCACAGGGAATGACAAGACTTCTGGTGCTCCATGGAACATTGAGGCTTTATTTTTAGGATTTTCTAGCTCCAAAAATTGTCATTGTGACCCAAAAACTGATAGCACTTCTGCAGTGGTATTAAATGCCATCCAAGCCGTCAGTCTCTTTAATTCTCCTTCTCCTGGAGTCTTTCTCTCCTAATATTGAGCTTCCAATTCACAGCAATTTCTCTCTTAAACCTACTGCATTCCATCCATTTCTTTTTTCTTTTCTCTCAGATTTAATAAAAGGCAAAGTGGCTAGTGCTAGCAACTTTTCGCTATAAATCACATCCGCAGGGACATCACCAATTTACTAACAGGTGCAGACGACAATTCGCTAGCGAAAGATACTGTCGCTAGCGAAAGATACTGTCGCTAGCGTTCTTTCGCACTCTTATCGCCAGATGGCTTTTCGCTTAGGTGAAAAGTTGTTGCCCCGCAAATTCACTAAAATGTGGATTTTACTGAACGTTACCTCTTTCGCCAGAATTGACCGCCACCTCAGACCAGGCAAACTGCTAAAATGAAGCTAGATCTTCCTCAATCTTATGTCACTTACATCATATCCTGTCTGCCGAAAATGCATTAAAGTTGAAAAAAAAAAGAAAACCTAGAGACTTTTCATTTTTTTAAAGCGGAATTGCCTGCAAAAGTCCTAACTTTTTCGGGTTAACATTTTCCCCCAGACATCTGAGGGCCATTTTACAGTGGGCTCATGTCTAGGGCATTATATGATCTCTTTTGTCTTATTAAGGTTCCTTGGACATTTGTAATAAAAAGTGGCCACTTCAACACCAACATCTCTAATAAAGACGTCCATACAACTTTAATGTACCCACCCTATTCAAATTGACCTAAGCGTAAGATCACTAGCGACTCTCGCTAGGCATAAATGAACTCTAGCGAATCTTCGCTATGAAATGCTCGCAGTGAAGAAGTATTGCTAGCGAAAAGTCGCCAGCATTCGGCGCTCAGGACGCAAATTCGTGTTTAGGATGCAACTTTGCGTTTTAGTGAACTAGCGTAGTGGTAACAAATTTGCGCCTGGTAAAGTGTGAGAAGCGATCGTTGGTGACAATTCGCCCCTTTAGTAAATTACCCTCATGTCTATCTGCCAGGCTCAATTTCTCTGTCCAATTCTGTTTTTGTTTTGTTTTTTCATTTTCTGGTCCTCTTCTAAACTTTTTCTTTTTCCTTCCATTTTAATCGTTTTCCAGTTCTCTCCAGTCATTACTGTCCCACTATGTTTGTTCGTTCTGCTCTCTTATTTTGCTCCCTAATTCTACTGCCAAACAAAGGATCTACACAGGGACTAATAAAGGGGAAATAAATAAATTATAAAACGCATTTTGTTTTATACAGCCATAATACTTTAATTAGTAATTTTGCAATATTCCTTAGTCAGATCGTGTAATGCAACCCTTATTTTACCTTGTTTACTTTTAATGCAATGGATTCTGAGACTTGAAGCTCCTCTGTTCTTCACAGAATCTCGCACCACCCACCATGTAGAGTAGAGGAATGCCAAGTCCCAGAATCCATCACTTCACAATGTAAGAAGGTGAGGGAGGGGGCTGCATTACAGATTAAGCTTAGAGGAGGTTGGGGAATGGTTGCAAGAGAGAGACTATCAGGGCTGGATTTATATGTAGGTACCCAAGGGCCTATGTGTAGGGCAGCAGCTCTAAAGGGACTGCCCTTGGATACCTATATGATTCAAAAAAAAAGAGACAAATTCTCCCCACTGCCACATATACTTGTCTAGTAATTCTGTTCATAGAAGAGGGAGGGAAGGTGGGTAACTGGAGGGCCATCACATGTATATAAAATGCATATAATGTCACTTTCTACCACACACACACACTCATTATGTCACTTCCTGCGCATGTGCAGTAGGGCTGCTTGGTGGCTGCACTGAGGTCCGAAGCCTGGGGCAGCACCAGACCAAAATACAGCCCTGGCTATCCTAGTTTCCTTTCAATCTTTGCAATGAGGTATGGTAAAAAGAATATACATTTATATTTATGGAAGGTCGGGACCTGAGGTTTCTAGATAAGGGATCATTCTGTCATTTGGATCATTATACTTTATCTGTTAAATACTGTAAGAATTTAAACATTAAATAAACCCAATAGGATTGTTTTGCCTCTAATAATGATTACAAAATTATATCTTAGGATAAAGTACAAGGTACTGTGTTGTTATTATTACAGAAAAAAATATCAATTTTAAAAGTAATTATTTGCTTATACTCGAGTATAAGCCGACCCGAGTATAAGCCGAGGTACCTAATTTTACCAACGAAAACTGGGAAAACTTATTGAATAGAGTATATGCCTAGACACAACTACAGCCCTGTCTCCCAGCAGCGCACATTCCGCCAAAGCGACCCCCCCCAGCGATCAACCGGACTTCTTTGCAAAGTTGATGGTGACAGAGAATTGCCAAACGGATTACTGTCTGCACTGTCCCACTACCATGTGCAGAGGGTGCTGTGTGATATTGCCACCACTGTTAATCTTTCATATAACCAACAGATGGCGCTGTGTGATATTGCAGTCACTGTTATTCTTTCATATAACCAACAGAGGGCCCACTGTTATTCTTTCATATAACCAACAGAGGGCGCTGTGTGATATTGCAGTCTCTCCCCAAGCGAACTGTTGGTATAGGAATGATTAAAAGTGATGCAATCTCAGCTACTGCCCGCTGACTTGAGTATAAGCCGAGGTAGACTTTTTCAGCACATTTTGGATGCTGAAAAACTCGGCTTATATACGGTAATTGAGTCTATGGGAGATGGCCATCCAGTAGTTTTGAACTTTCTGGATATTGGATCCCATACCTGTTCACTTGTTCAGAACAACAGGTGATACCTGGGATCAGAAATGTAAATAGCAGCATGCCACCTTGCTGGAAAATGCCAGCCCGGATTAGGGCTCTTGCACATGGCCGTGTTTACCTGCGCTCCCCTGCGCTTTCTTCCATTCAGCTGCAGGGGAGCGCAGGAGTAGACGCAGTCAATTATTTTTAAGGGGGCTGTGCTCACACAGGGCTGTGCTCACACAGATGCGTGTAAGCACCAAACGCAGGTTTTGATGCAGCATGTTGCATCTCACCTGCGTTTGGCGCATACATGCATCTGTGTGAGTACAGCCCCCTTCAAAATAATTGAGTGCGTCTACTCCTGCGCTTCTTCTGTTCAGCCGCAGGGGAGCGCAGGTAAAAACGGCCATGTGTATGAGTCCTTAGAATGTTAGATTTTAGTGAATTTAGTCATATTGAATTTAGTTCTCCTTTAAAGGACTAGTAATACTAGAAAGTTAAAATACTTTAGAAAGATTTAAAAATATCTGTCCAGTATCTGCAAATAAAAGTTATTGACAGAACCAGCCCTATAAATTATATGACATGTTTACATAAAATATGTTGTATGTTTATGTAAGATATGTTTGCTATCACAGAAATGTAATGTAAATAATTCAGCATTTGTAAAATGTCATGGTGCTTGCTAAATTTATTTATAGATGGAGTTGGAGAGCAGCTTGTATGCAGACCATGAGATCCGACTTATGGAAGATGCAGCACGTCTTCGGAGAAAGCAGTCCAATCAGTATGATTCTGATGAAGAAGATGATAAAGAAATTGTATTATCTCAAGATCTTGAGGATATGTGGGAACAAAAAAGCAGACAGTTTAGACTTGCACCGCGAATAACAGGTACTTTTAATTTGATTAGTTGCCAGAACACTTTCCACACTTACTAGTGGCATAATAATCTTTTTTTTAATCAAATCAGGTAATAATATCTAACTACAACTATCTTCTGTTTTGATGTAGATATATCAAGTAACTTAAAAATGGTACTTAAAGCAACCCTGTCCGTGTCATAGTAAGTAGTAATTCTCAGATAAATAGGATTTACACATACGTGCTAGAATATAAAATGTGCAGCTATTTTTGTAACCTAAAAAGACAAATTTTAAAAGTGAATATCCTTTGTCTCTTTTACATGAGCTATACATTCTATCATTCTATGCATTTTTCTTATGTATATGTATTCCTCTTGAATTATTTGTAGAAGCAGATAAAAAGAATGACAAGTCTACCATAAACAGGAAACTGGAGAATAATCTTGTGCTATTGGTTAAAGAAAAGATTGGCAATGAAGAAATCTGGATGTTTCCACAGATGGAATGGCAGTTTGGGGAGACAATGAGAAAAACCGCTGAGAGGGCTTTGTCTTCTCTATCAGGTATTGATTCATTTTATGTATCCTTCGTTAGGTCTTTATGGCTTATCCATGTTTTAATCACAGCAGTTTTTTTTTTTTTTAAATGGAAATCTAGGGAGGGTAGTTATTGCAATCTGTACATTTTACCTTAAATATGAACTAAAATCCCCTAGCACAGCTCTCATGCACCTTCTCCAACAGCATCAAGTCACTACCTAAAAGTCAAAGGTTTTCCTCTATATACTGGTGAATGAATTGGCTGCTGCCATGTTTGGCAAACATCACTTCCAGCCACAGGCCAGCCAGGAGCATGTCTCCTGGAAGCCTCCTCTGTATAAACATTTGCCAGACACATAAAGGCTGCTAAAAGAGATGTATGGAAACATAAATCATCTGAGGTGACTATAATATTTTAGTTTATTAAATTTTTTAGTTGATTAAATGAAGAATAATGATTTGCATTTCAAGAATACAAAAATGTCATGACTCCTTTTGTAATCAAATCTTGATCTTTAATATTACCTTTGTTATGCAACCAGTGTTTCTAGCATATATAATTGTACAACAAATGGGATATTGCAAATGAACGTCTGAACTTGTACTTATTTTTCCCTCTCTTTCTCTCTCCTCGCATTTACAGATAATCCTATCCCTGCCCATTTTCTTGGAAATGCTCCATGTGGCTTTTACAAGTACAAATTCCCCAAGCTTTTGAGAGACGAGGATGTGTTGGGAGCCAAAGTGTTTTTCTTCAAAGCTTTCCTTAAAAGTGGCGACTTTTCCATCAAAAAGAAAAAAGGAGAGTATGTCTGGGTTTCTAAGGAAGAGCTCAAGGACTATTTAAAACCAGCCTATCTGTCACAAGTCAACACATTTGTGATAGAACTGTGACAATTCTGTAAATATAGTTAATAAATGTTTTCGAATTTAGTTTGCCTCTTTTGAACTTATAAGTTTGTGTTAAGAAAGGACATCATGGCTTATTTATTGCTGCTGTGCTATGGGTTGCCTCTTACAGGCTGTGCCGCATGCAGAATCAATGCAGAACCACGTGCAAGTCTTTGTTCTGGGAGTGTGAAGAGCTGAGCCTTAGGGCATATCAGGCATGACTGGGGGATGGATATTAGGCTAGTGCTTGCTATTTTCTCTTTGCTATATGTAAATGAGCCACATTGAAAAAAATATTTAAAAAAAAAAATATTTTAAAGTAGTCTAGAGTTTCTTATCTGAAATGTTACAAATATAAGCCTATTTAGCTATAAAAATGGACATTTGGTTATAGGCTTTATCACCAAAATCTAATGTAAATCTGCCTTAAATTTACTCTGTCACAGAAGCTGCTGTTTACCATATTATTCAAAATCTCTTCAATGAGTCATTTATAGACAAAATGGTGACAGAACCAATGCAAAATAACCTTTGTTTTATATCTAACCCATCTCTATTCTGTATAACTGGGCCCGGATATTCTACTATGGATGTACAAATCCCAATACCATAGCCTCTATCTATCACACCTGATCTGCATCCCTTAGAATAAAGTCGCACACTGGTTTAATCTAATGCGATTCCACATACCGTAAATTGGTAGAACAATGAGTGGAGTTTTCAGCTTTAGCCGGCTACACACAGAATACAAAAATAGTATGTATAGATATTGTGGTAGAGTGACCTAAATGATGTGGGAAAGTGTGTGTTTTCCCTTTAAGTTCTCCATTGTGTGAGAGAGGTAAGCTCCAAGGAAGGTTGTAATAAACAGAGAATAAGTGCTATGTTCAAAGACTTTAGTTGCCATATCTTGGAAGCTGGAGTATTCTGGAAGGAACAGGCAAGCCAGATACTCCAATCCAGTAGGCCAGCTCATGTATTGGAGCTCACTTTCCACAGAAAGGCTGTCCTGTGGGAAGGTATTTAATTCTAGTTAGACTTGTAGGAAGGTCTCTCAAGCAGTAGCACAGGGCAGGGAGGATACCTGCCTGTATGAGGAAATCCCAGGGGGTGCAATCTGCCACTGCAAGGTGCAGAGGTAGCCAAGACCAAGTAGCAGAGAATCGGTCGAGTGAGGACTTGAGAGAAAAGACAGAAGACTGAGCAATACTCCAGAAGAATCATGAGTAAAGGTGTGACCCCCAATTTATGTGTTTTCTCACTGGTAGTCCACAAGGGGCCCAGTTTAGTAAGGGAACTCTTCATATGCGTGAAGGTAGCGTCCAGTGAGCAGGATTTATTTTTAAGATTTTTGTCTTGTATCCTGAAATCGTCACCCCTGTGTGTTGACTAACTGCCTTAAAGAGAAGAAAGGTCTGTCGTGGATCCCGCAAGATTACAATATATACATAACATAATACAAAAATCTTCATGCACTAGACACAAGGAACACCCCTCTTGGACTCATATGGGTATATTTATCAAAGAGTGAAGTTAAAGATCGCCACAGTGAAATCTCGCCACTCTCCATTCATTTCTGTGGGATTTTTAAAACAGTATTTATCAATTGGTGAAAATGAAAGACCATCCTTTGAAAAATACGCCTTTCCAAATCCCATAGAAATGAATGGAGAGTGGCAGAATTTCACTCTAGAGGACTGTTGCGATCTCTAACTTCACGCTTTGATAAATATAGCCCATAGACTTAGACTTGACAACAGTTCCAGGGTTTCCTTGTCCTTTGATAATTCATCAAAGCAGGCTGGAGGTGCACATATGTGCTCCCCACAAATTACATATGCATATGAATGTAATCATGTTAATAGCTTCAAAATGTGTTGAAATTAGCATCTGTTTTGGCACTCGCAATTTGCTCTTGTGTTCATAAATGAGCCCTATGGTGTTGGGGGAAAGAGAGACTCCAGTTTGAATCAGGAGTGCATCTGGAAGTATGGAAAATGGACACATTATAGCACCAAACTGCAACCAATATATTTTGAATCACACACATCCACTTTTAATATGGACCAGATATTTAATTAATACTTATAGTAACACTTTTTGCAGCCTGAATAAGAAGCCAGATTTCTATTTTTTATTTATATTTATCAGCTGCAGCTGTGCTTTTTTCCACCAAAGTACAATCACCCTGCCAAGAACATATTGTGCCCTATCCTTCTACACCAGTCAGGTGAAATGTCAAGCAAAAGCGCTGCTTACAATATGTGCTGTGAATTTTATGTGGATGAAATCTAGAAGGGCAGACAGAATGAGAGAGGCCCATTCAGCTAACCAAATTAAAAGTAATGTTCCTTCTGCAATGTGTACTATCACACACTAAGGGGCAGATTCACTAAGGGTCGAATTTCGAAGTTAAAAATACTTCGAAATTCGACCCTCGAATTGAAATCCTTCGACTTCGAATATCGAAGTCGAAGGATTTAGCGCTAAACATTCGATCGATCGATCGAAGGATTTTTCGTTCGATCGAACGATTAAATCCTTCGAATCGAACGATTCGAAGGATTTTAATCAAACGATCGAAGGAAAATCCTTCGATCAAAAAAAGCTTAGCAAGCCTATGGGGACCTTCCCCATAGGCTAACATTGACTTCGGTAGGTTTTATCTGCCGAAGTAGGGGGTCGAAGTTTTTTTTAAAGGGCAAGTACTTCGACTATCGAATGGTCGAATAGTCGAACGATTTTTACTTCGAATCGTTCGATTTCGTTCGACTTCGATCGAATTTAACCAATTCGATGGTCGAAGTACCCAAAAAATACTTCGAAATTCGAAGTATTTTTCATTCGAACCCTTCACTCGAGCTGAGTGAATCGGCCCCAGTGGTGGGAAAAAGTCCAGATATTGGTTAAATGCTACATAAATACAGTCAGTTGTTACTCCCATGCCTGTATTGTACTTCTCTTTAAAGGAGAAGGAAAGCTACGGAGGCATTTTATTGCCAATAGAATAGCTGCAATAGTGCAAGCTAGAATGCTATATTTATTCTGTAGAATGCTTTACCATACCTGAGTAAAAAGCTCTAGAAACTCTGTTTGTTTAGGATAGGAGCTGCAGTATTAACATGGTGTGACATCACTTCCTGCCTGAGTCTCTCCTTGCTCTGGGCTCAGATTACAGCAGAGAAGGGAGGGGTGGGGGGAGAGGAGCAAACTGAGCATGCTCTTGCCCAGGGCAATGAGGTTAAGCCGAAGGCAGGAAGTCTGATACAGAAGCCCATGTGTACACAATAGAAGGTAAGAACTGCAGTGTTTCTTTTGACAGGGGACTCAGCGCAACATTACTTTGGGGGTTTACTGGTATATTTAGATGGACCTTTCTGTTAAGGCTTACTTAGTTTTAACCTTTCCTTCTCCTTTAATGCCATTCATTCCTTTAGAGCTTGTCTTGGGATCTGGTACTACTAAAATGCATAAATAAAGCACATATTTACAAGAAGATTATTAAGGCTAGAGTAGTGTGTAATTATTGCCTATTACAGAATATTCACTATTTAAAGTCACTTTTTTTGTGGTAAATCGCCAACAGAAACCGTTTCAATAATACATGATATCTAATTGGTTTTATATTAAAAAAGTAAAAAATTAGACACGATTGAGGGTATCAGAATCCTTTCATAGATATCTAGTTATGCTACTGGTTATGGGGAGCTCTAACCAAAGGTTTCATCTACAGGGGGCTTGAAATGCAAAAAGTCTGATGGCTGCTAATTTATAATAATATGCAGCAAGACCCTAGGCAGAGGTGCTCTCTTCGTATTCTTGCACTTCTGCCTGGGGTCATAGTAAGTGGCATAGTAAGGGTGTTTTACCTAATACATTCCCAGTAGTGAGACCGCCTGTTTAAGTAATTCTCCGCTATATGGTTTATTTTCTTCTTAAATGTATTTTAACCTTTTCCATTGAGGGACCCTGGGTGACATATTCAAGCCTGTTGAATAACGGGTTATCCATAAGAGCATGATGCACACTGTCTGGAGGGCAGCGCTCGGGTATGCCATCAACTACAACTGCCTGACAAGGCTCCACTTTCTCTAAAAGAGCCCACAGATACACAGCAGAAGAGGTTATCACAACTATTTTCTCCTTTTTGGGGGACTGTGCTGGCAGGCTTGCATAAACACAGGGGCAGCCATCTGGCAATCCTTGGGGGAAAATCATAGAGGGCCCCTCACCATCATCAGGGAGCTCATTTTCCACTTGCCACAATAGCCGCACAGTGTCCTGAATCCCTGAAGGGGCACGGGCTATGAACTGGTACCCTACAAATCTTGGGAACATACTTAAGGGCCATGCAGCTAAGTACACAGGAGCGAGTGGGTGAAATCCATCTATCACCACCGCTCGACGAGGGTTAATGCCTTCCTTGATAGCACAGGCATACACTGCATTAGAAGCCTAATCAAGCCTGGGATAACTGAAGGGGAAATGGCCCTTCATTTATATGGGCAGTATAGTAGGCATTTTCACTCAGTACTATACTGTGATGTCGTCAGAATATTCATGCGGGAGAGAAGAACCACAGTAGTCTCCCGCTGTGTTTCCTGGCCTTTTTCCTATTGAGTCCACAGCTGCAGTGCCTGTCACATTAGGCTGCAGTGCAGTGTTACAGTTTTACCCTGTACAGGCCCCACGTTGGGCGCCAACATGTAGCGCTATAGTAAATCGAGTGCACCTAACTCTACTATAAGCTCCACTCTCAGTACATATGCTCCGGATGAGACCTTAAAATCTTAGGGAGTGAGCCTTCGCAGTGATGTGGAAGCAGGGTGTAGTGCAATTGTAACTGTATTCAGGGTGCAAATAATTGGGAACCAGTGGTTCTTATAACTTAACCATAGAACAGATTTATTGGACACAATATACAATCCTCAGTGGGTTGTACAATCAGCACATACAAGATCAACATTGGATAGACAATACTCACAACACCTTTTGATCAATACGATTCTCCTCGTGAACAAGAACAATGCATGCAGCTTTGAGGAGGTGCACCCAGCTTTCAGCCTTTTCCCTAAGTGGAACCTGAGGGGAATACTCTCTACTCTAGGTCTGTACACTTAGTCCCTACTTCTGGGGAATTAGTACCCGGGATCTTAATCCTACTCACAATCCTCGGAGGAACCTCAAGATGCTCAGCTAAATAATCTGACTGTCACTCCTAGAGTGACCTATAAAGGTGAGTAGCCTATCCTTACTAGACCTGACCTGTCTAAGTTCCACTCGAGCTCTGCCTGCCTGGTCAGGCTAGAGCCAGCACAAGATGGACACTGAAAGCATGGCTTCAGAGCCTTTTATAATCTAGCACAGTGTAATCTGCTGGTCACTGTAAGAAACAACAAGCGGCATAGCTTAAAGCAGGAATAGGAAACAGTTACCCCTCCCAACTGTATTTTAGGACCCAGTTAGGTGTCTATAACACTAGGGAAACTGCCTGCTAAATAATACTGGGGATGGCTATTCTACACATCCCTACAAGTGTAATTGACCCTAGTGGCTGAGTTACACAAAGGAAGGGCAAACTGCTTAGATTGAATACACTCTTCCCCTGTAACAAGTACTACAGGATTGCTGCAGGCTAGGCACAGATAGGAGCAGTAACTCTGTAAAGGCAGAAACCTACTTGGAAGTTAGGGCAGTCAGTAGTGGGGGAGCATTAATCAGGATACACAACAGAGCAGTTCAGGTATAGCCAGGTCATACACAGGAACCAGAGAAATGCAGCCACAAGGTATGAGACTAGCGGATGGTCCTCAAACAAGCCAAAATCATACACAGGAATCAACAACAGCGCAGTACCAAATGGTTAGGAGTTATCAAGTTCAAACAGGCAGATTTCTCAACAAAACTTTATAAACAAAGCAGGAATGCTCAACTCACATATATATATATATATATATATATATATATATATAACCTGTATCATATGACTAAATAGGAAGGGTACTGTTCCCTTTTATATCTGAGCAGGCTCAAGGCCTGGGAACCCCAGTAGGGTCCTGATAATTATGTTTCTAGGTTATTCGTTGCAGAACAGCTAAGTAGTTTGTGGGCCATTTGTTCAATGGGCTGCTAAAGAACCATATCAATGCCACATTTGCTCAACTAATAAGATTTATTTTGAAGATATTTAAAATAAGATAACTATTGAACAGCATCTCCCAGAAATGACAGACCCTTCTTCTAAACTGGGTTTTGCCAACCTAACTGTCCCTTCTCAACCTGTCAACTAGAATTTTTAAAGGTAACGGACTACTGCTGCTGCACAAATATGGCCGCCCCCTGAGCGGAACATTGTGATCAGCTAGATAATGTAAAATCATCAGGCAGATACTTTTATGGCAAAATTACAAATAACGGGCAAAAACAAATCTTTTCCAAACTCTTAGGGGCAGATTTATCAAAGGTCGAAGTGAAGGTTCAAAGTTAAAAACTTCGAATTTTGAAGTAATTTTTGGGTACTTCGACCATCGAATAGTCCAACATTGATTCGAAGTTGAAAAAAAACATCGAAATTCGAATATCGAAATTTATCATGTACTGTCTCTTTAAAACATCGACTTCGGCCATTCGCCACCTAAAACTGCTGAAGTGCTGTTTTAGCCTATGGGGGACCTCATAGAACCTGTTTGGAGGCAATTGGGGAGTTTGGGAGATCAAACTTCGAATCGAAGTAGGCCAACTTCGACCCCAAAAAAACTTCGACCACCATTCGGTTGGTCTTTTTGAATTCGAATTTTTTTTAACTTTGACTTTTGATAAATATGCCCCTTAGTATGTTATAGAATGGCTAATTCTAAACAACTTTTCAACTGTCCTTCATATTTTTTCTTTTTGATAGTTTTGAATTATTTGCTTTCTTCTCTTTCCAGCTTTCAACATCTATAACAAATGCTCTGTAAGGCATACACATTTATTGTTATTGGTACTTTATATTACTCATCTTTCTGTCCAGGCCTCAAATCAATGTGAGTCAATGCTAGAGTAATTTGGATCCTAGCAAACAGACTGCTGAAATTGCAAACTGGAGAGCTGCTGAATAAAAAAAGCTAGATAACAACCATTTGTGTTCTGTTCCTTTTAATATATTTATATTTATTTATGATTGTTATATTTGATATGAAAGGTAAGAAATGTATTCTAGCGGACTACACAGAGATCCACAACATAACTGCTACTCCAGGAGGGGATATGCCAAATGCAAATGCAATTTAAGGAAATTAGAGGAATGGATAAAGATGTGAAATCTTGAATTTAATGAGACAAAATGTAAAATAATGCATATAGGGCATATAAATCCTAAAGCTAGATACAGACTGAATGCTAATTTACTGTCACTGACAGCAGAAGAAAGGGATCAAGAAATTCTAATTTCAGATTATTTAAAAGGGAGCTAGAAATGCAATAAAATAGTGAAAAAAGAAAACAAATACTATGCTGTATAAGAATAGGTATTAGAGGTAGAAAGTGGGGGATTAGGGAGATTTAGAGCAACAGTTTGAAAGCTGGAAAGTTTTAGAAGAGGAAGGCAGATAATGAAGACCAGTTGCTATGAATTAGACATTCTATAACATACTAAAAGGTAAATGAAAGGTGAACCACACCTTTAACAATATTTTCTTGCAGCAGAACCTGGCTCAATCAGAGAAAGGGTATTTCGGTTTGAACTGTTTACATTACCCCCTGGTTAATACATAGAGATGCGTTTAAAAATACATTTTAAGATTCGTAGGAGGTGAGGGTTATTCTTCCAATTTACAAAGTGCTGTTAAGGCCCCACTTAAATTATGCCCTATAGTTTTGGTCTCCAGCACTCAAAGGGGACATTATTCAATTAGAGGGGGTCCAGAGAAGAGCAACTAAGCTGGTAAAAGGTATGGAAAATCTTAGCTATGAGGAAAAACTAGCCAAGTTGTGGTTGTTTATGCTGGAGAAGAGGGGAGATAGAATAACAGTGTATACATATATAAGGGGATCCAATAATAATCATCTATCTAACGCTTTATTTACTAGTTGCAAACATAAGGTCACTCATTCCGATTAGACAGGAGGTTTGGAAGGGTTTTTTTACAGTAAGAATTACCCTGAATTAGTTGTACAGGCTGATACATTAGATAGCTTCAAAAAGGGGATTGGATGGCTTTTTAGCAAGTGAGAACATGCAGTGCTACTTATAATCACTCTTAGCAGAAAGTTAATCCAGGGACTAGTCTGATTGCCATCTTGGAAAAAGGAAATCATTTCCCCCCCCCCACTGAGGTAAATTGGAGAGGCTTCAAATGTTTTTTTTGCCTTCCTCTGGATCAACCAGCAGTTAGGCAGGTTTTATACAGGCAGAAAGGGCTGAGCTTGATAGATGTGTGCCTTATTTCAACCTAACTTACTATTTTTAAGAAACAAACCTCACCTCTCTCATCCTGTGCAACCTATAAACATCCTGAATGGAACACATAAAATGCAATCAAGGTAATCAGGTTTTTACTTTGGTTTCATTTCATATTTTTCTATGAATTCAATGGCAGTGTACTTCATTAACATAATGCAATCATGTTCGATTTTAAGCAGAATATCTGAATATCTACTCATCAGTGATTTTTTTTATCCTTTGTGATTTGTTTTTGTTTTGTTTTTTTACATTGCTTCTCAAGTCAAAATGAGAAAGTTTGGCCAGGACTTGTCACTCATAGCACCCACAGCAAAATGTGTCGCCTGTTGATTGGTTGCTACGCTTCTCTGATTGTAGATTGGTGGTTGCTGAAATGTGTGCACTAGTAACTAGTAAAGATTTGCACTAGTAACTATATATAGAAATAGACACATGGCTGTTGTGGGAGCACTCCAAGGCCAAGCAAAATATATAAGTACAATGGAAGTGCAACTGACCTGGCCAAATTAGCTACCAGCATTAGCTACAAGGATTGATCAATGATTATGATAATACATTTCTGCCTCATGCACAAAAGCACAACCAACTGGTAAACTGCTACAGGGAATTGGGGCAACACTGATGCCACACAAAGAACGTGTGAGAAAACATTGCACTTAGACTACATTCAACTATAAAGCATCTATTACACCCAAATAAACTAGTCAGTTTTCATTGTTTCTACTTTCATCTTTTTGCAGCTGCCAATTTTGTCTGTAAGCTGCAAGTGTTTATTGCTTATTGTGTCTCTTATACATTTTATGGGGTTATGGGAAGGCCATCTCCCAAAGACTCCATTTTAATCAAAGAATTCAAGTTTTTAAAAAGGATTTCCTTTTTCTTTGTAATAATAAAACAGTACCTTGTACTTGATCCAAAATAAGATATAATTAATCATTATTGGAGGCAAAACAATCCTATTAGGGTTATTTTATGTTTACATGGTTTTCAAATAGAATTAAGATCCAATTAATGGATAGACCCCTTATCCAGAAAACCCCAGGTCGGAGCATAACAGGTCCCAAACAGTACCAAAATGACGTATTTATGTTTAGTCACCTTTTCATTTAGAGTCTTGGCTATGCAGCAGCAGCAGCAACATTCAGGCAAATAATAGAGAAACAAGTTTTTCATAAAGGGAGCATTGGAAACACAGACTGTACTTTAAAGGAAAACTATACCCCCCAAACAATGTAGGTCCCTATTAAAAGATACTGAGTAAAAAAGCTCATGTGTAAAACCCTGCTTCATGTAAATGAACCATTATCATAATAATATACTTTTTTAGTAGTATGTGCCATTGGGTAATCATAAATAGAAAATTGCCATTTTAAAAAATAAGGGCCGCCCCCTGAGATCGTAAGATTCACTGTGCACACATACAAACCACATGTAAGGTCACATGAGCCAATTAACAGACAGAGTTCTGCCTTTTGCTTCCTCACTTCTTCCTGTTACAGACAAGTGTTGTAGTATTTCTGGTCAGGTGATCTCTGAGGCAGCACAGATAGAGTCACTAAATGGTGGTTCAAGGCAAGAGATGTAAAAGGGCAATATTTATGTAAATATATATTCCAGTTTGGTAAAATTCTTTAATATGTCATTCAATTTGATATAAACTATCTGTTGCTTAAGTATTCATTTTGGGGGTATAGTTTTCCTTTAATAAAGCTGCATTTTCTTAAGAAGAATAGAAGCACAATAAACAAAAAATATAATTAAACTGGCACCAGAGGCTTCCTGAGATCTGAGACCTTTAGCCTGTGCATCAATCTTGAAATAATTCTTGAAACTCCTGAAGGTAGCAGCTAAATACAGCTTGTATTAATCAATAATTGAATTGCTTTGTATCTAATATTTTCTGTCAAGCATCATTGCATAAACAGAGCTCAGAGAGCAGCCAAAGGGAGCTCTAAATGATTACCATAATTTTTGAAGGCAGCAGTTTGGCGCACTAAGCAAACTGAGACTCATCATCCCACTAACAAATGTGAACATTCTGTTGGTTTGCTTTGACCAGGGTCTCAGTAAAAATGGTTTATGACAGACAGTTAGAAATTATTTTCCGAGTTTTTCAGCCCCCAAAATATGCTGAAAAACTCTAACTCGACTTATACTCGGGTCAAGCGCAAAAACGGTTGCTGGCGTCTAAGAATATTCGCCGGCACCTAAGAATAGTCGCTGGCGCCCAAGAATAGTTGCCGGCGCCCAAGAATAGTCTCCAAGAATATTCGCCGGCATCCAAAAATGAGACACCGGCATCTCCAAAAGGAGCAGAAACCCTAAATTTTTTGATTGAAATTTACCAGAAGCTGCTGCATTTCTCACCCTAGGCTTATACTCGAGTCAATAAGCTTTCTCAGTTTTTGGAGGTAAAATTAGGTACCTCGGCTTATACTCGGGATGGCTAATACTCGAGTATATACGGTATGTATAGAAGGCTGAGAATCCCCAGCAGCTAAAAAAGGTACATTTTAAATCTATTAATGACACACCAGGCAAGGGCAGGGCCATGATACAATGGGGGTGGGGCTGTGATCCTACAGGAGGTGGGTTGTGACATCAGGGGCGGGGCTATGATGTAGCAATCTGCGATTAGCCAATCACCATGTCAATCATAGAGAATCATGCCCGGTTTTCCTAATTGGGAAAACTGGGAAGGCAGTTTTGACCCGGGCAGCCCTTCAAAATCCTGTGCTTTCCGGGTTAGGTGGCAACCCTACACTGGCTACTGAATCCTAATATTTCCAGCTCATTGGGCTTTTAAAGTCTTTGAGTAAAACAGTTATTTGTTAAAGGAATTGTTCAGTATAAAAATAAAAACTTGGTAAATAGATAGGCTGTGTGAAATAAAAAATGTTTCTAATAAAGTTAGTTAGTTAGTAGTGAAACGCGAATTTTGACGCCGCCCACAATTCACCATCATCAAAATTGACACCATCGATTCCAAGGCCGGCGACTTTTGACGCTCATTAAAGTCAACGAGCGTCAGTTTAATTGGCATCAAATTTTCGCAGCAATTTCGTGAATTTCGGGTAAATTCGACTCAGATTCGCCCATCAATATTAGTTACTCAAACATTTAATGTATAGAGGCTGAAGTGACTGGATGTCTAACATACAGTAATAGCCAGAACACTACTTCCTGCTTTTCAGCTCCCTTGGTTTCCAATGATTGGTTGCCAATCAGTAACCAATCAGTGACTTGAGGGGGCCAAATGGGTCATAGCTGTTTGCTTTTGAATCTGATCTGCATAAAAACTCACTGAACATTTATGTCCCATGTGGCCCCCCCTTAAAGTCGAGTCCAGTCACTCCGGCCTTTATACATTACATTTTTGCTAACTTACTATATTGGGCATAGAGGGCAGACAATTACTTTCACTTTCCATTCAGCACTTCCTAGATGTCACTGCTCTCCACACATTCCCCCGTTCTCTTCATCATTTAAATGTGTAACCAGTGCATGGGGATGGACATTAGGTCCCCCATTCTGGTGCACAAACAAGATTCTGAGATGATACAAGGCTTGCCTTAATAACAGTGTCTACAAAATGGCTCCTGTCTGCTTGCTGTAATTATGAATTCCTAGACTGATGGAAACAAGATTCAAATAATTGATATAGTGTAATTAAAGTTCATTTTGCTTGACTAATGTGATAAAATAGGATATTGAATAATTTTTTTGGGTGATGGGTCCCGTTTAAGACCCCCAGCATAACCCCTGATAAATACAGTACAATTGAATAGAGCTGTGGCCAGAGGCATAACTATAGAAGAAGCAGTCCCTGTAGAGGGCCCCTATCTCATGAGTAGTATAGGGTTACGTAATATCAGTGTCACCCTAGCAACCTAGCAACTGGAGAGCTTGCTGAAGAAAAAGCTAAAAAAAAACACAAATAAAAAATGAAGGTCAATTGCAAATTATCCCAGAATATCACTCTCTACATCATACTAAAATTAATTTTAAAAGTGAATAAGCCCTTTAACATGATTTTTACTTCAAATTGTACATAGAGTATGTATTTAATGTCACATTCTATTCTTGCTCTCAGCCACTCCATGTTGGATGTTTTTGGAGTAACAGTGTTTCCACCAACTGAACTATCTTTCTGAATCAGATGTTATCAAGACAAGCAATAATGATAAAACAGTGTGAATTGCAACCCATCCGGTATGTATGATTATTACAAAATGCTCTATCATCATGGCTGCCTTCTTAAACCATAGCTCTCACATCTTTGCCCTAAGACACAGCTGTCCACTGCCCACTGCCCACTGACCTGAATGTCATTATTCTCTAAAAACTTGGCTCAATTGTGTACTATAGTAAATCACTGGTAGGTTTTATTGAAACAGTTGACCAGCACTGCCTTAAGACAATACAGAGGTAAGCAAAAGTCCTAATACAGTAGATACAGGTACTAAGGGTTGCACAAGGACATGTACAAGGGGGTTGGGGTGGGCGAAGAGGCTGGCTGGGTTGCCTGGATGTCTGGTCCTGTCCGGCCCTATATCAGGCATGTCAGTTATGTTAAAAAAAACCAGACTTTAAAAATCATGAGTTGGTACAGTGCCTTAAAATCTCTGCAGTGTTTAGTACTATTGCTATCTTGACAATATATCAAGGGCCACTAGATGTCGCAATATGATCTGAGCTGGAGAAGAAATAGCAAGGATTCTATATATATGCATTCAAATAATATGATCACGTATTACAGATCTGTCTTGAAAGTATAATACCGAGTATACTGTACTTTTAGGTGAGATTTATAGCAGGAACAGCACAAAAGGCAGGATAAAAGGTTGCTATACAGCTCAGCATTTGCTTTCCCTGCATTGGACAGCATCTGCACTTTGAATTAAGTTGAAAATTTAGACCTTTGGAAATGTCTGCTGTGAAACAAAAACGCTGACCAAAGGCAGATATCTTTTGTTTAAAAAAAAATGCATTTACAAGCAAAGTGAGTCTGCCAGGAAAAGCTAAGGCAAAGGGCACGCTGTACATATTTATTATTTTACAATATTTTTTTTCCACCAATAAGATGTTTTAACTACATACACAACTACATACACCACATCCATATTTCATAGCAATGTGTCCACAGTATTAATATTTAACAGGTGAAAGTTACAATTACATACTGCTACTTTGCCCATAAGGCCAAAATACTGACAGCAAATTCTATACTGGTGTTGCTGCTGTCAGACTAATTAAATTTATTATTGGTTGCTATGGGTTACTTTAATGGAGGTAATTTCAAGGAAATATCACATACTCTCAATAATCTAAAGGGGTGGGCCATTTTGAAATGATCTTTTACTGAGATGTAGACAGTGGTCATCTAAAGTTTGCATTTTGTCATAATTTTTTTTGTTTTTGGGTGGTTTATTCTACAGTTTTCCAGGATCAGAGCAACAGATCTAACACTAAATAGGGGATGGGCTAAGTGAAACTAAATATAATTGACAATATAAAAATCTAAACTCAGAATTATTTTGGTTTCTGGGATCAAACTAGGGGTACCCCCTCTCTTACTGCCCTTGGCCCCTACCTCTGTTCCTTGCTGAGTCTGTTTCCAAGTCCATTGCTCTTTACTTTTATATTGTCCTTATTAACATTTATTTCTGTAGTAACATCTCATACAGAGCAGACCTGGCTGCCTGCTTATTAAACATAATTCTAGTTTAACTCTCTTTCTCGTATAACTTTGAGCCTTTGGAACTTTTGAAGCCAAACTGATTTTGATGTATTCAAACAAGATTTTGATCCAACGAGCACATTCGTATCTCTCTCTTCCTTCGGTATAGTCTTCCATGTCATACACCAAACGGATATTTCTTCTTTCTATCCAGTTCTCTAAATGTTTCCAAATCTTTTTTTTTCACTCTCCTATAATTCTTCCTATAATTCGCTAAATAAATAAGAAGTCAGTATAGTGTTTTTATATAGTTTTCCCATCTTCAGTCAAATCTGACATTGCCACCCCACCTAATGTTCTCCACCCCACCTGTGCTATTCCTTTTACTGTTATCTGTTATCACTATTATTTAGTGATAACATCACAATCACAATTATATTTGCAAGCTTTAGCTGCTTTGCCATAATGTTTTGTCCCAGAAATACTCTAAATCTTGCATATTCTTTCTCAGAATTCATTTTAAAGCTGAGCTGCTTTTAACTTTAATATCAAGAGCCTGGAGCTTTCGTTTTATCTTCGATGTCCCACTAGGAGGACGACATATTATGCAAATATATTTATCCCATTTAGAATAAAGCATTTTTAGTGCAGCCTTCTGTGCCAAAGAATTATTTACTCTCATTTTTCATCCAAGACTCACCATTTTATTTTTTTAAATAGAAGGAAGATGCTTCTAGAAAAATGATATATAACAATCTGTGCTTTTTTTGGTATCCTGGATTTTGGTTTAACTGGACAGTCATGATATCATTATATGAACTATAACCCCTTATTATTATAATATACAAGCAACATTTCTGCAAATTAAAAATAGTACTAGCATGCTGTTAAGTGTCTCAAATGGTATTGCAGTTATTATAATGGTGGTGTTTATACAAATGACCTGTAGATGTCACTGTGCTCAAGACTTATACTGTGCATACTTTCTATACAGCTTGTGGTGTTATTGTTGCTTACTGTTGTGTAATGGCTGCATGAACCTGCTAATTAAGCACTGTATTACTCTACTCATTCTTGGCTACCAAAACATAACAATAATAGCTAAAGAATACTGCTATAGCACCAAAGTAATGCTGTGCTAAGGGTTGCTACCTGTCTGGTATTTTTTAGCCTCAGCTGGTACAAATAAAAATCAATGCCTATGATACAACTCTACTACAAACCTGTCTCCAAGACTCCCCACCTCTCCCCCTTCAGTCAATCTTAAACCCTTATATTAATGGCACATTGTTTATTTTCTCCGCTGTTGTGAAGAAAACAGCCCATCTGCCATTAGCCTTAAACTCCCTGGTGGATGCTAGTTGGTATTAACAGATTTATTGTTTTACATACAGTCCCCAGTAGGCACAAATGAGGGCACAAATCAAATTAAACAGCAGGAAGTGAAGCTGTGGCTCATCGTCACTTCCTCATCTGATGATACGTAATGAACTGGCCAAGGCCAACTGAAGCTGACACTATTATTCTGCTAACCTTCAAAGCCCTTCACTCATTTGCTCCTCATTTTCATTTGTGTCTGTGTATTTTCATGGTCTCTGTAAATGTTTCTCTCTTGCTGCTCCTTAACTTCCAAAACAGCTCTGTTAGCAACATAATCTGAACTAACATTTGAAAGCCATTTCTAGGAGGCGACATAATGATTTATTTCAGTGTAAATAGTTAGTTAATTTTAAAGTCAGCCAGCAGGTGGCCAACTCCCATGGTTGACCTGTAGGGAGATTCCCCTGCAGGAGGTTATAAAAGGAAATAAAAAAGGAGGCACTTCCTTTTTTGGCCTGAGAAGATCTTATGCCAGTCCACATGACTGCACTTAAATAGGATTAGGGTAAGTAGGAGCTTGAGTATCACCTCAAAGGTGGTAAGATAGCTGTAGATTGCAAGAGCAGCCTCTGGCCCCGATGAGGACGTAGCAATTGGTGTTAGAACCCCTGGGCGATTGTGTGCTAAGTATTGACTGAGCATTCAGAAAGTAGGTTAGTGATAAGCTACAGGCTGTAGTGAGCCAGTTGAACTTGTACACTGTATGTAGACATGACAGAGAAGAGGAAGCCTAGAGAGTAAGAGGAGAAAGGTCCCTGCAATGGCTAATGACACTCTGTGTTCATCCACAGGACAGGACTACTGGAGGCTCCTAAGAGGAGAGCATATGTATGTCTGTGAATGGTAATTGATGATAACTTAATTCAGATCAGTTGTACTGTAATATTATAATAAATTGCCACCTTGCCATTCCCTGTGTTGGAGCTGCTGAATAAAAGTCTGCCTGGTTCACTGCATTGAAGTGTCAGATGTCCGTGTTACACAGGAAAGGCCTTATAATCTTTCCCTAAGTGAGGAGCTATCAGCCACTGGTAGCAACTTTACACCCTTGTAAAGGATGGGTGTGTCCTAGCGGTTATTGAGATTGTGAGGGTCTCATAATTACAATTAGATGAAGTACAAGTCCTGTTTATGGCTTTCAGAGAAATTTTGCTGAGATCTATTTAGGAAGAGTAAAGATGAAGAAGGATGACCATCAGCCATTAGATAACCTTATTATATTTGGACAAGCACCATGATGACATGTACACACAACTATAGCAACTCTGTAGAAGAAACAGGTTAGATAAAAAAATCAACATGTGTATATCGTATAGAAGAATGTACAATACATTTCTTAACTTTTCCTCTTTGGCTTAGTAAAGATCAAGCAGAGGTTAAACATTAATGGACCTATGTCTCTATTCAGCCTCACCCAACCATATAATGGCAGCATCTGTTAAACCTGTTTCACAGATGTATACCAATTAGTGTTTAATTGATTTCTTCAAACACCATGGTAACTGCTATGTGCACAGCCTAACAACATTGGAGAGAGCACACAAAATATGCAAGACATGGCTATAATAAGAACAAACATGAATGCACTGTAGAGGAGCTGTAGCCTGTATGCATTTTTAATAACCACAGTAGAATAGAAAGGGGTACGGAAGTTAATACAGTTAAATCTAAGGCATTCATTACCAATTAAATGGAATTATTATTATTATTATTATTGACTATTCATACATTATCACAATTAACATTACAAAAATTAGAATACATTAACAGTTTTGATAAGTTGCACAAGGAAACATAACAAGCTTAAACACTGATTCAACCAGTAAGAACTGACTTTTTCAGTTCACCAATAGATGGCAGATAAAAATGTAATTTAGGCAAAAATACATAATAAAAACAAAGATTGGTGGCGCATAGAAAATCATTGGATGTGGTAGCATGGAAGTCTTATTAAACAATGTACAGGTATGGAAATCCGTTGTCCACAAAGGTCCAAATTACAGGAAAGGCTGTCTCCCATAGACTCCATTATAATCAAATAATCCACATGTTTAAAAATGTTTTCCTTTTTCTCTGTAATAATAAAACAGTACCTTGTACATGATCCAAACTAAGATATAATTAATCCTTATTGGGAGCAAAATCAGCCTATTGGGTTTATTTAATGTTTACATGTTTTTTTTAGTAGACGTAATGTATGAAGATCCAAATTATGGAAAGATCCGTTATCCGCAAAAGCCCAGGTCCCGAGCATTCTGGATAACAGGTCCCATACCTGTACAAGTTTTTTATCTATGTCAAAACCAAATATTCTCATTTAATATTCTTTGTTCCATTCACCTTGACTTCTATGTGGGCAATGTATCTCCTAATTATTTAAATAACTAACCTGTTCATTGCCTCCCTAGGGAAATCAGTTACGCTTACGACTCAAGGAAACAATAGATATATTTATTCATGTGTTCCTACATCGAACAGCATCCTTTCAGAGTTCCCAGGTTTATAAATCCAATAACAAAACTTTCTAACTATTTATAGCACTCCGATCCCTTAGGCTATGTACAAGGACTGCTAACATACCCCTTAATTGCTGATGCTTATGAAAAATACATAATGCAGGACTCAATTTCTGTATCATCCACTGTGGATTTTATGGGTAAGTCTGATGGGCATTTGAACACATTTACAAACTAAAATATACACTAATCTTGCTTAAAATGTGTGACAAATAGTTTTGCATGTGCTACAATATAATTCCAATCCCATATAATGTGAACAGACAGTACATACCTGTGAAACAAATCCTGCAGCAGTGATCATTCTATATTAAGCAGCCTATTGTGTTTGTGGTTTCAAATCCAAAATTATGGTGATTTGTGTGGTGGGTCACTGTCATGTATTTCTTCCATAGACTAGGCAAAAAATATAGATTTATTACTGGCTGTGTCTATTATGGTTGTGATTGCTGGCCACACGATTATTTTTGACTATACGTGACATTGGCTTTATGTGTTGGTGGTTCTGCCAAGATCTGAAGACACTCTTAGCAACCCATAGCCAGATACTTTTAGGAAGATTACTATCCCCAAAATAAATGTCAAAACAATGGCAGCAACAGCATTCAAACAGTGACTGGTTAATCTTAGCTGAAATGAAAAGGCTACATTTCTATACATGTAGTAAAATATGTATTCAGCATTGCAAAAATGTGTTACATCTGTAACTCCAAGTACACTGTGGCAGCCTGCTTGGAGTTTCTGTGTTATCTGCATTTCCACTGTACAATGTGCGCAAACAATTAATACCCTGGTTCACCAGGGGCGCTCCGCCAATGAGGCGTGCTGAGTAGCTTGCCTCGGGCGGCAGCGCCTGAAAGGATTCTAGGGGCGGCAAAAAGCCGCTCCTGCACCCTTAAGAGCCGGATTTCCGGTTTTTAAACTGGAAATTCGGCTGTACTATTGTGAGAGAGCGCAACTACGCTCTCTGCAATAGTGTTTCTGCCTCCCCATCCGACATGTAAGATGGCGGCATTGCAGGAGCTGCCTCAGGTGGCTCCTTAGTCATAATCAGTGCTGTGGTTCACTCCTATTGCTTTCCATGTAATTGTAAGTAGGCTTGGCTTGTTTCATATGTGTAAGCCATTAAGATGCCTATAACAACCCCTACACTCATTGCCCAATGTAGGTCTATGTTCCATAGTTCCGGGGTGTGATTCTTGTCTGATTTTTAGTTTCTTACCTTTGCCTGTTTTTGACCTTGCTGTATCCCTGCCTGAACTGATCTTTGCCTGTTTGACCACTCTTCTGGATCCTGACTTTGTACAGTGTTACTGGTTTTGACTCCAGCCTGTTTATCCTGCCTATGCTCCTGATTCTGTACTAATCAGTACTGTCCCTGCTAGTGATAGGCATTTTGCCACATTTAGCGAAACTACTGTGAAAATTTGCTGGTGAAAAAATTCGATGCAACAAAAAAGACACTCGTGTAAAAATTGTTGCACGTCAAAATAATTTTGATGCCCGTTGCATTTGGACAAAAAAGTCGCACATGTAAAAATTGACGCTTGCATAAAAATTTTGATGCCCATTGACTACAATGTGAATTTTTTGTCATTTCGTGAATTCTTTTAGAGTTTTGAGAATTTTTCAGTGAAATGATTCACCCATCACTAGTCCCTGCCTGTTCCACATCTGCACTCTCTGTTCTTTCTTCCTGTATACGTTACGGTTCCCTTGCCTGCTTAAAACTTCCCCCCTTGGTCCTCTTACTTTAAAACCTGGCAGCATCCGAGTAGCGGAGAGCTCCTCATGAATCGAAAGGCGGTTGTTTAGATGGCCCATATTTTTTGCATTAACAACAGTGAATCAGATTGCTCATGAATCAAGATGGCAAGCTTTTGCCTCTCTCTTATGACTTTGTTTTTTAGTTAGAGTATGTAGCCCTGATTTAAAGTGCTTCCCTATTGTGGTGATAATCTAGAAAGCGGTCAATGAATACTTGTACAGGCAGAGGATCCGTTATCTGGAAACCCTTTGTCCAGAAAGCTCGGAATTACGGAAAGCCAACCCCCATAGACTACAGTATATAAATGTATATCTTAAATTTTAAAAATTATTTCCTTTTTCTTTGTAATAATAATAAAACAGTAGCTTGTACTTGATCCAAATTAAAATCAGCTTACTGGATTTATGACATGATTTTCTAGTAGACTTAAGGTATGAAGATTAAAATTACATAAAGATCCATTATCTGGAAAAACTCAGGTCCCGAGCATAATAGATCTGGTACGTGTTTATTATTTGCTTTGGGTATTCAAAAAATTTGTATTTAGTTTTATGTAACATTTATAGAGAAGTTCACGTTTGCTTTAAAGCAATGTATGGTTGTCTTTGAAAACTTGCATTGAAAACTCAGAAAGTTCAGTCGCATTAGACTTATTTCTACTAGATACTGTAACTCATGACCTGGATAAACGAAAATCTTCATAGTCAAGTACAATAAATTACATTATAGACAGATTAAGGGGGATCTTATTTCCCCATATAAAAGATCAAGGAACAAGAGTACCCCATTTAGACATGAGGAACTGAACTTTCATTTGAAGAAGCGTATTTGGTTCTTCACAGTGAAGACAGTGAGGTTGTGGCTTGGATGATTTATTCAACAACACTCAATATCCCAAGCTATTGTGATCATAAGTTAGTATAGGCATCAGTATATCTAGTCTATATATGTATATATGTGTAAATAAAGATATACTGTATGTATGTTTGTGTGTGTGTGTATACACACTCTGTTTATTTGGAGGGGTTGAACTTAATGGACTTTTTTCAATTTAATTATGTAACTAATTTCAAAATAATTCCCAGTATATGAGGTTATTAAACACTCAAACTGCTTACAATGCAGGGTTAAATGCTGTTAAGAGTCTCTGCTCTTGTTTTATCATTCATATTAATAAAATATCCATTGACATTATTTTTTTCCCCCTCTGAACAATGAACAATTCCAATTAATTTACAGCTAAGTAGCAAGAATCTTATACAACTGTCTAAAGGCGCTATCTTCTCATCTGATTTCATAAGACTTAAGTGGCATATTGTTTGTGGGTCTACATTGTGATAGTTTGTACAAATGGTATATTTGGCAGATTAGCCTGATGCCCCCATGGCAGCTGTTACAAAGAGATATTTTACATTTTTTTTAAAAAAAATAAATCTGCCGATTTTAACATTAATCATAGAGGAATCATAGAGGAAGAACATAATGCTTGGATTTATAAATGTAATGTTTGAGCTTTAAGTTTATTTTAGCAAAACTTTTAGCTCTGCTGTTTCTGAGCTATTAAACTAAGCAAATGGATCATAGCTTTTTATTGAACTCCTTTGCGCTCACTGGTATCAGTCAGAGGAGAGAAGACGTATTCTGCAGCTCCACGCCTCCCCCCAAAGCAAGTTGGAATAACAAGGCCTATTTAATGAGCTCCCTTCTCTTCCTAGCAGCTGTCTGGCACTTTGGGGCTGACTTATTATTAGTAAGAATATTTTACAATACTTACTGTGAAAAGTAATCAACCAAATATTCCATGTGTTTTGCACTGGGGAGCAAGGATTCAGGCGGGTGATAACGCAGCACTGAGCACAATCACCCAATAAATTCGAACGTAACTACTCAAAACATATAAATGTGGCAATTTGTTAATATATAAATATATCATATATAATAATAAAGCAACGTGTTGCTCTTCAAACCCTTGGATGTTGCTCCCGGTGGCCTCAAAACAAGGGCTTCTTTTTGAATTTCTGATTTCAAGTTAAGATTTAGCTGCATAAAAAACACGTGTACTGCCAACCAGAACCTCCTGTAGGCTGCCAATCCACACAGGGGCTACCAAATTAAAAATCATAGCGCATTTTTGTCACTTTCAGGAACTTTTTGCATATTTGTGTTGCTCTCTAACTTTTTTTTTACATTTCAATGTGGCTAAAAAAAAGTTGGGGACCCCTGTTCTGTTCTGACAATAAGAAAAGTATTGATAAGCAGAGAAAATGAAATATTTATGGATTGCCCAGTCCAGTGCTTGCTAAATCAGCCTGTTTGACTTGTTAAATACATTGTGAAAGTTTATCACACAAAAGGGATTAACAGAGATTTTTTTATCAATAAATATTATGTTGCGGAATACAGGGGCAGGGAGTGAAAATAAAGAATTGTAATAATAATAATAATGCACTCAATTTAATAAATTCCACATGTTACAAACAGGAGACATGTTTTCATGATAAGCTCTTTCTTTTATTTCTTATTAATCATTGAGAGTCATTTACAAACCTCGGGGTGCAAGCACAAAAGCATGTCCCTCACTTACAGAGAACTCATGCCCCTGGGGTTGCTGCTCTGAACACTCAAAGGCACATTTACTAAGGGTCGAAGTGAATTTGAAGTGAATTTTCAAATTCAAAAACGACGAATTTCTAAGTAATTTTTGGGTACTTCGTCCATCGAATAGGCCAAAATTGACTTCGATTCGAATTGAAAATGCTTTGAATATTCGACCATTCGAAAATCTAAGTACTGTCTCTTTAGAAAACTTCGACTTCGACACTTCGCCACCTTAAACCTGCCGAATTGCTATGTTAGCCTACGGGGACCTCCTAGAACCTAAAGGCAAAATTTGGCTAAGTTTTAAAAAGTCAAAGTATTTTTTTTGAAAATCGTTCGATCGATTAAATAGTTTGAATAGTTAGATTCGAGCGATTTCTACGATCGATTGAATGATTTTAATTTGACCGAAAACGGGCAAAAAAAATTCAAAAAGATAAGTTCGACTATAGAATTTGACCAATTCGATGGTCGAATTTCGAAATTTTTTAACTTCGACCCTTGATAAATGTGCCCCTCAGTGTAGAAAGCATCTTCTGTAGGAACAGCTCAGTTCTGGCCTTAGTGCCTGCCTTGTTGAACCTTTTTATTCCTAAGGATCCAATGTACAAACTGTTATTATTTATGGGAATTAATTAACAAATTCTTTAATCTTAAATAAAAGTTGCTTCTTTGTCATCCAGTGCACTTTAAAAAGAATTTTAACACAACCTAACTGTCATTTTCACCACAAACCTAATAAGTAAATAAGTCAATTTGTGTTAGCCCGGGGAGGTAAAAAGTTTCCTCACTGACAGGGCTGTTAGGCTAGCCTAACAATTAGGAAAGTTTGATAACAAAATGGGAAGCTTCTGGGAAGCCTTCTGGGTCTTTATAGCCAGTCATTCTGGTAGCCGAGACAGAGAAATGAGAAATGTATTGTTAGGAACAGACAACAGTGTCAGTAATAATAGCAACAACTGTCCGCTGTGTTATTAAAAATGAAGCGAAGTGCCTGCAATTCATACCTTCCCTGCACATTCAAAGTAACATTCTTACTTCAATATTTTATGAGTAATAAAATAGATAGTGGGATGATTGGTACAGAATATATTCCACTCCTTAGTTATAAAGCCAAAGAAAAAATATCCAGCAGCAACCCAAGTTCTTTTTTTTTTTTTTGCCTCTTTAGAGTCCATAAAACTAGTTGTACAAATGAACAAGAAAATGATCTGTTATTCTCTGCAATGCCTTAATAAATGTCTGTTTCTAGATTAGAAGTGACAGTTATGATAAAAATAACTTCCTGTGAATGGAAATTAAAGCATTTAATAGTTATGATTGTGGCTGTTATCTGAATATTATGCACATTCATCCAACTGCCACTTTGCATGATGTCTGTGACAGAACTGAAAACAAGTCCTATTAATTTAGGGACATCTGTCCATGCCGAGACTAGCAAGCTCATGTGATGTTATAAAATGTCTTTTCTATGTGTCCTAGCCAATTCCTACAAGAGAATAACCTTGTGAAGTCACTGATAAAAAGCACCATGAAACTGTATACTTTTTAACAGAATTCCTGTGACTACCAACAACCCAACCAATACATTATGAATTATCTGCATAGTGGATCAAAGCAGTGCTTATTTAATCACAATGCATCAATATCAGGACTGGATTTTGTGGGAAGGCCACAAAGGGTTGAGCCTAGGGTGGCACAAAATTAAAGACATTGCCTCCCAGCCACATCTGCCTCTGGAGCACTGGATGAGCAGATGTCCCTAGTCTCCTGCAGCTGAAGAATGAACAAAGTAGGGGTGGCCACACATGCCAACTGGGTGCACATGCCCACCACATGCCCACCAGGTGGGTGGGTGGTAGGGCTGCTGCTGTTAAAACACCTGCCAAGATCAGAGACCACCAAACGCCAGGCCACCCAGAGGGAGTTCCCAATTTGAGAAGCCATGTTGGGGCACACACACATGTGCATGTTGAACGAATGCCGCTACTTGCTCATTATGATGTCAGAAACACTTTATGTGAATGCGCTCTGACTGACATGACCTAGCACTGGCAGGGGGAGATTTTTTTTTTAAAAAAAAAATACTGTTACCTCCTAACCTTCGGTTGGGAATAATTTATTTTGGCAGCAGTGGCCCTTTAAGATTTGCCCTTGTCCTACCCCCAATCCGCTCAAATGTTACCTTATTTGTATGTGGACTTGTTTCTAAATCCTCCTTCCTGCCATATCTTTGTTGCAGCCCTGCCCCTTTTACATCATAACCACACCCATTTGTGTCAACACCCCCCTTTGTACCCTAGATGGCGGTAGAAACATTTTCATAAAAGTGGCAACCCTAGTGGGTGGTTGGAGTGGTTGCCGCTGGCCTAAGGGTGCACAGTTTAGAAATCAGACCCTGATCATTATGGGCATATTATTAAACACCCGCATTGTTATATTTGCCTGAAACTCAACATATCAGTAAGTATAATGCATACATCCATTTGTGGGAAGCATATAATTGCTGCAGTAAATCTGGGTGCCTTGTACACCATAATATTTCAGATGTAGTGATTGCTTGAATAAAGATTCAGGCAGAACTGTTTAGAGATACAATTATATAGGCCTTCACTACATTGATATCAAAATTCCCTGTGTGCCAGCACACGGATATGAATCCATGGAAACAGACGTTATTACAACAACGGCTAAATATGACCAGAGATCCAAACCAGGATAGAAACATGAGAATTGAACAAAAATGAAAAGAGAGCGCAGTTAAAAAATCCAGAGAGAAACGTAGGAACCATCAACCCCTACCAAGTCAGTTTTCATTAGTGATAGAGATATCTTTGTGCAATAAAAAATAATTTCTTTCTGAGTGCTTTTTTTTTAACCTTGTCAGAGAGACCTGAGAGAAATGACATCTGACTCAATTTCCTGATGGCAATGGAGTGCTATCATTTTGTTATATACATTTTGTTATATACACGATCCAAAAAACTTCCACCCTCAGCACCTAGCTATCTTTGTGATTTATTTCTAAATGTTAGCAGTCTACTCCTGTACAGGAGTCCATTGGCCAGAAAATGTGTATTGGAGCATGCAATCAACACTGCACCCTGAGGTGCTAAAATTGAAGGAGATGTAGATCCCCTAATGACTGACAACAATCTGGAGGGGATATAATATAATTATGGAGCAGAGTGAGAGTAAATTTGAAACATGCAATTATATGAACAGCAGCTAGTAAGAGAATAGCAGGGAAGTTGCATATGTTATAAAAGTACAGATTAATGGACGTCACACTATTATAGCAAGTATAAATATATTTCAATTAAAAAAAGGGCAGCCAGCCCAAAAACAATTCCCCTTTGAGAAAGGCTTTACGCCAAAACATTGGGATAATTCTCATTTCTTTGGTAAGTGTGTCCGTTTCCTTATACTTCTTTTTATTTGGATCACAGTTGGGTGGTATGCGCTCTAATAATATTTTTGAATTGATCTGATACGCACTGTATTGAACATTGCTTTGTATAAGCTGTAGAGTTTCTTTTCTTTTCTATAAAGAGATTTCTTTAGATAAAACCACCCCGTATCTTGTGGTGTACAAGTCCATTACAGAAAAGTTGAATATGCTATGCAAGTAAAACCAAATAAATACATTTATATTCATGGAAATCCTATGCTTCTCTATTCTTGAATCTTGCAGCAAACTGGCAGTTGCAATGGCTAAGGCTCAGTTCAAAATACACAGTGTCAGGGGGCCCTCCTGCTTCTAAACATTTGGCCTATTTCATGGCCATTCCCTATTTGTAGGAGAACAAAGAAGCTAAATAGATGGAATAATAGATTATAGCATTATAGTATGTAAAGAAAAGAGACTAGAAGTATAGAGGTTGAGTGAGGAGAGGAAAAAAAATATTACTGAGAGTGGGTCCCTGATCTAAGGTTTTTTGGTGGGCCCCGGGTGTCCCATTTATTAATACATTCCGAGTTCATGGGAGTTTATAGGATTTTTAAAAAACTCACATGAATTCGAAATTCAACCTTTGATAAATCTGCCTGCCAAAGTACAAAGACTCAAGGAAACCCTGGCATTAACACCCACAACCTGCAATCTCTCTCTCTCTCAATAATAAATGCAAAATAAAAAGCTAAATAACTCAAAACCCACAAATAACAAAAAATGAAAACCAATTGCAAATTGTCATCATACTAAAAAGTGAGCTCAAAGGCGAACAACCTCTTTTTTTTCGAAGGTTATATAAATTGCATATATTTTAATCTAACTTTATGCATAACTTGTGCCATTTGCATAACTTTTACAATGTGGCTGGGGCCATTTTGGAAGCCGATTTTACTGGGTCCTGAACATTAGTAAAGATATTTATTTATATATATATTTAAAACATAAATTTAACTGATAAAAAGACTAATTTACAGATTTCCAGTATTCAGTGCATGTACAAAAAACACTATTTGATCTGTTTTGGGACCTTTATTAGTATGTCTTAACACACAGGTCTTTGACAAACAAATAAAAATATTTATTTAATCATATGCAAAGTGTACAGACACATTTTGTTTACATTGTGTGATGGGTCCATTCCCTAAATTCCCCATGACAAAGAGTCCATTGGTTACATGTGCAGCTCTTAATCAACCTTGTAGGCAAAGCGTAGCAAGAAAACAGGGGCTTGGAGTTGCTGTTATAAAAACAGCCACAACAAATATACATTTGCAGAACAATAACAATTTTCTCAACCTGATACTCTCTCAGCCAACATAAAAGTACAGTATATCGTTTTTTCTTCAAATGAAATTGATTTCTCGATCCACAGCACATCCATTTGTTCCATTGTTAATAATTCTATACTACTGCTTCTCCCTGTTCCCCAGGTGCAGTTGCTAATATTCTCCATGTGTTGGCTAAAGAAAAGGAAAAGCTTTTTGTCTTATTTATAAGTGTTAGAAAGAAATCTTTGTTTTATATTTTTGTGTAATATTTAGAAGGTTGTTTACACCTTTAAAGGGGCAGTATACCCCCTTGTTCAACATGAATTGCACAAATATTGCTTATGCTAAACATACTTTTTGACTATTGTTTTAATAACAAACAAACTATGTTTTTGTTATTTTTTGATCTAAGCCGGTTAAACAAGGAAATCAATGTTTAAGCTAATCAATGTTTGGTACTTGCAAGCTAAATAATTAAATGGTCATAGATAATCTCCCTGCATAAAGAACTTATCTGTAAACTAAACAATTAATAAATGTAGGGGGTGTTTATACAGAATTCATTTTGGTACAACAATCCCAGTGCTAGTTGAAAATTATTTCAAAAGGGTTGCCCTGTAACATTTTTACTGCCTAAAACGGTACAGCAACTTTACCTGCAAATCCAAATGAAACATAAATATATTAAATCAAATCATAATGCTCTCAAACAACTTCTTTTTTACCCTCTCTGCCTTGGCATTGAGGTTCCATCTCCAGGTTCAGGAAGGGTCTCTCTGTAATAACTCACCCTGGTTGTCTAGTGGGGGGATGCAGGGACACCTGCCGCCCCCTCAGTGGGGACGCCCTCTGCTCCGAAAATCTTCTATGGCACCGGTCCTCTAGGGCACGCGCTGTGTGCCTCTTCTTTAATTATACTGTAGGCGCAGGCACGCTGGAAAATTCTTTTCCACGCTGCCCGTTATAGGAGTTTGTTCCTGCTATCTGAGCTTTTGCTAACCTGTTTTGAACCTGTTTGATTCTTGTTGTGACCCCTGCCTGGATTTTGACTATTCTGACCTCTGGATCCTGACTTTTGCCTGAATACCGACTACCTCTTCTGATTAACCCCTCTGATTTACTTCCTGGTTTGACCCTAGCCTGTCTGACTATGTTTATTCTCTGCCTGCCCCGACCCAGCCTGATCTGACTACTCTATTGCCTAACGTCTTGTACCGCGACCTTCGGCCTAAAAGACTCTCGCTAACAGTTGTGCCCCTCTGCCTATCCAGAACATCTGGCCTTGCACCTCTCGTTTAAGTCCTGCTGGCATCCAAGTAGCTGAGGGCTCCTCTCCAGGCCAAAGGCGGTCACACTACAGGTGAAGCACGAGACGAGACCAGGGTGCTTGGCATTTGTTCTGGTGTTGGGTGCCGACCGTGACACTCTCTTAGGCTTTGACTTATTTATTTGGGTGAACTGACAATTTAACCAAGGAACTTCCAGCAAACCACAGCTACAGTAAAAAAGCAACTACCAGGGAATTCAGGAAAAAAAAAAAGCCTATTGGAATGTAATCTCACCTACTCAGGGAGCTTTTCTGTAAGATAGAAAAAACATTTTTAATTTTCACACTGTTAAATTAAAATTCCGTGGAATTTACGGCTTGGTTCCTATGGGTAGAGACCAATTAAATGATTAGCTTATAAGTTTTTGTGAAACCATAGAACTAAGCCATACAGAAAACAACTCCAGAATGCCTTGTGTATGGGGCCAACATAAAAGACAGGAACCTAAGAGAAATGTCAACACCCATCTATCAGTTTCCCAGTGTTTCCCTTTCTCACTAAGCACAATAGAAAGTGTCGCTATCCTTTCATGAATGAATGTGAGGGTATGACGGCCATTACAGAGTTATTAAATAAAAGCATGATTTCCTGTGAGTTAAATAAAATCCACTTGGATAACCACATTAAAGCTTTAACATGCTTGATGTTCAACGCTTTTGCTTTGTCTCCCAAGCAGTAATAGAGAAGACTAACAGTTGGGTTCCCTGCGGTGATTTAACATATATTATGCATAGTTAGATCTTTGGATACTCACATAATTATAATGAGCGCTACAACGACTCACAGGTATGAAATCCAACTGTAAAATTAAATCTGTGATTTCCAAGCAATGCAAGAGGTCATGTTCCTTGCTAATTGAGACAGAACTGCATTTTCAATGGCTGTCAGCATCCACTAGTTACAATCACTGGCGTTAAACAGTGTGTATCATTTTATTAGAAGTGGAGTCATTGACCAGTCAATAAGATGAACGGCAACAAAACTCAGCTCTTAATCCATTTGCTGACAAACTGACCAGCACCAACCTTTTTGCCATCAAATTGGCATGAAAAATTTTTTTAAAGGCTGATGGGAACATTGTCTGTCATTAAGAGGCAAAGCTCAGACTTAGGGGCAGATACAGTATATTTCGTTTTGAAATAAGGAAGGCAAATGGCATATTTGCTAAACACTTGTCATGAAAATGTTGACTGAGATTCAGGGATCCATGGCGTCTGTGCATGAAACCGAGTGTACTCATTTGTACTTGCCACTTGCTCTTCTTGTGGCTTGATTTCAAATTGGTGTGCCCCTGCCCCATGCCTAACTCTCAAGCCTGATACCCACCTAAACACGTTTTTGTTATTAAGACTAGAGGACTGCCAGGCCTCAGTCTCCATTGCTACTCCCTGCTTTCTACTACTAGCTGCTGCATGCTTGACCTAGAAACTTTCCTGGGCCCTTGTGGTTTTCCCACAAATCCAGGTTTGGGTCTTGCATCTGTACATGAACTTGTTGGACAACTCCTATGTATGGAAATAAAGCAAATATGCAAATAATAAATCATTGGTATTAGTTAGAGCTGTGGCCTGTGGGTTGTGCATACTGTGAGAGTTCTTTTCGTCTGAAAAATCTGTGGGTGATTATTAAAAAAAAGTACTGTTGTTCATACTGCAGTCATCATATTTATCTTTCAAACTGCTTAAACATTCTGTAGTCTGTGAGCACCTTTCTGTTACTGCACAGTACAATATATTCTAACTAATAGGATGTTCTTTAGTTTTTAATTCTAAATCATCTTTGTTGTTACCCTATGCTGGGTAATACTCACTGTACAGCATCTAATGACCATTCTATTTGTATCTATCTATTCATCTAATCTATCTATAGATCAATCCATTTCTATCTACAATCTATCGATAAATCGATCTATCTATAGATCAATTTATTTGTGTGTGTCTACTTGTAGCTATCTATCAATCGATAAATCTATCTATCAATTGATCAATCTATTTGTGTCTATTTGTATCTATCTATCGCTCTGTTTATCTATCATAGTTCAATCTATTTGTATCTATCTATTCATCTAATCTGTCATCTGTCTATCTATCTAGCGATATCTATCTATCTATCTATCTATCATCTATCTATCTATCTATCTATCTATCATCTATCTATCCATTCATCTCTCTCTCTCTCTCCGACACTGCCCCCCTAACTTCCCTCAGAGTCTCACCTGCCTATCTCCAAAGCATGTATATTTTATTGATGACTAGCTGAGATTGCTGGGAAATATGATTGCTGGGAAAAATGCCAGACATCTCCTCTCTACATGGAAGCAAGGAACAAGGAAGTGCCTCTGCGCAGGCAGAATCTAAATGAGTGTTTATTCATTTGACGTCTTATTAAAAAATCAGCCCAAAGTGGGAGCCTTGCTAATCCTCTGGAACACAGAATTCTTCTACAATGGGCAAACAGAATAAGCTGCTTGTTCCTCAGTGTGTCACATAAATGGGCAGTATGATCTAATCTTCACAAAACAACACTCTCTGAAGGACTCTGGGGCATCTGTTAATTCCTGTTAGATGTCCAGGCTCCGTCGCTTTACATTCACGCATAGAGTAAGAGGCTTTTCTAGCTATGATGGAACCCAGGGGGAGCTGTGCTCCAATAAATGATCTCACATCACTTTGGCTTTATTTGCATTCTG
Source organism: Xenopus petersii (assembly GCA_038501925.1). NCBI lineage: Eukaryota > Metazoa > Chordata > Amphibia > Anura > Pipidae > Xenopus > Xenopus petersii. Next base: position 92,212,962 of record CM076677.1, read on the forward strand.
TATGGGCCGACAGACTTATGCCAGATTAACCCTTCTGCCTCTAGAGAGAGAGAGAGGTAACTACTGAAGCTTCAAAGACATGTCAGCAACACTGTGCGGAACTAGGCCTGCTTACGTAACCCTTGAACATAGATTTTTCCACTAAAAAAAAAAGTATCATATAAATAATTAAGGAGCGCTTGATACCACAGTATAATTTGAACCTATAAAATATTTTCTATTGACAGGTAATTTATTGGTGGTGCCTTGTAACAGCCAGGAATAAAACATTTTAAAGTCTCCACAGATCTTTCCATATAGCTGATCAAAGTCCTGCCTGGATTAGCATATTAGTTGTTTGATCCATAAATCTGCCATAGTGAGAGCAGCTTACATGATCTTATTAATATATGTAATTGCAGGACTCCTGGTGCATTTTGTGATCTGCGCATTTCATCTGGCATTGCAGTAATCACTTGCACTTACATACTTGCATAGCATAGAGATATGGAAACTTCTCTCATCGGCGTTCCAACTGTTACAGAACTATAAGACCTCAACCATTGCTCAGGTTTTGTCTAAAATGCCTAAGGGCTCAATTACTAACATCTGGAACATCTGTGCCATGGCAATCAGTTAGGCACTCGCACTAAAACAATCAAAGCTACAATCTTTCTGTGGGCTGTGTACCTGAAAAGTGATATAAGTTTACATTGTTTCTTATCAATCCCAACTATTTTTACAATGATTAATGATTAATGATTAGTTTTGAAAAGTAAGCTGCATATAACCATATTAGTGGCAAAACAATCCTACTGGGCTTATTTAATGTAAAATGTTTTTTTATTCGAAAGTATGGTGATCCAAACTACTAAAAAACCCTTAATCCGGGAAAAACCCCAGCTCCCAAGCAGATAACAGAGCGGTGTCTGTAATAGGTTTACTAATATATGTCTGCTTACAATTAACATACTCCGCCCCTTCATTGATTTCAAGTATAATTAGGAAGTGGTGGTTCTCCTCAATTCATAGATATATAGATATATGCTAAATGAGAAAGACCCAAGCTCTGCAATGTCCTCAACTTCACTGCCAAAGGAATCTTGTTCTACCTACAACAGTGACAATTTCTCAACAAGCTTATATCCAGTCCAGCCAATCTGAATTTATGCTTTTATTCCCAGCAACAGTTCATGTCTCCAAAACATAATTGATGCATGGGAAACATCTAAGCAAAGTGGTATTTTTAAGCTTAAAAGCTGCCTTGGCGTTGGTAGAAGGGATGCACCGAATTCACTATTTTAGTATTTGGCCAAATACTTCACAAATGATTCAGTTGAATACTGAACCAAATCAAAATCCTAGTTTGCATGTGCAAATCAGGAAAAGGACGTGCGCACTGTGAAAAGTCATGTGACTTTTAGGATTTGGATTTGGTTTGGCCAGGCACTTGGATTTGGCTGAATTCTACTGAAAATGGCCGAATCCTGAACCAAATCCAGAGTGCCGCCTTTCTCCTTTTTCAAGTACGGCTTATTATAGTGGAAACACTGACGGCAGAGCACCCAGGACTGAAATTGGAGCTGTACTAAGGAGAACATATGAGGGGTGAGTCTGGAGCAGCCTAATTTACTCACTGGTTTTGTTTGCTCTGTCATTAACAAATACAAAAAGGGGTTGTGGCTGCACTCCTAAGGCTAAACCAAAATTTAAAGTACAATGGAAGTACTACTGAATTGGCCAATTAATCAATGCACATTCCCTGGTCCCCTGTCTCATAAGTAATTCAGTATATATGCAATGTGTTTACAAAAACAGGGGTTTTTAGTTACAAAGTTATGATCATAAAGTTGATAAGCCACCAGACCACGTTAAGGTAAACCCCATACAGTGGTACCTAATTTGTTTACCTCTGTTCATAGTATAAAACGTCTTGTACCTCTCTGCATAGTAGCATTACTTGGAGTAAATGTCTCCTGAACCTTGGTTTCAGTATGAGGGTTAGATCTTCTCCCACCACTAGCTTTTTGGCTTTTAAGAGAGAGAGACTGCCCTAAACCAATAACCATTTTTCAAAAAACCAATGAAGTAATGAAAAAACAATAGTGAAGTAAAATTGAGAGTATAGGTGCACACTTGTATGTATGTATGTATATGTGTGAGTATAGGTAAGAGTATAGGTGCAAGCAAACATTTGTTAAAAAAAAAAAAAGACAAGCTAAATAAATTGTAATTAGGTGCAAAAGAGTTGCCTGATGGCAGGTACAGCACATGTCACAATTCTAAACATAGGACTACCATTAGTTAAAAGGGGTAGGTATGGGGTGCTGCAAAGGACATGAAGTTCAGCCACAGCTTCAGCCTATATTTCTAATACAAAAAGGGGGTTGCGGGTGCTCTCCTAAGGCTAAGTTAAAATGTGTTTAAGTAAAATGGAAGTGCTTTGCTCTGTCATTAACCCTCGCCACTGGCCATGTTGCATAATTCTTAAATACAAATGAATGCTGAACGACATTGCCTTGACACATAGATGCAAAGGCACCCGAGAGTTGGTAAATCTGAGTTGCATCTCGCATATCTGCTGAAGTAATTTACCTAGGCTGAGGTGTTTTTTACACAGAGAACCAAAGTTGTCCGAGATTAAAAGTTGTTCTGGAAAGTCCAATTACAACTGAAACTTTATTCAAACAATTTGCAGAGAAGGTCACTTGTTTGAGGCCATGGAATTTTTGACAGCTCCTCAGATCCAGGAAGCTGCTGCACATGTTAATGCAGGGTTTAAATATTCAGAAAAACAGCCTCCCAGTTTTTACTTATCTGCAGATGTCAATGGGTCCATTATGATTTCTCATTTTTTATAGCTGCCAGATACAAGATACTTGAACTGTATGGAAGCAAACAGCAGAATTTAACATGAAGCATGTGAGAGGAATATTCAGTAGCCCAGTCATTATTTGGCTTTATTCTGGCCTCAACACACTGAACTGAACATTGTTTGATTATATTACGCTGTGAATGACAATAGAGTTATTGGGGAAGCTGTGATAAGGTCACCTAACAAACAGGCAACATAGTGGAAAAAAACACAAATTAAAGTAAAATACTAGATATGGTTTAATGGCTGTATTATTTACTTCATACATTGCAACAAGGCCTAAGAAAGAATGAAAGCCAGTTCATTTATTCTATTTGATTTGGGAATTTCATAGCAACATGTAAGTCTCTCCCAGATCACTTATCTCTGTCTGTTACACCACTAAAATGTCTCCAAAATAGCCCGGCAGTGCATTATTAATGACTAGCCTTATTATAAACACCTCTGAGCTGGAACCAAGAGATGGAGTGAGTGATTAGAGTCTTCTAAAAAAAATATATATATATATATATATATATACTGTATATATATATATATATATATATATATATATATATATATATATATATATATATATATATATATATATATCTCATACATATATAAATAGATATAATCTAATATTTTCTGAATCTGCAGCAGTAATCTAGGGGTTGAATGATTTAATGCATTTGGGATGTCTCAGTTTGTGCTCTGATCTGGCATAATTTTAATCATTAATGATCAGAGATTTTTAGAATTTGCTATTCCAATCCCAATATATTGGGCACATTTCAGAATTAAATATTAAATTCTAAATATATATATTCTAAATATTTTATAGATGTTTAAAGCACAGGTCACAAGTTAAGTTAAAATGTATCCGAATGAAAAATTCTTAGGGATTTGGACCAGTGATGCTCTTCTCAATTTGCACGGGTAAAATGTTTTGTATCTGACCAATGTACCCTTAAGGAAAGAATGGATGAGATGACCATCAAATTCCAAGAGAGAGGGTATCAGCTCTATTAAAGGAACAGCGCTCCCAAGTGGAGGCCCTGAAAGGAGTCAAAATGATGCCAGTAAACCTAAAGAGGGTGGCCGATTAACATTTGTGTCCAAGTACAATTCTCTGTCCTCACATATCACTAAGATTGTTCATAAACATTGGGGGCTCCTTAGAGATAGCAATCCAAACGTACAGGAGTTTAAGTCACCGCCAATGATCGCATTTAAAAGGAACAAAACAGTGGTCTCATGTCTGGTTAGATCAGATATAGGGGGTAGTAAGGAAACACAGCAAGTACTAAGACCCATCAAAAATGGTACTTTCCCTTGCTCAGCATGTAATTGCTGCTCCAATTGCCAACGTGCTGAGGCACAAAGGCACCCGATAAAACTTAAGGGACACTTTACCTGTTCTCCACATTTGTGGTTTATGTGATCAAGTGCCCGTGTGGCTTGCAGTATGTGGGACATACGTCCTGCATGGTCAAAGATCGCATACGCGAAAATAAGTCCACGATTAAAACTAAAAAGACAGAACAAGCCGTGGCCTGCCATTTCGTGGAGAAAGGACACGGAGTCCAGCAGTTAAAATATCAGGTGGTTGATGGGGTCCCAATATTACATCGGCGGGGTGATAGGTTAAAAGAACTACTTAAAAGGGAAGCCATGTGGATTCAAATGCTAGCATCACTTACACCATCTGGTCTTAACAGGGAGTACGAATTGCATAAAATCTTTCGATAAATTATTTACTTTGTATTTTGAGTTTTTTTTATATATATATATATATATATATATATATATTTTTTGTTTCAGGAATTTGGATTGATGTATCTAAGGTCCCAGTGATTTATCAGGGTGGACTTATTTTATACAATGTTCCATATTGATGTTGCAACAATGTGCACAAGGTAAGGTAATTCAGCTGTGTCCTTGTGATAGAGGATGTAAAATGTTTTCACTAACTTGCATTCAGTAGCTTGAGAAAAGGCTTTTTCTGTCCAAAATAAAGCCCTTTTGGAATAAAGGCTTTTTAAGAAATAATTCATGTGTGGTGCTGTCTACTCATAGAATAGGTGGAAGTGGCCACCAAAGACTTGCACCTTCATCTAATATATGCTATGGGTGAGTGCTGACTTCTAATCTTCAATGTTCTTCTACATGCCCCAATTTTGGCCTTAAAGCTGTGCACCTGTTCTGCCTGTTTCTGACCTAGTCTTACTGCACTTTTTTGTCTTCTGCAGTTACTTAGACCAGCCCTTTTTTCCCCATTGGATCACCACTAATATAATTTGGGCTTGAAGATGCTTACTACCACTGAATTCTGGTAGCACACAGAGGGTTAAGAGACCCTTATCACAAAAGTCAGTACCGCCATTGCATGAACAGGATGTCCCTTTCATTCTTCTACAAGAAAAGTACAGCTTTGTCTCCAATGTGGTGGTAAGTATGGATCTAAAGAGATACCTCAGTACCAGCAACTGAGTTTGTAGAATGATGCCAAATAACACTACCCTGACATGAACACTTTTCGATACAAAGAATTTAAGGCCACTTAATTTCACCATTGTTTACCCATGACAGGGAAATTGCACAATAGGTTATATTATTCCAATAATTAGAATCACCAATGATCTTCCACTGAGTAGGGTCAGGGCACACGCTTAGATAAGGGGAGATTAATCTCCCCAAACTGCCTCCCACCAGCAAGAATGTACAGTTCACATGAGTATTTTTGTGCTCGCAAACACCTTAGAGTTAATATATGCAAACGAAGGAGCATTGCCATTAAATTAACTCAATACAAGTTATGGGAGTTTAACGATTCGGAAAAGCTTTCCCCACCTGGAACAAATTGTCCCAGAGTGGAATTGGGCTTGTAAAATCTTACAGGACCAATCATTTTTTTTACCAAGCGGTGCCCACCATTACCACTCACTACAGAACTAATCTGTGATAAATCAGCCACTTATGAGTTTAAGTAGATCACTTCCCAGATCTTTTATGAGTTCTATATCTAAACAAAATAAAGGGAACAGAATAATTAACTGGGAAAGCTCTTGCTGAAGTACAGTATTGGGAACAGAATTCAGCCAGCAAATAGAGATGTATTTTTTTTGTCTTCACAAGCCTGTCTCTATTCTTGTTAGGGCAAATGTTACAAATTACCATATGAGAGAGGTTTGGGAGATAGTATCTGTGTCATATGAGAGGCGGATGGGGTAAAGAAATATGTCAAGGGGAAATCATAGGCATTTGCACAGGGCCTCACCTCATCACAGCCCATTGAATCCACTTGAAAGCTGTAACAAAAGATATCATTTAAGTCAAAATGTGTGAAGGTACAAGAAAAGAAATGTCAGCATTCAGCACTGAAAAAAGGGAAACAAGTGCATTCAAACAAATCCAGAGTCCAAATGTAAGTGCAATTCTGTAGCATTCCCTGCTCTTTCTCATCTTACATGAATTCTCATTCTTTTCTTGATAATATGTCATACTGCAGTAGTCATTGCCCTATCTGGCAGTCAGTGCTATTAATCCCACTCAGATCTGAATTGTTATATTGAGGCAAATGCAGTAGGTTGTGTGATGTTCCATTTGTATCTTCTGCAATTTAACAAGATCTTAGATGTTAGAGCTGAGTTTCTCTGTGTTGGAATCCAACTGACGAAACCAAAGTCAACTACAGGGGGATCATAGCTCTCCCATGGCATTGTAGCTAAGGTAGGAGGGGGAGTATATGAATTTTTATTATTTCTGCCTAGCGGCACCATTGCGCAAGGCTGGAATTAGGGGTAGGCAGAAGAGGCACATGCCTAGGGTGCAAATGTTCAGGGGCACCTGAGGCAGCAATTCCTTTGTAATCAGCATGCACACTCTTCCGTACATGCACAAGTGCGCTTGTTCAGGCGCGTGCACAAGGAGGGTGACATAGTCAGCCGGGTTGCTTAGGGTGCCCTACCAACTTGGCCTGGCACTGCTGGCACTGCAGATTAGTACCTGGTACAGAGATATGCAAAGCCAATATTAAGTGCAATAACAAAAATGCTTGACTTATTTCAGAATTTATAATATTCACTTGCCAGAAAGCCACCTATATTATTTGGTGCTGTACAGCTGACAAAGCAATTGCTTGCTCAACTTACAAGGTGGATGCTCAGAAGAGCACTTACTGGATCACAGATATAAAAGGTTTGCAGATACAGAAATAAACCAGAAAGTGAGAAGGACACAACTGGGTTAAATCTACCACCAAAAGTCATTACATAACATAAAGCCTCTAATGCAGAAGAGGTCACGGCATTGTTTATTAAATGCCCTTGATAATTATAATTAGCCTGCTGCTGTAACATAATCACTTTAACATTGTCATTGCCAAGGTATCACATGACCTTGAAGGTTTTATAAAGAATTCTAAATGTGTCAAATAAGCAGATTCCTTGTTTGCTCTTGATGAATGTTCAATGCAACGTACTGTAAAGCAAATTTACACAGCCCTAGCCTGACCAAGCACTCTTCCTGTCATCCAAGTAGCTGTTACTGAAGCCTCAGCACTGTGCTGGTAACTATATTGTTTCACCCCAATCCCTGATTATAAAGCCAGCTCCAGTTTGAGTCATCTGAGATGTGCCCCATTGCTTTGCTGCAAGGCATATCTGAAAGCTCCTTGGCATCATTTATTTATAAAAGCTCAGCCGTATACAGAAGAGTCGCAACAAACTTTTGCTACCATTACGGAATTGGAACCGTCTCTGAAGCTTGAACTTTGAAGTCTATTTTATTTTTATGTCGTTGTTGTGTAATAATGATGCCCCATTTTGGCTCACTTATTACCTGAAATATTGATTGATTGAATATAGTCCAATTAGAAAGCAGTTGAATGGACGGCAGAAGAGAAAATGTGCTTCACTTTTGACTCTCCCAGTTGCACATAATGAGGGGCACATTGAATGGCCTATGGTATCTACTATTTTGGCTGATGCTAAGTTCAGTATATCTTAAAAGGATTCTGTCACAGTTTTTATGGTATAGTTTTTATTACTAAATTACACTGTGTACATTGCACATAATTAATTCATAAATGTATTTTTAGTTGTAATATAGGTGTTTGGGCAGCTATCTCAGGTAACTTTACCTGATCCCATGCTTCAGAAAGAGCCAGCAATGAAACTGCTTTCCATAGACAGGCTGTTGTTTCTCCTACTCAATGTAACTGTCACAACTTGGGTTAGCTGGACTTGGAATTTGGGGTGCTCTTTTCATATCTACCACAATGTGAGACATGGGAGAAATTTTAGTAATGCAAATGTTTGGGAGCTGTTACCTGGGTACCTTCCCATTTTTCTGTTTATTGGCACTCCAACTAACAGTGCTGTAGTAAAGAGTGAATGAAGTTTATCAGAGCACAAGTCGCATGACTAAGGGTACCTGGGACACTGACAACATGTTTAGCCCTATGTCGGATTTCAAAATGAAATAAAAAAAAATCTGTTTGCTCTTATGAAAAATGGATTTCAAAGCAGAAGTCTGCTGGAGGAACACTATTAACCGATGCATTTTTAACATGTTTTATTCATACAAAAAATATGGATTGTTCACTGCACATCTTCTGCTTATTCAGTGAAAAGACTTCAAATGACAAATAAACCAACTTTAATAAGACTAAATGCAAAAAGGGGATTTTACACACTATAAAACAATATTATAATGTCTGCAACTTTGATCCTTTATAAATGTAATCCACATTTGGGTGAGTTGTAAAAAAACAGGATTAACTAGCCAAAAGACAATGTTTTTATTATAAATGAATTTGTGCTGTATTGTCTTTAGAGTAAATTAGTGGGTAGCAGCGCAATGCATGCTGTGTATCAGTAATGTACATGTGTAGTTACCCCGCTCTTATCTGCAAGACACTTAATTAATAGTATCCCTGCTGTGCTCACCAAACTGTTTACCAGCCTCCGCCACATGTAATAAAGACAACTAAGTGTGTTGTTTATACAAATGGCCTGTAGATGTCACTGTGCTCAAGACAAACTGTGCATACTTTCTATACAGCTTGTGGTGTTAGAGTTGCTTACTGTTGTGTAATGGCTGCATGAGCCTGCTCATAAAGCACTATTATACTTAGGGATGCACCGAATCCTGTATTCGGTTCGGGATTCGGCCAGGATTCTGCCTTTTTCTGCAGGATTCGGATTCGGCCGAATCCTTCTGCCTGGCCGAACCGAATCCAAATTCTAATTTGCATATACAAATTAGGGGTGAGGAGGGAAATCCCGTGACTTTTTGTCACAAAACAAGGAAGTAAAAATAGTTTTCCTCTTCCAACCCCTAATTTGAATATGCAAATTAGGATTCGGATTCGGTTCGGTATTCGGTGCATCCCTAGTTATACGCTACTCATCCTCGGCTACCAAAACATAACACTAAGCTTAGCATAATCATTATCTGCAGATACATCCACAATCCTTAGCACTCTGAAATCATTTGCCTTGAAAAATTGACCCCACCTCCCAGAGTCATTTTGATCTTCATGTCATATATAAATTGGTAATTTCTACTAATTTGTAGCTGATAGCCAATTGCTATTTTTACCATTAATTGCAATTTTTGTTGGTGTAATCTATTGATTTTTTTGTGCCTGTTAGGTTTCACTCTTCGCAAACATTCATTCAGCCAGTAATACCCATTCTGTGATGCCTGCTTTACATGTGGAATCTAATTACAAAGCACTGATTGATTTAGTAAAGACAGGCAGACTTACTAACATGCTTTCCTTAATGAAATTTCAAAGTCATATTGATTAAATAAGTCCATGTGTGTTGCATAATTAAAGTGGGACTTTAATGCAAATTTTACCTGCAAAGAGCCAAAAATATATCTACTTGTCGACGGAATTGGCAAAAAAAAATATAAATAAGAAAGCATCTTCTTTTGTAACATTATTTTACACGTTAAAAGACCCATGTTAGCTGACTTGCTCATGCAGTAATTGCAGACACTGGTATTTTAATCATTCCCTTCTGGAACTCTTTCTATTAAAGGGGTCGTTCAATTAAGATATAGCGAGTAATATTCTGAAACAATTTGCAATCAGTTTACCCCACAATCACATGCCTCGCATCTGAGCAATCAGATTGTAGCATGCCAAACAAATACTTAGCATGGAATTGTGAGAAAGAACACTATTGTAATAACCTGCCTGGAGTTGAACTGGGGACTCTGTGTATTTGTGCTCTCTGTATTACTACTGCTCTATGTGAGCAGACAGCTAAAGGTCAGGTTCTCTCCTATGGCTATGCCTTCTAATTGCAAGTAAGCTTGGCTTGTTTCAACTGTTGCCAATCTGGCCACAGGTGATCTGTGTAAGTCAATAGTTTGGCTATAAAATGCCCTACTCTGCACTGACTAATTGCCCAATGTAGATCTATTTCCTGGGTCTGATTCAGGGCTGATCATCTGTTCCTGACCTTTGTCTGTTTTGACCTTGCTGTATTACTGCCTGAACCGACCCTTGCCTGTTTGACCACTCTTCTGAATCCTGACTTTGTACCGTGTTACCAATTGGTTTTGACCTGGTCCATTTATCCTTCTGGTTCCTGTTCCTTTACTGCACTGTCTGGTTGGTACTGTCACATTCCACAAACTCACTCTCTGTTTCCCTTTCCTCCTGTTGTTATGTTATGTTGTTGTGTTATGGTTCCTTTGCCCTCCCAGAACTCTCTCCCCGGTTCTCTCACTTTAAGACCTTGCAGTAGTGAAGGACTCCTCCCAAAGCCAAATGGGGCTGCTATAGGCAGAAGCGTGAGCCGAGACTGGGACCTTGGGGTTAGTTCTGGGTTTTGTGATACCATACTTCACACAATATGCACCTATAGGGGTTCAAAGGTTCCCCAGCTTCCATCTGCCAGCCATTAACTCCAAAATCACACACCTGCCATCTCACCAATGTAATGGCCCTTTTACATGTTATTAAAGAATTGCTCAGTAGTGTCCTGGAACAAACCATATACCCAGGAGTTTATAAATATTCTGAGTTTGCTTGTTTGTTTCATTTGCCAGCAAACCTGATTGGTTTATCCACAAATGCTTGGTTCAGGACCAAATATCTATTTGAGAAATTACATTGTAGCATTCCATATCACTAGAAACCTCTCAGTAGACCAAATATTTTGCAAGGAAGAATACATTTAGGGAATAGATGTTATGCAAAATGAAAAGAACTGCCTGGGAAAATTGATTCAATATAAATTATTAATCGATGATTAATTAACCAATGATTATGCAATTGTGTATCATGGTGGCACAATAGCAGCATTGGGGTTCTAAATTTAATTCAGGTCAGGGCATTGTTTGCAAAGAGTTTGTTCTTCCTGTGATGGGCTTTTATCTTGGCACTCTTATTAAATGCTTATCCAGCATTTAATTTAATCTTGCTGATCTTTAACAAACATTGGCATACTGTATCTTTTTACAAGATCTTTTTTTTCCTACATATTGGAAGACAGTCTAAAAGCATCTTTTAGAAAAGGCAAAACTATTCGTAAATTGGATAGCCTTCAGAAGATTAGAGCAAACAAAAGAAAATCCTCAGATTAACGGCAACAATAGGAGTGAGACGAAATGTAATTTTAAATTTAATGAAAACCTAGGTATTACTTGTACTTTCATATCCTAGGGGGGCTGACCAGTTCCAGTCTAATTTCAAATGTCCATTCTAAGGTGACCAGACACATATTTTCCATCCAACACTGAATTCCATCCAAAAACATAGCAACACTAAAGGTTTAATCTATTTATTGCATTGTACTTTTAATAAAAGTTTTTGCTAACCCATAGAAATCATTAACCATTTTTGACTTTAGCCAGTTGCCCAGAGTACACAGGTCACCAGCAGTGTTTGACCTACTTTGTCAAAAACATTGGATGTCCCATGATTTTGCTTGTGTCGTGGGCACCCGAAGACCCTCCTACAGAGGAGCAGGAACTCCCAAAGCCAGGGGGTCTGATTCTGATTCCATCAGTGTTTGTAAGGGCATTTTATGATTTTTACCCCTGATGATCAAACCATACAAAAGACAATTGGAAGCCACTGACTGCTAAAAGCTCCTTCTCAGCTAGATACCCCTCTAATGCAGCTCGTTACATGCGCAATCCCAGGTGCACAGCCTTCAGTGTCCCAACTGTATCCATTCAACATCCATACAGGAATAGGCTGCACTCAGGATAAAAATGATTTATTGTAGCAATGTGCTAACCAGACGCACTTAACGCGTTTCAGGAAAAGCTCCGTTAGCCATAGACTTTTGACTTAGGCTATGGCATATGCAGCACATTGCCCGGTTTCTTCCTCCAAATGGCCCAGGGTTTGAGCCTGTGCGGAAGTAGCCTTTTTTTCGGTCTACATTAATGAGTAACTGATATGTACGATTTGTAAAGCGCCAAAAGCTGCCTTTGCTAATCAGCTTCTCAAATTTTTTTTTCAAGCTATCTACGAACCCTGTCTTCATTACAAAACTGCACCAAGGTCCACTGCGAGTGGATGCAAGGCACGACTCAAAAAGGCCAGCGGGGGGTTCTTACCAGCAACCCCTTAACCACTTGACCATTCAAGAGCCCACATTTCGCGAGGTACCCAGGGTTCATATTGACTCTGTTAGCCAGAAGATGGACTGCCGGCACTGCCAGTCAATGTATAGGCCCATGAGGACATTGGGTTGTTATGGTCATCTGGTCCCAGGAGGAACAAGCTCTGTGGCACAGCTGCGGAATCCCAAGTTCAAATCCTGGGTGAATGCTTTCCCGGACCTTTCAGGGTTGTCATTTTCTTCAGGCTGCATTCAAGAGTGACTGCTACTTTAGAGTCAGCAAAAATCAGCCTGCCCACATGGCTATTCTATGGTGCATGCAGCAAATTGCCTGGTTTCTTCTCCCTAATAGCCCGGGTTCAACCCTCTGCGGAAGTTGCCATTTTTTCAGGCTACATTCATGATTAACTGATATTTAAGGTTTGCTAAAGCGCCAAAAGCAGCCTTTGCTAATTTTTTTTTTAAAGTTATCTACAGAACCCTGTCTTTGTAATAATATCTGTGTGGGTGTGTATATCCACTTTTAAGCAGTAAATGGGACTTGTTATCCAAGACCTGGGATTTTCTGGATATGGGAGTATTTCCGTAATATGGATCTCCATACCTTGTCTGCTAAATTTTTTTCAAAATTAATCAAAGCTACATAATTGCTTTGCCTCAAATAAGGATTCATTATATCTTGGTTGTGCTAAAGTACAATATATTGTTTTATTATTACAGGGAAAGGGAAAGTCATTTTTAAAACTTAGAATTATTTGATTTAATCAGAGTCTATGGGAGATGCCCTTCCTGTAATTCAGAGCTTTCTGATAATGGGTTTCCGAATTTTTACTTTCTGGAAGCATAAACATAAGTAGGGTTAAGGACTAACTAGACTGGATAATGATCCATGCGAAGTTAAATATACAAGCTGCCTCTATAAAGGCCTGGCAAACTCGATAGACTCTAATTTTTTTTTTATTTGACAGGGGGCCCCTTGTTTATTTATGATTCATATAATGGAAGTTAGAGTATGCTCCTGCCTGGTTGGTTGTTCAGGTATCTTACACACACCATTTTTACTCCCTAGGTAAGGAGTGTAATTATAGTTGGATTATTTTCAAATAAAGGGGGGCATAGCAACATACTAATGCTTTCTATAAATTCTCATTTAAAAGCTAACGGGATAATAATTAATAATGTAGATATAAGCCACGGAGACACAAAATGAGTAAAATTTGTCATAATTAAAAACAATCAATTTGAATAAACTAATAGCAATAAGCATTAGGCATGGAGTCAGCAGACTAGACAGCTGCCTGGGTGGGGTGTTTGGGGGGCATAGCAAGGCCAAACAAACAAACAAGCAGCCAAGTTGCCAATAAAGATGATTGAAACGATTTGGCAAGTACCGAAAGTCATTGAAGAGGCTGTTTCAGTTTGCTGTCTAGTGGCCTATGTAATTTTCCCATATCTTATTATTACTGCACATCCTTTTTCACCATTTATTGAAGGTAATTAATGAAGATAAACACTATACAGGTCTGATTACATCTGTGAACACTTAAATGGCATAAATATACACAAGGAATGTTGATTTTTGACATATTAGATTGCAGGAGGAGGAGTGTATGGGATAAGAGACTAGTTGTGAAAATAGAAGAATTTATTACAACCTATCTATATCACTGGCATGGTATTAACCTGTTCATAAGTTATGGTTATTAAAGGAGAAGGAAAGTCTTGTTCCACTTGGGGTGCCAAATGTTAGGCACCCCCAACTGATTGTATTTACTTACCTGAAATCCTGGGCCTGTGCTCCTATCAGCAGAAAACTGGGTTCTTCCAGCGAGCACCACAAAGCGATCCTCTTCCCATGAATTTAGATCTTCTAGAAAATCATGTAAACATTAAATAAACCCAACTGGCTGGTTTTGCTTCCAAAAAGGATTAATTGTATTTTAGGATTAAGTACAAGGGGCTGTTTTATTATTAGAAAAAAATCCAAAATTTTTTAAATTGGAGCTTTATGGATAATGGGTTTTTCAGGTAACAGTTCATATCCTATTCTGAGGCCTTCACATAACAGATAAACATATATCTTAAAGATAGCCATACATGCAGGGATTACTTGTGCAATCAGTATTGCATGTATACATGTGCTGCCTTGGGTTTGTCTAATCAACTAGTGGTGTTATCAGACTAAAAACCATGTCAACCAACTGCCCAATTATCTAATCTGGAGAGTTCATCAACTCACCCAGAAATGCGTGGCTTACACTTTCCCAATATCTGCCAGGTGATGCAACATGCTGATCTCTTATCGGTGGTGTTGGCCTATATTGCACTAAAATCTGTGGGATGATTGTTAGGATTCCCCCTCTACTTTGGCATGTGTGCAGACATCTTAAAGAGGATATACTGCATCATGTGCTGACTGTATGTAAAAAATTTTTTAGCATATCAATGCTTGTATCCTGTGAAAGAATAAATTGTTAGGTCACTGTCTGTTTTTTTCTTGCATGTGTATTGCATATGGATGATTTCATGGCACCTGGAGTTATCTAAAATGTTCCAAAGTCAGCTATGCTGCTTCACTTCTAAATGATAGCAATCTCTTTACAGCAGAACACAGTTAAATGCTAAGTGCTAGCAGTAATCTGTCTCAGGCTTACTGGAACATACAGGGTTAATCAGTTACTTGCAATGGGTTAGAGCTAAATGTACAGGTGCTTTAACAATGTTATTATTATTGTATTTTTAGAGTGCCAACATATTTTGCATGCTGTAAAGTAAATGTTTAAACAAAGCACATACAGAATTAAATACATGGAACAAACGAATTACACATACAGCAACCAGTTATTGATACAAAATGTGAAAAAGACCATGTGCATAAGAGCTTACAATTTAAAATGAATTGCAACACAAGGTGTGGGAGAAGGCAAGATAATAAACAAGGTGGGAGGTGTAGCATATGGCATTGCATCTTTTGAAAGCAGAAAGGCTAAGAGAAATTTGGACAGACCAGGGGAGAGAATTTCAGAGGAGATGTGCAGCCCTTGCAAAGTCTTGAATGCGAGCATGTTAGGAGGTAATAAGAGAAGAGTTGAGGAGCAGGTCAGAAGAGAATTGTTGTAAGGGGCTGGGTGAGTGTTTAGAGATGAGTTCAGAGATGTAGGGCTGAGTTATAAACTGCTTTGAATGTTAGGGTCATAAAAGAAGCCAGTGCAGGAATTGGCAGAGTGGCATGGCAGAGGAGGAGCGGTTGCTGAGGTGTATAAGCCTGGCAGCAGTGTTCATTATGGACTAGAGAGGTGACAGTCTCTGTTGGGGTAGGCCAATTAATGTTGTTAATACCTAAGCCTGAAGCAAGGTTGAGTTAAGTATTGGGGTACAGTCTTTCATAAATAAAGATAAAAGAAGGGTAGTTTACAATGATTCCACAAGTGCTGGCAGGAGGTAATAACAGGGCTCCTTTGCATTCAGCAGCCGCCAGCATTGAATTGCAAACAGGCACAGCAAGTATGTTTGCTCTATACAAGGTTTCTTGCATAGATTAAAACACACTGTATCCTACAGTACCAATTGGCTAAACACATGAAGCAAGTTGAGGAAGACCATAAAAGATTTATGAATAGATGTGATAAACAATGGGGTTCATCTAAATGTAGTGATTTACACTAGAGTTTACACTAGAGTGTTGGTTTTTCATGGTTATTACCATAAATTATTGGACTAATAAAAATTCCTGAGATCCCACCATATGGTCCTGATAGAGCTGACGGGTACTTGCCAAACAGAGCAAAAGTAAATGATCTGAGGTATATTTGTCCTACATTCCTGCTATACGTAAACTGACTGCGTTTTTTTCAGATAATTTAATATTTTACATTTGTAAAAAATTTTTTACATTTATGAATTGCGGTCATCTTTACCTCTATCCCTGCCCATGCCTTACTTTGAGAAAAGCATGTGCCTATGAGGAATGGTCATCAGAAGTGAAACAAATATTTGCATGTTTAAACATTAGTGTCTTGCACATTGGGGCTAGAACTCATTTAATTAAAGATAGATTAGTATCCGGATGCCTCTGCTGGGATTTTTATTGTGCCATCTGCTTAGTGTATAACATAATGATAAACAATAGAGGTTTCTTTTAGATAATGATAGGCCATATCAGAGCATGTTTACTATATTTACGTTGCTTTGTCATAGGTTCATTTCTCCTCTATAATATCACAAAGCATTGCAATGTGTAATCCAGTGGAGGTGGAGATTCTGCATTTAAAGGACAAAGTCAACTGACTTCACTGTGGGTGTCCATATCTTAGGCCTTCCCAGTGGATTCTACGCTTATTTCTAAAGCAACATTAAATGGCCATCTTATCCATGCTTAGACTTGCACATGGAATAATGTTATATGTTTCGTTAGGACGACCATGTTTCTGCCTTTTTTGAGTAAAGACCTCAACCATTTCCTTGCAAAGTTTATGACAAAATCACTTTTCTGAAAGTTCTCAGTGTATCGAATAAGATTTTGCAATCGCAAACCATTTTTTGCTACAAAATATTAAATTGCAGAGCAGGTATTTAAGGTCCGCAATGCGCAATTAAGATTCACAATGCAATAAAAGCCTAATGAAGAATATTACATTGTGACAGGGGAATTTTTATTCCCAAAGTTTTGCTCTTTGCGAATTTTACTACATTTTCCCCTAAGATTCAAAGTTTTAGCGTACTCCTTATGTCATGTCTGTAGCACCCTACTACATGCACAACCTGTTTGAAGATTATTAAATGGACAATGCTTTTCTAGGTTGCTCACTTGATGGGACAAAACAGAGACTACAAGCATTTGATATTTATAGTGATATAGTGATACACTGTTTAGTAAACCTGGGAACTACAACTGTATACTAGCAATATGTTGGGAGCTTAGGTGAGCGTGAGTTGTTATAGTATTAGGTAGAGACACAAAGTACCAATTTTTCCTGTTTTAGTTCGCAATTTATAACCATAACTAGGGATGTAGCGAACGTCGGAAAAAAAGTTTGCGAACATATTCGCGAACTTGCGCAAAAATGCGAGCGGTTCGCGAACGGTTCGCGAACCCCATAGACTTCAATGGGAAGGCGAACTTTAACATCTAAAAAAGACATTTCTGGCCAGAAAAATGATTTTAAAGTTGTTTAAAGGGTGCAACGACCTGGACAGTGGCATGCCAGAGGGGGATCAAGGGCAAAAATTTATCTGAAAAATCTGCCTGTGTGTGCTTGGAAGAGATAGTGTAGGGGGAGAGCTGTTAGTGATTTCAGGGACAGATGATAGTAAGTTTGCTGGCTAGTAATCTGCTTGATACTGCTCTGTATTGGAACAAAAAAATAAATAAAAGCAGTCCTTACAAGGACTACTGTTATTGCAGCAGTCAGCAGATGAGATCAGAAGCAGGACAGCTGCCCACTGCAGCTACATACAGAGCACTGCAGTAGAAGGTAGATTACTAGCCAGCAAAGCTACCTAAGCTTAAATGTCCCTCAAACCCCTGCAGACTTCTGTCCCTCCAATAACAGAGCAGTATCAAAACGATTACTAGCCAGCAAACTTTCAACTGTCCCTGAAATCACTAACAGGCAGCAGCTCTCTCCCTACACTATCTCTTCAGCACACACAGGCAGAGTGAAAAAAAGCTGCAGGGCTTCGGTTTTTATAGGGAAGGGGAGTGGTCCAGGGGAGAGCTTCCTGATTGGCTGCCATGTACCTGCTGGTCTGGGGTGAGAGGGCAAAAAAAAGCGCCAACAATGGCGAACCCAAAATGGCGAACGTCGCGCGACGTTCGCGAACTTCCGGCGAGCGCGAACACCCGATGTTCGCGCGAACAAGTTCGCCGGCGAACAGTTCGCGACATCTCTAACCATAACCAATCTTTTCTTATAGCCTCACACGTTTAAAGGAACAATAACGCCAAAAATTAAAAGCATTTTAAAGCAATTAAAATATAATGTACTGTTGCCCTGCATTGGTAAAAGTTATGTGTTTGCTTTAGAAAGACTACTATAGTTTATATGATTACCCTACTTTGTAGCCACGGGGACCACCATTTCAGCTAAAAAAAGAAAAAAATGGTACTGTGCCGAGTGCATCTGTTATTTGCTTTGTAACCCGAACCTTGAAAGGCTGCCCCTATGGCTACACAGCAGCTTGTTGATATAAAATATTGTAGAGTTTCTGAAACAAACACACTGGTTTTACCAGTGCTGGGAAACAGTACATTATATTTTAAAACACTTACATTTTTTGGTATTACTGTTCCTTTAATGAAGTCAGGCTGTGCATTTTACATTTGCGTCTTGTGTGCCTGGTTATTGGATGTCAGGGGGGTCAACAGGCTGTGTTGTAGGGGTTTATTCATTATCACAATTCTTGGGCACACCTCCAGGTGAGTTAAAAGTCTATGTTTACCAAGAGTTATCTGGGTACTAAAGGAAAGTCAGAGCTGAGGTACTGCTGTAGATGTTCCCCAGGTCAGTGCCTTTTCCCCCTAGGATGCAATTGGTGTTCTTGGATGTGGGGGTAGCAGAAGTAATAGAAAATGAACAACTCCCAAACTATTTAATATTCATGTAGTCTGGCCACAGTCATATATATAGTGAATAAAGTACCCCCTTTTGTAAAATATAGGGATATTATAAGTTACCGAGGAGTTTCATGACCATATAAAAACACGAGGCCGAAGGCCGAGTGTTTTTATACAGGTCATGGAACTCCGAGGTAACTTCTAATATCCTCATATTTTACAACTGGGGGTACTTTATTTATTATAATACACAAATTTCAATGAGTCATGTGACAGAAATGACATCAGAACTCACCGTTTATAACTGATGACATCAGAACTCACCGTTTATAAGGATATAATTTACAGGATATTCATGGCTTTTGTGTATTATATATATATATATATATATATTAATATGCCTCTGCCTAGGGTGGCAGCTTTTGGAGGTAACGCCCCAGCTGCCATGGGAGACTTACCTTTTAAATCCTGTAGTGAAACTGAGGAGGTTGTTGTAAATCTGGAAGTGACGTTTATGTGGAAGTGACATCATGTGCACAGTGTGTGTGACATCTTTCTGCACATTTGGGATCTGTGTAACTCTGAGTGGCACCAGACCTAAGTACAGCCCTGAGCCTGGCACTGCAATATCTCTAAAATTGTCAGTAGCAAGTTATATTAAAGATGTTGAACCCCCTTTTTATTTTCTAAAATGAAAAAATGAGTAAAAAAACTCTAATGATCGAGTTCAGGTCCAGGAAAAACCTGAATTGTTCGAATTGACCAGGTTTATGTCCTGAAAGCTCAAAACTGACCGAGTTTTTGCATAAAAACCCTCAAATCAACCAAGTGTTGCTAGGAAAAAAAATCTAATTAGAATTTTAATAAATCTGCCCCTTAATGGCATGCACTGTTTATACAGTCGTACAGAATATTAATAGTATGGGTATGTACCACACCTACAGAGTACTACTGTCAGGCTGCTGAAGAGGTACAGAATAGCAACAGCACATGGTGGACAGAAGTCAAGCTGAGTCTAATATACAGAATTATGGGCTTGCATAACAGGGAGAACCAAGAAATCAAACACACAAACAAAGCAGGGCATCAGGGACCAAAGCAGGGACTCCAGAGCTAAGCCAAGTATTTAGGGTAATTGGAGACAAACTGGATCACATTCAGAGAGCTGGTAGCAGGAGGAAGCTGATTTATATAAGCCCTTAATAAAGTATTACTTATATACTGTAGTTCCAACATATTCTGCAGCACTTTACAGACACAATACATCATTCACATCAGTCCCTGCCCCAGTGAATTAGGGGCTAGCGGATACATTCCAGGGTGAGCTGTTAGTTTCTTCAGCTCAATTTTTAATGTCTTTTCAACATTTGCAGAGCCATGCGACTTGCTGTGTGGAACAAAAATGTCCATAATGAATGCATTTGGATTTATGGCTTTGTACAGCTAGGCTGCATCTGTGTTAACATACCAGCAGTTCTAGATGCATAGTTGACCACAGGGATATAAAATTGCATGTATATATATATATATATATATATATATATATATATATATATATATATATAGATAGATAGATAGATAGATAGATAGATGAATACAGATGCCTGGTGTGAGCCTGACTTGTGGATTATTATAACTTTTTAATGTAAGTTAGTGCAGAAAGGAATCCATTTCAGCTCCAGTAAGTGACAGAGCATATTCAGAGATTCAATAATAAAATAATACCTATGGCCCTCTGTGTCGTGACATGTTCCCTTTATAGGCCATAATAACCCAGAATTTGCAGAAAATAGAAAGCCATTTCCAATAATTGTTCACTGGACTGTATATTATGTATAATAGGGCAGTTAAATGCTGCTTGAAAAGGCTTATTTGACTTTGAGAATTCACATGCACGTTTGAAGTACTTAAATGAGCAATGCAGTGTCATGCCTAGGAATGCTTATGCTGTCTGTTTTTTCTGTTGTGCTATTCCAAAAATTGATTTTATTTTTAATTTTATTCTGCTGACATTAATAGCTCTTTCTCTACTAACACTGCATATGGGGGCACATTACTCAACTCACTGGGGGGATACACTGTCCCAATCCTGCAAGCTGCATACCCTCTGGAGTGTAGTGTTTTTTTCTTTCTCCAATCCAAAAAGTTCTATTTTGGCTTCACCAGTCCACAAAACATTCTACCAGTATCCTTTTGGTTTGTCCACATGATCTTTAGCAAACTGTAGATGGTCAGCAATATTTTGGGGGAGAGCAGTGACTTTTTACTTACTACCGTGCCATACACACCATTGTTTTTCAGTGTTCTCATGATGATGGACTCATAAACATCAACATTCACCAATGAAAAACAGGCCTTTGGTTGCTTAGAAGTTACCCTGGGTTCCTTTGTAACCTCTTGGACTACTAGACACCTTGCAGTTGGAGTTATCTTTGAATGTCGGCCACTTCTGGGTAGGTTAACAATGGTCTTGAATTTTCACCATTTGTACACAGTCTGTGACTGCTGATTGGTGGAGTCCAAACTCTTTTGGAGATAGTCTAATAACCTTTTCTAGCTTTAGGCTATGGGCACAGCTGAAGATTCTAGCTGTTGTCAGCAGCATATGTTTGCATCCTGAGACAAGCAAATCTGATCAGTGCCCCTGCTCCATTGAAAATATTTGAAAAGAGACATCTCCGGGCTGACCTCAGCTTCTGCTCCACTGTGTGGGCTCACTACATGACCTGCTTATGTTCGAGCCAACAAAGTAACCCATCTGCACATTTTAAGCCAATCTGCTCTGACTTTCTATCTATCCCACTCCCCATATCTGTGTAGGTTCCTCCAGGTACTCCAGTTTCCTAAAAAAGAAAATACAGGTAGATGAAATGATTCCTCATAAAACTGTCCATAGTTAGTGTGATAGGGACCTTAGAGTATAATCTCCACTGGGACATTGAATGAGGAACAATATCTAAAAAGCACTCTTTAAATCTGTTGGTACTATATATAGATCATATATTCCAAGTTTGTTTGTTGTATGTAATTGCAGATTTTGGAAGCCCAATTCATTTTTCTTCATAAAACCTCTATACCAGATGCAGTCCTTTTAAGGTTTTACTAACTCTGAGAATATTATTTGGGTGATTTCACTGCAGGAATAGTCCTTGATACGACTACTAGTCCCCTTTGACCTTATCTATGATGAGTCTTCTAGATGAGCTCTCTCTCTTCTCTCCCCAACAGCTGGGTCTCATTTTGTAGATACTCATAGTAGTCTCCAGGGCTCTGTTTTGGATAGTGTCACTTGCTTCCTCTAACCATTGCATCTTAAGGATCTTTCATCCACTTAATAACTGAGTGGACAAATAACCAGAAAATGAAATGTTGTTGTCTGCTGGGAACTCCAACAAGTCTGGATGGTTTCCATTATCAACTGGCAAATAGTATATGTCAGATATACATATATTAGAATTCCTCTATCCTGTAGAATGTTTGTTTGTTAGCAGATAAATGCTATCATATTACATGATTAATAATTTGCACCTCCCAATAGTATTATCCTCAACTCACACAAACCAAGAAAATTGAATTACAAAATAAATATAGTACATTTAGGGGCAGATTAACTAATCTCGAGTGAATAGTTCGAATGCAAAAATATTCAAATTTTAAAGTATTTTTTTGGGTATTCGATTGAATCCGATCAAATTGAACAATTCAAAGTAAAAATCGTTCGACTATTCGACCATTCGATAATCGAGTACTGTCTCTTTAAAAAAAACTTCGACTTCATACTTCGCCACATTAAAGCTACCGAAGTGCAATGTTAGCCTTTTTTGATTGAATAAAAGTCCTTCAATCGATCGCTTAAAATCGTTTGAATCGTTCGTTTTTATTCGATTTTTATTCATTCGTTTGATCGAACCTTTTGCACTAAAATCCTTCGAATTTGATATTCGAATTTGAAGGATTTTACTTCGAGGGTCGAATTTGAGGGTTTTTAACCTTTTCGAAATTAGACCCTTGATAAATCTGCCCCTTAGACAGCAAAAACATAATCTGCAGATGATGGCTTCTAATTAGTGGTCAAGGGTAGCTTCTGTTATAGTACACTCCAGGAGTTGGAGATAGTGTGAATTAATACATTTGTGCTCCATGGAGTAGATTACAGTACGGGGATGTTACCCAGATGACTGGAGGTAGTATACAAGAGACCTTTGAAATTCTGGTATGCTAAGGGAAACACCCAAGGTGGCAGTAATACCTGTGCAATGATTTTTTGATCTACCATGAAGGACCATCTTTCATGTACTGTACTTTGTTCTACAATAAGTCTGATGTTGTTAAAGGAGAATTAAACACCCCCTACCAACCCCCCCCCTAAACTTGCAGACATTGCTCCCCTCCCCATTATGTGCTTTAGTGTAAAATAAAAACCCTTTTAAAAATTCTGACCCTTGCAGCAGAGAAGTGCAGCGGAGCTCCTGGTCACCATCTTCCAGCTTTTTGGGGCAGATTTACTAAAGGGCGACATGGCCATCTCCAAAAATCCCATCCACAGGGACATCACCAATTTACTAACAGGCATAGAGGACAATTCACTAGAGAAAGAATACATTGCTTACAAAGTTTCTTGCTCTTTTGCCAAGTCAAATTTTCTCTCAGGTGAACAATGTTACCTCGCTAAATTCATTAAGTGCGAATTCTCCATAACGTTATCCGTTTCACCAGAGTTTCCTTCACCAGCTTAGACCTGGTGAACTGATAAGATGAAGCTACACCCTCCTCAATCTTATGTCAGTGACATCATATTCTGTAATTATTAAAGTTATTAAAATCATTAAAAATGCTGGCGTTTTTATATTTTAAAACGTAATTGTCTTTAAAACATTTTGTTTTAAACTTTTTTTTTTTACCATTTGAGGGACATTTGTCTTAGGGTGGGCTCATGTCATGTCATGTCTAGGGCATTAGAGGATCTCTTTAGTCTTTATTTTGCTTTTGGACATTTGTAATAATAAGTGGCCACTTCAAGCATCTGCACCAACATCTCTAAAAAAAAGACGTCCATGCGACCTATATGTACCCGTCCTATTCAAATTGACCTAAGCATAAGTGTACAGGTATGGGACATATTATCTAGAATGCTCAGGACCCGGGGTTTTCCAGATAACCGATCTTTCTGTAATTTGAAGTCTACTAGAAAATCATGTAAACATTAAATAAACCCAATAGGCTGGTTTTGCTTCGAATAAGGATTAATTATATTTTAGTTTAGTACAAGCTACTGTTTTATTACTACAGAGAAAAATTAAATCATTTTTAAAAATGTGGATTATTTCATTATAATGGAGTCTATGGGCTATTCCGTAATTCGGAGCTTTCTGGATATCGGATTTCCAGATCCAATACCTCTACTAATGAAGTTTTGATAGCAGAAATGATATGCTCATGCTCATGCTGACGACAACGCTAGCGAAACTGCTGAGACGCAACTTCACACTTTAGTGAATTCGTTTTGCGCCTAGTGAAGTGGTACGCATTGTGGTGAAAATTTGCCCATTTAGTGATTTTCCACCTTCATATAGTCTTCGGGTATCAATGCTGATTTGTGCATGCGCAGTTAAATCCAATTCCCAACTGTGTATGTCATGACAGGCTTTGTGTCAGCGAAGAGACCCAAAAACTATACAAAGTGCTATAAGATTTCAACCGGAAGGTCCACTGCACTTCCCTGCATTTAAGGGTCAGAATTAAAGGGTTTTTTTTTTTTTACACTGCTTGGAGACCTTTACCTCCCTTGATCTGTGAGGGCCAAGTTAAGGCAAAGAGGCACATGTACCAGTGCTGGGGAAGTAACTGGAAATCAGTTCCTCTGTGTCTGTAGCACTATACTCCTTTAATTTGTCTTTTGAAAATGTTGAACCATTTTCAGGAAGTGTGATATTTATTTAAAAAAACTGTGGCTTCCTTTTACCGGTCTATTCAATGTACATCATTAGTAGGGATGTAGCGAACGTCGGAAAAAAAGTTCGCGAACATATTCGCGAACTTGCGCAAAAATGCGAGCGGTTCGCGAACGGTTCGCGAACCCCATAGACTTCAATGGGAAGGCGAACTTTAACATCTAAAAAAGACATTTCTGGCCAGAAAAATGATTTTAAAGTTGTTTAAAGGGTGCAACGACCTGGACAGTGGCATGCCAGAGGGGGATCAAGGGCAAAAATGTATCTGAAAAATCTGCCTGTGTGTGCTTGGAAGAGATAGTGTAGGGGGAGAGCTGTTAGTGATTTCAGGGACAGATGATAGTAAGTTTGCTGGCTAGTAATCTGCTTGATACTGCTCTGTATTGGAGGGACAGAAGTCTGCAGGGATTTGAGGGACATTTTAGCTTAGGTAGCTTTGCTGGCTAGTAATCTACTGTTCTCTTTAAACAACTGCCATACGTTGACCTTGTAGGCATTGTTTGCCCAGTTTTTTTGGACGCAGCCACTGAAGCACAGTTGCCAGAAAAAATATGCCATATAAATGCTGAAAATAGTCATTTTTCGCCATACGTTGACCTTGTAGACATTGTTTGCCCAGTTTTTTTTGGACGCAGCCACTGAAGCACAGTTGCCAGAAAAAATATGCCATATAAATGCTGAAAATAGTAATTTTTCGCCATACGTTGACCTTGTAGACATTGTTTGCCCAGTTTTTTTGGACGCAGCCACTGAAGCACAGTTGCCAGAAAAAATATGCCATATAAATGCTGAAAATAGTCATTTTTTGCCATATACGTTGAGTCAACGTATGGCAAAAAATGACTATTTTCAGCATTTATGTGGCATATTTTTTCTGGCCTCTGTGCTTCAGTGGCTGCGGCCAAAAAAACTGGGCAAACAATGCCTACAAGGTCAACGTCGTTGACCTTGTAGGCATTGTTTGCCCAGTTTTTTTGGCCGCAGCCACTGAAGCACAGAGGCCAGAAAAAATATGCCATATAAATGCTGAAAATAGTCATTTTTTTGGTCGCAGCCACTGAAGCACAGTTGCCAGAAAAATTATGCCATATAAATGCTGAAAATATAAATTTTTTTGGTTGCAGCCACTGAAGCACAGAGGCCAGAAAAATTATGCCATATAAATGCAGAAAATATGCATTTTTTTGGTCGCAGCCACTGAAGCACAGTTGACAGAAAAATTATGCCATATAAATGCTGAAAATATAAATTTTTTTGGTTGCAGCCACTGAAGCACAGAGGCCAGAAAAATTATGCCATATAAATGGAGAAAATATGCATTTTTTTGGTTGCAGCCACTGAAGCACAGAGGCTAGAAAAATTATGCCATATAAATGGAGAAAATATGCATTTTTTTGGTTGCAGCCACTGAAGCACAGAGGCTAGAAAAATTATGCCATATAAATGGACAAAATATGCATTTTTTTGGTTGCAGCCACTGAAGCACAGAGGCCAGAAAAATTATGCCATATAAATGCAGAAAATATGCATTTTTTTGGTTGCAGCCACTGAAGCACAGAGGCTAGAAAAATTATGCCATATAAATGGACAAAATATGCATTTTTTTGGTTGCAGCCACTGAAGCACAGAGGCCAGAAAAATTATGCCATATAAATGCAGAAAATATGCATTTTTTTGGTTGCAGCCACTGAAGCACAGAGGCCAGAAAAATTATGCCATATAAATGCAGAAAATATGCATTTTTTTGGACGCAGCCACTGAAGCACAGTTGCCAGAAAAAATATGCCATATAAATGCTGAAAATAGTAATTTTTCGCCATACGTTGACCTTGTAGACATTGTTTGCCCCGTTTTTTTGGACGCAGCCACTGAAGCACAGAGGCCAGAAAAAATTAAACCAGTAGGGTTTGCACCCTAGTTTGTAACGGTGGCGGAGGGAGGAGGACGCTAAAGGACAGCTGTGTGTGGAGTCATGAGGCTTGAAGAGAAGGACAGCTGCATAGAAGTCAGAACAAGTCTTCCGGCGTGCAGTAACCCTCCGAGATCCACCCCTCATTCATTTTAATAAAGGTCAGGTAATCGACACTTTTGTGACCTAGGCGAGTTCTCTTCTCAGTTACAATCCCTCCTGCTGCACTGAAGGTCCTTTCTGAGAGCACACTTGAGGCTGGGCAAGACAAGAGGTTCATGGCAAATTGTGACAGCTCTGGCCACAGATCAAGCCTGCGCACCCAGTAGTCCAGGGGTTCATCGCTCCTCAGAGTGTCGATATCTGCAGTTAATGCCAGGTAGTCCGCTACCTGCCGGTCGAGGCGTTCTTTGAGGGTGGATCCAGAAGGGTTGTGGCGCTGCCTTGGACAGAAAAACATTTGCATGTCTGATGTTACAGACCGGCCAAAGGGCTTTGTCCTTGCAGGTGTGCTCGTGGCAGGATTACTGGCACCTCTGCCCCTGGAATGTTGATGAGTTCCTGAAGTGACATCACCCTTAAAAGCATTGTACAACATGTTTTGCAGGCTGGTTTGTAAATGCCGCATCTTTTCGGACTTGTGGTATGTTGGTAACATTTCTGCCACTTTATGCTTGTACCGAGGGTCTAGTAGCGTTGCGACCCAGTACAGGTCCTTCTCCTTAAGCCTCTTGATACGGGGGTCCTTCAACAGGCATGACAGCATGAAAGACCCCATTCTCACAAGGTTGGATGCAGAGCTATCCATCTCCGCTTCCTCATTATCAAGGACTGCATCATCCACGGTCTCCTCCCCCCAGCCACGTACAAGACCAGGGGTCCCCAAAAGGTCACCACTAGCCCCCTGGGAAGCCTGCTCCTGTTGGTCCTCCTCCTCCTCCTCCACAAAGCCACCTTCCTCCTCTGACTCCACTTCTGGCACCTCTCCCTGCATTGCAGCAGGTGCCTGGGTTCGTTCTGGTGATTCCGACCATAAATCGTGCGCTTCCAGCTCCTCGTCACGCTGGTCTACAGCCTCATCTGTCACTCGTCGCACGGCACGCTCCAGGAAGAAAGCGAAGGGTATTAGGTCGCTGATGGTGCCTTCGGTGCGACTGACCATATTTGTCACCTCTTCAAAAGGTCGCATGAGCCTGCAGGCATCGCGCATAAGCACCCAGTAACGGGGGAAAAAAATCCCCAGCTCTGCAGATCCAGTCCTACCACCCAGTTCAAAAAGGTACTCGTTGACGGCCCTTTGTTGTTGCAGCAGACGTTCCAACATAAGGAGCGTTGAATTCCAGCGAGTCTGGCTGTCAGAAATCAAACGCCTGACTGGCATGTTGTAGCGCTGCTGAATGTCAGCAAGGCGTGCCATGGCTGTGTAGGAACGTCTGAAATGGGCCGACACCTTTCTGGACTGGGTGAGAACGTCCTGGAATCCTGGGTACTTGGAGACAAAACGTTGGACTATTAAATTTAACACATGTGCCATGCAGGGCACATGTGTTAAATTTCCCAGTCTCAACGCTGCCAACAGATTGCTTCCATTGTCACACACCACTTTTCCGATCTGCAGTTGGTGTGGGGTCAGCCACCGATCGGCCTGTGACTGCAGAGATGACAGGAATACAGATCCGGTATGGTTTTTGCTTTCCAGGCACGTCATCCCCAAGACAGCGTGACAACGGCGTACCTGGCACGTCGAATAGCCTAGGGGGAGCTGGGGGTGCACAGGTGTGGAGGAGGAGAAGGAGGACCCAGCAGCAGAGTAAGAAGAAGAAGAGGAAGAAGACGAGGTAGAGAGCGATGGAGGAGTAGAGGTGGTGGCAGAACCGCGTGCAATCCGTGGCGGTGACACCAACTCCACTGTTGTTGTTGTTGTTGAGCTACCCATTCCCTGCTTCCCATTCCCA
Source organism: Xenopus petersii (assembly GCA_038501925.1). Classification (NCBI taxonomy): domain Eukaryota; kingdom Metazoa; phylum Chordata; class Amphibia; order Anura; family Pipidae; genus Xenopus; species Xenopus petersii. The sequence goes on from CM076677.1 coordinate 92,241,765, forward strand.
GCCATTACCAAGTTCACCCAGTGGGCAGTGTAGGTGACATACCTGCCCTGACCATGCTTGGAGGACCATGCGTCAGTAGTCATATGGACCTTTGGCCCAACACTAAGTGACAGAGATGCGGTAACTTGGCTCTGCACATGTTGGTACAGGTGTGGTATTCCCTTTTTAGAAAAAAAATTGCGGCTGGGTACCTTCCACTGCGGTGTCCCAATTGCTACAAATTTGCGGAAGGCCTCAGAGTCCACCAGCTGGTATGGTAAAAGCTGGCGGGCTAAGAGTGCAGACAAGCCAGCTGTCAGACGCCGGGCAAGGGGGTGACAGTCAGACATTGGCTTCTTACGCTCAAACATGGCCTTCACAGAAACTTGGCTGGTGGCAGATGACTGGGAATGGGAACAGGTGGTCAAGGTGGAAGGCGGAGTGGAGGGTGGTTCAGATGGGTCAAGGAGAGCAGAGGTAGAGCAGTAAGATGCTGGACCAGAAGGAGTGTGGCTTTTAGTTTGCCTGTTGCCTTTGAGGTGTTGCTCCCAAAGTGCTTTGTGCTTGCCGCTCATGTGCCTTCGCATAGAAGTTGTACCTATGTGGCTGTTGGGCTTACCAAGGCTCAGTTTCTGACTGCACTCATTGCAAATTACAATGCTTTTGTCAGAGGCACACACATTAAAAAAATCCCACACTGCTGACTTTTTGGAAGTGTGCGATCTGGCGGTAACAGTAGAAGTTGGCGGCATTGGCGGCAATGGCGGGTGCGTTGGCTGGCTGAACACAGGTGCCGATACATGTTGTTGCCCTACTGATCCCTGCGGGCTGTCCTCCCTGCTTCTTCTAAGTCTTATTCTCCTACTGCCTCTCTGACTCTCCGTCTCTCCATCTGAACTACCCTCCTCTTGCTCTCTTCTACTAGGCACCCACAAAACATCAATCTCCTCATCATCATTCTCCTCAGATGCATCAATTTCTTCTGACACATCACAGAAGGAAGCAGCAGCGGGGACCTCCTCCTCATCACTCATCATTATGTCCATCTCTGTCGTGTTCTCTGCCAGAATTAAATCTGGTGTAACGTCCTCATCTCCTTCATCTTCTTCTGCCAATAATGGTTGCGCATTACTCAGTTCAAGAAACTCATGGGAAAATAACTCCTCTGACTCCAGTGAAGAAGGGGCACCGGTGGTGGAGGAAGTGTTACGTGGGGTGGCCATAGCAGTGGAGGATGAGGAGGATGTTGTGGTAAAGTTAGAAACGGTAGAGGATGGGGTGTGCTGTGTAAGCCAGTCAACTACCTCTTCAGCATTTTGGGAGTTCAGGGTCATTGGCTTTTTAAAACTGGGCAATTCGCTAGGGCCACAGGATTGCATAGCAGCACGGCCCCTAGCACGGCCTCTGCGTGGCGGCCTGCCTTTGCCTGGCATTATTTTTAAAAAAACAACAACAACAAAAACTCAGTTGGTTTTTCTGGAAACGATAATACACACAGCTAGATGGCGGTTTGAAGAAAACACTGTGCAAATAATGCCTACAAGGTCAACGTATACACAGCGGTGGATACGGATTACGTAAAATATCAGAATGCTGCTTGAAAAAAAGTAACTCAAGTGGTTTTTCTAGAGACGATAATATTATCAATATTTAGACAAAATGTGAACAAGCTCACACAGCTAGATGGCGGTTTGAAGAAAACACTGTGCAAATAATGCCTACAAGGTCAACGTATACACAGCGGTGGATACGGATTACGTAAAATATCAGAATGCTGCTTGAAAAAAAGTAACTCAAGTGGTTTTTCTAGAGACGATAATATTATCAATATTTAGACAAAATGTGAACAAGCTCACACAGCTAGATGGCGGTTTGAAGAAAACACTGTGCAAATAATGCCCACAAGGTCAACGTATACACAGCGGTGGATACGGATTACGTAAAATATCAGAATGCTGCTTGAAAAAAGTAACTCAAGTGGTTTTTCTAGAGACGATAATATTATCAATATTTAGACAAAATGTGAACAAGCTCACACAGCTAGATGGCGGTTTGAAGAAAACACTGTGCAAATAATGCCCACAAGGTCAACGTATACACAGCGGTGGATACGGATTACGTAAAATATAAGAATGCTGCTTGAAAAAAAGTAACTCAAGTGGTTTTTCTAGAGACGATAATATTATCAATATTTAGACAAAATGTGAACAAGCTCACACAGCTAGATGGCGGTTTGAAGAAAACACTGTGCAAATAATGCCCACAAGATCAACGTATACACTACTACAGCGGTGGATACGGATTACGTAAAATATATTATGGCTGCTTGAAAAAAGTCACTCCGGTGTTTTTTCTGGAGACGGTAATATTATGGATATTTAGACAGAATGTGAACAAGGTCACACAGCTAGATGGCTGTTGGTTGAATAACACACTGGGCAAAAAATGCCTACAGGGCAAATAATGCCTAAAAGGTCAACTTATACACTACTACAACGATGGATACGGATTACGTAAAATTTCAATAATGTAATTGATACACGCGGAGGATTGCAATGGATCCTATTACTGTTCCTATGGTGCTCCGTCCAAGCACCTAAAATATCAATCCAATATCTGTAGTTTGGAACAAAGGACCAAATCGCAGGATAACTGCTAATGTGCCAAATTTTATTTAATCCACACACGACATGTTTCGGGCGCAACTGCCCTTTTTCAAGTGTGAATGTGAACAAGGTCACACAGCTAGATGGCTGTTGGTTGAATAACACACTGGGCAAAAAATGCCTACAGGGCAAATAATGCCTAAAAGGTCAACTTATACACTACTACAGCGATGGATATGGATTACGTAAAATTTATTATGGCTGCTTGAAAAAAGTCACTCCGGTGTTTTTTCTGGAGACGGTAATATTATGGATATTTAGACAGAATGTGAACAAGGTCACACAGCTAGATGGCTGTTGGTTGAATAACACACTGGGCAAAAAATGCCTACAGGGCAAATAATGCCTAAAAGGTCAACTTATACACTACTACAGCGATGGATACGGATTACGTAAAATTTATTATGGCTGCTTGAAAAGTCACTCCGGTGTTTTTTCTGGAGACGGTAATATTATGGATATTTAGACAGAATGTGAACAAGGTCACACAGCTAGATGGCTGTTGGTTGAATAACACACTGGGCAAAAAATGCCTACAGGGCAAATAATGCCTAAAAGGTCAACTTATACACTACTACAGCGATGGATACGGATTACGTAAAATTTATTATGGCTGCTTGAAAAAAGTCACTCCGGTGTTTTTTCTGGAGACGGTAATATTATGGATATTTAGACAGAATGTGAACAAGGTCACACAGCTAGATGGCTGTTGGTTGAATAACACACTGGGCAAAAAATGCCTACAGGGCAAATAATGCCGAAAAGGTCAACTTATACACTACTACAGCGATAGTAAAATAAAAAAAAGTAAAATAAAAAAAAAATGAATATTAAAAAAAAAAATTACAGTTGGTGCTGCTGAACTACTAGGAGCAGCAGATTAGCACACCAGTCCCACTCCCCAACACTGCTAGACTAATAGCACTGGGCTCTTATAGTAGTAGTAGTAGTAGTAGTAGTAGTAGTAGTAGTAGTAGTAGTAGTAGTAAAACAACAAAAAAATAAATAAAAGCAGTCCTTACAAGGACTACTGTTATTGCAGCAGTCAGCAGATGAGATCAGAAGCAGGACAGCTGCCCACTGCAGCTACATACAGAGCACTGCAGTAGAAGGTAGATTACTAGCCAGCAAAGCTACCTAAGCTTAAATGTCCCTCAAACCCCTGCAGACTTCTGTCCCTCCAATAACAGAGCAGTATCAACACGATTACTAGCCAGCAAACTTTCAACTGTCCCTGAAATCACTAACAGGCAGCAGCTCTCTCCCTACACTATCTCTTCAGCACACACAGGCAGAGTGAAAAAAACGCTGCAGGGCTTCGGTTTTTATAGGGAAGGGGAGTGGTCCAGGGGAGAGCTTCCTGATTGGCTGCCATGTACCTGCTGGTCTGGGGTGAGAGGGCAAAAAAAAGCGCCAACAATGGCGAACCCAAAATGGCGAACGTCGCGCGACGTTCGCGAACTTCCGGCGAGCGCGAACACCCGATGTTCGCGCGAACAAGTTCGCCGGCGAACAGTTCGCGCCATCTCTAATCATTAGTATTTATTATCTAATGCTAATGGATTCATGTTATGTACTGTATGGTAACGTAAGGGGTTATGTAAATCATACCAATTTTATAACGGGGCTTTTAAACCATACCAAGCATTTGATTGCTTTTAAACAGATGAGCAGCAAATTCTGCTTTACCTATTTATCGGTTGCCTTGGGCTGCATTGGGTTACTAGGTACATTCTGGTTACAAAATTACACCTGTTTCGAAACAGATTAAGGATGGCTGAACAGTGATAGAAAACTCACTGCAAAAACAAAAACATTACGGGGCCCATTTTCTTAGCTCGAGTGAAGGAATAGAGGAGAAATAGTTAGAATTTCGAATATGGCTACTTCGACCATCGAATGGGCTACTTCGACCTTCGACTACGACCTTCGATTTCGAATTGAACGATTCAAACTAAAAATCGTTCGACTATTCGCCCATTCGATAGTCAAAGTACTGTCTCTTTAAATAATTCTTCGACCCCCTAGTTCGCCACCTAAAACCTACCCGAGGCCAATGTTAGCCCATGGGGAAGGTCCCCATAGGCTTCCTAACAATTTTCTGATCAAAGGAATATCCTTCGATCAATGGATTCAAATCCTTTGAATCATTTTGATTCGAAGGATTTAATCATTCGATCGAACGATTATTCCTTCGATCGTAGGAATAGTGGTAAATCCTTCAATATTCGAAGTCGAAGGATTTTACTTTGACGGTCGAATATCGAGGGTTCGACCCTAGGTAAATGTGCCCCTGTATGTATGGGATTGAAATAGAGGATTATTTTTTTGCTGTTACTGGTCCTTTTAAAACACAATAGAAATATCTTATAAGTCCTCTGTCCCTGGTTATGAATCTCGCCGTTTACCTGTTATTAAATATGCTATCTTCGGAAGAACCTTGCTGGCAGAAAGCTTTTGATGATTATTCACATGAGAAGTATTCCCCTGAGGAGACTAAGTACAGCTGTGTGCTAGCTCAGTTCATTTTTCTTCACAAGTAATATGGACTAATTATTCCTGCCATACAGCATACAAATTGCTTACAGGTAGGACCCTGTATGGAATAGAAACCAAGACCACAATATTTAGTAATACTTCTGGCACACATGACACACATGAATCGTTCGATTCGAAGGATTTTAATCCAACGATCGAAGGAAAATCCTTCGATCAAAAAATCACAGGCAAGCCTATGGGGACCTTCCCCATAGGCTAACATTGACTTCGGTAGCTTTTAGCTGCCGAAGTAGGGGGTCGAAGTTTTTCTTAAAGGGACAGTACTTCGACTATCGAATGGTCGAATAGTCGAACGATTTTTAGTTCGAATCGTTCGATTCGAAGTCGAAGGTCGTAGTCGAAGTAGCCCATTCGATGGTTGAAGTAGCCCAAAAAAACTTCGAAATTCGAAGTTTTTTTTATTCTAACCCTTCACCCGAATTTAGTGAATCGGCCCCATAGTCTCCAAAATTGTGGCTTTATACGTGTCAGATGCATCAATAAACTCTGCCTGATATGAATGAGATATATTTTTAAAAGTAAGATATTATCAGAGTAATGATTGTGTAAATGGGAAATCTAAATGGGAAGTGTGCAAACTTGTGCAAAACTTTGACAAACAGAAATGGAAAGTTACAGAATTTGATTTATACTTGTCTGATATTGTGATGCCCAATTATGGCAGCCATTATCTTCAATTTAAGGACCACCAAGAATTAATAAAGGTCAAGATATCTTTTAGATACCAGGGGACATAAATCCTGCCAACTATCCTTGTAACCTGCATGCTCAAAAGAACAAGCGGTGGCTCGAGTCAACCTTTCTGCCAGCATTTTGTGATTGAGGTGAAATGAGCATTTACGTGGCTGACTAAACCATAACATTGTGCTACTTCATGCAGTAAATTACCTTTCTCTTCTTTTCATCCTTTTTTAACTGTTGTTCTGCCACAAACAAGAAACCTTCTAAATACAGCAGAACATCCGTACAGAAATACATATTACACCCAAACTCAGGCTACATTTACACATTTGCTTGTCAAGGCTTATTTATGAATGTATATTTGCAGATAATTTTCAATGTCTTATACATTATATGCTTGAATGTAGTATGTTGTTTGCTGTAAACATTACTATTTTGCTCTTGAGTCTGCTTTGATCTCAAAATTCTCTAAAAGTTGAAGGAATCCTAATATTTATTTGATACGTCAAAGTCTTTCTTTGTTAATCACTTTGAGTCAGTATACCTTTAGTATATATTTTCCTATGGTTTGCCTAATATTAACATCATACTGGCACATCCCTATGAACACAAATAGGAACCTGTTAAAGAAAATGTGCACTAGAATTTTCACTTTCCTAGCAGATGTATTAGGGCTCACTCAAATAACTGATTCCAGTGCCTTTTGCACAAATTCTGCATGTAGAGAGACAGGATTTCTGAAGATTTTAATAGAGTGAACTCTAATGCATCTTCTAGGCAAAATAAGCCCCCCCTATAAAATATATTGGATCTAACTGTAACTGTAAAAGAATATCTGACACCCAGCTCCTGCATGAAGAGAGATTAAAGAGAGACAGCTGCTGAGAGAGAAATAGTGAATATAAATGTGATTATTTCAGAAACAGTACAGAATTGATTGTATTTAGAAACTTTCTTTTTTCAGTATGCTGAAGCTTATATTAGGGGGCAGATTTACATAGGGACGAATATCAAGGGTTAAACTACTGAATGTAAATCCTTCGACTTTGAATATCAAAGTCGAAGGATTTAGCGCTATTCCTACGATCGAATGATCGAAGGAATAATCCTTCGATCGAACGATTAAATCCTTCGATTCGAACGATTCGAAGGATTTTAATCCATCAATCGAAGGATTTTTCTTTCGATCAGAAAATTGTTAGGAAGCCTATGGGGACATTGGCCTCGGTAGGTTTTAGGTGGCGAACTAGGGGGGCGAAGTATTCTTTAAAGAGACAGTACTTTGACTATCGAATGGTCAAATAGTGAACGATTTTTAGTTCGAAACGTTCGATTCGAAGTCAAAGTCGTAGTCGAAGGTCGAAGCAGCCTATTCGATGGTCGAAGTAACCATATTTGACCATTCGAATTTCGAAGAATTTTTTATTCTATTCCTTCACTTGAGCTAAGTAAATGGGCCCCTAAATCTTCAATTTTGCGATAGTTCCCCTTTAAGAAACTATGAAAAAATAAAAATGAAGACCACTGGAAAAGTAGCTCAGATTAGGACATTATTAAACATATTATAAGTTACTTTAAAGCTGAACTAACGATATGGTGTTTGTGTCGACATACTGCACTTCCTTGAAAAGCTTATGACATTTCCTAATGAAAATATAGATAACCAAAGAATACTTGTAGTATCCTTTTATGCTGACTTCTTGAGATGGGAGGAAATGCAGAAATTCTCAAAGTGAAACCACATTTGAAATAAGCAGGGAGAGAATGCTGGTATTGTTTACCAGATGTAGTGTAATTATTTATAAGAACTGCTCTCAGCTTGTGATATAAAGACAAGTTTCCAGGCATGATGCTATCTGCTAATTGAGTTCAGTTCAGCCCCATGTGCACTGCCCAGTAAAAAAAACCTGTATCCAGCAATGTCAATTGTAAATTTTACATAATAATTGGATCTAGTATTTAATAATCAATGTTAGTCTTAAAAGAGAGATGGAATGGAAAAACTGTTAATTTCCAAAATGAAGATTTGTATTTCTTAGATACCATAAATGCTGATTTAAAGCAAGATCCCCTGCTGTTTCTGTGTAAGATTCCACTGAGAGAACAAAGAAACATCCCACTGAGATGATAGCGCAATTTACCTTTTTGTAAAATGCAGTCTGTAGGCTGAAAGCTATAGCATTGGGCTAAGGTTGCATGATCTGCGTACTGTGACTACACAGGGGGCATCTCAAATCATCTTTCCTCAGCAGCCCTGGAATAGTCGCCTACTGGGAACTTCTCCAGAGAAGCCATACTTAACTGTGAGCACAGCAAGAAGGCTAGAATATTATTTTGTATTCATTTTAGCTGATTATAACTTTTTATATGGCTTGCTCTTTGATGTACCGAGCACTGATGCATTTGATCTGGGAACCTCCAACTCTGACTGGTTTATAATTAAGAATTTAAAGGCATGTAAAGAACAGAAAAGGCATTTTTCTACCGGGTGCATGGATCTATAAAAGTCCAACATTTCCCCCACACACACAATGCAGTGAGGGAAGTTGCATCCACTGCAATATGTTTGATGTGTTAAAGCTCTGATTACACCATTTTCAGTGTGTTGCACTAAAACACCATTAGCATGTGATTCTTTGGTGCAAGTTTATTCATTTGTGAAACTACCGCCATGTTCAGGGTGGGATCAGAGACTAATTTACCATATAGGCACTCGAGGGCATGTGTCTAAGGTGGCAGCTTTAGTTCAGTGGCCCTCGGTTGCCAGTAAGGTAAAAAAATCCCCCAAAACTAAATTCTCACCACCACTGTCAGATACTTGCCTACTAAATCTGGCATAGAGGGGGGGGTACCTGGAGGCCCATAGAGTAACGTGGTGCATGTGTGTGGTAGGAAGGGATGCAAGTCATTAGTCATCACAAGAAAAGAAAAATACAAATGGCTAAAATGGCAAACTCGTTTTACTCTGCTTATGGAAGGTACACTGACAGGCGCATTATATTGTGTACAAAAAACATTCAGACAAAATTAACAGTAACCTTTGCTTTTTAAAAGTCTAATAGTCCCTTCATCCACCTACAAAAATAAAAGAAAATAATGAAGCTATTGGATAGAAAAGGCAACATTTCTCCCAGACTACTCATAGTTAATATATTCACAGTAAAGTAAAATATATTTTTGGGATCTATTCCAACGCTGTCAGACTACTAGCATATTTGTTGTAGGTGGGCCATGGGAAAAGGATAGGTGGCACCCCTCCCCCTTTTCCATTGGGTGGCATCAGTGTGGCTCCAGACTCAAAAGAGGTTACAGTGCAGGCCTACCCTTGTTGAGTCACTAGTGTGGATCAGACTTTGACTGGACAGTCTTGTCTGAGTCATGCGAGTGCTTGGGTTAGCACCATTAGTGCACATGGTTTGGAGCAGGACCACCATTTGTTTAAAGGGGTGGGTATGGGGTTGCTACAAACCACATGAAGCATGAAGCATGGTGATCCTATGCTTTTAAAAATGGGCTTTGGTTTGGGCAATCTTACTGGCGGGGTAGCCCTCAGACTGAAACCAAGGTTCTGGAGACATCGATCCCAAGTAATGCTACTATGCAGAGAGGAACAAGCCATTTGATATTATGACTGGAGGTAAACAAATTAGGAACCACTGTACGGGGTTTACCTTGACGTGGTATAGTGGCTTATCAACTTTATGATCATAGCTTTGTAACTAAAAACCCTTGTTTTTGTAAACACATGCACTTGCAAAAATACTGAATTAGACAGGGGACCAGGGAATGTGCATTGATTAATTGGTCAAATCAATAGCACTTCCATTGTACTTAAACATATTTTAACTTAGCCTTTGAGTGCTCCCAAAACACCCCTTTTTGTATACTAAATAAAGAATGTGATTTCCACAGATTTTTGCCACTATACAAGTCTCTGTGTTTTTATTATGTGTTCTGGGAACGCACCGTGAGGGGATGGGTTATTTTACCTAGGGAGAATGAGGCCCAGATAGGGCCAAGATGATGTTAGGCAGGGCCACCCCTTCCCCCAGGAGTGCTTCCCAGTACCTGGCTGCCCCCAGCCCATGGGCCATAGCAATGGAACAACAGGTGTGCTACCTAACTGCGGGAAAAAGAGGGGCGGCTTGGGGCAGAACCAGAGGGGCAGGTTTCAGGTGGTCATGGGAAAATTAAGGGCAGGCAGACTTACTTTTTTTATTTTTGTTTCCCACCCTAGGTGAAGAAGGATCCATAACAGGGTGCTCTAGGGTGCTTGCATCCCATTGCTTTGAAGGGGTCAGGAAGGATTTTTTCTTGCTATGCTAATTGGCTTCAGGCACCAGATTTTTTGCCTTCCTCTGGGGTACCATTATCTGTGTTGGTCAACAGTATTACCCTGATACAGCTGCAGCTCCAACTCTTTAGTTTAACATGTCATCAGTGTGGCGCCAGGTGCAAAAGCCGGTTACTGTGCAGGCCTACCCTTGTTGAGTCACTAGTGTGGATCAGGTACGGCCTTGTCTGAGTCATGCAAGAGGCTGGGTTAGCGCCATTAATGCACTTGGTTGGGAGCAGGGGGATGGGCTACAGGGCTACCGAAAAGTGTGTGACCTCCACAGATTTTTGCCACCATACAAGTTTCTGGGGCAGATTAACTAAAGTGCGACAGAAATTCAATCCATAGGGACTTCGCCAATTTACTTACAGGTGTAGAGAACGTTGCCTTTAGGTTTAAATGTGTAGATGTTACAGTGTCTCCTTGATCTCATTTTAAAATAGATAATGGCCTACTTATACATCTATATTTTATATGCTTATGCTCCCCATGTATACCTTTCTACAGTCCAACCTTGCGGGCTGTGTATCCTAGTAGCGCTATATTTATAAAGTTATACAGACATCCATGCATAAAAGCATTCTATGTTTCAACATAACACTGTGGGTAGTAATTACAGGAAGGTAGACTCCATTTTAATGAAATAATTCACATTTTTAAGAATGATTTTCTTTTCTGTGTAATAATAAAACAGTGGGTTGGACAAAATGTGAGGAACTAAAGCCTTTTTTAACACAATCACTTAATTTCAGGGGCTCAAAAGCAATTGGACAATTGAATCAAAGGCTATTTCATGGGCAGGTGTGGGCAATTCCTTTGTGTTGTCATTATTAATTAAGCAGATAAAAGCCCTGGAGTTGATTTGAGGGGGGGGGGTGCTTGTATTGTGGAAGATTTTGCTGTGAACAGACAACATGCGGTCAAAGGAGCTCTCCACACAGGTGAAACAAACAGAAAAAAGAATAGAAAAAACCCATCTGAGAAATTGCTACAATATTAGGAGTGGCAAAATCTACAGTTTGGTACATCCTGAGAAAGAAAGAAAAAGCACTGGTGAACTCAGCAACTCAATAAGACCTGGATGTCCACGGAAGACAACAGTGGTGGATGATCGCAGAATCATTTCCATGGTGAGGTGAAACCTAACAGCCAAACCAGTGAACAACACTCTCCAGGAGGTAGGCATATTGAAATACAAGTCTACCATAAAGAGAAGACTGCATGAAAGTAAATACAGAGGGTGCACTGCAAGTTGCAAGCCACTCATAAGCATCAAGAATAGAAAGACTATATTGGACTTTGCTAAAAAATGTAAAAAAAAATCTAAGAAAGCCAGCACAGTTCTGGAAAAACATTCTTTGGACAGATGAAACCAAGATCAACCTCTACCAGAATTATGGCAAGAAAAAAGTATGGAGAAGGCGTGGAACAGCACATGATCCAAAGCATACCACATTATCTATAAAACATGGCAGAGGCAGAGTGATGGCTTGGGCGTGCATGGCTGCCAGTGGCCCTGGGACACTAGTGTTTATCCATGATGTGACACAGGACAGAAGCAGCCGAATGAATTCTGAGATGTTTAGAGACACTGTCTGCTCAAATCCAGCTAAATGCAGTCAAATTGATTGGGAGGCGTTTCATAATACAGATGGACAATGATCCAAAACATGCAGCCAAAGCAACCCAGGAGCAACTCAGGAGTTTAAACTCGAATGGCCAAGTCAGTCACCTGATCTGAACCAATTGAGCATGTATTTCACTTGTTGAAGACAGAAAGGCCCACAAACAGCAACTGAAAGCCACTGCAGTAAATGCCTGGTAGAGCATTAAAAAGGAGGAAACCCAGAATCTGGTGATGTCCATGAGTTCAAGACTTCAGCCTGTCATTGCCAACAAAGGGTTTTCAACCAAGTATTAGAAATTAACATTTTATTTTCAGTTTTTTAATTTGTCCAATTACTTTTGAGCCCCTGAAATGAAGTGATTTTGTTAAAAAAAGGCTATAGTTCCTCACATTTTTATGCAATCTTTTTGTTAATCCCACTGATTAAAGCTGAAAGTCTGCAGTTCAACTGCATCTGAGTTGTTTCATCTAAAATTCATTGTGGTAATGTACAGAAACAAAATTAGAAAAAAAAAGTTGTCTCTGTCCAAAGATTTATGGACCTAACTGTAATTAATCCTTAATTCGGCAAAACAATCCCATTGGGTGTATTTAATGTTTACATGATTTGTTTTAGTAGACTTAATGCACAGAGATCCAAATTACAGAAAAATGCCTTATTCAAAGAACCCCAGGTCCCGACCATTCTGGATAAACTACATTTAAATAGAATATATTATTTAATATATATATTAGTAGATTATAGAGAAGGGAATCATGACATTGTAAGTAGAAAGATTTCTTTATATATTCTTTCATATTCTTTTAACCCATGTATAGCTCCAGGGTAAAATTCTACTGCTGCCTGAACTTGGAAGGTCTAACATTGCCTAAAGAACAGAGATTTAGTTCCATCTCAGTGCCAAGCTCCCTTCCCAAGAGATATGATGTAGCATTTGGTGTGACTTTCATAGCCACCCCCACACCCCATCTGCAGTATGCATATATCTAAAATAATAAATGATCGCTTCCATAACAATGTGGGTTACTAATAAAACGAACTGTCCATAGACGAGGATGATTAATTAAACCTTGGCAATGTCTTTATAAGTCAAAAGAGGTTAAAGCTTGAAAACTGAGTCTGCCTGGGAAGTCTGCTCTACAGGAGTTAGAGGATAATTCTTTAGTGCTTGACTATGACCTTTGGCCGTACTAAGTCAGGAGAGAATTCTTGTACCGTACTTACCAACGGAATATAATGTGCCATTCTTTTATTCTTACTTAAATGTTGCGTACCACAGATTCGGAAATAAAACTTCTTGTATTTGGAATTCATAAATAGTTATGGGATCCATTATCTGGAAACCTTATCCAGAAATCTTTGAATTAAGAGATTGTCCATCCCCCCATAGACTCCATTTTAATCAAATAATTGTAATGTTAAAAATATAATTTCCTTTTTTCCTGCAATAATAATAATAATAATAATTCTGGGATCTGTTATCCAGAAAGCTCTGAATAAAGAAAAAGGAAGTCTCTCATAGACTCCATTTTAACAAAATGATTTCCTTTTTCTCTGTAATAATAAAACAGTAGCTTGTACTTGATCCAAACTAAGATATAATTAATCCTTATTGGAAGCAAAACCAGCCTATTGGGTTTTTTTTAACGTTTACATTATTTTCTAGTAGTCTTAAAATGATGAGCCAAATTACAGAAAGATCCATTATCCGGAAAACCCCAGGTCTCGAGCATTCTGGATAACAGGTGCCATGCCTGTACATTGTGCTTGATCCCAGCTAAGTTAAAATGAATCCTCATTGGAGGCAAAACAATCCTATTGGATTTAATTAATGTTTACATGATTTTTCTTAAAGTATGGGTATCTGCATTACGGAAAAAAACCTTATTCAGAAAACCCAGGTCTATACCTGTAATATAAAATTATTCAAGCATACCATAGATATTAATTTAGTGACCACAATTCTGCTGGAAATGATGATAGCATAGGGACCCACACAGTATTGCTTCTTTAAACACCATGCAATGCCCATCTACAGATAACTAAAATCTAAAATGTAACAGTAATTCCAGACCTTACCAACTAAACTAGCTGACCTATTTACTTGCAGCAAGAACCGATGTTACGATGTGTAAAATATACAGCGGCACAAGAACTCCCAATGCTAATATTATTTTATTTGTGTATGCCCTCATATAAATATATACTGCAGCCAAAGGCCGTTTCTATCCTTTTAGTAAGAGCGGATTTTGTATCTTTGATACTGCTTGTGCTGAAAGAGATGAGCAAAGACACATTTACCGTATATACTTGAGTATAAGCCGTCCCGAGTATAAGCCGAGGTACCTAATTTTACCTCCAAAAACTGGGAAAGCTTATTGACTCGAGTATAAGCCGAGGGTGAGAAATGCAGCAGCTTCTGGTAAGTTTCAATCTCGTTTTTGGATGACTATTCTTAGGCACCTGCTACTATTCTAAGGCGCCGGCGAATATTCTTAGGCGCCGGCTACTATTCTAAGGCGCTGGCTACTATTCTAAGGCGCCGGCGAATATTCTTAGGCGCCGGCTACTATTCTAAGGCGCCGGCGAATATTCTTAGGCACCGGCTACTATTCTAAGGTGCCGGCGAATATTCTTAAGCGCCGGCGACCGTTTTTGCACTTGACCCGAGTATAAGCAGAGGTAGAGTTTTTCAGCATATTTTGGGGGCTGAAAAACTCGGCTTATACTCGAGTATATACGGTAATGCAGACTACATTAATGTAAGAGGCATGGGTTTGCCATTTCCACATGTACAGGGAATTTATCCTCTGTATAATGTGATGTGTAAAAGGATAGTCGTGCTTTTTGGATGTATCGGGCTAGTGTTGCCATTTTACAGGTCACTGGCTCATAAGGACTTTTTCCCTTATGTAAAATAACAGTGCAGGGATGTGACAGTTATTAATCTCTTTATCTAAGAATGTGTACAGCAGAGACAGCAGCACTGGCTCTTTCCTTAAAGCTCGGCACGGCAGATAGTGGCTTAACCCTACCATAAAGGTCCAAAAAATGAATAACTAGCTTAAAATCCTGTTCTGATCTCTGCACTCTTTTGGAGCAACAATTTTTTTCAGGTAATGGCATGTTACAAGTATGGGGCCTGTTATCCAGATTTCTCATGACCTGGGTTTTTCCCAGGTGAGGGGTCTGTAATTTGGATCTCCATACCTTAAAGAGATACCGCCATGAGAAAAAAAAAAACACAATAGTGCTGCTCCAGCAGACTTCTGCACAGAAATACATTTCTTAAAACAGCAAATAGATTTTTTTTATATTTACAGGGGAAGTAAAGTCTAAAATAGAATAAGGCTAGAAATGCTGTATTTTGTATACTAAACATAAACATGAACTTACTGCACCACAAGCCTAATAAAATAAACGATTTATGCTTTCAAAGTTGGCCACAGGAGGTCACCATCTTGTAACTTTGTTAAACTTCTTTATAAGACCAAGACTGTGCATATGCTCATTGCGTTCTGGGCTGCTTAGGGATCATCATTACCAAAACAGCACAAGTCAAATAATATCTTCCAGAATCAATACAGCAAGACTGATGAATAATCAGAATATGCAGACTGCTCTGGGTGCTGTGTTGTCATGAAATCTAATGTGCAGGGATGGGCAAATTTTTTGGCTTGTTTTGCCACGAAAATGACGCTCATAGACTTGTATGGCGTTGTGCGTCAAAAAAAAAGGACTTGCATCAAAAGAATTTGCCTGCACAACAAAAAAAAACAGCGTGCGACAAAATTTTTTTGACGCCCATAGACTTTAATGGGCATTGGTGACATTTCGCCAGCGGTGAATTTTCGGCGAAAGTAAACAGGTCAAATTTGCCCATCCTTATTATAATGTGGCTTTTATAGCTTTTATATTGTTTAATACATACTTTCTCTAACTCTGCAGAACCTTAATCTTTCAAATAGAATCCTAGTTTATCTTTTTAAATCTGGCTCCATGATCTTTGTCCCTGCAGCTGGAGTTAGAAACTGTAAAGTGGAGGTAAAGGCAAAAATAAAATTTAATACAAATCTCTACACAGTGGACTGCTCTACAGGGAAACAAACAAAGCTGCTTGAGTTCTGCATGGCTGGGAAATAAGGCGGGGGCTCCCTCTGCTTTTCATAAGTAGGACTGTTTCCCTGAAGAGTAGTTAGGGACCTTCTGACAAATCATATCCATAGCAGTAAATTAAGGGAGAAATTCACTGCACACAGTCAGGTTTCTTATAAAAATGGTACACATTTTTTAATTTAAGTATATTGGAGTTAGGTTTATTTTTCAATAAATAAAGTAAACATTGAATTAATTTTTTTTGCATTTACATGCTCTTTAATTTTGAAATCTGACATAGGGCTAGACATATTGGCAGATTCCCAGCTGCCCCCAGTCATGTGACTTGTGCTCTGATCAACTTGCAGTAACAAGTGACTGAAGTTTGAGTGATATCACCCCCTCCCTCCTCCCCCCAGCAGTCTAACAATAGAGCAATGGGAAGGTAACCAGATAACAACTCCCTAACACAAGATTACAGCTGCCTGGAATATCTAAGAACAGCACTAGAGTAAAATCCTGGTCCTACTGCGACACAGTATAATTTAGAAATAAAAACTACACCATAAAAATCATGACAGAGGCGTGGCTTGCTGAGCTGCTGAACGGCCGCAATAATTTGGAGCTCCTGGGGGCACCAAGGACTATCCTCTATTTCCAGGTGCCCAATAACATACTACGCCACGGTCCACAGCCGAAGGACTCACAAACCGGCTAGCTCTGTTCCGGTTCAGGAACGGACTCTCTGGCTGCTACGGGAGCCGACTACGCACTGCGGCCTAGTCTGCTGGTTGAAGCCGCGGACTAAATTGAGTGGGCCTTCCCAGATGCGAGTGCAGGTTGGCGCGGTTCCCGCTCGTTCCAGGCTCGGAGCCCGTGTGAGGCTGCAATCAGTAGCAGCAAGGGGTGAGTGACCCTACAGGAAGGGGGCCCCCAATATAAGCTATACTCTCTTGCTGTTGGGCTCTTATGAACTTTGCCACACTGTCAGAGGCTTTCATACCCTAAACCTGCTTCTATTTCTGACAACCCTATCCTGCTGGGCCCATTACAATAGCCAACTTTACCAGTATAGCCGCCACTGCCAAGAGAAACAAGCAGTGTTACTAACTGGGCAGAGACTACAGGGCTACAGCAGGTGCACTCCCAAGCACAGGGGTAGAGATCCCCCCTTAACACCTGACCATTGCCATTAGGGTGCCTCTGGAATCATTGTCTGCAGCAAGGTCTCTGTAATCAGACAGCATTGCATGTCGGAGGGGCTGCAGATTCCGCTGCTGAGCTACCTGCATTAATACAGACTGCACAAAGTAATGGTCTAAAAGTCCAGACCACGACCTACAATGGCCGTTTAAACTGAAAGCGAACGCCCACGGGAGCTTTAAAAATTCAGAGCTGACTGGCAAAACGTATTAACTGTCATACATAAGTAGTAGTGCACCTACTGTACCAATAGCCATGGGCAAACACAAGAAAAAAGAATCCCCAATGAAAATGACAGCATTCTATCCAAAAACAGCAGCACTTTCAGGAGCAAGGTCTCCCTCCCGAAACTATTTCCCAACCCTCCCCCCAACCCTTTGAAGCTCGAATAAACCCAGGCCCGTCACTGCAACTTCTGACCCACAACGGAAGACCATCTGAGGTCAGAGAGCTTCCCCCCCACCCGGATCCAATACCACTGCAGTATTGTTGTAAATATGTTGCATGTTACATGCTTATGTTTCTCTGTTTTTCTTATGCCTGCTCTCTTTTTCCTTGCTATTTCTTTCCACTCTTCCCCACCCCCAATCTCCCACTCCCTAGGGGCCACGAAAGAACGCAAGATCTTAGTCCAGAAGTCCGGCGGAGAATCCTCAAAGAAACACCCTCTGGTACTCCACGTGGACAGCCTACCACTGAAGGTACATACAAGGGTGAGTCCAGTCTAATTCAACATTTCTCATGCTCAGCAACATGGGGATAAAGATAGTTTCACAAAATGTAAATGGCCTCAATAGTCCACAGAAAAGACTTAAGCTAACACAATGGTGTAGACAACACAATATGGATATTCTGTTACTGCAGGAGACGCACCTCACAAGCCAGAAACCAACAGCTATTAATGTGAAACAATTCCCTACACAAATATACGCTTCCAACACTGTGAAGAAAAATGGGGTAGCTATATGGATAAACAAAAAATTGCCACACAAGATAGTAACTCAACACTCAGACCCACTGGGTCGCTACCTGATCCTTAACATTGAGATATATGAACAAGCCTACACTATAATAAGTGCTTACAGCCCCAATAGACGGCAATCCAGATTTTATAGTAGTCTCTTCAAAAAAATAAACAAAGAAAAGATGGGTCACATATTACTTGGAGGAGACTTCAATACCTCTCTGCAATATGAGTTAGATACTACAGCCTCATGTCGGACTAAACATCCACAGGAAGCAATAAAACAAGCCAAGGCCTTGCAGAAACACTTAACACAGGTACCGTTATTTGATGTATGGAGAATACAGCATGGGAAAGAGCGGGACTACACATTTTACTCTCATCCCCATGCCAAGTACTCCCGCATCGATTACTTCTTTGTGGATAAGCATCTTCTACAGGCTATCCAAAAATCAATTATAGGGTCAAGTACATGGGCAGACCATTCCCCAATAGAACTCATACTAGACACTACCCACAGGATTCGGCAACAATACCAATGGCGACTGAATAACTCACTGCTTCAGAATAAAGCCAACCTTGAGGACTGCAGGAAGACACTACATGATTATTTTGTTATTAACAAGACCCCACAAATAGAACAAACCACACTATGGTGTGCGCATAAAGCAGTTATTAGAGGTCAACTTATAAAAATAGCCTCAACTACAAAAAAAAACAGGGAGCGCACTCTTCGTCAGTTAGCAGACCAACTACTAGACCTAGAAACCCGAAACAAACAGCATCCAACCCAATCCCAAACAAAACATATAATAGATTTGAGGCATCAAATACAAGATATTGAAAACAAAAAGGTGGAGTGGCAGCTACAACGATTAAACCTACACAGATATACTAAGGGCAACAAGGCAACAAAATTACTAGCTAGTCAACTGAAGAAGAGGCAAACCAACCACTCAATTGCTCAAATAATTACCTCAAACGGCAAATCAATTACAAACCCTAAGGCCATAGCAGACCAATTTGCTGATTATTACTCCTCCTTGTACAATCTAAAACAAGATATCACCACCCCACAACCTACCACGGAAGCAATACAAAAATTCCTTGTAGCAGCAAACCTACCCCAAGTACAGAAACGCCAACTTGACCAGTTGAATGTTACTATCACTACAGAGGAAGTGCAGGGTGCTCTGAGAACTACCCCCATAGGGAAAGCTCCTGGCCCGGATGGATTCACAACTGCCTATTACAAAACATTTCAAGACATACTAGTACCGCACCTCACAAATCTGTTTAATCACGTCTTTCAAGGGGGCGCCTTCCCGGAGGAAATGCTAGCAGCTACAATAACAACGATTCACAAGCCAGGAAAGACCCCGACAGCATGTGGCAACTACTGACCCATATCCTTACTAAACACGGACTTGAAATTATACGCCAAAGTTATTGCTAATAGGATTGCGAAAATTCTGCCCTCCTTACTCCACTTGGATCAAACCGGTTTTACCAAAGGTAGACAAGGCCCAGATAACACTAGAAAAATGTTGGCACTCATTGAAGTTGCAGAGAAAAGAAAGGACCCAACTATACTGGTAAGCTTAGATGCCGAAAAGGCCTTTGACAGAGTAGAATGGACATATCTGGACTCCACCTTACAATCTCATGGGTTACTGGGCCCAATTAAGCATGCCATACTATCCCTGTACACAAAACCCTCTGCGAAAGTAAACAACATGGGATTTCTCTCAAAGTCATTTCAGATAACGAACGGAACACGACAAGGCTGCCCATTGTCACCTCTCATCTTTAACCTCACTTTGGAACCCCTTGCTAGGACAATTAGAAACTCAACTTCTGTGAAGGGAGTACTGGTGGCGAATACACAGCACAAACTCGCAATGTTTGCAGATGACATTATATTAACATTAACAGACCCCGAACCATTGCTGGAAGCCGTCACACAGATTCTCCGAACTTTCAGCTCTATATCCTACTATAAACTTAATGAGTCAAAGTCACAAATTCTACCGATCGGAATGACGAGAGAGATCATACGAAAACTGCAAGCCAGATATACTTACCAGTGGCAATCTCTCTCCATAAACTACCTAGGTGTTGAGCTGGCCAGGACCGTAGCCGAAACATTTGAGGCGAACTATCCCAAACTATTAGCGGAAGTACAGGAACAACTACGGAAATGGTCTCCTTTATATATGTCTTGGCTAGGCAGAATTGCAACAATTAAGATGATGATATTGCCTAAATTCATTTATCTCTACAGGACCTTACCGATAGCCGTTCCATTAACCTATTTCTGCAAAGCACAAAGAACCATTCAAGACTTTATCTGGGCTAAACGAAAACCTAGGATTAAACAAAAATTTATGCGGCAAGGGTCTCGAGAAGGAGGATTCGGAGTTCCTTGTTTAGAGAAATATTACCATGCCACAATATTGGACCAAATGAGAGCTTGGAATCTTGCACCTACTGAACTACACTGGCTCCAGCTGGAACAAGACTTCCTATCTCCCCTCAAGCTTAAAGGACTCATATGGACTGAGAACATGAAAGACGCAGCATTGCCACACACAGCGAGCCATACCACTCAAACTGCTATGACTATCTGGGCTAGGATCACTAAAAAGGAACCACTCTTAAACTACCCAGTGCACCAAGCAGGATTGGAGATGTTAGAAACCAACATCCCAAACCTAAACTTGCAGAACTGGAAAAATGCAAACCTGACTACGCTGGGCCAATTGTACAATGGAAACCTCATTAAACCTTATGAACAGCTAACCAAGGAATACAACCTGCCACCACATGATTTCTACAAATACCTCCAGATAAAACACCTGTTAGGTACTACCAGGTCAACCAGCAGCACCAAACACACGCCATTTGAAAAATTACTGGCTCATAATCCACGTAGCCCCAAAGGCATAGCACAAATCTACAAACTGCTCACAGCGGATGATATTGAAGTTAAACCGAAGCATTTCGAGAAATGGGAACAAGATCTCCAAGTCTCAATACCCATGCCACACTGGATAAAAATGCTTAACACTGCGTATAAACTTTCCAAATGTGTGAATCATATTGAAAACTCGAGAAAACTGTTTTACAGATGGTATAAGACTCCACCAATATTACCCAAATGTTCCTAATGTTTGCTGGAGAGACTGCAAGAGGGAAGGCAACCTAATACATATCTGGTGGCAATGCCCTAAGATTAGAGATCTATGGCTAGCCACTGAACAAATCCTGGTGCAGGCAACGCAGTTGCAAATACAATTGACTCCAACGCTTGCATTGTTGAATTACAACCTTAACGAGTATCCGAAGCTAGTACAACACCTGATTTTTCACATATTGACAGCGACCAGGCTCCTGATTCCCAGATATTGGAAAAAGACCGAAGTGCCCAGCACACGGGAACTGATAACCCTAATTGACTTGAATCTCACATTTGAACAAATGGCGCTCGGATCCAACAAACAATTACAACTCAGCTCAACCTCAATGCAAATGTGGAAGCAATGGAAAGAAGCCTATTTCTTCCAAGCCCAGACGTGAAACTATCCCCGCCAACAAGATGATAGGCAGACTGGCATAGACCCATACCCGGTGAAGACAAATAGAAGAATTGACGGCCACCAGGCCCCATATCTGTAGGTTAGCCCTGTTCTAACTTCAATAGCCCCCCTCCTGCCCTTCCCTCCCCCTCCCCTCTTTTTCTTAGTTTTTCCTTCTTCTCTCATCTTTTTTCCTCTTCTTGCTCTTCTATTCTAACAGCCTCTAGTGGGACGCTAGTCCTTCAGCAAGTCAACTTAACTAACTGTTTCCTCTGCTATACCAATGCTTGACTGGTGTTTACTGTGAGGCTGTGTTTGAAACTGTTAAAAAAATAACCTTTGAATTATAAAAAAAAAAATCATGACAGAATCCCTTTAGTTCTAAACAGCATTTTAAAAAAAATAAACCCAATAGGATAGGTTCACCTTCAATAAGAATTCATTATATTTTAGTTGGAATCAGTTACAAGTTACTGTTCTATGATTACAGAGGAAAAGGAAATACTTTTTAAAAATAAGAATTATTTGATTAAAATAGAGTCTATGAACTTTCTGGACAACAGGTTTCCAGATAATGGATCCCATACATCTCAACATAGGTTTATGGAAAAAAGAGAAAAAACAAAAATATGATCTGGTTAGCTGGCTTTAAATATACAAAGACTGAGCAGTGAGATATCTTATACAACATAGACTATGTGTTTATCTGCAAGTAAACCCACTTCAGAGTGCGCAGTAATCTAAGCTATGGCTCATTAATATATGGGCTTGGACCACAAAATGGATCAACATACAGTATATGCCACCATGATAATATTTATGGGCACACTTACAATGACCAGGGGTGTGGGTGCCGAAGTGCTAAGGGGCAAGATTTCACCTCTTATTGTACAGCCAGGGTTGTCAGCCACCCTAGGCCCCGGACCTTACAGCTCCCCCCAATGCACGGAAATATGTCAAATGCACGGTGCACACAAAAAAGTACCCTGCACCCCTTATCTGCTTAGCTTAAGTGGTAAGTCTCACGAGGCGGCTAAGGGGGAGGGATTTTTAAAATTGTTTTTATAAACAGTGATGGGCTAATTTGGGGCGTTTCGCTTCGCCGAAAAATATGTGATTTTCCTGTGAAATTCGCAAAATGGCGAAAAATTCGTGAAACATGAATTTTCACATCAGTTTCACAAATTTATTCACCGGCAGCGAATTGCGGGAATTCGCCGCAAATTCCCGCCTGGTGAATAAATTCGCCCATCACAATTTATAAACATTTTTCAAATTATATAGGCACTAAAGGGCCTTATATAAATAGGTCTATATAAGTACGGCCCTGCTTACAGCTCATATAATAAGTACTTGCTCCTGCTCACCATCCCTACTGCTGCTGCACATCAACACTTATATATATTTGACAGTAAATGAGCTTTTTTGCCTTAAAAATGAAAACACCCATTTTATTGCAAACACAAGGAGGTCCCTGTTAATGGAAAATGACATTAGGAGTGTAGATGATAATCTTGAATAGATATATCCTCCTCTCCACACAGAAATATAAAAATACATGTATAAAATATCTATCTGTCCCTACATTAGTACGTACATATCACAAATCTCCCTAGGCTTTTCTTTGAGTGGTGTTTTTCTTGTGGGTTACATCTCAGATACATTCTGATTATGTTTTATTATTCCTGTATAGCTCCTGGTTAATGAAATAAATATTTATATTTGACACGACTGGTGTTACTAGGGTTACATTAAACTAATAATTATGCAGTTTAAAATGGGTCCACTCGATATTTTAACGGCATTAGCATTTCATCTCAGGCATGTTGTTTACAGATAAACCACAGCATCTCAAGTGATTTCCAGAATTTTGAACAAAGGGTTTCTACCTGTAAAAACATTAAGGTTGAATTCCTACTCAGAAAAGTGCCAGATCTGAAAGAAAGCTTTTACACTGAATTCATTATGGGAAAGGAGATTTAGTCCTCATTAGAACAGTCAGATTATGTAAAGTGGGAAGTAAATGTGTTAGGGGCATGTTTTGACAGCAATATTGGTTGGCAAAGGTATTTGCTGTTGGCAAATTGTGACAGCAACAGAACTGTGCATTGTACAATAAATTAAAATGACTTCTGATAATATATTGAATAACCAATGTTAAGTGACAGCTTTTTCATGTACCATGCTGTGATTTAAGTGAATGCTTAGACACAAGGGTCAGAGACCTTGCCTACCAGATTGCAGAATGAAAAGTTAAAAATTAAATATAAAAAGCAACTGAATATAAAAATAATGACCAGTGGATAATTGTTGCAGTAACAAAATCTACATATTAAAGGTTACGTTTAAAGAGGAGCCCCCTCACCTAATATATTTTACAAATACAGGTACACTATGGGACCTGTTATCCAGAATGCTCCGGACCTGGGGTTTTCCGCAAGGGGTCTTTCTGTAATTTGGATACAAATAAAATTAAACATTAATTAACCTCTAATAAGCATTAATTATATCTTGGTTGGGATCAAGTACAAGGTACTGTTTTATTATTCCAGAGAAAAACAAAATCATTTTCAAAAATGTGAATTTTCCAATTAAAATGGAGTCTATGGGAGAGGGACTAAAGTCAGAGCTTTCTGTATAATGGGTTTTGTGATAACAAATGCCATAGCTACAGTGAAATACAGAATATCCTTTATATAGTCCTCCAAATGTAATTACCTATACACAGTATAACTGTAAAATATTCAATATAAACAATGTATAGAGCATAATAAAAAAAAATACAAAAAATAATGTAGGAAATGACATCATATTTAAACAGCAAGGGCTGAAATTCTAGTAAAGGCAAAAATAAAAACTATACACTTGAGCTGACCTATTGTTTATTTCAATTTCATTAAATTTTTCCTTTTTTTTTTTTAAAAAAAAATCTGTTTTATAACCCACCTCAAACTCACTCTTTTCAATTAACTTATTTTATTATAATGAACCTATAATAACTATTCTTGAACGGCACCCCCCCCATAAACCCTACCAGAAAAGCTGCAAACAAAATTAAACTTTCTGGAAATAGTATTACATTGCACAAGTACAGATGGGGCAGCAGATTATGTAAACAGATTTTTTATAAAACTCGTTTTTTGTTTTTTTGCGATCATGATATTTTTCCCTCGATTGCTAGTATATTTATGAAAAAACTTCAACTGGAATAACGTGGTCACATTAAGGGGCAGATTTATCAAGGGTCGAAATTAGAGTTCATGAGAGTTTTTTTTAAATATATTAAAAAAATTACATTTTCCAAACTCGGGTGAATAGGATCAACCGAAAACTCGAATCGAATTCGATTTGAGTTTTTAAAACTCGATTCAAGTTTTTTCTCCAAAAAAAACTCAAATGTCAGAAAGGCACCAAACAATTCCAAATTGAGCCCAGTAAGTCTTCCATTGACTAAAACAGCAATTTGACAGGTTTTCGGTGGCAAATAGTTGAATTTGAGTTTTTAAAGGGCCAGTGTATGATAAATCTCGAAAAATCGAATTTGAATTTTAATAATTCTCTAGTCGAATTTGACAGTTTTGGCAATAAAAAAAGTCGATTATTTGAATTCGAATTTTCACTTCGACCCTTGATAAATCTGCCCATAAGTCATGGAAAAATATATATACTGTTCTCTATGGCATATACAGGTATGAGATTCATTATCCAGAAACACAATATCCAGAGAGTTCAGAATTATGGGAAAGTAATCTCCCATAGACTTTGTTTTAATCAAATAATTCAACTTTATTAAAATAATTTCCTTTTTTTCACTGTAGTAAAAAAAGACCATAGCGGCTCATTATTACCCCAATGACATGGGGTTAGTTGATGCCTCTGGGCTACCCGGCTAATTTATGATTATTTTACGCTTCGTGGGTTGGCCTATTCTTGTTCACTTTAGCTGTTTCGTTCAGTATATAAAATAGCTCCCAACTGCAATAAAATCCTCATAGTATAATATTAGATACTGAAATATGTAACAGAGCAGTATCATTATCTAACTGATGTACAAAGTAGATGGCAGGAAAAGGAATATCATAAGTAGAAATAAAACCGAACTTTAGGCATATCCTTTACCATTGGCACATGATTAATTTTTTACAAACTTTCACCACATTGTACATTGATCATTGAATATATTACAGCAAAGTAATAATCTAAGTTCCCTTTTAAATTGCTCAGAAATCTCAGTACATGCCGTTCTGCATGACAAGTCGGCGTGTGCGCTGAATAAAACAGAGCGCCGCCACCACTTCTTTTTTTATTTAACAAATGTTTTCACTGTGGGAAAAAAAAAAAATACGGATATATGTCATGAACCATCCAGATTAAACGCTCAAGTTTATACTTGCAATTTTCATGACTAATAAGTTTGTAAAAGGAATATTTAAGTGATAAATTATAGAAGCAAAAATGTTGTAGTCACATTCATCACGCCAAGAGACGGTCTATGTTTATCCTTGGCATTTATATAGCCGAGTTAAAGTTAAGATTTACTAACATTCTGGGCTTTTGCTGAAAATCTGCATTTTTTTAGCTGAAATATCTGGGTTTGGGTTCTTGAGCGCATGGATATGCTCCTGTGTATTTTCACGTTATTTTTCAGATGTGGGAGCCTATTTATTTGTAAAGAGATTGCAACTGTGATAGACTGCTGCATTCATTGGCTAATATCATAAAGCAGCAAACAAATGTGTTGTGTTGTCATTAAGATCAGAAAACTTGCATAATGTATGTTTGACAATATAATATGCCAGAGACAAGTCTCCAGAACAAAACAGAACGAACTGTGTTTTAAAAAAGTTCCTAGAAAAGAAAATCTCCGGCACAACAGGATATTTCTAGCAGGGAAACCCTTGCTCGTTTATTTGCAGAAGCATCACTTGACAAAGGGGTTACGCTCCGAAACGTTGCATCAGCAAATAAACGAGCAAGGGTTTCCCTGCTAGAAATATCCTGTTGTGCCGGAGATTTTCTTTTCTCCGATTGTCGTGGAGGCTGCCAATACCTCCTTCATCGAGCACCAGGTGTCACGAGATTTGGTTGGCCAGGGTGTGCGAGGTGACTCCTCTCTTCTTCTTAAAAAAGTTCCTACACATCATCTTGTTGATCATGTAGTTCATGCAGGTAATTATAGCCACAAATTCAAATATTGGTGCTGTGACAGTATCACCTGTCTGTGTCAAAACCAAATCTTTCCTGGTATTTATTTATAGGCACTCAAGGGCTTGTGCAGCCATGCAGAAGATGTTACTTCCACAAGCATGGTCGCAGTTAGGTCCGGGGCCACCAAGCACTACCTTAATGAGTGGTAATGTTAGGGATATGACAAAATACAACCTCATTTACAGTGGTGTGCAAAACTATTTGCCCCCTTACTGATTTCTTATTCTTTTGCATGTTTGTCACACAAAATGTTTCTGATCATCAAACACATTTAACTATTAGTCAAAGATAACACAAGTAAACACAAAATGCAGTTTTTAAATGAGGGTTTTTATTATTTAGGGAGAAAAGAAATCCAAATCTACATTTTCATGTGTGAAAAAGTAATTGCCCCCTGAACCTAATAACTGGTTGGGCCACCCTTAGCAGCAATAACTGCAATCAAGCGTTTGCGATAACTTGCAACGAGTCTTTTACAGCGCTCTGGAGGAATTTTGGCCCACTCATCTTTGCAGAATTGTTGTAATTCAGCTTTATTTGAGGGTTTTCTAGCATGAACCGCCTTTTTAAGGCCACAACATCTCAATAGGATTCAGGTCAGGACTTTGACTAGGCCACTCCAAAGTCTTCATTTTGTTTTTCTTCAGCCATTCAGAGGTGGATTTGCTGGTGTGTTTTGGGTCATTGTCCTGCTGCAGCACCCAAGATCGCTTCAGCTTGAGTTGACGAACAGATGGCCGGACATTCTCCTTCAGGATTTTTTGGTAGACAGTAGAATTCATGGTTCCATCTATCACAGCAAGTCTTCCAGGTCCTGAAGCAGCAAAACAACCCCAGACCATCACACTACCACCACCATATTTTACTGTTGGTATGATGTTCTTTTTCTGAAATGCTGTGTTACTTTTACGCCAGATGTAACAGGACGCGCACCTTCCAAAAAGTTCAACTTTTGTCTCGTCGGTCCACAAGGTATTGTCCCAAAAGTCTTGGCAATCATTGAGATGTTTTTTAGCAAAATTGAGACGAGCCTTAATGTTCTTTTTGCTTAAAAGTGGTTTGCGCCTTGGAAATCTGCCATGCAGGCCGTTTTTGCCCAGTCTCTTTCTTATGGTGGAGTCGTGAACACTGACCTTAATTGAGGCAAGTGAGGCCTGCAGTTCTTTAGATGTTGTCCTGGGGTCTTTTGTGGCCTCTCGGATGAGTTGTCTCTGCGCTCTTGGGGCAATTTTGGTCGGCCGGCCACTCCTGGGAAGGTTCACCACTGTTCCATGTTTTTGCCATTTGTGGATAATGGCTCTCACTGTGGTTCGCTGGAGTCCCAAAGCTTTAGAAATGGCTTTATAACCTTTGAAATTGAACTGAAGTGTGATAAACCACAGTTAAGTTATTTTTTAACAAGGGAGGCAATCACTTTTTCACACAGGCCCATGTAGATTTGGAGTTTTTTTTCTCCCTTAATAACGTAAACCTTCATTTAAAAACTGCATTTTGTGTTCAATTATGTTATCTTTGACTAATAGTTAATGGTTTTTGATGAGCAGAAACATTTAAGTGTGACAAACATGCAAAAGAATAAGAAATCAGGAAGGGGGCAAATAGTTTTGCACACCAATGTATCTGACAATAATGGAGTACAATGAGACTGGACAAGTAGAACATGAACGCAATCAATGGCCCCCAGGCAATTTTTTTAAATATGCCCGGGACCTGCGGGTAACTGGTGGGTTTGGGTTGACTTCCTCACGACGTCCTCAGGCTCCAGGTTTGGGCTGAATTTTAGCCTCCATTCTTTTTCTGCCCCACTATCACACACTTCCCTTTTGTGGGGCTAACGCTGATATATAAAGAGGAGGGCATTCTGGGTTAGGGTCGGGTGAGGGTGGAGGAGCAGTGAGTTAGGTTCAGGAGTGGGTCAAGTTTTTCGGTCAAAGTCAAGATTGATATTTTGCCACTTCTGCCGCTGGGTATGAAAAGAGAACTAGTATCGACTCTGGGATGGGAGTGGATGTAATATACTTAGACTTCGCTAAAGCATTTGATACAGTGCCACACAGAAGGTTACTGGTTAAATTAAGCAATATTGGCCTGGAACATAGTATTGGATAGAGAACTGGCTGAAGGCTAGATTACAAAGAGTTGTGCTAAATGGAAAACTTTGTAAATTGGACCAGTGTTGTTAGTGGAGTACCGCAGGGATCTGTACTTGGTCCTTTGTTTTGAACTTTTTTATCAATGACCTGGAGGTGGGCATTGAAAGTACTGTTTCTATTTTTGATGATGATTAATGACGAGCGAATTTATTTGCCAGGAATGGATTGGTGGCGAAATCTAACATCTCACCATCTGCAAATTTTTATGCGAGACTGGAAAAAACAGTTGCCAAAAGAAAAGACACCAGTTGACGTTAACGCATTTGGAGTGAGAAAAAATTGTTGCGTTCATAAAAATTGCAGTATGTAAAAAAAAAATATCTGATGCTATTAACTTCAATGCGTTTCACAAGTTTATGTCAGTGTATGGAGGGGTAAGTGTGTGTGTGTATACATGTTTGCTGGGTTTCATTTGGAGGGGTTGAACTTCATGGAATTTGGGGGTTTTTTTCAGCCCAAATTAACTGTTCTGTCTTCACTATGTGTTACCCTGGGTAATGTGTTGCTTGACATACAGCTACATAAACTCCTTCCTTCATTAATCTTCTGAGACAGATTAGTGAGCTTCAGTTTTATTAATAAAGGGAAGGTATGAAACTAGGAAATGAAAATGCTTATTATACAGCATAACATACACAGCACATCAAATACTACAAAGTGCATTAAAAGACTGTAGATGGTACACTGAAACAGCAACATATATAAATTTGCATAAGGTGGATGGCATCTGTGAAAGAGTAAAGCTTAGATGTTTGGTCTTATATAGAGGTGCCATGAGGTAATGGTATATAAACAGATATAAACCTCATAAAAGTTTGAAATGTAAAAAATAACCATTTATATTAGTACACCAGAGCTAGAGCTCGATTATACCTACCAACAATGCTTTCACAGGCTTGGATCGGTAGGATTACTGAGCTCTGAATACTATAGCTGTTAACACTGTGTAGATGGCTGGTATAATAATAATTTTCTGCTGGAGGCATAACATTAATGGGGGAGTGTAATAAAAGTCATGAAGAGCAAAATAAGTTGCACAAATAAGAATAAAAATTTGCATTTTGCAATGTAACATTCTTCCTTAAACTGTTATTGTGAATTTTAATTGCACGTTGCCCACTTTTAAGAAGTGCTTGAAGGTGTTTAGAGAAAACATAA
Source organism: Xenopus petersii (assembly GCA_038501925.1). NCBI lineage: Eukaryota > Metazoa > Chordata > Amphibia > Anura > Pipidae > Xenopus > Xenopus petersii. The sequence goes on from CM076677.1 coordinate 92,271,973, forward strand.
CTTTTTCAGTAAGAAGTTTTATTACTTTAACTGCTCACTGGCGCAAACTATAACATTTGCAAATCTTCTTCCACCATAAGACGATGTTACTAAACAGTTTCAGCAATATTAAATTGGCACAAAGGAAAATTTATTTGCACAAAGGCATAACTTTTCGTATTGTGAATATTTTTCAATTACCGACTTTTCTTGCATTCCCCTGTAACTAGGTAAGAATCCCCTGGCCTGAATCTGTATCCAGTGGGCTGGAGCATGCCAATGAAGAGGCCCAATGAGTAAGCACAACACAAATTAGGGCTAAACCACATGGTGCGGTTTCTACCGATCCGACGCAATGAGAGAAAGCAGATGCAACGAGACAAATGAGCCCTATATAATGGGAATAGGAATGTCAGACCTACAAACTGTGTGCATCAGACACAACATGACTGTCGAATGAAGATGCAAAGTGCAGCGTTTGCATCTGACAGTCGCATAGTTTCAAATGCACGCAGCTTGTAGGTCCGACATTCCTATTACTTACATTATATTTGGTGCATCCGTCTCATTGCCCTAATTAGTGATGGGCGAATTTTCGCTGAAAAATTCGTGAATTTCCCACAAAACTTTTTTTTGACGTTTTTTGACGCCGGTGTCCGTCTTTTTGGATGCGGCGACTTTTTTTTTTGACGCTGTCGAATTTTTACCAGCAAATTTTCGCTGCCGTTTTGCAAATTTATTTGCCGGCGGCGAATTGTGCAAATTCACCGCAAATTTGCCGCAAATTTGCTCCTGGTGAATAAATTCGCCCATCACTAGCCCTAATGCATTAGGCATGTTCAGCTATAGGTCCTGCTGAACCAATGTAAACATTTCCTAAGTGGTAACATGGGTCAGATTGTATGTCATAACAATCCCACACTTCTACCTGTTACAGTTAGAGCTGCAGTATTTCTGGTCAGGTGATCTCTGAAGCAGCACCGAAAATATCATAAAATGGGGGCTCAAGGGGAAAGGGCAATATTTACTGATATCTATGTATATTGTGAGCTTCGGTAGTGAAACCCAGAGCCACAGCACAGATTTCAGAGCAGAAATTGGAGACTGACACCACCTTTCAAATTGCCGCTTTGCTGACTTTTATTGTGCACAAAAATAAATCTTTTATTGTGCACAAACATAAATCTTCAGCCTACTGGATTCACATAGGAATTATCAGCCCCATTTCACACTCTCATTGGTGTTCACATAAAATCATTTCTTTAGCGCTCATTGGCTTTCACTGGACACAACTGCCAGAATCTTCTCTTGGGCTCACTCAAGACACGCTTGTCTCATGGGAGGGGTTCTCTCGTCCTCTCCAGTCTTTTTGGAGCTCTCTCCAACTCAGGGTGGAATCATACTTTTACCAGCTGCACACATGCACCTTCCCTTCACTCAAGGAGGTACTCACGTGGCCCCTCACCCTCCTCCTCTCAAGGAGGTCTCTAGGGGGAAGCTTTGAGGTGTAGTCTCACACTTTTTTTTAACTACAACTTAATTAGCCACCTACCTCTACTTAGGCAGCTGCAAAACCTTTCATGGAGCAAGGCATGGAAGCCCACCCTGTTGTCTTCCATTCACTCCAGGGACCCATTATCCAGCTTTTCCTGAGCCAGTATATGGGTATAGTTTTTCCTTTAAGGGTCTGGAGAAATAAAGGACTGTTTTTCAAGATGATAAAACTTTTAGAATTCAGGTGGCAAGTGTAAGGGTGAATCCTTCAGCCTAACAGTAATGCTACGAAATGCCTAGCTGCATTGATCATACAATAACCTTCAAGATGACTAAAGTGCTACTTAAATACTGAGGTTCTCCATAGTGTGAATGTCAGCATAACATCATTATGTCATTAGTGCAGTATCCAATTTTGTTGACTGAAGTGCTACGCCCAGTATTGCTGCTGCAGGTATAGCCAAGGCTGTCCAGTAATCTCTGGAATAATAAAAATGCAACAGATTTCATTAACTCAAAATCTTACTTACTTACAACAGCCTGTATTGCATTGGCAGTAAATTCCAGTCAAAATAAAATACCTCTACTTTGGAACAATACGATCATGTGTTTTTTCCATATCTCAATAGGCACTTGAGTCACTAATTTCTCTATTGGCAGCAGGGACCACTCATGTGTTTTATCTTATCTAAGCTTCTCTCACTGTATTTCTCTCACAGGCTCTTGAAGGTATAGTATAGCACTTTTACAAGGACACAATATTGCTGATAACAAAATGCCTATAAACGGCAAGTAGTGATGTGTTTCTTGTCACGTGACTCACTGAAACTTGTGTATTATAATAAATAAAGTACCCCCTGTTGATATATAGTGAATAAAGTACCCCCTCTTGTAAAATATGAGGATATTATAAGTTACTGAGGAGTTTCATGACCATATAAAAGTACGAGGCCGAAGGCCGAGTGTTTTTATACAGGTCATGGAACTCCGAGGTAACTTCTAATATCCTCATATTTTACAACTGGGGGTACTTTATTTATTATAATACACAAATTTCAGTGAGTCATGTGACAGAAATGACATCAGAACTCACCGTTTATAACTGATGACATCAGAACTCACCATTTATAAGGATATAATTTACAGGATATTCATGGCTTTTGTGTATTATATGAGGATATTCAAAGTTACCTTGGAGTACCATGACCTGTATAAAAACACTTGGCCTTCGGGCCTCGTGTTTTTATATGGTCATGAAACTCCTTGGTAATTTATAATATCCTTATAATTTACAATAGGGGGGGTACTTTATTCAATATAATATATATATATATATATATATATATATATATATATATATATATATATATATACACACACATACATATACATGTCTGAATGTTGATAACTCTGTCCCATCAATTCTTTAATATATTGTGAAATGGTACAAATTTAAACAAACTTCTGTCCTTTCTTTTTTATTTTACTTCCCCTCTTTATTTTCTTCAAGTGGAGATTCTGAACCTGAACTGCACCTGCTTAACATCTTTCTCCATTTTAGAAGCTAACACATGTAAAAATGCAATTTCTCTTTGACGTCTAAATTAAACGTTCAACCCAGAACCAATGAAGGGAAGTGCTCAACAAAATTAATCAAACACTCATGAAGACTTCATCTCCTCTACATCCCTCTGGGTAACCTCCTTCACTAAAAATAGTTTCTGTTCAATTACAATAACACTAGCCGCTAAAAATAGGTAAATGTTTCTTTTTTTTACAGTGGTGGACTTGCATTTAGAGACTGTTATTACTGACCCTCTCATTGATCAACATCACAAGATATTTTGTCAAGTCATTGAGTATCTGTCAGTCATTATGTGGCTGAATTGTCTTTGACAAAGGTTTGCTAAGTGCCCTGCATTTAAGCAGACAGTATCGTCATTTCCTAATATTGGAAATCAGCAAGAGGTGGGGACCTCTGTGATCAATCTACTAATCATTTGCTTGATCCCTAGGACCTGCTTGACAGACAGTCCCCAGAGACATGGTTACATGTGGGAGGTGACTTCTTTGTTTGCCTGATCCATGGCCTCTGCTAGAACAGAGACAAAAGCTGTCAAATATTTGATAGCAATGTACTTCTGTATCTAAAAAATTATTAATTTAGATATTATTACTCAATAATGCCATACAAGCACTTTGCTATTTTATGGGAAACATGGAAACATGGCAGTTCTGTATTACTGAAATAGACATGACTAGCTATATTATTAGAATTACAGCCTGTGACCAAGAATAATAATGCTTCTTTTCCCTGATATACATTTATGTTTAAGTCATTTATATTTTGGTGTGCTTAGGGCTATACATCTAATAATTTTTTTTTCTTTGTTTATCAGTTTTGACAAACTACATTAGTATAGGAGGGGTGTTTGACACATACGTTGATCCTAATTGGCAAAAAAAATAAAATGGTAGGCTGTTAATTATGTTATACAACTTAAACCAAGATCTATGATCTTTTATTGAAAGCCTTTTTCTGCCAATTGCATAGGTGCTATGTCATCAGCAGGGGAAGTGAGATACTGCTAATGATAAAGAACCAATGTTTCTCAGGTTGAAGGTGTTGGGGAACCAGAGACCACTTCAGATGAAAAGATAAAGTTTATCAACAAGACAACAAGAGCTGCGTGGATTCTGTATTCATAAGAGTCAGAATAACAAGACAAAGACAGACCAGACTACCCTCTGGTAGTGTTAACATTATGGGAAAACCAGGAGAGGCTAAGTGAAAATTCAAGGAGTGATTGGAGGAGCGCCCTGATATAGTGCTCCAAGGCACATGAGAAATTAAAGAGATTAAACAGTACCTAGTAACTGATAAGAACAGCTCTTGACACAGGTGGTCCATGAATGAAGTAGGGATGCACTGAATCCAGGATTCGGTTCGGGATTCGGCCAGGATTCGGCCTTTTTTCAGCAGGATCCTTGTGCCTGGCCAAACCGAATCAGAATCCTAATTTGCATATGCAATTTGTGGACAGAGCGGGATTTCATGTGACTTTTTTTCACAAAACAAGGAAGTAAACCAATTTTTCCCACTTTTTCCTTTCCCATCCCTAATTTGCATATGCAACTCCACGAAGGATTCAAGGATTTGGCTGAATCCAAAATAGTGGATTAGTTGCATCCCTAGAATGAAGGGCAACTTGAAACTGCTTCGAGAAGTTCTTCATGGGCACTTTGAAAATGTGTCCACTAAAGGGGGCACGAATTTCTGGGTGAAGTCTGACTTTCCCTGCACAAAGTTTACACTACTGGAAAACACCTTGCCTGGGATTGCATTTTAGAGAAAAAGGGTTAAATGACTTGAAGACTTCATTGTTGCATTCATAGAAATCAACATCAGCTACAATTCCTGGATACTGGTTCAGTGCACAGTATCAGGCAATTACTGAGGCTTCTATAGCCTTTTGCCATTGCATTATTGCATTATATCGCATAAAGAATACAGACTAACACAGTAGGGAGCCAGAGGCTATAACGGCAAAGCAAGTGAAATCTTTATTGCTTTTAATATGGCCAATTATGCTAACATATGCTTTCCTTATTCTAGGCCCATATCTCTTCTGTTTTTACCAGACTACAACTGATTTAAGAAATAAGTGACAGCTAGTGGCCTGGGTGGATCTATAATTCAGCAAATACTGTCCCAGTTTTTGCATGGAATTTTTAGGAGGTATGTGTCTGTAGAAGTATTCAGTAAGGCAGCATCCAAATACATGTAAAAACACAAATACATTTAAGACTGCCATGCCAATGATATTCACTTTCTCCCTGGTTTTCATTTATGTAAGGGTCCCTAAGACAAGGGTTACTAACATTACCAAATATTCTAAACTTGACCTACTTCTTTTTTTGATTGGGTTTCATCGCATTACTGGGCCATCATTTTTGGTTGAGAAAAAGAACTGAGGATATCTGCTGACTAAGGAAAGGTGAGAGAGACCCATTGAAGGTAAAGAAACTATGCTTTAAAACTATGGAAAAATGATATGGTCATATGGACCTGAATGCATCCAACAAAATATCCGCTGGCAGCACAGGTAGACATATCCACGGGAGGCGGTAGGAATAATATCAATAAATGGCTTTATTTAAACATACATAGTGGTACATGCGAAGAACTAACGCGTTTCGTGCCCCAAACACTGGGCACTTCCTCAGAGTTCAGTAAAAGTGACGTCAAAATTCAAATAAATAGCTTTGAACACACGTCTTGCATATTAATCAATTGATTGGTATATATAGTGCTATGCAAATTCATTTATCTTTAAAATATGTGCAATAGAAGGAAAAGCATAAAGTCACACTATATATATATAATTCATTAGTGTTAAAGGAGAAGGAAAGCTCCAAGACAGTTTATTGCCAATAGAATAGCCACAATAGTGCAAGCTAGAACGCTATATTTAGTCTGCAGAATGCTTTACCATACCTGAGTAAACAGCTCTAGACACTGTCTCTGTTTGTTTAGGATAGAAGCTGCCATATATGCTTGGTGTGACATCACTTCCTGCCTGAGTCTCTCCCTGCTTACTAACAGCTCTGAGCTCAGATTACAGTAGGGATGGGAGGAGGGAGGGGGAGAGGAGCAAACTGAGCATGCTCAAGGCCGTGCCCTGGAGGTTTAAGATGAAAACAGGAAGTCTGATACAGAAGCCCATGTATACACAATAAAAGCAAAGAAATGTGGTGTATCTTTTGACAGAGGACTCGGAGCAGCATTACTTTGAGGGTTTACTGGTGTATTTATATAGACCTTTCTGATAAAGCTTACTTAATTTTAGCCTTTCCTTCTCCTTTAAGGGAATAAGAGTAAAGGTTATAGCTCGTGATTATTATGTGTAAAATTTATTAAAAGTGACAGTTAATTAATTAAAAGTTACATTAATTCCATAAAAGTGATTCTATAAATTGTAATAATTTCATCTTTATAATGTTACTATTAAAAAAACTAAGCATATTACTCTGTATACATTATGTACATATTGTCAAGTTGTCCCGAAAATGTACTTTTTCAACACGTAAGTATAATACTTCTGCTAAGATGTAGCTAGGTTCATGGGGTATAATGATTAACCAATTAGTTGTTGGAACTAATCAGTAAAATCATTGCTAGTTATTTTTGATGTCATTTTATAAACTTATTATAAATTTATTCACAGGCACATGTGTATTTCTCTCTCCAGACTATATAATTTGTTTATTATTTATTTATATTGTTTATTGTGGTAATAAGACTCTTTAATCTATATAATATTTGATGTCACACTCCTTATTTAAACCTTGTGGTATAAATGTTTCCACTGTGAACATGCATTTGATTTCCCTTTTAGACAACACTTTATCAAAGTCTCCTTTCCTCTTCCCCATTCTCACATTCTCTATTACCTGGAAAGAGACAAAATTTTCATTAGCTCCATGTTCATCCAATATATGTGCTGCAATGGTTGATGAATTGTCCTTCCTATTTACGCAGGCTAGGTGTTCAAGAAATCTATCCTTAAGTCTCCTTTTTGTCTTGCCCACATATTGCTTTCCACATCGACATGTGGCAAGATATATAACATTCGTAGTTCGACAGTTAGTGTATGTTTCATTCTTATGTATCTTGCCATTACTTGTACTGCATATTTCCTTAGATACTTTTATGAATTTGCAGCATTTACAAATATTGGCACCACACATATATGTTCCTACTGTATGTAACCAATTTCTATTCTCATTCATTTTTTCAGGTAACATACTTGGTTATAACTTGTCCCTCAAATTATACCCTCGTCTATACGTCATATGGACCTGAACCCCAGACGTACTGTAGGATGTCAGGTCCCATCTCTAACTCCTAACTCTAGTGACACTGATCCCCATCTGATGAAGCCAAGATCTGTTGGGGAAAGTTCCTTATTCATTCACACAAATGGGAGAGAAGGGAAAAATAATAATGATATGATTATATATATGTATATATATATATATATATATATATATATTGCCTGACTGCAGACAATGTTCTTCTGATGGCAAACAAACATTTTCTAATGATGTAAAGAGGACTGCCATGCCTATCCTATATGGTAGGGAAAGAATAAAGAATGACCATCGACCTCAAAAACCTTCTTCTAACAGTAAAATAAAAATCACCAAGGCCAATAAAATGCTCATGCATGATGGAGGAAGTACTGTTAAATGGCTGACACATACATCTTCATCAAATAAATACAAGAGAGGATAAAAAGTTATTAATAAAGCCTGATAGGAACTGCAGAACTGTATTCACTATTTTTTCTCAGACATATTGTGCAGACTGGAAATTTTATTTGAGGAAAAGCATTAGGCAGTAGATAGGTGGAATCTTCTGACATGATTAATGACTGGCTTTCCCTACAATTTGTTAGAACAAGATGTAGGGACCCATTGGGTTAAGTCCCCCTATGGTCTAAAAAACCCACATGGTTAGAAATCCCTTGCTGTGGCAAGCTAAGTGATGAACCTAAATTGGATCTGGGAGGGAGTGAGTGTTTTGTTACATGTGAGCCCTGGCAGATTCCAGATTTGGCCTGAAGGTGTAACTGTTGTGCAAGTAGAATAAAAAGCTGAGCTGCCATGTGCTCAGTCTTTTTATTTCCATTTTCACTTGGAAAGGCTTCATATGGGGTTGTTTGCCTTCCTCTGGATCAACTAGCAGTTAGGCTGGTTAAAAAAGGTGTTAAAAGGTTGAACTTGATAGACGTGTGTCTTTTTTCAACCTAGCTTACTATGTTACTATGTCTTGACCTTAGTGGTCTCTTTGCCCTTTCTTGAGCACAGAACAGTAGCTGTTTTGTACCAGGTTCTGCTTGTGTTTCATGTATTCCCAGCCATGGGAAATTTAGGAAAGAGTTGGTTCAGGAGTCTGTGATGGGGTCTGGGAAAATGAGGACAAATGTATTGCCACAGATAAGCAGGAAAGTCCAGATAAGTTGTTAAAAATAAGTTTCTCAAAAATAATTTACACAATGTAAATTGTAGAGCAAAAGATGCCCATATAGAATTAGCCCTTAAACTGTCTTTTTAGAAGCATCCACTCAGGTTGTTCTGATAACTCTGTGAATAAAACATTTCCCATTGACGTCAGTGAACCTGTTTTATTAATCAATATAATTGTGTTTGTAACAAGAAACACGTAAGGCGGAGGACACAATAAATCTTTTCTACTTGATTTCTACAACTTGTTGGAAGATTGCCTTTATTTGAGTGCCTGTCACAGATTTATTCACAATTTTATTAATCAGTTACATTTCAGTTATATTTGAACAATGACCAATGACAAAGGTTTTAAGGCTTTGGCCGGTGGGCCATTGCTATCAGGTTCTCTGGTGGGCGCTTACAGGACTGATAGGACCTCTGAGAAGCCAGAGCCAGTCACCAATTGATAGTAAAATATTCTGGAAGCATGAAAATGAAATTAAGAAATGCTGTGAGTTTAAAGAAAATCCTCCTCTGTGAGAAATGTGAGATTAGAAACACATCTCCCAGAAAAGCACTTTGTGCTTCCTTACACACATAAAACTGACACTTTTATAGCGCTATCTATAGGAATGTTTCTGTTAAGTTAAGAATTACATTTTTTTATCTGCTACTTCCTTTCCTCAGTGTCAAAGTGCACAAAAGGAAACTCCATTAAGCAATTGTATATTGTTATTTATGTTTGCTTACTTTCATACATCCTTTGCTTATAATCATTTTTTTTTACTTAATTCATTTTTATATATTTTCCTTCACTACCATTTAAACAACAGCATCTTTTTTTTTTTTTTTTGGACACTGGTATTTTCTGGGAGAAATAGAATTTTTCATCTAATTAATATTGAATCAAATCTAGCAGCCTCATCCCTCCACCAGTTTCCAAATTGTCTTAATTCCCACTATTCTATTAACTGTTCACAGCAGGCTTTTCTACTTTTCTCATCAGGTGAAAGATATAAGGGGTCATTTATGAATGCAGCCACAAGTGTGGTTGTGCTAAAATAGGTTTTTGAGTATAGTGACTCCATTGGTACTTGTGTCCAAATAAGCTCCTGACTCTTCTCTATAGTAGCACCAAGGATATGTCGGTTACCCTGCCTCTTCTGCTCAATCACTCTCAAGTTTACCCACCAATGTCAGGGCGCTAACGGCACCGTGAATGAAGTGCTATATCTAGAGATCTCACAGCCGACTGCATCAATAGGCACAAAAACTTGACCCCAACAAATCAGATGCAAAAGTAATTTTAACAAAAATCGCTGGAAGTGATACAACCCTGACTCTGAAAATGTTAGCTATAACTTGCATTCATGCAGTTGCACTTTGTCTGATAAAAAAACAGCTCCCCAAGTGACTGCAAATACATTAAAGTTATGGAAAAATATACTGCATTGAGGGTAAAAAAACAGATTCAGTTTGGAAATTGCTCTTTGTACACTGTGATTCCGTTCATAAATGTGCCAATAGTAACTCTTTAGATCCAAAGACCTGGATGCTGCTACAACCCATGCACCTCCCATGCAATACTGGGGGCAAATGAAATGTTTCCAATTTATCATAATAAAACATTTATTAAAATTCATAAATTCTGATTACTGCTGACAGGAATATTTTTCTATTATTATAAAATTTAATATTTTTCTTTCTGTGCCTAATGCAAAACCATACTAAATTATATTACATACAGTATGCTGCATATTTTGTCAACACTATATAAGTAAATGATGATGATTATGTGGTGCAGTATCAAGGTGTTCCGTGAGTGTATCATATTAACTATACCCCCTGAGCAAGGTAGGTCTCTATAAAAATATATTGCATAAAACAGCTCATATGTAAAATCATGCTTCATCCAAATAAACCATTTTCATAATAATATACTTTTTTAATAGTATTTGCCATTGGGTAATCCATTATAATAATAATGGTAATAATCCATATTACTATTTTAAAATGAAGGGTCACCCCCTGGGATCCTACAATTCACCGTAAACACAAACAAACCAAGGGCACACATACAAGAACCAATTAACAGAGAGCGCATATTTTTTGCAAATGGTTCTATTGCCCATGTTTTTTCCTGAACGCTAATATATTGCACTGCTCTGCCCGTGTTTCCGTTTTTTGCGAATTCGCAGTGTGAATAAATTATCGCAAATTGCGTGCAAATGAGATGGGAGTTTGCGCTAGTGCACCCAATGTGCGAGGTTGTTTTGCGCGAAAATAGCGTTGACAGTAACTTGATTTCGCAGTTTGCAAACTGTTTTTGCGAATATTTTATCCACTACCAAAGTTGTGGTGTAATTGAGTCGCAGAGTGTGCGCATAAATATTCACAATTTGTGAATTGTGAGATATTTAAAAAGCTCTTATAGACATTCGAAAAAAAAATTTGCAATTCTGTTTGCACCCTCTCATTCAGCTTTATAAATATAACCATGCGCAGGGCAAATATATTCACTTTGTGAACCAGTCTGCCCTTCTTCAGTTCAACTCTATAGTTTTCTAGTGCTTGAGTTATTATATGACTCCCTGACAAACTGTTTAAGTTCTGTCCTGGTGGCTACAGCTTTTGGAAGCATTTTAAATGGTGCGCACCTTTAAATATTGAAGAGCTGAGCCCTCAAAGAGTAATGTGCACCCAAATTCCCATCAGTGAGGGTCTAGATATATATGGGGCTATTCATGCATTCATTTATATATATAGATATATAGAACTTTGGGGGAGTCGGCACTCTCGTCACTAAGTTCAACTTGCCTGGGTGCAGTGTCCAAAATCTTTGAAATAATTATTCAGTAAAGAAGGTCCGCACTCTCAGGATTTAAAAAATTAAATAATCTCCGATTATGATTACGCCAGAACCTGCTATGGCTTTACTGCAGATGCTTAGTAATTCAAACCCAGTGGGCCTCGGCAAGCTGACTACAGTGCTACCCTCCCCATGACGTGCTAGAATCCGAAATGCCTCTGACATATATGGCTGGAAACTTTAAGCCGGCGGGCCTCGGCAAGTTGATCACGGCACCACTTTACCTTGTGCTGGAGCTTGGGAGGTTTGGGCACCGTGGGTGTCGGCATGCTGGTCTCGGTGAGCTGATTTTACTAACACACTTTTAGCATTGTTGGGCTCCCACACCGCATACTGTACTCTCACACCCTAACAGTATTACATGCCAAACTCCTTAGACGGGTGGGAGGGGGATAGTGTGGTCCCTGCATTGCGGGTGATTTACATTCTTAAGTATCGGAAGATGAAGGATGGATTGCGATTATGTAAGCCCTTCATGAAGTGTTACAGAGTGTCCTGCATTACAACTTTGAGGTTAAGTAACCCTTACCCCCAAGCCCGATGCTTCCAGCCAATTGTTTTCTTTTATGGCTTTAACCGATGACTACATTGGCATTTTGTACTAATACTTGGCGATTTTCTTCAAAGCACTTAATAATAATTGTATTTGTCTTTTATATTGGTTTCTTTTTCTTCATTTTTTATACTATCATTTTTGACATTTTTTGTAATAATTTTTTTGTAAAAATTTTTTGAGAATTTTTTATACACTGATAGTGTTTAATTGGGCATTTCTGATACTAAATTTGTTATACTGTATACACATGACTATATAACATTATGCTGCTATACCTTAATGTCATGATTAGTGATGGGCGAATTTATTCGCCAGGCGCGAATTCGCGGTGAATTTGCGCGATTCGCCGCCAGCGAATAAATTTGCAAAACTCCAGCGAAAATTTGCGTCAAAAATTCGCCGGCGTCAAAAAAATTTTTTTGAAAAAACGGGCGCCGGCGTCAAAAACGGGTGTCGAAAAAACGGGCGCCGGCGTCGAAAAAACGGGCGCCGGCGTCGAAAAAACGGGCGCCGGCGTCAAAAACGGGGCCGGCGTCAAAAACGAGACGCCGGCGCCGATTCGCAAATTTTTCGCATCACTAGTCATAGTTACATAGTTACATAGTTAGTTACATAGTTAAATTGGGTTGAAAAAAGTCAAAGTCCATCAAGTTCAACCCCTCCAAATGAAAACCCATCATCCATACACACACCCCTCCCTACTTTTAATTAAAATTCTTTATACCCATACCTATACTAACTATAGAGTTTAGTATCACAATAGCCTTGGATATTATGTCTGTCCAAAAAATCATCCAAGCCATTCTTAAAGGCATTAACTGAATCAGCCATCACAACATCACCCGGCAGTGCATTCCACAACCTCACTGTCCTGACTGTGAAGAACCCTCTACGTTGCTTCAAATGAAAGTTCTTTTCTTCTAGTCTAAAGGGGTGGCCTCTGGTACGGTGATCCACTTTATGGGTAAAAAGGTCCCCTGCCATTTGTCTATAATGTCCTCTAATGTACTTGTAAAGTGTAATCATGTCCCCTCGCAAGCGCCTTTTTTCCAGAGAAAACAACCCCAACCTTGACAGTCTACCCTCATAATTTAAGTCTTCCGTCCCTCTAACCAATTTAGTTGCACGTCTCTGCACTCTCTCCAGCTCATTTATATCCCTCTTAAGGACTGGAGTCCAAAACTGAACTGCATACTCCAGATGAGGCCTCACCAAGGACCTATAAAGAGGCATAATTATGTTTTCATCCCTTGAGTTAATGCCCTTTTTTATGCAAGACAGAACTTTATTTGCTTTAGTAGCCACAGAATGACACTGCCCAGAATTAGACAACGTGTTATCTACAAAGACCCCTAGATCCTTTTCATTTAAGGAAACTCCCAACACACTGCCATTTAGTGTATAACTTGCATTTATATTATTTTTGCCAAAGTGCATAACCTTGCATTTATCAACGTTGAACCTCATTTTCCAGTTTGCTGCCCAGTTTTCCAGTTTAGACAGATCACTTTGCAAAGTGGCAGCATCCTGCATGGAACCTATAGTTCTGCACAATTTAGTATCATCTGCAAAAATAGAAACAGTACTTTCAATGCCCACCTCCAGGTCATTAATAAACAAGTTGAAAAGCAAGGGACCTAGTACAGAGCCCTGCGGTACTCCACTAACAACACTGGTCCAATTAGAAAATGTTCCATTTACCACCACTCTTTGTAGTCATGATATAGGAACAGGTAGCAACTGATACATTTGTGGTTAATAGTCTGAGGGAAATATGTCTCTTTACACACTTATATTATATGTTTATCTTGGGATGTCTCTGTAACCCCGTGTGGGGTGATGCACTGGTTAAAATAACCACACATTATTTTTTTTTGTTCAATAATGACATTTTAATGTTTTTTTTTTTTTAAAAAAGTTTATTTATTACCAGCACAGAATTGTACAGTAGAACGACATGCAATCAAAATAACCATGACCACATTGTACTGGACATTTTAACATTAAACCCCAGGGGAAAACAGCATGAGAGGGGAAAAGCAAGAAGAGAGAGAAGAGGTAAAGAAGAGATCAAGATCAAGCCAAAGGGAGATCAAGAAGAGAAAGAAGTGATATCCACGACCAAGGAAGTGGGATCCCTACCTCACACATAGATACTAAGAACAAGTCAAGACCGACCATATAGCTTCAGAGCATATCTAGCTTCCGAGAAGGGGGCTGACCACCTAGTCAGAATAAGGCAAAAGCTCTACACAAGCAACATCAAGTTAAGTCCAGATTGTTAAGCCAGTCCAGAGCAGGTTGAGGGGGGACTGTGTCCTGTTAGTATAGGATTCATACTGCAGTATCCAGAGAGTCCAGATTTTGGAGAATTTCGTGGGACAACCACGATGTAACGTTCAGTATCCCACAACCCAGAGTAAACCCCAATGTCCCAGGCTCGGCTCACGCTTCGGCCTATAACCGCCGCCTTTCACGTTGGGTGGGGCCCTCCGCTACTCGGATGCCGCCAGGACTTAATAGGGAGGAGACTGAGGGAAGAACTCTGGGCCGAGCAAGGGAACTTAACGTAAAGGTTATCAAAGTCCAGGAACGGGCCGAGTCGAAACCAATCGGGAATGCGGTACAAAATCGGTAAACAGCAGAGTAGTCGAGGTCACAGGCCAGGTCAGCAACTAACAGGGTCGAAGTACAAAACGGAATCCAAAGAGTAGTCAGGAACAAGCCAAAGGGTCAGGGCAGGCAGAGGTCAAACAGGAATCAAGGATAGCCAAAGGTCACAACAAGAATTACAGAATAATCGCACCCAGGAACCATATACAGAACCTACGTTGGGCAAGGCACAAAAGGACTGATGGCCCTTTAAACACTTGAATTTGGCGCCATTGGATGCTGGCGAATCAGTGCCAGCGCCTGCGCAAACACGCCAGCGCAATCACGGCAGTGCAATCACGCCAGCGTGCCTGCCCCTTTAATTCTAGCGCATGCGCGCCACGCGCTCCATAGGAGCCGGCGCCTGGGGAGTCCCCGTCGAGAGGGGGCGGCAGGCGTCCCTGCCGTCCCCTGGGTAAGTATATTACACACGAGCTGCATAAATTTGTTCCAAGGTCGGTAGAGTTTGCTCAACCAATATTTTCCAAAGAGTGGTTGTAGGTGGGAGGTCATCCTTCCATTTCATGGCAATTGCCTTTTTAGCAAAAAATAGTAGAAAAGTGAGCAGTGTTTTTTCCGTCCGTGAAGTAACAGTGTCATCTAGGTAGTTAAGTAACAAGACTGAAGGGTGTATTTCTACCAGTAATGCCATTAGCTGAGAGATGCACGCTGCTACTTCAGACCAAAAATTTCGTATAGCGGGACAGCTCCAGGCTAGATGGAAAAAGTCAGCATGACCACTTTTACACTTGTTACTAGGGATGTAGCGAACTGTTCTGCTGCGAACTAGTTCGCGCGAACTTCGACCGTTCGCGTCCGCCGAATGTTCGCGAACGTTTGGGAACGTTCGCATTTTGAGTTCGCGTTCGATTCGAATACAAATCGTTCGACCATTCGACCATTCGAATTCCTTCGACCGCTAAAAATCGAACGATTTCCATTCGTTCGAACGATTGTAAGCATTCGATCGAATGATTTTTATTCAATCGAACGATTTTTAAACCGTTCGATCGAATGATTTTTCATTCGTTCGAATGCTTAAAACGTTCGATTCGAATGAAAATCCTTCGATCGAATGATTAAAATCCTTCGATCGTTCGAATCGAACGATTTTAGCGGGTGTTCGAAGTTCACGAACTGTCCGCGAACGTTCGCATTTTTTGCAGGTGTTCGCGAACGGCGTTCGCGAACACCAAATCGGCAGTTCGCTACATCCCTACTTGTTACACACATCCGGAAATGTGGGGTTGATTCTGTGCAAAATATGAGGCATGTAGTAGGCTCTAAGGAGTTACTTGAATTGTATAAGCCTATCCCTGGATCTAATAAGGGGCTGAATGGATTCGGCAAGGATAATTTCCCATTGATCGACCGTGAGGTCAGGAATATTTGCAAGCCATTTATTGTAAAGGTCACCATTGGGAATCAAAGTACACGTTCCAATCTGGTGGTATATAGCAGAGAGTGGTTTGACTAGTTTTTCTTTCCTAAGCAGCTTTTCAAGGGGGGGTACCTCTATGGTAGGTGGGCCAGAACGAAATTGCTGATTAATGGCATGCCGGAGTTGCAGGTAACGGAATAGCAGCTTGTTAGGTACATTAAAGTTATCCTTAACTTGTTGGAAAGAGAGCAGAATGTTATCCTTATAAATATCCCCAAGATACTTTACATTATATTTGGCCCACAACTGTGGTTCCGGCACCGTGGTCAGACTATGAAGGGCAGTATTATGCCAAAGTGGTACATGCGGTGAAAATACCTTTTCCATTCTCCCCATCCTTGCGGATCCCACCCGCCAAGCTTTAAGTGTCTTAGCCATCATTGGGGTGATAGTGGTCATGGAAGGTGGCTTTCTATATATCAGATTCCTCAGGCCTTCCATGGAACCTACCAAGTGGGCTTCTAGCATAGTGATTGGGTCCTCCGGAAGAGGGTCAAGCCACCTTTGTACGGTAGTCAACTGGGAGGCCAGAAAATAAGCCCCCATATCCGGAGCAGCCACACCCCCTAATGATATAGGCATGGTTAACACATTTAACATGTTCCCAATTACGAAGCCCCTAATCCCTTTTGTTGATCGAATTAAGCACGCCAGTGGCTCCATGGCAAGAGCAAAAAGGGCCGGTGACAAGGGACAACCCTGGCGCGTTCCCCTAAACAGGTTAATTGGAGCTGAGAGTTCCAGGTTAGGGAGGATTCTAGCTGTGGGTTTAGAGTACAGTGCCTGTATCCAAAGTAGAAAGTTATCCCAGAAGCCCATGGTTTTTAGAGTTTCCCAGATGTAGTGCCATTCGACTGAATCGAATGCCTTCCCATTGTCCAAGGAGGCAATGACTCTGGAGCCCGGGTTGGAGTGGGGGATAGAGAGATTAGTAAAAAGTCGTCTGAGATTCAACTCGGCCTCTTTATGGGGAATAAAGCCCACTTGGTCAGGAGCCACTAAAGATGTTATAACACAATTTAAACGTTTGGCTAAAATCTTGGCTAAGATTTTTGAATCTGAGTTGATTAAAGAGATGGGTCGGTAGGAGGATTGGGAATGAGGATCTTTGCCTGGCTTCAGTATAAGGATTTTAGTGGCTTCGCTGAAGGAGGGAGGTAGGGCCCTTGAGGTAAGTGATAGGTTGAATATATCAGTTAGGATTGGGGCTAGGAGAGTTGCATAGGTTAGATACCACTGATTCGGAATTCCGTCAGGACCTGGGGTTTTTCCCAGGGGTAGGGTTGCAATAGCATCTAAAGTCTCCTGTTCTTGAATGGGAGAGTCAAGGAAGGATCTATGCTCTAGGGAAAGAGTGGGCAGATCTAGGCTATGTAGATAACTAGCTATTTCTAAGGGTGATTCCGTCAGTTTATATGAATATAAAGACTGATAATAGTCCGCTAGGTTAGAATTAATTTCTATTGGGTCAGTAACTAGTTCTGTGTCATTTTTTACGTACCGCATGAATGGCTGGTCGACTACATTCATCTCTGGCCAAGAGCGCTAACAACTTGCCATTCTTGTCCCCTTTTTCATAGAGTGCAAATTTGTGGTACAGCTGACTTTTGTGGGCACATTTCCATTGAGCCTGAGCATATTGTCATTGTGCAATTACAAAAGCAAGTTGGGTGGAATCACCAGGATCTCGGATGTACCTTTCCTCAGCCTCTTTGAGCATGTCCTCTACAGTAGTCATCGTATGTGCTGCCAATTTTCTAGTGTAAGCTATTCCAGAAATATACTCACCCCTGATATATGCTTTTAGTGCGTCCCATACTAAAGGTAGGGGAGCAGTGTTAACATTGACCTGGAGGAAATCAGTGATGGAGTGTTTCGTTTTTTCCTGTAAAGCTGGATGAGTAATCCAGAAAGGGTTTAATCTCCAGGTTTTACTGGCAGGGTGCAAGCGTAATTTCCAAGAGATCCGTAAAGGGGCATGATCTGATACACCTCTTGGCAAGAAGTCAGCTCTAATAATTTTGGTGGACATATCTACTGAGGCGAAGGCAAGGTCAATCCGTGACACAGAACCCCTAAAGTAACAGGAAAACAAGCGTTTAGACGGGTTACAACTTCTCCATACATCAACCAAGCCGGCAGTGTCTGCCCACGCTTTCAATCCTTTCGTGCCTGACCTCCCTGGTGTGGAGAGGGTTAGGCGATCCATACTATCCATAACATCATTAAAGTCCCCCATTATCAGCGTTGGAACCAGAGTTGCCAAGCGTGAAAGTAAACCATAGAGTAGAGAGTCATTGAAAGGTGGAGGTATATACACATTTATGATTATATATGGATAGCCAGCTAAGGATGCATGAATCAGAGTGAATCTGCATTCTGTATCAGTTTGGAGGTCAAGGAGTTGAAAGGGTAGCGATCTGTGTATGAGGATCGAGGTGCCTCTAGCATAATTGGAATACACTGAGTGTAATGCCTTTGCTATCCATATCTTTCTAATTGGATTAGGGTTGGTTGACTTACAAATATGAGTCTCTTGGAGACAGATAATTTTGGGGTTGTATTTCCTCAGAAAATTGAAGACCAAAGATCTTTTGAGAGGGGCATTAAGACCCCTCACATTCCATGAAATGGCCGTTATATCAGCTGCCATTGGACAGTATTAAATCCAAATATTGACTCTCCTTATAGAGCAAAGAAAGATAGAAAAAGAAGAAAAGAAGGGAAAAGAGGAGGAGGAGAGAGAGAGGAAGAAGGAAAATCCCAACATTTCCCACCCTACTTCCCACTATAATGGGGAAGTGTCGATCCCTAAACATTCCAAAGTAGCTGGGAGCGTACCGGAGACAAGTGGTCGCACCAATAGCAAATTAGAGACAAAGCATCAAAACAATAGCAAAAAAGTTGTATTGCAAACTTTAGGTATCAAAATAATGAGTAGATAATGTTCTACTAAGATCAGCTTATTTGCTGACTCCGTGGTCCCACTAGCAGGAGAGGAAATGAACTGAGCCAGGGTATAACCACATATGCAGACTCAGTGTGGAGAGATATCTGCTGGATAAAGCACCCGATAGGGCAGGCGATCAACATGTCGTGGAGACAACAGGCCAAACCATATGAAGCCCATCCATGTGCTCAAAAAACAACAGAGCAGGCGTAGAGACATTTCACGCAGGGCGGCGGTCCAGCCATTGCGATACCTCCATAGGTGATGTAAAACATTGCGCCTTTCCATCCGCCGACCCCCGGAGCTTGGCGGGGTATAGCATGTAATATTGTAATCCAACAACCAATTAACAGTAGTGAATTGCTGCCTCTGTTTCCTGAGGTCGTTGGAAAAGTCCAGATAAATCGAAATTATCGAATTTTCAAATTGCAATTCACCCAAACATCGAGCAGCCACCAGAGCTGCATCCCTGTCTCTAAAATTGAGAAAACGGGCAATAATGGGTCTTGAGGGCACTCCAGGCAGTGGAGGCCTAGCTGGGATGCGGTGAGCGCGCTCAATGACAAACATAGTGGAGAAGGCCTCAGCCCCACACGTAGTTGCAAGCCAGTGTTCCAGAAATTTAGTGGTGTCTGGGCCTTCAGCTCTTTCAGGGAACCCAATTATCCGCACATTATTGCGACGTAGGCGATTTTCGAGATCATCCAACTTCGCCTCTGCCATCTCTAGTCCGCGTTGTATTTGAGTCAAACGATCCGGTAACGGCTGGCAAAGGTCGTCCAACTCCCCCACCCTCAGCTCCACCTCCGTCGTGCGGTCCCGCACCTTCTGCAAATCTTGTCGCAGGATGGCAAAATCTATTCGCAATTCTTCCACCTTGGCCATGGTAGCCGCATGACACGGTTGGATGGTATTCTGAAGGACCGCCACGACCTCCGTTAAGGTAGGTTCATCCTGTTCGGAAGTTGGAGAGTCGCTGCGGAGGGCTAAAGTTGGTGGGGAAGGGGAGAGTACAGGATCGGAAAGCACGGCAGAAGCAGCCGGTGTACTCACAGTTTCGGGTTGCAGCGGCGCAGGTGGTGTAACTGCTCTACTGCGCTGTTCCTTGGGCGCTTCCGGCCTACGTGTGTTGGGCATTTTGTTAGGCCTCCCCGTGTTCCTCAGATGAGCTTGGATATCAGAAGCCTCTGGCACGTTGTGCTTCTTTTTGCCCATCGACAGGCGGTCAGTAGTTGGCAGACTCGATTGTAGGGGGATTTTCCCCTGTTCAGTCAGGATTTTTACCGGATTAGCATGGGTTTCAGACGGAGCTCAGCTACCACACTTCCGCTCACATTGCTTGCCAGCCACGCCCCTTGACATTTTAATGGTTAGGTTGCTATGGGGGAGGTACTTAGCAACAATAGCTATTTGATTATGTGGTCCTATTTAGAGCTCTGCGCTGATCACGCTGCAATACAATATAGACAGCATTTTATCTACCGCTATGGAGAGAGCATGAAACCAGACCTTCTACCTAGACTCATATTTGTTACTTTGTAACATTACCAGTATTTCCTAGTATTTTGATACATTTAAATAGTTGCGAGTGAGATTAACAACTGTTACAAAGTTTATTTTTAAGTACTCTCTCTTAAACAAGGGGTGTTTTAACAGTGATATGATTATCTGTTTTTCTTAGTATTTATTAATGTTTAGTATTGATGTATTTTGAGTTATGCTATTGGATGCATTGTGATGATGACAAGGATGACATGTCAGCCAATTAACTTTTCCCGCCATCAGGGGTATTTAATGCATTTTTCATTGTCTGTTGTTACTTTGAGAAAGGCCTCGGAGAGGCCGAAACATTAGTCTTTGTTAATAAAACATTATTTAATTTTTTAAGTCCTGAGAGTGCGGACCTTATTTACTGAATATATATATATATATATATATATATATATATACACATAGCCAAAAAGGGAATCACCCATTGAACCAGATATAGGTGATTGTTTTGTTGAAGGGGTGCAGGTTTGCGAAAATGCCTAGTGCTGCGGACCTTTCTGTACATTGTTAGTACAAGAGGCAAGTTAGAGTTTACAGTACTGTACATAATATCGGATAGGACAAATAGTGGTCAGTAAGTACCAGGACAGGGGAAGAGAAAAACAAATAAGAGAGTATCCCACGTCTTTTCTTTTGTTATCTAGGAGATGGTGGAATTGTGGCATGACTTTTTTTCTTCCTGTGATTCTGCATATTATGTACAACAGGCTCACAAATCTTTTGTAAGAGTTAAGTCAGGGTGTTTATGAGCATGACTGAATTGGGGTGTGGGGGAGTCAATAACAGTGGATAGAATTAAGTACTGTATTATTAGTATTAGAAGAGTCTAGGGGGCAGATTCACTAAGGGGCAAAGTGGCTAACGCTAGCGACATTTCACCAGAAATCCCATCTGCAGAGATATCGCCAATTCATTAACAGGTGTAGTGAAGTCCCTAGCGAACGAGACTGTTGCTAGCGCTCGGTTGCCAGGAGACTTTTCGATCTAGCGAATGGGCTTAACTCTGCAAATTCACTAAGATGCAAATTTTACTGAACGTTACCTCTTTCACCAGAGTCTCCTTCGCCACTTCAGACCAGACTAAATGAAGCTACATCTTCCTCAATATTCTGTCACTTACATCATATCCTGAAATGAAATAAAGTTGTAAAAACGCTGGTGAATTGTCCTTTTTTACGCAGGACTGCCCGCAAAAGTTCTAACTATTAAACTTTTTTTGGGTTAACATTTTCCCCAGAGGGGCATGGAACATTCATTTTAGGGTGGGGTCATGTCTAGGTCATTAGAGGATCTCTTTTGTCTTTATTCAGATTCCTTGGACATTTGTAATAAAAAGTGGCCACTTCAAGCATTTGCGCCAACATCTCTAATAAAGACGTCCATACGACTTTAATGTACCCGCCCTATTCAAATTGTCCTAAGCATAAGAGGACTAACGAAGTTTTGCTAGGCAGAAGCGATCGGTGGCACTATTTCACTTTGAAACGCTCACACAACTTTGCATTTTAGTAAATTAGCATAGTGGTAACTAATTTTTGCCTGGTGAAGTGGCAATTCACCTTTTAGTGAAATTGCCCCTGTAAAGCTAGAGCTGATTGAGGTAATATTGGGAGAATTCAAACTCAAAGCTTCTGACAGGAGCATTCAACAGGACATGAGCATGAGACAGAAAAGATGGCAAGACGATGATTAGAAAGAGGAAACAGAACATTGCAATTTGCACAAAGGGTTAGGTTTTTGTGAAGCCCAGGTGAAGTTTATGCCTACTGTTGGAGGTCAATGGAGGACATTCAGTGTAGTAAGAAGGAAGGCCAAGAGAGAGAGAAAAAGAGAGAGAGATAATATTTGGTCTGTCAGAGGAGAGCAAAAAGGAGAGCCATGATGGAAAGTCAGATAAGAATGTAGCAGTAGATGTGGCACAGTTTGCTCTGTAAATAAAATAGACAAAAATAAAGACAGGGTGTTGAAATATTTGAAGTGGTTGTGAAGTACTGATTGTTGGAGCTGTTTGATTTATAGAAGCAGGAATGTTGTGGCTCTCCCTTCTTAACAAAACTTGTAAACGATTCATATTCATTCTTGTATCTGTCAAATACAGCCATGCCTTGAATAAATGGCGTGCCATGTGGGTCATTTGTATAAGATTCCCCAATCATTCTCCGTAGACTGAGATGATTAATGAGCAAAATGATTTGGCAATTCTAGAATGTACTTCAGTGTCCCAAGAATGCAGAGATTCATCACATGGTCTCAGCTTTTAATCCCTTTCCCGCTGGGCATTTTATGATTATTTGGTACTTGGAGCGATGCTGAAGTGCTGCCTAGATGAAATGGTTAATGGGGGTAGGGTGACTGGATATTGAAAAAGTAACAGTGGGAAAAAAGGGGTCAGAGGGAATTATTATGGAGAGGCAAGTCTACATCACAAGGCACTGGAATGAATGAGGATGGTGTTACCAGATATGGGACTTGGTACCATACATTTAGCCAACTAAAAATGTATTTAAACATTAAATAAACTCAGTAGAATTGTTTTGCCTCCAATGAGGATTAATTACATCTTCGTTGGGATCAAATACTGTACAAGGTGCTGCTTTATTATTACAGGGAAAAAGGAAGAATCTTTTACAATTTGAATTATTTGATTATTAAGGAGTCTATGGGAGACAGCCTTCCCATAATTAAGAGCTTTCTGGATAACAGGGTTCCAGATAACGGATCCCATACCTGTACGTGACTTCACATCTCACGTCTGCCATAGTGTTATTCCCTTTTTGGTAACATTTACCTCCACGTTCTTAACACTTTAGCAAAGACCTAGTACAGTTTACATATGTAATGGAAAATGGAAAGGCAAAAGTGTGGCAAGAAGTACCTGCATTTTCTTGCTCGCATGCTTCTTGAAGGAGGAAATCAGTTGTATTGTGCTGGAAGAATTGCAAACAGTTATAAGTATCTGTTTCTGTCAAGTCATTTTTGTGAAATCAATATTTTTTTTTATTTAGAAGCTTGCTCCCACCGATGAGCAGGGACGCTAATGATCTTTTAATGTGTGAAATTTCCGTTTCCCGCTGGATGATTTAAAGAAGAGCAGTGTTTAGCAACTCGATCCTGTAGTGAGATTAAATGGAAACAACATTGTTGGTATTATGTAGCTCTTAATCTCCATAACAGATGGGCTGGTATAGATAGTGAGTTCTTCTTGCAGCATTAACATTTTGCCTGTGCACTTGAAACCTATAAGCATAGATTTTCATTTTCTCACATACCATAGTGATTAGCAATAGGAGACAGAGAAGAAATGGCCTCCGCTCCATTCGGATTCTGAAAATCTACAAAACAGAAAAGTATCACTAGGGGTGAGCTAATGCTTTCTACCGTCTTTGATATAATTGTTCACCATCTTGCCATCCTATGCCGCTGATAAAAGGAGGGGTTAGACATATCGACTAGATGCTTCATTCAAATGTTATTTGATTCACTACATTAATGTTTTATCTGCAGCAAAAAAATAAGAAACTGTGCTGCTTTTCTATTGTTGCTTATGAGGATAAAGCTTTTAGGCAAAATAAGTGAAAAGCGGTATTTCATTGTGACAAAACTATCATTACTTTTTTTTCAACCATAATAATTCCTCCCCAGAACCAGCAAAATGCCATGTATTGTGATGATTCCATGAATTAATGATCTAAATTAACATTTGTAGTAAAAACTTGATATCTGCTTCACTTAGCCCAAAATGCAATAGCAGTGGCGTAACTAGACCGCTAAGGGCCCTGGTACGGAAATGTAAAACTGGGCCCCCCTACCCCCCCACGCATTGGGCTGGAATACAGCATTACTGGGTTGGGAGAGCAAGTAGTAGGGCGAGGATTAGCATTGCAGTTGCTCAGTCAGCTCTATGTCCTGTTCTGTAAAGAGGGACTTGGTGGCATTGCACAGAGGAGCCATGTGCCTTCTACATAGATGCGCTGAATGCCATTTCACCAGCATTACTTCAGCTGCGAAACAGTGGTTTGACCAATCAGGGCCAGAGAGTTTATACCGGCTCAAAGACCGAGAAGTGAACAGCCAATCTGGGGGAGCGCTAGTGAGTGAAGGAAAGCGCTGACTGAACTTGCTTAGTGCTGGGTCTCCTGCTCAAAGTGACAAGCATCATCAGTGCTGCACTGCATCATAGGCACCATCTCTCCCTACTATACCTGCTATTCCACAGTCACACTCCCTTCCCAGAGACTATTATCCACTGTTACTATAGGCATCATCTCTCCCTACTATACCTGCTATCCCACAGTCACACTCCCTTCCCAGAGACTATTATCCACTGTTACTATAGACAACATCTATCCCTACTATACCTGCTATCCCACAGTCACACTCCCTTCCCAGAGACTATTATCCACTGTTACTATAGACAACATCTATCCCTACTATACCTGCTATCCCACAGTCACACTCCCTTCCCAGAGACTATTATCCCACTGTTACTATAGGCACCATCTCTCCCTACTATACCTGCTATCCCACAGTCACACTCCCTTCCCAGAGACTATTATCTCACTGTTACTATAGGCACCATCTCTCCCTACTATACCTGTTATCCCACAGTCACACTCCCTTCCCAGAGACTAATATGCCACTGTTACTATAGACAACATCTCTCCCTACTATACCTGCTATCCCACAGTCACACTCTCTTCCCAGAGACTATTATCCCACTGTTACTATAGGCACCATCTCTCCCTACTATACCTGCTATCCCACAGTCACACTCCCTTCCCAGAGACTATTATCCACTGTTACTATAGACACCATCTCTCCCTACTATACCTGCTATTCCACAGTCACAATCCCTTCCCAGAGACTATTATCCACTGTTACTATAGACACCATCTCTCCCTACTATACATGTTATCAAACAGTCACACTACCTTCCCAGAGACTATTATCCCACTGTTACTATAGGCACCATCTCTCCCTACTATACCTGCTATCCCACATATAGATGCAAATGGGATTTTTATGGTGTGGGTAGCAGGGCTGTTGCTGGAAAATGCAGTGTGCAAGGTGCAACTAATAAATGTGATTTGCACAGTGAATAAACCAGGGATGCAGATTCCCCGGGGTGACAGTATGAAAATTTGGGCAAACGTGAATTATCGGCCAGGTGAGGGTTATGGGGGTGGGTTGCAAGGAGTACAGAAGAGAATATGATTTACAAGGTACCTGGACTACAATAGGACTGGGATTCTCAGGGCGCAGTTGGGAAAAGCTATGGGCAGGGAGTAAATAGCAGAAGTGCAGTTGGATTCATAGAGATGCAGCTGGGGAATGGGGATCTGGAAGGCAGGAGTAGCAAAAATCCACAGGCTAAGATGACAAGGCTGACCCCTAGCAGCACCAGCATACCCAGCGTTGTACATCTTGTCTGACTTTGCCTGTTAGGGCCACTGCACAATCGGGGGAGGGGGCTGAGAGGTCCCTGGTCCGGTGGGTACAGATACCTGTGCAGTGAAAATAACATGCGAGTACCCTACCTCCCTCTCTCCTCTATGAAGTCTGTGGCTCACTGACAGAAAGGGGCCATACTGTCCAACACACTCAGCACCCCTGGATTATGTGCGAGCAGCGCGTCAACGCGATGCTCTGATCCTCTTCCGGGCCTCCTGTTTCTGTAGACACAGACTGCAGCAGGCGGGGCTTCCTTTACCTTGCCCGGCCACTTCCACTTCAAAGGACCAGCCAGCACAAAAAAAAGAGCCTGCCCAGCCAACACAAAAAAAAAGACAAAATATAAGAAAAGTCAGTGCCTCCGGCGGGCCCTGAGGGGGAGCGGGCCATGGTGCAACTGCACCTCCTGCTCCCCCGGTAGTTACGCCACTGTGCAATAGTGTGACAGAATTCCCCTCTTTGTGCTGCTTGTTTAATAAAGGGATCTGTTAAAAACCTATTTTCTTGTTACCTGGCCTCATTGGAACACTTTTCTTTTACAAGCCGTCATGAAACCAATTAATTAACACTTTCCTTTGCAGAGAACTAATTATTGTAACAAAATCAGGCCAGTACTACAGTGTGGTGGCGGATAGTTTCTGATGTCATGGTGGATCTCCTCTTCTTACCTCCAGTGTTCAAAGGACAAGGAACAACATCAGCCTACAGGTCAGGGCATTCCATCTGAAATCCCCACAAGAAAGGGGTTTCTTGTCTTTTTGCACAATGTGTCTAGCTTAACATACTGTATTTGTTAATTTGCGCTGCAACACTGGTGGTATGCTTATGCTATTGTTTGTATGGGATATGTTATCTGGAAACCCATTATCCAGAAAGCTCTAAATTATGGGAAGGCCATCTCCCGTAGACTCCATTTTCTTTGCACATTCAATTGACATACAACAACTAATCATCATTATCTTCCTATATAATTAAACATTTTAAAAATGATTTTATCTTTCTCTGGAATAATAAAACTGTCCCTCTTACTTGATCCCAACTAATTCTCATTGAGCAATCCTGTTGGGTTTCTTTAATTTTTAAATCATATTTAGTAGACAAACTAAATTCTAGAAAGATCCCGTATGAAGAAAATCCCAATGTCCCAAGCATTCTGAATATCAGGTAACTTATTTGTCTTATTGTATACATGTTCTTACTTATTTCTCTTTTGCATATACCATGGTGTGCTAAATTTGCTGTACATTGGGTTACTCTAGAAGCATCTGCATATGTATGCATAGTTTTAGGCGCTCTGTATGTGTGTGCACATGAACAGATTTTGGTAGTGCATACACTAGTTAAGTTTAGCTTCGGGACTGCTGTCAATACGTTGTGGTCATATCAGCCAAGGCATAATTGCTGTAGCAATACTGGGTGAATGGATGTCTAACGTAATACACAGAACACAACTTCCTCCATTTGCAGCTCTCTAACCTGATATCATTGTGCAGTTTGCTTTTGACACTTAGCATGCAGGTTAGATTCAAAAGCAAACTTACTGAACAGTTATGACCACTAGGGCTTCCCATCAAATCACTAGAGCTGCAAAGCAGGAAGTAGCGTTCTGTTCTGTTAAGACATCCAGTCACTCCAGCCTTTATATATTACATAACTATATCAGAAACATTTTTTATTTTGCACAGCCTATTTACCAGTTTTTATTTGTACACTGAACTGTTCCTTTAATCTTCCTCTATGCTTGCCTGAAAGGGCTATGCCATTCACAAACATTTTGGCATCTACTAACAGAATTTAAAAATTTGTAAAACCATTTCAGGTTAAAATTCAAGGTCCATGTATATTATATTTACTATTAAGATCTGTTTATTGTCAGAGGAATCGATTCAGTCTCGGGCGGTGATCACCAACCAGTGGCTCGCAAGCAACATGTTGCTCACTAACCCCTTTGATGTTGGCCCCAGTGGCCCTTACAGCAAGCTATTTATTTTGAATTCCTGACTTGAAGGTAAGTTTTGGTTGCATAAAACCAGATGTACTGCCAAACAGGGAATCCTATAGACTAACAGTCCACATAGAGGCAACCAAATAGCTAATCACAGCCCTTGTTTGCCCCTTTATTTTTATGATTGTGTTGCTTCCTGACTCTTTTAACAACTGAATGTGGCTCATGATTAAAAAAGGTTGGGCATTCCTGGTCTAGGGGTTTTGCTCTGGCTATGAAAACTAAGAGGCTGTTCCTGGCTATTTCTCATTGGCCTCAGTGACATCATAAACTTCTTGTAAGTGAATTATACTACAATAGCTAGAACTATGGAAAGTGTAAGTTTGTGGCCAGACAACTTGAGACCAAGGCAATGCTATAACCATAAGTAAGACTATCTTTACAGATGCTAGGGCAGTGGTTCAAACACTCCCTTAGAGGTTGAACATTTGGTCAGCTCCCTCATTGGCTCATAACAAGGTTGCAAATAGGAAAAGAAAATAGGAAAACAGGAGAAGGAAAAACAATGGCACAGTCATTTATGACAGAATATAAGTTTAAACAAATCTAACCCAAACTGACCTTCTGAGTGGGCTTTCATATGTGTTTATCATCATTAGGGACTTTAGTGACTTGGGCATTATGGCTACATAGATCATCAGTTAGCAGCTTAGTATGAGATCTGGTAAGAAATAAACAACTGAATTCATCTACACTGATTCATGTATCCTTCTTTATTAAACGTTTATATATAACCGTTCTCTATTTAATAGTCTCCATTATTAATTGGAAAAGGAATGAGAAAAGTAAACAAATTAAAACAAGGTCTGATTTTTTTTTTATATAATTAACACAATAAACCCCTCAAAGTCTTTTTTGTTTTATAATCACCACAATAAAGCCCTGTAAGACAAGAGCATCTATTCTGTCATTTGAATGTCTTGATGTCAAAAATGGTGAATAGTAGAGTAGGGGTGAGATGAGATTTGTACCTATTATAATTATTGCTATGAATAGACCTCCATTATCATATATCCTTGAGGGGGTAGTAAGTACTTGCACTGTGTTATTTTCCATTCAACATAAAAAAAAATTGTGAATTAAGAATGAATTAAGGCCACTAAAGCATACACAAGTCAAAAAAGGGCAAGAAGTCCCGAATGGGCACATATTGAAATTCCCTGGTGGTGTCCTGATAGGATAGAAAACAAACAGCTGTGCCTCACTCTCTATACCAGGGGTCCCCAACCTTATTTACCCATGAGCCATATTCAAATGTAAAAAGAGTTTAGGAGCAACACAAGCATGAAAAAATGTCCCTGGGGGTGCCAAATAAGGGCTGTCAGTGTCAGATTGGGGGGCCCGGGGTCCATCGAGAATTGCTGTCCAGGGCCCCCCTCCGGCCCCCCTATTGCTACGCCGCACAAAGCTGCACATGCGCACACGGAGCTGCTTGGAGCGTATATGCGCACAGAGCCCAGAGTTGTTCGGCGCCCCAGATTGGTTTTTATTTTAGGACCAGGAGATCAGGAGAGGGGGCCCACCGTGTTTTTTCCTGGTCCCGCCGGGCCGGTCCGACCCTGAGGGCTGTGATTGGCTACTTAGTAGCCCCTATGTGGACTGGCAGCCTATAGGAGGCTCTGTTGAGCAGTAAGCCTGGTTTTATACAACTAAAAATTACCTCCAAGCCTGGAATCCACTAGTCTATACAGTGCTGCCTAAATCTGGCAATGCTGCATACAAGAGGGGCAGCAGTTTGGCCTCTCCCAGAATTCCCAGTAGCTTGCAGAAAACATGGTGATTTGTACCTGTAATTTGCACTTTGTATGCTTTGTAAAATGTTTGCTGCAAAATGCATTTTGCCGACTCTACTCTGAGTGGAAGTTGCTCATTGGAATCATTTCTAATATGTATTATCACACTTTGTTGAAAATTTGCCAGGTTGCAGCTGATTTGCAAAAAGATCAGAACCTCTGTTATGTTAAGAGTTTAACAAGGGGAATTACTATTCTTATGCTTTATTTATATAGCACTGACATATTCTGCAGAGCTTTACAGTGATTCATATGAAGCCATAAGAGCAGGCTGTTAATCATAAAGGGCTTAGAATGTTGTCTCTGGAAAGAGAATGCACAATGAAATCTCCCATTTCTAACTGATTATTGATTACTTTATCAGTTCACCTGCCTAAACTGACAATTTATTACAGCGCGGTTAACAAGAACACATCACAGTCCAATTTTTCTGTAGCCAAGAAAGCTGACTGACATCTATCTTTTCAGGGCCAAATATATTTTGAAATTCCAAGAATTATCTTAAGCTGTTGAGGGCAGGATAACCTTAATGGTCACATCCTCATATATCCAATAGTCTCGTTAGTTGTGGGATACTAATGAAAAAATATCTAGTGTAACTTGACATAGCAAAGCATATATTTCAGCACAGTCCTTTATAAATGCACTTGTTATAGATGTCTCTATTTAAAGGGAAATATTGGAGTGCAAATGTGCTGAACTATAACAGGGATCAACTGAGGAGTCTTAGTACAGGGTAGTTCCCTCGCTCACTAAATTGTACAGACCCAAAACACTTGGTGTAACCCTTTGGGAAACTCTTTGAGGAGTACGGTGCACTGGAAGCAGATACCTGTGGTGTGTGTGTAATGTGACATTATGCCCTTAAAAAAAAAATATTCAAAATCCTATTTTATCACATTAGTCAAGCAAAATAAACCTTAATTACACAATATAAATTATTTGAATCTTGTTTCCTTCAGGCTGGGAATTCATAATTATAACAAGCAGGCAGGCGCCATTTTGTGGACACTGTTATTAAGACAAGCCTTGTATCATCTCAGAATTTTGTTTGTGCACCAGAACGGGGGACCTGATGTCCATCCTCATGCCCTGGTTACACAATTATATGGCAAAGAGAACAGGGGGAATGTGTGGAGAGCAGTGACATCTAGAAAGTGCTGAATGGAAAGTGAAAGTAAATGTCTGCCCCGCCTCTATGCCTAAGGCATAGAGGAGGGGCAGACAATATTTGAATGGCAGCAGAGATTTTCAAATGAGCTTACAACAGCTATGAATGCTTTAATAAAAAATAGAAATTGGATTTCATGTTTAATTTGAAAAGGACTTTTATTATACAGATTTTTGTGTCTGGGTGACAGGTCCACTTTAAGTATTTGGGGTTAACTCGTAAGTACTGGGGTTTCATGCTACGTGCAAAAATATGATTTTTTAAATAGGCTATTACTATGAGTATATGAAGAAAATGTACAAAAGCATAAAGCTAACCTTTAGAATTATGCAAATAACATCCAAAAGTCTGCTTTTATAGATATAATAAATGACATACATATTTTTTTAAATGAAAGTCAGAGTTCCAAAGAAAGGAATGTAAAAAGGCTGAGTAACAAAGGAATAGAAATAAAAGAATGGTTTATTGATCCTAAAGGGGTTCAGTCAAAATAGGAGAAGATACAGCCCTAAGATAACCAAGGTCTTAGTGAAGTTGGGAATAAGTGTTAGGCAGACAGTACTAACAATGGAGGCTTAGTGCAGGGCAGTTCCCCGGGTGACATTCACCAGGATGTAGAAGGATGTGAGTCAACTTTTTAGCCAGTAAAAAAAATGCAAAACTCACAGCTTCAAATCCATGGTAGAATTTTACCATGTGATCTGTTTTTGGCAGACACAAGGGGGGTTGTGTAATATCAGGAGCAACGTTTGCTTAAAGGGGAAGGAAACCTAGTTGGCTCAAAAACCCTCCCCCCCTCACGTGTGTTGCCCACCCTCCCTCCTCCCCCCGGATCTACTGCGCATGCGCCAAAAGTCACAATGTACTTTTGGCGCATGCACAGTAGATCCGTACCGGCGAAATGCTCCTACTGCGCATGCGCCAAAGCGCCGTTCAAAGCAGGAAGAAGATCGCGTGGAAGAAGATGTCATCTGTGAACTCCCTGGACTGGACCTGCGCAGAAGGGTAAGTAACAAGTTAGGGGCAATTGCCCAGCGGGACGGGTAGGCTGGGGGGAGGAGGGAGGGTGGGAGGATTTTTGCGCCAACTAGGTTTTCCTTTAACTTCTTATCACCCATAGCAAACAATCAGCAGGTAGTATTTACTGGTCACCTGTAGTGATGGGCAAATTTATTCGCCAGGCGCAAATTCGCTGCGAATTCCCGCGATTCGCTGCCGGCAATATATTTGCGAAAACAACACGAAAATTTGCCGGCATCAAAAAAAATGGACGCCGGTGTCCATTTTTTGTGAACACCAGCGCATTTTCGACAAAAACTGCGCTATTTTGCGAATCTTTGCCATTTTGCAAATTTCGCTGGAAATTCGCAAATTTTTCGGCGAAGCAAAACACCCCAAATTCGCCCATCACTAGTCACCTGTTTAAAAGCCAGCATCTTATTGGTTACTGCTCCTGGGCAAACTTTGTGCCTTTTATTACATATGGGGAAAGGATTGTTGGGCTGGAAAAAACACAGACAACATCATTATCTACCCCCATGCCTTCTATATCAACCTATGGATTTGAGCCCACCCTGGCCCTCCCTCTGTCTATCTAAGGAGCTGTCTGGGCATCATGTTTGAAAGATATTGGCAACATGGAAGCTTTTTTCTCTATGAAGGCCAGTTGTAGCATAATCGATAGGAGCTTCTCTAATGTATGGCAAAATATGTATGCAAGTACAGAACAACGTTCGGGGGGAGGTGCAAACCCCCCAAAACGCTGTTCTGTACTTGGAGTGGTAAAACTGGCTAAAATAAAGTATTATTTGCAGCAAGAAGTGGTTGCCTTTCCTGTGGAATTTTGCTGAATGTGGATGTGGCCGTATGTCTAAGGAATAGCACCGCCGTATGCGACATCATGTGAAGAGTGTAAGTAGTGCTCCCTATATCTCTTATTTCTCTCTGACAAAAAACCTATTATTTAATAAAGTTTCAGAAACTTTGTATCGTTTTCTGGTGTCAGTGCAGGAGATCAAAGAGAAACTCTGGGTTTTTTAATAAAAATTGTTGTAGCGCTACAGTAAACTGACTTGTGCCAGGGCAGTTTAAGCTACTTTCCTTGGTGGGCTGAGACCACCGATGAGCTCTCTTTCTCAGGGGTAAGCCCTCGCAACGGTGTGGAGGCAAGGGTGTAGTGTAACTTTAACCTGGTGCGATAGCACAATGATGGGCGCCAGTAGTTCTTTAACAGTTAAACAAAGAACGGTATTTATTGAACAATAGCACAGAGATCATTTAGCACATTGATCCACAATGGAGTATAGAACATACACAGCAGTATAAAGGAAGCATATACTCACAGCACATATAGGCTGAATCCCCACAGGCTAGGGAATATACAGCAGAGAGTAAATAGACAGCATGTGATGGGTATTGCCCAGTTTTCAGGATATCTTCCAGTGGCAGACTAGGGGAACTCCTGACATCCCTATCTCAACACTTGGTTCCTTACTCTGGGTCAGTAATACCCTGGGATCTTAATCCCTCTAATCTCCTCGGCGGAGCCTTGAGCTGCTCAACTAAATAACCTCTCTATCACTCCTAGAGTGATCTATAAAACGAGTATAGCTATCTAATTACTAGGGCCAAGGCGCCTAGGGTCAGCACTACCCATTCCCTTCCAGCCTGCTTGGTTGGGCTAAACTTAAGCAATGGACCCAGAGCACATGGTTCCTAAACCTTTTATACTCTGGCACAGTGCCATCTGGTGTACACTGTGTGAACTGCAGGGGTTACATAAGCACAAGGTCCCCATAAGGACCCACTAAGGTGTCCATATTACTAGGGATGTGCCTGTCTGTAAAGTGTAAGGGTGTCTAAGATTAGGGATGTAGCGAACCGCCGACAATGTGTTCGCGAACGCTGTTCGCGAACACCGGCAAAAAATGCGAACAGTTCGCGAACAGTTTGCGAACTTCGAACATCCGAAAATCGTTCGATTCGAACGATCGAAGGATTTTAATCGTTCGATCGAACGATTTCCGTTCGAATCGAACGATCGAAGCCATTGGATCGAATGATTTCATTCAATCCAATGGCTTCGATCGTTCGATTCGAACGAAAATCGTTCGATTTTAGCGATCGAATGGTCGAATGGTCGAACGATTTTGACGCGAACGCCTATTGGCGAACGTCGCGCGACGTTCGTGAACTTGCGGCGGACGCGAACAGTCGAAGTTTGCGCGAACTAGTTCGCCGGCGAACAGTTCGCTACATCCCTATCTAAGATTTTCCACATCCCTACACTGTCAAAAAAAAATATGGATTTCTGCAGAAAATGGGACAGTTGAGAGGTATATTAGGTATCACAATGACTCTCTCTCTCAAACACAGTCCTTTTATTATCACAATCACAATCAGGGATTGTGGAAACCAGGGAAAGGCGTGTCTGATCCCCTTCTTGATATTTTTAACACACAATAATACAAAAATCCTAGACATGTTAAAATAATCCCATAACTGTTCCTCCATGCCGTTCCTTCTTTTCTTCTTTGTTATCTCTCTTAGTGTCCAATAGAATAAACAGACCTTAAAAAAAGAGAAAGGCTTACATTACCAAATAATCTAATTTAGTTTCTCTAGTAAACACATTTACTAAACTAAATCTTAGGTTAAGACAAATGTTTGAACTAATTAAACATTAACAAGTATTCTTAAATGACACAGTACATTTCTGCTCATGCTGTTATCAATTCTGAACATCTCAATGCTGGTTACGTTAAAAGAACTGAATAGTATATTCTATACAAAGGTGCCAACCAAGCCAGAACATAATATCTTTATGAAAAGATAAGGTTTCATTTGGAGAACAATTTCATCTCATTATGGACATACTGTTTCAGAACGAGACACTCCAGAGACAAAGGACTAGCAGCACAAGCCATATAAATGCAGCAACATGAAATGTCCTCAAGATGAACAAAGAAACCAAGCATACACTGCGTTTTCATGCCAACCAGATCCCGTGTGAGCTATACAATTTCTTTTAAAAAAGAAATTGCAATGTGTACTGCTCACAAAAAAGCAGCAAATAAAATGTGCACAGGTAGAATCAATGTGACAGGTAGAATCAAGGGACTAGCTTGTTAGCAATAAATACATATATGAAGTCAATACCGTGAGAAAAAATGTAATATCAACAGTGATACCGTGTACGGTAGAACAGTGCTGCTGTGACAGATAGAGCTGCCTCTTTAATATCTTGATACTTGAGCTGGTAGAACATCAACAAAATATTGGTCCTAAAACAGTAATGTGATGCAGGCTGGGATACTAGATTTCCATGCATAGCAGTCTGTTATACCAAATATTAATCCTACTAACTATGTAGCTCTAAAGACTTTACAATGGAAATGGTACCCTTCATTAATTTTAATTTGTAGATCTCGGTTTGTTAAATGTCTTCAATATATCTTCTACTAGACCTGTACATTGGCTTAC
This sequence comes from Xenopus petersii, assembly GCA_038501925.1. NCBI lineage: Eukaryota > Metazoa > Chordata > Amphibia > Anura > Pipidae > Xenopus > Xenopus petersii. The sequence goes on from CM076677.1 coordinate 92,307,378, forward strand.
TAGAAGGCATTGCAACAATAGGAACAGCAGTTGAATACAAGGCTCATTGGACTGGTGCCTAGACATTCAAAAGAGCTAAAGGTTTCCCAATTAGTTCTAAAGGCCGCTGGGCTATTTAAAGGTCAAATATGACAATTACAATTTAAAACTGATGTGATAGGACAAGAAAAGATTGTGGCAAGCTCTGATGTCATTTACTCTAGTTAGTAGTTTGAGTACTTTAGAATAAAGGGCAGCTATTACCTTTAAATTAAATCGATCTATGTTTTAAGAATAAATTACCATCAGTCACAGCTTGCAAAAATGTAATAATCCATAGTAAACTGGGGAATTTACAAGGATTCCTAGCAGTTTGGTTATTTTTTTCCCCTATTATATAACATTTCTACGATGGTAAGAAAACTTTTCCAGACTGTCTGGAAAGTGTTATTGAGTTGATGTATTTACAAATGCCAGTACATATGTACTGTACATTTATCAGCAATAGTGATGAGCACAACGTTTCACCAGGGATAGATTTGCAGTTAAATTTCACATTTTCGGATATTTTTGCAAAACAGCTACAAAACGTCACTTCCCAAAAGAATCAAAACACCAAAATGGCCAAAGACCCCAATGTATTTTGCGTGGGAAAAAGTTGGTGCAAACAAAAACACCCATAGAACCCAAATGGGGGAATGTAATATAAGTCGGTAATTGAAAAATATATATGCGTAAAGTTATGCCTTCGCGCAAACAAGTTTTGCTTTGCACAAATTTAATATACCTTTTACGAACCCGGAAACTGTTTAGCGACCACTTCCGACAGTGGGAGAAGGTTTGAGAATTTTATAGTTTGCTCCAATGCACAGTGAATGTAATAAAACTTCTTACTGAAAATGTTATGTTTGCTCCAAAAGATTACGACATCTTCAAGCACTTCTTAAAAATTGGTAATGCGCAATTAAAATTTGGAATGAGCAGTTAAAATTCACAATGCAATAACAGTTTAAGGAAGAATATTACATTGCAAATTGTGCAAATTGTTTTTTCTATTTGCAACTTTTATTACATTCCCCCAAATGTATTTTGCAATAAGAAAGGAAGTCCATAGACTCCAATGTATTTTGCATGGAAAAAAGTTGTCATTGATGTTAATGCATTTCACAAATTTTTGTCATTTCACAGATTCACCCATCACTAGTCAGCAAAAGTATTGATACCAGTGAAATGCTTAACTCCCAATGTTGGGTGAAATGATTTAGAAAAATCTCTCCAGGACGGGATCAAACCATTACAGCACAGAAAAGTTATTGCTAAATGATCCCTCAGTAATAGATACTGATTATGAATCATAAATGGGCCCTTATGTTTTAGACATAGTTTTATGTACTAACAATGATGTATGCATTGCTTGGAAGCTGTATTACCAATTTTAGAATCCAATTTTTTTTTTCAAACAGCTTCAATGTGGAAAATACAATACCCATTGACTTCTATAGAAGCTTGACAGGTTTTCATGGCTGAATATATCTGGTATATCTATCAGAAATTTACTAGATTGACAATTATTATTATTATTATTTAACACTGGCAAATTCAGCAGCTCTTTTTACAGAGACCCTGCCCTTGTGGAGCTTATACTCCAAATCCCTTTGATCATTATTAACTTAATTATTTAAGACTTTTGGCTGGCTTCACTACATTTCCAGGTTAAAGGGATGATCAAGCAACAAATCTTTATAGAAAATACGTAACATGGGAAAACAATCATACCAAAGACAAAAGCTGTATTTAGTAAATCATTGGACTTGGAGATTTTAACAGATACTATATTTGTTCTGTCTTTAAACAGCTGCTACTGTTATCTGGAAATGTTCTGTTATCCTTTCATTATGGGAAGAAGAGAGGCGACTGTCTGCTGCCCAGGGAGATGCTGAAGTGTTATCCATCATTGTTAAATGTGCAATGTAATTTTCAGGGGTCTTTATCCCATCCCTCTGTCAGAGCTGTTATTATTGATAGTCTAGAGCTAATGGAACATCTTGATGGAAAGGGCAAGTGGGGCATGGGAGCCTTACATGGTCAAAGAGGGAAATTAAGTTGAATCATCAAATATTCAACCTGAGACTAAAAAGGGAGCCAATTTATGTTAAATATAAGCACTATTATAGCTCACCCTACACTAGATAAAAATAATATTTTGCAAGATCATATTTTGAAATCAGTTTAATTTTTAATGTAACCATAAATAATGATTAGATTGCTACACTAGGGGGCACATTTACTATTGGTCGAATATCGAGGGTTAATTAACCGCAATTCGAACGATTCGAAGGATTTTAATTCATCGATCGAACGATTTTCCTTCGATCACAAATTGCTAGGAAAGCCTACGGGGGCCTTCCCAGGTGCTCGGTAGGTTTTAGGTGGCGAAGTAGGTGGTCAAAGTTTTTTTTAAAGAGAGAGTACTTTGACTATCGAATGGTCGAATAGTCAAACAATTTTTAGTTAGAATCATTCGATTCGAAGTTGAAGTCGTGGTTGAAGGTCGAAGTAGCCAAATTTTGTTTTCGAAATTCAAAGTTTTTTTCCTTCTAATCCTTCACTCGAGCTTAGTAAATGTGCCCCCAACTCTACTCTATCTATTATCAACATATCTATCTATCTATCTATCTATCTATCTATCTATCTATCTATCTATCTATCTATCTATCTACTGTATCTGTATATACCTAATATATATATCTATATCATATATTTATTTTATGTAAGGAGACACTACAAAATACACATAACAATTCTACATTTTGTTTAGTTTTTATGTACTTCTCTCTCCTGGCCTACCACTAGGTGTAGCTGTTATCAGCTGTTTATCAGGATACATTATCATTCCAAGCAATAGTGGTACTCCTGTCATCTGCACCATCCTAAGAAACAAGTCTGTTATTATTTGTTCTTGACCCCCTATTAAAAAAACAAACTAGTTTCACAAGAAAGCTGCTAAATATAAGAGGAATTTTTGCTGTGACACATTCCATTGAATTACACAAGCAGCAGTTGTAAAATGTGATGATGATCTGTCTGGAATGCTTGCCTGATCAGCCTGATAAGTACACTGCACATAAGTCAACCACCAGTTCACGTTACAGAAATTAATTCATGTAAATAAGCAACTCATTTGCAAAACAAAATATTTTTTTTTTTGTTAGACTGAGTTGCAGGTGTATAAATATAAATGTAAAGCTCCCTCTTTCCAAATCCCTGGCTTTGAATTGGGATGATTATATAAATTCATGTTCATTCTCTGTGAGTAAAATTAGTTTTAAGTACAATTGTTATTGGGATCCTTGGCAAACACTATGGAATCAGTGCAAAGAACAAGGGTCCTCGGAGGTGCTACATAGCATACCTGTCAGACTCACCAGTATAATCCAGTCGTAGAAGGAGCTGGAGCAGTAGATAGTGAACCCACAAGCGCCTCACACAACCGCTACCCACCTGGAGTGGAACAGGGAGCAGGGTTGTGGAGAGTAGCCAGTGAGACGATTAGCGAAGTACAAGGGATTAGGCAGAGTCGTGGTCAGGAGGTCCGAGGTCAGAAGGCAGGCAGCGAGATTCGTAAACGATGAGGCAGGCCGATGAGTCGAGACAGGCAGCAAGAATCACAGTCCAGGTACAGGCAAGGGTCGATAACAGGAATTCACGAAGTGCAGAGACGCTAGGATTTCAGTTTAAACAACCTAATAACCAGGCAATGCATCTCAGTCTGAATCAGGTTTAAATACTGTTACTTTGGTGCCAAACTGGCGTCATTCCGCTGCCGTTGCAGTACTGACGACAGCACGTCCGTCTTAGGCGTTTCCGCCTGTGTCTTTGCTCCAGTGACCGCCGCCTTCGCACATGCGCCCGTCGCTGGCATCCCGCATCATGCGCCGGCGCGCATTAGCGCGCCCGCGCCTGTGCCAGACAGAACGAAGACACAATTCCTCACACATACCCACCAAAGAGACAATTACAATTTTTTGGGGCATCAAACAAATAAATATTTGCCAACCTAACTCAGTGACGAGCACAGTGGGCCCCTTGCAAGCACTACTGTGTCTGTTATGTCTATCTTTGTGAAGAAGAAGGTCCAGAAACTGCTGCATTGCTGTTCAGGCCGTTCCAGGCTTAACATTTTCCAACTCCTTAAGCAGTCACAGTTGTCCTCCACTAATGTCCAATGGTTCATTCAACATAACAAAATTGCAATTGGCATATAAATACTGTAAATTAATTCATGGAATTAGTACACAATATTAAAATACCTGCCACCATAGTACATATCTGTAGCTCGCTTTCTTTAAAAACCAGGGCCAGTTAACAAGAGATGTTAAGATGAGTCTTACAGAGCAGTTGTCTGATCAAGGATTTGGGCAAAATAATTAGGTACATGCTGTAGTGATGTGCGGGTCGAGACATATAGAACCCGCACCCGACCTGGACCTGATCCCTCCCAACCCAAACCCTATGTAACCTAGTGCTGCAGCTCTGTTTATAGACCTGCACCTGTCCCGCCTATCTCCGATATAACAAAAGAGGGTGGGCAGACTGCTTCTGTCAGAAGCCTGCACAAGATTTTGCGGGAGGAAAAAGTGGTCAAGTGGTTTAGCAGGAAGTGGTCAACCCGAGCCTCTCCACGACCCAGTGATCATCTGTGGAAGTTGGCTCAAACCTGTCTGACTCATGGGTGTTCGGCCAGCCCACGCGTTGCTAACATGCTGGGCAAACAGTACACCAGCCTTTAATTGGTTCTAAGGCTTAAGAGTAATGGTAGCTGCTTCATACACAGGGGTAAACCATTGTTACGGCCCCAGCAATAATTATGGGGATTATTTGTTGATTGTCAAAAACTGCAAATCAGTACAGAAATTACTGCAATTTGTGGGTCTTCCATATGCATCCAAAGTGGTTTGTCCAGACCAAAACAAAGACCATGTCAGCTATAATGTCTTTATGCACAGAAATTATAATGATTTAAGTTCTCTAATAAGCAAGAAATAAATCACTGTGAAGTGACAATATAACCATTGGGAAATGGCCCAACAGATTGCGGAAATAATGAATGGAATCACAAAAGAATCCACTATTATACAGATGTTGCAACAGGATGGTGAGGAGGGGGGGGGAGAACATTAAATCACTCTGCTGAGAATTCTGAGAAGGAATTAAAAGACGATATTAAAATTAGACAAGACAAGACTGATCAGACTTTACTGCAAAACAATGCAATGTGCTGTGTTCACTAAAATGGAAAAAGGGGGTTATTAAACAATAACACCAAGACCACCAGTGAAGGTGCAAAACAGGACAGGAAAAATAACTTGGTCCTCCCATATGTAGCTGGGGTGTTGGAAAAATTTAAAAGGATTTTTAATAAACACCACATCTCTGTCTGCTTTAAACTCAGCAACATTCTGAGGTTACTGAGCAACTAGTTCACCCAAAAAACCCAACCCCAAAACACAAAAAGAGTAACATTGTGTATGCAGTGCAGTGAGGAGTGCTCTGATTTGTATGCGGGAGAAACCAAACAACGGTTACACCAGCCTATGGCACACAACAGAAGAGCCAGCTTCTCTGGTCAGGACTCAGCCGTGTACCTAGATCTCAAAGAAAAAGGACACACATTTGAAAACTGCCAAGTCCAGATTCAGGACTGTTTCAAATGAGTAACGTAACTATATGGGGGCGGGCCCTGGCGTGGGACGTGCACCCCCTTCCGTACAGCAAGTTCAGTTGATTTGACTTATTTCCATAGATATACCATGACCTGGATGAATGAGAATCTTCACAAACAGAAAAAGGGGGTTATGTTTTGCCACGCTAAGCTAAATGCATTCCTAAATCGTGTCCCACCTATATATGGAACAACACCAGTTGGCCAACTTGTGTTAATTAATATGAGAATGGGTTTGGCCATGTTTGCCACATTCCTCAGATCCCCATTCCACATTTCTTGTTGCACTGCATTTGGCTAAATTCACCTTTAAACCCCGATTTATCTGTATCTCCTGCCAAGTATCCTCTTTGCCAAGACAATAGGGTTACAATTAGAATGGCATCAATAGAAACCATTTTGCTTATAACATTTAACAATGTTACTGTTCTGTTTCTGGTAGTGGAGTAACTAGGTGTTACTGGACCCTTCAACATATTCATTTTAGGGCCCTCTAAAACCTTCCTAAGTTTGCCTGTTTTAATAATCAGTATTAAAATTTCAGTATAAAGTATTTAACACGGACAAATGAGTGATTTCTTTCCATAGTAAAAATCCCAGCTAGAATAAAGATCTAACATGAAAGAGAATAGCATATCAGTGGCCCTGCTAAGTCTCACATTCATCATCAAAGGATTATGCTTTTCTGAAAACTAGATTTTGTATCCAGCAAATGTCAATGATCAGCCATAATAATGTCAAAATGCCACCGAGAAATGTATCACAGTAACCTTCAACCCATATGCAAGCATTAAAGAAGAAATTACTGTACTTTATATCCCACCCTAACTACAGGAAATATTATATTCATGTATCTATGACCAGAAATGTAATTAAAGGTATATTACTATGTTATAGAGTGTCTTATTCTTAGCAACTTTTCTAATGGTCGTCATTTAATTTTCCTGCATGAAAATTTTAAATGCTATCTGGCAGCCAAAAAAACTATTGTTCTGTAGGCTACACTGTTAGTGTTATTTTCTATTACATACCTTTCTATTCAGGCCCTCTCCTATTTATCTTCAAAAGGGTAAAGTGGACCCTAGCAACCATATAGTTGCTGAAATTCCAACCTGGAAAGATGCTGAACAAAAAGCTAGATAATTAAAAAAACTATAAAATAAAAAAAAAATGTTCTCACAATATCACTGTCCACATCATTCCACAGACCAGTATATTTCCTCATATTCTTATATATTCAGTAGATTTTCTCATATTCTTCCTTAACATTCATCAAGGGATATGCAGTGGCCTAATAATTTATAGATTATAGGGTCATTCAAAAGTGTAATGGGGTAATGCAATAAAAGTCCCAAAGAGCAAAACAATTAGCACAAATAAGAATAAAAAGTCTCATTGTAAATGCATTGCGAATTGTAATTTTAATTGCGCATTGCCCACTTTTAAGAAGTGCTTGAAGGTGTCGTAATTACTGCGTTAACTATAAAATTTACAAATCTTCTTCCACTGTTGGAAGTGGTTGCTAAAAAGCTAAAAAGCTATTTTAAATTCGCACAAAGGCAAATTTGTTTGCACAGAGGCATAACTTTTCACATTGCGAAGATATTTTCTGTTACATTACATTCCTCCATAAAGTCACTAATGGGTGCAAAATCGCACCCTTTGTGCTCATTCAAGGAGCACTTGCATCCGGTGTCATGCTGCTGTCTGCACATTGCGCCACATTAAAAATTCTGGTGCTCTGTAAGTAGCATCTAAATAACACCCACCCTAGGAAATGGATAGGTGACACAATTGTACTTTCACTTGATGAAAATTGGGTGCAAGTTGTGTCTAGCATTTTCAGAATGGAGGTTGCATCACTTCTGGAATTCACATTACGAATTTGTTTTCATCCTATTCCCTTGGGGCAAGTCTGGTGCACTTATTGGGGCAATTATTCAGTGCAGTTGCATCAAACTGCAAGACCAGCTACTTAAGATTATTTTATGGACCACCAATCCCCTTGTGACTAGTGATGGGCGAATTTGCGCCATTTTGCTTCGCCGAAAAATTTGCGAATTTCGTGTGAAATTCACGAAACTGCAAAAATTCGCCAGCTCCAGTTTTTTTTACGCCGGGGCCCGTTTCTGATGCCGGAGCCCGTTTTTTACGCCGGCGTACGTTTTTTCGAAAAAAAAAAAATTCGCCCATCACTACTTGTGACCTCAATTACATTGGAATAATGGGGAGAATTCTGAAATGCGTCCAAAGTTAACTTTGCACAGGCATCAGTGCTAATAAATGAACCAGATAGACAGCCACATGGATGTAGCGGATCATGTTTAGATGCAAGTACCTTAATGAATTGCATCCATTTCATTTATTTTAGAGTCCCCATGCTTGCGGTAATATAATTTTTCTCTCATTCTTCCATTCAAGCTCTAGTTTCAAATGAAACATTTCTAAAATCATACAATTTTCTGTAATTTTCCAATAAACCGAGTGCAAGCATGCGGATCGGCAGCTGATGAGCGAGACGCACTAACTGCTTGACTCAAGAGGCAGATATAATATTTGCATGTTATTAGGGAATAAACAGCTCTTTTCAGAGTGAGCATAAAATATCGTGTAGCGATACAGTTTTATGGGCCAGATTTAATTTTATGAGAAAAACATTATCTTCTAATTCAATTCCAGATTCCCCCTTGGATGTCAATGTAGTTTTTTGGAAATAAACCTCAAGATTATTCACCGGCAGAATGTGACCCTCTGTGTGCACTGTAAGTAATTAAAGTTCTGCAGTATGGGATAAATGGAAATAATACACATTTGGGTTGATTCACTCAAATGCGATATAAAAAGCTACATTTATTGCTTCGGTTTCAGGATCATTATTTGTGATCAAAATGTCAGCTTTTCACATGGGGAAAAACAGCTTCATCCCTTTCATATCTGAACAGCAGGTCCCCATGACCTTTGAAATGACTGCATAAATATACCTCTTAATTTATGCATTGTGACTTTTTTGAATGTGACTTCGAACCTCACTTTCCCCCTACACAATTCACCTGCTCCGCTGTCCCAAAAGGTGCCTAGCAGGCTATTTCTGAATGCTAATACACACTTTCTGCCCTTCTGGTAGGTGAGTAACACATGATGGGTTAATAAAAAAAACAAGAACTAGTTATCCAATCTTACAAAAAAAAGATAGAAAGGTACAATTGGGTTGCCACATTCTACCAGATGTCAGTGGCAGCATTATGACATGGTGATCATCTTTTAAAAGACCTGTCCAGAATCTGGAAATCCGGACAGGCAGTTTTCATCCTAACAGCCCTTCTGAAAACAGGCCTGTCCTGGTGAAAAGCACACAGGCGGCAACCCCTAAGGTACAATCATTTTTATACCAGTCCTAAAATGGGTGAATTAAAATCATTAGGAACAAAAAGGCTCAACAGCAGAACTTCATTACTTGTCAACATGTTTTTATTGTGCCGTTTTATACGACATGGTTCAGGGATGTCAAACTTGATAAAGGTGTCATCCCCAAAACATGTTACGTATAGTGATGAGCGAATCTGTCCCGTTTCACTTTGCCAAAAAAATTTGCGAAACTGCGAAAAATTTGTGAAAAAGCATTGAAGTCAATAGGAGTCAAAAAACTTGACGTGCGACAATTTATTTGCACGCACGACAAATTTTACTCACTCCAAATGCATTAAAGTCTTTGGCCGTTTTTTGTGATTTTTTTGTCATGAGATTTTTTTACACACGCACTGTTTCTGCAAACGACAATATAGTCTATGGGCATTTTGTGCAAAAATCTTTTTCTGCTTTTGCGCTACCAATAAAGTATTAACTCTTATTTTTAATTTTTTAAAAATAATAATTTTTTGCGCTACCAATAAAGTATTTACTCTTATTTTTAACTCTTGTTGAGATGAGTGACTGAGCAAATTTGCAGCCTTTCGCTCTGTGTGAAAATTCACAAACCAGAGTAAAGATTCACCATATTGCATTGTAGTTAATGGGAAAGTGAAAATACATGCATTTTTTGCTCATATTAAAGTGCACACATGCCCTCATCTGTTAGAGGACCTCCTATTCACTATGGTACAACTGCTTTTTTGAAATGGTGTCACTGATTAAAGTACGTAACTATGTTGTAAACTATGTAACTGAGTAACCAAAAAGTAACATCTATAGTTTATGTATAGTACTACTAGTTTACAAACATAGGAACAACTAATAAACCGACCAAATAATTACTGGGTGCTTTGTATCCCACATTAAAATTAATAAACCATATATTTTTGTTTTAAGTGCATTGAATCTGAAATACTATGTAATACAATGTCACATGACTGAGACTGAGAATAATCATGGTGTGTAATAATCCAAACAACTTGAAGTCCCATCTGAGTTGTTGTTAAATGAAAAAACAATCCAAATATAGATGAAAATGCAATATACAAAAAATAGAAAACAGCACAATTGTGCTTATTAACAATAATAATAATAATAATAATAATAATAATAATAATAATAATTTATAGAACAGGAAGAGGAGGGCTGCACCTCATGTTAATTATAATCCTCCTAATTTCCCCTATCTCCAGCCTCAGTCTGTTGACATTCTGCCTCATCTCGTTGACCTGCTGGACCAGAATAAATAAAATATTCCCATGGTCCTGAGCTGGCTGGGGAGGTGCTACAGGAGCTGGGTCTTCCTGGGGAGGAGATGGTGCAGCCGGTTTTGCTGGCTCTGGAGCTTCTGCCAGCTCGGGGCTTTTTCTGGCTTGGCAGCCTCTGCCCTGTCTCCATGGATCCATTCAGTTGGCAAGTTAATACAAAATTTTAGTTTAAGTAATACTGCATTTGTACAGTACACATTATACAGGCTGAGGTGTGTGCTGTAACTACAGGACAACTACCATCTATAAGGATGGGACGCATGGGACAGGGACATCTATAAGGATGGGAAATATGGGGATGGACAACTTTAAGAGAAATATTTGCAGCAGAAAATTTTTACTTCACCTAAACAGACCTTGGAGCAAAAAAAGCAAAATAAATAGGATTTGTGAATGTGAAGGTATTTTAAGTAATATTTAAATTCTTGGAAATCAGCATCTTTATTGTAATTAAGAAGACAGATTACTGTATTCTGTAACAAGATTCTATCTTGAACTTCCTCCAATATCTCTTATACCAGGTCTGGATGCCTTCACTCCAGATGTGCTGCACAATCCTGAGCTCCATTTCAATGCAGAAGTGGAGCCTCAAGCACCTTTGGAGCCGTATCATCACCTGGCGCTTGAGCTCCTGAGTTTCTGGAAAAATGTCACTGTTGCCTAAACTACAAAGTTTGCCTCAAATCTAATGATGGCGAATATTTTCTCTCATCACTAGTTATGTAAAATGGCACAATGCCAGTTTGCAAGGAATGAAGTCCTGCTGTTGAGCTTTCATTTTTCCAATTGATTTTCCTCCGTTTTGTATTACCACCATGATGGCAGGGGTAGAGAAACCACAACCATTTATTCAAAAGTAAGGTGTAAGTTATTTTTTTTTCACTATTCGGATTTCAAATTACCAGCACCGGCAGATTCAAACAATCCCTTGTGATAAGTGAAACTGTCTAATTTCACTTTGCCCGAAAAATAATGAAATTTTGCATGCCCGTGTTTTCTTGCACCACATTTATTGGAGCCAACTGACTCTTTTTTTTATCATGCTACAAATGCTTTGGAGTCAATGCGAGTTTTTTTCTCCAGATTTTTTCTTGCGCCAAATGCATTGGACTCAGTGGCCATTTTTTCTTACATTTTTATTTACATAGAGAGAATTCTAGCAAGGTTCATGGGAATTTTATCATCACTAAAACACACATATATCATTTCAAATCTGTATCAGGTGAAAAATTCACGCATCCCTGATAATTTCCATTCGCAGCAATGAGATTGAAAAAATACTCAGAAAGGTGGTAGATAGGAAGGAGAGAAGGTATGACATGGAGTAAAGGAAAGGGAGATAAAGAATGGACAACAGTCAAGAGTAGAAGATAGAATGGTGTAGAAAGTGCTAGTATATTGAGGGTACAAACATGTCTCTTGGTGATTATTTAAAAATCCCTTTCATGTGGGGTCTGACTGTTCTCTACATTTAGTGCTACTGAAGGCAGGTAGCACTACATTAATGGGGACAATTTACAAACCTTTGGCAGTTCAGAAAATTGCAGGGTAGAGTAAAAAATATTTCCCTTCAGTTTGTAAATGACCCCACTCTCAGTATCATACAAGTGCATTTTATCTGTGCAATGCAAGTAAGATATGATTGTTTGTTAACACAAAATACGTAAGACTGTGGATACAATCAACTATTTTTCACTTTGAAAACCTTACCTGGTGGAAGTTTGCCTTACTGAGTGCCTGCTTCAAAGAAATTAAGGCTAAAGAGATCCAACTGTAAAGGTAGCAATGAAATCTAATTGATGATTGAAAGCCATGGGGCACTATGGCACCATGTTACTTTTTCATTTTGCCTGGTCATGAACAGAAAAACTGCCTTATGAATTAAAGCAAAAAGATAAGTGATAGTGATGAATTCAGGCAAGATTGGTTCCTAACCCCGTTTAACTGAAAAGAGATTCCTCGTATTGCAGCTGAGCAGTGATCTGTCAATAAGCTCTTTGGAGATGTGTTATATCTGAAATGACTGTGACTTTCCTGGGCACTTTATTATCTAGCCAGAGAATATATTTCTTCTTTTCTTGCTTTGAGATTTGCTTGATAGTTCAGGTTTCGCTGATTGAAAAAAAAAACCTGTATGATACGTGATTTCACTGCGGGTTTCAGAGACTCAGATGTAAAGGTCAGAGATAGCCAAGTTTCTGTCTGTGATAGATAATCTATTTTTCAGTGTGGGTACAGTTGTTCTTTTGGTAACCTTCCTATCCCTACACTGATTATGGATAGTCATGTACTTTCAATGGATGATCTCCAAGACAGGCAGTGTGAATTTTATACAGACTTCTATATTATCTAATATAAGTAATTCTAAAACAACTGGACTTGCTGAGTAATCAGTGAAGATGTCCATGAACAGAGGCAAGGGACTTCGATAATACCTGTCTGCTACATACAATGCTGTTCTCACATTAGTACTAGTGATGGGTGAATTTGGGGTGTTTAGCTTCCCCGAAAAATCATCGAATTTCCCACAAAAATCGTGAAACGGCAAAAAAAACACGCTCCAGCGTCTCGTTTTTGACACCAGCATCCGTTTATGACGCTGGCATCCGTTTTTTTTACGCTGGTGCAAATTCACGGCGGTTTTGTGATTTTGTTCGCCAGCGGCGAATTGCAGGAATTTGCAGCAAATTTGCACCTGGCTAATAAATTCGCCCATCACTAATCAGTATCCGGCAGTTTCAGAACACTTCACACATCTATTCATGTAACTCTCACAATTAACACCTGTGTCTAGGAGTTGCATGACACATTGGTAATCCTATCACAGTAACTACACAGAATCAACACCTCTGTGCATTTCAGATGTCACCTCCTTGAAGAGTTACAATGTGCCATTGTGATTGGATTAGTAGAAAAGTTTATATGCCGAGAACTTCCCACACCAGTCAGTTGAACTGAAGAAGCTGCTCGGATGAGTAGTGAAAAGTCTTCAATGGTTATTCAGTTCCAGTTGTTTTAGAATTACTTATATTAGATACAGTATACCATGACCTGGATCTTATATTAGATACAGTATACCATGACCTAGATGAATGAAAATCTTCATAGTCAGACTTCTATATTATTCTTTTATTCTCTAGTTTGCTTTCTATATTTGTATATATACTGTAAGTTGCCTAGGGTGGGGTGGAGGTGCAAAATTAGTACATGGATAGTCCTAGGCTAAATAATGAAAGAGCCATCAGAAGAGTTGGAGAAATGCCTGGAAAATGAGAGGTGGAAGTGCTGTCAGTGGAAGGTAGCTCAGCCTAAGAAGGACTCAACCAAAGGTCATACTTTTATTTCTAGAAGCAAGTTCTTTGTCAATGGATGTATTTTTCTCCAATAGACAGCACTCCAATTATAATAAAACCGTCTTTATTATGGGACAGCAGCACAACCCATTCTCCTTTCAAAACATTACTGCAGTGGCTACACCCACAACAAGGGAAAGTGGATAAGGAGATTAGGGTCATTGTCCCCAAATGGACTTAATCATGAATATGATTTGAATCCATTTTTATTGAAATAGCTGCTGATTTTAAAATGATTTTATCTTTTATAGGTTGTTACATGGATACTTTGTATCTCTTTTCTGGGATTGTAACCAGTACTGGACACATTCAAGATAAGTTCTTCTTTGATATGATAATATGGATACATTTGAAGATAACTAACCCATGGAAAACAGTGTTACATGTGACAATGGTATTTTTAGAATTTATATATATTTATTTTTTATATATCTTGTTAAAATATTTGCTGACACCAGGGGGCACTGTGCTCCATGGTATTTAAAGGGATCCTGACATCGGAAAACATGTTTTTTTCAAAACACATCAGTTAATAGTGCAGCTCCAGCAGAATTCTGCACTGAAATCCATTTTTCAAAAGAGCAAACTGATTTTTTTATATTCAATTTTGAAATCTGAAATGGGGCTAGACATTTTGTCAATTTCCCAGCTGCCCCTGGTCATGTGACTTGTGCCTGCACTTTAGGAGAGAAATGCTTTCTGGCAGGCTGCTGTTTTTCCTTCTCAATGTAACTGAATGTGTCTCAGTGAGATAGGGGTTTTTACTAGTTGCAACTACTAGAGTGTTGTTCTTAGATCCACCAGGCAGCTGTTATCTTGTGTTAGGGAGCGGTTATCTGGTTACCTTACCATTGTTCTTTTGTTTGGCTGCTGGGGGGAAAAGGGAGGGGGTGATATCTAGAGATGGCGCGAACTGTTCGCCGGCGAACTTGTTCGCGCGAACATCGGGTGTTCGCGCTCGCCGGAAGTTCGCGAACGTCGCGCGACGTTCGCCATTTTGGGTTCGCCATTGTTGGCGCTTTTTTTTGCCCTCTCACCCCAGACCAGCAGGTACATGGCAGCCAATCAGGAAGCTCTCCCCTGGACCACTCCCCTTCCCTATAAAAACCAAAGCCCTGCAGCGTTTTTTTCACTCTGCCTGTGTGTGCTGAAGAGATAGTGTAGGGAGAGAGCTGCTGCCTGTTAGTGATTTCAGGGACAGTTGAAAGTTTGCTGGCTAGTAATCGTGTTGATACTGCTCTGTTATTGGAGGGACAGAAGTCTGCAGGGGTTTGAGGGACATTTAAGCTTAGGTAGCTTTGCTGGCTAGTAATCTACCTTCTACTGCAGTGCTCTGTATGTAGCTGCAGTGGGCAGCTGTCCTGCTTCTGATCTCATCTGCTGACTGCTGCAATAACAGTAGTCCTTGTAAGGACTGCTTTTATTTATTTTTTTGTTCCAATACAGAGCAGTATCAAGCAGATTACTAGCCAGCAAACTTACTATCATCTGTCCCTGAAATCACTAACAGCTCTCCCCCTACACTATCTCTTCCAAGCACACACAGGCAGATTTTTCAGATACATTTTTGCCCTTGATCCCCCTCTGGCATGCCACTGTCTAGGTCGTTGCACCCTTTAAACAACTTTAAAATCATTTTTCTGGCCAGAAATGTCTTTTTTAGATGTTAAAGTTCGCCTTCCCATTGAAGTCTATGGGGTTCGCGAACCGTTCGCGAACCGCTCGCATTTTTGCGCAATTTCGCGAATATGTTCGCGAACTTTTTTTCCGACGTTCGCTACATCCCTAGTGATATCACTCTAACTTGCAGTACAGCAGTAAAGAGTGTTTGAAGTTTATCAGAGCACAATTCACATGACTTGGAGCAGCTGGGAAATTGACAATATGTCTAGCCCCATGTCAGATTTCAAAATTGAATATAAAAAAATTTTTTGCTCTTTTGAGAAGTCGATTTCAGTTTGAAAAAAAAAAAAATTTCCCCCATGACAGTATCCCTTTAAGGTCAGGTGGTTGTGTAGTGTTTCATGTTTGAGAAAGAGTGGAGTGCCGCTTGAAACGTTGCATTGTGCTGCTGTCCCATAAATAATAAAGACGGTTTTACTATAATTGGAGTGCTGTCTATTGGAGAAAAATATATGCATGGTGGAGAACCCTTGTGAACAGGTCTATGGACGTGCACCCAAGGATTAATTGGCCAAAACAGCAGGTGCGGTTTAATTGTAATTGTCTTTGTCAATGGACCCAGCACTTGAATGTATTGTAGGTCTGGCCTTGGGCTGTGACTGAAAGACTGTTATTACAGTAAGTCAGTTGACAATTGTTTGGTTATTGCAGTAGGCCACAATCTTGTTTTTCCCGGAGTGCTTGAAGCATCAGAGTCCCTTTCACAATTAGATATTCTTATGTCATTGTAACTATGGTGTTTATTTCCCAAGTGTCATTGCTAGTAATTCCTTATTCCATTACATAGTGACACTGTAATAAACGATACTTATTGCTTAGTCATTTCCCACAACAACGAGGGATTTGTTAAATTGAAGCAAAGAACACTGAATATCCTACCGTGGTAACAAAAGAGAGACATATTTTAATAACCTGTTTCAGAGCATTTACTTAAAGGGTATCTAAACACACCCGATTGGGGTCTTCTATATTAGATTAGAAATATTAGACGTGAGTGGTAAGTGGGATTTTATAAATTAAATGCTGTATAGAAAACGTAAACAAAGTATCTCCATAGCAATTGTCAAAGTAGATGTTAAAGTAATGATGTAACATTAGATACTTACACAAGGACATCTAGGACACCTTTGCTGAGAACACATTAGGCCTTGTTGGACTTTAATTATATTCTTCTCCTGAATACACTTTCTAGATTTTGAAAGTATTTTCCCCCCAATTATTTTGAGCAGGCATTTCCCTTTGAGTAATTAAATAGCCGAAGGAAAAACAATACAAATAATTCCATTCAGTACATGAGTGTGACCAAACTGTACTAATATCCTGGCCTTGTTTTCTTTAGACTGCTCATTTTAAATTTTTTCCCTAATACCAAAAAATATAATTTTTTTCCCTAATACCAGCCAAAAATAAAACAGCTACTTTTCTTGTTAATACGTGCAGTGTACAAGATGTTCACAACATATGAAAAATACATCAGGATGTAGCAATCTCCCGGGAAACAATAGCAGTCAGTTAATAAACGCACTGTGTGAGCTAGAATGGCCAATGTACAGCATAGCACTAGGTATTCAACAAATGGACTTAACAATATTTTTCTAATGAATAATGCATGCAGGGAGCAACAGAACTATTTGGAAACACTACAGCAATTGAAATGTGCACTCGATGGCTTTTCTTACGCTAAGACATCTGGTTGATTGAAGCAGGCGCTGCTCTGTATTTCTGAGGATAGTCACATTAATATAAAGTATGATTACAGAATTAGCTGAGGCATCAACAATGCTTGGAAGCCGTCTGTTTATTATCAGCATCAGTGTTTCAATCCATCACTGACTGTCCCCTGACGTTTGTTTACTTTGTTCTATTTATGAATGATAATGATATTGATTATTAGCTATAGCAGATAACAGTAGGCTGAACACCTAAACATTGATTGTTGCGGATTGCTGAATTTAAGATAGTTGAACAGTAAAAAAAAAAAAAGGGTATTAAAGTGAATTAAAATATAATGCAATGGTAAAAGCAGTGTATTTGCTTCAAAAACACTGCTATAGTTTAAACAAACTGCTGTGTAACCATGGGGGCAGAAATTCAAGCACAGACTACATAGCAGATAACAGATGCACTCGCTACAATACCTTTGTATTCTATTACAGAGCTTATCTGCTAAGTAACCAGAGCCTTTTCTCCTTTCCAGTTTAAAAAGCTGCCCCCATGACTACACAGCAGCCTTATCATATAAATTATAGTAGTCTTTCCAAAGCAGTCACATAACTTTTACCAATGCAGGGCAACAGTACATTATGTTTTAATTAATCTAAAACACTCTTTGGTTTTACTGTTCCTTTAAAGGGATACCGTCCTGGAAAAACATGTTTTTCCCAAACACATCTGTTAATAGTGCTACTCCAGCAGAATTCTGCACTGAAATCCATTTCTCAAAAGAGCAAACAGATTTTTTTATATTCAATTTTGAAATCTGACATGAGGCTAGACATATTGTCAGTTTCCCAGCTGCCCCAGTCATGTGACTTGTGCCTGCACTTTAGGATGGAATTACTTTCTGGCAGGCTATTTCTCCTACGCAATGTAACTGAATGTGTCTCAGTGGGACTTGGCTTTTACTATTAAGTGCTGTTCTTAGATCTTCCAGGGAGCTGTTATCTTGTGTTAGGGAGCTGCTATCTAGTTACCTTCCCATTGTTCTGTTGTTAGGCTGCTGGGGGGAAGGGAGGGGGTGATATCACTCCAACTTGCAGTACAGCAGTAAACAGTGACTGAAGTCTATCAGAGCCCAAGTCACATGACTGGGGGCAGCTGGGAAACTGACAATATGTCTAGCCACATATGTCAGATTTCAAAATTGAATATAAAAAAATCTGTTTGCTCTGTTGAGAAATGGATTTCAGTGCAGAATTCTGCTGCAGCAGCACTATTAACTGATGTGTTTTGAAAAAAAAAACATGTTTTCCCATGACAGTATCCCTTTAATAAACCTATTTAACTATTTTGAATTTACTCATGTTCTTATATTTAATAGGCCCAATCTTATTCAACAAAGAAACTTAGGGATTTCATAATGCAAGAAATAGAATAAAATTGTTTTCAATTCCTTTATTGTCTCTCTCTTTCCTTCCTATTTTCTATTCATTTTGATGTTTCTCACAACATATACCTGCCCATCACTAGCTTCTGCCCTCCTATTCCTGAGTTTTTCTGAGCTTTAGTTATTTGATATAGACATATGTTATTACGTTTATACTAGCTATGTAATATATACATACAGTATAATACAAATTCCTGCATCACCTGTGGTTATAAGTCAGGGTGGAATAAGTCAGGGTTATAAGTCAGGGTGGAATAAGGAGTAAGGATGATTTAATGACATGAGTTACCACAGAGAAACCTGGTATATGTATGGGATCCGTTATCAAGAAACTCATTAAACAGAAAGCTTGTAAATCTGGAAAGGCTGTCTCCCATGGACTAGAATTAATCCTTACTGGAAGCATAACCCGCCTATTGGACTTATTTAATATTTACATGATTTTCTAGTAGACTAAAGGTATGAAGATCCAAATTACCGAAAGATCTGTTATATGGAAAACCCCAGGTCCCATACTTGTACAACTTCCTACTTTCCATATGGAGAGTGTTTAAAGTGGACCCGTCACCCAGACATAAAAATCTGTATAATAAAAGTCCTTTTTAAATTAAATATGAAATCCAATTTCTTTTTTTTATTAAAGCATTCATAGCTGTTGTAAACTCATTTAAAAATATCAGCTGTCAATCAAATATTACCTACCCCGCCTCTATGCCTAGGCATAGAGGCGGGGCAAACAATTACTTTCACTTTCCATTCAGCACTTCCTAGATGTCACCGCTCTCCCTGCTTTCCCCCAGCTTTCCCCCAGCTCTCTTAACCATTTAATTGTGTAAGCAGTGCATGGGGATGGACATTGGGTCCCTGTCCCCTGGTGCACAAACAAGATTCTGAGATGATACAAGACTTGCCTTAATAACAGTGTCCACAAAATGGCTCCTTCCTGGTTGCTATAATTATGAGTTCCCAGACTGATGGAAACAATATTCAAATAATTTATACAGTGTAATTAAAGTTCATTTTGCTTGACTAACATGATAAAATAGGATTTGGAATAATTTAGTTTGGGTGACGGGTCCACTTTAATGTAGGTAACAAAATAACTAACTTTCATGTTGAAAAAAATATGAAATGGTGACAAAAAAAGCAATATTTGGATTTGGCCATGGAGAGATTATTTGACCCTCAAGCACTGGTATAAAACAGTGATTAACATGAATAGTCATAAGCTCATGATATTGATAAATGGAACTGAGTGGGTATATAAGTACAGGGGCAGAAGTTAGTTGTCACATATTTTATAGGCTCACTCCCTACAGGTATAGTATTTAGCTGCCTATTAAATTACATAGTTGCGCCTAATTAATACTTAAAAATAAACTCTCACAGTTCACCATGTTAAGTAAAATCTTATCAAAGTAAAATTGTTGCAAGTGACAGACAACTTTGTCTTGAATAAATGAGATCCTTATCACTTCACTGATTGTTGCCCGAAATCATTCACTAAAGCTGTCCATTTGTTTACTGCAGTATCCCTCTCATCTGTGCTAAACCGGCTCGATCTGTGCTAAACCAGTCAACCAATATCAAGAATACATGTAGGGGCAAATTTACTTATGGTCGAATATCGAGGGTTAATTAACCCTCGATATTCAACTGCAGAATTGAAATCCTTCAACTTCGAATATCAAAATCTAAGGATTTAGCGCAATTCGTTCGATCAAACGATTCAAAGTCGAAGCCGTAGTAGAAGGTCGAAGTTGCCCATTTGCTGGTTGAAGTAGCCAAAAAAAAAAACATTTGAAATTCGAAGTTTTTTTTATTCTATTCCTTCACTCGAACTAAGTAAATGGGCCCCTAAAAGTGAGAGCTATGGTTGGAGCATTACCTTTTCTACCTACAGGTATATTTTAAGGCTTTCCTTTAGGGGCACATTTACTAAGGGTCGAAGTGAATTCGAAAGTGAATATTCAAATTCAAAAACTTCGAATTTCTAAGTAATTTTTGGGTACTTCGACCATCAAATAGGCCAAATTCGACTTCGATTCAAAGTGAAAATACTTAGACTATTCGATAATCGAAGTACTGTCTCTTTAAAAAACTTCGACACTTCGCCAGTCACCATCTTAAACCTGCCGAATTGCTATGTTAGCCTATGGGGACCTCCTAGAACCCATAGCCAACTATGTTTTTAGCAGTCGAAGTAAAATCGATTTGAAGTACGATCAAAGAACGATCGTTCGATCGTAGTACGATTGTACGATCTTAAAAATCCTACGAATTTGACTTTGAATGTCGAATTAGCCTATTCGATGATCGAATTTCGAAGTTATTTGCACTTCGAAATTCGACCCTTGATAAATCTGCCCCTTAATGTGCAGTTGTCTCCCCAGATTTCTAATAAGGGATTTCATTATCGGCAAATGCCCAACTTACAGCTACAATTATTCTGGAATTGTGGGGAAGAAACAGAGCATTCTGGGTAAAAATACTTGCATAAGTAACTGACCCTTCAGGTGAGTTGTTGACATATTTCTTCATCGCTGCCAATAACGCCGCAATATTGTTACTAGTCCCGTACAAGAGGTATGGCTGGATATGGTCCGTTAGATAAATGGCAAGGAAATACATTACTGGGATGTGTCCAGTCGGAAACATCCTAACGTTACATTTTTCCATAGCCAAATAAAGAATGTATTAAATGTGCTTCTTTACTTCCTGTATTAAGAAATACTATGAACCATTACCAGCATAGGTATTTCCCTGTACTAGGTATCATTTTTCAGAAAAATAGAGGTGTGTAGCGACCCTTTAAGACCAATTATTTTAATATACCGTTTTTCCTTTTGGTTAAGATGAACACCAAAGCAGAAAATGCAAAGTTGTGCTAAAACAAGGGCCATTCAGGGACACAGGGACAATAGAGCAAGAGAGCAAGGCTAATTGTACTAGAACTACACTTTGGAAATAAAGACTAAAAGTTAATGAAAGGATTTTGATTGTGCTTGTTGCCTGCAGGGAAACAAACTATACAATATAATTTAGAGATTAATTCTATCTGTTTATTTAACTGTGTGTAAAGTAGTCATAATGAGGCTGTTCATCCAGAAATAACGTTTTGCCATAAAGGCAAATTTACAGAATGTTATTCCTTGATCTTTTACCACAAATCAATTATTAGTTCTATAGAACTGTTCTCTCTTCTAGCGTTGCCTTGCAGTGTGGGAAGAACAGCATGGTGTCTAAACTGAGAGCAACAAGGCATCAGGATCAGTGCGTACACATGAGACCACTAAGCTCACTAGTAGGTATCATCATACTGCTAAACTCTGATTACAAAACAGACAAGATTGCCTAAAAAGATCCTGCTTAGCACAATAATTGAACCTTAATTCTGGGATGCAAAACAAGCCTGTGATGTTTCAGCAGGGGAACATTCTGTTCTAGATATTTACCTGACAGCATTCAGAGGCAGATGTTCAATATAAACCCTGTTTGTTTAGTGTACTCCGGGGAAAGAAAGATCTAAAAATGCTTTTTAATTGTCCTTCAGCTTTTTTTCCACCAGCCTAGAAACATTTATCAATTCTTCATGTGTGGGATTCCACGAAGCTAAAACACTACTGGTAAACATGCCACTGCTCTTGTATCTCAAGGCATTATTTATATTTCTAGCTCTGAATCATGTGAATGAATCATAAATTGTTATCAATTTACAGGTATACAAAGATATCTAATACTCTTAATGGTTTGAAAAAGGAATATATATATATATATATATATATATATATATATATATATATATATATATATATATATATATATATATATAGAAAGTTCCATATCAATGAAATATGGCTGGAATGAGCAAATTATGCTGCATGATAGATGATAAACAAATGCCTTAATTTTTGTATTTATTTGTGTTCAAATTTGCCAAAGACAAAACCAAACAAACAAAACCAACACAGAAACATATAAAAATAAACTTAAATACATAAATAGACAAAACCAACTTCAAATAAATACATACCAGAAAACTTTTAAAAAAACATAAATACATAAACATACAAAATAAATATATCTCATATATATATATATATATATATATATATATATATATATATATATATATAAAACATTTGAAAATTTCTTGTGCCCTCGATAACCCTCGATATTCGACCATCGAAGTAAAATCCTTCAACTTCGAATATCAAGTCGAAGGATTTACCCCAATTCCTTCGATGGAACGATCAAAGGAAAAATCGCACGATCGAACGATTAAATCCTTCGAATCGAGCGATTCAAAGGATTTTAATACATCGATCGAACGATTTTCCTTCGATCACAAATTGCCTAGAAAGCCTATGGGGACCTTCCCCATAGGCTAACATTGGTGCTCGGTAGGTTTTAGGTGGCGAAGTAGGTGGTCAAAGTTTTTTTTAAAGAGACAGTACTTCGACTATCGAATGGTCGAATAGTCGAATGATTTTTAGTTTGAATCGTTCGATTCAAAGTCGTAGTCGAAGGTCGAAGTAGTCAATTCGATGGTCGAAGTAGTCAAAAAAAAACCTTCGAAATTCGAAGTTTTCTTCCTTCTAATCCTTCACTCAAGATAAGTAAATGTGCCCCCTAGTGTTTATTAATAGATATTCTATGTGTCCATTACCATATTATCCCCAGCAATATTATACACTATATGTGCTGGAACTGGCCCTTGCAACAAATATCTCACCCTAGTTTCTATCACAACTATTCTGTCAGATGGATTAGTGGCCCTATACTTACAGTATATTCTACATTTTCCTTTGTGTGCCCCCAGCTAGACCATGCACCCTTTAATTACCATGTGTGGCATACTTGAAGTGACTAGGCTGCCTCATGTAACAGCTCATTTACATTTCTAAAGTGTTTGGCTCATTTACATATTAAATATAGACCTAATTTGCATTTTTAGGCAAGCAGCTATTTACATTTTAAAGCAAGCAGCCCATCGGGCATTTGCTGAACCCACAGATTGGCAATCTGTGGGTTCGGGCAAATGCCCGATGGGCTGCTTGCTTTAAAATGTAAATAGCTGCTTGCCTAAAAATGCAAATTAGGTCTATATTTAATATGTAAATGAGCCAAACACTTTAGAAATGTCAGGCCTGCAGGTAAAGAATGTGCAATTATAGGTGGGAATATATGATAATTCATTAAAATGTTAGGGTGGTTAAAATAAAGTCTTCATTAGACCCCTTCACATATATACAATTAAAACACGCCTTTGAAGCACAATTCTATCAGATAACCAATCATAACTTTGTCTTTGAGAATGCACTTAGAGCAAAGGAACCTCAAAGCTAGTTACAAAACCGTATAGAGCTGTACAAAATCTACTGCCATCTCCATTGGACCAAGCTCCCTGTAAATGGCAAGCAATCCTGCCTGAAATTGCAGATGATACATGGGAAGAAGCCACAGACCCAAGGTACAGTTTCCTTATCTCAACCAGAGACAGACTAATACATTTTAAGATGCTTCATCTCAACTACTTTACGCCCATCAGATTGCAAAGGATCTTTCAGAGTTAACCTCCCTCCTGCCCCAGGTGCCAGTATCCCACAGCTGACTTTTTGCATGTAATATGGTCTTGTCCACGTATTGGAAAAATTCTGGCGGAAAGTTGTTAAATGCCTCAGTGATAACCTGACATTGCCTCAAGTCATCTCTCCCGAAGTGTGTCTGCTAGGAGTTGTTGATGACCTGGTTCCATAAGCTCATGTCAGAATACTTTATCATACTTTCTTATTCTATGCTAAAAAAGCTATTATACTACAATGGCTTTAACCCCTAATCAATTACTTACTGGTCGAATTTAGTTAACCACATATTGCCACTCATAAAGCTTTTATGAAGCACGTGGCTCCTCTACTAAACCAAACTAAATTTGATAAGATATGGAAGAGCTTGCTTGAGGTATACCCTATATCCACAGACCTATAAATGGATGCTCTATGTAATGGTTCAATCTTGTGCACATGAGTAGTATTAAATATGAGTCCATACTTACTTATGTGAATATGGTCAAATGTAAAGTGTGATTCTGTTACTTTGCCAACTGTTTAATAAAATCTTTAAAATAAATAAATAAAGTCTTCATGGGTTGGGACAGAAAATATATGAAATGGAAAACTCTGAACTTAAGATGCTCACCAACTATTTCTTCTGATGGCGAGCTTACATTGACAATAGAATAAGACAAGCTATCAAAAGAGTAACCAGGTAGGACCCGCAAGCTAATAACTTGGGCACCAACTGTAGAAAATAGAGATTATAGGCAGAGGTCTCACATTGTGCAAAATACTTTTTAAAATTTGGCTTATGTACTATTGTTAGAACAAAAGTTTGAGTCCATCTGGTTGAGCCATGAGCCATGCTTCTTCCCAATAAAGGGAAGAATAGATGTTGTCTTTCATTGGATGACCCTAATTAGCATTCAAATAGGATCTGCCAACGTGACTAATCAGTTTGAAATTGATTCGAATTGATTCTAAATCAAGTTTTTATGGCTGTGTGTATGCTGCCTTGTTTAACTGATACAACATCATTGTCGGTTATGTAGCATATCTACTTTTTTCCAAATGTGGAGCTATGGGGTTTGTAGCAGATTGATTCAAAATATTACAGCACACAAGGCCCACATTTTACCAAGCAGCATTAAAGATAGTGAAGTTAGCTTGGATTGGTTTAAAGGAGAACTAAACCCTAAAAATGAATATGGCTAAAAATGCCATATTTTATATACTGAACGTATTGCACCAGCCTAAAGTTTCAGCTTCTCAGTAGCAGAAATGATACAGATATAAAAATAATGGATAGCACACCCGATTTGAAAAATAAGCAAAAATAGTATACAAAAATCAAATAAAAATAATAATAATAAGGTGAACCCTTTTTCTTCTTCTTTTTGTAATAAATGTAATTGCTTTTCAAATTGAGTGTGCTATCCATTATTTTTATATTTGCAATTCGTTATGGAGACCCTTATGGGGAGTCACCTATGGATTAGCGCCCCGTAGTTTAACTTAAGGGTGTGCGCCTTCTCTCCTTATTTTGCAGAAATGATCCAGGACTTCAAACTTGTAACAGTTTGAAAGTGGAAACTTGTTACAGTTTGTCTTGGAAAGTGACTGCCACATGCTCAGTGGGCTCGGAGCAGCTGTTGAGACGCTAAGCTTAGGGTTCGTTGCAAATGATCAAACAGTTGGCCTGAAATATAAGCTATAATGTACAACATTGTTAGCCTACTTCTTTAGTTAGGCTTTAGTTCTCCAATACTTTAGTAAGGCTTTAGTTCTCATTTAAAGGTGAACTAAAGCTTAACTAAAGAAGTAGGCTAGAAATGTTGTACATCATGTTTTGGTCTTCTGTACCAGCCCAAGGGAACCACAGCAACTTAGCAGGGACGATATGTGCCTCTAAATATGCCCCAGTAGCTCCCCATCTTCTTTTCTGCTGATTCACTGCCCAGGCTCTGTGTTGCTGTCACTTACTGAGTTTAGGGACCAACTCAAATAACTATGTTGGAAACGTCTTTTATTTTGCACATACCATCTATTTGCCAAGTTTTTATTTTTACACTGAACTGTTCCTTTAATCTTTTTTTCTACATGCATTCAGCTCAGTATATGATATTGTTATTAGAACATCTCCCACCATCTATAAAGATGTTACTGAAAAGCAGTACTTCTTTTCTTTTACTTACCAAGCACATAGACATCAGGGACCCCTTCACTTTCCTCTTAGCATAAAGAGATACCATAAAAACTGTGCCTAGAGTAGGTATTTTATCGTACTACGCACAGTTCAAGAAGTAACGTTTTGGCTGTAGTGTAAGAAAGGTTTTACTGTCTTCAGCTTTTAGTATCATTAATGTATTAGGCATTGTCTGCTGAGATTTATAGTTTTGTACCCACCATAGCACCAATAGTTGACTTGGCCTCTGCTGCTTTTGAATTTATATGTAACTGATAGGACCGCAATTGATGGCTAGTATTAAAACAATACTAAAACGACTCACTAATGAGGTTATACTGCAGTTAATCAGTGTAGTACATTATGTTTTTGCTTGCTTCTACATTCCATGAAATAGTAAAGTCCATTTGTGTAATGTGATTAAAACCACAACATTACAGAGATGATTGGGTTTTGCTGGTAATACCCATCTTGTTGTTGCCACAAATTGCTGCATATGTCTCTCACTCCGCATCACACGGGGCTATTTCTGTAACTGAAAAAACCTACACAGCACAATAATCTGATTTATTAATGAGACATGATTGTTTACTGAATACAACGCACGGTTATTTCATATCCCCAGCTCACATTATCATATTTGTATCTTGTTGACAGCTTTCTGTTGAACTGTGCATTAAGTATTAGGTTTCACATGAGGCTGCCATAAACTGAATCACAGCACAGTACCAAGAAATAAACCAACAATGATTCTGAAGAGAGTAGGCAATTCACAAGTTGAATGTGGTAACCAAGTCCTCTTTAGACACCTCCATAACGTCCCTCTGATTTGAGATCTCACTGACTTCCTGCTGGCATGGCACCCCGTTTATCATTCACACAAAGAATTAGCTCAGCCCCACCTGCAATTCCAGATGTCTGTGATTAGCTACTTAAATGACAGAACATGGAAAACGAAGGAAATCTGTGAAAACATAATATGAACGATGTTGTTTGATTACCGCATTATTAAGTACCATGGTTACATTGCATAGGCAGGGGAAAGGGGAGCTGTTAATTATATTCCTTAGCTCTATCCATATATAAAAAAGGGAATATTCTTTACTTGCACCTGGCACATGTTATATCTAGCGTGTGTACCACACAGAAGTTTAACTTTAATGTTTTAGGAGCCAAAAAGCTATTAATGCTGTCTAGGGAGCTACCCAACCATCAAAAAATGAATGGATCATCTTCCCAGTTAAACCTGTACCCCGTTTGCTATTAATACTGGTGAAATGATCATCAAACCTGTCCTTCCATCTCTTTCTCTGATCATGTTAACAAAATCTGTCCCTTTCTCTTGCAAGCAAACACACTGTTTTATGCCCTTGTGCTTTTTCACCTGGATTAAATACACTTCAGAATGCAGAATACCAGTATATACGTGTTTGGTGTCAGGTGCTGCTAGGTGTACCAATGCAGTTGAACCAGTGTAGGATGTTTATTAACTCATGGAAAAAGTGGCCACTATTTTCATGAGCTAATAAACAACCTACACTGGTTCAACTGCATCAGTAGTGTGTTGGTTAGTGATGGGCGAATTTATTCGCCAGGCGCGAATTTGTGGCGAATTTGCGCGATTCGCCGCCAGCGAATAAATTCGCGAAACTCCCGCAAAAATTCACGTCAAAAACAGGCGCCGGCGTCAAAAACGAGACTCCGGTGCCGTTTCGCGAATTTTTCGCCATTTCGCGAATTTCGCGCAAAATTTGCGAATTTTTCGGCGAAGCGAAACAGCGCAAATTCGCCCATCACTAGTGTTGGTGTTTTTTCACCTGGATTATTGAGACTTGCTGCTTGCTGCCTTCCTAACCTCTTATTCCTTCAGGCTCTCCCACCATCTGGCTGCAATATTTTGAGAACTGATGCCATAAAAAGATTTACAACATGTACAATAACAGTTGTAAATATATTATATATATATATATATATATATATATATATATATATATATATATATATATATATATATATAGAATCCATTTTAATCAAATAAACATTTTATTACATATTTCCTTTTTTTCTCTGTTATAAGAAAACAATACCTTGTACTTTTTCCCAGCTAATATAGAATTAATCCTTATTGGAGACAAAACAGCCCTATTGGGTCTATTTAATGTTTAAATGATTTCTAGCAGACAAAGAAAGATCCAAATTAGAAAAAGATTCAGTATCCAAAAAACCCCTAGGTCCCGACCATTCTGTATAACAGGTCCCATACCTGTATTATATATATATACCTGGGTGCTGGTCAACACATTAATACATGATCCATCCACAAACCGCACTCCAAGGACTTGTAATGTGAAAAGATTGATGTTTTATTGCCAACGTTTCGGCGCCTTCACTGGGGCCGTCTTCAGGAGAGTGAATTCAACATATCAGTGAAACCATTTATAAAGATATGGTCTGACATCATCGGTGTGTGTGTCATGTTACATGTGGACATTATCATATTTCCCCTTTAGAGAGTATCACTCATATTGTGTAGTAAAAAAGTTCAACAAATACGCCTTTAATCAAAGTGCATATAACGTGCTGATTGTGCTTATTGTGCATGCTCATAGTGGCCGTGTGAGGTTGTGTAATTTTCCCGATACACTTACCCCCTTTCTTTGGGTTGAGTCAGGGGATAGGTACTGCCACTGTAGCCCTCCTGTATCCAGCTGCATACCAGCGATCGATAGGGTGGATCACCCCAATGCCCCCTCGCATCTGGCGTCCCTCTAGTCTCTATGTGATCCAACTACCCATGCACATGTAGTGTGTAGCCCTGCCCCCATTGCCATGGGAGCGGCGACGCACTGATACCTGATCTGGGATACCGTGCCCTGACACTCGTCGTATGTCACCGACTCCTGTTCAATTGCACTATTGCTCGCTACATTGGTCCGGCTTCCCCTTTTCGACCAGCGTTCGTTAGTCACACTACCAACAACACCGCTGGACCACCGTAGCCTCCTGAAGATGGCCCCAGTGAGGGCGCCGAAACGTTGGGAATAAAACATACATTTTTTCACTTTACAAGTCCTTGGATATTATAAGTCACCGAGGAGTTATGTGACCATGTACAGGTCACATAACTCTGAGGTGACTTCTGATATCTTTATAAATTTATAGTAGGGAGTACATTATGCATTATAATCTACATTTTGTAGGGGGTCGGGAGGGGGGGTCGGCGTAGAAAATTGTGGTCGCCGGCATCAAAATCCGTTTCGGAAAATTCGGTGGCCTGGGGCCCCCTGTTATAAAAGGCACGTTCTGACGTCAGAACGCGCCTTTTGTAAGGATATAATTGACAGTCTGGTCCCATAGGGAAATTACCAGACTGTAGATTATATATATATATATATATATATATATATATATATATATATATATATATATATATATAATACACAAAAGCCATTAATATCCGGTAAATTATATCCTTAAACGGTGAGTTCTGACGTCATTTCTGTCACATGACTCACTGAAACTTGTGTATTATAATAAATAAAGTACCCCCAGTTACAAAATATTAGAAGCTACCTTGGAGTTCCATGACCTGTATCATGTATCGTGCTTTTATATTGTCATGAAACTCCTCGGTAACTTATAATATCCTTTTTACAAGAGGGGGTACTTTATTCACTGGAAATTTTACAATATAACATCCAATGGACAGTTATTTAATTTGTAATTTTAATAGTGCATTGCACATTTGTAAGACCTTTTTTTTATCATGTAGTTTTATTACATATACTCTGCACTGGCGAACTCTATAAAATGTATTTTTTTCAACTGGAAAAAAAGTCCCTAAATAATGTTGTGGGTTTGGAAAAGTTTTATTTAATTTTCACAAATGAAAAGTGATTTGCATATTTTTCCCATTAAAGACTTCCAGAACATTCACCCATTTATCTGGACCCCAGAATTGAAACGGGGAAGGGATCATTTATAAAACTTCTTCTTGTTCCACCTGACTGGGCAACACCAAACTTAAATAATATGCTCTGACTTCCTAGTCCTGAGAGTTCTAGATATGGGGTCTGATATCTGTAGCTGTAATTAATATCGAGAGATTTTTTTAAAATAATTTCAAAAAGCTAAGATAAACCTTAGGTAATCAAGACATTGAGCTATGAGCATGTGACTGATTTTACTGTAATTGATCCTAATAAAAAAAAATATCAAGGTGATAATGTGGTTTCAGTTCTTTCAGAGTATTTTATGTTTCTTACTGGAAATATGCTGTAAGTAATATATAATGTCATTATAATGGTCAGTGCTCAGAATATACATTTCCCTGGAACTTTACCCTGTCTATAAATAAATATATTTAATATGATATGTAGTACCATTTAATACTTATTTCCTCCAGACTCCGGCAATATGTTGCAAGGCCTGAAGGCACAAGCAAAAATGTACTAAAGTAAATTGCTTGAAAGGCACACTTTGTTATTCACTTATACAGACACATACCCTCTGTTTGATGACTGAAATATCTTTGATTTAGTGCTATTACAGAATGTCCTAGGAAATATTCAGTGGGTATCTAACTGAACAGTGTCTGACTGAGCAACTGGGAAGATTTGAAGTACAGAGCACATCCCACCTGGGGCAAAGTGTAAAATAATGGAATGACCAATTATAAAAGGCCATTACATGTCATACATTTGATACTCATACCATTAAATAAAATAGTATCATTGCTATTCAGACCTTTGCCAATTAGCCTTTCCCACTGGCTGTTTTAGAATCTTTCAAATTTGCAGTCTGCATTTCATTATTAGGGCACTGATTTATGCTAAACAGTAAAAGCTGTCCAATGGGAGGGATTGAATGTTTTCCTTCTCTATTTCCAACCATGCAGTATAACACCTTGCAAACCATTTGTAGCCCATGATGGAGTTTAAAGATGCAGCTTTATTAACCACATCAATATAAACAACATGTAACTGTAGCATAACAACAATGCACCAGGAATGCTTGCCTAACCAATTACTCTTTGAGCAAACAGGTAACCGCTATGTCGGCCACCTAAATGTGCTGCACCTAGTTGGGCAAGTAGGAGTGATTGGCCTCACACAAAACCTTACCCGGAGAGGCACCAGCACACTCCACAGATAGGGGACTACTGCCCCATTACCCTACTCTGGCAAGCATTCCTACACCTACCCGGCTGCCCTACCAGTATACTCACCAACTTACCAAAACATTTACAGGCTCCAAAAGGGTGGGAAGGCCATATTGCTGCTCCCACCTCACTGATCAATGCACACTGGAGGAGTTCCCGCTCAAACTCAAACTCCCTGCCTGGTAAGCTCTCCCCTTTCTACTCCTAGCAAAGCCTTCATCCCTTATTCCCTCTGGCCTGCTTAACCCAGTCAAAGCATCCCTCCACTATGCTTGTCCAGGAAGCCCTATTATACTTGTTTATATTTAGTGATAAAAGTAACTTTTTTTTATGAGAATGCCAGGCATAGGATAGGACATGAGAGAAGACTGTCTATACATATCTTGCTCTGCAAGGGGAAAGTAGGAACTAGAAAGCATAGGCAGCTGTCACCCAATAGTTACTTAAGCAATGTACTAGATGCCCTGTATGGAAACCAGAATTATGCTACGACTGTGGTGTTACTATACACTGGTTGATTTAGGGCAACTACTGTAGATATAGAGGACAATCTCATTACAACTGCCTCGATGGGACAATGCTGCTAGATGGACTTACAACTGATCTAATAAACCATTTCTGCAAAGGGCATTTCTTATGCCTATATTGGTTAAAAATATATTGAACGATTGTTAAAAAAAAGGTTCCTCTTTCAAGATCTGGATATATTTGCATATGCATGTAGAACATGCATTAGCTTTAGGTGCCTTTCCTAATAGTATTTTTGTCACCTTATATATACACCTCATTCAGTGCATTCAGTGCATTGGTACTTGGAGTTCATATGCTGTTACCTTGAATTTTGTATGCAGATGATTGAAAGCAGGGAGTAGCATGCATAATATAGGCTTTAGTGTTCATGAATTTAATCTCTTAGGGTCTGAAGCACCGAAAGAAAAAAACACATGCAAAAGAAACATCTCAGATATAAAGAGGCCTTACAGTGGCCTACTTTCATGCTACTTTAATCACAATAAGGTTTGCTTTGTTTTCTGTCTGGATTTAATCATTTTTTCCCAGTTCTCATAAGTAATAAAATGTGAAAAGGTTAATTAAAAGAGTGCAAAGAAATGGGCATAGAAAATCAAGGCTTCCTCACCTTTGATTAAAGAGGTGCACTTTACTGGTTACAACTTGGGTTGCTAGAAATACCAGGTAACTGACCCATTGATAGAGTGATATAAATTGTATTTTTAACATGTTCTGTAAGTAGCATTATTCTTGCCATGTTTCCTTTCCATAGGAATCCTTTGCCATAGGCTTTAGGTATTGGATCTATTATCAGGAAACTCAGCACACATGTGGCATTGTTGTGGGCAAGTTTCGCCAGGGCGCCGCTAATTCACTAAAATCCGAAGTTGCGCTCAGGGAGGTGAAAGGTAGCGAAGTTGCACTAGCGTTAATTCATCAAGCAAATCGAAGCAATGCCTAATTTGCGTACGGCGCCAAATTAAAATTGAATGGACGTATATGTTGCAGCAAATACATTACACTACACAAGCCTGGGAAATATTCATAAAATAAAACATTATATTGCCCTACACATGTGCCCACTGTATAGTTTAGGTGCCATGTTAGGAAATGTAGGGGGGAGGAGGGTGCCCCAAAAAAAATATACAATCTTTTTCAGCCTATCACCCTTAAAAAAGGAAAAGACGCCAGATATTTTCATTCATTGTGATCTCAAAACACAGCTACCACAGCAACGTTGGGGGGGGGGGGGTCCAGACTAATGGTTTGAAAAGCCAAGAGAGAAATCAAAACATCCCAAACTAATTATACAGGATAAGGAACTGTGGTTAAGGGATTATTCAAATTAAGGAACTGTGATGTACCCCCTTTCCCCCTGTGGATCAGACTTTGCCTGCCTTCAACTATCTTAAAAATGTCATATCACCATTCATCACCATTCAACTATAAATTTGAGAAATAGAAAAAAGAAAATGCACTAGTAAAGTCTCATCTACTTTTACATTTGACACATAACAGCAGATGCTATAACAGGGTTCCAAAGTCCATGTTCATCACCCCTATCTTTGTTTAATTAATAAAACTTTGCACCAAAATCAGTTACGGTTTTTGATGCTAAGGCTGGTTATTGGAAGTAGAAAAATGCAGAAATCTCATGAACCACTAAAGATAATAAATGTATTTAAAATGCAAAGTTGCATCTGCATCAATACATATTTGGGGTTTCAATTCCCTTTGTGGCCCAATAAACATTGTGAATTTTGATGTTATTTTAAGAACTTGCACTGGAAAGTTATTATTCTGTTACTTTAAACTGTATTACTGTATTCTTGTATTCGAGAATATTTTCTAGCTGTCTGTAACAATGACAGATGGCCATGATTGTTCAATGAGAGATTATTCTTCTGAGACCTGAGAAAAAAACATATACAGTAGTACTGAACTACAGCTAACTTTGTCTTTGTCTTACTTTGTCCTCCAGTGCTTTGGAAACCAGTATATTAAAGGGGTTGTTCACCTTTGAGATAACTTTTAGTATGACGTAGAGAGTGATATTCTGAGATAATTTGCATTTGGTTTTAATGTTTCATTACTAAAGGTTTTTGCGTTATTTAGCTTTTTATTCAGCAGCTCTTCAATTTGCATTTTAAGCAATCTGCTTGCTAGGGTGCAAATTTCCATAGCAACCATGCATTTATTTGAATAAGAGACTGGAATATGAGGGCCTGAATAGAAGGATCAGTAATAAAAAGTAGCAATAACAATACATTTGTAGCCTTACAGAGCATTTGTTTTTTATAAGGGAGTCAGCGTCGCCCATTTAAAAGCTGCAAAGAGTCAGAAGAAAAAGGCAAAAAAAACTATAAAACTATAAAAAATAAATAATGAAAATGAATTGAAAAGTTGCTTAGAATTGACATTCTAAAACAAAATAAAAGTTACCCTAAAGGTAAACCACCCCTTTAAGGAAAGATGTATTTTTGGATATAAAAGTATCAGCATCCAACTTTAAAAGTGGGTCAAACAAAAAACCCTACTTTGATACATAGGCTTGCACATTAAAAACTCAGCCTCTAATAAGCAAAGTGAATATGTCAACAGCTTAAACAACCAGAAATAATGTATGTACTCAAACTGCCTGTTACAGGAACAAAGCTGGATACTATCCCTTTATTAGGAACTGCTTCTGATGCATCACTTAATGGTAAATGCATACATTAAAGAGAGTTCCAGAAAATCCATCATGAAAAAACTTAAACACATTAAGCTCTTCCACTGGAATGTTCTATGGGGAGCTGAAAAACAGATAAAGAGATACTCATGATATAATCTACATA
Organism: Xenopus petersii; assembly: GCA_038501925.1. Classification (NCBI taxonomy): domain Eukaryota; kingdom Metazoa; phylum Chordata; class Amphibia; order Anura; family Pipidae; genus Xenopus; species Xenopus petersii. The sequence continues at coordinate 92,342,145 of CM076677.1, forward strand.
AATAAATAGTAATTCTTTAATATAAAGGAACACTCAAATTTGTCAAATATGAGTCAAATTGTGTCATTTTGACTCATATTGGGGATTGGGATGACTCTTTAGAAACAAATTCTATATTCTAAAATGCCACATACTGTGCCATAAATATTTAAAAGTTTTTCTGTAGTGGGGTAGAATCTATAGCATTAAGGCCAAATATTTAAAGGGATACTGTCATGGGAAAAAAAAAAATTTCAAAGTGAATCAGTTAATAGTGCTGCTCCAGCAGAATTCTGCACTGAAATCCATTTCTCAAAAGAGCAAACAGATTTTTTTATATTCAATTTTGAAATATGACATGTGGCTAGACATATTGTCAATTTCCCAGCAGCCCCAAGTCATGTGTGGGATCTAACAGCTGCCTGGTAGATCTAAGAACAGCACTCAATAGTAAAAACCCATGTCCCACTGAGACACATTCAGTTACATTGAGAAGGAAAAACAGCAGCCTGCCAGAAAGCATTTCTCTCCTAAAGTGCAGGCATAAGTCCCATGACTGGGGCAGCTGGGAAATTGACAAAATGTCTAGCCCCATGTCAGATTTCAAAAAACCTACTCAAATTTCTTGACTGTGCTAAACATTTCTCATAGATAGCTTTTCTTATTCTTCAAGATGACCTGAACCTTCTTCACTTGGTCATGTTAAGCCTCTAGACTCACATCCACACATCTGAGGGGACATATCTATTTAGATTACATTTTTAAACCATTACCTTTTTATAAGAGGGACTGTGACACTACACACATATATCAATGGCTCAGCAACCCACAGAAACGTTTACTGAAAGGGTCATTCTCATTCCACACTCTTTATGGGGAACTAACATAGGGGAAACACAGTACACAGGAGAGGAAATCCCCAGTATGCTTACAGAAAGGAAACAATGTGATCTAGTATATAGCAAGTATTGGATTAATAAGAGAGAAGTGAATGTCAATATTCTGCAGAGCCTGAAATCGGCATTTTGCAAGCTATATTTATTCTTTACTGGCAGTTTGATTTGTTTTGTGCAAAATATGGTTTTCCTACCTTTCTTCTTCTCTTTGCTTTTCATTTGCAATCCATTTCCAAGCTCAGTAATAACACAGAATTTGTTTCTTTGTCTTGCTTTCCTGTGAATTAAGACCCACCACATTAAAAACCTCTGCACTCTGAGTGGTTTGTAATGGTTTAAAGAGCAGCAAAAACCCCACCGCTAAACCTCTAATATGGGCTCCAGCAGACAGACAGAGCTTTCAGAAAACCTCACAATAGGCCCTGTAATGACCCTACTTGCCAAAACATCCATTTTGACTCTTAACAAAAGATGGATGTCTTTAAAAAAAAATGAAGTTATCAGGGTGACCTGCATAATTTGGGATGTGAAGCATATGAATAACTAGAAATGGATTTTTCTTGACTGTAAGCAGTATGTTCTATGTCATTAAATTATTTATTTCTACCAGATAAACCACTATCGGACTTTGTAACGGTAAATGTTGTGATGGTATAGACAGCATTGATGTTATAGATACCTGCGTTGTTTGTCATTTACACCACAACAAGAGGAACTGTGCAAAAAGCAGAGTTATTTTATCTTGATTTGAAGCAAAAGCAAAATGCAATTTTGCTTTCCAATCAGTAAATTAGGTAAACTGTTCTACTTATGAAAAGGTATCATAGAGCTAATCTTTCAGTCACACATTCATTATACATTTCATAGACAGTCCTTTATTGGTACTGGATGAATGAATACCTTATTCTCATGTTTTTCCTGTCTCCCTTCTCTCTTTCTGTCTCATTTCTTTTGCATCACAGTACAGGTAGGGGATCCGTTATCCAGAAATCCATTATCCAGAAAGCTCTATAAGGCCATCCTACATATACTCCATTTTATCGAAATAATTATTTTTCTTCAAAATTATTTCCTGTTTTTCTGTAATAATAAAACAGTACCTTGTACTTGATCAAAACTAAGATATAATGAATCCTTATTGGAGGCAAAGCCAGTCGATTTGGGTTTATTTAACGCTTTCATGATTTTCTAGTAGATTTAAGGTATGAAGATTCAAATTACATAAAGATCCATTATCTGGAAAACTCCAGGTCCTGCGCATTCTGCATAACAGGTCCCATACTTGTATCGGAAATTTGTGTATTTACTGATTTAATGGTAGCTTCAGTATAGATGAATATTTTTATCATTCATGGGAAGGCACAGATACAGTGTATTAATATCTTTCTGAGACTGTAAAAAATCAGTCAAGGTATAGGATCCCTTATCTGGAAACCCGATATCCAGAAAGCTCCAAATTACGGAATGGCTGTCTCCCATAGACTCCATTTTATCAAAATAATCCAAATTTTTAAAAATGATTTCCTTTTTCTCTGTAATAATAAAACAGTAGCTAGTACTTGATCCCAACTAAGATATAATTAATCCTTATTGGAAGCAAAACCAGCCTATTGGGTTTATTTAATGTTTAAATGAATTTCTAGTAGACTTAAGGCATGAAGACCCAAATTATGGAAACATCCTTTATCCGGAAGGATAAAGGATCTTTCCAGAAGGATCCGGAATTTCTAGTAGACTTAAGGCATGAAGACCCAAATTATGGAAAGATCCTTTATCCGGAAAATGCCAGGTACCGAGCATTCTGGATAACAGGTCCCATACCTGTATTTAAAAAAAGGTTGACGGACTACATACAGAATCTGTCTTATTCAGTCTTATACTTCCATAGTTTTCCAGCTTGTCATACATGCAGATAAATAGAAGCAGTTTTTACAGCAAAAAGTATCCTTGTCCTATTTTCACCAAAAAATTAGCAATAGCCCATGGGAGGAAGCTAGAAAAGTGTCACAGACAGCCAAGGATATGTAGCGCCAGCTAGGTAAACCAGAGTAATCAAGTTTGAGCTTGAACTTAGAGAATTGTGTTGCTGATAACCCAAGGTACATATGATGCTTGCAGGATGAATATTGGATTCCATATACATAGGAAGTGAAGGCTTTGATAAATAATAACTGAGCAGAAGAATAAATTAAGAAGTAACCTATGAGACAAGTCAATAATACAGTGGTCAGGGCAGACAGAAATCAGTCCGTGAAATAAGCGAGAGGTCCAGGCAGGCAACAAGCAACACAAGTCTATAATATAATAGGAGTATAGGAACCAGGAAGGGACTCAGGAACATAAACTCTAGAGCATTCGCACTAAGACAAGGAAAATGGCTCTGTGATCCAGCAATAGGGGTAGGAGGAAGAGACTTTCTTAAAGGGATACTGTCATGGGAAAAAACATTTTTTTCAAAATGAATCAAACAGATTTTGTTATATTCAATTTTGAAATCTGACATGGGGCTAGACATTTTGTCAATTTCCCAGCTGCCCCTGGTCATGTGACTTGTGCTCTGATAAACTTCAATCACTCTTTACTGCAAGTTGGAGTGATATCACCCCCTCCCTTTTCCCCACAGCAGCCAAACAAAAGAACAATGGGAAGGTAACCAGATAGCAGCTCCCTAACACAAGATAACAGCTGCCTGGTAGATCTTATAACAACACTCAATAGTAAAAACCCATGTCCCACATTCAGTTACATTGAGAATGAAAAACAGCAGCCTGCCAAAAAGCATTTCTCTCCGAAAGTGCAGGCACAAGTCACATGACCAGGGGCAGCTGGGAAATTGACAAAATGTCTAGCCCAATGTCAGATTTCAAAATTGAATATAACAAAATCTGTTTGCTCTTTTGAGAAATGGATTTCAGTGCAGAATTCTGCTGGAGCAGCACTATTAACTGATTCATTTTGAAAAAAAAAATTTTGCCCATGACAGTATCCCTTTAACTAGGCCCCCTGATAACTGGATTATAGACACCCGGGCTTAATGAAGCTGGGGGTGGAGACTGCGATGACAGCAAAAGTAGCAAGTGCTTGTCTGGATAGTCAGCACCAATGAACTCCAAAGGCGTCTTGTGGCTCAGCAGGATCTTACACATACAAACTACCACACAGGCCTGGGGCTCAAAACCTGATGAGTCCTGACAAGACTTGCTACTGTTTATAAATGCAGCACAAGATGCATGTGCATAATTTTGGGCATCATAAAGTGGGGCCTCCAGCATGTGATTTTGCAGATGTGCAAAAAAGTTAAAATAAACACCTATTAAATGGCCTAATAAAATAAAGAGGTCCCTCTGCAACAATAGTTGCAATGGATGTAAAGACACTAGAAGGGACATTTACTTACCAGGAATAGGGTGCAAAGTTTTGTGCATAATTTATTGTTTATTATCTATGTACACAATATTTATTTATGCAAGCTGCCAATAGCCCAGTGTATCAAAATGAGTGCAGTTGCTGTGGATTACACAATTAGAACGTTATTATTTTGCAGCAACTCTGGATAACCTCCCACTGTGAGAATCTTGTAACTACTACTGTAGTAGTCTACTACATTTAGGGTGGCATTATCTCTAGGAAAGTGAAGGTAGGACAGATGCAATGGTGCTCAGCTCAACTAAGAGGAAATGCAAATAACATGCCAACAATTAAGGCAACATTTGTGTCTAATTTAGCACAACCACGCTTGTGTAAATGCCCCTTTAAGTGCATGAAAGGATGGATGTAAGTCCTTTCTGTATGGTGTTTTAACATCCACAAGTGGCACATACTATTTTGCCCACAAATATTAAATGAGGCCAACAGTGTTTTCAATAATTTGGAAAGCCGTATAAACAAAAAAACAAAAGCATGAAACATAACATTTATAACATATACTGTAATTGCGTTTAATGCCACATCCAATTCCAAATATTTTCTTTGATAATAACCTAAATGATAAAATACTAACATTTGCAGGAATTGCCAACTACGTCTGACCAATCAAATTGATCAGCATGTGATTTACTGTTTAATTATTACACTAATGAAGATTTGTGGCAGGTTTACTAGAAATCAGATTCATGAAGAATTCCCTTTCTTTTTGAATAATTTCAGTAAAGATTTTAATTGTATCTGTTTATCAGAATGCATTCTGCTGCTCTTTTGTTGTTGCTCTGAGTTCAGAGGCAATACTGAGCTCACCCCACAAAATAGTTTTTTTAGAGACTACCCAGAGGAATTAACACTCAGGACTTCTGTAAGAGATGAATCTAGGGGCATTCTACCTCCCTTCAAACTCTTCTCCGGTTACCAGTTCACAGTATATTGATGACGACAGCTGCAAAATTCAGTTCCCATATTAAAAAACATCCAAACATTTTCAAAATTTTGGGGGAGCAAGCAGCTTCTTTGCAAATAAACTTTTCAGTGTCTCTTGAAAAAGAAAAATGACTCACTGGATACTGCTTTAAAATTGCATGAACTGGGCCAGAACTTGGCTTGCTGACGTATGTGTGTGCACTTCAATGATGAGGCAATTCAATAAAGCAGTATTGGCAAATTCAGAAGGAAGGCATTAGCAGAGGTCGAGAAAATGTTGCTGTTTCTGCAAAAGACGAGATAAATCAAATTACCATATGGTTAGAGTCCAAAGCTGATGCTCTAGGGAATACATAGTGCTATCTGCCACACATTTAGGCATAATACTTCAGATCCTTTACAGTGTGTGTTTGTTATTATTAATGATGATAAATCACTCAAGCCCCAAATGGTTTAGTATGTGTATATGCTGCATTAGGTCAGACCGAAAGGGGTCACATAAAATCAATTCAGGTAATCAACATGATATTGACTTTTTTGGTCAATTAGGCTAAAAAAAACCTTCAGTGTAGCACTAAATCCAAACAAATGTCACCGTATTTAAAAAATATTACAAGCAGAATTATTATATTTATTATAAACAGCGGACTTACCTAGGGTAACTGTGTATGGGTTCCCTGGCTTATGCCTTTGCAATAAAACAAACATTTTGCCATCATTTCCTTTATTTATCGTATTTGCATTTTTCACAGAAAAGTATTATACAATTTCACAAGTTTTAAAATGCTAACTGAGTAACATAAGGTGCTAAGTTTACTCAGGTCTGGTTACTCATAGCAACCAAATACATACTTTTTCAGACAGTGAGCAATTAAATGCTACTATTTTAAATACTTTTTGATAAACACAGCTGCAACAGGATAGATAATTAAACCCCAAATGCATACAGTACATTTTGTCATTGGGTCACAAGAGATTGATATTTTTAAAGAGCCAGCATATTATAAAAATCTACATATTGAAACAGGAAGAAACTCCAGGTAGCACTTTAAGGAAAACTATACCCCAAAATGAATATTTAAGCAACAAATAGTTTTCCTCATATTAAGCTATTTTAAAGATTCTTTCAAACTGGAAAATATATTTAAGCAAATGTTGGCTTTTTTTATGTATTTTATCTTGAGCCCTCATTTTACAATGTTCTCTGTGCTGCCTTAGAGATCACCTGATCAGAAATACTGCAGCTCTAACTGTAACAGGAAGAAGTGTGGAAGCAAAAGGCAGAAATCTGTCTGTTAATTGGCTCATGTGACCTAACATGTATGGTTTGTTTGTGTGCAACGTGAATTGTGGGATCCCAGGATTCTTATTTCTTAAAATGGCAGTTTTCTATTTAGAATTAACCAATGGCATATACTACTAAAAAACATATTATTATGAAAATGGTTTATTTGCATGAAACAATGATTTACAAAGGAGCTGTTTTATGAAATTTATGTATTTACGAGCCATCATTTTTAGGTTTTTCTTGAACCTTAAACAGTAAAGCTATGTTTATGTGTTGAGATCTACTGTATAAGCAATTCAGGGGAAATATTTAAGAGAATCACAAGGCCCTTCTTTACTTATTATACTGACATGTCATTTCATAGCAATGTGTCAGTAATAAATTCACTCACATTGTTTCCAGAACAGAACAAATTATGTTTGATGTACTCTAACAAGAGTTTACAATCATTTATTTTTAATGCATAATTTACTGAACATACAAGAGAACAAGCAGTTTAAAATAATGTTTTTTTCCCCATGGGGACATTCTAAAGTCATGTTTTACTGAGCATTTAACAAGGATTACAAACAGCAATGATTTTGCTTACAAGAAAGGGACATTTCTTCATTTGTCGAACAAATTAACTATATTTTCTCAAAAAGTTAAGTTAATATTTATATATGCTTTCACGCTTGTACAGTTGCATTGGTTTAACTCATGTGCTGTTTAATAATGTGATTAAATATCTTTTTCAAATATTTTACATAAAAAAATCATATGAAAACTTTTAAACTTAGGGCTGTTGGATGCAGGCCCAGATTTGTGGGCAGGCCACAAACAGCCAGGCCTAGGGCGGCAGAAAGCTGGGGACGGCATGTCACCTGCTGGCAGCATTTGTACTTTGGACTGAGCTGAAGATTTGGCAGTTTGAATCTCCTGCCCCCATCTAGTCCCCAGCTATGGCAAACATGGAACTAGCGATGGAGGTGAGCAGTTGGGCTGTGCAAGAGGAGCGATTCAGGTACAGGGGAGCAGGTTGGGAGAGGGTCGGGTGCAGGGGGAGAGGGTCGGGTGCGAGTGGAGTGGGGGGTGGAATATGTTGGGTGGCCTATGGGTGCACAATTTATAAATTCGGCCCTGGTTGGATGGCCCTAAGGAGAAATATTGCACAAGTCATTAAACTCCTTCTACTATGAAATAGTATAATTTTGGAACAATAGTATCAAATGCTACGAGAGTGTATCATAGTTGATATCATATTATTCTATTTTTTTCAGCTTAATACGGTTAGAAGGAAGGACTAAAGGAAAGCATAGAAGCCAAAAAGCCCAGATGACTGGTTGATAAAGCGACACATAAATATGCAATAAAATATTGTATTTGTGGCTATTTTGTTGATGCTTGACACTATTAATCAGGCAAGCCTGTTTGACATGTACCCTGGGGTGGACTCTCTTCCCTATTTATTTTTTCCTTGCTCCAAGAAAAAAGCTCTACCTCAACACAACCTCCCCCTCCCCCACACTTGATTTGCTTTGACTTTTTTTCAGTTCTAAACATGTCAGTTCAGTGCCTTGTATAGTCCTTCATGTGCTTCACAAAATATTTTTTTTTCAATTTTTTAAGACTTTTTCAAACTCAGATGAAAAAGCCGAACCTTTAGTAAGTCCCTTCATATTGACTATGAAGATTTTCATTCAACCAGGTCATAGTATATCTAGTATACTGTAGGTCAATCTAAAAACAACTGGACTTGCTGAGTAATCAATGAAGACATTTCACTACTCATCCGAGCAGCTTCTTCAGTTCAACTGAATGGTGTGGGAAGTTCTCGGCATATAAACTCTTCCACTAATCCATTTATAATGGCACATTGTAACTCTTCAAAGAGGTGACATCTGAAGAAACTCACAGAGGTGTTGATTCTGTGTAGTTGTGATAGGATTATCCAATGTGTCATGCAACTCCTAGATACAGGTGTTACTTGTGAGAGTTGCATGAATGGATGTGTGAAGTGTTCTGAATCCGCCGGGGTAGATGTTAGAACAGCATTGTATGTAGCAGACAGGTGGTGTCGAAGGCCCCCACCTCTGTACAGACATGGTCTCTCCTCCTTGACATGAATCGCCTCGTTCAAACCAGCGGTCTTCTTTATCCAAGATTTGGACCTTGCTGTCTTCAAAGGAGTGTCCCTTGTCTTTTAAGTGTAGAAAGACAGCTGCGTTTTGCCCTGTAGAGTTCTCCCTCCTGTGCTGAGCCATTCGCTTGGAGAGCAGTTGTTTTGTCTCCCCGATGTATAGATCTGTGCACTCCTCGATACACTGGACTCCGTATACCACATTGCTTTGTTTTTCTTTTGGTGTTTGATCCTTTGGGTGTACCAGTTTTTGTCTCAGTGTGTTGCTAGGTTTGAAAAACACAGGGACATGGTGTTTGTTGAAAATCCTCCTGAGTTTCTCTGACACTCCAGCTACATATGGGATGAAAAGGATCAAACACCAAAAGAAAAACAAAGCAATGTGGTATACGGAGTCCAGTGTAGCGAGGAGTGCACAGATCTATACATCGGGGAGACAAAACAACTGCTCTCCAAGTGAATGGCTCAGCACAGGAGGGAGAACTCTACAGGGCAAAACTCAGCTGTCTTTCTACACTTAAAAGACAAGGGACACCCCTTTGAAGACAGCAAGGTCCAAATCTTGGATAAAGAAGACCGCTGGTTTGAACGAGGCATGAAAGAGGCGATTCATGTCAAGGTGGAGAGACCATCTCTGAACAGAGGTGGGGGCCTTCGACACCACCTGTCTGCTACATACAATGCTGTTCTAACATCTGTATCCCGACCGGATTCAGAACACTTCACACATCCATTCATGCAACTCTCACAAGTAACACCTGTATCTAGGAGTTGCATGACACATTGGATAATCCTATCACAACTACACAGAATCAACACCTCTGTGAGTTTCTTCAGATGTCACCTCTTTGAAGAGTTACAATGTGCCATTGTAAATGGATTAGTGGAAGAGTTTATATGCCGAGAACTTCCCACACCAGTCAGTTGAACTGAAGAAGCTGCTCGGATGAGTAGTGAAACGTCTTCATTGATTACTCAGCAAGTCCAGTTGTTTTTAGATTGACCTATACTAGATATCCCTTCATATTATGCATGCTTATTAAATCATATTGTCAGTCAATAGATATTTGCACTTATTGATTGTTATATGAGATCCTTTGTAACACACAAGGGTTCATATACTAAGGACAGGTGCAGGAATGCTAAGGAGCCTATGTAATTTACACTTTTCTTCTGTCATTGGTTGGTGGTTGATGCCTTGCACAGAGCACATTGCTTAACAACTGGCTTCTGCACAAATGTTCTCTTGCTTCTTGCATTATTTTGCTCATCTGCTTTGCATTTTCTGAATGAAGGGCTGTTCCAGGTGATGCCCAGGTGTGGAACAAAAGATGCCCCACCAGTATTCTGTGCTGACAGACTAGGCAGTATCATATTCTGAAAGAGAACAAACCCTTTTTGCTTCATTCTGGAAGTGCACAATATGGAATGTATAGAGTTATAAATCCTGGAGGGCATGGTGCTGAAAATAACATGGCAGTTTGCGTACCTTGCTTCCCAGCTCATAATCACAGAACTATACACATTTTATGTAATTGGGCAATAACTACCTCGTGATCTATTACTTGCTAATGCTTCTGGTATTTCATTCAAGGTTCTGTGTTGCTGTAGGCTATATTTTATAGTTATGAAGGGATGCTGCATCCATCTGTATTATCTGCTAATTTGTGGATCAGCTGGCAACTCTGCTTGGTCATTAGCTTAATGTGCAATAGATTAATGAGCAATTACTTTCTAGAACTATACAGCACAGCCTCTTTTGCAGACCTCCTGGGATCCTTCTAAAAATGGACACACAAGAAATCCACATGTTGGATAGTTGATCCATAATCAGCAAATACAATAAGCATCACAAATGCTTATCAGTGGTACCTACATCATAAGGAATACATATAGGTAAAGATTTAAAGTGTATTAGGGTGCTGAATCTATGTGCCATTCTCTTTGCGTGCAAATAGTAAAATCAGATTCTCTCAGGTATGCTGAAGGTATAGAGTCTCAAATGTTATTAGAGAGTAGAGGATGGTTTTTCCAGAAAACTCAAGACAATTCAATTATCTTTGGATGCAGTGGAATAGGACCTTTGCTTGGAGGTGAACTGCCCCATTCACTAGATGGCAAGATTAGCACTTGACATTGCAAGTTGGCACAAATTACATTCATCATGTTATGGGTAGCATGTTGATGGACCCTCACTTGCACATTCATAAAGCACAAAAAATAGCAACTCCGGATGCAAGCAGCACACAGGAGAATACAGCAAGCTGGAGTTTATAGGAGATGGTCTTCCTACAGATACTTTACAGCAAGAATGTCTCCAGTGTTATTGTGAGTAGCATAAACCGCACAGTCTGAAAGCAAAGTATCAGAAACACTACATGCAGTACTAAATTTATTATTTACAAAATAGTAATTGCTTATTTCCCATAAGGAACAAACCCAGAAAACGTTTTGTTAAACTAAACTAGTTGTAGATGTTATGTATGTGTCTCTGTGTTATTCTGTACATTTCTAGCAAATGACAAGATGGGAAATTATGAGAACATATTTTTGCTGTGGACTGCCAGAAAAGAAGAATATTTTTGTCAATTTTGCCTTTTTAAAGATTTTTATGTTTATTTTTGCATGTTCATTTATCCTAGAACCCATTCAGCTAAAACAGGGATGACTTATCTGTAGCCTTTGGATGTTGGATCTTGCTGCGAGCAACAATTTAGAAAAAAAACTGTTGGCACAAAAGAAAACATTACTAGCCTAGAGGCTTCAAGACAAAAAGCAAACAATAGGAATGCTAATGAATACAAGAGATGAATGCTTATGATTAATATGATTATTCATAGAGAATAATCATCCTGTTTTCTGCAAAAACTAGCAAAATCTGAGATTTCATTTTTTTATTAACAAAACTTACTACAAAATATACAGCAAATGTGTTTTTTCAATGGAACTGTATGTTCTCATTGTGTACTTTCCCGCATCTGAGATGCAACCCTATGGAGATCATACCAATCTCCAACCAATGTCTGATGTCCTCTCAATGATAAAGCAAAGATATCTTGAATAGTTCTTCATGTCAATAGTGCTTACATAAAATTTTGGTGGTTCACTGAAATTAAGTTTGCTAATACTTTGCTAATGACATCAAAAACCATTTTTTTAAATAAATGTCCTAATTTGTTTGAAATAGAGCCTATATTTGGAATTGTAACAAATTGTAACAAATCAATCCTATTGGGTCCATCTACTGTTGAAATATTTATTAGTAGACGTAAGGTATGGCGACCCAACTTACAGAACAAAACCCAGGTCCCACTTTTTTTTTAGTAAAAAAGAGTGCCCGCATTTGAGACACTTGTCTGCGTCATTTCTTTCTATTATAATATTTATAATAATATATTGGATCTTTACAGGAGCAATGAGTGGGACATGAGCATAAGAAGTATGAGTGTATTATTCAATCATTGTTGTAAGATTATTGCACACAATTAAATGAACAATCTTTCATTTCCTCTACACTGACGTTTGTCGAGAGTACCATTAAATACACACAAAGGAAAATTTTGAACAAAGGAAAAATTATTCACATTTCACATTTTTTTATTTATTGATTTTTATTGCATGTTTTATTTATTTGTTAGGGCTAATACAATGGTGCTTCTGCAACTGGCTGCATTAGTTTTATACACAAGGACAATGTAACCAAATGGATCTATTGTGTTATTGAAAGACCAGTAATTCTTCCTACAACTCTGCAAGTGAAGCAAAGCTGTGATATATAGATTGCATGGCAGTTTAGTAACTTGTTTATTGTGTTTTTAATATTTGTTATTCTTTAAGTTTTCATTTTTGGGAAAATATATTTTCTCGTTCCCATGTATTTGGAGTATAGCGTAAAATGCACCAGTCCTCTCAGCTTTTATTCCTGAGATTTTAGAATCATAGAGTCACAGTAGGGTTTATATTCACTAACGTCAATCTATAGCTTCAGGATGAATACTTCTTTATCTTCTTTTTTATTGTTATAAGTTGAAGGAGTAATACAGTTCATTTCTCCACATGTTGACGTCTCTTCCACAGACTTCAGTGAATCGGTGGCTTTTCAGCAGCCATATTCCCAAGAACAGTTTTCCTTGCGTTGTGCATCAACTGGTATTTGGCATATTGGGGGTTATTCAATGTAGAATGTCTTGCAGTGTTGGACTGGGATGCCAGGGACCCACTAGAAAACCTTAGACCGCGGGGCTTTCCAAACTATTTTTCCTCTTATCCTCTCTCAACCTCTTTATTCTCCTAGTTTTTATATTTACTTATTATACTCTGTTCTTCCAATGTTATGTCTCTTCTTCCCCAAAAAGAAATAAGGAATGACCATGAAACTGGCCAAATGGTTAGAAGCAAGAGGACACTGACACCTTGGCCCACCTGGAGTTTTCCTGGTATCCCAGTGGGCCAGTCCTACACTGAGTCATCTTGCATATTGACTATTCTTTTCATTCTAAAGGCACTAGACCGGATCTGTGCACTGCATCCAATGTGCTTAAGGGACAATGCCACTATAATATGAAAAACTCCTATAAATACATTGAGTATTTTACTTGCTTTATTACATTTATTTATATATTTAACAATATATAGCAACCCAACTGTAAACACCACACTCATGTTGTGTCCAAGCTACATGTTTACATTAATGGCCATTTAATAATCACTGACTTTTTCTGTACAAGACATATTAGTGAAAATGTATTTTATCAAAATTAAAGTTTTTGAATGTTTACATTTTTTTTTCCAAATTAGAGTCTGCTCAAAAGCTCACATTGAAAAATACCTTGGCATTTGAAAACACAACTCCCATGACCTTTTACATGAACGCACCCATTTTTAGATGCTGAATTCACTTATTCAAGGTATTTGCCCTTAATAAATAACAAATATTTTAGTTTCAGGAACTCATAAATGAATTTGTTTTACTTTAGCTCCATATAGTTGACTACAACCCCCACACCTCTTTCCTTTTTGTTTTATGTTCCTGCATTCTCCCTCTAGTTGCCTTTTGTGCATACAATTTCATTTCTTTTACAGTTACATAATAGATAATGGTTCACACTTCGACTGACCCTCTAGTGACCATTGTATCCATAGTAACAGACTTTGCAAATCAAAACCTTGACATTGCCTTTATTATGCTTTGATATTTTGCACTCTCTTTTTGAATAGCCTTTTTTTTTTTTAATTCCTTGTGAATGTAAATGTAATGTAAATGTAAATTCCACATGCATGTAAATGTATGTAAATTCCCCATACATGAGTCATCAGAACTATTCTGATCATAAACTGGGGGGAAATGTGTAACACACATAGAAAGTCAGGAGAAGGTAGAGTCAAAAATAAAGAAAATGTTACTTATTACTATTACTTATTTTATATTATTTATTACTTATAATGTAAATGACTCCAGGACTAATTAAGCATATAAATGCAATGTTGGAAGCCCTTGTGGGCAGAGCCCTCATTAATAGATTGTCTGAATATCAGGTATTATGCTCCCCATGTACAGCATTGCAGGATAATAATAAAGTTGTCATGTAAGTGGTCCTTCATTGCGCAAAGCTTGCAACTTTAGTTTTTCATTTATAGAGAGATGCTCTTGCTTCCATTGTACATGAACTCTTTCATGCCTAGGACATGATGGCTCCTTGGACAAAAATATACATATTGTAATACAGGCGTGGGATCCCTTATATGGAAATCCATTATCCAGAAAGCTTCGAATTATGGAATGGCTGTCTCCCATAGGCTTCATTTTATGCAAATAATCCAACATTTTTAAAATGATTTTATTTTTCTCTGTAATAATAAAACAGTATATTTTACTTGATCCAAACTAAGATATAATTAATCCTTGCAGGCAAAACCAGCCTATTGAGTTTATTCAATATTTGAAGAATTTTCTAGTAGACTAAAGGCATGAAGATCCAAATTATACAAATATCCGTTATCCGGAAAACCCAAGGTCCCGAGCATTCTGAATAACAGGTCTGTATACTATGGTAATTAGTAAACAGGTTGGCCCCACATATCTCTGCTTCCTAATGAATTGTTGTGCATATGTATGCTAGTACAGGTATGGGACTTGTTATGCAGACTGCTCAGGACCTTGGGTATTGCGGATTATGGATCTTTCTGCAATTTGCATCTTCATATCTTAAGTCTACTAGAACATCATTTTAACATAATCCCAATAAGTTGGTTTTGCTTCCAATAAGGATCAATTATATCTTCATTTGGATAGTGTACAAGGTACTGTTTTATTATTATAGAGCAAAAGGAAATCATTTTAAAAAATTGCAATTATTTAGCTAAAATAAGGTCTACGAGAGACAGCCTTTCCGCAATTCAGAGCATTCTCGATAACAGGTTTCTGGATAATGGATCCCACATCTATATTGGCATTCCTATGACATAGCAAAGGAAAAACAGGGCATGCCAATGCAATTGTTATTAAACTGCCATCTTTCCCTTAGTCAAGTCTGTATAAAGGGCACAGCAGGTCTCAAGACTTAACTTGTCATGTAATGTGCTTTTCTGTATCAAAACTTCTGACATAGGGGCAGATTTAGTAAAGGGCGAAGTGGCTAACGTTAGTGAAAATTTGCCAGCGTGATTTCATTTCATTACTTCGCCGATTTACTAACGGTCACTGGCGTAACTTCGCTAGCGAAAGAGTATATCTCTTTCGCTATCTCTTTCGCTAGAGTCTATCTCTTTCGCTAGAGAAAGAGATAGACTCTAGCAGTTACATCTCAGTAACAATCTGGGACTGCAGGCTGAGCTGAGCAGGGGTGGAGAAATAGAGGGATGTGATGTCAGGGGAAGAAGCAGTTCACCTCCTTATCTTCTGAGCAGGTAGAAACATCCCACCCACCCTCATCCCCTCTTTGCATATTTGTGTAATGTCAGGAGTTTTTCTTCATGTTCTCATGTTATCTATTAACTAGTGATGGGCGAATTTATTTGCAAGGCGCAAATTCGGGGCAAATTTCCGCATTTTGCTGCCGGCAAATAAGTTTGCAAAATTGAAGCCGGTAAATATATTTTGACGCTGGTGACAATTCTGCTGCCGGCGACAAATAAGACGCTGGTAACAATTCTAGGCACCCATTGACGTTAATGGGCAAAATTTCTCGTTTTGCACAATTTTTCGCCGTTTCGCAAATTTCGCAGGAAATTCACAGGAGAAATTTGCCCATCACTTACTAACTGAATGTGGATGTTTTCCTGCATGCACTGTTATATTGTGGTTTTGGTACTGTCATACAGTATAAACGTGAGCGTCTGCGCGGTATTATTCATGTTAAATGAATGTCATATGCTTGATCCAGGGAAACTGCACAGGTAAGTTTAGAAGAGCCCCTTTCAGATATGGCTTTGAAATGGTCACATTACCATCTATGTGACATCAACCCCTCCTAGTTAACCGTGTCTATTGTTAAGTTTAATAAATGTTTTTTTTTTCAGAGGACTGGCGATCTCAACGCTATAAACAAATCCATCTTGGATATGGGAAACTTTATCATTCGGTTAATAACTTGGGTCATTTATCGTTTTGCCCCAAATGCAAACAGGAAAATGTAAACCTCTTCCATTACCTTTAGAGTTGTCCTCATATTACCCTAGTATGGAAAAAAAACAAGAGATTTTATATGCTCAAAGTTGAATTTAAACTTGGTTCTATCCCCAGTTTATGCCCTTTTAAATATTGGTTCTCCATCTTTTACTTTGAGTAATCATTGTAAAGCTGTTGCGGAGGCTGTATAGGAACAAAGTGACAAAGGTGACAAATAAGGGGTTCAGATATTTTATTCAACCTCACAATATTACGGGAATTGTAATTGTTTTCTTCAAATAATGTATCCTCTTAAAGACAGAGACATCCAAAGGATATCCTTCCATTTATCACTATTTAATTAGAAAGCTGATCACATATACACTAGTAATGAATACATGAGTCTCTAGGAACAGTGTTTTTCAGCTTTTCATATGGAGACTTTGTACGCTCCTTCCACAAGGTGGCAAATGAGAATGATTTCTCAGTAAAGAAGCAAATTCTTCTCTGGTCTTCCCTAACAGCAAGGCACAATGTGTAATTCTACATATAGATATTGGCAAAAAATGTTTGTATCTGTCACTATATCATGTTGTCACTAGAGAGACTGCGTTGCACTGGGTATAAATCTGATACACGCCATAAACAGTTACACCGTCTGCTGCTGTATCCAGTTGTCCAAATTGTATCCTATACGGTTTGCTTAATTCACTATACTCATCATCTTGGCACTTAAAACACAAACACATTCATGGTGATTTAAGGTGCAGCATAATTTATGACTAAATAAAAAAGACAGTGAAAACAAGCCACAATGCATTAAAAGGACTTATTAAAATTTGATGCACCCATTTAACACTTATTAGCAAGTGAAATGCCCTTTTTACAAAGACAGGGAGAGTTGTAAATGGATACCCAAAGCGCCAATATGGCTTTAAGTGGTTCTGTTTTTATTTTATTGTACCAATTAGAGAGATGTTAAGGCAGTAGAATTTTACATTTTAGTGTGGGTAATGCCTATACTTTGTAACCGCTGCAAACTACAGCCATCACGTGAAAGCATAATAGTTTTCTCTGGCTAAAGTTGTTATGCTGTATTGCCATCAAGATAACGCATATAAACGGCTTGTAGCGGGTCAGGTACCCGCAGGTTTCCCTAAAAAAAATGTGGGTACCCTGCAAAATGAGGGTAGGCTTTTCAGATGCAGATCTGTGGGTCGCGAGTCTGTGGGTTGCGGGTCAGGTTGCTGGTCTCGTCTAAATTTCTCATCTTAAGTTATATTGTCTATATTTTACTCTGGGGGGATATTTTATTCGGTCCTGCCCACTTTTTTGTCACTTCCGGTTTACAGCAACATTACTTCCTGTTTGATGGTGATCGGCGGGTTGCGTGTCGGGATGCAGATAAAGAAGTTGTGGATCCAGGTCAGGTAGTGGACAAAAGTGGGTAAATTTACAGGTTTCGGGTTCAGGTCGGTCCGGGTCTTAGAAAGTGGTTCCACGCAGGACTCTAGCAGAGAGTCTGATTTCTTTTTTATTCCCTTCCTTAAGCTGTCAATCATTGCTGATGTGATTTGTAGAGAAGATAATACAGAAGCATAAAATACGTTTTTCTTTATTCAGTGTCAATACTTCATCGTGCTTATCCCATTTGGCACTGGAAACACACAAGGTACATAATGTAAAATACTTGTGTATATCAGCATCCAATTATGCTGAAGTTTCAAGTAAATTTCAAGGAAAATAAGGAATCAGGAGTGGCATGAAACAGATGACATTTGCATAATTTGCATTCTGGCTGATTTGTGTTTATTTGTCGAGTACATCGCTTTTGATTTAAAGGTATTTTGGTGTTATGAAACCAGGCTGTAAACTCAAGAGTCTGTAACTGATGTTACTTACAGTATCTTTTTTGTATGTTTGAGCTGTCAGTAAGCTGTCATGTTCTACAAATGCGATGGATAGGAATATTTCATTTCCATGGGTAGGCTTGCTAACTTTGATGAAAAAAATCAAGCTTTTCTGACATATGGGGAATGCCTAGTACTCTACTTCTGTTCAGAAAGTGTTCAGTGAGATCCCATTTCTATCTGTAGATGCAGTACTGGGCACACAAACAGCAAATCTGTGTCAGTAGAAACAGTAAACTCTTGTGCCAAATTTGCTTCTACATTGCTTGTGCTCATGAGTGGGTGCACAATGTTGCGGAGGGGGAAATGATGATGGAATTCTGTCAAAAATACAATTCATTGTTTGTTAAAAAAGACATGGTAGGTTGCCTGCAGGCCCAGACTGGCAATCTGTGGGTTCTGGCAAATGCCAGAGGGGCTGCTATAAGGTGCCATATAAAGTCAGTATTTGGTGGGCTGGTGGGGCTCTTTGGGCCTCTGTGTACCTGAAATGCCAGGGCCTATTTTAATTCTCAGTCCGGACCTGGTTGCCTGCAGTTAGTATATTATCAAAACAATATTTTACTAGGATTTTGGCTGCTGCTATGCCAGGCAAACTGCCCGGTTCCATAGTAGTTCCATGCTTTCCCCCTTCTGCTTGTCTTGTCAAGCTATGTAATGATTCTATATGAGCCACATTCCTTATTTAATGCTATTAACATTTCATATGTATGCTAATTGGGGGGGACAGAAGAAAAAAAATATTTGATAATTGACATTGCTTGCTAAACACTTTTCTAACACAATTCAGGGTAGCACTCTACCCAGTAGCATTCCTAGAGGGGGGCGGGCCCTGGTGCGTGACGTGCAGCCGGGACCCCTCCCCCTCCGTACGGCCGATTTTACTGGGGATTTCAGTGGCTTACGGCGCTGCCGGGGGGCCCTGAGGGGGTACAGGCCCTGGCCCGCTCGCACCCCCTGCACCCCGGTAGTTCCGCCACTGACTCTACCTAAAATATCCTCATAGGGTCACTGTAACGGGGGGCTACCACTGGTGATATATTTCAACCGATACCCCTTTGGTGTCCTGGCTGGTCATGCAAGCCTATGAGCCTATGCGTAAGTGCCCCAATAGGCACGAAACGCGACAGGCCTTCACCTGTATTGTCCTAATAAATGTAGAAACTCACATCCTTCTGCTGCTTTGTATGGTCATGCAAAGAAGCCAAATGCTATGCTGGCTTATACTCTTGTATTACTGGCTATTGTAATAAAAGAAACAACAATTTTCCATGTGCAGTGACCATTTGCTACTGATTTATGATGATCATTTATATTCAGACTAAATAACCCATGTTTTATATTTATTGATTGTTGCTCATTAATTCAAATTGTTTGGATACTATGGGTTAGAAACAAGGGCAAACTTTGTAATATTACTCTGCTTTTTTGTTTTCATGTTATTCATAATTACCCATAATGAAGTTGCCCATAGACAAAGAGATCCACATGCAGACCCTCTGGGAAAGGACTTCATCCAAAGCCAGATGCAGTTCTCTCTTGACAAGCTTTACCTATTTTTGCAGTTTATAACTGACCAAGACCCAATCAGATATCAGTTGAGGGGTCCATCAGTTTGACTCCATACACTGGCCAATCGACTGCCAATTCATCCAGTAGTGTCTATAACAGCAGCAAATGCCAGCCTGTGGCTAACTTTACTCTATAAAGGTGAGGTGATACTCAATGGACTGGTGTTGGGTGTCATTTCACATAAAGGTTTGTGAAAGAGCAAAATGCTTTGGAGTAAAACTGTTCACTCATCCCCGGTTGTCACTGCTTAGTTGTATAGATACTGCAAGCTTTTGAATGTTTAATGTAGTAGTTCAGTAAATAGTGAACACAGATATATAGTGATGGGCAAATCTGTGGCATTTCACTTCGCCGAATAATTAGCAAATTTCTTGCAAAATTCGGGAAACGGCGAAAAAATTTGCAAAACGGTGCAGGCGTCTCGTTTGTGATGCCGGCGTCAGTTTTTTTCACGTGGGCGCATTTTTGTGCTGGTTTTGCGAATCTCGGGAATTTGCTGTGAGTTCGCACCTAGCGAATAAACTCACCCATTACTACAGATATATATGATAGTATATCTTCTACAATTAAATGAAATAATGATGAAAGCCATACTAACTAATTCAGACATCTTTGATAATCAACTGCAGCACTTTATATCCAAGTATTATAAAAACAGGTTAAATATCTCATTATTGCTGATTTCTAAAAGGTCTCCTTTTTACTGACCTTGAACTGATGGAAGACTGATTACATCTAATTCACATTTTCACCAATGATTATGCAATTACACGCAGGTCATCAGGAAAAAAAAAACAACTAATGATGAAAGCAGCTGTCGTAGCACTAAGATCCGAGCGTGTTAAATCACAAAGCATAATATCAGCCATGAGATAACTGGTGCCTTCATTTAGACAAGTAGACAGGTTACTGATATGCACAGCTCAGAGCGGAGAACATTTTAAATAAGAAAATGTGAAATACTATCAAATGTGTTATCTGCTATGGTTGCATTGTAAAGATTTTATGATTGCCTATCTGCCATTTTCTTAATATGTTAAGATTAATAAACCTCATTTCAGTGAATGCAGTGTGTAACAGGGACCTTTTATTCTATTTAAAATGAAATATGAAGTATAAATGTACAAACAGTGACTTGAAAAAAAAAACACAAGATGTTAGCTTGGTATGAGTGAGATTTCTAGAAGCCACAGAAAGGACTAGGCATTTTTATTGTATACAGGTATATACAGGTATGGGATCTATAAGAATGCTCGGGACCTGGGGTTTTCCAGATAAGGGGTCTTTCTGTTACTATTTGCATCATTGCATAATTATATCTTAGTTGGGATCATGTACAGGGTACTGTTTTGATATTATAGGAAAAAAGAAAATGTTTTTTAAAAATGTAAATTAAATGGGGAGAATTATGGGAGATCTAGGGCAGATGGCATCCCTGTACTTCGGAGGTTTCTGGATAACGGGCTTCTGCATAACAGTTACCAAACCCATTGGTGTATCTATAGAGGAAGCATAACCCAGCGCAGGGGGGGAGGGGGTTATGTGATCAAGGTCTGCTAACTCTATAGATGTAAAAAAACTCAACCCTCCCCACCCACTTTCCTACATGCAAGCGGTTGGGAGGAACAAAGAGTGGAAGATGCTGGCAAAGGTCAGGGAGTGGACCAAGAGGAGTTGCAGAGTGGGCATGCGAGAGGGAGTGGGTGGCAGGGGGCAGGTTTGGGATCTCTGTGCATCTGGCTCTTCCGAAGATATTTTTCTGGGGCACACTAATTCCACTGCTGGCCATAATATATATATATATATATATATATATATATATATATATATATATAACAACCAAGGGGTCGGTGCACACAGAGCACAAAATGGATGCCTAGGTGCTGGAACCATTAAACATATTATGGAGATAGCAAGAAAGGTCTGCACACACAGGACTTGAGTGAAGAAAAATTTTTTTTGTTTATTCAACGTTTCGGCCCAGTCACATGAGCCGTCTTCAGGAAGTGAGGGTGCACCAATAAGCATACAGATATTTATACATTTATCAAACACAAAAGGGCGCCAAAAAAAATACATAAAAAGGTAACAGGAAGCGTGGATGTGTAATGCTCGTGAAGATGACGTCATCTTATTGTTCAGACCTGTCAGGTAAGTGTTGAGCATACACATCTTTGTGAATTAAGGGAAAACACCAACTTTCGTGCCGTGTTAAACTATATTAATATGTGGAGCTAAAAGCAGTATAAAAACAAGTCGGGGGTTGTCCCCGCCACTCACAGGATCGGCCTGCATTCTGCGAGATCACGGAGAAGTATAACAGCGGTTATCGCCACCATTATCAGGTACGGGTAAAGAACAGCTCCTGTGTTTTTGCGCATACTTACAATCCAATGCCCGTATGTGTCAGTGGACCCAGTGCAGTCTCTGAAAAGGTTTCTCCCATTCACACATCTACCCTGCCGTCAAGCGATGTCCTTGTCGTTAGAGGCTGTAGTGGGGAGCTGTCATAAGCCGTCATAACGGTATCGGTAAGGGTGCCTGCATGTTTAGATAGCGGACCGATCAAACGGTTCGCAAACCCAACACACAGCTTTTCGGCGCCCATCATGTACCAAAAAGAGAGCTTCCGCAACTTACGATCTCATCGTGCCAGGCATAGGGTATAAGACGCATAGGGAACCTGAGTCTAATTCACTGTTGAGGGCGGATTGTAATGTTAATAACTCTCGGTCTATTACAGGTGCTGTCCAACGTCTCCCGAGCCCTGTGTGGGGCCGTCCTATGGCACATAGTTCAACTGTATCTCACTGCTGGCGAACATCCTGATAAGAGAGTGGAAAAAACAGACAAAGTTGTAATATTGTTACCACGTATAAATGTATCCAGTGATTAAAGAAACTGTAACCTTTCATGGTCTGATTCGTATGAAGTAATATGGTCAAAAAAGGAAATTTCTCGCTCCCATCCATGGGTGATTCACACATCCCGGGTGTAAAGACATACCCGGTGTGGTACATATGTTAGAAAAAATGCATAGTATGTGGGCCACAACCGAAGCCTAAAGGGAAATAACTAACTGGTCACATGGGTGTTAGAGCAGAGATGGAAAACATATAGTTATACAGAAGCACATAGTTAAATGTATTAAGACACCAAAATTTGGATATTGTAATGAAAAAAATCGTTAAGAGATCTATGGCAATATATG
The DNA here is from genome assembly GCA_038501925.1 of Xenopus petersii. NCBI lineage: Eukaryota > Metazoa > Chordata > Amphibia > Anura > Pipidae > Xenopus > Xenopus petersii. The sequence continues at coordinate 92,365,076 of CM076677.1, forward strand.
GATGTCATAATGTAGAACAAGTATTAAGAAAAATATGGCAATTTACATATGGGGAACAATCCCCTTTACTCCCCATAAGGTAAGTATGGTTGTGGGCCAAGGGGCTCCAACAGGTCCAAAAATTATAACATAATTGGAAAAAGTCCAAATGAAAAAATCATTCACGAAACAAATACAGAGTATAGAAAGAATTTTTTGAACAGAGTCCCAAGAATAACAAACGATTCCAAAAAATTTCAAAAAAACAAAAAACTTCAAAAAAAAGGGGATTCCGAAAAACTCAGAAAAAAGGAGACATAGACAGGGTCTCATTTAATCCCCTAGGGGCCAGAGTGTCCAATTTGTATATCCACATCGATTCCCTCTGTAGGAGTAGTAAACCCCTATCACCTCCCCTCCGTGGTATTGGGACATGATCAATCATCATGTGGCGGAAGTGCGGAAGGGTGTGTCCACACTTTAGCCAATGCTTAGAAACTGGTTGGTCAGCCTTGCCACCAGAGAGTGCCAATCGAATCGCACTTCTATGATTATTCATTCTCTCCCTATAGGTCGTTGTTGTTTTACCTACATAATGTAGGCCACAAGGGCACCATGCCATGTATACAACATGATCTGACAAACAAGATAGTCTAAAGTTGATGGAGTATTTGTGCCCGGACCTAGGATGTGTGAAGTGTGATCCTTGTAACATGCCATTGCAAGTTAAGCAGTTCTTGCATCCAAAGCAGCCTTTGCGTAGTGGGTTGCCCAACCAGGTTGTCCCCACCTTAGGGTCAGGTTGGATATCCTTGACCACCAATAGATCACTGAGATTGCGTCCCCTTCTGTAGGCTACTAGGGGCCTCTTTTTCCCAAGGAAAGGTAAATGAGTATCCGTATTGATAATTTCCCACCTGTTTGCAACCGCAGATTTTAAACTGCTGCTCACCGTGGTCCACTGTGAGGTGAAGATCAGATCGGGTGACGACTTTGCTGTCACTTCAGACTGTAGCAAGTCATCATGGGTCCATTTCTTCGCTCTCCTGAGCTGTTCATCTATTAGAGTAGGTGCATAGCCCCTAGAAAGAAACTGATCAGCCAAGTCAGTGAGTTGTTGTTCAGCATTGGTGTCATCAGAGTTATTCCTGATAACCCTCAGGAATTGCGAATATAGGACCCCTCGAGACATGTGTGGTGGGTGGTGAGAGCTAGCGTATATCAAACTGTTTCTGTCAGTGGGTTTTTTGTACAATGTGGTACCTACCCTATCCCCTTTCTTAAAAATGGTCAGATCCAAATAGTGGATCTCCTGTGGGTCAAAAGACATGGTGAGTTTGATAGGGGACCCCAAAGCATTAAGGGAGTCAAGAAACTGTAGTAAGTCAGCAGAGGAGCCTGTCCAGATCAACAGGAGATCATCTATATAGCGTTTATAGAACAGGATATTGTCACCACCCCTGGGGAGTAGATATTCAGTCTCATACTCTTGCATAAATAAGTTGGCAAACGAGGGTGCGACATTCGAACCCATGGCCGTCCCAGATGTTTGCAAATAGAACACATCCTGAAATATAAAGTAATTGTGTGATAGAATCATATCAAGTAGGAGGATCAGGAAATCCACTGGAGGAGAACCATGGTGGTTTTTCTGTAAAGCTCTCTCACAGGAGGCAACACCTTCCCTGTGGGGTATTACTGTGTACAAGCTGGAACCATCCATTGTTACCAGCAAACAGTTATCAGGTAGTTGTATATCTTTCAACAAACTTAGTAAGTGTTTAGTATCCTTAATGTATGATTCCATTTTCTGAACCACTGGTTGTGATCTAGATATTTTGCTATAGGCTGAAACAAGGAGCCAATGGCAGAAATAATCGGGCGGCCTGGATGAGGTGGTGTCGATGGGTATCACGGCAGGATGGGTGACAAAAGACACTGGACAATTCTTAACTATGGACTTCCCTAGAATCCCGTTCATTTATACCTTACCCAAGGTCCATAAATCTATGGTAGCTCCCCCAGGCCGCCCGATTATTTCTGCCATTGGCTCCTTGTTTCAGCCTATAGCAAAATATCTAGATCACTACTTACAACCAGTGGTTCAGAAAATGGAATCATACATTAAGGATACTAAACACTTACTAAGTTTGTTGAAAGATATACAACTACCTGATGACTGTTTGCTGGTAACAATGGATGTTTCCAGCTTGTACACAGTAATACCCCACAGGGAAGGTGTTGCCTCCTGTGAGAGAGCTTTACAGAAAAACCACCATGGTTCTCCTCCAGTGGATTTCCTGATCCTCCTACTTGATATGATTCTATCACACAATTACTTTATATTTCAGGATGTGTTCTATTTGCAAACATCTGGGACGGCCATGGGTTCGAATGTCGCACCCTCGTTTGCCAACTTATTTATGCAAGAGTATGAGACTGAATATCTACTCCCCAGGGGTGGTGACAATATCCTGTTCTATAAACGCTATATAGATGATCTCCTGTTGATCTGGACAGGCTCCTCTGCTGACTTACTACAGTTTCTTGACTCCCTTAATGCTTTGGGGTCCCCCATCAAACTCACCATGTCTTTTGACCCACAGGAGATCCACTATTTGGATCTGACCATTTTTAAGAAAGGGGATAGGGTAGGTACCACATTGTACAAAAAACCCACTGACAGAAACAGTTTGATATACGCTAGCTCTCACCACCCACCACACATGTCTCGAGGGGTCCTATATTCGCAATTCCTGAGGGTTATCAGGAATAACTCTGATGACACCAATGCTGAACAACAACTCACTGACTTGGCTGATCAGTTTCTTTCTAGGGGCTATGCACCTACTCTAATAGATGAACAGCTCAGGAGAGCGAAGAAATGGACCCAGGATGACTTGCTACAGTCTGAAGTGACAGCGAAGTCGTCACCCGATCTGATCTTCACCTCACAGTGGACCACGGTGAGCAGCAGTTTAAAATCTGCGGTTGCAAACAGGTGGGAAATTATCAATACGGATACTCATTTACCTTTCCTTGGGAAAAAGAGGCCCCTAGTAGCCTACAGAAGGGGACGCAATCTCAGTGATCTATTGGTGGTCAAGGATATCCAACCTGACCCTAAGGTGGGGACAACCTGGTTGGGCAACCCACTACGCAAAGGCTGCTTTGGATGCAAGAACTGCTTAACTTGCAGTGGCATGTTACAAGGATCACACTTCACACATCCTAGGTCCGGGCACAAATACTCCATCAACTTTAGACTATCTTGTTTGTCAGACAATGTTGTATACATGGCATGGTGCCCTTGTGGCCTACATTATGTAGGTAAAACAACAACGACCTATAGGGAGAGAATGAATAATCATAGAAGTGCGATTCGATTGGCACTCTCTGGTGGCAAGGCTGACCAACCAGTTTCTAAGCATTGGCTAAAGTGTGGACACACCCTTCCGCACTTCCGCCACATGATGATTGATCATGTCCCAATACCACGGAGGGGAGGTGATAGGGGTTTACTACTCCTACAGAGGGAATCGATGTGGATATACAAATTGGACACTCTGGCCCCTAGGGGATTAAATGAGACCCTGCCTATGTCTCCTTTTTTCTGAGTTTTTCGGAATCCCCTTTTTTTGAAGTTTTTTGTTTTTTTGAAGTTTTTTGGAATCGTTTGTTATTCTTGGGACTCTGTTCAAAAAATTCTTTCTATACTCTGTATTTGTTTCGTGAATGATTTTTTCATTTGGACTTTTTCCAATTATGTTATAATTTTTGGACCTGTTGGAGCCCCTTGGCCCACAACCATACTTACCTTATGGGGAGTAAAGGGGATTGTTCCCCATATGTAAATTGCCATATTTTTCTTAATACTTGTTCTACATTATGACATCCATATATTGCCATAGATCTCTTAACGATTTTTTTCATTACGATATCCAAATTTTGGTGTCTTAATACATTTAACTATGTGCTTCTGTATAACTATATGTTTTCCATCTCTGCTCTAACACCCATGTGACCAGTTAGTTATTTCCCTTTAGGCTTCAGTTGTGGCCCACATACTATGCATTTTTTCTAACATATGTACCACACTGTTTTTTCCACTCTCTTATCAGGATGTTCGCCAGCAGTGAGATACAGTTGAACTATGTGCCATAGGACGGCCCCACACAGGGCTCGCGAGACGTTGGACAGCACCTGTAATAGACCGAGAGTTATTAACATTACAATCCGCCCTCAACAGTGAATTAGACTCAGGTTCCCTATGCGTCTTATACCCTATGCCTGGCACGATGAGATCGTAAGTTGCGGAAGCTCTCTTTTTGGTACATGATGGGCGCCGAAAAGCTGTGTGTTGGGTTTGCGAACCGTTTGATCGGTCCGCTATCTAAACATGCAGGCACCCTTACCGATACCGTTATGACGGCTTATGACAGCTCCCCACTACAGCCTCTAACGACAAGGACATCGCTTGACGGCAGGGTAGATGTGTGAATGGGAGAAACCTTTTCAGAGACTGCACTGGGTCCACTGACACGTACGGGCATTGGATTGTAAGTATGCGCAAAAACACAGGAGCTGTTCTTTACCCGTACCTGATAATGGTGGCGATAACCGCTGTTATACTTCTCCGTGATCTCGCAGAATGCAGGCCGATCCTGTGAGTGGCGGGGACAACCCCCGACTTGTTTTTATACTGCTTTTAGCTCCACATATTAATATAGTTTAACACGGCACGAAAGTTGGTGTTTTCCCTTAATTCACAAAGATGTGTATGCTCAACACTTACCTGACAGGTCTGAACAATAAGATGACGTCATCTTCACGAGCATTACACATCCACGCTTCCTGTTACCTTTTTATGTATTTTTTTTGGCGCCCTTTTGTGTTTGATAAATGTATAAATATCTGTATGCTTATTGGTGCACCCTCACTTCCTGAAGACGGCTCATGTGACTGGGCCGAAACGTTGAATAAACAAAAAATGTTTTTCTTCACTCAAGTCCTGTGTGTGCGGACCTTTCTTGCTATATCTATATATATATATATATATATATATATATATATATATATATATATATATATATATATATATCCACGCTGTTAACTTTGGTGAGACCCGAGTGCCAGTAAGATAGATTATAGATATGTAGAAAATATCGACACTCTCAGCATTTTTAGTAGCTTAAGCAGGGTCGGACTGGAGCAATGGGGGCCCCACAGTTAGTCACTGGGGGCCTCCTCCTGGCTCCCCTGTGAGCGGCTGCTGAACACTGGTGCACTGAGTGCCTATGTGAACTCCAGTACACTGCACATATGCGCGGAGAAGCACAGCAAGTTTTTCTTAGGGGGCGTCTGTTTGGGGGAGCAGATCTGGGCCAGCGGGGGCTTATGAGGGCCAGGGCCCAGTCCGACACTGAGTTTAAGGCACAAAATTTGTCAATGTCCTTAATATATTGATAATGGGTTGAGTGCAGACAACGTATTGCAATTGTATATGTAAATTTAGTGGTCACAACCCCCACCTAATGGTTTTAAAAATTAATGGTGAGCACAACTTTCCCTTGTTTGTTTTGTATATATATACATTTGAAAAATCAAATAATCTTAAAACAAGCAAAAACACATATTTGCAGAAATATGTGACTTTTGGGGTTATGTTACTCCTTTGCATAAATTGTTAGAAACATTTCACTGTAAACTGGGAGAACTGAGCTATGTGACACCTTAACTTCATTTTTATGGGCTATTATTAGAGTTTATAGCAGGTGATAGCTACCCAAGAAAGCTATAATGGAAAGAAAGAGAACAGTGGAGTATTTTTTATGCAAATGATAGGTGACAAGAAAAATTGTGTATAATAACAACCTCTTTAACATGCGGTCATCGAAGGATTATAATTTGCAGCTGTAACACTGTAAATCAGGTCTATGTCTCTTGTGACTTGTTTATGTCTTCACTCTTGGAAGCAATAATCTAGTGTTGTCCCTGGGAATGGGTCCTCTATCTCCTTTATAAAATGCTAGTTTACGGCATCCATGCTGACTCTTTCCTGGTGTTGGTTATATGAAATGTGCCCATTAGTGTCACTATAAAAATAACACATTGCAAGTACAACGTGGCTAAATCATATATTTCATTCACTGTTTGCTTGTATGAATGACTGGCAAGTTCAGCCTGCCTAAAACCTAAATTATACAGAGAATTACTGTAGACAGTAATACTCATAGATCTTTTGATATACAATTTGATCTGTAGGTCCATCCAAAAGAGAAGCTAAACCTGTGACCAAGTCTTTAGAAATACAATTCCCAGCATACTCAACTGGAGGAAGGTTGGATATAGAGTTGTAATGGCTGCACAGCCACGTGTTATATGATGAAATTTAAATATTAGGGATAGTTAACCTCTCCCATAAAATTCATGCAAAATTTCTTGTCTGAACACTGTTGCGTTTTAAATTCATTTTCTATTCTACTTTATTTTTTTTTGATATTAGCAATTTAAAACTGCTAATTAAGGTATCCCAAATATCTTCATTAACTAATTAAGCATGGATGGGATCCTATGAATCAAAACATATTTCACAACACAACACAAATAACCAACACTTTCCAAGAAAACCTGTATGATATATCTGATGATTAAAGTGAATTTAATTAAATTAGCCCAATTGAAACTCACAATATTAGCACTAGGGATGATCACATTTTTTTTCATTATGAAATTAGTGTTTTTGCCAGCGTCGAAAATCTCCTGAAATATGTGTTAGAATATCACCAAGTGTTTTGCTTTGTTGATTTTTTGACAAAAGTGAAACAGGGCAGTTTTACTCATCGCTAATTAGTACACATAAGGGCTTTCTTATGAATGCAAGAGAAGTTTGCAAAGTTCAATCCTGGAAGCAATTTGCCATGTTTTTTTCCCATAACATAGTTTTTTTCTAATTCATTACAACTTTTAATTTCTAGACTAATTTACATATTTTTATAGAAAGTATTTCTAACCTCTGTTTTGGATCAATAACTGCCTTCCTGGACTAGTCCCAATAGAAAACTGGTTACACTGGACTCTCTCATCCAGATTGGCCTCTTGCTGCTATACAGAAAAATAAAGACAGAGGGAGCCAGATGTTCTTGCAGACCCAAAAACAGAAAGTGTTTATTACATCCACAAGGTTTACTCACAGCACAGTTTCTTGGAGGCCGGTGGTACAGGCAACATCACATGCAGAGGCTGACACTCCCTTGGGACAGACTTGACAGGAACATCACTGAGATACACCCCGTAGTGGCCTGAATCACCTCAGGGAAATGTTCTATCCTGATTGGCTCTCCAACACACTGCAGGCAATATGGCCTGGAAGAGATACCTCCAAACTGCCATGCCTATGTTGGAGCTCAGAACTGCTCTTTTTAGCTCAACCCGAACTGACTTATACTTCGAGTGTACTGTACAGGAATTACACCTGCCACTATCTAATGCCCCATCTACAGGGCCCTGTACCCTTACTTTTACTGGGCACATACCTAGGCCCAAAGTAGACATCCACCCTGTTCCTAAGGCAGAAGGCAAAGATGAAGTGCCACACCTTTCCCAGCACTACAACAAAGTGAGGCAGGAAGTGGTCACCCTACCTGCTAGCTAATAGCATCCATATGCAAATTAACTTACTTAGATACATTCCTTTCTGACCAGCAACCAAGGGAATTGAACCTATAGGGATTTAAATCCAAAGGGGCTGTTAACCTTATGGGTCTCTACATCTTTACCGGTATTTTATAATCTATAAAACATTCTGAGGTTATTTTACAGAAATAGCTTATGTCTACCCTTGGATAAAGTCTGTTTTCACTTGAGCAGTTTTACTTTAATTCACTCATTAAGGAGATCCACGGAAGATCTAAACAGATACCACTTTTAATTTGCTTTATTGCACAGTAGAATCATCAATATCTAATTAAAATATATTTTAATTGTTGCATGGCTGAAGCAGAGAAACATAATACATTCTTTTTCTTTTATCTGATAAATTAACAATGCCTATCTTATACAGATGTCATTGACAGGCTTTTTAATTAATGGAAGTTAAAATTAAATACCATGCATGACCAGAATGCTTACTTATTCAAACTGTGCTTGTTATCCCAAATCCATTTTGTCACTTTATAAATGTTTTCTGAACTTTAATGTGGAAGCGGAGTTTGAACATGTTCAATTAGCAAGCCTGCCTGCAAAGCTATGCTACAGCTTCTAAATGTTTAGATTAGTGGCTCGCAAGCTAAGGGGCTGCCCTCCAGAGCGGGGTGGGGGGGACTTGGGACAATAGCAATGAGGGGGTTTCAGCCTGAAGGGTAGTTAGGGTTAGATTTTAAGAAGAAACATAAAAGTCAGGCTAAAGGCCAATTATGGTGAGATTTAGGGGATTTGTGACAAGTTCTAGTGTGTATTGCTTCTGCCATTATTAAAGGGAACTATCGTGAAAATGAAAATGTAATATAAGCTTCATCATACTGAAATAAGAAACTTTCCAAAAGCAAACAATTACCAATTCTGCATGGCTTCTGAAATAATCAAGTTTATGTTCACTATCCTTCTCTCAGCATCTAAAACCCAACTCCTACATGAAGACAGAATGAAGAGAAACAGATGCTGAGAGAGTAATAGTGAAGATAAAATAGTTTTATCAGTTTTGAGAGGTATAAACTAGGGAAAGCTCTCTGTTAATGAACAATGGAAAAAAACACTGCTGGGACCACTGTCTTGTCTGTGCATATTTTGAATGAATTGTACCATGTATTATGTTCATTGGTGCTCAGAATCTATTTCAAACAACGGAAAGTTGTGCTCACCACTAATTTTTAAAAACAATAGTGCAATGAGGCTGTGACCACAAAATACATATAGACAAATACAAGAGTCCTCTGCACTCAACCCATTATCAATATATTTGAGACAGAGACATTTTGTGCATACTGCTACTGAAAAATGCCTTACCCTTTAAACAAAACAGTGATTGTTTGTTCATATATTGCAATATATTCAAGCTGGCCAACTACGTCATCCCATAAGTCATCCCATATCTGGCCAGTCCTACGCTCAATTTTATCTGATTCATTAAGAATTCTATTGCTTCATTATACATTTTACAAAGGGACTAAGTTTTACCTGCAACTTACTTGCTGCTTTCAAAGTAAAACTCCCAAACTTGGCTGCCCTTTTATTAGACACCAGTGGGATCACCTAACTATAGTTTTGGAAGGGTGGGAGCTACAACATGGACCTGGTCACTGCTCCTGTAGAACTATAACAAACAACGGAAAGTTGTGCTCACCACTAATTTTTAAAAACATTTGTTTAAAGGGTAAGGCATTTTTCAGTAGCAGTATGCACAAAAGTCTCTGTCTTAAATATATTGATAATGGGTTGAGTGCAGAGGACTCTTGTATTTGTCTCAGAATCTATTTGACATAAAAAGTATATTTTCAAAATGTGCTTGAAATGCCCGAACACCTACAAACGTTTACTTCTACCACCCAACTGGTTTTCATATGTTATAAATGCATTATAAAATACATCTCTAGTGAATTATTTGATCTTTAAAGGAAACTGATCAGCTCATTACCATACATGTTATGATTCTTTTTTGACACTGGGGCTCTCTCAAAAGTTTGAAATGATATCTTACCATTTACTCACTGGCTTTCACTTTGCAGAGGGCGTAACAGTTAAAACAAGAGAGATTACATACAATATGGTTCTAACGGTGTATTTTAGCGCCATCCTTGTGGGTTTAAGTTTTTAGAACAGTTGGGCTGGGAGAAAATAAATAAGGTGAGTCTGTTATATTCCCATTTGCTCCACATCTAGGGCTAATCACTCACTTAGTATCTTTTTAGACTATATCATCCTAAATTGTTTACTGATGACTGGTTTACTTGCTGTTGCCAATCTTCTGTTTTACTGCTTCTTATTTGCCCTGCAAACAACCTGCATTAGCAGAGTTAATGGACTCCTTGCTAAGGAGTCCAGAAGCAATCAAAATAGACTTTCCCCGATTTGTTCAATTCATCCTAACCAGTAATTTCAATTAAAGGGCCATTTCTGTGGAACCTTATACATTACAGCTTCCATTTGGCAGATGGAGTCTTTCCTTAAGTTTTGTTTTGTGGTTACCTCTTCCCAACTTAGCATCTCTCTAAAAGAATGCAGCTTCAATTAACAAACTGGGATATTGATCAAGGCTTATAAAGAGTGGCATGAACTTAATTTATGGACTGCAGATCCTAAACATTGGTGAAGAAATCATTAGCTTGTTTTGTGCTGTGTGGGATGTTCTATGACTTTTATTTCCAAACACTAAAATGTAGATAAACAGATACCATAAAAAGAATTTCATTATTTGTTGTCTTATGATAAAGCCTTTTGTCATAACAGTTTGAGGATGAGAAGACAGTTTATCTTTGATTCGAATAATTGAATGTATTGTATATATTTATTCACTCTTATTACATTGTATATAATAGAAAGTAATTCAAGTTTCATTCAAATTGTACTATTTAACAAAATATCCAGGCCCAAATTTGCGGCAAGGCCGCATAGGTCCGAGCCTAGGGCGGCAAAAAAATAGGGGCGGCATGCCGCCCAGCCGCATTATGGGGACGTGTGCGTCCCCATTCAATTACAGCAGCTGTGCCGGCACGCTGGGAAGGGGAGGTGTAGGTGGACGCTAGGACGGCGTGGCCGCCTGGTCAGACCGCGCGGCCTAGGGGAGGCCGTCAATGAAATCTGGCGCTGAAAATATTATTAGTCTGATGATTATTTCTGCTTTCAATTCCATATATTTTAAGATGTGAATTACGGGAATGCTTGAAGGATATTGACCTGATTATTGGGAACTCTGTATTTAAGATGTCAAAGCATGGACATTATCCATTACAGAATAAAGACTCTAGAATACTCAGTTGCAAAGATTATATCTACATCTAGATTTATATCTAATAAAGGTGAGAAGTAAACCTCAGTTTTTTACTATGTACATGCAATATATATTGAGTCTACTACTGGGTTTAATAACGAGCAGTGGTGTAAAAATACAACAGAGAATAAACATTTAGGGGCAGATTTATCAAGGGTCGAATTTCGAAGTGTAAAATACTTCGAAATTCGACCCTCGAATTAAAATACTTCGACTTCGAATATCAAAGTCAAAGTATTTTTCTCCGAATTTGGCCAAGTTGAAGTTTTTTTTAGAGAGACTGTACTTCGATTATCCAATGGCCGAATATGTGAACGATTTTTACTTCGAATTGAAGTCGAAGTAAATTCGAAGTCGTAGCATCCTATTTGATGGTCGAAGTATTCAAAAAATTACTTCAAATTTCAAATTTTTTTACTTTGAAAATTCCCTCGAATTCACTCCGACCCTTGATAAATCTGCCCCATAATAAAGTAAAAGTGAAGAATGTAGGATAAATATACACTGAAAATGTAAACCTGAATTTAAGGAAGGGGAAGAGGGGTCGTTTACACCCTGATGTATTCCCCTGTGCTATATCTAGAGCAAACTGCTTTGGAATTGATGAAGCATACAAATTTGATAAGAAAGCAAGGTACATGCCTAAAACATATCAGTGCACAATATTGACATGCATAAATGTTCAACAAAAACCTTCTATGTTCCAGATTACCTGCATATAAACACATTTTTGAGTTTAAATACACCAGTCATAGTAAGATGCAGATTTTGTTGCTGAATTGTTTTGTCTGGTTAGGGCCACCTTTATTAAATACGTTTTATAGGGTTTTTTAATGTCTCCAGAAGATTTGAATATTATAAAGATGTGGATATACACAAAAAGGTCTCATGTCTATGCTAAGTATATGCTAGCCTACACAATAAACTTTTAGCAAGCCGATCGACAACTCAGGGACATATAGGAAGGGGACCCCTTTAATACTGATCCAGAGCAAGGCAATCAAAAACTCTAATGAGGTATTAGCTCACCAGGCTAATAATAACGATAAATAAATCCCTTCTTGAGTCCAAAACATCAATGTGTTTAAACCATGTTTCCTCCATTCACAAAGGACACTTAGGGGGCTATTTACTAAACTCTGAATGTAAAAATCACGAAAAATTCATTTTTTTTTAAAATAAAATCAGACTTTTAAAATTTTCAGAATTTATTTAGGATGGAAAAGTGTGAATTTGCAAATCCGGCATCTCAGACCTATCGATTTTGCATATAAGTCAATGGGAGAAGTCCCAATGATTTTTTGATGTGCGCTGGGTTTCATGCAATACCCTGAAGTTCAGGTGAAAATTTAGAAACAAATGTGAAAATCTGATTTTTTTCCTGCAAGGCAAATTTTCTGGAAAATGTAATCATAAATAAGCTTAAAAAACCAGAGCAGATTTGATCAGAGTTTGTAGCAGAAAATATTGAGATAAATTCAGACTTTGATAAAAAAAAAAACCCTTGAGCGTGCAATGTTCTCGGAATGATTTAGTTCCCCAGACAGATCTCTAACCTGACCTCTAAATTACATTGCAAATAATTCACTCTATCATATAAAATTGTATTCTTAAACCAACAGGTGTATTTTTTTAGCTGTAATATTGGTGTGTAGGCTGCCATCTCAGGTAATTTGCTTGATCATGGTCTTTCTAAAAGAGCCAGCATTTCATGATGGAACTGCTTTCAGATAAGCTATATCTGAAAACTGGAGGAGTTGTGGTGGGGCTTGACATTTTTACTATTGAGTGCTATTTTAATATTGACCAGTTTACTGTTATCTTGTGTCAGGGAGCTCTTATCTTGTTACCTTCCCATTGTTCTGTTGTTAGACTGCTGGGGGGGGGGGGGTAAGGGGGCATAAGGTAACAAGAAATTGTCATTTATTTAGTTGCTTACATTTCATCACTGAAATTAACCCATAGCAACCAATGTGCTAATTCTTTGATTCAGACAAGTACAATTGATAATGACTGAAATGTAGTGAATAAATAAAATGATAAGTAGGGGTAAGACCATTTAGGCTGTGAGGGGTATCTGTACTGGTATAGTTTGGTAGTATACAGTTCTACTGTATAGTGTTGACTTAAATCTACATTCAAAGGATCTCTGAAGTTTCATTTAATATCTTTAAAATATCTAAGAATGACATTTGTATTACTAGTGTAATGAGTGAATACTTGTTCTATAGGCGAACAAATTAATATGTCATTTAGACTCTCCTATCCAGAATGCTCGGGACCTGGGGTTTTCTGGATAAGGGATATTTCTGTCATTTGGATCTTCATACCTTAAGTCCACTAAATTATCATTTAAATATTAAATAAATCCAATTTATTTTCCCTCAAGTAAGGTTTATTATATCATTAATTTGGATCAAGTGTAAGGTTCTTTTTTATTATTACAGAGAAAAGGCAAATACATTTTAAAAAATTGAATTATTTTGCCTTCATTTAATATCCAGATAACAGATCCAATACCTGAAGTCAATTAAGCAATGTTTTCCAACCAGCCACGAAGAAAAAAAATATGCTAAGAATCCATCACAGAGTTAGTAAACAAAAACAACTACTCCGATCATATATATATCTTTATGAGAGAACTGCATTTTTCTCAGGAACGTTTTTCAATGTAAATTTCCTCAGACCTTTGTATCACCTTTATCTATTGCACTAGAGACATTATTCTGTGCTGAGAGAAAAAGCACCCTATTCCTTTGCTTATTTTCTGTAGGTTTGAAAAGGAAAAAAAAGGCAAGACTTTTATTCTCCATTTAGCACAGGGCCTGTAAAAAAGAAATGACAACTTTTTTTTCCCAAAGCAAGCAGACGTTAGAATCTCAATGTAAAATATGACCTGTTCATAACGGGCACACTATAGACTCCTCACTACAACAGAAATGCTATACAATGGCTGTGCTATGGGCTATGCTCACAGTCTGGGATCTGCTTGGCTGAATACCATTCAACCAAAGAAGAAACTGAACAATGGATCATGCACCGAATTAAAGGCAGTAAATGCTTCACAGTTAACCACAGTTACAGTTAAACAATTTTTCTGCAGTGCTAGCCTGTTTCTCAATATATCATTTAAAGTCAATTTAGCATGTGCTAGTTGGGCGCAAATATCTTTTACTGCATCTAATTCAATGAATTTTAATAAAAATCAATCTTGGCGAGTATCTATTATATGCATGCGTATTACATGTAGGCACCCCCTTGACAATCAGTCATACTTGAACAATTGCAAAGCCAGCCGGGGTGTATGAGTCAGCTCTAGCTGATAGCAATATTCCATCAGCCAAACCATTACCTTTGTAAATACAAAGTGCCAGTAACCACCTTATCTATATCCCCTGTAGGGTGAATCAATTGGTCTGAGCTGACGCATACAGCCTGCCTAACTTGGAACTGGTCAGATGCCTCCAGACTCACTGAGTCCCTTAGCAGGAAGCCTATGTAGTAAACATGCATAAAATAAATACACACAGATGATCAACTAAGAATGTATGTTTGTCAAAAAAAAACAAATAAACAGATACTGAAATGCTAAAATATTTACATTTAATGCCACATGATAAATGAGATGAACCTTGAAACAAAATGAAAAAATAACTGAAAAGGTATCGTAAGATCCTTAGTTGGATACCTCATGAGATGGGTTGCTTGGCTCACAAACTGTGACTCCCACAGTTTCACAGTAGCACTCAAGGCACTCTCCCGCACTAGAGTTTTATTTCCAAAGTCTGACAGACTGGGAATAATTCTACTGGTGGAATGCATGTGTGCTCTATAAGGACTTCTGGAATGATTAGAATAGTATAGTATGAATAGTATAGGTGGTGGGGTTGGCCAGAGTACAAGAAGGTCCAAGCCCTTGTCTGGTAAAATTTCCATTAGCCCTTACTTATTACCAACATAAGCCAATAACCACTATACAATGTAGTCCTGTTTAGTCCTGTGTAATTGGTCCCTGGTATCAGGTTCTCTAGTGGGCCCTATAAGACCCAGTTTGACATTACTATTAGGTGCACTTTAGACTCATGCTAATGTCACCATTATTTTATAGTAGACACTATCAATGCAAACATTGTTGTAAGGACAGCAGGCAAGAAATTACTCATCAAGGATCATAATAACTGGATGCTTTGATGTCAATTTCTGTCCACTATTTCTTGTCACTATATACTGTATATATATATATGTAGGAGGGTAAAGGATTTGCCAACCTTCAGGCTTTTGGTCCCCATGGCATAATTTAGTCAGCTAGATTGGGTCTCCAATAATAGAAGGGAAGGTATTTCCTGTGTAAAAGGATTCTGTTGGCAGTTCAGTGACTGGCCAGTAGATGTCAATATTCTATTTTATAAAAGGGAAGGTATCATGCTCAGTCTCATTGGGCCAGGGTTGGACAGGGCCGGCTGGACACCGGGAAAAAACTTGGCGGGCCCAAGCCCTCATAGGCCCCCTGCTAGCCCAGACCTGCAACCCTGATTAGTGCAGCTGTTCGCACATGTGCGCGGGGGGCATCGTTTCGGGAGGGGGCCCCCAGTAACTGCCAAGAGGGCTCTTTTAGTTGCAGTGGGGGCCAACTCTGTTTTGGGCTGCACACTTGCTGAATAAAGTACAGTGGTGCTCCATAGAACCTGGAACAAAGGAAGGTTCATGAATTTGTGAAGTAAGTGCAAGGGCATCAGGAGTCATTTAGTGAGCAGCCAGAGGCTCAGACAAGGAGGCCAGGAAGGTTAGTACCCTGTGGTGACAAGGGATTCAAATAGTTAGGCTCAGGGATATAGAGATCCTTGAAGAGTGGGACTACTGTGAGATTCGCCCTTCTGCAAGAAACGCAGGCAATTGTACCACTGGGGCGTTGTGAACATTCAGCCTGAAAGTTGATGCACTGGATGATTATTTGTTGGAAGCACTTATTGATAATTTGTGTGACTACAAAGAGCAGCCATCTAAGACGTTAAAGAGATCTCTATAGCTGCATGTTATTTAAAGTTAATGTAATAAAAGTCAGTAATGGAAACTAGAAAGTTTGCAAACTTTATAGTTTGTGCCAATGCACAGTGAATGTAATAAAACTTTGTACTGAAAAAGTTGTTTTCTCCAAAAGATTGCGACACCTTTAAGCACTTCTTAAAAGTGCGCAATTAAGGAACAATATTACATTGCGAAATGTGAATTTTTATTCTTATTGGTGCGAATTGTTTTGCTCTTTGGACTTTATTACATTCCCCCAATAGTGTTTTGCAAATAAATCTTTCAATCTTTCCTCTCTGTATTATTGTGGTTCAGAGAGGTTCTCAGGCAGGGGTATTACAGTTCCGTCTGTTCTGACCCTGGGTGGAGGCACGCAGAAGAAGGCTATATAAATGTATAATATCAGATTTCTATATATATATATATATATATATATATATATATATATATATATATATATATATATATATATATATCTATATCTATATATCTATATCTATATATCTATATATCTATCTATATATATATATATATATATATTTTTTTTTTTTTTTTTTTATTTATTTATTTTTTTTTAATTAGCTGCTTAACAAACATGTAACTCATTATTTGCTAGTGGGTATCATAATATATTGGAACCACAACACTTCTATTCATTAGCATTCACTAAGTTAATACAGAACTATGGCGCAGACCATTGTTTGTTAAATTATTGTAAGACCTGTTTGTTATAAATTAATGAAAAGTGCTGCTTAGTTGCTGGCGCTATATAAATAAATGATGCTAATGATCATGATGATGAGAAGTATTTGACTGCCGTCTCCAATCTGGAGACAGGCTAATATCATATTGATGGCCGTCATAATCTAAACATTAGAAAAGGCAGCAGACCATAATTTACGTGTCCAGCAATAAAACCAATTTCTGGTCATAGCGATACATTTTTGGGTTCTTCTGGAAGTTAAGCATTTAAGGGGAAGAGTTTATATATTTGTAAGGGACTGGTCAAACATTACTGACATCCAATAACTAATGATGGTTCAATTGTAAATAACTAAGCACAGGGTACAATAGTAGAGTTATAAAATAAGCGTAATGTGGGGCTTGACACAGATCTGTACAATGCATTTAAGACTTATGCATTGTGTCTATAAGATAATACTATCATTTAGTCATCATTTAAAGTAGACAAGTTGTCACCGGATTAATATAGAATTTGCAAGCTTCATGCATAAATAGCACTTCGATATTCATCTTGGAAGCACTGAGATTTATACAGCTATGCAGTATATATCTACATAAAATATTTGCAATGTGCATCTTTATACATATTATGTATATCCAATCCTGGTTGCATACATTTCATACAATTATAAAAGGGATTAGGGATGTAGCGAACTGTTCGCCGGCGAACTAGTTCGCGCGAACTTCGACTGTTCGCGTCCGCCGCAAGTTCGCGAACGTCGCGCGACGTTCGCAAATAGGCGTTCGCGTCAAAATCGTTCGATCGTTCGACCATTCGACCGCTAAAATCGAAGGATTTTCGTTCGAATCGAACGATCGAAGCATTCGATCAAATGAAATCATTCGATCGAATGGCTTCGATCGAATGAAATCATTCGATCGAATGGCTTCGATCGTTCGATTCGAACGAAAATCCTTCGATCGAACGATTTCAATCCTTCGATCGTTCGAATCGAACGATTTTCGGATGTTCGAAGTTCGCGAACAGTTCGCGAACTGTTCGCAAATTTTGCCGGTGTTCGCGAACGGCGTTCGCGAACACATCGGCGGCGGTTCGCTACATCCCTAAAAGGGATGAGGTGATAAAACTCTGTGCTGCAAGCAATATGCTGTCACATATGAAATCCACATGGCCTATGAAAGCTCAAAAATCACCTCCAAATCATGCTACATGCCTGATGGGAAGCTTCAGCCTGTATTTCAACTGATTGCTAATTAACCTTTAAACATGTGTGTGTTTCATATGTAAGGAGGTCAACTGTAGCCTGAATAGTCTCATGGGACTTTATAGGTGCTATTCCTATTGTTTAATTTGTAATGCTATACTGTATGCAGTGAGAAGGAACTACAAGAGATCTGACATTTGGTGGTATCTGCACTGCAACTGCCAGGGCAGGGGGTTGTCAGAATTTGCATCATTTAGATGGCAGTTACTAGTGGCAGTGGGTGCTCCACTTTTTGGGACCTGTGCCCTAGACATAACTGGTAATCATTTAGTGAGTAGGGTTTATGTTTTAGAACGGTGATTACCATAGGCAAATATCTACAGTATGCTGAAATAGATTTACTGAATCTCTCTGCACAGGGTATGAAGCATTTCCTCTACTATGGTAGTTTGGCTGGCCATGCCTACTTTCACTTTTCTTGTATAGATATAGGACCTAGAATGCTGGGCACCCGGGGTTTTCCAGATTAGGGATTTTTCTGTAATTCAGATCTCCATACTTTGTCTACTAAAAATGTTTAAACATTACATAAACCTGATAGGATTGTTTTGCCTCCGGTAAGGATTAATTATAGCTTAATTGGGATCAAGTGCAAGGTACTGTCTTATTATTAACTAAAAATCTGAAATGTTTTTAAAAAATGTAGTCGAGTTTGCCTTTGGAGCTTTCTGGATAATGAGTTTTTAGATAATGGATCCCACACCTTCACTGGGATTTTAACATAAAGCAAAGGTTTTCTGGTCAGTCCCCAGAGAGACAGTGGCTAAAAGTGGAGGACAAGCCAGTAATAACTTCACTGAGGCTACTGGGATGAGCAAAGTCATTATACAGTCAAACAATAATAATTATGCATAGCTATTATTATAGCCTATTACAAAAAAATGGTATTACTTAAAAATGAAGTTGCAACGGCCCTTTAATCAAGGTAAGCTTGAAATATAAAAATACTCTGGAAGCATTTTGAATGCTATAAAGGTGCTACTTTTCCTTTTAGTTTGTCTTTTTATATAAACTGCAACCTACGTACACAAATATAAATAGACAGCCTCGGGTATTATAAGATATAGCTTGAAAAGTGCCTCATAATCATTAATCATTGCTTTAACAAATGAAAATAGTTAATCGGATTATCCTAAATTGATATTTAAAAATCAATTATGGCTATGTTTCAGATATAGCAAAAAAAAATGCAGTTTGTGCAATTGATTGACAGCCAACTGGTAAAATAAGGAAAGCTGCAGAATTATTGAGACTTCAATTACCAAAACTCAGCATAAAAGATGCTGGCCAAACAGTGCGCTCTCCATTAGGTCAAGAGAGCAAGAGCCAAAAGAATCAATAGCAAACCAGCAATAATGTGATCAGCTGCAGTCCCAATAGCATTCTGATTTTATTATTATGTTTTCAGCACAAACAGTACCTTTACCACAACTGCACAATGGATGGTTTTAAAAGGATATCCACATTTACTGAGTTGGTTCCTGTACCAAGGCATAATAAATGCTTTATGGAAGACAATCCTTAACTCTTTCTTTTGGCTAACACCATCGGTAGTACAAGAGACTAAATGAATAAAGAATGACTGTTGCTTTTGCGGCAATTCTCTGGCTGCCAGTCATTCACAAATGGACAGTAAGAGTTTGCTTATGAACTTCCAAATATTGTCCTAGAACTTTCAATTTATTTTCAACATACTTTAACCCTTTCCCTGCCAGCCGTTTTGTCCTAGATGCGAACATCTACTGCCAAGCAGTTTTTAGATATTTTGCACTCTTTCACTTTAAGGGCCTTTCCTGGGGTGGTCTTTTAGTTAACCCAGGAAAACAATATATTGTTTTTTTCAGGACAACCTGAACTTTCACAATATGCAAGAATTTTGGTGTAATTCTACTTCTCTAAAAAAATATTGGATTCTAAGTGTCAAATAAAATGAAAAAAATCATGTTGCACGAAGAACAATCACATATATCAGAAACATCATTCATTTTATGTACGAGAACACAGCCGATTTAGAAAGGTCTATGTCTCCTGAACGCGACAATACCAAATATATATAGTTTTATGGAGATTTCTCACTTGTATAGCTCAAAATCTACAAGCAGTACACAACCAAATTTCCAAAGCAACACTCCCCAAACGGCATACTTTTGATTTCAAGGCCAAACATTCCGCTAACAGTAGGTTTACCCTAGAAAACTACCCATTACTAGAAAGAACAGATTCTGGTGAATCAAAAATGGGTAGAAATATCTTTGTACTCCAAACCACTAAGTTGCAATTGTTTCCTAAAGTTATAATGTTTTATAGAAATTGGTGAATTTTTTGAAAAATGACCTCAAAGCTTCCACTCTACAGCAACATATCTCCCACACATCATTAGGTATCAATGTAAAACACCCCAAATATAAAATCCTGGGTCCACTGAACAGTTTGATGCCCAATATGAATAGATGTACCCAAGCACGTGGCATAGGAGGCCCCAAAAGGAAGACCCCCCGTTTGTTCTGTCATTTCAGATACTGCAAAATCAACACATTTACATCGTTTTGGGGGACGGCAAAGGTAGAAAAAAGTACGTTCACCCCAGAAAACCATATATTTTCGGAAAGTACACATTCCAACGAATCCAAATTGGGTATGCATGTCTTTCTACGCCAAAGTACCAAGCCGCAAATCATTCCTAAATTTGGTGATTTAGGTGACATTTCCAGAAATCACCTCAAAATATCTACTCTGCAGCATCGTATTACCCACATACTTTTAGGTATCAAGACAAATCACCCCAAATATGAAAGCCTAGGGTCCTCTGAACAGTTTGATGCCCAATATGTATAGGTGTACCCAAGCATGTGGCATATAGAGGCCCTAAAATGAAGACCCCCATATAGTCTGACATTTCAGGTACTGCAAAATCAACACCTTTACATTGTTTTGGGGGGGCAAAAGTAGAAAACAGTAAGTTCACCCCAGAAAACCATATATTTTCGGAAAGTACACATTCCAACGAATCCAAATTGGGTATGCATGTCTTTCTACGCCAAAGTACCAAGCCGCAAATCATTCCTAAATCTTGTGATTTAGGTGACATTTCCAAAAATCACCTCAAAATATCTACCCTGCAGCATCGTATTACCCACATACTTTTAGGTATCAAGAGAAATCACCCCAAATATGAAAGCCTAGGGTCCTCTGAACAGTTTGATCCCCAATATGTATAGGTGTACCCAAGCACGTGGCATACAGGGGCCCCAAAAGGAAGACCCCCATATAGTCTGTCATTTCAGGTACTGCAAAATCAACACATTTACATCGTTGGGGGGGGGGCAAAAGTAGAAAACAGTAAGTTCACCCCAGAAAACCATATATTTTCGGAAAGTACACATTCCAACGAATCCAAATTGGGTATGCATGTCTTTCTACGCCAAAGTACCAAGCCGCAAATCATTCCTAAATTTGGTGCTTTAGGTGACATTTCCAAATATCACCTCAAAATATCTACCCTGCAGCATCGTATTACCCACATACTTTTAGGTATCAAGACAAATCATCCCAAATATGAAAGCCTAGGGTCCTCTGAACAGTTTGATGCCCAATATGTATAGGTGTACCCAAGCATGTGGCATATAGAGGCCCTAAAAGGAAGACCCCCATATAGTCTGACATTTCAGGTACTGCAAAATCAACACATTTACATTGTTTTGGGGGGGCAAAAGTAGAAAACAGTAAGTTCACCCCAGAAAACAATATATTTTCGGAAAGTACACATTCCCACGAATTCAAATTGGGTATGCATGTCTTTCTACGCCAAAGTACCAAGCCGCAAATCATTCCTAAATTTGGTGCTTTAGGTGACATTTCCAAATATCACCTCAAAATATCTACCCTGCAGCATCGTATTACCCACATACTTTTAGGTATCAAGACAAATCATCCCAAATATGAAAGCCTAGGGTCCTCTGAACAGTTTGATGCCCAATATGTATAGGTGTACCCAAGCATGTGGCATATAGAGGCCCTAAAAGGAAGACCCCCATATAGTCTGACATTTCAGGTACTGCAAAATCAACACATTTACATTGTTTTGGGGGGGCAAAAGTAGAAAACAGTAAGTTCACCCCAGAAAACAATATATTTTCGGAAAGTACACATTCCCACGAATTCAAATTGGGTATGCATGTCTTTCTACGCCAAAGTACCAAGCCGCAAATCATTCCTAAATTTGGTGATTTAGGTGACATTTCCAAAAATCACCTCAAAATATCTACCCTGCAGCATCGTATTACCCACATACTTTTAGGTATCAAGAGAAATCACCCCAAATATGAAAGCCTAGGGTCCTCTGAACAGTTTGATGCCCAATATGTATAGGTGTACCCAAGCACGTGGCATACAGGGGCCCCAAAAGGAAGACCCCCATATAGTCGGTCATTTCAGGTACTGCAAAATCAACACATTTACATCGTTAGGGGGGGGCAAAAGTAGAAGTAGGCCCTAAAAGGAAGACCCCCATATAGTCTGTCATTTCAGGTACTGCAAAATCAACACATTTACATTGTTTTGGGGGGGCAAAAGTAGAAAACAGTAAGTTCACCCCAGAAAACCATATATTTTCGGAAAGTACACATTCCCACAAATTCAAATTGGGTATGCATGTCTTTCTACGCCAAAGTACCAAGCCGCAAATCATTCCTAAATTTGGTGATTTAGGTGACATTTCCAAAAATCACCTCAAAATATCTACCCTGCAGCATCGTATTACCCACATACTTTTAGGTATCAAGAGAAATCACCCCAAATATGAAAGCCTAGGGTCCTCTGAACAGTTTGATGCCCAATATGTATAGCTGTACCCAAGCACGTGGCATACAGGGGCCCCAAAAGGAAGACCCCCATATAGTCTGTCATTTCAGGTACTGCAAAATCAACACATTTACATCGTTAGGGGGGGGCAAAAGTAGAAAACAGTAAGTTCACCCCAGAAAACCATATATTTTCGGAAAGTACACATTCCAACGAATCCAAATTGGGTATGCATGTCTTTCTACGCCAAAGTACCAAGCCGCAAATCATTCCTAAATTTGGTGCTTTAGGTGATATTTCCAAAAATCACCTCAAAATATCTACCCTGCAGCATCGTATTACACACATACTTTTAGGTATCAAGACAAATCACCCCAAATATAAAAGCCTAGGGTCCTCTGAACAGTTTGATGCCTGATATGTATAGGTGTACCCAAGCACGTGGCATACAGGGGCCCCAAAAGGAAGACCCCCATATAGTCTGTCATTTCAGGTACTGCAAAATCAACACATTTACATCGTTTTGGGGGGGGGGCAAAAGTTGAAAACAGTAAGTTCACCCCAGAAAACCATATATTTTCGGAAAGTACACATTCCAACGAATCCAAATTGGGTATGCATGTCTTTCTACTACAAAGTACCAAGCCGCAAATCATTCCTAAATTTGGTGATTTTGGTGACATTTCCAAAAATCACCTCAAAATATCTACTCTGCAGCATCGTATTACCCACATACTTTTAGGTATCAAGAGAAATCACCCCAAATATGAAAGCCTAGGGTCCTCTGAACAGTTTGATGCCCAATATGTATAGGTGTACCCAAGCATGTGGCATATAGGGGCCCTAAAATGAAGACCCCCCTTGTATGTTCTGTCATTTCAGGTACTGCAAAATCAACACATTTACATCGTTTTGGGGGGGGCAAAGGTAGAAAAAAGTAAGTTCACCCCAGAAAACCATATATTTTCGGAAAGTACACATTCCCACGAATCTAAATTGGGTATGCATGTCTTTCTACTACAAAGTACCTAGCCGCAAACCATTCCTAAATTTGGTGATTTTGGGGACATTTCCAAAATTGACTTCAAAATTTCGACCCTGCAGCATCGTATTACCCACATACTTTTAGGTATAAAGACAAATCACCCAAAATATGAAAGCCTGGGGTCCTCTGAACAGTTTGATGCCCAATATGTATAGGTGTACCCAAGCACATGGCGTATAGGGGCCCCAAAACGAAGACCCCCATATGGTCTGTCATTTCAGGTACTGCAAAATCAACACATTTACATTGTTTTGAGTGGGGCAAATGTAGAAAAAAAGTAAGTTCACCCCAGAAAACCATATATTTTCGGAAAGTACACATTCCCACAGATCTAAATTGGGTATGCATGTCTTTGTACTCCAAAGTACCAAGCCGCAAACCATTCCTAAATTTGGTGATTTTGGGGACATTTCCAAAAATGACTTCAAAATTTCGACCCTGCAGCATCGTATTACCCACATACTTTTAGGTATCAAGACAAATCACCCCAAATATGAAAGCCTGGGGTCCTCTGAACAGTTTGATGCCCAATATGTATAGGTGTACCCAAGCACGTGGCGTATAGGGGCCCCAAAACGAAGACCCCCATATGGTCTGTCATTTCAGGTACTGCAAAATCAACACATTTACATTGTTTTGAGGGGGGCAAATGTAGAAAAAAGTAAGTTCACCCCAGAAAACCATATATTTTCGGAAAGTACACATTCCCACGGATCTAAATTGGGTATGCATGTCTTTGTACTCCAAAGTACCAAGCCGCAAACCATTCCTAAATTTGGTGATTTTGGGGACATTTCCAAAAATGACTTCAAAATTCCGACCCTGCAGCATCGTATTACCCACATACTTTTAGGTATCAAGACAAATCACCCCAAATATGAAAGCCTGGGGTCCTCTGAACAGTTTGATGCCCAATATGTATAGGTGTACCCAAGCACGTGGCGTATAGGGGCCCCAAAACGAAGACCCCCATATGGTCTGTCATTTCAGGTACTGCAAAATCAACACATTTACATTGTTTTGAGGGGGGCAAATGTAGAAAAAAGTAAGTTCACCCCAGAAAACCATATATTTTCGTAAAGTACACATTCCCACAGATCTAAATTGGGTATGCATGTCTTTGTACTCCAAATTACCAAGCCGCAAACCATTCCTAAATTTGGTGATTTTGGGGACATTTCCAAAAATGACTTCAAAATTTCGACCCTGCAGCATTGTATTACCCACATACTTTTAGGTATCAAGACAAATCACCCCAAATATGAAAGCCTGGGGTCCTCTGAACAGTTTGATGCCCAATATGTATAGGTGTACCCAAGCACGTGGCGTATAGGGGACCCAAAACGAAGACCCCCATATGGTCTGTCATTTCAGGTACTGCAAAATCAACACATTTACATTGTTTTGAGGGGGGCAAATGTAGAAAAAAGTAAGTTCACCCCAGAAAACCATATATTTTCGGAAAGTACACATTCCCACGGATCTAAATTGGGTATGCATGTCTTTGTACTCCAAAGAACCAAGCCGCAAACCATTCCTAAATTTGGGGATTTTGGGGACATTTCCAAAAATTACTTCAAAATATCTACCCTGCAGCATCGTATTACCCACATACTTTTAGGTATCAAGAGAAATCACCCCAAATATGAAAGCCTAGGGTCCCCTGAACAGTTTGATGCCCAATATGTATAGGTGTACCCAAGCACGTGGCATACAGGGGCCCCAAAAGAAAGACCCCCATATGGTCTGTCATTTCAGGTACTGCAAAATCAACACATTTACATTGTTTTTGGGGGGGGGCAAAGGTAGAAAAAAGTAAGTTCACCCCATAAAACCATATATTTTCGGAAAGTACACATTCCTGCGAATCCAAATCGGGTATGGATGTCTTTGTACTCCAAAGTACCAAGCCGCAAACCATTTCTAAATTTGGTGATTTTGGGGACATTTCCAAAAATCACCTCAAAATTTTCACCCTCTAGCATCGTAGTTCCCACATACTTTTAGGTATCAAGAGAAATCACCCCAAATATGAAAGCCTGGGGTCCTCTGAACAGTTTGATGCCCAATATGTATAGGTGTACCCAAGCACGTGGCATATAGGGCCCCAAAACAAAGACCCTCAAATGGTCTGTCATTTCAGGTACTGCAAAATCAACACATTTACATTGTTTTGGGGGGGGCAAAGGTAGAAAAAAGTGCGTTCACCCCATAAAACCATATATTTTTGGAAAGTACACATTCCTGCGAATCCAAATTGGGTATGCATGTCTTTGTACTCCAAAGTACCAAGTCGCAAGCCTTTCCTAAATTTGGCGATAAAAGCAACTGTTTTTACATTTCTGAAAATCGCCTAAAAATATTGCAATTGGCCGCATTTATCTCACCCAATTTCTTACATACAATTGTAAAACACCATAAATATTGATGCCAAGGGTCTACTGAACAGTTTGATGCCCAATATGCATAGATATACCAAGGCAGCTGGCATGTGCGGACCCCAAATAAAAATAGTGAATATGAGTTTTCTCCGCTGCCGATTCGCCTTCTGTGAACATAGACCCTTGACTTCATATTATTTGCCTCAAGACCCTCCTAACAGCAATGACCCCCCAAAACCATACATTTTTGGAAAGTACACATTCTGCTGATTCCAACAAAGATAACGACGTCTTTCTACACGAAACTACCAAACTGCAAAGCTTTTCTAAACATATAGGTTTTTACAACATTTCTGAAAATCGCCTAAAAATGTTGCAGTTTGCCGCATTTATCACACACAATGTTTTACGTACAAAGAAAAATCTCTCTAAATATGGACGTCAGAGGTCTAATAAATAGTTTGATGCCCAATATGTATAGATTTACCAAAGTATGTGTTGTGTATGGACCCCAAATGAAAAACGTGCCTATGAATTTTCACGCTAGCCAACTAAGCTGCAGAAAAGAGAACCCTAACTGTACGTTATGTGCCGTAAGACCCCCAAACTGTAAAAATAACCCCAGAAACCCATATATTTTTGGAAAGCACATATTTTGGCGGATCAAACTAAGTAAAATCTATCTTTCTATACCAAAGCACCAAACAGCAAAACGATACTAAAGATACATAAGGAACAATAATGCAGGGATAAAATTGCAATAAAACCACAAAAATAGCGTAAATCAATGAAATAACAAAATAATTGTTCTGACAGCGTAATTAGTGGCCGAAATCGATTATCCAATAGTCACGCTGCCAAAATAACACGTTTTTAGGCAAAAAAAACAAAAGATAACAGTATAATGAATTCGTAAAAAAAAAAAAAACACCTGTTTGTGTATACATATTTGTGCACTAATAAAAGTTATCTGAGTGTGCAAATACATGTAAATAAGTGTAAATAAGTGTAAATAACTGTACAAAAGGGACCAAGTGTGCTAAAATTAAAAAAAAAATTTTTTAAAAAATTCCAATCTTTACTAAAATGCATAAATGTACTGTAAGTATGTGTAGGTGCAGGTAAGTGTGTAAAAAAAACGTGCACTTACCGTTTTTGGAGCAGGAGAATCGCTGTCTTCTTTGGAGGAGTCCTGGCAGCGTGTCTGCAGAGTTGCTGCGCAGCAGGAAGTGCGTGGGCGGCTCTGCAGGCAGGAAGAAGGGTGAGTGTAGTAGCAGACGCTCCATGTGATGCGTCTGCTACTTTGAAGTCGGATCTGCGACAATCGAGTCGCAGATCCGACTTGACAGCCCCCCAGCCTCGTTGCCTAGGGGGCTGTCTTCTCTCCCCACTCTCTGCGGAGGCGGCAAAAGCCGCCGAAGCAGAGAGAGAGCTCAGCTGCCAAAGAACGTACAATGTACGTTCTTGGCAGCCTGAGCATTGGCCTGCCAGCACGTACGCCGTACGTGCTTGGCAGGCAAAGGGTTAATGCTCTTACACACGGGAGTTTTTTCCTGCGCTCCCATTCGTTGCGTTTTCTTCTGTTCAGCCGCAGAGAATTACAGGAGTAGAAGCATCCAATTATTGTGAAGGGGGCTGTACCCACACAGACGCATGAAATGCAACATGCTTCGGGCCACCTGCATTTGTCGCTTACATGGGTTAAGACATTCTCGCTACCTGAATGTTTATGTTTGTAACAGATGTCCTTGATGTTTTGAACATACCTTTATTGTCATTTCACTGTTTTCCATAAAAACAGTATTTTCATTGTTCAGTATGTTCTAGTTTGACATTCTTTCTGATGCTACATTTAAAGGAATTGTTCCGTGTAAAAATAAAAACTGGGCAAATGGATAGATTGTGCAAAATAATACATGCTTCCAATATAGTTAATTAGCTGAAAATGTAATCCATAATTGTTTTCTTTTGAATCTGAGCTGCATGCTAAGGCTCAAAAGCAAACTAACCCAACAGTTATATCCCATGTGGGATAAGGTCAGTGACTAACTCAGATTGCTCAGAGTAGGAACTAAGGGGGTTATTTATTAAGCCACCAATACCAGAAATTCGAAAAATTCTGATTTTTCGGACCTTGAAAGAAAAAATCTGAATTTTTTGGGATTTATTAAAGTCCGATGGTATGAAAACTCAGAATCTGAAAACCCGGCATTTCAAAGCTCTCAGGGTCCTGTATTAGTCAGTGGGGAAGGTCCCCGTGTTTGCGATGCTGTCAGTACCGATATCAGATGATTTTGGGCCAAAAAGTCAGAAAACTCCAAATATTTGTGTTTTTTGCGGAAAAGTCAGAAAACTTCGGACGTTTCAGACAAAGCTCTGAAGTTTGCC
Source organism: Xenopus petersii (assembly GCA_038501925.1). Lineage (NCBI taxonomy): Eukaryota > Metazoa > Chordata > Amphibia > Anura > Pipidae > Xenopus > Xenopus petersii. The sequence goes on from CM076677.1 coordinate 92,393,648, forward strand.
CGAACCTATTTTTTTGAATGATAAATAAGGTCCATTCGTGAATTCAGAGCTGCTCTAATTTTTATCTTAGAAATACTGAGATAAATTCGGAGCTTGATAAATAACCCCCTAAGTGTACAGAATTAGGGAGGTAGTGATTCTCCTTGATTCTACTTAGGGAAAAGGCTAAAAGCTGAGTGTACCTTCATTGCTGCTGTGTATATACCTTTAACTTGGTGGGACTTACACTGATTATTGGTGCATGTGAGTATATTCCTATCCATTGTTGCTTTATGTTCCTTCTCATCTTTATGTGAACTCCTATGTGGATTATTATGTTGAATAAATATGTTCTCTGGTTAAGCTTTAAGAACCACTGGCACCCAATTATTGTGAACAGCACTCAATTTACGGTTGTACAACACCCTGCCTCCACACCACATAAAAAGCTGTACAATAAAAGTCCTTATCAAATTAAACATAAAATACAAATTCTTCTTTTTAATTAAAGCATCCATAACTGTTATAAACACATTTTAACTCTCAGCTGCCAATCACATACTACCTGCCCCTCATCTATGCCTTAGGCATAGAGGCGGGACAGGAAATTACTTTAACTTTCCATTTTGCACTTCCTAGATGTCATTGTTTTCCCCACATTCCCCCTCCCTCCTTTTTCTACTTTATTTAATCTGAATGGTTAGTGGCAGGTCGGACGATTGTGACGTCCCATCGAATACAAGGATTGTGACGTCCCATCGAATACAAGGCTAAACATCTATGGCTACACATCTATGGCTAGCTTAAAAGAAACAAAATTGTAATAATTTAAGTCAAGTTTATGTTTTGATAAACTTTTTCTACTTTATCATCCAGGAGAGTATAAAATAATTGTATTCGTTAACTGAACAATAGAGACTGATGAGATAAAATTTGCATTATAATAAGGCAGAATGTTAAACTGACATAGACAGAACCTGTGTGATTCATTATATAAACTGTCATCAGTTGTCCAGCAGATAACGGTCCCTTTAGGTTTGTATTTTAAAAATTTAAATATTCATAATTAATCAATCAAATATTCCATCACAGGGATAATCAGGTTGGCTCAGCCCTGATCTTTAGTTATATCTCAACAGAGACTTTGAAATTGATTCTCGATGAAGTTCTAATTGACTCTGAGCTCATAAAAAGGAATCTGTTTGAGCAGATTGAATCCCAGCTCTGGCCATGAAGCTTCAGCCATCCCAGGAGACACCTGATTTATTCTGCATTTATCCTTTCATTTTGCGTTAAAAGATATTGTTAATGTCCCAGTAGTAATAGAAAGTGAAATGTAATGGTAGCAATGCTTTGAGCTCAAAGGACAGAGAGTTTCTCTAAAATGATAATGACTTATGGCATATGACTTATACATAATGTACACTAGGGGCTATCGGATTTTACAATGAATTATAATATGGTAAATATAGAGAGATTGAAAATAACCATAGAAAGAGGAAAAGCTCGGTATCACTTATTCCCAAATGTGCCCATAGCCCTAATCCTTTACAATACAATCCCACAGAGAATCCTTGGATATGTAACAAGAAATGCCAGGCCTGTGGTGCTACTATCATGAAGCTAGAGGAACAAGCAAAATCTAGAAGGATAGGGCTTGTTCTTGCAAAAGAATAAAAAAAAAAAGACCTCCAAAACCTTCATTCTAAGAATTTAAGGGACGTTAAATTCTGTCCACACAGAGGTAAGGAATAGGCTAAACAAAAAATGCAAAAGAAAAAAATAAAAACTTTATTTTACTTCTATCAAAATTCACCAAAAGAGTTAGGAGAGAGATCCTACCTCCCTGTCCAGTAGGACAAAAATAACAGTAGTGAGGAGGAAGTCAGGTGGTCTTATAGGTCATGATTAATTTTGATTGGCTGTGTTATAGGTCCTACCTCCTAGTCTGGGAGAGGCAATGCTGCCCCTTTGTACTGACATGGAGGGACGCAGAAGAAAAGAGGATTCAGTGCATATTAAAGACTGTGGGAGGCAGTCGCTTGTGAGCTAACATTTAAATAAAACACAAGACTCGGTTTTTCCTTTTCGTGGGTGAAGGTCGGCCACAGCTTTTATTAAAACCATATTGCCAAAAAAACGTTAACCCTGTCCTTGCCATGTTATACCAAGCCCAGGTTACCACAGATGCCAGCCACCGCAGCCAGGCATGTAAAGGGTTATAAACCTACTGTCAGGATCAGCCCGGGCCTTGAACTCTGGTGGTGCTGTTCTGGTCATTTGCAGCACTTACCTTACAATAATTAATGAATTAATTAATAATATTATTTTTTTAAATTTGTTGTATACATAAATGTAACATTATAAGTGTAACAGTGCAACGGGTGAGGGGGTGGGATAATCAGCCGCCATTAGGTGAGACCTACCCTCCCTTAGTGCCATCAACCAATCCTTCCATCCCATGTAGCCATTCCCAGGGTTCCCTCTGCTCCCAGTACCTCCCCACAGTCCCGGGCACCCTTAGTTACCCACTTTGGTGCCTTGCATAACATCTAATTTTAGTAACCAATAACAAATTGTACAGGTGTGGGATCTATTATCTGGAAACCCATTATTTAGAAAGCTCTAAATTATGGGAAGGACAGATCTCATAGACCCCATTTTAATCAAATAATTCAGATTTTTAAAAAAATAATCCCTGTGATAAGAAGACAGTATCTTGTACTTCATTCAAAATATGATATTATTAATCCGTATTAGAGGCAAAACAATTGTGTTGGGTTTAATTAAGGCTTAAATTATTTTTTTTTCATTAGATAAGGTAAGGAGATCCAAATTACAGAAAGATCCCTTATCCTGAAAACCCCAGGTCTTGGATAACAGAACCCATACCTGTTCTATACAGTTTATATAATTCAGCCTGTAAGAGTTGGTAGTAAAAAGAAAGACCCGTAACATTGCTGGAATAGAAAAGCTGTTTGTGCAGACTGCATTTCAGCAAGATGTTTTTGTTCATTTGATGTAGAGCAGCAGATCTGGTGTGTGTGCTAGTAACTAGCACGAAGACTAAAAATGTTCAGAGCATCTTCAAATCTATTGACATCTTCATACAGTTACAGTATGGCATAAAAGGCAAGGTCAGGTTTCATGATACAGACAGAAATACTATGATCTTTGTTGCCTCGTTCATTGTTTCCCAAAAGAGCTATTAAAATAGAAAAAGGAATAACAGGAGGATTACCAAGGGAATTTTTAAAACATTGATTTTAACTTTTACTGTCTGCTTGTTTTATTGTTTGGATTATTGAAATGCATTTTGGCTGTTTGCTGGAAATACCTCATCTACATTTATATGGAGACTCCAGGTGAGTCACTGATGCGTGGAAGTATTCATTTCCCAGAGTGGGCAGTCAGTGCATGATCATACATAGTAGTTTTATGGGCAATGTAAAAGTATCCAAATGGTAATAAAACAAGTATAAAGTTAAATGTTATCTGGGAAGGAGCTTAGGACATTTTCCCCCCTCCGGCAACTACTGACCTCAGCTTCTGAAAAAGATCCAGTTTTTTCTCATGTAGACACGTGTGTATTTATATGCGTTTTAGTTTGGCTCAAAGATCTTTTGTTTTCTGTGCCAAGAAAGCTATGAAGGGGTTCCAGCTAACAAAGAACAAAAATTGTGTATCCATCAGAATTCTCCAAGGTAAAAACTCCAATCTCTTCCCACTGACTTGACCCTCAACACATGTAAAGATTAGGACGTACTCTTCTTTTAGACTGGATTTAAATCAACAGTAACACCAAAAATTTAAAGTGTATCAAAGTAACTAATATAATGTACTTTCTGGTAAAATTGTTGTTTTTGCTTCAGAATGACTAATATAGTTTATTTAAACAAGCTGCTGTGTAGCAGTAGGGGCAGCCATTCAAGCTGGAATAAAGGAGAAAAGGCATAGGATACATAGCAGATGACAGATAAAACAACATTGTATTATACAGAGCTTAACTGTTAACTTTTTTTCCAGCTTGAATGGCTGAACAGCAGTTTGTTTACATAAACTATAGTTGTGTTTCTGAAGCAAATCCACAGGGCAACAGTAAATTATATTTCATTACTTTAAAACGCTTTCATTTTTGGTGTTACTGTTCCTTTAAAGTCCATTAATGCATAATAAATCTAAAAATGATAAACAGCTCCTGGAGGCAACAAATAGTCTTGTATCCACAACATGGTTTTGTTGCCTAAAGTATTCTTTATAAGAATGCAGAATTAAAAATTCTAAAGGGAAAAATAGTTATGGGATCCATTATACAGAAATTGTTATCCAGAAAGCTCTGAATGATGAGGTGCCCACTTCCCATAGACTTCATTTTAATGAAGTAATTTAAAAAATTTTTTCTTTTTCTTTTTTTTTTCTTTTTCTGTGTAATAATAAAACATACCCTTGTACTTTATCTTATCCTAACTAAGGTACAGTATAATTTGAGTGTTCTGGATAACAGGTTCCATACCTGTATATGAGGAAGGTCTTTGCTGAAACCAAATATCAGCCATCTTTATATATTTTCTATTTATAATACTGAATACAATAATTGACGTTCTGTTGTTTATGTTGTTCCAATGGATTCATCTTCTTAACTGACTGTCTACATTCTAAAGTAGTCTGAGACTGAAGAAGGATTGGAAAACATATGTGCTAGAGTTTATTCTAGAAGACACGAGAATGGTTGCAAGAGCAAGTACAAAGAGCTAAAATGGGCGCAAAATTGAGGGGCAGATTTATCAAGGGTTGAAGTGGATTCGAGTGAATTTTAGAAGTTCAAAAAGTTTGAATTTCAAAGTAAATTTTTGGGTGCTTCGACCATTGAATAGGCTACTACGACTTCGAGTTCGACTTCGATTTGAATATCGTTCGATAATCGAAGTACTGTCTCTTTAAAAAAACCTTGTCTTCAATAGTTCGCCAAATTAAACCTGCCGAAGTGCTATGTTACTGCTAGTTTTTTGTAGTCAAAGTAAAATTGTTCGATCGAACGATATAATCATTCGAATCATTCGATTAGAGCGATTTAATTGTTTCGATCGAACGGTTTACTTCGACCGCAAAATGGTCAAGTTCGGTAAAATAACTTCGACTTCGTTATTCAAAGTCAAAGTATAGCCATTCGATGGTCGAATTTCGAAGTTTATTTCACTGCGAAATTCGACCTTTGATAAATCTGCCCTAAGTGTGTATTAATGCCATGCACAAAGTAAGTTTCGCCCATCCATGCCCCTAACAACTCGTGGTAGTGCTACTGCACCCCTCCAAACTGATCGGCAAATTTGACCAGCTTTGCAAATAATTTGTTGAAATGCATTAAAGTCTATGGACTACAATTTTTTTTTTTCTTTGACGCACACCATTTTATTTCTCCCATCAGAGTCTATGGGCGACATTTCCTCGTCAAAACTCAGCAGAAAAAAATTTTGCTGCATCATAAAAAAATTGGATACACTTCAAAATAGTCGCGCGCATAAAAACTGTCACATCTCAAAATTATTTGGACGCCCATTGACTTTAATGCGGGCATCAAAATTGATGCAGGTGTCAAAATTCGCCCGCCACTAATGACATACATTTTGGAAATAAAAGGAGTGGAAAAAATGTTGGCGCGGCAATTTTTTTGACCACACCCATTTTTGTGGCCACACCCCCTAATTACCATGTTCATTTTACAAAATGTGACAGGTTAAGAAAGTTTTAACATATTTCTGTGTTTTTTTTCTTTCAGTTATTACAGTTTTGCTAATGAAGGTGAATCGCCCTTTAAGCTGTGAGTCTAACATTTCCCAAAGGACCTGTTATCTTATATTGTTACAATTACTTATTTGCTTATCAAGAAATTGTTACAAATGTAACTGCTGCTGTAGTTGTTCTGCCAAAAGCCAATTAAGTTAAAAACTTTGTTTCTTTTTCTGGCTGTTCGTGCAGAGAAAAACGGGACTTCCCAGTACAAACAAGGGACTGCGGGTTGAGCTGTCAAAAGAGGGACTGTCCCTCTAAAAACTGGACAGTTGGAAGGTATGACTAATGACCATATCCAGAATAACTGCCTGCTTAAACATGCCAATAGATCCAGAGTATCACAAGACAATGGGCTCAATCAGTGCTGCTGACTTGTGGCAAAGTAAATTATATTATCTACACTGGAAGTGACACCATTCATAGATGTTGTTCAGGTCTCATAATCCATACCTTCCAATGAGTGGTTAGCATTTACAGGTCAGGTACTTGATAACAAACATCTGATTAATTACTATGGTTTACTAGACTTACTGTACTTTATGGCTGTTGTAATAGATCAATCCATAGACTAGTCGGCTAGCTGGGAAACATGATGCTGGCAGATTATTTACCTTTAAATACTTTTACCTTTAATTCTCCATTTAAATAAGCTGACATGTCACACTGCACTTTGCACATCGGCTCCTGTGGAGCAATGTATTATCAGACTACTAATAGTACTGCAATCAGATCTACATACTAGGGACATCAGGGGCCAATTCATCTGCTTGGAGTGCATGGCAGGGGAAGCCATGCAGAATTGCAGACAATAGGGTAGCATACAAACGTCTTGCAGATAGTACCCACCATGGTACCTGTAATGCTGGTAGATAAAAACAAATGGTATGTATGCATTTATAATAATCTCTGGAAAAAATAATCTTATATATCTTAAAGGGGTTGTTCACCTTTGAGATAACTTTCAGTATTATGTAGAGAGGGATATTCTGCGACAATTTGCAATTGATTTTCATTTTTTATTATTTCTGATTTTTTAGTTACAATTTTAGCAATCTGGTTGCTAGGGTTCAAAGTACCCTAGCAACCATGCATTGATTTGAAAAAGAGACTGAAATATGAATAGGAGAGGAGATGAATAGAAAGACGAGGAATGCCAAGTAGCAATAACATATTTGTAGCCTTAGGGCAGAAAAACACGCTGAGAATTTGGGACATTAGTCGCCCAGGGACAAATCTCCTCTTCTTCTGCAAATAATCTCCCCGAACTGCCTCCCGCTGGCTAGAATGTAAAGCACCAGAGGGATGGCAATTGGTGCACTTCGTTTTCCGAAGTCGCCTGAATTTGCCTCACATGGAAACTTCAGGTGACTTCGGAAAACAAAGCGATCCGAGATTTCGAATCTAGCCGGCGGGAAGCAGTTTGGGGAGATTAGTCGCCCCAAAGAAGAGGCGATTTATTGTCAGGTGACTAAATCTCCCCGAATCTAATCGTGTGTCTCTGCCCTTACAGAGCATTTGCTTTTTAGAACGGGTCAACAACGCCCTTTTGAAACCTGCAAAGAGTCAGAAGAAAAAGGAAAATAACTATAAAAAATAAATCATGAAAACCAATTGAAAAGTCACTGAGAATTAGACATTCTATAACATACTAAACGTTACCTTAAAGGTGAACCACTCCTTTAAATATATTCTAGGATGGAATGCCCAGGTGTGGTCCAGTTTTCATACAGTGGAATGATTAGGGAGAATAAATCTAAGCCTGATTCCCTATCCAACAGCAGCCCCTTTATTTAAAGCAGACTCCGAGCTTAGAGGAGAGCTACTCCTTACTACAATGCTTGTAGGAGCACAGGCTGCTCATGCTATTTACCCTCTCTATCTTATTCTCCAAGAGAATACTATGAAAGAGTTAACCTGTAACTGGCTGGCCTCATTCAAGTGGTCCCTGCTGCCCGACTTATCACTAAAGGTTCAGGTCCCTCTATGGCAGAACAGCTTTACTGGGCCGTGGTGTACCAAGGCTCCCTGGAACAGATCCAGCTGGGTCAGCAACCAGAAGTTAAAGAGAAAAACCCACCCCTAACCAAGCATTAGGTTAAATGTGGTCATAAGGCAGCTAGACCAATGATGGAAACATGTAAATTAAATATTTAGATACATGGGCATCTGCCCAGCAACTAGGGAGATAAGGAAGTGTAGGAATTTAAAGCCATAGGGACATATGAAACCTATAGGTCCCTACATACATATACTGTAGGTTCTATTATTGTTAAGCTAATGTTGCTATTTATTAAAATGTACATTCATTTATTTTGTTACTAAAGATGCGGCCTGTTATAGCCCAATCTGGTTGTCCTCATTGTTGGTGGAAATCGGGTGGGGGTTTATAGGGTCAGTATACCAGCTTGATGCTGCACAGTCACATGACCACTTCAATTAGTATACTTTTTTTTGTTCACTGATGATACTATTCATTTAATTAATTGTTTCACTGGTATGCAGAATATAACTAATTGCAGCTGAAGACTTCTATTCTTATATGATAAAATAATTTTTCTATGAAAATAGATCATTTCTCAAAATCATCTCTTATTATCTTTAGCCATTATCAGGGTATTTTTAGAGCTTGTGGCTACGTCTGACTTGTACTTATCTTTAGAAGCATGTTTATTCATTTCTCTAAATGCCGTACATTTGAAAATTCTTCAGCATACAAGTGGTAAATTACTGACACACAGCTGCAGCCCACAACTGATTCTCAAGAAAGATTATTTTTGTCATTTCTGAATGGGTCCTTGGTTAATGATGGTATTAAAATCCGAGGCATGCAAGATGCTGTACAATATTGTAGATGCAGCAAAACTCGTGATCAAACTTCAGGCAATTATTTGTTTTGGGAACTCGTATCAAAGCAGCTGTAAAGCTGCTTCCTCTGCACTGACCATGTTTTCATTTGTAACGCTATTTTTTTTTTATTGTGGATATCAAAGAAGAATAACATCTGTGCGCTTTTAAGTAGTGTGCAAGGGCAGGGCTCCTGCTTAATTTCATGCTTTTAAACTTGATTCACAAAGTTACTTGTGCCTACAGTGTATATGCTCTTAAAGTGCACCTGCCTTGAGAAGGCTCTACTTCCAAGCCCCTCTTTCTATGCAAGCAATTGACTAGCATCTACGGAACTGAATTTATGTTGAAACATGTATCTTCAAGCTCAAAATGAATCCATTGGCCGGCCAGGTTGCCTACAGCGCTATTTCCTGTGCCCATTAACTTCCAGCCAAACGATCAGTAACCTTTACCCTTTGTAGGATAACACTTCTTGTTTCACCTTGTTACTAGTAACTCAGTGGAACTCATATTGTATTATTCAAAGTCCCTGTTAATTCATTTATGAACTTCACGATACTTCTTGTAAAAAATATCTTATTTTATTTAAAAACATCAACTTTTGCTCTATAACCTGATTGTCTTACTACAGTCCTTGAGAGACTTAAAAGGCAACTCAACTTACCACTCCCAAATGGATTTTCTGGTAATTTTTTACCTTTGTACTTAAAGGGGTAATTTCATTTAAACTGGCATTTAGTTAGCCTATTTATCATGCTCTGTAAAAAGTGGAAATAAACATTACTGGTGGTGTTGCCCATATTTATATAAAAGTGGCTATTGAATATTTTAGCTTTTTTGTTCAGTAGTTCTCCAGTTTAGAATTTCAGAAGCTATCTGGTTGTTAGGGTCCAATTCACCTGAGCAACCAGACGATGGTTTAATTGTGAGCTGAAAGATGAATAGAAGAGGGACTAATTAAAACGATTAGTAATAGAGGTTCGTGGGTACGTGATGCTCCCCCTTTCTTGATGACATCTATTTGTGGGGCTGTACCTATTGCACTGTGTATCTTTTGCTATTTGTCACAGATTGTAACTTTGGGACTCGCTTTTGTATCCTCTGCATTATCATCCTGAGGCATGTTTTGTCTTATGCTGTCATGTATTGTGATTTAAAACCAATAAAAATATGGTTGAAAAAAAAACGATTAGTAATAAAGAGTAATAATAACTAAAATAGTTTTTTGGGGGGGTTGGGTCGATCCCTGTTGAAAAGCTGGAAAAGGCAGAAAACAGAAAAAGAAGGATGAAGCAATTTATTCAAATTTATTCAAAAACTCTAAAAATTAAAAATGAAGACCAAGTGAAACTTTTTGTGAACTTAGAGATGAGCTACCCGTTTAACATCAAAATAAATTATGTTATTTCTTTAACAGCTTCCTCTAGCTTCTATAGAGAATGTCTAATTAATGGAAATGTTTTATTTTTTAAGTCACAAAACACAGTCCACAGCTGCACCTCCAATACACCCTCTACCTAAATCCTTAGATGTAATGTAGAATGTCCCACTGATAAACAAGGTGCTTCCCCCATTTACTCTAACCAGCAGTGCGCCAATAGTATTTTGGGAATGACACACTGTCTTCCTTGTGAAGGGAGTGTGAGTATTCCTATTGGTAATATTTACCAAGGGAAGCCGTCTGCCTGTATTTTTATATAACGTGTGGGGTGTTCCTTTAGTGTTCTTTTTTTGTTATATAAGCCTCACCCATTGCTGACCCTTGTGTTTAATTCTGCACACTGGCATATCATCAGCAATAAACAGTGGCAGTATAATGGGCTGTACTGAAAAGCTGAGAATTTCAGTCATATGTCTGCCCTGTTAGAGCAGGTGAGTCAATTGGAAGTGAAATCATGTGTGAAGTGGAAATGTCTAGAAGCAACAAACGTACTGTCAGAAACATTGCTGGGTAACAAAAACTCACTCCAAGAGCTAGTGGAAATCCTTTCCAGAAGTGCATAGTCTGTTATAGCAGCAGAGGGCAGACCATCTTCACGTTGATCACCTTGTCCGTAGATTGAGATATTGGACAGACAGTTTTAAAAAAAAAAAAAAAAAAAAAAACAAGTGGAAATCCTGGTACCTTTCATTCAGTACACAATAGATAGAAAAAAATAGTTCCACTTGTATTCAAAAACGTGTGTGTTTATTTATTTAAAGCTTAACATGACACCTTTTCCATACCACACAATGGTTCAGGATGGTGGGTAGCCCAATTTTCCAATATTGTGTATTCTGGTGACTTTTATATCTATTACAATGTGCAATAAATGCCAAGTGTTTATAAAGAATTTTGTCAGCTTTATTAATTCACATTTTTCGCAGTTTAACAATTTTTTTTTTTACCACTTTCAACCAACCACTAGAAACTGCACCAAACCCTATATTTTTTGGTTCGGCTGAATACCCAAATCTGGGTTTACAGAGCCAAATACAGAACCTAATCTGAACCCTTCCACAGATCTGGAAATGTAGAGACACGAGCAGAAAAGCCACAATATTTTTCAATTAGTTCGCCCAGGCTCTTGGATTCACCAGAAACCGAATCTTGTTAAAAATAGCTGGGGTTCAGCCAAATCCCAAACTGAATCTGGAATTCAGTACATTCCTACTACGAACAGGCTCGGAATTTCCCAAAGGATTCATTAGCCTGGGCTGTGAAACATCATTTGTCAGTACTGTCTTGGGTACCTGTTATAGGGTATCATGGTGCAAATCCTGTGTCTCGCCACTATATTATATGATGCAGCAGATTGACCCCTTTGCACCCAGATGGTATCCATACAAGTCATTACTAGCAATCCTTGTGGCCACTGGAAAACAGGGTGAAGATTGCATTTGAAGCAATGCATTCTCATTCCCAAGTGTATCTGGTGGAACTAGTGTCTTCCATAGTCAGCTTAGTTCTCATCCCTTTTTGATAAAAAAAGTCCTACAAACAGGGAAGGGGGATTTTACTGCCACATGTCTCCTATAAGCACTACAGCAGTCGAAACATGACCTGTGCCATAGATCTGGGGTTGGATCATATATTATTATCTTTAGATTTGCTTGCATCCCATAAAGTCTGACACATGCTCTTTAACCACAGTATCATTGCACCCACTGCAACTTTTTGCAACCAATTCTAAAATACAGGCCCTGTATTAGGGGTCATTTGTATAATGATCAGAAAATATTCCCCAACATACCCCAACAAATGTGAATAGATGCTTAGTGTATTCTATTATTCAAATTACTTATTCTGCAGCTGTAAGGTTGTATAAAAAGAAACCAGTTTGCACAATGCTGTAATACAAATCATCAAAAGAATAATCACTCTAGAATATTTCCCCCAGCCCTCAATCACTTTGATTCTGGCTCTAGTTTAATAATTTCATATTCCTTTGCATCTCCCACTGCCCAAAGCTATTTTACTATACATGTTTTCAAAGTGGCACTGTATAGAGCGCCGTACCAGTTAACATTATTATCCAGAGTCTCTGGATAATCCAAAACCATGTGAGGCTGGTGATTATACAGAAGCAAAGAACAAGTGCATCAAAAGCAAAATTAAAAGTTCCAGCAGAAGGAGAATGCAGCTATAAAATGTTAAACGTGACCTAGCCGTGTCATTTAAGCTATCAAAGGAAACTTTAGTATTATTGCTGAACATTGTTGAGGCATGAAAAGAAGCTTTTTTATCACGCAGCCCGGTGGTTTCCCAGTATGAAGCCATTAAAATACCATATTATACAGACTTTAAAAAACAGATTTCATTCAGTTGTGTAGTATGTCAAAAGTCATAGCTTAGCTCGCAACTCTTTCATGGCAGCAAATAAAGTGATTATGGTAATTTTACAGCCAGCTATTAGTTACCTCCCGGTCACCACCTATTCATAGCAAGAATGACTGACAAGCAGTATTAAGTGTGCCATTTCCCCTTCATACTGTGACATATTAATTAACAAAACTACCTACAATAAACGCAAGTCGTGCATATTTTTAACTTAGTAAAGCACTTTACTTTTGGGTACATGAATAATGAGAAGAAGAATTTTCAAATCGTTCAATTTGCTTTATTTTAGATATTATTGTTTACTACTACTATTTATGCCTATGCTCATAATGAACAACTTGGGGGAGGGGCAGTTAGGATAGGGATTGAGAATAATGACTTTCTATTTGTTCAAACATCAACACTCAGTACCCAGAAGTTATCAAATTTACTTTGTTGCAAAAGGTCCACACTCCAGGGTAACTTAAATTCAAAGTGTGAAATGTTCTCTTTTACTTCCTAAGAGTTTGTGTAGAATGTTTCTCATTAATCTAATAAAATTGGAACAGAGGAAGGAAGGCAGTGTCCTCTTGGTTGGTTGTCTTAAAGATAACTGCTAGAATTCACCTTTTCAGAAGGTAAAATGTATTGAACCAAAACATCAGCTGAAAGTCTCCTGCCCCCAATTCCACAGTGTAAATGTTGTAAAACTGGGATCCTTACATCATCTCATTAAATTTCAGGAACTGGAGACCACTTGAAGTAAAAGATAAAGTTTATTTGACACATGCTTTTTAGATTCTGAAGTCACAAAGAGTCAGAATTCCAAACAAAGGAATCGCAGTGTTTTATAGACTTGGGGACATACAGTATGCCATGAGAACTTACAGGAGTAAAAGTTAGTTACTGGTGGGAGAGCATAGAGCTATTGCTTCACAGCACAAAAAACAAAGAACTGCTCTTACAGCCAAACAGGGGGATCTCCCTCAAGGCCAGGATAAAGGAAGATTATTTCATACTTACCAAGATCTTCCTTTCCTAGACGAAGTCTATGTCAGTACGTTACAGGATAGCCCCTCCTCCCTGCTCCCATTAGAAGGAACCTCCTTAAAGGAAAACTATACCCCCCAAACAATGTAGGTCTCTATTAAAAGATACTGAGTAAAACAGCTCATGTGTAAAACCCTGCTTCATGTAAATGAACCATTATCATAATAATATACTTTTTTAGTAGTATGTGCCATTGGGTAATCATAAATAGAAAATTGCCATTTTAAAAAATAAGGGCCGCCCCCTGAGATCGTAAGATTCACTGTGCACACATACAAACCACATGTAAGGTCACATGAGCCAATTAACAGACAGAGTTGTGTCTTTTGCTTCCTCACTTCTTCCTGTTACAGTTAGTGTTGTAGTATTTCTGGTCAGGTGATCTCTGAGGCAGCACAGATAGACTCACGAAATGGTGGTTGAAGGCAAGAGATGTAAAAGGGCAATATTTATGTAAATATATATTCCAGTTTGGTAAGATTCTTTAATATGTCATTCAAATTGATATAAACTATCTGATGCTTAAGTATTCATTTTGGGGGTATAGTTTTCCTTTAAGCCTTTAAAAGGCCAACCACACCCACCTACCGGCGTCTTTTTAACAAGCTCTTAAATTACCGGAAAAAAAAGGCCGGGTGTACTGACAGTTCGTCTAGGAAAGGAAGATCTCGGTAAGTATGAAATAATCTTCCTTTTCCCCTAGATGAACTCCATGTCAGTATGTTACGGGACGTAGCAAGTTAACATTATCCCATGGGAGGGAATATACTTTAAGAAGAATCTGTAATAAGGAAAGGAGTATCGCTGACTAGATAGTCCACCATCATGCAAACTCTTTACTTTAATATAGAGAGTCCAGGTGAAAACCCCAGAATAAGTTCACCAGGCTAAGAATAGAGCTATAGTATAGCCTATACTATAGAGAGAGAGTGCAAGAGAGAGCGCAAGAGAGAGATGTCAGCCCACTGAGAGTGAGGAACAATTTAGCTCACTAACCACCACTTCACCCTCCAGAAGAGAGAGAGAGAGGAAGACAGTCCTGTGCAAGGCGAATTCAGCAAGCTGAAATACTTACTCTCCTACTCACCAAAAAGCATTCATCACATGTATACCTAATTTCAGTGCAAATTGCAAGGTACCTGTAAGAAACACTTGGTAGGAGTAAGAACCCAAAACAGACCCAATATAGGAATGATCTGTTTAGGATATAACCATAAATGTAGGTTATACAATGTACCCTGAGGTACCCAAGGCCAGTACCATAAATATCTTCATATCTGAATGCATGTTAGTCAGGACTGTTCAAACAGAAAACAGATCCTAAAGATCGGAGACAAGGGCACCTGAGAAAATAATTGGGATTAGAATTCCTTACACTGTGTAAGGTCCTGTGATGAGGCAGACTCAATTAACTGTGAAGAGCTGAGCAACCACAGTACCTAAGAAATAGAGCCCCTGTTGGTTGACCCAACCTAGTACTCTGAGAGGTATAACTGAATACCCTTAAGGTTACAGATCCCAATAACCCCCGTGCAACTAAAGGACTAATCCCGAAATTTATGGAGGCAGATTATATGCCCTGGATAAATGCTTATAGTCACCCACAAACCTGTGCTCTTTCTACCCTTAAGGGACCCATTTATATGTGGAATCAACTATACTACATATTTAATCAGTGAGGCTGACCTTAGAACTGGAGGGACCCTATGGATGTTCCAGTAAGTGTCAGAAGGGCTTCTGATCCACTAGAGTCATGCTGGGTCATATGTATCAGGAGTGGCATAGGAATGTGAATCCGAGAACAAACCAGGATAATATGAGTGTCGTAACTGGAAGTTACCTGGACATTGAGCTCTGTGCGAATGTTTTAGACACAATTTTCAGCAGGTGTAAATGTAAATCCCCCTTTTATAGGGAACAATGTGACAGACAAAAAAACACTTCCAAACCTCCCATTTGAAGCTAGACAAACCTGTAGGACAGATACATAAAATATCCTTAATTCATTCTCAATGAAATTAATAAGACTGGAAGTTGTAAGAGATTACACTCTACTGTAATGACTGCAAACGTTCCACTTAAGGGAAGACTATGATCCTGCTCAGGAGAGCCAAATACATTCTCGCCCGAAGCAATAGGACAGGTAGCAACTGCAGTATGTAACTGTGAGGAGGAAAGATCCAAAACTGCTAGTGTTCCAAGAGGGCACAGACATAGAGAGGGAAAAAAAATTAACACTCCTAGGATGCCTCCATCTGCTGTCCAATCAGTTACCTATCTGGTGTGGAAGAACAGCCGGCCCTGTATTCTAAAAAAACACTAACTAGGGGATTGAGAAATTGAAGAAAAAATGGGCCCAAAATAAGTGCCTTCTGGACACAAAGCTGCTTTGTTTTGCTGGTAGTATAAGCAGAATATCCCTATCCTGGGCCAGACTTGAACAGAGGTCATCTCTATTGACTAACAGACACTTGAGGACTCCTATAGCCTGAAAACCCTTGATTTGAAATATAGACCTTATGCAAATTCCCAGTGGCCTGATATGGATGTGTACCCTGTCTCTATAGACACCATGTATTGGCAGATAAAATGTCCCATCTATCCTGACATTAAGAATATCAGTAGAAATAGTAGAGGAATAACACTGGGTAGTGGCTCCCCTCTCTAATTTGTAGGAGGCACCAAGGAGTCACCCTAGAAAACGGTAGAGATACATCTAGGGATCCTTCAGCCAAGCATAGAGAACTGTATATCTTGTTCTTCCTTAAACCTATGAATATGGAATTTCCACAGGTTGCACCCCTAGAAACTAGCCAGATGTCATGGCTGCTATAGTGAAATTTATGGATGAAGAGTACTGATTGTGCCAGGAATCTTCATAAATACTATATGTTGCATAAAAATATAGGTTTATTGAGCCAACATTTCTGGTTCCACAGAAGAACCCATCCCAAGGACACAAATCATATATAGATATCTGTGCAAACATATATACACATTCATATATATGCCTTAGTATTAAAATATATGCACCTGCCTATGGCCCTCTTATAGATGCAAACATATATGTTGCTTGGTAGACCAGTTGTATTATGGAGCTTATCCATTAATTGAGCATTTATTCTGAAGGCAGTAGAATCCCCCTGTAGGATGTGGGCCATGGTGCGAGCATATATTAAAATGTGTGATTATAATATGTACCTCGGTCAGAGTCCTAAGCTCCTGGTTCTGGTAGAGCACAGTACCCGACCCCAGAGCTCGAGCTGAGTGGGTAGTAATAAACCGCACAATTGACTGGGCAAAGCAATTATCTGGTCCTCCATTCGTTCAGGCAGTCTTCAGAACTCCTGTAGTGTTTATCAAGACAAAAATTAAGCTTGTACCCCAATTACAACCCCATGTAATGCATAGTTTAGGTTAGCTGCAGTCAGAGCAAACCTATATCAGACCTTCATAGCCACCCAGCCCAGTGATCTACATCTATTAGAGCTACTGGTTCAAGGTGAGCAATAATTAGAGCATATCATACTGCAGAGAATAGGAGCATACAGATATGATCACAGCAACATGTAATACATAAAATATTAGCTACTGCTTAGGGCAAGCGTATATCTGGTCCTAGCCGTTCCCAGGCCTGTGCTTTACATACCTTAGGGCTACCTGTTCCAGGTGAGCCATAGCCAGGGTATATACTGCAGAAGAAAATATAAGCACAGATACAATCACAGTAACATGAAATACATAGTTTATATTAGCTGCTGCTTAGGGCAAGCATATATCAGGGCCTAGCAACCAGACAGATCTGTGCTCTACATCTCGCAGGGCTACATGTTCCTTGTGAGCAATAGCCAGAGCATAAGCTGTAGCACAAAATAGGAGCACAGGTACAATCACAGCAACATGTAATACATAGTTAGGTTAGCTGCTGCTTCAAGCAAGCGTGTATCAGGGCCTAGCAGCCAGCCAGACCTGTGCTCTACATCCCGTAGGGCCACGTGTTCCATGTGAGCAATAGCCAGAGCTGAACTGTAGAATAAAATAGGAGCACAGGTACAATCACGGAAACATGAGGTCCATAGTTTAGATTAGCTGCTACATAGAGCAAGCTTATATCAGGCCCTAGCATTCAGCCAGACCTTTGCTCAACCTCCATTATGGCTACCTGTTCTATGTGAGCAATAGCCAAAACATAGAATGCAGAAGAAAAATAGTGCAATACAAATTATGGATTATCTGCTGATTAGAGCAAGTATATATCAGAGCCTAGCAGCCCCCCCAGCCCAGTGATCCATATTCAATAGGGCTACTGGTGTCCTATTTGTAAATGGCCTGAATTCAGCACCCAGCCTGTCAGTATACAATAGTTGTCAGCATAAGAGAATGTTAGCCGATTATCTATTTGTATAAGGGCTACTGGTTTCAGGCAGGCAAAAAGCATAACCAGGCACAGTGCAGATAAGCATGCAAGCAGTTAGTTAGACTTTAGTACACTGCAGAACAGCATATGGACACACTCCTTACCTGCTGCTCATTATGCAAGGCTGGGAGCAGACCCCTTAATGCCACAAATTCCAGGACACTCTATTGTTAACAGAAAAACAGGCCTCACAAGTTTACTGACAACAGCAGGACTTACCTGAGGCGGCAGCTTCCTCGCCTGCTGAGTTAGAGAGTGGGCGGGGCCATCTCCACTTGCTTTAGCTGGACCTGATTATACTCACCTGCACTCAGTGGGGGATTGATTATACTCAGCTGGTGTCTGCATAGGCAGGGAACCCAAAGCAACTGCGTAGGTTATACTGAGGCAAATTGGATAATTAGTGTTGGTGCCTCCTGCACAGGCCCAAGTTTGCTATAATATGAATATAGCGCAACTTTTTTTAAAAATTTTTTTTATTATTATTTTAACTACCTCCACCTTAGGAAAGTCTGTTGAGGAAGGCAGTTGGCCATGACCTGCCCCTATTAAAACAAAAATAAAACAAAGGTAATAGGGGGCAGTAAGGTTCAGGCCCCTAACTAATTAGCCTAAACGAAGTGCCACTTCCCTCGCCTATCCGTAAAAATGGGGTGTAGGGGCCACATACACCACTGCCGCCAGACGCCGTCTGGGCAGGTCGGGAGGGCACACAGATGGGGGGACAAGCACCTGCCACCCTATGCTCTTGATAGCAATACAGGAAGGCAACTGAAATACAGGCAGACAAGGAGTAGCAAACATTGCACTTCAGTGCCTTACCTGATTCAGGAGCTGAAGTTCAGAAGACTCCAGGTCTGAGGTAGTGTGCTGGGGGGAAAAAAAGGTCCCATGGACCAAAACCCCTGTCCCTAGGATGCCTTTTGGGCAGGCCTAATGCTTTCCTAGGCTTAAAAAGAGAAAAACTGTGCTTCTAATGATTGAGGCATTTGTTCAGAGAACAAAGCCAAGAGCATAAGAGAAGGAATAAAAAGATGCCGGTAGGTGGGTATGGTTGGCCTTTTAAAGGCTTGGGGAGGTTACTTCTAATGGGAGCAGGGAGGAGGGGCTATCCCGTAACGTACTGACATGGAGTTTGTCTAGGGAAACTAGTGACCAAGGCTAGATTGAGAAAAGAATACATCCAGTAATGGGGGGGGGGGCTCTCAGGGGAATCTGCATACACATCATTTTATTTACTCAGTGGCTATAATAGTATGATTACATGAAAAGAAATCGAATACATCATGCTACCTAATGGTTACACAGGAAGATTAGACATGATCGTGTGCATAGGATGAGCTATAGTTTAATAGTATAGTATAATATCAGACGTAGTAGCTGCATTCAAAAATATGCCAAGGCACTGTGAGTTTGAAGGCCCTAATTAAATGTATAATACCTAGTTCTTCCAATGTGCAATATACAGTATGTGATCACATGAATCATAAGAAAATCATTAAGATTTATTCTAGATAAATAGAAAAAAGACCTTTCTCATTTACTAAGGGGCTCACAGACATATAGGCTTTAAGAAGTCACTGTGTTTTGTTTAGATTGCGTGAAGGTCTGTGCAAAGGTCTATAATTTCTTTCTAAAAGCATGACCACCTGGAATGGTCTATTGCTATAGTTAAGTAATACTGAAAGCATTGTAGCAAATTCTCATGCATGATGATTCAAGGGGATTAAACAAAATCGAGCTCTAAAAGCATTTTCAAGTAAGGTAATCACTGGAAAAATGGATACACCTTGGGAATTGATGGGATTTACAGCAGGAAAGAGGGGGCGTCCCATGGGATACTTTTACCACTGGATTGTGGACCACCATGCTTTTGTCTGATATTCTCATCATATCCTTTTTTACCGCTCTACCTCAAATTGCACACATTTATTAACATCTCAGCGATTGGCTTGCAGCCTTATTAAACAATCGTACAGAACATCAAACCAAAGGGAGTTCAGAGAGGGAATTTATCATCAGAGGGTTGGAGAAAGAGAAAAAAAGCTAAATCTGTACACAGTGCCTATGTATTACAGACTATCCTTCTGCTAAAACAAAAAGAAAACAAATAAAAAGAAGCAAAATATTTATCTTGGGAATATATCCTTTCAGCTATGCTTATTTTATTCCTTGTTCATGTCTAATGTCCTGTGAATAACTGTTCAATGCCAAAATACATCTGGATGTTGAGTATTTAGAAGATATGACCATACGCTGTAAACCTTTTACTGTAACAAAAAAGACCAAAGGGGAAAAACATATGAGATTGGCTGTGTTTTACAGTAAAGATCCAGCAATGTTTATATAACTTGGTAACTGCATACAGGATACAATCTAATGACACATCATCCATGTTCCTGGCCTTTGCCTATGTTGGAAGAGAATGGTACAATAATAGCACAATATAATAACAGGTTGAATGTTTGTTCCAGTTCTATTAACCTACAGCAGCCACTAAAAAGAAAAAAAGCCACTCAAAAGAAGTAACCTTTGATACGA
This sequence comes from Xenopus petersii, assembly GCA_038501925.1. Lineage (NCBI taxonomy): Eukaryota > Metazoa > Chordata > Amphibia > Anura > Pipidae > Xenopus > Xenopus petersii. The sequence goes on from CM076677.1 coordinate 92,414,071, forward strand.
TTTTTCATAATACAGAGAAATAACTATATATGGAGTATTATATTCATTTGTAAATGTGGTCTTAACAGAACAAAATAAATGTAATTTAAACATGAATAATTAGTAATGTGAGTATGTGCATACCTGAGACACTACCATCATAAGTGATTGAGCACTAAGAGACACGCATTTGTGCTCCTAATGGCCTACCTACTGTACTTGTGCCTTGTCCATCTGAGATGCAGACTGCACTCTGCACATTGCAATCATTAAGTATGAGTAGCACCTCAACATGAAACGTGCAGGGCAGAATTAAAGAATTTTTATATTGCCCCATACTTTGCATATAAGGTCCAGTAGTAAGACTTGTGCTCTAAGGGAAGTCAACCTCCTAATTGAAGTTGGGGAAGCAGGGACACCATGAATGAGGTGTAGAAAATGTTTATCAGTTTATCTAGCACACTCTAGAAGAAGTGGTTTGGCTATAGTTTCAGCTGGACAATACACAACACATTTTTTTCCTTCTATTGTGTACATGGGCTTCTATATCAGACTTCCTGTTTTCAGCTTAAACCTCCAGGGCTTGGGCTTGAGCATGCTCAGTTTGCTCCTCCCCCCTCCCTCTTCCCCTCCCTGCTGTAATCTGAAATTATATCACAGAAAGCTAATATGGCAGCTGCTATCCTTAACAAACAGAGACGGTGTCTAGAGCTGTTTATTCTAGTATGGAAAAACATTCTAAAGAATAAAATGGTGTTCTAGCTTGCACTGTTGTGGCTAATCTATTGACAATAAACTGCCTTAGTAGCTTTTATTCTCCTTTAAATCATCTTCCTTATGTTTCAAATTAACCCTAAACTTGTATATGTCAACTTGTGAGTAGGTCCCTTGGATCCTATTTTTTACTCTGTTACCCTTGTTTGTTAAATGTTTGTAAGACCCATGATCATTAAAATTAATGTAAAGCACTGGTATTGCTGGAATGATATAAATAGATGATGATGATGATGATGATGATGATGACATCTCTAAAAGGGACCACCATAAGGATTCATAGAAAGGAACCCAAGGAACTCAATATGGTATGAGCCTTCAGTGGAGTTGAGGTACGAAGTATAATATTTGTCCAAAATACATATTGGTCTCTTTTACAATTTGAAAACCTGCAGTGACTTTTCATGCTGTATTATAGGCATATTAGTCATATGTATGTTCTTCTGCTTCAGAGCAGAGTTTGTCACCAATTAAAAACATTTTTGGATTTAGCACAATTTAATGTGAACACATAAAGACTTCTAAATGGAAAAAGTATTTGAATTTGACCTTGAAATGTGGCTTAATAACCAGTGGTATAATTTGCAACCTTATTCCAATATTAATTACTGATGATGTATATTTATCTGTTTATGTGGAAGCCCAAAATAGCATTTGATGGTAAGTTTATATTATGAATTAGCTACATTAATGAGAGAAAAAGCCTAGAAGATTACTTTTCATCGGCAGTGATGTACGGTTATTGGTTATGAAGGAAATTATTACTATTCATTGTTCGCAGATGCTCCTCTGTGTTCTCATTCTTTCCTAACAACCATGTCATTCAGAATCGGAAGATATGGGCATAGCATGGCATGTGAGAAGCTGCTGGTGGTTAAAGATATATTGGTTCAAGAATCAAAGATGAATACAAGGACTAATGGAGCTTGTTTGCTATAAACTTGTCTGACAGGACACATCACGCATGCCATAGCATGAAATTAAACTTCTTCAAGGGTGTCATTTTCAAACCGGTGCTTAGTGTTCCTTGTTATTGTAAGCCAGTTACAAGAAATGAAACTACTGCATCTTAGACACCCTTTTACTGTATATCACACATGTAGAAGGGGCCATGCTCATGTTAAATTCTGGTACAGAAACATAGTAATAGGATTCATTGGGACTGCAGCTATTACCTGGTATGAGTTGCTTCCAGTTTATCACAGTCCCCCAAAGAAACAAATAATGGCAGCCATATGAGATATGATTGGTACATAGTAACAGAGTCACATAGTATATTGGGTTGAAAAAAAGACACACGTTCATCAAGTTCAACCTTTTAACTCTATTATAACCTGCCTAACTGCTAGTTGATCCAGAAGAAGGCAAGATGGCAATCAGACCAGTCTCTGGATCAACTTGTACTATGAGCTATCTCCCATAACCCTGTATTCCCTCACTTGCTAAAAAGCCATCCAACCCCTTCTTAAAGCTATCTAATGTATCAGCCTGTACAACTGATTCAGGGAGAGAATTCCATATCTTCATAGCACTCACTGTTAAAAAAAACCCTTTTGAATATTTAGGCGGAGTAAAGCTATGAGTCGGAGACCTTGAGGGAACTGTTACATGCAGTGATTTCACTGCCTGAAAGTTTAGCAGCCCTGTTGCCAAGTGCCAAAAGCCCCTAATTACTTGCCATTCATATCAAAAATATTGCCTGGACCCACACAGTGACCTTTGGGGGATAGGCTGCCATTGCTTAAAAATGCTTACAAGCGACCATTGCATGACTTGTAGATGCACCATGCTGGTCCAGCTAATTGCTATTGAGATGATAACAGAGAGGTAGGAGAACTGCACAAGATACATAACTGCAATTGGTAAACTTTTATTTTATGATCATTTTTTATTTAGCAACAGGAATAGACTTACTGTATAGGACTCCTTTTATGACATACATTGAAACATTACATTTGCAAAGAGAAAGTGTCTGCTTCTGCATGGAGAGAGTGGATAAGCTTTGGGATCATGGTTTATCCATCAGGGCAGGGGACAATAAATCAGTGTTGTGTATGGAGGATAGATGCACCACATGGCTTGATTATCAGTAGTTTACTAGGACACCACATCGGTCTATCATAGGAGTAAAGATTTTGAACAAGAGCAATATGCGGTGCCACGTTTCAACAAATGCAGCAATAGCCTTATGGTGAGTATATAGCTTATTTTTGCCTAGGGAAGTGACTGTATATGTATATATATATATATATATATATATATATATATATATATAGGCTTATATGTGGGGAGAACATATTTCTACAGTATCTCTACAATGTTTGACACTAATTTATTGCTCATAAACCCTTTTTTCAATGATCTAACAGTATAGATACAATGTGCCTTTCCAGCCTTTCATTTGTATTTTGCCTGACGAAGGGGTCTGTGGGTTCCCAAAGCTTGCAATTGTTACTTATTCGGTTAGCCAATATAATTTATCACCAAACTTTTTCTGCATGATTCCTATCACTGAATGGAGACACATACGCATAATTTATATATTGGGATACGAGAAATTCAGCAAGATGAGTATTTTCCAGTTCTGTGATGGATGAAGAAAACTATTGTGCATTCAAAATTTCTTCCAATGGTTGAGTAATATTTATATCTGGGAATTGTTGAGGCAGTGGAAGCTATTTAAACTGGCCCACCCCTGAAATTGTTCAGCTGTGTGTATGGGGGGAAATTATTTTCTTAGCATGCAGGAACGTAATGATTTAACAGTATTTTGAACCATAAAATGCATCTGTTTCTATATAATGACCTCATATTCATCTTTATTACATGACCATAAAGACAAGACCTAATGATCCTCATGAGATAACTGTCCATATCATTAGGGATCCACTATCACATACTGTATAACAATTTGCAACCAACAGACTTTTATGTTCCTTATTCCAGGTTATGTGTTGGTTTGATTTGATCTTGGATTACTGAGTCATATCTTGAGGTTGTAGCATCAGGGCTGCTCCTGCCATGAATTGTACACCCTCCACTGTTATCCTTCCTATGTGTGAATAAAGCCGAATCTTGATGTTAATTGTGCCGGATTCCTGGTATTCTTGATTAGTGCCTTGACAGCGGTCTGTGGTTTTGCTGCTCCTGCCATGGCCAGTACAAGGCTCTTGTAACTTTAAGAGACTCATTTCAGGGTAGTGCAGAGAAGGCTTTTGCACTCATTGCACTAGCGATGTGGCCGAGTCAGTGAAGGGTTAGAATACTATCAGAGCATCGTTTTAAAGGTCAGACAGGCCAAACTGGAGGCAAATTAGATGTTTAGACTAATGCATTCATGTATCATATAATCTTGCCCTTGATGTTAGTTTGCTTCTCATTAACAGAGAGGTCAAACAACCCTAGTAATGTTTAGGATTTCAGCGTGTCTTGACAGATAAATATAACAATACATGTTTTTCATTGTATGGTTAAAATTAACACAGTAAATGGGGGCATTCACACACCCAAAAAAACAAGAAACATTCTTAGGGCAGATTGTGCTGGATGGTATCAATTCTAGTTTTCAGGACATAAATTCGATGGATTCAAGGTTTTTCTGGACATGAACTCGATCATTAGAGGTTTTTTCTTCAACGTTTTTGACATTCGGATTTTTCAATAATTATGGAAAAATTCTAACCTCAAGTTGATCACACAAGTCACAAAATGGATTCTTGATTTATATGCCCCCTATTTTATGGCTGCTAGGTTGTCTCACCGGCGTGCCTTATGAATGTCCTGTATGTATGTATGTGTAAGGAGGAGTAGTAGGGTTTAGAATGCCATTCAATAGTCAGTGAACTATCATTTGAAACATGACTAAAGTGATTTTCTGCACAAAATATGAGCCCCCAGCATTTTTTCACATGAACACACGAAATCTAAGGGGCAGATTTACTCGAAGGCGAAAATTCGCCAGCGACCATTTCGCACCCATCACAACACTTCGCCAAATGAAAAATCGATGGGACAACACTAGTTTACTAAAATGCAAAGTTTTGTCCTAGCCTACGGACGCTGGCGAACATTTGCTTCGTCAATGCGAGCAAATCAAAGGGAACATGCGCTAGCGTTTAATTCTGCCTAGCGCAAATTCGTTAGAGGTCTTGCGCTCAGGCTAATTTGCATACAGCAGGAAATTTAAAGTTGAATGGACGTCTTTATGTTACATGTTGCATCAAATACATTACATTTACACTGATAAGTACACATGTCCAAGGGACCTTAATAAAGTCAATAGAGTTATTTTAATGCTCTACACATTCACCCACTGTAAAATAATGTACCCATATGTATGGGGAAAACCGGTTACACAAAAATATTTTTTAGGACTTTTGCAGCCTATCACCCTGAAAAAAGGAAAAGACACCAGCATTTTTTGAAGTTTTTTATGATGTAAGTAACTGAAGATTGAGGAAGCACTCCATTGCACTTTGCCTGGTCTGAGCTGGCAAAGGCAAGTCGAAAGAGGTAACATTCAGTAAAATCCGCATTTTAGTGAATTTGCAGAGTGACATCCATTCGCCAGAGGGAAAAGTCACCTGTCTATAGAGTGAGAATGATCGCTAGCATCTATCTCTTTCGCTAGCGAAGTGACGCCTGCGCCCATTAATAAATCAGTGAAGTCCCTGCTGCCGGTAACACTAGCATTAGCCACTTCGCCCTTGAGTAAATCTGCCCCTAATGGTGGTCATTCATGGGCCAATAAAAGCTGCCTACTCAGTCCCTCCAGACCAAATTGGACAAACATGTAGATGGTCAAATCGTCCCAGTCTGTCTGTGTATGGCCAGCCTAAGATTAAGCTGTAGTTGCTAAGAATGGGAAATGATGATGGTTTTTAGATAGAAATTATGAACTTGCTTTACTTAAAACTTGAAATAACTTTGCAAATGGCATTGAATAATGTTCTGTTCCGCAAGGTTGAGCACTTTATACTTACTGTGCCCTAGTTAATAATGAAGAAAGAAAGAGCTGTAGATCTGTAATTCTAAGCTCATTTTACTCTCTGCATTAACCTAAAAAAACTACACTCATCGAACCCAGTCATATCCCTTTGCGGATGAACTCCTGCATCTCTTTTGTTTCTAATCAACATGGCTTTTTCATTTTATTTGGAAATAATTGCTAAATTACGTTGTCTTATAGCATCTCAAAACAAATCTTTATTAGATAAGGCAGTTGTAGCCTTCATGATGCAGTGCTTCCAGCTTGCACAAATGCAGAAAGACCCTGACCGAATTATTTCAATTGGAAAATAAGTATAAATTATGCAATAAAATATTTGCAGCAACCATTAAAAGTGGTATATACCCTGTCCTGCACAACACAGCTCTTAAAGGAACACCAAAAAAATGAAAGTGTTTATATAACAATAGTAGTGTTTCTGAAGCAAGCACGACAGTTTTACCAGGGCAGGGCAACACTGCATTATATTTTTATTACTTTAAAACACTTTCATTTTTTAATGTTACTGTTCCTTTAAAGGAAAACTATACCCCCAAAATGAACACGTAAGCAACAGATAGTTCATATCATATTAAGTGGCATATTAAAGAATCTTACCAAACTGGAATATATATTTAAGTAAATCTTGCCCTTTTACATCTCTTGCCTTGAGCCACCATTTCGTGGTGGTCTGTTTGCTGTTTCAGAGATCACCTGACCAGAAATACTACAACTCTAACTGTAACAGGAAAAAGTGTTGAAGCAAAAGACACAACTCTGTCTGTTAATTGGCTCATGTGACCTAACATGTATGGTTTGCTGGTATGTTTGTGAGTACAGTGAATCCTACGATCCCAGGGGGCGGCCCTTATTTTTTAAAATGGCAATTTTCTATTTATGATTACCCAATGGCACATACTACTAGAAAAGTATATTATTATGAAAATGGTTTATTTACATGAAGCAGGATTTTACATATGAGCTGTTTTATGCAATATCTTTCTATAGAGACCTACATTGTTTGGGAGGTATAGTTTTCCTTTAACTGGTGTGTTCAATCTCATCAAGTTCTGAGTTCATATTGCATACGCCAAGAAGTCTTTAACCCACTGTGCACTTTATGATTTTCTTCAAACGGGGGTCTCAAAACTTGTTATTATGGGTTTTGACAAGTGTAATAATCCTTCTAACTGTAGTAATTTCGCTTTTTTTTTTCAGGATTGTGTAATACAGTTAAAGTGCCTTGTTAAATAAAATGGGCAGTTGTATTGTTTATTTTGCATTGATGCACAGGTTGTACTTCTGGTGTAATAAGGTAATGCTTAGTAATTAGTGTTAATAAAATGCTGATGGGAAAACCAACTGTATTGTCTCTGACTGCTTGCTTGGGGCAAGCAGTTGGAGGTGTTAGATCATTTAGAATAGCCTGTGGTGTACAGAACACCGACGTCAGAAAAAGGACAATCAGTACCTCCCAACATTTTGGAAACAATTTTTTTGACCATGCCCATTTTTGTGGCCACACCCCCTAATTACCATGTTCATTTTACTAAATTTGGCAGGTTATGAAAATTTGAGCACATTTCTGTGTTTTTTCCCCAGGTATTAAAGTTTTGCTAATGAAGGTGAATTGCGCTTTAAGGCTAACTTCTCCCAAGGGACCTGTTATCTTAAATTGTTACAATTACTTATTTGCTTATCTCAAAATTGTTGTAAAAGTATCTTATCTGCAGCTGTGGCTGTTCTGGGCTTTCTGCCAAAAGCCAATTTGGTGCAGAGAAAATCGGGACTTTCCGGTACAAACAAGGGATTGAGGGTTGGACTGTTCCACTGAAAACGGGACAGTTGGGAGGTATAGTTAAAGGAGGAAACTATATTTGGAAGGATTGCACCAGAGGAAGAACTCGTGTGGTCCAAAACATGTAATGCTTCAATAAAAACAACATTTATTCACACTGGAAGGCTCACTAGTCCTTTTCATTATATATATTTGGAAGGAATAATCAGTGGACAAAGGAACATTTAGCAGAGTATTTGGAGCAAGAAGACAATTGCAAGCAAGGTATATCTTTAAAGGAGTTTAGAGGTCCATTCATCCAGATTGAAGAATTTTCCATTGTAGTGTGACCTTGTGGCTCTCCGCAATAAACTCTTTTCAGATCACTTGTGGATGATTCACTTTGGAAATGGAATTTTCTTTCCGCGCCCCAAAAGAAATGCTAGCATTAACGCTAACAAAAGTCTGTAAAGAATACTTAAAATAGGCAAAGGGATGCTCATTTGCAATAATGTGGCGCCAGGCAAAGGTATTTCTTATTTATTTTACTTATTTCTGCCATTGACCCTATAGGTTCTGCAATACAACAATACAAATTGATGAACATACCTTGCCATCTAGGGTTTTATGACTGTCTCTACTGTAGAGAGAGATCGCTTTCAGGAAAGCCTGTTCTAAACCAGCTTTAAAGGAACTGCTTGAAATGTTTCCTGTGCAGGAAACCACAAAGAAGTCATTAAATATCATGGTACACCCTTTATGGTTAACGTTAAACATGATTTGTCCAGATTCTTTACATTTATGCTAAAACTGCTACTGTAACAACAGTATTGGATTCCTGACCTTAAAAAACCCCTTTAGGATAATGGCACTTATTTATAACAGTATATAATATATTTCTATCCAGTGCATTTTAGATGGTGGAGAAACACTCAACACCCCTCTAAACCTCCTGTCATAGACATAAAGGAAGATTGCATGTCAACTTTTGGTATCATTGTATTCTTCTCACTGTTCACATTAGAGAACAATGAGCTAAATTTAATTTAATGAGGAACAAAAAAAACTCATCTCATGGTTTATCAAGTGAAAGCTGAAGTCAATGAGGTAATCTGTAATTGAATTAGGAAAAAGGATCTTATCATTTACAATCATGGGATCTCTCATCCAGAAACCTGATATCCAGAAAGCTCCCATCCATTCAACGATTAATATTTCTCTGTAATAATAAAACAGGAGTTTGTACTAGATAACTAAGCTGCATGGATCCATATTTGTGGCAAAACAATTTATTAAATGTATTTTATAAGACATAAGGTATGGAGATCCAGAAAAAAAGTATTTTCTAGAAAATCCTGTTTCTAAGCATTCTGAATAATAGATTTCATAACTGTAACTGAATCTGGGCAATGTTTAAATCAGGATGATGGGAAACCATAAGCTGGGACTTTAAATTGTCCAAATGATAGGCCAAAAATCAGGACAGAAGTTATGCAAATAAGCAGGTCTATCAAACCAGCCATAAAGCAAAAGCAAAGCCAATTTGTGCAATTTTTGTACAGCTAACAATAATACCTTTGCATGTGTTGCCTACTATTTGTCTGACATAACTTTTGGACATCCTGGCAAGGACACCATCTGATTTGTTCTTTTATTACTTTCTTTAATCTGAATGGATTACAGGTCCCGAGGATGGCAATGTACAATCGTTTGTCGGATACAAGGCTAAAATTTGTACGTCTATGGCTAGCTGACATGGCTCATTTACCTTTTCTTTTTAAAGGTTTTTATTTAAAATTTTTCCAAAAACACAAACAATTTCAAAACAGGAAAGAGAGAGAGAGAGAAAGAGGATGAAGGTACCACAAGAGAAGGGAGGTGGTGAGGAAAGGGAACAGGACAAACATATTATAGGTCATTAACATCCTTACTTATTCTGTAAGTCAAGCCAAGTGCCACATATAGCAGCAAAGTTCTCAGGGCAACCTGTAGCTAGGTAGGTGAGTTTCTAACTCAGGAGGGAGCCATTCACTAATTTGTGCTACAATTGTAAGGAGGTGGGTCTAGGGATTTCCATCTCACTAAGATAGCTAGGCTGCAAATAGCATAACCTGGAGTACGACCGAAGTTGAAGTGTCCCTGTTATTCCCAGCAAGCAGAGTTCTGAGGAGCGAATGTTTGGCAGGGTGAGCTTCTCAATGATGAATTGAAGAATTTCACTCCAATACCTTTGTATTAGACCAAAACACATGAAACATGGGGCCTATATCAAGCCTGCATTTAGGAGATTGACAACTCTGGAACCAGTTTAAGAACATCAGTCCACATATCCTCATCCAGCTCAGGAACATCTCGCTCGCCGTTTTTTTCTAAAGGAGAAGGGCTCATTTACCTTTTTCATAGAAAAGTACAAAAGTGTTGAGCATTGATAGGGCATCAGATGCAAAGGAGGTTGGGGCACAAGGGAATTCTGTACTTAATGTCAGCCTTGGGCACATGGTAAGTACAGGGTTACTGAGGTGACCTGAGACTACAGTTTTCACTTATGAATAGCATGATACTAAGGGATGCCTTGCACATGTTTCCCTCACCTTCGCTACATTTTCAACAGGTGCAAAATACTGCACCTCCAGGAGCACATACTGTACATGTGCCTGATCCCTGGAGACATGCAGCTGCCATTTACTGTAAAAATAGAAATTTATCATATAGCCTGTCTGGTTACAAAAATATTTTTTTGTTAAAATACAATTAATTGCATAGAAACATTATTGCACCTATTTTATTGCATCTTTGATCCGTGCATCTATGGCAGATAGCATAGATAAGTGTTGAGTAAGGCTGGTGTGACAGTGAAAATGTTGGCTTTGCAATAAATCAATTCCTTCAATACATGGGCATCTGTTGTATGTATTGTAACATTCTTTCATATACATGTATAAAAAAAGATAAAAAGGTCTGTGGCATAAACAGGGTCTTGCCAACAATATAAGTTAATTTAAACACATACTATACAGGTATGGGACCTGTTATCCAGAATGCTTGGGACCTGGGGCTTTCCAGATAATGGATCTTTCCGTAATTTGGAACTTCATACCTTAAGTCTACTAGAAAATTGTGTAAACATTAAATACACCCAAGAGGCTGATTGTGCTTCCAATAAGGATTCATTATATCTTAGTTTGGATCAAGTACAGGTATAGGATCCCTTATCCGGAAACCCGATATCCAGAAATACTGTCTCCCATAGACTCCATTTTATCAAAATAATCCAAATTTTTAAAAATGATTTCCATTTTCTCTGTAGTAATAAAACAGTAGCTTGTACTTGATCCCAACTAAGATATAAATACTCCTTATTGGAAGCAAAACAGCCTGTTGGGTTTATTTAATGTTTAAATTAATTTCTAGTAGACTTAAGGCATGAAGACCCAAATTACGGAAAGATCCTTTATCCGGAAAACCCCAGGCCCCGAGCATTCTGGATAATAGGTCCCATACCTGTACAAGGTACGGTTTCATTATTACAAAGAAAAAGGAAATTATTTTTAAAAATTTGGATTATTTGATTATTATGGAGTCTATGGGGCAAATTCACTAACCTGCGGAATTGCGCTAGCGCAGTCTTCGCCACACTTTGCCGCACTTCACCAGGGCGCTGCTAATTCACTAAAATCCTAAATTGCGCTCAGGGAGGCGAACGGTAGCGAAGTTGCGCTAGCGGCAATTCGTCAAGGAAAGCGAAGTTACGCTAGCGATGCCTGATTTGCATACGGCACCAATTTAAAGTACAATGGACGTATATGTAGCAACAAATACATTACTTTACACAAGCCTGGGAAAGTTTCATAAGATAAAATAGAGGTGTTATATTGCCCTACACATGTGCCCACTGTATAGTTTAGGTGCCATATGTTAGGAAATGTAGAGGGGAAGGAGGGTACCCCCAAAAAAATTTACGATCTTTTTCAGCCTATCACCCTTAAAAAAGGAAAAGACGCCAGCGTTTTTTGGGACTTAGAAAAAATTTAAACTTTTTTTGAAGCAATCCCTATCTACTCTATTGCACTTCGCCTGGTCTGAGGTGGCGAAGGCAAGTCTGGTGCAAGAGGTAACGTTCAGTAAAATGCGCAAGTTAGTGAATTAGCGTAGTTACGTCCCTTCGCCATAGCGCAACTTCGCCTGGCGTAAGGGTGCAATGTAGCGCTAGAGTAGGTCCACTTCACTAGCGAATTTACGCCAGCGCCCGTTAGTAAATCGGCAAAGTAACAAAATGACATCATGCTGGCGAATTTGCGCTAGCGTTAGGCGATTAGCACTTTAGTGAATTTGCCCCTATGGGAGATGTTGATTCCATAATTTGGAACTTTCTGAATAAGGGTTTCCGGATAACGGATCCCATACCTGTATACGTATTTATACACACACATGCAAACAATGAAACTGATTCTAAAACGCTGTCAATAAGCTGAGGAGATTGGTCAGAGGATATTACTACAAGTTGATGTAAAGTTGCTGACACTAAATTTGCCAATTATTAACCTTGTTTACAATAACAAAAATCCCATTCTTCTTTCCAGCAAGTGCGTACAGCTAATCCATGGATAAGAAGTCACAGTATACAGTCACATACAACCCGCTAAGATACTGTTTGTATCAGTCAGAATGAGCTTGGTTGCTAACGGAGCATTAGAACAATCACTTATGTAAATAGCAATAACCTGACAACGCAAATGAAAATGCTTTTATATACTTATTGTTAAATCGGCAATATATTCTGTGTAAATGAACCACTTTGTCACTTAATATTAAAGGCCATGCAGTAAATTCCTTTGGCAAAAAGGTGCTAAAAAAAACGTTTGTTTAGTATTTTTTTAATATAATTCAAATTATTGAAACAATAGAGGACTTTCAGACTTATTTTTCTATGCTTATCCATGCTAAACATGCCACTTTGGTATATGGTGTTAATAGCAGGTGCAGATATTCACACATTTGCTTCTTAAATTAGTATCTGCCTTGCTGAGTAAATTAGTGTGGGAGCTAAATCTGCTCTCTGTTCTTGTCACAGCACACAATGATTGTCTGTTCTCCAACATCTTAATCATGTATTTTCCTAGTGCCATAACAGCAAGTTGGCTTATTCTATTTCTAAATTGACCAAATCCCACCCCCCCCCACCCAGCCAACTTGAATTGGTCGGTTCTGTTGCTAAGAAGTAACAGGAACATAATTAACAATCTTCATCTATTTCCTTGGCTTTCACAGATGACTTCTCCTGTCATTAAAGTTGCAAAAGCTGTCGCTATAATCTTGTATCTTTGTTGAGACTTTCAAAACAGTGTCATCTCGGCCAAGTGTACAAATCGTTTCCCGCAGAGCAGCAGCAAGCTTTGAAAATCTCTTTAGTCCGGTCCTTTTGACTAAGAGAAGATTATTTCATATACCCTTGTCACAGCCATCAACAGATGGGGATTTGCAAGCTGAACTACAGCACCCAGCAACCTGTAACAGCCATTGAATTTGTTTATCTTATCATATACAGTATATAGGTATAGGCTGAGTTTCTTAGGAAAACTCACATGTGGAATGTCTTCAGTCCTGTTTTTTTGCGCTCCTTCATTATGAGTGATGATTAACACATTTAAAGGAGAAGGAAAGTTTTATCAGAAAGGTCTATATAAATACACCAGTAAACCCTCAAAGTAATGCTGCTCTGAGTCCTCTGTCAATAGAAACACCGCATTTCTTTCCTTCTATTGTGTACACATGGGCTTCTGTATCAGACTTCCTGTTTTCAGCATAAACCTCCAGGGCAGGGCTTGAGCATGCTCAGTTTGCTCCTCTCTCCCTCCCTCCTCCCATCCCTGCTGTAATCTGAGCTCAGAGCTGGAAGTGAGCAGGGAGAGACTCAGGCAGGAAATGATGTTACACCAAGTTTATATGGCAGCTTCTATCCTAAACAAACAGAGACAGTGTCTAGAGCTGTTTACTCCGGTATGGTAAATCATTCTGCAGAATAAATATAGCATTCTAGCTTGCACTTTTGTGCTTAATCTGTTGGCAATAAACTGTCTTGGAACTTTCCTTCTCCTTTAAGGTCAGTTGCTGCATTATGTTTCATGGCTATATAGGACAACTATACCAGGTAGGTTAAGTAGCTGGGTTCGGGGCTGCAGACTTCTGAAGGGAGGGCAGAAGCTCATGTGGCATCATCTTCACTTTAGCAGCTTTTCTTGTGTACCCACCTTGCTAGGGGAGTAATGACTGGTTACCTGGTACAGTTAACATGCACATCATTTGATGCCCCCAACCACATTGCCATTGACTTATGTTTTTGAAAGTTGTTATTATGAAACAGTGTAATTTTTTTATTTGATTAATTGTATCTATTATATTATGTCGATCAATAATGCAGCGGCCATCATCACTTCTAGTGGAACTGTAATGTGTAAATAACCAGTTATTTCTTGGTCTTTAGTTTCATGGGGAAGGGGAGTGCAGCAGAGTGGGCCAAACCAACCAGGCACCCTAAGCAACGTGAGGGCCATCTTGCCCCCCTCAAGTACATGAGGTGGGGGGGTTGTGGTGATAAGCGGCAGCAGGAGCAAGAGAGCCTGGACTAGGGGTAGTGTCACTATCGGCACCCTAAATCCAGATCAAGTGCTAGGCTCCTTGGTCTCAGCTCTGCTTCCTCTTATAGCAGCTGCCTATCACTTTGGGAGGAGCCCTCTGCTAATCGGATGCCACCAGGTCTTAATAAGAGAAGGGCCTAGCAAGAGTTCTGGATAAGCAAAGGGGATTTTGAATGGAAGGAGTAACCAAACGGAATAGCGTGATCAGACAGGCCGGGTCGGTACAGGCAAGCAAGGTCAGACAGGCCAGGCTGAGTTCACAGGATAGTCAGACAGACTAGTGACAGGATTGGAGAGTTCAGAATAGTCAAGCAGGCAGGCAAGGGTCAATACCAGTATAAACAAGAAGGATTCACGAGGAATACACACCCAGGAACTAAACAAGTTAGACCTAACAACTGACAATCGGTTTTCATTCAAAGCCCCTTTAAATATCTTTTTACGGCACGTAAGACCTGGACGGACGTGCCACACTCCATAGGAAAGGCACCAGAGAAGAAACAACCACGCGACTGGTGTCCCTGATGGCCACTAGACCAATGGGGTGAGCGGGCATAACAGGTAGGCAGAAGACGCACTACCCACCACTGCACCCTAGGCAAGTGCCTCTTCTGCCTGCCACTATGCTCGGCACCATAAAATATTTGCATATCTATCATTAACTATTCCTAAGTCATATAAGATTGTGTGAGCATAGGTGTGAGCCCATGGTTAAACTTATTGAGCCTTTTTGCAACAATAACACTGATTGTTATGCAAACAACCAACAAATGGAATGCAAATCAATGCCCTGGGCCTACTTTATTTTTTTATTCCAGCCAAGGGCATATTAACATTTACATCAATATAGCACTTAGAAACATTATCATAAAGTTATAAACACTTTATGGTTCTCTTCTGCTTCTGCCTAACAACCGCAGACCAATGGAACTGCTGATTATTTGCTATGCATTACTACACCACAGGAATATTACACCAATATTTGTTATCTTCCCCCCCAATTGGGAAGTGCTGTATTAATCAAAACAGAAGTTGGGCCTGTATTTTTTATAGCGCTCTAAAAATGAGCCAAGCTTTTTGTTTTCATGTTGCCTCCAGAGCCCAATATCAAACACAAGCCCCCAAAGTTCAACTCCCATTCCATAAACCATTTTCTTCCAAAGAATAGAATTTTTTTCCAACCTTACAACATGTAACGTGGAGCAGCAGTGTGACTTTTGGAGTTAAGTGGGGCATTGATTGGGAAGTTAAAGAGCTGTAATGAAGCATTGATCAATCCTCTGACTCAAAGTTTCCCTGCTAGTTAATTAAGGTCACACAAAATAAGAGTTTTGAACACTTGCAGGACTGTAAATTACTATGAGTTTAGGTCTGTCTGGAAACCATTCGAGCAGCTCAGACGCAGAGCATTTGCCAAACACTTATCCGATAGAAAACACCTATTATCCAAGAATAAGTACCATGTTCTCAGTGTCAGATAATTAATATTTAGGGAGGTATATTTCATGGTACTTTTGAGGGCTATGTCATTTTATCTATAACGTTTTAAATTCAAGATTTGGTTTTCTTGTATCTGTCTATAGCAATATAGAAAACTATAACTCCTCTCAGCCACAGCTATAGAGAAAGGGCACCTCTAGGAGGATTTACAGTATGCCAGTTGGGAAAATATGCCATACTGCTTATTTGTTGTGATCTAACTGAGATACTAAAGGGTGAATTGTCGCCAGCTTTGCCACACTTCACCAGGCGAAAATTCGTTACCACTACGCTAATTCACTAAAATGCTGGCGAAAGAGGTAACGTTCAGTGAAATGCGCACTTTACTGAATTTTACTGTAACGACTGTTCGCCAGAGCGAAAAGGCGCCTGGTGAAAGAGTGCGAATGAACACTATGAACGGTCCAGTTTGCTAGCTAAATTGTCGCCTACACCCGTTGTAGTAAATTGGCGATATCCCTGCGGATAGGATTTCTGGCGAAATGTCGCTAGCATTAGCCACTTCACCCTTTAGTCAATCTGCCCCAATGAGTCTGCAGATAAACTCTTGCACTGAATGTGGTGCTAAGTATAGTGTACCCTGTGGAAGCTCAGATTTCAATTTCCACCTGCAACAAATTCAATGTGTATAATGGTATCTGAAAGCTGGGTGTCAGATTGAAAGACAATCTTCCTTCTTTTATTCATCCAACCCTTCCTTTCTCTTCTGTGTGAGGTTCATTCCTGGCACCAGCACACAGCTGTTACACTGCAGATGAGATAGAAAGGCAGCACCTTTCTATAATAAAAAATAAAATATTTTGTTAGCATTTAAAGGTTATCTATGTTTCTGTACCTGTAGCAGCAACATTCCTATTTGAAATAACAAATGTTGCTTTCCTATTAAATAGCTGCGTACAGACACATGCATGGCATTGAACATGGGAAGATTTTTTCACACTTGTTTTTTCAAGCAGTTAAAGGGCACGTAAAGGCAAAAAAATAAAATCCCATTTTTACTTTCTTTAATGAAAAAGAAATCTATCTCCAATATACTTTGATTCAAAAATGTGTAAAGTTTTTATAAGAAACCTGACTGTATGCAGTGAAATTCTCCCTTCATTTACTGCTGTGGATAGGAATTGTCAGATGGTCCCTAACTACTCTGCAGGGAAACAATCATACTTATGAACAGACGGGGGAGCCCCCGCCTTACTTCCCAGCCTTTCAGAACTCCAGCAGCTTTGTTTCCCTGTAAAGCAGTCGGCGACTGCGTAGACATTTGTATTGGATTTTATTTTTGCCTTTACATCTCCTTTAATTTCCAATGGCAGCAACAGGGACAAAGATCATGGAGCCAGATTTAAACTGATAAACTGGGATTCATTTTTTGGACACTGCCGAATTTTCGGCAAAAAAACGGATGCCAGCATCAAAAAAACGTACGACAGCGTCAAAAACGAGACGCCCATCACTACTGGGATTCTATTTGGAGGACTATTTTGCTGAAGCCACTGATTCTGCAGAGTTGGAGAAAGTTTGTATTAAACAATACAAAAACTATAAAATCCACATGACAACACAGAGTCCAGTGCATTAGTCTTGCTGTGTCGGCTTCTGGCAGATATTATTTGACTATTTTGTGCTGTTTTGATGATTTATGAGGATCCCCAAGCAGACCCGACCACACTGAGCATGTGCATGGTCTTGTAAAGATGTTTAACAAAGTTACAAGATGATGTTATGCTGCGTCCTTCTTCCTCCACGTCCCGGCGCCGAATGGTAAGTATTACCGCTGTTCCTTTCCTCTTCTCTTTCGCCCGGGACTCCCAGCCAATCAGCACCTGCAACAGAAAAAAGGGGGAGGGGCGGGAGATAGCTGTCTCCTAAGGCACTGTCAAGACCCTGTTGCCCATATTCAGGCCATGGGGTCCCCGTCTAAGCATCGGTTGTACTGGCCACAAGCTCCGTGTAGACCCAGTCTGTCCATACAGACTGTCCTTATATGTGCAACAGGTTGAATGATCACCTTGACAGATAGCTTACTCAATGAATAAAGACTCCAGAAATGTTCTCCAATGCTTCTTTATGCTTCAAGGTAGCAAATGTTAAACATAGAGGCCTTTTTCATAGGTACATTTCTAATGGAGTTACACAGTTTACACACTGCAGTCTCTTCATAACACACTAAACCAAGGGGGAGGTTACAGAAGAAAATGGAGGGCGGGAGTAATTATCTAGCAAGAAAGGATGATGGGGTGAAAGGATGATACCAAATACCATTATAACATAACATATAATATCAACTACTAGGCAGCAAAAAACTGTGTGGCAGCACAGCTACACCACACTTAAAGGGGTTGTTCACCTTTAAATGAACTGTTGGTATAATGTAGAGAGTGATATTCTGAGCCATTTGGTTTTAATTTTTTATTATTTGTGGCGCTATTTAGCTTTTTATTTAGCAGTTCTCCAGTTTGCCATTTTACCAGCCTGGTTGCTATTGTCCAAATACCCCTAGCAGCCATACATTGCTTTTAAAAGACTGAAATATGAATAAGAGAGGGCCTGAATAGAAAGATGAGTAATAAGCAGCAACAATAATAAATTAGTAGCCTTACAGAACATTTCTTTTTAAGATGGGGTCAGTGACCAAAATTTTATAGCTGGAAAGAGTCAGAAGAAGAAGGCAAATACAGGTATGGGATCCATTATCTGGAAACGCGTTATCCAGAAAGCTCCGAATTATGGAAAGGCCGTCTCCCATAGACTCCATTATATCTAAATAATCCAATTTTTAAAAATGATTTCCCTTTTCTCTGTAATAAAATAACAATACCTTGTACTTGATCCAAACTAAGATATAATTAATCCTTATTGGAAGCAAAACCAGCCTATTGTGTTAATTTAACGTTTAAATGATTTTCTAGTAGACTTAAAGGTAAACTATACCCCCCAAACAATGTAGGTCTCTATAAAAAGATATTGCATAAAACAGCTCATATGTAAAACCCTGCTTCATGTAAATAAACCATTCTCATAATAATATACTTTACTAGTAGTATGTGCCATTGGGTAATCATAAATAGAAAATTGCCATTTTAAAAAGTAAGGGCCGCCCCCTTTGGATCATATGATTCACTGTGCACACAAACATGCCAAACAAACCATACTTATGTGTTATGTCACTTGAGCCAATTAACAGACAGAGTTGTGTCTTTTGCTTCCACACTTCTTCCTGTTACAGTTAGAGTTGCAGTATTTCTGGTCAGGTGATCTCTGAGGCAGCACACAGACCATCACAAAATGGTGGTTCAAGGCAAGCGATGTAAAAGGGCAGTTTTTACTTACTGTAAATATATATTCCAGTTTGGTAAAATTCTTTAATCTTTTGTTACACAGCTGGATTACATTGTACCCTCAGTCTTAGCTGGGCCCTTAAACACATGTGAGGGAGGAAGAGGTGTTGCAGAAATATAATAACAACTGCACAAACCTGATTTCTGGACCCCAGTAGTTATTAAACCAATAAGAAATGTTTATTAGTGACAAGCAGATCTGCCCCTTTTAGTAGATGATTTAAGCCTATGGTTTCCAAAGATGTTTACTTTATTCTTCTGTACTGACTCTGTCCCTTAAAAGATTGGTCTTAAAAGTGGTTAAAAATGGCTGATGTGTTACATTTTACTCAACAGGACGCAGTATAGAACGATTGTTGGTTGCTTTGTCTGCATGTTGAAAAATACCATATAACCTATGAAATGTTCTATTGGCCTATGTATTTAAACGATTGTATTTTTAATAACTTATGAGTTATCATTTCTGTTGAATAGGGCACTCTTTACTTTTTAGCATTGATCACTGATCAGTATGTATAATGTAATTAGTATGTTTGATGTACACTCCCTTACAGCACTATGGAATATATTAATAATATTAATAATAATAATACTGTTATATCTGCTATTAAAATGTAGGTCCTACAACCAGAACATGAGTGGCAGCTTTTTTAGCTACAGTAGATTGTAGTGCATTAAAGGAGAACTAAACCCTAAAAATGAATAGGGCTAAAAATTATATACTGCACTTATTGCACCAGCCTAAAATTTCAGCTTCTCGATAGCAACATTGATCCAGGACTTCAAACTTATCACACGGGGTCACCATCTTGGAAAGTGTGTGCGACAATCACATGCTCAGTGGGCTCTGAGCAGCTGTTGAAAAGCTAAGCTTAGGGTCATCACAAATTATCCAGCAGAAAATGAGGTTGGTCTGTAATATAAGCTGATGGTACAGGGCTGATTATTAAATTCTGATGCTAGTTGCACTGGTTTCTGTACTAGTCATTATCCATATTAATTAATAATCAACCCAATACTATGACATTTACATTCTAGTGAATCAGCAGAAAAGAAGATTAGGTGCTACTGGGGCATCTTTGGAGACACAGATCTTTACTGCTAAAGGGCTGTGGTTGCCTAGGGCTGGTGCAGAAGCACAAAACTTAATGTATAACATTTATAGCTACTTATTTAGTTTAACTTTCCTTGTGCTTTAAGGCTTATTCAGGCCTCTGAAACAAATGTGTATATACTGTTTGCACAAATTTTTTGATGTTACTGGTCCTTTAAAGGACTCTTATGTGTCACCGGCCACTTATGGGTCTTTCTCTCTTCTTAATCTAGTTTTATTTGCTCGTTCAAGGTTTAGTGATTGCTACATTGATGCTGCTTTAATCAAGACCTTCGTCACCATGGCGACTGAGGCATACGGCTCAGTTATTGCTTTGTGAACACTACAAATCAGAGAATAGCCAAATGGCTAACATGAAATATTCAATCAGTCTTCTTCAATGAACAGGCCTGCTTCATGGCTAGTATAACTAATTCTGGTAGTATTGCCATCAAATGGCTTATGTTATATGATCTGTTTTACAAACAGTAAATTCTTTAATGATCTCAAGATCCCTATCTTTGATTAAGATTGTAGATACCAATATCTCACTAACTGCAGAAGGATTCAGTCAATGTCACTGGACCACAGCTCGACTTAAAAGGCTTTAAGAAGCAAAATAGAGAGCAGTGCACCCTGTTATTACAGTATCTAGTTAGTACCCTCAAGTAATGTTGTGTTCACCATTATTCCAGCATAGTTACAGCCATATTTCTTGTTGCACCCACTGTCATTGTGGATGATGCCTCAAAACACAAATCAGGTGCAAGTTGCATCTAGAGTTTACAGAATGGGGGTACAGTATCTGCATCATATTCACTGGGTATGTTTGGTACACCTTGACCACCCTGTGCTAATGCAGGAGTGTGTTTGGACCTCTGTATCTTAAAGAATTGCGTAATTGTGAATTTCCAGTTTTAGAAGTGTGTGATGTCACAATCTTTAAATAATTAAGTAACTCTTCACAATAAAAAGTTAAAACCAAGAAAATGTCAACAGGAAATGTTTCTTGTACACTTCAGTTCCAACCCATTGCACAGGTTTCATTTAGCTTAAATAAGTGCAGAATATTTCCAGACTCCATAAGGAGAGACATATTTATTTGTGTTCTATCTCATTTAACAGAAAAGTTTTGTGGCTTGGACATTTAAAAAAAGGAGTAATGTTTCCTCCTTCAATATGAACATCGAAGTGCACTGACTGATTCATTGGTACCTACTAACAATAAACTAGCAGTAAAAAGAAGAAAGAAACAAAAGGTGCGCTTGGATATACCTATAGAGAGAGGAGAGACAAAGCCTATATAGTGTAATACCCTCTGTGCACTCGAGGAAATATTGAACGATTGGTTCTACTCACATACAAATGGATATAATTTCGCGAAAAGGATGCCGATCGCGTCTGCCAGCAGTCAGAGGTCGGTTGGCGGCTGATGTATCTGGTCAGTCTTGTGCCTATTGGATGGGGGTGCCAAATAGTGTGGTAACGCTAATTGAAATAAAGCTGTCGAGCAGTATTGCGCTTACCTCAGTTGTAGATTTTAAAGGCGCTGATTCGATCGTCTTCCGTTCCTCCACTTCTTAGTCGGCTGAGCGGCACTTGTATGGATCGTTGCTAGGTCGCGGCCAGATATCCTTGCGTTGGGAGGGATACAACCTCCTCCTGCAGGCGTAGATCTGATGTCCACCACAAAGTGGTTTTGCTAAGAGTGCTTTTAGCGATGCCGTCTCCTTCTCCACAGGGTAGTTTCAGGGGATTTGTTTAAAAAGAAATTCTGCGGCACAATTTTTTTGCCTTACAAGTTTTTATTAAATCCAATGATTAGTAATATAAAATATAGTACAATGCCCAACGCGTTTCGTATATAGTTATACTTCCTCAGGGGCTGAGCTGGAGAAGGAGACGGCATCGCTTAAAGCACTCTTAGGAAAACCACGTGGCAGAGGAGAACGCCGAGATTTAACTTTGCGGTGGACATCAGATCTATGCCTGCAGGAGGAGGTTGTATCCCTCCCAACGCAAGGATATCTGGCCGCGACCTAGCAACGATCCATACAAGTGCCGCTCAGCCGACTAAGAAGTGGAGGAACGGAAGACGATCGAATCAGCGCCTTTAAAATCTACAACTGAGGTAAGCGCAATACTGCTCGACAGCTTTATTTCAATTAGCGTTACCACACTATTTGGCACCCCCATCCAATAGGCACAAGACTGACCAGATACATCAGCCGCCAACTGACCTCTGACTGCTGGCAGACGCGATCGGCATCCTTTTCGCGAAATTATATCCATTTGTATGTGAGTAGAACCAATCGTTCAATATTTCCTCGAGTGCACAGAGGGTATTACACTATATAGGCTTTGTCTCTCCTCTCTCTATAGGTATATCCAAGCGCACCTTTTGTTTCTTTCTTCTTTTTATCGAATCATATGTGGATGAGTGGATCCACAAACTGAACTTTGGTGCAGCTCTTTCTCCTATCGCTTTGGACTAAGCGCAGTCTTCACTTCTTTGAATAAACTAGCAGTGTCACCTTAGTTAATGTGAATTTCATTTAGACTAAATAAAACTCAGAATAAGACTGGCAAAGAAAAGTTACTGCAGGTTTTACGGCTCAAATTTGTGGCTAAGAGGTACATGAAAGGAACACTTCAAGTAGTTTGTTAATAAGAGATGTTCAGATCCTAGTTAGTCTTAAAGTGACCATACACTGCCAGATTTACCTGATCAGCCACCAATGCACTGGACCAAAGCAGGCAGGTCTGATCAGGGCAAACAACTGGATCATATACTGGGGCTTACAGAGACCTGATAGACAGCAGTAGTGATGAGTGAATGTTTCCGCCAGGCATAAATTCGCAAGACAGAAAGTTGCAGAGAGAAAAAAAAACTCGTCACAAGATAAAAGATGCCCATTGACTTTAATGCATTTGAACAAAAACTCGCCAAGACAAAAAAGTTGCAAAGCTGCAAGAAAAAATGAGTGAGGAAAAAAAGATGTGCCTGAAAAAAAAGTTGTGCGCATAAAAAAAAATGGACTTCGATGGGTTTCACTAATTTTCTGCCAAAGCGGGACAGATTCGCTCATCACTATCCAGCAGCCCCTTCAGTGGCCCCATACAAAAGTCAATAAACCTAATGGGATTTATGCTGGGCTTTTTTTTTTTACAAAGTTAATAATATATTTAATTCCACGATACTGACACAAACTAAAGGCCATACATGGTCAAATAAAAAGCTTTTATTTGTCTACGTGTCAGCAATGCAGGGGTATTTTGTAGGGATGCCTCGAGTCAAGCCTTTTCATCCTCTATAATTCTCCAAATGAAATTATTATAATATTAAGCTATATTATACTGCAAACTAAAATGTGGAAGGCTCAGCCTATGATTGCCCCATCAGGCATGAAATATTTTAAGATTTCTATGTCCTAATAAATATTTTTTTGCTTTTATAATTACTTGCCGTAACAATTTTTCTTGAGGCGTTCCCATTTTCGTTTGCAGTTGCACTTTTGCCCTTTAACTGGGGGCTTATTCTGGACCCCAATTTCTATTTTCTTTTTCTACTTATTAATCCTCCAACACCTCTATACGTTTTCAGCCATATGATACTGGGCAATAATCTTTAATTTTAACAACAGAAAGAGGTAATTTACTATGACTCCAGACACATGTGCTACAGCAATACTCATTCAAAAATAAATTGTGTATAGATTCTGGCTGCACTCTGCAACTACTGCAACACACAAAGATTGACAATCAAAGGTCAGATGGTAAGTAATGACCTTCATTGTGGCCTGCAAACACCAATGCTCCCTAACTTGCCCATCTGTAATTTGGGAGACAGGTATGGGCCCAGACAACCTTGCCCTTGAAACTTGCAAAAAGCAATCTCTGTTAACTATAAGAGGCAAATTTAAATTTTTTTTTAAATGAAAAATTGGCTCTTCTAATGCAGAGAATTAGTGATGGGCGAATTTATTCGCCAGTCGCAAATTTGCGGTGAATTCCCATGATTTGCCGCCGGCGAATAAATTTGCGAAACCAACGCAAAAATGTGCCGGCATCAAAAAAAATGGACGCTGGCGCCGTTTCAAATTATTCAGCAAAACGCCACATATTCGCCCATCACTACAGAATGCAATAGTGATTCACCCCCCTCAATTAACCCTGACACTAAAGCTTAGAAGAGAACTATAGCCTAACTAAAGAAGTAGCTAGAACTGTTGTACATTATGTTTTGTGCTTCTGTACCAGTCCAAGGCAACCACAGCCCTTTATCAGGGAAGAACTGTCTCTCCAAAGATGCCCCAGTAGCTCCCCATCTTCTTTTCTGCTGATTCAAGGCACATGCACTCTACTGCTGTCACTTACTGAGCTTAGGGACCAACTCACAATATACAGTACACATAGAATAGAAATGTCACTATATAGGGTATATTAGTAATTAATACAGATAATTACTACATGGCAGCACAGAAACCAGTACAACTAGCATCAGAATATAACAATAACCCTGTAGCATCAGCTTATATCACAGGCCAACCTCATTTTCTGCTTGATTATTTGCCACAGCCCCTAAGTTTAGCTTCTCACCAGCTGATCAGAGCCCACTGAGCATGTGAGTGTTGCAGACACTTTCCAAGATGGTGACCCCCTGTGATAAGTAAGAAGTCCTGGATCATTGCTGCTACTGAGAAGCTAAAACTTCAGAAATATGACATTTTTAGCCATATTAACTTTTAGGGTTTAGTTCTCCTTTAAAGGGATGGCTCACTTTTAAAGGGATACTGTCATGGAAAAAAAGACATTCAGTTAATAGTGCTGCTCTAGCAGAATTCTGCACTGAAATCCATTTCTCAAAAGAGCAAACATATTTTTTTATATTCAGTTTTGAAATCTGACATGGGGCTAGACATATTGTCAGTTTCCCAGCTGCTCCAAGTCATGTGACTTGTGCTCTGATAAACTTCAGTCACTCTTTACTGCTGCACTGCACTGAAATCCATTTCTCAAAAGAGCAAACAGATTTTTTTATATTCAGTTTTGAAATCTGACATGGGGCTAGACATATTGTCAGTTTCCCAGCTGCTCCAAGTCATGTGACTTGTGCTCTGATAAACTTCAGTCACTCTTTACTGCTGCACTGCAAGTTGGATGAAATCACCCCCTCCCCCCAGCAGCCTAACAAAAGAACAATGGGAAGGTAACCAAATAACAGCTCCCTAACACAAGATAGCAAATGCCTGGTAGATCAAAGAACAGGGCTCAATAGTAAAAAGCCAAGTCTCACTGAGACACACATTCAGTTACATTGAGTTGGAGAAACAACAGCCTGCCAGAAAGCATTTCCATTCTAAAGTGCAGGCTCTTTCTGAAAGCACATGGGCAAAATGACCTGAGATGGCTGCCTACACACTAATATTATAAATTAAAAAAACACACTTGCTGGTTCAGGGATGAAATTCTACATGGTAAAGTGAATTATTTGCAGTGTAAACAGTGTAATTTAGAATAAAATCTACACCATAACAATCATGACAGAATCCCTTTAAGGCATGATGATCCAAATTACAGATAGATCTGTTATCTAGAAAACCCCAGGTCCTGAGCATTCTGGATAACAGGTTCCATACAGGACTGGACTGGGATTCCAAATAAGCCCTGGCATTCCTAGTACACAGAGGCCCAAACAATTCCCACCAGCCTACTTAATAGTCACTTTCTATGGCATCTTAAAGCAGCCCCTCTGAGATTTGCCAGAACCCACAGATTGCTAGTCCGGGCCTTGTTCCATACCTTTATACAGAAAGAACTCTAGAATTCACAATAATGTACATATTAAATATCCACTACTTTCAAACAATTCATGGCATGACTGAAAGAGAAACATGATGTGTCTGGTAACAATAAGGATTTTTATAGTCTAGACAACTAGGTTATGTGAGGTTAATCATGCTCCTGGTTGATGCCTATCTGCTCAAACATACTTAGCTTTCTCCATAGTTCCATCACTATCAGTTATCTGAGTTTCTTTAGCTGATAGAAATGCAGGGTAGCCAAAGCTGGCTATACTGTACTTAGTGCAGCAGGCAAGCACAAATGCATAAGCCTTGATATTTTTCTGTCTATTTTTTCTGCCAGAAATCATTTCTACAGCATGAGTGTGCTATAGCAAGCATTGAATAATTCAGTTTGGAGATTGAGCACTATCTGACCTCATTAGTAACCCTGAGGTGAGATGAGCCCATTAGACTAACCACTAAAATGTCACAGAAGATAAAACCTCAGGGCATTAAAATGTTTTAAAGTACTCCGAAACACCAAAAATCCCTGCTAAACCTTCCCACTAAAACACAACGCCGGTAAATGAGCAAATGGGAAACAATCCATTGTTTAATTTCGAGCATTTCGGAAGATCTTTATAAAGATCTGATAAAGTGTTACACGTTTTTTCCCATTTGCAAATTACTTTTAATATAAACCAACAGCTCTGACACAAACAAGTTCATCATATTTTTTTTATTTAAAATGATTTTGTTGACTCTTTCTTTTATTTAAAAATATTGTGTTGAGTCTTTAGAATCTTCCTGCAAAATCCAAAATCTTTTCATGCCAGAGAACAGAAGGGACCAAGGGGCCCCTTTAAAATATTATCTCAATAAAATATTATCATTGATCTTATACTATAAAGATCTTAACTTAAAGGTCAGTTAATACTTATGTTTGGCACTCTGAACCTAGGTACTCAATATTTTAGGTATGATCTTTAGTGATGGGCGAATTTGGGGCGTTCGCCAGCGTCCATTTTCACCAAATGAACATTGACTATATTAATAATCAATGCATCATTTCATGAGAAGAGGGAGCCAATCATAATGAATTTTACTCTTTCCAATTGGCTTAATCTGTCAATCACAAGCATGTCCATATCTTCAATTTCTGCTTTTAATTTCCACTAATTAGCAAGTGTGGTTTGTAAATAAATGAGAAATGCATTATTTCTGCTGTGTCTGAAAGATAAAATGTTGTTTTTATTAAGGATTTATTAAAATGAGCTTCTGCTGTCTGAAAGAACTACAGTAACATCTAAAACATAAGTCACAGCACTTTTAGCTGAATTCTCTATAACAAATGTAGTATATTTTACATTGCTTCAGGGTTTCTGTGAACGTTAACAAGCGTCCAAAGTTAGGCAAAGTTATTGCTTTGTTTGCAAGAATGGATAAGCTAAATGGGTTTATCATCATGATTAATGGCTTGGACATGAGCATCTCTATAACTTTCTATTCTGCCAATATCAACCACATCTAACGGTTAAGAGTTGAATGAAGACATTGATGGATTTACTGTTTTAATAGTCTGATTGTGATCCAATGGAACTGGATACTAGACTTAAGATGGTCTTTTCAATGTAATTATTAATTTATCACATTTTAATGTTCTGTGGTTTGTGACAGGGAGAACTTGATTGTTTAATATGTTTTTAATACGGTATGTGAAAATGTTTCCTGCAATAACGATTTTAACATATTTGAAACTTGACCTTGATAAATCACTGCAAAATATTTTAATAAGAATAAACATATTTAGAATACTGTAATTTAAAGGATCAGCAAGCAACACTAAAACAATGAAAGTAGTTTCTATGCATTTAAATAAACAGGTATGGGACCGGTTATTCAGATTGCTTGGGACCTCGGGTTTTCTGGATAATGGTTCTTTCCATAATTTGGATCTTCATATTTAAAAGGGATTCTGTCATGAATTTTATGATTTATTTTTTTATTTCTAAATTACACTGCAAATAATTCACTCTACAATATAAATGCCATTCCTGAACCAGCAAGTGTACTTTTTTTTAATTGTAATATTGGTATGTAGGCAGCCATCTCAAATCATTTTGCCTGGTCATGTGCTTTCAGAAAGAGCCAGTATTTTAGGATGGAACTGCTTTCTGGCAGGCTGTTGTTTCTCCTACTCAATGTAACTGAATGTGTCACAGTGGGACCTGGATTTTACTATTGAGTGCTGTTCTTAGATCTACCAGGCAGCTGTTATCTTGTGTTATGGAGCTGCTATCTGGTTACTTTCCCATTGTTCGGCTGATGGGCTGCTGGGCTGCTGGGGGGGGCAAGGAGAGGGAGGGGTGATAACACTCCAACTTCCAGTACAGCAGTAAAGAGTGGCCGAAGTTTATCATTACACAAGTCACATGACTGGGGCAGCTGGGAAACTGTCAATATATCTTGCCCCATGTCAGGTTTCAAAATTAAATATAAAAAAATCAGTTTGCTCTTTTGAGAATTTTTTTTTTTTTGTAACTTATAATTTTTATTTTGAAGCAAGAAAAGAAAAGACTTTACCCAAACAGACCAAACCTTCAGGGAGTTTTATTTTGTATTCTTTCCTCAAAAGTTCTGTTGCTATTGACCCTGGTAATTACCTCAGATATGATTGGGGATTTGAGGTTTACCATTTGGCTGCTATGGCCATGCGTGTAGCCCTTAATGTATGGTTGACCAAAGATTGGGTCTGCTTAGGCAACCAGGGAAGGCTTCCCAAGAATGTAAGTGAGTGGGTTGAGAAATGGATTTCAATGCAGGATTCTGTTGGAGCAGCACTATTAACTGATGCATTTTGAAAAAAAAAATGTTCCCATGACAGTATCCGTTTAAGTCTAATAGAAAATCTTGTAAACATTAAGTGAACCCAAAAGGCTGCTTTTGTTTCCAATAAGGATTAATGATATCTTAGTTTGGATCAAGTACCTGGTACTGATTTATTATTACAGAGAAAAAGGAATACATTTTTAAAAATGTCATTATACTGGCGTCCATGGGAGATGGTCATTCCGTAATTTGGAGCTTTCTGGATAATGGGTTTTTGGATAACGGATCAGATACCTGTGATATGCTGTTACAACGATTGGCTACTTTTTTTTAATGTACAATATAAGTACAGCAATTCACCTATCCACCGTGCAAATGTCGCAATCCATCATTTAACTATTCATGAGACAGATTTAATACATTCTATTTTATAATATTTATATTATGTATTTAAATGTTTTTTTGTCTTCTGCAAAATCTTCAGAAAAAGTTGCCCTTAAAAAGAAAAGATCAAATATTACAAATTCAACTACTGTAGGTATAGCCTTGCATCTCAAACATATAAACAGCCAAAGTGCAATTCTTCAGCGCAAGAGGCTAAAATAGATGGATAGTGCATACGGCAGGCCATCTGCTACAACCATATCATGGTAAATATGAAATAATTAGTGGCTTGCAGGTACATTTCACTGATGGTCTTGTGTGTGCCATAGAGCATACCAAACACTTTAGGAGACAGTTCTTCTGCATGAGTGATAATTTGGGAACAATAATTCATGTGCAGGGACTTGATTGAAGGCAAAGTTGGGAGCTCTGAGTAATGCTGGGAGTTTTAGGTTGGGGGGACCAACCATTAGTTAATTGCTAAATGAGACACAAAGTGAGTTTTTGTGGCATGACATTTTACTCTCTACATGTGAGAGCTTATGACACTGACATTTTGTGCAGATTTATCAAAGTGTGAGCTCATCACAGAAAAACTCACTTTCAATTCCTTTCTAAGGGATTTTTAAAAGCATATTTATCAAATAGTGAACTCCACCTATAAATAAGATTCTAAAGAGCCCATTGAAATGAATAGAAAGTGCATTTTTCTGTGGTGAGCTCTAATCTCACATTTTAATAAGTCTGCCCTGAAAAATTTTCTTTTTAAAATATTAATCTACATTAATCTGAAAAATGTGTGGTTTTCGGGTGATAATTTGAAAAATTTGAGTTTTCTGGGGTCAAATCTGAAAAAATCTTGCAATTCTGATTTTTTTTTATGATTTTAAGTCTTTTCCCGCACCAGATTTTTTCAAATAAATTTACAGATAAATACAGAAAAATGTGCACTGGAGTTTGGTCAAAGTGATTTTAGTAAAAGTTACCTATAGGTCATGTTGATCAGTCTGCTGTTACTGGAAGTTCCTTCCTGTTTGTGTTTTTTAAAGGGGACAAAATAACATTTATAACACTTTTTAAGATTTATTATGCTCCAAAGCTGCTAAATATTTGAATCTGAAAATACTCCAGCTGAAACCTGTCGAAGTCACGACAAAGTCTATTACAAATCGTCCCTTTTACAACTGGAACAATTTTTTGCGTTCATGAAACATTTGTGGTTTCGATCGATAATCTAGTAAATTAGATTTTTTTCCAGGCGACACTTCCAAAAAGATTCAAATTGTCGCACCATTTTGTCAATACTTTCCCGCATGTATGATTTTGGATTCAAAATTTTAGTAATTTAAACCAGATTGTGGTTGGGAGTTAGACTGAATTTAAATTTTTAATACAATGGAAAAAATTTCAGCCACAATAAATAGCCCCCATACATTCACATAAATAACTAATTAATTTTAAAATGACTGATTATGGTAAAAACAAAAAGCTCACCTCTTACACTGACACATGTAGAAACGGTTCTTACAGTTGTTCCTCCTCCCTGTGAGCCTTTTGCGACTTTATGTTTATTTTTTCCCCCTTCCCTTTTATGCCTAAAAAATTCTATGATAAAAGAAGCACTGTTTTATTTATAATACATTGTTCAATGGCTTTCATATTGACAGTGATTTTCTTGGTGTGTTGTAGTCACCTAAAGTGACATTGGCCTTACAAAAAGTATTTTACGCAGAAATGGTGAAAGTGTTGATATATTAAATATATTTCTTGTAATTATAATGCACAGTTTAACCTTTCCTTTTTTATTTGTTGGTGTTGTAAAGGAACAGGATAAATTATCTGGAATGCTTGGGACTTAGGTTTTCCATAATTTGCAGTACTTTGCCTTAAAGCTACTAAAGGCATTTTAATATAAAAAAAATAGGATTCTTGCCATCAATTTTGACTTTAAGTAGTTACCAGCAAGGGCAAGATATTATGTACGTATGACAACAGGAAAATCATAGGAGGCTATGGGAAATGGAAATCAATTTTCTGCATAATAGATATAGCGTTGCCACCTTTCCTGGCTCCTTACTCCAGGCAGGGGGTAGGTTTCGACATCACAGGGGGTGGGGAGGGCAGGCAGTGAGATCACAACAGGCAAGGAGGTGCTGGATAGTGATGTCATGGGCAGGGCAATAACACTGCAGTCCTAGAGGATCCTAGAGCACTTTCTACAAATTCCATTTTTCCATTCAATCTGTTGTCTCTCTTTTGTTAAATTTACCCTGCATATTTAGATTATTATCATTTATTTGTAAAGATAACAGTAGAGCAATAAAACACTCATGAGAAAAAGTACAATGCTTTCATAATTTTCCTAAAATTTTCATCAACGTAACCACCAATCTTATAGCCATCATGGATTTTAAGACTCCTACTGCCATCAATCAGAAATTGATTGAAACTCGTCTGTAGAAGACAACGCCAGATTTTAAAACCCTCATTTCCAATGATAGTGACTTTTTTAAATGATAATGCAGAAATTAAAGCTTTAAAATTGCAGGACAGGAGATGATTATTAAACAAAATAAAAAAACAAAATCATATTCATCTTTCATTTCCAGAAAAAAAAGTAGAAACGTAGGAATCAAAATTATAAAACATCTATATAACACATATGTAAAACTCCATTTGCACTGCAAAAAACATTGTTAAATATGAGAACTTATATCACCCTTCTGATGGCATGGTGGCTAAGTCTTCTGTTTCCTGGTCCAGGAGTCAAATCCCAGGTGAGAACTTTCTGCCTCCTTGGAGAGATGTTTGAAGTACAATTTTTTACTAAGGAAGTGCAGCTACATTGGATTCATGTTAAAGTGGTAGGGCAATGCAGCCCCAGGCGGTCAAATTTCATGTAAGCTGCCCAAAAAGCCTCAATTCAAGACCAGCCTGTTATCCTTTGTTTTTGGTGGGGTTGTGTTTATTAGATTTTTTTTCTAAAGGCTATATTGACAATTAACTGATACTCATTGGTTCGGTAAAGAGTCAACTGACTTGCCAAATTAGCTTCCCAAATAATCTTCAAGTTCTGTACAGAAAACTGCATTCAATCAGCAATTCCCAAGTTTAATCCGAGGCTGATGCTGGGAAAAACTCTGAAAATGGTGTTATATAGGTACTCGCCAACGTGATGCAAAGGCAAGGTATGGGCAAGATAATGGCAAAGTATGGGCAAGATACTAGATGGGGGAACCCAAGCCCAGAAGCAGATACCTGGGTATCTTATAAAGGTAAGAGGCAAGATGGGGAACCCACCAAAGCAGTAACTTGGGTGGGATAAAATGGCAGTTCCTGTAAGAAGAAAGCCAGCCAAACCGAGTTTCATTCAGCAAGAGCGGCAGCCAACAGCCATTTTTTAAGCAAGACCCACAGTCCATCATAAGCAAGCAACCCGGCCCCCCAGCAACCTCCCTTGAACCCTGCATTAGGTACACTTAGCGATGACAAGCTTTTGCCACAGATGGGATGCTAACTAATGCCCTTTGCACCATTGGCAGATGCCTTAACCACTTGTCCATCTGGAATGCTTCCCTTACTGTGACCCCCTGGGAGCATATTGATTGTGTTCAGCTAAATATTGCCTGAAGGCACCCCCTATCAATGTAAAGGCACAACCGGATATTCATTTGTAATCGTCATCCAGAGACCACTCAGTCAGGCTAAGGCTCTGTACAGCATCAGCTAAGGTCCCTGTTTCTTGGCTGGGGAGAGATCTTAGCTTTTCTTTTTTTTTTGTAACTTAAATTTGTATTGGTCATACAAGTAAATATATAGAAAAAAACATGATATCTACAAAATTGTTACTTGGTCAAAGAGCTACATGAATCCAAATAATATTAGAGAGGATATGCATACATAAGCATCTATTAGCAGACACTGATGTATTTAAAGTTGTACCCTCCTAAAAGAATTTTAGCTGTAACAATCAGTTTTAGTAGGTAATGTTCAATACCATGCAAGTCTCAACATAGCATGGTCATGAGGAGAGTGAGAGGGAAAAAATAAAAGAGAAGGAAGAGAACATAAAAAAAGTGTTTATCATGTCATTACAAAATGATTTCAACACACTGGCCAAAACTGGTATGCCTTAGTGTATCAAAGATACAGATTACGTTTGACTAGAACAAAATAAAATGCTTAGATTTGCTAACAAAGGCAAGTGGGTCTCAGTTCTATGCAGACCATACTTTCAGAAAGTGTGCTATTTTATTTTGCATAAATGCTATATTATACACAAAATTGTATTACATTTAGTTCTGTGATTGATCTTAGGTCAGGAGGGGATGATTTTTGACTTCCATTTGGAAGCAATAGAGATGTGAATCACAATAAGTACATGGTTAATTTGATTTTGAGTAATTTAATGTATCTCTTTAAAGGTGTTTCCTGGTAGAAAGTTAAATATGTCTAGTAGAATAATATCATGCGTTAGGGTGGTGGCATACAGGGAGATTAGTCACCAAGCATTAATCTCCACTACTGCGGGTGACTAATCTCCCCAAAATGCCTTCCCACCGGCAAGAATGTAAATCACCTATGAGGTGGCATCAGTGTCACTTCAGGCAATTTTTGAAAACCAAAGTGACCCGTATGCCATCCCACCTGCGATTCACATTCTTGCCAATGGGAAGGCATTTTAGAGAGTTCAGTTGCCCACAGTAGTGAAGATTTATTGTTTGGTGACTAATCTCCCCATGTGTCACCACCCTTAGTGTTCTAGGAGTACACTCGTCTCCAACCATAGGAGTTTTATCACAGAAAAATCCCAAAATAAGTGTGATAAAGGGCCAGGGATTGCATACACTTTCCAGCATGATTGAGAGACTGTGGGGAAAGTTTTATGCAGTATAGTGGAGGTAGCAAAACATTAATATTTTATATATATTTTCTTTCTTATTGACACGTGACACTACTTTTAGCTAGTGATGAATGAAATTGTCCTGTTTATCCATAAAATTTGCAAAATGGTGAAAAAATGTGTGAAACACATTAAAGTCTATGGGCAGTGACTTCTTTTTGTGTCAAAACATATTATGAGTCTATGGGTGACTATTTTGTCTACTGCAACTTTTTTGTCTACTCCATGACATTTTTGTCTACCACACAACAATTTTATTTTCTACCTGGTATTAGACTGATTGAAACTAGTCTCTCAGCCATTGCTATGGGCAGCTACACTAGTGCAGTTTAGTACATATGTACATAGGCTAACGTTTTACTAACATATCGGTAACCTTTCCAAAATACAGTAAGTCACTTTTGGAGATTTCACAAGCTTAGTTACATTTCTGCTTTCCCATTCTCTTTGCAGGAAGACTTACACAGGACTTATTTAATTTTTTACAGCAATGGAGTCACTGACAGATGTAAGGAATGTATTATTTTTGACAGTGGTAATTTGGTTAGCTATCCCTATCCATGCAGTGTGTGGGTGCACCTTAGCACCCACCATTCTGAACCCCTATCAGGATGCCAAGTAATGCTAATTAATTGTTAGGTTATCTTTGTACTTTATGGGTAGTCTTTTCACTACACATGTTATCTAAGAGATTAAACTTTAATTCTGTCATGGACGCCCAACTACCTTAAAGGTTTTTTCTTTTTAATTTAATGTGAACTTCCTATATATTATATTATATATTTTTTCCTATAGTCTATACTGCCTGCAACCCATCCTCTTCTTTTCCCCCCAATCTACCTTCATAAACATGGATCCCATTGAAGGTTTGGTGTACTGTACCCCTAACCTTCCTTTACTTGTTTTCTTGCTCTTCAGTGCACAATCCAGTGCTAGATGAAGATATCCTGGTCCTTCAACTCACTCAGAAAAATGTCTGAATATGTTTCTATAAAACACACAAAAAACACTTCTAAAAAAATCAACATTCTGGCAATGTTTTATGAAATACATCAAATGTGGGTCTAAAAATATTTCAGGACTGGTCTATGCTTTACATGAGACATCATCAAACCCTATTTCATTTGAATTAAACCTAATTCCTCTTCACACTATATGGTAACATGAATGGTATCATGAAATAAGGTGTCAATGACAACCTGATGAAATAGCATAGCTGACATCGCTGTTACAGCTGCATATCCATATGAAGAGGAATGTTGAAAGGAATAAACTTGAAGCAACAGCACTACGTGGTACATTTGTCATAAGTGTATGTATCTAAAGGAGAATGTTGTAGCATATGTTTTGATAAACATATAAACCGGGATTTTCTCATTGTAACAGCATGATTCCATTTATATTGAAGTTTTGATTGAAAATATTACAATAGCAAAGATGCAGTAAATACAAAATCAGCAGGCTACATTTTACACAGTTGTATTTCCATTCAAAATTGTCAAAATCAGTTATTACAGTACATGTAATGCTTCAGTAGAAGAACAGCCTGAATAATATTTTTGCCTGAAAATAGTTTGCTGCTTTGAACTGGCAACAAGAACAGAACAAGAAAACAACATCTAGAAAGCTATGGAACCCCCTCCAGAGAGTAATATATTGGTTAGGGGAAGCAGTTGGTTCCTTTCCGTTCTCTCTCAAGAAATCTGAATTTGGCAGGTGCTAATAGTGCTCAGAGAAAGTGGAACCCCTACAGCTTTGTCAATTTGGGGCATGTCCAACAGAGAGCATTATATGTTGCTATGGCAATTGTAATATTGCACAGCACTATAGGAACACAGGCTTAGATGTGAAGCTTTACTGTGATTTAGTTGGCTTCAACTGCAATGAAGTAGAATATTTTGATGTTAATGCAGCCCACAATGCTTATGAATCCACTCATAAGCAGGATATATGGTTGCTGGGATTAGTTAATAGCAGAGGAAATGTTATTTTTCTGGGTGGAATCTGTGACACAGATGAGATATCATTTTGCAGCCTGTTCAGCTAACAGGCTATGTCCTTAATATGATTGTAGGGAATGTAACTATGTCCTTCAAATCATGCAAATCTCTTTTTAGCCAGGTGCACAACTCTAATGCATTTTACTAATTATATTTGGCTATGGCTTGCTCTCACTCCTTGTTAATAGAGGTGTAATAAGCACTGATTTAGTCTAATTACTACATACTGAATGTCCTGTGAATTCAGAAAATATATAATTACACAGATGGCTTACATATATATGATGTACAGACCTCGCTATACAGGTATTGAATCTGTTATCCAGAATGCATGGGATCTGGGGTTTTCCGGATTGGGCTCTCCTTACCTTAAGTCTACTTTAGTTCAACCCAATAAGGATTAATTATGTCTTAGTTGGGATTAGGGTTGCCAACTGGCTGGTTTTGACCCGAACAGCCTGGTAATTTGTCCCTGCTACTTATGCATCAAAGCCCACCCCTCCACATCACAGTCCTCCCCCGCCTGGTCCCCACCGTGCTAAAAGGTGGCAACCCTAGTTGGGATAAGGTACAAGGCACAAGGTATTATTACACAGAAAAAGGTCATGAGTTTTTTTTTTATTTGAATTATTTGAATTATTAGAATGGAGTCTATGGTAGATGGAGCTTTCAGGATACCGGATAATGTATCCTATACCTGTATAATGAGAACCATTACAAATGGAGTTTGTACCTTTGAGCTTAACAAGGAGTTGCCAGTATCACTTTTACTTGTTTAGTTATACTGCTTGTCTGTTTCATGTTTTCAAATGTTTTTATCCTGTTGTGCCTCAATTTTACCTTCAGTGTAATGCAAGGCTTTTGTAGTACACTCACATTAAATAACACTTGTCAACTGATTAACTGATTAATGCTGAATAATCCTGTTGCGTCTGTGTGTCGGTTATCC
The DNA here is from genome assembly GCA_038501925.1 of Xenopus petersii. Lineage (NCBI taxonomy): Eukaryota > Metazoa > Chordata > Amphibia > Anura > Pipidae > Xenopus > Xenopus petersii. Next base: position 92,451,005 of record CM076677.1, read on the forward strand.
CTGTCTGTATAAATAATTATTTTAAATTACCGTGCACTGTGTACACAAGTAGGGATGTCACGGACTGTTCGCCGGCGAACTTGTTCGTGCGAACATCGACTGTTCGCGCTCGCCGAATGTTCGCGAACGTCGCTCGACGTTCGCCATTTTGGGTTCGCCTTACCTGGCACTTTTTTTTGACCTCTCACCCCAGACCAGCAGATACATGGCAGCCAATCAGGAAGCTCTCCCTCCTGGACCACCCCCACACCCCCTGGACCACTCCCCTTCCATATATAAACTGAAGTCCTGCAGCGTTTTTTCATTCTGCCTGTGTGTGCTTGGAAGAGCTAGTGTAGGGAGAGAGCTGTTAGTGATTTGAGGGACAGTTGATAGTAAGTTTGCTGGCTAGTAATCTACTTGATACTGCTCTGTATTGGAGGGACAGAAGTCTGCAGGGATTTGAGGGACATTTTAGGTTAGGTAGCTTTGCTGGCTAGTAATCTACCTTCTACTGCAGTGCTCTGTATGTAGCTGCCTGCTGTGGGCACTGATCTCTTCTGATCTCATCTGCTGACTGCTGTAATAACCCAATAGTCCTTGTAAGGACTGCTTTTATTTTCTTTTTTGTTGTTTTACTTTGCTACTATAAGAGCCCAGTGCTATTAGTCTAGCAGTGTTGGGGAGTGGGACTGGTGTGCTACTGTGCTGCTCCTAGTAGTTCAGCAGCACCAACCCGAGTAATTATTTTTTTTTTAATATACATATATATTTTTTTTATTTTACTTATCTTACTGTTCTTTAATGTGTACAGTGCTGTTTGCTGTTCTTCATAGTAGTGCACCAATAGTAGTGCACTTGCAGGCATTATTTGCCCAGTGTGTTCTTCAAACAACAACCATCTAGCTGTGTGAGCTTGTTCACATTCTGTCTAAATATCAATAATAATACCGTCTCCAGAACCACCACCGTGACCTGAGTGACGTTTTTCAAGCAGCAATAATATATTCCGTATCCACTGCTGTAGTAGTGTATATGTTGACCTTGTAGGCATTGTTTACCCAGTGTGTTCTTCAAAAAACTGCCATCTAGCTGTGTGAGCTTGTTCACATTCTGTCTAAATATCAATAATAATACCGTCTCCAGAACCACCACCTGAGTGACGTTTTTCAAGCAGCAATAATATATTCCGTATCCACTGCTGTAATAGTGTATACGTTGACCTTGTAGGCATTGTTTGCCCAGTGTGTTCTTCATTTTCAAACAACTGCCACCTAGCTGTGTGAGCTTGTTCACATTCTGTCTAAATATCAATAATAATACCGTCTCCAGAACCACCACCTGAGTGACGTTTTTCAAGCAGCAATAATATATTCCGTATCCACTGCTGTAGTAGTGTATACGTTGACCTTGTAGGCATTGTTTGCCCAGTGTATACTTCATTTTCAAACAACTGCCACCTAGCTGTGTGAGCTTGTTCACATTCTGTCTAAATATCAATAATAATACCGTCTCCAGAAACACCACCTGAGTTGTTGTTGTTGTTTTAAAAATAATGCCAGGCAAAGGCAGGCCGCCACGCAGAGGCACTAGGGGCCGTGCTGCTATGCTATCCTGTGGCCCTAGGAAATTGCCCAGTTTTAAAAAGGCAATGACCCTGAACTCCCAAAATGCTGAAGAGGTAGTTGACTGGCTTACACAGCACACCCCATCCTCTACCGTTTCTAACTTTACCACAACATCCTCATCCTCCACTGCTATGGCCACCCCACGTAACACTTCCTCCACCACCGGCGCCCCTTCTTCACTGGAGTCAGAGGAGTTATTTTCACATGAGTTTCTTGAACGGAGTGATGCGCAACCATTATTGGCAGAAGAAGATGAAGGAGATGAGGACGTTACACCAGATTTAATTCTGGCAGAGAACACAACAGAGATGGACATAATGAGTGATGAGGAGGTCCCCGCTGCTGCTTCCTTCTGTGAGCTGTCAGAAGAAATTGATGCATCTGAGGAGAATGATGATGAGGAGATTGATGTTTTGTGGGTGCCCAGTAGAAGAGAGCAAGAGGAGGATAGTTCAGATGGAGAGACGGAGAGTCAGAGAGGCAGGAGGAGAATAAGACTTAGAAGAAGCAGGGAGGACAGCTCGCAGGGAACAGTAGGGCAACAACATGTATCGGCACCTGTGGTCACCCGGCCAATGCACCCATCATTGCCGCCAACGCCACCAACTTCTACTGTTACCGCCAGATTGCCAGCTTCAAAAAGGTCAGCAGTGTGGGATTTTTTTAATGTGTGTGCCTCTGACAAAAGCGTTGTAATTTGCAATGAGTGCAGTCAGAAACTCAGTCTTGGGAAGCCCAACAGCCACATAGGTACAACTTCTATGTGAAGGCACATGAACGGCAAGCACAAAAGCACTTTGGGAGCAACACCTCAAAGGCAACAGGCAAACTAAAAGCAAACTCCTTCTGGTCCAGCATCTTACTGCTCTACCTCTGCTGTCCTTGACCCGTCTGAACCACCCTCCACTCCGCCTTCCACCTTGACCACCAGTTCCCATTCCCAGTCATCTGCCCCCAGCCAAGTTTCTGTGAGGGCCATGTTTGAGCGTAAGAAGCCAATGTCTGCGAGTCACCCCCTTGCCCGGCGTCTGACAGCTGGCTTGTCTGCACTCTTAGCCCGCCAGCTTTTACCATACCAGCTGGTGGACTCTGAGGCCTTCCGCAAATTTGTAGCAATTGGGACACCGCAGTGGAAGGTACCCAGCCGCAATTTTTTTTCAAAAAAGGGAATACCACACCTCTACCACCATGTGCAGAGCCAAGTCACCGCATCTCTGTCACTTAGTGTTGGGCCAAAGGTCCATATGACTACTGATGCATGGTCCTCCAATCATGGTCAGGGCAGGTATGTCACCTACACTGCCCACTGGGTGAACTTGGTAATGGCTGGGAAGCAGGGAATGTGTGGCTCAACAACAACAGTGGAGTTGGTGTCACCGCCACGGATTGCACGCTGTTCTGCCACCACCTCTACTCCTCCTTCGCTCTCTACCTCGTCTTCTTCCTCTTCTTCCTCCTCTGCTGCTGGGTCCTCCTCCTCCACACCTGTGCACCCCCAGCTCCCCCTAGGCTATTCGACGTGCCAGGTACGCCGTTGTCATGCTGTCTTGGGGATGACATGCCTGGAAAGCAGAAACCATACCGGATCTGTACTCCTGTCATCTCTGCAGTCACAGGCCGATCGGTGGCTGACCCCACACCAACTGAAGATGGGAAAAGTGGTGTGTGACAATGGAAGCAATCTGTTGGCAGCACTGAGACTGGGCAATTTAACACATGTGCCCTGCATGGCACATGTTCTGAATTTAATAGTCCAACGTTTTGTCTCAAAGTACCCAGGATTCCAGGACGTTCTCAGGCAGTCCAGGAAGGTGTTGGCCCATTTCAGACGTTCCTACACAGCCATGGCACGCCTTGCTGACATTCAGCAGCGGTACAACATGCCAGTCAGGCGTTTGATTTGCGACAGCCAGACTCGCTGGAATTCAACGCTCCTCATGTTGGAACGTCTGCTGCAACAACAAAGAGCCGTCAATGAATACCTGTTTGAACTGGGCGGTAGGACTGGATCTGCAGAGCTGGGGATTTTTTTCCCCCGTTACTGGGTGCTTATGCGCGATGCCTGCAGGCTCATGCACCCTTTTGAAGAGGTTACAAATATGGTCAGTCACACCGAAGGCACCATCAGCGACCTAATACCCTTTGCTTTCTTCCTGGAGCGTGCCGTGCGACGAGTGGCAGATGAGGCTGTAGACCAGCGTGACGAGGAGCAGGAAGCGCACGATTTCTGGTCGGAATCACCAGAACGAACTCAGGCACCTGCTGCAACGCAGGGAGAGGTGTCAGAAGTGGAGTCAGAGGAGGAAGGTGGCTTTGTGGAGGAGGAGGACCAACAGGAGCAGGCTTCCCAGGGGGCTAGTGGTGACCTTTTGGGGACCCCTGGTCTTGTACGTGGCTGGGGGGAGGAGACCGTGGATGATGCAGTCCTTGATAACGAGGAAGCGGAGATGGATACCTCTGCATCCAACCTTGTGAGAATGGGGTCTTTCATGCTGTCATGCCTGTTGAAGAACCCCCGTATCAAGAGGCTTAAGGAGAAGGACCTGTACTGGGTCGCAACGCTACTAGACCCTCGGTACAAGCATAAAGTGGCAGAAATGTTACCAACGTACCACAAGTCCGAAAGGATGCTGCATTTACAAACCAGCCTGCAAAACATGTTGTACAATGCTTTTAAGGGTGATGTCACTTCAGGAACTCATCAACATTCAAGGGGCAGAGGTGCCAGTAATCCTGCCACGAGCGCACCTGCAAGGACAAAGCACTTTGGCCACTCTGTAACATCAGACATGCAAATTTTTTCAGTCCAAGGCAGCGCCAGAACGCTTCTGGATCCACCCTCAAAGAACGCCTCGACCGGCAGGTAGCGGACTACCTGGCATTAACTGCAGATATCGACACTCTGAGGAGCGATGAACCACTGGACTACTGGGTGCGCAGGCTTGATCTGTGGCCAGAGCTGTCACAATTTGCCATGAACCTCTTGTCTTGCCCCGCCTCAAGTGTCCTCTCAGAAAGGACCTTCAGTGCAGCAGGAGGGATTGTAACTGAGAAGAGAACTCGCCTAGGTCACAAAAGTGTGGATTACCTGACCTTTATTAAAATGAATGAGGGGTGGATCTCGGAGGGTTACTGCACGCCGGAAGACTTGTTCTGACTCCCCATGCAGCTGTCCTTCTCTGCACGCCTCATGACTCCACACACAGCTGTCCTTTAGCGTCCTCCTCCCTCCACCACCGTTACAAACTAGGGTGCAAACCCTACTGGTTTCATTTGAATCCAGGTAAATCCTGAGTTTTTCTGGCCTCTGTGCTTCAGTGGCTGCAACCAAAAAAATTAATATTTTCAGCATTTATATGGCATATTTTTTCTGGCCTCTGTGCTTCAGTGGCTGCGACAAAATTTTTTTATATTTTCAGCATTTATATGGCATATTTTTTCTGGCCTCTGTGCTGCAGTGGCTGCGACAAAAAAAAATGAATATTTTCAGCATTTATATGGCATATTTTTTCTGGCCTCTGTGCTTCAGTGGTTGCGACAAAAAAAAAATGAATATTTTCAGCATTTATATGGCATATTTTTTCTGGCCTCTGTGCTGCAGTGGCTGCGACAAAAAAAAAAAATGAATATTTTCAGCATTTATATGGCATATTTGTTCTGGCCTCTGTGCTTCAGTGGCTGCGACAAAAAAAATTTATATTGTTAGCATTTATATAGCATATTTTTTCTGGCCTCTGTGCTTCAGTGGCTGCGACAAAAAAAAATATATTGTTAGCATTTATATGGCATATTTTTTCTGGCCTCTGTGCTGCAGTGGCTGCGACCAAAAAAAATGAATATTTTCAGCATTTATATGGCATATTTTTTATGGCCTCTGTGCTTCAGTGGCTGCGACAAAAAAAATTTATATTGTTAGCATTTATATGGCATATTTTTTCGGCCTCTGTGCTTCAGTGGCTGCGACAAAAATTTTTTATATTGTTAGCATTTATATGGCATATTTTTTCTGGCCTCTGTGCTGTAGTGGCTGCGACAAAAAAAAATTAATATTTTCAGCATTTATATGGCATATTTTTTCTGGCCTCTGTGCTTCAGTGGCTGCGACAAAAAAAACATAATTTTTCAGGAAAGTACACATGCCTAATTTTTCAGGGTTCTGCAACAGTGGCAAAGTCGCATCTTTTATGGTCACCGCAGGTGATCAATAAAGTAGACCAAAACTGGGCCCACACTGCAAAATCGGTGTTTTTTGGTTCACTTCACTGTACATTGAATTACCCCTGCCTGACCGTGCATGTGCGCACAAGCACGGTGGCTGCTAAACACACCACTACAGAAATATTGCCACCAACAGGACGAACATCCTGGAGGTGACAAGCTCAACTAGTGATTAACAACTATTATTTGCTCACTTGACGGTATCATTCATTAAAGCTCTTTGCGTTTTTTTGCGTTGCAGTAAGCGCCGCGTTTCGTCTTTGCGTGTGAACAGGCTGTAACCTTTACACGACTTGATTGGCATGTAGACGCCGGACGTTTTAAAGCAGTTTATTACACAGGTTTAGAAATGTAGTGTGATTTCTGCCCTTTACAGCACAAAACGCAGCGCTGTGTCAACAATGTATTTTTCAGATACATTTTTGCCACTGTCCAGGTTGTTGCACCCTTTAAACAACTTTAAAATCATTTTTCTGGCCAGAAATGTCTTTTTTAGCTTTTAAAATTCGCCTTCCCATTGAAGTCTATGGGGTTGGCGACGTTCGCGAACCGTTCGCATTTTTGACGCAAGTTCGCGAATATGTTCGCGAACTTTTTTTCCGGCGTTCGCTACATCCCTAAACACAAGTAGCTCTATAGAAATGAAATATACATGCATGCATACATATTGTATAGTGTACTATTCTCTAATGCTATTAAATCATTCTGTTTGGCCTCTGCTGACCTCCTCCACTTGTGCACCCTCTATATTAATATTGAATACTACTCAGTATAGCTTCCATTTCTGAGGCTACTGCATGTAATGAAAAAAAATAGTGAATAATCACAACATTATGAGTAATTTAAAGGGATAAAATTGTATTTGTTACCTTACTTGGTATGCACAGGAAGTCCTACCCACAGCACTGTATAATACTTAAATAGAAAATAATAATAATGAAATACAATTGATATTGGTGCTACTGATTATAAAAACAATTTCTTCTACACCTCAATGTATAAAGAGAAATCATTGTGTTGAAAATCCATGCAGCGAGACAAAGAAGATTTGTGATTTTGTTACTCTTATACTGGAGGATTGGAAATTAAATAAAGAAAGGAAATAAATCAAAAGCATACACACAAAAAAGGAATTTTGATAAATAACTGGAAATTGAGCTGCTGATACAAAGGGGACATCTAACTCTTGTAGCTATGTGTAGGGATGTAGCGAACGTCGGAAAAAATGTTCGCGAACATATTCGCGAACTTGCGTCAAAAATGCGAACGGTTCGCGAACGTCGCGAACCCCATAGACTTCAATGGGAAGGCGAATTTTAAAAGCTAGAAAAGACATTTCTGGCCAGAAAAATGATTTTAAAGTTGTTTAAAGGGTGCAACGACCTGGACAGTGGCATGCCAGAGGGGGATCAAGGGCAAAAATGTATCTGAAAAATACATTGTTGACACAGCGCTGCGTTTTGTGCTGTAAAGGGCAGAAATCACACTACGTCACTCAGGTGATGTTTCTGGAAACAGAATGTGAAAAAGCTCACACAGCTAGGTGGCACTTGGTTAAAGACTGGGCAAACAATGCCTGCAAGGGCAACGTATACAGTAGTGGATACGGAATATATTATTGCTGCTGTAAAAACATCACTCAGGTGATGTTTACGGACACTGAATTATTATTGTTATTTAGACAGAATGTGAAAAAGCTCACACAGCTAGGTGGCACTTGCATACCGCCCAACTGTCCCTCTTTTGACCACTCAACCCCCTGTCCCTCTTTTGTACTGGAAAGTCCCTCTTTTCTCTGCACTGAACAGCCAGAAAAAAAACAGTTTCTAACTTAATTGGCTTTTGGCAGAGAGCTCAGAACAGCTAACAGGTGCAAATAAGATACTTTGTAACAATTTTGACTCTGGTTGGTGCTGGTAGTGGTGAACTACTAGGAGGAGCAGCACACCAGTCCCACTCCCCAACACAGCTAGACTAATAGCACTGGGCTCTTACAGTAGCAAAGTAAAAAAAAACAAAAAAGAAAATAAAAGCAGTCCTTACAAGGACTATTGGGTTATTACAGCAGTCAGCAGATGAGATCAGAAGCAGTGCCCACAGCAGCTACATACAGAGCACTGCAGTAGAAGGTAGATTACTACTAGTCAGCAAAGCTAACGAACCTAAACTCACTGTCCCTCAAATCCCTGCAGAGTTCTGTCCCTACAATACAGAGCAGTATCAAGTAGATTACTAGCCAGCAAAGTTACTATCAACTGTCCCTCAAATCACTAAACAGCTCTCTCCCTACACTAGCTCTTCCAAGCACACACAGGCAGAATGAAAAAACGCTGCAGGGCTTCAGTTTATATATGGAAGGGAAGTGGTCCAGGGGGTGTGGGGGTGGTCCAGGAGGGAGAGCTTCCTGATTGGCTGCCATGTATCTGCTGGTCTGGGGTGAGAGGTAAAAAATAAGCGCCAGCTAAGGCGAACCCAAATTGGCGAACGTTGCGCGACGTTCGCGAACATTCGGCGGACGCGAACGGTCGATGTTCGCGCGAACTAGTTTGCGGGCGAACAGTCTGCGACATCCCAAGCTATGTGTCTGAAGGAGATTTAAAGACTTCTGAAGAAGGAAAAACGGCAAGGGACATAATTCATACCAAACAAATTTTTAGGACTTTTGGGACAGAATATAATTTGTTCTCTCATTAAAGCATTGGTTGTTACAATTTGTAACTTCAAGCCCCGCTTGAAGGACCATCCTTAGGCAAGTCCCCTTCCCCTTGAAGACCAACCTATAATCAGGGCCCTCCTAAATTCATAAAATGGGTATATATATATATATATATATATATATATATATATCAATATATCAGTATATTAGTCATTCAGTTACAGGCAAGAACATCTAGGATGGAAATATATATTCACTCCAAATCTCACCCCAAATAATATTCAAATGGGAATTCAATTATATCTATTTTCTAAATCTCAGGTATATCTACAGTATTCTCCAATTCACCCTAACTGGAATTCTGGTTGAGGCCCTCTGCCATTATGGGAGATCTCTAATAATACTTTAGAAATTTTTCCTTGCTTGAATTAAAACATAGTCCTACTCGTCTGCCATTCAGACCTCTGCCTTTTTGTCAGTATTTTATTAATGAATGAACAGGGCAGCTTCATACAGTGTTCTTTGCCTTTAAGTGAGGCTGTTTCAGTCATTTTTATTTTCAATAAATCAATAATTCAGGCTTTCAATAATGTAGATTTCTCTACATTTTATTATATAAACGTACCCTTCCAATCAAGGCAATAAAACAAATGAACAAGAAAGGTTCCATCCTAATTAGGAGAGAAACAAGTCATGTCCAATCATGGAATTTGGAAACTCTACTTTTAGCAAACAAACAAACAAACAAACAAACAAACAAACAAACAAAAAAAGATAAGAAAAGAGAACACAACAAATTAAGTTACTTTTCAAGAAGGGTTCATCTGTAATAGAAATAGCTAGCTTTTTCTTTTTCTATTTTACTGCCAACCACTCTGCCCCCATTGACTTAATGGGTTTTGGCAGTTCAGAGCTTGTATAATAACGTTCCCTGGTGAAGATGTGTATCTTAAAATACCTGCTCACTTTATAAATATGTGGAGCCTTTTTGATGGAAGCTTTGTGTCCAAAAATAAACATAATTAAAACATAATCCAGAGGTAGATAAATGCACAAAATAAAGACTGTTTACCCTATTATAACAGTAATATCAGAAGCCATCTGAAGTCAAAGTAATGGATGTTTCTAGCAGAATGTTAAAAAATTCCTCCCTGTTTGATCAATCATTGTCTGAATCCTTTTCTCAAGTTGTCCAATATAATGTGGGGGGTGGGGCTGTAGATTTTTCATTACTCATAAATATAACGGTCGTGGCACATGGTATAACGTCTGGCATTTTGCCACCAATGCTTTTTCTTCAGGTGACAAAATAACTGGAATCACTCACTTCTGACTTCAGTGATCATCAATAGGTCTGACACTGACTGGGGTGTTTCTGATCAACAACTGGCTGATTATTAGGCTCACAAGTGGGTCCTAGCATTTGACATTGTTTTGGTTACATTGTTATTTGCAAGTATTAGCTATTAAATGCTTGGGGCGCCCAACCACCTTGAATAAAATTGTGTGCCAAAAGCTGAATTCAAAGGGAGACTGGCACCATTTTAAGAAAAACAAACCAAGGGAAAAAAATTAACACAGCACCACTCCACCATTTTACTTGCCTTTTCCAGACATCCCTAGAACTGACTAACAGCACACTAGCATACAATGGGAAATGTTCCTGTATCTAGCAACTACCAGCCCAAGCAAGAGATGCCTAGAAAAGTTAATCAAAATGGCAGAAAGACATTTTGTTAGTTATTTTCATGGCTGGTGCAATTTTTTTGAAAAGGAGTACCCACCTGGGGGAAAAAACATAGCGATTTAAGTCACTCAATGAATTAGTCTTTCCTTGATTTTCAGTTACATGCTTACTTTATTTTATTTCATTAATATAAATATAATTTTTTGAGCCTTTGCTATTTTCTCTACAAAATTGTGGTCCAATCTGCAGCTCATACTCAAGGAGCTTTATGCTGGTCACAAAGTCCCCATAAATAAAAAATCATCCCATGGGCCTCAGTGTAGCAGAGTAAGTTATTTGCTGTTATCACATTGGAGAGTGACTGCTTACTTCAATTAAATTTGTAGTAAATAAAGAACACTTTATACAATTGCATAAATGTGGCTTTTTTCCCTTTATTCATAATAATATTAAAACAATTGTGTTAGAATATTTCTTGCTGGTGTTGCATCTTTACATTATTAATTTGTTGCTAGTGTTGCATGTTTGATTGATTTGCCATAACAACAGATCTAATTCATATTAAGTTTTCAGTGCCCTTTGTTTAGATTTTCACTATATGCAATAATTTATGGCTGACATTTGGAACAATAACTCTAAAATGTCAGGATCAGGCCAGTTGAGTTAGGTTGAGCATAAAGACATCAAGGAATTGAAGCCAACATGGATATTTTCAGAATACAGGAGGCCACCTCTAGTTTAATTTGCTCCTCTAGATTGTTATCAAAATAGCTATAACATCAAATGTAGAAAAAACAATTAAAGGTATTTTCAACTTTGGACAGAAACAAATAAATTAACAAAGCATTTTAGTAGTTTTGAATTATAATTATTGTTATAACACTTGCCCTTTATGTTGTATGACCTACCATCTTACCAGAACCAGCTACCCAAGATGACAGCAAGCATGTTGGATAAAACAGCTGTCAATAAATAACATCTGCCAAAGGGCAAGGAAAAATGCAAACACTGGAATATTTCTTAAACGGTTTTGACATATAATAGTATTAGGGTAATTAGAACATTAGCATTGAAAGACAAATTAAGTCATCTTGGCTCATATTGCCTGCTAGGGACATTCAGAGAACCAAGTTAATCCGCTGGAATTGAGTTTTTTTGTGACTGGCTACCTGCAAATTGGCTCTCAAGAAATCAATACTATGCAGCATTTAATTATTGTGTAGGTTAGTAACTAATCTTACAAGCAGATACTTGTTTTTCTGTCATCTTTAGCCACAGTATTGCATTACACAGCCCTTTCCTGACTCTGGATTTTCCAACAGCTACTAAGGTAAAACAATGCATTTTAATAAAAGAGGTAAGAATACAATAAAAAAATCTAATTTTATTGTTTCTCTATTGACAGTTATATATATTCTCATATATATTGAATTAGGTCAGAAATAATCATATTTTCCATAGATTCCCATTTAAAGGTTACTGCAGTCATTTGCTAAACTTGGCACTTTATGTCACTATACTGTTTACATATTGCACTTCCTACATAGATGCATCAAACTGCACAGGGATTTGATGTGCTGGTGAGAGCTTCTGAGTAGTCCCACGGAATATCTGGGCCCTCAAATAAAAAATCACTCACTTTTTTTTCAAGCCTAAGGGATTTTTAGAATTGTGTTTATCTAATGGTAAATTTCACCCAATAATTAAAGTAGTTGCAGGGCACTCAAGTAGAAAAAAACAACAATATTTTATTAGAATTACATTTCAAACCCCAATGCATTTTGTCCTTCCCTGATGAAGAGGGATTGAAACATTATTCGAATATGAAAGTAGTGGGTTTTTTTCTACTTGAGTGAACTGCTACTAATTTAACTTTTCTAAGGAGGTGAACAGGAACCTTGACTCTATGAAGGCAGTGGATGTAATCAACTTGGACTTTGTTAAAGCTTTTGATACATTACCACACACAATGTTGATGGTTGAATTAAGGAATATTTGCATAAATCTGCCCCTTAGTAGAGATATGGGTATATATATAGTTAATGTTAGTGTATAGAGAAGTCAGTGTGAGTATGTGTCTGTATGTGCACTGGGTTTCATTTGGGGGGGTTGATCTTGATGTACTTTGGTCTTTTACCAACCCAAATGTAACTATGTACTACTTTATTTTATGATTTTTGGGGATCTTACAGGTGACCCCATCAGTGAGTACCTCATCAGATATTAATGTTATATGGGAGTGAACCACCAAATACCTTTGCTTCTTATTCTATTCTTCTATTAATATTATTGATTATCTATTATTATTATTGATAAATATGATTCTAAAAATCTCATAGGAATGAACAGAAATTGAGTGAATTCTTCTAGGGTGAGCTCTAATCACACATTTTAATAAATACATTGCTTAGTAAATCGATAGATTAAACTGAATTTCCCAAAATATAGAAAAAATATATTAAATCAGAACAAAAAAAAGTAGCAGAGCATTAAAATGGGAAGACTGAAAGAGAGATTGAGAAAGCAGAAGTGGATGCAAAAAAGTAAGAAGCAGATGAAGAAAGGGTAAATAGTGAAAACATAAATAATGGTGGTCACATTTATAAACAGTGGGCAAATGAGTAGCCAAACATTTGTACCTGGTAACGAAGCGGAAATTCTGATTTTTAAATTGGTGCTTTCTGCACTAGTGTTGCACCCCACCCCCCAACCAGTGCTAAAGGTTCTGATGGGGCGCTGCATAGACAAAGGCCCACTTAGGGTGGCTAGGGGCCTAGAAACACCCCTGCATTCACTGCATGTTCACATACCACAGCGTTTACAATGTATGAATATTCTTAAGCTGGTATAGAATAGCAGAATATAGAATAATATATAAAGTAATAATAATCATTATCTTATATCTTTTTAATTTTCCTAAAACTACATTTTCCATACCTGATGCCTAGTCTGTGCTGTTTTAGCTTGAGTGGTTGCTGTACACTGAGTGCAAGCATAGTCCCAAACCCAAGAAATGGTTTACAAGCTGAAACCATAAATAGCCAATATACTACAGTTAACTGCATTAACCCCTTCTCGTGCCCCCCACCAGCTTTTAAAACAAAGTCTGAGTCTTTATTAGTTTAAAATGCTGTGAATGGACCTGTGGTTTTCCAAAGATATGTGCGAGGAGCTGTTATCTCTTTTAGCGGTAGAAAACATTACTCTTTGTGGGAAGGGATTGGGCCTTGGGAGTTTTAAAAAGCCAATTACAAAGCATTTTGGGTAGTGCTGCACATCGATAGATAGTTACTCAATTATAACGATGCTGATACAGACTCTAGAGGAATATTTATAATGTCAGGACGGTGCTTTGAAATAAGCAGCCATTGTGCTCACTTTAAATAGTTTTTTTAGACACGTTTCGCGGGGATTTGCTTTAAGCCCAGCATTGTTTGTCATTTACAAATCAGCTTGATTGTCATTTTAAGCAGGAGAATAGCTTGGTCACTGTATGCTTTATTGACAGTTGCAACTAGTGATGGGAGAATTTATTCGCCAGGTGCGAATTTGCGGCGAATAAATTTGCAAAACCACCGCGAAAATTTGCCACCGAAAATTCCAAAATGGACACAGGCATCAAAAATGAGACGCCGGTGCTGTTTCATGAATTTTTTGCCGTTTTGCGAGTTTCTTGGTAGATTTGCAAATTGTTCGGCGAAGCAAAATGCCCCAAATTCGCCCATCACTAGTTGCAACTTGCAACTTCTGACACTACTTTTAATGCTTATTGCTCCAAACAGAGAATAGCAGTTGGTGTTTAAACACTCCCACAGTATATTATTATTATTATTATTATTATTATTAACATGTATTTATATAGCGCCAACATATTGCGCAGCACTGTAAAGTAAATGTGATTATACAACTACATCACACAAATTACATATATAGAATATATGGAGTAACAGACATCACAATCAATACAGGTACAAAAAGGTGAGGAAGGCCCTATGCATATGCATACAGTCTAAAGGGGAGGGAGTAATACACAAGGTGTGGGAGTGGGCAAGATCGAAGTAAGTGGGTGAGAAATGTGGTATTGTATGTGGTGTTGCGTTTGGTAGTTAAGCGGAGTGAGGGTAGGCTTCTCGAAAGAAGTGCGTTTTCAGAGATTTTTTGAAAGTAGAAAGGGTGGGAGAAAGTCGGACAGACCGTGGGAGAGCGTTCCAGAGGAGGGGTGCAGCCCTTGCAAAGTCTTGAATGCGAGCATGTGAGGAGGTTATGAGAGAAGAGTTGAGTAGGAGGTCAGTAGAGGAGCGTAGTAAGCGAGTGGGTGAGTATATAGAGATGAGTTCAGAGATGTAGGGTGGAGCAGAGTTGTGAAGTGCTTTGAAAGTCAGTGTCATTAATTTGAATTTGATTCTGAAAGGTAACGGAAGCCAGTGCAGGGATTGACAGAATGGCGAGGCAGAGGAGGAGCGGTTGCTGAGGTGTATGAGCCTCGCAGCAGTGTTCATTATGGACTGGAGAGGTGACAGTCTCTGGAGGGGGAGGCCAATTAAAAGCGAGTTACAGTAGTCTAGACGCGATATGATGAGAGAGTGAATAAGAATTTTGGCAGCGTCTTGGGTGATAAATGATCGTATTTTGGATATGTTCTTTAGGTGGAAGTGACATGATTTGATAAGTGACTGGATATGAGGAGTGAATGACAGGGCAGAATCTAGGATAACCCCAAGGCACCGGGCCTGGGGAGAGGGGGTGATAGTGGAATTGTTAACTATGATGGATACTTCGGGGATGCTACTGGTGTTATTTGGAGGAAAGAGAACCATATCAGTTTTGGAGAGGTTTAATTTAAGGTAGCGTTGCGACATCCAGGTAGAGATAGCGGACAGGCAGGAGGAGACGCGAGTTAGGAGTTCTGGGTTGAGATCAGGAGATGAGAGATAGATCTGAGTATCGTCAGCATAGAGGTGGTAGTGGAAACCGTACGAATTTATTAATTTGCCAAGGGAGGAAGTGTAGAGGGAGAATAGTAATGGTCCTAGGACAGAGCCTTGAGGAACTCCAACAGAAAGAGGTAGGGGAGAAGATGATGCTCCATTGTAGGAGACACTGAAGGAACGATTGGTGATGTAAGAAGAGAACCAGGACAGGGCTGTGTCACGAAGGCCAAGCGACTGGAGGGACTGGAGGAGGAGAGGGTGATCTACAGTGTCAAATGCGGCTGAGAGATCAAGCAGTATTAGTAGTGAGAAATGATTGTTGGCTTTTGCGGTTAAAAGGTCATTAGTTAGTCGAGTCAGGGCAGTTTCCGTGGAGTGTTGTGGCTTAAAACCAGATTGTAGGGGGTCTAGCAGGTTATTGTCAGAGAGGAATGAGGTAAGTCGGTTGTAGACTAGGCGCTCAAGTAGTTTAGAGATGAAAGGTAGCAGAGAGATAGGTCGGAGGTTGTCAAGATTGGAGGGATCAAGAGAGGGTTTTTTCAGAATGGGGGTGACAAGAGCATGTTTTAGTTGAGAAGGAAACAGTCCAGTTGAGAGCGAAAGATTAAATAGGTGAGTTAGGCTATGCAGCTACTAGATTACCAATTCATAAGATACACCAGGGTTTCATTAATAATAGTTCACAGATATATGGAGCAATATGTAGTCCCTTTCTTTGCATACAGCACCTCTAAGAAGGAATCAGTGCTAGCTTTACATGTATCTTTTGTCATAGGAGTGCACAATAGTGATGGGCGAATTTGCGCCGTTTCGCAGACGCCGGCACCCATTTTTTTGACGCTGATGGGCATTTTTGACGCCAGCGTCCGTTTTTTTCGACGCCGACGAATTTTTTCGGGCGAATTCTCGCGGGCGTTTCGCTAATTTATTCGCTGCCGGTGAATCGAATAAATTCGCCCATCACTAGTGCACAAGCTTTTACATTCACTATTTTGTTCAAGAAAAAACTAAGCTAAACAAAGGATTTCTCTAGAAATGCTATCTTATATGTTGAGCTTCTGTACAAGCCCAAGGCCACTACAGCCTTTTAGCATTGAAGATCTGTGCCTTGAAGATTTCCATGGTAGTTCCCCATCTTCTCTTCTGCTGGTTTACAACACACGCTCTGGGCTGCTGTTAGTTACCTGGATTTAGGGACCAACTCTCAATATACAGATTAAAATGCATAGTACAAGGCTAATTTGTAATTAAGTCACGTTTACATTAAATGCCAGCATTTATTAGAATTGATCAAAGGACAAGGAAATTTGGATTCCCTGGAAGTGCCAATATGTTGGGCACTCCCCCTCCCCCAGTAAATCCAGTCACTAAGCTTTTTTTTAAAGGAGCATTTAAAACCACTAGGGTTGGCCAGACTTTCTGCTAATGTTTTAATGATTTCCCACAACCCTAAACTTAGTTTTTCAACAACATACCATAAAACACTGCACTAAAAGATGGCTTAACAAGATCCAAAATGAGAAACTGCTGTGCACAACCTTGAAGGCCTGGGTCATTGCTATTATAGAGCTGCTAAACCTTTGGGCTGGTATATAAAATACAGCCATGCTAGCCATATTTATATTTAGGATTTAATTGTCCTTTAAACTGTCTCTCTCACGTGGCATGCTTGTATAATTCCAGTCAGAGGGAGAAACTAAATCAGTGAAGGCAAACACACATTAAAAAGAGAAGTTCTTCATCTAAAACCACTTATTTGTCATTTATCCAGTCATGTCATTGCATCATGCCATTTCTTTCAGGTCTAATGAACGTAAAACGACTAATGAGACCTTGCAGTTATTTCTAGCAAGACTGAAGGCTAAAATCTGGATTTGGAATAACAATATCCTAATTAAGCAGATTTAAAATGAAATGGGTTGTATTAATAGGCATGGGAAGCTTAATCCTCCACGTTTGGTGGATTAGCAGCAACTAAACATTTTACATGCAGGTTTGGTTGGATATTATGTTCACTTATTGCAATTTGTTGGTTTGAAAGGCTGACCAGTTCTTTATTTGGCATCTCCTCTTAGGTTTATGGTAAATGTAGTGATTTTGGGCAATCACATTTGTTCCACACTGATTTCTGGTTGCCAAAACAAATGGGGAAAGGTCACTCATTATTAAAGTTTAAGGTACTTAGTTGTTAGTTGTAGCTGACTGCCATTAAAACACTGGGCTTAGTGGTTTAAATGTGAATACCATGTAATACACATGAGCTGCTGGACTGTGGGAAACATTTGCTGTAATTGTAAGGAAATTCAGTCAGGTTTGTAACTCGTTCAAAAAGGAAAAAAATACTTGAATTGTAATCCTCACCTCAGGGTTCAGAGAGTTTAAAAGGGGGTGTACTGTGTATTGCTTATTGTGAGTAAATATTTTTACCACATCAACCTTTATGTCACTTTAAAATCATTTCATAATATATAAAAAATATATAAAAATAAAAATTTTAGCTTCTCTGTCATTGATTGCACTGGTTTTCACAAACAAATATTTGGGGTCTTGGAACATAAGGCACCAACAGGGAACCTACTCACTTAATAGTCAAGAGTTTGGGGGCAAGAATCAAGGCAGGAAAACAACAAGAAGTAATAGAACAAAAAAACAGAGAATAATACAGGTATAGGACCTGTTATCAAGAATGCTTGGGACCTTTCCAGGTATGGGGTCTTTCTGTAATTGGTATCTCCATACTATAAATGTGGTAAAAAAAAGTATTTAAAGATGAAATAAACCATATAGGTTTTTGTCACTAATAATGATTAATTACAGCTTAGTTATGATCAAGTACAGGATACTGTTTTATTATAACAGAGAAAAAAAGGAACATGTTTGAAAAATTTTAATTATTTGATTAAAACGGAGTCTATGTGAGTTAACCTCCCAGTAATTTGGATCTTTCTGAATAACAGATACCATACCTTTACTAGCGCAGGCATGAGCAGGACTTGAAATAAGAGAAGCCAAATTGGGCAGAGTAAAAATGGGTGAATCAGGATTTAAAATGCAAATTGGTGCCAAAAGGGCAGGACATTCAAATTAACCCCCATCCATAAAAATGTAAACAAAGGACGCACATTATAATGACATACAATGATTGTGTGTCAGTCACTACTTGCTGGCTACGTCAGTCACGGCTGTTCACGCATGCGTGTCTATCCGTGCTCTATATAACCTTCAGTCATACATACTTTGAGACTCACAACTACGGGGGTTATTTACTAAGCTCTGAATACCCGAAATTCCCAGATTTTTCGTGTTATAATAGGCTTAAAAATCACAAATTTTTCGGAATTTATTAAACCCTGAGGGCTAAAAAGCCCGAATATAATAACACTGCATCTCAAACCTGTCGAGGTTGCATAAAAGTCAATGGGAACAGTCCCATTTATTTTTGGTTGTGTCAGGGGTTTCGGGCAATTTTTTATTTTTGGAGCTTTTGGGTGAAAACGCCGAAAAATTCAGGGTTTTCGGGGAAAATTCACTTACTAACTCTTGCGCACAGATCGTACATAGACACCAAGACCCTCACTCCATATATGTGTCTGTATGTGTATATATATATATATATATATATATATATATATATATATATATATATATATATATATATGGAGTGAGGGCATCAAATGTTAATGTTAGACTTTATTTTCATTAAAATAAATTTAATGGCACATAAAAATGCATGGATTGGTACACCATGAGCACATTACAGCACCACTTGAATCTATAGCAATACCAGTCTATTTCTATGTATTACATGTGCTACAGTTCTGTTCAGCCATATTCTAAATGACATAAAAACTTAAAAAAAAGGTGTGCATAAAATAATTACTGGCAATTCCCAACAGACACTGTTTGTTTATTCCATTAAAACAATCATTCCTATTTAAAATATTTCAATGTGACATCCAGATATCTATAATAAATAAAATTAGGTGGTCATTAGTAGGTAATTTCCACGCATACCCTGCAATACTAATTTTCCCATTTTCGGTTTCAATGCTTGTGGCTGAATGAAACTGTCTCCATTCACTCTTATTTTTAAGATCCATAGTTCTACATTGCATGAGGAATCACTCATTTACGGCACATGAATTCTTCATTAGCACGCAGGCTGAACAGAAATGTGAGCAGATCTTCTGCAAATTAGATACTGTTTAAGGCTCCCATTGATTAAGCAAAAATAGGCTTGTGATTAGCCGAAGGCTTTCTACCTCATCAGTAAGTGCATAAGCAAATCCGATTATGTTTAGAGTTTCTACACCATGTACTGAAAGTCTCTTCAAACACACTTTTGCACCTGACTAATGGCTATCCTATCCTTATTTTGATTCAGGTGTAAGGCAACAAGGGTTGATATGTTGTGTATGATAAACAGATATTAATTATAATTTAACTTTTCGTCCTAAAGGAAGACGACATATTAACTAACCATTGTTACACACACACACACCCATGTAATGTAAGAAGATATACATACCACCCAAAGGTTTTGGTATTTAGCAGACGGAGAGCAACAATGAGCGGAAAAAGATTTTTCTTATACCACCTGGGTTCATGATTGAATTTTTTTCTTGAGTGTGCAAACCTATTACATATTACAAGTGATTTTGTGTGTAGGGGCGACTCTAGGTTTTTTTTGCGCGGGTGCAATGAGGCTGTGACCACAAAATACATATAGACAAATACAAGAGTCCTCTGTACTCAACCCATTATCAATATATTTAAGACAGAGACATTTTGTGCATACTGCTACTGAAAAATGCCTTACCCTTTAAACAAAACAGGGATTGTTTGTCCATATATTGCAATATATTTAAGCTGGCCAACTACGTCAAAGTCATCCCATATCTGGCCAGTCCTACGCTCAATTTTATCTGATTCATTAAGAATTCTATTGCTTCATTAAACATTTTACAAAGGGACTAGGTTTTACCTGCAACTTATTTGCTGCTTTCAAAGTAAACCCCCATACTTGGCTGCCCTTTTATTAGACACCACGCTGTCTTAAATATATTGATAATGGGTTGAGTGCAGAGGACTCTTGTATTTGACTATATATATATATATATATATATATATATATATATATCTGAAAATGTAACCGATTGGTGTGCCCTCCATTTACCTATATTTCTGCCATTAAATTATTTTGCTAAAAAGGGATTGGAATACAATTGGTAGTGCTGGAGCAGGCAGTTTGCAGAGAAATTACACAGCTTGAAAGGATGGGGGTGAGTATGGTTGGGAAAGAATATTTGTCAACTGATTTTAATACATGAGTGCTTTTTATTTAGAGGTGACATCCCTAATAGTTATATAACTGTATATAACATGCAGTAAGTAGAAAAAAACTGTGCATAAATACTGATAGACAAATATTAATAATAGACAATTGATGCATGTGGAGCAACTACGACTGATGATGCAAGAGCGTCCATATTTGCCAACATTATGTTATTTGTGCCTATCTGCTGTCATTAGCAAACCATTCCAAAACCACAATGGATTACGAAACTGTGCACCAACAGAGCTGGAAAGCCAAGGCTTATAGTCATTAACTAGTCTTTATCTGAGACTAGAACTAGATGCAACAATATTACTTACAGTATTTCAGCTTTTAAAAGTTGTACTGTCGAACTGGGGTGATTTCGGATCTTTGGGATCTTGGGATCACAACAAAGATCTGATAATGCTTATAGTAGTTAGTGCTAAGAAGAAGGAAAAATTTTTTTGGATTTTAGTGTTTAGTCTTCATTTGCAAGTGTCTCACTGCTCTACCATGATATTCCCAACTCCTGCATTCTAACCTGCTATCGCTGTAGGTGAGATACTGCTTGGTAATCAGTCTCAATTAGGCTACAGGGAAAGTGAGTATGAGGTAAATACATTCCTTCCTACACACAGCAGGTTCTAGGTAGGGATGTAGCGAACTGTTCGCCGGCGAACTAGTTCGCGCGAACTTCGACTGTTCGCGTCCGCCGAATGTTCGCGAACGTCGCGCGACGTTCGCCAATTGGTGTTCGCGTTCGATTCGAAGTAAAATTTCGTTCGACCATTCGACCGTTCGATCGCTAAAATCGAATGATTTCCATTCGTTCGAACGATTATAAGCATTCGATTGAATTAAAATCATTCGATCGAATAGCTTCGATCGTTCGATTCGAACGAAAATCCTTCGATCGTACGAATAAAATCCTTCGATCGTTCGATCGAACGATTTTATCGAGCGTTCGAAGTTCGCGAACTGTTCGCGAACTGTTCGCTTTTTTGCCGGTGTTCGCGAACGGCGTTCGCGAACACATTAACGGCAGTTCGCTACATCCCTAGTTCTAGGTTATCAAATAGTAATCTTCTGCCCAAACTAAAACGGGCCTGGAGCCTTTACATTTCATAAAACAGCAACTTTTCTGCACTACTATCCCTTGAAGAAATAAGATCATGTGCTTACATACCAACTCCTTTACACCTACATTTTATTTCGTTATAAAAATTCTAATATTTATTGTTGCAAACTTTTGCTACAGCTCAAGCCATATAATTATTCTCCTGTAGGTTCTTATATATTACTTTTTTCCTCTGCAGTTCAGTAATTGTAAGATTCTATTTTGAGAATTGTTCAGTTAGATGCCATCCATATTACCATAGAGAACTAGTCAATATTTTCTGCAAGACACATAGGGGCCCATTGACTAAGCTCGAGTGAAGGAATAAAAATTTGATTTTCAAATGTTTTTTTTTGGCTACTTCGACCATTGAATTGGCTACTTCGACCTTCGACTACGACCTTTGACTTTGAATCGAACGATTCAAACTAAAAATCGTTTGAATATTCGACCATTCGATAGTCGAAGTACTGTCTCTTTAAAAATTTCTTCGACCCCCTAGTTCGCCACCTAAAACCTACCGAGGCCAATGTTAGCCAATGGGGAAGGTCCCCATAGGCTTGCTAACAATTTTCTGATATAAGGATAATCCTTCGATCGATGGATTAAAATCCTTTGAATCGTTCGATTCTAAGGATTTAATCGATCAAACGATTATTCCTTCGATCATTCAATCGAACGAATTGTGCAAAATCCTTCCACTTCGATATTCGAAGTCGAAGGATTTTAATTCGGCAGTCGAATATCGCGGGTTAATTAACCCTTGATATTCAACCCTTGATACATTTGCCCCATAATCATTTTAAAAGTGTTTTAATTTAAACTTAAGTTTCAATGCACAAACCCAGTGCAAAAAATTCTAGACTTTTTTAGTTTATTTTTTCACAGACTGGATATTTAGAGGCACATTTACTTAGGGTCAAATATCGAGGGTCGATTAACCCTTGATATTCGACTATTGAAGTTAAATCCTTCAACTTCGAATATCGAAGTCGAAGGATTTACCGCAAATCGAAGGAAAAATCCTTTGGATCGAAACAATTCAATGGATTTTAATTCATCGATCGAACGATTTTCCTTCAACCAGAATTTTGTAAGAAAGCATATGTGGACCTTCCCCATAGGCTAACATTGATGTTTGGTAGGTTTTACTTGGCGAAGTAGGGGTTCAAAGTTTTTTTTAAAGAGACAGTACTTCGATTATCGAATGGTCGAATAGTTGAACGATTTTTAGTTCGAATCGAAGTCGCAGTCGAAGGTCGAAGTAGCCAATTCCATGGTCAAAGTAGCTGAAATTCAAGTATTTTTTCCTCTATTCCTTTTACTCGAGCTAAGTAAATGTGCCCCCTAATGTATGCCTAATAAATGTAGTAATTGTTCAAGTTTTTCATTAGAGATCCAATTTAGAAGCTTTAGTAGCTTGAGGTTACACACAACAATAGACTATATGATTGAGGGCTCCTTGGTCTAAGTAGACTCCTGTGGTCCTACTGGAATTGAGTTAACTGTACTGTAAAACTCAGTTAAGCCATTCAGTGAAAACAGATGGTGTTTCAAAGAAGCTTGGTAGGAAAAAAAATTATAGATTTCTCAGGTGAATTTTTTTGGATTCAGAAGAACCGCATTCTCTTATAAAAAAGAACCTGCTGGTGTCTGAACATAGGAAGCATGCTTGAGCTGAATCTTCAACTGCAAACAGATTATAACGGTGACCTCTGGGCCAGATTTCTATGGTTAAAGACAAGAATCTCTTATGTCACCCAGAGAATGTACAGAATAAAAGCTTGTTCTCACATGAGACTTAGTGATCACTGGCCATATGGAAGAGAATTCATGATGAAATAAAACCATAAAAGAGAACAGAGGAGGGAGTAAAAAAAACAAACTGAACAAGAAGATGTATGTAAACTTTTAGTAAGAAACCTGTTTACCATTATCTTCAGAATAAAACATGCTATTAATATTCAGCAGAACACCCAGGAGGAAACACCAAAGTCTAAAAAGATCTTTGTTGGAAAACTGCTAATTAAAATGAAAAATCGTCTCTGAATGCAAATAATATTAAAAGGGGAAAAAGTGTGACTGCTTTACTAATAAAGTACTCCTTTGTAATAGACCACCTGAGCTATAACAATGGTCTCATCCCCCCCATATTATGCAGGAAAAAAATACTTATTACAGTAATCATCGCCAGAGCTGAAGAAGAGGGATCCATAACAATGTAGTAAGGCTGGGGTTCCAGAGTAAGAAAAATGTTTTTAAAAATCTGAGACTTTCTAACATTTGTATTTGATATAATTTTATCGCTCACATATTTATGTCCATTTGTAAGTTGTTTTATAATTAAAAACTTCATAACAACATGACTAGCACAGGCCTTAAATCTTGAACATGAAGGGGCCGATTCAATAACTTCGAGTGAAGGAATCGAAGGTAAAAAACTTTGGATTTCAAAGTTTTTTTGGGCTACTTCGACCATCGAATGGGCTACTTCGACCTTTGACTACGACTATGACTCGAATTGAACTAATCGAAGTAAAAATTGTTCGACTATTCGACCATTCGACAGTCGAAGTACTGTCTCTTTAAAAAAACCTTCGACCCCCTAGTTCGCCATCTAAAAGCTACCGAAGTCAATGTTAGCCTATGGGGAAGGTCCCCATTGGCTTGGCTAACTTTTTTTGATCGAAGGATATTCCTTCGATCGTTGGATTAAAATCCTTCAAATCGTTCGATTCGAAGGATTTCATTGTTCGATCAAAGGAATTATCTTTCGATCGAACTATCTGCGCTAAATCCTTCGACTTCGATATTCGAAGTCGAAGGATTTTAAATCCTAGTCGAATATCGAGGGTTAATTAACCCTCGATATTCGACCCATAGTGAATCGGCCCCGAAGTCATAACATTTAAAAAAAAAAACCTCAAATTAGGCCTCAGTTCTATTTATAAAATATATAATACACAGCAGCATGTTAACTCTTTAAATGTTTACAAACTGAGGTATAATTAATAAGGTGTGCAACCCGCAGGGACGATCCACCACTGCCCCCCCACTCCTTCAGTGTCGGAGTGGGGGCCGAATCGCTATTGCAATGAGCACTATAGCACACTCTGCACTAGCGGAGCTGAATTTCTGCTTTAAAAAAAACAGAAATTAAATTAAAGTTACAGAAGGTGTTTTTTTGCCACCCTTGGTATTTGGCCGCTCACTGCCACTTGAGGCAAGACTCTCACCTTGACTCATGGCAGGAGAGACTGTGGCAATCTGCTATACTGTATTTCACCTGTTTTCCCTCTTCTAGGATAGCTACTAAGCCTGCATATTGTATGAGTTTGAGTTCCAGGCCCATACATGACCATCAGTGATGGACGAATAAATTCGGCAGGCATGGATTTGAAAAAATGTTTTTGTGAAAATGCATCGAAAGTCTGCCAATGAAAAATTTGCCGAAACAAAAAAAATTGTCGTGCGTCAAAATTATTCAGAAGCCCATTGCACTTTAATGCAATTGGACAAAATAGTCACGCGTATAAAAATTGACACTCACAACAAAAAATTTTTCACCATTTTGCAAATTATTCAGCGGAGCGGTCCAGATTCGCGGATTACTAATGACCATTTAATTGCTACATTGCCTCTGGAAAGTAGCATTGGCATAGATCCCAAGCAGGGAATAAAATACAAGTATGGGACCTGTTATCCAGAATGGTTGAGACCTGTGGTTTTCCGAATAAGGGATCTTTCCTTAATTAGAACCGAAGGATGGGCGAATTTGACCCGTTTTGCTTTGCCAAAAATTCACCACCAGTGAAATGTCAATGACCCAATTAAAGTCTATGGGCGTCAAAAAGATATTTTTGACGCGCGTCTTTTTTTGTCTCACTCCGCCATACAAGTCTATGGGGGTAATTTCCCGCGCGAATCAAGGCGAAAAAATTGCCCATCCCTAACCTAAAAGACTTGTTTTGCATCATATATTTTAGATGGGATCAGGTACAATGTACTTTTATATTATTACAGAGAAAAGGGAAATCATTTTTAAAAAATGTAGTTATTTGATTAAAATGGAGTCTATTGGAAATGATCTTCCTGTATTTTGGATCTTTCTGGATAATCAGTTTCTGTTTTAGTTTTCTAACGGATCCCATAACTGTAGTTGCATAGTCCCTAACAATAAGGTATAGTCCAGGCATTTAGTTTGCTCCTGATGCTGCCCATCACTGTAGCAGATGATGCATTAGCAGTGAATCAAACATTATGTATTTTTTTTATCTGCAAAAAATACCATTGACCTAGGAAATAAAGCAGCCAAGCCTACCTATCTATGTCCAGATACATTTCGACATAATAGAGCCACTGCCTGCAGAGACAGGACTATATAAACATCATTACAATTATGCACAGAAAGAAAGAGAAAATACAGATAACTAAAAATTACCCTTTTAGGTTGGTGGCTTTCAACAGTCTTTGGTATCAACTGCATAAAAAGTAATTTAGATTAAATTACAAGATCAGTGCATGATGACATATTGTGAAATGAAAATGCAAAGGATATATTTTCTTTGCATATTTTCTTTATGTGCAGGAATGGGAACGGCCACCCTGTTTTCTCTTTGCACAGCAGCTTTGTCTATAATTCAACAATTTTATATGTTCAACACCAACATTTTAAGGATTTTAACATTTGCTTAATCTCTTCACTTTCTTCTTCTAAATAAATATTGCATGGCATGATCCAGACTTGGTGCGTATATTTTGATAAGCAAGCGGATGACATAATGGAGAGGAGGGCAATGTTTATAAACTGCTCAGTTGCTCTCTCTGTAGTAAGAACAATATATGTTTCATTATTATATCATTCTGGGATTGCTTTACAAGTAAAATATCACTTCTAAGTGCAAATCGCTAACATGACAGAAATGCATGAAGACCCTCTAATCAAGTCCTAGGATTATTTCTAGGAGAGCGCAGATGTTTATGCTCCTGCTTCTGCAACCAGAGATTCTTTGGCCGTGTTTTTTCCTCCATAACATAATTGTTTGGAGCTAATGGTAAATCTGCTGTATGTTAATAGTAATAATATTAATAAATGCCTGTGGTGAGCATTACAGCCCTGCAAGGCACAGTCTAAAAGAGGAATCATTTAATGGCTTTCTAGGGACCCAGGCACTGGAGTGCAGTAGTCTGGCGCCACTATGATCTGTTAGTGGATCAAGGATAGGTGCTCTGTATGATTTAATAATACCAGGGGGGTAAGAGGTTACACACAAGCTAAGGTCATGGAACTTTCAAGGCTGTTGTTTTGGCTGTGAAAATAATTAACTGAGAATCGAGCACCTGCAACTGTGGAGGGATTGGAAATCTCTGAAGTGGTGTCTTAACTCAGACGCTCTTTATATATCAACCCCAGCTACTGCTTCATATAACAAATTCATTTTCAGCTTACTGTACTATCATCACTCCTATTATTGAAAAATATATTATTTATTTTCAAACATCTTGACTGCAAATTGCTTTCTACCTCCCGGATGGCTTACTTTATGTTACATGACAATCCGAAGCTTGATCAGACCACGATGGGAATAGCGAAATCCCCCGAGGAGGTGTCTGGAATGGGTTTTAGGAAAAGTGTTCAGTTCATTTGAATTTTGGAAGGTATTGCTACTTGGTAAAACAAAACAAAATCGATGTTGCCTTTTTTTATATAGTATGAGATAGGGTGACATTTTAAACACTCTACTGCAGAGAAAGTGGCATTAGGTAGTTTTTGCACTGTATTTGCTCAGTGAACATTAACTGCACGGTGGTGACAAGATGAGAAGTAGCACACACTGACAGATGCATAGTGGTTACAAGATGATAAATACAAAACATTTATGGACAAGGAATGGTGACAAGAAGACAAGGAAAAAACACTGCCACAGATAACACTGATATTATCATGGATGTTTATGTTGTACATTAGCTGGGGTGTGGGTGGGAAAATGGTATTTTACTGTCATGACTGGAAGATCTTTCAGAGAATTACGATGATTACCTCTAGCGCCTGGTGTATTTCAACAGAGACAACTGGCATAACTGGGAAAAAATAATAATAGTACCTGTGGGAACACCTTTACATACTATTTTAAACAAACTGATTGATAAAAAATGCACTGTATGTACTGTATGTGTGTGTGAACATGGGGTAGACATTAACCTCATTATAAAAGGAGATCTGTCTTTTCCATGGGAAAATGGCTATAAATGAAACTGTAGAATTGATGTTCATGGCATTAGAATCATGGAATCACCATTTCCAAAGTATTTTTAAATTTACAAATCAAGGATGGGAAAGAAAGTAAGAATGGAAAGATAACAATATTGAAATTGTATGTCGATTGCATTTGTAGCAATGTCATTTCTCCTACCGCTCAACTGTAGTTCACCAATCCTGCAACTGGTGGTGCGTTTCTTCTGTTGACCTGGCCGGGTTCCTTAGCAACGCATGTGTATAGAAAACGGATCCGCACACACACTGGTTAGTGCAGTCGGGTGGCTAAATAAAAGGGGATACTCCCCGACTGCATTAACCAGTGTGTGTGCGGATCCGTTTTCTATACACATGATTCCATTTGTAGGCAATTGTGAGATGTGTAGCTGCGAACTTTTGATAAATAAAGGCTTGAGTGTGTTTATGCTTTTTGTTAAAGGGGTTGCCCAAAAGAAAAGTTGGTATCCATTTAAGAACTGTGTATCCCAAAAGAGGGCTCAGTAATGTGGCTACTTTGGTTCATAGAGTGGGCAGTCCCAACATTTTTTCCAACAGATAGGAGGACAATCTGGAAAATGTTTGTAGAGCTTGTTATGTGTATGGTTCCAGACAGAACATGATTAATTTATATGTGTTTTCTATATGTTTGTATTCTTCATTAAAGTGGCAGTATACACCCTTTTTCAAAATGAGCTTATCAAATAACAGGTGAAACATGTTAGTGAGGACGTCAGGGAAACCAAGACACACTGAAATGAAGACACACACTCCGAGGACATGCACAATACGGAATAGAGAACATGCAGTTGGACTGTGTTCGGGACTGTGATCATGGTTCCCAAGGAGAAAGTGGAACTACTTGGTCTACGTAATTAATGGAATAATGTGATAATAAGTCAATCTAATCACATTGGTCTGTAAGTTTATTGTGAGAGCAGCGTTATTTTGAAGGCTGTGGAGCGTATCTTCTCATAAATTCTGTTACCGGTTCTAGTGCAATTTCTAATATTGACACATTGGATTATATAGGAGTTACCCTTTGGTGTTGTAAGCACACTTTAATTACACTTTTCCTTTACACTTTGGGTGTAAAAGTTAGATAAAATACTACATTATATTTTTTTTTCTTGTTTTTACAAATGGATTTATAGTTTGAGCTGGCCAAAGGCACATTTCTTTGCATTTGGATTAACAGAGTAACTGCAAAGAATATATAGGAACTAGAAGTGTATCAAGTACAAACCACATAGACATAAAAAAAATTCACAATCATAGGAGAGGACAGTTGCTGTCTCTATATATTGTATTATAGAACTGATGTCTAGCCTCAGTAATCAAATATTAGTTTAAGTACCAGAAAATAATAAATCATAGTGAAGTGATTTGTTTAAGATTGGAAAATGCCTGCAACTCTATACAGTATGAAGAATGATACAGGTGTCTGCAGTGTATTGATACTGACAGGCTTATTTGCACAGCTTTTTCTTCCTTACTATATTACCATGTATCATGTGACAAGCATTATCTTCTTAAGTTTCAGTATTTTTACTGTAAGTTTAGTCTAACCAGGTATTTGCTTATGTGATTTTTTGGGAGAATTTGGCAGGAGTTGGGACTAATTACATAGTACAGGTATAGGATCCCTTATCCGGAAACCCAATATCCAGAAAGCTCCTAAATACGGAATGGCTGTCTCCCATAGACTCTATTTTATCCAAATAATCCAATTTTTTTTAATTTCCCTTTTCTCTGTAATAATAAAACAGTAGCTTGTTCTTGATCCCAACTAAGATATAAGTAATCCCTATTGGAAGCAAAACCAGCCTATTGGGTTTATTTAATGTTTAAATTAATTACTAGTAGAGTAGGCATGAAGGCATGAAGACCCAAATTACGGAAAGATCAATTATCCGGAAAACGTCAAATACGAAAATTCATTATCTGGAAAGCTCCGAATTACAAGAAGGCCATCTCCTATAGACTCCATTTTAAGCAAATAATTAAAATGATTTCCATTTCTGTAATGATAACACTGTAGCTTATAATTGATGGGAACTACGCTGTAGATAACCCTTTTTTGAGGCAAAACAACCCTATTGGATTTATTTAATGTTTATATGATTTTTAAGTAGACTTAAAGGAGACCTGTCACCCAGACATAAAAGCTGTATAATATTTGTTCTTTTCAAATTAAACATGAAACCCAATTATTTCAGTAAAACATCCATACCTCTTTTAAAAATCAGTCTCAGCTGTCGATCATATGGTCCCTCATTTTTGCCTTAGGCATAGAAGCAGGGCAGTCAATTACTTTCACTTTCCATTCTGCACTTCCTAGATGTCACTTAACTCCCCACATTCTCCCTCCATCCTCACCATCTAATTGTGTAACCAGTGCATTGGAATTTGCATCAGGTGCCCTATTCTGGCACATAAACAAAACAACATTTTGGCATGATAAAAGTTTGGCTCAATATCAATGATCACAAAATCACGCCGTATACAAAAGCAAAATAGGTTCAGGGCACTCCAAGAGGCCACGAATAGATCAGACCTGTACTCAATTCGTTAAAAAGTATAAAAAAAAATCTTTATTCAAACAATCATCTCGAGCCTTACACGTTTTGTGTGGGTATGACACGTAATCATAGGCTTAGAGACTTACAGCCAAAAAGGGAGTATTTAAGGACACCAATGAGAAGAAAGGGATGGGAAAACAGACAAAATCGATTACAGATTAAAAGTCATTACATACCCAAATTGGATGGCAGCACAAATCCAATGGAAGACTTAAATACATAATGATGCCGGCCTGCTTGATATGGTTGTGTGAAATGCATTGAAGTTAATGGGCGTCAAAATTATTTTGACGCGCAACAATTTTGACACAAGCGACAATTTTTATATGGGTGACTTTTTTTTGTCCAAATGCATTAAAGTCTATGGGCATCCGAATAATTTAGACACGCGACAGTTTTGACAAGTGACCATTTTTACAAAGGCTACTCTTTTGTCCAAATGCATTAAAGTCAGTGGGCGTCCAAATAATTTTGACACGTAACAATTTTTACAAGCAGCAAATTTTTTTTTTTTTGCAGCAAATTTTCCCACGACTAATTTTCGCAGCAGTTTCGCTAAAGTATTCACAAGTCTGCAGAATCCGTAAATTAGCCATAAATACATGCCTGCCAAATAAATTCACCCATCACTACAAATGATCAGTATCTATAGATTCACTGGACCAAAGAATATCTAACCAGCAGCCCACAGGTATACTTTATGTGGCCCCCACATGAAATTTGGCTGCTGTAACTACTTACCTTGTGTAGTCATTAAAATGTAATTTTAATAAAAACGACATACCCTGGTGGTCTAGCGGGCCGGCGGGGACGCCCGCCGCGCTCTTGGCGGGGACGCCCGCCACGCCGGTCTTCGCACCCTGATGCGCCGTGAACTAAGGAGGCACGCGGCGCACCTCTGCTATTTTTATAGCCGCAGGCGCGCTAAGGCCCTTGATAATGTCACGGTCGGCACCCTAAACCAGAACAAATGCCAAGCTCCCTGGTCTCGATAGTAATTCTCAAAACCGAGAAACCTCCCCACCGAGAGAGCGGCAGGCGTCCCCTCCGGCCCGCTAGACCACCAGAGTATGTAGTTTTTATTACAGTAATATTGCTGAGATTAACTGGCTCCTGCATTGGTCACACCTCCGACTCAAATGTAATAACAGGTGCAAATAATGCTCCAGGTCTAGTACTCTATAGCACCCAATTAAATATTTTCTTTTAAACAACAGACAGAGTAAACACTGTCCATTGACTGGTTGTTGTAGGCAACTAAAACTGTAGCTAACCATTCACCTTGGGACAAAATGCATGGGGCAAAGAGTATAGACAATATCACAAATACTAATTCAAGCTGAATCACTGGCTAAAACTACAGCAAACAGATATCGTGTTGAATCTATGTACAAAGGAATATCTGATGTAGCTCTGACAGCTATGTTACAATTGAAAAAAAAATGATTTCCTTGAAGTGCTAAAGCAGTGCTCTGGAGTGGCAAGCTTCTCTTACTCATATTTACAATAAACCAGAAATATTGGATTTCTAGCTGTCAACCAAAAATCAACTTCTATAAAAATAGGATTACATGCACAGCAGTCATTTACCTAGACCCAGCTGCAGGGGGGTGATTCACAATTCTTGGAGAGAGAATCATTTCAGATATATATATATATATATATTAGATAAAGGTCTATGATTAGATCACTGCCTGTTTCCCAATTTTGTAGAGTCTTAAGAAATAATTCAAATGATACATTGGCAGAGCAACAGCTACATGATATGTGTGATAGATTTACAGAACGGGGTTATCCTGAACATGTGCTAAAACGGGCATTAGAGTTAGCTAGACATCGGGTGACAACCCCAATACCTGAGGCTAAAAAACCATGCTTTATTTATAGTACCAAATTTTCTACAGGCTCCAATATGATAAATAAGACTATTAAGAAACATTGGAGTATTATTCAGGCAGATGGGGCTCTTAATAAGGTGGTCCCAGATAAACTTATGAATTGTTATCAGAGGGGTACCAACTAGTGATGGGCGAATTTGACCCGTTTCGTTTCGCCAAAAATTCGCCGCCGGCGAAATGTCGCAGACGCCCATTAAAGTCTATGGGCGTCAAAAAAAAAATTGTCGCGCGCCGAAAATTTTTTTTGACGCACGTCTCCATACAAGTCTATGGGCGTCATTTTTTCGGCGAAACGAGGCGAAAAAATTCGCCCATCCCTAGTACCAACCTAAGGGATCTTTTGGTCAAAAGTGATCCGTTGAGGTGCTATCAAACTAGACAGGATACTTGGCTTCAAAATGACTTACCTGGTTGCTTTAAATGTCCAAGCTGTACTTCATGTAGGTTTATGACCCCAGGTAACAGCTTTTCACATCCCCATACAGGTAAGCGGTTTCTGATAAAACACCATATTAATTGCACAACAGCCCATGTAATTTATATGATCACTTGCCCGTGCGGGTTGTCATATGTGGACAAAACTGACCAAACGCTACGATTAAGGATGGATGGAGATCGATCCACAATTAGTTCAGCATTTTGGGATGGCCACACGAATAAACCAGTGGCCACAGATTACCTATTTTACGCTATATTGCCATTGATCATAGTTACGTAGTTACATAGTTAAATTGGGTTGAAAAAAGACAAAGTCCATCAAGTTCAACCCCTCCCCCTACTTTTAATTAAATTTTATATACCCATACCTATACTAACTATAGAGCTTAGTATCACAATAGCCTTTGATATTATGTCTGTCCAAGAAATCATCCAAGCCATTCTTTAAGGCATTAACTGAATCAGCCATCACAACATCACCCGGCAGTGCATTCCACAACCTCACTGTCCTGACTGTGAAGAACCCCCTGAGTTGCTTCAAATGAAAGTTCTTTTCTTCTAGTCTAAAGGGGTGGCCTCTGGTACGGTGATCCACTTTATGGGTAAAAAGGTCCCCTGCCATTTGTCTATAATGTCCTCTAATGTACTTGTAAAGTGTAATCATGCCCCCTCGCAAGCGAGAGTCTACCCTCATAATTTAAGTCTTCCGTCCCTTTAACCAATTTAGTTGCACTTAGTCTCTGCACTCTCTCCAGCTCATTTATATCCCTCTTAAGGACTGGAGTCCAAAACTGAACTGCATACTCCAGATGAGGCCTTACCAGGGACCTATAAAGAGGCATAATTATGTTTTCATACCTTGAGTTAATGCCATTTTTTATGCAAGACAGAACTTTATTTGCTTTAGTAGCCACAGAATGACACTGCCCAGAATTAGACAACATGTTATCTACAAAGACCCCTAGATCCTTCTCATTTAAGGAAACTCCCAACACACTGCCATTTAGTAACTTGCATTTACATTATTTTTGCCAAAGTGCATAATCTTGCATTTATCAACATTGAACCTCATTTTCCAGTTTGCTGCCCAGTTTTCCAGTTTAGACAAATCACTCTGCAAAGTGGCAGCATCCTGCATGGAACCTATAGTTCTGCACAATTTTGTATCATCTGCAAAAATAGAAACAGTACTTTCAATGCCCACCTCCAGGTCATTAATAAACAAGTTGAAAAGCAAGGGACCTAGTACAGAGCCCTGCGGTACTCCACTAACAACACTGTTCCAATTAGAAAATGTTCCATTTACCACCACTCTTTGTAGTCTATATTTAAGCCAGTTCTCTATCCAGGTACATATACTATGTTCCAGGCCAACATTCCTTAATTTAACCAGTAACCTTTTGTGTGGCACTGTATCAAATGCTTTAGCAAAGTCTAAGTAAATCACATCCACTGCCATCCCAGAATCGAGGTCTCTACTTACATTCTCATAAAAAGAAATTAAGTTAGTCTGGCAAGATCTATTACGCATAAAACCATGCTGGCAGAAACTCATAGTATTATGATTTGCTATGAAGTCCAGTATCTTATCCTTTATTAACCCTTCGAAAAGCTTTCCTACCACTGACGTCAGACTAACTGGCCTATAGTTTTGAGGCTGAGAATGGGATCCTTTTTTGAATAGAGGCACCACATTAGCAATTCGCCAGTCTCTCGGCACTATGCCAGATCTCAATGAATCCTGAAAAATTAAGTAAAGAGGTTTGGCAATCACAGAGCTAAGCTCGCTAATTACCCTGGGATGAATACCATCTGGCCCTGGACCTTTGTTAATCTTAACATGTTCTAGTCTCTTTTGAATTTCTTCATGTGTGAACCATGCATCATTAGTTGTATTACTAGAATTAGGACTGTTAAGAAGGAAATCTTCACTTACTGGTTCCTCATTTGTGTAGACAGATGAAAAATATAAGCTCAGAATCTGCGCTTTTAATTTGTTTTCATCAACCAGCTGACCCCCCTCTGATAGTAAGGGACCCACCCCTTCCTGCTTCATTTTTTTACTATTAACATATTTAAAAAATAATTTTGGATTTTTTTTACTGCTTGCTGCAATATCCTTTTCTATAGCAATTTTAGCTTGCCTTATAGCTTCTTTGCATGATTTATTGGCCTTATATATGTTTTGGCTGTACCAGCTAACTTGAAAGCCTTAAAAGCACGTCTTTTCTTACCCACCTCAACACCAACGCTTCTATTGAACCAAAAAGGTTTTGCTTTGCAACGACGTTGATTGCTTACAAGTGGAATATACTGACAAGTATAATTATTAAGCAGCATTTTAAAGACTTCCCATTTTTGTTCTGTATTTAACCCTGTGAAAAGCATTTCCCACTTAATATGTTGCAGAGATGCCCTTATACTGTCAAAGTTTGCACGTCTGAAATTTAGTGTTTTATTTACTCCCTTATAGAATTGCTTCTGCAACAGAATATCAAAGGAGACCATGTTATGATCACTACTCCCTAAATGCTCACCCACACAAATGTTAGAGATGAGTTCAGTATTGTTAGTTATTACAAGGTCCAAAAGAGAGTTATTCCTAGTAGGTTCTTGAACGAGCTGGAATAAAAAGTTGTCATTCAGCATATTTACAAACCTATTAGCTTTTTCTGTCTTAGCAACCCCATTACCCCAGTCAATGTCTGGATAATTGAAGTCACCCATAGCAACAACTTGACCCAGCTGTGAAGCCGATTGTATCTGCAAGAGTAGCTGAGCTTCATACTCGACACTTATACGAGGTGGTTTATAGCATACACCAATGATAATTCTTTTTGTTACCTTTTGCCCAGTCAAAATCTCTACCCAGAGTGACTCTACACCCTCACCAGTGCCAGCTATTGTTATTTCTTTAGCGCATGGCTTTAATTCAGACTTTACATACAAACACACTCCTCCACCCTTTTTAATCCCTCTGTCCCTCCTAAAAAGGGTGTAACCATTTAAATTCACAATCCAGTCACATGTTTCATCCCACCAGGTCTCAGTGATACCAATTATATCATAATTTTTAGAGCATGCAAATGATTCCAGGTCTCCCATTTTACCTGACAAACTCCGTGCATTTGCCAGCATACAGCGGAGGTTACTACTTTTACTTTTGAAATTTGCATTACTTAGTGAAGAATTATACGTTAAGTTAGTATTATTCTGTTTTCCTTGTAACAAAGGGACCTCCTTAGCTGGTAAACTGTATGCCCCCCTCACTCCTCCCCATGACCCCTTACTAACCCCACTGCCCCGTCTACCCTAGCTTCCCCATAATTCTTTATCTCACCCACCCCCCCCATGCCTAGTTTAAACACTCCTCCAACCTCTTAGCCATTCTTTCCCCTAGCCCGCGGACCCCCTTCCATTGAGGTGCAAACCGTCACCAGTGTATAGGTTGTACCCCAATGAAAAATCAGCCCAGTGCTCTAGGAACCCAAACCCTTCCTTCCTGCACCAAGACTTGAGCCACGCATTAAGCTCCCTAAACTCCCGCTGTTTTCCTAAACTTGCACATGGCACAGGCAAAATTTCAGAAAAGATGACATTGGAAGACCTTTCCTTGATCTTAGCCTAGATCCCTGAAATCATTCTTTAAGGTCTTTCATCTACCATTTATTTTGTCATTAGTACCGATATGCACTAAGACAGCTGGGTCATGCCCAGCCCCACCCAATAATTTGTCTATCCGATCAACCACATGCCGAACCCTGGCACCAGATAGACAGCAAACTATTCGGTTGTAGCGATCCGGACGACAAATTACCCTATCCACTTTCCTAATAATTGAGTCCCCTACAACCACAATCTGCTTAGGCCTGACTCTACTCTCCTCCCCACCACTACTAGAGAAACTGGTCTCCCGGCTGTTAGAGAGATCAGCCCCATCTAGAATAGTTCATACTCCCATCATCTTCACACAATTTGTTGCGATGTATAATCTCTGGATCAGCCTCCATTTTCCTTTTGCCCACTTTAGATTTTCTAACTGTCACCCAGCTAGCTGCCTCAATATCCTGCTGCTGTTCTGTTCCCCCCAAACTATCTGACCCCGCTAGGTCCTGCTTAGTGAGCAAAAGACTCCTTTCAAGATTGTCAATCATGTATTTAATAAAATTTACCATTTAAAATTTATAAAGGATCCCAGTGTGCATCTTTTTGAATTTTGTATGCAGCTGTAATTGGTAGCACCTGGGTCGATTTTCCTAGTGGAAAACCACCTTCTTTTATACCTGCCAACAGGCAATGAAAAAAGAGGATAAACAAAAGTGTTAGAAATGGAAAGTATTAGTGTAAAGGGAAGAAGAAAGAATGGAAGAGAGAAGAACAGAGTGTAGGAGAGAAAAAAATGAGAATGCAGAGGGTTGTAGAAAGTGGGAGAAAAGAGAATGATGATACTATGATAGTAGAATATGATAGTAGAAAACATAAGAGAAAGGTATAGGAGAAAGGAGCAGACTGAAGTAAGATAGTAGGTAAACAAGTTGAAGAGGTAAAAGAAGGGAGTGATATATAAAAGGAAAGTAATGAAGTATAAAACATAGCAAGAAAACTGTATCAAGGGAAGAAAATGAATGGAACCTGTGTGTGTGTGTCTGTAGTGCTAATTTTTTAAAGCAGTAGATTACTGGTGGGTAGAATGGTGTACATTCAGGGTGGTGATGAGCTAAAGGGAATTTTATATTATAATAGATAATATATAATAGATAGTGGTTAAAAATACCATGTACCATTTTGTGTATATTTCACCAGTATTAGAATGGTGAATAGTAAACTCCAGGGAACATGTGTGTTGTTGCAGTAAGCATGGCCATATTAGCGTACTGGCTTAGGAAAAGCTGGACAATGGGTCCCTAGAGTGAATAGAAGAGAGCAGGATGGGCCTTGCATTCCTTGCTCTATTAAGGGGCATGTTTACTAACATTGGCGATAAATATTTGGAGAGATTTTTGGAGATGTTGCCCATGGCAACCAATCAGCAATTAGATTTAAACAGCCACAGCCAAGTTAGAAAACAAAAGCAAAGATCTGATTGGTTGCTATGGGCAACATCTCCAGAAATCTCTCCAGATATTTATCTCCAATGTTAGTAAACATGCCCCTAAGTGTTTTCAGCTGCCCAGTTAGAGGTAGTTGTGTAATTAGGCAGCAGATAAAAAGAGATCTTTTTAACAATGATCTACAATAGTTGTGCTGAAACAAATCAGCAGTTACTGTGGCCTACTTTCTCTTGGTCAACCCTTCTCTTGGTCAACCCAGTACTGACTAGTTAATGTAAAGAGCCTAGGAAAGGTGCAGCTTTGTATATGTTATCTGTCAATGCCTCATTGTTTAGTCCTCACTATTTTCAAGATGAATTTATATTCAATTCATGGTTAACAGTTTTTTTTTTTAACACAACCAGAGGGAACCACAGTGTCATTTTAATTTCCTAATAAAGACTGGGCCCATTGTTCAGAAAAAAAGGGATGACAAATCTGTTATTTAACTTCTAACTTGCTTTCGTATTGCACCAAAGTACTAAAATATAACAATGTGTTAAAAACAACAAGATATTCTATTCATGCAAACAAACTGGGTGTCAGACTCAAAAACTAACATTTTCTAAAAGAAACGAAATTCCAACAATCTGTCTTATCCCTTATGCCACTAGCAGGTTGTGTGCTTAGGAGGGCTCTTGTTTGGCTTATGTGCTATAACAATCTGTACTGCACCTGGCAGATGGATGCTTGTGCTCAGTTTTTAAAGCTAAAAATATACCTTCTACATCGTACATTGGAAATGGAAATAAATAAAACATACATCGGAGGAGACTGATAATAGTTACTTAAAGTGAGCAGCCTGCAAAGCAGAAATCATCAACAAAGCCTCCAAAGTCTCCAAAATACTGTCCAAGTGCAAATGAAAGAACTTTTATAAGGGCTAATGTGGGCTAAAAAAGTTCACGAGGAAGGTATAGTTTGACTAATTGTGTAAAAGCAAACCTGCTGTTGCTTTAGTAATTACATCAATGTAGCAACATGGAGGGCAACCTGCAGGGCTCACAACTTGTTGTGCTTGTGCCACTCCCTATGGAGCATGGCCACAAAACTGGTACAGATATAAGATCTATTATTCGTAAGGCTTGGGACCTGGGTTTTTCTGGATAAGGGATTTTGGATCATCATAGCCTGTTAAAAGCCATTTAAACATGAAACAGGATTCTTTTGCCACCACCATGGAGTCATGCATGATCAGGTACAATGTACTATTTTATTATTTTTGCTAAAAATGTACCCTGCGATAGATGTCCTGTAATTCTGAGCTTCCTGGAAAAAGGGACTCTGGATGAGTATGGTTGCCACCTGGCTGGTACTTCGCTACC
Organism: Xenopus petersii; assembly: GCA_038501925.1. Classification (NCBI taxonomy): domain Eukaryota; kingdom Metazoa; phylum Chordata; class Amphibia; order Anura; family Pipidae; genus Xenopus; species Xenopus petersii. Next base: position 92,490,124 of record CM076677.1, read on the forward strand.
TAGTCAGCAAACCACCTGCTAGGGCCAGGACTGGTATTACAAATTTACCTGAAACGTAAATTCTGAGAAATATGGAATTCATGATTTTTCCCCCCGCAGCACTTACTTTTGAGTTGTTTGACCTGCTCTCCAGGACCACGACCTTGCTATGAACAAGTTGTCAGTTTTGGTATCCTAAACCAAGAACAGATGCCAAGGTTCAGATCACAGATCATGCTTCTTCCTATTGCAGCCGTCTTTCACATCAGGAGAAGCCCTTCGCTACTCAGATGCTACCAGATCTTAAAGTAAGAGAACCAAGGCAAAGGTTCTGGGCAGGCAAGGGAACCGGAATGTGTGACAGGAGGAATAGGGAACAAGTAAGCGTAGTCCAGGAACAGGCCGGGGTTAATAACCCATCAGACAATGCAGTGTAGTACCAGTATCAAGAAGAATAGTCAATAATCAAGCAAGGTTGGTTAAGGCAGAGAATCAATAAAGGTCAAAAACAAATAATGGTCAGGAAAAGTAAATCAGATAAAGAGCATACCCAGGAACAGCGTCCGACTGCCCCCCCGGGATACTAGGAAAACTCCTGGTGGACCCAGGTGTCAGTGTGCCCTCATTCTGCTAAAAAAATGTGGCCTATTTCATTGCCATTGCCTATTTCTATGAGAACGAAGAGGCTAAATATATGGAATACTAGATTATAGTATGTAAAGAAAAGAGACTAGGAGAATAGAGGTTTAGTGAGGAGCAGTAGAATAATAGTACAGAATGTGGGCTCCTTGTCTAAGATTTTTTGGTGGGCCCCTGGTGTCCCAGTCCAACACTGCCCAGAACAGACCTGCACTGTGCAGAGCAGGGGGTTATATAGCCAGTCTAATGGCTTACACTGAGGCCAGATTAGCAACAGGTGAAACAAGCCACACCTACTTGCAATTAGAGGGATAATTATATCAGTGAACCAGTATTCATATACTCATTTACTCATGTGCTCATATAGAGTAGAGGTAATGCAGACAGAAAGAAAACATCAGGTTATTGGTTCAGATATAGGCAGGATGTAACACTGGTGCTCCGGCTCTCTGCTTCTGAGATGTCCATGCCCCTCCCCCTCCCCACCCCCAAAGCCCCTGCCCCTGTGACATTACTACCATTACTACCATCCTGCCTTGACTCTGGACACTAAGTTAGAGAGGAAGGCCACCGCTTAAAGGAAAACTATACCCTTAAAATGAATACTTAAGCAACAGATAGTTTATATCAAATTGAATGACATATTAAAGAATCTTACCAAACTGGAATATATATTTACACAAATATTGCCCTTTTACATCTCTTGCCTTGAACCACTATTTCGTGACTCTATCTGTGCTGCCTCAGAGATCACCTGACCAGAAATACTACAACACTAACTGTAACAGGAAGAAGTGAGGAAGCAAAAGGCAGAACTCTGTCTGTTAATTGGCTCATGTGACCTTACATGTGGTTTGTATGTGTGCACAGTGAATCGTACGATCTCAGGGGGCGGCCCTTATTTTTTAAAATGGCAATTTTCTATTTATGATTACCCAATGGCACATACTACTAAAAAAGTATATTATTATGATAATGGTTCATTTACATGAAGCAGGGTTTTACACATGAGCTGTTTTATTCAGTATCTTTTAATAGAGACCTACATTGCTTGGGGGGTATAGTTTTCCTTTAACTTTTACCTTATAGTATGTAGTGGATACACCTACCGGTATTTTAAGTAGCATTTCAATTATCATTGACTTATTAGCCTTCCTATATTCCTCCTTCAGAAAATACTGACCTTAGTAACCAAAAACACAGATGGACTTTGAGGGGAATTCTAAGCCTGAGAGGTGGAAAGGAAATATATGTAAGTAAATAACTGAGTTAATTTGCAAAATGTACTTAATTCCTACTAGCTGTGCCTTAAAGGAGACATATAGGACAAAAGAAAAACTCCTAATTTCGTAGAAAATAATAAATACTACATGGTGCGTTGGGATATAAATGAATACTATATTTAAAAAATGGGTGGGCGTGTCCTACAGTCCTGGCCAGAAGCACAGCAGGAAGTAGGGATGTAGCGAACCGCCGACAATGTGTTCGCGAACGCCGTTCGCGAACACCGGCAAAAAATGCGAACAGTTCGCGAACAGTTTGCGAACTTCGAACATCCGAAAATCGTTCGATTCGAACGATCGAAGGATTTTAATCGTTCGATCGAACGATTTTCGTTCGAATCGAACGATCGAAGCCATTGGATCGAATGATTTCATTCAATCCAATGGCTTCGATCGTTCGATTCGAACGAAAATCATTCGATTTTAGCGATCGAATGGTCGAATGGTCGAACGATTTTGACGCGAACGCCTATTGGCGAACGTCACGCGACGTTCGCGAACTTGCGGCGGATGCGAACAGTCGAAGTTCGCGCGAACTAGTTCGCCGGCGAACAGTTCGCTACATCCCTAGCAGGAAGGGATAGCCTATCACAGCCCTGCATTCACATACATAAAGACAGGATTAAGTTCCCAATCAGGCTAGCTGGTAATTGGTGTCTATCCTACAGTGCAGTGTGTTGAGTGCTGCCTGCTCCCCTGCACTGCCTGGAAAAGGAGGAAGCATAAAGTGTAAAAGATGGGTGGAACTAGTAGGGAAAATAGGCAGAAATTTTCAATAAATTAACCCAAAACACCACTTTTTTAAGCACATTCCTTCAGTATTTAAAAGAGTATAATGCACTGGCATTTTCTCGTTTTTTACATAATAGGTCTCCTTAAACTTAGTTCACTATTATATCTTTAAAAATTATATGTTATGGGTTATAAAGCCAGATTTTTATTATATTGCACTCAACTCAGATAATTTCAGCACATTCTGTAGTTCTGAAATTATTTATTCTCACTAAATGATAATACCTGTACCCCTGTTTGAGTGTACACCTTGTTAAGTAAATTTGTGATACTATATAACTAACTGCAATACAATAACATAGCAGATATAAAAAACGTATCACTTTAATTTAGCCTAACTGTAGACAGAACTTCCAGGGGCAACAGGTTCATGTAACCCTGCTTGACTGCACTGCTGAGGGACAGAAAAGTATCAATATTCTGATCACATCTATTTCTCTGGATAGCCAGTAGATGGCACTGCTGAGAGGTAAGGAAACCCTGCTTTTGCTGTATCTCTTCCAAATGTATTTCTGAAATAAAGCCCATCTTTCCACAATTCCACAGATTTGGATCAAGGAAACCACTGTATCGGCTACTGAAGCAGCAATTAAGTACACCGAAATTCACTGAAGGATATTAATATTTTTCTTAATTTTTTTAAATATTTTATATTTATTACTTTTATACTGCCTGCAGCTTCTAAATCATCAATCACTTTCACTAGCGTGACAGATGAAATGGTACTAGCTAATGTTATCCAAATCTCTTTAAATATGGCAAAAAAGGGCCAGCTGTCAAGCACAATGGAAAGGGTCATTCTATAAACAGCAACAATATATGGAAAATAATGAGTTTGGAGACTCATTCAGTCCAAGAGCAGGAACAAAGCACTGCCAATGCTATGGTAGATGGGGATAAGGGGTCACAGATGGAAGATAGGGATACAGGGTCACAGACATCAGTCTATAAGCAGAAACCTGCCAATAATTAAAGATGACCAAATGCTGTCAGAGACTAGAAGGTTAACAAAAAACTCAGCATTTAAAATATAAAGAAATATACGGAAATACTTAAATATTACTTGTATGCCTTTTATCAAAATTATTATTTATATATTTAGCATATGTATAGACATTGTATACATTTTAATTGGGTGTGGTTGTGCTTTCTCTATATATGGTCTCTTGTAGTATGTGTAAGAATAAAACATGCAACAATGCCCTTTATGCATAAGCTGCTGGTCCTCATGACAAGTGAAAGGACTAAAGGATCATAACTGTTGCCGGGCATCTTCCCAAACATATTGTTCTGCTTCACGACGATGTAATATATACAGTACATATTTTCAACTGCAAAACGGCAATTGACAACTGGTCTCAATAGGTTCTGCAGATCCCAAATGAAGCCTGGGGCAATATGCTCAACATAAAAAAAACCTATTGTATTCCTTGTGGTTTCAAGGGCAACAAAATTCCAGAATCAATATCATGTCACAACTTTAACATTCGTCATAGGGCTCCTCTACAGGACACATCAACTTTCTGATAATGTAGAAAATCAATAGTGACGGGCAAATAAATTCATCAGTCGCAAATTTGCAGCCAAGTTCCGCGTTTCGCCGCCATCGAATAAATTTGAAATTAAATAAATAAAAATGTGCCGGCGAAAAATCTGCTGCGTCAAAAAAATTTGGGCATGCGTCAGAATAGTCGCGCACATAAAAATTACTCAGATGCCCATTGACTTTAATGCATTTGGAAAAAATAGGTGCACATATAAAAATAGTTGCAGGCGAAATTTTGGCCGTTTCACTAATGTTGCGTTGAATTTTCCAATTTTTCAGCAAAGCAAAAGTGACAAATTCTCCCACCCCTAAAATCAGCCATTGAAACTTACTCCCTAACCTCTTGCCATGGTGTATTCCATTTCTTTAGAGCAAGTTATATCCACACTAGAGCGCTGGTGTACAATCAAGCAGAGAGGGGTAGAGGGTGGAATGTTACTTTCAATAAAGGGTAAGGGCATTAGGGAACCCACAATAGGTTCCTATGCTCTTGTTTTCTCCAGTGGGGCACACAATTATTTTATTAGCCTTTACTGAAGAGTGGTATTTTTTAAAATAAGTATACAGACATGGGATCTATTATCTAGAATGCTCAGGACTCCATAGTCTATAGCTATCTATAGTCAATGGTGTGCCTGCAAAATGATTGGGTGGGACAAGGTCAATTAGTTAGATGAGCTGGTTCATAGTCCCATCTATAAATGTCTCTCAGAAGCTGATTGATCTATTTACACTCACCACTTGCTCAAGTGCTTCATTAAACAAATGAGCGAATGCATGTCAAGCACAATGTATATAACACATTGCGTTTATCGCTGTCCCCCTTTAAAGCACAGCAATTATTTTTTTTTAGAACCCTGATATTAAAAATTGTTAGAACATGCTGTACATGATGATAGAGCTGAGACATATTCAATGGTACTGAGAAAATAATGTAGGGTCAAACGTGCAACAGAAGATGTTGTATAAAACATTATAGTTGCAGTTATGGTTATATCATTAGACAAGCAAAACTATTTGCACAAAGTATAATAAGCAAATGACAGTGCCACACAAACCATTTAGGAAAACAGCAGTGACCCTTTTGCTGGATATAATGAACATAGAATGGAAAGAAGAAAATGGGTAGAGGACAGTGTTATACAGGGAGAGAGAGTGAAGGGTTTTAGGAAGATCAGGTGACCATGGAAATTTTTAGCAAGCTGCTTGTGCTATAGGTGTGGGGCCATATGTCAGGTCCCAGCAGGTCAGGTTCGGGTTGAACCGACGTTCCCTCTAGCCAACGTCCCCACGGCAGCGCCTGTTACTAGCGCGGGCGCATGTTCTAATGTGTGCGCGTTTTAGCGCGGGCACGCGCTCATGTGCGCGCGTTTTAGCGCGGGCACGCGTTCTCATGCACGCGCGTTCTTGTGCAGGCGCGCGTCCAGATGCAGGCGCGCGTTCTGACGCAGGCGCGTGTTCTGACGCAAACGGGCGCCCTGGGGTTAAAAGGTCACTCAGGCCTAGGCTCAATGCGAGGTGATCGTCTCTACTGAAACTAAGCGTATTTACTACTGATATTCTTCTGATTACGACTACGGGTTGTTCCTGACTATTCTTCTGATTATCCCTGGATTCCTGTGTTTGTTATTCCTGATCTCGACCTTGGCTTCCCTGACTACTCTGCTGGATTTTCCTCAACTGGCACCTGCTTCCTGATCGTTCTCTGTGTATGACCCGGCCTGTCCCTGACTTCGTCTCTTCAACTGCAGATAAGTGATGAGTCCTTATTACTAACTGTTATCTCTGCGGGCTCACCTGGCACTCCTGCTATTCCTTATCTGGGACCGTCCTGTACCAACTTCCAGGGCGCAGCTCAGTGGGAAGCATGGGGGAGGCTCCTACCTACAGACTCGCCTTGATACCTGACAGCATATTTCTGAAAGAGCAAAATTATAACTTCACCACATTCCACTTGTAGTATGGGACTGATAGGCAGATATAAATGGGTGAAATTGAGAATTGACTTTGTCATAAAAATCTCCCTTAAATACCCAAGCAAATAGAAAGCTGTAAAAATGTCCTTCATAGTTATAGTTACATCTTTCAGTTGGGTTGAAAATAGACCACCAAGTTCAACCCCTCCAAATGAAATCCACCTATATTAATTGTAGATTTTAGTGCCACTATAGCCTTGGGTATTATGCTTGAGAAAACATCCAAGCCACTCTTAAAAAAGCATTAACAGAATCAGCCGTCACAACAACATCAGGCAGTGCATTCCATAAACTCAACCACCTACTGTCACGATCGCCGCCCGGAGCAAACCCAGGAGCTCCGGGCGGCGCGTCCTCTTCCGCCGGCGTCGCTCCCAAAATGGCGGCGCCCATGGCCGCCACGTGGGTAAGCGGCGCCGGCGCGATGACGTCAGTGCGCCGACGTCGGCGCAAGGACGTCAATGACGTCACTAGGCGCCAAAATTCAAATAAAAAGCCAGTTCTGATGCTAGAATGCGCCCAAGTATAGGATCTTGTTCCTGCATTGATTCCTGGGTTTCCTGTGGCCTGTTCCTATTATCCCTGTGGTTATTCCTGTTGATCTCTAATTGCTGACCCCCTGCCTGGACTTTGGACTTTGATTATATTCTGCCTGCCTTGTGACTTACTGCCTGAACTCGTTTACCCTTTCTGCTTATCCCTGGATACCACGATCCTGATCCTTCCTGAGGGGCTTCCTCCTAGATCCGGACTTCTCCCCAGAGGGGGCTCCCGGCTCCTTGACATTATACTTGGGCCATGGATCCCACTGAGGAAGCTCAGCCAGATTTCGGCAGGGCCTTTCGGGGCCTGCATTCCCGCATGGAGGCATATGAAGCTCGGCAGAATTACGTGGGACACACGCTGGAGGCGATCCTGGAAAAGCTCTCCTTGTTGACACCAGCGCCCCTCCTGCCGGCACCTCCTCCGCAAGCGGCTGCTGCCATGGCTACCCACCCCTCCACTTCTGGTCCACATATTCCTGCTCCGCCTCTCTACGATGGCGATCCTCAAGCCTGTCGAGGATTCGTGAATCAGTGCCAGATTCGCTTTGCCCTGCACCCCACTGAATTTGACTCTGAACGTGCCAAGGTGGGGTTCGTGATTACTCGTCTGGCAGGGAAGGCTCTCGAGTGGGCATCTCCACACTGGGAGAAGCAGTCCCCACTGATGGATGACGCAGAAGCATTTCTCAAAGAATTCCGGATCGTCTTCGATGCTCCCGGCCGGGTGACATCCGCTGCTTCCCGTCTGTTCCAAATCCGCCAAGGGAGTCGCAGTGTAGCAGAGTATGCTATCGAATTTCGTACACTTGCTGCTGAGACTCGTTGGAACAACGACGCATACCATACTGCATTTTATAATGGTCTCTCCCTCCGCATCAAAGATGACCTGGTCTCCCGTGAATTACCCACGCAACTTGAGGACCTCATCGCCTTAGCAGTCAAGGTGGACACTCTTCTGAGAGAGCATCAAAGCCTGAGAGATCGTGTCAGGAAGTTTCAACCCATATTGGCACCCCGCTTCCAGAGGCCTCTCCTGCAGGCTCCCGTCACCCCGCCTGACCGAGCATTCATTTCTCTCCAGGAGGAACCCATGCAAGTGGGAAGAACTCGCCTCACTGAACAAGAGAGACTCCGTAGACGGATGTCAGGCCTGTGTCTGTATTGTGGCGGACATTCCCACTTCGCCAATGCCTGTCCTGCAAAGGCTAAGAGTTTTGTACCCCGAGGTATGTCTATGGTAACTCATGTAGGGGGCACTACTCAAAAGTCTCGTGATAAGTCTCAGGAGAAGACCCTAGAAAACTCACACAGGTTTCTCCTTCCCTTCCAGATTCGTCTGACTGATAAGACCATCTCCGGGAATGCTTTCATTGATTCCGGTGCTGGGGGTAACTTCATAGACGCTCTCTTTGCTAAGCACATGGGAATTCCCTTATTCCCTTTGCCTTCTCCCATGCGGATCGTCGCCATAGATGATAAACCCCTGGAGTCTGTAATCACGATGACCACTGGCGAACTACCCGTGCAGGTTGGGACCCTGCATAGAGAGAGACTTTCGTTTCTTATTATCTCTTGTCCCGCTGTTCCAGTTGTTTTGGGTCTCCCCTGGCTGCGCCTGCACAATCCCACCATAGACTGGTCCGCAGGGCAGGTTTCTCGTTGGAGCCCATTCTGCCAACAGCATTGCCTTCCTGCAAAACCCCTCAAGAAGGTAACTATCTCCTCAACCGAGTTAAAATCTCTTCCCTCCTGTTATAAGGAATTCTCCGATGTGTTCTGTAAAAAGTCTGCGGAATTCCTTCCTCCACATCGTTCCTACGACTGTCCTGTCGAACTCCTGCCAGGAGCCATGCCCCCTAGAGGTCGCACTTACCCTCTCTCTCCTGCAGAGACTACCGCAATGAAGGAATACATCCAAGAAAATCTCCAGCGGGGGTTTATCCGCCCTTCTAACTCTCCTGCAGGGGCTGGGTTCTTCTTCGTGGAGAAGAAGGACGGAGGCCTTCGGCCATGTATAGACTACCGGGGCCTGAATAAAATCACTGTAAAAAACAGGTACCCATTGCCCTTGATTGCAGAGCTCTTCGACCAGCTGAAGGGGGCGAAGATTTTCTCTAAGTTGGATCTCCGGGGGGCGTACAACCTCATTCGCATCCGTGAGGGTGACGAATGGAAGACGGCTTTCAACACTCGTGACGGGCACTATGAATATCTCGTTATGCCCTTCGGCCTATGCAATGCCCCTGCCGTCTTCCAGGAGTTTGTTAATGATGTGTTCCGAGATCTCCTAGGAAGGTTCGTAGTAGTATATTTGGACGACATCCTGATCTTCTCCAAGGACCTTGAAAGTCATCGCTCCCAGGTGAAGGAGGTACTCTCTCGTCTGAGGAAGAACTCTCTCTTCGCCAAGTTGGAGAAGTGTGTCTTCGAGGTATCCAAGATCCCCTTCCTAGGGTACATTATCTCTCCAGAGGGATTTGAGATGGACCCCGTGAAAGTGTCGGCCATCCAGGAGTGGCCTCTCCCACTGAGTACCAAGGCAATCCAGAGATTCATCGGATTTGCTAATTATTATCGACAGTTTATCCGGGGGTTCTCTTCCCGTATTGCACCTATCCTGGCCCTCATCCGGAAAGGGGGTAAACCCAGCTTGTGGCCCCCATCTGCCATTGAAGCTTTTCAGTCCTTGAAAGAGGCCTTCACATCCGCTTCTGTCCTCCGACACCCCAATCCTGAACTACCCTTCTGCATCGAAGTTGATGCTTCTGAAGTCGGAGCCGGAGCCATCTTGTCTCAGAGACATCCCGCTGATGGGAAGTTGCACCCCTGTGCTTATTTCTCCAAGAAGTTCTCGTCCGCAGAACAGAACTACGATGTCGGGAACCGAGAACTCTTGGCTGTTAAACTTGCCCTTGAAGAGTGGCGTCACCTCTTGGAGGGTTCTCTGATACCTGTTCAGATTTACACCGACCATAAGAATCTCGAGTTCATCCAGTCCCTCAAGAGGTTAAACCCCAGACAGGCAAGGTGGGCTCTCTTCTTCTCTCGATTTAATTTTATCTTGACTTATCGCCCAGGCTCCAAGAATCGGAAGGCCGATGCCTTGTCTCGTAGCTTCACTCCGGTGGACCGTTCTCCTGAAAGACAAGAGCCAATCGTCCCTTCAGTCAAGATTATTGCCTCCCTGTATCCACAGTTTGCCGACCAAATCCTGGCTGGTCAGTCTTCTGCTCCTTCAGATACTCCCATTGGGATGGCATTTGTTCCTCCTGAGCTGCGTCTGCCTATCCTGCAACAGACCCATTGCTCCAGGCAGGCCGGACACCCTGGCCCAGCTAAGACTCTTGAACTCTTACGACGCCTGGTCTGGTGGCCTGATATCCGCAAGGATGTGAAGGACTTTGTTGCTGCTTGTAATGTTTGTGCCACGTCCAAGTCAAGTCACTCCCGCCCCAGTGGGTTACTACTGCCTTTGCCAGTTCCTTCCCGTCCTTGGACCCACCTGTCCATGGATTTCATTGTCGAACTTCCTCCCTCCTGTGGGAACACTGTGATCTGGGTTGTCATTGATCGCTTCTCCAAAATGGCCCATTTCATCCCTCTGAAGAAGTTGCCCTCTGCGGTGGAGTTGTCCCAGCTATTTATCCAGTACATCTTCCGCCTGCATGGTTTCCCGGTGGAGATCGTCTCCGATAGAGGCACCCAGTTTACTGCCAAGTTCTGGCGTTCCTTATGCAAAGACCTGGGAATTGTTCTTCAGTTTTCATCTGCATACCACCCGCAGACGAATGGGGCAGCTGAACGTGTCAACCAAGCCCTGGAACAGTTCCTGAGGAACCACGTATCCCTCTGCCAGGATGACTGGTCTGATCTCCTCCCATGGGCGGAATTCGCTCATAATAATGCTTGTCATTCATCTACAGGAAGGTCTCCGTTCATGTCGGTATATGGTCAGCATCCTCAAGCTTTTCCCCAAGACTTTGTGCTATCTGACGTCCCGGCTGCTGACGATGCCGCAGCCCATATGTCTGCTATTTGGGCTGCTACCAAGTTGAACCTAGAGAAGAGCGCTCTTGTTCATAAGACTTTCGCGGATCGTCGTCGAAGATCCTCTCCTCTCTACAAGGTGGGTGATAATGTCTGGCTCTCTTCCAGGAATATCCGGTTGAAGATCCCTTCTCCCAAGTTGGGTCCAAAATTCGTGGGACCATTTCCCATCTTGGAGATAATCAACCCTGTGGCTGTCAGACTCCAGCTTCCACCAGAGATGAGAATCCCCAACGTGTTCCACGTGTCTCTGGTGAAACCCGCCATCACCAACCGGTTCTCTGGCGGTCAGTCTCCTCCTCCTGCCATCTCTGTGGAGGGTCAACTCGAGTACGAGGTGGAGAAAATCCTTGACTCCAGAGTCTCCAGAGGGTCCCTTCAGTACCTCATCAAGTGGAAAGGCTTTGGTCCTGAAGAATGCTCCTGGGAAGGATGCTCTGATGTCCATGCTCCTCGTCTGGTGAGGGAGTTCCACTCCAAATTTCCCCAGAAGCCAAGCCCTGGTGGTCCGGAGGCCCCCCGTGAGGGGGGGGGTACTGTCACGATCGCCGCCCGGAGCAAACCCAGGAGCTCCGGGCGGCGCGTCCTCTTCCGCCGGCGTCGCTCCCAAAATGGCGGCGCCCATGGCCGCCACGTGGGTAAGCGGTGCCGGCGCGATGACGTCAGTGCGCCGACGTCGGCGCAAGGACGTCAATGACGTCACTAGGCGCCAAAATTCAAATAAAAAGCCAGTTCTGATGCTAGAATGCGCCCAAGTATAGGATCTTGTTCCTGCATTGATTCCTGGGTTTCCTGTGGCCTGTTCCTATTATCCCTGTGGTTATTCCTGTTGATCTCTAATTGCTGACCCCCTGCCTGGACTTTGGACTTTGATTATATTCTGCCTGCCTTGTGACTTACTGCCTGAACTCGTTTACCCTTTCTGCTTATCCCTGGATACCACGATCCTGATCCTTCCTGAGGGGCTTCCTCCTAGATCCGGACTTCTCCCCAGAGGGGGCTCCCGGCTCCTTGACACCTACGCTGCTTCAATTGAAAGTTGTTTTCCTCTAGTCTAAAGGGGTGGCCTCTGGTCTGATGATCCATTTAATGGAAAAATAGATCTCCCGCTTGTAGTCTATAATGCCCTCTCATTAATTAAAAAGAGTAAGAGTCTACCCTCATAATTTAAATCCTCTATTCATTGTATCAGTTTAGTTGCACATCTCTGTAAATACTGGCACACTCAGAGTTTGTATATTATGCAAAAAAATGAGAGTTTTTGTGTATATATATATATATATATATATATATATATATATATTGTATGTATAAGTCTGTGACGTTTTCTACGTGAGTGTTTGAATTGATAAGCAGGATAAATATCAGCAGAGCACATGGCAAGAAAGAGATAATAGCAGGGAGCAGATGGATGACAAAATCATGCCATTTTCAAACAGCAGTGTGGTTCATGAATAAAAAATCATGTTTGATTTCTACTGTTATAAACCATTCTATTGCAATTTCAACAGGTTTGAATATTCTGCTTCTACTGGTACCGAGCAGGAAAATTATTTTGTGCCGTCGAAATCATGTCCCAGTGGAACCGTCACTGTGGGATGCCTTATAGTGCACAAAGGCAGGGAGATTGAGATTATCTTCATGTATTAATATATGTCACAGCCTTGCTTCCAAGATTTCACTTTCAGAAATATAGCTGTAATATTTTCATCTATTTATACCTGCATGACGTGTGTCTCTTTCTATTCCATATATTGTATTTATTGGTATATTTATCAGGGAGTATATGTATTGCCATGTTAGTGAGCTTGCAAAAATATATTTGATGTAACCTGAGTACTCCGAATCATATTCTCCTTGTTGGGATAGAAGGATATTATTCCCACTCTGAGGCATATGTTACTGAGAGCCCCAAAGGGAATATACACTGACCAGCAAGATAAACATTAACTGAGTGAAAATGTATACATGTTCCTGGGACCTGTTTAGAAATGGCATATTAAACTGAATCTGCGTCACTGACACAAATATTGGTATTAGTTTTGTATAGATGGAATTTTCTCCTGCAACTACCAAGTGAGGGTTTTTGGGGGCAATGCTGGGGGGCTGGCATCGTGCTATTACAACACTGTATAAAACATGACTTCTGGTAGTATTTTGCTAGTCTAGCTGGTAAAAATAATACTTGGAAGCAGTATTACTAATGGGGAAGGAAGATAAAGCGATAGGAAGGCTGGAATTTTTCCTGTAGAAAAGGAGTACAACTCTACACATGCTGGGGGCTCCATTTAGAAGAATGGAACATGTTAAGGGGGCATGAGAATATAGTAATATAAATAGTAGTTTTGACATAATGCAGTTTATTATTGGACACCCCTATGTGCCGCCAAAGTATTCTTCACTCCTGTCCATATGTGTTCAAAATTAAAATGAAATGGGCTGCTAGAACTAGCTTCCTTGTGCAGAATTGTTATTCTTATGCCCAATAAAAACATCAGGAGGCTAAATGAATATGTGCTTAATCACAATATTCATTGAGACCGGGGGTATACCAGGAGTGTGAAAGCCACAGTGTATATTGAGAATCCCAGAGTGGGGTAAAGTTGTGAATGAGTGCTGTTTAAACACTAATGAACTGTGTTCCTGTTACCTTTATGTCGGTAGAGGTTTGCCGAGATACACCTGTGTTCTTGTCTGAAAAACTATGACCCTGGCTTTATACTACAATCGTCTGCTAAACCTGCCTACCATTTCTAATTTCCTCCAAAATTGCATGGACAGGCATTCAGCTTGTCACACTATATATACCAATATCTATGCTAATAGTATATTTTTGTATCACAATAGCTTTGGATATCATGCTTGTCAATGAAAACATGCAAGCCACTCTTAAAAGCATTCACAGAATCACCCATCACAATATCATCCGGCAGTGCATTCCACAACCTCACTGAACTCACTCTGAAGAACCCCCTACACTGTTTCAAATGAAAGTTCCTTTCCTCTAGTTGGTGGCCTATGGTACGGTGATCCTCTTTATGGAAAAAAAGGTCCCCTGCTATTTGTCTATAATGTCCTCTAATGTACTTGTAAAGTGTAATCATGTCATCAAAATTCGCGAATTTTCCAACAAAGCGCAATGGCCCAAATTCACCCATCGCTAATCATGACAGTATTCTCATAATTTAAGTCTTCCATCCCGCTAACCAGTTAAGTTGCACATCTCTGCACTCTCTCTAGCTCATTTATATCCCTCCTAAGAACTGAAGCCCAAAATTGCACTGCATATGACAGGTAAGGCCTTACCAGGGACCTATAAAGAGGTGTCTTTAGTAGCCACAGAAATACACTGCCCAGAATTAGACAACTTGTCTACAAAAACCCTTAGATCCTTCTCATTTAAGGAAACCCCCAACACACTGCTATTTAGTGTATAACTTGCCTTTATATTATTTCTGCCAAAATGCCCCGGAGGTATATATCAGCAAAATTAGACACAGTACTTTCAATGCAAAGGACCAAATACAGAACCCTGCTGTCACTAATAACACTGGTCCAATTAGAAAATGTACCATTAACCACCACTCTTTGTAATCTATGTTTTATCCAGTTCTCTATCCAAGTACAAATAATATGTTCCAGGCCAACATTCCTTTTTAACTATTAATCTTCTGTGTGGCACTGTATCAAATGCTTTATCAAAGTCTAAGTAGATCACATCCACTGCCATCCCAGAGTTGAGGTCCATGCTCACCTTATCATAAAAATAAATTAAATTAGTCTGGCAAGATCTAATGCACATTAAACCTTGCTGGCACACACTCATAGTATTATTATTTGCAATTAAGTCAAGTATCTTATTCCTTAATACCCCCTTGAAATGTTTCCTACCACTGACATCAGACTAACTGGCCTATACTTTTGAGGCAGAGAAGAATTAACCAGTATCTCTGCATTATACCAGACATCAATAAATCCTGAACAATTAAAGGAACAGTTCAGTGTGAAAATAAAAACTGGGTAAATAGATAGGCTGTGCAAAATAAAAAATGTTTCTAATATAGTTAGTTAGCCAAAAATGTAATATACTCATTAATGCACATTGTTGCTGGTAAATTAATGATTTTAATAATTATTTTAAGATGGGGGATATATATCTTCCAGTTTAACACATACACATCCCCCCACCTAACACCATCCCTGCTAGATAGCAAAATATGTCGATTTGTAGGAGACAGTAGATAGAATAAAAGATAAGTAACATATTTAATGCTATGTGCTCAGCTTGACAGAGAAGAAATTCTGAATACATCCAGAGAAGAAGGCAGATAAATCATACTAGCCCAATTCTGGGATTTGATAGGAAAAATAATTATTGTACTTAGTGATGGTTACAAGGAAATAAATCACCAGCTGAGCCTACTCTGTTGTATGTTCATGTATGTCACATATGGGTAGATCAATCATTGTTACACTTTATATATGATAGGAGAAATGCATACAGTATATATGCCATTTACAGAACTGTGCACTTGCAAAAAAGCCCATGTTTTTCCCAAACTCCTTAAAAACTCTGTTCAGATTTAACTACTGTATCTCCAACATGAAATACATCATAGCGCTGAAGAAGATGTAAAGGATTTAACTAAGGCATGAAACTTCTTTAAATATGATGAACTTATGCATAATATCAGTGGATTCTCTGAAGCCCCCAAATACAATCTCACCTATTAAGAAGTTATTCTTTCTCCCCTGGGTTTACAGTTCTAGTCTGTGCCAGAGTAAATAAGTAGCGCAGAAAGTAAGAGGGCTCTCCTGGGGAATAACTTAGCTCCAAGGAAGTGCTAGGAAAATATATGATTTTATTTTGATTATGTTGCACTGATTTATTTGCTTTGTTGCCAGTGGAAAGAAAAGGCACATGCACACACATGTGGGACTTATTTATAAACAATGGGCAAATTTGCACCTCGGCAGTATCCCACAGCAACCAATCAGTAATTTGCTTTTCTCAGCCAGCCGCAAGTTCAACAGTAAAAGCATGCATTGGATTGGTCACCATGGTTTACTGCACATGTAAAAATGTGCCCATCTTTATAAATAATCTCCAGTTTAACTGTTATCCACTGTGGCAAGAGGTGCTGCGCCAATGAAACGAGTTGTGGCAGTGCCAAATGGGTTCCCAGGGGCAGCAAAAAGCTGCTTCTGATACCTTTAAGATATGAATTTCTGTTTTTTAAACCAGAAATTTATCTTTAACAGGGCCAGAACTAGGGGTAGTCAGAGCAGGCACGTTCCTAGGGTGCAAAGCTGAGGGGCGCCAGGCATGAACTGTACCTGCTTTGTCACCTTCGCCATGTCTGGTCCCATCTCACCCCGACTATGTGTGTGATTTCAGTGTCTTTTTGCGCTTCCACGGGAGGCAAGATGGATGGCTCCTGCCAAGTTAAAGGGGAAGGAAACCTAGTTGGCGCAAAAACCCTCCCCCCCTCCCGTGTGTTGCCCACCCTCCCTCCTCCCCCCTGGCCTACCCGTCCCGCTGGGCAAATGCCCCTAACTTGTTACTTACCCTTCTGCGCAGGTCCAGTCCAGGGAGTTCACAGACGACATCTTCTTCCACGCGATCTTCTTCCTGCTTTGAACTGCGTTTTGGCGCATGCGCAGTAGGAGCATTTCACCGGTATGGATCTACTGCGCATGCGCCAAAAGTCAGATGTACTTTTGGCACATGTGCAGTAGATCCATATCGGTGAAATGCTCCTACTGCGCATGCGCCAGTCAAAGCAGGAAGATCATGTGGAAGATGATGTCGTCAGTGAACTCCCTGGACTGGAAGTAACAAGTTAGGGGCATTTGCCCAGCGGGACGGGTAGGCCAGGGGGGAGTAGGGAGGGTGGGCAACACACGGGAGGGGGGGAGGGTTTTTGTGCCAACTAGGTTTCCTTCCCCTTTAAGAATCCTCTCATATTATTTTGCTCATTTTACTGAGAATGACCAATAGGGAAGAAATAAAAAATGCAAATGCAGCTAATGATAAACAGATTTTGCCTTTGTATTACTGGCCTGGTTCCGTGTGTATTCTTCTTTGTGTATTCACTTTAAGCACCAATATCTTCCTTCTCATTTCACACGTGGCACAGACCTTTGGAGGCTTGCATATCTTGTGCTTTTCTCAGCTTATCCTTGATCACTGGGGAAAACTATGAAATGACCCTGGAGGCCAACAAAAGCATTCCTGATCATGTTCCTCCACAGTTATGTCAATGAGTTGCTTGGCAACTTTCTGCTACACTTTCCATCAGCACTTCACAGTGGCTGCAAGAATAAAGGTTCCGAGTTGTTAGAAAGAATGGCATGCCATGAACATGTGCAGCAAACAGAAACCCTTTTATTATCTTTTTTTTTATCAATCTGTAAAGAAAAAACATTAAGTATGATTAATGGATTTAAAAGAGATCTAAAACCTAAAAAGAATGTCTTGAAATGCAGTATTTTATATACTATATGTGCTATATCCCAGAAGTTATAAAAGTATATAAAAGTAATGATCCGTACCTTCCAATTTGTCCACGGAAGCTCCAGATCTTGGATCTTGCTAGGCCTTCTTCTGACTATCAGTGGCACATGCTCAGTTTGCTTTGGGATGTTGTTAAGAAGCTAAGCTTCTCAAGGTCATTAGAACTCAATAACAATTTAGCAGAAAGACTATAGGGGTCATTTATGCAGGGGTATAGGGATATTGAAATGTAATATGTTATATACTATACTACTACCATATCTGTTGTACCATGCTAGAAGTTCAGCAGCACTATAAGAGTAATGATCCGTACCTTCCAATTTGTCCACAGAAGCTCCAGATCTTGGATCTTGTTAGGCCTTCTTCTGGGTGTCAGTGGCACTGCACATGCTCAGTGAGCTCTGGGATGTTGATGAATAGTTTCGCCGGAAAATTGCGAATTTCGCGAAACGGCGGCCGGCGACCGTTTTTTCCGACGCCGGCAAAAAATTTTTTGGGGAAAATTCGCGCCTGCCGAATAAATTCGCCCATCACTATTGATGACATCCAAACATAATACGTTGTATAGTAAAACTCCTTTTCAAATTAAACATGAAACCCAAATACTTTTTTAATTAAAACACCCATGCCTTTCATAAAAGGTACTTAAAAATGGTATCTGCATATCATATATTACCTGTCCCACCTGTATGCCTCAGACATATAGGCACTTCCTACTGCACTCCTCATTGTGTAGCCAGTGCATGGGCATGTCCATTTAGCCTTGAAGCTCTGTTCTGCTCCTGGTCAACAGTAAATGACCCCTTATGTCTTTTATAAAGATCATGTTTGATTTCTGATGCAGAATGTATTGGTTTTTATGCTCCGGTTTTTATATTTTATATTGTAGCTATATGGTGTATTGTGGGTCGATTCTTAAGCTTATGTAACTGCCAGAAACACAGAGCACTGTAACGTTGAAGGCTTCTTTGAAGCAATAGATCTTCACTGATAATGGACTTGGCATGGCACAGAAAAACAAGCCTAATTCTTTGTTGAGCTTTAGTTCTTCTTTAGGCCTTTTGGAAGGTAATACAAATACTTATCTTAAGATAGCTGCTGACTTGACAACTCTTGAGTGAGTCAGGTTATTAGTCCATGCTTTAACAAAGTTAAAAGGCTGAATTTTTGTAGGATATCAGTTTATCCTGCTCATCATGGATCAGGGCAGAGACCTGCAGAAACTAATAAGGAATTATGTTTTTATCATCTTACATTGTTACAAAATAACGTATAGAACATTCCATTCGATGGAAGCTCACACACTCCAGTTAAATTAAACAAATGTGACCCTTTCAATAGTAATTGTTAACTCTTTCACACCAGCCATCCATTACTAAATGCTGAGCTTTTGTTTGTCACTCCGCTCCCACTAAATGAAAACAAAAAACAATTCAAAACAAAAATGAAGGGGCACAGTATAAGGCTTAATAAAGAAAAAACAAAACGGTACAGGTATGGGTTCCGGAAACCTGTTATCCAAAAAGCTCAGAATAACGGAAAGGCTGTCTCCCACAGACACCATTTTATCCAAATAATTCACATTTTTAAAAATGATTTTCTTATTCTCTGTAATAGTAAAACAGTACCTTGTACTTGATCCAAACTAAGATATAATTAATCCTTATTGGATGCAAAACCAGGGTTTATTTAATGTTTACATGATGTTTTAGTAGACTTAAGGGGGCAGATTTACTGAAGGGAAAATCATCAATTCGCTAGATTTACCGCCTGCAGGGACTTCGCCAATTAACTAGCGGGCGCAGGCGTCACTTCGCTAGCGAAGGAGATAGACGCTAGTGTTGCTTTGTACTCTAATGCCAGGCGAATTTTCACTCTGGCGAATGGACGTAAATCCGCAAATTCACTAAGATGCAGATTTTACTCTACGTTACTTCTTTTGCCAGACTTGTCTTTGCCTGCTAAGACCAGGCGAAGTGCAATGGAGTAAATAGATCTTCCTCAATCTTCTGTTACTTACATCATATTTTTTAGTGGAAAAATTCCAAAAAACACTGGAGTCTTTTCCTTTTTTTAGAGTGATAGCCTACAAAAGTCCTTAAATTTTTTTTGGGGTAATTGGGTTCCCCAATACATTTTCTAACATATAGAACATTAACTATACAGTGAGCTCATGTGTAGGGTATTATAACAACTCTATTTTCTTTATTAAGGTTCCCTGGACTTGTGTAATGCAATGTATTTGCTGCAACATGTAGATCCATTCAACTTAGCCTGAGCGAAGACCTCTAACGAAGTTGCTCTAGGATTTGCTCACATTGCCGAAGCAACACTAGAGAAAATTTCGCCAGCGTTCAGCTCCCTGGATGCAACTTTGCATTGCAGTAAATTAGTGCTGTCTGAGCGAATTTTCACCTGGCGAAGTGTTGTGATGACTGCTTAGTAAATTTACCCCACGGTATGAAGATCCAAATTACAGAAAGATCTTTTATTTGGAAAACCCAGACCATTCTGGATAACAGGTCCCATACCTGTATTTGGAGGATTTTTGGCTCCATAACAACAGCAGCCACAAGTGTGCACTTGGTAAAATGCATGCAGTTCTTACATTGATTGATACTTACATTCAACATGCTTCTTGCTTTCTGTATATTTATGCCATGGGCCATTGTTTCTCTACTGCCTCTTCTTCTGAATTGCACGCAAGTGCACATACCGATCAAGGGAATCCTGGAGCTTCTGCCACATTAGCGGTAATTCAAGGATTCCAACTTTAGGCTGCATCAATAAGAGCAAATGACCCAAAGAATCATGTGAAAAGATAAATTTTATACTTTTGTTGCTATCAAGCAAATGCACAGTTGTGTTAGTTTTGTGTTAGGTGGCTGCAATTACACAGGAATTGTGGGAGAAAATGCTGGGTTATGAGGGGGAAATGGTGATCTGCATCTGAAAAAGTACTTTGCACTTGCACTGTTATACCATTTAAATTTTTAAACTGTTTGTTCAAATGTGACTTTTCATATTACTGAATTGACTTTACAACTGCAACTGCAACTTATGTGTTACAAATACTGTATGATGAGATTTGGATTTTTCTTACTCTTTACTTCCAAATTGTTTTTCACTCCTTGGGGTATATTCCTGTCTCTCGGTGGGCATTATTTGTCTAAATTACCAGCAAAAAAAATGCCCCCTGGATTGCTCAATCCACAATGGGACCTGTTATCCAGAATGCTCGGGGCCTGGGGTTTTCCGGATAACGGATCTTTCCGTAATTTGGGTCTTCATGCCTTAAGTCTACTAGAAATTCATTTAAACATTAAATAAACCCAATAGGTTGGATTTGCTTCCAATAAGAATTAATTATATCTTAGTTGGGATCAAGTACAAGCTACTGTTTTATTATTACAGAGAAAAAGGAAATCATTTTTGAAAATTTGGATTATTCGGATAAAATGGAGTCTATGGAATTACATTCCCTAATTCGAAACTTTCTGGATATCGGGTTTCCGGATAAGGGATCCTATACCTGTAGTATAAATTGGATGAAAGACGTCAAAGGATGACATAATGCAATGAACATTGTACTACATGTATAGTCATATATATAAACATGTCTTAGCTAAATACATTGCCCAACAGCTAGGATACATGGAAGATACATTGCTGGCCCATACCATACTGGGAGCTCCCTCCCAGTGCAAGAGGCTTAGCAATCATGAAAAAAAACTATGGTTCCCCCCACCTCTTAGGGCTCTTACACATGAGCGTTCCGACCTGCGCTCCCCTGCGTTCCGTTTTTTGGCGTTCAGCCACAGGGGAGCGCAGGAAGAGACGCAAGTCATTATTTGAAATGGGGCTGTACTCACTCAGGCGCGTGTAGGCGCCGAACGCAGGTTCAGACGCAACATGCTGCATTTTTCCTGCGTTCGGCGCCTACACGCGCCTGAGTGAGTACAGCTCCATTTCAAATAATGACTTGCGTCTATTCCTGCGCTCCCCTGCGGCTGAACGCCAAAAAACGGAACGCAGGGGAGCGCAGGTCGGAACGCTCATGTGTAAGAGCCCTTAGTCTGCAACTACTTTTCCATTGATGATAACTGCCCTTTGAGAATGATGCTTATTTAGGGATAAACACAGAACTGGATCCACAAACATGATTTGGCTTCTCTGTCTTGAGTGCATGAATGTAGAAATGCAGATGTATTGTTAGTAAAGTCACATTTCGGTGCAGTGTTACTTATGTACATGCTCAGGATATCCTTAAATGCTACCAGAGGAACAATCATTTATCAGCTGAGATTCACTGATAATACATGTGATAATGAGAGATCCTGTTAGTGGCAGTAGTGATGGGCGAATTTGCGCGAAAAATTAGCGAATTCCGTGTGAAATTCGTGAAACAGCGCCGACGTCTCGTTTTTGACGCCGGCGCCCATTTTTGCCCGCGAATTTTCCCGCGAATTTTCATGGGCGTTTCGCGAATTTATTCGCTGGCGGCGAATCGCGCAAATTCGCCGCGAATTCGCGCCTGGCGAATAAATTTCGCCCATCACTAGGTGCCAGTGAATAGTGCTTTATGGAGCTGCAGCAATATGTTTCCCAAATTAAATAGTTATGTAGCAACTCTAGGGGAAAGAAGCAGCTCTAGGAAATGTGTAAATATCATAGAAACTACCCACAAAAAAACCTTACCTTTGTGTCTGTGAAAAGACAATGGTTATAGAGGTTATTGTGCATTGAGAACTGAAGGGCAGAGTAGCAAAGATAAAAGCTCTGAAAGTATCTTATAGTTGTATTTATCATCGTAATATTCTGTTCCATGCTCTCACTTACTGTTAATGAAAGAAAAGTTGGTGGGCAACATATAGAGAATACAGGTATGGGACCTGTTATCCAGAATGCTTTGGACTTGGGGTTTACCAAATAAGGGATAATTTGGCTCTGAATTCCCTAAATCTGATTATAATTTAAATCCAATCCAATAGATTGTTTTGCCTCCAATAAGGATTCATTTAAGAGGGGTACCCCACTCCATACTTGCTAAGGCGGACTGTGATTGGCCGTTTTTCCCCGTTTTTCCCGGGGCTTTGCAGTGAGGGGCAGAGCGACACAGGCCCTACGAAATGGGGTGTGTACCTTGTCGCAGTTTACTGCTGGGGAGAAAAGGAGTAAGGAACCAGGCTTTGCAGCTGGGAGCAGAGTCAGTCCTCTTGGCGCGAATAACACAAGGTTGTGGGTTAAAATGTTTGTTATACAAATGGTTTGGTTACAAGTTGCTAATGTTATATATGTTAATTTATGGTTACTGTTTTGGTATAAATAAACAACTGCGGCCATCTCCAAACCCAGGTGTCTGTGTTCCATTGGGGATAGGAGATACGGGGTTGGGTCATATGGGGAGGGTGCAGTCTCAACGCTGCACTTGTCATTACAATTCTGCTATGGTAGCTGTGCTGGATTCCTTGTTGATTTTTAAAGGTATAGTTTAGTTCTGTTTGGCATTTCCCTTGATTAGATGAGACATTACTTTCTCTTTAACATTAAAATTCCTTATATGAAATGTTTAAACTACAGAGATTGAGGGGATTCTATATCATTTAGTGGTATTTTACCTTTGTGTCTGGATAATTGGTTGCCTGCAATGTTTTCCAATTTGTACTGCTACTTTGAAGCTGGAGCTTTATATATACATGAGACAAATGTCTAATTAAAGTCTTTCTTACCTAATTACTGGGGTAATTATAGAGTAAATGCAAAATAAATGGAAAGCTGCTTAAACAGCATGAGCGGCTAGATATGCTGTAATGCAATGCAGACATGATTAGTTAAGAGTTTGATTAAGCTATTTTATTCTCATAAATAAGGTGTGTTTAATGTACATGTGGCTATTCACACGAGAAAAGGAGAATGCATTATTACTGTATATTGTCACAGTTAGTGATGGGTGAATTTATTCGGCAGGCACGATTTCGTGGCGAATTTGCGTGTTTCGCTGACTGCGAATAAATTGGCAAAATCGCAGCGAATATTCACTTGCGTCCAAATATTGACGCTGGCGTCAATTTGGACGCCGGTGACAATTAAACAGACCCCATTAACGTTAGTGTGTTAAATGTGCGTTTTGCAAATTTTTTGCCGGTTCATGGGAAATTCGTGAATTTCGCGACAAAACGCCCATCACTAGTCACAATCATAGATGCAATTGTAAAACTGTGATTTTGTGTCAGTCACATCTTTTTTATTATATTTGAGGTGCATGAACTGCGCAGACAACAAAAACGTAAAAGAAAATGTAATATAAAACACATACATATTTAATTATGCAATTAAAGAAAAAGATGGGTAATAACAACAAAAAAAGAAAACAGTAATCAAAAGTACATGTACAGGGCCTGTTATCCAGAATGTGCGGTTCCTGTACAGGTACTTTTGATTACAGTTTTCTAGATAAGGGATCTTTCTGTCATTGGAATCTTCATACCGTAAGTCTACAAAAAAAAATAATTTAAACATTAAAAAGACCCAATATTATTCTTTTGCCTCCAATAAGGGTTAATTATATATCAGTTAGGATCAAGCACAAAGTACTGTTATTATAGAGAAAAAGGAAATATTAAAAATTTTAATTATTTGATAAAAATAAAGTCTATGGGAGATGACCTTCCCGCAATGTGCAGGCACAGGATCCCTTATCCAGAAATCCAATAACCAGAGAGATCAGACTTACTGGAAGATATCTCCCATAGAGTTCATCTTAAGCCAGTCATTTTAATTCTTCTCTGTAATAATAAAAGAGTACCTTGTCCTTGATTATAACTAAGCTACATGAATCCAAATTTGTGGCAAACAATTCTGTTGGGTTTATATAATTTTAAATTATTTTTAGAAGGCAAGTTATGGAGATTCAAATTATGGAAAAATCCCTTATCTGGAAAGCATCAGGGCCCGAGCATTACACATCCCATACCTGTTTATAATTTTATTGCTCAATTGCATTGATGTAGACTAGGCCCATAGTTCAAGCAACCATAAAAACAAAAATAGGAATAAAGTTTTAAGTTAAGCTCAGTTATTAAAAAAATATTTGTAATAATAAGAAACAGATTTAAACATTTTTCAGGTTCAGGAAAAAAACATTTTTTTTCTGCAAACACTCAGGCACTTGCATATTTAAGTGCGAAATTGTAGCCATTGCTTTTTGTTGCTCACAAGCAAAAATCATATTGTTCAATTAGTTTTCAATGTGACTTATTGTCTTCTGTTAAAACTTGGCAGCTTTGACTTGCTTGCTATTTTTAGGGGGTTATTTATTAAAGTCCTATTTTTACTGGACGGACTTTTAAAGGGGTAAAAAAACTACTTGAATCTTTTGAGATTTATAAATCCCCACTGGTGTTAAAAGTCTAAATAAAAAAGTACTACACCTTCCCATTTTATTCGTTAATAAACTACTGGAGACTTTAAAAAATATTCAGTGATCACTTTTTTGCCAAGTTTTTTCTTAAATTGTGGAAAAGCAAAGTTCTGAATATTGAAATATTGACCTCAAAGTGTACATATGGTACCTGGTTGCTTTCAATATTACTTATCGAAACTGCGCTTGCGTTCCTCTTCAGAAAAGCACAGCGACGATCCATCATGCGGTGCTCAATTTCTCCTCCCTGGCTATCTCCTATAAAGAAAGCAGGGAGGAGAAATCAAGAGCCAGATCGCCTTTTCTGAAGTGGAGTACAAGCGGAATTTCGGTAAGTTATTTCTTAATAAAGACTTAAAAGTTTAATACAAAATTGTCTTTTTGTTTTTTTTTTCATTCTATACTAACAATCTAAAAAAAAAATTGATGTTCCTGGTCCTTTAAGAACAGCAACGAGGAGATACGGGGAGGTTTTGTCGCCTGGCGACTAATCGCCACGTCTTTTGTGCGACTATCTCCCCAAACTGACTCAGCGTTTTTCCCCATAGGCTACAGCGCCACGGAGGCAACTTTGGGCGACTATTGAAAACGCATCGCCGCATGTGCATTAGCGCAGGCGACTTTGCGCTGTAGCCTATGAGGAACAACGCAGAGGCAGTTCGGGGAGATAGTCGCGCAAAAGACGTGGCGATTAGTTGCCAGGCGACAAAACCTCCCCGAATCTCCTCGTGTTTCCTTACCCTAAATGTAAAGGAGGCTCTAGGGACCCATGGAATACACCAAGTACTTTGAGAGATTAGTTGATTATTAGCCAGATAACTATACTGGATCTGATTTTCTTAGTCTCCCTCTTATCTGGTAAGGTAACAATGGACTGGAGGAAAGCTAATGCAATTACAGTATTTAAAAAGGACTTATGTTCTACACCTGGAAATTATAGGCATGTTACATTGACATCTGTTGTGGGAAAGTTAAAGCTTTGAAGCTTTGTTGAAAATTCCATTCAAGATAAAGTTCTGAAGACTGGTATTGTAATTAGTAGTCAACCTGGCTTTATCAGATTATTTCAAATAAATTTCGTTTTTTTTTTTTTTTTTTTTTAAGAAATGCTTTTATTAACACCAAAAAGAAACATACAATACAGATTGAGACATGCCATACAGTCAGGAATGAGGTTGCATATTTAAATTGGAGTAGGTTGGCACACATTCGTTAACCTACCCCAATGGTTAAGGTCACACAGGAATCATCAAAACCCTCTAGAGATTAGAGGAGTTATACTTCCCACCCCACTCCTGGAGCCACTCCCAGTACCACCCAAGACTGCA
The DNA here is from genome assembly GCA_038501925.1 of Xenopus petersii. Taxonomy (NCBI): domain Eukaryota; kingdom Metazoa; phylum Chordata; class Amphibia; order Anura; family Pipidae; genus Xenopus; species Xenopus petersii. The sequence goes on from CM076677.1 coordinate 92,516,196, forward strand.
TCAAATAGAGACACTATCAGAGCCTTTTATAGATATGCTCCAACATTTCAATTCCTATCTCTAAAAAATTTCTCCACCACCAACTCTTCTGATATATATACCAGGTGTAAGCCGAAATACATTGTCTAGAAGAGAATGTTTGCACATATTTTGCCAAAGTGGCAAAAAAGTTTGTTACCTGATGTTCTCTATTAAGAGTAGCTTCCAACCAATCCATATGATAAGCAAAATCAAGCTTAGTAAGCACAATTTCAAGTGATGGGGCAGACTTAATATCCAGTAGTGAAGTATGGCTTTTCTACTAACTGCCAACATAATATTTGATAATTTCTTATCTGGCTTTGGAACTTTTGTGGTATCTCCAAAAATTGCCCAGAGAGGTGTGGGATGTATCTGAATATGTAACATGGATTTACAATAGGATATGACCATGTCCCATAACAGTTTAATCAAAGAACAGGACCATAGACAGTGGTAGATATTTGCTTTTTGGACCCCACGCTTTGGGCAGGCGTCAGAGTCAGACCAGCCTACTTTTTTGCTCTGCTCAGGAGAGAAACAGCCCCTATGCAATATATTTAGAAACATAATGTGGAAGTGATTAGACTTAAGGAGTGATAGAGAGTTGAAATTTAACATAAATAATTTTTCTCAGGCCTGGGATTTGATGTAGCCATTTTCCCATACCTCTCTCAAAATCCTTATTCAGTAGTGGGACTTTTAAAATATTATAAATAAGAGAGGTGGAAGGTCATATAGTAGCAAATCTAAATAAGCAGTCAGGTTATCTAGATACGTGCTTCTGCCTGTAGCAGCCGCCTTTGGCCTCGGGAGGAGCCCTCAGCTACTCAGATGCCGCCAGGTCTTAAAACGAGAGGTGCAAGGCAAAGGGTTCTGACCAAGCAAAGGGGCACAATGGTTTGCAAAGTCTTTGGGCAGAAGAACACAGTACAAGAAGTAGAACAACATAGTCAAAACAGGCTGGGTCGGGGCAGGCAGAGAACAAATAAAGTCAGACAGGCAAGGTTCAAACCAGGTGATCGATCAGAAGGGATCGGAGTCAGGCAAGGGTCGGATTACAGAAGTCAGGATCGTCGAATAGCCAGGCAGGGGTCAAAACAGGAAACAAGATCAGATATACAGAATAGCGCAATGCTAACAGCTCCAGGAACAAACTCCTATAATGGGCACGGTCCAGTAATCAAAATAGGCTATTTATACCTTAAAATTTCACGCCATTTCACGCTGGCGTCATCACGCCAGAGTGCCTGCGCCTTTAAGACACGCCGAGGTGCGCATGCGTGCCCTAAGAGTCCAGCGCCGGCGTATGAGAAAGACCAGAGCGGTGTGGCGGGAGTGAGTCTTTACAGTAAGCATTCAGAAATTGTGGTTTCCTATGAAAGGAAGAAAGGGTGATATTAACGGTAAAATAGATATAGATAGTCTGTGCCGTGATGCATGCCAGACTCTGATAGATGTGTACAACATTGGGTTGTCCTTTAACTCAGATGGAAGTTGTCTGTCTTCAAATTTAGATTTTTATGTTGTAGGAAGTTGGGCAGTGGTGATTCCATTGAACTAATCTAGGTTTTTTATGGCATGCTTATTGAACCGAAATGTGTTGGTTTTGGCGGCACTATTTGAGAATAGTTGTTAAATGAACATTCTCTAGCTCCAAGGGGATTTACTAAATTCAGAATGCCAAAAACCAGAAAAACTCGTGTTTTTTTTTAGTGTAAAATCCAAATTTTTAGTGGGAAGAAAAACTAATTTATTGGGATTATTATACCCCAAGGATGGAAAAAGTCAGAATCCGAAAGATTTCGGGGTTTTCGGGTAAAAATCTGAAAAACTCAAGAGTTTTCATGTGGAAAATCTGAAAAATTTGTACGATTCGTATTTTTCACTATTTGGATTTTTTCCGGCAAACAAAATTTTCGGAAAAGTGTATTAATAAATAAGGCAAAAAAAAAAAAAAGATTTAGTCTGAGTTTTTTTCAGAAAAAATTTAGATAAATTCGGACTTTGATAAATAACCCCTTAAGACTAACATATGTGCTGCTGGATTCTGTGTTAAGTCCATTTTTTTATGTTATATGTTCATTAATGACTTGGAGGAAGCAATGCTGTTTTTGCATATGAATGATGCAAGATTATTTTGAACAACTGAATCAATTCTGAATGTGTCGTTCTTGGAGGGGGAATCTTGACAGACCAGAGATTTGGGTAATTGAGTTATGGATAAGATTCAGTGTTTATAAATGTAGGCTTTGGCAGGCTAATTATAAACTTATGATAAAAGGAGAAAAAATTGTAGTGACAATGCCATTGAGCAACAATGTTATAGGGGGTATATTAAAGGGGTATAGAGTAACAACATAAGAAGGTAACCCCCCCCCCCGCCTTTTTCAAAGCATGGCAAGCCCAATCTAGAATAATCAGTGCTACTAGTACTGTATATACTAGTCTCTACTATTTTAAAGGGACAATACTTAAAAAAGAATATCCACAGATTATATTAAAAAACCTGGAACCAGGCAAAATGTTCAAAGGCTCTATGGTCTAATACAGTGATCTGGTGATAGCCAAATAAATTCGCAAGGTGAGAATTTGTGGTGAATTTCCTCGTTTTGCCACCTGCGAAAATTCACAAAAAAAGTTGGGCTTGCGTCCGAATTGACGTGGGCGTCAAAATCGACTCGGGCGTCAAAATTCATCTCCCTTACATTTACTTGAAATAACCAATGCTTAGAAAGAAAAGTCCGTTCTTCACTCTCTCTTGCAATCAAACTGGATGAGGGGGCACAACTACTACAACAAAAATCTGAATTTCCAAATAGCAAAAAAAATTACATATTGAAATTTGGGTCTTAAAATGAACAGGTGTCACTTGCTGCCTATTAGTGATGAGTTCAATTTTTCACCAGGTATTGATTTGGGGCAAAATTCTGCATTTTGCCAACAGCAAGTATTTTAGAAAAATTTTAGAAAAATTTCACTTTCAATATTTTTGCCACGAAAAAATATGGCAACGAATCGCCCATGGGCCTGATGGATTTTGCACAAAAGAATGTTGCAGTGAAAAAATACCCATTGACTTTGATATATACTTCTTGGGAAAAGGTTGCTGCAAAAAAAAAAAAATTGCCATAAATATACACCCATATGTTTTTAGAATTTTCCCACTCTTACATGATTTTTTACTATTGCCTATAATAAAGTGCAATCTGAGACCAGGTTCTCATCTTGCCTTATGGGAAAAACACCCCTTTCAACATGTGTTTCTATTGGCTATCACTCTTTTCATGCTGTCTCCAATTATCCAGTCATTATAAACTAAAGACTACCATTTTTCAATAAATTTATTCGATGGTTTAAAGGGGTTGTTACTCATTTGTGTAATGATGAATGTCCTGAAGCAGCCGGTCAAGCTCAAAAGCAAGTAGACATTTAATGACATGACATGGCATGGGTACTGGTCTACACTAATCAGTTTTCACTGGAATTCTTACCATAATATTTGACATCAAAATTTTGGAAAATAGTTAAATATGTGAGACTTAAGTAGTACATGTATCTAATGCCATCAGAAGCATGAACATAATTCATTGTAAAATTTGATCTCCTTAATTATTTAGTAGTGATGGGTGAATTTGCAGCGAATTTACGCGTTTCACTGGCGGCGAATAAATTTTCCGATTCTCCTGCAAAATTTGCCGGTGAAAATTTGCCGACGTCAATTTCCGATTTTCGTGATTTTTTTTTTGGTGAAAATTTTGAATTGCTTGATTTTTTTAGTGAAAACATTCAAATTGCTCGATATTCGTGAAAACTTTCGAATAGTTACATTTTTTCGTGAAAACATTTGAATTGCATGATTTTTTCGAATTTCGGAATTTTTTTGTGAACTTTCCGATTTCACTAATTTTTCTGCGAATCGAAACGGGAGAAATTTGCCCATCACTATTAATTGGAATAGCTACTTTGTGAGTTGGTTTAATATGTCTCATGATCAGAAACATTGAAAGAGGTTTCCTGTATATGCCCCACATTTTAACTTACAATAGCATTTCTGTTCATCTAGCAGTTTAAAGAGAGTTTGGTGTACAGTCATAGCCCATCGCAGGCACATTCATTTCCCCCTGCATATCTGAATTCCTTTTGTTCATATGAGTGGATTGTAAAATATTTATCTCAAGAAAGTCATTCCTTATGGACAGAAATGGACAGAAACAGAAGAGATCCATCCATGTATGCTCACAATGGTGATGTTTTATTAATGTCTACCAATCATGTTTCTTTTGAGATAAGAATAATGGTAGTCACTAGCTCTCCCTCATATGTATAAAAATATATAAAGAAAAAAAGTTGTGTGCACTTATTTAAAGTAAAAAAAAAAAAATAAGCAAGTATCTGTCATGATTTTTATGGTGTAGTATTTGTGTGTAGGCATCCATCTCAGGTAATTTTGCCTGGTCACGTGCTTTCAGAAAAAGCCAGTACCCCACTATGGAACTGCTTTCTGGCAGGCTGTTGTTTCTCCTGCTCAATGTAACTGAATGTGTCACAGTAGGACCTGAATTTTTACTATTGAGCGCTGTTCGTATATCTACCTGTTATCTTGTGTTAGGGAGCTGCCATCTGGTTCCTTCCCATTGTACGGTTGTTAGGCTGCTGGGGGAGGGGGTCATATCACTCCAACTTGCAGTACAGCAGTAAAGAGTGACTGAAGTTTATCAGAGCACAAGTTACATGACTGGGGGCAGCTGGGAAACTGACAATATGTCAGATTTCAAAATTAAATATTAAAAAAACTGTTTTTAAGAAACGAATTTCAGTGCAAAATTCTGTAGGAGCAGCACTATTAACTGATGCGTTTTGAAAAAAACATGTTTTCCCATAACAATATCCTTTTAATAATGTTATCAGGGATGAGCCTGATACAGATTTGTGGTGCCGTGCCATGCACATTGTTTCACAGGGGAAAAAAATCACACTTTTTCTGTACAGGATAAAAATACATGTAATGCCCTTTAAATACTTTAGATATGAGAAAAATGTCCCTTAACGCCAATGTATTTGGTGTAAAAAAAAATCACAAGAAAAATGCCTATTGACAAACACACAAAACGGCTACTGAGTCCAATTAATTTGGTATGAGAAAAAAAAACACTTATTGACTCCAATGCATTGGGCACAAGAAAAAAAAATGCAGCATTAACTTCAATGCTTTTTCACAGATTTGTCTGCGATTTCACAAATTTTAGGCGAAAGCAAAACAGGTCAACTTCATTTGTCATTATTGATTCATGTGATGGCATTCCAGATCACCAACATGGAGCCTGCAGAAACATATGTAGCTGAAGCTGATCCCAGACCCACCTTCAACTGCACATTCTCCTACTGGCAGCTTCAAAAGAAGATAGACCAAAGTTTGAATTTTTATATCAGGTACACTCATAGGGACACTTTTGGCAGTAACAAGTTGTGGATGGGGGGAGCAGGGTGGCAATTATCACAGTTCCATTGCATTAAAAGAATAGGGTGCACCCCGGCCTATGGGTTGATTACATAGGGCTTATTATAACTCCTGATACAGACTACTACTTGCACTCTCATTAAGTTTAATCATGATACCTACATTTAGACTTAATACAAATAACTATCACCTAATTTTGACATTATTTTATGTTGGGAACATAAAAAATTATGCTCAACTTTATTCCCATTAAGAAATACAGTCAAAGTAATTATTATCCTAATAATATGTCTGAAAAAACTATAACTCGCTAAAATATAAATGTATCTATACTCTTCAAAATGCGGCCTGTGCCTGCTAAGAAGATGTTGAGATTGCTATATTTTTATTTATTCCTCGTCTATCTTTGTCTGTTTTACTTTCTTTTCTTATGTCTTAATTCTCTTTTTTGATTTCTTTGTGTTATTATTTCTGTTATTTATGATTTGAAATTATATTTGAAAAATTATTCAATAAAATATAAGTAACAAAAATCACAAATCACTCGCTTGTCGAACACTGAAAAAAAAACACCTGTGAACACCAGAAATGGAGCCAGGCAGACTTCAAAAATATTCAGCGCAACTGTGCCTGATGTGCAATGAAGTGCAAGCAGAATTGTTTTCATTTTGGCAAAATTGGATCTATTGTGGCAAGCACAAAGAAATTGTGTCAAAAGCATTGCTCCTTTGTGACTTGTGAGGAACATTACCTTGTGGGGGAAAAAATATGCAAAAATGCCCTTTGTATACTGCCCTTGCAGACGTATATTTGCTCAATTACATTTTAGGTATTTATGCAATAGAAAGAACTGATGACACTTCTATGATTTCACAAGTGAAAACCCTCCAAGCAGATGCACACATGATTTCTTTTTCTGGAGTAGAAAGAAGTATAGATATGATAGAGATTTTGGGGTTAACAGAATCTACTCTGTATTTATGTAATAAGTAAACATAAAGAATTGAAAATGAAGGACAAGCACAGTCATATCCAGAAACTGCAACAGCCAAAGCTCTGCTTCTTACCTGCAGCCATCACGGCACTATCATCCTTGCCCCATGTTGAATAATGACCTTGCTCCTGCCTTCGAAGCTAAATGTGTGCTTCATATAATGACAGCTCCTATTCCCACCAGTTCCTTTTGCCTGACATTCATATACCATTCAGTTCCGTTAAAAGTTACAGTTAAAGTTAAACTATTCTGCAGCATGATGGAAACCTTAAAAAAATAAAGTTTTAATAATACACATATATTGGTTAATAACTTTTATTAAAACGTTTAGCAGCGCTAGTACCTTCAACCGCATTTCAAGCAATGGGAATGCCCCCCCCCCATAAAATATAAATGATCTCTCGAAGACACATTAAATATGTATAGGTTGTAAAGGAAAGAAAAATATTCAAATAGAATGGAACATTTACTTCTAGTTATTAATTTACAATACAGGTATGGGCTTTATTATCTGGAATGCTTGGGACTTGGGATTTTTATTGGTATGGGGCTTTTCTGTAATAGGTATGACTATCCCTTAGGTCTACTAGTATATGCCTAAAGATGTTTTCTTGAAATTGCAATTGTGCTGTGTTTTTTTCATTGCATTTGCATTGCCAGTGATTACCTGATCATCAGGTTCAAGGTGTCCCAGTGGAGTAGGGTTACTGATTCTTTGGTGCCCTACACTTACGCAGAGTACTCAACCAATGGCTTGAGATGCAACTGTACATGCCCAGTCTTTATCATCTCTCATTTGCATAGTGTTAATTATATTGGCAGCCAATAATACTACGCAAATGAGTAAGGAAGGGATGGAGCAGGACACAATAGCACTTGAAGCCAGCTCTGTACCACCTATTCGGCATCAGCTTAGTGGTCCTATCACTGACTAAACACATGACATAAATATATTGTAAGAATTGTATAAGCTGGGTAAATTAAGGTGTTTAGGATAATCAGTAATAAGTAAGTATGAAGAAGGGATATATGGAAAGAGACAAGACTCAGGTAGCCTCAAGTCTTGGCCCCTTTACCAACCATTAATAACCACTAAACACTCAACAGACACTTGTTTTTGGATTGAAAATCCTTATCCAATTTAATTAAAGTAAATTAAAAATTATAACTTTCGATTTTCCAACATATTAACATTAGAGTAATTATCCAGCTGAATTCCCAGCCCTACCCGCTGAAGGTTGCTGTTATGGAGATTCCCTGTTATCCACCATACCTAAGGCTAGTCCCCTTGTCTCTACCCCTCCCCTTTTAAAAGAGGGTGACCTCCACAAGGCAAGTTGAGCTATGATTCAGGTGGAATCAAGCATAGAATAAATAAATAGAAGGTACAATGTGCAAAATTGTGCCCGATGAATTATCTGCAAGCACTACCTACAATCTTAGTTGTTCTGTAAGCTGCACTTATCTTAGTTCATCAGACACAAGCTGCAAAACACTGCATGTTGGGACATAAAGGACCATTGTATTTAATAATGGGCATTGTCAAGACTTGCTTCACCTGTCAATCACCAATCCACTGCCCCCTGTACTTGACCCCCAATAAGCAGGAAGGTACAATAAAAGCCTCCTTAACCCTATAAAACACGATCTGATACAACTTCCTGCTGTGATTTTAAAATGGCCAACCAGAACCTGCGAAAAGGGGAACTTATGCAGCCTCTAGCTCTGTTATGTCCCTCCTGCCATTTTCTTTGCCATGGGTAATGGACTCAAAGAACATTTCACATTACTCTTTGTTCTATGAAATACCCTACTAATCTGATCTTTGTATGAACAGTGTAAGGCCTCTTGGGGATTCAAACCCTGGCTTGCATGATAATCAAGGAGTGTACTATTCTGCTCAGCCGTTGGAGGAATTCAGGATTCATGCTACAAAGCTGCCCATATAGACAATTGATTTCTCTGTTTTTCTTTTTGTCTCCACCCTCATTCTCGTTAAGGCCAGGTGTCTACAATCTGGTCATTATGGGCTTATGTAATAACATTTCTTTCTGCCTCCCTTTGCTGGATCATTGATATCAGTTTGGTGATCTTGACACTCATGCTTGTTTTTGTTCCTGTTCCAGCCTAGGTTCCCTCTTTGCCCAAATCCTACTTGTTGATTTCCCATCTCTGACGCCTGCCTGTTCCACAGAAAACAGAAAAAATCTTGTTTACTGAGGTTTGCAAAAATACCGTGGTTGATATATTATTCCTGCTAATGCCAAAATACTTGTCCTGCTGCTAGAAGAAGGAAGTCCCACTGTCAGCAAAAGATCAAGTTTTCCATGCTTTACAATGCAGAAAACATATACAACAAATCCAGAGGCTAAATCTTTCAAACATAGAAGAGTCTGTAATCCTTTTCACATGCACATTGTATTTTCACATGGTATTAGCATAAACTTTTTCTATAGAACTTAGGTGAAACACACACACAAATTAAGCAGTAGTCAGTTGAATGCCTCTCTGTTGTCTAGTCAAATAGTGGATCCAACATAGTTCAGAAAATATTGGAACACATTTGAAAAGGAAATATTTGTGGGTGTTTATGGAGAAAAATGGGACCATGGACTTAAGTTTCCTCATCATGTTGTTAGTTGGACAGGATGGGTATTTGAATTTCATAACCTTATAACTGCAAATCAGTTCAGTAATACATCAAATTGTGTTGCAGAATATTTACAAATGGATAGTACCATTCCATGGACTGAAAACTGGAGCCTGTACCTTTGCTCAGTGTGTTCTCAAAATGACTTTTTGAAAAAAATGACAATAAAGACTGCAGATTTAGTGGGCACAAACATTATTTGCACTTTGCATAGCCTTAGTAAATCAGCCCTTTTGCATCTAATTTTAATTTTGGAGAAAAACTGACACAACACTCATGTGCTTCAAAATCTGATTTTGTAAAAAAGAAAATCAGACCTGCAAATTCCTCTGTATAAGTCAACCACTTGAAAAATGTGTAAATGTGTAGTGCCAGAATGAGAAACAATAGAATCCCTCAATTACAAAAGAGTTTCCCTTGTATATACAAAGCTTTTATTTTCACTTAATGACATTGTATGATTGAAATATATTGGGGGTCAATTATCAACACTGGGCAAACCCATGTAACCCATGGCAACCAATCAGAATGCTGCATTCATTGTTCTTCTTGCAGCTGGCTTTAAAAAGCTAATCACTGATTGGTTGCTATAGGTAATGGCCCATGGTAAAATTTGCCCAGTGTTAATAAATGAGCCCCATTGTGCAGAGAACATTTTTTTCTAAGACTATAGCAACAGGGCAATTTTAATTGCAAAGTGCAATAATAAAAAAATATATAATATTAATAAAAATGCAGCATTTCCCTCATGCTTCAACTCACATTTCCCACAATTGAACCTGATGCATCAAAATGGATGCAATTGCACTTATGTATTGACCCAAGTCATGTGCAAGTTGCATCTAGCATTTTCATAGTGCATCACAACACATTTAAAATTGCATTTGTACCCAATCTCTTGGCACAAGTCTAGTGTGCCTATTGAAGCAATCTGCTGTGGAAACCTTTGAGCTACCATTAGGGCCAGGGTGGTGTTAACTCCAGGGTTCTCCTGCATCAATATTCACAGCCGGGCACTATGAATCAGAAGAAGCATTGGCAACTATGTTGATGTGCAGGAATGTGTTTGAATACAAGCACCTTAATGAATTGCACCAATGGGCTCTCCATCGCATCCATTATAGAGGCTCTATGTATGGGGATGCATATGTAAATAACCTGTATAGTACATTTAGGTTAAAATATCTAGAATTGTGACTGGTCACTTTAATTTGTTAATAATAAGTGACCCATGGTGGGGTCATGTTATGGTACAATGGAGACAATGGTCACCAGTACTTACAAGACCTTCTGGCTGTTGGTTGTGGGGTCTGTTGCCATTAGAGTAACACCACTGTTTTTGTGTGCCATGAACATGTTTCATATTTACAACAGGAAGCAAGAGGTTCCAACTTGATGATATTTAATGGAACTCCTTCAACATCCCAAAAAAACCTAAACAGTTTACTCACTTCTTACTCTGCATTTATTTTTCCAAAAGGATTGTTAACGAATGGACTTACTGTCTTTAGAGTAGAATAGAAGGTCAGTAATTACTGTTGAAATCATAATCCAAATGATATTACAGAAGAAATTTAGTAGTGAAAGCCATGCATAGTATATCATTAATTCTCTCCTGTGTGCATTGGGTTGCAAACATGGCTTTTCTGAAGATTTTCTACCTGCTGTTAAATACCGTAAGAACATTGCTGAAGATCAATAAAAACGTAGAAAGTCCAAAAAATGATGATATATAATTATGAGTTCTCTAGTTTTAAGTTTTCTCCAGGTAGCCTGCACTCATCCTCTATGTAACAACCAGAAAGGGTGGGGTGGCCTGAAAGGACACTAAAAGCCTTCCATTGTACATATTATTTAACAGAAGCAACCATTCCCCTGGAGTTTTCTTTAGAGGCAGGCAGATTCCATAAATGCCATGTACCTTGTTTATTCAGGCATACAGTGTTTCTTCCAGTGCCTGGTCAACTGATCAAATCATTTAAGGCATATATTCTTCTGAAATGGACTAACATTTACAGTCTTGCTTGATCAGTTGATTTGTAGGCAAGCCAACTATACTGATTGAGCCATAGTTGTGTGAAGAGTTCACTCCATCAAGACAGACATTCACAAAGACACACATCTGATGAGTAGGGATGTAGCGAACGTCGGAAAAAAAGTTCGCGAACATATTCGCGAACTTGCGCAAAATTGCGAGCGGTTCGCGAACGGTTCGCGAACCCCATAGACTTCAATGGGAAGGCGAACTTTAACATCTACAAAAGACATTTCTGGCCAGAAAAATGATTTTAAAGTTGTTTAAAGGGTGCAACGACCTGGACAGTGGCATGCCAGAGGGGGATCAAGGGCAAAAATGTATCTGAAAAATCTGCCTGTGTGTGCTTGGAAGAGATAGTGTAGGGCGAGAGCTGTTAGTGATTTCAGGGACAGATGATAGTAAGTTTGCTGGCTAGTAATCTGCGTGATACTGCTCTGTATTGGAGGGACAGAAGTCTGCAGGGATTTGAGGGACATTTTAGCTTAGGTAGCTTTGCTGGCTAGTAATCTACTGTTCTCTTTAAACAACTGCCATACGTTGACCTTGTAGGCATTGTTTGCCCAGTTTTTTTGGACGCAGCCACTGAAGCACAGTTGCCAGAAAAAATATGCCATATAAATGCTGAAAATAGTCATTTTTCGCCATACGTTGACCTTGTAGACATTGTTTGCCCAGTTTTTTTGGACGCAGCCACTGAAGCACAGTTGCCAGAAAAAATATGCCATATAAATGCTGAAAATATAAATTTTTTTGGTTGCAGCCACTGAAGCACAGAGGCCAGAAAAATTATGCCATATAAATGCTGAAAATAGTCATTTTTCGCCATACGTTGACCTTGTAGACATTGTTTGCCCAGTTTTTTTGGACGCAGCCACTGAAGCACAGTTGCCAGAAAAAATATGCCATATAAATGCTGAAAATATAAATTTTTTTGGTTGCAGCCACTGAAGCACAGAGGCCAGAAAAATTATGCCATATAAATGCTGAAAATATAAATTTTTTTGGTTGCAGCCACTGAAGCACAGAGGCCAGAAAAAATATGCCATATAAATGCTGAAAATAGTCATTTTTTGCCATACGTTGACCTTGTAGGCATTGTTTGCCCAGTTTTCTTGGTCGCAGCCACTGAAGCACAGTTGCCAGAAAAAATATGCCATATAAATGCTGAAAATAGTCATTTTTTGCCATATACGTTGAGTCAAGGTATGGCAAAAAATGACTATTTTCAGCATTTCTATGGCATATTTTTTCTGGCCTCTGTGCTTGAGTGGCTGCGGCCAAAAAAACTGGGCAAACAATGCCTACAAGGTCAACGACGTTGACCTTGTAGGCATTGTTTGCCCAGTTTTTTTGGCCGCAGCCACTCAAGCACAGAGGCCAGAAAAAATATGCCATAGAAATGCTGAAAATAGTCATTTTTTTGGTCGCAGCCACTGAAGCACAGTTGCCAGAAAAATTATGCCATATAAATGCTGAAAATATAAATTTTTTTGGTTGCAGCCACTGAAGCACAGAGGCCAGAAAAATTATGCCATATAAATGCAGAAAATATGCATTTTTTTGGTTGCAGCCACTGAAGCACAGAGGCCAGAAAAATTATGCCATATAAATGCAGAAAATATGCATTTTTTTGGTTGCAGCCACTGAAGCACAGAGGCCAGAAAAATTATGCCATATAAATGCAGAAAATATGCATTTTTTTGGACGCAGCCACTGAAGCACAGTTGCCAGAAAAAATATGCCATATAAATGCTGAAAATAGTCATTTTTCGCCATACGTTGACCTTGTAGACATTGTTTGCCCAGTTTTTTTGGTTGCAGCCACTGAAGCACAGAGGCCAGAAAAAATTAAACCAGTAGGGTTTGCACCCTAGTTTGTAACGGTGGCGGAGGGAGGAGGACGCTAAAGGACAGCTGTGTGTGGAGTCATGAGGCTTGAAGAGAAGGACAGCTGCATAGAAGTCAGAACAAGTCTTCCGGCGTGCAGTAACCCTCCGAGATCCACCCCTCATTCATTTTAATAAAGGTCAGGTAATCGACACTTTTGTGACCTAGGCGAGTTCTCTTCTCAGTTACAATCCCTCCTGCTGCACTGAAGGTCCTTTCTGAGAGCACACTTGAGGCTGGGCAAGACAAGAGGTTCATGGCAAATTGTGACAGCTCTGGCCACAGATCAAGCCTGCGCACCCAGTAGTCCAGGGGTTCATCGCTCCTCAGAGTGTCGATATCTGCAGTTAATGCCAGGTAGTCCGCTACCTGCCGGTCGAGGCGTTCTTTGAGGGTGGATCCCGAAGGGTTGTGGCGCTGCCTTGGACAGAAAAACATTTGCATGTCTGACGTTACAGACCGGCCAAAGGGCTTTGTCCTTGCAGGTGTGCTCGTGGCAGGATTACTGGCACCTCTGCCCCTGGAATGTTGATGAGTTCCTGAAGTGACATCACCCTTAAAAGCATTGTACAACATGTTTTGCAGGCTGGTTTGTAAATGCCGCATCTTTTCGGACTTGTGGTATGTTGGTAACATTTCTGACACTTTATGCTTGTACCGAGGGTCTAGTAGCGTTGCGACCCAGTACAGGTCCTTCTCCTTAAGCCTCTTGATACGGGGGTCCTTCAACAGGCATGCCAGCATGAAAGACCCCATTCTCACAAGGTTGGATGCAGAGCTATCCATCTCCGCTTCCTCATTATCAAGGACTGCATCATCCACGGTCTCCTCCCCCCAGCCACGTACAAGACCAGGGGTCCCCAAAAGGTCACCACTAGCCCCCTGGGAAGCCTGCTCCTGTTGGTCCTCCTCCTCCTCCTCCACAAAGCCACCTTCCTCCTCTGACTCCACTTCTGGCACCTCTCCCTGCGTTGCAGCAGGTGCCTGGGTTCGTTCTGGTGATTGCGACCATAAATCGTGCGCTTCCAGCTCCTCGTCACGCTGGTCTACAGCCTCATCTGTCACTCGTCGCACGGCACGCTCCAGGAAGAAAGCGAAGGGTATTAGGTCGCTGATGGTGCCTTCGGTGCGACTGACCATATTTGTCACCTCTTCAAAAGGTCGCATGAGCCTGCAGGCATCGCGCATAAGCACCCAGTAACGGGGGAAAAAAATCCCCAGCTCTGCAGATCCAGTCCTACCACCCAGTTCAAAAAGGTACTCGTTGACGGCCCTTTGTTGTTGCAGCAGACGTTCCAACATAAGGAGCGTTGAATTCCAGCGAGTCTGGCTGTCAGAAATCAAACGCCTGACTGGCATGTTGTAGCGCTGCTGAATGTCAGCAAGGCGTGCCATGGCTGTGTAGGAACGTCTGAAATGGGCCGACACCTTTCTGGACTGGGTGAGAACGTCCTGGAATCCTGGGTACTTGGAGACAAAACGTTGGACTATTAAATTTAACACATGTGCCATGCAGGGCACATGTGTTAAATTTCCCAGTCTCAACGCTGCCAACAGATTGCTTCCATTGTCACACACCACTTTTCCGATCTGCAGTTGGTGTGGGGTCAGCCACCGATCGGCCTGTGACTGCAGAGATGACAGGAGTACAGATCCGGTATGGTTTTTGCTTTCCAGGCACGTCATCCCCAAGACAGCGTGACAACGGCGTACCTGGCACGTCGAATAGCCTAGGGGGAGCTGGGGGTGCACAGGTGTGGAGGAGGAGAAGGAGGACCCAGCAGCAGAGTAAGAAGAAGAAGAGGAAGAAGACGAGGTAGAGAGCGATGGAGGAGTAGAGGTGGTGGCAGAACCGCGTGCAATCCGTGGCGGTGACACCAACTCCACTGTTGTTGTTGTTGTTGAGCTACCCATTCCCTGCTTCCCATTCCCAGCCATTACCAAGTTCACCCAGTGGGCAGTGTAGGTGACATACCTGCCCTGACCATGCTTGGAGGACCATGCGTCAGTAGTCATATGGACCTTTGGCCCAACACTAAGTGACAGAGATGCGGTAACTTGGCTCTGCACATGTTGGTACAGGTGTGGTATTCCCTTTTTAGAAAAAAAATTGCGGCTGGGTACCTTCCACTGCGGTGTCCCAATTGCTACAAATTTGCGGAAGGCCTCAGAGTCCACCAGCTGGTATGGTAAAAGCTGGCGGGCTAAGAGTGCAGACAAGCCAGCTGTCAGACGCCGGGCAAGGGGGTGACAGTCAGACATTGGCTTCTTACGCTCAAACATGGCCTTCACAGAAACTTGGCTGGTGGCAGATGACTGGGAATGGGAACAGGTGGTCAAGGTGGAAGGCGGAGTGGAGGGTGGTTCAGATGGGTCAAGGAGAGCAGAGGTAGAGCAGTAAGATGCTGGACCAGAAGGAGTGTGACTTTTAGTTTGCCTGTTGCCTTTGAGGTGTTGCTCCCAAAGTGCTTTGTGCTTGCCGCTCATGTGCCTTCGCATAGAAGTTGTACCTATGTGGCTGTTGGGCTTACCAAGGCTCAGTTTCTGACTGCACTCATTGCAAATTACAATGCTTTTGTCAGAGGCACACACATTAAAAAAATCCCACACTGCTGACTTTTTGGAAGTGTGCGATCTGGCGGTAACAGTAGAAGTTGGCGGCATTGGCGGCAATGGCGGGTGCGTTGGCCGGCTGAACACAGGTGCCGATACATGTTGTTGCCCTACTGATCCCTGCGGGCTGGCCTCCCTGCTTCTTCTAAGTCTTATTCTCCTACTGCCTCTCTGACTCTCCGTCTCTCCATCTGAACTACCCTCCTCTTGCTCTCTTCTACTAGGCACCCACAAAACATCAATCTCCTCATCATCATTCTCCTCAGATGCATCAATTTCTTCTGACACATCACAGAAGGAAGCAGCAGCGGGGACCTCCTCCTCCTCCTCATCACTCATCATTATGTCCATCTCTGTCGTGTTCTCTGCCAGAATTAAATCTGGTGTAACGTCCTCATCTCCTTCATCTTCTTCTGCCAATAATGGTTGCGCATTACTCAGTTCAAGAAACTCATGGGAAAATAACTCCTCTGACTCCAGTGAAGATGGGGCACCGGTGGTGGAGGAAGTGTTACGTGGGGTGGCCATAGCAGTGGAGGATGAGGAGGATGTTGTGGTAAAGTTAGAAACGGTAGAGGATGGGGTGTGCTGTGTAAGCCAGTCAACTACCTCTTCAGCATTTTGGGAGTTCAGGGTCATTGGCTTTTTAAAACTGGGCAATTTGCTAGGGCCACAGGATTGCATAGCAGCACGGCCCCTAGCACGGCCTCTGCGTGGCGGCCTGCCTTTGCCTGGCATTATTTTTAAAAAAACAACAACAACAAAAACTCAGTTGGTTTTTCTGGAAACGATAATACACACAGCTAGATGGCAGTTTGAAGAAAACAGTGTGCAAATAATGCCTACAAGATCAACGTATACACTACTACAGCGGTGGATACGGATTACGTAAAATATATGAATGCTGCTTGAAAAAAAGTAACTCAAGTGGTTTTTCTAGAGACGATAATATTATCAATATTTAGACAAAATGTGAACAAGCTCACACAGCTAGATGGCGGTTTGAAGAAAACACTGTGCAAATAATGCCTACAAGGTCAACGTATACACAGCGGTGGATACGGATTACGTAAAATATAAGAATGCTGCTTGAAAAAAAGTCACTCCGGTGTTTTTTCTGGAGACGGTAATATTATGGATATTTAGACAGAATGTGAACACGGTCACACAGCTAGATAGCAGTTGGTTGAATAACACACTGGGCAAAAAATGCCTACAGGGCAAATAATGCCTACAAGGTCAACGTATACACAGCGGTGGATACGGATTACGTAAAATATAAGAATGCTGCTTGAAAAAAAGTCACTCCGGTGTTTTTTCTGGAGACGGTAATATTATGGATATTTAGACAGAATGTGAACACGGGCACACAGCTAGATAGCAGTTGGTTGAATAACACACTGGGCAAAAAATGCCTACAGGGCAAATAATGCCTACAAGGTCAACGTATACACAGCGGTGGATACGGATTACGTAAAATATAAGAATGCTGCTTGAAAAAAAGTCACTCCGGTGTTTTTTCTGGAGACGGTAATATTATGGATATTTAGACAGAATGTGAACACGGGCACACAGCTAGATAGCAGTTGGTTGAATAACACACTGGGCAAAAAATGCCTACAGGGCAAATAATGCCTACAAGGTCAACTTATACACTACTACAGCGAGGGATACGGATTACGTAAAATTTATTATGGCTGCTTGAAAAAAGTCACTCCGGTGTTTTTTCTGGAGACGGTAATATTATGGATATTTAGACAGAATGTGAACACGGGCACACAGCTAGATAGCAGTTGGTTGAATAACACACTGGGCAAAAAATGCCTACAGGGCAAATAATGCCTAAAAGGTCAACTTATACACTACTACAGCGATGGATACGGATTACGTAAAATTTATTATGGCTGCTTGAAAAAAGTCACTCCGGTGTTTTTTCTGGAGACGGTAATATTATGGATATTTAGACAGAATGTGAACACGGGCACACAGCTAGATAGCAGTTGGTTGAATAACACACTGGGCAAAAAATGCCTACAGGGCAAATAATGCCTAAAAGGTCAACTTATACACTACTACAGCGATGGATACGGATTACGTAAAATTTATTATGGCTGCTTGAAAAAAGTCACTCCGGTGTTTTTTCTGGAGACGGTAATATTATGGATATTTAGACAGAATGTGAACACGGGCACACAGCTAGATAGCAGTTGGTTGAATAACACACTGGGCAAAAAATGCCTACAGGGCAAATAATGCCTAAAAGGTCAACTTATACACTACTACAGCGATGGATACGGATTACGTAAAATTTATTATGGCTGCTTGAAAAAAGTCACTCCGGTGTTTTTTCTGGAGACGGTAATATTATGGATATTTAGACAGAATGTGAACACGGGCACACAGCTAGATAGCAGTTGGTTGAATAACACACTGGGCAAAAAATGCCTACAGGGCAAATAATGCCTAAAAGGTCAACTTATACACTACTACAGCGGTAGTAAAATAAAAAAAAAGTTAAATAAAAAAAGAATGAATATTAAAAAAAAAAAATTAAAGTTGGTGCTGCTGAACTACTAGGAGCAGCAGATTAGCACACCAGTCCCACTCCCCAACACTGCTAGACTAATAGCACTGGGCTCTTATAGTAGTAGTAGTAGTAGTAGTAGTAGTAGTAGTAGTAGTAGTAGTAAAACAACAAAAAAATAAATAAAAGCAGTCCTTACAAGGACTATTGCTATTGCAGCAGTCAGCAGATGAGATCAGAAGCAGGACAGCTGCCCACTGCAGCTACATACAGAGCACTGCAGTAGAAGGTAGATTACTAGCCAGCAAAGCTACCTAAGCTTAAATGTCCCTCAAACCCCTGCAGACTTCTGTCCCTCCAATAACAGAGCAGTATCAAAACGATTACTAGCCAGCAAACTTTCAACTGTCCCTGAAATCACTAACAGGCAGCAGCTCTCTCCCTACACTATCTCTTCAGCACACACAGGCAGAGTGAAAAAAAGCTGCAGGGCTTCGGTTTTTATAGGGAAGGGGAGTGGTCCAAGGGAGAGCTTCCTGATTGGCTGCCATGTACCTGCTGGTCTGGGGTGAGAGGGCAAAAAAAAGCGCCAACAATGGCGAACCCAAAATGGCGAACGTCGCGCGACGTTCGCGAACTTCCGGCGAGCGCGAACACCCGATGTTCGCGCGAACAAGTTCGCCGGCGAACAGTTCGCGACATCTCTACTGATGAGAGACAAGAACAAACAGGTCCAGAATAATGGCATTGAAAACAAGCAGTTCCTAAAGAGATGCACTTGAACATTTTTTTTTCCCTTCAGCGTCTCTCCGCAACAAATGTTGCCAAGCTGTAAAAATCCCAACTTATTTAATGCATTTGAGAGGCAATTTCTTAGAAGATATACTTGTGATCATGATGCCACCTTGAAAGACATTCATTAATATTCATATTCCTAGAGATCCCTGCTGTTATTCCATTCTCAGTATATTAATAGTAACAATAATTACACAGTGCTTGCAGATTTTACCCAGACTTGTCCATAATACATTTAATGATCAGGCACAGTAGACCTTGCAATGTAATTTATAAATGCCTAGCACATAGATCAAGTTGTTTGCCCACAATGACAAGGATGTGACTTTGGCAATTGAAGTCAGGTTTTCTACAATTAGCATCCAATGGGTCCTTAAAAAACTGACATATGTAAAATAACAGATATTAGACATTATAGCCACCATGTATCTCCCCTAAAAATTAAAGGAATATCTGAGGTTAAGTTCATCTAGACATATTGTTATATTTGACGTATTAGAATTAAAAACATAGTCCCAGTTATTGATAGAAAACAAAAGCGCACTATTTCATCTTGTGTAACAAATTTAATAGGGCATATAATTGGACAATTAGAAGATGCATTTTTTATGCATTAACTTGAGGGTTCAGATTTAAGCTATTACAGATTAAGGTGATTTTAATTCATTACTATTTTATTGTTCTTCATCTAAGTGGCTGAATAAATGTGTAATTGTACCATAAAAGTATAATTAAAAAAAACGTATTCCAACTTCTATAAATGCAGTGAATAATTAACTGGCAATGATAACATAAGTTACGACGTTTGGCTTTCTAGTTACAACATTTAGGGGCCTATTTATTAAGCCTCAAATAAGAGAAAATTAGGCTCCAAAGCTGCTAAAAATCTGAATCTGAAAGTACTTCAGTGGAAGTCATGTAAAAGTCAATGGTAGATGTCCCTTTAACAATTGGAAGATGTTTTTGCCTTCAAGATTTTCGTGGGTTTTGCCTGTTTGAAACTGGTTTTCATTTTAAATCATGTAAAAAGTGACAAGATTCAAAAAGACTTTTCCTGCACATACAATTTTCAGTTGGATTTTTTTATTAAATTAAGCCAAATCATGGATGGGAGTTAGGACAACTTTTTATTTTTAGAATAATGAGAAAATGTTTAGTTTTAGTTAATATCCCATAAAATATGGGTCAAATAGTCATAAAGATATTGGTGAAAAACAGTATTTTTTTACCCTAGGAACAGGTTCTCATTGAAATCAATGTTTCACCTGGTATACTCCTGCCACATGTGCATCCATCATGTCATAAAAGTCTTTTTTATATAAGCTGGCCAAACAAGATGGGTGTTGACAAGTTCAGTTGGTTTTGATGAATTTTACAGCTATGGCTCCCCATATGGAGATCTTGCCTTGAATGATCAATTTTAAGCAATTGAACTCTTATTCTGCTGGAGTGAATTAAAAAATCTTTTAAGTCTTTTACCCCTCATGACAGCATATTGGTGGCCACTGCTCACAAGACGTGAAAGGGGTGCACAACTCCCATTATTTTCTGTTAGACATAGCAATTAAAATGACTACTTGTGTTACTCCAGTTTCGAAAAATGCACCAAAGTAACAATTTTGTGACTTAACTGTTAAATCAGAGTAAGAATTGTAAGTCATTCTTTGCTTGTTATATGAGCTATCTCAAAAAGTTTAGAACAGAAATAAAAAGAACATAAAAATCACAAGGGCTCCACTATGTTTAATAATACCGGTAGGGGATCCATTAAACCTGTTATCCAGAAAGCTCTGAAATACAGTAAGAATCCATTTTAATGAAATAATCAAGATCAAAAATGGTTTCCTTTTCTCTGTGATAATAAAACAGTACCTTGTACGTTATCCCAACAAAGATATCATTAATCTTAATGTTTTTAGTAGATTTAAGGTATGAATAATAAACTTATGGTAGGATCCCTTATCCAGAAAACCCAGGTCCTGAGCATTCTGGATAATAGGTCCCGTACCTATAATATGATATTGCATTGTTTGCTTGCAGAATCTCTTAAATACATAATAAATAGTTCATGCCAGTTTAATACCACTGGCAGCAGGCCCGGATTTGTGGCAAGGTCAGAAAGGCCTGGCTTAGGGCAGCTAAATATTAAGCCACTTGCTGAGGAGCACTGTGGATGTGCAGGTCCCCAGTGCTCCGGCACGAACTTGTGGGGTGTGTGCAATAGGGCCAAGCAGACTAGGGGCGCCCATGTTGGAAATCCAGCCCTGGCAGACAAACTCAATGCTATAGCACAAAATGCTCACCAGAGTGCTTGAATGGTCTGGGTGCAGGTACCCCAGACCTGGTTCATTAAGTAAACAGTGGACGAGTCCAAATAGTCAGGGGCACTTGCCCTGGACTCAGCATTTAAATGCCACCAAGCAAAATTTCTCTATGTTCATAGAAGGGAAAAACAAAATGTATCTGGCCTAGATCATGGTTTAGGTGAAACCAGCCCAAACCATGTCAGTATTGCTGCACCGGAGCATGGGCAAGCAGGAGCAACCAGATAAGGATAAAATATGACATGATCTCTAAACCCATTAAAATCACAGATGCCTAAAATGTTTCATCCACAAGGAACTTAATCCACAACCAAAATTGTTTTAGCCTGTGAATAATCCCCTTGTGGATAACACATTATAAGGGCATGAAATCTTAATGATTATAGTAAAGATCATGTCATTTTATCCTTTTCCAGTTTCTCTTATTTGCATGTGCTCTGTTATTGCAGAATTAAAAAAGAAGACTGAGAGGTTTAAGCAGGGCCGGAACTATGAGTAGGCAGTAGAGGCAAGTGCCTTGGGTGCAGTAGTGTGGTGGGGGCGTTGGATACATACTTCATTTGTACCCTACCCCTAGTAACCGCGCGCAAGTTTTTCAAGACCCCCACTGCCCATGTGCAACACAAGCACCTGCGAGAGTTTGTTTGCTTGTGCGGGGGAGAAGGGGAGAGATGTGGCTGGCCAGGTTGCCTTGGTCGCCCAGCCAGGTTGGCCCGTTGCTGGGTTTAAGTAATAATAATAAAAGGAGACTTACAAAATATGCTGGAGAGGCAAAAGAAGAAACCTGTTCCTAGAAAACACAGATTTTTTCCTTTTTATGGCAGTGAAAAAATAGAGTATGTTTGGAAAATACTACTAGATTCTCCATAAACAAGCTTCCCTTCAGAGCGAGCTTCACCGGTTCTATTTAATTTACAGTACATAAATTATAACAAAAAGCTTGGGTTTATGGCATCTCTGCAAGCTATATAGAGTTGTTTTTAGAGTGATATAAGAAGTGGTAGGAACAGGTTTTATTATGTAGTTAGACAGAATTCCTGCCCTTGTGCAGTGTTATGATATTCACTGCTGCTGCCTTATGGCTGCTCCTTCTGAGCCTATTTCCATGGAACCGTGAGACAATCATTTGATTCTGATGAAGACAAAGTTGTTGGACATATACATTTTCAAGTTTATAACTATCCCTTCCCAACTGCATAGAGAATTGTAATCAATTACACGTGCATATTCATTATGAATATTGTTAATAAAAATGGATTGGGTCCATAAAACCTGTAATTCTCCATGTATGTATTACACATAATGTAAATGACCCCACTTATCTGGTACTTTCATTTAAGTTTTTTTTAAAAAAAATCATTTAATTATACTAATGAAAATTTAGTGAGCCGTTTGTTGCCATTTGCATTGATGCTATTGCACAGTAGCTATTGCACTTATAGGGCAAAGTACCTTGGCAATAGGATTTAAGTTGTTTAATCAATGTGTGCACTTGTGTTTGTACGTTAAATGAACTCTATTAAGGCTCTGCAAGAACAGGACAAGCAGGAAAATGTTATCACTGGTAGCATAGGCAGTAAGAACATGTTCCAAACACTGCTTCCTATCTAATGAGTGTCCTTGTAAAGGATGAGATGAAGATCTCTGGGGCTGAGCACTTAGGGAGAAAAAAGTAAGTCACTTCACAGAAGTCAGAAAGGCACTGCACTAACCTTGTAATGAGTCTCTTCTTTTAAAGGACAGGCAAATCTCCCTCACCCAAACAGGATCCTTTGTATTGCATATATCCCCTTCATCACATTTTCTTAAAACAAATTAAAACATATAGCAGCTTGCTGACACTACAGAAGTTATATCATCAGAGCAGAGTTTCTATGGGATCCACAAATGCCACGTCTTAATTGGTGGCTAGACTGAAGTGGGTGTGTTTTATAATCTGAGCTGAGAAGGTTCACTGTCTTTGCCTGGAACCGAACATGCTTAGCAGTCTATAGCCAATGGAAATTCCCAAGGGAGGAGTTTGAGTGGGTTGGAGGAAGAGAAGGAATCTTAAGTGAGCAGTAACCCCCACCTTTTCTGTGCTCCTGTGTTTGATCTGAACACAATCACAGTGCATTCCAAAAATTCCAAAAGCACAGTACCGCACAAGCATCAAACAACATCTGAAAGTACAGAAAAGGTGTCCCCTCCAAAGTCTTTTAAAAGAATACTGTAGGTGCACTGGTCCAGAGTATAAGGTTATACATTTTAGTTACTGGGGCCTCCCTAACAAATGAGCACCCCTAATGTGTTTTAATAGAATTATCACCACCCTATTCAAATGATTAGAATTGTCACCAGGGCTTTCAAAGCAGATAATGATGATTAGAGGAGAGAAAGTAAAATTTGCAAAAGAGTAAAATTATACAAAGGACTAAAAGTAAGAACATTGTTAGCATATCTTTAATTGTGTTCTAGACAGACAAATGTTTAAGTAAAGATTTTGATGGTTTAAAGAACTGCTTTGTATGATCGTTTTTTTGTTAAAAATAGGTTTTCTATCTCTTCTGCATTAATATTTTTTGTGTAATTAGTTATCTTTTTAATTATTTATCTCTTTACTTATTGATCAGTTATAATTTTTGTATGGATATAGCATTGTGTATAGTTGGTGCATTCTCAGATTGTACATTATTCATTTATTTGCTTAATATTCTCTTTACTTACAGATCAGTTAAAAAGCCAGAGGTTTTGAAAACCAGCTGCACAGCCTTAACATACCACAGAATAAATACAGAGTCCATGCATTTATAATAAATTGTACAAAAAAAAAAATTATTTTATTGAACAATGTTTTTGTGGTTAATTGGTTGGTGTGAGGCACAGGCACAAACACTCACAGTTACCCAAAAAGCTCACTAGCATAGGATTGATTTTGGAACTGGGCTTTTTAGAGGACCAATGAATATTAAAAAGGCCTGATTTGAAGAGATAAAGTCCATGTTTAATATGATGTGACATGATGCATTTGAGAAACTATTTACCATTGTAATTATTATTTACAGTAGAACATTGATTTTTCAGGGGACCAGGAAAAAATTGTGTAAAATTAAAATCTAAAAAACAGAAAAATGTGTTAGCTACTTATTCTTCAAGTCCTTAAAGGATATAAGTAGGGATGGGCGAATTTTTTTGCCTTGTTTTGCCGCAGAAATGACGGCCATAGACTTGTATGGCGTTGTGCGCCAACAAAAAAAAAGACATGCGTCAAAAAAATTTCGGCGATCGTCAAAAAAATTTTGACACCCATAGACTTTTTTTGGCAAACAATTTTTGGCGAAACGAAAAGGGGAGAATTCACCCATCCCTATAAGCACATTAATCATTTTTACTTTCAATTACAATATTTACTGTATAAATAACAAAGGGTTAAGCATTGCAGCATTAATGTTACAGTATTGGGGGCGGGGCATGTTCAAGGCTTCTCTGTCACATGAAATTGCTAGCCACCTGCTGCAGTCTATAAAGGCCTGTCAAAAAAGGGCCAAAAGCGTTGGAATATAGCCCCCAGCTCAAAAGGGCACATATATCAAGTCCAAAAATATATTCCAAAACATTCTTTCAAAGTTTAAAAAATTCCACTTTATTTAGCATAAATATTAAAAAGTAGGCATACAGACCAATTGATGCTGGTCTGTATGCCTACTTTTTAATATTTATGCTAAATAAAGAGGAATTTTTTAAACTTTGAAAGAATGTTTTGGAATAGATTCTCTGTCACATGCACAACCTAAAGAAACAAGTGATTTATGCATGATTGCATGAGCTGTAGACTAATTGGACTTGACTCTTTACAGATAGAAGCATGGCACAACATGCATCTTTTTAGTATTTTAAACCTCTTCATTTTACTAATAATAACGTCCACAGAGAACAAACTGCTATCATTTGTCACATCATGATAAAATTTTGATGGAAAATCTAGGGAAACTGTCAGGGCCCAGAGGCTCCTCTAGGATTTGAGGACCTAGGAGGAAGCAACAAGTCTAACACAGTTCACTGTATCAGAAAGGTTAAAGAAGAAGAGTAGTCAAATCCAGGCAAAAGATCAATTCAGGCAGCAAGGTTCTTAGTCGATATAACAGGCAAAGTCAAACACAGGAATCAAGATTAATATTTAGGAAATCACACCCAGGAACACAAAGTTGAACTTATAATTGGGTAAGGTCTGCAAGATTCTGGCATATTTTATAGGCCTATTTTCACTCCAAACGAGCGTGATGACATCATGGGACACGTGCTGATGTTGCATGTTGACGCTGAGCATTTTTGACGTGCCAGTGTCATGATGTTGCTTACGTTTTGAAGCGCTGCACTCGTTTCTGACGCGCAGTGTCCGTTTTGATGCACTGGCATCAGAACGAGTCGTGAGGAAGACCTGGGCACCGCCATCTTGTCTATGGCACTGGAAGACACCGGAACGCCAATAAGGACTCCTTACAGAAACATAAAGCCAGGGCAAAACACCATTTGAAATGCGTTATAAAATGGTGGAAACACAAAAACATGGTATAAAATATAGGAAAACCTAAATGAAGAGTATGTAAAATTGTGGTTTCACTGTGTTCAATGCTATATTTTAGTCAATTTATAACCTGGATAGTGAAACGGTTTCATAGAACTGGAAAATAATTGTATATTCTCCTTTGCTTATGTGTAAACTATGTCTCAAGACAAAAAAACTTCATATAGTGTGATGCCCTGCCATGTATCTTGGACTGGCAGAATGCTGAGCTTAGTCAGAATTGTTGTTCCGCCTATCCATTTCAAATATTCCATTGCATCTATTGTATTGGCAGACTATTCTAGTCTTTCATTTGGCAAAATACACTATTACTGTCTGTCTTAACTCATCATCGAAAAAAATGTATGCCTAGTTAGACTTTTCACAAAAGGCATGCCACAGACTATTGTTATTGGCAGCTATGGATACTGGCTGGAATTTGTATTTTAAAAAGAAATTTCAAAATCCTATGTATTATATGAATGATTTCAGGGCTGTATCTTGTCAGAATGATTTCTTTGTTTTAGTGTGAAACCCATGCTTCCACAGATAGAAGAAACAATGGCCTTTGTCTCTGGTATTAACCTAGGACCTCTGCCTTTATGTGTATTCTCTTGGTAATGAGCTGTCTTCACCGAATTTCTTACTGATTATGAAGAGTGTGTAATCATATCAGCTGGTAGTGCTTTTATATTCCTTAAACCACAAACTAGTTTCCTTTTTTATTAACAATCTAAATCAACTGTATTATCTTGGGTAGGCCCATATATCAACAGTGGTTTTAGTAGTTTTAGAGTTTTTTAAAATCACAATTAAAGTCTATTTCTCTAAAATCATGAATGTCATGTGATTTATTAAGAGACCCAACTATAAACTAAAAAACAAACAATCTAAATAAAATTACGAAAACGTTGAAAATATATAATAATTCAAGGTTTTTGACAACTACTATCTAAAACAAATCCAAAAACCTCTAAAACTGTAAATGATTAGAAATGGTCCAATAGGATAAGCATAGCTCCCTTGACAAGTTTTGTATTAGCGGTTTTCATGGTTTTTACACTTTTTAAAACACTTTTTAGAGTTTGAGTTTTAGACAAATACAATTTTCAGATAGAAAACATTTATGTGTAAAAAAAAAAAACCCAGAAATGTGAATGTTGGCAGATAGGCCCCATAGTTTTTGCTGTGGTCGGCCTTATCACTTGTACATAGGGGTAAATTAACTAAGTGGTGAAAATTTGCCAGCGACGGCTTCGCAGCCAGTGCAGCAACTTGCAAGGTGAAAATTCATCAGACAACGCTAATTTTCTAAAATGCAAAGCTGCGTCCAGGGCGACGAACGCTGGTGAATTTTCGCTAGCGTTACTTCGGCAATCAAAGCGAAGATGCGCTAGCGTTGAATTATGCCTAGCGCAACTTCATTAGAGGTCTTCACTCAGGCTAATTTGCATACAACGGGAAATAATAAAGTTGAACGAACGTATATGTTGCAGCAAATACATTACACAAGTCCAGGGAACCTTAATAAAGAAAATAGAGCTGTTATAATGCCCTACACATGAGCCCATTGTATAGTTAATGTTCTATATGTTAGAAAATGTATGGGGGAACCTAGTTACCCAAAAAAAGGACTTTTGCAGGCTATCACTCTGAGAAGAGGAAAAGACGCCAGTGTTTATTGGGACTTAAGAACTTTTTCCACTAAAACTTATGAAATAAGTAACAGAAGATTGAGGAAGATCTATGCACTCCAATGCACTTTGCCTGGTCTGAGCTGGCGAAGGCAAGTCTGGCAAAAGAGGTAACGCTCAGTAAAATCCTCATCTTAGTGAATTTGTGGAGTAACGTCCATTCGCCAGAGCGAAAATTCATCGGGGGATAGAGTGTGAATGAGTGTTAGCGTCTTTCACTAGCGAAGTTACACCTGCGCCCGTTAGTAAATTGCCAAAGTGCCTAAAAACTAATCATCACAATGGTTAATCACTTCGCCCTTTAGTAAATTTACCCAATAGTTTTCTTAAAGGGATGATGTCATGGAAAAACATGTTTTTTCCCAAACACCTCAGTTAATAGTGCTGCTCCAGCAGAATTCTGCACTGAAATCCATTTCTCAAAAGAGCAAACAGATTTTTTTATATTCAATTTTGAAATCTGACATGGGGCTGGACATTTTGTCAATTTCCCAACTGCCCCAGTCATGTGACTTGTGCTTGCACTTTAGGATGGAATTACTTTCTGGCAGGCTGTTATTTCTTCTACTTAATATAACTGAATGTGTCTCAGTGGGACTTTTACTATTAAATGTTGTTCTTAGATCATCCAGGGAGCTGTTATCTTGTGTTAGGGAGCTGCTATCTCGTTACCTTCCCATTGTTCTGTTGTTAGGCTGCTGGGGGGGAGGCAGGGAGGGGGTGATATCACTCCAACTTTCAGTACACCAGTAAAGAATGATTGAAGTTTATCAGTGCACAAGTCACATGACTGGAGGCAGCTGGGAATTTGACAATATATCTAGCCCCATGTCAGATTTCAAAATTGAATATACAGATGCAGCCACTTTGGTTTGTCTGTTTGACACAGAATAACTAAACACAGATATCCCATTTATCTCATTTAACACAGAAAACTGCGTCACAACATCCCATCTAATTAAAGCATTCACCATTGTGAACAATGGAGCTTTGGTATGCTAATGAAAAGGTTAAATGCATTAAATGAGTTAAGATGACTTAAGATAACACAGTTTCTTCAATTACCCCTGAGTCATGACGCATTTAACTCACAAATCCAAGTGGCTTCATCTGTAACAAAATCTGTTTGCTCTTTTGAAAAATGGATTTCAGTGCAGAATTCTGCTGGAGCAGAACTATTAACTGATGCGTTTTGAAAAAAACATGTTTTCCCATGACAATATCCCTTTAAGATTAGTCCATGTTTCAATGTTCAAAACCAAAGGTACTCAAAGACTTAAAATTATAATGATGAACTTCATGGTTTGGCAAGTTTCAAAAATCACATGAAAACCCCTTTTGTACAAAATGTTATGTTCATGTACAGTATGCTTTATTTTGCTTTGATACATGCAAGTGAGTGATGCCACAGGTTTTGTGTTAGGGTTTCTTGTTTTTTTTGTACACCATTTTTACGACTGCAGCTTTTGCCATGTCAGATAATGGGTCTGGCATTTACAAATTTGATGACATAAGATTTAACTATGTCTGTAATGAAGGGAATTTGTCTTATATGTGTCTGTCCAAAGTATTGAAAATTTATGAGAACTGTTCTTAGATGTCATTGGGAATCCTACTCAACAGCATTGCAAAAGGTTCTTAGGGGAATTCAAATAAAATTTGCAAAGAAAAAATATTTGCGCACAAATAAGAATAAAAATTCACATGTCACAATGCAATATTCTTCATTAGGCTTTTATTGCATTGTTAATCTAAATCGCAAACCTTTAACCCCTGCTTGAAGGTGGCATAAACCATTAACGCAAACGTAACAACTTTTTTATTAAGATGTTTTATTACATACACTATATACTTCGTAACCGCTATCCTACTGTCACGTGATGGGCATAGGGTTCTCAGACAAAATTGATCAGTAATTAGAATCGTACGGATCATAGTAATAGCACATAGTAATAGCGCATTTGATCTAATTAGATTAGAAGTTTTTCCAAAAAAAAAACAAATTGACTCCAAATAGGTTATAGGAGATCCCCCATAGGCTAAAACAGCAATTCACCAGGTTTCATTTGGCGAATGGTCGAAGTCTAATTTTTAAAGAGACAGTACATGATAAATTTTGAATTTGCGATTTTTATTCAAATTCGAATGGAATTTGGACTAGTCCTTAGTCAAAGTACTAAGGACTAGTCCAAAAAGAAAAACCTTGTCACCAGGAGCATATGGTGGGGAAGGAACTCTCTTCTTATCGGCGAACCTCTTCTGAACCAAAGAACTCTTTTCCAAATTAGAGGAAGTAGCCTGCCAGATAGCCGACATGTGAGCAGCTTGGTCGTTGGCCGCAGGAACGTTGGTAAGGAGAAGATCCTGAGGGAAGGCCAACGGGTTCCGACCATATACACAGAAGAATGGAGATTTCAAAGAAGAGGAATGCAAAGCGTTATTATGAGCGAACTCAGCCCAGGGAAGAAGATCCGACCAATCATCCTGGCACAGGGACACGTGGCACCGAAGAAACTGCTCCAAAGCCTGGTTGACCCGTTCAGCGGCACCATTAGACTGTGGGTGATAAGCTGAGGAAAACTGAAGAGAAATATTAAGAACCTTGCACAGAGCTCTCCAGAACTTAGAGACAAATTGAGAACCTCGATCTGACACAATCTCGGCAGGGAAACCATGTAAACGAAAAATGTGTTTAATAAACAGTTCAGCGAGTTCGGGAGCAGAAGGCAATTTTCGAAGAGGAGTGAAATGGGCCATCTTGCTAAATCTATCGATCACAACCCAGATGACAGTGTGGCCGGAGGATAAAGGCAGGTCGACAATGAAATCCATCGCCAAATGAGTCCAAGGGCGAGATGGGATGGGTAATGGCAAGAGAAGACCCTTGGGGGAGGAATGTCCAGATTTAGAGACAGCACAGGTGGCACAGGAAGAAACAAAGTCTCTGACGTCCTTTCTCATGGATGGCCACCACACCAGGCGTGAAAGTAGTTCAGTGGTTTTTTCAATTCCCGAATGACCAGCTTGCTTAGAGGTGTGGACCTGGGACAAAATGGACTGACGACAATCTGGAGGAACAAAAGCAACCCCCAAGGGGGCATTTCCAGGAGCCGAGGTCTGGGCAGAGAGGAGTTGCGAAGCCAAGGACGGAAATAAGGCAGCGATAATCTTGGAGGAAGGCACAATGGGTTCAGGAACTTCGGAACTAGGCATTTCGGAAATGAAACTTCTGGACAGGGCATCAGCCTTTCTATTTCTAGAGCCAGGACGAAAGGTGATGATGAAGTTGAAACGGGAAAAGAATAAAGACCATCTGGCTTGTCGTGGATTGAGACGTTTGAGGGACTGGATGAATTCGAGGTTTTTGTGGTCGGTAAAGATGGTTACAGGAACAGAAGACCCTTCAAGTAGATGCCTCCACTCCTCCAGGGCCAACTTGACAGCAAGTAGTTCACGATTCCCAACATCGTAGTTTTGCTCGGAAGAAGAGAATTTCTTGGAAAAGAAAACACAGGGATGTAATTTACCGTCAGAAGAGGACCTTTGAGACAAAACTGCTCCCGCTCCCACATCAGAGGCGTCGACTTCGAGGAAGAAGGATAGAAGAGGTTCCGGGTGCCTGAGAATTGATGCAGATGAAAAGGCTTCTTTAAGGGATTCAAAAGCTTCCAGAGCCTGAGGGGGCCAGTGTTGAGGTCTACCCCTTTACGGATTAGAGCAAGAATTGGAGAAATCTTGGAAGAAAAACCTTTAATGAATTGTCTGTAATAATTGGCGAAGCCAATAAACCTCTGAATGGCCTTGACACAGGTGGGAAGAGGCCAATCGAGAATTGCCGAGACTTTGGCGGGATCCATCTTGAAACCCTGCTGGGAGATGATATAACCAAGGAAGGGAATGGTAGGCACTTCGAAAGAGCATTTCTCCAATTTGGCGAACAGATTATTCCTCCTAAGACGAAGAAGAACTTCTTTGACTTGAGAACGGTGTTCCTGGAGATTTTTGGAAAAGATAAGGATGTCATCCAAGTAAACGACCACACTTTGCCCCAATAAGTCCCTGAAAATGTCATTTACAAACTCTTGGAAGACCGCAGGGGCATTACAGAGACCAAATGGCATTACTAGGTACTCGTAATGCCCGTCACGAGTATTAAAAGCGGTCTTTCACTCATCCCCCTCACGGATCCGAATGAGGTTGTAGGCGCCCCGAAGATCTAACTTGGTGAAGAGGCTGGCGCCCCTCAACTGGTCAAAAAGTTCAGAAATTAACGGGAGGGGATAGCGGTTTTTAATGGTAATTTTATTAAGCCCCCGGTAATCAATGCAAGGTCGCAGACTTCCATCTTTCTTTTCAACGAAGAAAAACCCTGCTCCCGCAGGGGAAGAAGAAGGGCGGATAAAACCTCTTTGAAGATTTTCCTGAATATAGGTCTTCATGGCGGCAGTCTCAGAGGGAGAAAGTGGATAGGTGCGACCACGAGGAGGCATGGAACCAGGAAGAAGCTCGGCTGGGCAGTCGTAAGGACGGTGAGGAGGGAGAGTCTCAGCAGAGCCTTTGTTGAAGACATCGGAGAAGGTCTGATAAACGGGAGGAAGAGAAGGATTCGTAGACACAGAAGAAACTTTGACAAGGGGCGCAGCAGGCAAACAATTCTGTTGGCAATAAGGACTCCAACGGGAGACTTGTGAGGAGGTCCAATCAATGACTGGGTTATGGGTACACAGCCATGGAAGCCCCAGAACAATTGGAGTGGAAGGGCAGTCAATAATAAGAAAGGACAGTCTCTCCAAGTGCATAGTGCCCACCTTAAGCGAAAGTTCTTGTGTAGACTGGAAAATGATTGCAGAAGACAGAGGACGGTCATCGATGGCAAGGACTCGAAGAGGATTCGCCATGGGCTGAAGAGGAATAGCGTGATTAGCAGCGAAGACCTTGTCCATAAAATTTCCAGCGGCCCCAGAGTCAAGGAAGGCTTGCAGGGAGACTTTCCGGGGGCCCCATTGGATTTGCACAGGAAGAAGAAATCGATGGGCGGAAGACTGTGGAGAGGGGACGATTCCTCCCAGAAAAGTTTCCCCAACCTTGGCTCCGGCATTTCCAGGCTTAATGGGGCATTCCTGAGCGAAGTGAGCCTTGCCCCCACAATAGAAACAAAGTCCAGTAGCCTTTCTATAAAGTTTCTCCTGATCAGACAGATGAGAGCGACCAATCTGTACTTGCTTCTTGGCGGGCAGAGGAGGAGAAACAGAAGAAGTAGAAGTAGACTGGGGAGGGAGTATGGGTCTCTGGAAGCGAGGAGCTAAAGCTGGTTGAGACCTCTGCGATTTCCAGACCCGCTCACAGTCAGCAAGATGTTCCCTCTGCCAGGTATCGACTCTTACAGCCAAGGAAACCAAATCTTCCCAAGAAGAAGGGATCTCGCGGGACACTAGGTCATTCTTGATACGCATTGCCAGGCCGTTGTAGAAGGCAGCGTGATAACTGTCGTTGTTCCAGGATGTTTCTGCCAGCAAGGTATGAAACTCTATGGCGTATTCCGGCACAGAGCGAGTTCCCTGCTGTAACTGGAACAACCGAGCAGAAGCCGAGGCAGACCGACCTGGCGCGTCAAACACAGTGCGGAGATCCCGGATGAAGACTTTTGCATCGTCAATGGCTGGATCTTGCTTTTCCCAGAGTGGTGATGCCCATTCCAGAGCCTTCCCTTGCAACCGGGAGATGATGAAGCCCACCTTTGCACGCTCTGAGACATACTGGCCGGGAAGCAGAGCAAATTGGATTTCACACTGGATGATGAATCCGCGACATGCTTCCGGATCGCCGAAATACAGAGGGGGTGCAGGTATGCGGAGCTCAGGGACGCATACCGGTGTAGCAGGTCTTGGAACAGGAGCGTGGGCCGCTGACGGGAATGCGGACAGCTTCTCCTGAATCGCCAGAAGGACTTGGCTGAACTGAGATTGCTGGTTCTCATAAGAGAGAAGACGAGAAGACAATCCTCGGACAGCTTGGTAGACATCGGGAGTAACTTGCGTCTCCTCCGCAGGGTCCATGGCCCGATTATACTGTAACGGGCCCGAAGGCGCCGTAATAGTAAGGACCAAAGAGGAGACCAGACCAGGTTCGCTGTACAGAAAGGGTTTATCCAGAAGAATCGTCAAATACAAGCAAAAGGGTCAGTTCAGGCGGCAATCAGCAAAGTCCAGGAAATAGGCAATAAACGGTACACAGGAAGATATAGCAGAATGATAACACCCAGGAACACAGTAAAGGAACCTATAATCGGGCAATGAAGAAAAGGGGAATGGGGTTAAAATAGTCCTGGGCTTGGCGCCAAAAACTGACGCACTGGCGTCAGACGCAGACGCCAGCGTCCCCACGCTGACGTCCTGACGCCGGCGTCCGTTCCGTCGCCGGCGACCAATCCCTGGGCGACTCGATCTTGATGCCGATGGCCTGCGACCAGCAGGGACCACATGGTGGAGCAGGGGGACGCCATCTTGATCGCCATCTTGGACGCCATGCAGGTAAGAACCTTCGGATTCCATTACACTTAGATCCTTATACTTTCAGAAAGAGTCAGCACCTCACAATGGAAAATGGAATGCTTTAAGATAAGATATTGTTTTTTCTACTCAATGTCACTGAAGGAGTCACAGCTTGGATTTGTATTAATGAGTGCTGTTCTCATATACACCCCTAGGTGGGGATTTTTTTGTAATACAGGTGCCAGGGAGTTGTTATTCGGTTACATTCCCATTGTTCTGGTGCCGGGAAGGGAGGGGTGTTATCACTCCAATTTGCAGTGCAGCAGTAAAGAGTGACTGAAGTTCATCAGAGCACAGGTTATATGGCTGAGGGCACCTGGGAAACTAGCAACATATCTAGCCCCATGTCAGATTTGAAAAGTAAATATTAAAAAAATAATCACTTAGCTTATTTTGAGAAACAGATTTCAATGCAGGAGTCTGCTGGAGTCATGCAATTAGGTGATGCATGTTGTAAAAAATGTGTTTTTCGATGACAAAATCCCTTTAGGTGGGGAATGCCAAAACATGGAAGCTATTATGAAAACTGTGTGTGTGTGTTAGGGATGTAGCGAACCGCCGTGTATGTGTTCGCGAACGCCGTTCGCGAACACCGGCAAAAAATGCAAACAGTTCACGAACAGTTCGCGAACAGTTCGCGAACTTCGAACATCCGAAAATCGTTCGATTCGAACGATCGAAGGATTTTAATCGTTCGATCGAAGGATTTTAATCGTTCGATCGAAGGATTTTCGTTCGAATCGAACGATCGAAGCCATTGGATCGAATGATTTCATTCAATCCAATGGCTTCGATCGTTCGATTCGAACGAAAATCGTTCGATTTTAGCGATCGAATGGTCGAATGGTCGAACGATTTTGACGCGAACGCCTATTGGCGAACGTCGCGCGGCGGACGCGAACAGTCGAAGTGTGTGTGTGTGTGTGTGTGTGTGTGTATGGTCCTAAAATAAGCATATGGTTTTGATTCATATGTGACTATTATTGCAGTAGTTCCTATAAAATATGCAGTATATGAGCAATTTCTTTGTTTATACTACAGCTATTGAATACATATACAAATGTTGGATCAAAGACAGTGACAACATAAGGGAAAATTCAACTAAGGCTTAAACAGTGTGTTATATATCAATGATAGAAGCAAGATGTACTGCGAGAGAGAGTGAGAATAATTCTTAAAAGGTTAAAAAAAAACAAATAGTTGGGAGTAATCAGGGCAGCAATTAAGACATTTCCTTCTATGTGGATTGTGGAAGGAATATATAAATAATTAAAATATTATATAACTAGGAATAAGGAAGTATAGAATGGGAAGATATACATTATACAGCTGGAGACATAAGGAATTAATGGGTTTTAATGTCAGAAAATTTTGTGTTGAAACGATGTGAAACAAAATACTAAGGTTTTCTAACTAAGGGAATTTGCCTTAACTGACTTCTTTCATCCCTAATGTAATAAATTAAGGATTTGCTTAGTTTCTCCATCATCTGCCTCCCATTACAGCTTTGTACAGTTTAAGCAAAATTGGTTACAAACTGCCTGATGAAAAATTCCCTTGACTCATGAACCCACACTATTGGAACATTGAAGGTCCCCCTATATGTTTAATATTAGATTACACATAACAGTATCTCATTTATTTAACTTTATTATGTTGGCCCAAGAAGAGACATGGTTAGCAAGGTAACATTTCTCATATCAATATTGAAGTTTCTCTTAATTGTGTTACTTGCCTGCACTTGGACTTTTCTTATTATTTGTTTTACACACACAAGTAAAAGACTTATTTCTATTGCTTTCACTTTTTGTTCTATTTAATCATGCCTTTTGCTATAGGTTCATACAGGTTTGGGACCTGTTATCCAGAATGTTCGGGACCTGGGGACCTTTTTCCGGATAATGGATTGTTCCGTAATCTGGATCTTCATATCCTACATCTACTAGAAAACCATGGAAACATTAAATAAACCCAATAAGCTGGGTTTGCTTCCAATAAAAATTGGATGAAGTACAAGGTACTGTTAGTGTTTTTAAAAATTTGGATCATTTGCTTACAATGCAGTCTATGGGAGATGGTCTTTCCCTAATTCAGAGTTTTCCGGATAACGGGTTTATGGATAACGAATCTCATACCTGTACCGCCTTTGTGTTCTGGCAATGAGCAAATTTACGGTACTCCATCTCCCCGTTCATTTTTAGTTTTACTTCATCTACAGTATATCTAGATATGCATATAAAAATTATGTACACAGTATGCTAAACAGACTCCAAAGCACATAGATTCGTTTAAGCCATTACTAATATAAAAACTCTATTTTATCTGAGCTACTAACTGAAGCCCATTTATTAACAACCTTTAGAAAGGTACAGTATATGCCTTGCAGTGAATGCCTATAGACATAATATGCAAAGATGATAATACCACTCTGTTGTATCTTTGTCACTACAGTAGTATCAAATCACATAAAAAAGCACGAAAGCAGAACTTAGTTGATGACATTTTAAGTATTATTAACCGGTGGTTGTCGCTAGTCTGCTGCTTTCACTTTCACATAAAGCACCACTGTTGCAGAATATGAGGATATTAGGAGTGATGGCCGAATTTGGGGCGCATCCCAGAAAAATTTGTGAATTTCCCTCGAAATTTGCGAAATGGCGAAAAATTCTCAAAACGGCGCCTGCATAAATAATTTACAGTTTGTATCTGTTCACTTTTCTTTGTGCATATTTACTTTTTCAATGCATTGCTGGTTTTGCTGTCAGTTTGTTGGGTAAAGGCACTCCCATAAATAGTAGGAAAGGAATCTAGTCTGGTGGTTAATCACTGGACGAGGGAAGGAGATTCTGTGATTGCCCTGTGTCTCAGCATGTGGTTGCTGATTTTACATGGAATTCCTGGACTATAATCCCATGTTGAGTACCTTATTTACTTGCTTCAAATACATTTACACTCTTTATAATTAGTGATGGGCGAATTTGCGCGATTCGCTGCCAGCGAATAAATTCGCAAAACGCCCGCGAAAATTTGCGGCAAAAATTCTCTGGCGTCAAATTTATTTTTTCCGAAAAAATGGATGCTGGCGTCAAAAACGTGCACCGGCGTCAAAAAAAACGAGACGCCGGCGCCATTTCACAAATTTTTTGCCGTTTCGCAAATTTTGCAAATTTTGGGGAAGCAAAATGGCACAAATTCGCCCATCACTATTTATGATTTTGTCTTTCGGCATTTTAATTGGTTTTATGATATACTGGGGCAAATTCACTAAGATTCGTAGTTGCGCCAGGCGTAACTTTGCTGCACTTCGCCGCACTTCGCCACACTTCGCCACACTTCGCCAGGCGTAGTTTTGCCAGCGCTTCGCAAATTCACTAAAATCCGAAATTGCGCTCAGGGGTAGCGTAAGGTTGCAAAGTTGCGCTAGCGTTGATTCGCTAAGTAAAGCGAAGTTACGCTAGCGAAGGCTAATTTGCATACGGTGCCAAATTCAAATTTCAATGGAGGAATACGTATCAGCACTACAAATGGCTAGAAAACCTTCAAAACATCAAATAAAATTTTTATTTTGCCCTACACATGTGCCCACTGTCTAGGTAAGTTGCCATGAGTTAGGAAATGTAGGGGGGAAGGAGGGGAGCCCCAAAAAAATTTTCAGCCTATCACCCATAATGTAGAAAACACGCCAGCGTTTTTTGGGACTTAGAAAAAATTTGGACTTTTTTTGAAGCAATCCCTATCTACTCTATTGCGCTTCGCCTGGTCTGAGGTGGCGAAGGAAGTCTAGCGTAAAAGGTAGCGTTCAGTACACTGCGCGTGTTAGTGAATTTGCGTAGTTACGTCTCTAGTGAAACTTCGCCAGGCGTAAGGGTGCGAAGTAACACTAGCGAAACTACGCCAGCATTCGTTAGTGAATTTGCGCAGTAACGAAAATGCCAAACGCTAGCGAAGTGACGCTAGCATTTGGCGATTCGGCGCTTAGTGAATTTGCCCCACTGTATCATGGTTTTTAAGTATGTTAAGTTTAAGCCAATATAAACCCCCCCACGAATTCCATCTCTCATGGTATACCATGTGTTTGCTATATAGGTATAGGTATTTAGATACATGTGGTATAAACATTTAGTCCAACTTTTCTCAGTGACTCTTGGCTGTACATTGTGGGGGTTATTTATCAAGGTCTGAATATATCTCAGTATTTCTAATATCAAACATTGAGCAACTCCGAATTCCCGAATGGACCTTTTTTATGAAGAAAAAAGCCTTAAAAAATAGGGTTTTTTCAGGGTTTTCAGAGTTTTTTTTGCACCGAAAAACCCCAAATCATTGGATTTCAGTACGGACATCAGCACAGACAGTGGGACCTTCCCCATTGACTTATACAGGACCTTGAGAGCTTTTAGATGCCAGGGTTTTGGATTCAGAGTTTTTAGAACATCAGACTTTAATAAATCTTGAAATAATTTGTAGTTTATTTTTTGCTCCGAGAACTATGAATTATTCGAGGTTTGGATATTTGGAGCTTGATAAATAGCCCCCTGTGTGTATCCAATGGGCAATAGCACTGTCAGCACACACTCATTCGTTTCTTACCCCTATGGTGGAAAGTGCAACGGCATTATCATTTTTGGTTATATGTAAATGCAAGCTTGGTTTAAAACTTTATAGAGCAGTTAGGTGCAGACTAACTACACCAGAGTTTGTGTTTCGAGACCATCATACAATACATTAATATTGTATCATTATCTTTAAGTTTATTTTAGCTTATTAAATTATCATATCCCTCTTGCAACTTGGTTCTAATTAGTGATGGCAAATTTGCGCCGTTTCGGTTAGTCGAAAAATTTGCGAATTTCCCGCGAAATTCCAAAAGCGATGCCGGCATCCGTTTTTTGGACGACAATTTTTTTTGATGCCGGCGAATTTTCGCGGCCGTTTCGCGAATTGATTCGCTGGCGGCGAATCATGCGAATTCACACCTGGTGAATAAATTCGCCCATCACTAGTTCTAATCACAGGCCATGTTGACTTTTATAACACTCTTTTCATACACCTGTAACTTTGTAAAATATTTAGGAGTGGCCTTGACCAAATATGTGTAAGCCAAAGGATCTTAACCCGAAAATAATTTTCTTAAAAACCTGAGAACAGTTAATTCATTATTAAAGAAGTTCAACCGCTTTCTATTAAGCGTTATAATATGTTGCTAAACTACTGTATGCCCCATGCCTTGACTTCAGAATTTCTCATTTACAACTAGAGGAATAAAGGTTGAACATCACTGACTTAGACATTTTAAGGGGCTACTGTGCATTATTAGAACCTATTAAAACATTTTCTAATATCCCCAACATGTTTTATCAGGTGGCCTGGTTTCCTCCCAGATGCCAAGAACATATAAGAAGTGTGTAGTAGGGAAATTATTGATTTATGGAGTTATTAAACATTTCCCTAACCATTCTTTGGAAAGCAATAAAATGTCAACAGGTATATAAACAATGAATAATGATAATATGCCAGTTTATTAGAGTCAGTGATGATAGGTTTCCCTGGATGGCTAACCTAACAGAGTGAGAATTGCTTTCTATACTATCGATATATAAAAATGCTCATAGTATCACCTCTAAGCAACGTGTGATTAGTAATAATTTAAGCACTTCTGAATATATTTTCTAAAAGCCCTGCTTTCTTTGTTTGACAGTAATTGCTAAGTAGCAATGCTCCTAGAGTCTGTAATTGAATACAGTGGCGCTATGATAGAATTGATCCCAGCGCACATGCTTATTTTGTGGCGTTTAAGCATACTCAGTGAATGCAGATGGCACAGAACTGCATTTCTTGGTTCGGAAGATGGTTTTAGGTTTACAGCATGTGTTTGAGAGAAGATTAACAGCAGAATTCCCTGCTGCTAAACCTTCTGTGAAAAAGAGCAATAGAGGCAGCCATTCTGAACTGGGGATTACGGACAATATGCTTGACAATCCATAAAATAAATGGGTACGTTTTTAATGCTTCCCTCCTTCCCAAAGCTCACTTTACACTGAGGAGACTCACAGTTTTTAATCCTTTGTTGATGAAATGAGTAGTATGAACACAGGATGAGCAGAACACAGGGCAAGAGATTGCTCTAGGAGTGCTGAGAGCCCCCTTGACTTTAACTCCAGTTCTCTGTTGTAAGCCTGGCAATGTAACCACTAACTGCTGCATATTGTTATTTAAAGCTCTGCACTCTGTAACTAGGAACAAACACAAAATCCAAAGCTAAAATTTACATTAATGCATCTTGTACTTTTCACAATGTGATATTTGGTCCTATTACACACTCATTTGTGCTCCGGGTTAGTCATTACTAGAGAAAGCATGCGGTTGCATTGAATCTTTGACTCATTGCAAAAAAAAAAAAAAAAGATTCCATTGGAAAACATATTTTGGATTACAAATCTTCATATAAACTGGGAGACAGAGGTTTGTAAGTGCTTTCTCAGCAGTACATGAATAATTACTTTAGTATATACACTAAATGAAACTAGTTGTTTCTTTGGCTGACCAAATCCTAACGTTAAATCTCTACATACAATACCATAAAAATGATTTATATGATTTTTTGTGTTAAAATAGGCTTATAAAAAAATCACAAATTTTTAGGAATTTATTAAACCCAGAGGGCTAAAAAGCCCGAATATAAAAACACGGCATCTCAAACCTGTCGAGATTGCAGAAAAGTCACTGGGAACAATCCCATTGATTTTTGGTTGTGTCGGGGGTTTCGGGCAATTTCACGATGTTTTCAGAGCTTTCAGGGAAAATTCACGAAAAAATCGTGAAAATCTGAGTTTTTCCCGCAAAGCAAATTTTCGGGAAAAAGTAATAATAAATAGGCGTTAAAAACCCGAGCTGGTTAGATCGGAGTTTGTAGTAGGCGATATTGAGATAAATCTGAACCTTGATAAATAACCAGCTTAGATATTGTATAGATGCTTGTGGTGGTGGTTATTAAAACTACCTTCCATGATTATCTTCTCATTGCCAACGATTACTGTTTCCAAATGTGGATGACCTGCAATGCATCACATTCAAATAAATGGATATGATCTGAGACGGATAGGGGAATTTTGATCCAATAATCTGTGGCTCTTAAAGGAATAGTTCAGTGTGAAAATAAAAACTGTGTAAATAGATAGGCTGTGCAAAATAAAAAATGTTTCTAATATAGTTAGTTAGGCAAAAATGTAATATATAAAGGCTGGTGTGAACAGATGTCTAATAAAACAGCCAGAATCCAACTTCCTGCTTTTCAGCTCTATAACTCTGAGTTAGTCAGTGACTTGAAGGGGGGCCACATGGTACATTTCTGTTCAGTGAGTTTGTAATTGATCCTCAGCATTCAGCTCAGATTCAAAAGCAACAGATATGACCCACGTGCCCCCCCCAAGTCTCTGATTGGTTACTGCCTGGTAGCCAGGGTAACCAGTCAGTGTAAACCAAGAGAGCTGAAAAGCAGGAAGTAGTGATCTGACTGACATACTATACATCAAATCACTCCAGCCTTTATACATTACATTTTTGGCTAACTAACTCTATAAGAAACATTTTTTTATTTTGCACAGCCTATCTATTTAACCAGTTTTTATTTTTACACTGAACAATTCCTTTAATGTGCTTATTTGTTTCCTATATCATATAGAGAATACGACAACCAGAAAATACAGTGGAAAAGATTTACTTAGCTCGAGTGAAGGAATAGAATAAAAAAACTTTGAATTTCCAATGTTTTTTTTGGCTACTTCAACCTTCGACAACGACTTCGACAAAAAATCGTTCGACTATGACAGCCAAGCCTATGGGGACCTTCCCCATAGGCTAACATTGACTTCAGTAGCTTTTAGGTGGCGAACTAGGGGGTCGAAGTTTTTTCTTAAAGAGACAGTATTTCGACTATCGAATGGTCGAATAGTCGAACGATTTTTAGTTCGAAACATTCAATTCGAAGTCAAAGTCGTAGTCGAAGGTCGAAGTAGCCCATTCGATGGTCGAAATAGCCAAAAAAACACTTCGAAATTAGAAGTTTTTTTTCTTCTATTCCTTCACTTGAACTTAATGAATGGGCCCCTTTGAGTAGAATTCAGGTTAGAAAAGTACAGACAGGGATTAGGCAATTTGTTAGCAACAGGTCAGGACAAAACAAAGCTTGTGCAGGATCTGGATTTAGAGAAACCAGCTTGGACATCAGTGTACTGGAAAACTGGCAATTTAAACACAAAGGGGGCACCAAGAATTGATGCAACAGAGTTGAAATCAAAGCCTACATCATGGCACTCATACACTCATAATGTTATGACTTACTCCAGCATACAATGATATGGTGGGTACAAAAGGAACGCTTCCACAACTAGGGTGCAGCACATCAAAAGGTAAGACAGTACACCTGGGGGCACATTTACTACTGGTTGAATACCGAATATCGAAGTCGGAGGATTTACCGCAATTCGTTCATTCGAATGATCGTAGGAAAAATCGTTCCCCATAGGCTAACATTGTAGCTCGGTAGGTTTTAGGTGGCAAAGTAGGTAGTCGAAGTTTTTTTTACAGAGACAGTACTTTGACTATCGAATGGTCCAATAGTCGAACGATTTTTAGTTCGAATTGTTCGATTCGTAGTCGAAGGTCGAAGTAGCCAATTCGATGGTCGAAGTAGCCAAATTTTTTTTTCGAAATTCAAAGTTTTTTTTATTCTAATCATTCACTCGAGCTTAGTAAATGTGCCCCTTCGTGTGATTCACAGGAACAATGTCATTTTTGCTTTGATCACATTTTTTAATGAGTAAAAAAAAAGTAAATTATGTTTCATCCATTTTTTAATCAAATAAATAAAACAAAAAGTTTAAAATATTTTGCCTTCCCAAATATCCATACAAATGTTGTGGTTGTAGGGGTACAGTTAGTAGTTGTTGGTGGTTGTGCATTGGTCATGGATTTAGGTTATATTTGGATTTAGTGATGGGCGAATTTGCAACGTTTCACCTCGCTGAAAAATTTGCGAAACTGCGCTATTTTTTTACGCTGGCGTCCTTTTTTTTTTTTTTGGGCACCAGCGGCATTTTTTTGACGCCAGCGAATTTTCACTGCCGCTTTGTGAATTTATTCGCCAGCGGCGAACCACGCAAGTTTGCCTCGAATTCATGCCTGGCGAATATATTCGCCCATCACTATTTGCATTATATGGATCTATTTAAAATAACTTTAGCAAAGTAGGGATGTTGTGCTGTGAATTAAAATTGACAGTTTACCTGCTGGGGTGTTTTGTTTGTCTTCTTCTGAAACAACACACACAGTAATTTGATTTGAGTCAAAATTGAATTTGGTGGACTTCAGCTTTTTTTCTGCCCTCACTTTCATTATTGCTGAGTGAGGTGTGATTTGCTCATACATATTTATTGAAATAAAAAAAGCTTTTCATTCAGTTCATTGCATACGTATAAGAGACATGTTCTGCGATGTCTTACCAATCATTTTGGTTCCAGGAAGATTATGGGGTTGGTCCTTGTAAACTTTTATTGGGTTCAGTGAGCTAAAGAAAAAAGGAAAACGAGTTTACGAACCCCTGATGTAAAACAAGTGGAAGTGGTTAAGCAGAGGAAGCTGTTTTCACCTGAAGTTAAATCTACTTGCACAGAATGGAATGGTGGATCTGAAGCTGTAAAGACATTTTAAATCCAACACTGTTCAACAATGACATTTTTCCTCAGCAGGTGTTAAAAGCAAATGTCTATTTTTATGGCTGAAATTTGATGTGCACTGCAGTAATTCCCTAGGACCTCAGACTTAACAGGAGCTGGTTGGGAGGCTTTTGTATGCTTCTGAGACATCACTTTGGATTCACAAGAAAGAGTTTCCGAAGCCGTCTAACAATTCTTGATAAAATGTGATATTTTATGCAGCACATGATACTTGCAATCCTATAAAATGTCTCACCTCCTCTGGGTGTTTATCTTTCTCTTGATACAGTCATGTTCACAGTGTAAAAAAAGTCTTCCTTTTTTTGCTAGTTCTTATTAATAATACTGCTGCAGAAGTAACTGTACTAAATGTATATGTAAGAGGTTCTTCATACGAGCAGACTAAGCACAGATTTGCTCAAAAAATATGATTATTATAAACGAATATTATACAAAAGCCCACATGATTAAATAATTACAATAATATGATTTAATTTTCAAGTGCCCCATTTATTTTGTATAGAATGATTATTTTGTATAGTCCCAAATTAATAGTTTATAATGGTTGGCAGTCAGGAGCATCAGGAGTCATATCATACCAAGGCTGTAACTAGGGATAAGCAGGTGCCTAGGGCATAACTTAAAGAGGTTTATTTTGGTGGGGAAAATAACAGATTCAAACCACTTTGTCAGTGAGGACTGATGGGAGCTGTGGCTGTGGCAAACTGTGGGTGTAGGAAAGTAGGGTCTAGCATTGGGTGAGGGGGGATTGATTCTAGAGGCTGGTTGCAAGGGGTGAAGGGGGATCGGGTCTGGTAGCTGGTTGCAGAGGGTAAAGGAG
This sequence comes from Xenopus petersii, assembly GCA_038501925.1. Taxonomy (NCBI): domain Eukaryota; kingdom Metazoa; phylum Chordata; class Amphibia; order Anura; family Pipidae; genus Xenopus; species Xenopus petersii. The sequence goes on from CM076677.1 coordinate 92,560,842, forward strand.
GATTGGGTTTAGTGGCTGGTTGCATGGAGTAAAGGGTGATCAGGACTGGTGGCTAATTGTGGGGGGTGAAGGAGTATTGAGTCATCAGCTTGTTGCAAGAGGAAAGGAGATAGACAGTGGTTCACTTTGAACAGGTGCATGGGAGTTGTGGGGGCCAGAACTAGCCTTGGGAACCAGTAGCTGTTGGCCCAACTCTGTATCATAGACTCTTGATAGGCAAGAAATTGTAACAATTAGCTATTTTTTGAGGGGTCATACAGCCGAATCTGCTCTAGAATTTCAACATGCACTTCACCGGCAACCACAAGGAAAAAAAGCCCATTGACTCCAATGCATTTGGAGAAAAAAAATTACACCAATGCATTTGGCAAAATTCTTCAGTGCGCTCTGTTATAAAGCCCTGGGACAATCCCTGGAAGCCCCACAGTCAATCAAAACACCACCCCATTTCTAGTGATGGGCGATTAAATTCGGCAGGCATGGATTTGCGGCAAATTTCCGCGCTTTGTCACTGGCAAAATTGCAGCAAAAATTCACAGATGAAAAATCCACCGCATCAAAAAAATTGGTTGCGCATAAAAATCGCTGTGCATCAAAATTATTTGTGGCACCCATTGACTTTAAAGCATTTGGACAAAATAGTCGCGCATATAAAAATAGTCACTCATGTTAAAATTGTCATGTGTCAAAATTATTTTGAAGTCTATTGACTTCAATGCGCTTCGCACATTTTCCGATGTTTCGCAAATTGTTTCACTGTTTTGCAAATTTTTCGGTGAAGCGAAACGGGACAGATTTTTTTTTTCTTCTCATTATTGTTTCCATAATGACAATAATAACATCCTCTCCCAGCAACCCAATATGGCTGTGTGTTACACTAAGGGGCATATTTATTTTGTGCGTAAACCAAAATTCGGCAATAAAAATGGTGTACAAAGCTGTGTAAAATATTGCATGGAGTGTGTGTAATTTTATGTGATGCGAATGCCAGATTTTCCATCATTATCTTACATTGCTTCTGGCGGAAGTCACTCAATGAAGAATCGCATGTTACGCCATTTTTTATTATATGTGAAGCCTGGTGATGTGTGGTGTATTATCCCATCATTTTTTACACAGCATAATAAATACGCCCCTAAGCTTTCCTGTTGTAGGTCACATGACACTCAAAAGGAGGGAGTAAAAAATGGGCAATGATATAACACTGCAGTTCACAATATAATCATCACCATAGGTAACTATGAGCTCCTTTTTATATTACAGGCCCTTCTTAGTATTGATGGGTGAATTTGCGCCATTTTGCTTTGCCGAAAAATTAGCAAATTTCGTGCGAAATTCGCGAAATGGCAAAAAATTAGTGTTTGGAATTTTCACCAGCAAATTTTTGCGGCCGTTTCGCAAATTTGTTCGCCGGCGGCAAATCTCGCAAATTCGCCGCAAATTCGCGCCTGGTGAATAAATTCGCAAAGGCTGGATTGAGCAGACGTTTAACATAATAGCCAGAAACCACCTTCCTCCTTTGCAGATCTCTAACCTGTTACCAGTCAGTAACCAATCAGTGACTTGAAGGGGAGCCACATGGGACATAACTGTTCAGTTAGTTTGCTTTTGATCCTTAGCATGAAACTCAGATTCAAAAGCAAATTAACTAAACAGTTATGTCCCATTTGGACGTAACTGACTGGTAACAGGTTAGAGATCTTAGGATGGTGGGTACTGGTTATTATGTTAGACATCCTCTCATTCCAGCCTTTAAACATTACATTTTTAGCTAACTATATTGAAAATATTTTGCACAGTCTGTTTACCCAGTTACATTTTTACACTGAACAGTTAAATGTTGATGTACAATAAATGCAATAAAATATCTAAAAAAGCAACAAAAACACTAAAATAAAACAGTAATTACATTGTGTAATTAGAATTCATGCTAAAGGAAGCTTGCAACAGTATTTAGAGCAAAAAAACACTTCCTGCTGTAAAAGCATGCAGTAAAAAAAGAAAAAAAAAAGTATGATTGCTAATAGCATGCATGTTTCCCACTTTCCTGCAGCCCTCCCAGCAGTAGAGATGGAAGGGCTGCAGGAACTGGACTGGGGGCTGGTTGGTGCAGGGGAGGGGGAGGGATGAAGAGACAACAGCCATGGTTTTCCCTCTCTGCTTTGTCTAGGTTCAGGGAATGTAGAGAAGTTAAAGGATTTCCAACTTCCCCCTATCCTAAAAGTGCTGCAGAATATTCATTCTACAATCAGTAGTTTCAGAACTTTTGACCACAGATCAAACATTCTACAATCACAGATCTGTATTCTAGAGTAACACTAAAAAGGTAACATTTCAAACTAGGGATGCACCGAATCCACTAGTTTGGATTCGGCCGAACCCCCGAATCCTTTGCGACAGATTAGGCCGAATACCGAACCTTAATTTGCATATGCTAATTAGGGGTAGGAAGGGGAAAAATGTTTTACTTCCTTGTTTTGTGACAAAAAGTCATGCGATTTCCTTCCCGCCCCTAATTTGCATATGCAAATTAGGATTCGGTTCGGCTGGGCAGAAAGAATCCTGCTGAAAAAGGCCGAATCCTAGCCTAATCCCGAACCGAATCCTGGATTCGGTGCATCCCTATTTCAAACCAATTACTCGTCATTTTTTAACAAATGCATTGTGAGGTTATTTATGATTAATTGTAAGATACACACCATTACAAACACTGGTTTTAATGCACTAGCCAGCAAACAAAACAGTGTATTTTCTTCTTGCAGGTTCTTAACTATCGAGCTCTAGTAAGTGTCAGTGATAGAATCATTTCAATCATTTCTACAAATCCCCCTCCCCCCAGTCAAAAAAAAATGCAGCAAGTGACATTGAAATGTACACTATTGTTGTGCATAATGGCATTATCTACTTGCATTAATCGAGAGGCGCAGACATAATATGCCAACATGATATTTTTAACAACCCCTAGGATGTTTATCAGTTCTGAATTGTGACTTCATGGATGAGAAAGAACAGCTACTGATTTATTTCTCCTGGTTGCCTCCATTCATACTGTAAATCCTACACTGTAATTTGGCTGGGATGCAGGGAGAGCTCTTGTTTTGTTTCTAATTAATAGCAGGATTCACATTTATTGCACCTAACAGATCCCTGTTGGAGCTCACACCATAGATTGTAGACTTCCGTCTGACGTCAGTGACAACACTAATCATTTGGGCGGCTCTGTGTTGTTCTTCAGTAGTTAGCATTCTGAGCCGCACACAGAGAAGATTAGCTGAACACAACCGGCTGTCATTTTTAGCGGACAAAAAGAATTAGTGGCGAATGTCTCCCCTCAATTACTTTACCAGATTAGGTGCAGAATTACACGCAAAACCACTTGTCGATAAACAATGCTTCTGGAATATGGAAATCCTCTAATCCTTTAATATTGTAATGTATTGAAAACATGCAGCAGAAATTATAGTTAGGGGAAGACTTTGACAGAGAATGAAATCTGACAATTGGAATAAAAAAAATAAAAAAAAAAGAAGAAAAGGAGAGTGTGCTTCCGAATTGTGGTGTAAGAGAACTCCAGCCCGGTCACATAAATGGAAAAAGGAAAATATGGGGTGCTAAAATATAATTCATTAGTGCATCTTAGAAGCAGCAACAATAGCAGCCTGTGATTAGGCATAGAAATCACACAGAAATATACACCAGCAACGCTTCTCTGTCGAGGTTAATAGTTGCACATGCCACAGCAACTATACAATTTTCCTATCCCTAATACAGGCATGTGATCTATTATCTTGAATGCTCGGAACCTGGGCTTTTCTGGAGAAAGATTTCAATGCCAAAAGTCTACTACAAAAATCTTTTTAACATTAATTAAACTAAATAGGACTGTTTTGCTTCCACTAAGGATTAATTATATCTTAGTTGGGTTCAAGTACAAAGTACTGTTTTATTATTACAGAGAAAAAGGAAATTGTTTGCTTTTCAATTTTAATTATTTGATTAAAATAGAGCCTATAGAAGATGGCCTTAATTTATAGCTTTTTGGCTAGCAGGTTTCCGGATAAGGATCCCATACCTGTCTATATCGTTAACACACAGTCATCTATGCAATCTATTGTGATCCATGACAAATAATTGTCAACACTCAATTGTCAATTTGAATGTGAGATTTATCTCACCTCGAACCAGTTCTAATTAGAATATCCGCCACCTAAATCCTGCCGAGTTCATTTACAAGTCAATAGCAGAGGTCCCTTGAACCATTTGAATATGTTAATAGCCTTCCTGACATTCGAGATTTTATTTTGGAGGAAAACTCAATTCGAATTCGATTTGAATTTTATGGTCGGGACTATTCGCTCGAATATTAGACGTTCAATTTTTTTCATAAATAACCCCCCATTCAAGTTGTGAGTGCATTAAAATGTATTAGAGTATAAAACATTCGCACACTGTACATTCGAAATTTGACCTTTTATAAATAACCCCCTTGGGGGGGGGAATGTAATTAAAGTTGCAAAGAGCAAAACAATTCACACCAACAAGACTAAAAATCCACATCTCGCAATGCAATATTGTTCCTTAAACTGTTATTACATTGCGAATTTTAATTAATAATAATTATTAATAATAATAATAATAATAATATTAATCTTAAGAAGTCCTTGAAGGTGTCTTAATCTTTTGGAGCAAACAACGACTTTTTCATTAAGAAGTTTTATTACATTGACTGCGCATTGGCGCAAACGATAAAATTCGCAAGCGGTCTTCCACTGTTGGAAGTGGTTGCTAAACAGTTTGCAAAAGCAATGTTGAATTCGCACATATATTTTGTTCTCGCAAAGGCATAACTTTTTGCATTGCAAATAGTTTTTCCGTTAGTGACTTTTTATTACATTACCCTGTTAGTGTTATGGAGTGAATTGAAAAATGTTATAAGTGTATAGATGTAAGCAACACATCTCAAATTATCAATACAGAACTCAGGAAAGGTAACACTAATACAACATCTTCCACCAACATTCTTTACTATGAACATAAGTATTAATAAGTTTGGCCCAGGGCCGTAATTAGGGGTAGGCAGAAGAGACAGCCATCTAGGGTGCAACGATTGGGGGCACCGGACAGCCTGAACTTCATGGCAGTGGAACACATGAACGATTCACCACCAGAAACCACATAAAGAATGAGCCCTAACTCATTTATTTCTCATAAGGACTTATTCACAATAACAATTGTTCTGTGCAACGTAATGCTGCAATTGGACATTTGTTGTACTTTGCCAACTGCATGGGGCACTTAGTAAATAGCTGCAGGTTATGGAAGCATAGACTTGTGGATTGGGCCTACAATCATGCACTGTCTTCGTTAGGCAGTACTTGATCAAATCAGGGGAGGTGTGTAGGCAGGCAGTAAGGACAGGACTGCAGTTTGCCTCCAAATGCTGCCCTTTGCCCTGGTGCAAAAAGCAGCTAGTCTGGGGGTCCAATTGCTTAGAAATGAGCACTAAGGGTACACTCTTACTATATTCTTAGAATATATAGAAATTAAGGGGGTTATTTAAATCCGATTTATTTTTCGGTCAGACGTTTAAAAGGGACAAACAAATTTTTTGTTGAGTTTTATTAATTATTATGGTTTTAAAATTCGAATAAAAACGTACTCCAACTCAGACCTGCTGAGTTCACGTAGAAGTCAATGGCAGATGATCCGTTGACATTTTGAAGATATCCTGATCTGTGTTGGGTTTGTCCAATAATCAGAAGATTTTGTGGTTTCGGGCTCCAAATCTGAAAAAGTCACAGGTTTCGGGTGTCAAATCCAAAAAAGTTACAGTTTTCAGTGATAAAATCCATAAAATTAGTTATAATTTTAACGAGTCTATTCCCGCACAAGAAATTTTCATCAAAATATATGTAAGGGTGCTCCTCTATAGGGCACTCGCGGCGCGCCTCCTTCCATTTAAAGGTGCAGGCGCATTGGCGTATGATGTCAGCGCGCAAAGGCGCGAAATTCAAACAGTATTTAAGCCCATTCTGTCTGCTGACAAGTTGCCCGTGATAGGATTTGTTCCTGGTGCTTCTGAGCTTAAGCTATTTCTGTCTGAACCTGTTTGTGATTCCTGTTCTGACCCCTGCCTGGCTTTTGACTATTCTGACTTCTGGATCCTGACCCTTGCCTGATTACCGACTACCTCTTTTAACCCTCTGATTGTTTTCCTGGTTTGACCCTTGCCTGCCTAACTACGTTTATTCTCTGCCTGCCTCGACCCTGCCTGTCTGACCATCCTTCTGCGTAATCCTAATCCTAATCCTTTTGGCCCAAAAGACTTTGCTACCAACCATGCCCCTTTGCCAGCCAGAACATCTCGCCTTGTACCCCTCGTTAAGTCCAGATGGCCCCTAGTAAGCTGAGGGCTCCTCCCGAAACCCAACGGTGGTCACACTACTGGTGAAGCCGAGACCAGGTTACTTGGCACTTTTGGTATTGTGTGCCGGTCTTGACAATATATTGATAAATAGGGGGAAAAAACTCCATGCGGATTTAGAGTGGTTTTCAGAAAACAGTGAGAAAATTTCAGATTTTGATAAATAACCCCCTAAATGTAATTGAGTGAGAGAGCTGGGGAGTGTCAGGGAGCCGGGAGCTCCCTCCAGGGAGGTAGTCAGGATCGAGGAGGAAGCCCTCTTGAGGGAGCAAGGTCGCGGTGTCCAAAGGGTTAATCCAAAGAGTAGTCAGAATCCAGGCAAAAGTTCACGGGCAGGCAGATAACAGCAAAGTCCAAAGTCCAGGCAAGGGTCAAGATAATAATCAGGAACAAGATTTAGCAATAGCAGCTCACAGGGAACCCAGGATACACTTAGGGAAAGTTTCCTATACTTGGGCGACATTCTGGCGTCTTGGTAGTGTTTTTATCTTTGAATTTAGCGCCATTGTGACGTCATTGGCATCCTTGTGCCGACGTCGGCGCGCTGATGTCATCGCGCTGACGTCATTGCGCCGGCGCCGCTACCCACGTGGCAGCCATGGGCGCCGCCATTTTGGGAGCGACGCCGGCAGGGGAGGATGCGCCGCCAGGAGCTCCTGGAATTGCTTCTGGGTGGCGATCGTGACAGTACCCCCCCCTCATGGGGGGCCTCTGGACCACCAGGACTAGGCTTCTGGGGAAATTTGGAGTGGAAATCCCTCACAAGACGAGGAGCATGCACATCAGAGTGTCCTTCCCAGGAGCATTCTTCAGGGCCAAAGCCCTTCCACTTGATGAGATACTGAAGAGAGCCCCTGGAGATTCTGGAGTCAAGGATCTTTTCCACCTCATATTCTTGTTGACCATCCACAGAAATAGTAGGAGGGGGAGACTGGTTCACAGAAAAGCGGTTGGAGGTAGCGGGTTTCACCAAAGAGACATGAAACACGTTGGGAATTCGCATCTCAGGGGGAAGCTGAAGTCTGACAGCCACAAGATTGATCACCTCCGAGATGGAGAATGGACCCACAAACTTCAGACCCAACTTAGGAGATGGCACTGTCAACCGAATGTTCCTGGAAGACAACCAGACTTTATCACCAACCTTGTAGGGAGGAGAGGATTTACGTCTACGATCTGCAAACGTCCTGTGAACCAGAGCACTCTTCTCCAAGATCGACTTGGTTGCAGCCCAAATAGCAGACATGTGGGCTGCATGGTCATCAGCAGCCGGGACGTCAGACAACACAAAGTCCTGGGGGAAGGCTTGAGGATGCTGACCATACACCGACATGAACGGAGACCTTCCAGTGGAAGTGTGGCATGCATTGTTATGAGCAAATTCCACCCATGGGAGGAGATCAGACCAGTTATCTTGACAAAGGGAGACGTGATTCCTCAAGAACTGTTCCAAAGCTTGGTTTACTCGTTCAGCTGCACCACTAGTCTGGGGATGGTAAGCGGAGGAGAACTGGAGAGTAATACCCAGATCTTTGCACAGGGAACGCCAAAACTTAGCAGTAAACTGAGAACCTCTGTCAGAGACAACTTCCACAGGAAAACCATGCAGACGGAAAATATACTGGATGAAGAGCTGAGACAACTGAACAGCAGAGGGAAGCTTCCGCAGGGGAATGAAATGGGCCATCTTGCTAAAGCGTTCAATCACAACCCAGATCACAGTGTTTCCACAAGAGGGGGGAAGTTCAACAATAAAGTCCATTGCTAAATGAGTCCATGGACGAGAGGGGATTGGCAATGGTTGTAATAACCCACTGGGGTGAGAATGGCTAGGCTTGGATGTGGCACAAACGGTACAGGCAGCAACAAAGTCTTTGACATCTTTACGAATAGTCGGCCACCAGACTAAACGTCTAAGGAGTTCAAGAGTCTTTTCAGGACCAGGGTGTCCTGCTTGCTTGGAGCAGTGGGTTTGTTGAAGAATAGGAAGACGTAACTCGGAGGGAACAAAAGCCATCCCAATGGGGGTATCCGGAGGAGCAGAAGACTGTCCAGCCAAGATTTGCTCGGCAAATTGGGGAAACAGAGATGCAATAATCTTGGCGGGGGGAATAATTGGTTCAAGTCTTTCTGGTAGACGATCACCCGGAGTGAAACTTCTGGAAAGCGCATCGGCCTTCCGATTCTTGGAGCCAGGACGATAGGTCAGAACAAAGTTAAAGCAAGAGAAGAACAGGGCCCACCTGGCCTGACGAGGATTTAGTCTCTTGAGAGAATGTATGAACTCCAAGTTCTTATGATCGGTATAAATCATGACCGGAATTGAAGAACCCTCTAGGAGGTGACGCCACTCTTCAAGAGCAAGCTTGACTGCCAGAAGTTCTCGATTCCCTACATCGTAATTCTGTTCTGCAGGAGAAAACTTTCTGGAGAAAAAGGCACAAGGGTGCAACTTCCCATCGGCAGAATGTCTCTGGGATAGGATAGCCCCAGCACCTACTTCAGATGCATCCACCTCAATGCAAAAGGGTAGCTTAGGATCTGGATGACGGAGGACTGGGGCAGAAGAAAATGCGTCCTTCAGGGACTGAAAAGCTTCTACAGCAACTGGAGGCCAAGAACTTTCGGATGAGAGTAAGAATAGGTGCAATACGGGATGAGAACCCCCTGATGAATTGCTGGTAGTAGTTGGCAAATCCGATGAACCTTTGTATAGCCTTGGTGCTCAAGGGAAGGGGCCACTCTTGGATTGCTGACACCTTAACGGGATCCATCTTGAAACCTTCTGGGGAGATGATATAACCCAAGAAAGGAATCTTAGACACCTCAAAGACACATTTCTCCAACTTGGCGAAGAGAGAGTTCTTCCTCAAACAAGAGAGTACTTCTTTCACCTGGGAGCGATGAGATACAAGGTCTTTCGAGAAGATCAGGATGTCATCCAGGTACACCACCACTGACTTTCCCAAGAGATCCCGGAAGATGTCATTCACGAGCTCTTGAAAGACAGCAGGGGCATTACAGAGGCCAAAGGGCATCACGAGATATTCATAGTTCCCATCCCGAGTGTTGAATGCCGTCTTCCATTCATCCCCTTCACGGATGCGGATGAGGTTGTACGCCCCACGGAGATCTAATTTAGTGAAAATTTTAGCCCCTTTCAATTGATCAAAGAGTTCAGCAATCAGTGGCAAGGGGTACCGGTTTTTAACTGTGATTTTATTAATGCCCCGGTAGTCAATGCAAGGACGTAGGCCTCCATCCTTCTTTTCCACAAAGAAGAAACCTGCCCCGGCAGGAGAAGTAGAGGGGCGGATAAACCCCCGCTGGAGATTCTCCTGAATATAGTCTTTCATAGTGGAAGTTTCAGCTGGAGAAAGAGGATAGGTGTGACCCCTAGGGGGCATGGTTCCTGGCAGGAGATCGATAGGACAATCGTATGGTTGATGTGGAGGAAGGAATTCTGCGGACTTCTTACAAAATACATCAGAGAATTCCCTGTAAAAGGAGGGTAGAGTCTTCAGATCAGACATAGAGATATTCACCCTCTGGAGGGGTTCAGCAGGAAGACAGTGCTGCTGGCAAAATGGGCTCCAACAGGAAATCTGTCCTGCGGACCAATCAATGGTGGGCGCACGTCCGACATCAGGCGTAGCTTCCTCAGTAGGATCCATGGCCTAGAGCCGGGAGCTCCCTCCAGGGAGGTAGTCAGGATCGAGGAGGAAGCCCTCTTGAGGGAGCAAGGTCGCGGTGTCCAAAGGGTTAAACCAAAGAGTAGTCAGAATCCAGGCAAAAGTTCACGGGCAGGCAGATAACAGCAAAGTCCAAAGTCCAGGCAAGGGTCAAGATAATAATCAGGAACAAGATTTAGCAATAGCAGCTCACAGGGAACCCTGGATACACTTAGGGAAAGTTTCCTATACTTGGGCGCCATTCTGGCGTCTTGGTAGCGTTTTTATCTTTGAATTTGGCACCATTGTGACGTAATTGGAGTCCTTGCGCCGATGTCGGCGCTGATGTCATCGCGCCGGCGCCGCTACCCACGTGTCGGCCATGGGTGCCACCATTTTGGGAGCGACACCGGCAGGGGAGGACGCGCCGCCCGGAGCTCCTGGAATTGCTCCGGGCGGCGATCGTGACAAGGAGCATCTGTATTCTCAATGAACCTGCCTGCATGGCAAATAAATCTAAATATATATATATATAGATATATATATATATATGTATATGTATATATATATATATATATATATATATATAAAATCGTAGAAACGCCTCAGCACACTCGCCAGCGATAAATAGACCCAATAGAGTCTGTGGAAATAAGAATCGACACTTTTTCTTTGTAACAGGATCTATTCAGTAATTCACATTACAAATGCCATATTACCTTAAATACTTGCTAAAGTTGCTAGTAATGCTGCATCTTTTCTGGTCATCTAAGCAGCAGCATAAGTCATGGCTGCTAGTGCAGAAGAAAGTTAAAATATTTGGTAAAACTGATATACTGTTTTGTTTATGGTTCTTATAGTAATATATTAGGCACATTAAAAGTTGGGCTCATCTATTTCTAAATTCTTCTTCTTCTTCAAAAAAAAAAAAAACTGCAGAGTCTGATATACTATAATTGTTTAGAAAACCCCCATATTCAAGAATACATCTGGTCACCTTGTAGATAAGCACCTACTTAAACTGGAGTATATAGACGATAGGGTGTATATGACTTCACACTGAGTTAATGTCGAAGCTGACATAGTTATCACAACCCTGCATCTGTTTGTTAAATGGAAACTATACTTCTTACCACTCATGGGCAGTAAGTGATAGAAAGAAAAAAAAAATAAAGAACTGAAATGATTCTGCCTTCCAGAAACTGCATATCAGATCTCAGAAATCCATCATCCAATTCATATTGTCACTTCACTTTATTGGCGGAATCATCCCTTTGAAATCTCATTTGGCTAAAGTCAACTTCCGAATGATTTTTGTGTCTTGTTAAGATTCATATGAAGTGTTAGTCAACCCTTTCTCTTTTTCCCTGTGTCTATCTGCACGTTCTAATAGGATCTTGGCAAACTTAATAACCTAGAGACTTCAAGGGGTAACTAGTGATTGAATATTAATGGTTATTGTCAACAGTCTAATTAGCAAATAGAGAAATTGCAATAATATTTGTCATTACTAATTAAGCTTATTGACATATTCTTCAAAGACTTTTTGCTCTGTTTGCTGTGGAAATCTATGGAAAGGCATTCAGGATGGAGATTGGTGGCATTTCTGTAAATACAATACATTCTGTAAATATAGTAGTACGTTTTTCAAGGGACCAGGAAAAAATGATGTAAAATCAGGGAAATGTGATTTTCTTCAAGTACTGAAAGGACATAAGCACAGGAGTCCATTCTACGCATTGAAACGTTGATGTTACACTATGGGGGGCAAAAGTCTCTGTTAGTCACATACACAACCTAAATCAAAAACTGATTGGTGCAGGACTGTGTAAGGGGCAGACTAATTGGAATTGACTATTGACAGGCAGAACCATGGCAAAATATCCATCTGGATAGTATTTTAAACTTCTTTTTTTCACAAATAATAAAATTCATAGAGGAAAAAAGTAATTTTTGGGAACATCAGGACAAAATTTTTATGTAAAATCCGGGAAAACATTACTTAAAATCAGGGAAATGCACCAATTGAAATGCATTATAAATTGGTGGTACCATAAATAAAAAATGTAAAATGCGGGAAAACTTAAAATCAGGGTACTTAAAATCGAGGTTTCACTGTATACTTCAATACGCAGGTGTAGAAAAAGCAAAATTGCTATGTGTTAATTACCGTGTTACTTAGGTGTGTGTTCAATATATTCAATTATTCTTGTTCCTATTGCAGTTAGGAGATGGTTCAGTGCATTTTTGTATTTGGATATTTTACTACTCTAAGCTGTTAGTTGTTTTAACTTGGCAAACATATTATTGCACTAATTGTGTAGAGGCCCCCAATAGCTTAAACCATATCAAAAATGTTTACACTTTAAAAGAAGGTTCTCCAGTGAAGCATCTCTAAAAAGAAAATCTATTCATATGAATATAGGGGGCCCATATGGCTAACTTTCCACACTGCTGAGGAAGTCCTTAGTCAGTAACCTACCTTGTAGGACGTAAGGATTACTCAAAATATATATTAAAGGTGGTGTATCTGCCAGAGCCCCTGAAGTTTGGTAGGCTTCAGTACAAAAGTCCAAGCTCCAATCCTCAGTCAACCAATCATTAGAGAAGGTGGGGTGTAGGGATCCTGTGAACAGGGCTTAGCAATTAACAGACTAATTCATGGGTCCCTAACCTTTTTTTTTACCCATGAGCCACATTCTAAAGTAAACAGAGTTGGGGAGCAACACAAGCATGAAAAATGTTCCAATGTTATTCATCCATTGCATATAGATTTGCTTACAGTATATTTAAATCTATATTATTTTAATTATTGATCAACTATAACAAATGCATTCATTAAAAAAACAATATATGAACAAAATATAGCAAATCTAGATTAGTGGCTTCCAAACTCATAACCTTATAACTACTGGTCTAAATATATACCCACTGTAGGTTACTAGGGCATTCAATGAGCAACCAGGTTTAATCAGCCTATTTGTGTTGATATACATTTCTTGGAGGAAAGTTTCCCTCAGGGTGCTTGACCTGATAAGGTCATCTAGGTTAGAGTAAGCATATGGTCCTAAATACATGCCAAACTATATGACCATCATGAACAATGACTGTTTAGATTGCTACAAACCTATTTGTGATGTAAATTTACATTCAAATCCGTAACTTTCAATGTTGCCTTTTACTGAGTGTGGAGTTGGGAAATTATGAGATGAAATTTTTAGTGCAAGACAGCTTTGTCACATCTTGGCTAAATCCCACGCTGATTGATGTTTACAGAATTGTAGCTGTAGGTGAAAAGAACATATTAAGCTCTGAAGCAGCTAATTTTTCAAAGTGCTTCATTTATACTCATGGTGATATATTTAGGCTATAGAGGCCTAAAAATCTACGGATTTCTTGGCACTAACATTGTTTTACTTTGAGCAAACATTTGAAAGTACGTCTGTAGAAACCTTTGGGACACATTCTACTCCTGCTCCCAGGAGGCATATTTACATTGTTTCCAACGCTATTTGGCATGCGAAATCACACCGGCAGGTACATATTGTTCCTCAATCACTGCACCATGTTCTGTACCGACTATCCTGTAATTTGTAAAAACAAAGCTTCTTTCCTGCTGAGCCCTAATATGATTTCTCAGCAGTATTTTTACAGTTTATTGATTTGTGTAATAATTTGTAAAGCCTAAATATCATGTTTAATGCAATAATCTAGATTCTACCCCCCAGGGTGAATGTAACAACGTGCAATGGGATTATTTCAGAAAGAGAATGAATCACTTTTTACTCAATCAACTGATGTTGAGACACCTTAAAGGGGTGGTTCACTTTTAAGGAAATTCTTAGTATGTGCAACCAGGTTTAATCAGCCTATTTGTGTTGATATACATTTCTTGGAGGAAAAGTTTCCCTCAGGGTGCTTGACCTGATAAGGTCATCTAGGTTAGAGTAAGCATATGGTCCTAAATACATGCCAAACTATATGACCATCATGAACAATGACTGTTTAGATTGCTACAAACCTATTTGTGATGTAAATTTACATTCAAATCCGTAACTTTCAATGTTGCCTTTTACTGAGTGTGGAGTTGGGAAATTATGAGATGAAATTTTTAGTGCAAGACAGCTTTGTCACATCTTGGCTAAATCCCACGCTGATTGATGTTTACAGAATTGTAGCTGTAGGTGAAAAGAACATATTAAGCTCTGAAGCAGCTAATTTTTCAAAGTGCTTCATTTATACTCATGGTGATATATTTAGGCTATAGAGGCCTAAAAATCTACGGATTTCTTGGCACTAACATTGTTTTACTTTGAGCAAACATTTGAAAGTACGTCTGTAGAAACCTTTGGGACACATTCTACTCCTGCTCCCAGGAGGCATATTTACATTGTTTCCAACGCTATTTGGCATGCGAAATCACACCGGCAGGTACATATTGTTCCTCAATCACTGCACCATGTTCTGTACCGACTATCCTGTAATTTGTAAAAACAAAGCTTCTTTCCTGCTGAGCCCTAATATGATTTCTCAGCAGTATTTTTACAGTTTATTGATTTGTGTAATAATTTGTAAAGCCTAAATATCATGTTTAATGCAATAATCTAGATTCTACCCCCCAGGGTGAATGTAACAACGTGCAATGGGATTATTTCAGAAAGAGAATGAATCACTTTTTACTCAATCAACTGATGTTGAGACACCTTAAAGGGGTGGTTCACTTTTAAGGAAATTCTTAGTATGTTGTAGAATGTCTGATTCTAAGCTAATTTGCAGTAGGTCTTCCTGTCTCTTCTCACTCATGGATCCCATGGACAGGAACAGCAGCTGTCAGAAACACTGATATCCCTTTTCACTTTAAATATAAACACAAAAGTGCTGGTATTGACATTCTTTAGCCTAAAAACACTAATTTGCCATTATGGAAAGGCTATCTCCCTTAGGCTCCATTTTATCCAAATAATACAAATTTTTAAAAAAGGAATAACATAATAAAACAGTACATTGTACTTGATGTAAACTAATATAAAAATAATACTTACTGGAAGCAGAACCAGCCAATTAGGTTTATTTAATGTTTCATTATTTAATGTACATGATTTAATGTACATAATTTTATGGTATACTTAAGCTATGAAGATCCAAATTATGGAAAGATCTGTTATCTGGAAAGCCCCAGGACTTGAGCATTCTGGATAACATGTTCCCTACTTGAATAATGAATATGAAGCAGCAAATGAGCCAAAATACATTGCCATATTTCTTTCTTGTGCCACATTGATTGTCTAAATGCAACAATAAAAGCTGAATGTTATTCTGTATTTTTACATAGTTAAATCAGGTTGAAAAAAGACAAAGTCCATCAAGTTCAACCCCTCCAAATAAAAAAACAGCGTCCATACACACACATCCATACTTTTTACATATAAATTATATAAACCCATACTTATACTAACTTTAGAGTTTAGTATCACAGTATGTCTGTCCAAGAAATCATCCAAGCCATTCTTAAAGGCATTAACTGAATCAGCCATCACAACATCACCCGGCAGTGCATTCCACAACCTCACTGTCCTTACTGTGAAGAACCCCCTATGTTGCTTCAAATTAAAGTTCTTTTCTTCTAGTCTGAAGGGGAGGCCTCTGGTGCAGTGATCCACTTTATGGGTAAAAAGGTCCCCTGCTGTTTGTCTATAATGTCCTCTAATACAGTACAGTGTAATCCTGTCCCCTCGCAATCTCCTTTTTTCCAGAGAAAACAACCCCAACCTTGACAGTCTACCCTCATAATTTAAGTCTTCAATCCCTCTAACCAGTTAAGTTGCACTTAGTCTCTGCACTCTCACCAGCTCATTTATATCCCTCCTATGGACTGGAATCCAAAACTGCACTGCATACTCCAGGTGAGGCCTTACCAGGGACCTGGGAAGAGGCATAATTATGTTTTCATCCCCATGAGTTAATGCCCTTTTTATGCAAAATAGAACTTTGCTTATGTAATGACACTGCCCAGAATTAGACAACTTGTTATCTACAAAACCTCTAGATCCTTCTCAGTTAAAGAAACTCCCAACACACTGCCATTTCATGTATAACTTGCATTTATATTATTTTTGCGAAAGTGCATAACCTTGCATTTATCAACATTGAACCTCATTTTCCAGTTTGCTGCCCAGTTTTCCAGTTTAGACAAATCACTCTGCAAAGTGGCAGAATCCTGCATGGAACCTATAGTTTTGCACAATTTAGTATCATCTGCAAAAATAGAAACAGTACTTTCAATGCCCACCTCCAGGTCATTAATAAACAAGTTGAAAATCAAAGGACCAAGTACAGAACCCTGTGGAACACTTCTTACAACACTTGTCCACTCTTTGTTATCTATCTTTTAGCCAGTTTGCTTTATTTCACCAAGATTCACCCCGATCACAGCTCCAAAGGAAAAAAAACAAGGTACACAGTTGAGGGGAAGTTTCAGGAGAGGCATGTGTAGAGAAGTAGGACCCATGAGGTGGCAGCCCCACTGGGCCCCATCCCCCCAGTCCAATGCTGAGTATAGGCATTACTCTGTATAATTAAGTACTGTATGCAAAACCATATCAAAGTATAGAGGTGCTATAACATTTATTTCAGTGAAGACAAAAGTCATTTTATAATTCCTATAAAAAAAGGAACAGCTGTCCCAAGCATACAACACACAAGTACATTATATAAGGGGTTAACGTGATAGAGAATATTATCATAACTCAGAGACATGTCTATGATGACAAATATTAGAATTAGTATCCTGTCCCCTTAGAGGGCAGCACTACAATAATGAAATGTAATACAGGTATGGGACCTGTTATCCAGAATGCTTGGGACCTTTTATTTGCCGGATAATGGATCTTTCCAAAATTTGGATCTTCACACCTTTGGTCAACTAAAAAATAACTTAAACATGAAATAAACTCAACAGGATTGTTTTGCCTCGAATAAGGATTATTTATATCTTAGATGGCATAAAGTACATGGAACAGTTTTAGTATTACAGAGAAAAAGGAAATAATTGTTAAAAATTTTAATTATTTGGTTAAAATGGAGTCGAGATGGCCTTCTTGTAATGTGGAGCTTTCTGGATAACTGGTTTCTGGATATCAGATTCCTGCACTACCATAGCATGTTCATTATCCAGACCATACATGTTTATACAAAAAAGTGAACTTTCAGAACTGGCTGAGAATCTTGCAGCAAAGATATTGATTATGTCACATAGGCGTTACTGTAAGTTGCAAGCAATGAATTTCACATGCTGCGAATGTTATTTATTCTCAAGAGTCCCAACAACTAATTCTCATCTTTGTAGCATATCACTATCTCTTTTTCACAGTATCATGTATTTGTGAAATGTCCTTTATCTGATCTCTGACATCTCTAGCCATTCCTCCCCCATGCTGTTAACAATTCCTTATTTATCTTCATTGTTAGAAGAGTATAACATTAGAATTGACAGGAGGGCTTTGAGAAGAGATTGAAGAATTATGGGAGAGAGATCTGAGCTCTGTGTAGATGAAGCTAAATCTGAAGGAATATTTAAATATCCTTGTTGGAAGCAAGGGGAAAATCTGTACCCTCTCTTAACATTCACATTGCACATATATACGGGGAAAGAACCATATAAAGCGTAGGCCTTTGTGGGAAAGATTTTCCAAGCTGTTAGGTAATTGGACTATTTCTCACATGCTTCTATCACTTCTTACCTCTTATACTGAGATTTCAGGGCAAATCTGGCAGTAAAGGTGACCTCTCTTAACTCTAAACATTTTCTAGCAGAGAACATGAAACCAGTGGCAAAGCAGCAAAGAATAGCTCATGTCAATGTCTTCATACAATTCTGACACATTCTAAGTGAAGGACAGAAGTGGCCTAGGCCTCAGATTCAATAAGGTACTCCACATCAAAATAGACCTTTAAATGGCATGTGCGGAACAAAGGAAGTGATCTTGTTATTGTACAGTCCAAATTACAGCTTCTGTGAATAAGGCAAATTATTGTGCAAATGAGGCTGGATATAAACACCATCAGAGACAGGAAACCTCTTGCAATTTAAAGGAAAAATAGAATGGATACATTTATAACTGACGTGTGACATGATTGTGAGTCATGCGGACATTAAAGGGACCTGACACCTGTGAACGTTTAGCACTGTCATGTGGGTTTTTTAAAAATTGACTATATTTTGAACTGAAACCCCCACTTGCCTGGTTGAGGTCAGGCTGCTGCCTTGGGAATGTGCATGAGCAAAACATAACAAACGGGGATATATATATCGCCTACACATATAGCAATGTGAATGAATGCTCTTTTGACAACTTTAGCTATGATTATTATTATTTTTTGTATTTCATGATATTAGCTTTTCTTACATTGCTAATATTATGAATGATTAACTAATATTGGTTGGCCTGGGCAAGACAGAAGTGATAAAACTGGCAGGAAAGCATCACAGGACACCTACTTCAGTTAAATAAACTTTTGCTGTTGTGTCTGGTTTTTGCCCAGGCCAAAAAGCAAGTGGCATTCAGGTTCCACGTGATTTTAGCAGTGTACACATTGTCTATTATTTATTATAAATTGCAGAAGAGCAGTCAGTGTCATACACTCTTGTGTCCAGTCATTTAGGTGTTCTTTAGACTCTAGCTCTCCTGTTGTGTTTCTGTGCTCTTGACTTACTGCTTCTGTTTATTTCCAGGTTTTGACCTCAGCCTGTTCCTTAACCTGCATTCTTGCCCCTGACTTGATTATGAGAACGGATACTTGTTACCTGTCGTGAACCAAGGCCTATTTTTCACCTAAAGTTGGAAGTTTATTTGTTGGAGGCTGTAAAACTTTGGCCAGTTCTATATTTTTCTATATTCTTGTACAGGTATGGGATCCATTATCCGGAAAACGTTATCCAGAAACCTCCAAATTACAGAATGCCTGTCTCCCATAGACTCCGTTTTATGCAAATAATTAGATATGGTCGTTTTTTTTCGCCTTGTTTCGCCGCAGAAATGACGCCCATAGACTTGTATGGCATTGTGCGGAGAAAAAAAAGCCGCATGGCATGGCGGTGAGTTTTTGGAAAAAAGAAACGGGTCAAATTCGCCCATCTCTACAAATAACCCAAATTTTTAATGATTTCCTTTTTATCTGCAATAATAAAACAGAAACTTGTACTTGATCCAAACTAAGATATAATTAATCCTTATTGGGGTCATTTAATGTTTACATGATTTGTAGATTTAAGGTATGAAGATCCAAATTACGGAAAGATCCATTATCTGAAAAACCCCAGGTCCCAAGTGTTCTGGATAACAGGTCCCATATCAGGATGTTAACATCCTATTTAAATTTGTTTAATTTAAGACTGCAAAGAATCACTACTAGTTATGGGCAAAAATTTTCAACAAAAAATTTGTTTTTGTGGTTTTGTAAATTTTTCAGCAAAATGGCACAATTTGCCCATCAGAGTAGTGTCTTATGCACCACTAGGTTTGCCACTTGTCCGGTTCTGACCCAAACAGACCGGTTTTTGGATTTTAGGAGCACATCGTTGGCAGCATTTATAATATTTTTTTCTTAATCTTCAGTCACTATGGTCCTCAGAAAGACATGTCCTATGTTAGATAAAAGTTCATGCTCCAGTTGAAATTTCCAGTCACGCAGTCAGCTCAGGATTGTTATTATGTAGATAAGTACAGGTTTTCAGGTGTAGCTGTATTCACCGTGCATTTACATGGCTACAGATAAACCCTCAAATTGTTTGATTACTCCAGCAAATTACATGGATGGATTAAACAAGCAAATTAACAGAATTCTAATCATATTTTGAGTAAGATAAACTAAAGTCCATGAGTTGAAATGTGTTTACATTGCTCAGCTCTAGCCATTGTCTCTCGTGATATCATAATTCTGTCTATCTCTGTGTAATTCTTTCATCCTTGGTGACCTGCTTACTGAGTATAAGGAAAACTCAACTGACATTTGCCTTTAAACTTACAAATCTTAAGTGAAGGACAATTAAATCTGACATATGTGATCTAAATAACGGATATTCCTCAGTATTCATCGATCCTTGAAATATGCTCAGAGTTATGCATTTATAAATCCATCTGCTAGCTTCTCCCTGTTGTTTACAGATAACATCCAGCTCTGTCAATAATACTTACATCATCAACTGACCTGATATCAGTAATGTGTCCAAGGCAAGAGAGTCCATTATATGATTGCACAAAGATCTAGTGATCGTGGCAGTGCGTGCTCCCAACTGTGACTTGCCTTGGAGCAGCTGTTTTTATTCATATGATGACAAACTATAACATATATTTGTTCCCCTTCAAAAGAAAAGGTCTGAGGTAGTGCCTTTAAAGATATGTATGTTGATGATTTGAGGTTTGCATTGATGAAATAAATCTAAATGGTGAAAATGCTAGTTATAGAAAGATAGGTAGAAGGAAAAAAAAATTATTTTATACATGACTGCCAACAGTTTGGAGGAAAACTGATCAACTTGCCCTATATCCATTTTTAATGCTGGTACAGGTATGGTATCAAGGATTAGGTAGGGGGCGCTGTGGAGGCTGATGAGGGAAGGATGAGTCCTTGAGGCAGGGGCTGTCTGTGCTAAAGGGAACACCACAAGGAAAGGCAGGAATGGGGTGACAAGGGTGATGATGAGTCCAATTGGAACAGGTGCAGAGTGGAGCAGGACACAGAGGACGAAGATCAGGAATGAACTTTACAGGACAAAGAGGGCAATGAGTCAGGCTGTAATGGGTGAAGGGGAACAGGATGAAGGACAGGAACAGACTGGATAGGACAGGACGGTGAGGGTGTAGATCGGAGGCAGACTGAATGGATGAGACAGGACGTTGAGGGCGTAGAACGGGGCAACTGAAAGGATAAGACAGGACAGTGAGGGTGTAGATCTGGAGGACAGAATAGCGGGAGAACAGGATCAGAAGGAGACTAGAGCAGAAGGAGAGAGAACTTGAGAGCAGGATAGCAAGAGGACTGGAGAGCAGGATGGCTTAGGTACAAGGCAGAACATGAAGCAGAAATCAGGAACAGGCAAGGCAAGGTTGGTTCAAGGTGAAGTAAGGTAAAGGTACAACGTAGAACAGGAAGCAAGGCAAGGCTGGGGGGTCAGGTCAAGGCTGGGAAAGTATAATGAAGTTAAACCAATTGGGCTGCAGCTGGTCTAGGGCTGCCGAATTCAGGTAACATATAGTGAGCAGCCCAACAGGCTGGTCAAACGGTTAAGGCATTGAGCCAGAAACCCAAAGGTCCTTGGCTCGAATCCCAGCAGAAAGCTCCAAATTACAAGATGGTCATCTCCTATAGACATCATTAGCAAATAATTATTTATTATTTTAAAATGCTTTCCCTTTTCATCTGTAATAATAAAACAGTAGCTTGTACTTGATCCCAATTAAGCTGCATGCATCCATATTGGTGGTACCATCCTATTGGATTTATTTAAAGTTTAAATGATTTTTGGCAGACTTAAGGTATGGAAATCCAAATGAGACCTACATTTCTATGCCTGTACTATGTCAGGCATTACAAATTAATTTTACACCACTGCCATGTTGGGAAACATAAACAATTGTAGCAGACCTAAATGGAAAGCTTTCCCCTACTGCTCAGTCAGTAACCTGTGCCCTATGGAAGGATATTTTTTCCCACTGGCCAAAGGGTAGGTTATCATTTCTTGTTGCCTAGTGTATAAAAGGGGACTGAATATGTGCTAAGTTCCTTTCTGGATGTCACTTTAGCAAGAGGTGGATCTACCAGAGGGCCTGGGGTGAAGGTTCTTCAATCAAACTATATGGCAACCATTCATTAGTGAAGATGAGGGAACAGGGACCCTGTGAATGGGAACCAGTAATAAACTAGTATCATGTCATAGTGCACCCGAGGGATTTGTTTGTCTCACATCAAGTCCTAATGTTAGTCCATTGCCCTGGTGGATTAATGCAAATGCTATAACCCAAGGCTATACTTTAGGGGCAGAGTGTGATTGGGACCAATTTTTGTTTTGTTTTCTTTTAATATTTTTTTTTATGTGTGCTGCTGGGTCCAGTCAGGCATGCCTGCTGGGAGAAGAAGGCAGGCACGTTGTGTGCGGGTGTTCGCCCGTATGTGTGCAGATCCAGTGACATCGTTGGTGGGCACTGAACCCAACCCAAAGTAGAGAGATTGAGTGCACTCCAGCAGTGGCCTAGAAGGGGGCCATATGTGGATATAGCCTAGTGGCCCCACATGACATTAATCTACCACTTCCTCAACCATTTCAGCAGTAGAAACCTTAATTTCATTCATGATGTCCATCTCTTTTATTCTTTATACTTCCCCAACAACACCTTTCCTTCAGGAACTTCCAGTGAGGACTCAGCTAACTGGGTGTTTCTGTAGCAGCAGAATATTGGGGGGATGTGAATGACAAACTCCTCTACCTCAATGGGTTTTCCATGTTTATTTACACTAGTATTGGAATTATTACACGTGTGACATTAACCCGCAAGGCAACACTTGTCTACTGTTTGGCAGCTGTGGTATAGATGGCTTTTCATTTGACCCCTCCATACATACAGTAAGATAAAAAACACAATATGAGGTCACAACTATGGAAATAATATTGAGATACCACAGCCATAAAAAATGCTTAGTGCTTTGTTGAATGCTTAGGGTAAAAGACACTAGAGGTCAAGATTTTGCAGTGTTGCATATGGCGCTTATATACTATAGAAGTATTGATCTTGTATTCAAGGGCTCTGGAATATTACAGTTCTAGGATTTGCAGGTCACAAGGCACTCTGTACTGACTGTAATGAAAACAGCTTCCTTGATGTAATCCACTTATGGACACCAGTAGGAGATATCATAAAATAACTAGACACTGCAGAACTATTTCCATATTTGGCTCATACAACAAAAAAAACCTAACATTGCTTTCAAAATGAGAGCAGAATATTTATTGCAGACCTAAAATTCTGTACAAATGAAACTCCCTTTTTTTTAAATAAATTAAAACATAGCCTTGAATTCAAGCTAGAGGCCCCATCATAAGTAGAAGGGAGTTAAATAATATTCTCGCTGGAACGCTCCTGGAAGTCTTTGAAGAAACTAAATTTTAATTTGTTACTCAACCAATTTATTATAATATAGCCTTACATTTAAAAGCACTAGGGCTTCTGTAATTGGTTATGTCAGTGGAAATTAGAGCAGATTTTGTGATGCTCTGGGTGATGTTCATTTATCGTGCCCACTAAATGCTCTTCTCTTTTTCTCTTTTATTGTGTCAGGCTGTGCAAACAGGACCAATATATCTGAAAAAAAAAATCTATAAAGGACACAAAGATAATTATCTGCTCCACATCATGGAAAAATTCAGGCAACATCAATGTAATTATGTTTAAGTACCCTTCTTCCAGAGTGTTGGCAACATTGCATGGACAAGAGCACTTTTTTTTCAACAGGAAAATTATGGTTAAAATAAAAGAAAATATAATAAATGGTGTAGTTCTTCTTTGACTGTGAAAAGCAGGTTAACTGGGGGATAAGTCAGCACGCATAAAATGGATCAGTATATCTTTCAGCAGTAATAAGATTTTTATGTTTGTTAAAAGCTGCTTTCCATTTTAAGAGGGAACTAAAGTCTGAATCTAACTTTTATGTGTGTGTTTAAGTGTGCATGGCTTTCTCAACATACAGTAGAGTATGAAAATAAAAGAAAAGATTTGGGATTTAAGGCTTTGTAGGAGTACTGCACTGGTAAATTTAGAAGAAGGAGAAAGGAGGTTCTCTTAGGGTTGCGACCTGACAGGGGCCATCTTCAGCACTTTGTTCAACATCTTTGTTATGTAAAATTAAAGAAGCGCTGGAAGAAGACCTGATGGCGCCTGTGAGCTCTGCTCCACTGACTCTTCAACAAGAGGCAATTACAGGCTTAGGGGCATTTACAAATGTTAACACTTGTGCGGGGGGAGCAGGGAGTGGGGACTATGGAGGTAGGGGTTTTTATAAGCAAGGGGGGTTAGTTCATCTTTAAGGAATGTAACAATGGGGTTCAGTGGGATGGCTGAAAGTGAAGGGTCAATTGAGGAGTCCCCTTGTCATGAGTTTGCCACAGTTTGTGTGGGCATGCTAGAGTAAACTGTCATTTTGAGGAGATGCTTTATTAAAAAGTTTGCACAGCTTTATTTGAGAGTTTTGTCACTTTAAGTACCACTCCTCACCAGTTTACTAAATGAATTCTAAAGGGGCAACACCACCATCTATAATATAATCTGTGGTCTCTGAATGAAGACCCTACCCTAGTCCAGTTCTAAAACAAATATTTTAAACATCTTCTATAGTTTTATGGTTTCCGGTATGGCCTGCTAGACAAATGTAAGTACTTCTGGATGGACATCACCAAGTACTGTTTATAAGGATATCATTTACAGCATATGCATGGCTTGTGTGTTGTGTATATATACTCCATGGTTAAAAGTATCTTTCTTTATGGTGTATCCAGTTTAATAAAATTCTAGGGGCTCATATTGTTTTGGACAATCATCTCATAGCAACATGATGGTTCAATTATAGTAAAAAAAGAGTGCTTACATGGTTGCTCGACAAATTAAGCTACATAAAACAGCTGGAGCACTGATACTTGCTTCTTAGACAACCACTGAAACTCCAGCTGTTATGGAATAAGAGTTCTGCAGTACCCCAGCTCCTGAAGTGGGCAAGGTTTTCTATTATAGGTCAAAATCAAGGACTAGTGGGAGAATGATATAAGTAATAAAAAAAAGAGAGAACTCGTTGTAATATATTTTGTGATTGATATTTGATGGGAGGATACAGCAAATGATAATTGCTTCTTTGCTGGCCATGATTGCTGAGTGCTGATATGGTGACCTACTTCTGAGAAAAGTTGGCTGGCATTGTCAAGCACTGTGGCATATTCAGATGCAAGAACATTGCTAATTATCTAAGAAAGGCTTCTAATGCTTTTGAGGCATGATTGATGTATGATGATACAGCCAAACCACACAATCTGTTAAAAATGTTTGCAGCATCCCAGAAGTAATGCTGCAGAACATCAAACCTTTAAACATTAAACCAAATATTCCTGTCCGGCTGCATTAAAGCCCAGTGGATAATCTACTCATTAATCACCAGCCTGGACATTATTTACTTCTTTAATTTCCCTATTAATATGGAAGGTGCCCCGGCAGTATTATTGAGATAATGAATATTACAATGAGTTTTTTCATTATTGTTTGATTTACATCTGTTTACATTATATATGCCACTAAGCTACTGGGCACCTTCTACTATTTACATAACAATAACATAATTTCATGAACTACTGTGTTCCACAGAGTAGCTAGGAATCCAAGGGTGCTTCCATTGAATTAGCTGCACATCTCAGAAGTGATGAGCGAATCTGTCTCATTTTGCTTCCCCAGAAAATCTACGAAATTTGCAAAACATTAAAAAATTTGCAAGATGCAATGCAATCAATGGGTGTTTTTTTTTGCTGTGTTCTTTTTTCAAACATAATGCGTTGAAGTCAATGGGAGTTTTTCCTCAATCCAAATGTATTAAAGGGGTTGTTCACCATTAAATTAACTTTAAATATAAAGCAGATTCTGAGACAATTAGTCATTTTTAATTTTTTTAAATGAATTAGCTTCTTGTGCTCTGGTGTTCTGAATTTGAGCGACTATCTGGATGCTAGGGGTCAATTTAACCTAGCAACCAAACACTTTATTGAAGAAGAGACAAGAATATGAAAAGGAGATGGCCTGAATATAAAGACAAGTTATAAAAAAATGTTATAATAATAAAATTGTAGCCTCATGAAGCAGTATGTTTTTGGCTGAAGGAGTCTAAAAGCTGGAAATAGTTAGAAGAGGAGGGCAAATAATTAAAAAAACTATAAAAATAAGAAATAACCCATTCTTAGAAACCTTTGCATTGGTCTTTATTTCTTATTTTTATAGTTTTTTTTATTTTATAACATACTAAAAGTTAACTTAAAGGTAAAATACTCCTTTAAAGTCATTTGTGTGTTTTTCTCCAAATGCATTGAGGTCAAGGGGTGTTTTTTCTCACTCTGAATAAATGAAGATTAATGTGTATCTTTTGCTGTATTTTTCTCAGAAAAAAAAATTTGCAGAAAGTTTTTGCCATGGTTTATATGAACAATGTTGCTGATAGCAAAATGCAGAAACTTGCAACAAATCCATGTCTGGTGAAAAAATTTACTCATCACTAACCGCAAGGGATGGCACTGTGTTATCCTGGCTAATGCTGTAAAAAATGTTAGATTCCTGCCACTTCGTAAACACCCTGCAGTAGATCTAAATAATTCATTTATTAAATGTACATATTTGGAAATTCAGTGTTACTCATAAGCTTCTGTGCTTTCCAGGTCCTGTATGGCCCATCAAAGTACAAATTAAACTCCATGAACTTCTGTAATGGAACAATTTGACTGTGCGCTGGCTGTTTTGTGAAAGTGAATTGACCAGCAATGAAATGAACCTAACTCTGATTAAAGCATATTCATTGCTGTACATTCTTTTAATCTAGGTGTTAGTGGCAGGAGTGTGAGCAACATGCCATTGTACTACTGTTAAATGATTACTGAATGCTATAATAACCTCAATTATTTGGCTCATCACCCCCATCCCAACATCTGCATATGTTTTAATGTGCGTAGTTACAACAAAAGCAAACTCTTTATATTTTTTTTTAGAAAGTTGTTGAATGCTATGAAATGTTTTATGTCTTTCATTTACTTTGTTTATCCTCTGCCATTCTAATCATGTTGTAATATTTCAAATTAAGGACGGGACCTGGATTTTTACTTTTGCATGTCCTCACTCTAACCTTAGATAGTGTAACATAAGTTCCAGTCCAATAACTAAGTAAACACATGGAAATCCAGATGCAGGGAGTGTGAAGCACTGGAAAGTGGAAGAAGAGCACAGTGGATACAGTTTCTTGTTCATACGTGTCAAGATGAAAATCCACAAAAAAAAAGCAAAAGAAGCTGTACCTATAGCAGAGGTTATAATTGCTTCTTTCAACTGGATTCCAAACAAACACATATGTACAATGCTTCTCATGTGCATTGGGTTAATGATACTATTTAGCCTAATTTTCTGTAACAATATTGGCAGTAAGCACCATTGGGCCATTCTCCAGAATGCTGAATGTAAAAGACTTGTTTTTGTTACTCTTCACATGGAGTTCAGTCCTTTAAAAAATGTATTATTTGGTGAGGTCCCACAGCTGCCTTGTAATTGTAAGTGTGTTCTCCTTGCACCTCCATACAGTTACCCTAAGAGCCATCCATCCTGCCTCTTTTCCTAAACAGTGCCCCAGTGTGTCTATTGATGCTCAGGAGCCCTGGAGCTACTGCCACCATGGTGATAATCAGGGCTGCCATCAGGGGGGCATAGGGGGTACTCCTGTACCGGGCCTAAAAGGGGGTCCCAGCTGTGCTGCACTTTTTGAAATAGCCAGGCCCCCCTTGACAGCGCTGAAGCGGTGCCACCTCGTCCTGAACCGCCGACGTCCCGAGGAGCGGAAATCCAAAACAGCCAAAGTCCCAAAGCCATGAAATGATCCACGAAAAGACCCAAAGTCACGAAAAGAGCTGAAGTTGAAGTCCTGAAATCCTACTGAACACCAATGTGTGTTTTTTTATCTTTTTAAACCCCTAGCCACCAATGTATTATTTTAAAACGCCATAGGCCCCTGCTGAACTTAAAGTACTGAATCCATGAAAAGACTCAAAGTAATGAAAGGAGCTGAAGTTGAAGTCCTGAAGTCCTACTGAACACCAATGTGTGTGTTTTTTTTTTAAACCCCTAGCCACCAATGTATTATTTTAATACTCTATAGGCCCCTGCCACCAATGGGGAAGAAAGGTGGGTCCAAAAATTGCACTTTGCTCCACTATTAGTATGTCTAATTGGCAAAAAATGAGGTAGGTGCACTAAGACTTATGCGAGCAAAAACCCTAAAACATTTATTGCAACAAAGATGAATAGTATAAAGGGAAACTCACTTACTCTTTCATTTTCACCTGAAGATGGGGAGTTTTCATTCACTCATTCACTTAATGGGTTGAGTGCAGAGGATCTTTTGCCTTGTGACATTCATCTTTGTTCTGTATAAACAGGATGGCACAAAATTTCTTATGGTTCTTCAATGCAGTATATAGGCTATATGGGTGGAAACAACCTGATTAAACACCTGTTTACCCTTTAAAAGTGTTTGGGGCAAGTGCAAATTTCCCTTTTGCTATCTTGAACCTTAAGCTGTGTAGTTTGCTTTAAATTAACTCATCAGTGACCAGTCAGCTAGCAGGGGAGTGTACATTAGCTCACAAACCAAAAGTCGCTTTGCATATAATTGAATTAGCCCCTGCGCTGGGTGACAGTGTATTAACAGACGAGAATTCTCCGCTCTCTCTCTGTGAGCTGCCATGCCATATGCAGCCAGGATATGATTAAAATTACTGTAGATTCCATGCAAACCTTGGTCATAAAACAATGGAGTGATAGAATGAGCTTAAATATAAAGATATAAGTATATATACTGTAAGTTTTTATACTGTATATACATATACAAATTTAGGATAATGAACACTATATATATATATATATATATAACCCAAATATACTGTAGAAGCTGGCCACAAGTAAAAAACGAAGAGACCATTACAGTCCTCCACTTGGCATTTTCTATTCAGAGAGTTAATGGGCAACAGCAGATGGAGCGTTGCAGGCAGAAGCTTTCTGCTGGAGCCCCTTTCAGAGCAGTGGGTGGTTTAAAAAGGAAAAAGTAATTCAGCAAACGCCTTAGCAAAAACAAAAAATTACATAACATTTCACAAATTTTTAATTTGACGTTTAATAGATTTATGATCTTTAAAAGATGACAGTCTTTAAAAAGAATGCATGGCTATTCTGCTGCTAGATCTCTATGGAAGTTGGAAGTGGTTGGTAGGAAACCCATCCACAGTACTGGCCAAACCTCAACAAATATACTGTTAGACAACATAGGAAACCAATAATCAATCTTTGTTCTGTGTCAAAATTAATGGTCATTGCAGTGAAGAGACAGAGGATGCACTTGCTGGTGGAAGGTGTTACATCAAGTAGCCCACCTTATATACTCCCCACTTTGCCACCCACTCTGGTATAGTCTCTATTCTTTTCACATACATTAAAGCATTGTTAAGAAACTAAAAAATCTATTTGATTTCTAACATCTAACAAATACACATAAAATCAAATGACCTGCAATTAGCTTTTCTAGGAGCTTGTACACCCCACAGAGTAAGGTTTCTAGAGATGACACTAAGGGGACCATTCACTAAGTTCGAGTGAAGGAATAGAAGAAAAAATACTTCAAAGTGTTTTTTTGGCTACTTCGACCATCGAATGGGCTACTTCGACCTTCGACTACGACTTCGAATCGAACGATTTGAACTAAAAATCGTTCAACTATTCGACCATTCAATAGTCAAAGTACTGTCTCTTTAAGAAAAAACTTCGACCCCCCTAGTTCGCCACCTAAAAGCTGCCGAAGTCAATGTTAGCCTATGGGGAAGGTCCCCATAGGCTTGGCTAACTTTTTTTGGTCGAAGTATAATCCTTAGTTCGATTCGAAGGATTTAATCGTTCGATCGAACGATTATTCCTTCGATCGTTCGAATTGTGCAAAATCCTTCGACTTCGATATTCGAAGTCGAAGGATTTTAATTCGCCAGTCGAATATCGAGGGTTCATTAACCCTCGATATTCAACCCTTAATACATCTGCCCCTGATTCAAAGACTCAAAGATGGCGCAAATACCGCACGTTGTCATTCCAGACCTAAGAAGTCTAAAAGGTTAAGAGTGTGTTTTGCACTCAGTTAAGTCAGCAGGAATTATTTACAGAGTCCCCAGATGCAAATGCAAGAGCAAAAAAAACCCCAAAACCCTCACCCCTTAAATGAGGTGGCTATGCTCTGCACAAATTCCGATTGAAATCAAGTGAGCTTCAATGCTACTCTCCCTCCTGTTCCTTATGAATATATATTTAGAGCTCAGTACCCGGCACATTTTTTTAGGGTGTAGGGCTTGGCACAGATTGCAAAAATACATTTAATAATACTTCCATTATTTATAACCAATTTTTTGTTCAAAGGCTTGCTTACATTTCTCCATTTTGTACAAACCGACTTTAACCAACTTTGTGGTACAAACCACAAGAAGTACACAGGGCTATGCTAACATTTCTGCAGTTCCAGGTTATGGTGTAATACACAAAAGTCATGAATATCCTGTAAATTGTATCTTTATAAATGGCTCTTAGTGATGTCATCAGTTCTAAACAGAGCTTAGTGATGTCATTTTTGTCACATGACTCACTACAACTTATAATAAATAAAGTAGCCCTTGTTGGAAAATTGGAGGATATTAGAAGTAACCTTGGAGTTCCATGACCTGTATATGGTCATATGGTATTATATGGTCATGGAACTTCTCTGTGACTCATAATATCCTTGCATAAAAAAAGGACATAAACTCAAGGGATCAAAACATTATTTTTTACAATATATAATTTTACAATAGGGGTACTTTATTCAGTGTTTAACCACATATTAGCTTCTCTTTACAGATGATTGTTCCATACACACTGGTTTCCTTTGTGCACCATGATATACAGTATGTGTACAAATCAGTGGCCAGCCTGCCGGGTAATGTAGCAATGCCACTGAAATTCACCTTCACCCTCTCCAGCTGCATCCCATGCTTTTTACTCAGCTGAGGTTGGTGTTATATAAATATTTAACTTTACATTCCCCAGGTATGCACTGCATTGTACAGTCCATTTGCTACATATGGAGCAACAGAGTAAATTATATTCACTTGGAAACTATATAAGTGCTGTGCTATTTCAGTTTTAGTCAATATACAAGGCATGCTTTCTAATATTTCCCAGGTGATTCCCAGTACATGGGCTACATTGACTTCTCATGCTCAAGTAGAGCCTTGCTTATTTTATTGGAAGTGACAAATAGGGATGGGTTAATTTGACCCGTTTCGTTTTGCCAAAAATTTGCCACCGGCGAAATTTCGCCGACGCCCATTAAAGTCTATGGGCATCAACATATTTTTTTTGACGCACGACGCCATACAAGTCTACGGGCATCATTTACGCTGTGAAACAAGGCGAAAAAATTCGCCCATCCCTAGTGACAGATACAGAATCCCGGTTAGTATCAAGGAACCGCAACTCAGCACAGTTTACTGCGGGTACCAGGCACTCATTATAATACAATTCATCATAAGTAACATATATTAAACTGTGACTAAAATATAATAACAATTACAATGATATCAAGCAGTGTTGTAGTACATGTAGTGTACATGTTCTCTAACAGAGGCAAATTCCACATGGATTTTTTTCTTAGTCTTGTCCCTTGCTTGTCACTTTGGCTTAGTGTTAAATGAGCTAACTATTAAAGTAATCTCATATGAATCCCTTCCTGTGCTTGTTCAGGGAATCACCCCTCAATCACTGAATCTTAATGGAGCTTGGCATATGCGAAACAAGACTTCCTGCTGATGATCCTGCACAGGGATATTCATATGCCTTACAAGGGAGAGAATATGTCGACCCCCCAGGCATACCTAGTAAAGTACAGCAGTCTCTCGAAACACTCTGTAAGAAAACATTATGAAAATCCGTAAACTGTAGTGAATACTTCCACGCTACAGTATATGAGATCAGATCCTCACTCTCAAAGCTGGTGGGAGACTTTTGGTTTTTCTGCAGCTACAGCACAAACAAGTTTCCAGCATGCCTACAGTTAATAATACATCCACATACATGTTGCAGTTTTGCTCATCAGCATCACCTTCTACAGTATTCCATTGTTTGACTGTATCCAACAGAAAAGAAATTGACATTTTCTATGATTATGTCAAATGCAACCTCTTCCAGTGATGCCCAGTGTATGTCCAATATGTTATAGCAGCTTCATAAGGAAATGAATGCAGAGTGAAAGAGGTCTAAACCCCAAAATTGGGCAAGGCAGAGCCACTATCTACAACAATTAATTCAGAGCCATCCTGCAAAATACTGTATCATATTCTGCTTAATTTACTACACTGCGCAGGAAACCAGTAATGTTTACCTTTCTTTTGCTGCAGAATCCACCATGGGTTGATTGCAGTTTTTCATAAACATTCTGGATGTTGTGCAGTGTTAGCCATTGACGTTCTTGCCTCAATTATAATTTTGAATTCCTAACATGACTATTTTGTTCTCCAAACCCAAATGAGCTGCTTGCATTTCTAAATGTTAAATGAAACCTTCTGAAATCACTTCTTAAGCAAATATGTACTTATTCCCAAGCTGCATGGGCTGTACTTACTAATTGAGAATTATATGTGGGTGAGTCCTTAAACTACTGGCTAAATGCAGTAAATCTTTGAATAGATAGTGACTGAGTTATTCATAGGGAGCATTTACCATTTGCTGAATATTAATCACGGCTTAGACATTTTCAGTTCTAATGACAAGCAAGTTTAACTGTGTAATTTCACTTGTAATGCTGTATTTTTTTTGTGGTGAAAATCATCTTATATACTGTATATATATATATATATATATATACGATGAAGGATCAGCACACTCATTTGTAGATCAATCAAACGTGTTTTTATTTAACACAGCATTGTGTCCAACGTTTCGGTCCCACCTGGGGACCTTTATCGAGGATGGGACCGAAACGTTGGACACAATGCTGTGTTAAATAAAAGCACGTTTGATTGATCTACAAATGAGTGTGCTGATCCTTCATCGTATATAATACAACACTTGATCGTGCACCTCAGCAAATCAAGAGAAAAGAGTGCGGACACCCATGAGACTTGTATATATATATATATATATATATATATATATATATATATATATATATATATATATATATATTCAGTAGGGCAGCACATTGCTTCTTTGTGTGCATCCCCGAGTGCAAGGTAAAGTCATTCCATATACAATAAATCAGACCAGCAACACGGGTTTGGGAAAGGTCCCTGATGGGACCAAAACGTCACGTCGGCTGTATATGCACCTTTTAATACAGTTGTCTTGAATAAGAAAACCCGGTGTTGCTGGTCTGATTTATTGTATATATATATATATATATATATATATATATATATATATTTATATTTATATATATAATACACAAAAGCCATGAATATCTTGTAAATTATATCCTTATAAATGGTGAGTTCTGATGTCATCAGTTATAAACGGTGAGTTCTGATGTCATTTCTGTCACATGACTCACTGAAACTTGTGTATTATAATAAATAAAGTACCCCCTGTTGTAAAATATGAGGATATTAGAAGTTACCTCGGAGTTCCATGACATGTATAAAAACATGATGTATATGGTCATGAAACTCCTTTGTAACTTATAATATCCTTATATTTTACAAGAAGGGGTACTTATATATTGAAAATGAAGAAGCGAAAGATGAAAAAGGTATGGAGAATGTTACATGCCCACAAGCATATATGTTGTGAGTTGGTCCCAAAGCTTTGATATGTGACAACAGCCCAGAGAATGTGTTGTGAATAAGCAGAAAAAAAATATGGAAGCTACTGAGGGTACCAAATCTTGAATATAAAAAAAAAACATATTAAAAATTATAAGTATATAGATGACAAAGTATCTGTAAGAACAACTTTGACAATCAGTAACACTACCAAGGCGTGACCTGTATGAAATCATTGCAGAGAGATAGAAACCCACCTTCAACAGAATAAACAACATTCTCCTAGATCCTAGTATTATAGAGTAAAAGGAAACAATTTCTTAAAAATTTGAATTATTTACTTAATATTGACTAATTAAGTAAATGGGAGTTGGCCTTACAGAGCTTTCTGGATTATTCATTTCTGAATAAGGGATCCATTACCTATACGTGCACTTTAGGGTCTAGTTACTAAAACAGAGACAATGTACAATGAAGTTCTATATTAGCAAAAAAAAAAAAAGTGATGCATATTTTAACTCATTTTATCAATATCTAAGGAAACTATAAGAGCAATCAGTGACTTTTATTTTCATGTTCAGGTTTGGTTTTTTTTCCTCTAAATTTTAAATTATTCTGAATTCTGGTATCATAATAATGTTTGCATCCCTATCCCCATAAAATAATTTTGAAGTTAAGGTTGAAGTTTTGTTTGCATAAGGAACCCTTTATCTCAGTAATCACAGGTTTAGGTGTATGTTCAAGTCATCTATTTCCAGCTCAGGTTTAATCAAATGATTTGGGGGTCTGAAATCCATCTCTTCTATTATATAACACTGTGGGATGGCCTTGTGTTTATGAAAGAACAACAGACAAGAGACAAAAGAAAGTAAAGTAAAGAACTGTAAAACTTTAAAAGGGTTCTTCATGTTAACTTTTATTAAGTAATATGTTTAGTAGAGTGGAAAATTCAGCTTTTCCAATGATATACATTTTTATAGTTTTTGAATTGTTTGTCTTTTTCTTTTTACTCTTTCCAGTTTTCATATGGGGGTCACTGACCCCAGCAGCCAAAAACTATTGCTCAGTGAGGCTACGATGTTATTGTGGCTTCTTCTTATGTCGGTATAGTATGAAAGTGTAATAAAAATACCTGGTGGTCTAGCGGTGCGGCGGCGTGGACGGCCGCCACGCCGCCGCGCTCCTTCTCCTGCCTCCAGCGCCGGCGCCATCTCGGTTTCTTAGGGCGCGCGCGGCGCGCCTGCGTGCCTCTTAAAGGTACAGGCGCGCTGGCGTGATTACGCCAGCCCGCATTGGCGCGATATTTGAAAGTATTTAAGGCCCATTCATACTCCCAGCCAGTGCCCGTGATAGAATCTTGATTCTGGTGGTTCCTGAAGCCTTGTGCTGTCTGTTCCTGAGTATTTGTATCTGCTATTCCGGTTTTGATGCCTGCCTGTTCCTGACTATTCTGATATCCGAATCCTGACCTTTGCCTGCATCTCGACTACTCTTTCTGCCTGACCCCATCTGTTTGATTACCTGGTTTGACCATTGCCTGCCTGACGAGTCTTGATATCTGCCTGCCTCGACCCTGCCTGTCTGACGATTCTCTTGCCTGCTCCATTTGTACCGTGACCTTCGGCCTAAAAGACTATCTACCTGCCGTGCCCCTCTGCTAGCCAGAACATCTCACCTTGTACCCCTCGTTAAGTCCAGGTGGCACCCAAGTAAGCTGAGGGCTACTCCCGAAGCCCAACGGTGGTCACACTACTGGTGAAGCCGAGCCTAGACCAGGGTACTTGGCACCTGTTCTGGTATTGGGTGCCGGCCGTGACAGAAAGTATTCAACCTATCAATAAATATCTTTATATGTAGAGGTGCTGTGCAGGTATTATATAATATCCTGTATTCAATTCTATTGGAAACGTGATATTGTTGTCATATAAATGAGGCTATGCTGGAACTTCTATCAAGACTTAGTACAAGATGTAATCAGGGTTTATATAAGCGAGACCTTTTTTTACTTTCGGCAAATATTTACACAAGCTGACAAATCGTCACAGTTCAAACATGTTTTAGTGATGAGAAGTGTATACACAGTGGGTCTTTATGCACCTCAGAGGGTTTGTAATTCCCCCTTTGTTCAACATGAGTGCACTGAATAGGGCTAAACATACTTTTTGCCTGTTGTTTTAATAAAAGAAAAAACTATTTCTGAAATTTCTTGAGAAAAACTGGGCAAACATTGAGACTGAAGATACTTCATGTTTGCTCCTCGCAAAGTAGATAATTAGATTACAATTTACAACCCCATCCCTGTCCCCTATGTTGCTTTGTTAGCAGGAGTCCATAATGCAGGAGGTTTATTGGTGCACTGGGAAGCTATCTACCTTGCAATGAATAACATGGAGTAGCGTCTATCTCCCTGTTTTGCCCTATTTATCTCACGAAATAACGCAAAGAACGTAATTTAAAAAAAAAGTTAAAAAAGTATATAAACAGCACTTGAAACACTAGTAATGACCAATCCCACCACAAAATTGCTCATGAAGTGTCGGACGGGGAGGGGGATCTAGGCCTTGGGTTTACCACATCAGGGGCTTGCACCCCCCCACAGGCCATCATCGCCCCTTTCCCCCCTGGCCCACCTCCCCAGCCACAACTGCCACAGGCCGTGGTTAGGTCAGGGAGCATGCAGTTTCAGGTGCAGTTTTCCTATTATGGATGACAGTGACAATAGGTTGCAGTCTAGTAAGGGTGAGATTTGAGATGAATACTTATTTGGTGTCTGTATAATGCCATACAAAGACCATCCTTGGGCCATAACAATCCCCTGAAGGCAGCAGCTTATAGAACTTTATTTGGATACATACAATAGCCATGCATCATGCTTTCAGTAACAGACAATTGCATGTATGCATCTGTAGCAATTCCTTTAGCAGTTGACACCACAAAGAAGCACATCTCCCAGATCCTTAAAACACTTATGTTTTTCTAATGTCAGATAACTGATCATTACCAAAGCATACAAGGAGCTATTACATTAATAAATATGTACAGCTCCGCATGGCAGTAAGTAGATAAAATAAAACAAACTGGCATTTCTTGCTGTGGAACTCTATTTTTTGTCTTTGATCACACAGATTTTCTTCCACCATGGGGACAGTGAAACACTATTAGAAACATATTAATTATCTTGTCTGCAGCTTCTGTAAAGGTTCCTGTCTCATTTTACCATGGCTAAGCAGTATATGGGATAAACAAATATTAGATGATCCAGATTTGGAAAACACATGCTTTTTATAATCTTCGCTGTAACCACATTGTTTATAGAGGATTATTTCACTATACATTGAAAATGTCAAGCCACTCTGTTCAACGTGTAAATGCAATACATGGTTAACTCATTTGGTGACTTTAATGTCCTCTATATATAATAACACCGGCTACTGAATTTTGCAGTTCTTCATAATTACATATGTAAAAGACATTTATTGCATGAAGGGCTGAAGGAATGCAATGTCGATAAGGACTAGGTCCAGCCCACTCCCGCCATTCAATGCTGCCTTCATGTGCAATTGAAGCATGAACCTATTACCTTGAACTTCAAAGAAATAAGGATTGGCTTGAGAAAATGTGGTCAAATGTGTCCTGAAACAGAAACATCTCACACTGGGGCAAATTCACTAAGAATCGTAGTTGTGCCAGGCGCAAATTCGCCGCACTTCGCCACACTTAGCCAGGCGTATTTTTGCCAGCGATCCGCAAATTCACTAAAATCCGAAGTTGCGCACAGGGGTAGCGTAAGTTTGCGAAGTTGCGCTAGCGTTAATTCGCCAAGCGAATCGAAGTTTCGCTAGTGATGGTTGATTTGCATACAGCGCAAAATTCAAATTTCAATGGAGGAACACGTATCAGCACTACAAATGCCTAGAAAACCTTCAAAACATCAAATAAAAAATTTATTTTGCCCTACACATGTGACAACTGTATAGGTAAGTTGCCATGAGTCAGGAAATGTAGGGGGGAAGGAGGGGAGCCCCAAAAAATGTTTTGATCTTTTTCAGCCTATCACCCATAATATAGAAAACACGCCAGCGTTTTTTGGGACTTAGAAAAAATTTTGACTTTTTTTGAAGCAATCCCTATCTACTCTATTGCGCTTCGCCTGGTCTGAGGTGGCGAAGGAAGTCTAGCGTAAAAGGTAGCGTTAAGAACAATGCGCAAGTTAGTGAATTTGCATAGTTACGTCCCTAGTGAAAATTCACCTGACGTAAGGGTGCGAAGTAACACTAGCGAATTTACACCAGTGTTCGTTAGTGAATTTGCGAAGTACCGAAAATGCCAAACGCTAGCAAATTGACGCTAGCGTTCGGCGCTTCGGCACTTAGTGAATTTGCCCCACTGTCTCTGAGGCAGGTTCCATGAAAGATGGCTTCTGTGTTATTAAATGAAACATCTTAGGTGCGTTAAACAATAAAAAAATTAAAATTTTCTTATGTGATCATATTATTTTTAGGTCTCGCCAACTTTTTCCAAGTATACATTAACTATATATCACATGTTTACGTGCAGATTGCATGAAAGAAAATAAGGGCTCAGTAGTGGGAAAGCCCTAGGGATCATTTACATAGACCTGGACAAGGCCATCTCCCATAGACTCCATTTTAATCAATTATTTTTTTTTTTTAAATCATTTCCTTTTCTCTGTAATAATAAAACAGTACTTTATATTTTATCCCAACTAAGACATAATTAATCCTTATTGGAGGCAAAACAATCCTATTAGGTTTATTAGATGTTTACATGATTTTTTTTTAGTAGACATAAAGGGGGTTATTTATCAAAGGTCGAATTTTAGAGTAATGTGAATTTTTTAAACCTGAAAACTCAAAATCGAATTCAAATCGATTTTTCCTCCGAAACAAAACGTTGGTTTTTGAGCATCAAATCTATTTTGATGAGCGACATTTTTTTTTGACACGTACCATTTTTTTTAATAATTAAAGGTACCTCTGCCATTGACTTCTACATGAACTCAGTTGAATTAGAACTGTTTCAAGGTGTGATAAATCTCATATTCCAATGCAGAATCTGTGAATTTGTGAGTTTTGACCATTTGACCAGTTTTGCATTTGAAATTATCATTCGAACCTTAGTAAAACTGCCCCAAAGTTTGGCGATCTAAATTATAGAAAGGACTCCTTGTCCTGAAAACCCCAGGTCTGAGCATTCTGAATAACAAGTGCCATACCTGTAACTTATTACGTTCTTTTTTACCTATTAGAAAAGTGCTGGGGTTACACTACTCCGGGTCTGTATTAAATCCATTTCATCCAAATTATATAATTAGACCATGATATTGCATTAACCAGGGCAGTATAATATGCATTCAATAGAAACAATATATTTCCTTAAAAAATTTCCAAAAAGAATGCTGTGCCACATGATACTTGATATTATTTATTCATTTCCTATGTTTCCTATTGATCAGAATTATACAAGGCAGACATTTTCTGTAGCTGTGGTTCATTTTAAATGAAATGCATATTAGCCATTATACCCATATATAAATATGCCGGTTTCCAGTGGATTACTGGCAATACATTTTCTTCCTGAAGAACTAACATGTTAAGCAGTTTAACAGCTTACACGCTTTTGAAAGGAAGCATATAAAGCAATATGTCAACATGAATTTTTAAAAAATAGCAGAAGGACGGACGGGCAAAGGTCGATCTCAGTTGACTTAAATCTGCTATATCTGCCTCATTTACTATGTAACTGTTGGTTTGTGAGAGTATGTAGAGTAGAGGAAATTGCTTAGGAGAAAGACAGTGTGTAAGTGGCTTATAACAATGTCAGATAGTGAAACCACAAACCTAATCCACCCAGGAAATGGCCAGGGAAAGTGATGAGTAGCACAGTCTAACAGCTGGTCACATTAGAAGCACAAGAGATATAGGGTCAGCAGCAGCCATTACCAAAGTGAGACCACTACTAATGGTTTAACAGCTAATAAAAAGGCTGACCAGGTTTCTGTAAAAAGGTGCAACTGGTAACACCAATTAATGCTACTAACACCTCATGTTCTGAGACCAAGCATGGCATGCCAGTACTGGAGGTAACACAAAAAAAAAAAACAGAATTAAAATGAGCAAAAACCAACCAGGGAAAAAAATACCATTTTGAAATATAATAATGTTGATTAGATGTTGAGTTGTCTTTTAGTTGTGCTTTTTTAAGACATACTTAAAGGATGTGTAAAGGTTTAGGCTCTACATAATTTCTTTTCTGGTAACATTTTTAATTACACACATTGAGCAGTTGCACAAATGACAAAGGGGCCCCTATTTGTTCACAAAACTTTTTTTAAATACATGAAAAGGAAAATATTGTACAGAGGAAATATTGTGCTTCCCATTAAGTGTTCCATGCTGATATACATTAGGGGTAATTTATTAAAGTGTAAAAATGTACCCCTTATTCTGCAGTAATCTTGTCTTTCCACCCAGTCCCCAATGACACTCTAATGTGTCTGTATGTGCCATTAGGTAGGGGGTAGGTAAGGGTGGAAGGGGCATGTCTATGTGCCTAACTCAGCCTGTCTCATGCATAGAGTGTAGCCAAATGCAGGCAAACTGTATTCATGTAGCTCCAGTGCCCATGGCCGTGGTGCAAAGTGAAAAATATGGCAGTTTTTATTTCTTATATCACTTTATGTTAGCAAGGATGGATCTACTAATCAGAAAACAGAAAGCCGTGACTCCTATACAAGTTAAAGCTGATGGCACCCACTTCCAATAACACTGTAAATTCAAAATATATTGTGACAAGCTGGCTCTCTGTACATTCAATTTTGGAGGGGGGGGGGACTTAGCAATGATAAGGAGTTTAGCACAGGATTAGGAGCATAAAAACAGGCAAACACATAGGTATATTTCAGCAAAAGTCACAGGAACACAGTTTGTTAGCGTTTCCATATAACACGTTGTCGCTATACAGGGTATTGGTGAAAAATAACAATGATCATTTCAAGCACATTCCTTAAAATATGTATAAATTATCATTCAACTCTCTATAGAATAGAGTAAATAAATTAAAGTGTGCTTCACAAATCACAGAGAATTACTTCAATGCTCAGTTGGACTCTTTTTTCATTTTGAGAAGGCCAATGACATGGTCACTGTGAGAGCTGCTTTCAACTCATGCTGCTCATTCCATTATTATACCTAAAGATAAAATAACAATTTGGATATGCTCCTTGAAGGAACAGCAACAACCAAAAAAAATGCAACTGTTTTAAAGGAATGACAATATAATATACTGTTGTCCTGCACTGGTACAACTGGTGTGTTTGTGAACAAAGTAATCTGGTAGTGTTTACCTTTTAAAACTTCTTTAAGAATCTTATAACCCTGCTTCCATCCAAAGCATCAATCCAATTTCAAAAAGTGTAGGTAAAGAATACCATTGGGTGCAATACTGCTGCAATACTGTGTGTGTTGGTGAATAAAGACACCCTTGCAGCAGTATTGTGCCCAATGCTATTCTTTACCCACACTTTTTGAAACTGGTGTGTTTGCTTCAGAAACACAATTACAGTTTAAATAGATAAGCTGCTGTGTACCCAGGGGGTGGGGGCAGCCATTCAAAGCTGAAAAAGGAGAAAAGGCACAGGATACACAGCAGATAACAGATAATCTCTATAGTATACAATGGGATTCTACTGTGTATCCTGTGCTTGAATGGCTGCCCCCATGGCTATACAGCATATTGATTAAAT
The DNA here is from genome assembly GCA_038501925.1 of Xenopus petersii. Taxonomy (NCBI): domain Eukaryota; kingdom Metazoa; phylum Chordata; class Amphibia; order Anura; family Pipidae; genus Xenopus; species Xenopus petersii. The sequence goes on from CM076677.1 coordinate 92,602,307, forward strand.
GAAGTATAGCTGTATTTCAGAAGCAAACATACCAGTTTTACCAGTGCAGGGCATAAATACATTTTATTGCCATTCCTCTAAACACTTTAAAAACAATTTTTTGGTGTTTCTGTTCCTTTAAAGTATAAACATACAATTTTAGCAGTTCTTGGGAATTCCATTCTCCTTCCACTGGAATAAGACTCTGAAAACAAAAAAGAATGCTGCACCAACAGTACAATATTTGTCTCTTCGCCATTACAAGGAATAAATAAGTTCATTTTAAGAAACATTTCCCCATTCTGCTATCTTTCTCTGTGCTCTTCCTACTGTATTTACATAACTTGCCTAGTCCTGATGAAGAAAGGCAGCGACAGGGAACTCATAGACTAAGGATTAGAAATCAATACCAAAAGTAGCTATGGGAAATGGTCATCAGGATGTAATAGATTTGAAAAAAATAATTAATAAATAACTACAGAAGGCACTAGAAAGCCAGCAAGATTTTCTGCATGCAAGCCTGACTTCTAAGCTGACACAAATGAGGCAGCCTTTATTAATGCATCTGTCACACATGACGCATAAGCATCATGTCAACACTCACTATTTGTTTCTTGGGGGAAAAGACATGGCCGAGTGTTTGAGATTCTTCAATTAAAAGTGTGCTGAATCTATATAATTATGGCTACTGTGTTAACGGTTTTGTTTGTGCTTGTTTGTCATGCTCTCTGCAGTGTTTTTCTGTCAGCGTATGCCTCCTTGGGACATCATTAGAAAAGTAATGCTTCTGTGCATATATAAATGTCATATGGAGCAAGCCAAGTGAAAAATGTGCAGGTGCCATATGTTTCTGCATGGAGATGGTGATGGCCATATTGCATCAGCATGCATGAGGGGGAATTTTACTTAAGGGCAGTGTAACATGAATTACCGAGTGGAAATGAAGGGAGTTACTGCATTGTGTGTATGTACACCACCAGCCATATTTTGTCAAAGCAGCGTTATGTCCATTTCCAACGATTCCCTTCTTGTGATACTGACCCATGTATTCAAATGTTCATTATGACATGCCACTAAGTCTTATTCCTCCTCTTGTCTACATGAACCATCTGTTTTTCACCACCCTGTTCCATCCCTGTTTGCATATATCTCAATTTCCTATATCTGATTGGCCTAAGACTTGGCAGAAAATAATTAATGGAAGGCCATACCTAAAAATGAACTTTACCGCAAGAGGTGTGCATATATGTGCATGTGTGTATAAACCCTCAGACCAGGCTGGACAAATTACATTTCCCTGCAACTGCCGGTTGAATGTTACATGCAACTTTTTCCGACCAGGTGAGCTATTGCTGTACTGGTGGAGGAAGCATTAACCACACTATGGGGCTCATTTATCAACACTGGGCAAATTTGCCCATGGGCAGTTACCTATAGCAACCAATCAGTGATTAGCTTTTTAAAGCCAACTGTAAGTAGAACAAAGAATGCAGCAATTTGATTGTTTGCCATGGGTTACTGCCCATGGGCAAATTTGCCCAGTGTTGTTAAATGACCCTCTATGGGTATATTTATCAAAGAGTGAAGTTAATAGTGAAGTTCCACCACTAGAGTGAAATGCCTCCACTCTCCATTCATTTCTATGGGATTTTTAAAGGCGTATTTATCACTTTCACCCATTGATAAATATGCCTTTCAAAATCCCATAGAAATAGAGCTGCGGAATTTCACTCTAGTGGCGAAACTTTACGCTTTGATAAATTTACCCCATTATTGGCACATGGAAGTTGATCTCTCAAATAATTTGGGCAGCAGTGGTTCTGGAAGCAAACATTTTATTATCGGTTCACAATCTAATTTTTTGGGGGTGCTGATTAGATGGTACAATCATCAATCATGTTATAAATTCTCAAAAACTTTCATCCCTCAGGTGGTACTCTTTTTCTCACAGCAATAGTGTAGGTATTACTCACAAATCATTGAATCAGTCCCCAGCGCTAGCAGATGCTCTCAGTAGTGTATTACTCCAGAAATCTCCTAGTCCCTATATTGGTGGATGAAGCCATCCTGGCCTCCTTATTGAAGCCTCTGGCTGCTGCACTTACTACCCTAATCCTGTCTCTCACCCCTAGAGCAAGCTATTAACAATACTTTCCTAGTACTCCACCTACTGAAGCCTTTCCTGCCTTATGCCCTTCAGCACACCACTTCCTCCAGCAAGTGGGAACCAAAAGAATAATAACCTTTTTTCTTTATTAAACTAGGGAACCCTGACCAGTAACTGAACCACCTGGAAAATACTTGGAATAACTTGGAATGAGAAACACTCTCCCAACACTGTATATCAGAGCCAACTCTTAGCTGGCAAAAACCCTACTAAGAAACTAGTGAAATAAAGGTTACCAAAACCTTTACCTCCTAGTAGTGCCTACTCCGGCCTTTTCCACTGGCAAAACCCAGTCCAGTAGTATAAAGTATAGGCATGAGCCAATAAATGTGTTGCAGACATTTTTAGTAAACGTTAAAACATATTAATGCACATCAATTATAGTAATTGTATTTGCATGAAATAAACGTCAATGTACAGTAACTTGATTTTAATATACTCATTAAGAAAAGATTCTTACCAGAAGCAATGAATAACATTAGCACAGGGGTTCACCTTTAGTTACAAGACCAGCTGGCTATAAGTGAGCACCTTTCTTGTGATAAATTCACAAGGCTAAAAATCTAGTTACGAACAGATTCACAATAACACATCTGGCATAAATCCTAGAAATTAAAAAGAGGTTTCATTTTCTGCTGTAGCTTTAGAGATTCGATGACCAAAACTAAATTCATTCTCAAATGTGTTGCTTCCAGAATGATGGAATATATCCTCTGTCCTGCAGATTTTGAAATGTGGTGTTCAAGGACAATATTTAATGTTATTTGTATCATTTATATTACATACTTATAACAACAGCGACCAATAATAATATTTATATTATATATTTCTACTATACATTATTATATTATTATAAGAACAACATATCTTTACCTAATACAATAAAAGCATCTAAAGACCTTGGCAATTAAACTCAATGACAGAAAGCAGAAACTAAATTGAATCAAGGTATAATGAAGTATGCTAGACAGGATAGCAGGATATAGCGGTGTGCTGTGAAAAGTATTTTGAACCTATTGGCTCATGTAAATCCTATTAGAAAGGATTCCCTTAGGTATTAAACATAGAAACAAAAAAGTATGTATGTTGATTCTGAGCAGCAGAAGATTAATGTAGCACCGTGTCTCCTATGGGATTAAACAACACAGTTGTTCAGTAGCATTGCACAGAAAATAAGTAAAAGGTTTTGGACTGTTCCAAACTACAATCAGGAATTTCCAATGTACAGTATCTGTGAAAATAATAAATAAATCCAGAAGGAAATACATATTATGAGATAACTTCAGTTACCTTCAGCATTAGAAATCTTAGCAAAAACTTAGCAAATGGTTAAACAACTGTTAGTGCAGTATTCTAGTCAAAATCTATATAAGCACTGGGGAATTTTTTGGAAATTTTGATTTCTTGCAGAATTATTCCTTTACATCAGGGTGGCTTTTAAAACCCTTGCACCATCAGGGGGCCCAGCTCTGCAGAACAAAGAAGAGCAAAAAAATGAGGGTTATAGTGACTTGGGGGGGAGCCTATGGGTTCCTACACACAATAAAGCTCATTTATACTGTAAACAAAGCACATGGTGCGAAATATACTTTGCAGAAGTGAAGTTATGTTTTGGGTAGCCGAGGATGAGTAGAGTATAACAGTGCTTTATTAGCAGAGTCATGCAGCCATTTCACAATAGTAAGCTTTCACTGTCATTTTCAAGCTGTACAGAAAGTCCTGTGTATGCACAGTACAAGTCCTGTGCATAGTGACACCTGCAGGCCTTTTGTATAAACACCACATATTCCCCCTATAGTAGGAAAGCATTTGGGCAAATGTAATAAACAACAACAATGCGTCTTAAAGCAATAATATACATTATTCACATCACATAGTCCTGGGTCCATGCAGGTAGTTTTCACTCAGTACGCCTTATAGGTTCACTTTCTTCAGGCCTATTACAGTTGACATCAGGAGTAGGAAAATGTCCTTCATCAAATGGAGCTTCTCCAAAGTCATATCTAACAGGAGCAAGACCACTTGCATTCCATATGCATCCATCAGACCGTTCATATGTGTAAGGTCCTCGCTGGCTTCTCACTTCAAGTGGTATAGTAAATTTAGATTGTCCTTGTTTCAGTATTCCTGGTTTCTTAATTCTGACTAAAGATCCAGGCTGAAAGTGTACTTCTCTTGCACCACGTTTTCTGTCAGCATAAGCCTTTCATTTGGCTTGTTGATGTTTCACAATGTCAGCAGTAGATGATTTTGTAGGCACAGTGTTTTGTGGAAGTTTGATGTCTGCAACATGTAACTTAGTGCGCATCTGTCTACCATGCAATAATTCAGCAGGAGATGATTGAGTTGTTGCATGGCACGTTGCTCTGTAGTTATGTAGGAACTCTGTTGTAAATACTTTCCAAGATTTCCCAGTAAGATTTGCTGTCTGTAGTGCTTCTTTCAGACTTCTGTTGAATAACTCGATTTCTCCATTTGCTTGTGGGTAATACACTGAAGATTTCCTATGCACAATATTCCTCTCTCTCAGAAAGGATTCAAACTCATATGAGACAAACTGTGTTCTGTTGTCTGATATTAACTCCTTTGGATTACCTTATCTGCTGAAGACTGTAGACAGAAATATTAATACTGTAGCTGATGTTATATAAGAAACAAATGCAATTTCAGGCCATTTACTGTAATAGTCTATCAAGGTTATAGCAAATCTGCAGTCTATAGGAGCATCTGTAAAAGGACCCACAATATCAATAGCAAGTTTTTCACATGCTGAATAGGAAAATGGTACTGATTTTACATCTGATCTCAACTTAACTTTTTGTACAAGGTTCATTGCACAACCCAGTGAAGTGTTGCTTTGTGGTGAAATTTTAGACACTGGCTGTGTGGCAGGCACTGGTGCTGTAGTAATGAGACCATCAACTAATTTTGCAGTATTTGATTCAAATTGCACAGTCACTATCATGCAACCAAGCACAGGGATTGGATCCTTTAAGTAACTGACCAGTTTCAGGGCAGGTGCAACAAGCGGATCTTTTGCAAAAGACCAGCTTTATCCACACTTAATACTGTAACATTTGTAGTAGTGACTTCATGACTTTAGCAGAACTACGGCAGATCTTAGCAAAATGTCCTATTTTCGTGCAGTTGCGGCATCATACCAGTTTTGCAGGACATGAAACCCGATTTGCAATGTGTTGTGTTGAACCACAGCAAAAGCAGTATTTTCTATTTGTATTTGCTGTATGGTTTTGCAGTGTAGGTGAATCCCTTTCCTTAGCACTGTATCTTGCCTGTGACTGTGCATTATTAGGCCACAGTGTTGGATTCCCAATCTGTACATTCCCAGCAGTTCCGACAGAGAGTTTTAGCCTCTGCCACTGCTGTTTCAATTTGGCTAGCAACTGTAATATCCTTTTCAAGGGTTAAATCCCGCTCTAGGAATAGTCTCTCTCTAATGCGAGGTGAGTTTGTTTTTTCCACTATGTGGTCTCTTAGCATTTCATCTGTTAGATTCCCAAACTCACAGGTAACAACCAGCTCACTCAAAGCTGCTACAAATTGTTCTGTGGATTCGCCATTAAGTTGTCCACATTGGCGAAATTTGGCATAAAAAAGCTCTTTATAGCAGTAAGAGCAGTTTCATAAGTATCATCAGGTAATGTTAATGTATAGAATATATGCTGTCCCTCTGCTCCCAGGCAGTGAATAAGTAAAGCACGCTTTCTAGCAGCAGAAATCTCCCCTTGGTCAACAGCAATAATGTAATTTATAGTAGGCTCACCATGGTTTGGAAGAATAGGTGCAGGCTGCTGCAGAGGTAGAAGAGCCATCCTTGTCGCCATTTGTTATGTAATGTTCTTTCCCCCACAATATTGTCTTTTCTCCCATGATGACAACAAGATTATTGTAACAAACATTGCAACAAAATAGATATTAATGTATTACATGCAGTCAATGACGCCTAGGTACATCGCTGTGAAATATATTGGCACATTATAAAAATATGTTAGTAATAATAGATAACAAGAAGCACAATTATTTCCCAAAAATATAGACAACATCACTTTGCTGCATTAGCTTTTTGATATGATTTCGCAGCAAAAAATCCTTTTAATCTAGAGTGAAACTTCCTACATAAATTAATGTAATGCCCACTGACAAAATTAATTTTGTTGGCAGCTGAGATGCTCCCCAGGCCCGGATAAATACTGATTTGAGAGTCTCACTGAAACATGGCATGTAAATATTTGGTTTAATATCAAAGTCAAGCTGCAAAATCAATAATATATATATATCAAACAGCATTGCATACTCCAAGTAAGTTGTAAGAAAGGTTTATATAAGGGGCCCTGTAAAACTTTTCTGTTCTGGACTCTTCTCTTAAAATATATGTATTCAAACATAAAAATACTCATGTTCACCATATTGTATTGTGATTTAAAGAATTTGAGATAGAGATAAGTATCTTAGCCTCCTTTGTCCACTGTGTGTTTCCTACTAAATCTGTCCCCAGAATAGGCAGGTCATAATTACATGGATCCTTATGTGCTGAGCACAGGTTAAAGCTATACTGATTTGAAACTAAGGATCAATTTCTGATATCCAAGGTACACTATTCATGGAGTGTCTATATAAAATCTCCAGTTGCCCCACGGACATGTAGCAAGTAATGGAACCAGTGTATGTTCTTCACTGTTGAGTAAAAAAGACAAAGTGCATCCAACACATACTCATAGCATGGACAGAGTTCTTACCACCCGGTTTGTATGTCAGGTCCCTTAGCCTTTGGATTGCCAACAGGATCCATTACATTGCAAAACCCCTATAGACACGTATCTGGAATATACTGTAGTTTAGCTATACAGCTCTTTATCCATCATGTGATGGCTCCCATTTACTATAGCTATTATTCTGATGTTCCCTGTATCCCTTCTCCATGCCATCTGAAATGGCAACAAGGACACACATTTAAAATCACGGAAACTATGTTTGTTAAAAAAAACGGGTTATTGCAACAGTTCAGAGAGCTGAGCAAATCAGCCAAGTTCCAAATCCCAAACCGATTCTCTTGAAACAAGGGGAAATTGGTGTTTGAATAAAGGTTAACGCATGAAACCAGCACAAATCCCTGCAATCCACAACTGTGAATCAATTCCGATGGATTTGCAAGTCATTTGAAATGTTGCAAATCGCAATGATTTGAGAGAAATTCTAATTTCACAGAAAGGATTTGTGCATGTTGGGTTGTAGAAAGAACTCATGTACAAAGGAGAGGAGGTGGAACAGTGTAATCAAGAGAAGACGGGAGCGGTTTTTGATCCTGTGCACACTGTGTCCCGCTCTATGTAGAACTAGAAACTAAATGAGCCTGTGGTATCAGCTGAAAACACAGCAAAAAGACAACATTAGGAGAAAATAGAAGAATAAGCTAGACTGACACAAATACATTGCCTATCTGCAACATTCAATAGCTCCTATTGATCTTAATACAGAAAATGAATACCGTAATTTGCAGTGGAATGAAAAAGCAAAAAAGTCAGTGACTTACCTCCCCTGGTTTTCAATCCCTTCTAAATCTACAAACTATCCAATTATCTTACATTTTGTATGGTACATACATAATGTTCTTTTCCACAGAGCCAGCAGAAATCATCTTGAGTGTGCCAGTACGCAGTAAAAACAATGCATTACTTGTCAAAATCACCCAGAGGAGGAACTAGCAATTCCTGCGCCCAGGATCCGACAACACCATCCCATTTGTGTGAGTGAATACGGCTAATAAATAAATAACCAGATATATATAGATTATTGCTAATAATAATGAGCAGAATAACAATACTGTAGATATGGTAAAAATAGATAATACAAAAGGTAAAAATTGGTACAAAACAGGGTTTGTATATTATGCAAAAAAGGAGACTTTATATTTAATGTTTCGGTTGCTAAGGGGGTGGCGCCTAGCAATGGTATCCATAGGGGTAGATTATGAAGGCTTGGTGCTCTAGCACGCTCACTTCTGCAGTATAAACAGATAATTGGCCGGATACTGGTGATCCCTCTCATTTTGAGTCATAAAGGGCATGAACTTGATGATGAGGGCTTCGTATCAGCAAGTTATGCTACCTATACCACCCACTCTATTTCCTCTACATGCATTCTCCTTGCACTCTTCCTTACTCCTCCACTTTGGATCATAACAATGACAAATTAAAGCGTAACTACATTTCTAACACATGTACTGTTTTTTACAATGTTGCCTAGCAACTTTTTGGCAGCCATCTTGGAAGGGGTATCTATGTTTATTTGTTGGTGGAGGCTCTGTTTGTTTGCTGTTCCTGACGAAGATAAAATAGAATAAGTAACGAAGAATAAATAAAATAATGTGTGTGTGTGTGTGTATGGATCCATTAGCTGGAAACCCAATATCCAGTAAATTCAGAATCCAAGCATTCTGGATAACAGGTCCCATACCTGTGTGTTAACCTGAGTGTTAACCCTCAAATCAGTGGACAGCCACTCACACTTACCCTATTCCACAGGGACTGCATTTTACACAAGTGATTGTGCTAACCTTATTTATATTTTTAATTGCTAATAATGATCCTTGTAAGGTATCTACCTTAAAGGAAAACTATACCCCCAAAATGAATACTTGAGCAACAGATAGTTTATATCAAATTAAGTGGCATATTAAAGAATCTTACCAAACTGGAATATATATTTAAGTAAATCTTGCCCTTTTACATCTCTTGCCTTGAACCACCATTTTGTGATGGTCTGTGTGCTGCCTCAGCTGACCAGAAATAATGCAACTCTAACTGTAACAGGAAGCAAAAGACAGAACTCTGTCTGTTAATTGGCTCATGTGACCTAACAAGTATAGTTTGTTTGGTATGTTAATGTGCACCGTGAATCATACGATCCCAGAGGGCTGTCCTTATTTTTCAAAATGGCAGTTTTCTATTTATGATTACCCAATGGCACAGTGCTACAAAAACAGTATATTATTATGAAAATGGTTTATTTACATGAAACAGGGTTTTACCTATGAGTTGTGTTGTGCAATGTATTTTTATAGACACATACATTGTTTGAGGGTTACAGTTTTCCTTTAAGGGCTCTTACACATGGCAGTTTTCTCCTGCACTCCTCTGTGTTGCGATTTCTTCCGTTCAGGGGAGCGCAGGAGTAGACGCACAGACACATGTAAGCGGCAAACGCAGATGGGATGCAGCATGTTGCATTTCACTTGCATTTGGCGTATACATACAGCCCCCTTCACAATAATTGAGTGCATCTATTCCTGCGCTCCCCTGCGGCTAAACGGAAGAAAGTGCAACGCAGAAAAAACGGCCGTGTGTAAGAGCCCTTAATCCTTTCAGGGAAATCTAAATCATCTATTCCCTTAATTAATTTGCTTTCCCCTGCCTCCCCCCACCTTGTATGTCTGTTAATGGCTGCATGATATGTTCCAGGTGTTCGTGCGGCTGAACCTATATGTTACACATAGGCAGTAGTCTTGTTTCCAATTTGTTAACACTGTATTGGTCTTTGCAGCCAATATCTGGCATCAATTGCTGCAAACTAGATGTTTTCTACTATTATCTTTGCCATCCCTGATTTATCTAAACTCATTCTGTTGTTAACCTTTTGTATACCAACTGTTTTCAGGTAGTGCTGGTGCTCTGTAACATGTGGACACTGTAGATTGTATAATGTATGACACATAAAAGTTTAAACCACAGTATATATTGAGTGTTTACATGGCAAAGCTAAACATTATCAGTCCAACTTATGGGGGTCACTAAGTCTTTCTGTTTTGAGGAGAAATACATGCTGGCTGCTTACCTACTGCAGGTATGGGACCTGTTATCCAGAATGCCTGGGACATGTGGATAATAGATCTTTCCTTAAGTTGGGTCTTCATACCTTAAGTCTACTAGAAAATCATTTAAAATTAAATAACTCCAATAAGTGTTAATTATATCTTAGTTTGGATCAAGTACAAGGTACTATTTTTGTAGAAAACCATTTTCAAAAATTTGGATTATTTGGATAAAATGGAGTCTATGGGAGATTGCCCTCCCATAATTTGGAGCTTTCTGGATAACAGGATTCCGGATAAGGCAACTACAAGGACAGGTCTGTGAGAGTGCTGCGATTGAGGATGCCAGTCATATAAACTCCAAACACAGGAATGAAAAAAATAGACTTATATGAAGTGATTGCAACAAACTACATTTCTGTGGCATATCAGGAACCTGTTTCAGACTCACAGTGCAGGCTGGATGGAGGGGGGTGTCAGATGGTGGGGTTCGGGTTCAGGTAGAGTCTATATTTATATACTTGTTCATTCATTTTGGTTCTGAAAATGATTCTGGTGTACTGATAATGTAAAATATGATTTATACACTGCTAAGCAATTGAAATCAATGGCATCAATTGACAGAATTATTTTGGCTCTAGAACAAAAACAGCCCATAGCAGTTAGTAGAGTTGGACTAAAGTTGTGTTGCTTTCAGGATCAGGGGCAGTTCCAGGCAATTTTCTACAGGAGGCTGATTTGTTTAATTACTACTGGTAGATGTGCAGTATAGGGATGTAGCGAACGTCGGAAAAAAAGTTTGCGAACATATTCGCGAACTTGCGCAAAAATGCGAGCGGTTTGCGAACGGTTCGCGAACCCCATAGACTTCAATGGGAAGGCGAACTTTAACATCTAAAAAAGACATTTCTGGCCAGAAAAATGATTTTAAAGTTGTTTAAAGGGTGCAACGACCTGGACAGTGGCATGCCAGAGGGGGATCAAGGGCAAAAATGTATCTGAAAAATCTGCCTGTGTGTGCTTGGAAGAGATAGTGTAGGGGGAGAGCTGTTAGTGATTTCAGGGACAGATGATAGTAAGTTTGCTGGCTAGTAATCTGCTTGATACTGCTCTGTATTGGAACAAAAAAATAAATAAAAGCAGTCCTTACAAGGACTACTGTTATTGCAGCAGTCAGCAGATGAGATCAGAAGCAGGACAGCTGCCCACTGCAGCTACATACAGAGCACTGCAGTAGAAGGTAGATCAGCAAACTTTCAACTGTCCCTGAAATCACTAACAGGCAGCAGCTCTCTCCCTACACTATCTCTTCAGCACACACAGGCAGAGTGAAAAAAACGCTGCAGGGCTTCGGTTTTTATAGGGAAGGGGAGTGGTCCAGGGGAGAGCTTCCTGATTGGCTGCCATGTACCTGCTGGTCTGGGGTGAGAGGGCAAAAAAAAGCGCCAACAATGGCGAACCCAAAATGGCGAACGTCGCGCGACGTTCGCGAACTTCCGGCGAGCGCGAACACCCGATGTTCGCGCGAACAAGTTCGCCGGCGAACAGTTCGCGCCATCTCTAGTGCAGTACCCTTGTGAGACTATGACATAAAGGAACTGCGAGGAAGCTAAAGTACCCAGTCCATTGCTGCCTTTTCTCTAGGCCACTATTCTGGCAGCTTGTAGTTGGCTTTTCATGTGCTGAGATTTCTAAGTTATTCTGCATCCTTTATCCTGTCAATCAGCTGTCCTGTTCCCTAGTGAACTCCCAGCAGAGAGCCCTTTTATAAACCCTGATCTGATTTTAGCAGTTGCTGGTTCCTAGAGGTCTCCATTCCTATTGGTCACGCTGCTGGGTCCCTGGTCCTGAAACGGAACCTGAAAACTGAAAACTGGAAGCTGAAACCTGAAACCTGGAACCTAAAACCTGAATCCTGGCTCCTGGAACCTGAAGCTTGGAACTTGAAACATGGAACCTGACACCTGTACCTATTTGCTTTGAGCTCTGCAATCCATATACTTTGCCTGTATCTGGACCTTTGCACATGACAGAAACTCAAATTAGCTAAAATCAGTTCAGTAGTGTGAACCCCCCCCCCCCCCCCCCAATTTATTCTATGCCCTGGGCCCTCAGCTCTGGCAATAGCCTACTAAGAAAGAATGTCCTTTATCTATTATATATATTTGTTCTGTATTCACATAAAAACATCAATCATATAGCTGGCTAGTGTCCAATGGCATCCTTGAGGAGTGTCTAAGCTAATTTATATATACAGTACTGCCTTTAGGGCCACCATTAGAAGGCACAGAGAGGACCCCTGAGGAAACGAAAGGTGTGAGGCTTCATTGAAAAGGGCAGGTTTTGGGCAGATCTGTGTTGGGGTTGGGAGAATTAGGGGCATGGAAAAGTGAGTAGACTGTGCCTTACAGGAACAATGGCTGCTTAAAATAGCTTGTAACATTTGAAGAATGTAAACCAGCAATAACACTTTTTAATTACATAAAATCTGTCCTGTGGAACAGAATAGTCCTGTGCCCCTTAGTGTTACATTATCAGTGGCCTGAGTACTTGGGGTGTGCCGGGGATTGCACACCTTGCACCCCGGCCCGTCAATTGCTAGTTACGCCACTGCCCATTATACAGAACTAGGCAAAGAAAAGGAGCACAACACCTCGGATGGTACAGTATGTGAGTGGGAAATTATGAAAATGTTAAATGAATAGCACAGATGTACATGACAACCCCATTTGTTTCACTTCTATTTGCCCTTTAAAGGTACTTTCCCTCAAGTGGAATGTTATTTTATGTTTTGAATGTTGAAATTTGCTGCCCTTGAAATATACAGACTTTGGGTAGAAAATCAAATTGCCAGTTTGTTCTGTAAATGTGAAAGATTGACGTAACTACACTGATTGTTGTGTAAGCTGGTGTGATGGTGAGCCATTTTTTGTTGAGATCTGCGGTGTAACTAGATATTACTATAGGCTCCAAAGCAAATCATTTTTCAAGCCCCCAAAATGTCCAGAGGTTGACCTGTTTTGCCAATGTTTATTGAAATTGTATATTAATTAGGGCCTCTTGGGGTCCCTATAGCTCCTAGGCCTCCCTGCAGCCACAACATTTGCTTCCTCTGTAGTTCGCATTTGCTCTGAGATCATTTTTACTCCATTGTACTTTTCCCAACTCCTTTCTTTTTTTTTTTTTTTTTTACTCCCCAGCTACAACTAGGATTATCCTATTATATACCCTTGTGTGGGAGCATTGTACATGGAGATCCTCTTGCATATGCCCTTTTGCCATTGTAGTATTAAAACAAAACATAATTTGAACTGTGTTTGTTTTTTTTTTTGTAGTTCCAAATGTACCCCTTGTAGTTGATCTCCCTATCTAGTTTATGTGTATGTGCATGCATGTAAAAATATATAGTCTTTGACCAATTCAGTTTATACTAAATATTCACATAGGGGATCGGTAAAAATCTTGACTGGAACAGTCAAGTTTAATCTTGAGGACACAGGGACATTACAGGATTTCGACAATCTTCTTTTAAACTTTCGATGAGAGCCAATCAGGGGTACTTCGACAATGAGGTGAGTTGAGGCTGTCGCCTCAGGCGGCAGCGCCCCACTGGGGGCCGCTTCTGGTACTTTAAGAGCCACATTTCTGGCTCTTCTAGCACAGAGAGCGCAGTTAGGGTCTTTGCTCTAGCGTACTGGCCCTCTCTGCTGCCCTCGTGGACCCGCCTGGACCCCCTCAGGCGCAAAAAGGTAATCGCACGGGGGAGGAGGGGGCGGTGGAAACCGCTGCTGCCCCAGGCGGCGGAGGGGCCAGGATCGCCCCTGAAGCCAGTTAACCCCTTCATTGCTCTATTGATAAATTACATATACTGTAAGTTCAAACATTAGCACACAGGAACCCTAGAATCACCTTCAGTCTGGTTCTGTTGGTTCTGTTGTAGTTATACCAATAGCAGCAACTGTCTTGCCCTTACAACACAATAAGCAGGGGTGCTTCGCCATTGAGGCGAGTTGAGGCTGTCGCCTCAGGCAGCAGCACCCAACTAGGTACCAGGGGCAGCAAAAATGCTGCTCCTGGTACTTTAAGAGCGAATTTCTGGGGGAGGGGGGGCAACTGCTGCTGCCTCAGGCGGCGGAGGGGCCAAGATCGCCCCTGACAATAAGCATGCCATTTTAACTAATAAAATCTAGGCTAAACCTTGCGTGTGATTTACCAAAGTGGACACAAACTGCCATCCATATTGGTGCAGCTCAAGTTCCAGGGGACGCAATCACATGCTAATATTGGAATTCTCTTGGGAAATGCTCCATTTTGGGTAAAAAAAAAAATGATTTCTGGTCATTGAACACTGCTCTACATTGGGAAGTACTTTGCACTAAAAGATAATATAAAATGAATGCAAAAAGCTGATTGTTTGCTTTTGACTAAAGTGATTGTTGAAATGAAGCACAAAAGTAAATCAGTCTCACAATGTTTTGGGCAAAGTCCATTTAAATGATTATGAGGGATTTTGTACTCTATACAGATGCATTGAATCCAGAATTGGGGTTGGGTTTCAGCAAAATCCACTTTGGGCAGGATTGGAATTTGGCTCAATCTTGATTGATTTGGGTAGAACCAAAAACAGACCCCTAATGTCTATGATTTTTACCTTATTATCCTTTTGGGGCCCTCCTTTTATGACGTTTCTGTACTGACCTCCCTCCCATGTCAAAAGCATATGGATCTGATAGGATGGAGGAAGGGTTCTGGGAAGATACAGGTCCTTTCTGCTCCCCCATCAGAAAGGATTTGGTTCAGTATCGAACACATTTTGGGTGAAGAATTTGGTAATGGTCAGACCCCAGAACTTTTGGATTATGGCAGCTAAATAAAAAAAAAAAGGAACAAAAGAGAAAGTAGAATAGCTGATGATGTAAAGAGCTACAGTGAGGTGGGTGTTATGTAACTATTACTGCATGTGCTGCTAATAATGTTTGCCACCCACCCTAATACTTTTCATAGACAACCTTCCCACTCAATCTGACACCCATGGGATATAACAGAGCAGTATATAACCTACACAAGGAATAATAAATACTATAACGATGTGATGTGTGTGTGTTGTGTGTTTCTGCAGAGCACAGCATATGTTCTGCAGAGAGAATTCCACAAGTGTGCAGAGAGTGGTAATGTATGCAAAGGGAATTTCATTTAGACTCACACCCTCCCTTTGCATGAAACTGCATAAAGAATTTGTTTTGGTGCCTGAGTAGTATGTGTGTGTGTGATGAATGTGTTTATGAGTGTTTGTGTGTGTGTGTGTGTGTATATTATGAGTGTGTTTATGAGTGTGATAAGTGTGTGTGTGAGTGTGTTTGATGAGTGTGTATTATGAGTGTGTTTATGTGTATGATGTCTGTGTGTATGATGTCTGTGTGTATGATGTCTGTGTGTATGATGAGTGTGTGTGTTTATGAGTGTGATGTGTGTGTGTGTAAGTATGAGTGTGTGTGTGTGTTTATGAGTGTGTGTGTGTGTGTGTGTATAAGTGTGTGTGTGTGTGTGTATATTATGAGTGTGTTTATGAGTGTGATAAGTGTGTGTGTGAGTGTGTTTGATGAGTGTGTGTGTGTATTATGAGTGTGTTTATGTGTATGATGTCTGTGTGTATGATGAGTGTATGTGTTTATGAGTGTGTGTGTGTGTGTTTATGAGTGTGATGTGTGTGTGTGTAAGTATGAGTGTGTGTGTGTGTGTGTAAGTATGAGTGTGTGTGTGTGTGTGTGTGTAAGTATGAGTGTGTGTGTGTGTATTTATGAGTGTGTGTGTGTGCCACTCTCCTCCCTCACTAGTCCTGATCGCACTGATTTGATTCTCTGGCTCTCAGTAAACAGCTGAGACTCCCAGCTTTTTTTTCCTCCTTCCCTTGGACAAGAGAGAGAGACATCAGTTCGTCTGTGGAATCCACAATCTCCATCTCTGAGAGTTCCTTGCACCTGTCTCCCCCACCCCCCTGCAGCAGGTCCATCTCGTTTAATCACTGTCTGTCGTGTTGCGTCGGTGCGAGTGTGTCGGTGCGAGTGTGTGGGTGTTAGTGTGTGGGTGCGAGTGTGTCGGTGTTAGTGTGTGGGTGTTAGTGTGTGGGTGTGTATAAGGAAAGAATGATCACACCGTGTAAGGGGGACATGATACAGGGAAGCAGTGCTGAAGGGCAGGGGGAATGAAGCAGCGCTGGGATGTAGTCAGGGTGCTCTGCTTGCCAGAAATGCTTCATGCATCTTAATTCGCTCAGGACACTTTCTTGCAAAATGCAGCGGCTCCCCGACTGCCGCGTCTGTCCATTTCCCCCTCTTTCCTCTATCACCGTGATGATTCCTGAAATCTCTCTCTTGGCCATTTGATGCAGATGTGGATATTAATTATTTCAGAAGCAGAGCATCCTCCTCCTCCTTCTTCTCCTCCTCCTTCTTCTCCATCCTCACTGCTCCCAAGCTCTGAGATCCAGCCTGGTGCTGCTGCTGCTGCTCCTGGAGCCAAAGCACTTGGCGTTTTTTTTTCTTTATCAGTGAGGGGCAAAGCTCTCACATGACTGAGCTCCCCATGTGCAGTTCTAATCCATTGCTGTGTGAGGGGAGGGGGAGCCAGGACAGGTAGAGAGATATCCAGTAAGTGGGGATGCAGCTGAACTTTATTCTCTCCCTATGTGAGTGTGTGTGAGTGTGTGAGAGGGCTCTGCGGATTCAGTGCAGTATCTGCCTCCTCCTCACTCTGCTGCTACAAGACTGGCTGTGCCAGGGGAAGCCGGGCCTTTTTATTCCCATACACAGGGGCTAACTTGCTCATTTTGCATCAGATCAGCGTGCGAGCGCTACTGTTTCATCTCTGATCCCATCTGTGTATCCCCTTCCTTCTTTTTTCTTTCCCACCCCCATCTCTTTTTTTTCTGTGTGTTTTTTTTTTTTTTGCAGGTGTGGTGACAGTTTGAATTCTGCTCAGTAGGTGGGACTTGGTGACTTTAACACCCGGGTTTTTTTTTAATATTTATTTTTTCTTTTTTTTTTCTGGTTTCCCTCATCTGGTGCCTTAGAAGTCTGGCAACATCTTCTGGGGGGAAAAAGGCAAATATTGTGGGATCCAGCGGCAGCAGCAGCATCAGGCAATGATGTATTTGTGTGGATTGGGACTGGGAGCACTTTCAGGATGAGTTTGGCTGCGGGAGGATTTTCCATCTGATTTGCTGATCCGGGGAAAGGCTCATCTTTGCTCCTCATCTTCATCCCCTTTTTCTATTCTGCCCCCCCTATATTTTGGGGTTGGAAAGCAGATGCCTGACATGGATGTGTGGCTTCTCCCTGGCAAGTGCAGTTTCTGGAGGATTTTGCTATTGTGGAGCCTGTGGCTGGACTCATGGCTGGGGTCGGGGCTGGGGTCGGTGCTGGGGTGCCCGGCTAACTGTGTCTGCAACAGCAGCGAGATTAACTGCAGCAAGCCGGATGATGGCAATATCTTTCCCCTGTTGGAAGGGCAGGACTCTGGCACCAGCAATGGCAACTCCATCCTCAACATCACTGACATCTCCAGGAATATCACTTCAATGTAAGTCCCTTATCTCTCTCATCCCCTAAATAAAAGTGCAGCCAAGCTGTGAATCAGAATGTCAGTGTAGACTGCAACCTGCTTGCATCTCCACATTAGTATAAATGTCATTTTCTCCCTTATTCCTATCCACAGAGCTTTGCTTCTTCTTCAACAGGAATCTTTAACCCTTTGAGTGCACTAAAGCTCTGCATCATTCTGGGGCACTATGGGGTTAAGTTCAGAGGGATCACAAAACAAACCTCTCTGAGTGTGGGGCACCTATAATTGTGGGTGTTCTCTTTTACACATACAGCAGCTTAAAATAGCTCAGGCCAATCTTATTGCAGAGAGTCAAATGGGAAAAGGTGATCGTATTGGGCTGTCAACTAGGCACCCCTCCCATGTGCCCCCCATAATCCTTTACCCAAACACAAGCATAGTAATGGCAATTTTCTTAGTAACAGTAAAGGATTGCGTTGTGTCTGATGGTATACGATTGCAGCGAATGCTCATGAAAGTTGGCTGCGATGTGGCGATCAGCGAGCGTTTTCCTGCGGTTAAACTCGAGGCACTGCAGCGGCCGAGCTCAATGGGTTACATGCAACAAGCTGCTGCGCGCTACAACTCTCTGCCTTTCACAAACCCAATGCAATTGGCCGGAACGCGTTACAGGAGCATTGACAGCAGATTTCTCTGTTGTATTTCCATTTTTTAATGCAGCTGTCTCGGTGAGCACGGATTAATGGTGTCAAAGAGCAAAATGTATTGTCTGCTATCAAAATAGTACTGATTGTTATATCGCTTTTTATTCTATTGCCAAGTTGCACCGGCAGCTGACTCTCCATCTCTCTCTCTTATTCTCTCTTGTAAATGAAAGAAAAGAGAAAAAGACCTGTCGGTGCTGCTACAATGCATCTAGCAGTGGATAGGGCTGTACATGCTGGCAATCTGAGTTGGCACTATTGTGTGTGTGTGTGTGTGTGTGTGTGTATGTCTGTGTGTATAAACCCCACTTGGCAATGTGTAAGCTGGGAGTTGTAGATGCAGGGTTTCTCAGTGCAAGATAAATCTTCAATTTATCAAATTCAGCAATCACTAGCTCCAATTGTTGTGTTTCCCCATATAATATTATTCTGTCTGGGTAAAGGGTTACTGATTATCCTCTTGTTTGTCTGTTTTTTTTTTTTTTTTTTTTTTTTTCTTCACACATGAATGGGTGAAAAAGCCCTGGGTAGTTTTGCCTCCCCACCCTCCCAATTACACCCTCAGCCCTGTGTTTAGAGATTCTGCTCCATCCATCCAGATTGGATACACACGTATTCCTTAGGAGGAGGCTGAGCCCTGAAAATGAAGCTTTATTTTTTGAGCTAGTGTGACAAAGTCTTTACCATTATGCAGACACACACACACACACACACACACACACACACACACACACACATATTTATATAAACCGTGCACTGTTATTTCTGTAGTTCTGCATTAGTTACAAGGGTTCAATATGAATGAATTGGCAGTGGTTGACTGCAGCCTTTGAAATAGAAGGTTTTTGTGCTGAATACTGTAACACCAAACATATTTTACCTCCTTGAGTATAAGGAAATGCAGAGCCACAATTAGAGAATAAGGGGCCCCTGAAATGCAAGGAGTATGGATGCTCCGAAGAGGGGCACCTAATTCAGGAATGAGTAAACCTGAATCCCCTTGTTACTATTGAATTGCAGATCCCATCATGTTGGGATGTGCTGGACAACAAATGCCAATGAATCAACTGTATCTAATCATTATTACATAGTGTAATATGTATATACTATAGCTTTATTAACATTGTTTGCCCTAGGAGTCGGTTTGCCACCTTTTCTGGAAAAAAACACCGGCCTTCCTATATATTTATCTTTTTTCCCCTAATAATAACATTGGGATCAGCCATCATTTTTACTGACCAGGACGGTAAAATATCGGTCAGGTGGCAACCTTGATGCTGGGGGCCAAGCGTAGAAGGCTTTTCTGCTTCATACTAAAACCAGTCCTGGCAAGACTGAGATACCTTGTAAATATATTATAGTTTGAATAATACGCAGAACTACTATTTCACACCAATTGTGGAACTCCAGCCTAATCCATTCCATTATGAACACAGAAACAGAGGCAGGATATTGTTGTGGTAGGTGGCTATGTATTAAGTTAAAAACCATAGTACATAATCCATAGTCTTCATCTGT
Organism: Xenopus petersii; assembly: GCA_038501925.1. Lineage (NCBI taxonomy): Eukaryota > Metazoa > Chordata > Amphibia > Anura > Pipidae > Xenopus > Xenopus petersii. Next base: position 92,622,063 of record CM076677.1, read on the forward strand.
TGACTGATACGAAGCAAAACTTTTCCTACGAGTAAAGCAGGGGAATTTGTAGGCAGTGTCGGACTGGGACACCAGGGGCCCACCCAAAAACCTTAGACCAGGGGCCCACTCTCGGTACTAATATTCTTCATCTCCTCAATCAACCTCTATTCTCCTAGTTTGTTGTCTGTACATACTATAATCTATTATTCCATCTATTTGGCTTTTTTGTTCTCATAGAATAGGGAATAGCCATGATATAGGCCAAATATTTTGCAGCATGAGGGCCCACTGACACCTGGGCCCACCGGGAGTTTTCCTGGTCTCCTGGTGGGCCAGTCCGACACTGTTTGTAGGAGTTGGGCCACAAGCAATGAGCTGTTATGAGAAGAGAGGATTATAGGACATCTGCTCCTATTCATTTCATTTCATTTCAGTTAAAGTTATTTAGCCATTGCTGTATAAATGTAGGTTACTGAAAGAAAATGGGTGCCAGTCCTTTAATGGAATCCTGCCTACTAGATCTTACGTAACAGCTGGAGATATAACACATCAGGAGTATGTTAAATGGCATTCTCACTGAATAAGAATTGTGTGTGTATCCTTCTGTTGTAGGGGGATATCAGCCACTAGATGAGCTCTGCTGGTGCACCAGATTCATACTGTTTCCTTCATACCATTTAAGGGCATAGGCTTTGTGATAGAAAGTAGAAAAGTGCAAGTGAACCATTATTCTTCATTTCTGCTCTTTAGCCATTATATCCTACCAACATGTACCACTGCTACATTAGTAACAGAAATTAACTGCAACAATATACTTACATTAAATTGTATCACTTTGTGTCACTGGATGCAATTGCCCAGCTTGTTATTTTGTGCATTTCTGTACAGGTGCTGGGCCTACAATACGAACACAAAAAGGAATCTCTTCTCTTTCACTGGAGGTTAATTAGCGTTTAATTTTAAAATTAGAATTTAACTTTTCCTTATTGGATGATAATCCATTGGCATATAACATTCCCCAACATGTATGCAGTGCTTTACTCATTAGTCCCTAAATGAATCCTGCCTGCAGCCAGACTCATATGTCATTTCCCATGCTGGATTTGGACATTGATGATTTTTTTTTCTTCTTGCCTAGAGAATATGCTGCCTGTATAATGCTTGCGGGAGATCTATGGATCCAGCGTATAAAGTCTTCACTGAATCAGAATTCTTTTGCCTTATGCAGGCACTCATTTGCTTTATAAAGGGAGGAATCACAAAGGATCACTCTCATTGGATGTGTAACTTATACACAAACACACACATCTCCCACCCCAAAAGACACAGCCCCCCATCCCCCAAACACATAGTTTTAGGGTAAGGGTCATGGGGGCAGGGGCATAGACAAAGAAAGCAGTCTGTGTAATGGGATGGGGAAGAATGCTTTAAATTAACAAGCCATTTATACAATTACATTGAAAACTGCTTAAAAAAAAAGAATGATGCACTTGGTTATTAACCAGATACCAAATGATATAATATAGGGTGGACATGAAGGATCCCTCTGTCATCATCTCGGTAATAACCAAAATTAAATTCCAGATATTCTTACTGTAGTGGCAAATGTGGGGTTTTTTAAATAAAAAATGTATTAAAACATCTCAAAAGCTAATAATTGTAATTATTATTTAATGCATCAGCATAGCTGCCAGCAGAAAACGAGAAACTCAATCATGCCATAGGCACTGGCAAACTGGGACAAGTTGTACTGCAATTCAGTGGAATTCTAGGCTTTGTTACAATTTACTGTCACCTCTAAGGCGATAAGAGGTTCAGGGGAATATAGAAAAGTGTTAGATGTGGTCAACAGGGTCCAGTAATTAGGAGGTTTTGCCCATTGTGTTTTTTTTAAACACTAAAAATACAGCGTCAAAACATCCGAAATGGACAGATAGTACTAATGCCTATGGGAATACATACCAGTATGAAGGATTTTTATAACATTCTCACTAAAAAATGCACCAACATATTAAGCAGCGCTGTTCAATAAATGGTTGCATGCATCGAACATACATATTAAGAAACAACCAATTACCAGTACAAGAGGTAAAAATGGCCCTGTCCAAAAGAGCTTACAATCTAAAACTGAAACTCATCTAAAAATGTCTGTTTGCGCAAGTCTCATAGGTATTATTTATGGGTGGGGGCCTTAGCATCTGCATCTCCTATGAAATGCTGCTACCATAGAATTATTATTGTAGTATTATACTTAAAAGAGTAGTTCACCTTACAATTAACTTTTAGTGTGATGCAGACAGCAGTATTGTAAGACATTAATGATTACATTTATTTGTTGTTTATTTCAGGAAATGTTAACTGCTAGCTGGTTGTTTGGACTTAACAGGTCTAGTAGATAGGCAGCAGTTTGGAAATCAAAACAGAAGATCAATAGGGGAGGGCCTGAAAATAAACGTAAGCAATTAAAAACAGTAATGATAATAAAACAGAGCCTTCTTCTTCATCTGTTTTTCGATTGCTGTGGTCAGCGACCCCTGACACCCAGATGGTATTTTTCTTGGTAAGTTGCACATAGGCAGAATAGGAGTAGTAATCATTCAAACCATGGAAAATAAATAAAGAAGACAAGTTGAAAAGTTGCTGAGAATAGGACTGCCTATTACATGCTAAAAGTTAATATGACGATCATTATTCCCTTTAATGCTTGTGGTGTTTTTAATGGTGCAATGACAGTAAGCAGTTCTTTGCTCCTTCAAATATTAAAATGAATGTTAATATGTTGTAAAACATATTTTAAATATGCTGTAGAGGAAGTTGTAGCTCTTTAACTATATGGACACTTCTTTTCTGTCCAAGGGGCAGACAGCTATAGAAGGTGAAGTAAAGGTGACTAATGGTTCACATGGCAAGTCATTTCCAGCTAATTTATTGACCAACATACAGTAGGGCCAGAAAAGGCACGTGCCTAGGGTTCAGTGACAGGGGGTGCCAGGCACTTACCTCTTCTGCTGTCTACCCCTGTTCCAGGCCATGTCCCCTCACCAACCAATGTGTGCTGCCAGGTCATCATCGCATGCTCCCATCTTGCATGGCATGCTTGTCTGTATTGTGCGTCCGGCGAATCGCATGCTCATGTGTGCCCAATCGGTGGCTGAGAGCTGGCTGGCTGGGTTGCCAAGGGTGCCCAAACAGCTTGGCCCAATTTCAGCATAAAAGCCCTTTATTCTAGATCAGGGGTCCCCAACATTTTTTACCTGTGAGCCACATTCAAATGTAAAAGCAAGTTGGAGAGAAACATAAACATGAAAAAAGGTTCATGGGGTGCCAAATATGGGCTATAATTGGCTATTGGTAGCCCCTATTTGCACTGTTTGGCAGTTTGCATGGTTTTTGTGCAACTAAAGCTTTACTTCAAGCCAGGAATTGAAAAGTAAGCACCTGCTTTAAGGCCACTGGGAGCAACATCCAAGGGGTTGGAGAACAGCATGTTGCTCATGAGTCACTGGTTGGGACATACACCAGCACCTTGTGCAGAGAAGTGGTGCCTAAACAACAAATTCTGCCTCTTGGTAACCTTAGGGGCTTCCCCTGGGCAAAAGTGCATGATTACTGGGGTGTGGAGGAACGCATTTAGGCAGCACTGAAACGTTTTACAATTATATATTTTGAAAAGTTGCTTAGAATTATGTTTTCTTTTATTACACAAATTTTGTTTTCAAGTTCACTTCGCCTTTAAGCATTGATCAATGGCATGCGTATGGGCAGCTTATGTGTTTTGCATCATTGGGGATACAGTCTGCTCAAATAAGCCAGAAATTGTACCAACCAGTGAGACTATAACACAAGCCTTCTCCAGTTCTGTTCTTGGCATGTTGAGGGGTATGTGGGAATGTAATAACGGGTATTGTTTGCCCATGCCTAGTAACCCATAGCAACTGGATCAGATACTTATTATTATTCATATGACAGTAAAATAGTTAATGCTAATTCAATGCTATGTGTCTCTTGGTTGCTTTCTAGTCCAAAACCTTCACTAGAGTATCTTCAGGTTGAAAAGCACTAGGGAGAAGCACTAGGCAGAAGCTATCAGATATCTCCTCATTCAAATCAATGGAAGGCAACAGAGGTGGTTTTGGGCACTGGCTGGGAAATGTTTGGATGTGCCATAAGCCCTAAGACATAGTGCTCCCCATTATGGAATGACTTCTGAATTGGAAAACACAATTGGATGAACTGGCTGTAGATCACTGAGACTGATTTATTAAATATTCAGAGGAGGAATCCTAAAGATTTTGTGGAAGTATTCTCAGACAACTGAATTAAATTCAATTGCAGGCTATAAGCAATGGTAATTCTTTTAAGAAGAGGGTTATCAATACTCAAAAACTCTTGTTGGTTTGTCACACTGAATAAAGAATATGAGAGACTGCACAGAACTTTGGTGGCCCTATAATATTTGCAGTTGAGGAGATGAAAAGAAAATGTAGGTGCATAAAAAGTGATATTTATGGTGCTGATTATCTAGCTGATTTTGTTAAAGCTAGGGTAGATTCTCACATAATCATACAGGCATGCAAAACAATCCAGATATGAGCGTATAGTTTAGTTGGAGATATTTAAGATGTTAAAGAATACTAATTGGGTCCAGGGTTCTGCGTCTAGGACTTTAACAAGCATGGGGAGATTAGCTTTTATAATGGTAGGCAGGCAGAATTATATGCAGAATAGAATCAGGGAACCAAAAATGCTGTAAAACCTCTGTATACTGGCCAACCTGATAGAGTTTCCAAGCACACTGTCCCACGGGTCTAAAATAAATGTCCCCTCAGCGAAGGGCAGATGTTTTGCAGAAAATGATTTTTGTTACGTTTACTGTCCTGTCATGGGGATATTTTGATGTTCTGGCTTGTTTAAGGCCCTCCAGGTCTGAATATTGACACCTGACCCTAAATGGATTTCCACTGTGACTTTTCTGATATGTTGTACCTGCAGCAATTACATGGTAATTATAGGGCAGCCATGATTTATGTCAACTCTATGCAAATGATGATTTTTCTTCCTTTACAATTCGCTACATGTACCTGTAAATCCTTTAAATGGCATAAAGGTGTGTCCATTGGCTAAGCAGTTGGGCTTTTATCATCATGTTAAGTGTACAACTAATACTGTTTTCCAGCTCTCCGTTATGTTAATGGAACTCTGCTTTCTTGCTTTCTTTGTGGAATATCCAGCCCCACCAACAGGCATGACACACAAGGAAGCCCGAAACACAGAGAAAAGAAAGCTGAAGGTTAATGGAAAGACAAAACAAGCTACAGAAGCCAAGGATGTTTGTATTTCAGGAAACCACAGTACTTCATTTAGATGCGTCGGTTTTACTTTAAATCTCCAATCTGAGGGTGACTGCATTATGGCACAGATTTTCTTGAAAGCAGCCGGGATGAATTTGTAAATAATGATGATAAATAGCATCCGAAATATCAGACAGGACCCAAGGCTAAATATAGACAAAACTATTGAGCGCTTTGTAATTACTATTGAAAGTCTATAATTTACATCTTTGTGCAGCCAATAACGTACTGAAGAGGCTATTGCTGCTTGTTTATGGCAAAGGATAATCTGCCTGCTCTGTGAAGCACTATAGTAGGGTTTTGTATGAAATTAACTTAACGAAATACTATAAAGGCTGATCCAGATCAGATTATCATAATTGCCTTTGAAAGCTGAAAAATATAGAACTTTTAGTGCATCAGAGCAAAGGGTGAATTGCTGCTATTTTAAAGTCCTGGGACTTGTGTTACTAAAGACCAAGTATTAATGGATGACAGCCAAGCCTGTAGGAGCTTTCACCAGATTCCTTTTCTTTCGACTGGATGCAATCTTCTAAAACAGAGATCAGCATTATACTTTGATGCTAATTTCACAACTGTGGGCTTTGTTTTCTGTTAGCGTTCTGTATGGTTAACGAGATAATCCTTTCCAACCTTCTGAACCAGTTCTGCTGATCCTTTTCTGTTTTGTTCTTTTATAGTTGGCAGTGACCCTTCTCTGTTAGTACTTGGTGAGGCTTAAAGGTGTCTTGTTAAAGTTCAAGTTGCTCATATTAGATTGATATCAACAGCAGGAACACAGTTGCCAAGTCTCTGGACTGTAAGACAAATGCACAAAATGCCAACCAGCTGTTTGATAATGGTATCACAGATTGGGACCTGACAGATTGGGACATTGATTACAGCAGGTTATACAGTACAGCTATGGGATACGTTATTCAGAGTGCTCTGGACCTGATGTTAACGGATTTTTCCGTAATTTGGCTCTTCATACCTTAGGTCTACTAGAAAATCATGGAAATATTAATTATATCTTTGGATCAATCACACGGTACTGTTTATTATTACAGAGAAAAAGGAAATCATTTTTAAAAATCTGGATTATTTGGATAAAATGATCTATGGGAGATAGCCTTTCTGTAATGCAGAGCTTTCTTGATAACGGATTCCATATCTGCACTGAAGAATGTCTAATCTCCCCCTCCCCATCACTCCCCATGAATTATCTTTTCATTGCTTTCTTAACATTTTTTCTTTTTTGTGGTTATTTATTGCTCTGTTTCAGACCTGCAGCTCCCATTTACTTTCAGTATAACTTGGAGGACTGTTTTTGGCATTTCAGTGCAGTGACAGCCACAGGTTGTAGGTCTTCAGTGGCGGAACTACCGGGGGTGCAGGGGGTGCGGCGGTACCAGGGCCCTGGCCCCTGCACCCCCGATGGGGCCCGCAACCCAACAGAGGGATAAAATTGTTTCCAGATTTTCAAATGCACGCTCCTCCAGTGGCGCACTATGTGTGACGTCACCGGCGGCGCAGGGTTGCGGCGCCAATATTCATCTTGGTTTTGGCAGCCCCTGCCCTTCCCCCTTCGGCAGCTCTGGCCTGGCTCTTATCGCAGAGCTTTTGAACTGCATCGTAGAGAGGAAGGGGGGGCCAGGGGCCGGGCCTTAAATAGTATCTAATAATCGAACTGCCCCAACACGATGCGGCTTTGCGTGCGTGCATGCGTCAATGACGTCATTTACATGGCTGCAAGGCAGAGAGAGGCAGAGTTCTGGCGCGTTAGTGTGCCTCGCACCAAAGACATTTGAACAGGGCTTGTTCTATGATGCTTCCTGCTGGGACAGGTACAGATCTGGCTGGGGGATACTGTATATTTTATGCTGCTACTGAAGGCAAATGTACATATTGGGGGCAATATGATCTGATGTATTTTGGGCTGCTGCTGGCACAGGTAAAGATTAGGGTCAATATGGGCTTGTTGGCACAAGTACAGGGGGCAATATTATAGCTGTTGGGCTTGCTGGCACAGGTACATTGGGGCAATATAATGGCTGCTGGCACAGGTACATTGGGGCAATATGGTGGCTGCTGGCACAGGTAAAGATTAGGGTCAATATGGGCTTGTTGGCACAAGTACAGGGGGCAATATTATAGCTGTTGGGCTTGCTGGCACAGGTACATTGGGGCAATATAATGGCTGCTGGCACAGGTACATTGGGGCAATATGGTGGCTGCTGGCACAGGTATATTGGGGCAATATAATGACTGCTGGCACAGGTATATTGGGGCAATATGGTGGCTGCTGGCACAGGCACATTGGGGCAATATGGTGGCTGCTGGCACAGGTACATTGTGGCAATATAATGACTGCTGGCACAGGCACATTGGGGCAATATGGTGGCTGCTGGCACAGGTATATTGGGGCAATATGGTGGCTGCAGGCACAGATACATTGGGGCAATATAATGGCTGCTGGCACAGGCGCATTGGGGCAATATGGTGACTGCTGGCACAGGTACATTGGGGCAATATAATGGCTGCTGGCACAGGTACATTGGGGCAATATGGTGGCTGCTGGCACAGGCACATTGGGGCAATATGGTGGCTGCTGGCACAGGTACATTGGGGCAATATAATGGCTGCTGGCGCAGGCACATTGGGGCAATATGGTGGCTGCTGGCACAGGCACTTTGGGACAATATGGTGGCTGCTGGCACAGGTACAGATTTGGGGCAATATGGATTGGTTGTTGCTGGTGCAGGTACAGATTTTGGGGCAATACCTTGGCTGCTGCTGCTGGCACAGGTACACAGATTACTGGGGCCAATATGAGGGATTTTTGACCCCATCTGAACAACAATGACTTGTAAGGCTATACATTTATTGTTATTGGTACTTGTTTTTTTTTTTTTTATTCTGGCTCTCTGCAATTCATATTGTAATATTTCATTCAAATCAATTCATAGTTGCTAGGGTAATTTGGTCCCTAGCAACCAGACTGCTGAAATTGCAAACTGGACAGCTGCTGAATAAAAAGCTAGATAACGCAAACCGCAAATAAAAAACATTAAAAAACCAATTGCAAATTTTCTAAGAAAATCCCTCTGTGCACCATATTAAAGTTAATGTAAAGGTGAACAACCCCTTTAATGCTGCACTGATTAACCCTTGTCATTAACACAGAAAAAATGTATTTCAGACTCCTTTGCTTATATCCTTTGAGTACAGGTATGGGACCTGCTATCCAGAATACTCAGGACCTGGGGGTTTCCAGATAATGGATTTCCGTAATTTCAATCTTCATACCTTAAGTCTGCTAGAAAATCACATATACATTAAATAAATTCAATAGGCTGGTTTTGCTTCCAATAAGGATTAATTATATCTTAGTTGGGATCAAGTACAATCTACTGTTTTATTATTACACAGAAAAAGGAAATTGTTTTTAAAAAGCTGAATTATTTGATTATAATGGAGTCTATGGGAGACTGTGTTCCAATCCAATGCACGGGGGGGGGCGGGGTCGCGCAGGGGGGCCTAGTTGTACATTTACATACCAGGGCCCTTAGGAGTCTAGTTACGCCACTGTAGGTCTTTGATTTATCATTTCCCTGTAGTAGTAATGTGCATCATATATTATACCAGACACAGCATATCAATAAGCAGTGAGGGCTTTGCAGTGGTAAATATTGTGCTGTAGCATAGCAAGGTGAAAAAGATCCTCATTGACAAAGAGTAGATTCAGTAAAGGGTAGACAAACTGGCTGAAATAAAAATACAATGAAGCAAGCAATTGGACTTGCTGCTTCAATGTCTAGCATTTATATATACAGTATGCACAAGCACTCCTATGCCTTAAAAAAAGTTAGTTGTCAAATAAACCTAAAAAATGAAAGTTTTCATGCTACAATGGGAAATTGTATAAAGGATACTTGGCTATATATATTAAAGGGATACTGTCATGGGAAAAAACATTTTTTTTCAAAATGAATCGTTTAATAGTGTTGCTCCAGCAGAATTTTGCGCTGAAATTCATTTCTCAAAAGAGCAAACAGATATTTTTATATTCAATTTTGAAATCTGACATGGGGCTAGACATATTGTCAATTTCCCAGCTGCCCCAAGTCATGTGACTTGTGCTCTGATAAACTTCAAACACTCTTTACTGCTGTACTGCAAGTTAGAGTGATATCACCCCCTCCCTCCCCCCCCCCCCAGCAGCCAAACAACAGAACAATGGGAAGGTGACCAGATAACAGCTCCCTAACACAAGATAACAGCTGCCTGGTAGATCTAAGAACAACACTCAATAGTAAAAACCCATGTCTCACTGAGACACATTCAGTTACATTGAGAAGGAAAAACAGCAGCCTGCCAGAAAGCATTTCTCTCCTAAAGTGCAGGCACAAGTCACATGACCAGGGGCAGCTGGGAAATTGACAAAATGTCTAGCCCCATGTCAGATTTCAAAATTGAATATAAAAAAATCTGTTTGCTCTTTTGAGAAATGGATTTCAGTGCAGAATTCTGCTGGAGTTGCACTATTAACTGATGCGTTTTGAAAAAAACATGTTTTCCGATGATAGTATCCCTTTAACAATTATTTAAAATTTGCAGAGCCTTTGGAAAACACAAGATTGGTTGCAAAGCGCTGTGTTTTGCATGATTAAAGTTTTTTGTTTGTTTGTTGGTTTAGCAGATTGATATCTTCGTTAGTCATTAACAAAATAATTTAAAGGGGAATATCACCCAGAGAGTAACTTCAATGTATGCATGTTATGGAAATAATATTGCAAGACAAATTGCTGTTGATCCTTTTTTTATGCTTTAACTAAAAGTGGCCATACACGGGCCGATAAAAGCTGCCGACAGACCGAGCCGGCAGCTTATTGGCCCATGTATGGGGCCCTCCGACGGGCTTCCCCAATCAAGATCTGGCCGAAAGTCGGCCAGATGTTGATCGGATGGGACTAAAAATCCAGTCGGATCATGGCCGCATCTGTTCGTTGATGCGGTCCTGCAATCCGACCGCCCATTAGCCATCGTTAGGATCCAGGCTCTAGGGCCTACAATCAGTCCGATATTGCCCACCTCAAGGTGGGCATATCGGGGAGAGATCCGCTCATTTGGCGACATTGCCAAACAAGCGGATCTCTCCGTGTATGGCCACCTTAAGTTACTATAGCGTTCATTTATACAATCTAGGATGCAGATTGCTATATTTTTAACCATAATTCCAGCATCATTCCAGCCACACTGTGGGTTCCATCCACCCCAATTGTGCCTGATGCAGCAAAACGAAATTTTGCTTTCATTATGACACAAATCGTGTACACCTGCTGTTTTTGCTGTGTGGGTTTCATCACTTAAGCTGGCCATAGATGCAAAGATTTGATTGTACGAATCTCAGTTTCATATGATTTTCGGGCTGCTTGTGGAGTGTCCCGACATTTTTCATGCCATGGTGATCGGTCATTCAGACAATCGGACAGGTTAGATATTATGTCTGCATGTATTGCCGATCTGACGACATCAGTGGGAGACGGTCACCAGCTTCTGTCGGACATAACTTTGATACGATTGCTGTCAGGGGCAGAACATCATCTGATCTGTTCTTTAAAGGAGAATTCAACCTGTAACTAAAAAAAACCCTACCCTACGTAGACCCACCTCCCCCTACCCTACGTAGACCCACCTCCCTCCTCCCCCCCAGCCTAGCTGCCCCCCGGGGAAATTCTCGCAGTAACCAATCAGTGACTTGAGGGGGGCCACATGGGTCATAACTGTTTAATTTTGAACCTGAGCTGAATGCTAAGGATCAATTGCATGTCGTTGTTGATATGTCCCATGTGGCCCCCCTTAAAGTTGCTGACTAACTCAGAGTTAGAGAGCTGCAAAGCAGGAAGTAGTGTTCTGGCTATTATGTTAGACATCTAGTCACTCCAACCTTTATACATGACATTTTTGGGTAACTAACTATATTAGAAACATTTTTTTATTTTTGCAAAGGCTATCTATTTATCCAGTTTTTTACATTGAACTGTTCCTTTAAATTATAAATGAAAATAAGGATTTCGCTAGAGAATGAATCTCTTGCCTTGTTGCTGAAACTAAGAAACAAGTAGACCAACTGCAAATTGTCTCCAAATATTAACCAACACCTAGGGGCAGATGCATCAAGGGTCGATTATTGAGGGTTAATTAACCCTCGATTTTCGACTGGGAATGAAAATCCTTCGACTTCGAATATCGAAGTCGAAGGATTTTGCACAAATACTTTGATCGAAGAAATAATCGTTTGATCGAATAGAACAATTCAAAGGATTATCCTTCGACCAAAAAAACTTAGCCAAGCCTATGGGAACCTTCCCCATAGGCTAACATTGGGTTCGGTAGCTTTTAGGTGGCAAACTAGGGGGTTGAATTTCTTAAAGAGACAGTACTTCTACTATTGAATGGTCGAATAGTCGAACGATTTTTAGTTTGAATCCTTCGATTTGAAGTCGAAGTTGAAGGTCGAAGTAGCCCATTCGATGGTCAAAGTAGCCAAAAAAACACTTCGAAATTCGAAGTTTTGTTTCTTCTATTCCTTCACTCGAAGTTAATGAATTGGCCCCTTACAGTATGAAATGTTAAATTTTAAGGTGAACTGTCCTTTTAAATTATCCAAATGAAGGTATGCTTGGTGAGAGCAACGTTTTCAAATGTATACAAATTCTTGGGGTGTACTGCCTAAATTAAAAAAAGAATTGAGAAACTTGGTAATGGAGATACGTATACAAGTTGTAAAGTTGTTAGAATATATATGGCTTGAGTTTGTAATGCTGAATTGTTCACACAAATACGTGAATGATGGGTTCTATAATTAGAGTGAGTAAATCAGGTCAGTAAGCACATGCGAGGGAAAGAAACAATTTGTCGCTGATCAATCCTTACTCCACTAATTAAACCAAAGAGTGTTAGAATTACAGTGGGATGCCAGCCAAAGAAAGACCAAATGAGAAAGTGTCCTTCCTTCTCTAATCTCTCATTTTGTTAATAGGATCAGTATTTTGGGGTAGAAGCAGTAGGTCATGTGGTAGGTCAACATAAACAGATGCGATTAACATTAGCGTAACAAGTGTAAAATGATGCATTGATCATTCAGCCTTTGGCCAATGGCATTAATTTTGCAGATGTTAGATACGTTGGTCCGGAGAATAATTTGGCCAATACACAAAAGCATGAAGCAGTCGTATATTTACAATATTCCTTTCAAGGAACCATGATCAGAAGAGCCTTTAGACTTCAACATTATGCAGTTGAGTGCATATAAAGTCTACTCGCCAGGCATCCAAGGTAGAAATAGTGCATGCAATGATTTTTGTTGTTGTTCTATATTTTTTTTCATTCACCCCTACCTACAGATAACATAAGCCACCATAGATCATCAATGATACTTAAAGCCAATCTGTAGACTTTGTGTGAACTGACAATTCAATGAAATGCAATGAGAGTGGAATAACTATTCGGATGGAGACTGAAGTGGAATAACTTACTGATACTTTAGTCCAATATGCCAAATATTGAAATTTCTTGACAAAGAGCAGATAGACCTCAGCAAAATATTAGTGTAATTTATCAGGTGATAAAATGGCCAGCAATTCAGACTGCAGACACTACAGCAGCTGTGATTGCTGAATAAGCACCTTCTTGCATCCCCTGGTGTTCTTGCACTTCTTCCCTCACTCATGATAAGTTACCCCTATTATTTAAGAAGGCATTGGCTTTCTGATTTCTTATGGGTGGTCCTTTAATAACACTGGACACATTTGCAGCTGGGCAGTAGCCAATAGCAACCAATCCCTGCTGTCATTCTCCCTGCAGCTCACATAAAAGAAACATCACTGATTGGTTGCTATAGGTTAATACCCAGTATTGATTAGTAAGACCCATTATTAGTGGCATAACTAGTGTGCACCACCACCCCCCACAAAAAAAATCTTTTGCTAGGGGCCCTATCCAATGCCCCCCCCCCAAATTGAGTATCCCACCCACCTGCATTCCCCTTCCCCACCCACAGGTAGGAAACAACATTATACAAAAACACTTTTATGTTGTGCTAAGTGCTTGCTACACCCATTTTCCTTGGTTACAGTGAAGAGCAATCACAAGGTTATGTGCAAGGGTAAGAGTAATAAAACTTCTTAATCAGTATGCATAGGTTATTGGCCCTTTCTTCTAAAAGGAAACACTCTGAAGTGAGGGAGGTAGAAATCCACCTATATATTAATATTCCAGCTTGATTGCTATCAGCTCAGTATATTAGTTTAGTATGTTAAATCATGTTGCGTCTTTGCTCACTGGGCCCCTCAGCTATGCAACATCAAAGTCTTGATTATGGAAGCTCTTTTGCAACAGAAAGAGAGAGTAAATAGCATATATTAATAAACATATTCATGTTCTTGTCATTCCTCTTGTTTGGTAAATAGTTACTCTGAAAAATAAGAATTGTATGTATTTTTGTATTTTTTGTCTACCCATGTACATTAAAGGGATACTGTCATGAGAATTTTTTTTTTTTTTTTCAAAATTAATCAGTTAATAGTGCTGCTTCAGCAGAATTCTGCACTGAAATCCATTTCTCAAAAGAGCAAACAGAGCAAACAATTTTGAAATCTGACATGGGGCTAGACATATTGTCAATTTCCCAGCTGCCCCAAGTCATGTGACTTGTGCTCTGAAAAACTTCAATCACTCTTTACTGCTGTACTGCAAGTTGTAGTAATATCACCCCCCCCCCCAGCAGCCAAACAAAAGAACAATGGGAAGGTAACCAGATAGCAGCTCCCTAACACAAGATAACAGCTGAATAGTAGATCTAAGAACAGAACTCAATAGTAAAAACCCATATCTCACTGAGACACATTCAGTTACAGGGAAGGAAAAACAGCAGCCTGCCAGAAAGCATTTCTCTCCTAAAGTGCAGGCACAAGTCACATGACCAGGGGCAGGTGGGAAATTGACAAAATGTCTAGCCCCATGTCAGATTTCAAAATTGAATATAAAAAAATCTGTTTGCTCTTTTGAGAAATGGATTTAAGTGCAGAATTCTGCTGGAGTTGCACTATTAACTGACGCGTTTTGAAAAAAACATGTTTTCCGATGACAGGATCCCTTTAAACACACAGGAACTGTACAGCTTAATTCCAAAATTGGGATTGACTGTATGAAAAGGGACATTTGTCAGCACAATAAGACTGCTGTAGCCAAATATTTACATACGTACAAATGTCATCTCATGGTAATCATTTGCTGTTGTTTAAATACCGTACTGAATTCTTGCTGTTGCTTACTGCTAATGCCAAAGGATATTTAGAATGTAACTTCAACTAATAAACACAACACAGTCGTATTGTAAACCACAGGCCCTCTCAATACTACCAGGAATTTATACAGCTATATTTGTACACTTATTCCGATTGCAGATTTATGACTGTAGAACATGTCCTCACATTTCCATATAATTAATGACCATGTTGTGGTTTAGCTTTCTCCACCACTGGACGGTTTTCAAAGCCAAAACAAGTATGAATTGTTGTTTGTTTTCCAAGCTGGAATATTTGTCAGTAAAGACTTCATTCAGGAACTCGGAAACAGAACGGAAGACCTGCATTTTCCAAGCAAATGTCATTTGAATTTTTTTGTCATGACCCCTGCAAAAGATAATGCATGATTACATTCAGTCATTCCTCCCCCCCCCCCCCGTCCAGCTTGTGGATATCCATTTTGACAGAAGGATAAGGCTAGCATGCCTTGAATAACAAATAAGTCCTGTTCACATGGCAGTTTAATGCTTTAAAACAGTAGGAAGTAAATGCCTCAGCCTTCTAGGATTAATGCTTATTCTTAAAATGTTTATTAAGTAGCTTTTGATTCCCCGGGCTGTCCATCAATAATGCTTTTGTTTTTCACTCCCTCTGTCCATTTCTTCACAACTTAGTTACTTCTGAAAGCAGTTCACCAAAGAGACATTAGGGAGAGTGCGGAGCACTCGAGGACTGGTCTCTACATCATGGAACTGAATGGGCTACCCCCTCCAAAGGGTGCATTGACAATGGGCTGATGTACTCATTAACTTCATGCTGTTTAGAATTAGAACTTCCAACCACCTTAGCTAAAGGCCCAGCTGTTTAAGGCTCATGCATCTTATGGTTTCCAAGTATATTGTCCAGGACTAGTCTATCAGGCCTATCAATTGTTATTCGTTTTGTCTCACTAGTGGCCACAAGCCATTTCTATGAATTTTATATCAATACCAATTTAGGAAGGTTTGCTTGTATGACATCTTCTTACCCTGCTTCATGTATAGAACAACAATTCCTGTGCAACCAAAGGAATGCAATAATTTTTTTCATGCTACTAGGGAAATGCTCATCCCATCATGGTCCTGATGTTAATTGCATTATGTCATTGAAATGTTGATAATAATATACTACATCTGTTCATGTACAACTTCTAGCATCCTGTATCAACTGTGGGTGACAATGCAACAACAGCTGGAGAGCAATGCTGATTGATATAATTAAAATAATCTAATCATTCTTACGCAATATATGTCCTTGGTAATTGTATCCACCTTTTGTCCCTAACAGGCCCTGTTGATGCAGAGAGGACCCAGGGTTCTACTCTTCTGCTCTGGCCCTTATCCAGTTTGCCCAGGATTGTTCGTTAATAAGGATAAAATATCCAACCCATTAGTTATCTGGTAATCTGTGATGCGGGTGATCCCCTCTCCCTCTTGTTGGTGCCATGTACCCACTGTGAAATGTCTAGATTTACTCAGAACTAACTCAATGTGATCATTAAGTATTAGTATTTAAAAAAAAAAAAAAATAAATTATATCATGTATGAAATATATGTTTTGGCTTTATATAGGTATAATATTTTGGACAATTCACGGATTTAACTTTTAAGGTAAAATATTCTTTGCAGTGAACTATAAGGCATGTTTAGATTGAATCGTTAAGACGCAGGTCATAGATGGCTTTATATATAGAATTTTGGACAAAAGAGAACTCCTTATGTTAATACAGGTATGGGACCTGTTATACAGAATGTTTGGGACCTGGGGTTTTCCGGATAAAGGTTTTTTCCGTAATTTGGATCACCATACCTTAAGTATACTAAAAACATCTTACCTTAAGTCTACTAAAAAACAACAATTGAACATTAAATAAACCCAACAGGATTGTTTTATCTCCAATAAGGATTAACTGTATTTTTGCTAGGATCAAGTACAAGGTACAATTGTTATTACAGAGAAGAAAGATATCATTTTTAAAAGTTTGAATTATTTGGTTAACATGGAGTCTATAGAAGATGGCCTTCCTGTAACTTGGAGCTTTCTGGATAATGACTTTCAGGATAATGGATCCTGTATAGGTGCAGAAAGAAGACAAAACATTTGCACTTTGCAAATGGCTCCCTTGTATTTTGCTGTACTTATGGGCAAATTCACTAAGCGCCGAAGCGCCGAACGCTAGCGTTACTTCGCTAGCATTTGGCATTTTCGTTACTGCGCAAATTCACTAACGAACGCTGGCGTAGTTTCGCTAGTGTTACTTCGCACCCTTACGCCTGGCGAAGTTTCGCTAGCGACATAACTACGCAAATTCACTAACACGCGCAGTGTACTGAACGCTACCTTTTACGCTAGACTTCCTTCGCCACCTCAGACCAGGCGAAGCGCAATAGAGTAGATAGGGATTGCTTCAAAAAAAGTCAAAATTATTTCTAAGTCCCAAAAAACGCTGGCGTGTTTTCTACATTATGGGTGATAGGCTGAAAAAGATCGAAAAAATTTTTGGGGCTCCCCTCCTTCCCCCCTACATCTCCTGACTCATGGCAACTTACCTAGACAGTGGGCACATGTGTAGGGCAAAATAAATTTTTTATTTGATGTTTTGAAGCTTTTCTAGCCATTTGTAGTGCTGATACGTATTCCTCCATTGAAATTTGAATTTGGCGCCGTATGCAAATTAGCCTTTGCTAGCGTAACTCCGCTTTACTTAGCGAATCAACGCTAGCGCAACTTCGCAACCTTACGCTACCCCTGAGCGCAACTTCGGATTTTAGTGAATTTGCGAAGCGCTGGCAAAACTAGGCCTGGCGAAGTGTGGCGAAGTGCGGCGAAGTTACGCCTGGTGCAACTACGAATCTTAGCGAATTTGCCCCCATGGTGTTTACTGCAATGCCCCTATTTCCTCTATTTTATTAAGTGGTAGCAGGTATTTCCCAGTCCTACCATTATCAGAGTGAATGATTCCATGAGCTTCAGTGTTAAAGCTTAACAACATTTGGGAGATTCAAGTTGGTCTTACCATTTGTAGATGGTTTCATACCCAATATTCAGCAAAACTATTGCCTTTTGCCTTGACATTTGTGAAAGGCAGGGAGTATAAAGTACCATTGTGTTCTATGCTGCACTTGTATCTAATCAGAGCTCAGCTGTTAATAACAAAGAAAAAAAATCGATAATTTCATTTGCTGAAAAATCCATATCAGATTGTGCAATCATAGTGGGAATCTATGTTATGAGCCCAAAATAAGCTTTAACGATGTATGACCCTATTCGTCCCAAACGGTCTTCCTTATTTGTAGTAATGATAGCTCAGCACAAATGAGTTTGCTTATTCCCAAGGTCAATGCTTTGCAAACATGTGACTGTGAATAAAGGCAGGTCATAAGTGTAACCCCCTGGCACAGATCACTGCATGCTATCATTCACAGCAAGGGAGTCCAATAAGAACCAGAGGTGAAAAGTATGCTTTCTACTGCTGTTAATTCAAGGGATGAGTTACATCTTGTACTGCTCTAGATAATAGTAGAAGTTAAGTCCCCTGGGGAAATGCCATCTAAATATTCTTAGCACTTGCTTTTGCCCATAAAGATGTCTCCCAGAAGAAGGAACTTTGCCAGAACATCAAACAATAATTATTATTGTTAGCACACTTAGAAAGTGGCATTCTGCAGTGCTGTATTGTGCAAGGGTTTATATATTGAACGTAGACTGCATGCAAAAATACATCAAGTAGCAAGATCCCTGCTCAATAGTGTAGACAATATAATAATTTAGGCAGAAATAATAATAGGTTGCAAAGTTGCATGAGGTGACCAGTTATGGTTACCTGCTGGTGCTATGGGTTATTAGACATAATCCATGCTTTGCAACAGGTACAGGTCCTTTTTTTGGAACACAGAGACCTGCAGAAATGTTTCAAAGTGCAGAACAGAGCAGATTAAGCCTATTTTTTGGGGGGTTGCCCATTAATGTCCTTCACATAATAAATGGCCCCTACTGAAACACAACATCTTGCATTTTAATGTATTAGTACAGAAAAAAGTTCACTGATAGAAGTACAGTACATGTTGGGCAAGACAGAGCCGTAAAACTAGCAGACTATGAAATGTCATTGGCTGACCTCCATTTTTATAGACTGAAGCCTTCGGTCTTCTTTTCTACTAAATGGCTCAGATATTTATGTGGCCTTATTTTTAGTTCCTTGTTCTATAATTGAAATCCACTTCCAAGGAATGTTTTATTGCTCAACATCTCTACCTAGGGATGATATTTTTCAATCTATTGTAAACTGGTCACGACCCTTTTACAAAGGAAAGTATTGTGCAGCTCTCTAGTTTGAGTTTCAGCTTAAATCCTGTATGTTCATTCTTGAGAGTGACACTCAACATTCTTCTCTGCTCCCTTCTGCTTATCGACAAATGGACTGATCTTTTGTTGTGCATCGTATTTTCTTTGGCAGCTCTGAAAGGTAACCATCTTATGAGAAATGCTGGACAGGTTAGCAACATTTCATCAAAAAGATACAGGAAAGGTTGGAGATGGAGGTCAGAGGAGACAAAGAGGTTTTGCTTTATTTTATATTTTTTTGTATCTATTTCAGCTTTGAATTCCTCAGCATTTTCGGGAGGAATGTAGTAAAAAACTGGCAATGGGAAATTATTACAAAATGTTTCCCATTTTTTTTATATTTTTAATATTGTTTACAATTGTCTCATTTGCCATTTGGAAGAAAGGTTGCGTATTTACTGTATATTTTTTATATTTTTTTAAATATGAACAAAAATTCAATTGTTTGTGAACTGAAGTTCTTTCAAAATTTGACCTCAAAATTCGATTGCAATTTCTTTCTCATGATCACTGCCAATTATATTTAAAAAAAATTCAATCCCATTGTTCTGTTCATTTCTCCAGATTCGACTGTTGAAATTTTGAAAATGCAACTCCCATTGCCTTTTCCAAAAGTGTGACAGGTTTTAGGTGCCAAATTATTTCGATTCGCTTGAATCTTGAAAATAAAAAGTTATCTTATGTTTTAATTGAGCCAAATCCAACCTTTAAGGATTTGACCAGATCTAAATTCTGCATAAAGATATGGCCAAATGCAAACCTGAATTCAGGATTTAATGCACCAGTATAAAGTATACATAATATGACTTTTTAGTAATAGTAATTAGGGCAAAAAAATACATTGAAATTTGAGCAGGTCATTAAAAGCGTTGTTGAAGAATATTACACAATGTATATTTTTGTTCTTATAATTGCCCAAAAAATATTTTTGCTTCCTACTTTTATTAAAACTCCTTTTGTTTCTTATGGAACCCTTTCTTTTCTCTGGATACCCATCTCAGATTTATTTAAAATTTTCTTCCTTTTCTCAGAATTTCTATTTGTCCTTTGTGCTATTCTGCAATCTGTCACTTGTAAGGTTCTCCTGTCTCTGAGACCTTTTGTCTGTCGCTTAATCTGGCCACAGAGTGAAGGAATCTCACGAGTCTGTATGCAGTCTGAGGGTTCCAAAAGAGACAAAAAAGGGGGCGGTGGGTGCGACCACGTTGAAAAGAGAAGCGCCAAACATTTGGGGACTAAAGATAATTATGAAGGGATGCTTTATAAATATATGTTGTGGTTTTCAATGATCTCATAGAAGGCAATAGACTACGAATAAACATTTCTGGTGAATGTATACTAAACAATAGGGGAAGAAACCTACCAAAATAATCTAATTTATGCAGGTATTTCTTAATTATAAGTCACACAGATCAAAGTGTTCCCTTTATAACTATTTGCCTGCTTCATGGCAGACCAGAAGACTCGGATTCATGCATGAAAATCTGTGAATTGTAAACCTATTTCAAGGTAGAGCCTTTGATGGGTATTTAATACAGTATTTAAACAAGGCATGTAAACACTTTTGTTTGCCTTTTAACCAATATAATCTTCGCTCACAGTGACTGAAGGAGGACAGCTGTAAAATATACAGGCTGCTGGACTGCACAAGGTCAAAGCTTCCACAGAAATATACGTTGTACCAACTTACTCATTGGCCTTGCAGAAGGTCTAAGAACCCAGGCAACATGCGTCTGAACAGATATCCTATCAGGGTTACAGTACCTATGTTCGTTTTAAGGCATTGATATTATATGGCTGATAAACTTGATGGGTATGTATATTTTAATTTATAAAAGGGCAACTTATGTACGCAGCATTGTACAGCAGAACAATACATTAATAGAAAAGACAAAAGTCATTACAATAATAAATAAAAATAAATGTATACAAAGTATAGTTGCAGATTAAGTGCTAAGTATTAAAGATACACGTATGGGACCTGTTAACTAGTGATGGGCAAAAAATTTGCGAAAAATCTTGAAAATGGAAAGTTCACGAAAAATTTGTGAAATTCGGATGTTTTCGCGAAAAATGTGTGAAATTCACGCAAAATTGAGCAATTCGAACCTTTTCACGAAAAAATTGAGCATTTCGAATGTTTTCACAAAAAAATCGTGAAAATCGGAAATTGCCGCAGGCAAATTTTCACCTGCAAATTTTTGTGAGAGATTCACGAATTTATTTGCCGGTGGCGAAACACGGGAATTTGCCGCAAATTCGTGCTTGCGAATTTATTCACCCATCACTACTGTTAACCAGAATGCTCAGGATCTGGGGTTTTTCAGATAAGAGGTCTTTCCGTAATTTGGATCATACCATACCTTAAGTCTGCTAAAATCATTTAACCATGAAATAAACACAATAGGACTTTTTTTTCCACCAAAAAGGATTTAATTATATCTTAGTTGGGATTAAGTTGGGATTAAGTTATTACAGAGAAATATTTTTTAACATTTTATCAAAATGGAGTCTGTGGGAGACAACTTCCCGTAACTCTGAAACTTCTGGATAACAGGTTTCCAGATAGTGAGTGGATCTTATGCCTATAAAAGAGGAAGGAGCAAGGGCGGAACTAGGGGTAGTCAGAAGAGGCACGTGCCTAGGGGGGGTGTTGGGCATGTATCTCTCGCCTGCATACTAGTGATGTGCGGGTCAGGATTATCTTAATAAGAATATTTTTAATTTTCTTGTGCCTTTTTATACTGGCCTGAGATGCAGAGTTTGTCAGCACTGGTATTAATGGAAAACATCACAATCTGATTGTTCGGCTAAGAAGAGGATTCCATCTCTAGTGCTTCAGTTTTGCTCAACAACATTTCCCTTTTAAAGTGTCAGACTTCGGTCATGCTAAAGCATAATGATGAAATAAACTAGTGTCATCACTTTAGCCCCACAGATATGTAACAAGAACCAGCATTTTTTTTTCTCTAAATCTCCTTGCTCCGAACTGCACAATAGGAATCCCCATATTCCAAATTCTTGATTTTACGTGTTCTAGGCAGATCGTAATGTTAGAAATGTGAGAAAAAAGTTCTTTACGGTTTCAGAAAATATATTTTATATTTTAACAAATATAAAGGAGTTCAGTACGTGACATCATGTTATCATGTTTCAGGTTTTGAGAATCTGCTTGTTTATTCAATCAGATGCTCCTGTAGGATTGTGACTTCATGTTCTCAAAGTTCCTTTGAACTGATAAGCTTTGTACTTACAAGAATGACCACTAGAGAGCAGTGTAAAGCACCTTAAAAAGTGACCTGTAAGGAGAAACCTGAGAGTATAGAATTGTATACATTCGAGAACCAAACACAAATTACAAAATTACTCTTTTATAATCTGGCCTATTGTTGGAAAATTATATTTCTCATGAAAAGGCTATATATATATATATATATATATATATATATATATATATATATATATATATATATATATATAGTAATATAGTGAAAGTAATCGGCACTCACCATTCATCTGGTCAATTGCTGGTTGCTAACCAATCAATAATTATTACAGTCTACAAAAGCACTCACAGCAGACGCCATCCAGTGTGAATCAAAATGTTATTTATTGGTGTATGGTGTATCAACGCGTTTCAGCTCACCTGGAGACGGCTCCACGTGAGCCGAAACGCGTTTGCTGTGAGTGCTTTCGTGGACATTAAAAAAAAAAAAAAAAAAATAATAATATATATTATTATATAGTATTATATATATATAATACACAAAAGCCATGAATATCCTGTAAATTATATCCTTATAAACGGTGAGTTCTGATGTCATCAGTTATAAACGGTGAGCTCTGATGTCATTTCTGTCACATGACTCACTTAAACTTGTGTATTATAATAAATAAAGTACCCCCAGTTGAAAAATATGAGGATATTAGAAGTTACCTGTTCCATGACCTGTATTTATATATATATATTTTGGGCCTCGTTTTTTTTATTTGGTCATGAAACTCCTCAGTAACTTATAATATCCTTATATTTTACAAGAGGAGGTACTTTATTCACTATATATTTTACATATGGGTGGTATATGCAATATATTTTGTTATAAAGAGCTGCAATGTACAGGGGCATACAGTCTCTAGTGGAGATAAGTCTAAAGCAACTGGATTTTCTGAGTATTCCTGAAAACGCTTTATCACTCATCCGAGTCGATGAAAACGTTAATAGTAAATTTAAGTCAATACAAAATCAATTTGGCAGGCATGGATTTGCAGTGAATTTCTGTGTTTTGCCGGCGAAAAATCCGATGCAACATAAAAAATTGTTGTGTGTCAAAATTGACTTTAATACATTTGGACAAAATAGTCACGTGTATAAAAATTGACGCTTGAGTCAAATATTTACCCGCTTCAAAATTATTTTGACACCCATTTTGCCATTTTGCTAATTTTTCCACCATTTTGCTAATTATTCGGCAAAGCGAATTGGGATAGATTCGGCCCATTACTAAACATAGGTTGTTAATATTAAAACAAAAGTTTGATGACAGTCTGTCAGTCCGACATATATATATATTATATCTATATAAATATAAGTAACATTGTCCCATTCAAAGGGGTTAACCGTGCCTGTCCCGGCATTTCTGCCTGTTATCGTAGAAATCATGTTTAACCTCATATATGTTTTAGTTTCATACCTGAAAGAATATCCTGATCAATTTGCTTTGAGTGCTGCATCAGGTGCATTGCCAAGAAAGAAGTCCCCTCTTTTCTGACTCCAGCCATGTCAAAGCTAATTTCAGTTTTGATTCTATGAATTATATATCTCTGCAAATGTACCCAGTGATTGTAAGTAAGCTCCAGAAGCACTGATATAAACAATTTCTGATGACTATTGGTGGCATTGTTATAAATGCCTATAAATAACATTTCAAGATGTTGATGATCTGATATATTCAAATATGATCTGTTTAAATAAAAATACATATAGATTACGGGGCCCATTTACTTAGCTCGAATGAAGGAATAGAATAAAAAAAACTTTGAATTTCGAATGTTTTTTTTGGCTACTTCGACCATCGAATTGGCTACTTCGACTACGACTTTGAATCGAACGATTCGAACTAAGAATCCTTCGAATATTCAACCATTCGATAATCGAAGTACTGTCTCTTTAAAAAAAACTTTGACCCCCTACTTCGCCACATAAAACCTACCGAGCATAAATGTTATCTTATGGGGAAGGTCCCCATAGGCTTCCTGGCAATTTTTTGGTCCAAGAAAAATCGTTCGATCGATGGATTAAAATCCTTTGATTTTTTGTTTGATCGTTCGATCAAACTATTTGCGGTAAATCCTTCGGCTTCGATATTCGACCCTATGTAAATCTGCCCCTACCTGTGTTGAATAGGTTGTAAAAACAAATAGAGAGTTCAGAGAGGTAAAATAGAAGAGCATAAACAGGAGATGATGAAAGAAGAGCAGAACAGAAGGGAAGGTGAAGGGTATAGTAGAAATTTACTTTAAGAGAAATAGAGAGAACACAAGGATAAAGGTGAGATCAGAAATAAAATTGGGAGGGGGAAAAAGTAGATGAAAGGAAGAGGAAATAAGCGAAAAAGATCAAAGTGTAAAATAATAAAGCTAAAGAAACACCAAATAGGATAGCCAACTCTTATTCTATTAGATAACTCCAAGAATGGTTTAAATGGCTTTGTAGCAAGTGAGAAAATACAGGGTTACTGAAATTAGCTTTTAGTACGTAGTTGAACAAAGCTGAATAGTGCAAAGTTATCGTCCTCTCAATTTACTGTCAGTTAGGGAGGTTTCTTTAAACCAAAAAGGCTCAACTCGATTTACATGTGTCATGTTTCACCCAAATTACTATGTTTCTATGTAAGGGTCAGGGCACACTCTCAGATTTGGGGAGATTAGTTACCCCTAAAAAGAGGAGATTTGTCGCTGGGTGACTAATCTCCCCAAATCTGAGCATGTGCCCTGACCCTAAAAAGAGATAGCCAAAGCATTTGATAAGAAAATAGATTAGCAGTATATGAAGGAGAGATAAGTAAAGAAAGGAAAAATACTTGGTAATGTATTTATGGTAATAGGATGAAACAAACGGCAAAGAAAGACATGAAAAAAAGAAGTAAAACAGATGATGAGAAATGTGGCTTTGGCATTTTACCAGTCTGCTTTACATATAAATGAGGATGGTGTCTCACCAGCCAAAATGCTTTTCTAGTCAGTCCAACATTGACACAAATAGTTACACTCATGGGGGTAAATTGTACAGGTGGTATATAGAATCTGTAATCCGGAATTCAGATATTCAATAAATCTCAAATTTCAGAACGGGCATCTCCCATAGAGTCCGTTTTAAGCAAATAATTCAGATTTTTAACATTAATTTTCTCTGTAATAATAAAACAGTATCCATTAAGATCCCTTGTCATCCCATGTCCCAAGCATTTATTCATTCATTCATTCATTCATTCATTCATTCATTCATTCATTCAGTCCATGCAGAACATTTATCAGGAGCATGGAGAAAAAGCAGGAATTGGACAAGTCAAGGTTAGGGCTGACAATCAAATGGTTCAAATGAAGGAAGGGAAGGTTTAGATTTTGGAAAACAAGCACGTGGGTACTTTGGGGCATATTCACTAAGAGACGAAGCGCCTAACGCTAGCGTGAATTCGCTAGCGTTGGGCATTTTCGTTACTTCGCAAATTCACTAACGGACGCTGGCGTAACTTCGCTAGTGTAACTTCGCAACCCTTACGCCTGGCGAATTTGCACAACGCCGTAACTACGCAAATTCACTAACGCGCGCAGTGTACTGAACGCTACCTTTTACGCTAGACTTCCTTCGCCACCTCAGACCAGGCGAAGCGCAATAGAGTAGATAAGGATTGCTTCAAAAAAAGTTCAACATTTTTCTAAGTCCCAAAAAATGCTGGCGTTTTTTTCCTTTATTATGGGTGATAGGCTGAAAAAGATCGAAATTTTTTTTGGGGCTCCCCTCCTTCCCCCCTACATTTCCTAACTCACAGCAACTTACCTATACAGTGGGCACATGTGTAGGGCAAAGTAAACATTTTATTTGCTGTTTTGAAGGTTTCCCAGGCTTGTGTAGTGCTGCTACGAATACTTCCATTGAAACTTGAATTTGGCACCGTATGCAAATTAACTATCGCTAGCGTAACTTCGATTTGCTTGGCGAATCAACACTAGCGCAACTAAGCAACCTTACGCTTCACCTGAGCGCAACTTTGGATTTTAGTGAATTTGCGGAGTGGTGTGAAATTACGCCTGTCAAAGTGCGGCGAAGCGCGGCGATTCTTAGTGAATGTCCCACTTTGTGTATCTTAAATGAACCCATCATAGTCTTAAAAAGTATTTGTACTAAAATGATGAATACTGTACATCATTGGATGTGTACTAAACATGATCATAGTGTGTGTATGCTACTGTTTCTATGACATCTGTGTGAAAACACAGCGAATAGAAGCCTTGAGCATAATGCAGAGAAATAAGAGGAGATTACTTATTACAAGTAGTTATATCTCATACAGCATGTTGAAGGGACAGATCCAATTAAAATTATGTTATATAGTAAAGTCTATAAAGTAGACTAGGGACCATAAAAATCCTTTGTAGGGCCATGCATCCAGTTGGGCAGCCTTGCGTTTGAATGAAATGAAATGAAAATGAAAGTGGAGATTATTGCCGTAAATATGTTATGAGTGCACAAACTTTTTCTGATAGGAGGAAATACAGTAATAGCCTATAATCAAGTGCCTGAGCACACAAAACGCGTAAGGCTTTGTGTTTTATTTACTTATTTGCCTGGAATGAAGTCTGCAGTTCCTTTGACTTGCCTGTCCATGGGATCTGTGAATACCTGCTGTTTCTTCATGGTAGGAGGAAATAATACCATAAGCTTTGAAACTATGTGAACATTTTTGTTGTGTGTGTGTATGGGGGAGAAGGTATCATGCATACCGTATGCCCTTTGTAATTAGAAAGGATTGAGTAGACTTTACATTTAGCAGAATTATAGGCTATATTGGTAAATACGATTCCAGGAACAGCCCTCAGTCCCAATTAAGCCTAGAAAATTATTTGATCAGTTGCACAGCAGTTGGTATTGTGCTAAACAAAGTGTGAATGTTTCTATGCAGTAGGCCACTGCCCGAGGGATGTGCGCCTAATAAGACTTCCTCTGGTACCCAAACTGAAAGAGTAATGTGCATTCAGAACCAATTTGAATGTAATTTGACTGACATAAAAAAATTGAAAAGCCAGCTGGAAGGGGAGGACTCAGGCATAATAAATGATGGACAATATGAACTGCTTCTAAGCTGCTTTGTGTAATTGATTGATTCATTATTAAAACTCATTTAGCAAAACCTGGGACACACTAAATGTCATAATAGTGATGAAACATGCTGCTTTCCAAATACAGTGACAGGCCACCAGATTTCATGACTTGCACCCAAAAGACTCCGATAAACACCCTGTCTCCTTTTTCATACGGACGGGATCAAAGGGGAAATGAAAGACTAAACACTTACAGAAGCTTTGGGCCAGCAAGGGGCAGTTGGAATGATGATGAATGATATTAGCAGCATGTGCGTTCATCTGTTTTGGAATAACGAACAGTCAAAAAAATCAAAGAGGATGGCTTTGTGCATATGTAATTCTAATATTCAAATATTCTTGATCAATGCTCTTGATTTATTAAATAAATCAAATGTGTGCATTTTTTTGTCATGTCATCAATAGGTTTAGCATGTAAAAGTAACTGTAAAAGATGTTTACTTATTATGGGAAGTGGATCGGTTCGGATATTAGTTCATAGTAGAATAGATTTGTATTCATTCCAATTCAATAAGAAAAATTGCTGGTGGATTATTAAGACTATTATTGATATTTTAGAGTCAACAACCTATCCAACATCTGAGCAGTTATAATGAGTAGGGGGATACTTAGAAAGATATTTATTATTTTTATCAGACCTGACGAGTTAATACAATATGTTTAATACTGAAAGGCTGTTGTTCCACCGGCTGAATTAGAGACGCTCAAAGTATTAGTTACATTTGGTTATAATATGACTACAAAGAACATTTGTGTATTATCCTCTGGGACCATTTATAGAATTTTTGTTAGACACCAAGGATAATTTGCCTCTTTGCTGCAAAAATCACAGAATTTAATGATTTCAACTGTGTTGTTGGTATTGAAACATTGCTATAGTAAGAGCATTCGTTCTAATCAGTGGGTTAGCCCTGGTAATTATGGCTAATAGTAATTTCCAGCTTCAGAGTGACAAACCAATGTTCCAAGAGCATTACTTTACACGTGCCAGTCTCTAAATTTCCCTGTTATATTCCATCATGGCATCACACTTTCAATTCTCTAGTTTGATCAGAATGTTGTTAGGCGGGAATAATAGCTGGGATGATGTGTAGAGTTGAGTGACTCTGCTATGTTTTAAACCAAAACAATTATTTGGTCCACATAATCCTATTCACTTGCAAATCACCAGGGGAATGCAATGTGATTAGTGTATTACTAAGCACAAAGCTTCATGGAATTCTAATCTTGCCAGGGCAAGTTATTTCAGGTGGCACAGAAAGTATTGCCATGGTCTCATCAGTACAAGCTCTTGAAACTTGTAGAAGGTTAGTATTATTGGTTTCTGGTAAAAACATTAAATAAAATAGCTGAAGAACAACTGCTTACAAATCATGTCCACCAGCCAATATCAGGAAATATTTATACAACTAGGGAAAAAAAAAACCACTTCAGAAATACAGCTATATTTTAACAAGGCATATTGACTTTTCCAAACTCGAGTGGGGAATAAAGCATGAATTGTCTGCAAGTACAATCCAATACTAGTGATAGGTGAATTTGGGGCATTTCGCTTTGGTGAAAAATTTGCGTATTTCCAGCGAAATTTGCGAAACGGCGAAAAGATTTTGATGCCAGAGTCCGTTTTTTGGACACCTGCATCCGTTTTTGGCGAAATTGCACCGGCGTACAAAAATGGATGCCAGCGTCCATTTTTTTATGCCAGCAAATTTTCACTGGCGAATTTTCTTGGCGGTTTCGCAAATTTATTCGCAGGTGGCGAATTTGCGCCTGGCGAATAAATTCGCCCATCACTGTCCAGACCAATACCAGTCTAGTAAAGTTGCATAGAATCTGATGGAATTAGTAACTCTACAAATGTTATTAGGGATGCACTGAATCCAGGATTTTTGCAGCAATTGTGTCCATTTTTTCAACTGCAATTTTCCTGCTAATGTGGTCGTAAATGACCCCTAAAGGGTTCAGTATAATGTCCAGCACATCCAAAAAAATACAGGCAATAGTAGAACTAGACTTATAGAAATTATCCATGATCATAGACTTTTCTCTTCTTACAGGTCAAATCAAAGTGCACAAAGATACCAATTAACCCTAATTAATTGGCGAAATATTCCAAGAACGATTTTTATCCTGATTGGTCCATTATTATAATGAGTAGAAATATGTCACGTTTATCCCAAAATTGAACAAGAGAGAACTTTCATGCACCAATTTTGTTTTCTAACATACGGGGAACGTTTATTGTGCAGAATGGAATGAAGTATGAATAGGGAAATAGATAATGCAGAAAGTGGAGAGTCAGCTTTTACTTACTAATCTGTTTTACCCCACCACACGCAGAGGAACATTCTCATTAACCTGGTGTCTCTATGCTGCATTTTAAAGGTCTTCAAGGAGTCAGGTTAGGTTAGTACTTGTTTTACTTGGCCCATTAATATGACTGAACTTGGCTTTGGTAGCACATTTCACACTCTCCCTGGCCAGATCAGTTTTTAAATGGTTTGGCCATATGCATTTTGCTGGTTTGATTTATTAGGCAGCCATTTGTAAAAAAAAAAATCAAAGGGTAGAGAAATTGTATTTTGCATGGAGTCTTGTTTTATTTATTTTTTTTATTAAAGTGATGACAATGTTTTAGACTTTTGGGACAGAGAATAATCCGACATGTCAGCCAAAACAAATCCACATTATATTATAAAAAAAGAAGAGAGAAATAATAAAAAAAATGAACCAAAGGTTTAAACATTCTGTTTCAAACACCTGAGTTGCCTTCCTTCCTTCAAACTCTGCTTCTCTTATCTGCCAAGACAATTTCCTGGCTGTGAAATCTGTTTGTGTCGTCCATCTTTTATACAGAGCCGCAGGACGCATGCTCGCTTCTGCCGTTTGGTTGGATGTTGTATCATTTTTTTTTTTTTAAAGTTACTGTTTTTGTGCAGTCTGAAAGTTCTCCTACTTGAGTTTGCTAATTTACTACTGAAGGATCAGAAATGCACTTTAAAGCAGCTGCCGTGTCTTTTGTGTTTAGAATCAAGTTAATGTATTATAACAGATCTATCCTTGCTTAGTGCCACTTTCAATTTACATGTGTATTTCTGAATTTCTTTTTAAAGGTGTTCTGCCAGACTGCCAATAGAATTTATTGTGTCATACCTGAAAACACTGGATATTTGCACATGGGCAATAACCCATAGAAAATAATCAGTGATTGGCTTATTTAATTTGATTTGATTGGTTGCCACGGGTTACTGCCTACAGGCAAATTTGCCCAGTGTCGATAAGTGACCCCACTGCATTTTTTTTCTAGCAGGCAGATGTTTAATTAAAATTGAAGCAAACAAGTGATTAGCACACCAAGGGTTTCAGGCTATGGCTTCTTTTAGAGCAACAAGGACAGTCTTATTAAATGTCATATTTAATATTACAGAAAAGAGAACAGTGCAAATATACAAGAGCTATTACAAAAGGACAAAAGATAGAAAAAACCTATACATAACTAAAATATAGCATATCTCCATAACAGTTGAAAAATTAAGGAGGGACAAAAACATTGTGCATGTGCAGCACATTTTACTAAATTTGGCAGGTTATGAAAGTTTGAACACATTACTGGGAGATTTGGTGCATCCCTTAACTGGACACCCCCCCTCTCTCCAAAGGGGAGGAGGCATAGCATTATTTTTTTTATGGGATGGATGGTAAAAGTATCTCTTTGTAGGAGTTGTTCACCTTCAAACACCTTTTTTAGCTCTGTTGTTTTCAGATTTTTCCCTCGGAAAAAAATACTTTTTCCAATTACTTTCTATTTTCTATTTGTGATTTGTCTAATATTAAAGTATAAAGTTAAATTTTTCACTTTATAAAGCTGCTGGGGGGGGGGTTGACGACACTTTACTGTTCTAAATTGATACATAAGTTGATACATTTGTTATCTTTGGCTCTACTGAACAGAATCACTGAGTTTCATTAAAGGCAGCTGTTAGAATTGATAAAATAGTTGCTGTAGCAGTGTGACTTGCTACTGACTGACCGGCTGGGTCTGATTAGCCTCAAGTAGCAAATCAGCACTTCTTAAAGCCCAGGCTGAAAAATTTTTTCGAGCTATCTTTTGTGTACTTCGACAAGGGAATAGTCCAAATTCGATTCGAATTTGAAAATAATTAGAAAATTTGAATATCGAAATGTATCATGTACTGTCTCTTTAAAAATTCGACTTTGATCATTCACAATCTAAAACCTGCAGAATTGCTGTTTTAGCCTATGGGGGACCTCCTAGAACGTTTTTGGAGTCAATTGGTGGACTTTGAAAAATCTAATTTTTTGGGGGGAAAAATGTCAAATCGAATTCGTTCTAATGCGCTATTCCTTCGTTTCGTATAAATACGAATACATTTTGATTGAAAATGGATCTATTCGACCAAAAAACCTTTGACTTAATTTCAGTTGGTCTTTTTGAATTCGAATTTCGAAGTTTCTTCAATTCAAAATTCAACCCTTGATAAATATGTCCCATAGGATCCTATGTGACTGTGCACACACAGTCACCCATACAGAAGGACTGTAATTTGACTGTTTTTTTTTGTTTGTTTATTGATCTGCCAGTGCTGCCTAAAGCTATTTTTGTTGTTTTTGGAAATAAAACTGCCTTGATTTTTTAGACATTTGCTGTCCTGACGCTTACTCTGTGGGAACCTGCCATAGTTGCTAATATTCAGATGCTGCTGAGAAATGTATCAACAAATTGTATCAGTTTGATGTAGCAAATTATATCTGTTCAGATGCTCCTGAGCTGCCAGACTGAAACATTAAAGACAGGAACAATAAACTTTTTTGGGGAATTGTAACATTTTGGGGAAACTGTAAAAAATGTTTGGAAGGTGAACAACCCCTTTAAACATGAACTATATATCTTGCATTATTATAATCCATATTGTTCCAATTTATCAAAAACAGAAAAAACAGTTACTGTTCAGCTGTACAAGGATTAGATGTACCTATGTGCCTCCCCCACCCACCCCAGTGCAGCCTATATTTTGGACTTTGCTCACTGCATGGAGCATTGAAATAACATCTCTAGAATGTAGTTCTACTATGTTTCACTTTATTCCTACAATGCAAGTTCTCCATTTGGTACGACTAATTGAACACTCAGTAAAGGTAGCACATGAACACTAGTTTAATGTAGGAAATAACCTCTAGAAATAACTCTTGTGTCACGTGAGTAGCATTTATCATGAGACAAGCTAAGGACAACAAACAATCGTGTGAGCGTTTAGGAGGAATGGTACATCTGTAACTGCAAGGACTGCTATAATGTCAATTAGTGATGGGTGAATAAATTCACCAGGCGCAACTTTGGGGCAAAATTACACATTTTGCCGCATCTAATAAATCTGCTGAACTGCGGCAAAAATTCACCGGCGGAACATCCGCCATGTGAAACAAATGTGGGCACGCATCAGAATAGTCGCACACATAAAAATTGTTGTGCTTCAAAATTATTTGGACGCCCATTGACTTTAATGCATTTGGACAAAATAGGCACGCGTATAAAAATTGCCGCGGACGTCAAAATGTGCAAAATAATTTTGACGCCCATTGACTTCACAAATTCGGCCACCAATATTTCCAGTTCCAAGTAATGACAGGTAGATAGGAATGTTCTGATTGCTACTGTCTACCACCCGAGTCACCCGGGCGCCATTAGTTTTAATGAAACAAATGTCTGATTATTACGGGGTGCTGCAGTGGGGTCAGCATACATTAAAATATTGTATAACTACATCAATATCAAAATAACAAAGCAAAATTATAGTGTGATTCATTTTGTAAAGGCTTACCAACAGAAGGACTGAATTATTGATATAGCTCCACGCTAAAAGGGATTTAACTGGTTTCTGGGTTCTCCTGTTGTACATTTCTACAAATAAAATGATTAAATCTGTGGTTTATTTCATAAGCACATTGGTATTAAGTGGTTATCCAGCTGATGGCACTTCCTGACACCATATACATTTTAGTGACCTGCGTAGATCAGTTTCTGTTGACAATGCTGGCGAGTGTGTTGACTGTAAGAGAAAGAGAGCTGTCAGTGCCGGGGAGGAAAGCCAGCTTCAAATTGCAACCTCCACCAGACTGTTTCACATCAAAGAGTTGGCCTTGAGCTCTTTTAGTTAGGATCTTAAATGTCAGCTGCCTGCTTGGATTGCAGCACAGGGGATAAATCATTACAGTTATAAGCTAAAAGGGACCAAGTGACCTGATCTCGAGGTCAGCACTGTTTTTTTTTTTTTTCCTTCACTTTCATTCCCACAGGTTCGCTGCCATATAAATAATACCATACAAGGATGCATTTCTATAATCATCTCATTGGGATCAATATAAATTAATAGTTGGGTCATGTCCCCTGCCGATCAATGCTCTGCAAGCAGCAAATAAGTTGTCTATTTCTCTTAAATAATCTGGTTTGCCAGAGATAGTGAGGGATTGGTTTTTTTTTTTTTTTTTTCATTCTTCAATAAAATGCACTTGGCCTCCATGGGATACCCCTGATATCAATCTGCTCTTCAGGGTACTGTGGTGCACACAATAGGAACATTTTCTTATAATAATAACATTTATGTAACAAACCAAGCTGTTTATTCAGCTTACAGGACTTGAGTTAGAACATGCAGGAGATGTTATCGGAGTCCAGATGTTGGAGTGTTGTTATTCATCAACTGCTGGAGGAGTACACATTAAGCATCTTTGAAATGGAGCACAGAGACTTTCACTTGCCCCTGAATAAAGCATTACCTGCATTTGGTAGCACTTTATTCATGAGGGGCAAGAGGTGGGAGGACCTTATAGGCATCATTGGACCTTATAGGCATCA
Organism: Xenopus petersii; assembly: GCA_038501925.1. NCBI lineage: Eukaryota > Metazoa > Chordata > Amphibia > Anura > Pipidae > Xenopus > Xenopus petersii. The sequence goes on from CM076677.1 coordinate 92,656,322, forward strand.
TTCTTTTCTGTAAAAAAAACTTGTGTGTCCTTTAGAGGCCTTCGTTTGAGACTGTTGGCATCATGCACTGGCTGCAGTGGAGCCCTACTCTGACTGCCTGCCCTATGCAAAGTGGTAAGGACAGGGCTGCCATTTACTCATCAGTAGTGATGGGTGCACCTGTCCCACTTCGCTGAATAATTTGTGAAACGGCAAAAAATTCACAAAAAGGAAATTCTCGAAACGCATTGAAGTCAACGGGCATCAAAATAATTTTGATGTGCAACTGATGTATATTTATTAAAGAAATCCCAAGGATTGCTTTCTCAGTTCCAGGTGCCTTAGGTACAAGGAGAAAAAAAAAGATTTAACACAGCAAGGTATATGTTAATATGAAAGTGAATCTTTATACATTGTCATTTAGTAGCAAGGAACAATATTCACAATGGAGATGAAGATATCTTCCTGTATATGCTGAAGTGGCAATAAAGAGTAAGTCCTGCCATGTTTCTGTTGAAAAGCAGTCTGCTGCTGCTGACATAATAGCCTCTGTGTTGCCTATTAACAAAGCACTGGCATGAAATGCATAGCACAATAGCGTGGGACTTCATGTTAAGGTTCCTTGGCTTCCTGCACTGATAACACAGACCTTACGGATCATACATACCTATTGGTTGTTTTGGCTTTGGAAAGCAGAAAATGCTTCCAAATGTCATATTGTTTGGATTTGGAGTTGCTTGCTTTGGAATAGTGACGAGGGAAATTCTATGTTACTAATTCCACAGAGCCGTATGGGTTTATCAAAATACATTGGCAAATTTTTCACATCTATATCTTTGGCTACATGAAAATGGTCATATCCCATGTATATTTTATATAGCTGAAGCCAGTACATTTAAAATAACCAGGATTATTTATCCACCAAGGAGCCTTTCTTTTGTGGGATACTTTAATAGCAGAAATGGGTCTGACTAATACAAATTTCAAACAAAGAGATTGCAAGGTGACATAAACAATAATTCACACTAATGAATGTCTGTCCAGACTCTTCTTCTGCTCAGAGTAGGCCAAGACAAACAACGCACTGCGCAATATGTTGGCGCTCTATAAATACATGTTAATAATACTGTAGGTATAAGGCCACAGAAAAGAAAGTTATGGACCCCCTCCTAAAAATGACTGGAGGACATAAAAAGAAAGTCTAGAGTTCTGTATGACCACCCCCACCCACTGTAACCCAACACATCAATAGCACAGCTTAAGACAATGGGGTAAATTTATCAAAGAGTGAAGTTCCGCCACTAGAGTGAAATTGCACAGCTCTCCATTCATTTCTATGGGATTTTGAAAGGCGAATTTATCAATGGGTGAAAGTGAAATTTCACCCTTTGATAAATATGCCTTTAAAAACCCCATAGTAATGAATGGGAAGTGGCGGAATTTCACTCTAGTGGCGGAACTTCACTATTAACTTCACTCTTTGATAAAGATTGGGGTCTTCTATACCTGGAGCTTAAAGGGGGTTTTCACCTTTAATAAACTTTTAGAATGATGTAGAGAGTGGTATTCTGAGATACTTTGCAGTTGGGTTTCAGTTTTTATTATTTGTGGTTTTTGAGTTATTTGACTTTTTATTCAGCATACTCCAGTTTCCAGTCTCAGCAATCTGTTTGCTAGGGTCCACGTTATCCTAGCAATCATGCATTGATTTGAATAAGAGACTGGAATATGAGTATGAGAGGCCTGAATAGAAAGACAAGTAATTAAAAATTAGCAGTAACAATACATTTGTAGCCTTACAAAGCATTTGATTTTAGATGTCGCCACTGACCTCCATTTGAAAGCTGAATAGACTTAGAAGAAGAAGACAAATTATTCAAAAACTAGAAAAAAGGTCAATTGAAAAGTTCTTAGAATTAGCCATTCTAAAAGTTTACGTAAACTTGAACCACCCCTTTGAATGCAGAGCTGCAACCTGGGAATGGTGATTTAGGGGCATATTTATCAAAGGTCGAAGTTAAAAAAAAACTTAGAACTTCGAAAATTCAAATTTCGGCCTACTTTGAATCGTACGATTGTACTTCGATTCAAAGTTTTTTAACTTCGACCTTCGATCTCCCAAACTCCCCCAGTGCCTCCATACAGGTTCTAGGAGGTCTCCCATAGGCTAAAACAGCACATTGGCTGCTTTTAGGTGGCGAATGGTCAAAGTCGAAGTTTTAAAGAGACAGTACTTCAAAAAAATTCGACCTTCGATTTTCGAAGTTCTTTTCAAATTCGAATCGAAGTTGGACTATTCCCTAGTCGAAGTACACAAAAAATAGCTCGAAATTCAATGTTTTTCAATTCAAAACTTCACTTAGAACTTTGATAAATCTGCCCCTGTCAGGGAGCCGGGAGCTCCCTCCAGCGAGGTAGTCTGGATCAAGGAGGAAGCCCTCTTGAGGGAGCAAGGTTGCGGTATCCAAAGGGTTAAGCAAGCGGAAGGTCAGAGTCCAGGCAAGAGTTCAGTGGCAGGCAGATTAGGATCAAATAACAAGAGTCCAGGCAGAGGGTCAAAACCAAGGCAGGAGCAGGAATCAGGAAACAGGAAAACAGGAACCCAGGTTCAGGGTAGCAGAACCTATACTTGGGCGCCATTCAGGTGTCCAGGGCGCCCTTAAATACTCAAATCTTGGCGCCAAAGTGACGTCACTGACGCTGGCATTCCTGCACCGCGCTGACGTCATTGCTCCGGCTACCCACGTGGCGAACATGGGCATCACAATTTTGGGAGCGACGCCGGCTCCTGGGACTGCTCCGGGCAGCGATCGTGACAGCCCCTTAGTGTATCTAGTCAAAACACTTTTAAAGGAGAAGTACAGTACATGATAAACTGATATTTGCAGTATGCTTTTTGGGTATTGGGTCCAGATAATAGTTTCCATATATGTGTATCTGTCTTAGAGGATAACTAAACCCTAAAAACAATATTGGGTAAACATTGGGTAGAAAGTATTATACAGTATATACTGAATATATACTGAACTTACTACCTTCACTTAAAGTTTCAGAATATCTATAACAGTAATGATTCAGGCCATCAAAGTTGTACACAGGGGGGTCACCATCTTGGATTTTATTAAGAGTGTCAGTGACACCTTTATGCTCAGTGGGCTCTGGGCAGCTGTCAGAAATCTAAGCTTAGGGGTTGTTGCAAATAATCAAGCATAAAATTAGGTTTGTCTATTATAGAATATGATGCTACAGGGCTGAATATTAAATGCTGATGCTGATTGCATTGCCATGTAAGGTGAATCTGAGATATGATTAATCCTTATTGGAAGCAAAACCAGCCTATTGGGTTTATTTAGGGGGTTATTTACTAAGCTCCCATTGCCCGAAATTCCCTGAATGATTTTTTTGTGTTGTAATAGGCTCAAAAAAAATCACGAATTTTTGGAATTTATTAAACCCCGAGGGCTAAAAAGCCTGAATATAAAACCACGGCATCTCAAACCTGTCGAGGTTGCATAAAAGTCAATGGTACAGTCCCATTGATTTTTGTTTGTGTCGGGGGTTTTGGCAATTTCACAATGTTTTCGAGCTTTTGGAGGAAAACTCATTTTCGGGAAAATGTAATAATAAATAAGCGTGGAAAACCCGAGCGGGTTAGATCGGAGTTTGTAGCAGCCGATATTGAGATAAATTCAGACCTTGAAAAATAACCCCCTTAATGTTTACATGATTTTCTAGTAGACTTAAGATATAAAGATCCAAATTAAAAAATATCCATTATCTGGAAACCCACAGGTCTTGAGCATTCTGGATAACAGGTCCCATACCTGTACTTTATTTCTCCTTTAACAGGAATTCACATAAGGATCTTTGGCAGGGGACACTGAAACTCAAGATGCAGACGAGCAATGGTATATCCTTTCAGCTGTTGTAAGATAGAAATCAACCATAGAACAGTCATATAATATGGCGATAGTTATAGTTCACTTAATAAATAGGGTTGTAAATCTAGCACACTACCATAGGCCAGGTTGATTAACTGAACCACTGTTAATTCACCATTGTGATCAAATAGGAAGATTTCCAGAAATGTACTGCTTTCTGAGGATCACCTTTGCATGTCTGCTTCAGGCCAATAAAGAGAGATTTATGATACCACTGTGAAGCAAAACATGGCTCCTGAGGATAGAGGTTAGTAATAATACAGAAGACTGGGTTGCTGTAAATGATGTAACTCCTACAACTATGTATATCAGTCAAGTGGATGAATTAATTACTGCACAACAGTGAAGGTAGAATAGTTCATGCTGCATTTACTTCAAATGATCGCTATGTGATCATCTACTTCATGGGTTATTGGAAAGAGTCAACCCGGGAGTCTTAAAAAGTTTCCCCCTGCTTGTATGTAGACAGAAGCTTGAATATCATTAGCACACTTCTAGAATCTGGGGCAGTTGTATAGATCTGTGGTGCCTCTGCAGACCTAAGTATATAAATAAGAGGTTGTTTACTTCATTTATTTTCTGAATCAGATTTCCCTTAGCCCCAGCCAGCCAAAGCCCACATTGAAATGATTAGACGTGACTCCTCTTTTCAATACTACGTAGAAAAGTTATGGGATTACGACTGCTCTAAGAAACGTAACCAAACTAAGCTGTTTTTTTTTTTTTTCATTTTTGGAACATTCAATTTGCTTGAAAATGCAATGTTATGAATATTCAGAAGAGCAGTGTGATAAAGTTTATGTAAGGCAACCTCTGGCAGATGCTTTATAATCGTTTTGGTATATGTACCGTCCTATTGCATTTAGGAATCAGTATTACATTTCTGTGGGCATTTATTAGCGATGATTTATTAGTGATAAAACATAAATGTGCAGTTGTTCTTATTCTGGAAATTATGTGGAATGAAAATAAATTATTGTATACAAAGTTTAACTGCAGGAAACGTCCCTACCCTTATTCATATTGATATTTGGAAACCGCATACTGTATTCAGTACTATGTATTACAAAGGACCTCATACTGCTATTGTTTACCATCAAAGAACCATTTTAACCTTTCCATCCTTAGCAAAGGATACAAATGGAACATGGGTTATTGAAGGTACAGTGTTATGGGACTGGAGTGTCAGTAAAGTGCACCTGATCCCAGGCTTTTACTCGGAGCTTCATCTGCATGCTGTATTTTTAGACTGCAAAGTAAATCACGTTTATTTGTAAGGACAATGGACTATACCCAGAATATGAAAAGGCATAACAATTGATTTCCTTTGCTGAAAAACTACCAATAATATACTAGGAATGTTCGCTAAAATTTATGAATATTGCAGTGTATGGTTTTATATCTAATAATTGATAACTATGAAAAGGTGCACAAACAGCAGTTGTCACTGGATTGCAAATATGCAGATGCAACCATTATCCCCAAAATTAATCAGCTTCAACTATCTTTCTCATGCTGCATCTACCCAAAGAATAAAAGAGTAAAGGGGTTAAGACATCTATAGATAGCATATAGGACCATTTTCATAAAGAAAGATCTAGTCTTATCAAGATTGTTAATGGTGTATATAGGTGTGGGACCTGTTATCTACAGTATAATGCTCGGGACCTGGGGTTTTCCAGATAAGCGATCTTTCCATAAAGTAGATGTCCAATACCTTACGTCTACTAAAATAACATTTAAATATGAATTAAACCCAATAGAATTGCTGTTTCACCAAAAAAAATGTGAATCTACCAAAAAATTTGCTTAGTTTGGTAGAGTTTGGTAAAGTTTGTGAAACTGCAACAAAAATTGCGAAACGCATTGAAGTCAATGGGCATCCAAATAATTTTGAATATTTATGTGTGTGACTATTCTGACGCGCAAATTTTTTGGACGCGGCATATTTTTCGCTGACAAATAGTCGCTGCAGTTTCAAGACTTAATTCACTTGCGGCAAAATGCGGATTTTCGCTGCAAATTAGTGTCTGCCAAATTTATTCGGCAATCACTACTGATTACTGATTAATTATATCTTAAAGGGATACTGTCATGAGAAAAAAAAATTCAAAATGAATCAGTTAATAGTGCTGCTCCAGCAGAATTCTGCACTGAAATCCATTTCTCAAAAGAGCAAACTGATTTTTTTATATTTAATTTTTAAATCTGACATGGGGCTAGACATATTACCAATTTCCCAGCTGCCCCAAGTCATGTTACTTGTGCTCTGATAAACTTCAATCACTCTTTACTGCTGTACTGCAAGTTAGAGTGATATCACCCCCCTCCCTTTTCCCCCCAGCAGCCAAACAAAAGAACAATGGTAAGGTAACCAGATAACAGCTCCCTAACAAAGATAACAGCTGCCTGGTAGATCTAAGAACAGCACTCAATAGTAAAAACCCATGTCACACTGAGACACATTCAGTTACATTGAGAAGGAAAAACAACAGCCTGCCAGAAAGCATTTCTCTCCTAAAGTGCAGGCACAAGTCACATGACCAGGGGCAGCTGGGAAATTGACAAAATGTCTAGCCCCATGTCAGATTTCAAAATTGAATATAAAAAAATCTGTTTGCTCTTTTGAGAAATGGATTTCAGTGCAGAATTCTGCTGGAGTAGCACTATTAACTGATGCGTTTTGAAAAAAAACATGTTTTCCGATGACAGGATCCCTTTAATTAGGATCAAGTACAAGGTACTGATTCATTATTGTAGAGAAAAAGGAAATTATTAAAAAAAAAATTATTTGATTAAAATGGAGTCCATGGAAAATAGTCTCCTGTAAATTTGCATCTTCCAGGATAAAGGGTTTCCGGATAACGGATCCCGTACCCATATTTCTCAGGGCAGCTACCTGGGCACAGAGGATGCAAGCTTTATTATTCATATAAACCTGAAATGCAATTGAAGGACACAGAGGGCATAAATGTCCTATTTGTACAGGGCTGAATTGAATTTCTCATGGAGACTCGGCTTATGGTCTTGGCTATCTTCACACAGATGAAACTTTGTCTCTTTTTGGGTGACTGTATAGAAGATGAACCAAATATGTCTTCGAGATTATAAGCTTCCCATGCAATGGAAATAAAAACATTTCTGGGCTTAAAGCCCCCCATTGCCTGCCTTTGCTATGAGAATAAAAGACATCCTAAAAGCCAAAGCTGATATTACTATAGCCTGGTAGCTTTTCTTTCCTATGCATGTTCACATGCAGTCTTTTGCTCTGGGCTGCTGCTTTATTTTACTATTCTTATCTCTCACGCTGATAGATAAATCTCCAAAAGGTTTTTTTTAACTGAATTACACAAGTATAAAATAATTTCCCGCAGAGATATTGTGACAAGGATGGGCAATGGGTTTTAGTATGAAGATCTCTACTGTACAATATGACCAGACTGCTGTTTTATTATCAGGAGGAACCAGATACATTTCAGGTGATTAGCAGAAATAAGGCTCTCCAGCCAGGAAGATCATAATTATAAGAGTAGCTTTTATTAAGACGCTTGAGATAAAAATAAATGAATACCCTGTCATCTCCTACACTTTATTACTCATGGGTATCGTATTGTACCTGCAATAAAAATACATGTACAATATATTCTGATAAATACACACATCTGTTGTTATTTATGGGTAAAACAGAACCAATTTCTTATTAGAATATTAACATTGCAGATGGGAAAGAAAGTGTCTTTTTATGGGAGAAAATCTGACCTAAATAAATGTATCCTTCTTAACATATTGCATCTCTGATGTATTAGCAGCTCCCACAACTGAGTAGGTGTTAGAAATGAAGAACAACCTTTCAAATTCACATATCGTAGGTGTATATATTTGAACATTTACTGAGTGTCAATAAATCAACAGTGCACACTGAAAAAAAGAGAGGGGGGAGAAAGAGAGAGGGAGGACGAGGGAGAGAGCAAGGGGGAAAGAAACAGTATAGATGATCCACAGAAGGATAATTCTAATAAAGCAACCTCATCCAAAAACAAGGGTAAATATACAAGTTTCTGTTACTTCACATACCATTATTGCTATACTTTAAAGTACATTATAATACATAGTAACTAGGAACACAGTAAGTTATATGGAAAAAAGACACATGTCCATCATTTAACTTTTGAAATCTATATATAACCTGCCTAACTGCTAGTTGATCCAGAGGAAGGCAAAAAAAAAAACCATCTAAAGCCTCTCCAATTTATCTCAGAGGTGAAAAAAAAATCCTTCTTGACTCCCAAATGGCATTTGGACTAGTCCCTGGATCAACTTGTACTATGAGCTATCTTCCATAACCCTAAACAGCCATCCAACCCCTTCCTAAAGCTTTCTAATGTATCAGCCTGTACAACTGATGATCAGGGAGAGAATTCGACATCTTTACAGCTCTCCCTGTAAAAAACCCCTTCCTAATATTTAGATGGAACCTCCTTTCTTCTAATCGGAATGGATGACCTTGCATCAGATGGAAAGACCTACTGGTAAATAAAGCATTACAGAGAATATTATATGATCCCCTTATATATTTATACATAGTCATCATATGACCCCTTCACACCTCTTCTCCAGCGTGAACTACCCCAACTTGGCCAGTCTTTCCTCATAGCTAAGATTTGCTATATCTTTTATCAGTTTAGTTGCCTTTCTCTGTACCCTCTCTAATACAATAATGTCCTGTTTGAGTGCTGGATACCAAAACTCTACGGCATATTCTAGATGGGGCCTTACCAGTGCTCTATACAGTGAAAGAATAACCCCCTCCTCTGGTGAATCTATTCCCCTTTTAATACAGCTCTCCTCTTTGCACATGGATTTTGTCACAACTAGAGTAGGAAAGATGTCATTTAAAAGCAGATATTCATCTCTCAGATTCAATCTACAGTTCCAGTCTACACTAGGTCAATCTCTTTAAATTCTTGTGTCACAAAAAGTTTTTGAGACATGGCCTTGCAACAAGTGTTCTAAAGTGTAGTCTTGTATCATTATATGTGTGTCCACCGGGAAGAGGACAGTAATAATCCCTTGGATTTTCTCATTGTTAATCTGCAAGAATTGTTTAATCTAAATATTCTATTAATTTGGCATAAAAAACATGCATGTTTATGGGCAAATGTTTAGGATGACAGCCACTGCCATGGTTCCTATTGATTGTGACAAAAATTTCATTTTAAATTTTTATGATGAATGCAAACATCTCTTCTTCGTTATTCTTCTTGCTTACATGTTTGATTTATTTTAGGTTAAAACAAGTCAATTCCTTGGACAGGTAGAGAATTGAAAAGGCAGAGAATTGTGAAGAAGGCACAACATTTTCAGCATCTTGTCTAATAAGAGGAAATATAATTCTAGGCAAATTTCCCATCAACATGAATTAAAAATGCTACATCCCCATTAAGGTCATAGTTAAGTGGAATATTTTATTAACTGTACAATTAATTCTGTTGAAGAAAGTCCACCACTTTCTTAAACCTCATGCTACTACCGCTGAGTGTTTATTTTCCATGTTATGAAACCTTGCCAATTTGTGCTGTAATTAACATTGCAGTGATTGGTCTATTATTTATATAGCTGCAGCATGGAGAGGCCCTAATGGAATTAAGCATCAGAGTAAGAATGAAAACAAAGGTTCACAAAATGCAGTGAAAATTTGCAATGTCTTACAAGCTGGATCCCTTACTTAAGAAAACAACTAGAGAGACTCCTTTAATTAAGTAGAATAATGTTAATAATTATTTAAAATAACTGAAGAATTGAAATATTTTTTTTGTAATCGTTGCAATACCACTTACTAAGTACATGCTACAACTACTGAGACATATGGGGTTTTTTGGGGTTTTACAAGACATTGTCAATATCTGCTGTAATTAATAATGCTATGATCAGTCTTTGTTCAGTGCTGAAAAACACTTTTCTGCTATTCATTGATTTCTTGCCATCTTATAGTCACACCACAATCCAGATGCCAAGTCCAACAGGTTTGAACTGTATTGGATTTACTTTTAGTTAGAGATGTTTATCTCTCCATCTGTCTGCCCATCTGCTTTCTGGACAATGTAGAAATAACACTCATCATATAAGTTAGTGGCACATTTGATACAGACACAATAGTGTGAGTAATTGTTATTGATACTGTCATGGTTTTAAAATACATCATTGTTATAGAAATATAATATACTGTAGACATAACAATACAAAATACATGAATTATACATCAAAAATGTTTTTCTCAGTGACAGTTTGCCAATACAATCTGGACAAAATTTATACTTTCCACCTCTGGTTCATAATATTTAAAGTTCTTTATATTATTTATTATGTCATCAATTATTTACTAGAATTCTAGCATAGAATAGGGCTGTTCTGGAGAAATAACACTGAACTCTACATTTAATTTGCATAGAGCTTGAAATGCTAGAATAAAGGTACTGACAAGACATGCTGTTAGAACTGCCTCAATAGAAATAAGAAACAAATATAAGTATATTTTTTTGAATATTCCCATTGGACAACTGTCAATGAAATAAGAAAAGAAGGTGTAGAAAGAAAAATTGAAAACTGAATTTGTGCATAAAAACATGTATTTAATCTCTAGCACTAAGAATCTTCTAATGTTGTGGCTTTAAATATCACTGTCCTTAAGGACTTGTAAGATTTTTACAATATTGCAGTGTTTATTGGAGTACTGAGTGTGTTATTTACCCATTCCTACAGTCTTTGTTAGCTTTGGTCATTTCACTACCATTAAGGATTAATATCTTTTAAGGGGTTATTTACTAAAATCTGTTTTTTTCTCATTATTTTATAAATACAGCAGCCAAACTCCCATCCACAGTTTTACCTTATTTATCAATAAAATAATTAGAAAAAAATTGGTGTGGGGAAATGACAATAAAATCTTGCTAAAATTGTGGAAAAATTTGAAATGTAAGATTTTTTCGGATTTGACACAGAAAGACTTATCGCCTGAAAATCACACAATTGAATTATTTTACGAAACCCAGTGCAGATCATGATAGCTTCCAAGGGACATCTGCTATTGACTTCTACATGACCTTGGTAGATTTGAGAGGGAGTATTATCAGATTCAGGCTTTTAGCAGCCTTGGGGGATAATAAATCATGAAAAAATTGTGTTTTCCTCTTTAAAACTCCAACCAGAAAAATTCAAACTTCATGTAAATAACCGTAGTTTCTAATGACTATTAACATCTTCCCATTTATACTAGCAAATTTGTAATCACCAGTGTCTTATGTGTATCTGTTAGCAACTGTCTGTAACAGAGAAGTTCAAGGTCATTGCTCATAGACGTTCTTTGACAGGAGGTATTACTGAACATTGGAAGAGTCTGCTTGATAGTATTCTAAATGACTTAGCCTTCTAGATGTATGTTCATTGTTCATCATAAGTAAACGCAGACCCAAATGTAAACATGTTTTTCATGCCAACATAAATAAGCTATGCCTTAACTAGTGATAGGCGAATTTATTTGTCAGGCTCGAATTCGCTGTGAATTCCCGCGATTCGCCGGCAGCGAACAAATTCGAGAAACTGCCGTGAAAATTCGCCAGCGTCAGATTCTTTGGACACCGGCATCAAAAACAGATGGCGCCGTTTCACAAATTTTTCTACATTTTGCGAATTTCGCTGGAAATTTGCAAATTTTTTGGCAAAATCGAAACACCCCAAATTCGCCCATCACTAACCTTAACCCTCCCTGCAAAAAAGCCACACATAAGCAGAGGGTAATTGAGGATGCTAATTAAAGACATTTTCTACACACACTCCTTCATAGTAACTCAGAGCCATTTCCAAATATAACACCCCAGAACACATGGCATGATCAATGCAGTTACAATTTCATTTAAAATGCCACCTAGAACATCTTGCAGGGTAACTGCAATGCAAGTTTCCTGTATAAAATCCTAGAACAAATGGCAGGATAAATACAGTGCCAACTCTCTATACAGCGAACAATGTCACAAGAACACAGTAGTATAAATATATTTCATATTCAATATATTTCATGCATAATGCCCTTAAATACAAACTAAATGCAATGCCCATTACAAGTATAATGCAGCAAAAATACATGGTAAGATATACTAGTTATTTCATGTATATTAACCTCAGAACACATGGCACAAGTTCAGTGCCAACTTTATGTATAATACTGCTATCAGTGTAGGGAATTCATTGGTACTTGTTTGGGGAGTCTTGGGCTTCTAAAGTGTTTACCCATGAAGCCATACATAGTAATATACTGTAAAATGTTCCAAGAATATGATAAAAATCAGTACTGGAATGTAATTTAGTATTGAAAATTGTATTCTTGGCAGCATTTTATTAAACTCATGATTTCATACAGTATGTATTTGAATGGGCTTCTGTCTGAATTGTATAAATGTTCATGTTTTTTATTCTGTTGTTGGCAACACTACAATATGGAAATTAAAAAAGTATAAAATAAATATATAGATAAATAAAATGAATAGCCAAAACAAATTCTTGCTTACAGAAGCTTTAAAAGTCTAATAAGTCTTAGGTTTTAAATGTTGTGTTGAACTATAGCATTCAGAATAAATTGTGTTTTTTAATCTTCTAGTCAACAATACAATTATCCACCCACATTGAAAAATTATAAAAATGCCAGGTTTGAGTAGATAATAACACTGTTAACATTTTAAATTTGCTTTTACATTTGAAAAGCCTGCTAATCGTTCCTTTGTTTCCAGGATTTATGGATTTAACATTTGCACTACATGATTTAGATGTTTGCTGCAACAGAGTAAAGAAAACTTCTGTTTATTTCCAGGAGAGATCTAGAGCTATGTGGTTCCCTTTTCCATAAATACATAGAAAAAAGAGTAGACAGAACACTAATTCTCTATTAATCTATTTAAAATTTCTGATGATTAGATGATTTATGTATAGCATAGGTCACATAGGTCCCACATTATAAAAATAACAATTACATGCCCAAACTGATGTTAGCTTGACAAATTATTCATAGGGCATGAAATTGTGCAGCATATTTAAATATATATTTTTTTTTGTTTTATAAATATAGGATTAGGGATGCATCGAATCCAGGATTCGGTTCGGGATTCGGCCTTTTTCAGCAGGATTCAGATTCGGGATTCTTTCTGGCAGGCTGAACTAAATCCAAATCCTTAGGGGCGGAAGGGAAATCGCATGACTTTTTGTCACAAAACAAGGAAGTAAAAAATATTTGCCCCTTTCCACCCCTAACTTGCAGATGCAAATTACGATTCGGATTTGGTTCGGTATTCGGCCAAATCTTTCGTGAAGGATTCGGGGGTACGGCCGAATCCAAAATAGTGTCTTCGGTGCATCCCTAGTCAAGATTCTTTTGATACAATACTAGGATGCCACTAAAGTATTAAACATGCTACGCTTATAACAAAGATGGGGTCATAAACCGTTTTGGCATAAATTTAGACTTAAAGCATAGAAATAATATTTTTACATTACTCTGTCCCATTGACGTCAATGCTATACACCAGGTCTAAACTCAACTCGCAAAGAACTAAAATGCTGTGTTTAACCAGTTTCAATGGCAGTTTCAATCCAACTTAACACACAAGTTTCCTCCATTTTACCTGGAATTAGTGGAAGCAGTCAGCTTTCCGCCCTCCCACGCTTCATGTTTGGGAAATAGAGATAGGCCTGGAGCTAGGTATGGGCAAGGGCCGGTACAAGTAGGCAGCTGGCATGGGTAGTAAGAAGAGGCAGATTAGTCTCAGGCTTATTATTGGGTGTAAGCAAGCTAATTATGTTAAAATGATGTTAAAATACTGTATCTTAAATATGTTATGTTGCTATGTGCAGCCTTCAGCAGCTTATGGATACATGATATAGGAAAATATTGTACAGTGTCTTATGAATATTGAAATGATTACATATAACTGTTAATAAAATAAGCAGTGGCCTTTTCCAACAAAATATGTTGTATTGAGTGAGTTTGGAATAATTAGGGGGGGTTTGGTTGCCAGAGCTGAGACAGGGAAGGTCCGTGATCTGTGTAAAGCATCATGGAGTTCTAGTTTTCTAGAAAATATTTTAAAAGGAACAGCCTCTGTAGAGGGAAAATACCCTGTGTATTGTTTAGAGGCCAAGCGTGGCAAGGGTTTAATTTTATTTTGTTTATGCACCTGTTTCCTCAAAGAGTCTGATCATTTGTAAAAAAAAAAAAATAGACTTTAACCTGCTGAAGAACCATCTGTGTGATCTTTCTCATACAATGTATTAAAAAAATGTAGCTTGTTTAAAATATTATTTCCAAAAATATTTCTAAGGATAGTGTCCTTAGAAATAATTACACCTGTTGTAAATTTGCCTGAAATTGCCTGATTGCTGCCTCCCCAACAAATATTTTGCTCCGTGTTCCATATTTGTTTCCATTTAAAGGATTGTCCGTTTTTTGTTTTTTTTCATTGATTTAATGTTGTTTATTTCACAAAAGCAAAAATACAGTGTAGCACAGGTACACATTCCCCAGTCCTCACCATCCAAGCAGGATTATTAAACGATAGTGTGGGGAAGGATTAGATATGCGATATGAGTATATGTGTTTTACATCTGAGGAATTTTGCTCCATTTGATACATATCCTTTAGTTGAGCTTTAAGTATTTTTGCCATCTTCTGTAATTCCAGAATTATGGGTTTACATTTGAGTTTGTTGTACTCTCCAGTATATACGAAAAACCAGTACTGGTCCCTTCATACACCAGGGCTTCCCAGCAGCTGTTGAGCTGTTACATCCTTGCTGGGTCTTGAAGGTCTGTGTTTCCAATAGGAAAACAATGTGTTGAAAGTGTCATGGTACTGCGATGGGTTTCATGTGTATCCCCTTGTAGGACAACTTAATTGTTTAAGCTAGTTTTGTTAAAAACATTGGCCCAGCATTCAGAAAATTTGAATTTTGAGGTAATATCTGCAGAAATGTTCTTAGAATTAATTTGTTTGTCTTTGGATGGTAAAAAAAAAACCTTTCTTGCCTAGACCATGATTTTTCTTGCTTCTTTTGTAGTCAAATAGGCATAGCATTTTAACTGGTCATTCTCACATAGGCCTTTTCAATGCTATGCTTTAAGATATATAACTATACATCTATAAGGTATGTAAAGTACCTACAGAAGCTAATGCTAATAACAGTTTCTGTAGGTGTAGGGAGAGAAAATTCCCTTTTACTTCCACCTTTAAGTCCAACCCTCTGTTGTAAAAGTGCAGCACCCATAGAGTGGTAATTGGACCTTACTTCTAATTTAAAGTTAATAGAGAACTTATGACCCCAGCAGTATTTTCCACTATTTGACTTTAAATACTGTATAAAAATGTTGCTGTCCTTTGTAAGAATCCATGTAATAGGAATTCAGTGAGACAAAAAGTCTCTCAATTCGTGGATGGAAGAATATTGCAAGCAAGCCCCCAAAATGTAAAAAATATTTGTGGAATAGGACTTACCAAAAATGAGATGGCTTCTGATTTAAATAATAATCATTGTTTTTTTTGGGTTCTTGTAAGTTAAAGTCTTCAATTTCTGGGTATTTTCAGCAGATGATCCTTCAGCTCTAAGATATACCCTTTCTGTCTTGTTAAAGGAATTATAATTTTAGCAAGAGGGAAATGATGATGCAGCTATCTCCTTATTTCTCAATGAGACAAATACAGTTGTTTCATAAACTTGCCCTTTAAGTGTTTCAGAGAATAGTGTGTTATTGGTTATCATGGTTATTCATAATCCATCATTCCTACTGATAACTATGAACTGAACAGTAAACAGAGATGAGTGGAGTTGAATTATCTCCACTCAACATTTAGGTGGGTATTTATTTAAACTCAAATTTCAACCTACTGTAACTCCAATACATGATTTGGCTTAATTTACTAAAAGATTCAAACAAAAATTGTACATGCCACAAAAGTCAAAATCGTGCAACAATTCGAATTGTGTGAATTAGAATTGTCTTTGAAAAAGTTCAGATCTTGGAGTGAAAACCAGCCTCAAGCTGCCTGAAACCCTTGAAGATCTCAACCAAAAATTGAGGCCCCTTACATTTAAATCACACAGAAAGCATTTGTGGTCATCTTTCTAAATTAAACTTATACCATCTCCTAATTATGGTTCCTCTATAAACCATTCACCTGAATATGTTTTAAACCATTATATAGAGCAAATATTATGCATTATTTCCACAAACTTTTTGAATACTTTAATAGCAATTTTTTAATTAAAATTTTCTTGTTTTTGTAAAAAGGAAGACATTTCTGTATTTGCGCACATTCATGTTGAGCTATAAAAACTGAAGATTATTGACTGGGCTGAAGCAAAAGATTTGATGTGCAGCAAGCCGATGGAGCTGTATATGCCAGGATAATTGGTTTCTAATTTGGTCATGGACAAAATGTTCAGTCCTGAAGTCCTTGAGATAGGACAATTAGGACAGCGGAGAGTCTTCAGTAAATGGCAAAGAATATTTTACTTGGAGTAACTAATTAAAATTGGGTTATTATACTCATATTTATGACATTTAAAGAAGGAAACAGCCTCTGGATAACATCACTCCATTTAACGTTGATCCCCTGGTGCAACTTTACAGCATCCCCTCTCTACTTTCTAGAACAAGCAGATTTGTAAACAGCTGAGCAGTGCTTGGAGGTTTCAGGATTTCATTAAGGGAATTAGAGATGTTTCCACATTTTGGGGGTTATTTATCAAGGTCCGAATTTATCTCAGTATTTCTAAGTTAGAAATCTGAGCAACTCCAAATTCCCGACCTTACTTATGAAGAAAAAAGCCAGAAAAAAAAGGGTCGGGCAAACTCCAGAGCTTTCCCCAAAAACTCAGAATTGTTCGGAGTTTTCCTCAAAAACTACATTTTTTTCAGAGTTTTTTTTTTAGCAGAAACCCTGAAATCACCGGATATTGGTACAGACATCAGTGCAGACACTGGGACCTACCCCATTGACTTATACAAGACCTCAAGAGCTTTTAGATGCCAGGGTTCCAGATTCAGAGTTTTTAGACTATCAGAGTTTAATAAATCTCAAAAAAATTGTAGGTTTAATTTGAGGTTCAGATATTCAGACCTTGATAAATAACCCCCTACATGTTGAGCAACTCTTCACCTTGTCTGACACTTACTAGCAATACTATACACTTCCATTCCATAGTTCCATTCACCTCCTTCCAATGGAATGACAAACGTTTTCAAGGAAAGCAATCTAGAGGCGTTTTTATTAGGTTTTGAGGCAAACACTTGGCCATGTCTGTTACTAGAACAGAACTGGCTGGGCCACTTTCAGACTCACATTTTGAGATCACCCACTTTATTAATAGTTTAGGGGGGCAGAGGGGGGATTTATTGAATGCTCATGGTTCTAATAAGGGTTTCAAGCATGAATACAGGTATGGCAATATTAGCTTAATATTTCTACTTTATGATAAAAGGCATATCAGTGCTTTGCATATTTAGGTTTTAATGAAATAGTCCATAAGCCCCCAGAAAATATTATTGGGCGAGTTAAAATAATGTTCCCCTCCCCTTTGAACAAGAAATTCAATGTCTAATTCATCCCAAGTTTCCCTGTGCGCTAGAGGCATCAACACCAAAACAATAATGCAATTTCAGAAGTTGTGCCTGCTCTATTGCATATAATTTGCCTCCAGATTTAATTAATGATTCAGTTGATTATTTTCAGAAATATAAGTTTCTAAAAGAACAATAGGAATAAAGTTTTACACTATTTGTTTTACGTTAAAATTATTTGAAAGTTACTTTTCACTGTCAATATCTACATATTTTCATTAGATAAAAAAAAAACACAACAAACTCACAAAGACCAGTCATGGCCTTACATTTTGTTTAGAAAATCATTCTTAATTTATTCAAAAGATTGCTGACTTCACTATTTTTCTCTTCTTTTCATTAATCCTTAGCATGTTGATTTGTGTGAAGCATGACCCCTCTCCCTAAAGAACAGCTTTTCATTAAAGGAGGTTGGATTAACATTTTCATATAAAATCTATATTTTCTGCAGCTTGTCCAGCTAATTAAAACACAGGGGCTACCATATCTTAGACATAAGGTGACATTAATATTAGTTCCTTATTCAGACTCTGACTGTTATTTAGCAGCCATATGGAGAAAAATACTGTTGGCTAGCTTTACAACATACCCATAGCAAAACAACGGTATTAGAGGAAGCACAACTGGATTAAAAATATAATTACATTTGATTGGGTGTTAGCAATTATGCCAATTAAACAAATAAAGTCCTGGGATACTTTGGTGGTTTCTGCTGCATTCTTTAAGAGGAAGAGGTATTGTATTTTCCATGAATGAGCATCACACAGTGATATCATCACTATTTTTCATGGTTTAGTGGCTATCATATCCCCAAGAGTGTTTCTCTCCTATTGTGTAGTGATACATTGATAAGATTACCTGTTAATCTGGCAGCAATACAAGAAATCTTGTCAAGTCAGCAACTGGTAAAAGAAAATCTGTTTAGCAAAGTTTAAAGCTACACTCTTTGTGCACCTTCAAGAAAGAAATATGCCATGCACAGAAATGTAGTACAACAAGCTAGATGTCAATATGAAGTGCTTAAAATCACCAAGGGACAGCAATGAACAAAAACACTACATTTGTCCTGACAGGCAATCTGATGGGATCACTAATGCAAAATAGTGTTAACTGGAAAGAAGTATTTGCAAGATAAAAATAGCATAAACACTAAGATAACAGAAAGACTTTGGGTTAAGAATATAACAAACAAAATATGAATGTGAATTGGGAGGGTTCCTAAGCCAGAATAACAGACTTTTAATATCCTTGTAGATAAGATGCTGTCTCTCTGCTATCAGATATTTACCAGCAGTACAGTTGTGTGTGTTTTTGTTAGGAGACTTTAGCCTACTAAGCAAGATAGCCTACAGTGGGTCTGAAATGGATTTGTCATGGCCCATTAACTAATTCAGTGAATTTAATGTGCCATTTTTCCCTGTAAAGCTCTAAGCTATTATTAGGGGAGCCGAGATTTATAATAACACATCGATTTCTGAGTCTTTTCTGAACCTTAATAAAACATTGTACAAAAGTTGTATGGAGGTGCACCTTTGAGGCAGTTTATTCAACAATTGATAATATGGAATGTGACTGCGGAACAGAACTGACTTATGAATCAACAAAGCGTTCTCCAGAGTGCTTAGGCACAAACACAACATAGGGTAAGAGGATTTTATTTCTACTTTTTGTTATATTGTCACCATGTGACCTCTGTATCACATATGCAAGAGGAAAACAAAACCTTCTGGGCTGTATTGAACCCATCATTTGTTGGCAACTTTTCCATTGCTTGCAAAATATTTTATGCCAAGAGAAAGTTTAAAAGTTTATTTAAAACAATTGTTGTAAATTTAAGTCTCTGTGATAGTCATGCATGCAAATTAATGCCATGCTTTGTGATCATGGAAATAGTCTATTACAAATGGCTAATTGGCGTAGTTATAAAAGTTGATATTTTATATTCATGCCTGACTAACTACTGCAATTACAATAATATTTTATACAGCTTTAGAAATATGGTTGGTTTGCAAGCAGATAGATATGGTAGGGTACTGAAAATAAACAAGTCCTCTATCAAAAAGTATACCTACAACACTTGTTCAGTTTAATTTTTTCTATTATTGGTTATAGGAGGAAGGCTTCTGTGTCCTAAAATTGCTCTTTGTAAAAGTGCAAATGAAACTCAGCTACCACTAGCTTGGTTGCTGTGCCTGTCCTGTACAATTAATAACTTCCATGGCTGCAGCCCTGAACAGTTTTATACCCTTTCGGGTTTGTACATCAATATAGAAAAGATAATTGCTATATGAATAAAATATAATAATATATGTAAATGAAGCATCCTGCAACCTGCATTTTTCTTCGTCACAACATTTCCACAATAACGAGATTTGTTCCCAATGTGTTAATTTGTAAGGGGAGTGCAATGAAGTGACCTGTCAGCTGCTGTATATTCTTTGCCAGGAAATTCAAATGATGATGATGTTTTCTACTTTACCCACAAAACAACAATCAGGTGAACAAACCAATTACACAGAAAAGCGCTAATTATAGTAAAGCTTTTCAAAGGGGTGGAACAGTGATTTATATAAGAGTTGCACTGGTGATTATAGGATGAATCCGCTCACAATGATGTGTGGCAACATTAAGAGACTGTTTGTTTATACTTAAAAGAACAGTAACACAACCCCCCCCCCAAAGTGTACTATTGCCGTGCACTGGTAAAACTGGTGTGTTTCCTTTAGAAACTCTACTATAGTTTATATACATGACCTGGGGCAGCTGGAAAATTGACAAAATGTCTAGCCTCATGTCAGATTTCAAAATAGAATATAAAAACATCTGTTTGCTCTTTTGAGAACTGGATTTCAGTGCAGAATTCTACTGGAGTAGCACTATTAACTGATGCGTTAAAAAAAAAAAAAACATGTTTTCCGATGACAGGATCCCTTTAAACACATTAAGGGGCTTAACTAGGGATGAGTGAATTTTTTTGCTTGATACTGATATGCAGTGAAATTTTTGTGAGTGGGATGTTCATAACGATGTGCTAGAATTTAACTGTTTTGCCAAAAAAAACTATTTTTATTTAGAAAAAACAAATACAATGGATCCTGTGCATTTGGTGTGGAAAAATGAGTCTCTGATATCTTATAATTTCGCAAATTTTTTCTCAGTTTTGCATTTATCTTGGTGAAAGGGGACAGTTTTGCTGATCACTGGAATACTGTATACATTTTGCCTCAGTGTGTATAAATTGTGGCAGAATTTGTTGGCAAATTTTTTTTTGATTGCAAAATCACGTTTATCATTTTCCTTTGCAAAAACATGATTGACAAAAATAGAGAGTTATCTCAGGAAAGTGGATACTGAAAAAAATTATACTTGTCATTTTACATTTCTAATAAAGGGAGACAATTCCAGGTTTTGAATAAGGTAAATGTGTAGTGGTCAAAACACTGTAAATGCCATTACCCTGAGATATAGTGTAATTTCTAACTGAAATATTATTCCATGATTCATTGCCACTAGTCATGGAGTATACAGTTCAGCTTTGTTTTGTGTTTAAAGCTTTTGAAATGCTCCGTCTATCTTTTGTTGTATATCCCTAGGCCTATAGATTTTTTCTGCTAGTGTGTAAGTCCTAAATACAATTATCTCTGGTTCCAAAAAGAATTCTAAAAGCTCAGTTGCAGTAAGCCCAGGTGATTTTGGTTATATTTCTAGATTCACAGATTAAGGAAAAAAATACCTTTGAGGCAGAAGAAAAATCTATAGGCACACATTGACGTCAGGTGCACTTGGTTTACAGATTGTTAACTCACAAGCTTCAGTTTCCAATTTCAGTGTTTCTACGAAAAAATATAAATAACTATTTGCAGGTGTAAGGACACAAATGACTTTGTAAATGTACAGCGTGGGAAGGAGAAATGAGCTCAGAACAAGATTGGAGAATTAAAGCATTCATTGTGAAGACTAAATAATGTCTTTTATTCTTGTAAATAATTCCAACCAGTGACTACACCAGATTAGTCACCCAAATGTAAGGAATACAGATGTTCAGCAAATATCGTAAAGAAAATACTTGCACTGATTTTTAATTATTTAAATACATTGTACATGCAGTTATTTCGGTTTGCTTTTATTTTTCCAGCCTGTGGCAAGTTGGGAACAAACTATCACTTCACTATCAAACTATCACTGTGGCAAGTTGGGCACTAGTGCCATAATAAAGATTGTGGTTGTGGATTTAGAAGATGATCCTCAACTCTACCAAAGTTATTTCCAGAAAATAAAAAAAAAACACAGCTTTCATTTTTAAGATTAGTGCCCAGGCTGTAAAAACACAGCAAATCAAAACAAATATATAACTGGACCTAGTTTTAGTGAAGTCATATTTGGTGGATTAACCAAATCGCAAATAATAAAAAGGATTCTTTTCATGTTTCACAATAATTTCAGTGCTGCTTATGTGTATAATTGGTTATTAAAGTCTTACAACCAACATACAAGTTTCTAAAGTAATATATATACACAGCACGATTTATTAATCTAAAACTACACATGATTTATTCTTAATGCTATGTGCGGTTTTGCATATAAATGAATATATTATATTATATGACACCTGCAACTGTTACTGGAAAATGTGCAATAGGCC
Organism: Xenopus petersii; assembly: GCA_038501925.1. NCBI lineage: Eukaryota > Metazoa > Chordata > Amphibia > Anura > Pipidae > Xenopus > Xenopus petersii. The sequence goes on from CM076677.1 coordinate 92,678,543, forward strand.
AGCAACTGGAAAATGAAACAAGACAGCAAATTAGGAATCAGCTAGATACAGTATATAGTATCTTGCGTTATATAGTTTGCCTTGCTAAGAGATCACATAAGTCCATAGAATTATAAATCTAGAATATAACAGCCAATTTACATATAATTACATATAATGAATAGGGCAAAACTAAGAAAATATACTGTGGGCCAACACAGTTCTGTGGGTTAAAGCTAAGAATCTTCATTTTTAAACTCCATTCTGGGAAGTTGTTAAAGTCAGATTTATTCACTCATTTATTTATTCCCTTGTAGTGTCAAGGCCCATTTGTTCCCTGAGTGTGGGATAAGTAATTCTACTCTTTTACACTTTGGGTCCTATTTATCATGATCCAAAAAGTGTCTCTCAAAGTCAATCTGTCTTAAACTGATCAATTCACTGTGACTTTAGATGAGTCCCACAGTGCAAAATTCAGCTTGTCTTTGCTGATTGAAAAGAATCAAAACATGGCCAGATCACAGCAAAATAGCATTTTTCACACTTCAGCTATGCTTACAAGCAGTCTTTATAGATCATTTGGACTTGTTATAAACTTAGGGTCATCTGTTGAGAGAGTAGAGAAGGACATTTCAAAGGTGAATAGATTAACTATGGTGTCCTTCAAATTTGGGATCAAAGTATAAAGCTCGACTATTGAGATAGATGAGAAATCAAAGACCAACCTTTTAAACCACCCACCCAAAAAAAGTGTGTAAGTGTCTTTTAATAGGAATCTGTTTTTTTTTGTACATGGATGGCTACAGATTAGAAAGCAGTTTTTTTCCTACCAAAGAATCACCCCCTGAATATCAAAATGTTCCCCTATCATGGCTAAGGGTATGAGCATGGCTAATGAACGGGTCCTGTGTTCATATACAGTGGTCACCAATTTTGAAAAATGAAAAGTAATATAGTAAAGAACACTGGTACGTTCATCTGTTTCTGTGAGGCATGGGGAAATTTTCTCAAATAAAAAATACTCTTCTTGATGAAAAAAAAAAATCAGAGGTTTATTTAACTTTACAGACCTCCATAAAAAACAATAATAAACTTTTTGTTATCAGTTCAAAAACTTGCAAAGCAGACTGTTACAAATAGAAAAAATGATTTCTGCATCATACAGCATCACTTGTTTAAACCAGCACTTCCAACTTGTGCTTTACAAATGACTCCCTGCTTTCTAATCACTCCAGCCTTTTATAGGAGTCAGAACTCCCACCATGCACTGCAGCATTCCCTTTAAATTCCAGGAAGTGCTGCTGGCCTGCCTCTTAAGAGGTGCAAGCCACCACACCAGGCTGTATCACAGGTAAAACTTTTAACTTCAAAACTGCATTTGCAATCATGCTGTATTTTAAAATCCTTCACAATATAGTTACCACAAATTACATTTCCTATGCATATGTGTACATTGTAGTATTTATCTTACACATTTAAATGTAACACACAATTGCAGTAAGGTTTTTTTTTAACACAAGCTAGTTAATTACATGCATAGTTCACAGGTGCTGACAGATTTAGAGTAAAGAGAGGAAAGTGCATTAGGTGGCCAGCCTAATGGAGAAGAGGAAAAGTAACAGAAAGGAATACCATTCACCCAGCATAGGTCTGTCAGTCCATGTGAACACTTGCATTAAAACCAGTGTGACAGATTATAGTACATATTATATACATTTTGAAGCAGTACCATTCACATCTCCACATTCCTCCCTCCTCAAAAGGAAGCTTGTCCTTCCGCAAACATTACCTCAGCACCATATCTGGACAAATGGTCAGCATTCAGGTGCTTCTTCCCTGACCGATGACCTATCTCTTGACTAAGGACTGCACCCAGTCCTACCTCTGACGCATCAGTTTGTACAATAAATGGTTTTTCAAAATTTGGGCTCTGTAAAACTGGTTCCTTACACAGACAATTTTTTATTTTCTGAAAAGCATGTTCACATTCTATTGACCATGTAACATTCTCTCGCTTGTTCTTTTTAGTTAAGTCAGTCAGTGGGGCAACTATGGCAGAAAACTCAGGTATAAAGCGCCGATAGTATCCTGCAAGCCCAAGAAATGACCAGACTTCTTTCTTTGTAGCTGGAATATTGGCAGCCTGAATAGCGTGGACTTTTGTGACTTCTGGTTTTACTTTACCGTTACCCAAAATAAATCCAAGATACTTGGTTTCGTAGAAACCCATTGAACATTTTTTTGGGTTAATGGTAAAACCTGCCTGCTTTATTTGGGCAATTACTTTCCTCAAGTGATCTAAATGATCTACCCATGAATGACTGTAGATCACAACATCATCCAAATAAGCAGCGCTGTACCCTACATGGTCCCGTAGGAGTATGTCCATAGCCCTTTGGAAAGTGGCTGGCGCACCATGTAGTCCAAACGGCATTGTTTTAAACTGATACAACCCACTAGGCACTATAAAAGCAGTTTTCTCCTTAGATTTGACATCTAGAGGGATCTGCCAATACCCTTTGGATAGATTAAGGTAGATATGAACACTGCTCCACCTAGTTGATCAATGAGATCATCTATGCGTGGCATTGGGTAACTATCAAAAGTGGAGATTGCATTAATTTTACGGAAGTCAATGCAAAATCTTGTTGTTCCATCTTTTTTCCCAACCATCACTACTGGGGAACACCAAGGACTTTTGGATGGTTCAATAACCCCCAATTTTAGCATCTCTGTAACTTCATTTTCCGCTGTTTTCTTAAATTGTTCAGGCATTCGATATGGCTTTTGTCTAATTGGAGCATGAGTCCCAGTATCTATCTGATGGCATACTAGGGACACAAGTCCAGGTTTACTCATAAACACATCAGCGTATGACTTAATCAATTCTTTTAAGTCTCCCTGTTGTTCTTTAGTTAACTCAGGGTTAATTTGCACATCCCTCCATTCAGTCTGACTCTTTAACAGATTATAAATCTGTTCAGACATATCCTCTGTAGACTCTGAGACAATATTGTAAGCAATATTGTTCTTAGTTTTGGATTTAGGTTCAAACCAACGCTTTAGTAGATTTACATGATATACTTTACTGGTTGATTTTTTACCTGGAGTTTCAATTTCAAAGTCAACAGGACCAGTTTGACGAAGGACCTTATATGGACCTTGCCATTTAGCCAATAGTTTATTCTCACAGCTAGGAAGCAGGAGTAAGACTTGATCACCAACTCTAATGGTCTTATTCCTGGCATGCTGATTATACCATTTTTTCTGATTTGTTTGTGCCTTCTCAACATTTTCATGTGCTACTTTTACCAAGATCTGCAACCTCTCTCTCATTTGTAACACATAATCAATAACATTTTTCTGATGACCAGATTTATCTTCCCACACTTCTTTTATAACATCTAGAAGACCTCTGGGACGTCTACCATATAAGAGTTCAAAGGGACTAAAACCAGTTGACTCTTGTGGCACTTCTCGATATGCAAATAATAGAAATGGCAACCATTTATCCCATTGTTTTGGATCATTATGCACAAATTTCTTAAGCATTTTCTTTAAAGTCTGATTATACCTTTCTACAAGGCCATCTGTTTGTGGGTGGTATGGGGTTGTTCTAAGTGGCTTAATACCCAAAAGTTGGTACACTTCTGACAGTAAGGTAGATGTAAAATTGCTACCTTGATCAGTAAGGATATGTTTTGGTAGCCCAACTCTACTAAACACATTCAAAATCTCTTCAGCATCCCTTTTAGCTGTAACTGTTCTCATTGGTATTGCCTCAGGATACCTTGTGCAGTAATCCACTATTGTAAGAATAAACCGGTTACCTTTTGAGCTTTTCTCCAATGGACCAATTATATCCATGGCAACAGTATTAAATGGCTCATCAATTATGGGTAGTGGTACCAAAGTAGCTTTAGGGGGTACAGAAGCAGTGTACTGGCATTCTGGACAAGAACGGCAATGAGCTATAACATGGTCATATACCCCTGGCCAGTAGAACCGATAAAGGATTCTAGCTAAGGTTTTCTTGTAACCTAAATGACCAGCTATGGGAATATTATGAGCCAAACCCACTATTTGCTCTGTAAATTTTTTAGGTACCACCAACTGTTCTACATGTTCTCCTGTCTTGGGATGAACACATACCCTATACAGTTTTTCATCTTGGACTAGATAATAGGGTGGCACAAGTCCCTTTTCATTTGCTTTACAGTTATTTAAACCCTGCTGATATAAAGATTTTAAACCAGCATCTTGTTTTTGTTCTAAAGCAATATCAGTGTCCCATAGTCCGATACTTATATAGTCACCTTTATCCTTGGCAGGATTCATCACAAGTTTCTTCCTATGGACATTCACTTGCTGTGTTGGGAGAGTCTGTCTCTTTGGGGAGGGTGATACCACAATATCCTCATGAAAAGGAAAAATATGTCCCAAGGCATCGTTGGGATCTTCTTCCTTTTTCTCTTGTGATCTGGTTGTCACAGCACAGAGTTGTTCTTCACCTTTCAATAAGTCATCAAACCCAGGAGCGGTTCTCCCAAGTATAACTGGAACTTGAAGATTAGGAATAACAGCAGCTTCTACTGTGAAGATATTTTCCTGAACTTGTAAATCGATGTGTGACCTTGGGTAGGTTTTTGTGTCACCATGCACACAAGTGATTGGAATCTTTGGAAACACTTTCTTTTGAGTGACCAAATCAGCCTTTACCAAGCTGAGTTTACTTAAAGTATCCAACAAGGCATTTACAGGGTGTCCATTAAGTAGTGCCGGCATGGTATAGTCACTATAACCACAAAAAGAGGTGTGAGTTGAAGCCCTTTTAATCTTCTTGGGACAGAACTTGGCTATGTGTCCTCTTTTTTGGCATTCAAAGCAAACCATTCCCATTGAATCAGATTTTGCTGGTGCCTTAGATTCCTGCTTTGCTATTTCACTTTGCACTTGTGGCTGCTGGAACCTCCTGGTATGTCTACCAGCATCTTTCTTGGCAAGTAAGTAGTCCTCAGACAATGAAATAGCTTTCTCAGCAGTTTTTGGTCTGTGTTTCTGCACCCATGAACCGACATCCTCTGGCAAAATTTTAACAAATTGTTCCATTACAATTGTCTCTGTAATTTGCTGGTGGGTCTTCAGTTCTGGCTTCATCCATTTTATATACAGGTCTGTGAGACGAGTGAAGACTTCCCTTGGACTATCAGCAGCAGAGTATTTTAACTGACGGAATCTCTGTCTGTAAGTCTCCTCACTAATATTATAACGTCTTAGGATTGCCTCTTTCACCTGATCATATTGTGCTGCTTCATGGATCTCCATATTACTGTAGGCCATTTGGGCTTGGCCTGTAAGGTATGGAGCAAGCCTTACTACCCAATGTTCCTTTGGCCACATACAAGCAAGTGCTACCCTCTCAAATGTTGTAAGGTAGGCCTCAATGTCATCCTCTTGAGTCATTTTTGTTAGCTTTGGGTCTTTCCAAGGAGACACTGCTACTTGTGGAGGAGGGACTACAGGTTGCTCTGGTCTCAGCATCTGGATCAGATCTTTCCAGCGTTCATCCTGTTTGTGCAGTTCAGTCCGATACATCATTGTTTCCTCATGATGTCTCCTCTCAGCTTCAGCTTGCTGCACTGTCAGCCATTTCATCAACTCAGTAATACTCTCAGATAAAGTCTTTTCTGGAAGTGCAGGATCAATCTTTTCTGTGGCACCAGAAATAGTGGTTTTACTTTTCCTTGGAACAGCGCCCTCTAGTTCCACTTCTTTTTCAGATCTGCTTGCCATTTTAGTCTGCTTTACTTTAGGTCTGGCACCTTGGCTCACAGCTTCTTTGCCTGCAACAGTACGCCAGGTACGGGTCTTGTACATAATTCCTCTAATTTTAAGTGGATGTATTTGGAGCAATACTCTTCATTAACCATCCCACTTCTGACACCATATGTGAGGCATGGGGAAATTTTCTCAAATAAAAAATACTCTTCTTGATGAAAAAAAAAAAATCAGAGGTTTATTTAACTTTACAGACCTCCATAAAAAACAATAAGAAACTTTTTGTTATCAGTTCAAAAACTTGCAAAGCAGACTGTTACAAATAGAAAAAATGATTTCTGCATCATACAGCATCACTTGTTTAAACCAGCACTTCCAACTTGTGCTTTACAAATGACTCCCTGCTTTCTAATCACTCCAGCCTTTTATAGGAGTCAGAACTCCCACCATGCACTGCAGCATTCCCTTTAAATTCCAGGAAGTGCTGCTGGCCTGCCTCTTAAGAGGTGCAAGCCACCACACCAGGCTGTATCACAGGTAAAACTTTTAACTTCAAAACTGCATTTGCAATCATGCTGTATTTTAAAATCCTTCACAATATAGTTACCACAAATTACATTTCCTATGCATATGTGTACATTGTAGTATTTATCTTACACATTTAAATGTAACACACAATTGCAGTAAGGTTTTTTTTAACACAAGCTAGTTAATTACATGCATAGTTCACAGGTGCTGACAGATTTAGGGTAAAGAGAGGAAAGTGCATTAGGTGGCCAGCCTAATGGAGAAGAGGAAAAGTAACAGAAAGGAATACCATTCACCCAGCATAGGTCTGTCAGTCCATGTGAACACTTGCATTAAAACCAGTGTGACAGATTATAGTACATATTATATACATTTTGAAGCAGTACCATTCACATCTCCACAGTTTCCCATTCGATATCTGGCTATAATTTATGTCTTTCTACTACTACAATAGAAAGGTAATTTTTTTTAGCAGTTCCTATGCAAGTGTATGGGGTCCTCATCAATGAAATGAAAAAATCCCTGAATTAGAGCTCATCACAGAAAAACTCACCCTCTTTCTAATATTTGCTATGGGATTTTTAGAAGCTTATTTATCAGTGGGTGACAGTTAGAATAGTAAGAAAAAGAATTGCATAGGAATGAATAGAAAATGGGTGAGTTTTTTTGTGTTGGGCACACTTTGATATATCTGCCCCTTGGTGAAGAGTCAAGGCCCAGGGTATTCTCTGAAAAGGATTTTGGTGAAATTGCAGTACAGCATAAAAAGGGATAGGGCAGCGTCTAAAAGGGAAAAAAAATACACATTTTTAGAGGAAAAAACCAAATTTTTTTTAATGAGATGTATTGTGCTCTGAAGCTGCTAAAAATTGAAATCATGTAGAAGTCCATTTCAGATGGTCGCTATAAAAATTGGAACATGTTTTGTACCTTCAGGGTTCTCAATAGCTTGGGGCTATTTGCACTGGTTTTTGTTCGATAATCCAAATGATTCAAGGTCTTCAGGCAACAACTGGAAGAGGATTTATTTTGAGTTTGAGAAAAAATTGAGTTTTAGTAAATAAACCACTTAGACAAGTTGAAAAAAAACACATTATAAGAGAAAATAATACATTTGTGAATTTTTTTTTAAAGTCAAATATTTGTAAAGAGGTCCCAATAAGTAGGGTCCTTTTTCTATTTGTCTCTAATTCTATTTGTCTCAAATATCATTGTCATATGCATATTTTCTGTAAACTGATCAGGGTTCCCTGCTTCTTGCAACCTCAGTAAACTTCTTAAATGCTATTTAGGGATTAGAGGGGCAGAAATATAAATAAAACTAAGACCTGCTAGACTACTACTACTAGACCTGATAATGATGTTTATGGTTATAGGAAAATATGAAACACCCATGATTACTAAATGAATTCTCAACCAGCTATTATCTATGCTAAAGAAAGTATACGTAATTCTCTGCAGAATCCCTGCTAAGATAGAGGACATTATAGACGAATAGCAGGGGACCTTTTTACCCATAAAGGGGATCATCTTACCAGAGGTCACCCCTTCAGACTAGAAGAAAAGAACTTTCATTTGAAGCAAAGTAGGGGGTTCTTCACAGTCAGGACAGTGAGGTTTTGGATTGCACTGGGGTTTTCTGAATAATGGATCTTTCCATAATTTGGATCATCATACCTTAAAGGATCGGTAACATAAAATATTTGTATGTGTGTACATAACAAAAAAAAAAAACACCAACACACATTTAACTTAAAATTCGTAGCCTTTAATAAGAAATAACTTACCGATACTCTGCTTGTGCTCCTCTTCAGAAAAGGCGACAGGGCGACGATCCATCATGCAGCGTTTTGCAGGTGTTTTTTTTTCGTTATGTGCAAACCAATTTTTTTTAAAATGTTTTTTATGTTACTGGTCCTTTAAGTATACAATAAAATCATGTAAACATTAAATAATCGCAGTAGGCTTGTTTCGTTTTCAATAATGATTAATTAGATCTAAGTTTAGATCTATCACTCCAGAGAAAAAGGAAATCATGTTGAAGCATTTGGTTTATTTGGATAAAATGGAGTTGATGGGGGACAGCCTTTCTGTAATTCAGAGCGGTATAGAAAATGGGTTTCCGGATAACAGATTCCAATTAGGCTCACTGGACTCAATTCACTCTATAAAATAAATAAGCGATCCATTTGAGTATGGGTGGGAGCTTTATACACAAGAAAGATTAAAAATCCTTTGGTCAATTATTTACTGTACCTGTTTGTACTGGCAACATTATGTGTATCACTGGCCTATTCAGTACTGTAGAATATATTGGAAATGTATTAATATATCATAAATATCACTCTACTACAAAATAATTTATTGGTAGATATTACTGTGCTAGATATCCTCATTCTTCTCCCTGCTTGACTTCCAGAACAACCATTTATTTGTTCAAAGCTTGAGTTTTACTTTTTTCAGCTGCCAGACATCTGAAACCACCTGTTCTGAAACCACCTGGGTCTTGTTCCTATCACTCACAAAAACAACCCTGTGAAATTAGCAAAACTTACGATTGCAGAAAGGGAACATAATGCTCAGAGGCCAATAATGAAAAATTGAATTGAATAAAATGATTTTCTACAGTTTACCATGCTTTTTGGGCATGTCTGAGGCACTACACTGCAGAGAAAAAAAAAACAAGGAAATGTTCTTGTGCGGTGTATTAGCTCATTATTTTGGCAGATTTTTCTGCTGGTGTTGATATTACAAATCTGTTCACGGACAGAGGTTCAAGTGTTGGCTCAAAATCAGCCAGTTAAGCTTATGCTTCAAATTCTATTCACATCATCATGTTGGTGGCCAGAGTCTTGCATAATTTATTGGGGTAAGCTAACCTTTGCTGGTGGGGAGCAGTCAGCTGGATAGTAATTGCCTATATACTGACAACATATTGGATCATATACAGGTCTCCAGCACACTGATTTTCAGGCTTTTCTATAATATAAAAAGATCCAATTTGTCATTCTGAAATGTCAAGTCAATAGATTTGAACATTATGAACCTCCTCAATGCCAATTATTTGTGAGCTTCATTGTTAAACAAAGATTTCCTGGTGTTCAGAGAAGAAGTGTTGCCCCTTTTTAAAACATGTGGCATCCTGTCCTCTGTTAAAAAAATGTTCTAAGAGCACAGAGTGCCTTTTTCAGAAACGTATCATTTTATTTGGAGCATGCTTCTTTTCTGTTCCTCTGTGTAATGCTTCATATCCACATATCTATCAACTCGTCCAGATGTTGGTTCTTTAATAGTCTCCAAGAGTATTATTTGACACTTAATTTTTCATATATCCTTTGTGAAAGTCTCCAATTCCTCTTCCACTTGTTATTCAACTTCCTGATCATATGCCAGTTCCTAAATGGTTTTGAGATCTAACCAGCTGGAAAATTGATGGTGGGGATGGGCTCATGTTTTAACTCCAGGAGTTTGTCTCCCACTATGGTCTTTAGTGAGATAGACATCTGTACAGTGTTAACCCAGCTGCCCCTTAATGCATTAGATAATGTATTAAGTGTGTAATGAAGATAATAACTCACTATTTTACCTAACGCTAATCCTCATTATTATGGATGCAGACTTTTAAATCTTTCATGGAGCCAGTAAGCACTAAATAGTTACTAAAGGGAAATGAAGGAACTAAAATTGTAGCCAAGCATAAGAAAAGAAGGCAACTGAAACTGAAGCAATACAGTTTAATTCAGGTTACATTTTTCTGATATAAAACCTTGACTTCCGTTGCTGGTACTGCATCCATCTCTATGCTGGGAATATCAGTACAAGTATACTAATTATTATGCAAATCACTAAGAGGCTGATTTATCAATGTTCAAGTTCAAATTTCTACTGCACTTTAAATTTATTGTGCCAACACTCATGATTTCAAATTAGGGTTTCCAAAAAGTAACTGTTCCATATTTATTAAGCACAATAATGTTAAAAAAACTCAGCATATAAAAGCCTGAAAATTCATGTAAAGTCAAGTCAACTGGAGTTGTCCTAGGCAAAATTTAAGTTTTTTTCAGTTTGATTTTTTATTTAGTTTGATCAGATCAAGTATTTTAGATTGAGGAGCCCATTACTTAGCTCGAGTGAAGGAATAGAGGGAAAAAAACGTCGAATTTCGAATTATTTTTTTGGCTACTTTGACCTTCAACTTTGACTTCGAATCGAACGATTCGAACTAAAAATCGTTCGACTATTCGACCATTCGATAGTCAAAGTACTGTCTCTTTAAAAAAAAACTTCGAACCCCTAGTTCACCACCTAAAAGCTACCGAAGTCAATGTTAGCCTATGGGGAAGGTCCCCATAGGGTTAGGGGCCGATTCACTAAATTTGAGTGAAGGATTCAAAGTAAAAAAACTTCAAATTTCGAAGTATTTTTTGGGCTACTTCGACCATCGAATGGGCTACTTCGACCTTCGACTACGACTTCGAATCGAAGGATTCAAACTAAAAATCATTTGACTATTCGACCATTCGATAGTCGAAGTACTGTCTCTTTAAAAAAAACTTCGACCCCCTAGTTCGGCAGCTAAAAGCTACCAAAGTCAATGTTAGCCTATGGGGAAGGTCCCCATAGGCTTTCCTAAGTTTTTTTGATCAAAGGATATTCCTTCGATCGTTGGATTAAAATCCTTCTAATCGTTCGATTCGAAGGATTTAATCGTTTGATCAAAGGAATAATCCTTCGATCGTACGATTGCAGTATTTGCGCTAAATCCTTCGACTTCGATATTCGAAGTCAAAGGATTTCAATTCCTAGTCGAATATCGAGGGTTAATTAACCCTCGATATTTGACTCTTAATGAATCAGCCCCTTAGCTATCTTTTTTTGGTCGAACAAAAATCATTAGATCGATGGATTAAAATCCTTCGAATCGAACGATTTGAAGTATTTAATCGTTCGATCGAACTAATATCGCTAAATTCTTCGACTTCGATATTCGAAGTCGAAGGATTTAACTTCGACAGTCGAATAGCGAGGGTTAATTAACCCTCGATATTCGACCTTAAGTAAATTTGCCCCAAAATGTTTTTAATAAATAACACACCTTAAAGTTGGTAACATTTCAATTGTATTAGAATAAAAAATAACTTCAAACTAATTACAAATTTGAATTTTGATAAACAGGACTCTAAGGAAGATGGAATAGGAATATGAATGTAGATGTTTTTGTCTGGCTTCTTGGGACTGATTGTGAGAGGGCAGATGCCATCTTTACAATCTTAATAACAGAATGGAAACCAGTTTAGGTTGGCTGATATTTGTGATATTTGTTTTTGTTTCTTTGTCCAGGCTGAGTGGGCAACTGTTGATATTTAGTGAAATGTACCTTTTTTAGTGAATAACATATTAACAACATATTAAACAGTGCAGTGGAAAGGTTAATTTTTTTTTTGCATTTCATAGAAAAGTATATATGCAAGAAAGGAATACATTTTTAAAAGAAGAAATAATGTATGTGTTATTATTACATACTTCATCAGCTGATCTATAGTAGTATTAAAAGTATTAGTTAGGTTCCACTTATTCGTCATCTTTTCTACTTCTCCGTGGATACATTTTCCCTGATGCATTTGTTAATGTTAATTTTTAAAGATAACAGATTTTTAATGTTAGCATTTGTTCAATATTACCCAGCAGTATACACACAATTACTTAAACATTGTACTGATGACAGGACCAATAAAAATTTAATTGCCATTGGTCTAAATGATCTCATACCATATCTCTTAGAAATGCTATTGTTAGTAGGACCCAGGTACTTATCTCAGAACATAATCATAAAATTTAAGCAGTTTCCAAAAGTGTTAGAGAAGTTGCTGAATTGCATTATACAAGGCCTATAATGTAAAATGTTTGCACTATGTTGAATATCTGGTGTAGCATTTTATTTGATCAATTACAAAATGCTTTTAATAAATGCAAGGTTAGAATTTTGTTGAGAATGTTGAAAACAAAAACATACATGTTGGGTATTAATTCAGATAGATGGATGGATGGATAGATAGATAGACAGACAGACAGATGAAATATAGATGATATTGTTTCTCTCATAGAAATAGAAGTAGCCAGCACTCACCAAACTTTTTCATCTTCTAAAAATACAGTTGCACATCACATGGTATCCACTTTTACCAGCTCCAAATATCAAAAATGTAGAATGTTTCATGCCAAGTAATAGTGTGAAATGTTGTACCTTTTCTGATCAGAGCCATGAGAAGCTATTAAAGGCTTTTTAAAGATATATTCCTCGATGGTGCTATCTTTACATTTTTGATTGTTTCTCTTATAGACAGATAGTTCTCCAAACAATAACTCACAGCACTTTAGCTTCATTTTTGGTTTCTATTAAAGACACCTGTTCAAGAGGGAAAGCTTATTGTGATGGTGCAGTGGCAGCATGAGTTAAAAATATAAGCAGGTCTAACAACCCACAATGTTGGGCTTATACATCTATACATGACAGTATGGGCTATGTCCATACATTTTTTTTTTTTGGTTTTTCCTTAATCCTAGTTTTTTATGTTGGTCCATAGAAAGGTTACTTCCTTGGGAATACCTTCCTATATAGTAATGTTCTTTCTTACTCTTGGAGGGTATTGAGTGTCCAGCTCAACCACTTTAAAAGTTCTGAATATCTTTAGGGTGGAGACTTCAATATCTAGGAGTGTGTGAGAAAATCTATTGTGATTTCAGCAGCGTAGGAAAATAATTTTCCTACTGAGTTTAAATATATGAATTAGAATGTTCTAGATTTGTCTGTGTCACTTTACAAAATATATTTTTTTTCATTTTACATTCTTTCACTGTACATTTAGGGGGTTATTTATTAAAGAAAAAAATTCTCACTATTTTCTGAATATAACACCAGCCAAATCCACACTGACTTCCCCCTATTTATCAATACATTTTTTTCTTGTGAGGAAAAAATTATGCTAAACTCGGAAAAATTTCGGAATCCTTTGATTTTTTTGTCTGATTTTTTTGTAAAATCGACTGAATGCTATGATTTTTTTTGTTACCCAGCACAATTTCCAGTTGTCTATTATAGACACCTGTTCAAGATGGAAAGCTTATTGTGATGGTGCAGTGGCAGCATGAGTTAAAAATATAAGCAGGTCTAACAACCTGCAATTATGGGCTTATACATCTATACATGACAGTATGGGCTATGTCCATCATTTTTTTTTTCCTTATTCCTTGTTTTTTATGTTGGTCCATAGAAAGTTCAAAAGTAGGTCCCAAAAAAATTCACAAATTTGGTAGAAAAATGTACATAGGGTAGAAACTGGACAAATTGGCTCTCACTATTAGCAAAAGACAGGGATTCTGTTTTTTCCTCCTTGTAATATAAGAATTTAGATACCCCCTAGTTCCAATCATGCTAGATTTCTTCATGCATTTTCTCAATAAAGTGTGACTTTTGTGGCCAAAAATGTGTTAGAGAGCCTAAGGCTCTATTATTAACAAGTTCTAGTTGTTACATTCCCAAAAATGGGGCCCCCCTACAATGTGCTCATAGCCTATACAAAGGTAGAATAAAATAGTTTTAGCCAAAGATAGAATAAAATAGTTTTAGTCAAAGTTATAGTGGTCCAGTAACCAAGGAATTGTGCATTAATGCCGATACTGTAGGTTCTGGTTTAAACAAAATGACACAGAACCATTAGAAAAATTATTTATTTTCTTGTATTGAAAAATCTGTTTATTTTCCTCTGCACCAAAAAAGTATGGAAATAAAACCCAGTTATAGTAAAAGGAGAAACATTATAATTCATATTTATGAATAACCCCTGCAACGTATTTTAAATTAAGATTTCAGATATACTTTGAGATTCTCCTGTACACAAATTAAGCATGGAGGAGGCTACCTAAGGAATAAGTGCATAGTCTGTTGTTTTTTTTTTCTGGTAGGTTTAAGAGGAGGTGAGAATAAGGCAGGATGATATATAATGTTACTGAAATTGGAACTTTAGAGCATAAACAGGGGAAGGAGACATAGTACAGAATAAAATGTGGAGCAGTTGATCTGGGAGTCTGAACCTGACAAGTTTATGCTCAGGCTCTTCCACTGAGACTTGATATGTCATTGGCTTAGTAAATTTTCCTAACCAGCTTCCATTATATAAGCCATTCACCACAAAAGGTGGTTACAACATAATCCATAACCATAAGATCATATTTGATATTTCCCGTTAGCAACTGAATAGCCCTTTTTCTACACAGAGATAATCTGTGTGCAAAATGACCTTTTTATGATACTTTTTAATGGCAATACACAATAAAAATAATACTGGTGTAAAAAAGGCACCAACTGTCATTTAGGGGCACATTTACTATTGGTTGAATATTGAGGGTTAATTAACCCTCGATATTCGACCCTTGAAGTAAAATCCTTCGACTTTGAATTTCGAAGTCGAAGGATTTACCGCAATCGATTTTCCTTCGATCAAAAAAAGCTTAGAAAGCTTATGGGGAAGGTCCCCATAGGCTAACATTGGTGCTCGGTAGGTTTTAGGTGGCGAAGTAGGTAGTCAAATTGTTTTTTAAAGAGATAGTACTTCGACTATCGAATGGTCGAATAGTCGTTTGATTCAAAGTCGAAGTAGCCAATTCGATGGTCGAAGTAGCCAAAAAAACCCTTTGAAATTCAAAGTATTTTTCATTCTGATCCTTCACTCGAGCTAAGTAAATGTGCCCCCTGGTGTCAGGATGTAACACAACTCTATAGTTAAAGCTTTAAAAAATCATTGAATGAAAAAAGTAGAATGTTATGTTATCATCACTGGAATATATCATAACACAATGTGATTCAGGGGTCAGATCTTTTATTTAGTTTCCAAGTAAACCTATGAAGCCAGCTGCTTCCGTTTAACTTCCTTGTGCATAAGGCATCAAAATTGTGCTCTATATGTTAGGCATTTGCAGTCATGAGAACATAATTATGCAGGACAATTACATTGGTATTTTACGTTTTATATTTACAGTTGTTGATATTTTTTCAGTGTGTGCATATTTTACTGTCTAAGCCGGATTAATGACTTGAGGATGAAATCATTTCACAGGCAGCCTTTGGTGACATCCAAATCATTCCAGAACACACAGAAATTAGGCTCAAAAACCAAGTTTGACAGGGATTGTTACCCTAGGGAAATGTAAGCAATAGGCAATACTGCAGGAAGTGCATTTTAATCCCTTACAGTATTTGTTAAAATCCTATTTAAATGACCAAGTGAACAAAAATGGTCTATATCACAGATTTTATCAGGCCAATTTACAATGTTACATTAGCTCCGCCAGTATTCCATATATTATAGATATACTTTCAGAAATTAGGGCTATGGGCAGGTGTCATTGGTTTTATTTTTATTCATCTGTAAAGCTACCTACAGTCCTTTCCAATTATAGGCAGGGTTGATGGTGGGGTACAGAAAAAAGGGGAACACTGGGGCCCCCTTGGCAGTTCATTATATATTTATTTCCTTCAGTGAGTGAAAGAGTTTCGGCCCAAGAATGACGCTCATAGGTGAAAAAAATTCGATACACTGCATCGCACAGCAAAAAGTTTTGGCGAAACAAAATGGGTCAGATTCAACCATCACTAATTTCCTCAACCAAACCTGTTTTCCAGCTGCAACCAAATCAGTCATGCTGTGAGTCTCTAAAAGGTTACATCTGCTCTAATAGGCTGATTCCACTATTGTGAAATGCACTGCTGACCTACACAGCATTGTTTTCTGTAGGAAAACCTGTTTGGGCGAGGAAGCACATTTAGGGGCCGATTCACAAAGGTTCAAATATCGAGGGTTAATTAACCCTCGATATTCGACTGGGAACTTTTTAGCACAAATAGTGCGATCGAACGATCTAAGGATTATTTTGATCGAAGGATTATTCCTTCGATCGAACGATAAGATCCTTCGAATGGAACGATTCGAAGGATTTTAATCCAATGATCGAAGGAATATCCTTCAATCAAAAAAACTTAGGAAAGCCTATGGGGACCTTCAGTAGTTCAGTAGTTCAGTAGCTTTTAGATGGCGAACTAGGGGGTCGAAGTTTTTTCTTAAAGAGACAGTACTTCGACTATCGAATGGTCGAATAGTCGAACGATTTTTAGTTCGAATAGTTTGATTCGAAGTCATAGTCATAGTCGAAGGTCGTAGTAGCCCATTTGATGGTCGAAGTAGCCCAAAAAACACTTCGAAAAGTTTTTTTACTTCGAATCCTTCACTCGAAGTTAGTGAATCGGTCCCTAAGAAACCATGTATATAAAAACTATAAGAAAAACATAATTATAGCTACTTGGAAACATGTATTATTAAGCATCCACTATAGTTTAGGTGCATGTTTATATCAAGAACAATCTATAAAGTCATATGGGGCTTCAATTTCTTCATGTGTTATATACAGGTATAGGATCCCTTATCCGGAAACACGATATCCAGAAGGCTCCGAATTACGGAATGGCCGTCTGCCATAGACTCCATTTTATTCAAATAATCAAAATTTTTAAAAATGATTTCCTTTTTGTCTGTAATAATAAAACAATAGCTTGTACTTGATCTCAACTAAGATATAATTAATCCTTATTGGAAGCAAAACCAGCCTATTGAGTTTATTTAATATTGAAATAAATTTCTAGTAGACTTAAGGCATGAAGACCCAAATTACAGAAAGATCTGTTATCCGGAAAACCCCAGGTCCCGAGCATTCTGGATAACCGGTCCCATACCTGTATATATATATATATATATATATATATATCTCCATTTATTTTTGTATATATATATATATATATATATATATATATATATATATATATATACAAAAATAAATGGATATATATATATATATATATATATATACATATACATATACATATATATATATACATTTCTTTTTGTAACAGAGATGCCCACTGCATTATTCTTCTGCCACTGCAGACCTTGTATCTAGGCATTAAATAAAAGTTTATGTCCAATTCAGTTATAATGTACATTACATAGACAAACCATGAAAAAATGAAAGTGTTTTATATCAAGAGGAATCTGAAACTTGCAGGCGTGAAATGAATATTTTCTCATTTTATCTTTACCTCCAAAGCGTAAATGTTCATCTATATTTGCGCTGACACAAACGTCATCTCCCTAAGAAACTATAAAAACCTTGTCTGCCATGACGCCAGAAAATGTCACAAGTCCCCATTAAACCACATAAGATGTGAAAAGGTCATCAGCTCGGCTTTATTGAAATGCATAAATGCCTGTGAGGCGGCTGTACGAATGAGCCGCTATATAAATGAAATCCAGGGAGATAGCTGCCACTGTTATTGTGATCACAATGATGATGAAAGCCATCTCTTTTAAAAGACATTAGAAATTGTAATACAGTGATGGATGCAGCTAGACATCAGTACAGCAGCTCCTGCCAAGATCTTAGCTTGTCACCTTTTGGTTGTTAACTTATCGTCTAACTCTAAATTGCGTATACTGAGATTTAGTATATTGGGCTGGAGATGATCATCACACACACACACATACAGTGGAGGAGCTGCATTTCTACTTTTCTCATGCAAAGCAACTGTAGGAACATGTTGGCTCTTCTGGATCACCAGGGTGTTCCCCACATTAATATACAAGGTTTCCCAAAAAATCATCCCGGATAACGTATATCTCTGACATCCAGTGGTTTCCCTGTACAGAGAGAGCAATCCATTAAAGTATTTCTGGTACAGGCATGCCAAATTGTTAGACTTCAAAAGATGCTTTATTATATGTCTCAGCCAAAGTACAACAATATTTAAACCCTTTTTGCAGGCAGCCATTATGCTGCCAGTAATGATGACCTTGAGATTACTTTAGAGAAGTTAAGCAATATGGCTACTTCTATAAAAAAAAATATATGGACACCATGGGGAAAAAGCTACTCCTTTTCAGTTTACTGGTGATTAATTATTGTCTAATGACACAGCCAATGCACCTGCATACCCAGCACTATACCACAGTGTAAAAACACTGTTTATTATACTGTGGGTGTCTATTTCATTATGTAGACAGAGTTCATTATTTTTAAAGAAAAACAAAGGGAAACTTTCCTTTTCCCACACAACTGCACAAGTACTGATAAACATGTACAGCCTCCTTGCGGCTTTATTGTTATGGGTAACAATCTCTTGGGAATCCCAGGGGCAATTGTTTACATTTGAGAGCACGGGGTTCTAATGTAAATGTGGAGCAAATAGAGTTAGGGCTAAGTATAGGCATATATTATCTACTAAATGGTGCAAAGCTGCCGTGGTACTGTACTTCTGTGACAGATGATCCTTTCAGAATGTATAGCTCATTGGACTTTCAGGCCCAAGGCATTTCATTATTAATTGGCATGTTTATTATTCTTCTCTGTGGCAATATAGCACTTCACTAGCCAAACCATTAATTCTCCCCCCAGTCTCTTCAAACTAAACAGTCTGGAAGGAAGCACCAATCTATGTCATATGGTAGCATTAGTCTTCTGGAAAGCTGGCCATGTCAATCCTATTGGGCAGACAGGGTTGAGGGTAGATCACAATGAACATTTAATTTGCCCCCTCCAGGAAACATAATTACATAATTATATTGTGCAATAATTATATTTTAATTACTACACATCATGTATGTCCAATCGGCAACTTCATTTGCAATCATAAATGCAGGCTGAAGGTTGTTTTATACAACTGTATCCTCCCTCAAACAGGCTTTCTGCATTGCAGACTTCTCTAACTCCTTCCCTGGGCACATTCATTCTTTAAATATATGTCAACAGGCATATTCCACATGAAACTAGACAATTAAAATATATAGAGACTGTATGAACCATTCCATACTGAATACAATGCAGCTATTTCTATGTAAGCTTCAGAGGTTAAAGAAGGTTAAAGGGGTTTGAGATAATTATGGCATGTAATTACTTGCTAACTGCCAAAGGAACATCCAAAATCATTATTGCCTAACAAGGTTTAATTATAGCAATTAAGACAATTGTGCTTCTAAGGAAGAAATAGCAGATACCCTGTAGTTGGTATTATATAGAGATACTGTGCTAACTTTAATTTATGTTTGCAGGCTGACAGATGGAGAACCCACTTTACCCAATAAAGTTGTTAGTAAAGGATATAATTAATGGGGTAATTTACACATACATTCAACATAAGAGTAGTAAAACTAGTAAGAGACGTGTATAAAATGTGTTCGAGGGAATTCGTTAATTTAATGTTTCATCCTAGGTTATGGTGCTTTACTATATGAGCTCCTCCACTTGGTATTTTCTGTATGTATAGGTGTATACATAGACATACAAATATTTTTTCATGCACAAAAGTAACTGTTGCCCTTCTGATTACTATAGCTGTAGTTATTATTCCTCTCCTGAGAGGTATTATGCAACTCTATAAGTAAGCCTGAATAAGGGAGCACCACCCCTAAATCAAAGAGAAACAGACAAATGGTGTGCAGGGTTATATGGATAAATAGTAACACAAAAGAGAAAAAAGATTAACCCTTAAAGTTGCACCACCCCATCTTTAAATCCGATGACTCAAGGAACAATAAAACGTAACTTTTGATAAATAAATTAAAACCGTAAGTCCAGAGGAGCGTTTAAAATAAGGTTAGGAACAGGGAGGCAAAGAACCCAGATTCAGATGGGCAAAAAAGTACACAGCATACAGTGGGTGTTGGGATGTCAGAGAGTAACCCACGAGCCTACAAATGTAAATACTGGTAAGTCACATTCAATCATTTAACAGTCATAAGTCGGGGTCAACCTTGTATGATGGCTTTTAGGCCTTGAAATATCCACCACCCCTTCACCCTCAAGCACACCCTCCCATAGCCAAGGAGAGAGAAGCCAGTGTATTATGGCTGTATGTCGATTAATCCTGAATTAAATCAGGCAAACTAGATACATAAACTGCCAACCCTGGCATGCAAGTGCTGGTAGGCAGCAGAGTTCAGTCAATGAACCATAGACTGAGATAGGGATTAACACAAAGCGCAATCAGGTCTGGTGCACCACCCCTTCACCCTTAAGCGCCCCCTCCCCTTTTCCAAAGTAAACAACCAAGGTAGCCGTATTCAATTAGTTTTAGATTTAAATGGAGGTTAAGATTCTATCCCAGCCACAAAATCAACGTCGAGAACCCACCCCTTCACCCATAGGGATGTAGCGAACTGTTCGCCGGCGAACTAGTTCGCGCGAACTTCGACTGTTCGCGTCCGCCGCAAGTTCGCGAACGTCGCGCGACGTTCACCAATAGGCGTTCGCGTCAAAATCGTTCGACCATTCGATCGCTAAAATCGAAGGATTTTCGTTCGAATCGAACGATCGAAGCCATTGGATTGAATGAAATCATTCGATCCAATGGCTTCGATCGTTCGATTCGAACGGAAATCGTTCGATCGAATGATTAAAATCCTTCGATCGTTCGAATCGAACGATTTTCGGATGTTCGAAGTTCGCGAACTGTTTGCATTTTTTGCCGGTGTTCGCGAACGGCGTTCGCGAACACATTGTCGGCGGTTCGCTACATCCCTATTCACCCACAGAGCTTCCCACCCGTTTTTGCTGTGAAGCGGTAGCCCAAAGATTCTTTGTAGATTCAGCCCCCCTTCCTAACAATTCTAAAATGCGCCTGACGCGCGTTTCACCTGCATATCGCAGGCTTTGTCGGGTGGGAAGCTCTGTGGGTGAAGGGGTATGAATGCTAACTTGCATAACAGTAAACAAGTTGGGTTGCATGCTTCTCCTTCAGAAATGTATCCCATAATTATTTATAACAAGATGGGGGAAGGAAGCCTGTGTTCTTCATTTGGTGGAACACAGTGGACGTAGACATTTTCTGACTATTTTTAAATTTTCCATTGTTATTCCAATTAGAGGAACAAGTGTGAAATTGAATGTGTGAAGACACAATGGAAACTATAATGCAGGGACTCACTTTCCATTCATTCCTTTTCTAGCTCTATAGTCAATAGAACACAGTTCGCTTTTATGATAATTGCATTCAAGCTGTGTCTGTGATTTCGTATATTTTTCTGTGGGAGAGCTTTCAACTGTGCTTATATTTCAGGACAATATTTTTCCCTGCAACACTTCAGTAGCATAGTGACAGTGTGAGAAAGTAAAGAAATGATGCCAATGCTCTAAGCATGTTATGTTGGCACCAAGCAATTGCATTAGTAATAAATAACATTGGAACATCTGTAGCTTGGGAGGAATTACAAATTCTTATACTTAATCAAGATATGTCACTCAGCATTGGCTTCCATACTTGGCATATGGGCATCAAGTATTTGCTTTGCCAGAATAAGTAAAGGGAAAGTAGAGCTTTGCATGACTTAAATATTTTCACAGTTTATGGACTTTAGATCCAGAAAGGCAGAAAGCTTTCATACATCCAACTAACAGCTATTCAGATTAGGGATTTCTTTCTTTCCCTAGAGCACTATGACCAAAATTCAGGGCAGAACATAATTATTCAGGCAGATAATTAATACCCTATAGACATTGCTATTATTATAATTATGAATAATATTAAACACATCATGTGTTTATATAGTTAATATCTACATTGTTTGATAAAGTTGATTTATTGTCTATCATACGCGATACAAATTATTATGTCACTCATAGTTTTAGTGTTCGGCAAATGGCATGGGTGGAGATATTTGACAGTTTGACATTTCTTTATAAATTAACCATAGTATGTTATTGTGTGGCCCACTGTTTGTGTTTCCAGTGCTCCAGAGGTACGAAGTGCTGGCACATATCAATTATAGTCATTACAAAGAGAACACTCAAGTTCAGTACAAAATCTCTGAAAAATATACTTTTGCAGAAAAAAAGTTAGAAACATAGTAGGGTTGATTAAGTTTAGTGAAACAACGCTATATTTCCATTTTCTTCCAATGAATATTGTATAGGGGTTTAACAATAAAGAGTAGTAGACTCTGCAGCAGATGGTGGACCCAAAGCATGAAGGGTGCCCAAAAGAGGCCACGTTAACACGACAAAATGTACGTTTACTTAACTGACAATGCTTATTTAACAACCATAACTGTTTTAAATCAATTGCCTGGGTTATCTCTTTGTGAACTGCTAGAATGGTGTAATATTGCATGCCTCATTGGAGTCATTGTCTAGATTATTCAATATTAAAATCAACCATAGGAGTCATAAATAGGTTGAAATGTTCTATTAAATCTAGAAAGTTCTCCATGTTAAGGCAAGCATTATGGCAGCTCGCAGTCATATAAATACATTTGTGCAAATAATGTTCTGTTTACAAAGAAATGACATTACTATGGCATTATTTTTGCTTAGTGCTTCTGCAATAATTATTCTTCAATGGCTCCATAAGTACATCAGAGGTAGTACAGATAGTCTTCTTTTTCTTTCGCAAAGTTATTTCTTTGTAGATCTCAAAAGTTCAAAATCAGTCAGTTTATAAACAGAGACTGACCACTGAGGTGAATACATATTTCCACCATTTGTGGCTTTTTTTGTATGAAAAGTTGGCAGAATATGTTCAGATATATAATATAACAGAACATTGGGAAGAAACACAAATAGAACGGATAAAATAGTGAACTACTTGGTATGTTTGGGCTGCTCTAAGCTACAGATGTCCTGTGATTTTCATTGAGTAAATGTGTTTTGTGTACTGTACTTGAAATTATAGAAAAATTATTAGAGTTCCTCTAATCCTCTGAATGTTTCCGTAACCACACTCCAGCCTTCCTCTTAATTGTATTCCTTACTGCATTCAAGTGTCAGAAAATTGGGCTACGTTGCTCCTTGAAGTCTTCAGATAGGCGTCCAGCTGAGTCTCAAAAGTCCATCTCTTGCTTCTAATAGAAAACATTTCTCTTCTCTAGTGTCTTGTCAGGTCTTGTGCAGCCTTCCCTGCTGAGTCAAAGTTCTGCTAAAAAGCAGCAGGCATTTCTGTTCACAAGCTTTTATATATCTTGATGCAATGATATATATGCCTTAAGTTGCATTTCAATATCAGAAGTTTGTTTATCAGAGGAAATGTATTGCTTTTTCATTTTCTTTTTTTTTTTTTTACATCTTATATTTTGCCTTTACCAAAAAATATTATTTTGATCCTTGACTTATATTGAGCCTCTCTATTCTGCAGCACTTTACAAAGACAGTACATCATACATATTGGTCCCTGCCCCAGTGCAGCTAATAATCACACAGCACATGCACTCACTAGGGTCAATCCAGCGAGAGCCATTTAAACATGCACACATGGGAATAGAATACAAACTCATATCCACAGTGCTGCAAATAAAAGTATAGCTTCCAATAACTAGAGGCAAATGTAGTTAATTTTTAAAGTCAATAGGATTATATAGAGCTCTGTGAACAAATGCCCTCTTTTCTGGTATAAACGGAGTGCAAGTCTTTCTGGCAGCTTTACTCACCAAGCTGCAATAACATCTAATGAGCCAAACGAAAACTTTCCTGGGGTCAAACTTCAGAAATAAGTCATCTGTGGAAGTGTTTGTGAGACAGCCCCGCAGCCAAAAAGGCTCCATTTGTAAATAGTAGACTCTACCTGAAACGGAACTTGTGTAAAGTGATACTGAACTCCACAAACTCTCATGGATTTGAGTCCAACCTTACTTTAATGCACTGTTAAAGTAGTTATGTTTCGTTGACATAATTTAGAAGCCACATATTTATTTAGATATTTTAGTCATAAAATATATTCATGTGAGTCTAAAAAGAACTTACTTAAGGTCCCCATAGATGCAAAGATCTTCGGTTGGTGAACGATAGATTTCAGTGCAATCCAACCAATCAAATTATCGTGAGGTTAGCGTGCATTTTATGATTTTTCGACCGACATCTGTCAGAAAATTGATTGGAATGGTTAAAAAAAATGTATCGGTCCCAGTGCAATCTATCTATGTTTGCAGGGCCAAGCAGGCAGCTACCCTCAGTTTTCCTGGCAATATCGCTTGAAATGGTCTTTTTAGTTGATGGACAAATCGTACATTTAAATGATCGTTTTATGGTCTCACGATAACGAAAAGGTCTTTTAAAAATCTTTACAGCTACAGCCAGCTTTAGGCAAACTTTACATGAGTATTAAGTGAAGCTAAAGACTGACAAAGGGTTTTTGCTAAGCTATTGGGAAAAAATCCAATTTCTTTTTATTATATTTAAGTATCTAAGGCATCTCTGCAAAGGCTCCAGCTATGAATCATATAGGAGACAAATGGTTCACAAGGAGCTGTGGATCTTTAGACATGATTCCATACTGTGGTGATAACAGGCTACAAATGCCTATGTGAATAATGGAAAACCCAATTTAAAATGACAGCAACGCCAATAAATATACTCTTGTTTCATATGTAAAGTAGCAGAAGATGTGTGCAAAGAACCACTGCTTTTCGCAGCAGGTTGACAAACACCACATTCCTTCATACAATTCAACTTTCATATTTACATTTATCTTTTTTCTACAGTATGGATCCAGGATAGGCAACAAGCAGAGACCCAGCAGTTAAGTTATTGAAGTTCAACCTTCAATCTACCCACAGCAGCTGTCAGTGAATGCTGGGAGTTGCAGCTCTGCACAGCTTGCCTGGCCTCGCTATTAGCAATCTATGAAGTAATAATGTAGGAAAACTCATGACATCCTCCACTGGTTATGCAATTGGTTCATTAATAGTTTGTTAGTAACGTGCCATGGAGGCTTGGATGCTTTTGACATTTTTACTATTTTTACCATTTAATTATTACTTTGACAGTGAAATGCTATGGAATGTTAGACACTAAAAGCCTTTTTCCAAATTATTCATATTGGTTTTAAAAAGACTCTTCACTAATAAAGTCAAGGGGTTGAAAGCATTTATGAGCTTAGTATTAAAAATATTTGCTCTTTGCCTTCAGCTAGAAACATGATTTGCTGGATATCTACAGATGAAGCCATTGGGATTTCACATTTTGTCCAGACAACATTTTTTAAGTCCTGTCTCTATATGATGCTACAGAGCAATTTTTTCAGTACATTGCTTCTTGCGGACTAAGGTCATTGCACACTAACACCATCTAGAGGCAAGACTTATCAATACAAAATGACACAGTGTAACAAAATGTGAAATTCTAATGGCTTCATCTGTACCTGTACAAAATTTGCACCTGACTTGCAGCTTTGTAACTAGAGCTAGCCATTTAGTCTATAAGCAAGCCAGCATTTGGTCTTATACCAATTGCCTTCCCATTTCAGGTGGTAATTCCACTGATGTCTGTGTACTAAATGGAGATCTTGCATTGTCCCATAGAATAAGTCTCCACAGACCTTCTCTTTCTTGCTACCCAGCACAAATTGGGCAGGACACAAACAGGTCATCAAACTGCTTTAGCAAAGAAGACTTGGCATTCCAGTTCACTGGGGCTCTATTAAAATACTAGGCTAGACATGAAAACCCCATGGAAAAAGTCCTTGCACTTGCACTTTCCTACTCCTAGAACCAGTCCACCCAATGACATGACTGAAGCACAATTTGCTGCTTGGTTAGACACAAGGGAGCCATGTACTTGCTACTGAACTTGATTAAGATCTGGGTTCTCTTCTTTTATAGGGATATATAGAAGCAGGGCCAACCAGTAGGGATGGGCAAATTTTTCACCTTGTTTCGCCGAAAAAATTACGCCCATAGACTTGTATAGCATTGTGCGTCAAAATAAAAAGACACGCCATTCGACAACATATTTTTGACGCCCATAGACTTTATTGGGCATCGGTGAATTTTTTGGCGAAACAAAATGGGTCAAATTCGCCCATCCCTACCGACCGGCACTCGAACAGATCCACAGGACCAGAGAAAATTAATTACAAAAATATTTTTATTTATATAACGTTAAAATATGTATATCATCTCTATCCACCCTATGTATTTCACACCCACTCTCTCAGAGCCCATGACTAAGTCCTCTGAGTGTGTGCGAAACGCGTGATGTGGATGGAGATGATATACATATTTTAACTTTGTATAAATAAAAATATTTTTTTAACCAATTTTCTCTGTTCCCGTGGATCCGCTTAAGTATTGATCGGTCCTGATTCTATTTATCCTTCGTTGTACCTCTCCCTAAAGCTGGGGGTCTGGGGCTGGAGCACCCGGGCCACATTCACTATTTGGTGATTTATCTACCAATTATGCTGGAGCACCTGACTATTGTAACTTCTTCTTTTCTACACACGTAAAGGTGGGGTGACTTTCGATATATTTTTATGCACTTCAACCACTTTGCTGGATATTTTTTTCAGTTTTATGTGCACATATAAACATTTTCCCTGTAACCATGTCAATTAAATACATTTAACAATTGTGGGCATGCTGTAGGCCTGATTGAAAAAAAAAAAGGTTTCTGTAGATGATATTTGTATATCTTTCCTTTTATACACCACTATAAATGTTGTTGGATAAAATGGCAAAGATTTGAAAGCATTGTGTGACTAGGCTTTGGCTAGAACTTTTAATATTTACTTTATTGTATCACTGTATCACTTGGGTTTTACAGTTTATACATCTTGAGAAATTGCTGTTTTAATATAAATCCAGATTTTGTAGGATACTTTTTGGAAACAAAAATATGTTTCTTTGTTCCAGATAAACAGAGAACGGGAACATTTTCTGGCAGCCATTTAAATTGTTTAGACAAGTGCTGTCTGTATAGAATGAAAGAAATAACTTCAAAGTGAATTAGTTATATTAGTAGAATTCTACTTGGATCATTTGTGTATTAATTTTTGCCTCAAGGTGATTTGAGGGTGGAGGACTGTACATGAATAAAATGAATTGCCAATGACTCCATACATGTATTTATACAATTATATTTAAATTTAATAAAGAGAAACAATACCACAAGAATCATAAAGAAGTCACTATTGAATTTGTGATTGTACTTTGTAAAGGAAAGTGCATGATTGAAACAAAAGTTTCATTTTATTACTACTTACGTTATGTATACAATAATTAAATGATGGCATATTCTTCTTGATGCAGATCTAAAATACGGCTTATTGCTGTATGTAATGGAAATCAAAAGAAACGCATATATTCTTTTAGCACCTCTTGCCTATATCACTGCACCTCAGTTGCCCACATTTGCCAATCAGATGTGTATGCTCTCAAATTAATCCTTAAGTAGAAATTTAGGAGTAAGCTCATAAATATGCTGTATATGCACAATATGTGTTAATGCTAGTAGGTCTAGTAAAATGTAGGTCTTGTCGGCTTTGCAGTTTGCCAGTTGAGGTATTGTGTTATAGTTAAACCATGTCTAAATAATTTTGCTATCCATACATTCCTTTGCCTTTACCAGACTAATTCAGCATTTACCCGAGTAGCAGTAGCAGTTTGCCTGTTAAAGTTTTTGGCCTGCCTGGTTCAGATAACATGTCCACAGAAGGCCTAATGCATTTCGTGCCTATAAGACATATTCTAATAGGCTGTATGATAAGATCTCTATTCTGGATGCATGTGTGTTTCAGAGCTGTATAACATTTAAAGTTTCGAAATTTGACATGTGTGCTTATATTGCAGAGCCATAGGTTTTCTAAACATATGATGCATATAAGGTATGAAATTAAGTAAATTTGTAGGACATTATTGGTGCTGGAGGTTCATGAATCACCGGTAAAGTAATATGTGCATGCAGCTTGTTCTGAATGGAGAGGTTCACGGAAGCAAGTAAATAATGTGAGAGAGTCATTGGGGAGAACACTTGCCCCTGAAGAGACCTGAAATTATTATTGCTTATTTTTTGTATTAATTCACACAACTCTCCGCTGGCCAGTTGCTACACCCCTTGTTCAAGCACACCATTTAGCAGCTTAGAAGCAAAGTGTTTATTTCAACGTTTCTTCTTGAATTTGTGATCCTGAGAGCTCTCCTTTTCAATCAGCTACACTGCCAATGACAAGTCCATTGTAGTCTTGAATTCTTTCTGGGCAAATTAATTAACAAACATGGTCTTTTTAGTTCCTAAGAAGATAAGGAGGACAGTCTGTAGCACACAACATAAATCCAAGTTCCTTTGTGTTGGTGCTTATAATTATTCGGTGCAGTGTAGTTCTGTCTTCTCTGCTGAAGTAAACTATTGATTAAACTTTTATTATTACAATGGTTAAAATGTCCTATAGGAATAGGACAATTGTTGATGTCTTATAGTTGCTTTATATAAAACATCACTCATAGATATATAGTATATATAGTAACTGTGTGTTTCTTATTTGTGAATCTTCTACTTCTTGTTTATGCATATAAACTAGGCATATTTAGAAGTTTAGTGCATTTTTCTACTGGTGGAATTTGACACATTTGCTAATGTTAAATGCTTGATATTATAACTCAAATAATTTAATTGTTGTGATTATTGTGTCATTAGATTGGACTCTAACAAAGTGGCTTAAATATTAGGACTATGGTGTTCTAAGAAACACTCCTCACTTCGTTCTGTCTCCTGATATAATCACACCTTTATATCTTACTTCATTGTATATAATCAAACAAGCTACTGAAGAATGAGATAATTATACTATATGGATTAATTAACTGCAGGTTTAATTTGCAATAACCTGTACTCATCTGTATCTTGCACACTACAGTATTGACGAACACGAACCATCCTGGAATGGATCTTGATGAACATTATTAAATCAATCGACAACTATGATGATATGATTCAGACATTAGGCTTTGGGAAGGTTCCCTTTAAATCCCCCCCCCCCCCAAACATTTTCAAAAAGCATTTCAGCTAATAAAACTGCAGTTTTCTCTGGTAATTTAAATTAGGTGAAGCAGCTTTTCCTGATTAAACTAAAATACTTCCAGTGGGGATTCTAGAGTGTAATTCCAACTATGCAAACAAGATAATCAAGATGAGAAATTAAGCATCTTGTTAATGTTGATATGGATAGCCCTGGAATCTGAAATACTTTATTGTTGGCATTTTAGTAATTTGTATACTTGGTCTGGCATTTCCAAAACCTTAACAAGGCCTCCCTAAAATACTTTCAAGTGATCATCATACGGAATGATATAGAAGCAAATAACAGCAATATAGCACTTCTAAAAGAGTGCATGGACCTCACAACGTTTATAGTGGTATCACTGCATAAATTTGTGTTTGTGATTTCTACTTCTAATAATGAGATACATCATTTTCTATGCTACTCATTTTCCCTGCAGTGAATAGCACTAATGTGTACAACCACATCAATGAACAGGATTTGTACCACAAAAGACTGGAATACTCTATATTTCAACGCTCATAATTTGCATTGCAGTATATAGCTCAGCGTAGCACATTTTCATATTTTCATACTTTGTCACATGATTTGCATGCTAATGATTTAAAGGAAAACTTTACCCCCAAAATGAATACTTAAGCAACAGATAGTTTATATCAAATTGAATGACATATTAAAGAATCTTACCAAAGTGGAATATATATTTACATAAATATTGCCCTTTTACATCTCTTGCCTTGAACCACCATTTCGTGACTCTATCTGTGCTGCCTCAGAGATCACCTGACCAGAAATACTACAACACTAACTGTAACAGGAAGAAGTGAGGAAGCAAAAGGCAGAACTCTGTCTGTTAATTGGCTCATGTGACCTAACATGTGGTTTGTATGTGTGCACAGTGAATCTTACGATCTCAGGGGGCGGCCCTTATTTTTTAAAATGGCAATTTTCTATTTATGATTACCCAATGGCACATACTACTAAAAAAGTATATTTTTATGATAATGGTTCATTTACATGAAGCAGGGTTTTACACATGAGCTGTTTTACTCAGTATCTTTTAATAGAGACCTACATTGTTTGGGGGGTATAGTTTTCCTTTAAGGTTGCATTGCAGTCAAAAGCAAAAGCAGACTGAGTCAATGGCAATAGCAATTGCATGACCCCAGGCAGTAAGTTGAGAGCCAGCAACTGAAGCTAAACTGGAAATTCTAATATTACATGTAGATATGTAATGTATAATGTAATAACTTCTCTGCATTGCTCTTTAATGAAGACATATGGATTTCTTTTTACTTTTAGTGGACTTTACATTGCAAATTGCATTGGCTGCCCATTCTAGACAGCTGTAGGAGTGTGCAAAATGCAATTTTCGAACAGAAACGCAGCATCATTGTGGCTGAGCCTAATGTGGAAATGCTGCAATTTCATACTTTGGGTCAAAATGGATATTTTGACAAACTGGATACAACTGTGTCTAATGTTTGTCTGCATTATTTCTGGTGCTTGAAATTTTTATGATGTTTGCAGGGTTGCTTCGCCAATGAGGCGAGTTGAGGCTATCGCCTCAGGCAGCAGCGCCCCACTAGGTACCAGGGGCAGCAAAAATGCTGCTTAAAAGCGAATTTCCGGGGGCAATAGCTGCTGCCTCCGGCAGCGGAGGGGCCAGGATCGCCCCTGAATGTTTGCACATGATTCATTGGGTGCAATTCTGCTGTGACTATTTGTCAGGACTTGCGGAGCCTAGAAAGATTGTCCGCTGCAGTATAGATGAGAAATAAGCAGATAACAGGAAACTGTAGTTAAGCAATCTGACGCCAGAAGGCAGGCTGAGATCAACATAGTCGGGAACAGGCAAAGATTGGTAGGCAGGCTGAAGTCAAGCATAGTTGGGGACAGGCAAAGGTCGGTAAGCAGGCTGAAGACAAGAATAATCTGTAGGCAAGCTGAGTCAAATAAGAAGGAAGTCAGTTCAATCAGTACAGGATCACCAATAGCAAGGGAATAACCAAGCGCTGTTTACTTCCTTTGACCTCAATTTAAGGGGACAAGTTTGGCGGCAAATGTCAGGACGCAGTGTGTAGACACTGTGCATCAAACATAGCAAGACCACACCAGACGAGACGCACAGGCGTGCGAACAAACGCACTGGCAACAAGCGCCAAGGATGTGTTAACCTGCACACCCCTGCGCCTGTGCATGGGCAGAGCTGCTACAATATCTGATGGCGCCTTACACTATTAATGCAGCCCATAGAGAGAATACATACAATTCAAATTAATTAACATTATTTAAATCAAAAAAATCAGAGTATCATTATTTTTACATATACAGATGGATTAACAGTACAGGAACAATGACAACCTGCTTTTCTCTGCATATAGAATTCACCTGAAATGAAGATTATGCAGCTCTGCAGATTGATTTACATCTGATGAATGATTTATAATACAGCAGCTTCCTAATGTATAGATTAATGAGCACTGAATTGGATTTCTAATCACTTTTATCAAATTCTAGATGTAATTACATGGTGTATGTTGCTTTTTATGTTTTCGCTTATAAGAAAACTTTGGTGCTGAAAATGCATATGCAAGAACCAGTTGTGACATTATGCCTTTTTATGGTGAATTATATGGGCTTAGGCTAATTGATAAAATGAAGAAAAAAGGTATAGAACCCCTTAATTAGTGAAAATAATTGGTCTGCTAGTTATATGCAGAGGTCAGAAAAATAATTATAAAGCCTAAAGAGAGAAAAGAACCCCGCCTATAACCAACAGGATTTTGAAGTAATCCCAATTAGAGGTGTGTTACCTTACCAGTATTGGACAAAAAGACAAATATAATTTAACCAGTTTCTATACTATATTGAATTGAGTAAAGTGAGACCAACACATAATACAGGGAATTAATAAGTATATATAATGATAATTAATAGGATGTGGGGGCCAATTACGGCATGTATGAATTCATTAACCTAATTCACGTATATTAATTGAATTAATTAGAGTAAGAAATTGCTTAATTAATTTAGTAAAGTGCTAATCAATAAATAAGGTGAGCTCTAATAAATTAATTTAAAAAGACTGCTGCAGGCATTTACTCATAGATCTGTACCATATAGCTACAATTAACCACCATATGATACTAAAGTGCAGTTCCTAAGTTGTTAAAGTGCTAGTGCAATAAATAGTAAGGATTAATTAGAAATTCATTGATTATTTAAGAAAGTATAAACTTAATGACTAAAAATGGGGGTGAGTTGATAAAAGCAATTCATGGCTCAAATTTGTAAAATAGTTGATAAAGAAATAGGAAAAATTGGATAGAGGGTGGAGCTGTCCCAAAAGCTAACTGCCTAATCAAGACCTGGGACACCACAAAGTGGAAGGCAGGACAGGACTTATAATACAGCAGCTTCCTAATGCATGGATTAATGAGCACAGAATTGGATTTGTAATCACTTGTATCACATTCTAGATGTAATTGCATGGTGTATGTTGCTTTTTATGTTTTCACGTATAAGAAAACTTTGGTGTTGAAAATGCATATGCAAGAACCAGTTGTGACATTATGCCTTTTTATGGTGAATTCTATGGGCTTAGGCCAATTGATAAAATATAACCATCTTTGAATTCTTGTCCTTAGGCAAACAAAACGACTACAAGAGTCGTTCTTTTTAGGGATATTAGATTTTGAATTTTCAGCCATATTTTTAGTTTATTTTTGGTTATAGGTCATCTTTTATTACATAAATCACGGTTTGTATATTTGATAGCAAATCTTAACTTTAGGGGGATTGTTTTATGTTTCCTATTCAACGACTTTAGCTCCATCCGCCATGCTGATTCTATGCCGGTTAATTTACTATAATTATCGTAATAATTGAACTTAGCCATACTTGGCAAACAAGCAAGGTTATAATCAAACATACCTCTCACTTAATATTTTAGCTCAGCCAAATACAAAGAAAACTAATAACAACAACAATATAACAGCATTCAGTGTTACTTTAATTCAGAATTAGCCAAGCACACTAGCCTTAATGCAGTATATCAAAATGATTTATTATTTCAACATTTAGACATTGTGGGGACAAAGCTGACTTAGTAAATCATCTTTTTTTTTTTTTTTGTTCAGGTAAGTTTATTGGAATTGTCAAAGTTATACAACATTGTGATCATCTTAATGGTATGCATATACATATTGTCCACATGTTATCAAGTCAGTCTTTTAGTACAAATGAAAGAGATACATAAAAATTACAAAAGCAGCGACAGCCTGCATCCTGCCTCAGTAGTTCTCAACTGTACCTCAAGGAAAAATCCTCAGCTAGCGTCAGACCACCAATATTGGTGAGGGGGGAATTTCACTAGCCAGGGGTCCCAGATTCTATGAAACTTGTCCTGGCGGCCCTTACGCTTAGCTAAAAGATATTCAGTATTAGCAAGGCTAGCCATTGCCGCCACCCACTGGTCCACACAGGGGGGTGACGCCTGTTTCCAATTCAGGGTGATCAGTCTACGCAGTTGGAATAGAGCTTTGGAAATGAATTCTGACATGTGGGAATCTACTCCCAACCCTATCTGTATACTTAATAGGCATACTATTGGATCATTAAGAGTTTCACACCTTGTCGCAGTAACTTGATATCGGTAGTGCAATTTCCACACCTAGGTACGTAAACTTATCCAATAGCTGTAGGGGGCAATTGGTGAAATCCTCAACAGCGGTTGGGGGGTCCACCAAGAATAATGTGGATTTTGAGGGATTTACTCTCAACCCTGAGACTCTCCCAAATCTCTCAGTCAATTTAATAAGCTCTGCTAAGGACTGTCCTCTGTTCCCGAGGTACACCAAGGTATCATCCGCATATAGCTGAATCTTATCTTCACCAGCACCTGAGACTCAACCGGTCATACGTGTGTTTTGCCGGACCGCCGCAGCAAAGGGTTCGATAGCTATTGCAAAAAAGAGCGGGAACAGCGGACAGCACTGCCTGGTGCCTCTAGTCAATGTAAAAGGAGTAGTCAATGCGGCACCCACCCGCAATGCAGTTATTGGTTTGGCATACAACAGCTGTATAAGGTTTATGAAGCGGTCCCCAAATCCCAGGAGTCTTAACACGTTCCACAAATACCCCCACTCCACAGTGTCGAAAGCCTTGGCGACATCTAATGCCGCCACTGCACGACCTCCACTGTTGGAGTACTCCATAGTGAGGTTAACCAATAATCTGCGGATGTTCATGGCCGTTGTCTTGCCTGGCATAAACCCCAATTGATCATCCGGTATTAAGAGGTGAATTACTTTTTTTAACCTATTTGCTATGATTTTAGCTAGTATTTTGGCGTCTGCTGTCAGGAGGGAGATTGGCCTATATGATTCCGGTAGGGTTGGATCTTTACCCTGTTTAGCTAATAGTATTACCGCTGCTTCATACATAGATGGTGACAGTGCTTTCACTTCTAAAGCTTTTTCATACACCCTAAGTAGAAAAGGTGCTAGTGTTTTGGAGTGGCATTTATAAAGTTCAACGGGGAGGCCGTCAGCCCCCGCAGCTTTTCCGGTAGGGAAGGGGTCGATTGCTTCGTGTACCTCGGTTAAAGTCAAATTCGAATCTAGATATTCGCTATACTGAGGGTCAAGATGGGGCAGTCTGAGCGTGCCAAGAAAAGAGTCCACTTCTGGGAAATCTGCTGGAGTCAAAGTGGAGGTGTATAGCCTAGAGTAAAAAGTCCTTAAGAATACTTTGTATTTCCAAAGGATCCGAGGTTGGCTTACCGGTGGCGTCTTTTAGGAGCATGATAGCTGGGGGGGTTGAGTGTTCCCTAGTTAGGTGTGCTAAAAGTCTGCCGGCCCTTTCCCCATGCTCCAGGATGTTAAGTTTTGAGAACAGGTGTTGGTGTTTGGCCTTTTCTGTCAGATATGTAGCAAGTGCATCCTGTGCCAATTGCAAGTCCCTGAACCCTTGAGTATCAGGAGCCGTGGTTACAAGAAGTTCCAATCTAGTTACTTCCCCTTCAAGCTGTTGCTGCCTATATGCGAATTGGGCCTTATAGGCATTTATTTCTGAGTTAAAGAATTTTCTGAGGCCGTCTTTTAATGTCTCCCAGGCTACAAGATGGTCATTGGGGTCATCCAATGCCTCAGTTAGGTCAGTAATGATTTCCTCAACTCTATCGTGGGTCTGGAGGATATTTAACCAGATCGGATTTAGTGACCACCTGGGAGTATTCTGGTGGGATTCCAGTCTAAGCACTAATTCTAAGGGGGCATGATCGGATATGCCTCTCGGGAGATATCTAATGCTTTTTGCCATGGGGAGAGCTCTATGGTTCACGAAGTCATGGTCAATCCGAGACAGGGCCAGGTGAGAGGTGGAGAAACAGGAATAGTTTCTTACCCCTGGGTGATAATGCCTCTATGCCTCCTCCAAGCCCGCCCCTCCCGTTATGGCTAATAAGTTGTGATATGGTGACGTGCTGGTGACGTTTCCCATCCCTCCTTAACCTGTCCAATGTGGGGTCTAAGACAGCATTATAATCCCCCATAGCCACAACCACGGCATGCGGAAATTGAGCAACAAACAGTATTAATTGTACCACACATTCATCAGAATATGGGGGAGGGATATATATGGATGCAAACACCACTTCCTGAGCTTGGAGAAAGCCATGTACAAACAAAAATCTGCCTAATTTGTCAGTTTTTATGGTTTCAAATCGAAACGGTACTGACTTGTGGATTAGGAGCGCCACCCCCGAGGAATGAGTAGAGTAAGGGGCATGGTACATCCATCCAACCCAGGGGCGCTTAAGGGCCAGTGACTTTACACCTATCAGGTGAGTTTCTTGCAGGAACATAACCTTAGCGCCTGACTTTTTAAGGTAATCAAGAGCCAGTCTATGCTTAATACTATCATTCAGGCCCCGCACATTCCAGCTAATGCACGTCAAAGACATTTGTACGAGTTGCCATATTACATACTTGAGAGAACACATATTGAGCAAACATGACTACATACCTGAACAAATGCAGTTGACATAGACTAAGCTACAAAACATACCCCATTTCCAAACCGCCCTCCCCACCCCTTCTGCCCCTTCCCCCAACTTGTGGCAGAATTTGTCCCAAACTTGCATATCTGTTTAGGAGCGTGAACTCACGCTGGGCCAATCTAGGCCGTGAACTGGCAAATACACTTCACCCAAAAATTGGTGATAGACAATTGTAATCCAAAGTTAACGCATCACTGTCTCGGACGCTAAAGGCGAACAGCACTAGTGTTGCGAAATAGGTTTTTGGAGGCAACACCTAGGGCAAAAAGATCTTACCGTCCCCTTCAATGTCCAAGCTTGTGATATACAATAAAGTATAATTTTAAGGGTTGTAACGGGCCAGCTGGTGCACCCGGTACTCTGGGTGGTATGGCACAGTCCCGAGAGTCGCTGAAAGATGTGGGGCATTTTAGTAAAATGAGTGCTTGTGAGACAACGAGAAAAAAACAAACTAAGTGGAAGGGAGAACTCCCCCACCCACTACAGAGCAGTACTCACGGGGCACTCTCCAAGTGCCGGATTACGCCAGGAGAATGTAGAGTGAACCTGCTCCTTCCAAGGGCTGGGCGTTTCAAGCCTGGTTCTGCTGGGTATCCAGCCAGGCACTCAGCTCAGTGGGCGAGGTGAAGAAACGGGACTGGCCTTCCGCGATGACTCGTAGCCTGGCGGGATATAACATCGCATATTGCATATTGAGGTCACGTAGCCTCCACTTCCCATCAAGGAACTTCGCTCTTTGGCGCTGGACCTCCGCAGAGAAGTCCCCAAACACCGAAATCCGTGCATCTTGAAAGTTTAGGGCGTCCCGCTTCCTTGCCATCGTCAGCACACCGTCGCGATCCCTGGCATTGAGGAGGCGCGCAATCAAAGGGCGCGGTGGGGCCCCCGGTATCGGGGCTCTGGTGGGGATCCTGTCGGCCCTCTCGATGGCAAACATTGTGGAGAAGTTGTTTCGCCCAAATTGAGCTGTAAGCCAGGCTTCTAGAAAGGTCTCCGGGGAATTACCTTCAGCCTTTTCAGGGAAGCCAATAAAACGAAGGTTGTTACGACGCAACCTGTTTTCCAAGTCATCCGACTTGGAGGTGCATGCGACCACCGCTTGTTGTAGGTGCTGAATACGATCAGGCAGGGGATGACATAAGTCCTCCACAGAGCTCACCCTTTGTTCCAAGGCCGCCGTCCGTTCCCGCACCTTTTGCAGATCAAGCTTAATAATAGAAAGGTCAACCTTGATTTCCTCCGTCTTGGAGCAGATAAGGCTGTTGCTGGATTCCTTTGCTGCTCTGATTTCAGCCAGTAGGTCAGCTAGGGTCGGTTCTTGCGAGTTACCATCTGCGTGGCTTTGGCCTTCCCTTGCATCCGGCCCGGGAGACTGCTCTCTAGCGCCATTTTGATCAGAGAGATTCTCCCGCGCATATTTTTCAAGCTTCGATGCAGCCTCCGAGGCTCTCTTTGCTGCCCGGTTTTGCCCCATCAGTGTTCTCTGGGGTAGTCCTACGATAGGGGTTGCCTCTGCCGCCGTAATTCTGCTGTTCGATCAGGATATAATCAGGGATAATGTGACCGATCACCGGAGCTGCACTAACACACGTCTGTTCACATGCCGCTCCCAGTTTTTACTGATATAAATCATCTTTAATATGTTGCATTAACTTCACTGTGCTTTAGTAGCTTTATGTTGAATTGGTGTCGGAGCTAATGCTGGGCCAATATTAAGGAGGAACACTGTGTTGAAATGCTGTAAGGTGTCAGAACATCCTCCATTCACCCTTTCCATTTCCCTGATGCAATATACAAAGAATGTATCACATTAAATGGAACGCATTTGTGAGAATGACACACATTGGTGGTACACATTAGCATACGTTCGTGCTGGCTTTGGGCACGCTGTAGTATACACTCTACTGCTAATCTCACTTGCACTGATGTCATGCTCTCATTGATACAAGCCTGATAAAGGGAAGAATGCATCTTATTTTTTTTCATAAATTCCTTTTGCTGCTTTTCAGGTTTGTCATCTGCAGTCACAGCTTATAGCTAGTCATTATTTTTGTTATCGGGTACAGTGCTACATAGAACAGAAAATAAGACTGATAAAATAAATAGAATATTGACTGTATTTCTCAAGCTACGTAGTGGCACAGAAGCAGTTGCCTTTTTAATTTGGTAAAAAACATTTACCAACAATCGAATTTCAATTTTTTTCCACAAATCTTGAAAAATTTGTGGTTTTCCTAAAGTTATTAAAAGCTCTAAAAATTTAGATTTATTAATGGGCAGATTTATCAAGGGTTGAATAGTCAATTCAAATTTGAATATTTGAGTTTAAAAATTCACACATTCAAATTTTAATCCCCCTATTTGAATGTAAAGATTTATCACCACTCGACCATTGAAACAGTCTTAATTCGAATATTTACCCCACAAAACCTGCCCAGTATTGAAGTATCAAATTAGAACTGTTTCCATGGACACATTGGGATAAATCTCACATTCAAATTCAAATTTGAGTTGGTGGTTTAAAATTTGAAATTGTGAGTTTTGTTAAAAAAAACATTCGAACCTTAGTAAATCTACCCCTAAGAAAATGTGAAAATAAACATCTCTTACAAATAAAATGCAAAAACATTGTGCTTTGTGCTTGTCATTTGCCCTATTAATAAATTAGCCTGCCAATGTTTCAGTCCAAGTTTGTATTACATACAACAAAGTCAGCAAGGGTATTCCCTTTTATGAAACAGGGATACACCAAATTCATCACTTTTGGATCCAGCTGAACACCAAATCCTCTACAAATAATTTAGCCTATTACTGGACCAAACCCTAATTTGCAAAAAATGAGATCTCAAGGTTATAACTCACCAAGTGTTGGAAGAGGTCCAGGTGTACCACCATGAACCTTCAGCTAAGGGAGTGGATCAAAACTGTATTGTAGTGGAGCAGTCACTTGTAGAACAGTCTTCCAGACAGATATGTAAAAAGATTGTAGTTTATTTGGTACACAAGGGCAAGGAGATACAAAAAGCATAAGGCTGTGCTCTTGTGTCCCAAATAAACTACAATCTTTTTACACTTCTGTCTGGAACATGGTTCTTTGAGTGCCTGCTCCACGAAAATAAAAAATATTGCATAATGTGGAAAAACCTGTTTCTTTCAGCTGACCTGTGCTGTAAAGTTACATGACTTTAAGAGCCTGATCTATTGGTTTTCAAGAATGATCTAATTTTGTCCATTGTATTTTTTTTCTTTAAAGATTTAAAAATAAAAATCTCACCAAATTGTAGGTAGCAGACATTTTATCATTAAAACAAAAAAACATGATGGAAAAATATAGGGGGACAAAAGACAATAAATGCAAAAAAATAAAACATGACAGAGAGAAGTCACTTGCAGTTTTTGATGGATCCCAATCCTCAATTTTTAATAAACCAGCCCCTAAGTGAATCTGAATAATGGGATGTAACCAAATGCCAAACCAAATCCTGTGTGTAGTACACACCTATGCTCAATTCAGTAAGAATATTTTAGACTAGTCCTTTAGAATACAGTGCTTGCCATGGCTCAAGTTTGCTTATTATTAGTGATGGGCGAATTTATTCGCCAGGCGCGCATTCGCGGCGAATTTGTGCGATTCGCCGCCAGCGGAAAATTTGCTGTCGAAAATTCGCCGGCGTCAAAAAAAATTGTCGCCTGCGTCCAAAAAAAATGCAGTTTCGTAAATTTTTCGCCGTTTCGCAAATTTCGCAAATTCGCCCATCACTACTTTTTATTTATCATTGATATTACTTTATTTATATAACACATTTATGCATATCCCATACCCTTAAAATTTCTTATTTTCTCACATTCAGACATCAGGTTTAGTTTCATGGTGCCATCTATTTATGCCTATTGGAATGTAAGCTTTCTAAGGATCGCCCCAGAGAGCAGCAATGACATTATCTGGGACCAACACATTCCCAAAGGCCTTTGAGTGAGAGAAGCTGCCATAAAACTCTGTAGGAGATGTTCATTTAATGTGTTCATGGGTAATAGAATCTAGCCTGAAGTGTGTTAATTCTTGCGGATAAATATTAGAAAGCACTACACACTTTGTAAATTATACTCTGTGTGGCTCCCTGAGTTTATTAACTATTATTCACAAGAGCACATCCTACCTTTCATATCTCTAATGATAAATATGTTGTGCTTCTGTCGTTTTAATAACTCTCTATGCGGCATTTTTTTAGCAGAACTTGTAACAGCCACAGAAGACAGTTTATTTATTATAACACAAAACATATCAGATAATTGAATGTCTCTGTCTTTACCTTCATCTGTAAGCATAATGTGGCTGAAAGACAAATTGATTTTTTTCTCTGCCTAACAATGATCAGGATACAGATACATAAATTACAATATTTTATTAGAATTTAACTAAGGATATGATAGCAGCCATGCTCACTATTAAAAACAGAACGGAAAAAAAAGATATGTGGGTTATACACTCCTTGTACAGCCATTAGTTATAGCAGGATTAGATAATGTGCTTTTCTCTACATGGAGATAAACTAACATTCTCACCATCTTTAAATTGTCGTCAAGTGTTGGTTGGATGCTTGGAGTGATATTTCAA
Organism: Xenopus petersii; assembly: GCA_038501925.1. NCBI lineage: Eukaryota > Metazoa > Chordata > Amphibia > Anura > Pipidae > Xenopus > Xenopus petersii. The sequence goes on from CM076677.1 coordinate 92,719,370, forward strand.
CTTTTGTGAGAAAGAGGATAACTGTGGCAGGTTTAGGCTATGTATATGTCAGGGAGCCGGGAGCTCCCTCCAGGGAGGTAGTCTGGATCAAAGAGGAAGCCCTCTTAAGGGAGCAAGGTCGCGGTATCCAAAGGGTTAAGCAGAATCAGTAGTAGTGGTCACAGGCAGGAGTTAACGAGGGCAGGCAGATCAGAAACAAATATCAAGAGTTCAGGGAGGGGTTCAGAACCAAGGCAGGAGCTAGAAACAGACTGGGAGCAGGAATCAGGCTGGGAGATGGAAACAGGCTGGAATCAGGCTGGAATCAGGAAACACAAACAGGAACCCAGGATTAATGGCAGCAAATCCTATTCTTGGGCCCCGTCACAGTGTTTTGGGCACCCTTTTATGACGAGATCCCCGCACCAGTGATGACATCATCATGCAGCGACGCTGCAGCCATGTGTTCAGCATGGGCGCCGCCATCTTGGATCTTCACTGTGAATGCCGGGAATGTAAACAGTGCCGTCGGGTACTTCTGGCAGTCCTGACAGTATAAATGAAAGGCACTTTGATACTCATGTCTACATTAGTCTTTGGCAGTCATGTCTACTTGATGCCTACAGGCCAGGGGGGAGGAAATGGATTGAAGGGGCACTAAACCTAAAATGTTTACACGACTTTACATCACAAACAGTTGTTTTGTTCTCTGCTAGGGATGTAGCGAACGTCGGAAAAAAAGTTCGCGAACATATTCGCGAACTTGCGCAAAAATGCGAGCGGTTCGCGAACGGTTCGCGAACCCCATAGACTTCAATGGGAAGGCGAACTTTAACATCTAAAAAAGACATTTCTGGCCAGAAAAATGATTTTAAAGTTGTTTAAAGGGTGCAACGACCTGGACAGTGGCATGCCAGAGGGGGATCAAGGGCAAAAATGTATCTGAAAAATCTGCCTGTGTGTGCTTGGAAGAGATAGTGTAGGGGGAGAGCTGTTAGTGATTTCAGGGACAGATGATAGTAAGTTTGCTGGCTAGTAATCTGCTTGATACTGCTCTGTATTGGAGGGACAGAAGTCTGCAGGGATTTGAGGGACATTTTAGCTTAGGTAGCTTTGCTGGCTAGTAATCTACTGTTCTCTTTAAACAACTGCCATACATTGACCTTGTAGGCATTGTTTGCCCAGTTTTTTTGGACGCAGCCACTGAAGCACAGTTGCCAGAAAAAATATGCCATATAAATGCTGAAAATAGTCATTTTTCGCCATACGTTGACCTTGTAGACATTGTTTGCCCAGTTTTTTTGGACGCAGCCACTGAAGCACAGTTGCCAGAAAAAATATGCCATATAAATGCTGAAAATAGTCATTTTTCGCCATACGTTGACCTTGTAGACATTGTTTGCCCAGTTTTTTTGGTTGCAGCCACTGAAGCACAGTTGCCAGAAAAAATATGCCATATAAATGCTGAAAATAGTCATTTTTTGCCATATACGTTGAGTCAACGTATGGCAAAAAATGACTATTTTCAGCATTTATGTGGCATATTTTTTCTGGCCTCTGTGCTTCATTGGCTGCGGCCAAAAAAAACTGGGCAAACAATGCCTACAAGGTCAACGTCGTTGACCTTGTAGGCATTGTTTGCCCAGTTTTTTTGGCCGCAGCCACTGAAGCACAGAGGCCAGAAAAAATATGCCATATAAATGCTGAAAATAGTCATTTTTTTGGTCGCAGCCACTGAAGCACAGTTGCCAGAAAAATTATGCCATATAAATGCTGAAAATATAAATTTTTTTGGTTGCAGCCACTGAAGCACAGAGGCCAGAAAAATTATGCCATATAAATGCAGAAAATATGCATTTTTTTGGTCGCAGCCACTGAAGCACAGTTGACAGAAAAATTATGCCATATAAATGCTGAAAATATAATTTTTTTTGGTTGCAGCCACTGAAGGACAGAGGCTAGAAAAATTATGCCATATAAATGGACAAAATATGCATTTTTTTGGTTGCAGCCACTGAAGCACAGAGGCCAGAAAAATTATGCCATATAAATGCAGAAAATATGCATTTTTTTGGTTGCAGCCACTGAAGCACAGAGGCCAGAAAAATTATGCCATATAAATGCAGAAAATATGCATTTTTTTGGACGCAGCCACTGAAGCACAGTTGCCAGAAAAAATATGCCATATAAATGCTGAAAATAGTCATTTTTCGCCATACGTTGACCTTGTAGACATTGTTTGCCCAGTTTTTTTGGTTGCAGCCACTGAGGCCAGAAAAAATTAAACCAGTAGGGTTTGCACCCTAGTTTGTAACGGTGGCGGAGGGAGGAGGACGCTAAAGGACAGCTGTGTGTGGAGTCATGAGGCTTGAAGAGAAGGACAGCTGCATAGAAGTCAGAACAAGTCTTCCGGCGTGCAGTAACCCTCCGAGATCCACCCCTCATTCATTTTAATAAAGGTCAGGTAATCAACACTTTTGTGACCTAGGCGAGTTCTCTTCTCAGTTACAATCCCTCCTGCTGCACTGAAGGTCCTTTCTGAGAGCACACTTGAGGCTGGGCAAGACAAGAGGTTCATGGCAAATTGTGACAGCTCTGGCCACAGATCAAGCCTGCGCACCCAGTAGTCCAGGGGTTCATCGCTCCTCAGAGTGTCGATATCTGCAGTTAATGCCAGGTAGTCCGCTACCTGCCGGTCGAGGCGTTCTTTGAGGGTGGATCCAGAAGGGTTGTGGCGCTGCCTTGGACAGAAAAACATTTGCATGTCTGATGTTACAGACCGGCCAAAGGGCTTTGTCCTTGCAGGTGTGCTCGTGGCAGGATTACTGGCACCTCTGCCCCTGGAATGTTGATGAGTTCCTGAAGTGACATCACCCTTAAAAGCATTGTACAACATGTTTTGCAGGCTGGTTTGTAAATGCCGCATCTTTTCGGACTTGTGGTATGTTGGTAACATTTCTGCCACTTTATGCTTGTACCGAGGGTCTAGTAGCGTTGCGACCCAGTACAGGTCCTTCTCCTTAAGCCTCTTGATACGGGGGTCCTTCAACAGGCATGACAGCATGAAAGACCCCATTCTCACAAGGTTGGATGCAGAGCTATCCATCTCCGCTTCCTCATTATCAAGGACTGCATCATCCACGGTCTCCTCCCCCCAGCCACGTACAAGACCAGGGGTCCCCAAAAGGTCACCACTAGCCCCCTGGGAAGCCTGCTCCTGTTGGTCCTCCTCCTCCACAAAGCCACCTTCCTCCTCTGACTCCACTTCTGGCACCTCTCCCTGCGTTGCAGCAGGTGCCTGGGTTCGTTCTGGTGATTCCGACCAGAAATCGTGCGCTTCCAGCTCCTCGTCACGCTGGTCTACAGCCTCATCTGTCACTCGTCGCACGGCACGCTCCAGGAAGAAAGCGAAGGGTATTAGGTCGCTGATGGTGCCTTCGGTGCGACTGACCATATTTGTCACCTCTTCAAAAGGTCGCATGAGCCTGCAGGCATCGCGCATAAGCACCCAGTAACGGGGGAAAAAAATCCCCAGCTCTGCAGATGCAGTCCTACCACCCAGTTCAAAAAGGTACTCGTTGACGGCCCTTTGTTGTTGCAGCAGACGTTCCAACATAAGGAGCGTTGAATTCCAGCGAGTCTGGCTGTCAGAAATCAAACGCCTGACTGGCATGTTGTAGCGCTGCTGAATGTCAGCAAGGCGTGCCATGGCTGTGTAGGAACGTCTGAAATGGGCCGACACCTTTCTGGACTGGGTGAGAACGTCCTGGAATCCTGGGTACTTGGAGACAAAACGTTGGACTATTAAATTTAACACATGTGCCATGCAGGGCACATGTGTTAAATTTCCCAGTCTCAACGCTGCCAACAGATTGCTTCCATTGTCACACACCACTTTTCCGATCTGCAGTTGGTGTGGGGTCAGCCACCGATCGGCCTGTGACTGCAGAGATGACAGGAGTACAGATCCGGTATGGTTTTTGCTTTCCAGGCACGTCATCCCCAAGACAGCGTGACAACGGCGTACCTGGCACGTCGAATAGCCTAGGGGGAGCTGGGGGTGCACAGGTGTGGAGGAGGAGAAGGAGGACCCAGCAGCAGAGTAAGAAGAAGAAGAGGAAGAAGACGAGGTAGAGAGCGATGGAGGAGTAGAGGTGGTGGCAGAACCGCGTGCAATCCGTGGCGGTGACACCAACTCCACTGTTGTTGTTGTTGTTGAGCTACCCATTCCCTGCTTCCCATTCCCAGCCATTACCAAGTTCACCCAGTGGGCAGTGTAGGTGACATACCTGCCCTGACCATGCTTGGAGGACCATGCGTCAGTAGTCATATGGACCTTTGGCCCAACACTAAGTGACAGAGATGCGGTAACTTGGCTCTGCACATGTTGGTACAGGTGTGGTATTCCCTTTTTAGAAAAAAAATTGCGGCTGGGTACCTTCCACTGCGGTGTCCCAATTGCTACAAATTTGCGGAAGGCCTCAGAGTCCACCAGCTGGTATGGTAAAAGCTGGCGGGCTAAGAGTGCAGACAAGCCAGCTGTCAGACGCCGGGCAAGGGGGTGACAGTCAGACATTGGCTTCTTACGCTCAAACATGGCCTTCACAGAAACTTGGCTGGTGGCAGATGACTGGGAATGGGAACAGGTGGTCAAGGTGGAAGGCGGAGTGGAGGGTGGTTCAGATGGGTCAAGGAGAGCAGAGGTAGAGCAGTAAGATGCTGGACCAGAAGGAGTGTGGCTTTTAGTTTGCCTGTTGCCTTTGAGGTGTTGCTCCCAAAGTGCTTTGTGCTTGCCGCTCATGTGCCTTCGCATAGAAGTTGTACCTATGTGGCTGTTGGGCTTACCAAGGCTCAGTTTCTGACTGCACTCATTGCAAATTACAATGCTTTTGTCAGAGGCACACACATTAAAAAAATCCCACACTGCTGACTTTTTGGAAGTGTGCGATCTGGCGGTAACAGTAGAAGTTGGCGGCATTGGCGGCAATGGCGGGTGCGTTGGCTGGCTGAACACAGGTGCCGATACATGTTGTTGCCCTACTGATCCCTGCGGGCTGTCCTCCCTGCTTCTTCTAAGTCTTATTCTCCTACTGCCTCTCTGACTCTCCGTCTCTCCATCTGAACTACCCTCCTCTTGCTCTCTTCTACTAGGCACCCACAAAACATCAATCTCCTCATCATCATTCTCCTCAGATGCATCAATTTCTTCTGACACATCACAGAAGGAAGCAGCAGCGGGGACCTCCTCCTCATCACTCATCATTATGTCCATCTCTGTCGTGTTCTCTGCCAGAATTAAATCTGGTGTAACGTCCTCATCTCCTTCATCTTCTTCTGCCAATAATGGTTGCGCATTACTCAGTTCAAGAAACTCATGGGAAAATAACTCCTCTGACTCCAGTGAAGAAGGGGCACCGGTGGTGGAGGAAGTGTTACGTGGGGTGGCCATAGCAGTGGAGGATGAGGAGGATGTTGTGGTAAAGTTAGAAACGGTAGAGGATGGGGTGTGCTGTGTAAGCCAGTCAACTACCTCTTCAGCATTTTGGGAGTTCAGGGTCATTGGCTTTTTAAAACTGGGCAATTTGCTAGGGCCACAGGATTGCATAGCAGCACGGCCCCTAGCACGGCCTCTGCGTGGCGGCCTGCCTTTGCCTGGCATTATTTTTAAAAAAACAACAACAACAAAAACTCAGTTGGTTTTTCTGGAAACGATAATACACACAGCTAGATGGCAGTTTGAAGAAAACAGTGTGCAAATAATGCCTACAAGATCAACGTATACACTACTACAGCGGTGGATACGGATTACGTAAAATATATGAATGCTGCTTGAAAAAAAGTAACTCAAGTGGTTTTTCTAGAGACGATAATATTATCAATATTTAGACAAAATGTGAACAAGCTCACACAGCTAGATGGCGGTTTGAAGAAAACACTGTGCAAATAATGCCTACAAGGTCAACGTATACACAGCGGTGGATACGGATTACGTAAAATATAAGAATGCTGCTTGAAAAAAAGTCACTCCGGTGTTTTTTCTGGAGACGGTAATATTATGGATATTTAGACAGAATGTGAACACGGGCACACAGCTAGATAGCAGTTGGTTGAATAACACACTGGGCAAAAAATGCCTACAGGGCAAATAATGCCTACAAGGTCAACGTATACACAGCGGTGGATACGGATTACGTAAAATATAAGAATGCTGCTTGAAAAAAAGTCACTCCGGTGTTTTTTCTGGAGACGGTAATATTATGGATATTTAGACAGAATGTGAACACGGGCACACAGCTAGATAGCAGTTGGTTGAATAACACACTGGGCAAAAAATGCCTACAGGGCAAATAATGCCTAAAAGGTCAACTTATACACTACTACAGCGATGGATACGGATTACGTAAAATTTATTATGGCTGCTTGAAAAAAGTCACTCCGGTGTTTTTTCTGGAGACGGTAATATTATGGATATTTAGACAGAATGTGAACACGGGCACACAGCTAGATAGCAGTTGGTTGAATAACACACTGGGCAAAAAATGCCTACAGGGCAAATAATGCCTACAAGGTCAACGTATACACAGCGGTGGATACGGATTACGTAAAATATAAGAATGCTGCTTGAAAAAAAGTCACTCCGGTGTTTTTTCTGGAGACGGTAATATTATGGATATTTAGACAGAATGTGAACACGGGCACACAGCTAGATAGCAGTTGGTTGAATAACACACTGGGCAAAAAATGCCTACAGGGCAAATAATGCCTAAAAGGTCAACTTATACACTACTACAGCGATGGATACGGATTACGTAAAATTTATTATGGCTGCTTGAAAAAAGTCACTCCGGTGTTTTTTCTGGAGACGGTAATATTATGGATATTTAGACAGAATGTGAACACGGTCACACAGCTAGATAGCAGTTGGTTGAATAACACACTGGGCAAAAAATGCCTACAGGGCAAATAATGCCTAAAAGGTCAACTTATACACTACTACAGCGATGGATACGGATTACGTAAAATTTATTATGGCTGCTTGAAAAAAGTCACTCCGGTGTTTTTTCTGGAGACGGTAATATTATGGATATTTAGACAGAATGTGAACACGGTCACACAGCTAGATAGCAGTTGGTTGAATAACACACTGGGCAAAAAATGCCTACAGGGCAAATAATGCCTAAAAGGTCAACTTATACACTACTACAGCGGTAGTAAAATAAAAAAAAGTTAAATAAAAAAAGAATGAATATTAAAAAAAAAAAAATTAAAGTTGGTGCTGCTGAACTACTAGGAGCAGCAGATTAGCACACCAGTCCCACTCCCCAACACTGCTAGACTAATAGCACTGGGCTCTTATAGTAGTAGTAGTAGTAGTAGTAGTAGTAGTAGTAAAACAACAAAAAAATAAATAAAAGCAGTCCTTACAAGGACTATTGCTATTGCAGCAGTCAGCAGATGAGATCAGAAGCAGGACAGCTGCCCACTGCAGCTACATACAGAGCACTGCAGTAGAAGGTAGATTCCTAGCCAGCAAAGCTACCTAAGCTTAAATGTCCCTCAAACCCCTGCAGACTTCTGTCCCTCCAATAACAGAGCAGTATCAAAACGATTACTAGCCAGCAAACTTTCAACTGTCCCTGAAATCACTAACAGGCAGCAGCTCTCTCCCTACACTATCTCTTCAGCACACACAGGCAGAGTGAAAAAACGCTGCAGGGCTTCGGTTTTTATAGGGAAGGGGAGTGGTCCAGGGGAGAGCTTCCTGATTGGCTGCCATGTACCTGCTGGTCTGGGGTGAGAGGGCAAAAAAAAGCGCCAACAATGGCGAACCCAAAATGGCGAACGTCGCGCGACGTTCGCGAACTTCCGGCGAGCGCGAACACCCGATGTTCGCGCGAACAAGTTCGCCGGCGAACAGTTCGCGCCATCTCTATTCTCTGCCTCATACATGGGTTTGGTATGGGGTAGGATAAGTGGACAGATCTTCAGGGGAGACTGGATAAGACGCCACAGTCCTGCTAAACACTGGTATAAATGACAAATTTAGAGAAAACTATTTGAAATGTTGGAGGTGAAGACTTCCCAGGCTCTTATGTTATGGTACGGAGACAACAAGAACTTAAGAGTCATGTCTACAGGAGTAGGGGAAGAGGACTTTGGGTTTTTAGAGAATTAGGGTATTATTTATGTTAATGTTTCTGTTACAGTTATAGGGTTTTGCATGGTTGCACTGAACCTCAGTTCTGATGGACAAGGGGTTGATTATGGAGCGATGAGAAATACTCTGAAACAAAGGAACATGGTCATAGCATGAAAAAATAGACATAGTGAAATGGACGAAGTTAACCAACATGATAGGAAAGACCAGGAGCCCCAGTCTAAGGCTATAGAATATGCATACTCAAAGTAACAGTAACAGAGTACATACTGGAATGGAGGCTTGCATGGAAAGCTTAAATTAATGGCATTGGATAATTTCCTTTGTATTGCTGAAACAAGGTTAAATACATGGGCAGTTAAGTAATATTAAAGGCTGACAAGGCTAAAGCTACATGAGTAGATACTTTCTTTACTTTCTTAAATTATTGGCACTAGGTATGTTAATTGTAGAAGTATGCTAAAGGCCCCTTCATCTGGTTGAAGAAGAAGTGGGTCATACCCTGTTGCAGACAGAAAAGACTGCATGTTTGTGGCACCTTCATTATGAGGATTTCACTCAAATATTGACTACTGTAATGGTAATATATATATATATATACACATACATACATACATATATATTTATATATTTAGTAGTAAATGAAATGGACCCGCACTCCAAAGTTCTTTCGTGAAAAAAAGTGATATCTTTTATTCACAGATGCATATGCAACGTTTCGGTCCACACTGGGACCTTTCTCAAGAAGAAAGGCAGAGGAAGGATATTCTGGGTGCATAAGCCTCTCATTCTTTACTTTACTGACTATTAAAGAGTAAATTAATGGAAGCTAAATCTTGGTTATACAGTACATGTAAGTAGGGCATGTTTTCTCATTAAAGACAAGCACATACTTTATTATCGGAGTTGTACTCTTTACTCCCACGTGCTGTCCATTTAGATAATAAGCATTTCTATGACCAACGAGTGCATGACTTCTCTTTATAGGAATGGATGGCTGTCTTAGACATAATGTTGTTGCTTTGAGGCTTCATTTATTTCATAGCATTAAGTTGCATAAAATGTTTTTTATATTTAGAAGCTCATGACAGCTTTAGTTGGTTTGGAAAAATACTATCCGGCTCTTCACAGACTCTTAAACTAACATATTGAAGAAAAGTCATTGCAAGACTTGTATATTTTCTCTTTCTATATTATAAGACGATTGATACAATCTCATTTTTATAAAAGAACATACAACAAAGCTATTTAAGTAAAATACAATATTGTTTCCCACAGGAAAGCCAAATCTAATTGGCTCTCCCAAGTGAAATTCATAGGCTCTCCCACTGACATGTCATGTACATGATTATGTAATCCTCTATACATAATGCAATATTAATTCTACAAAAAGAAATCATGTCTTGAGGCCAATAGGATATTGAAGTCTTGAGGCCAGTAGAATATTACCTGAACAAGACTATGTTTAAATGTTTATTGTCTGTATGAATCATTTGCAGACTTCTTTAGACCGAAAATGAAATACAAGGAAACAAATGTCACCCTTTGTCAAATTCAGAGGTTTATGAACTAAGAATAAGTTCTACAGATACATTTTTCATATACTCTTTTTACTACCTACTGTATGTAAATGTCACAACTTGATTGGTAAGCACATTTAATGACATTTACATTTATGCCTGCAGTTCTAGCTTTTATTGTGTTTTGTCACATGTCATCTATGCCAGTGAATGCTCTGAGGCTATACAATTTCTCTACATCTTATCATAATAATAATAATAATCATATAACATTTTGGAACTCATGCTAACAGCACTTTGTTGGTGGTAGTGTTACATGGATTTTAACTTTAACTTTGAAAAAAGCATACCCTTTGTGTCTTATTCTCTTCCTTAAATGTATAGTGGCAAATTTATATGCACTGGACAAAGTTTCTCTTGAGCAGTTACCCAAATCGTAGTCAGGAAAAAAAAACTGGTATATGTTAGGAAGAAAGGGTGAATTACAGAAAAGACAGGACAGGAGGCAATGGCAGCTGGGCGTTTAGCAATTTTCTTGGATTTGCAGGAAACACCATAGACAGTGAACTGAATCAGAATCTGAAAACCCATATGAGTGACAAGACTACTAAAGAAGATTGTATTGGCTGGTTGCTTTTACCCAGTAAAACAGTGAAGACAACATCACTGGTGTTTATTACCCATAGCAACAAATCAGATCTTTGCTTTTGATTTCTAATCCTTTAAATCTAATTGCTGATCCTCAAGGGTGCCATAACATACTCAAAACCCTAACTAGTAAAGTTAAAGGTGCAAAAGTTAATGCCAAGTAAATTATAAATTGTGAATTCTAGTACAAGTACAGTGCAAAAGTAACTCTCTCTATGGGCTAAGAGTATTAGTAATTCAGAGATCTCTAAGGTGCAATTATTGATCTTTCTTTTTCTAACTGGTTTTATTTTATTTGATCCGTGATTTTGCACCAATATATTGAACTATGTTAAAAAGAAAAGATAGAATTTCACAGCACTAAAAAGTAGTTGCATGTTATTTAATCTCTAGTGAGAGGTAGCATTGTATAATTCCCTGTTTGCTACAGAGTAAATACTAATCTTTCATTTACCTGTACAGTGTTACAGGGGTCAGCAAGAAATGAACCTAAACTGTGTAGAGATTTTATTTTATAACACATTTAATTGTATTGCTTCCTTCATTACAAGTTATTTACATTATGGGGTCTATTTATTAAAGGTTGAGTTTTTTTTTTTTGTTAGTTAACCAAAATCTAAATTAAAAAAAAAAAACTTGCAAAAATAATCCGGATATTTTAAGAATTATTATGTCCCAAAGCAGCATCCAAACATAGTCCAGCTAAAACCTGTTGAAATCACCCATTATTATTACTTTCCCCAAACTTGCATCCTTTTCTATTTGCATCAGTAGCTTAGCCTCCTCCTCTCCACTTACATTAGGGGGTCTATAACATTTTCCTACAAATCTTTACAATCAGTGAAAAGCGCCACCCATAAGGCTTCTGCCCCCTCATTTTCTAACATTGTCTCCTCCTTTATATTGGCTTTTAAATCCTGCCTAACAAACAGACTAATTCATTTGAATATGAAGGCTTTGTCTTGTTTGGTGCAGTTAATTTTTCTAGATTTTAGCAAATCTGTCCCTGGGTGGAACAGATTTCTTTTATATAATATTATACATATTTACAAATCAAAGCCAAAAAAAAATCATCCTAAAGAAATGGGAAACCATAAAGTATAGAAAGTCAATTCTAATTCTACAATAAATACTGTATGAGGTTTATTTCCGTGTTTAGTTCAATATTGTATTTCCTGGAAAAGAAAACGCAGTCTTCAAGCCGAAAAGAAATATTAACGTAAAGTCTTAGATCTTCTCCAATCCCTTAACAAGTCAGTTTCTACTGAATACAACAATATACAATACAATACATATATAATACATTATATATGCCAGTGGATAATAAATAGCCCTCTTCTCTTCAAGATGTCAGATATATTTATGCATATAAATATTTTCTCCTCGTAAGTATGAAATATACATTAATGTACTGAACACTGAGGAACTAATGCTTTCCATTTTTTATGATGCATACGCTAGCTTTGTTTCAAGGGATTGCCATCTGAGACCTTGAACTGTTCTTTGTTTTCTTGTGCGTGTGTTTGAGATGAATTCCAATTTTTTCTGTGTTCCATATTTAAAAATAAACAAAAACAGTGAGAAGGAAAACATACATTAAAAGTATTAAGGAAAGCTGACTATATCTGGGCAAATTGCAGTATCCACAAACCAATTCTGGCTGCTGGCTGTTTGTATATATAAAGTAATATAAATAGTTAGATTGATGGAAAGTCTTGTTTTAACCTTTGAAATCTTCTAAAATAAAACATTCTCATAAATGCAATAATCAGGACAATTTAAAGAGCATGCCAGCTTTGTGAAGACCTCATTTAGCCCATTAGTTTTAAGTTATTGAAGCAAAAGAATGGAAAATAGAGTGAAGGCATTTGAAAATCTACCAAATAAGTGACAAGTCTAGGGTTTTTTTTGTCAAGCTAAATATATCTCCCTTTCAGTAGTCACAAGGGAAAGAACCATGTATGGTGCTTTATGAAAACCAGTTAATTGAGGTATCACATAACCTTGAAGTTTGAGAAATAACATTGCTGATTGAATCATATGCAGATACATTCGGGAATAGCTTAATCCTTTTGGAATGTTTACAAACCACTCATATTTACTAATCACTGTAACATTGCATATATCAGTTTATCAGCTCTACAAAATGACTTTAATTTCTTAACTGAAAGCGAACTACAAGGGAATGACACTTTCGTCACATGCAAGTCCAGTATTTCTGTCCTTAAGCTAGAATTATCCTTGTTTTCTCACTTGCAAATGTGCTTTTATTTAATGAATTATAGTATCAAGGAAATGAGAGAAGGCAGTTTTTCTTGGAAGCAGGACTGTTCATTGAATACATTAGGAACTGTAAAATATATTTAGTGAAAAAAAAAACAAACATTACATTTATGCTAGGCTGTTTTTTAACAAATTTTTTATCCGTAAGTTTCTGTATAGCGGGAAAAAAGCATTCTATTAAAAATGCATGTTATCTGGGCAATTCCATATTTTTGCTATATAGTGAAATTGGGATGAAGCAGATTGTATTGATGTATCATCTGCTCAGTGTGGACATTGCTCACTATTTATTTCAGTGGGAAAGGGTGTGGCTGTCTGTACCAGATGCATCAACAAAGGCTTTTCTAGTTGTTGACCTTATTGCAGGAACATTCAAGGTAGTAACTGGCATGGGTGTCCGCAGAAAATTTTCCAGGGTGGGGCAAGGAGGCATCTGTGGGCGGGCCTGTAAAATAGGTGGGTGTGTCACTGCCATCAGGGGTGGAGCTATGCCACAGCAATCAGCCGATCACCGGGTCAATCAAGGGAATCCTGCACAGTTTCCCTAATTTGAAAAACCATCCAGGAAGTTTTGACCCGGGCAACCCTTCAAAATACCGGTTGTCTGACAAGTGGCAACCCTAGTTCACACAAAGATGGCAAAGTAGCAAGTTCATGTATAAATACCCCCAGAACTCAAACAGATGGTACAGTGGCAAGTACATGCATAAATACCCCCAGAACTCACAAACAGATGGCACAGGGGCAAGTACATGTATAAATACCCCCAGAACTCACAAACAGATGGCACAGGGGCAAGTACATGTATAAATACCCCCAGAACTCACAAACAGATGTCACAGGGGCACGTACATGTATAAATACCCCCAGAACTCACAAACAGATGGCACAGGGGCAAGTACATGTATAAATACCCCCAGAACTCACAAACAGATGGCACAGGGGCAAGTACATGTATAAATACCCCCAGAACTCACAAACAGATGTCACAGGGGCACGTACATGTATAAATACCCCCAGAACTCACAAACAGATGGCGCAGGGGCAAGTACATGCATAAATACCAGCAGAACACACAAACAGATGGCACAGGGGCAAGTAATTGTATAAATACCCCAGAACTCACAAACAGATGGCACAGGGGCAAGTACATGTAAAAATACCCCCAGAACTCACAAACAGATGGCACAGGGGCAAGTACATGTATAAATCCCCCCAGAACTCACAAACAGATGGTACAGGGGCAAGTACATGCATAAATACCAGCAGAACACACAAACAGATGGCACAGGGGCAAGTAATTGTATAAATACCCCCAGAACTCACAAGTACAAGGCTGCAGACTGCAATAGATAGGGCTTTCCTTCCTTCATTTTCTCCCGCGCTGCAATCTGTGCTACTGGCCAATCAGATGCTCCCTGGCTGCTCTCTCTCTCTGTCACAGCTGCTTGAAGTAATACGATCCGGCAGCACCGTGACAAGGGAGGGGGGAGCGAGCACCTAGGGAAGGAGCTAAAAGAAAACTCTGCTGCACAGAAGAAACATCTTCGAGGGATCGCGACAGAAACCACAGTAAGCTGGGGCCAATGCACAAACAGGTGGAAACTTATGTGCACAGTCCCAGGGGGGGGCACTGCCCCCTCTTGCCCCCCTCTGTGGACGCCCATGGTAACTGGTACCAAAGATTAAGGGGCACATTTACCTAGGGTCGAATATCGAGGGTTAATTAACCCTCGATATTCGACTGTCGAAGTAAAATCCTTTCGACTTCGAATATCGAGGTCAAAGGATTTACCGCTATTCCTACGATTGAATGATCGAAGGAATAATCATTCGATCGAACGATTACATCCTTCGAATCAAATGATTCGAAGGATTTTAATCCATCGATCGAAGGATAATCCTTTCGATCAGAAAATTTTTTAAAGAGACAGTACTTCAACTTTCGAATAGTCGAACGTTTTTTAGTTCTAATCATTCGATTCGAAGGTCGTAGTCGAAGGTCGAAGTAGCCCATTCAATAGTCAAAGTAGCCATATTCGACCATTCGAAATTCGAACTATTTTTCCTCTATTCCTTCACTCGAACTAAGTAAATGGGCTCCTAAAAATTAACACAGTCGTTATTGCCTTTAAATCCTGTATATAATGCACAACATAGCTTGCTACAGCCTTTTCTGTGCTTTACCTTCCTTCCTCCCCACATCAACACAAACATAAAGATTTACTAGCATATGTGCTAAATTACACCAGTGCTGCAGCCCATAGGAATGAATCAGATCTTTGCTTTTCTTTTCCAACTGGAAGTTGGTTGCTGTGCCTATGCTAGTAAATCAGTAAATCTAGTTACTATGCTAGTAAATCAGTGCTAATGTCTGGTTTCAGAAGAATGCTTCAGGTTTCATAGAGGAAATATGATGTTAGTGAGCCATTGTTTTCAGGAAGAAGATTGCTCCTTTCCTGGAAAAAGGAACTTTAAGTTAGAGTTAGCAAGAATAAAAGACTAAATATCTCACAGCGAGACCACAAACTGTTTTTCTGTAACAGATAACGTTATATAGATGGGGAATCATCTCCCAGAACATATATAGGGACCAAGGAAAACTATATATTTGGTGACACCACTGACGCTTGGTATGGCTGGTTAACTAACCCTTTTTATCAATGGATTATAATAGAACAGATTTAGACTTGCATCGTCTGTTGGGAAGCAGTATCCTCAGTTGCCCGACTAGAATTAGCATAAAATGTTCGTTTTGCTTCTAGTTTTACAAAATCTTAGTTTTCACACTTTATTAATCACCACAGATGAAGAAATTCCATTAGAAATTGCAAACTCATGTCTCCTATTCTTAGCTGAGAGCATATGGCACAGCAAAGTGTCAGTGAAGCCATAGCAACTCAATATAGCTCGGGGACGTAGGCTTCTCACACAACTTTCTTTACACCTTTATTTAGGCTGCTAGATAAATGTGAAAATTGATGCTGTAGTTTTCAAAGGTTGACAGAAACCAAGAAGAAAGGGAAAACAGCACGATAGAATGTGTTATCGATTTCTTTACATGTACCCAGAACGGTTTTGAAAGGGTTTACTTGTACAAATGGTCTTGGTAAAAGAAAACTAGTAAGGTACTATAGGAGGTACCCCCAAGTGATTCAACATGGTTATCTTTTATGATGTTTAACTATCAAAATGAATACAGTACTCCATGACTCCGTCACTAATGCCCTCTGACCTAACAATAGTACTATATTTGAACAGAGGTTTTCTTGGATCTGTATGTCAAACTTATCAATCCCTAAAACAATGAACAATTTCAGTTAACTCAAGTGCATATTAAATCAGAGCAAAGGTGACATTGTTATTAATAATTTGGATATTAGTGATGGGCAAATCTGTGCCGAAAAATTTGCGTAACGCATTGAATTCAATGGGCATTTGGTCCAAATGCATTAAAGTTAATGGGTGTCCGAATAATTTTGACACGCCAATTGATCACCGCAGTTTCACTAATTAGTTCGCTTGCGGTGAAATACAGAAATTCACAGCAAATTCGTGTCTGGCAAATTTATTCGCCCATCACTTTTGGCTATATATCCTGAAGTGATTGTGAAAGAGAATTTGCCTATAAATCAAATCTGCTATTTGCTGTCCTGACAACCAGGTCACAGAGCTTCTTCTCAATATGAATTTAAAACAAATAACATCGGTTATTGAACACCATTTTCTTTTCCTCTGTTTGAAATAAACTGCCAGTTTGCTTAATCTTAGTCATTCCTGGTTGAAAAAAACCCCACATCTGTGTTACAGCATTCATTAGTATGCAGCAAAACATGCAGCGCATAGATAGAGCAGTATAGAGATGAACTTAACATGAGAGGAAATGGTTGCTTGTCTTAAGATTGCAAACCCCAGTGTTCCCACATTGTCATCTTGTGTTCTAGCAGATTTATAGATTTGCTTCACATTGCAATTTATCAAGTCCTTCTGCAGATTAATGTATGCATAATATATCATAGTTTGCTCTTTTTGTAGCTGGTGTTGTACGTCTACATATGCATAAATACATAGTGCTTAGCATGGGATAAAGCTTTGACTCTGATGAACTCATGTCAGATACAAGTAGCACATAAATTATTCTATTTAGCATATGATCATTGTTTAACAAATCTGTCGGCACTTCTATGAGAATGTAGGATGCCTGGGTGCAGACCAATGTGAAGGTAACAGATCAAGCAAGCCAAAAAAGTCTTAAATCGCAGATGTTATATAGAAACAATTAGGTTATTAGATTTAATAGGTTAGACTGATCTTTCTGCTAGAACTGTAGCTTTTCTTAAAGTGAACAAACACAAACAACTCTTGTCTAATTAACATTTGGGGGAGGTGCTAGTTACAACATCATATTACATCACCAATGTGAGGCAAGATGAGCAGGAAACATTTGCATATAACCTTTGCATAATGAAAACTGGACTCGCATAACCCAGCAAAATTAGCTCAGAGTAGCGACAACAACAACAAAAAATAAACAGCTCTTATAAATAAACACTTAGTTGCTGGAGATTGTTCATGGAACTAGATTAATAATGGTATTTGGTATTATACCTGAACAAAGCACAAGACAACATTGTGAGCCCCACACCAAAAAGACCAAAAAGGTGCAGCATGATAAAGAATGCAGTCAGGGAGATCAAAACAAGAACATAAAAAAGAACCAAAAAAAGAACCAAAAATCTGAGTGGTAAATTCCATGCAGTTTCATATCAATCTCCTTCTCCTTAAAGGAGAAGGAAAGTTCCAAGACAGTTCATTGCCAATAGAATAGCCACAATAGTGCAAGCTAGAACGCTATATTTATTCTGCAGAATGCTTTACCATACCTGAGTAAACAGCTCTAGACACTGTCTCTGTTTGTTTAGGATAGAAGCTGCCATATATGCTTGGTGTGACATCACTTCCTGCCTGAGTCTCTCCCTGCTTACTAACAGCTCTGAGCTCAGATTACAGTAGGGATGGGAGGAGGGAGGGGGAGAGGAGCAAACTGAGCATGCTCAAGGCCGTGCCCTGGAGGTTTAAGCTGAAAACAGGAAGTCTGATACAGAAGCCCATGAGTACACAATAAAAGCAAAGAAATGTGGTGTTTCTTTTGACAGAGGACTCAGAGCAGCATTACTTTGAGGGTTTACTGGTGTATTTATATAGACCTTTCTGATAAAGCTTACTTTATTTTAGCCTTTCCTTCTCCTTTAAGTCTTTGTGGAGTATGATACAGTTCATAATTAGAAGCCAAGGGACTCAGATCCTCTGTGGTTTCAGAAAATAAAATATTGACCGCTTCAGCTTCAGAAAACTGTAACCCACTTAGAGGAACCTCTATGGCTTCTGTCTCCCAGCACCTCTCCATAACATGCAAAGACAAGAACTCATACACATATTGAATTGGATAAATATTACCTTGGGTGCAAATATGAAAACAAATGCAGTTACTCCAGTAGCTGAACATTTTCTTCAGTACCAACATAATCTATCCAGCCTAGGATGCATGATCATATAGGAAGCGACCGGGAGAGACTTTTACTCCAACAAGAACTGAAATGGATAGGGGTTTATTGACTACTATTTACTTTCGGGTGAAAATTACGAAAAAATTGGAATTGCTCTATTGCTTTTGTGAGATACTTCCATTTTTAGCTATTTTTCTGTGTTTATATGATACCATTGAAATGGTTTGTCGTCTTCCATACTGGCCAGCTACTGTATGGACTACACTACCCACAATCCCTGAATTGATATGGCTGAAGTGATATATTTAAGTTCTACTTTGGACAGGTCAGGTTGCTAACCTTTGGCTCTATAATAAAAACACTAACAATAGTATCTTTATATTTCTGCAATGTGCCTTTTTTCCTTTCTGTCCTTTATTTCTTTTTTCCTCCTTTTTCCATCTGTTTCATACTAACATTCACTTATCTGGTAATGTGCACTTTGCCCGGTTTTTGCTCTTTCTTTCTTTCTTTCTTTCTTTCTTTCTTTCTTTCTTTCTTTCTTTCTTTCTTTCTTTCTTTCTTTCTTTCTTTCTTTCTTTCTTTCTTTCTTAGGTAAAAAGGAAAACATTTTTTAAAAATGTAAATTATTTGATTAAAATTGAGTCTATGGGATATGGTATTTCCGTATTTCCGTATTTTGGAACTTTCTTGATAATGGATCCCATACATGTATACAATATTGGCACTTTTTTACAAGCACTAAATAGAGCACCACTTATAGAAATGATTAAAGCAAGTTCCAGCTGTGCATAAAGACTTATCCTTATCGACCACATGTACCACGTAGGCAAAAATTAATAATATGTGGAGCCTCATTTACATTTGGACTTAAACAGAGAATTAACTTTAAATATGAAACCTTTATTGGAACTCTTCAAAGATCCTTTCTGGCTCTTTATCTGTAAAAAATGAATGGCAGATGTGCCCTAATGCCCCTTGCCCAGAAAAGGGCAGGATGTGGTTAGTGAATCATAGCTCTGCCTTCACCCAGAGAAAGATAAACTTCAATGACCTATCAGATCTGCCTAGTTTCTGATTGGCTGATGTTTTTACATTTCAACTAGCCACAGGCTGCCCTGCAGAACCTGGCAAGTTAAACGGTTTTTAAAAAGCAGAGCAAAAAGCAGATTTTCTAACCACATGACTTTTATTATTAGAGGTGTGTATAATGCAATGACAAATACTTGTTCTTCACACTTTATGCACCCTTTAACGAACATTCTGTTGTTTTATGTGTCATGCTTCAGATGAGGATGATAGAAAAAAAGAACTCTCCACAAATGCTGGCATAATCTATGCCTTTCATATTATGCCATAGGCACATACAACTATTGTTTAAAAAAAAATGAAGATGGAGCTGCAGTTGCCTTGATGACTTGACTGTAACAAAAGATATTAAATTATTTCAGTTCCATGTTTCATTTGCGTCATACTTTATATACTGTACATTGGATAGGTATTTTTGTTTTTATTACGCCACTGTTTTTGAATTGCTTTCTAAATGCAAAACCATTGAATGGACCACCGATCATAAATCTTCATTCACATCATACATCATAAATAGGCTCTTTAATTGTAACGTGTTATTAACATTTTGACATCTGTGAAGCAGAAAAAGGCTTCCACTAAGATTCTCTAATACTGCATTTGTAGATTTAGATCTATTCAATATAAAATGGATCAATGTGAAATGGGTACCATAAATAACAATAATAGATAAAAATACATCTTGTGTGTCTCTTGTTTCCCAATTTGGTTAATATTAATGCAGGTTTTTTTTTCCAGACATATAGAAAACTGGAAAGGCTTGTATACACTGAATGCTGTGGATATGGAGCTTTACACTGGACTACAAAAGCTGTGAGTAACATCACTATTCAACACTAATAATTATTATAGTCATTTGTCATTATAATGGGAAGTGCAGAAGCAGTGACTAAAGCACCTTCTTTCCATGCAAAACAGAAGGATTTCTTGGAAATAAGTCAGTTTTTGAAATACATGGAAGAAGAATGGCAACATGTCCATTATGTGTGACCTTTTATTTGTTTTTCGCTCTTGCTCGGGGATACTGCTGCCCATTAGGGATGTAGCGAACCGCCGACAATGTGTTCGCGAACGCCGTTCGCGAACACCGGCAAAAAATGCGAACAGTTCGCGAACAGTTCGCGAACTTCGAACATCCGAAAATCGTTCGATTCGAACGATCGAAGGATTTTAATCGTTCGATCGAACGATTTCCGTTCGAATCGAACGATCTAAGCCATTGGATCGAATGATTTCATTCAATCCAATGGCTTCGATCGTTCGATTCGAACGAAAATCGTTCGATTTTAGCGATCGAATGGTCGAATGGTCGAACGATTTTGACGCGAACGCCTATTGGCGAACGTCGCGCGACGTTCGCGAACTTGCGGCGGACGCGAACAGTCGAAGTTCGCGCGAACTAGTTCGCCGGCGAACAGTTCGCTACATCCCTACTGCCCATTCTAAATAAATAGGGAATTAATCATTCTCCCGTGGAAACTCTTTACACAGGAGGGCTATTTCATGCAGATCTACCCTTACTGTATATTCATGGAGAGTTTCTGTGGCTTCAATCAATCCCAATCATTTGGATGTGACTGTTTCCTGAATAAAATGATGACAATTTATAGACTGAAACTATGGTTGTGTAGTTATCACACAGGTAGGGGCAGATTTATAAAAATGTGAGGTTAGAGATCACCATGGAAAAACTCACCCACTTTCTATTCATTCCTATTGTAATTTTTAAATCATATTTATCAATGAGATCACAATTTGATAAATAACATTCTAAAATCCCATAGGAATGAATAGAAAGTGGGTGAGTTTGTCTATAGTGTGCTCTAATCTCACATACTATTAAATTTGCCTGCATTCAAGATGTTATAGTGACACAGAAAACATTTTATTTGGAAATTGAAGTTGAACTCCATTTTAGATTCCAGACACATCTTGTCTACCCCCCCCCTCCAAGGTGAACTACTAATCTTACTAACTTACTAACCCTCTGCATGCCCTGGTTAGGCTTTGGGCTACAGTATCTGTTGCTTCCATGGTGACTCCATGAAGGATCTTTTTCAAGGGTTCCCTTTTCCTCAATTCCCACTTTTACCTCAGTTTACTAACAACCTTCACCTTCATTCATGAGAATAATTCAAGAAACCTTACATGACTTGAGTTCAAACCTTATATCACACACAACTTTTTGTGGGCATTAATCAAGGGTTGAGGCATCTAGTATTATATACATCATGGATAAAAACCCTCACTAGTTATTGCTCCTTTACCCTTGTGTGTCAAATACGCAGCTTTCAGGGAAGCACTCTATACAATGGTCTTGTACAAAACAGATCATTTGACAAAAATAATCTCGTCAATAAATTCTGGTTACATTTGGAAAAAACATGAACCTAGAGAAATTGTTATGACTAGTGATAAGTAAATCTGTTTCAAAATCTGTTGTGAAATATTCACAAAACCCAATGGAAGTCAATAGGCTTCAAAATTTTTATTATGCAAGACAATTTTTTCTCATTCCAAATGACTTTTTTGTCTTGGCGACTTTTTTGTCCAAATGCGTTAAAGTAAATTGCCTTTTCTCTTATGGCGACTTGTCTTGTCAACAGTTTTCTCTTTCTTGTCCAGTCAAAAATTTTTTGCAGCTGTTTGCCAAAGTTTCGCAAAACAAATAGCAGATGGCACAGTGTGGAATTTCGCCGTGAATCCAAGTCTGGCAACAAGATTTGCTCATCACTAGTTGTGACGCATGTATAAAATGCATCCTTCAGACCGGATATAACAGCTAGTTGAAAGATATAAAGGGAAATATTTATAGTCCCTGGTTTAGGACATTAGAACGAATCTGACCTGTTTTGCTTCAGTGAATATTCACAAAACAGCAAAAAAATTGACAAATGCATTATCGTCAAGGGACATTTGTTGTGCAAAATTTTTCAAACCATGCAACATATGTGTAAGTAGACATTAGAATCTATGGGCGTTTTTTTGCGGCAAAATATTTCATTCATCTCTCCAAGTTAAAAGTAGTTTCAGTGAAGATATCTGATCATTGGTATGTATCACTTACTTCCCAATTGAAGGCAAAAAGTGGTCCTGGACCCACAAGTATCAGCCAAAACATGCATTTACTGTATGCTATTCATGGGGCCAGTATATTCCAATAAAAAGATATTCAGTCCTAGGTTCAGATATTAGCTTCATGAGAAAATGTAGTAATTTCTTGATTCATCTGTATACTTTAGCATAAAGGGGATATAAAGCCAATAAATAAAATAATATACTGTAGCTTATTTAGGGTGATAATCTGTGCACATTTTCTATTTACATTTGTTTTCTACTAGGATAGTTGCATTATAAGACTGGTAATTAGTGATAAGAGAATCTGATCCTGTCCTAAAAAAATTAGGAAACAGCGAAAAATTGTGTGATGCTTTTAAGTCAATGGTCTTTTTTTGCTGCAACTTTTTTCAGTGCACAATACATTGGCGTTTATAAGTGTTTCTTTACAGCAACACCTGGCAAAAAATGTTGCTGATCCATACTAGTAATACAAGGCTTTCAGATCAACTGAGGGTCAGCAACTCTAAGGTCAAATGAATATATGAAGTGCACAGAAAGTGTACCGAGAGCTAGGGTTGCTGACACTTGAAAGGGGGCCTGGTGCCTGCTATTAGCAAAATTGCTGATATCTCAGAAAGAACAGAACATTGCTAAGGTGCTCGGAGGACAATTTGTGGAAGTTTAAGATAACTATTTTTTTGAGTTTAGATATCCTTCAAATTATGAAACCCATGGAACCCAAGCAGCTCATATCCCTATATAATTGCATGCTTTTTAGCTTCAACACTGTTGAAAAAGTATTTTGTCTCAAAACCTGCAGAATCCCCAGCTAATGCATTGCATTGGTTTAGTTTTTATGCAATTCTCCACTTTGGTTCCTATTTTTTATTAAAAGTATAATAATCATGAAAACCTAAACCCAATGAACAACAATATATCTGCAAAGGCTGCAGCATAAATATATAACATTTAATGCAATGCATGCCAGAGATAATTATAATTGTTTTGTATTATCCTTTTTTTATTTTGCAGAGTTTTACAGAGATTATGCGTCATTCACATCAACCCCTGCAGCAGTGGAGTTTACAATCTAAGGTCCCTATCACTTGCACACAAACATAATTATTGTGAAATGGCAAATATTAGTCACCAAATTACTCCATAGTCATGCAATTTAGCACTAAGTTGAATAAATCACATGGAATTCACTTTGAGACCACAATCTGTGAGAAACATATTAATCCAAGACTATGCAGATTCAATGGGCTGTGCAATTTTTCCTATGGAATTTCAGTTCCAAAAAAGTTTTTCTTTCATACCTATTGTTGCACAGTGACTAGAAAGTCCTTGCAGGCCTTCTGGCTTTGTACAGAGCATATTTATTCACATATGGTTGTTTTGCTTACTGTATGTTTTGCTAACCTTGGTGAGATGCATATTCCTCACAAATATTCGCAACCTGCTTGCAAATGAGATGAGTGTTTGCAAGTGTAAGGCTGTTGTGTATAAATACAGTGTTGGTTTTAATTTTGCAAACATAAGTTTGCAGAACTTAGAAAACTGTTTAGCAAATATGTTTTCCATCACTAATGTTGTGGCGTAATTCAAATGTGTGTAAATATCAATAATAATTTATGATTATGATTAGTGATGGGCGAATCTGTCCTGTTTCGATTCGCAGAAAAAGTCACGAAATAGCAAAAAAAATTTATGAAATGGCAAAAAAATTTACATAACTCATTGAAGTCAATGGACATCAAAATAATTTTGGAACGCAAAAATTTTGACACAAGTGACAATTTTTGTATGCACGACTAATTTGTCCAAATGCATTAAATCATTGGGCGTCTGAATAATGCAGGCCAGTTTTTTTGTCGCAACAAATTTATTTGCGGCTAGCGATATGAGGAATTTCATCCCAAATCCATGCCTGCCGAATCTATTCACCCATCACTAATTATGATTGGTTGGTTAAGATGGGTTGGTTTTTTTTGTGACTTAATTTTTTTTATTTCTAAATTAAATGATTACAAAGGCAATGACAATTTTTATGGCAAGTGCAACATAGATCACATATATCCAAACTATTATCCAGTCTGTAGCATAATTAGGCATTAATGTAAGAAAAGTGGATAAAAACAATATAATTAACAATCAAAAAAGATACAATGAAAGAGAGGGTGTTAGTTAGTTTTGTGGAGTACATCATATTCAATAAGTCTTAAAAGCTCAAAATTGTCAACTTTAACATTCCAAAGTCCTTTACAGGCAGATTGCCTGTGAATCAGTCTGTTTTAGTTAGGAATGAGCTGCATATTGTTTATTGCACATATTATGTGATGATGAATCAAATTTCATAACCCTTAGTGATGAGTACGTTTTTCGACGTGTATGATTTCTGATTGAATTGCAGAGTTTTACTTTTCATAGAATGATGCCATGTGAGACAAAAATGTTGCGTGGTTCACAAAAAAGTCACAGTAGACAAAGGTTTACCACTTGAGGAACATCCAACACTATGTCAACATGAACATTTCTTAAAAATGCAATATTTAGTTCTTCCTGCAAACTTCACTGAAAAAAATGGGGGTTTTGCAATAAGAGACACTTAGGGGGTTATTTACTAAAGTCCGGTCAGGCTTTTTGGTGCAATTTTTTTTATTTATTAAAATTTCGTGGGATTTATTAAAGTCCGATGTTGCAAAAAGTCTGAATCCAAAAATCCGCCATCTCAGACCTGCTGATCTGTCAATGGGAGAGGTACTTATCCTAATTAGCAGTGCAGTTTGGGAAAAAAAGTCCAAAAAAATTGCACAATTCGTGTTTTCGCTTGATTTTATCGAGTTTTCCCCGATCCAATTAAATTATGCTTTTTTAATAATACTGTAAATAAGGTCAAATCATTAATTATAGTTTGGTCTGACTTTTTATTTAAAAATAACAGTAAAATTCAGTAAAATTCAGATTTTGATAAATAACCCTCTTAGTTTGTCCAGGAGCAGTAAACCATAGCAACCAATTAGCAGGAAGCATTTACTGGTCACCTGTTTAAAAGTAAGTATCTTATTGGTTGCTATTGGTTGCTGCTCCTGTGCAAACTTAGTGCTTTTTTACATATTGGGGTACGTGATGAAAAAAAACCCAGTTATAAACACTTCAAACATTTTTTTTTTTTTTTTAGAACAATCAAGAACTCTGGACTCAGAAACATACAGCCACGAGCATTTGCCAAGAACCCACAACTGCAATACATGTAAGTTCATTATTTTATTTCCTTTTTTCTGTCACTGTAATTTATCTTGCACATAATTTAAGGTAAAGACAGCAAATTTGGTCTGGCACATAGGCAGTATCCAAGTGTATTTATCAATCATCTATCTATCTTCAATGGAGACAATAAAATGTGTAAAATGAAGAATCCTAAAGTGCACTTGCATTGTATGAAATCTGCTCCAGTTCATGGGTTTTATTTCAACACAGACATCATCTTCACTGTATGTACTCCCCATGTCTATGTGGGCTTCCACCAGGTTTTCAGATTTATAAGTATGTAAGTATATAAGAGCTTTCTTTATTCTTTATTTTACAATAAACCAAATATGGGTTTGCTGCCATGGTCTTTTCAAACCCAACCTGTAAGCAGCACACACATATACACCTTCTTTCAGGTCTCATGTCCTATCCTCTCGTGCCACATTTATGATATTTAGGATATTTATGTTTTAGAATTAGGTTTTCCTACAAAAGTACAAGGTTCTGATTACATTACCAATAAAAACATTTTAAAATGCTGCTTCTAAACTTACTTTGTAAAACTAATTTGCTTTTAAGTGCCCAGAAAGTAAAATCATTTATAGATCAAAAGGGCAATACTGCCCTGATTAAATTATAGACTTGCAGTTACGTATTTGCTGCTGTACATAGTTGTTATGCAGGTGCAAAGTGGAAAAGCATATTGAATAGTCACAAGTGGCAATTTAGGTGATGGCTCTGAAAGAAAGTTCAGGACCTACTGACCTCCAACGGTGGCCAAAAACACCCATAATTATCAGTCAGCTTCTAATAAATTCCGGGTTATGGATTTGCTCATATATTGCTTCATAAAAAATCCGAAAATGCTTAATACATTAACATTGTCATAATTAATTGTGTTTTATCTTCCTTTACATGAATGCAATGAAGATTTTTATAGACCAGTGCTGTTTTGTCCTAAATTTTCTGTAGAGTTGATAAGAAGTTGAACATGTAACGTTCTCATTGATATATTAAATTCCACAGGTTCATTCATGGAAATCATATCACTTATACTGTATAATAAAAAATAAGTAAGCTGAATAAATAGGCATTCTCCAAGCCAGAAACAAATCTGTGAATTTACATGACCTTAACCCCCCCCCCCCAGCAAATATTATGAAACTGGTGGGACAGTTCCAAATGACAATTTCCTGATTGGACTTCAGAAGAACTCGAAGGACGGGTGGAGGGGATATTTTCCAGAATTTCAGCAATTACAAGAGATACATATACTGTATATATAGATTCTTATTTATAGTCAGATAAAGGATTACACTTGGGGAGGCACATTTATAAAACTCCCATAAACTCCTAATTCAACCAATCAAAATGTATTAATAAAATCTAATTTTCTCAGCTCGGACAAATTTAATCGACCCAAAAACTCAAATAAAATTAAAAAAACTCTGAGTTTTTTTCTCAGAAAAAAACTCGAATGTCAGGAAAAATTGCAAACATCACCAAATTGATCCCTGGACCACTCCCATTGGCTTATACAGCAATTCAGCAGGTTTAAGGTAGCAAATAGTCAAATTTAAGGTCCAGAG
Source organism: Xenopus petersii (assembly GCA_038501925.1). Lineage (NCBI taxonomy): Eukaryota > Metazoa > Chordata > Amphibia > Anura > Pipidae > Xenopus > Xenopus petersii. Next base: position 92,746,455 of record CM076677.1, read on the forward strand.
ATAAATCTCACAATTCGAATTAAAACTTGCATCAAGTTTGGATAATTCACAATTTAAATTTAAGAGGTTTTTTTTTTACCGAATTTGAATTTTCACTTCGACCCTTAATAAATCTGCCCCAACATGTCACGAGTTTACTTTATTACATTTCTATTCATACAAATTGTATGACATTCCATCCAGCAGTTTATGAAGATGTCCAGTGTACTTATTGTCAATATCGGAAAAACAATAGTCTTCACTTAGGCTGATGGAGCCCCAGGCAGAAAATTGAAATTACATGATATTTTCTCCCCATTAATTTCTGCTCTTGAAGTTCTCCAGTTTTGTCACCTGAAAGAATAATCAAAGCTCCAAAGATTATCTTATCATTTCCAAGCCCCACACTGGAGATTTGGCCCTTCCTGACACACATAAAACATTGATTATATTTTTCTCTTGACTGATTACTCAAATTAAATAGAGAGAAAATATAATACCTTCCCACATGCTGAGTAACTAAAGGATTTATGGCATGTTTGAGTTTTAATTTGATTCTGGCTATCTGTAATTTGCCTTCTGACTCAACAATTTTTTGCAGACTTAACTACGTTTGTATTAACTCTGTAGCTTCTACATCTATTGGTTGCTACATTACAGTAGAAAATGTGAGATCCCTTCATCAAAAATCATAGCATTGTTTGATATATTGACATGCAAAAAATATATGAGGGATGCAATAAAAGTTGTTAGAAGAAAAAAATATCTGCAAATTTTCCTGTGCAAACAATATATGTTTTGCAAATGTATTTGTTTCTATTGATGCAAACTGAGAAGTGGATCCTGAAATGAATTTTAAGTTCAGGAAACTGTTAATTTCAAAGTCCCTTTATGTCAAAACCAAAACCTTTCCAGGAGACAGTGTGGTAAATGAGTCTTTAATATAGTGGGTAATTGGGCCTGCTGCTTTTTTATTTTTCCAACCGTAAAGCAAAACAGGTTTCCTGTGTTTTTGCTAGAAAGGAAGTGAAGGCCTTGATATAGATATATCAGTAGATATGTACAGACATCCATGCACATATATATACAGTATATATACTACATTAGGTACTGGGATGATACACATCACTCATGAATACGTATTCTGTACACCAAACCTTCATGTATAGACTGATAAACTACACAGGTAGAAAAGCTGAACTGGGGCTTGGGATAGCATCAATCTGTGTGGCCCTGATCCTACCCATTACATTTCTGAGGATGCTTGGAAGGCAATTCATTTCAGCCTTTGTCTCTGTGCCAACAGAGGGCCATGAGAACATTACACTTCACCACCAGGATATTTTGAATATATTTTGAATAGAGGCACTGGGTGAGCAAATTTTGGAACAAACTCTCTTTATTTCAAAGGGAAAAATCCTCATTTTACAAATGGAAGTATTCATGAGGCCAGAAATGCCAAGTGATCAGTTGGAATTAAGTCCTTGTTTTGTTGTTGTCTCTTTTGTTTGTTTTAAACGAAGCGACAAATGTAGGACCCTCTGGTGCTTATAGGGTTAGATGTTCTTATAAAAGAGCAAAATGAGTTCCCTGAGATGCCTGCTCTTGATTTCCTTTACAGAGGATGAGCACTTAATTACACAAAACTAACCACTTCACAGGCAATATATGTTTTTATTCATTACAATAATGTGCTACAAAGAAAAGGGAAACCTTCTCTGCTGTCATTAGAAAGAGCAAAGCCTCTTCTCAAGTGACAGTACTTAACAGGTCACCATTATTAGATTATTAGAGAGATTACCACCTATATATTCTGTGAAGTAGTCTACTGTATGTATACTGGGGGATAACTGAATGACACCTCAGTGTTGCACAAATAAATAATTATGCAGCCATCTTCCCAAGTATATATGTATGTATATATATATATATATATATATATATAGTAGTCCAAGTGGAACGCACACCATAAGTAGTATCCAAAACTGGGTGCCAGTCCAGCGTAAATACAATGTATAGATCCAGTAGTGACAGCACTCCGAGTCAAGCAATCATGTCAAAATCATCAGAAAGTTGATTATAGCAGGTTTATTTTATCCAACGTTTCGGTTCTACTTGAGAACCTTCATCTTCCCTGATGAAGGTTCTCAAGTAGAACCGAAACGTTGGATAAAATAAACCTGCTATAATCAACTTTCTGATGATTTTGACATGATTGCTTGACTCGGAGTGCTGTCACTACTGGATCTATATATATATATATATATATATATATATATATATATATATATACATATATATATATATATAAAGGCTTCAAGCTGCGATTAGCTGGAACTTTACCACTATTGGTCACACAACACGTTTTAACCCCTGTGGCCCCTTTAACGAGACTAGTTATGCCTATAATTGTTTTGTGTGGGCACAATTTAAAGATTTGTGTGTAAATAATTAAGATACACGTAAAGATGCTAATTTAAACTAAAAATGTGAAAAAAATAATTGTAATTGATAGACAGAACTGGAAGAGAAGAGTATAATGACCGGGGTTACAGGAATAGGATGTGGTTATGAAAGTTTAGAAACAGAGTACAGGGATAATGGTAGACTGTATTTCTAAATGTAAGCTAAAATGTTGGATGGGGCATTATCTGCCATACAAAGCAAATTCTAGAGGACAAATTACCTTTAGCAATAGTCGAATGTAAATTCGAATGTAAAAATGATCACTTCCGACCATGGAAACAGTCCTAATTCAAATATTTGCCACCTAAAACGTGCCCAGTTTATGTACAAGTCAATGACAGAGGTCTGTTGAGCCATTTGGAGATGTTAATAGCCTTCCTGACATTCAATTTTTTTTTTGGAGAAAAACTCAATTTGTATGAATCAAATATGATTTGAATATGATTCGAATTTTGGTTCGATCGAATATTAGACATTCAAGTTTTTTCTCAAATAACCTCCCAGTCGAATTGTGTGAGTATATTCGAGTTAAAAATAATTCACATGAATTCGAAATTCGACCTTTGAGGTGTACTGTATACATTCCCATGTTGTAAAATGTCCTCTCATGCAGTACCAGGCCTTTTTTTTCAGTATCAGTATTAACTACAGGGAATGCAAACATGTCTTCTACTCAGACAATATTTTGCAAATAGTCCTCTGTGGTCTCATCCTATCAGACATAACAAATATATACATTAGTCCAACTCATGCTGATGAATGCAAAACAAACTTAGTTCTGCTGAAAACTCAGGAAATTGAAATAAAATCTTTGCCAAAATGTTTAAATGAGAAGAGCAGCTGGAGAATGGATTAGCTCTGCCTGCAAAGGCTTTTTGCTCACTGCCCAACCTTCATCTCCCCACCAAGAAAGCAAGTGAAATTTCACTTGCCAAATATAAGTAAGATGGACTGCAGCACTGGGAGCCATTAGACTAGACATCTTGTTAGCATAGCAGAAGTTTCTCTCACATAACTGTCTGCTGACCTTAAAACATAATTCTTCTACTTTAATAGGCAACTGACTGAAGCAGTACCAACCGTAAGGTCTGTGCAAAATCCTGATTAGAACCATGTATAAAAAAAGTTATTCCAAAACAAATACAGTACATTTGACTGCAAGGACAAGTTGCAAGGTTCAATATGAATCAAACCCAATAAATTTGATTGATGAAATTAATAGTCCATTCAGGTATTTGCTGTGCTTTCAGGTGACAGAGGTATGATCTATTGAGTTTAGTAAAGAGGGCAGTAATGATGCCTATATACTTTCCCTTTTTATAAATGTTTTATTGGATTTCATAGTTTGGGTGAAAAACAAAACTTCTAATACAGGCTGAATAATACCATAAAATTGAGCACATCAAGTTAACTCTACTAAAAGTATCATCAGCTGGAGTTTTATGCTATTAATATATACAGTATGTGTATCAACTGGATACACTTGTTTCCTCCTATGAAATTGACTAATTTTCTGATTCATTTTATGCCAGTGTGCGTATTTGCTCATTAAAAGAAAGAAGCTGTAAGTGCTTTTATGGTGAGATCCATGGGAATTATAAACAATATATGTACGACATTGTAGAATATGTTGGTGCAATATGAACAAATGATATAAATAGAAACAATACAAATCAGGTTTAATTAAACGTACCGGTTTCAAAATGTTGCTGTCTGTTATTGCCTGTCTGAGGATACACTTGGGATGGAGAAAGGCTATACATTATGAAAATCATTTGTAAACATTGATGCACATAGCAGTTGTGACTTAACAATTTCAATATGCTACTTCTCAGCCGAACCTTAACTTTATCCAAAGACATATAATCCAGTCCTGTTGCTTTATGTTATTATTTCATGTTGTCATTTTTTTCATCTCCAGCAACTTTGATTGGTAGACAAAAGATCTGGAGCCATTTTGTGTCAGCTGAAGCAAGCTCTTTAACTTAAAATCAGAGCTATAATGGAAAAAATAGATGGAAAAAACTCATTGTTCATTTGGCAACTCACATCGGGTCCCAGCAGGGGTTGATGAAAGTGGTTTGCTGAACCCCCCCACACCCTACCTCATTGGTGCCTGCTGCGTTGTGCAAAATGAAAAATCTGATTTTCCTAAATTTAAAAGCTGCAGATAAAACTAGAGAGGTACATTTCCTGAAGAAAATGTGAGTGGTGCTTGCCGTGGCAAAACTCAGGCCCCCCATATATGTTGGGTGTCTTGCCCAGTCGCCCCTGGTGCCTAGAGAGTACACAAAGTCGGCACACAAAGTCGGTAGAATCCGGATTAAACCGGTGAAATTTAAAGCCAACCAAATTTTACCATTGAAATCAATCCAAACAAACTGGCTATTTTTGGCTCCGCCCACTTTTAAAAATTTGCAACCCAGTCACCAAATGGACCAAGTTTGAGCACTCTTACATTAACAGTGTAAGAATGACAGGAATTTAAATATTCCCATTGAATAGCGTTAGGTAAAATTTGATTGGCTGTCTTAAGCTCCACCCATTTTTCTGAATTTTAACCCCAGTTACCTAGTCATGGTCAGTGCCAAGTTTGGGGCCTCTGGTTTTAAAACGGTGAGAACGGCGGTATTCCAAAATTTTATATTGAAGTCAATAGGTGAAAACTGATTGGCTGTTTTTGGCTCCACCCACTTGTCCTAAATTTTGACCACGGTCACCCAGTGAGTAATTGAGCCAAGTTTGGTACACCTTGCATTTAAACTGTGATAATAGCAGCAGTTTATCATTTTTCATTAAGGTCAATGGCTGAAATCTGATTGGCTGTTTGCGGCTCCGCCCACTTTTCCTAAATTTTGACCGCAGTCACCCAGTGACGCACGGTGCCAAGTTTGGGAGTTCTGGCTTTGATACTGTGAGAATTACAGCTGTTTACATTTTCTCATTGAAGTCAATAGGGAACATCTGATTGGCTGTTCTTGGCTCCACCCACTTTTCCTAAATTTTGACCGCAGTTACCCAGTGAGTAATTGAGCCGAGTTTGGTACACCTAGCATTTAAACTGTGATAATAGCAGCAGTTTATCATTTTTCATTAAGGTCAATGGCTGAAATCTCATTGGCTGTTGTTGCCCCGCCCCTTTTTTTCCTAATTGTGAACCACAGTCACTCAGTGACTAACATACCAAAGTTTGGGAATGCTGTCATTTAATGTGTAAAAATGGCAGCATTTCTATTTTTTTCTATTGAAAATCAATGAATGAAATTTGATTGGTTGTTGGTGGCTCCGCCCACTTTTTCTAAACTTGAAGTGGAAACCCCCAGCGACCACATTTGTGATATTCAAGGTCCCTGACATCAATACTGAGAGAATGGCAGCCTTCTTAATTTTTCCCATTAAAACCAATCAAAGAAATCTGATTGGTTGGTTTTGGCCCCGCCCACATTTCCAAACTTTAATCCCAGTCCCCCAGTGACCAACTGTGCCAACTTTGAGGAGGCTGCCATTAACCGTCTAAGAGCGGCAGCAGTTTAAAATTTTCCTATTTAATTGAATGGCTGAAATTTGATTGGCTGTTGTAGACTCCGCCCACTTTTTGTAAATTTTGGCTGCAGTCACCCAGTGACCCACGGTGCCAAGTTTGGGAGCTCTGGCTTTATTACTGTGAGAATTACAGCTGTTTACATTTTCTCATTGAAGTCATTAGGGAAAATCTGATTGGTTGTTTACGGCTCCGCTCACTTTTTTGGGTCCCCAAAATAGGACAGAAAAGTCACAACACCCCATTCCCGAATAAGCTGAACGGTTTGACACCTCATTCATGGGTCTGCGACAAACTAATTATTCGATAAATTCCCCATTATAAGTCAATGGGGCAAATTTGGGGACCTCTCCTGCCCCGGGGGTAAAACTTATACCCTCGTGTGGGGTATCATCTGACACAGGTCGCAAACCTCTTCAAATGTGGTAAATTTAATGTTTCTACAAGATTCCCTCTCTGCGCTAGAATCCGTCAAAAGTTGGCCTCAATGTTAATCTATGGGACTTTTTGGGGTGGTTAATTGCCCCCGCAAGGGACAATTAACCACCCACCCCTTAGAAAAGTCATACCACCCCATTCCCGATTAAGCCGCACGATTTGACACCTCATTCATGGGTCTAGGACAAACGGTGCGGGACTAGTTACGCGCCAAACTTTCATACGGAAGAAGAATAAAAATAAGTTTGCAAGATAACAGTAGTGATGCTTTGCTTCGCAAGCACCACTAATAATTTCCTTCAAATCAGTATGAAAGAAGGCTTTTGTTTCAGCATTTCTTAAGTCAGAATGGTAACAGTAAGGCTTTCAAATACTTTGAAGAAGGCTTTTTTCCTTAGTTTTAAAAAATACGCAATGTATTGGATGCATATATGCCATATTGTCTTTTTTTCTTTCTTGTGATTTTTTATTGTTCCTTAAGGAGGTAATACTCTGGGACAGGAGACAATGATTTTCTCATTTTAGTTGTAATTAGTAGGGATGTAGCGAACTGCCGTTTTGGCAAAAATGCGAACAGTTCGCGAACAGTTCGCGAACTTCGAACACCCGCAAAATCGTTCGATTCGAACGATCGAAGGATTTTAATCGTTCGATCAAAGGATTTTCGTTCGATCGAAGGATTTTCATTCGAATCGAACGATCGAAACCATTCGATCGAATGCTTTTCATTAGATCGAATGCTTACAATCGTTCAAACGAATTTTTAGCGGTCGAAGGAATTCGAATGGTCGAATGGTCGAACGAATCGAACGCGAACCCAAATTGGCGAACGTCGCGCGACGTTCGCGAACATTCGGCGGACGCGAACGGTCGAAGTTCGCGCGAACAAGTTCGTCGGCGAACAGTTCGCTACATCCCTAGTAATTAGGCTTATATTTCACATAGGCGACAATACATTTGACATCAAACAAAATAAAATATGCTGTCGGGACCATCGTTTATTATGGCTGTGGTATTTGTATGGCTTGATCTCTGTAACTTGTAGGGTCCACAAAATGTCAATTGCACCATACTGTCACGACCGGCACCCAATACCAGAAGTGCCAAGCACCCTGGTCTCAGCTCGGCTTCACCAGTAGTGTGACCACCGTTGGGCTTCGGGAGGAGCCCTCAGCTTACTTGGGTGCCACCTGGACTTAACGAGGGGTGCAAGGCGAGATGTTCTGGCTGGCGGAGGGGCATGGCTGTTAGCAAAGTCTTTTAGGCCGAAGGTCACGGTACAAAGGATTAGGCAGAAGGATGGTCAGACAGGCTGGGTCGAGGCAGGCGGATATCAGAATCGTCAGGCAGGCAAGGGTCAAACTGGGTTGTCAATCAAGGGGTTAAGCTGGAAGAGTTGTCGTAGTCAGGCAAGGGTCAGGATACAGAATGCAAAATAGTCAAGAACAGGCTGGGTCAAACACGGGTAATCAAACAAGCAGGATACAGATTAGATGCACAAGGCTCAGAAAACCACTAGAAACCAAGCTCTATCATTTGCATCTGTCTGCAGTCAGAATGGGCCTTTTATAGGGAAAGAATTCACGCTAAAAACGTGCACATTCACGCCAAAACGCGCCAGCGTGTTTGCACCTATAAACAACACGCAGGCGCGCCGTGCGCCCTAAGGAAGACAAGATGGCGCAGAAGAGGACCACACGGCGGGCCTCCCCACCGCCCCACTAGACCACCAGGGCAGGTAGGTTTTATTACACATACGTCCCCTCCTGCTGACATCAATGGAAATAGATACTCCCAAGTAGGCTTGGGCAAAAATTTGCCGCCGGTGAAATGTCGCCGATGCTCATTAAAGTCTATGGGACGAAATTTATTGACAAGTGTCATATTTTTCACGTGGCGAAATAAGGCGAAAAAAAACACCCATCTCTACTCCCAAGCCTTGATTATAGCATGATAATATACACATATGGATATTTTGAAATACAGGTCTCGGACCTGTTATCCAGAATGCTCTGTAAATTCTGTAATTTGGATCTTCATACCATGTCTGCTAAAAAATGATTTAAACATTAAATACACTCAATTGACTGGTTCTGCTTCCAGTAATGATTAATTATATCTTAGTTTGGATCAAGTACAAGGTACAGTTTTATTATTACCGGGAAAAAGGAAATAATGTTTAAGAATTTGGATTATGTTCATAAAATTGAGTCTATGGGAAATGGCCTTTCTGTAATTTGAAGCTATCTGGATAATGGGTTTCTGGATAATGGGTTTCCAGATAATGGATCCCATACTTGTAATACACATACACCGACCCTGGCATTTTCTATGTGATCAATGGTAGGTATCGGGATATTTAATCACAGCTACATGGAGTGTCAAAACTCCCAGTCCACATAGCCCTAATAATTATGTGCGATATCTGCTATTGCACAGTTAGCTGAACATCTTAAAGGCTGTATTGCTAGTTTGATTCATCTGTCGACCAACTGATCTGATCCATTTTCATTCTAAAATGAAGCTGGGGGACTGCATAGGTTCTGCCTTTGTAACTTGTGGAACTATAAATGCCACCTCCCTTGCCATCACTCACCAAAGAGGACATCAGCAGACTTTCCAGCTTTAATGGCCAATTGGCTAAAGACAGAACAGCTTATTCCCTCCTGTTTTTATATCTATTGACAGGTCTGTTGAACAGGAACAGGATTGATAGCAGTAATTGTCTTATCTAAGCCCACTTTACATTCTCTTAAAATCATCAGAGTTTATTTTTATCCCAACGATTACTATGCTATTAAAATGCCTATACAAACCATTCTAATTCCATTAAGTCCTTTTATTCAAAAACAGGTATCAAGAACCTTTAGGATATCTAGTGCATTTGTGTCTTTGAAGCGTTGATCTGTTATGCAATAATGTCTATTAACCAGCCAGAACAGATACAAAGGAGAATAGGTGATATTTTCAGTGCGTATATTTATACCTCTTCAGAAGTTTTCCCCCATGCCTCACTGTAGTTAAGTCACGAACAGTGGATAATATGCCAGATGCTATTATCTGACTAACATGATGAACATGGAAGAAATAGAAGCTGACACATCCAATTATTGCCCAGTGGCACTTGGAAGTGGCATCTGAATATTCTTATTGTTGATGTATTTTTTTCTCCCCTCTTATGTGTTGGCTAAATACCCACACGTCAACCCTCCCTATGGTGGTGAAAGAGAAGCACATTCATTTAATAGCTGTCAGATGCATTCATTTATGCATCTTCCGAATGGTACAAGGGATAAAGAGAACGCTTAAGTGGAATTTATATGTTAAAAAAGGTATTTGTAGTTGAAAGGGACATTAAAAATAATTGTATTAATTCCTGGGAACAAGGTTTTAATCAGGGCGGAACTAGGGGTAGGCAGAGTAAGTACATGCCTAGGGCGCAAAGCTGGGGGGGGGGGCGCTAGGCACGTACCTGCTCTGATGCCTACCCCGTTGTCCGGTCCCGTCTCTCCCCATATTTTTTGGTAATAATGCGCTTCTGCGCATGTGCGCTCGAGCGCACTTTGGCGCATGCGCTCTCAAGTGCACTTTTTGGCGCATGCGCACTAGAGCACACACTCAGTCGGCGCCGTGCCCAGCCAGGTTGCCTAGGGCTCTGGTTTTAATACTGAGTATACAATTTCTTAACCCGAACCTTACTTACTTCTAGTGATGGGCGAATTTATTCGCCAGACGCGAATTCGCGGCGAATTTGCGCGATTCGCCGTCGGCTAATAAATTCACGAAACGGCCGCGAAAATTCGCGCAAAAAATTCGCCGGCGTCAAAATTTTTTTTTCGAAAAAACAGACGCCGGCGCCAAAAACGGGCGCCGGCGCCAAAAACGGGCGCCGGCGTCGAAAAAAACGGGCGCCGGCGTCAAAAACGGGCGCCGGCGTCAAAAACGAGACGCCGGCGCCGTTTCGCGAATTTTTCGCCGTTTCGCGAATTTCGCGCGAAATTCGCTAATTTTTCGGCGAAGCGAAACTGCACAAATTCGCCCATCACTACTTACTTCCTATTCCAGTGTAGACATTTGTTTACTGTGGCAGAACTATCAAATGAATGTACTTTTACAAGGGTAAATAGTAAAAAAACACACACAGGTCACCCTATTTGTATTCACAAATTTCAGGTGACCACTAAATAGCTTGCACCATAACTTGTGCACAATTTACCACCAGGAAAATTCCCGGTGGGCCCAGGTGTCAGTGGTTCCTCCTGCTCCTAACCATTTAACCAATTTCATGGTTATTCCCTATGTCTTTATGATTAAAAAAAATGCATAATAATGGAAGAATATAGTAAGTAGATATAAAAGAATAGGAGAGAAGGAAGAACAGTTTGAAAAGTGGGCCCATGGTCTAAGGTTTTCCGGTGGGCCATTTGCATCCCAGTCAACACTGAAGCCCTTAAATCCTGCCACCCTAGGCCAGGGCCTTGGTGGCCTTTCCACAAATCCGAGCCTGGCTACCCTATTCTGGCTGGACAAGTCCTGCACCAATGTGCGCCTGTGTGCATTTGTTTGCATGCATGCAAGTGCTCTTATGTACATGCGGTGGTGGTAGGCGACACGGCCAACAGAGTTGCCTCGCCCACGCAACCATCCTGACCCGACCCTACATAAGAACATAAATAAAGTTTTTGTAGATTGCATAGATTTATGTTTGGAAATAAACTATCCAATTTGGATCATTAAACTATATTGTGAAATATGTTTTTTTCTATTAGCGTAGTGTCAAGCAAGATTTGTTTTTCATAATCAGTAGAGTTAAATTAATTTTTGCTTTTGTTCATTTTACAGAAATACTGTAGGCATTCTGCAGTTAGTAGCTTTATCATGGCTGAAAGAAAATACCGAGCTGAATACTGTTGCTTTATTGTTGCACAAGATTTTCTGAAGATAAAGTGCGACTATTGTTCCATTATCTTGTCTATACCATCTCAGCTTTGCAGGTCTTTGAGGCTCCAGCTTATATCATTCATCGATAATTAGATGACATCACTTGGGACAAAAATGTTGTGGTTCTAGATAGAACAGGGAGGGACATACCGTCAATCAACAGTACACAGTTAACAAAGATTCCACTACAGAAACAACCTTGAAATGTGATAACCTTGAGTTGGAAGTTTATTTCTTACAATAATAGGTTTGTTTCTCTACAGTACTAACAAAGGCTTATAATAAAATATTACCATTTGCCATTTTAGACAGTAAAACTGTTATAAAGCATGCATTAAATTACAAATTATCATAATCATTGTTTTTATAGAAAAATGTATTGCAAAAGTAAATATATAAATGGTTCTGGGCATCAAAAATGATATAATGACAGTGCGGCCACAGTATATTTTATAGAAGTCATCAGCTGTTTCTCACACATGAAGTGTCATTTCTGCACTTGCAGCTGCTCAACAGTCCCTTAGCTAAGTGATATGGCCAAGATGTCATTCTGACTTTCTATTCACCAACATAAAGATGGATTATCATTTATCAAGTAGCTAGCTAGCAGGTGACCTTGAACAAAGTCACCAAAATTACCAAAGACAGACAGGCATTTTTATAAAGGTGTATATATATTTTGCTTTAAAAAATGTTCTTTGTGTATTTAAAATTTGCTGTATAGTACGTTCTCCATTAGTAATGAAAAATAATAAAGCACAGTCCCAAACATACAGACACTGCAAGTATTCTACAGTATACCAGCATTTATTAGGTTCTGAGTATCCAGATTTTACACTAAGGGGCCGATTCACTAACTTCGAGTGAAGGATTCAAAGTAAAAAAACTTCAAATTTTTGTGCTCCTCGACTATCGAATTGGCGTAAATTCGCCTGAGTAGAATGATTCGAATAGATCGAGCGCAAAAACGCTGCAACTATTCGCCATTCAATAGTCGAAGTACTGGATCGAGCGCAAAAACGCTGCGACTATTCGCCCATTCGGTAGTACTGTCTCTTTTAAAAATACTTTGACTGCCTACTTCGCCACCTAAAACCTACCCATAGGCTTGTTTTACAAGTTTTTGATCGAATAAAAAGACATTCGATCGAATGAAAATCCTTCGAGCGAATATTCGATCAAGCCTATTCGCCTGCCGGATATTCGCCAATTCGACTATTCGCCAGCGCGTAAATTCACCCGAATTGCCTATTCGATTCTATCCGATTCTATTCCCCAGTTGAATTTCAAGGGATTTAACCCCTCGAAATTCGACCCTTGATAAATTTGCCCCTAAATGTCGTCTAATAGCAGGAAACATGTTCATGTAATGTTGTATGGAATGAACATGATCATTTTTCCTTAAAAAAAGGAGAAAAGGTAGTGAAAGGCATTGTCACAACCACTTACAAACAAGAAAGGATTCAAAGGGCACCAACAACAGCATTGCATTTTCTGTGAGTAAAGCTTGAGTGCTCTGATAATGGAGTTACCTGGATGCCCAACAAAAGGGAGGTTAGCTTTGACCAGGCTAGGAAGGCAGTAGGGGAAGTGTTATAAGAAGTGGGCATACCTTGCAGCATCCCACCCTTCTGCTCTGTTTGATATGTTTGGTGTTTTTTTTTTCTAGTTGGGTGTTTTTTAATTGTCATACTGAAACATTGGTTGGGAATGCTTGTCGTGTTGGAAGGGGATAGTATTCCCCTGCTTAAAGGGGTTAGTTACAACCTCCTTAGGTATTGGTTCCAGGCGATAAGGGTTTGGAGTGACACTTACGTTGCCTTCACTTGGCCAACCATGTGTGGGTGCCTCAGGTGGTCTGTTCACCACTGTGGAATTCTTGCAAGCATTCCGGTGGTGCTGGATATCAGTATTAGTTTGAGGTTACATGCTTATACTTGTTTTTTTTATTTATCAATGTGATAATAAAGCTCTGGCCTTTATAACGTTTTTGATACCAACTGTGTATACAAATAACCTTATAATGTTTTTTAATTACTGAATGTATATCAAAATGTTACAATTACATTTTCTTTCATTATGGCTGAAAAGTCCATCATTACAGTTTAAAGGCATTGTCGTCACAAAAAACATAGTTGCATAACGAAAGAAATTTTAATACATTCATTACAAATCTTTAGTTGGTTTTCAGTTTGTTTAAAGACATGGATTTTTACTGTTGAGTGCTACCATGGAACTGTTTTCTGGTTAGCTTCCCATTGTTCTTATGATAGGCTGCTAGGGGGGGAGGAGGTGATATCATTCCAACTTTCATTGCAGCAGTAAAGAGTGACTGAAGGTTATCAAAACACAAGTCACATGACTGGGGGCACCTGGGAAACAGATATGTCTAGCCCCATGCCAGATTACAAAACTAAATATAAAAAAAATCAATTTGCTCTTTTGAAAAACGGATTTCAATGCAGAAATCTGCTGGACCAGCGTTATTAACTGATGTATTTTGAAAAAAAACATGTTTTCCCATGACAGAATCACTTTAAAACCTTTGAATATTTTTTGTTTTATTTATAGTGGAAGGTTGCTTGGAATTATTTTTCTTTCATTGTTTAAAAACAACCTACTTACTTCCTTGCGTCTTAATAGATTATTATGTAGGGTATAGTAAAATAGCTGATTGAGAGATCTCTGAATTCTAAATTAAAATCACCTCTCCTACATATCAAGTGAAAATGTTGCACAGAGGCTACAAAGCTGCTTATGCAAAGGCCAAGCTAATGTCACATTTGAAGACATTGCTATTTCTGTCCTGTTTAATATTTTTCTTCTTTTACAAGTCTCTGGACCCCAGCTGTGCAATCACAATTACAAGATGAACCTTCCTGTTCCATACTAATTGTAGAACCTGCCGTTATAACAGAAAATAATGACTCCAATGAGGGCTTTTAGTCTTCCATTACAATATAAAAAGTTAACAAGTTTAAGACCAGCACTGAAGTGGCTGGTTATTATGTTCACTGTTCAGGCTCCATGTTATTCTAAGAAGCAGCCTCTCCTTAGTGATTAGAATATAGATGTCTGTGTATTTTGGCCAAAAAGCTCAAGTTAAAGGTACCAACAATGCAGCATTTTTTGTGTTAATAAATTATAGTATGTAGTATTACTGACAACTATAATAGAAAATAGGTCTGAGTAATTAGGATAAAATTGGACATCACAGAAAAATATATGGTTATTTGTCCCATATATATTATGTAGGCTTTTCTACAATTTGCGATACTTTACTTTCAACAAAATATATTAAACATTAACCCATTGGGAATGTTTTGCCAACAATATGGGTTACTACAACATAGTTACCACCAGTACAATGTACTGTTTCATTAATACGGGAAAAGAAAATAATTGAAAGAAAAATTGTAATTATTTGCTTCAAATGAACTTTATGGGAGATGACCCTCTCATAATTCTGAACCTTCTATACGTTGGATTTCTAGATAAGGTATCCCACACTGCTCTGAAGTATTAGAGGAGCACAAAACAAAATTTTGCTAGTACTGAGTTCAAGCAGAAATATATATTATGCTGGAACATGTGACCAGTTTTCATACATTTCAGTTGGCTAAAAAAGGAAGCCAGAAACTATTTCCTAATACAATGCCAACAAACCATAGAGAAGCAAGTGGAATAATAAACAATACCAAACAAATATCTGTTTTGTTTTTTTTCCTTTTTGTAATTTTTATTTAGCAGTCATTTATCTAATCACTCCAAACCATCTGCATTTTAGTCAGACTTCTTGTCACCAGTAGTAATGGTCATTAGGGTAAATGACTTGCACTGACATCAACATAGAGATTAATAACACCTTGCCCCCTCTACCAGCAAGACACAGTGTCTCTGTATTTATGTCCACTTTAATAGATATTATTGTTGCATAATAGGACATGTAATATTTAATTGAGTATACAGAGGTGAAACATGAGAGTCTTCAGTTCTAGAATATTGCTTGACCACTGTAACCCTTAAATCTGTAAAAGTGACAGAAGTACAATAGTATATGAAAGGTTCCTGCAGGGCCTTTACATAAATTCAGCAGACTTTGTAAATGTGTAATAGTAAATAGGTACTGTATAAAGACTGATAAAGTATTAAATGACTCTATATAGCACAAAATGCAAATTAGAAAAATTAAATTGTAAACATTCAATCCATAACTGTTTAGGAGCCACAGTAAAAGTACAATGGATAAAAATATTCAATAAAAATATACAGTACACGGAGCTTATATAAGGACACAGAACACTATCTGGTAATAGGGATGTAGCGAACTGTTCGCCGGCGAACTAGTTCGCGCGAACTTCGACTGTTCGCGTCCGCCGCAAGTTCGCGAACGTCGCGCGACGTTCGCCAATAGGCGTTCGCGTCAAAATCGTTCTATCGTTCGACCATTCGACCGCTAAAATCGAAGGATTTTCGTTCGAATCGAACGATCGAAGCATTCGATCGAATGAAATCATTCGATCGAATGGCTTCGATCGAATGAAATCATTCGATCGAATGGCTTCGATCGTTCGATTCGAACGAAAATCCTTCGATCGAACGATTTCAATCCTTCGATCGTTCGAATCGAACGATTTTCGGATGTTCGAAGTTCGCGAACAGTTCGCGAACTGTTCGCAAATTTTGCCGGTGTTCGCGAACGGCGTTCGCGAACACATCGGCGGCGGTTCGCTACATCCCTATCTGGTAACAGACACAGTGGGAAGGAGGTCCCTGCCCCACAAAGCTAATAGTCTAAGTAGGTAGGTGGTTAACATACAGGCACAAATTGTAGGGGGAAAAAGTGCACAAGATAAAGGCATTGTCCAATAGGTACCAGGACTAGACTAAGATTCTATTGCTCCAAAATTGAGTTTTCCAGTGAACTACATTGGTAATTCTTGCACTTTCCTTCCCTTTCACTATACTTTGGGATCATAGTAATCAAATTTAGTGAGACATGAAGGGACATCTAATTTTACTTTAAGCTAGAATGGAAACTGAATGTGAATGAATTTCTTCTGCTATATATGATGGGATATATATGATGGGACATAATTTGGTTGACCATTGCTTGACCTCCTTGAGATAAGTTCTTTGGGTATCTTATTGTATGGTGGTATTAAAACATTAATTATAAAATATACATAGTACTGGTGATACCAGCGCTTTCATTTATAGTGATGTACCATTTAATTCTATCCAGTGCACATCAAAATGTTTTTCTTGAAGCAGAACTCCTGAATTCCCTGACCTCCTTAGGGAAGCAAATCAGACTCCCTAACTGCCTGTCATTAATTCCAAAGGTTATCTCATCAGTGATAAGCTCCTCTGTCTCTGGCTGATGAGTCTCTGATCTACTCCACTGGTCAGATCTATTTCACAGAATGGCTCACCCATGCAGAACCCAAGCTTTGTAGCATGTGACTGCAACACCTTGCTCCCTATGCATTTATCCATTCTGGCCATGTACCTAATTAATTAAGATTACTGATGCGTCTCACTTCTCAGGATTTGACTTATTTTTGCATTCTTAACCCCTTATGTCTTTTTGCCTGCACCATAGACTTTACACTCCGTGTTTACTGACAATATGTGGTGAGACAAGATCAAAGAGCCATAGGATTTGAGTTAAATGACTCTGAACCTTCATATTATTATCCTTTTTTTTATTTTTCTGAATAAAAAATTAAAAATAGTTAATATATATATATATTCACTGCTTTTAAAAGGTGAATATCTGCCATTCATCCTCTAGTGTCTGTGAAGGTGATACTGGCACTTTGCAGTAACTGCCTTGACTAAACTACTACCAGTCTGTCTGGAAGCAAACTTTCATAACATCTTAGCCTTCCTATTGTTTTGTAATCCCTTAACCAATTAATATAAAAAGGCTCATCGTCTACTAACTCAGTGGATGTGACATGTTGGGGTATGATCAACTCAACAACACTGTAAATGGTCAACTCCTTAGGTTTTATAGTAATTTGCACAGAGATAAATCATGCAACTACGGGGACTCTGGGACTCAGAGTTGAAGGCATCATGGAAAGGGAGTTATCCAATCCTGATTATGATAGCATAGGTATTCCCTTCTACTAAGCACTTATCTGTAGTGATGGGCGAATCTGAAAAAAATGTGCGAAATGACGAACAATTCGAGAAACGTGTCGAAATCAATGGGCAAAATTATTTTGAGGCAAGACGATTTTTACACAAGCAACTTTTTTGTTGCAGCAAATTTTTGCAGCAGTTTTCTCGAAACAATTCGCATGTGGCGAAATGTGGAAATTCACCGCAACTAAATTCGCCCATCACTACTTATCTGCAGTAAAATGTGATATAGTGACCATTTAACTTGTATTAACTTTTTCTTGTATTGTATTGTATTGTAAAGCAAAAACCTTTTTACTTGTAACTTGGTGTGTTCTGTATTATGCAGCTATAAAATGCAAACTCTAATCTGACACTCTAATCTGAGCCTGTAGCATAACATATCATATCAATGTATCATAACATTGGTTTTGCAGGCTTTTTATAATTTTGCCATGAAAGTATTTGCCCAATGCTTTTACTTTATTTTTACTTCACTTTTAGCCTAGCAGCCATGCAGCCCACAACCCCCCCTTGTGTGCCCCCCACGTGAAAGTCTGACTGCTGCGTCTGCCTACCATGTGTAAATTTTAAAAGGTATCATTGCAGAGATTAACTGGCCCCTGCATTGTTTACACCTCAAATTAAAGTCAGACTGTAGTCCCATGTATTGTTCACACATGTAATCCCCCATGTATTGTTCATACTTGTAACACCTCTATTGTTCACACCTCTAAATCCTTGTACTTTTCACACCTGGGACCCAGACTGAAACTGCCCACATTGTATACCTGTTTATACTTCATACAAATGGCTTAAGGGGCACCAGCACCGTGTCACTGTATGTAGTACACCTTAGAGCGGTCCTAATAGGTTTCCCCATCTCCTGCTCTATTTTGCCTTTCCTATGCTCCCTGTGTGTGCCATACTCTGCCTGCCCTATGATCCCTGTGTGCCATACTCTGCCTGTGCCTTGTAGGTTTTAGCATTTGAAAATTATTGTTAGGTGTGTGTTTAATTGTGTGCTGTGGGGTGCAGTGTTATCCATATGTCTTAATATGACTTAACTTTTTCACATATGAGTGATGAATGATTTCCCTGCAGTGAACACCAACCATTTGGTTTTTTGGTGTGGTACCACAATTAATGTTGGTATGGTCTTGTGGTAACATGGATGTGAAAACAAGGAGTGGTCAACACTGGCTTCCATTATCAGCCCTCCACCATGTAAAATAGGAAAATTCCGGCCCTCAGTATCACTGAAGTTGGACAGCACTGACATATTCAAAGGGAACCTCCCCTTTAAATTGTGTTCAAGTTATAAAAAAATTGTAATGAAATACTGTACATGATAAAAATTTGTAAAAAATTAGTACCATTACACTTTTTTTTTTACTTGAATTTAAGGCCTCCAACAAATAAACTTCCAACTTTAGTTCAGGACAGGTAACAAGTATCCGTACCCATAATCAAGTCAGGGGCAAGAATCCAGGTTGAGGAACATCCTTAATTCAAACCTGGAAATCAACAGAAGTAGTAAGTCAAGAGCACAGAAACACAACAGGAGAGCTAGGGGGAAATGTAATAAAATTTGCAAATGGAACAAATTTATGAATACAAATTTGTATGTCACAACAATGTAATATTCTTCATTAGGCTTATATTGCAGTGTGAATCTTTGTTGCACATTGCAAACCTTTAACACCTGCTGGAAGGTGGTGTAAACGTAACAACTTTTTCATTAAGAAGTCTTACTACATACATTGCACACTATCTCAGACTATAAAATTCACAATCGTGATCCTACTGTCGTGTGTGGGGCAAAGTTTTCTCAGAGGCAAAATTGTTCATTTTGCGAACATTTATTCACATTGGAAACGATATATGCTTTATCGAGCAATATTACATTCCCCCATTAGAGTCTAAAGAACACCCAGCACTAAATGACTGGACTGGCATCCTTAAATAAGCAGAGCACATGCACAAGAGTGTATGACACCGACTGCAGAAGTTGTCAATAAGAGATTCAAGATACACAAATTGGCTTCAACACGAAAATGCACAGGCATGATCAATGAGCTCTTGTGCACAATAATATCAAAAAGAATTTAGCAGACAGGTTAGTGTCCAGTTATATATTGGGTTGAAGGGAAGTATGGGAGATGATTACCAACAGATTTTTTTCACAGCAAGCAATCATAAACATGCTATTAAGAATCTGTCAGGAACGGCACCCAGAATCCAGAACCAATCCCTGGTCTCAGCTCTTGCTTCCACCTTTCACCTCGGGAGGAGCCCTCGGCTAATTGGATGCCGCCAGGTCTTATTAAGAGAGGAGCCAAGCTAAGGGATATGCACGAGCACGAGGACGTTAGCGAAGTCTTTGGCAGAAGGTCACAGTACTGGGAACAAACAGAAAGATTAGGCAAAACCAGGCTGGGTCGGTGCAGGCAGGATACAAGCAGAGTCAGACAGGCAAGTGTCAAACCAGGATATCAATCAAGAAGAGTCACAGGCACGGGTCAGAATACAGATAGCAGAATAGTCGGATAAAAGGCAGAGGTCGGAATCACAGAAGTCGGCAAAGTCAGCCAGGCAGGGTCAAAACAGTTATCAGAACACAGGATTTACACAGGATAGCATCCAGGAACTCTTACAAGATGAAACCACAACTGGCAATGAGTTTGAATGGGAAGCCTCATTAAATACCTTTAAAATTGTGCAATGACGTCATACGCTGGCGATGCTGCGCACCCTAAGGCATTTCTAAAGAAGCCAGCAAAGAAGAAGCCTCTCGCAGTGGGCGTTCCCGCCTGCCTACTAGACCACCAGGGTAAAGCTCCCCATAGACGCAACGATTCTTCTTGCCAAACAACCAATTTTAGGGAAGCCCGACCAATCCTTCGAAATTATCGTGTGGTTAGTGGTATTCGAACGATCGTACATCTTACGATTTTCCGGCCGACATCTGTCGGGAAATTGATCGGCCAGGTCAAAAAATCTTTGTCGGTCCCAGTGCAATGTATCTATGTTTGCAGGGCCAAGCAGGCAGCTCCCCTTTGTTTTCCTGGCAAATTGGTCTTTTTAGTTGATGGTCAATTCGTACGATCGTTCTGAGAAGATCGTGGTCTCACGATCAGGATCTGATCTTTTAAAAATCTCAACGTCTATGACCAGCTTAAGTCCTCACAGAATCTTAAAGGCTCAAGTAGAAGAAATTCTAGAAAATAATAGTCCTATGAAACATTAGGCCATAGATAGTATAATAAATACCTCAAGTCAAGATATTTCCAAACTTGCTTCTTTATAAAAAATATTTCAGGTCAAATTAACTTTTCCCTTTAACCACCTATTTTTAGCTCAGCATTTCTCTTATACTTGACGACATTCCTATTTCTAACATTTTGGCCCTACTGCTGATCTGCCAGGACCATGACCAATAATCCTAATTATACTGCCAGCCCACTCCAATCCCACTCATTTCCCACACAGTGATTCCTCTTTTTCTTGACAAATGTGCAATGCTTGTGTTCTAAATCAACCTTCACTAAAAGCTTTTCCTCTGATTCATTTACTGTGCCTCATTTTTAACGTATTTTTTGTTTCTCCTCATTAGATCCAAGTTCTTTACCCCAGCCTGTTCATCATTTTCTTGTCTAAAAAGTCAAATGAATCAACCTAACATTAATATATAATTATAGATTATTTATTATAATACATATATTACATATTTATGTTATGTATGTATCTATCTATCTATCTATCTATCTATCTATCTATCTATCTATCTATATATATATATATATGTATATAGGTATGTAATTCATTATCCAGAAACCCATTATCCAGAAAGCTCTGCATTATGGCAGGGCCATCTCCCGTAGACTCCATTTTATCCAAATAATTCATATTTTTAAAAATGATTTCATTTTCTTTGTAATAATTAAAAAGTACCTTGTACATCATCCAAGCTAAGATATAATTAATCCTTATTGGAAGCAAAATAAACCTATGGGGTTTATTTAATGTTTAAATGATTTTATTATATATATACACAGTATAGATATGTATATATAGATATCTGAGACAAAATTGTAAGGAGGCATCATAGATGGATTGCTTATCCTGAGAATGCAACATGTTGCAATATAGATTTTTTCAACCAGCTTTATGCCAAAAGTTGAATCAAATAGCCCCTTAAATTGCTTTTGCTTTTGTCGCCAAGCAACCAGAGCCTGGGCAGATGCAGAAACCTGATGGTTCTATTTGCCTCACGAGGCAGACTATTTGTCACTCCAGCAGAATCTTGGAACACTATCTGCAAAAAGAAAAAAGATCAAAATTAATAAGAGATAAGAGAAGAATGATTTCTCTAGAACATGGTGGAAACTGCCTTGGCTGTGTATGTGTAAAAAGAAATCTTAATCATTTTTGTTATGTATTGTCATCCTGATATTAATTATTCTTAAAGGTCAACTACATTCATTAAAATATCCGCCTGCTCCACCACATTATCCGAAAATTAATTGGTAGGAGTTTAGTGACAGAGAGCTCTTTGAAACATGCCAGCTTGATCTGCATTGTTTTTCTCTCACAAACAACCTTACATTTTTAAATATCAAAGTCCTACCAAAATACATTTTATTTAATAAAACTCAGCATGAAGTATGTATTTTTATGATTATGCAAATAAAAAGTTGTTTTAAAATACACACACACACACGCACACACACAGACACCATGAGTGTTGGATCAAGGTTCACTTGGTAATTTAATTGTTGAAAATTTACCCTGAAGTTAATAAACATGGTACCTGTTAATTTGTTTAAAATGAAAACGCACTTCAAGACTTTTTAATGAAAATGCTAATATTTGAATAGGCGGCCAACAACTTCAAATACCTAGCCTATGTAAGTAATGAAAAGATTGAGTATTAATTACACACAGCATATATTGGAAGATTTACTAGGTAAAATATGTTAAATCTCAAATGACATGTTATCAAAGCACACTTTTTTGGCTTCTTCTGTGAAGCCTTCGGCTTCAGCTCCCATTCGGAGATGGCTTCACTTCCACGGCCCCACTTCCCTGGATCCACTTCCACGGCCCATAAATGGAGCAGCACACTGTGCATTTGCCTAAATGGCCAGATGGTCAGTCCAGGCCTGTTCTTCTCTGTGAGAATCCTCAACTCACTGCCTGCCCTCCCACTACATTCTAGACACACCTGAACTGTGGACTTAACTTTATGAACTGTTAATTTATTTGCACAATTCTAAAGGTTTACACATATATATATATATATATATATATATATATATATATATATATATACAATTTCTGCTAATATATTGCACATTTCATGTTTACATATTTATTGTGTATTTTTTAGTGCCTTTTTGTGATATGTACTAGCTGGAGCCACGTCGTCTCGTCTCACTGTGTATTCGTATACTGCTGAGATGACAATAAAGTTTACTTTGACTTTGACTTTGAATGCCTGTTTTTGCTTGTCAATCTCCCAGTTAAGTCATTTTGAGAGCAAGCAGTGGAGCCCATAGACATGCTATAGATTACATCAGAAAAGCTATGGCCTGGACATCATTAAGGCCACCGGTCTTACGCTTTCCACTTAACCCTGTGGATATATAACATAATGATTACAATAATGACACTTGGAGCCCAGGATGGAGTTAAAAGGGATAGCTTTATTTACCACATCAATATAAACAACATGTAACTGTAGCATAACATCAACCCACAGGAATGCTTACCTAACCAATTACTCCACCGAGTAAATGGGCCATCACCATGCTGGCCACTCAAATGCACTGCACCTGGATGGGCAAGTAGGAGCTAATGGCCTCACTCAACCTTATCTCCCAGGCACCAACACACTCCACAGACAAGGGACTATTGGCGGGATACTGCTCCCACCTTGCTGATCATGCAGACTGGAGGAATACCGATCCAAGCTGCTTCTGCCTGTCTGGTAAACCCTTGTCCTTTCTACCCCTAGCCAAGCTTTAACCCCTTACTCCCTATGGCCTGTCTAACCCAGTCAAAGCTTCCCTCCCTCCACATTTGTCCAGGAAGCCCTTTTCATTTGCTATTAAGGTGACTTTGGCACAAGTGTATAAAACCAGTATTTTTTTAAATAAAAAAACACGCAGCAGACCAGTACTTAAAGGGACAGAATACCTCCTTGTTCAACATGAGTTCGATAAATAGGGCTTTTGCTGAAGATATATTTTGCTTATTTTTTTAATGATGAAAAATCTATAGGTTTTTATTTTTTGAGCTTAACAAGGACAGTGTTTGGTGTAAGATAATATATATACTGGTAACTGTAGGAAGAAGGTGACTCTTCTATATTGTGTTTTCAATGTAGTTTGGTCTGCCATAAATCTGAAAATTAAGTTAAAGAAATCATAATAATACACTTGTTTTTCTGCCTGACCATCATTATACTATGCACATGGCAGTATCAGAAAAGAACACAATAGCATTTGTTTTGTGAGTGTTGGATTCTACAAAATAATGGTCAGAGACAACTCATGTAAATGAATCGTCAAACACTTAGGGGGTAATTTACTGAAATCCAAATGCAAAAAAATTGTGATTTTTCTTATAAAACCGGACTTTTAAAAAAACATGAATTTTTAGGAATTTATTAAACGATGAGGATGGAAAAGTCCAAATCTGAAAATCCGGCATCTCAGACCTGTCGAGGTTGCATATAAGTCAATAGGAGAAGTCCCAATGATTTTCTGATGTGCGCTGGGTTTCGTGCAATACCCCAAAGTTTTTGGAGTTTTCGAGTGAAAATTCCGAAAACAAATTTGAAAATTGTGAAAATCGGATGAAAAAATCTGAAAGAAAATTGTGAAAATCTGATTTTTTAACCAAAGCAAGTTTTCAGGATAATTTAATAATAAATAAGCATACAAAACCCGAGCGGATTTGATCGGAGTTTGTAGCAGAAAATATTGAGATAAATTCGGACTTTAATTAATAACCCCCTTAGACTATATTAACTGCAGGCAGTTCTCTGTGGGCTCACCTACAGTACCACTATCAGTCTATGTTATGAATATTTGGAGGGGAAAACAAATGTTATTATTAAAGGGGAGATTGGCCAGATTTCAATATAGTGTGTTCTGTGCATCCCTACTATCAACATCATGCTAAAGGTTCATTTTAAGGCAAGCTACTTTATGATTTAATGCCTGTCAATGTGATGAAAGAAAAAATGCTTTATGCATGCAATCAGACCTTGGTTTAGCAAGTGCTATATTATTTTATATCTTGTTACAATAAACCTGATATACAAGTACATTTTGGTGGAATTCAAAATTGATATATTTAACATGACAAGAAGTGTTCTGCAAGTTCACTGTTTCTCCTCTATATGCTAAAATGTAAAGGATGCAAATACCAGCAAATTGTAACTATAATTAGTTATATAAACCTGTAATTATAATTAAGGATTAGCTTTTGTTTTTTATAGTTTATTTTGACAGAATGTTTAAAATTCATTATTTTCTCACATATTAAAATGTATTCATTTTTTTTGCAGTATCAGGAGAATACATCGATATTGCACAGATTTGTAAACATATTGATAGCTAAACCTATTTTGGATATTTTATTGCATGATTAAGTATTGTTGCTTCTAAAATCTCTGAACTTAAAAAAGCAGAGACAACTAATATGGGGCAGATTTAGCAAAATGTGAATTCACCCAGCTTTTATTCATTTCTATGGGATTTTTAGTGTTGTATTAACAGTATCAATGGGTGAAAGTTAGAACTGACCATTTGCTAAATACGTTCTAAAAATCCTGTAAGAATGAGAAGGTGAGTGAGTTTTTATTTATTAAGCTCTAAACTCATATTTCTGATAAATCTAATCAACTACTTGTAAGGAAGGAAGACACTGCCCCCACAATGCTGTGGTTGTTTTTTACACTGATGAAATACATTGTGAGGGGGATCTCCTCATCTTTACCTTTGGAGTGCTTTTATCATTATTTGCCTCATAATTTGACTCATGGCCATGTCTGAGTTAAAACTACCTGTCAGGAGTTACCTGGGATCAAACTCTGAACTATACACTCACAAGCTCCTGCACTATTTCATTGAGCCACTGGAGACTTTTGGAACTTGACTCTACTGGTATGATTAAAGACTTTCTACCTTATACGTTTGCTCACCTCCTCCTCCTCCTTCTTGCTCTACCAGGTGTTGGAAATTTGTTAATTAAGGGCCTTTATAAGCCTGTTGCTAAAGATACCCCGGTGCTTGATCATTGAAGCTCCCAAGCTAGATCCTGCATACTCCTTGTTCCTGTGACTCCTTGTTCCTGTGACTCCTTATTCCTGTGACTCCTTGTTCCTGTGACTCCTTGTTCCTGTGACTCCTTGTTCCTGTGACTCCTTGTTCCTGTGACTCCTTGTTCCTGTGACTCCTTGTTCCCGTGACTCCTTGTTCCTGTGACTCCTTGATCTTGTGACTCCTGTGCCTGATTCCTGCTTTGTTCCTGAGTATCCGTCCGGTTCCCTGTTCCTGTGTTCTCCGCTCCAGTTTCCCATTACCTGCACTCAGTTGGATCTCCTGGTAATTGACCTCGGCTTGTTTACTGGACTACCCTCTGCCATTAGCCTGCCTCCGACCTCGGCCTGCCATACGGACTTGTTATTGCCATCAGCCTGCCCCCGACCTCAGCCTGTTTCTCGGACTCACCTTTATTGTTGCCTGCCCTTGACCACCGACCTGGTGTAAGAACTTATATTATTTTTTATCTTTTGTTCATCTGTTATATTGCCATACTTTTCATTATTAAAATCTTCTTCTGCATAACATGTTTCCGAATGCAAAAATCATGAAAAATCCGAGATTTTTTTTTTATATATATAAAATCGTGATAATAAAACAGTAGCTTGTACTTGATCCCAACAAAGATATAATTAATCCTTATTGGAAGCAAAACCAGCCTATTGGGTTTATTTAATGCTTTCTACTAGACATAATGCATGAAGATCAAAATTACGGAAAGATTTTTTATACGGAAAACCCCAGGGCCCAAACATTCTGAATAACAGGTCCCATACCTGTATAGGAATATACCCTACTTAATTCCTAATGTAAAAACTAACAAGAATAACATCAACTGCCCAATACAAATACCTTCTCATCTTTGTAATCAAAGTGGTTCATACTTTTTAACAAAATCAACTTTTTAAACTATGCTATTATTTCTGTACTTTCTGTTGCTACATTTATTTATTTTTTGTTTTTCTTGTGCTACTTGCTCTTTTCTGCAACATGTCCTTGGTTCAGCTGCTGGACATTCTGAGAACAGCTATGCTCTGTTAAGATGTGCATATTGAAAAGGGCAGACACATGAGATGCTGTTGCTAGGAAACACTACATATGTAATGAAAGCAAGGACAAGGTTTATTTAGCATTGAATACAAAATACATCAATAAGATTTTACGGCAATACAAGGAAAATGTTCTTTAGACAGTTTAAAAATGCACCCAAAATGAAACCGCCCTGGTTGAGATGCAGCGATGACCACCTAGCATACTCGCAGTCATACATGAAAGCAACTGAGCTGACACAATGGCTTAACAGAATGCAACTAATAATAGAAAATGGTTTAACTATGATTAAGCAGTTCCCATCATTACAAACATTCTAATTATTTTGATAAATAGGCAAGGCAAAATAAAAGGTACAGCAATTATTACCAGAAAGCCAGCTCTTCAGTATACATTTACCATTTCCATAAAAACACAGCATGAAAAAAAAAAAATGTGTTAGGAGTGCTGCCGAGTTGCAGACATATTGCGATTAAATGGCTGTTGCATTATCTTATATGGTTTTTATAGCTACAGCAGAAGTTGCAGGAAAGGAAAATACATCAGAATTGCTATACTTTATTGTACTTTGAAATTTCGTTTTGAAATAGCTAAATATATTCAAATCCAAAAAAAGGAAATAATAACATTTTATTTTTGGATCTGCTCATAATAATCCTGTAGTGACTGTGATGATCTGCTGTAAACTATCATCCCAACTATTATCCCCGTATAGCATAGAAGCATAGACAATAACCCATTACAAAATATTGAGAAAGGTCCTGTCATGTTCGGGAACCCTAAATCCAGAACCAGTGCTAAGCTCCCTGGTCTCGGCTCTTGCTTCTGCCTTTAACAGCCGCCTTTCACATCGGGAGGAGCCCTCAGCTAATTGGATGCCTCCAGGTCTTATTAAGAGAGGAGCAAAGCTACAGGTTCTGGACGAGCAAAGGGGCACGATCGTCTCACCAAGTATACTGGATGGAAGAACACCACTAGGAAGGCAGGACAGACAATTCAGCGCGGAACAGGCAGCCGGGCCAGCACAAGCAGAGTAGAGAATAGTCAGAACAGGCCGGAATCAGGATTGGAGAGCGTAGAATAGTCAGCGGATAGGCAAAAGGTCAGATTAGAAGAGGTCGGAGTAATCAGGCAGGCAAGGGTCAGGGTAGAAGAGATCAGAGTAGTCACAGGCAGGCAAGGGTCAAAACCAGTAATAGCAGGCAGGATTCACAGAACTAGGCACCTAGGAACAAGCTGAATTGATCCTAACAACGAGCAATATGTTTAGCTTCAAAGCCCCTTTAAATAGTTTGAATTTTGCGTCGCTGCGCAATGATGTCATCACGCCGGCGCATAAACATGGGAGCACGTGGCCGCGTGCGCCATAGGAAAACCTGTACAGAGGCGAACTGGATGCCCCCGCATGCCACAGGTCTAGTCACTGGACCACCAGGGTAAGCGTTCGTTACAGGTCCCAACCTTTTGAATACACTTTTGAAGTTTTTCACAAGATTACTCTGGGTTGCTGGTCTTTTTTGGAGTATCTAGAATCATTTGCCGTGCCTCAGAGGCAAATATCATAAGTGGCGTGCTGCCACCGGGGTGATATATAGTGAATTAAGTACCCCCTCTTGTAAAATATAAGGACATTATAAGTTACCGAGGAGTTTCATGACCATATAAAAACATGAGGCCGAAGGCAGAGTGTTTTTATACAGGTCATGGAACTCCGAGGTAACTTATAATATCCTCATATTTTACAACTGGGGGTACTTTATTAATTATAATACACAAATTTTAGTGAGTCATGTGACAGAAATTACATCACTACACTACTACCGTTTATAACTGATGACATCACTACTCAACGTTTATAAGGATATAATTTACAAGATATTCATGGCTTTTGTGTAATATATATATATATATATATATATATATATATATATATATATATATATATATATATATATATATATATTTGTGTGTGTGTGTGTACTCAATATAAATGCACTCAATTCAGAAAGTTCCGCACGAGGCTCAGGATCAAACTGTCATACATGCAATGTAGATGGATCCGCACTCTACATGAATCAGATTTTATTTTTCATGATGAAACACATTACAATCACATTTCAGTCCCACATAGGGTCCCCAGATGGGACTAAAATGTTGGATTGCAATGTGTTTCATAATCTGATTCGCATGAAAAAATTGCTGATCTATCTATATTGTGTATTTACAGGTATGGAATCCGTTGTCCTGAAACCAGTTATCCAGAAAGTTCCAAATTATGGAAGAGGTCAAATTTTAGTAATTGGAAAAAAAAACGCTGGATCATAAATACCAAAACCTAGAAAAATTCAAGTTTTTTGGACAAAATTTCTTTAAAAAACCTCTGAAAGTCCTAATTTATTTAAAATGGTCCAAACGGATCAGTGCAGCTCCCATTACATACTACAGGAGCTCAGCAGCTTTCACTTGGGAATTATTGTATTTCTGAGTTTTCTGTGATTTTTTTTTTCTGTGATTTTTACACTTACTAAATTTCGAATTTGTAGAGTTTTAAAGAAATACTGAACACCCACACATTTTTAGATATTCTTGGGGAAAAAAATACATTTTGAATGTTACCAAATTAACCCTTTAGTGCTTATGATTTGCAATCTTTGCCAGATGACATGGCTAAAAGGTATTGATAAATCCTGACCATATTATATATACTCATATACTAAATCTAGTAAAAAGGAAGGTATGGACATAGTGCTATGGTTCACATGTTTATATTTCATGATTTTATACTTTTGGATATAACTGAAAACTGTTGTCAGACTGGTAAGTATTTGGCTTTAAAAAATCCCATGTTCTGTGTTTATTGCAGACTAATGAATATTATTGTTGAATAGTTCAAGTTTACAGTATAGAACGGATTCTGACGAGTACCTACTACTCAATATGAGATGTGTCAAAACACAGGTTTCTACCTATGTAACATAGGGCAAACTTTGGACATGTTGGAATTAACACTCAGGAATCCAGTTGTAAATGAAAGCAATTGCTAAGTTTACTAAGCTGTGTAAGCCACATAACAATCTGTCCAACTACAGAAAGAGCTAAACATTTTGAGCCTTAAATTGCCTTATAACTTTTACTATGTCCTAAAAATTAATCATACAAAAACATGAAACCATAAGACAAAACTTCCCTCCTGCCCATTTTAGAAATATGCATAGCCCACTAATGATGCTTGTAGTATCAGAATTGTAACAAAAAGATGCAGACATCTGCTTGATAAAGTAAAAAAGTGTTTCAAAATGTTCACATTCCATTAGCTCCTGTAATTATGATAAAAGGTACTCTAACTTTACTTTGTTTAGTTTGATTGTTTTTTTTTTTTTTTTGGCATAGTTATGATTTAGGTTGCCCTGTCAGCACTTTTTCTTGTGTGTCTATGAAGATAAACTACACATGCTGATCAGACTCCACGTCTGCAGTTTCTATATTCTATATTTGTTTCTCAGCTTTTCTATTTCTCTTCACTTAAAGGATTTATGTGCATAGTTATTTTGTTGGAACAAATAATTTAGTCATTCAACTCTCATGGAGGTTAAGCGACTGTATTTTACACATAATCATGATATATATATATATATATATATATATATATATATATGTATGCTCTGTATATACTGCATATTTTTTTCACATCTTTCATTTGAGTAAATAAATTAAACTATAATTTTGAAAATTGCCCCCATACCTAAACGTGTAGAAAATCTGTCTGTATGTACAGTCCAATCTGTAATTTTTTAAATGAATATGTATTTACAGACCCACAACCAGGCTGGGATTAATGACCACATTGACTAGTACATGCTGTTTCTTTCTGAGAAAATTTCACAGGTCATCAATCAGAATCATGTGTTTGTACATAAAACAAGAATGTGCAGTTAGTGATGAGCGAATTTCTCCCGTTTTGCTTCGCCGAAAAATTTGCGAATTTCCCACGAAATTTGCAAAACATCATTTTGACGCCAGCATCCAAATATTTTTGACATCGGCGACAATTCGACACTGCCGACAATTCTGCCACTCATTAAAGTCAATGGGCGCCTAGAATTGTCGCCTGCGAATTTTTGCTGCAATTTCACAAATTTATCACTATGTGCAGTGCTTTAGATTATGATTTGTACCATAGAGCTCATTTACAATTTAATTAGATTTGCACTTAAGCCATGCAATTGGTCATTGCCATATTTTATAGCTCACAAGTGCATATTTGATGCTATTATTTTTTCTTTACACAATGTGTATTAAAAGTATGTACAAAAAATAATATGGTCAGTAAAGTGCCGAATCCAACAGTGATGTGGAATGACGGAGCTCACTCAACACACTCTCCTCTTTGATCTCAGCTTTCGCGATAAACCAGCTACTTCTCTCCGACTGCAATTTCGTATACTTACTTGCTTGTGAGCACTGATGAAAGCATTTCCTGGAGAACAATCACATTAATAAGTTAACAAGTTGGCTTTATTGAAGCGCACATATGAATTGTATTACAGCAGTGGGTGTGCAAAACGAACCCGTTTTGTGCCTACATGCTGAGTTACAATCAGTGAAATGCCCAACTTTTAACCAACTTCTAACCAACCCATCCAACATTTTCCATTTTCCCATGTGTGTAGGTTCAGTCAAATACAGTTCAGAAGCTACATGTGGATTCCTAAAGGACAATTTGCTATATCCATTCTGTATATTGTATTTAATTCTGTATAAAATCAGTTGTTTTATCTATGAAGATTCTCATTTATCCAGGTCAATGATATACAGAATCATAATCAGTAGCATTAGGTCAAAGACAACTGGACTTTAAGAGTTTTCTTGAAAAACGTTTCATCACTCATCCGAGTGCTTCTACAGTTAAACTGAAGAGCAATAGAAAAATATGCTTTATCTGTTAAAAAGTTAACATGTAAATGTTGAAACAAATTTTTGATTGCTCAGTCATATCCTATGCTATACAAACTACACCCTATTAAATAGTTATCATTGAAAAAGTCAAATACTCTTGTTTTACCAGCTCTTAGATAAATAACAATATTGCACAGAAAATCCAGATCAGCTCATTTGCTCATTTGAAAAATAAATTTAATTACATATTTTTTGGTATATTTAGAGCATATTTCGTTTTTTTTCAGTGTGTTCTTTGCAATTTAAATCATAGGGGTTATTAAGTAACTTCAAGATATCAATATCTGCCCATTTTGGGAGCTTATTTTTAGCTTGTCATTGCCGTTTTATGTTTTAATTTCTTAAGCAAAAAGATCTCCATACAATTGTGAATTGACATCTCCAAAGTTTGCACTAACTTACTTGTATTGTTTACATTTGCTTCCTGGATTTATTGCACACATCTAATAACAATATTGTGCACTTTAGAATATCAGAAATGTGCCCTCTTCTGCTGGTGATGCTGTGATGTATTTAATTGAAACATTCTTCTTATTATGTAAGTTCTAGGGCATTGGGATATTCAAATAAAAGAGAAAAGCTCATCAGTCTAACAGACTGTGAGGTGTCTACAACCATTTTAACACATATGGCCATCTCATTTGTGCAAATACATATGCTGCAGTCGTGGGTCTGCATAAGCAGGTGTCTGTGCACTTGGTTTTTAATTTATATTATTTCATATTATGAATCAGACACAGCTTTTTCAATAATCAAAAATGTGCTTAGCTCTGTGACATTTCAATTTAAGGCAATATTTACCATGATACATTGTGGCCATGTAAGATTACTTTACATTGGAGAACTGGATATTCATTTTATTGCATTTATCCAAGACAGATGACTTTTAACCAATAGGTTTAATGAACAAGATATATGCTGACCTGAAATAAGATTTCATTCTTTTTAGGCTCTTTGTCATAGACAAAGTATTCAAATGCCTGTTGATAGAATCTAGTTGCTCATCACATAGCAGACATCTTTTACGTTGTTGGGATACTTTATCCAAATGATTTTAAGGTAATTGCAGGGATTGGCATTTGGTAGGAAGGACCATTATTTTTTGTACAAAAAAAAAGTAGTGCTCAACTGTCATTTTTCAAAATCATTCTCTATTAGCAATAATTATTTTCTTACACAAAGTTTGAATCCAAATGAACACATCAAAATGACATCAAAACAAAAGCACAGGCGATGTTTGCAATATTTCTTTTTTTTTTGGTAACTTAAACATAAGACATTGTCGTGTTACAAATGACAATCGTAGCATACTGAATTTTGTCACAAAAGTGAAATGGTTGGCATAGCATAAGAATAAGTAGTCATAGAAAGAATTGTAACAATGAGTTAGAATGTAATAATACTGGAAGTGGTCATTTAAGGTGGGGGAAATATAAATAATGATATGTATGAAGTCCTACAAAGCAGCTTAAGGAATCTATTACTAACTACTAAACCAAATGTGTATAGGGACAACTAATTTCTTCAGAAGATTACAATTCCAAGAAAACCCACACTTTCAAAACATAAGGGCTACTGTTATGCAGTATGGCAATGCCATTTTTGCATTATTCTAACCTAAGCACATTAAAAAAAAAAAATATGGTCCCTTTCATATAAGACAACTTTTGGTTATGGTCTCCAAGGCTGAAGCTAGTTAAGGTATAAAGTTCTGGCTTTATAAACTGCGACATATTTAAATCATACTCAAAAAACTTGAATAATGTTATAAGGAGCACAGCGCATGAATTGCTAATTAATCACTATCTTAAGAGTTACAGTATACTATAAATATGACAAAGAGCAGACTTTGCTTCTATACTAAGCTGGCTAGGCTAAATCCGGAGGAAAGAGCTTATGGTGGTATGGACCACTTATGCTTAGAAATGCTGACTTTCTGGATATATCACAAACTGCAGGTGTACTAATGATGAATATTTACTTAAAAATATTCCAAATCCTATTTTATCACATTAGTCAAGCAAAATAAATTTTTATTACACTATATAAATTATCTGAATCTTGTTTCCTTTGGTGTGGGAATTCATAGTTATAGCAAGCAGGCCGGAGCCATATTGCAGACACTGTTATTAAGGCAAGCCTTGCACCATCTCAAAATTGTTTGTGCATCAGAATAGGGGACATGATGTCCATTCCAATGCACTGGCTACACCATTTAATGGTAAAGAGAGGGAGGGAACGTGGGGAGAGCAGTGACATCTAGTAAGTGCTGAATGGAAAGTGAAAGTAATTCCTTGCCCCACCTCTATGCCTAGGCATAGAGGAGGGGCAGGCAATATTTGAGTGACAGCTGAGATTGTTAAACAAGTTTACAACAGCTATGAATGCATTTATAAAAAAAAGAATTTTGATTTCATGTTTAATATGAAAATTACTTTTATTATACAGATTTTTATATCTGGGTGACAGGTCCATTTTAAACTGGAAACACTGACCAGTGTTACATGTTAAAATTACTAAATTGTATTCTGATGAATATTTGAAGGCTAAAAATGTTCTACCTCCATTGGCTACCAAATGGATGGGGGGTGTTTAAGGAGAGGTATTGTGTTAATGATTATTATTAGCTATTCTTTTTTAGAAGAACTAGTTCAGTCTAATGTGTAAGAGTTTGGGTGAATACTGTGTATAATTAACTGGCTTCATATATGTAACTATTTTTTTACTATTTGGGAAATTAGAGTGGCACCTGAACCATAGTCAGAAAATAGCTGCACAAGGCATCTTAATGGCATTAATCTAATTTTCACAATCTCAACTAAATTCAATATTTCTTG
The DNA here is from genome assembly GCA_038501925.1 of Xenopus petersii. Lineage (NCBI taxonomy): Eukaryota > Metazoa > Chordata > Amphibia > Anura > Pipidae > Xenopus > Xenopus petersii. Next base: position 92,781,131 of record CM076677.1, read on the forward strand.
GACTAAAATGGGTTGTTTTCAAAATATTTATCTGGCAGAGACTGCTCCATGTGATATTTTAATCAAACATTTTACCCAAATTCAATATTTTATTGTAATAATCATAAAACACCTTGCAATTAATAGCAACTTTCTTTCTTTCTTTCTTTCTTTCTTTCTTTCTTTCTTTCTTTCTTTCTTTCTTTCTTTCTTTCTTTCTTTCCTTAAACGCAACTGGTGTTAGTCTTTTTTCTTATGTGCATAAACATGCTTCATGGGGATAAAGCATAAGTGCAGATCCATTTCAGCAAGTTAATATGAAATGTGATGCAGCATTTATTGTTGTTTATGGAAATTCGTCCAAAAAAGTAAGACCTAATTTCCCAGCAATTTAGTCTGTTTATAATTGGTGAAATTGCTTGGCCTTTGCATGAAAACTACTAGCATTAAGTGGCATATATTAAAAAAGCATCAGGTTGCACATTGGGTCTCTTGCCTACCAAAGCTCTATAAAGAACAGGTGGCCATCTTGGCAGGAAGCATGCACATAAATGTGAATCATTTGAAAGTACAAATTTACAAAGGAAAATGCTTGGCAAGTACGGGAATTCTGAAATTCACATCAGTCTACATAGCTTGAGGGTTATTTACTGAAATCCTACTCTATCACCAAATGGCAGGCAAGTTAAAGCGATGACTAGAGCCAGCTAAAACATGTAGACAGCTCAGTTTATACTGAGAGAAATCAGAAGAAATATCAAGGGAAATGCATTAATCAGTGACTGAATGTGGCATATGGCATATTAAAAGGAAATGTGTTTGTTCTTTGCTACTGTGACTGATAAAAAAGCAACATCATTAAATAAAATATATAGAGAGGCTTATGTTGCATTTTTTGTTTGCATTCATCAGATGATGGGAGCTGATGATGATGCATAACTGACTTGCTACTATGCAACACGCACAAGATACAACCTCCTGCACCACAAGTGCTTCATGTTTCCAGGCCACATATCTTCACAAAGCACACACTTTGTGCCTCCCCTCCATCCCTTTCTCTTCACTTCTCTGACTTCACACTACACCTCGTGGTGGATAAAAAATCTAGTGTGAGGAGGAGCAGGTCACAATGTTGGAGGGCACATTCCAGCCCTATGCTTACCACCTGCTCTATGGTTAGGTGTCCCATTGTGGCCTAGGCTTGCCACCACTTCATTTGCTAGTCTGACTCACTTTAGGGGAGGGGAAGGGGGCATTACTGTAGGGGGGTATTTTTTGCCTCCCGTCTCTCATGAACACAGTACTACTGAATGCAGGCAGTGTAGAATTTATGGTGGCAGGCCTAGGTCTCTGAGCTCCAAAATGCAGCTCAGTGACCTGCACCAATTCATTTTGGCAGTGCAAAAAATGGCAGATTTTTTGCACTTTTCACCCTTCCTTACCATTTGTAACTCACCCCTTATGTTTCCTCACACCATACTATAAGCAAATAAGAATTCACAGTGGTATTTTTCTCTATTATTTAGCCACATAGTCTCCCTGTACAATACTGGTTTTCTTATCTGAACCTTTGAGAGCCTCCATCCTTTTACATTATTTCACACCCAGTGCTATATGTTAAACATTTCTATCTCATTGCTTAACTCTGGAATTCCGTTCCATTGAACTGTATAGGTAACACTAGACTTCTTAAAAAAGAAAATAAGAAAGCAAGTTGTGTCTATATGTTACCCATCCATTTCAACTGTAAGCTGTACATGGTGGGAATTTCCTTCAGGTTGTACTGTGCTGTGTATCCTTATAGCTAATTATAAATAAAGTTATACATACATACTGGAACTTTTAATATTTATTTGCTGGGTGCATAAGCCATTATATACACAGACACACACATGCATAAATTTAAATGTTGCATAAAGTTATTTGACTCCAGTTTTGATTAAAAATGCAAGTTATGCATCACTGAATATGCAATTAGGGAAATGTTATACTCAAAACCGCATATTAATCTGATTATTTAAAAGTGCTATTATGTTCAAATGAAAAGTGACAACAGTGTCCCTTTCATTTTAATTAAAAGAGTTCTCATTATATAATATGCTAAATTATTCAGAGGAAAATCATTTTTTAGAAATTATGCTAAATATTTCTCGTTAAACATCTTAGAAGGGTACATTTTTCTTAACAAATTAAAGCAAATTTCACTGATTATGATTTAATGTAAGGTTGGAATAGTAGCTTTAAGGCAAAAGTGTCTTCTTAATGGCATAAATAGCTCTAAAAGTATAATGACTTTTCAAGCTTGTTAGGGCTTTATTTAGTCAGGTGAGTCAGTATTTGCCGGTCAGGTGAGTGGTGAGCAGGTGGGCATGAGTAGCGGTGCTGTGTGCGGCGAACGAGAGAGCCACAACAGGAGCCGCACAGGGGAACTAGCGTGGCAGTAGGAGCCGAACGCCGGCAGGTAGGCTGAGCACAGGAGGGAGAGCCGCAGAGTCAAGAACTGCGGAGGTCTAACCCCATTGTGCACAATACTGAGTGCCAAGTGCTGACACGGGTAGTCAAAAGCGAGTCAGGACAGGTAAGGAATAATGATATGAATGGTTGGGACATTTCGTTAGCAGTCTTATGAGCAGCAACCTTGTTTGCTGAATTACCACTTGCAATTAGTGATGGGTGAATTTATTCGACAGGCGTGAATTTGCAGAGAATTCCCGTGTTTCAAGACGCTGTTGGCGTTTCGTGAGTTTTTTCAGTGAAGCTAAACGGGACAAATTTGCCCATCACAACTTGCAATTGTTCTGGCAACTGGCCCGTGTGCGTATGGGCTCTAAGTAACCTTCTACAGCCGCCGATTGGCCAGTTGCAACCTCTCATTTAACTCCTGCTTCATTGGAGCAAGTTCCTAACAAAGCTAAATGTATATTCACTTTATTTCTTCCAGTTGTGGTGGGTTCTGCAGGTGAATTAAAGTTAATATATTATAATACATATGTATGACCCTGTTTTAAATTAAGTCTTGTAGACTGTGGCACAGTGTCTGGGAAAACATTAGAGAAAGGTACATATCTACCGGAATGCTCTATAAGACCCATCATACGGACAGAATTATGCTATGGTGAGTGGTGATGACTCATCAACTGTGAATTGCTGTTAATTTATCAAGGCTATTACTAAGGAAACATGTAAATTGAGCTTTCATGCATATGTCAACATACTGGTTACATACTGTAACAGAGCACATTGTCAAAAGAAGGATTTTTGGAGAAAAACATTCATGTTACAGAAATGCAGAACTGCTGCAATTTCAAGTAAATGGGTAAATTTGCTGTTATGCCATCAATAGGACTTTTTATGTTTGGCACTGCACTTTTTTTACATATGGCACCATTTCCATCCAAATATGCTCACCCAGATTATTCTTACTATTATTCTTAATAATAACAACACATTTTTTAGTATGTATTGAACATACAGATTGTATGCAAAAACATGTGATAACTGATACATGAGCTGAAGAGGATTGAGCAAAAAGAGCTAACAATTTAAATGGAAGCTCAGCTCAGCCACAGCATTAGATACATACTGCCCTTTACTCTCCTCTTGTTCTTCTTAGAAGCAGCTCTCCTCATCCAGCACCAACCACTTCATTTTCCCTTCCATGCTCTTTCTTATCCACTCTCTCCACATTTACCATCTCTCTTTCTATCCTTTCTTTCTAGGTAAGCCATTTCCTGATCCTCCTCCATACCCTAATGTTTGTGTTTTATGCTATCTGGCATCTGTGGTGTGATGGTTCTTTATGACACTTCTCACCTGGTAGGGCACACCATCAAATATTCTGTTTCATTGCCTCCAAAGATGTTAAATAGGCATTTCACAAGCTTCCTTGCTTGATTTCAGAGATACACTGTGATGCATTCTGGAACCGGTTCTCAAGTCTGTTGTACAGTAATTTATTGTTTAAGGTGCATGATGGGCTAGTTGCCCCAAAGACAGAGTTGGTGGGCACAATTGTCAGCTGTGTCTAAACATACCTTGCCTCATACAATAATAAAGGCTTTTGTCTTGCATTCCTCTAATAATTTCCAGTCATGCATAACAGCAAGAATTGTTACTATTGCTGCTGTAAAGCTGCCCATATGCAGATAAATGATTACATTTTTTCATTTGTGGTTCCAAAGATAAAATGTCCCTATTCGGATGTGCAACTTTAAAACACAACCTGCCCCCCCCCAACACACACATACAGAGGAGTGTTGCTTGTTGCTGTGACATTTCAAAGTTTTCATTTCCTTGCATACTGTACGTGATCACTTGCTGAGCTAAGAAAATTGCTTAGAGAATTTCATCGCCAGTTTCTGTGAATGTGTAATATGTTGACTAGCTGATTTTCTTACTATATATTTCTATTCTCCTAGAAAATGATATTGCTTAGACATTTTAATGATGTCTACAGGATCTGACAAGGTCAATCAATCTTTTTTTTAACAATCTTTTCTTGCCAAAAAAAGGCAAGAGGGGGAAAAGGAATATTATTGTATTCTTATCTTGAACAAATCAACAAATCAAAATTAAATCCTAAAACTGAAAACAGAACATTTTTTGTGGACAGAACTTTTTCATGTTTTGTATAGATTAAAGCACAGATAAGTCTGCTTTGTTTCCCTAGTGATATTGGAAGTCTTACATTTTCTTGGCTCGCTGGAAGTTCAGTTATTATTTCTTCTTGTTGAATATAAAAAGAGGATAATGTTTGTTCAGCCTAGGAGAAACTAATAACAGAATAGAGTGGTTTATTTAAAGAGCATTTTAAAGAAACAAACTTTGATAAGAGTGTTTGCAACATTTTCTCCGCAGCTTAACCCATCTAAGATAAAGAAAATATAAAAGGATGGTGTTTTTGTCTCTTTGGGTGCCACTGGAATACAGATATATACAGAAACCATAGTGAGAGCACACCTTTCTTTTCAGAGTAATAATACATTATCCAAAAATAGAACAAGAGAAGTGTTTTTGCAACTTTCATGGTTTACTTAATAATAATTTTAATAGACCTATTGAGCTCAGAGATCCCAGACCTGATTTGGAAGCCTCTATACATATAGTTGAATGGTTAATAACCCACAGCAAAAATATCATGGACATTGTATGACTCACATATTATAAATATGTTTATAAATATTGGAAACTAACAATACAAGTATGGGATCCATTATCAGGAAACTGTTTACCCATAAGGATCGGAATTATAGGAAGGCCATCTCCCAAAGACACAATTGTAATAAGATTATTAAAATGTTTAACAATAATTTACTTTCACTCTGTAATGCTAAAACATTACCTTGTGCTTGATCCCAGCTAAGATATAATTAATCCTTATAGGAGGCAAAGCAATCGGTTTAATTTATGTTTAAATTATTTTTAGTAGACTTAAGGTATGGAGATCCAAATAACTGAGATGACCCCTTATCTGGAAAACGCTAGGTTTCCATCAGTCTGGATAACAGGTCCCATACATTTAGGGGCACATTTACTATTGGTTGAATATCGAGGGTTAATTAACCCTCGATATTCGACCGTCAAAGTAAAATCCTTCAACCTCGAATATCGAAGTTGAAGGATTTACCGCATTTCCATCGATTGAACGATTTTCCTTCGATCAAAAAAAGCTAGGAAAGCCTATGGGGACCTTCCCCATAGGCTAACATTGGTGCTCGGTAGGTTTTAGGTGGCGAAGTAGGTGGTCGAAGTTTTTTTTAAAGAGACAGTACTGCGACTATCGAATGGTCGAATAGTCTAACGATTTGTAGTTCGAATTGTTCGATTCAAAGTCAAAGTCGTAGTCGAAGGTCGAAGTAGCCAAAAAAATTCTTCGAAATTCAAAGTATTTTTTATTCTAATCCTTCATACATTTCGGCAAATTTTTGCCATTTTGCAGATTTTTGGCGAACCAAATGGGCCAGATTCGCCCATCACTAGAAGGAAAAGCCCCGAGGTTCGACCAGGTGCAATAACCAATAGTGAACAATAGTATGTTTGCTTTTAAACAGATGACCAGTGGTGATGAATGAAATCGGGGCATTTCGCTTTTCGTAACAGTTCATGACATGAAAAAAACATTTCACTATACATGCTTCAGAGTAAACACTGCACTACTCTACATTGTTAGAGAAGTTTCTTCCCACTATGCTACAACTGTTCTTCATAGAAAATAGAATTAATGCATTTCTTGGCTTGTTTCCTCATTCCAGTAGATTATATTCTCCCCTAAAATGACTACTATATGCATCTTATTGTACACATCCTTCACTTATATAGAATACAAAGCATATCCGTCTCAGAGGAGTGAATCATGGACCTCATACAAGATAATATAAGAACAAATAAAGTTCTGGCTTATGTATCAGTCATAGTTTCAGTAACTGTGTTTTATGGTTCAGTGAATTTCCCTGTTCATTACCATAATAATTTGGCAACTTCTATGCACTCTATCGTAAAGGATATAAACACTCTTGTTATGTAGAGCAATAAGGGGAAGAGTTATGCTATAGCATGGCCGCTGAAAACCAAAAGCCTTATACTGTGCATTTCCATATTTTTAATTACATCTATGATTACAAATTGTCAGTTTAGAGTAACATGCTAGTTAATACATCACATGGTACAATTCACTTTTGACATTTTTAGTACTGTTTAATAATATGATTTACTTAAAGGTCAATCCACATTCATCTATCATTGCTGTTATACTGTGACTCATATACCAGCATTATATATTTTATTTATTTATAACATCATAAAATATCATATTCCTTTGTTCGAATTCTAGTCATTCAGCATGTACAAAACAGAAATATCCGGAAGCTCTGTATTCTTCCTCCTTGTGCACCTGTGTGAGTACAAGGCACAGAGCACAACTTACCGTATATACTCGAGTATAAGCCTAGTTTTTCAGCATCCAAAATGTGCTGAAAAAGTCTACCTCGGCTTATACTCGAGTCAGTGGGCAGTAGCTGAGATTGCAGTCACTTTTAATCATTCCTATACCAACAGTTTGCTGCAATATCTCACAGCGCCCTCTGTTGGTTATATGAAAGAATAACAGTGCGCCCTCTGTTGGTTATATGAAAGAATAACAATGACTGCAATATCACACAGCGCCATCTGTTGGTTATATGAAAGAATAACAGTGACTGCAATACCACACAGCACCCTCTGTTGGTTATATGAAAGAATAACAGTGCGCCCTCTGTTGGTTATATGAAAGAATAACAGTGACTGCAATATCACACAGCGCCCTCTGTTGGTTATATGAAAGAATAACAGTGCGCCCTCTGTTTGTTATATGAAAGATTAACAGTGACTGCAATATCACACAGCGCCCTCTGTTGGTTATATGAAAGAATAACAGTGACTGCAATATCACACAGCGCCCTCTGTTGGTTATATGAAGGATTAACAGTGATGGCAATATCACCGCGCCCTCTGTTGGTTATACGAAAGATTAACAGTGATGGCAATATCACACAGCACCCTCTGCACATGGTAGTGGGACAGTGGGACAATGCACACAGTAATCCGTTTGGCAATTCTCTGTCACTTCTCTGTCACCATCAACTTTGCAAAGAAGTCTGGTTGATCGCTGGGGGGGGTCGCTTTGGCGGAATGTGCACTGCTGGGAGACAGGGCTGTAGTTGTGTCTAGGCTTATACTCGAGTCAATAAGTTTTCCCAGTTTTCTTAGGAAAAATTAGGTACCTCGGCTTATACTCGGGTCGGCTTATACTTGAGTATATACCGTAATGGGAAAAAGCACACATGCTCTGTGTATAGGCTCTAAAGTCATGGGGGGGGGGTCGCCCCTTAGCACTTTGTATTTTTACCAATGGTAAATGAGCCCTAGTTAAGTAGCCTTGCTCATTTAGAAAGCACTTTAATTAGATAGTAGTTTCAAGTAATTTTGGAATGAGCAAATTATTAATGGCAAATAAACTTCTTGTAGCTGAGTAGCATCCAATGATAGGGCATCTTAGTACAGTACTGTATGTATATTTCTTGACCCATCACTATTTATAATTTGAAAACAGTTTATCAAATCTATACTATACCGTACCTATTCTTCTGGAATGTTCAGCAGACTTCCCATAGTAATAGTTATTGTCACCCATAGTAATAGTTATATTTTGATCGTTTAAAATAGGAACGGGCAAAAACCTTCCAAAAATCAGTGCTCTGAGAAGTTGACATGTCATATGTCATGTTATCTGATATTTTTTTGGCACATACAAATTTCACAAAGCAATATGAAGAAATGCAAATGCAGTTGTTTTATTAATGCCAGGGCCGCTCCTGCCATGAGGCACGCAGGGAGTCTGGCCTCAGGCAGCAGTGAGCGGCCAGTTACAAGGGGCAGCAAAAAGCCACCTCTTTAAACTTTAAAAACCCAGAAATTCGTCTCCACTAGTGCAGCGAGCGCTATTGCGTTCATTACACTAGTGATGCTGCTTCCGTTTGACCTGCTCTGATGTTGATGTTTTAAGCACAGAGCAGGAGAGGGGCACTGACATCTGAGCCAGGGACAATCCTGGCCCCTCTGCCGCCTGAGGCAGCAGCAGTTGCTGCCGCCCCTCTCCCCCTGTGCGCTTACCTTTTTGTGCCTGAGGGGGTCCACAAGGGCGGCAGAGAAGGCCAGTATGGAAACTGTACCGGAAACCGGAAATTCGGCTCTTACCAGGAGCAACATTTTTGCCGCCCCTGGTACCTAGTGGGGCGCTGCCGCCTGAACTCGCCTCATTGGCAAAGCGCCCCAGATCGGAGCTGCTGCCTCAACTATAGCAAATTAAGATGTATGACTTAGAAGAAAATATTGAAATTAGATGTGAAAAATTCATTCCACTTGTCACAGTAGCAGTTAGAGGTTTCTTGCTATTTTTAACAAAAGCATTTTGTACAAAATAGATGCAGTGGTGGATGTGTCAATGATGTTTTGCTTTGTGGCTTATATATATATATATATATATATATATATATATATATATATATATATATATATATATATATATATATATATATATATATATATACTTTTTAAATGTTTCATTTTTTTTTAATTATTTAAAGATTTGTTCCTACCCTAAATTCAAACAAATGGGGCACCTCAAATCTCTTTCAGATGTGCTTAACAAGGCCATACAATAAGCCCGACATCAATGCTGCCACTCAGCTCCAGCTGCAATTACCAGGTCCTTTGATCTCTGCATTCTTTTTTTTAATGTACATTAATGCTTGACCTTGGAAGTCTATTTTAATGCATTCTGTAAACGCCTTATTAATTGATTCTGAGCTGGTAAAATAAACAGCTACAGCTACACACCTTAACTTTGAAACACTATATTCTGAAATACATTCCTTCTGCAGGAACCACTCTTCCTGGGAAAGTCTGTATTTTCTTTTCCCCTTTTCATTTCTTTTCTTATTGTTTATAATTTTTGAATTCAATCCTCTGAAGTGAATTGGAATAAGTCCAAAGCACGTACAGAAATTGATTCACTGAGTCACAGAAACACAGCACTGCTAGAAATGTTTGTCAGTTTCAGAAAGGGACTATCAAGAATTCTAAGGAAATGTCACCCAAAGTACTATAAGATGACAGATTTAAGGATCCTTTTTTTTTTAAATAAATATGATTTTTTCAAATCTACAAACATAGACAAACTAATATTATAATTTACTGAACTGACAGATAAGTAGGGTTCTAAATTTGGTTAGGCTACTAAAAATACACTTAAACATTCCATTGTTTTGCTATTGTTATGCTGCTTGGTTACCATCAAGCACAATGTACTGTTTTATTATTACAGAGACAAAGCAAATCATTTTATAAATTTAAGATTATTTGATTAAAAAGACTCTGAGAGTTCGTCTTTCTGAAATTTGAAATTGTGAGCATATTTTGTATCCTGATAAGAGATCACATTTATGTATTAAAGATAAGCCTAAACTGTGTGTGCATACACACATACATTTATGACATAACAGCTATGGTGCACAAGCATAAATTAGGTGTGCTTTATCCATTATTGACAATAACCTCATAACTGTGCTAGATGTTTATTGTGATGAATCTTAATGGCTAATATATGTATCAGCAGGGCATAAATGCAAAGGGGATGGAAAGAGCACACCAATAAAGTCTAGAAGAGTCTGGAAACAGTTGGTTTACATTTCCAATTCATCTTAGTTTGGCTGCTTTTCCTTCCCATACACTAATATAACAGGAGACATCAGTAACATCTGCGTGTCAGAAGCTTTGACTTTGAAACATTCCTTAACTGTATTGAGTGAGTGTCTACGATGTGATTGATGAAGCTGGGGTGTGTGTTTCAAAGCTGAACACCCTGTCCTCAGATCAATAAAGAGGAGGTAATAGTTTGTGCATAATGTACAGATATTTCCTTTAGCCTCCCAACTGAAAAATACGAAAGTTAAATTGTGAAGTACTGTAAAATTACTTTATTGAAAAAGCTTTACTGAAACCATTATAACATTTCATTTACATCATTTGACAAGCATAGTCTGCACTTGAGTTTCCTTTAAAACCACTTTCATTAGGTAATGTGTCCAAATGCACTCTTTGCATTTTCATATAGTTGTGCTCAGCTCAGAACCCTGTAGCTACCATCACCTCTTGATCAGGCAGTATCTTCAGGACAACAGAAAATCACAGTTCATTTCATAATGTTAAAAGTTACACATTCTAATAGGTACCTATGATTACGTATCATTGGATACGAAACGCGTTAGGACATGTAACTTTTAGCATTATGGAATAAACTTCGATTTTACCTCATCGGCTCGCTCCAGGAGTGTGTGTTCAATTTTTCTGGTCGCACAATGTATACACTCTGCACATTTATTATACTATATATACACATGCCTTTTATTTCTTTCTACATTGTGATTCTCATTCACATGGCTGCTGTTTCATGAAATCACAACATGCCCGACACCAGTCAAGGATCTTATTGCACAAAGCAGCTTTGATCACTCTGGGTGGTACTGTATGAATATGCAAAGAAGGCAGTAGGGTGATAAGAAGATATTCCTATATGGCTCTCTTTGCCTTTTTGAACATTAGCTGTTGATGCCCTTTGTGTTTCTCATTGAATCGCTAAAATATCTGATACCAGGCACATGCAGAGATAAGTGGCTCCAAACAATGTCAATATAATGCTTATAGTGCAAAATTTTTATCAGTTGAGACACAATGCACAATTCACCCTAGAGTTAGCTAATATGCAAATAATGCCATGTTTAATTCATACAGTCTGCCTATTAAAAATACCTTTTACTTCTTCTATGTGTTTAAAGGATGTGTTTTAAAGCTGGATATACTATGTTTTTTACTGACCAGTGTTTCCTCTAAGAATCTTTTTTTTAAAAAATAGAGTAAAATCTGAATATAAAAACAATCCTAACCCTTTTAGATATTTAACATGATTTGGGGCATGGAGGTACCTAAGATGTCAATTACCATAGATGGGATTCCTTCATTCCATCCTGATTGGTCACACATACTGTACTCGGTTCTCAGGGTATGTATTACATGTGACTCTTCTTTCAGGTGGGCCCTCCCTTGACTCTTGGAGAAAGGGTTAACCAAACTGTATCCCATCACAAAACAGATTCATCAAATAACTTGGATGACAGTGGTTGTTTAAAAACAAATGAAACTCTATGGGGTAGAAATTACACAATTTCTTGGTGGGTGCTTATTCAGATGGTATAGAAATCAGTTAAGTGCTTCAAATACTTTCTCACATCAGTTATTCCCACAACCACAGCTGTAGAATTTACAGAGGTAGTTTGCCTTGGTGAAACACATTGCAGTGCTGGGCAAAGCTCACAGAGGTGTATTATTCCAGGAATCTATTCCTGAGCCTGACCACTACTGGCAGCAATTGAAGGCTGGCAAACATTACCCTCCTGCAGGTAGATGTACATTTTATAACTCTAATTATTTAAGATATTTTTAGGCATCTGGACTTTGTTGCTAAAAGTGATGCATGTCACATATTATGTAATGAATTAGGCATGAGCCTAATGGGACTGTAGTAAAGTGATTACGATAATGCAAAAACATGTTTTAATGCTATAATAGTATTTAAGCAGAGTCAAACCGAGCCAAACCACTTGGGCCCAGCCAGCCCAGACCTGCTCCTTGCCTGAGTCCATCCTTCCTGCTTTTCCTTCTCTGCAAAAAAAAAACAGGTACACGTGTGGCTGTGGGTTGATGGTGGGTTGCGCCTGGAGACCCAGTCCAACCCTGCATTTGTGGTTCTTCAAGAATAACTAAAGCCTAAAAAAGAATATTGCTAGGAATTGTGTATTTTATGGCTTCTGAAATTACTGTATGGGCCCAGAGGTTCAGCAGTTCTCACCATATTGATTCATCCCTTCAAAGTTGTCTACAGCAGCTCTTCATCTTATGATCTATTTATGTAACCTTTTTACTTGCCTGTGGCTTTGCACATACCCAGGCAGCTCTGGGAGGATGCTGAGAAGCTAAGCTTAGGGGGGCTTAGAAATTATCCAAACCTTAGCAATAATCAAGGGCACATGTTTCAGTTGGTCCCTAAGCTCAAGCAGCTGATAGTAGCTCAGAGCATGTTCTGTGAACTAGCAGCAAACAAGATGGGGAATATACTGGGGTATCTTGAGATCTTCACTACTAAAATGCTGTGTTGGCCATGTGTTGGTCCAGAATATAGGACTATGGGAAATTAAAACATTTCAAATACCTCTGATTCAGCTGTAGTAATACTGTGTATTTTTGTAACATGTAATGCACAACTAATTACTGCATATTTATTTTGCTTATACTGTCACATACTGTATGGGACTGTAAACAAGATTGTACTCTTTAGTGAGCAACAGAGCCCTGCCAGGACCAGTCTAAACTGATTCCCTTTTTTGGCCCGCGGGACTTTGTGCTGCAGACTAACAGAGAAAACCTGAAAACTGCAGAATTTGATCCAAAGCACAGGTCTTGAAAGAGTCGATCATTTAAACTACTGACAATGCCTTGTTGTCATATCCAGTCAAATATCAAAATGATTATATGAATTGGTCTAATATTCTTATTATTACTAATATACTAATACATTTCAGTGTCTTCTTATTTGCTGAATCTGGGACCATTATCTTAAGAACCCCAAAAAGTTTGGAGTTTTGTTTAAAATAAATGAATAGTTTCATTGATGTGAACTGTTTTAAATATTTTTTTTTTAACTGTTATACTTCAAAAAAAACAACTGGCTTCCTGGCTTTCCATTCCGATTATTTTTATTTTACACTAAATTATGCAAATCGTGGCAATTTTAAAATTACAGCATAAGGGAACCAATTCATCTCAATTTGTTTTAATACTGCAAGGTTTTCCACTGCTTCATTCTAAATGTGTTCAGTTGCAGCTAATGATACAGGTGCCTATTTATACTTTCAGCCAAATTCTGTTTACTAATAAGCTTACAACTTTTGAGTGTAAAGCACGGTAGCTCTGCTTATCAGTCTTACTTCAGGATTCTTCTGCAACTACTTTTATTTGGCCACCATGGGTGCACTGGAAAATACATGATTCATAGTGGTTGCAAAATAGCAAAGATAAACTACACAATAATGTAATATGTCATAATCATTCATTTTAAAACAGTTATTTGGTTCTTGAAAAAAAAACTTTATCATGACAGTATCTTAGTATCCACCTCTCACATTGCTTTATTACAATTTGAACTTCTAATTAAAGTCAACATCATGATGCTTGACAAAGCCAACGTTACATAACAAGTGGAGGATGGCTTCTCCCCCAGCCTGGGCTCCCTACTCCTAGTGGTTCCCTCTAGATCGGTATTACTGCTATTATGCTAAAGGTTCTTAATAATTGAGCTTTTGGAACTTGGTTTGTTATACACACATTTGGACAATTAGTTTGGGACTGTCTGTATTTCTTTTGTTAATCTTAGGCATCTGGATGCATGCAACTGTGTATCTGTTATCTGATAGGACTATAATTTAAAGGCGGGGAGTCTCAGTAAAGTTTTAAATTTTTAATAAAATTTATAATTTGAGTGCACATTCATGCAGGGTCTTTGCTATAGTAATGCGGCTTTATTGTGGATTGTTAGTAATATATATTCAAGTGTTGTTTTTCTGGTATGCATTTTACTCATTGTAGTAGTGATTTGTGTGCAGTGCATTGAACCATTTATTTAATTTAGAAGTAAACCTCATTCCCAAAAGACAGTATGGAGACAGTAGAACAAAATGTTCATGTTGTAAAGAGCAACTAATCTACTAACAGGATTTAATGTTCCTTAATTACAATTACAAGAGGTGCTAGGGCAACTTTCATAAATCTTACCTTCAGTTCATGGCTGCTAAAGGGCCAAACCAGAAACCAGCATGCTGTGGCCAAGCTACACAATTAAAAAACATGACACTGTGTTGGAGTAAACAACCACTGCTTTATTAAATAATAACCTTGTAAATGAAACCTTACACATTATGCCAGGTGCTGAGCAAGTCAACAGGCACGAAGTTGGAGGCTGGAAAACAGGCCGTAGGCTACTGCCCCCCCCTCCAGCAAATTAACTCACCAAATTGTATCCCAACTACCCATTGGCAGTGCAAATGACCCTAACGCTATTACATAAAGTGAAGATGAAACATATTATTAATACTTATAACACCATAGGTTACAAACATCAGTAAAACAACACGTTAAAAATTGGTGGGTCGGAGGGAAGCTGCTTTCTCTAGGCTTCACCATGGTCAAGTGATATGGGGACCAATGGGATTGGGGCTTGTTGTTTGAAACTGTGTTGTTCCCAGCAGCCATGTCCCACCCCCATAAACCCGGGGATGGGTGTTGGGTGAGCTTTCTCAGATTTTTAAAATAACTCATATAGTTTAAATATAGTTTATGTTGGATGGAAATTATAGTTCTAGGTTTGGGTTCTGACTTAAACTTTTGTTCCAATATTCAGCTTTCACTCCCTTAGACCTACTGTACTTACACTTCAGTACTCCAGTACTCCCAATATATATTTGAATATACATACATTGCTTAAATCGGTGCCTTACAGGATCATATGAAGTTCGGATCACCCTGTGCTAGGATGTATTGTGCCTAAGGGAATAAAAACATACAACATAATTAAGCACAGGTCTTGACTCATTAATTTATTTTTTATATGTACATATTGTAGATGAATCTCTACAATTTATGACAAAACTTCTAAGCTTATAGTTTTCATATCACATTCCAGTTCTCAATGTATTTTACAATTATTGCTGGCAATGTTTGCTAACAGAGCATATATTTTTCCTTCTGTTTACAGAAACCTTTCTGGAAACCGACTCACATCCTTATCATGGCAACTCTTTCAAAATCTGGAGCTTGTAGATTTGTAAGTCTGCATTAATAATATTTACTGCTTCAAATATTTCTTTCCTTTTCGATTTTGTAAATTAATAAAAATGGGCATATTAACTGCTGAATGGTTTTCTTTAGTAAGGGAAATTAGTTCTCGACATCTTAAATATAAATAATGTAGGCCAATGTGAATAATAGTGAAGCACTGGAGTAATTATGGTGCAAAGTGCTTGCTCTGTTTGTATGAAATGGAAAACATCCATAGAAATAAACATTATGGTTTTCAATTTACAAATATGAAATGATTACTTTGAACTAGAATTGCTCCATCAGAGATTTTCTATACTGTATATTCTCTATGGCTTGTTTATGTTATTTATATGAATATATGCTATAAGGTCTGATTTAATTAAAGCAGTTAATTCATACATATGGGAGTTTCTAAATATCCGGGTGAATACTGATATTTTACCTATATTACATCCCTTTCTGAACGACATCATAGGCTTTTGTTCAAATTTTGAAATTTTAGCATAAGCATCCTTTAATAGATTTCAGTCTTTACATAAAATGTGTCGAAAGTTATCACTTTGCGAATGGTATTGTCCAACAAAAACCAAACGCTGCCTATTTTCAGTTTTATTTCTATTTGATGTTCTCTTCAAATTCTTTCTGGCTTTAGTTAAGCTGATATCCAAAGTTTCTTGCAGGTAATCTCTATCTAACAGTTTACCTCTCATTTTTGCTAGAACCTGTTATAATTGGGCTGGCTCATTTGTAATATGATGTGCCCTAGTGAATTGGCTAGTAGGCATGGGATGAATGCAGGATGAAATCTCCTATATGATAGTAGCTGGTTACGATCTGTTGGCTTGGTGCATATTTTAGTTGCAAACCTGTCCTGTGCCCGTATCACTGTAACATCCAAGAAAGCAATTTCTTGAAGACTAGCGTTCATAGTGAATTTTATATTGTCATGGGCTTCATTTATTGCATCACGAAATTCGTGCAAGGAAGCAAAGTCAACCCGCCATAGGAGGAACATGTCATCAATGTACCGCCACCAAGCCAAACAATGGCTGGCAAACAGTCCATCGGCATAGACGTGTCCCTCCTCAAACCAACTCATGAATGAGTTGGCGTATGCCAGGGCCACATTGGATCCCATGGCTATCCCCCTGAAGTTGCAAGTAGAATTGTTCCAAAATTTGAAATAGTTTCTATGTAGAATAAAGTTTAATATCTCCAAGAAAAAAGAAATCTCTTTAGAGCTATAAAGGTTGCTTTGTTGCAACAAAATGTCCATGGCATATAAACCCTGGGTATGGGGTATGGATCTATAGATATAGATAGAAAATCAGATGTGTCCCATACATAAGATCTTTTTGTTTGAATTAAAGGGCTAAGAATTTTATCTAGCATCTCAGCAGCTTTGTTGGTTAATGACCCAATTCCAGCTACTATTGGCCTGCTTGGTGGATTGATGGGATCTTTGTGAATCTTAGCTAGGACATATGCGGGGGATAATAGGATATTCCACCCACATATATGTCCTATTGGATTCCGTGATAAAACCCTGTTCATAGGCTTGTTTTAATATCAAATGAAATTCAACCTTAAATTCCTCAGTCGGATCCTTCTGCAAGCCTACACATGTTTATCGGCCAATTGTCACTCAATCTCTTCTTTATATTTTGCCGTGTCCATGACCACGATCTTGCCGCTTTTGTCAGAGGGCTTGATCGTGATATTGGACATGGCATGTAAATCACCCAAAGCATCACATTCTAGTTTAGTAAGATTGTACTGTTCTTTATGCGACTCATTATTGATAAAGCTTTCAATCTCTGATTTAACCTTTTGTATATAGGTCTCAACCACTAGATAGGTAGTAGGTGGAACATACCATCCTTTGGGTCTAAGACCAATATTATTTACATCAAATCGCCTTCTATAACTTCTCCTTGTTTTGGTCCCTGTGCACCTTCTTCCATGCCAAAATGGAGTTGTGTTGTCACCCGTTGTATTGATTTCAGATGTGCGGATACGTGATCGATAAGAATCCCGTCTATGTCGTTCTCTAATTTGTGCTGAGTAAGACCACTTATATACAGTACCACACTCATAATTCATCGCATCGTGGTCAAATTTCTGCTTCTTAGTGAGAGAAACATCTCTCTTGAAGCATTCAAGGGTATGTTCCATTTTATCCCGTATTTGCCAATATTCTTCAACAGACAGCGTGGTTTTTAGGGTGTTCTGCACAGTATCCAATTGAGTATTAACATTAGCAAGTTCCACCAATATACTATATATATATGTGTGTGTGTGTGTATGTACAGTATATGATATAAATAATACAGCAGCACCACCCTCAGATAGAATTAATTATATATATATAATTTATTATATCCAATATTATATCCAATATTTGTGATTAAAATATTGGACAATTTTGGTGGTCCAGTGGTTTAAGGATTGGCATGTGTTTGTCTCGGAATCATTTACAAATATTTTTTTGCACCTTTTCTAGGCTAGGCTAGGTGATATTGGTTAATCAGTGACACTGTTAGTAAACTTTTTGCACTCACAGGCTTTAGAAATAGCTGTAATATCAAACACTATACAAGGTGATTTGTAGGCAAATGGTCACTGGAAATATTCTGATCAAGATCAGAGTGGACAGTGGACAGTGTAGCAGCAAAGCTAATAACTGACAATTGATCAGACCATTGAATCAACTACATGCAGTATCATCAGCATAATCATTTATTTGTACAGCGCCGACACGCTGTGCTTAATGCAGTATAATATTTCCATAGACTGGAATACAAATGTAAACAGTGCAGTTTTGGTCTCCATTGTTCAAAAGAGATATTGAAGAGCTAAGTAGATAAAGGGTATGGGAAGGTCTTGGTTATAAACAAAGACTGGCAAAGTTGGGATTGATTACACTTGAGAGGAGGCGCTTAAAGGGGGATATGATATTAAAAATGCATAAGGGGATAATACAATTAAATTTCTGATACTTTATTCATCAGTATATCTTACCAGGTGACACAAGGATATCTTACTGTATTATGCAAAAAAGGGTAACATGCTATTTAACAAGGAAGAAAATACAGTGTTACTGAAATTAGCTCATAGCATAAAGTTAATCCAGGGGCTGTCCTGTTTGTCATCTTGTTTTTTTTCCCTTTCTCTGGGTCAACTAGCAGTTAGGCAGGTTTCATTTAAACAAAAAGATCAAACTTGATGATGTTGTGTCTTGTTAAACTTAAATTAAATTATGTTACTGACATATTCCTATGAATTATAGTAACATGTCAGTTTAATTTGTATTCTTGCATCTATGGTCAGCTTTAGGCGGTTGATTACATCAGTACTGGGTCTTTCCCCATTTATGTGTAAGCAGACTCAAGCAAGAGAACTTTAGCATACAGACAGGTTTTGCTGATGGGGTACATGCTAATAATTAACTTATTTTAAAGAAGGGCAACTAAACTGCAATGGTTTAACTACTGGGGGGAGCAGCAGGTGCAATGGCACCTAGGACCACTCCCCTCATTACGACCTGCTGGAGTCATCACAGAAAAACCCGAAGGTAAGATCATGCATCTTGTGCGTGTTCAGGATGGGGGCCCTGGTGTAGGTTTTGCCCTGAGCCTGTGGTCATTGGTTACGCCACTGATAGCTGTGGTGAGCTCTAATTTCACAGTTTTAAAAATGTGCCCCTTACAGTCAGCTAAAGCTTGGTTGGAATGGAATTGATAAGAAAATCCTCTCTCAAAATGGATTTTTTTATGGACAAATGGTCCTGGTGTGTGCCTTGCCCTATAGGTGGGCTTATGTACTGCCATTATTTTTTAGGGATGCACCGAATCCAGGATTCGGTTCGGGATTCGGCCAGGATTCGGCCTTTTTCAGCAGGATTCGGATTCGGCCGAATCCTTCTGCCTGTCCGAACCGAATCCGAATCCTAATTTGCATATGCAAATTAGGGGCGGGAGGGAAATTGCGTGACTTTTTGTCAGAAAACAAGGAAGTAAAAAATGTTTTCCCCTTCCCACCCCTAATTTGCATATGCAAATTAGGGTTCGGATTCGGTTCGGTATTCGGCCGAATCTTTCGTGAAGGATTCGGGGGTTCGGCCGAATCCAAAAAAGTGGATTCGGTGCATCCCTATTATTTTTATTTACCTAGGAAGTCAGCCCAAGAATTTAGCGGCAAAAAAAGTTGCAACCGTTAGTGTGCCACAAAATTCATTGGTTTGACTACAATCACATCTCCAGTTGCAGGCTAGAGACCTACAAATGAGCACCTCCCATGGCAATAGGTGACTGCTATACCTGTATGGGTAAGAGTACTCTAACTCCTTATTATCTAGGAAGTCAGCAACTTTTATAGTGAAAGAGTTAAACATATTAGTTAGGGTAAAGTAAGTGGTGTAAGAATGTGCAGTTGTGTGCACTGCATAAATATGTGTTAATAAGTCATGCTTTTCTGTCTGTTAACACATGCAATAGTTGTGTCTAAGAGGTACTACTTAAATTTACATGTTACAGAAACATATGCACTGTACATTCCACAGTGTCTAATCCTGAAAACTATATCAGTTTTAAATTACCTATAAAAATTGAGTTGACAAGCTTAGCATAATATTGTAGATTTGTTTCCTGTCTGTGAAATATTCATTACATGTCTCCCTGCTCTAGGGACATGTATTGAAAAGACAAGCGCTCTAGCCATTCGTTGCTTAGCCGTACAATGCAAACCCATCTGTCACTAAGCCAGTTAACTATCTGAAATTTTAGAGATCCCCCGAGAAGCATCTAATAACCTCTTTGAGATACAGTCATATGAAAAAGTCTAAATAATAATTTAGCCTAAATAATAATTTACTCCACTTTCAGCAAAAATGATACCAGTGGTATGTCTTTCATTTCCCAGGAACATCTGAGTACTGGGGTGTTTTCTGAAAAAAGATTTTTAGTAAAGCAGTATTCAGTTGTATGAAATTAAATCAAATGTGAAAAACTGACTGTGCAAAAATGTGGGTACCCTTGTAATTTTGCTAATTGCATGCATGTAACTGCTCAATACAGATTACTGGCAACACCAAATTGGTTGGATTAGCTTGTTAAGCCTTGAACTTCATAGGCAGGTGTGTCCAATCATGAGAAAAGGTATTTAAGGTGGCCAATGAACTTTATGTCAGTGCTGAAATACTACTGTTTCCATAAGGCATGTTATATATTAAAATTAAGTTGCTGCTTTGAAAGCTCAGCCAATGATAAACAAAACTCCAAAGAATTAAGAGAGGTTCCCAAACTTTTTCATATGACTGTATGTAGATCTCAATGACAGGAAAATAAGGGCTGTGAATACAGCACCCTGAATTATTGCTAAAGCATTGAACGCTTATTTTAGAATATAATTTCATGTTAAATCAATTTCATTTTTCACAAGTAGACCCTTCAAGCTGATTTTTTTAGAAGGTGCACTATACCTACAACAAACACGAAAATCCCAGAGTTTGTCCTAAAAATAAAATTGAACTGAACCATTCTACTCAGTGCAAACACAAAAATTACCCCCCCGATACATGCTTGCCTGTGAGGCGTTAATGAAATCCATTTACAAAAAAATACACATAAACTGAAAGAAGGCATCTACACATAAATAATAGGGTAATTTAGTGATACTGATTTACCGATATTTCCGGAAAAAACAACTTCCTAAATTACATTTTCTCCAGCTGATTTACTGTTGGAAGGTCTCTTTATACAGGAAACCTGATGGATAGAACAGTATTTTATCATTTTAATTAAGTTTCTATACCAAAACAACAACCATTCCTTTTCTCCTTTCAATATGACCTCTAAATTATGGAAAAAAGCTGGCAAGTTCCAATGCCTTTCCAAAGTAACATTCATTCCACATCAGAATACTTGGAAAGATTAATCAGGACAGTGGCTCCTGGGGTCTACTTACAGTAATAAAAACTTTAGTGGTGATGACAGTGGAAAAACACCTGAGGAAGAAACATTAGTGCAGCAAACACATGAAAAGACAAGATAAGTCCCAGTAGTTCAAGGACTGACAAAGCCATTCTTAAGAAGTTAATGGAAGACTTCAAGGCCTAACGTGGGCGGCAGAGCAAAATGGCTGCCCCAAGCGACCTTGTGAAACTCACTTATGGCTAGAGAATCATCAGGGAATTATATACTCAAAATTCAGATCTTATTGTGAGCAATCTTATTGTGAGCAAGACTTAAAAAAACATGTAAATGATCTGTGTTTTTATAATTGTCTTTGCAAATCAACACTTTTAATTATTTATTACATAATTCCCTTTGGAGAAAAAAACAGAAGCAAATAGAAATATTCTCAAATCCCCATTTATAATATCATTTGCAAACAATTATTTTTGAAAAAAAACCCCCATCCAAATGCATTCTCTTTTTGCATATTTTGTGTGGTCAGGAGTTTATTTTCTTTATGTTCTCATATTATCTATTAATAACCAAATGTGGATGCACTGTTATATTGTGGTTTCAGTGCTGTTATACAGTATAAGCGTGAGAGTCTGCACAGTATTATTCATGTTATAATACACAAAAGCCATGAATATCCTGTAATTTATATCCTTATAAACGTGAGTTCTGATGTCATAAGTTATAAATGGTGAGTTCTGATATAATTTCTGTCACATGACTCACTGAAACTTGTGTATTTTAATAAATAAAGTACTCCCAGTTGCAAAATATGAGGATATTAGAAGTTACCTCAGAGTTTCATGACCTGTATAAAAACACTCGGCCTACAGCCTCATGTTTTTATATGGTCATGAAACTCCTCGGTAACTTATAATATCCTTATATTTTACAAGAGGGGGTACTTTATTCACTATATATGTATGTCACATGCTTGATCCAGGGGATGTTTCTGATGGCCACTGGGTCAGGAAGGAATTGTTTTCCTCTTGAGGCATAATTGGCACTGGATGGGTTTTTCACCTTCCTCTGGATCAAAACAATGGATATATGATAATGTATTTTAAGTTTTATTTGTCACAGCAGTGGTAGCACCTTGCAAGAGTACTGCACTAGTAAATTTAGAAGAAGGAGAAAGCAGGTTCTCTCCTGTGACGGCACAGTGGGTTGATTGATACAGACACTACTACTGCTTGTGCCAGGTGACAGTCTGCTTGGATTTCCTATCATCAAGACACTGCAGATTCAGGGCCGACAGCAGGGCCACTGAACTTCTCTCATGGGGGTATATTTATCAAAGAGTGAAGTTAATAGTGAAGTTCCGCCACTAGAGTGAAATTTTGCCATTCTCTATTCATTTCTATGGGATTTTTATAGGCATATTTATCAAAGGGTGAACTTTCACATTCACCCATTGATAAATACGCCTTTCAAAATCCCATATAAATGAATTGAGAGCTGCGGAATTTCACTCTAGTGGCGGAACTTCACTCTTTGATAAATTTACCCTTAAGTGGGAGATTCAGCTACTGCTGGTAGCAGATTTGGGGGCCATTCTCTCTGTAGTGCTGATCCAAGTGGGGAACGGCAGAGAATAGTAAAGATCTATTATGGAATTCTGGCTATGAATATTGCCTCGGGTGCCAAGGTTCCATTTATTTGTTAAAATGTGAATAAAAGTTGTGGCCATTTTACTTAATTTCCAGCTCCTGGTGTTTCATTAAGGTGTATAACAATGGGGTTCGGTGGGATGGTTGAAGTCAATGAAGAGTCAATTGAGGAGTCCCCTTGTCAATGATTTACATAAACCTATTATTGGTTAATAACATTAATTAATGTCCCCTGAAAAAAGGTACCTTATGATTATGCTTAAAAATTTATTTGAGTCACGTTAAAACAGATGTACCTATTTTTACCTAGTATACAATGTAGATCTTAGCCTCTAGTTAAAAAAAACATATGCTTCTAAGTATAAAATGACGCCAACAGAATTATAGTTTCTGTTATACTGTATGTATAAGTATTTAACAGAACAAAGCAAGAATGAAGCAATACCTTTATCTGAAATATGCCTTATCTACTTATTTCATTTCCCTTATGGCTCTTCCCTTGTTTTAGATTTTGCACCTGTACTAGCATTGTGTCTAATTCTCTAGGTAATATGTTCAACAGCAAAACATATGCATAAAACACCCATACAATAAGCACAACACCATTAAGAATTTCTTATTTTGGAATGAAAAATGCTGAAACTGTCTTCAGTGATGTCAGTTAATATACAATAACTTTGGTCACAGACTAAAACACACTCATTAAGCATATGTAGCAAACTAACTTAAAGGGATACTGTCTTGGGAAAACATGTTTGTTTCAAAACCCATCAGTTAATAGTGCTGCTCCAGCAGAATTCTGCACTGAATCCATTTTTCAAAAGAGCAAACAGATTTTGTTATATTCAATTTTGAAATCTGACATGGGGCTAGATATATTGTCAATTTCCCAGCTGCCTCCAGTCATGTGACTTGTGCTCTGATAAACTTCAACCACTCTTTACTGCTGTACTGCAAGTTGGAGTGATATCAACCCCCCCCCCCCAGCAGCCTAACAACAGAACAATGAGAAGGTAACGAGATAGCAGCTCCCTAATGCAAGATTACAGCTCCCTGGAAGATCTAAGAACAGCACTTAATAGTAAAAGCAATGTCCCACTGAGACAGGCACAAGTCACGTGACTGGGGCAACTGGGAAATTGACAAAATGTCAGATTTCAAAATTGAATATATATAATTCTGCTGGAGCAGCACTATTAACTGATGTGTTTTGGAAAAAACATGTTTTTCCATGACAGTATCCCTTTAAGTATGTTTGATTAAGGATGGGAAAACAAGAAAACATTTATACATTAAAAGACCACAACAATATGCTATCATTAGTGAAAAGTTTAATTTGGGGATCCAACAATATATTGCTGTACCAACCCCAACCCCCCCAAGGGGCTCTTTTCATTTAACACATTTCCATCAAGTTATATTTACAGTCAACCTTCACACTATGTTTTTTCTGTACTGTTAATTTTCAGTTTTCTGTTCAGGATAACAAGAGAGATTGATGTGGAGGTGCACAAGGGAGGTATGATGGAAATGTGAATTAGGCTATTTAAATTAGGTGTCATGATATTAAAGATCTTTTTTCTAAAGAGAAGGCCATGTGCCTTTTTGAAGAGAGATCCAGACAATGCATCACACGTCGTACTACTGTGTCAGGACTTTCATCTCATTAGAATGGGGCATATTATTTTCTTGGAGTTTCTAAAAATAGCCCTACACATTTCATAATATTGGGACGATATTCTATGGAATTAAGCTACTGCATTTTATGTTTTTATTTATTTATTTATTTAAATATCGGACTCACATGGGGCAGACCAATTGAAATTTAAAAAAGACCCATCGAAATTTATCAAAAACACAGTGTTTTTTTGGGGGCGAACAGGTCCATTTTCGATTGAAATCAAATTGTACTAATCGAAGTAACGCATTCAATCGAATTGGATTCAAAGTTTTTCCAAAAGAAAAACTTTGATTTTTCAAAGTCCACCAATGGACTCCAAGTAGGTTCTAGGAAGTGCCTCATAGGCTAAAACAGCAATTCGGCAGGTTTTATATGGCGAATGGTCGAAGTCGAATTTTTAAAGAGACTGTACAAAATATAAATTTTGATATTCTAATTTTCTAATTTTTTTTCAAATTCAAATCGAATTTGGACTATTCCCTGGTCAAAGTACACAAAAATTAGCTCGAAATTCGATTTTTTTTAATTCGAATTTTCACTATGACCTAAATCTGCCCTATAGTGTAGTGTGCTAAGTGCAATTTTGTATGCAAATTGCCATGTTTTTACCAATAATGTGTCATCTTCTCCATAAATCCAGTATAACTGCAGCCACACTTAAAGTTGCATCCAAATGAATGCAATTGTGTTTGTGCAGTTGGCATTCACATCTGAGTCACTGGGTATCTAGTGCACCTTCATGAATATTAATAGGTGCACTTGGGCAACATTCTTCAGAACTGGCAGTATAGACACATTGATGGCCACGTGGAATGTAGGGGCATATTGCTGCACAAGTACTTTAATGAACTGCATCCATATGGAGTCCATTTAAGAGCACTTTTTGTGTATACAAAAATATGAGCAAAGACACCACAATAAAATCCACAATTCCAGCTTTAAAGTCATACTTTCTACAGGACTAAATCTCCTAAAAGTGTGTTGTGTTTAACGGAATACACAGTGTTATGTTTTGAGATCCTGTATCCTAGGTTGAGTTAATATTTATTTTCCCTTTCAGATATGCTACATTTATCCTAATTTCATACTCTGTTACTATAAATAATACCAAGACCTAGTGTTCTCCATGTGTTTTCGCTAAGGCTGAGAAGCATTCATAGGTGTTGTGTAAGGGTGTATTAGATACAAAAGCATAACTAACTCTGTACTGAATGCAGGGCCTCAACAGGGGAGCACAGGGGGTAAAGTCGTCCCAGGCCAGTCTTAATTCGAGTACGATGGGGGGGTTTAGTAGACCACTGAAAGGAAGAAACTGAAAGTATCTAAAGCCTATGAAGGAGCCAAAGCTGACACCACCAAGGAAAGGAAACAAAGCCACCAAAAGGAAATGAATCTGAAGCTGCCAAAGGGAACCCAAAGCCAAATGGATGCACCAAAGAAGGTGCTGCTGCTGAGGAGGAAAAATACCACCTGGCAAATTTAAGTTTAAGTTCCACCAATGGTCTTTTTTCACCAAATGACTTATAGGGTGGCCCTAGCCACCAATGATTTTTTTAGCTCTAGGGGTTGGGGGCTGGCCACCAATGATTTTTTTTAACTCTGGAGTGGAGCCTGTGGTGGGGTGCTTGAGGGTCTGGGGCAGAACTTGCATTGGGGGCCCAGAAACTTTTGTTGTACTTGGTCCCATGATTTCTGATGGTGGCACTGTCTAACTGTACATGCAATGTAGAAATCTGTACTTGTTATACTGTATAGTCCATTTAGCAAGAGCAAGACATCTCTGTTTCAAAAGTGATGGTTGAGAATCTGCAAGAGAAGTTTCTGTTTTTTCTGTGTCTGCTCTAGTTGTTATCTACAGTACATAGACAGTACATAGACAGAAGTCTGAGTCTTAAAAAAATAAAAGCAGCATCTCTCTTTTACAATACCTTGTTAAGTGGATCAAAAGCTCCCTATCCCTGCTACATAAGAAAAGCTCTTCCATAAATGTATATATATGTATTTATTAACCACAATATTGACATTGACTCTTAAAACTCGCACTGCAATAAAAGACACTGCCTAGGGGGTCCACATGTCCTAATGCACATAGTTAACTAAATTGGTAAAATGATGTAGATTATGATAACATATTTCATACTAACCCAATAAAATGGTAGGCACCGTGCTGCCTGTGTTCTGCATTTCTGTATTGATGTGAGGTGGCTGGGAAATGCACCTGAGTGCTGGTATATCTTTCTAACAGAAAAAGCCCTCCCATGTACAATTTTGCTCTAGCATCAGTAGATGAGACTATACATACGCAGTATATACAGTATAACAGAGTATATATGCACAGTATACATAAATGTAACTTTAAACTAGAGCCGTCTGCATTATCCATTGAAATAAATAATTAGCCATGGAACAAGTGGATATTCTGATTAAGAAGAATGAGCCAGTAACCGCTGACAAAGAACCAAACCAGATTTATTCTTTAATAACATTCCCAAGCATAGGAGTCAGCTCACACGAAATATAATTTCAAAGCATTAATCTTTTTTTTTTTCTCCTTTTCATTAATTGCATATGCTTCCCTAGGATTTTATACACATAGACAAACACATACCAACTGGTGTTTGGTTCCTTTTGAGTAGATTTTGTCACATGCCACTATGCAAACATATTGTTCAGTAGAACCATTACAGTTATTTTTTTATAGAACACAACATACATAACCTCATTCTTTTCAACTGTAACAAAAAAAATACAGATTTCTAACTGATTCTCCTCATTTCCCTGGGGCTGCCTCCATATGCTATGGAAGACAAGCACATTTTATTGTACAAGACTTTAAAATAATAATATAAACAGGAGTACATATGCAATTCTGCATTTACTTGTCAGCCTCCTGTATCTCTTATGCAGCTGATTCCCCATCATCCTTGTTCTCGTTTTGCTGGTTGGTTACAGTCCTTTTTCCAGCTCAGTGACAACACGATGCAGAGTTCATTCTGGATGGAGTCATCAAATGTCTTATTGCATTTACGTCAGAACAAATATGAAAGTCGGTCATCAGTTTCTGAATTGTGTTGAAACAATAAATGATAACGTATTTGTGCTCTGAGTTAGCATTTGTTTTTAAAGTGAATGCTTACACTTAATTCACAATGCGTTGCTCTATGCTAGTCAAGTTTGTTTAATCCCTCTTCTAGGTGCCATGTAGGTCTACAAAATCAAATCTAATTTAAGGGTTAAACTGTGGATATTCCCTAGCGATGTTTGGAATCAATAGAAATATCCCTCTTAAAAGGACTATTCACCTTCCAAACACTTTTTCAGTTGAGTTGTGTTAAGATTGTTCACCATAAACAAAATATGTTTCCAATTACTTTCCATCTATTATTTTCCAAAATTTAAGTTTTAAATGTAATATTCCTGTCTCTAGTGTCTCAGTCTGGCAGCTCAGTGATCCAGGAGCATCTGAACTGTTACAATATTCTACATTTAGTTGATACAATTAGTTGATACATTTCTCAGCAGTATCTGTGGAATATCAGCAACTATTGTATCAATTCTAACAGCTGTTTTTTTAATGAAACTCATGGATTCTGCTGCGCAGGGCAAAAGATAACAAACATATCAATTTAGTTAAGGGCAGAGACACACTGTGATTCTGGGAGATGAGTCGCCTGGCGAAATGAAATGAATGAAAATCGTCGGCAGATGGCTCTTGGAGTACTAAGTTTTCCGAAGTCAGGCAATTTCTGGCAACTTTGGAAAACGAAACACTCCGAGTGCCTTCCCACCAGAATCACAGTGTGTGTCTCTGCCCTAAATTCCATCCTGAGGTGCTGGCTCCTTCTCAAATCTCAGAATCAGGCACAATGCACTCAGATGACTGCCTTCACACCAATATTATAGCTAACAAAATATACATTTGGTGGTTCAAGAATAACATTTTTTAAATGGCAGAGTGAATTATTTGCAATGTTAGTGTAATTTAGAAATAAAAAGCAAACCATAAAAATCATGACAGAATCCCTTTAACAAATGAGATTAACAAAACAGAATCACACATGCTATAAATACCTGCAGCTCACACATATATTTCAACCATTGACGTACTTCTCAATGTGGTCCGGATCTCGCTCACAGAGTGTTTTAGGCTGGGCTTGTGCTGGCACTGCATAAGTACAGTACTGAACAGCTCTTGTTAATATTACAAAAAAATATAATTTGCAAACTGGATTTCCCCTCTAGATATTGCCTATTGTATAGGGTGTTGTGGTTTCAAGGTAAATGATATATATAAATAAACAAAAATAAATAAATATTCTATTAAACTAATATATTGCTTAAGATTTTTGTGGGGTAAAAATAAAGGCATGAATTATGGCTCCAAATGAATCCGGTGTTTCACTTTGTGATCATTTTTATTTATCTCTTCAGCAATTGATTTGTATTTCAGTATAACATTGTTGCATTTCATATGACTTCAGATTCCATAGAACACACATACTGTAAATTGTTGCATGGTACTGTCTTATAATTTTATGAGCCATTATTATCATTATTTATCAATAAGGACACAGGCCAGTGCAGCCATATTACAGTACAGTAGTACCTGCTTTACACATGTTTCATGTACCTACAACACCATGTCTCGCAGTATTTTGCATGCTCTTGCCATACACATACTGTACATACTTTCAATCTCCATGCAACATGAGCTACAACCAATAATAGGCACAAATTATCAGTAAGTACAACAAATATTATATAAAGGCAGAACTGTGCAGGGATTAAGCCATGCAGACACTAGCAATAAACTATTTCCAGTAAAAGACTATCGGTTTATACCAGTTAAGGTACAATTACGGAAACCTCTTCCACACTCAAAGTATTTACATTAAGGTTGAGAAGAGTTTTCTTCCCAGCCATCCACAGAGGCTAATGGTAATCATCATATATAGTAGTAAGCAAGAAAAGCAATGCTGTCTGCTATCTGTATACAAATGACCTACAACTGCATTATGTGAATCTAAAAATTGCACGTGCAAGTTGACTGTGTTGTCTCTAGGAGTACCAAATGTTTTCTAGTATGATATAACCAATTTTCAATTTTATACAACCTCAGCAACCTATAGTAAGAGGGTTACACTACTTGTTTGAAAGGCTAGGATATGCAGCAAGTTCCTTTTTAACACATCTCAAAGGTATTTAATGGAACACTAACACCAAAAAAGTGCCCTCCAGTAGTAAAACTGGTGTGTTTGCTAAAGAAGCACAATAACAGTTTTATATAAACAAACTGCTGTGTAGCCATGGGGGCAGCCATTCAAGCACAGGCTACATAGTAGATAACAGATACGTTCTGAAAAATCCCATTGTATACTACAGAGCTTATCTGTTATCTGCTGTGTATCCTGTGCCTTTTCTCCTTCTTCAGATTTGTATGTCTGCCCCCATTATAAATGATAGTAGTATTTCTGAAGCAAGCACACTAAGGGGCTTATTTATCAAAGTCCGAATTTATCTCAGTATTCTAATATCTGCTACAAACTTTCGATCAAATCTGATTGGGTTTTTTATGCTTATTTATTACTATATTTTCCCAAAAACTTAAAACAAATTATGAGATTTTCACTAATTTTTCAGACTTTTTAATCCAATTTTTATGAATTTTACGATTTTTTCGTAATTTTCACCCGAAAACGCCAAAAACTTTGGGGTATTGCCCAAAACCCAGCGCACATCAAAAAATCATTGGGACTTCTCCCGTGGACCTTGACAGGTCTGAGATGCCAGGTTTTCAGACTGTGACTTTTCCATCTTCTGGGTTTAATGAATTCTGAAAAATTTGTGATTTTTTAAAAGCCAGATTTTATAAAAAAAAAATCACACATTTTTCGTGAATTTTGCAATCGGGGTTTACTAAATAACTCCCTAATTGTACCAGTGCATGGCAAAAGTACATTATATTTTCATTTGGAAACCTTTAAAACCAGTTGATCATACAGAAACTTTTACAGATTGTCTTCTAAATACTGCAATATATAATCTTACATGTTCCTTGTTAGAGCTCATCTATATCCTTTGCCCATACTGAATGGTTTGCCTCAAGCACTATTCCAGTTGTTAAAGATGAATTTTCTCAAAGAAACACATCACTTCCCATAAACAAAACCCAAAATAGGAGTGTGGTACACTGCATAAATAAATAATCAAACTAATGTATAAATAATCTATAGTATACAAAATGCAGCAGGTTTGTGGTGTTAAATGGATCCAGTAAAAGGCAGAAGATAATTTGTGCTTAACCCTCCCATGTGTCTTTCGATTAAGACAAGTTACATCATTGCCACTAATGCAGGTTGTTAGTAAATTTAGCTCTTAAGCACACGGGTCGTCCATTATTCATGCAGTCTTCATTAATTAGCAACAGAAAGGTAAGACAGCATTATATCTGCTTTATTGGGAACTGTCATTCATTTCAGAGTTAAAGCACTTGATCTGAGATTTATATATTGTGTAGCTTAGGTCTGTCCTGACAAGCAGGCAGAGTTTGAAAAACTATGTCAGTCAGTCTTTCTACATACCATGGTTTCACATACTAGCAACTGCAGGTATAGGATCTGTTATCTGGAAACGTGTTATTCAGAAAGCCCTCAATTATGAAAAGGCCATCTCCCATAGACTCCATTTTATCAAAATTATTTATTTTTTTATCTGTAATTATAAAACAGTACCGTGTACATGATCCAAACTAAGATATAATTAATCATTATTAGAAAGTAAACCCCAGCCTATTGGGTTTATTTAATGTTTACATGATTTTTTAGTAGACTCACGGTATGAAGATCCAAATTATGGAAACATCCATTAACCAGAAAACTCCATGTCCCAAGCTTCCCGGATAAAAGGTTCCATACCTTTGCATTGGGTGGAGTCAAAGAATTAGAAAAATTATTTAAAAAGCACTTATTTTACTAATACAAGTATGGGACCTGTTATTCGGAATGCTGAGGACCTGGTGTTTTTCAGAAAACTGATTTTCGAGTTTTGTGTACAGAAGAGCAGGCAGGACTGACACAGTAATACATTTTTTGTATTCCTACATTGTCTGCATTCTTCATGATTTATTGATTGCACAAGTTAATGAACATGGTGGCTCAGGTTTTTCACAGTTTTTTGCAACAAAAAATAAGGAAATTATTGCTTAGCTCACTCCTGAGATCACTGCTCCATGACATCTGGAAATTTAATACATCTCAACTAGTGATTTGGCGAATAAATTTGGCAGGCGCAAATTTGGGTCAAATTTTTGCGTTTCACCGTTGAATAAACTTGCGAAACTGCCGTGAAAATTCGCCAGCGAAAAATCCAATATGTCAAAAGAGTTTGGGCGCGTGCCAGAATAGTCACACACATAAACATTGTCGCGCGTCAAAGTTATTTGGACGCCCATTGACTTTAATGCATTTGGCCAAAATAGGCGTGCATATAACAATTGTCGCTGGCGTCAAAATTGATGCATATCAAAATCATTTTTACGCCCATCGACTTCAATGAGTTTCGCAAATTTTTCACCATTTTGCGAATTTCGTGGGACAAATTTGCCCATCACTAATCTCAACTATCAAAATGTAGTAAATGTTTGACTATTGTAAATGTGACGGCATTCTATTTCATATATTGGAGTTTCATTTAGCTATTGCTTTACATTAGGTGATGCAGTATTATTTATGGATATGTCCCATCATCACTTATCATATGAAGGTTAGCCCTGGGTTAATGTATGTTAAAATTTATACTGTATTTTTTTATATAAATACAATAAAATCAGTGATTTTTTTTTCTCTGTGTCTGAGCTTTTTGCCCATTTTAGCTCACTAAAAATGTAGGTCTATCAACAAAATTTAGAATTCAACTAAACAAACTGGGGACTAGCGATGGGCGAATGTCTCCCGTTTTGCTTCGCCAAAAAATTCACGAATTTCCCGCAAAATTCACAAAACGGCAAATAAATTTGAGAAAAAACTTGAAATCTGAAAGTTCACGAAAAAGTCGTGAAATTTGGACGTTTTCACGAAAAAATCGTGAAATTTGAAGCATTTAACAGAAAATCTTGAAATTTGAAGGTTTTCACTAAGAAATCGTGAGAATCTGACATTTTCATGAAAAAAAATTGGGAAAATTGGAAATTGACGCTGGCATATTTTCACTGGCGAATTTTCGCGGGAGATTCGCAAATTTATTCACCTGCAGCCAAACACGAAAATTTGCCGCAAATTCGTGTCAGGCGATTTTTTTTCATTCAAAATGAAGATTTGTATCAGTTTTGGACCATGCTTGGCTTGCCCGGACATTTTTCATACCATGACAATTGGTAGTTTACTCATTTGGACTGGTTAAAAGATCTCTGTTAGCTAACTATAATATCTGTGGATGTATTGCCTCTGTATCTGACGATATCTGTGAGTGACTGCCACTACTATTTGTCGGACAAAACTTTCGTATGATTGCTGGCTGTCAATTCATGGGCAGAGCATCGTCTGATTTGTTCCTTTTACAGCTTTATTTAACCTGAGTGTTTTGTTGTAGGTTGGGAGATTGCAACAAACAATCGTAACCGGACATATGGATATATCTAAACATCTATGGCCAGCTTTATTCTAGAAACTGTATCTCATGCAGGAGAAAAATATTTGGTTGGATTCTTTGAGTTTTAAAACTACATTGATAAAAATAAAATATGAGGGATCATATGATGATGGATCTGTCTGTGATTTCATTCCTCTGACTTCCTTGATCTTTGAGCTTTCTTTGTCTTAAGTTTCTCCCAGTTTTTTTGACTCAAGGAGAGACACCCAAAGCATGGCTTAAAGAATTTAAACCTTGGAGACCCATAATATTTACATTAGCTCTACTAGTTAATATTCAGCAGCAGGTTAGTTAGCAGGTCAGTTAGTGAAGTATAAACTGTATTCATAGGGCATCTATCTCCCTACTGTTGAAAAAAGAGTTTAATACACTTGTACATGCTGTGTGGTTGCATATGTATATGATTGAATGAAGAAATTATTTTTGCCATTTCATCCTTGTTGGCTTACACATCAGTGCAGGTCCATATTTACATATTTGAACAAACGTATTTGCCTGTTTCCTCCATGTTTCCTTACTTTCCTTTCCACCATGCACAATTCACTTCTGTGCACTGATTGGATCATTCTGTCACCATCTTCAATCCGAGTTCATCTTATTCCTGTAATAGAGAAGATCCAACCAGTGAGAAAGAGACCTGCAAAGGTGCAGCAGATAAACAAATAATAGAAAATAATATATATTATTGATGTGTTCCTGGGAGCATAACACTACATACAAGACAAGCTGTCCGGCAGGCTGAGAGAGACCTTTTCTAAACATTGCATGCCATTATATTTCCATCTGTCCCCCTTTTAACACTCTCATTACAGAAAGCAGGCCCATTAAAATTCTGCAGCTACTAAATCTTGAATTAATGCATCAAATGAAAGAGTTTAACGTCAAGAGCAAGGTCATGCCCACATTTATAACCTTGGACTCCCAATGACCAACAAAGGGTACAACCTTTATTTGCAATAAACACATTAACGTAATTAAATGCCAAACCCAGTAAATTGCAGTCATTGCCAGAAATTAGATGTCCTACGTACCTGTTATATCTATTTATAGGATTTTTATGGCAGAGTGAATACATTTTTCATGCAGCTAGCAAAAATCTTTTGCGAAAAACAGAACATTATTTTCATTGCCAAACATTATTAATCATTAGCACAACAGCTCTTTCAGAAATACAGAAACATAATTGAATGGCAGAGAAAAACAAGTTGGCCCAGCTAATCTGCCCATTAAATACATTTGTGTTTTCACATACTGTATGCCTTTAAACTATACCAGTATCCATATTTTGTTTCCTTATTTAGGAGGATAGAAAGGAATCACTTTAACTGTAGCTGTGAGATCCGCTGGATTCAGCTCGGCCAGGCAAAAAATGAAGCCAACTTGAAAAGGCAACAGCTCTATTGCATGAATACAGAAGGTGTTGTCATTCCTCTCCAGGAAATGAACATTTCACAATGTGGTAAGGATCAACATTCATTTTTAGCAATTATCACTTGGCTAGCATTGAAAACTCTGAAACAATACCATTTTATGAAGATACATTAGCGCTAGGTTTATAAACTTTTGAGGGCTCAACTGTGAGCACTTCACTCTAGTTCAACCCTTAACCAGTTAAGACAAACAGTCGCTTTGCGTATGTGTTGTCATTTTGACCCCCTTAGCAGTATATTTACTGAAATAGCTATTATTTTTGTACCTTTAGCCGTGCTAACAAACAGAATATATGCTATGTATGTGCAATTAAAAGTCACAATACAGGTATGATATCCATTTTCCGAAAACCCATTATGCAGAAAGCTCCGCATTATAATCACTATATAATTACACTGTAATAATAAAACAGTACCTTATACTTGATCCACACTAAGATACAATTAATCTCTATTGGAAGCAAAATCATAGTTTTATTGAGTTTATTTAATGTGTACATGATTTTCTAGTAAACAAGGTATGAAGATCCAAATTATGTTATCCGGAAAACCCCAGGTCCTGAGCATTCTCGATGACAGGTTCCATACCTATATAATAAGATTATAACTGCCCCACATTTGCCTCCTATTAGTTCAAGTAGCTCTCTTCTTGAACCTAATGTCCCTACATTGTTCCTTTTATGTACAGTATTCCAGTTGCATATACAGTATACTTGTAAAGATGCATTCAATTATGTTTCAGATATAAAAAAAGCAGTATTTTTCTATAAAAGCTATCTATGAAAAAAAAATCTGCTCTATAATATTATAATATGTGATAAAAATGTCTTGCTGGAACATGACTATGGTTCTTGTGTCATTCCACAGGTTAACTAGTTCCCCATGTCCATGGTTCGACAGGCAGTCATTTTGATTTGCATCAGTAATAACAGTAATTTAAAGTAATTTTTGACAATTGTAATACATTCTGTCTTACTTGTCTTCCTCCTGTGATCTAGATAAATGGTTCTCATTGCCACTCAGCCTTTAATTCTTCTCTTTATGACAATAGGCATTTTGATAAAAAAAAAAAATAATCACCTTAGTAAAACTGATCTCTTACTTTATCTGGAAAAAGAGTCAAAGATGATCCTTTATTTTTGGAGCACTTGTTTGTAGCATTGGGAGCTTCAAATGTAAGCCTTTTATTTAAATGGATTCCGTGTATCACTTTCAGGATTAGAAACATGGCAGCATTACATTGATGATCATATTGTTGGGACTGATCTTGTATACTCTAAATTCTATCAGTGTAAGTTACAAGATTAAAAAGAGCAGCTATCAGGAGAGTGCAGTATAATAACGTAATAGACCCTGGAGTGTCAAGCTGGGTGCAGAGGCAGTACTTTTGAAATGCACATTTGAAATGATTACATGAATCCATGAGATTTGCAGTGGGAGGTTAAACAGTGGCGAGCTGCTGAACTCAGGTGATATTTCCCACAAGATGACATAGAAAAATATGATGGTGCTGAATTTTATATTCCAACTGACATGATGTTTTCTGTGTGTGTGCAGACCTTCCTGAAATCAGTGTCAGCCATAGCAGTCTGATTGTGCAAGAAGGAGACAATGCAGTAATCACTTGCAATGGTTCTGGTTCTCCACTACCAGATGTGGACTGGATTGTTAAAGATCTCCATTCAATAAACACACATCAGGTAAGCTCTAAAAATTCAGATGAAGGTTCCGCAACCATTGTGAAGTTTTAGGCAGTATAAGGATAGAAGTGATTAGTGAATATGTTCCTAAAAATGGGAGAAAAATTTGCAAAACCATGGGAAAATTTGTAAAATGGCAAAAATTTGCAAAGTGCATTGAAGTAAATGGGTGTTTTTCCGCAGTACCTTTTTTTTCTGCTGGCCGATTTTTCTCTGTATCTTTTTCCACACAAAATACACTTCACTCTGTAGGTGTTTTGACACTGATACTGTTTTCGTGCAAAATAAATTGGGGTTTATGGGCGCTTTGTTGCTGCATTTTTCAGGGTAAAATAGTCAGTTTTGGCAAAGTTTTCACCAATGGCAAAATATTAAATTTTAGCATGAATCCATCCCTACAAAGTAGCTATTATAAAGAAAAAAAAAACACAAACAATAAACAAACAAAAATAAAAGGCAATGTATTAAATTTTTTTAAAAAATGTTCCCACTCTTTGTTTAGCCAGAAACTTTTTCTACCTGTGTGATCCAAGGGCTTTTGTTTCATTCCATTGATTGGTTTATATTAGATTGCCATAGTTAATGTTCATGGGGTTCCATGTCTGTTGCTGAACGCATTTAAGGGTATTCAAAGAGTTGAAATTTGGTCAAAGCTGGACAGTAGGATCTCCTTACAATACATATTACTAATTGTTTTGATATTCTAGTTCATTACAGCGAGATTGTTAAATTTGTATATTTTTGTTTTGATTTGAAAAAAAAAAAAAAGATTGCCGTGAATAGTTGACCTGGGGCCAGGTAACATATTTATGGTCAGTTTTACATAAAGTAAGTGTTGCATAAGTATTACATAAAGTCAGTAGGTTTTATGAAAGCTCATCGTTTTCTGGTTTAAAGGCACTTGCTTTATAAATATGTGATAGTAATATATAAATATATTATTCATTGTTGATAGCTTGGATATATGCAATGGTTTCAGGACCTGTACACACTTTCTACAAATATAGAATTGAGTTTTTGGAATATAAACAAACAAAAAAAAAGCAGAGGCTAACAAAAAATAAAATGGATTTTTATTTTTTTAACACCATTTGGCGACAGTATAAAAAGGCGAAAGCCTATGTTGTTCAGCTCAGTGAACACTGTAGCATCCTGAATTTTTAATCTCATATCTATATTTTATAGAGGTGGGAGCCTTCTCTAACCCCTTAAGCAAAGTTATCTATGAGAAGGTCATCTTCACACCGTGGCAGCTTTTCCCGGAGGGTGGAATTTGATTTTACAAGAACAGCAGTTTGGAAGCACATCACACAAGTCATTTGGCAAAAGCCATCAATAATTTTTCTCATTATCCATCTTTAATAGGTTTCAGATCAATAAACCATTTATTTAATTTGTGCTTTTGTGTGCATTTTGAATTATACAGATAATCAAAATAAAATATCAAAAACATTGTTAATATTATATTCTAGATTGAGATATAGCTGGCGGCTTCATATTTTTTTCCAATGTACAATACATTGAGAAGTTGCAGTCTCCAACAACCCACCTTGAGGAACATTCTGTTCTAGATTAATGGTATGAATTCTGTGCTATTGTTTAAATGGGAACTTTAATTCGTGCAATTATAGAGATAAAAATACAGTTAATATTGTAACTATGTACAGTAAAGACATTTGTAGAAGCCAATTTCTTTCCTCTGCCGAAATAACCTTTGATGTCATAATGAATGGGACTTTTCTTCTTCACATAGATAACTTCACAGTTTTTCTTCCTCCTTTCTTTTTTTGGTTTGCTTTGTTTCATTTTTAACTTTTTATTTTACATATTTCTCTGAATTCCTCATGGAATCGATTATGGCATTTGCAGAGTAATGTGATCTGGACCAACGTGCATTCCATTAACCTGACGCTAGTGAATGTTGCACGTGAAGATAACGGCTTCATATTGACCTGTATTGCAGAGAATGTGGTGGGAATGACAAATGCAAGTGTGCCCCTCACTGTGTATTGTAAGTTGGATACAAAACAATGACCAGGATAAGATTTACAACTATAGTAAGATAAAGAAAGACATGTAATTTACCATATTAATAAATGGGTTAATTACAAACATCTTGTCCTTTATGATCTTAATGTGCTCTGGTGCATTGCTTTTTTGGTCATCCATATAGATGGGCCATAGTTCTTAGTGTACATTTTAGATACAATAACTATATATATTTAATCATCCAAGCTACTGCCAACTTGAAATTGTAACCATATTTTTGATTTTGAAAGAATCAGTTAAAATGATGTTGTCAACTAGGTTTTCAGAGACACAGACACATCAGTATTCAGTTGGCTGGACATGCATCAGATTTTCAGTGTACAATGATAAAGTGTCAAATTGTCTTAGCTATACACATACACAAGCATGATAAACACATGAAAGGTTGTAATGCTAATAAAACTCCTAGTCAGGAAAACCATATGAGGAGAAAGTGGAATCTAATTGACCAGGAAAAACATTAATTGAATTATTCTATTGATATCATCACACGTAAGAATGAAATAGGGTTACTCTGCATTTAGAGCATGATTGAGAAGGTAATAAGTAAGGTACACGTGCTAGAAGCAGTATGTACAAGACTACACAAAGAAATCTAAGCAGTAAAAGAGACAGGCTATAGTTGAGTTATACTTTGGATCTGCTACTCCATTCTTCTCGTGCTGCATGTAGTTTATCATTGCAGTGTTAGTTGAATTCTTTCCCCTGAAGTAAGACTATATAAAGGGGTTCCTAAACCAATCCCAAGACAGGAGAGAGTGACAGGGGCATGATTGGGGATGCTGGGATAATCATTCTCTTTGTACTGTAACAATGCAAATTTTCTATGTCTCATTTTCTAGTTCCTCCCCGGATATTAAGTTTGAAAGAACCAGTATCGCGGCTTGAGCATTGTATTGAATTCATGGTGATTGGAAACCCTCCGCCAATTTTAACCTGGTTCCATAATGGAAAAACTCTTAGGGAGGTGGATTTCATACGTACTGAGTTCTACAGACAGGACAATGTTACGGAAGGCTGTCTCCTATTTAATAAGCCAACACATTATTACAATGGAAATTATTCTCTTCTGGCTACTAATAAGCTTGGAGTTGCTAAACAAACAGTTCATGCACATTTTCTGGGGCAACCATTCCCAGGTAAGTATGTGTGTGTGTTCATATATATTTAGTTTTCAATCAGTGCACTGTATATCTTCCTTTTACCATTATTTGTAGTTGTCCATGTCAGCAGGTAAACTCCACAAATCTACAACCACAGAGTGAAAGTCTTTGAAATTCTGTGAAATAAGCAATACCAAACTTTCCACTACTCAGTGGGGAAGTGATTAATTATTATTACTTCAAAATACATTAGTTGATGTCCTTCAGACTCTAAGGACTTTTATGGGGAGAATGTTTTCATTTATTTACTGATGTAAATCAGAAAACTAGTAAGAAAAGCAGTGTGGATGATGTGCATTGTAAATATTTATATAATGCAATCCCTTGCTTGGGCAGTCAACCATATATATATATATCCATTTTGTTTTGTCTATGGTTGCTGGTCAGGTAACTCCAAGCTGAGTGGTGGACAATTAGGAAAAAAAAAGTATTCACTGTATATATTGCATGGCATATACTCTATCACTGATGACTTCAATAGTAATAGTTGCAGATGACAAGAGTATTTAAAGGAGCCAGGCTGGTTGTCCCTTTCTCTGTAATGTCATTAAAGATGCACACACCAAAGGTCAGTCCTTGCCACATACAGAATTACTTAATACTTTACAATATGGAATGGTTTAACATACCTACAGTAAGCTGTCTATATTTTGAAGAGTTTTTTTTGCAGCTAATTTGACTCATGATCCTAAAAATCTTGAGATTTGAGAATTTAATTAAGAACTAAATGTGTACCACAAATTTAAACGTTTAAGCTTTTACGCTTGTACTATACACCATAGAACCCCCCTCCCCAAATATCAAACTGCATTTTTTTTTCTAACCACAGTCTGGAGCCTAAAGCAGAAGGCTACTGTATGTCTCGCAGAGTATAATCTAGAACATCAGTCTTTGTACCACACATAATCAAATCATATATCACAAAACATCAATCAATGTGTAATGGAGCAATATACATCGCACAACAGTGCATCAAGCTTCAAAACAAATTCCATTAGAAATGGTGCTATATATAGGCAACATTCATTCAGCATCAGAAAATTACTTTCTGACACCAGATTTTAAATATTTTTTTCCTCAAAGGCAGAGTAATGATATAGCACAGAAAGGTTACACATCTTTAGCTATTAGGAACTATACAAGTGCTCCAAGCACTTCATTTATAACTTACAGTTCCTTCACCTTTCTCACAGGAGAAAGGTTCAATAACAATTGGTTTGTGGATACACAGTTCTGTGATTCAATAAAATTCATTAGGTTTTTTTATTATGGTTCAGCCCCTCTGGGTCATGTATTAACAACAGACCAGCCAAGTGTTTACTGATCGTGTACAGAGTGGCAGAGAATGTTAGTGACATCTACATGTAAGAAAATACCTGGTTATAGATGCAAAAGAAAATATATTTTGTTATATTAATATTTTTTAGCAATATTTTTCTTACATACAGTCTAATGTACTATTTGCTACTGTCAAGATATTATGTAAACATTAAGACAGCCATCAATATATATCATTATCATCTTTATTATCTAACAAACAAATTAGAATTTAGTAAAAAGACCCTGCCTAGGCTCCTTTTATCCTTAGGAACTATACAAAAGTTGTAACTAAAAATCAAATGCTAAAAAAAACAGTAGGGTTATCATTACCATAACAATATACAGTATTAGCCACTGGGTCCAAATGTTCAAAAATGGATTGTGGGCATCCAACAAAATGCTAGACATTTTTTCAGGTGTCATTGTCTAGTCTACCTTATGTTTTGTGATTTCAAAAGAGATCTATTTGGTTTTCCATGCTCTTGTGATAGTCCTTTTAGCTTCTGTCATTATTGTAATAAATAAGTGGAATTGAGTCTGGGAGAGTTCCTCTATTTTTTTACATAATAGCCCCATAGTCTGATGTTTTGGGATCAAAATGTGAAACACTGAATGTAACACATTAGAAATTATGATTCAATATCTTTGAGAGTTGGGGCACTGCCACCATACATGGAACATGGTACCTTTTTGTCCACATCTCCTAAATCATTTAGAATCCACAATCAGGGACAAATTTAGCTTTGTGGGAAGGGACAGAGGGGCAGATTCACTAACGGGCATATTTTCACCAGGTTCAGCTTCGCACCCCTCGCTCCACTTTGCCAGGTGCAAATGCGCTGCAAATACGCTAATTCACTAGGATACAAAGTTTTATCCCAGCGGCAAATGCTTGCAACTTTTTGCTAGTGTTACTTCGGCTGTGAGAGCATTTCATAGCAACCATGCGCTGGCGTTAATTTGTGCCTACTGAAAATTCACTAGTGATCTTATGCTTAGGCCAATTTGCAGACTGTGGGAAATTTTGTATGGAAGTTGTATGGAGGTC
The DNA here is from genome assembly GCA_038501925.1 of Xenopus petersii. Taxonomy (NCBI): domain Eukaryota; kingdom Metazoa; phylum Chordata; class Amphibia; order Anura; family Pipidae; genus Xenopus; species Xenopus petersii. The sequence continues at coordinate 92,823,185 of CM076677.1, forward strand.
TTTATTATAAATGTTGGTGCAAAAGCTTAAAGTTACCAATTTTTATTACAAATGTCCAGGGAACTTTAATAAAGACAAGAAAGTTAATATAATGCCCTACACATGAGCCCACTGTAAAATTATTGTTCCATATGTTATAAAATGTGTGGAGGAAAATAGTTACCCAAAAAAGTAAGTTAGAACTTTTGCAGCCAATCCCGCTTAAAAAAGGAAATGTCACCAGCATTTTTCTGAACTTTAATGCATTTTCGGCACACAGAATATGATGTAAGTGACAGAAGATTGAGGAAGCTCTAGCTTCTTTTCAGCAATTCGCCTGGTCTGAGGTGGCGAAGTCAACTCTGTTGAAAGAGGTAACGTTCAGTAAAATCCCCACATTTGCAGAGTAACGATCGCTCGCCAGAGCAAAAAGTCACCTGTCGATAGAGTGCAAATGAATGATAATGATAATGATGGTCCCGTTCGCTAGCGCATTGGCGACTGTGTATGTTAGTGAATTGCCGATGTCCCTGGGGTTGGCAACGATGGCAAAAAATTGCTAGTGTTAGCCCACTTCACCTTAGTGAATCTGCCACAAAGTCTTTAGTCCTCTTCTTACAGGTTTGTCTGGTCAGCTGACTGGCCATAAATAAAGACGGAGATCTTAAAGTGTTGGTGTATTGTTAGTGAAGCAGATTGGGTCAAATTTGTGCACTGGTTTGTGTACTGGTTGTTTAGAAGTGCCAGGCTGATACACACCTCCCCAGAAAATGTTTTTTAAGTAACTAACTCACTGAGGTCACTGATAAATGATCCACTAACTGTATTTCCGAATTCAATTCCAAAATTCCCCTTAGACTTTTTGAGTTTTGATGTTAAAAATATGTTCTCCACCAATGTGCATTCTGTTTCTGTTTCCTTGCACACACCAAATTTAAATGTTGAATGTTGAAACCTCTATTGTAAAATATAGGGCTATCATAAGTTATGACTTTATAAAAGCACAAGACTGAAAGCTGAGTGCTCTTATACAGGTCATGGAAATCCATGTTGACTTCTGATATCCTCAAATTTTACAACAGGGGGTACTTTATTTATTATAATACACAAGTTCCAGTGAGTCATATGAAAACTGTTAGATCACTAAGTGCCAGTTATAAGTTACTAAGCACTGTTTATAAAGGTATCATTTACAGTATTTACAGTATTTCTTTTGCTCTTGTGTAATATATATGTCCTTAGAACCATTTAGATTCCACTGATTAAATTAATGTATATCCTTGTGTTTCACTGCCTAATTTACAGCTACTTAATAGAAAATATGTTTCTTCGTCTTCTCTTCTGTAATCTGCTTCTGTGTCTTTTTTGTTTTGCAGAGACTGATTACTACTTTTCAGGTAAGTTTCCACCCTTTCCTTTTCCCAGGCAAACTGGGTTGCATTATACGTGTAACTGAATAAGACTGAAAGGCATTTACTCTTAAAGCCACATGGCTAATAGATCATGTTGACAGGCAAGCCAAAGGGGATATGACACAGAAATCACACTACTCACCAACATACGCATTCCACTAAGGACTGTGGTATTTATTAGTAACCTTCTTCTGTGTTAATGAAATGCATGTCTCTGAGGTCACTGCAACATAGCAGAAAAATAATAACTAAAATATGATTTTGCATTTATAAGTAACAACGTGTCCATGTAGATATATTTCTGAATAGTAGTAGGATGAATTCACAATCCTCTTAGGACTTTTTTTTTTTTAATACTCAATAAAAGATAGTACAGTTGTTTGTCTGCTGGTATCCAATTATCTGAACTCCGAGATAAAAATAGCAAGTGCCCTTTTAAGAAAAATATGTGTAAGAAGCATAATAATGTATTGCTCATGAAGTTATTTTTTTTTCAGTAGCAGATTTTGCAAGTCCCACACCTCCTATCAGCGTGACTCATAAGCCAGAAGAGGACACTTTTGGTGTAAGTTACATTTTGATGTTTACAAAATAAAATATTTGCCTTTTTTGATACAATGCTCCCAGATCAACTCATTTTAATAAAACAATATACTTGTACAGTAGAATACAACAGTACAAAGCACATCAGCTATGATGCTAGGAAATGTTGGCACTATCTTTTTACTAAGGGGGCTAACATTTTTTGTTTGAATTTTTTGTTGGAATAATCATCAGAGCAACCAGTGTGGCTGAGAGACACTTAGGGGCTAATTTAATTATTATATTCACATTTTTTTAAATCAAACTTTTGAGTGCTAAAATTGTGTATTAGAATAATTACTCTAAACCACAAAGATGTGTGATTTATTAAGTTAAAATCTAAAAGCTGACAATGTCCTGTAGAAGTCAATGGGAGCTGCCCTTTTCCAGTTGTATCACCTTTCTTTGCTTGAGCTTTTAGAGGTTACATGTTTCTTGTTGTTTTTAAATAGTGGGAAAATCTTAGAAAATAAGGATTTCAAGGTTTTCATATTTTCATATTTGTTTTGTGTTTTTCAAATTTGTTTTTATTTTGTGCTTTCTATATTCAAATTTTTTAATAAATAATTAGACATACATGTTTAAAATGTGAGTTTGATCAAGGCTGAAAAACTTCTAACACTAAACAAATTAAAATTTTGATAAACGGCCTCTTAAAGTCATTGGATGTTTGTCCGTAAGGTGCATTGTTCTGCAAAGACTGCAAATTAAGGGAAATGTTCAGTATAAAAATAAAAACTTGGTAAATAGATGGGCTGTACAAAATAAACATGTTTTTAATATAGAAAGTTAGTCAAAAATGTAATGTTTAAAGGCTGTAGTGACTGGACGTCTAACATAAAAGCCAGAACACAACTTCCTGCTTTGCAATTCTCTTGGGTTCCACTAAGCAGTAACCAATTAGTGATATGAGAGGGGCCCACGTGGTTCATAACTGTTTGCTTTTGAATCTGAGCTACATGCTAAGGATCAATTGCAAACTCACTGAAAAGTTATGTTCCCCTTAGGGTGGGGAGTCTTTGGATGACTAATCTCCCCTAAATGTCTTCCTGCAATCTAGAATGTAAATCGCCCACGGGATGGCACTCGGATCGCTTTGGCTTTTGGAAGTCGCCCAAATTTCCTTGTGAGGCAGCTATAGCCGACTTCGGAAAACAAAGCGTTCCTAGTGCCATCCCGCTGGAGATTTACATTCTAGCTGGTGGAAAGTCATCCAAAGTCACCCAAAAAAGAGGCAATTTGTCACTGGGTGAAAAAGTAGCCACGTCTGCCACCACCCAGTCACTGAATAACTAAGAGGTAGGGAGCTGAAAAGCAAGAAACTTGGGTTTTATGTCACTCCAGCTTTTACAGATTACATTTTTGGCTAACTAACTATATTAAAAACATTTTTTATTTTGTACTATCTATTTATCCAGTTTTTATTTTTACACTGATCTGTTCCTTTAAGAGACAGAATGCCATGCATCCACAAAGAAATAAGTGTGCTAAATACATTTATTGTTTTGTTATACAATAAAATCCCCATTTAACGTTTTCAGGGAACCAGGAAAAATTTTAAAAAATCCAGGAAAATGTAAAATCAGGGAAATATGTTAAAGCAACTTATTCTTCAAGTACAGGTACTCTAAGGATATAAGCACAGTGGTCAGTTTTACTTTGAAATACAATATTTACTGTGTTAATAACAAGGGTTGAGCATTGCAGCATTAATATTATACTATATGGGGACAAAATATGCATGTGTTCATTATTTTAAACTTCTTGATTTCACTGACTATTAAATAGATTCACAGAAGACAAACTGATGTTTTTGGTTACATCAGGACAAAATTATGGCATAAAATCCATGAAACCGTTATGTAATAAAGCACCCATTGAAGTGCATTATAAATTGGTGGGACCATAAAAATGTGGGAAAACTTAAAATCATAGTATGTAAAATTGAGGTTTTGTTTTATATTCTTTGGGAGAGCTGTAAAATAGAGTACAAAGATAGCTACAGAGCTGCACCTGAAAAGAGTGACTCTCCCCACGAGAAATGTTGAAGACAGCATCCATTAATAACCAGCAGTGCTCTATTGACTCCACTTTTAAGTGGTTATTAAAATATTGTATACATAATATTATAATTTTCAAAACCAGGCAATTAAATGAAATGAAAGCCATTTATTTACAAAAGATGGGCAAAGTAAAAAAGTCTGGATGCAGATCACCATGTTTTGTTTTATCCGCAACGCAGCATTTTCCCCCAGAATTACAAGGTCATTGTGGGTGCCCACTAAATTCGGTGTGACAAAACTTGCAGGTGATTTAAAAATGCAGGTGCAAGCAAGCAGAATTATTTGATTCATTTCAGTGTACATGTATAGTGATGGGCTAATTTATCCTCCAGGCGTAAATTCACGGCGAATTCCAGCGATTTGCCGCCAACGAATAAATTTGCAAAATCACCAGTGAAAATTTGTCTGCGTTTTTTTTGGATGCTGGCGCATTTTTGCTGGCGAATGTGCGCCGGCTTCCAAAAAACGGACGCCAGCATCAAAAACAAGACGCCAGTGCAGTTTTGTGAATTTTTCGCTGTTTTGCGGGAAATTCGCAAATTTTTCAGCGAAGCGGAACGCCCCAAATCCGCCCATCGCTATAAATGTACTGTATCTTTGTAAGGATAATGTAAATTATGGTGTGCAGTGTCACTATTAGCATTAGCATCCAATTCAATGCAGGAAATCAATTGCACATGAACATGCAACCAGGATTGCAATACATTTCATGACTCACTTGCACCCATTAGATCTTGCATAAACACATGTATAAGTGTAGTAGCATTATAGGTAGGGATGTAGCGAACCGCCGACAATGTGTTCGCGAACGCCGTTCGCGAACACCGGCAAAAAATGCGAACAGTTCGCGAACAGTTCGCGAACTTTGAACATCCGAAAATCGTTCGATTCGAACGATCGAAGGATTTTAATCGTTCGATCGAACGATTTTCGTTCGAATCGAACGATCGAAGCCATTGGATCGAATGATTTCATTCAATCCAATGGCTTCGATCGTTCGATTCGAACGAAAATCGTTCGATTTTAGCGATCGAATGGTCGAATGGTCGAACGATTTTGACGCGAACGCCTATTGGCGAACGTCGCGCGACGTTCGCGAACTTGCGGCGGACGCGAACAGTCGAAGTTCGCGCGAACAGTTCGCTACATCCCTAATTATAGGACACAGTTTTGCTGAATTTATATTGCACAGGGAGAAGAGAATGACTGTTTGAGAGAGACAGTTTTACCCATGTAATATTCAATTCCATTACATCTAATAACCATATGCACTATACCATTTCCTATACATATTTAATAGACATGCTAGACTTTCTTGTAAATTATATAAAACACAATGTGGCAAACCGTCAATCAGGCTCCATACCTATAGCAAAAAATATTATTTTCGCAGAAGTTCCTGCATAAATCTGGAGTGTATGTTTTATAAGTTGGGCACCCAATACACATACGTGCACAAATACATACAAACATAATGCATTATTTAGCGTTCTTTTCTATAATAGTTTATTTTTTATTTTTCTATTTTCTGCAGGTTTCTATAGCCGTTGGATTAGCAGCATTTGCATGTGTCCTGTTGGTGGTTCTCTTCATTGTAATTAATAAGTATGGACGGCGTTCGAAATTTGGAATGAAAGGTAGGACTGATAAGTGTTGGCAGTTAAATGTGATGGTTTAAAATTTTCCCATATTTGAAAGATGTGTATCTACGTTAAATGGATATTATCACCCTTTCAATTATGTGCTGTACCTTTTATTTGACCAAAAAGTGTAAACATATTACATGGGCAATTATCCATCCAAACCATGCTCTCTTGTTGAAGGCAAAGAACTGCACCTAGTGGTGCTCACTAGTGATGGGTGAATTTGTCACGTTTGATTACCTGATAAATGAGCGAATTTCGCGAAACGGCGCCGCATCTCGTTTTTTTTATGGCGGTGCAAATTCGCTGGCCAAAATGTACTGGCGTCCCAAAAAATGGTAGCCGAATCGCAGGAATTCTCCATGAATTTGCGCCTGACAAATAAATTTGCCCATCACTAGTGCTCACCATTAGGACAGGCGGCAAAGTATAAAAAAAACACCATGGTGGCTTGCTCTAGATTTTTGCCCTTTGCCCCCTGCCCATCCCAGATAAAAGATTAACATTTCTCCCATTCCCAACTCAGATTGATACATTTCTGAGCAGCTGCAGCAGCTCCAAATACTATTGGCCGTGCTTCCTGAGTATATCACTGAACAACTGTTACATTAGTTGTTGGCACTACTCTGATGGTCTAAGAAATGTATCAACTAATACATCAACTTGTAATAGGGGTTGGCAAGTCTAACATACAAAGCTAATTTGTTTTTGCAATTTAAATTTTACAAAATGGTAAAACAAGACAATTTAAAAAGTTGTTTTTGGTGTACTATTTAAAAAAGCTACTTTTTGTGAAAGCAGACGGACCCTCTAAATAATCATTTTGAAAAAGTTGCATATTTTGTTGCTTGGAAGTGGGTTGGCTTATCTATGCAGTAGCCCAGTTGTCTGTAAACAGAGCAGCGAAGACTTTCTCATCTGTATTTCCCTCCATAGATTCCTTTAGGTATCCATGAGAAGTCTATGGATACAATCTGCCCCAAGGTATTGATGTTTATCTATAAGGAAGGATAATAATATTGAGAGTGCTTGGTTTATTGTTAACTGGTGCCTTTGCAAATACTTTAACAACATGTTTTCTCTGCAAATATTTAAATTCATAAATCATAGATCATGTAAAAAAAAATTACAACTGCATACAAGTAGCTGTAATGCCATGAAGACGAGTAATCAATGGAAAACAATAAAAGTGACACAAGATAATATACCTTTATTCAACAATAACAAACATTTCTGTTACATATTTTGTTATAGTTCACAGAATTGAACAGCTATTCATAGAAATGACTTCATCCTCTTTTCTGTATCATTATGCATTCAATGAAGAGTATTACTTTTACCTGTACAGAAGGGATTAAGAAGTAAATATTGATTTACTACTAGCACGGAGCCAAATGAATTGACTCAATCTGTTATTTTCTAACGGTAAAAATAGTGAATGTCATATTGTGTCTAGAAGGAAAATCCATATCAGGGTGCATGCCACTACAAAGGGGGATTAAATAGCCTATTATAAATGGAAAATGACTGGTTCCCTTTATGGACAGAAAACTCAGCAATGATGTTTTACAATGACACTTTTTTTGCAGTTTAGTGCCAAAAGAAAAAGAAATTGCCTTATAATTATTTTCCAATATACATGGTTTCAATCACATAAATAATTGCAAGAACCTGGTCTTGGTACTGCTTCTCCTGATTTAACAATAACAATTTAGGCAGTTATTGACAGTTGATCTATAAGATGTCACAGCTATATGGAACTGTTCCTGTATATTCTCTTAAAAGGTTATGATAAGAGAGAAAATAGATATATTGTTATATATTATTTCAATGGAATAATGTTCTGCCTACCTTAGCAGCATTAAAAAGAATGCCAACCGAAAAAATTATTTTACCTAATGAAAGAAAACATAATTTTAAGCAACTTTGCAATATTCATTCATTACAATTCTTTAGTGGTTTTTAAGTAATTTGTATATGCAATGCTAATCAAAACAGTGTTCGTCCCTATTTATTCTCTGCCCTAGTGGTTCAGACTGTTAAAACAACCAGGAGTTAAGCAAATGCTACTTTCAATAGCAATTACCTTTACAAATAACTTTAAAGCAGTGAAAAATGTTAATAAATGTATATTTATACATTCCATTATTTCTCTGCTTTGAAAATAGGTGTAAACTGCCCCTTTAAAGGGATACTGTCATGGGAAAAAACATTTTTTTCAAAATGAATTGGTTAATAGTGCTGCTCCAGCAGAATTTTGCGCTGAAATCCAGTTCTCAAAAGAGCAAACAGATTTTTTTATATTCAATTTTGAAATCTGACATGGGGCTAGACATATTGTCAATTTCCCAGCTGCCCCTGTCATATGACTTGTGCTCTGATAAACTTCAATCACTCTTTACTGCTGTACTGCAATTTGGAGTGATATCCCCCCTCCCTTTCCCCCCCCAGCAACCAAACAAAAGAACAATGGGAAGGTAACCAGATAACAGCTCCCTAACACAAGAGAACAGCTGCCTGGTAGATCTAACACTCAATAGTAAAAACCCATGTGCCACTGAGACTCCTTCAGTTACACTGAGAAGGAAAAACAGCAGCCTGCCAGAAAGCATTTCTCTCCTAAAGTGCAGGCACAAGTCACATGACCAGGGGCAGCTGGGAAATTGACAAAATGTCTAGCCCCATGTCAGATTTCAAAATTGAATATAAAAAAATCTATTTGCTCTTTTGAGAAATGGATTTCAGTGCAGAATTCTGCTGGAGTAGCACTATTAACTGATGCGTTTTGAAAAAAACATATTTTCCGATGACAGAATCCCTTTAAAAAGACATCTGGCAACAACGTTGTGAAAATTTACCTATTAAAAACTGTTAAGCATTGAGTGGACTTCTTGAGGGGGTCTTCCCTGTAGAACACTTTGTATTGTTACACTGGTTATATATCTTTATATTGTTCAGTGAATATTCTTAGCTTGGCTTAATGCCACATTCATTGACTTTGTTTCCACTATCCCTGCTTAACACTTCTTGTTGATATTGAATAACAGATGCAAGACTTCCTTTACAGTCCCTGTGTAAATTAGCACTGAGGAAATCAGTAGAGAAAAATGTGAGTTGACAGGACTCACTGTTTATTAGAATAAACCAAGTGACTAAACCGCTCTGCTTACATAAGGGTCATGTTGCACTTCCAGGGAAAAAAATTTTTGTTGAATATATGGTTTGGCTTAAGAAACTACTTGGCAGTTACATGCGAGAACGAAATACCATTTGAAAATAGAATAGAAAGCTTAAAGAATGAAACTTTTCACTTAGAATTTAGCATTCTTGCTAAGACATTTGCTATTACTTGTTTTATTGCTTACATCATCTGTAAACATATTCTTAAAGTACAGTATACCGTACAACTTTTTTCGTGGGAAACAAAAAATAGAATTTTTCGAGATTTATTATACACCGAGGCTGCTAAAAGTCCAAATTGAGATTTATTATACACCGAGGCTGCTAAAAGTCCAAATCCGAAAGTACTCCATCTCAAACCTGCCGAGGTCATGTAGAAGTCAATGGCAAAATATCATGATCTGCGCTGAGTTTTGTATAATAATCTGAAAAACTTGTGGTTTTCAGGCAATAATCTGGAAAAAATTGTACTTTTCATATTTTTTCACAATTTTATTGAGATTTTGAGTTTTTTCCCACACCAAATTTGTCAAGTTATTTTTTTATAAATAAGGTAAAATTGTGGATGGGCATTTGCTCGCTGTTGTTTTAATATAATAATGAGAAAATTCTGATTTTAGTAAATAACTTCCTAAAGTTTATTTGAATAAAGATAAAACTGACAACAATGCACATTTTTTGTTATTTACATACTACCTTGGGTGCCTTGTTTTAAGTGGCTTAGTGCATTTGCAGAGTTTTAATCACCACTAATAAAGTTCTGGCCTCATTTGGTGAAATCAGTTAAGTACAACAGTGGCTCAGAGTATTTAATCAGTATATTTTAAATCAGATGTGGGATAGGATCATCACAGTTGATTTTATTAAATAATATTTTATATTTTTGACATTCAATATTTCTTATTCATTTTTGCTTTTTTTTGTTGGTAAATGGTATGCAGAGAATAACTCGACCTTCCTAGTCCACAAACAGCAAAAATTGTTTGTGGGTCCCAATCCACTATAAAATAATAAAAAAAATTTTAATTTAACAATTGTTTAAATTCTTGAAAAAACAAAGTTGTCTGAGTATTACACATTCTTATTGGTGTACAGGTTAAATATTCATGGTACACTTGAATGCAGATATCCAAAGCTTTAGTCTCAATTTTTTTGACGCACGTCTTTTTATTTTGACGCACAGCGCCATACAAGTCTATGGGTGTCATTTTTTCGGCGAAACAAGGCGCAAAAAATTCGCCCATCCCAAGTTTCCACTTGGATGGATTCAATATATGCAAGCCCAAGTTGCCCAGTGGTTCAGTTTTGCTTTAAAAGAGTTCGCATGCAGGTCCTCATATTTGTGAATATCCTCCATTTCTAAGATTCATTCTGATAATGTAGGTATCACAGTACATTTTTGTTTCTTATAATTTTGGCCTCATTTAGAGCATATTGGGTCAATGATTACCAGGGCCGGAACTAGGGGAAGGCAGAAGAGGCACCTGCCTAGGGCGCAATGAAAGGGGGGAGCTAGGCAGGTACTGGTCTTCTACCTACCCCTAGTCCATGTTTGCTGATCCCCATCCCTCTCCCTCCACCACTGGCACACCCCCTCCCTCTCTGGCGATTTCCCTTCCTTCTCAAAGGGGAGCGTGCGCGCGAGCACAAACACAGAGGGGAGCGCGGTGGCCGGCCAGGTTGCCTAGGGCGACTGGTCGGATTGGCCCGGCACTGATGATTTCTTGTAGGAGGAGATGGTTTATTCATTATGATGTAGTGGATTGTTGCCGGAAATTTTACAATCATCATTTGTAGTTTGTTGTCGCAAATGTCAATTATCTTTGTCCAGAATTTTGGTATTTCCCTACATTTCCAGAGTATATGTAATAATGTACCGGGGAGGAGCCACAGCGCCAGCATTTGTCCAAGGTGCCTGGAAATATTTATATATTCAGTTTAGAGGGGGTGTTATACTTTTATAATTATTTTCCTGTATTCTGCAGCTTATTTGACCCATAAATGATTATAGTGTGATTCCCTCTAGTTCTTGTTCAGTAAAAATTGTGTTTAAAGTTTTTTCTCATTTTTTTTTAAATGGAGTAAACTTTGTATGGGAGTGGCTGGCTGTGATAGGAGCATCTCATAAATTGCTGAAATATTGCAAAGAGAAGGTTGTTTTTGCCGGCATCTGTTTTCAAAAGTTGTGTAGAGATGGTCGCTTGTAGTTACCCTAAGAGTATGTGATACACACCGTCTTGGGGCAAACATGGAATATTTGTGATACTGGTCCATCTTTCCACTTGTTAAAGTACCCCTTTTGTAGACCTGGGGGGAAGTCTGGATTATGTGTTAAGAATATACGCAGTGATTTCTCAGACATTAGCTTAGTTTTGACTTTGAGGGAATTCCAGGTCTGCAGTGCATATGATATGAGCGGATGTTTGCCTTATAGGCTGTGACGATTTTTAGGAAACATCCACCGGATATTTTTCTAGGGTTGTGAGGTATATGTCTGCTTAATTGTTATCCAGGCTGGTACCATTCTTCAGTGTTATCTGCTCTGAAAGGGTATTATTAAGTCTAGCAGTGGGATTAGTATAGAGAGATGAAATCCATTTCAGAGGTCAAAATAATTTTTTTTGCACATCAGTTTGTATGCACGTCAATTTTTATGTGCAACAATTTTTAAACGCGCAACACTTTTGTCCAAATGCATTAAAGTCAATGGGTGTCAACATTTTTTTAAGAATGCAATTTTAACGTGTGCAACTATTTTATTGCAGCAAATTTTTTTTTTATTTTGGCATTTAAAAAAATATTTCTCAAGGTGGAAGCAAAATAAATATATTAAGCATCACTGTCAATTTTTTTGAAATTCATTATAAAACATCTGATCAGATAACATTCATTTAATATTCATATGGATGTCAAATGTTTTTCCAAAGCTTCTCCACTGTTATATACCATTACTTATAGGTACTTTAAAATAAAGTGGTTAAGAATAGTCAAGGGATTTATACATTTTTTGATAAATTATTGTGCATCAAAAGATTTGTCACATGTTGAAAAAATTTGTCACCGATAGACCAATGCATTTGACACATTGAGAATTTTCAGCAAAATGGGTCTTATTTGCCCAACAACACATCGACACTTATGATCAAGCAATATCCTTGTTCTCCCATGCAAATCACATGCAGGGAAAAAAGGATTTGGACCATTTTGGGACTTATCGATCCATCATTATAGCGTGAATTTGCCTTTCAAAGGACTGGTATACTGACATATTACTCCTTTTCCTTTATAAACAAAGCTTACATTTTCACTTTTAACCAATAGAAATATAATACATTCATTATCCACTTTGGTGCTTTTACCCCATCATTGTAACAATTTTAAAAGCAAACTGTGCATTGACAATCTTTCTTCTTCTTGTTGTGTACAAATAATGGCTGTTTATCTCTTCTAGCAGCTGGTCAACTCTAGAGTGTGGGTTAGAATGAAAGCTGGTTATTTCTTTCTATGTTTAATAACTTTGACATAGTTGGCCAGCTTGAATACAGTATATTGCAATCTATGGCTAAACAATCTTTGTTTTGTTTAAAGAGGAGGACATTTAATTGTAGCTTAATGCACAAAATGTCTTAATGCCCATAGCATATTGATTACGGTTGATTGCAACGGACTTCTTGTCTTTGGTAATAATGGGAAATGGCATGGCATCTAGATAATACATATCAGATCCAAAATCCCTACACACACAGGCAGGTTAGTTCGCTCCTGATATAACTGATCTTATTGTGTGATTGAATGTGATTATGGTCCTCAAATTGGGCAGGGACTGATGTGATTGAGGTATAAGGGCTCATTGGCTTTGTTTCAGCAGTCAGCAAGAACTAGACTTTCGACAAGATTTCTTTAACTACTTTGCCTACTCTCCCATTCTGCACATTGTAACAGTATATTCTGTGCAGTTGTAATAACTGCTGCTATAGGTCTTCTTGTGAAGCTGAACAGATGAGAATTAGAAATAGTTAATACCAAATTACTATATTTCCGTAAAAACACAAGTTTATTTTTGTTTTGCCTGCATTGTCTAAACTAATCACATAGTACACAAAGTCAATAAACATTAACTGCTATGGCTATAAAGAAAAAAAAAAAAAAAAAGAAAAGCCAGAATGAATTTTACAATATCTCAGTATATTTAGGGAACAACACTATCTGACTGTGGGTGTAATGCCAGATTTTATTGTTGCTTTGCTAGAAATAAACTATTAGCCTTTAGGGAGTATACTATCATCTAGATTAATTAATCCTTAAAAGAATGGAGACATTCAGGCTTTGATTTTAATAAGAAGAATATGGGGATTAGAAAAGTGATCCTGTGTGTATGTGTTTATACATAGCAATGTTCTCTTAGCAGTAATTACTTCTCCTGTAAGGACCTCTTTGGGCCATTAAAAAGATGTGTTTGTAAGTGGTATGTTCCAAGACTCAGTCTAAGTGGAATTTAATACTCTATTGATGAGTCTCTCATGGCATTTTATATTACTTTAGCAACTACACTGCAATCATGTCTCATATTTTCCCTGATGTACTTTGTAAACCTGAAATAAACATCCTTTGGCACGCCAGTCAAATACTTTAAAAATAGATGTATTATTGTATAGCTAGATTATGCCAAACTGTGGACAAGCACTGGTGTCTGAAGTATATAAATACATCAATTGAGGATAATTGTTAAGGATTCCAATATTGGAATCCTTTTGTATCATAGAGCCCACCAAGTAAAGACTTACCAGCTGAATGTCCCACTGATAGTATATCCTAACACTCCTCTTACAATGGCCAATTACCATGAAGATCCAACAATATTTGTGTTGATGCAAAGGTATCATATAACAGTGGTCAAACAGTTATAACAGTGATAACCTAGATGGAGGCTCACCACTCTTTCCTAGGTCTGTGCTTTTGAGGTTGAAAGAGCACAATCAGTACTACTAACAATAAAATCTAAGAATTTATTAGGCATAACCATTTAGTTAGTAAAAATCTTCTCGGTTGGTGCTTGTCTCAAAGAGGACACCCTGGTATAGTTGATAGTGATGCCACCACTATTTGCTATTGTTTACCTGATACCCTGGGTCAGAGCTCTTGCTAACAGAAACTATACCAGCCAGAGGTACTTCTGGAGAAGCTAGTCCATTGCAATTTTCTTCCTATTTGTCTTCTTTTCTCCGGGCCCAGAAGAGTCTAACATTTTGGCACCCACCAGTGATTTTATATTTAGTTCTCCTTTAAATGATAATTTAATACAGTGTGTGTGTGTGTGTGTGTGTATGTGTGTGTATTTAAACAGTATACAGTAAAGCATATAACCTTATATGAAACCAACCAATCAATATCCCTGGTAGTACTTGGGCTACTATCAAATATTACATGAAACAATCATATAAATAAGACCACATATCATGTTTTATTTGAACATCCTCCTGTTTATGTTTTTATAGGAAAGGGAATGACTTTTTTAAAGGTGTTCAAATAAAATATGATATGTGGTCTTATTTTTAAGTGTCGAAAGGGCTGAAAGTTGAGTTTTAGTTTTTTTCACATATTCGAGAAAAACAAATATACTTGAGAATATTCTTTGGAACCTTGAATCGTCACATTTATTAAAGAATAAAACCTCTTAAAGTCACCAGAAAAAAAAAAAGACAAGTAGGGATGTAGCGAACGTCGGAAAAAAAGTTCGCGAACATATTCGCGAACTTGCGTCAAAAATGCGAACAGTTAGCGAACGTCGCGAACCCCATAGACTTCAATGGGAAGGTAAATTTTAAAAGCTAAAAAAGACATTTCTGGCCAGAAAAATGATTTTAAAGTTGTTTAAAGGGTGCAACGACCTAGACAGTGGCATGCCAGAGGGGGATCAAGGGCAAAAATGTATCTGAAAAATACATTGTTGACACAGCGCTGCGTTTTGTGCTGTAAAGGGCAGAAATCACACTACATTTCTAAACCTGTGTAATAAAATGCTTTAAAACGTCCGGCGTCTACATGCCAATCAAGTCGTGTAAAGGTTACAGCCTGTTCACACACAAAGACGAAACGCGGCGCTTACTGCAACGCAAAAAAACGCAAAGAGCTTTAATGAATGATACCGTCAAGTGAGCAAATAATAGTTGTTAATTACTAGTTGAGCTTGTCACCTCCAGGATGTTCATCCTGTTGGTGGCAATATTTCTGTAGTGGTGTGTTTAGCAGTCACCGTGCTTGTGCGCACGTGCACGGTCAGGCAGAGGTAATTCAATGTACAGTGAAGCGAACCAAAAAACACAGATTCTGCAGTGTGGGCCCAGTTTTGGTCTACTTTATTGATCACCTGCGGTGACCGTAAAAGATGCGATTTTGCCACTGTTGCAGAACCATGAAAAATTAGGCATGTGTACTTTCCTGAAAAATTATGTTTTTTTTGTCGCAGCCACTGAAGCACAGAGGCCAGAAACAATATGCCATATAAATGCTGAAAATATAATTTTTTTTTTGTCGCAGCCACTGCAGCACAGAGGCCAGAAAAAATATGCCATATAAATGCTAACAATATAAATTTTTTTTGTCGCAGCCACTGAAGCACAGAGGCCAGAAAAAATATGCCATATAAATGCTAACAATATAAATTTTTTTTGTCGCAGACACTGAAGCACAGAGGCCAGAAAAAATATGCCATATAAATGCTGAAAATATTCTTTTTTTTTTGTCGCAGCCACTGCAGCACAGAGGCCAGAAAAAATATGCCATATAAATGCTGAAAATATTCATTTTTTTTGTCACAGCCACTGAAGCACAGAGGCCAGAAACAATATGCCATATAAATGCTGAAAATATTCATTTTTTTTTGTCGCAGCCACTGAAGCACAGAGGCCAGAAACAATATGCCATATAAATGCTGAAAATATTCATTTTTTTGTCACAGCCACTGAAGCACAGAGGCCAGAAACAATATGCCATATAAATGCTGAAAATATTCATTTTTTTTTGTCACAGCAACTGAAGCACAGAGGCCAGAAAAAATATGCCATATAAATGCTGAAAATATTCATTTTTTTTGTCACAGCCACTGAAGCACAGAGGCCAGAAACAATATGCCATATAAATGCTGAAAATATTCATTTTTTTTTGTCGCAGCCACTGAAGCACAGAGGCCAGAAACAATATGCCATATAAATGCTGAAAATATTCATTTTTTTGTCACAGCCACTGAAGCACAGAGGCCAGAAAAAATATGCCATATAAATGCTGAAAATATTCATTTTTTTTTTGTCGCAGCCACTGAAGCACAGAGGCCAGAAAAACTCAGGATTTACCTGGATTCAAATTAAACCAGTAGGGTTTGCACCCTAGTTTGTAACGGTGGTGGAGGGAGGAGGACGCTAAAGGACAGCTGTGTGTGGAGTCATGAGGTGTGCAGAGAAGGACAGCTGCATGGGGAGTCAGAAACTCAGAACAAGTCTTCCGGCGTGCAGTAACCCTCCGAGATCCACCCCTCATTCATTTTAATAAAGGTCAGGTAATCCACACTTTTGTGACCTAGGCGAGTTCTCTTCTCAGTTACAATCCCTCCTGCTGCACTGAAGGTCCTTTCTGAGAGGACACTTGAGGCGGGGCAAGACAAGAGGTTCATGGCAAATTGTGACAGCTCTGGCCACAGATCAAGCCTGCGCACCCAGTAGTCCAGGGGTTCATCGCTCCTCAGAGTGTCGATATCTGCAGTTAATGCCAGGTAGTCCGCTACCTGCCGGTCGAGGCGTTCTTTGAGGGTGGATCCAGAAGGGTTCTGGCGCTGCCTTGGACTGAAAAACATTTGCATGTCTGACGTTACAGAGTGGTCAAAGTGCTTTGTCCTTGCAGGTGCGCTCGTGGCAGGATTACTGGCACCTCTGCCCCTGGAATGTTGATGAGTTCCTGAAGTGACATCACCCTTAAAAGCATTGTACAACATGTTTTGCAGGCTGGTTTGTAAATGTAGCATCCTTTCGGACTTGTGGTACGTTGGTAACATTTCTGCCACTTTATGCTTGTACCGAGGGTCTAGTAGCGTTGCGACCCAGTACAGGTCCTTCTCCTTAAGCCTCTTGATACGGGGGTCCTTCAACAGGCATGACAGCATGAAAGACCCCATTCTCACAAGGTTGGATGCAGAGGTATCCATCTCCGCTTCCTCGTTATCAAGGACTGCATCATCCACGGTCTCCTCCCCCCAGCCACGTACAAGACCAGGGGTCCCCAAAAGGTCACCACTAGCCCCCTGGGAAGCCTGCTCCTGTTGGTCCTCCTCCTCCACAAAGCCACCTTCCTCCTCTGACTCCACTTCTGACACCTCTCCCTGCGTTGCAGCAGGTGCCTGGGTTCGTTCTGGTGACTCCGACCAGAAATCGTGCGCTTCCTGCTCCTCGTCACGCTGGTCTACAGCTGTCACTCGTCGCACGGCACGCTCCAGGAAGAAAGCAAAGGGTATTAGGTCGCTGATGGTGCCTTCGGTGCGACTGACCATATTTGTAACCTCTTCAAAAGGGTGCATGAGCCTGCAGGCATCGCGCATAAGCACCCAGTAACGGGGGAAAAAAATCCCCAGCTCTGCAGATCCAGTCCTACCACCCAGTTCAAACAGGTATTCGTTGACGGCTCTTTGTTGTTGCAGCAGACGTTCCAACATGAGGAGCGTTGAATTCCAGCGAGTCTGGCTGTCGCAAATCAAACGCCTGACTGGCTTGTTGTACAGCTGCTGAATGTCAGCAAGGCGTGCCATGGCTGTGTAGGAACGTCTGAAATGGGCCGACACCTTCCTGGACTGCCTGAGAACGTCCTGGAATCCTGGGTACTTTGAGACAAAACGTTGGACTATTAAATTCAGAACATGTGCCATGCAGGGCACATGTGTTAAATTGCCCAGTCTCAGTGCTGCCAACAGATTGCTTCCATTGTCACACACCACTTTTCCGATCTTCAGTTGGTGTGGGGTCAGCCACCGATCGGCCTGTGACTGCAGAGATGACAGGAGTACAGATCCGGTATGGTTTCTGCTTTCCAGGCACGTCATCCCCAAGACAGCATGACAACGGCGTACCTGGCACGTCGAATAGCCTAGGGGGAGCTGGGGGTGCACAGGTGTGGAGGAGGAGGACCCAGCAGCAGAGGAGGAAGAAGAGGAAGAAGACGAGGTAGAGAGCGAAGGAGGAGTAGAGGTGGTGGCAAAACCACGTGCAATCCGTGGCGGTGACACCAACTCCACTGTTGTTGTTGAGCCACACATTCCCTGCTTCCCAGCCATTACCAAGTTCACCCAGTGGGCAGTGTAGGTGACATACCTGCTCTGACCATGCTTGGAGGACCATGCGTCAGTAGTCATATGGACCTTTGGCCCAACACTAAGTGACAGAGATGCGGTACAGGTGTGGTATTCCCTTTTTTGAAAAAAAATTGCGGCTGGGTACCTTCCACTGCGGTGTCCCAATTGCTACAAATTTGCGGAAGGCCTCAGAGTCCACCAGCTGGTATGGTAAAAGCTGGCGGGCTAAGAGTGCAGACAAGCCAGCTGTCAGACGCCGGGCAAGGGGGTGACTCGCAGACATTGGCTTCTTACGCTCAAACATGGCCCTCACAGAAACTTGGCTGGGGGCAGATGACTGGGAATGGGAACTGGTGGTCAAGGTGGAAGGCGGAGTGGAGGGTGGTTCAGATGGGTCAAGGACAGCAGAGGTAGAGCAGTAAGATGCTGGACCAGAAGGAGGGTGGCTTTTAGTTTGCCTGTTGCCTTTGAGGTGTTGCTCCCAAAGTGCTTTGTGCTTGCCGTTCATGTGCCTTCGCATAGAAGTTGTACCTATGTGGCTGTTGGGCTTCCCAAGACTCAGTTTCTGACTGCACTCATTGCAAATTACAACGCTTTTGTCAGAGGCACACACATTAAAAAATCCCACACTGCTGACCTTTTTGAATCTGGCAATCTGGCGGTAACAGTAGAAGTTGGCGGCGTTGGCGGCAATGGTGGGTGCGTTGGCCGGCTGACCACAGGTGACGATACATGTTGTTGCCCTACTGTTCCCTGCGAGCTGTCCTCCCTGCTTCTTCTAAGTCTTATTCTCCTCCTGCGTCTCTGACTCTCTGTCTCTCCATCTGAACTATCTTCCTCTTGCTCTCTTCTACTGGGCACCCACAAAACATCAATCTCCTCATCATCATTCTCCTCAGATGCATCAATTTCTTCTGACAGCTCACAGAAGGAAGCAGCAGCGGGGACCTCCTCATCACTCATTATGTCCATCTCTGTTGTGTTCTCTGCCAGAATTAAATCTGGTGTAACGTCCTCATCTCCTTCATCTTCTTCTGCCAATAATGGTTGCGCATCACTCAGTTCAAGAAACTCATGTGAAAATAACTCCTCTGACTCCAGTGAAGAAGGGGCGCCGGTGGTGGAGGAAGTGTTACGTGGGGTGGCCATAGCAGTGGAGGATGAGGATGTTGTGGTAAAGTTAGAAACGGTAGAGGATGGGGTGTGCTGTGTAAGCCAGTCAACTACCTCTTCAGCATTTTGGGAGTTCAGGGTCATTGCCTTTTTAAAACTGGGCAATTTCCTAGGGCCACAGGATAGCATAGCAGCACGGCCCCTAGTGCCTCTGCGTGGTGGCCTGCCTTTGCCTGGCATTATTTTTAAAACAACAACAACAACTCAGGTGGTGTTTCTGGAGACGGTATTATTATTGATATTTAGACAGAATGTGAACAAGCTCACACAGCTAGATGGCAGTTGTTTGAAAATGAAGAACACACTGGGCAAACAATGCCTACAAGGTCAACGTATACACTACTACAGCAGTGGATACGGAATATATTATTGCTGCTTGAAAAACGTCACTCAGGTGGTGGTTCTGGAGACGGTATTATTATTGATATTTAGACAGAATGTGAAGAAGCTCACACAGCTAGATGGCAGTTGTTTGAAAATGAAGAACACACTGGGCAAACAATGCCTACAAGGTCAACGTATACACTACTACAGCAGTGGATACAGAATATATTATTGCTGCTTGAAAAACGTCACTCAGGTGGTGGTTCTGGAGACGGTATTATTATTGATATTTAGACAGAATGTGAACAAGCTCACAAAGCTAGATGGCAGTTGTTTGAAGAACACACTGGGCAAACAATGCCTACAAGGTCAACGTATACACTACTACAGCAGTGGATACGGAATATATTATTGCTGCCTGAAAAACGTCACTCGGGTGGTGTTTCTGGAGACGGTATTATTATTGATATTTAGACAGAATGTGAACAAGCTCACACAGCTAGATGGCAGTTGTTTGAAGAACACACTGGGCAAACAATGCCTACAAGGTCAACGTATACACTACTACAGCAGTGGATACGGAATATATTATTGCTGCCTGAAAAACGTCACTCAAGTGGTGGTTCTGGAGACGGTATTATTATTGATATTTAGACAGAATGTGAACAAGCTCACACAGCTAGATGGCAGTTGTTTGAAAATGAAGAACACACTGGGCAAACAATGCCTACAAGGTCAACGTATACACTACTACAGCAGTGGATACGGAATATATTATTGCTGCCTGAAAAACGTCACTCGGGTGGTGTTTCTGGAGACGGTATTATTATTGATATTTATACAGAATGTGAACAAGCTCACACAGCTAGATGGCAGTTGTTTGAAGAACACACTGGGCAAACAATGCCTGCAAGTGCACTACTATTGGTGCACTACTATGAAGAACAGCAACAGCACTGTACACGTTAAAGAACAGTAAGATAAGTAAAATAAAAAAAAATATATATGTATATTAAAAAAAAAAAAATTCTCGGGTTGCTGCTGCTGAACTACTAGGAGCAGCACAGTAGCACACCAGTCCCACTCCCCAACACTGCTAGACTAATAGCACTGGGCTGTTATAGTAGCAAAGTAAAACAACAAAAAAGAAAATAAAAGCAGTCCTTACAAGGACTATTGGGTTATTACAGCAGTCAGCAGATGAGATCAGAATAGATCAGTGCCCACAGCAGGCAGCTACATACAGAGCACTGCAGTAGAAGGTAGATTACTAGCCAGCAAAGCTACCTAACCTAAAATGTCCCTCAAATCCCTGCAGACTTCTGTCCCTCCAATACAGAGCAGTATCAAGTAGATTACTAGCCAGCAAACTTACTATCAACTGTCCCTCAAATCAGTGAAATCACTAACAGTTCTCTCCCTACACTAGCTCTTCCAAGCACACACAGGCAGAATGAAAAAACGCTGCAGGGCTTCAGTTTATATATGGAAGGGGAGTGGTCCAGGGGGTGTGGGGGTGGTCCAGGAGGGAGAGCTTCCTGATTGGCTGCCATGTATCTGCTGGTCTGGGGTGAGAGGTCAAAAAAAAGCGCCAGGTTAGGCGAACCCAAAATGGCGAACGTCGCGCGACGTTCGCGAACATTCGGCGAGCGCGATCAGTCGATGTTCGCGCGAACAAGTTCGCCGGCAAACAGTCCGCGACATCCCTAATGACAAGTAAAAGATGGCAAGGTTCAATAGGAGTCAGTGGGAAATGTCTCTTACAGCTTTAATTGTATATTTATGTTCCTGGGTCATTAAAACATTTGAGTTTTTTAGCTTCATTGAAAATGGATGGAACAATGTGATTCTCTCTTGGACGAATATCGAGGGTTAATTAACCCTCGATATTCGACCCTTGATGAATTTGCCCTATAATGTACAAATTACAAAAAAATGGCCATGGTTTTCTTTTACACATTGCACACTGTATGGTACATTATATTTCCATATTTAAAGTATACACCTACCACTCATCCTACCACAAAAACTATACTAATTTTTCAGAAATGTTGGCGCTAACTACAGTGTATACTGAATTGCATTTAGAGAGTTTTCACATACATATATACATAATTTAACAAAAATTGCAAGTGATCCCTGCTGCAGCTAAGCATATGAAAAAGAACTAGTGTTTTTTATTTTGGTCTTCCCCCATTAGATATCTTTAGTTTGACTGCAATTAGGTAATATGAATTATTTAGTGGATTGGGAGATTGGACAACAATAAAAATGTATGATATGGGAAGTGGAAAGTACCCCATTTACTTGACAAAGCCCATCCCTTGCTGTCACAGACAAACAGACACCACATTAGGTTGAAAAAGCTGTAGCTAATTTATTAACAGCAAATTGAGTTTTTACATCAGCTAATCATATGGTTAACAATGCATACTTAACATCAGTATCAAAATGTTGACAAGTCTTGCTCCCTCAACTAGCCACTAAAGACTGCTGGGGATTACTTTAACCATGTCAAAACCTTGAAGTTAACCCTCTTGAACTCCCACTTCAACACCAGCTCATAGCCACAACAACTAGCCTCAGCCTAAATGCCACTTTTTGTGCAGAGAATCTAACCATATTGCCTCAGACCCAATGATTCCCTTACCCACAACACCCATATCTCCACCCGTTATAATGGATGGTGGGCGGGGCTGCTAAGTTTTCCCTCCCACCAGAAAAAAACACTGCCTAGGACTATGTTTCCCATAAACCCCTTGATCCAAAACTAGCTAAAATAGGGTAAATGGATAGGGCCTCCTTTCATAACCATGCCATGGTCAAGTGGACCTGTCCCTTCATCTGTCTTGCTTGGTCCCCTGGCCAGCTATATAAGCAATTACGTATAAATACATAGATAAAATAACAATACTTTTCCAAGTCCTTCAAACACGGAGCACCAGCGGCTTTAAAACATCCATGTATTACAAATTCTAAAACATCAGACAGAACATATTACAATCGGTATGCTTGATGCATTTCGTGGACAAAACCACTTCCTCAAAAGCTCTTCCCAAGTGTTAAGGAGAGAAAACAGAATAGAAAACAACTATAATATACCCTTTAATATTTAATTAGGCAATCTAAAAGTGAAAGTAAAACTTGTAAATGTAGTGTTTCTTTAAGGAGAGTGTTATGTAATAACTGCTATTTTGTAATAGCCTTTGTAAATTTGTTCTACTGCTATTCTATGCTAAGGTCCTGCTTAAGTACAATTAGCTGTCCTAAATCTTCCATCCTTCAACCTCACTCTGTCCTTTATATTTGTTTTAAGGTGGAAAAGGTTTGAACTAAATATTTGCAGCTTCTGGTACATCCAGGTCTCTGTGATCTTGAGAAATGGGCTGTAATTTTCCCAACTACTGTGCAGCAAGAACAAAAAAACAAAGTGTGAACTTATGTCAATACAAATGCCAAAAACAACTCCCCTTAGAGTCAACAATTTCTACCTTCTTTTGTTACTGTTCCTGTCTTTACGGTGTTTGTTTTTGTGTTATCCTGGTTTATTAACTTTTTTTTGCCCTTTGAACCCATTCGACAGTAAAGTGGAATTCTCGAAGTAGCTAGTTATCTTCATTTAGAGCTTTTTTATACAACAAACTCAACCTAAAGTTCTTTTAGGAAAAAATGTTAGCTCTTTTTTAAATAGGGATTATTAAAGAGAGAATAACCTGCACTGAAATCAGTTGACTGCCTGATTTCTGAATGATTCACTAACAAAAAATAACTACCTTACAGATGGAGCAGTGACTATCCCAAATAATTTTTTTGGATCTAGTTTACAGACCTGTTGGGATTACAAAATCTAAGGGACAGGGACCTCTTTCCATTCCCATTATATCTTTACACGTATGCTCTGGTGGAGCATAATCAGTATTCAAGATCATTGTTTTAAAAAACACATTTATTTAAAAAAAATGCATTTAACAATTTTTTTGGAGAAGGAAACAAAAATATCTCCTTGTCCCATTCATTTTAAATGAGGCTTTGAAACCTAACTGTAAAAAGACTTGAAAATACAGTACATTTGCTAAAGTTTCAGCTAAAGTTGTTTGAATGCTGAATATACACTTCCTAGTGACTTATCACCTAGGATAAATTTAACAGCACTCTGTCTGTATAACCCATGACTCCATCAAACAAATATTTGGTTAGCTCTTACCATAATGTCCCTGCAAAGATGCAAAATGTTTTGCTGTTTGAAAAATTCTCCTGCCATGTCCCATTGTGTTCCCAGAATTATTTTTCTCTCTGTATTGTAAAATCTTTAAATATTTAAATTATTATTTTTTATTAACATGCCTCCAATTGACTGTAGATTTGAGACCAAAAAATCTGACTTTTTTTGTATTTAATTGACTTTGCATTGCAGGATCCACAACAATTCATACAAATAATAATATCATTGGTAACAGAATAATATTTGCAATGTGAAAATATACAGTATGCCTTTGCACAATTTTTTTTTCTTTGTGCAGATATAATGTAAATTTTGCAAAGCCACATATTTACAACCAAAGCCACTATTTACAACCACTTCCAACAGGGAAAGAAAGATTGCAAATATTATCATTTGTGCCAGTCGAAACAATAAACAACAAAAAGTTATGGTTGTTCCAAAAGAATACTCCACCTTCAAGTAAAGCTTAAAAGTGCACAATGTGAAATTAAAGTTCACAATGCAATAACTGTCTAATGGAGAATTTTACATGGGGAAATGCAAATTTGTATTCTTATTTGTATGACCCACCCAGTTTACAATTTTTATTATATATCCCCCTATATGTTAGAAAAATTTGGGAGATCAAAAGAGTAGTTAATCCCAAAGAATTTCTGAAATTTGTCACTTAATTTTTTTCTTGCATATTGTTGCGTTGACACGCCACTTTTATGATAGGCTGCCAAACACAACAATCATTACTCAGTATTTGTGCTGTTTCAGTTAATTTCCACATGTGAACTCATTAAAAGTAACATTTTGGAGCAGACAACTGAGTCAGTAATATTGCTTGGAAAAAAAAATCCCCGCATATAATTAAATCAAGTCAATGAAATAATCTCCTGCAGATAGTGAAGCCAATTCTGTAGGATCATTGCTTCCATTAGCTTTTCTGTTTCAAGTTCACTTATACTTGGTATTTGTAACTTCGCTGCTCCTGACCTGAATACATTTCTTTAGCATACAGGCACAGGTCACTCCTAATTATTAAAACTAAGCACAAAGTAGACAATACACAGGGAGAATTTCCAACAAAGACAGAAAGCCTAATAAGGAGCAGCAATAGAGTTAGAGAGAGAAGACCCAAATCAGTGTGTCCTTATTGACCTTGCTGAATGTTAATAGCCCAGTAAATGACTGAAGCCATAATAGTAAATTTTTTTTTTGAAAAATGTCCAGTGTCTCTGTCTTAATTGTCTCCTTAGCAACACAAAAGATCAGTGCAGCAGAGCATGAAAAGAGAGAATGTGGTTATAGGCAAAAGGTAGCCAAATAAGAGACCATCCTTCAATTTGCCTTTTTCCTTTATAGTTGTATGCCCTTTTGAAATCTGTTCAAAGAGCTCTATATACTTCTGTATAGCTAAATTATGCAACTTTTTGGGGGAACAAGTATAACAAATACAATACTGTACTGTCACCCTCATACTGTTATATACAATGTAGTGCAAGCTTTTAATAAAAAGATGAAATTGTTTAATATGCATTGAAAAACTGTGCCACAAATCTTTCAGACACCGGAGGGTCTAATTAATTTTATAATTGTGATGGACCTCCATAGGGGTTGTTTGCTCTGTTAAATAAATGGTTTGTCTGGAAGGCATTCCACTGTGTATGTCATAAAGATTAACATTGTATGAATGTGCTCCAGAGAGGTTGCTGATAGTATGTTTCATCATTCCTTTTCTCCCGCCCTAAGCTTCAACCACAAGTCATTTTTAGAGTAAATGGAACACTGTGATCAGATGGAAGCTTCAAATAGAAGAAAAAACACACACATTATAACACCAGAGCACCTCTCACAAATCAATATATGATCAGCGATATTGATCAGCAATTCAACTCACCCAGACAGGAAAAAAAACAGAAGCTTGTGAATACGGGAAATGTTCCAATTTTGTTAACTGTTTGATTTGTCCGAGCCATAAGATAATAGGAAGAGTGCTTGTAACAAAATGGGCGCATTTTGGTGCAAATACAGTAGCTACACCAGGGACTGATTATTTTTGCCAAACAACAGACTGTACAGTACAGTATGTACTGTATTTCTTTTCTCTTCCATACATCAGTTTGCTATCAAATTACTGCCTGGTTCCAAGGATAAGTGGAACCACACTTCAGTGCATGAATCTAATTAGTTGCTCCAAATGTTTAACAATTATATTGGAAAGGAAGTAGGAGTGCATTCATCCTTAGAGCCAAATTCTTATATATTCATAGGGCAAAAGGAACCTTGCATTACTGTGCATACTACTGTGGATTACATAGTCAAGCCTGCATGACTGGGTGACTACAAATTGCATACGTGTCCATATATTTTAGATTATGTATGGCTAAATTTAGCGCAATACTACAATTTGGGGGCTAGGGGGTACAGAACATTCTGGATAGTAAGGACAGTTGGCAGTAATTTTGTTTATAATATTGTAGTTGTTCTTAACAAGCAACTCTGAGAAATTGGAGAGTTAAATGTGTATTAGGACTTGGAAAACATGCCTCTGAGACTGGATGCTGCAGCAGCCAGATATTATTATATGGAAATCATTTTTCATTTTATTACACTGTGGAGAAGAGGCAGCTATGGAGACATCCTGATTAATTGTTATAACTCTGATAACTCATGTAGGCATTTTATAGTGTGTCTCTGGACTTTTTAGTTATTCTGATCTACCTGAGCTTCACATTGTTCTAGACAGGAGAATAGGATTTAT
Source organism: Xenopus petersii (assembly GCA_038501925.1). Lineage (NCBI taxonomy): Eukaryota > Metazoa > Chordata > Amphibia > Anura > Pipidae > Xenopus > Xenopus petersii. The sequence goes on from CM076677.1 coordinate 92,849,843, forward strand.
TTCTGTTTTGCTGCAAAAGTATATCAGGTATAATGAGATCTTTTTCCATTGCCTATGAACAAAGTGGGGCTTGGGCAGATGTGCTGGGAGTCCCCTTCGGGCTCTGTATTTGGAAAAGAACAAGCCTCCAGCAGAGTTTTGCTTGATTAATTACAAAACCATTGAGGCAAAACCAGAGGGCTCTCAAACTGAAGGCTGGAATCAGCTGTTTACTGAACCAGAACACCTCATTTAGAGTATCATTCTTAAGACTCCCTTTAAATGAAAACCACACAAAGTTCTAAATGTCATGTACTGACTCATTTGTTTTCTTACTTACATTTTGTTTTGCACTTCCTGACATGCTACAAAGAAAACAAGAATGGCCCAAGAATATTATTTTTTTGCCACTTCAACTATGTTTAACATTTTACATGACTGACCTTGATCTGGTGACTCTGAAACTTGATGAATTACAGACCCCTGTGTCTTGGGAGATGCTGTTAGTTATAGGTCAGTAGCAGCTATAGGACCACATGTTGGGAATGTCGGTTTCACACACTCATCAATTATATATTGTTAGAAATGGATCTGTCTGGTTCACAAAGATGTTGGGTTTTATATTGTTTGTAAACATTATTTATCAGTATGTGGCTCACTAATTAGCCTTGCAGTTCTTCTGTCCTGAGTTTGATTCCAACCAGGGAAATATATGTATTTTTGTGTGGATTACTATTCAATGTATGAAAGAGATGTGCATGTTATTTATCCAATACTCCAAAAACATATAAGTTAAATTGGCTCCAACTGAAATTGATTTATGTGTGAATTGATCAGGAACCAAGATTGTATACTTCACTGCATTAGCAATCTCTGTGCTGCATAAATGTCACTATATCAATAGTAATACATTTATTCATAAAAGTCTATGATAATACAATTGTATTAAGTATGGAGATAAGCTTTATATTTGAACTATCTGACACAGAGGGCCAGATTTATCAAAGGATGAAGAGTTTGCCAGGGGGCAATTTCACATCTCTGTTTTGACTTTCATATGGTTTTTAGAGGTACATTTAACGAATGTTAATATAGAGCAAAATCAACTGACAACGGGAGGTTGACCTCTGGTACTTCACTGTCAGCATTTTATATTATATTATTACATTTATATTACATTATATATGGGGCTTACAGTTTTAAAGAGTAATTTGAGTTTTAAATAAAAAGAAAATGTAGACTATGAGGCAGATTTACTAAGGTTCGAATGGCAGCTTCAAATCGAATTTTCCAATTGCATTTTTGGTCAAAACTCACAATTTATAGTTTTAACTCACCAACTCAAATTCGAATGTGAGATTTATCACAACTCGAGCCTGGAAAGCAGCTCGAATTCGATACTTTGCCAACTAAAACCTGCTTCATGTAGAAGTCAATGGCAGAGGCTTGTTGAACCATTTGAAGATTTTAATAGCCTTCCTGACATTCGAGTTTTTTTTCATAGGGAAACTCGATTTGAATTTGATTTAAATTAGATTTAAATTTTCAGGTCACTCCTATTCATTATAATTTTAGATGTTCAAGTGTTATGAATAACCTCCCATTCAAGTTGTGAGTACATTAAATTTTATTAAAGTAAAAGAGGAAGAAAAAAAAATTCCTCTAAAAAAAACTCTAAAATAAAATTTGACCTTTGATAAATAACCCCTCTATGTGATATATCATGAAACAGGGGTAAGGGAAATCATTCAACAGGCTTTGAGACAATTGGGAGAAATGCATGGTCTTCGTGAAAGTGGAAGGAAGGAAGTGAAACTAGGAACAAATGTTGGAATGTCAAGTTTAATAAATATTGACTAAGCAACAGACATGGGTAAAAAAATATATTATCATTATACTTATATGCTGAAGGATAGGCATTATTTGATGTCTTCTCATTCTTCTAATTTTTATTTGATATCAATAATTAAGAAGGCTAACTGTCTGCCAAAATGTCTTTCTGAAGGATGGCAACTTGCTGTATAGACATGCTTGCTCACATCGTACAGCTGAATTTGAACCTTGTACTCTCAAGCAATCTTAACTATAACCCTAACATCAATCAGTATAAGAAACAAGATGTATGCATGCTGAGTATGAAAATTGAAAGCTAGTGTTTTATTGGGTTTCTATTGGATTTCAAAACTTCTCATAATCCCTTTATAGCATAGCCGTAAAGGTCACGGCAGTATCCTCCAGCAGCAAGTAGTAAATGGTTACTAATGCATTTCAATAAAAACATCTGCAGTGTTTTCCTACCTACTTTGCACTTTATTATGTTAGTGCAGTATTTTTCAGGTTGTGTTCTTGCCAGTATCTACTATCACCTTGAGCAGAGTGGTATGCAGTAGCTAAAGGAGAGATAATTCAGAGAGACAAAAACAGCAAATAGAAACTGCCTGTCCCATCACCTTTCCATTTATCCTAAAGACGTGCAAACCTTAATATCCAATTCCTTTGTATTACTTTTGGCAAATCTATGTCAGAGTAGCTCTTTGGTATTAACGTAGAGTTATCCAACCTGCACTGCTGTAGGGGTACCTGTACTACAACAAACAGAATTCATCACAAGGAACATGTACTGTTAGCGTTGCAGGTTGGATAGCTATAAGCACACTTGTATTTTTCCAAGTGATTTCTAAATAGAGTCCACCATATTTTATTTTATTGTTACAGCCACTCATATATTGGATGTTTTCTCTACAGACATGTTTTAACAAAGTAATGCATACAGTGAACGACAGTTAGTACCATTTAGTAGTTATGCTGAGTAGTGATGGGCGAATAAATACGCCAGGCATGGATTTGTGGTGAATTTGTGCGTTTCGCCACCGGCAAATGTTTTCACGAACTGTGGTGAAAATTCACCAGCGAGAAACCAGCCACATCAAAATTATTTGGATGCCCATTGACTTGCATTTGGACAAAATAGTCGCGAATGTAAAAACTGATACATGCGGATTTTTTGTGACAGATTCACCCATCACTAATGCTAATCATTCATGTCAGTTCCTGTCCCGTACAGTTTACAATCTATCCTATGCTGTAGAACAGTGAGTCCTAACACAGGTATGGGATCCATTATCTGGAAACCCATAAGCTCCGAATTATGGAAAGGCCGTCTCCCTTAGACTCAATTTTATTCAAATTTTTAAAAATGATTACCTTGAGACTCTGGTGTAAGAACTAAGAAAAAAACAAAACAACTATTATACAAATGGACATGTAACTGTGATTTTTTGCCTCGCTGAGGCACTGGTTCCCACTGAGTTTTAGGGCTCAGGGCTGAGACCTCTGCCCTGCACTTAAGTTAACCCAGTACAGTACAATGGAGAGCCTATAATTCGTACTTGTCTTCTCACATCAGTGTCTTACCTATAAGCATACCTACAAATTATTTTAAAATTCTCAGTAATTTACCCATATTTCCTTTTAACCAAGCAAAAAGCATTCTTATTAAATGCAGTGCTTGCTTCTGTTTATTATAAGGATTTTGTGGTGACATACTAACCAACCCAATTACTGTTTATGCTTTTTACTGCTGTTGCTTGGGTGTATATCAAAAAGTACAATGGAATGTAATAAAGTAAAAAGGCGCCATTTAGGTCTTTTAAACTTAGAGAACAGTGCACCAATAAGGGCAGCGATGCCTCACGTATATCTATTTTGCTTACTGTCCAATGGAAATATATAAGTAAATGAAGCATGAAGGTATGAATGCCAGCATTCTATTTTATTTTTTCTGACACTGATAGACATCAGGTTGACTGCCCCCTAGCTTGCTAATCCTTTCTCAGACAGCAGCTAGCAATGCTTTGGCAAACCAGTGGATCAATGTAACATCGCTGAGAAAGTAGCCTTGTGGAATAAGCTATAATATCTTTGTCATGTGTTAAAGTGTAATTATGCAGGGAATAAAATGTTCTTTTGGCATGAGAAACAAACAGACACTTAATACTGGCATAGGATCTATCTCCTGGGATGCAGTGCAGTGTGGAAATTGCAATTTTTGGATGGATCTAAATTTTATGTAAAAATGTTGAGTGCTCCTTACTACTGAGACTAACCTATCTTTGACTGAAGGGACTTATACCAGTAAACTTACATTGAAAATGAACCAAAATGAAAAAAAAAGACAAGTCAATCTATTACACAGTAATAAACAATTAATAAACAATAATACATGTAGTTATGTTTTACAATTGCAGATTTAAGTCCAGTTAAGGAATAATATTAATTACATTAATCTCCACTGTATTTTGTTTGTCACACTGCTGGGCCCATTTACTTTCATTCGAGTGAAGGAATAGAGGAAAAATAATTTGAATTCAATGGGCTACTTCGACTTTCGACTACGACCTTCGTCTTCGAATCGAACGATTCAAACTAAAAATCGTTAGACTATTCGACCATTCGATAGTCGAAGTACTGCCTCTTTAAAAAATTATTCGACCCCTAGTTCGCCATCTAAAACCTACCAAGGCCAATGTTAGCCTATGGGGAAGGTCCCCATAGGCTTCCTAACAATTTCCTGATCAAAGGAATATCCTTCGATCGATGGATTAAAATCCTTCGAATCATTTGATTTGAAGGATTTAATCGTTCAATCGAACGATTATTCCTTTGATAGTTCGATCGTAGGAATAGCACATAATCCTTTGACTTCGATATTCGAAGTCGAAGGATTTTACTTTGACAGTCGAATATCAAGGGTTAATTAACCCTCGATATTCGACCCTAGGTAAATGTGCCCCTGCATGTCTTGACAATTGTAGACAGTTATGCATTAGTATCAGCTACTATTTACTGTTATAAATTAGTGATGGGCGAGTAAATTCGCCAGGTGCAAATTTGCAGCAAAAAAACTTGGGCGCACTTCAGTCTTGTGCATAAACATTGTCTCATGCCCATTATTCGTGGGTGTCAAAATTAACGCACGTCAAAATGATTTTGACGCCCATCGACTTCTATGCGTTTTCGCTGTTTCACAAATTTCATGGGACATTCGCTAATTTTTCGGCAAAGCGAAACGTGACAAATCCACCCATCACGATTATAAATCCATCAATGACAGAGCAATGTCATTCTAAACAACTTTCCAGTACACATCCATTACAGTTTTTCAATGGTTTTAAGTGGATTTGTAAGTGTAATTGCTAAGTCGATGTTGCATGCTTCTTCTCAGGTCTGTTAATCAGCTGACTTCTGCCTCATTGTTTCAAAAGTGAGAACCACCAGGAAACAGAGTAGAAAGGGACAGGCAGATTAATGCATGTATATTGGAAAGTTGCTTAGAATTCATATTTGGAGTTTAAAAATAATATTTGGATTCATATCCCATTTTTTAATAAAAACAACAGAAAATAACTATTCAACCCAAACAATTTTCAACCTTCCCTAAGTGTGGCGTTTGAGTTATTAATATTCCACTGTTGATTGTGTCTGTGTAATTTGTACTGTACATCTGAAAATATGGTGTAACAACATGGATGCTTTGACACCTGCAGCATTTAATGAGCCAGCCCGTCTGTCTCTCGTTAGGATTCCCTTGTCAGCTATTTAGCACCTGTGCTGTCTGGAGGTATTGTGTTGTTTATTTAACCCAGAGATTACGGACAGCATGATGGCTCCTATAGGGGAAGAATTGTTGGCATGTTTTAGTTTTTATTTCCTTTTAAAGCCACCAATTACAAGTCATTGTTGCAATGAACATTAGGCAGAGGATGATATGCACTATATTTATTATCTCTACTGCAGATGCAGGCAAGGACCTAATAATTCTATAAAGCTAAAAAAGGAAAGTGCACTTGAACCAGATACTTACATTTCATTCTAAAATAAAACAACCAAAGATAAATGCACAAGGGAAGTGCTTGGTTTTGCCTTGATATTGCATACCATGTAGGCGTGCTGGGGATGCTCCATCTACTCTCAAGTAACAATCATGGGTGTCCACAGAGGGGGGCAAGAGGGGGCAGTGCCCCCCCCCCTGGGACTGTGCACATAAGTTTCCACCTGTTTGTGCATTGGCCCCCAGCTTACTGTGGTTTCTGTCGCGATCCCTCAAAGATGTTTCTTCTGTGCAGCAGAGTTTTCTTTTAGCTCCTTCCCTAGGTGCTCGCTCCCCCCTCCCTTGTCACGGTGCTGCCGGATCGTATTACTTCAAGCAGCTGTGACAGAGAGAGAGAGAGCAGCCAGGGAGCATCTGATTGGCCAGTAGCACAGATTGCAGCGTGGGAGAAAATGAAGGAAGGAAAGCCCTATCTATTGCAGTCTGCAGCCTTGTACTTGTGAGTTCTGGGGGTATTTATACAATTACTTGCCCCTGTGCCATCTGTTTGTGTGTTCTGCTGGTATTTATGCATGTACTTGCCCCTGTGCCATCTGTTTGTGAGTTCTGGGGGTATTTTTACATGTACAGATGCAGCCACTTTGGTTTGTCTGTTTGACACAGAATAACTAAACACAGATATCCCATTTATCTCATTTAACACAGAAAACTGCGTCACAACATCCCATCTAATTACAGCATTCACCATTGTGAACAATGGAGCTTTGGTATGCTAATGAAAAGGTTAAATGCATTAAATGAGTTAAGATGTCTTAAGATAACACAGTTTCTTCAATTACCCCTGAGTCATGATGCATTTAACTCACAAATCCAAGTGGCTTCATCTTTACGTGCCCCTGCGCCATCTGTTTGTGAGTTCTGGGGGTATTTATACATGTACGTGCCCCTGTGACATCTGTTTGTGAGTTCTGGGGGTATTTATACATGTACTTGCCCCTGTGCCATCTGTTTGTGAGTTCTGGGGGTATTTATACATGTACTTGCCCCTGTGCCATCTGTTTGTGAGTTCTGGGGGTATTTATGCATGTACTTGCCCCTGTGCCATCTGTTTGTGAGTTCTGGGGGTATTTATACATGTACGTGCCCCTGTGACATCTGTTTGTGAGTTCTGGGGGTATTTATACATGTACTTGCCCCTGTGCCATCTGTTTGTGAGTTCTGGGGGTATTTATACATGTACTTGCCCCTGTGCCATCTGTTTGTGCGTTATGGGGGTATTTATGCATGTACTTGCCACTGTACCATCTGTTTGAGTTCTGGGGGTATTTATACATGAACTTGCCACTTTGCCATCTTTGTGTGAACTAGGGTTGCCACTTGTCAGACAACCGGTATTTTGAAGGGTTGCCCGGGTCAAAACTTCCTGGATGGTTTTTCAAATTAGGGAAACTGTGCAGGATTCCCTTGATTGACCCGGCGATCGGCTGATTGCTGTGGCATAGCTCCACCCCCTGATGGCAGTGACACACCCACCTATTTTACAGGCCCGCCCATAGATGCCTCCTTGCCCCACCCTGGAAAATTTTCTGCGGACACCCATGGTAACAATGATGCTCCATTTAAAAAGGGTCATTCCCAATAGGTTAAAACTGGTAAAAACATTGTAGTTTGGGCCAAAGTTAGCTGCCTGTTTCTGAGTGAGAGATAGAGAAAGACATTTTTAATTCCACTTAAATTCAACTACTATCTCTGAAGGGCAAATTTATGAACTCCCAAGGTTCACTGAACTTGAAAAAAAAAAAATCACTGAACTTGAAATAAATTATGTATTTTTTCCAGTTTTGGAACCCATTAATTCAAGGAACAGAAGTTGGAGGGTGCCTGGAGGGAAGTGCTGATGCCCCATACACAGAAGGGGCTTTGAATGACTGAATATTCTGTGTAAGCAGACAATATTCAGTCTAACTGCATTGTAAGACTGCCAGCCTAAACACTCTCTTAAGACTGAAAGTGCCAAGGCTACTGAGACTATATTGATACCTGAGTAGCCACCTAAGCTGATGGGTCACTACATATGCAGTAAAGATGATAATACAGAAGCAGTTAGAAAAATGCACATACTCACATAATCTATATATCTATTGTTAGCTAATGAAATGCAAACCTTGGTATTATCTGTGGTTTAGACCTACAACCGCACAATTTTCTTGCTGATAAAATTTTAAAGGGAATAATTCTACAGCGTCAAAATGGGCACCGGTGTATGAACCGTCACCAAGGTAGGAAAAACCTTGACACTGGCGTCAAAATCGTCGCCGGCATCAAACTTTTTCCGTCGCCGGCACAATTTTGCAGCAAATTTGTGAATTTTGCAGGCAAATTCGCCACAAATTCATGCCTGGCGAATAAATTCAACCATCACTAATTATATACAGTATACCTATACTAACTATAGAATTTAACATCACAATAGCCTTTGAAATTATGTCTGCCCAAGAAATCAGCCAAGCAATCACAACATCACAACCTCACTGTCCTCACTGTGATATGCATTATCAGAACATTTATTCCATATGAGACAATTTAGAACTACCGTACCTCTACTGCCTACCCATATTTCCCCATGATGAATGTTTTTCTTCCCGAGGTCTGATATAAACAGCAAGATGTCTATACTTCCCTTACAAGACAAGGTGTCATAAAACCCAAATTTTTGAAAGTTGAATTTTTTTAAAAATTTTGTATGCAGTAATAGACTTGTTTAACCTCATTAATTATCATTCTCGAGCGAAATAAATGCAGAATGCTTGTCTTGTTGAATGCAAAGCACAAATAAAAAAAAACTGATGAAAGGAACAAAATCAAAGCACTATAGGTAAAATGTAGATGCAGAAAATTTAGCAATGGAACACAACTTTCAAAGCTTGCTCATCCATGTAGCAAACATGTTGTGCCACTATCCTATTAAGATGACTGAACAGATTATATCCTGGGCACAGGATTATTTTACTTGTAAAAATCCACCAACCTCTTCTTGTCCATTCCACTTACATAAAATTGATGCCGGCGCCATTATAGTCAATGGGAGTCCAGTAATCATTGCCAGCGAATTTTCACGGATTAATTCGCTGGCGGTGAAATGTGGAAATTTGCCGCAAATTCTCGCCTATCCCATCACTAGTAATGTTCTGTGGTCAATAAATGAAGTCCAGCATATTTAATGCCAGGGAAGACACAGTATCCTTCTCTATGGCATCCAAGCTGAAAATAAAGCTTGTGATTCAAGTCACAACCGAAAACAGGAAATTGTTTATACGTACCGTAATTTCTGTTTCCTGGTCACTTTCATTGCAGCATTCACCACATGGGTTAATTCCCCCTGCTGGCCAGTGGACAGGACCTCCCCCTAATAGTTCAAAGTTCTGCTTCCTCCTCTCCCCTTCATCTTAGTATAAAAGCTGTCCCCTATAGGGTGGGAACTCCCTGGTGAATGCTGCCATGAAAGTGACCAGGAAACAGAAATTACGGTACGTATAAACAATTTCCTGTTTTCCCCAGTCACCATGGCCAGCATTCACCACATGGGAAATTCCAAAGCTCAAGACAAAGGGCGGGACACAATATGCTTTAACAGAACTTTTTAATCAGTAGAATACTGTACACTACAGACTGCAAAACTTTTCTCCCAAATTTAACTTCTTGGGAAGACAAGACATTTAATTTGTTATGCTTTACAAATGTATTCAGTGACGACCATCTTGTTGACTTGCAGATGCTTTCTGGCGACTCCCTGGCTTGTGCCGCCCAGGAACTTGCCAATGCCCTGGTAGAATGAGCCTTTAACCCTTCAGGAACTCTCCTACCTGCCACATTATATGTCTTTGCAATCGCTGCCACGATCCAAGAACTAATCGTCCTTTTTGATGGGGCTTGACCTTTCCTGTATCCATTAGGAACTATTAACATTCACTCTGACTTTCTCCAGGCTTCTGTTCTTTCCAAATAGATTTTTATAGCCCTTACTAGATCCAGGGTGTGCCACACTTTCTCTTGTGCAGACCTAGGATTTGGGAAGAAGGAGGGCAGAATTACCTCCAAATCCATATGGAACTTCGAGATAACCTTCGGTAGGAATCCGAATGCAGGTTTTAGTACCACTCTATCTTCAAAAATCACTGTATGTGGTTCAGACGCTGCCAAGGCTGATATCTCTCCAACTCTACAGGCTGATGTTATTGCCACCAAGAACACCACTTTCAATGTCAGATTCCAGACAGATGACTTTTCTAATGGCTCAAATGGAGCCTCAGTTAAGATCTTTAGCACAAAGGGAAGATCCCATGGTGGCAAACAATTTATTTTCATTGGTCTAACTCTTAACATGGCATTAAAGAATCTCTTTACCAATGGCTCTTCTGCCCAGGTTTTCCCAGTTAGGGCTGAAATCGCCGACACTTGGCCTCTCAGTGTGCTGACATGTAACTTCTTCTCATATCCTGAGAATAAAAAACTCTACTACCATTGTGGGTGATGGAAACAAAGGAATACCATCCTTTTCCTTGACAAATTCCACAATTTTTCCCCACACTTTGTAGTACTGACTAGAAGTGCTAGCTTTTCTTGATTTCAGCAAAAAATCAACGACTTCATCCTTCAAAAAGAGAAGTTTAAGTCTCTCCCTCTCAACCGCCAGGCCATCAAGGACAGATGATTTCCCTCTTGAATCTGAACTGATCCCTGCGACAGCAACCTGGAAAATTTGGAATCCGTATTGGTTCCTCTATGGCTAACTTCCAGAGAAGAGGAAACCAAGGTCTCCTGGGCCAGAAGGGAATTACTACGATAGCTTCCGCTCTGTCTCTTTTTATTGTCTTCAATACTCTCCAGATTAAGGGAAAAGGTGGAAAGACATAAATCAAGTTTCCTGACCAATTCTGTCTCAAACCATCTATTGCCCCTGCCTCCTTGCAGGGGAGTCTTGAGAAGAATCGTAGACATTTTCTGTTCTGTAGGGATGCCATCGCATCTATGTCTGGTAGCCCCCATTTTTCCACAATTTCTCCAAAAATGTCTTTGTGTAAACTCCACTCTCTCGGGTCTATTGTTGCCTGGCTGAGGAAGTCTACTTTCCAGTTTTCTCTCCCTGGAAGATGTACTGCGGTTAACCCTTCTAACCAATTTTCTGCCCACTGGAACAGTGGCTTCACTTCTTCCATCAGAGTTACACTTTTGGTGTCTCCCTGTTTCACTATATAGGCACCTGACACCTTCTTTACTAGAAAAAGTCTTGAATAGAAGCCTTTGTATCTTTCCTGAGGATTTATGGTTTCTATTGCCCTTGAGTCGAATAACTGCTTTAGATATTCTTGGACAATCTTCATCTTTGATTTTTCTTTGAAATCGGACTCTACGAAAAAAAATCTTTTCTGGGTACTGACTTGAATTCCAGGGCAACCCCTGATTCCATAACCTTCTGTACCCATGCGTCTTGAATAGTCCTGGCCCAGACATGAGGGAATTTGGCTAATCTGCCTCCGACCATGTTCTGGGCCCTGCCACCTTCATTGTTGACTGGAGGTAGAAGGGGCAGAAGAAAAAACTCCTGGTCTCCTCGATGTTCCTCTAGAACCTGCACGACCTGATCTCTAAGAAGACTGCCTGGAGAATTCCCTACCAGGTTTGTACTGTCTGGAAGTTCTGAATGATTTATCCTTAGCTTTACCGTAGCCGGAATCATAATGAGCCTTCTTGGGCTGGTTTTCTTGAGGAAGAAACAAACTCTTGCCCCCTGATACTTTCTTGATGATAGCATCCAGCTTCTCCCCAAACAACATCTCTCCTTCAAACGGTAATTGACATAAGTTAGCCTTAGATGCTGTATCGGCTGCCCAAGACTTCAGCCATAGCGCTCTTCTGGCTGCCACTGACAACGCCATAGATCTAGCTGAAAAATGAACAAGATCAATTGAAGCTTCTGAGATGAATTCTCTTGCCATTTTACAATTCGATAACATTTCCAGGAGCTTTGGTCTTTTCACATTAGATGAAATTGCTTCACCTAATTCTGACAGCCACACCTTCAATGCTCTAGACACTGACGTCAATGCCACGGCCAGCTTACAAGCTGCTCCTGCTGCTCCAAATGCTTTTCTTAAGTTAAATTCCATTTTCTTCTCCATTCCTTTTTTTAGAGCCAGATACCTCCTGGAATTCTTGTATGACTGCTTGCTTAATAACTGAAGCTAAGGACTCCGCAAACAATTGGTTCTCTTGTGACAAAGAAGGTCCAGCTTCCGGCTGTTTTTCACCAGACACTGTCGACTTTTCTGGAGACTCGTCTTTCCTAGCATCCGTGGCAGGAAGGCTATATAAAAAATAACAATACTGTTAGTACTTTAGCCCCTGCCCCAGTCATGGTCTCTGTCTCTCATACTTCACCTCTTTCCCTTAGGGTGTGAAGCTTTCCCCGTACCAGGTTCCATTGGTAACTAATGAAGAGAGCAGACAAGTTTAATCAGCTTCCTATCATAGTAAAAACTAGATTTTTTCAAGCTGAAAATGCCCCCACACATACCTGTAACAGATGCTCTATCCTTTCAGTATTACTGCTTTTGGAAATGGCACCCCACAGGAAGTGATCGATTTTATAAATAGAGGCAGCAGCACTCTGGATACTTAAAACATCTTGTTCCCTATGCTGCATAATTTAAAGTGAATCCTGCTCACAGGTAATGAACGCCTAATTTGGCGCCAATTTTCTGCTTCTGGCACTTCACACTGCTTAAGCGCGTAAAAGCGCTATTTGCCCATAAACAAAATGGCCAACTGGCAACTTCCGCTGATGATGTCACTTCCGGCTGCGCCATAGTTACTGTACTCGCTCCAGAAACTAACCGGCTTCACAGCACTTACCCTGGCGCAGTCTCCCGAGCTTTCAGCATCGCCTGACCCAACAAGCGGGAGGACTTAGCCTTGCTCTTGGTCCTCCTAAGCGGCGCTCCAGCCTGCCACTCTGCTCAGGCACCCTTCCTGACCAGCAAGCTGGAGGAGGGTCCTGCTCTTGTAAGTAACCCAAGCTAACCCCAAACCTGGGAGCTCTTTTAGGCTCTTCCTGAACTTGTGCAGAAAAATAAATTTTCATTTTCTCTTCTCCTCTCCCTGGCCCGGACAGGACAAAAAAGACGAAGGGGAGAGGAGGAAGCAGAACTTTGAACTATTAGGGGGAGGTCCTGTTCGCTGGCCAGCAGGGGGAATTAACCCATGTGGTGAATGCTGGCCATGGTGACTGGGGAAATTTTATAATGCAAATGGAGCAGAAGATATTACAGAGTATTTGGACAGTAGAATCAGAGTATTTGGACAAGCAATTGCGTCATCTCCCTATAGTCGCAAAAGATTCAATTCACTAATTTGTCGAAATAACTAGGGGAAGTGTCAAGAAAATAACATTTTAATTCATTATAGAGAAGGATAAAGCATATTTTTATTTTACGCTGATTAAAAAGTCTAGAACTGAAAACACTTCAAAGCAATTTTGCGTCTTACTGAAGCCTTTTCATTTGGTGGATGTCAAAAGATCAAATGATTTGGATCATGCAATGTGTTATTTGTTTACAGAGAGCTTGGTCAACCAGAAACGTACATTGAAGGAAGCTGAGTTTAGTATAGTTGACAGGAGAACAGACACAACATTTAGAATAGAAATCAGGTTCAGCTTGACATTAAAACGACAGTAGTAAACATACTACTATTGGCTGATTTTAATTAAACAAAATGAGTGGTATTATCTTTTAATATCCCACTTATCATGGTAAAGTCATTCCCACTTAAATACTGTATCTAATCAAAATGTGCTTTCAAATTATTATCAATATTTCAGAACAAAAACAATATTCATTTTAGTTTTTGCTATCCCCCAAGAATGAATAATTTCTTAATGTAAAAGCGAGCTACCTGTGAACCTCAAGACTCCTTCTGGATGGCCATAGGTTTTGAATGAGAAAATGATGCTCTGTGGTAGAAAAAAAAAATACAATCCACTCACTTAATATAGCCACCTTGAGCTGGCCTCTGGATTGTCATAGGTGGCAATAAGGCCATTGTGAGAGGACAAAATCAACCAGCCAATGAGGTCCTCATCCCGATGGGAATTTTAAACCTTTCTGGTAAATATCTGCCCAGATGTCTATCGTATTGGCCACCTGACAGGGCTCTATGTGGCAAATAACCTGCCAGCTCGGTCTGAAGGGGCTAAATTGGCAGTTTAAACCTGTCTGTGTAGGGCCATCTTAAATAAATTGGAAAGGAGAATTGCTTTACATAAATTAGGGAACTACAAATAAAACCTTTTATATGGTTTCAGAGGGTAAAACTAAATACTTTGATTGGCAGCACTTGCCTCTGTTACTTGGTCTTATGTACTGTTATAGTGAAGGGTTTTAATTTTCTGATCAAAAATAAATTAATGCTAATTCTGATACGTTTGTTTTGCATTCAGATAATAATGGGTCATGAGAAATGCAGAGCAACTGCACTTTTAATTACAGTAGGTAGAAGAACAGCAAATGAACTGGTTGTTGTAACATATGCTGAAGTGAATGGCAGTTGCAGGCTATCAAAGATCCAGAATAGATTTTCATTATTAATTCATGGACCCTTCTCCAGAATTAAAGCCTAAAAATAAATATGACTCTAACTATAAACTATAAATGCTGCATTTTAAATACTGAACATGTTATACCAGGAATAAATTTGTCAATCTTTGGAAGGCTTTAAAAATGCATATGAAAGTGTTTATAGCTGCTCAAAATTAATTCAAGTTACCATCAAGTTACTTACTTAATACAATATTCACACAGGGACAAATATGAAACATAGGGGATAATAAGGATCTTTATGCTTAGTATACACTAAGGGGCACATTTACCTAGGGTCGAATATCGAGGGTTAATTAACCCTCGATATTCAGCTGCCGAATTGAAATCCTTTGACTTCGAATATCGAACGATTAAATCCTTCGAATCAAAGGATTCGAAGGATTTTAATCCATCGATCGAAGGATTATCTTTCGATCAGAAAAAACATGTAAAGCCTATGGGGACCTTCCCCATAGGCTAACATTGGCCTCGGTAGGTTTTAGGGGGTGGAAGTTTTTTTTAAAAAGACAGTACTTCGATTATCGAATGGTCGAATATTCAAACGATTTTTAGTTCGAAACGTTCGATTCGAAGTCGAAGGTCGTAGTCGAAGGTCGAAGTAGCCAATTCGATGGTCGAAGTAGCCAAAAAAAACATTTGAAATTCAAACTATTTTTCCTCTATTTTCCTCTATTCCTTCACAAGCACATTTTTTAAATTCAGATTTTTAAATTGTTTTGCGATTTTGTAGCATACTAACTCTGTAAATTCTGACCTTTGTAGTTTTATTTGATCAAGTTTTTTAGATTGCGATTTATTAGGAAACACAGAATTATTTCAGCTAAAGAGAAAACTCAAATTGATAACTTCAAATTCTGATAAATAGGATGATAAAGGGTCCAATTTATCAACTTTATTTATCAAATTTAACCATGATTACATTTTTTGAATGAATTTGAATGAAGGTTTCCAGAACGCAAATGTTCGAAATGTATTCAGCACAAGAAACAATGCAGAAAAATTAGCTTTTTTATTGCAAATATTTTGTATGACAATTTTTTTTCTGTCTCGCATAATTTTTGTAGCAAACTACATTAGAGTCTATGGATGTTTTTTTTTGTGCCACCTTGATTCTGCTTTTGGAGGGCAAAATCGCATGCATTTTCCTCCCAGTAGGCTGCTACACACATGCCATACATTGTTAGAGACCCTCCTATTCACTAGGCTACTACTGCTTTTTCAATAGAAAAAAATCCTCACATGTTGCAAATTTCTTAAAAACGTCTGTGATTTTTGACATTAACTGGTAATGATATCTACTACTACACTTAGTAACTCTGTTGCTGTTTAAACAAAAAGTAGCATCTAGTTTATATATTACTACTAGCATACTAAAACCGGCACAACTCATAATAAATCTGACCAACAACAACTAATATCTGGGTGCTTTGTATTCCACATTAAAATGAATATACCATATATTTTTGTTCTTATACAGATAGTGGTATGGCTCAGATCCCTTTGGTTGATGTGGAAGGTAAGGAAAAGAATAAAATAATGCATTCTTGACGCACCTTTTTTATTTTTATTTTTTTGACACGTGTCTTTTAAGTGAAATGAACAACCGCAAATGTTTGCCACAGTATCGCAAAACCAGGACATTTTTGGCAAATCTTTACTCTTCAACAGATTCACCCCAAACACTTTGGTTGATGTGGAAGGACAGGGGAAGGATAACATAACATATTCGTTTGTTGCACGTTTTTTTTTTTTTTTGTGGCTTTTAAGCAAAACGAACCACAACAAATTTTTGCCACAGTTTAGAGAAACCAGGGTGTTTGTGGCAAATCTGTACTCTTCAATTGTTATGTGTTATGCTTGCTGTGTAAAGATACATGTGTATGTGTGTGTATTAGTGTAAAGGTTGACTTTATTAAGTATTAGCAAGATAGATTTGTGGATTCAAATTAAGTTAAAATGTGTCCTTGACAAGTGAGTAGCATGGAGAATCTGTAAGTATATTTGAACAGTAAAAATGCATGTTCTTCTTCATAGAACATATTCTCACAGAAAATGTCTACACATTACCAGTAATGCCTATTTATTCATAGTAAGATTCTAGTTGAGAGAAGCTGTAGGAAAATTATATATTTTATTAGACTAACATATAGTTAGAGATAGAAGCCTTTCATTTTCATAAACATTTCTTCTTAAAGAAGAACTGTGCAAGGCTGCAAACTTTCTATTTCAATCACGTGTTGGTTCAGTAAAAGTATCACTGCACTTCTAACATTTTATCATTATGTTTCTGTAGAGAAGTCTGGTCCTTACAATTTGTGAACAGAAATAAGATTGAAACCATTAAAAAAACATTAAAAAGAATAATGACCTCTTAGAAGATTGGCCTCAATGAGTGACTAAAGGAAATTATACATACTGTATGCTAAATGTACTCTGTAATTAATGTCCTCCATTATCCTTCCTCTTAATACTCTAGCACCCCAGTTTCTACTTTATGCTTTGAAGTCATTAATTAAATTATACTCTGTTGCTTGTAGTGATAGAGATATTGTCCATAAATACAACATTGCAAACATACAGTAGATTGAAATCCTGGTCTACATCTTCAGTTTTCCAGAATTCTAGAGCAGAGCCAAACAACATGATGGGTATTATTCAAATTCACATATGTGGTCAATTGTTCGTCTTGCAATATAATAAACTATGAATGCCTAATCAAGGTATTTAATTCTATGATAAATATGGGTATATTTTCCCAAACTGAATATGTTCTTCATTCACTTCTTGACTGCCAGTAGGAACATCTTTCTCCAAATCCCTTCTTAGTCTTGAGTACTGATTTACATTGTTTTTACTAACAAGATTGAATTTGCTTTGTTAGCTCTGTTTGTTTGTGTTTTATCTGATATGTCATATTGCTTCCTGTATAGCTTCTGTGATTTCATTTGTGAGAAGTGTGAGGAAAAAAGCTTACTGCTTGTAATGGATAGGTGTCCCAACCCCAGAACTAAATCCAAGGTCCTGGTCTCGGCTCAATCTCCTGCCTATAGCAGCCACCTTTGGCTGTAAAGAGCCCTCCGCTACTCAGATCCCGCAAGGACTTAACGTGAGAGAACCAGGGAGAGTGTTCTGGAAGAGCAAGGGAACAGAACGGATAAAAAAGGGATGGGGATCAGATAACGTAGATGTGGAACAAGCAGATTGCTGCAGGATTTTCAAAACTGTCAGATTGCTGCAGCTATGCTGAACCTTATAGTGTCTTTTCTCACAATTCATCAACTGTGATGATAATGAGAATTAGAATGGTGGGAGTTGTAATTTACAGAAGCTGGAGGGGTTGTGTTTAATATGCCTGATCTTACATCAAACATTTAGCTGATATGGGCCAAAATCTTTTATATGGGCAGTACAGTGCATGTGTGGCTATGCTAGGGACTATAAACTGATGTGAATGCAAAACTCTGTCTGCCTCAACATATTCTACAGCATTGTGTAACCAATGGTTGAATACACTGAATTGACATATTTCATGACTAATAGAAGAGGTAAAGACATAAGAAGCAGTACCCTTGCATTGAACTCCGTCTTTAATTTGCCATTATGGATTATTCACTAATACTTGGAACATATGCACTTAACCAATAGCAACATCAGTGATTGACTGTATTCAGTATAAATGATTCAATACATTTTGTTACTGATAGGTGTGTTGAGTTTTACCTCCAGCCACTAGAGGGAGTCAGTTGATATTAAATCTCTGTTGTTTTTACTGGTTGGTGTATGGTTTGTGCAGAAACTAAGATAAACACAGCAGTTCTGTATCACAAGCTCACTGAATAATTCCTGAAGTGTTAATCAGGGTGAGTTTAAAGAATAACTCAATAGGATTGTTGAAGAATTGTGTCAAAGTCACTAGTAAAGAATGGGAACATTAATATTTTTTAAATTGACCCTAACTCACCATCCAACCCAGTGGTACATACATGTCTGGCATTCTAGCTCAGTTTCTGTAATCAAATATTACCCATCCCAACTTGACCAACAGAGTCGTGTTGGAGTGTCAGACCTGTAAGATATGCTAGGGTAGAGGGGATGCTGGTTATATTTAATAATACATATTTTAAAAAAAAACTGCAAACACTCTCTCATAGCAAGCAGCTATTGTGTATTGTGTTGTATTTAGTTACCCTTATCATAATCCCTTTTTAAATAGAAAGCTTAAGCATTTAGCACAGTGGCAGTAGATGCCTTAACTGGGGGAAATCATTTTATTGTAGGCTATAAAGGCAATCTACTGTTATATAGTGTAGCTGCTATAGCTATTGAACACAAAAGAACATCCTTGAGAAATACTGTAACATCTTATTTCTCCAGTGCATCATTGTGCATTTAATGATTTCTACAGGCTTTGACAGCACTAGGAAAATGGCAAGAAGCCTCATGATATATGTCACAGTCCTTTGTCTTCAGTGATTCTGCTGATAATAAATGATCTTCAGAAGCACTTGCTGCAAGATATTGACAACACATGGAATCTCCTAGACCACACAGCAGAGAATGTTACTCTGTATATGTTCGTGTGTGCATGTACAGTATGTGTATGTGTGTTCATGGAGGTGTCTGTCTGCCAAAAGTATTCACCAGCATTCAGTGAAACAGCTGTTTAATTGGATAGCACATATGCTATTAAATATTTGCAAATTAAAAAATGTATTTGTTTTAAAGAATACACAGGATTTATGGGATTTAATGGACACCCAATGTCCAAAAAGGTCTGGATGTTTAACTGTTTTGCAACAGTTATGGTGTTTTACATGAAAGGACCTCTTATCTGGAAAAAAAAACTCAAGTCCCAAGCATTCAGGATAACAGGGGTCACTAATCGTTGGAAGTGCAACACCACTTGCAAATTTCATTGAAATTGCTGAATGTCATAATATCATAAGTACATAGAATAATAATTCCTTTGAAATCCCATTGTAATGCCAGTACTAATTCGAAGATTTTGTGGTTTTCAGGCAAAGTTTTTGCCGACAAATCTGAAAAATTCATACGATTTTGATTTTTTCATGATTTTATAGAGTTTTTTCCCCGCACGAGAACTTTTTGGAAAAAAGTATTGATAAATAGGGGGAAAAATTCTGTGCCGATTTGGTCAGAGTAGTATTCAGAAAAGAGTGCTTTTGATATCCCCTTAAAGTCAATGTATTATATTCTTGTTAAACCCAATTTCATTGTGTGTCCATGTTGAAAAAGGCTGGCACAAACCGGATCACAGTAAAAAAACAAAGGCTTTATTGACTACCCAATAAGATGTAATTTTCACCAATAATATTGTTTTAAGCAGCATTTTTTGATTGTATAAATTCTAACTGGACATAATATAGTATTTTTGAATGGAAAATGGTAGATTAGCAAAAGTATATGGCTATTTCAGCAATATTAGAGCTACTTTACATAAAATACCCTAGGCATATTATTGTATGCTGGGTACTCTATATATCAAGGTATATTTTTATCACAGTGTTCAAATGCATTGCTTTAGCTCTGCAGAATGTGTTCCTTCTTAATAAATAGCACCTGTCATATTGTCCCCAGGTATGTATATATATATATATATATATATATATATATATATATATATATATATATATACAGTATGTGTATATATATATATATATATATATATATATATATATATATATATATATATATATATATTTATTTATATGTCCTTGCTCTTTAGAATCTTTGTAAATACTAAATACATACGTATATTATTATTATTATTATTATTATTATTATTAACATGGATTTTTAGAGCGCCAACATATTACACAGCACTGTAAGATAAATGTGTTTATCTGGTTTAGTAATCTTTGGCCCTCCTGCCGCTATAAAATGCAACTGGCAGCTTTAACCTATTGGAGAATACTGTGAGAATTCATTTATAGCAGCTAAAGGCCCTGCGCTTATTCTTCCCAGCTTTACTGCTAGAGATTGGAGGTCGGCAGGCAGGAGGCTGTGCTAATGTCACACTGGTGTGAAGTATTTCCAAAAAGCTATGATTCATGCAATCTTTTTTCTGAAACATTTTTCATACATTCGAGTTAAAATTGGATGTTAGTCAGACTTTGTTGCTTTCTTGTCTCTCACTAGGTGTCTTTTGTAAAAAGATTTTCTCAAATTAAAGTCTTCCAAATAAAAATGTCATTCTAATTTTGTTTAAACATATGTGCAACATTGTGTTTTAAGTAGACATGTTTTTGGAACGTGACATTTTCTTGTACATAATTACCATTTTTGCACAGCATTTGATTCTAAATAGCAAATATCCTGGGCTCTGCAAAAACCATCATTTACAGATGTACTTTGAAAACCTTCTTCTAAAAGTCAGGGAGGTTCAAACACTTTCCCCCAGGCCTTGGGTATTTTTGCATCAGATCTAGATTAAAGGAATGGAGTGTGCTGCTTTTGGTGGCTAAGAGGTTTTCAAACTTGTAAATTAAGTCAGGAACCACGTTTTCAGAGAAATCAAAGAATTGAGTAATATAATACTAACCTAACTCCCACTGCTTTTTAACCTTAGTGCTGCTGGAATAGCCTGCTGTGCACTGTACAGTATATTATGCATGCTCCTCTCCCTGTTTAGAAAAGTAGTAAGAAAAGTAAGGCAGTGACAGTACAATCTTAGTTGTGTAAATACATAAAAAAGATCAGTATGTTCTTGAATACTTGAATACTTACATATGGGGGCAAATTTACTTAAGGTCGAATATCGAGGGTTAATTAAATCCTGAAATTGAAATCCTTCGACTTCGATATTTGGATTTACCGCAATTTAAACGATCGAAAAATCCATCCATCGATCAAACGATTTTTCTTCGACCAAAACTAGGGGGTCAACTTTTTTTTTTTTTTAAAGAGACAGTACTTCGACTATTGAATGGTCGAATCGTTCGATTCGAAGTCGAAGTCGTAGTCGAAGGTCGAAGTAGCCAAAAAAAACATTCGAAATTCGAAGTTTTTTTTCCTCTATTCCTTCACTCGAGTAAATGGGCCCCCTAGATATTCAGTGATAGACTGGAAAATGTCAGTGCCTCTGACCATAGTGGGTCAGCAATGGGTGTAGCTTGGTTTTCTGGGACTCACAACTGAGCTGGGTGTGGATGCAGCATGGTGCAAAAAGCTTAGCACTAGTGATGGACGAATCTGACCTGTTTCATTTGACCGTAAATTCCCGAAATGATTTTTGACTCCCATAGACTTTAATGCATTTCGCCAAATTTCAGCCATTTCGTGAATTTTTGGCAAAGCGAAACATTTTTTATCACCTACAGTATATTAGTCTATGGACATCATTTTCGAGAATAAATAATTTTGCTCATCACTACTTAGCATGCAACCTCAGAACTAACCTATTATGGAATGTGGAGTTAGCACTACTTTTAACCCTCTGTTGCCATGAAAATGCTAATTGCAAATCATATTATGTAAACTGAGAGACCTGCAAGTGAAAAATAGCTAGATGTGCCAACATCTTGTGTGGCTAATGTTTCTAAAATGAATTCAAACACATGCTCTTTGAATCATATTGAACTGACAAACAGATACATACATATGTTCAGGGACAGAATGTGTGATTTGGGATGGGTATAAACAAGCTGTATTTAGCTTGGCAAATAAAAGTATGTAAAGCACAAGATGATTATTTTTTTATTTCATCATATGTAAATAGATAATGCCTCCATTCTTAAGGAATGCTTGATTATCTGGTATATGGAAGCTCACATGAGCAATTACTGTAAATAGTAAATAGCAAATGCATTCTTACTACATCAGACCATCTCACACTTTCCCCTTCCAACATGGCAGTTATTTGCAAGACAATAAGGTTTGGCATGTAGATGGTCAAATGTCCTCTAAATAATCAGTCCATGCCTGAGAGACAAATCTTGGCATCAGCCCACACTTTACATACATTGTTGCTGGTTACAAAACAGTAATTGCATCATGGAATGTGTAAAATTGCTGCATTGTTTAAAATGATCATGCTCACCTCTCTAATGTCACTTTTTAGCTTGATGGTGAAAAAAAGTACACATTTTTTAAATTTTTTGAACTGATATTTTGACATTTTCTTGTACTTCTATACAGCTGGGACTGTTATCTGTTGCAGATTATAGAAAAATAAATCTAAAATAACTTACCTCCCACCCCAAAGTTAAAAAAACTGTTTGGTTTAAAAAGAGAACTGACAGTATATTCAATGGAGGGGTACAAACATTAATCGGCCTCCAGTGGGTATAATACCTTACATGAAACCTTGGTTTCTGGTACCCCTGTATGACCACCAAGTCACAATCATCTAGTTCTTCTTCTGTTCTGGGTGCACATGTTCAGTAGAGTGAAAAGCTGGCTTTTTGTCTTGTTTTGCTTTGGTTTTTCAAGCTACTGCACGTTTGCTGAGGATAGAAGAAACAAGTGGAAGAAAGTAGCTAGAGATGTACCCTATGATGTACCCTAAATGTAATGTCAGTTTCCAATCAGCCCTGATATTACAGTCCTTTGGGCTACTCTGTTGGCACAGGATAAACTTGGTGTCTCTATAGTTTTGTTGTTTGCTATGTTAATATAGCATCACTTATAATATAAATATAGTAATGGTACTGTACCTCTATTACAAAGAACACTACCGTTCAACTGACCTTGTGGCCTAACTCATTAAATTGTATGTGTTAATACAGAAGAATAATGATGGATTTTTTTTGCCTTTCTTTATGTTCTGCAAGAGGCAGGCTCCTCATTGTTCATGTATTTTGTGAAATATATTGACCATCTATTTCCCCATTTAACTCCACACAAAATGTCACAATTTAATTTGTGTGGTCTAATTGTTTACAGTAGTTTGCCAGCTGATCCATAAATTGATACTCCCTCTAAACAATATAGATTTTACTTCTTAGAAATTCTGTGAAAAATCTTTTATTCTCTGGTTACATATTAAACAGAAATTAATATTTGATATGTGAAAAGTATTTTTTTCTATAAAACAAGGTTTTCTAAGTTAATTTACTAGATTGTAAATTATATATTGGGTTTAATGAAGATTTACATTATTCAAAAGTAGCATTTGGCCTTATTTCTCAATGATTATAGAGAATCCAGCCATTTTATTTGTATGCCTCTTTCTACTAACTCATATAAAGGTAGTCTTAGCTGGCCCATCCAGTTAAATGTCATCAAGGATATTCCGTAAAACAGAGGCCACCGATAAACAAATTGTCTCTTTAAAATAAAAATCTTTGAATGTAGGCACCAGTCATGACAGCTTTCATTTTGCACTTTCATACTTTAGTGATAAAATCCCCTTGTAAACTTTTACTGTCAAATCGAATGTGAGTTGATCTTATCTGCAGTGAATACAGGCAGAAATTCTAATGGTGTGAAGGAACATGAGCACTATAATGTGGGCACCTGAGGTTCATAAATAAGTTAAATATGTGTGGTACAGATGCCATACAATTAATATATTAAGAGAAATTATAATACCCTGCAGAGCTAACTAGTAATAGGCTCAAACTGAAGTTGCAGCATACAAAACTATCCAAGGTGGATTTTTCTCTACATACTTAATTCCTACACTCCATGAATAATAACTCTGTACAATTAACAATTTTGGTGGTTCTACTTAACAACCATAATTTAGTCTACCATTATTAAGAATTCCACATTTATAGGGTCTCTCTTCTCCTATGTTCCAGTGAATTGTAAATGCCACCTCAATGAGGGATGTCCAAGAGAACTAGCACTGGATCCCCTTACCTTAAATACCACTTATAGTAAATTGCCTAAGATCTATGAACTAATGGAAACTGTCCCAGGACATGTCTATACTTAGTTGAAGCTACAGGAGTAATTTAGTAAGTGTGAGGACATGTGCATAGTGAAAAAAAGGGTGCAAAGAACAATGTATTTTGTAGTTCATACCATACCCTGTGGGATTAGCCCAAAGCAACTTTTTACACTATAGGGCTGGTGGTGGGTGACAATTGGGCATCAACTTGGACACCTACTAGGTTGTATATCAATCATTTCAAATTGCAGAGTGCATGAAGCATTGCCCCAGGTACTGTTAAGTGCATATGTGCTAAAAGGCACAATTGTGCTCTTGGTAAATAGCCACTTGTTTCTGTGCCCACCCAAACTAACAAAGTACACCCCTCTATAACCAGTGGTTAAACCATATGGGAAATTGACAAAACATAGCAGAAGGCTAAATCCCTATCGCCAAATAACTGCAATGATTCCATTCCTGGAGCACTGCTGAAAATGGATAATAAACTAACACAGGGACAAAGCAACATAGCTAGGGATGTAGCGAACCGCCGCCGATGTGTTCGCGAACGCCGTTCGCGAACACCGGCAAAAATGCGGACAGTTCGCGAACAGTTCGCGAACATCGAACACCCGCTAAAATCGTTCGACTCGGACGATTCGAACGATTTTTGCCATTCGATAGACCGATTTTAGTGCGATTCGAATGATCGATCATTCGATAGAATGAATTTCATCCGATCGAACGGTAAAATTCTTCTAATCGAACGATCGAACGTTTTAACCAATCGATCGAATAAAAATCATTCGATCGATTACAACATCATTCGATCGAATGGAAAACGTTCGATCTTTAGTTATCGAAGTAATCGAATTGAAGGATTCGAACTATTCTAAGCTTTAGTTTTAGCTGCACTAGAGGTTTGTTGAATTACATTAGAGACAGACTGACACCAGAAACATGTTTTTTTTTGCCATCTAACACAACATTTTTCCTATTTGGACAATTTCCAAATTGCCTAGCCCGAGGGCTGGCCTGTGGGTAAGTTATCCGTTATATTTTCTATAAAGCCATTTGACAGATTCATTTAAAGGAATGTGCATGTATTTGGCATAGACTAGCTACAATCTTGTAACAATACATGCATTGTGCATCTTGGGACTTGTAGTTTTCTTCAATTAAGTGATTTTAGCAGGGATTGTAATTAATGGCACCTGATTGACTTTGAGGTTGGATGTGTGTTAATCAGTTAACTAATAAGGAAGGAAAGGCACGTCTCCTACTAATTGCACTTACCTCTCACTCACTGGGGGTGCTGTGCTTTATTGGCCCTGGAAGGTGTTGCACCTCACCATTATGTTTGTCATGTTGCAGTGCAGCCTGGCCTTGCACCACATATTAATGACGATCTTCAACTGTCAACTGTGGGGAATATTGGCAAATGGAAAGCTAACCAACTACAGAGTGTGTGAGGCTTATCCTTCATTGATATTAACTCAATAATGACTGAAATGCACAAATACCTAAGTCTGTTGGTTGGCTTTAATATGTTGGTCTTGTCATGGGGCTTTTATGTCAGTTCATGAGGCTTTTGGTCCTATTTAACCCCTTCTTCTGTTGTCCAACTTAGAACTCTGTGTTAACTCTGCAAAAAAGGGTTGTTAGGTATATACCCTGAAAATGATGTACCTGCTCTATGTTTCAAATGACATTATCCATGTGTATTGCATTTTTTGAAACCACCTTAGCAAAAGTGAAAAAAGAAACAGACACAGCTTTTGGTTTTGTGGGTTTACTGACAAAATCTCAAACATTTTTATAAGAATAAAATGACAATATGGATTTGTGACAAAACTTTGTTGGTTTGTTGAACACCACATAAGCATTCTTAATAACAATTAAAAAAGTAGCCTATCTGTAACATACAGAAGGAATTGTGGTCTCAACATACATTTCAATATATAACAGCCCCCATTGAGCACTAAAGGCCAGAGCTTTACAAAAGGTTTATAGGGTTACAGGCAAGAATTTCTTGCATGAGATTCATACTGCGCCCCTGTGTCCATGCTGGGCAAGTTTACATAAATTAAATAAGACAAAATAAGTTTGGCATTAAGGAGCCCTGCGTACAAAACCAGAATATAACAATCAATATGATTTATAAATGACACTTGTCAATATGACAAAATGGGCTGTTTGAAAGTATCAGCACATATGAGGTTAGTGCTGGCCAGGTAATGTGTTGGAATAGTTGTTCAATGTAACAACCAACGCTTTGTGCCTTTAAGGCATATCATATACCTGGGACTTGCTATTTAAGTACCACAGGTGGAGGAGGTGATGGAGGAGGAGGAGGAGGAGGTAGTCAGCAATAGCACATATTATGAGTGCTGGGTAGCCAAAGTAGGCCATCGGTAGACAACAATACTTTCTAGTGCAAAGTAACAACCAACGCTTTGTGCCTTTAAGGCATATCATATACCTGGGACTTGCTATTTAAGTACCACAGGTGGAGGAGGTGATGGAGGAGGAGGAGGAGGTAGTCAGCAATAGCACATATTATGAGTGCTGGGTAGCCAAAGTAGGCCATCGGTAGACAACAATACTTTCTAGTGCAAAGTAACAACCAGCACTTTGTGCCTTTAAGGCATATCATATACCTGGGACTTGCTATTTAAGTACCACAGGTGGAGGAGGTGATGGAGGAGGAGGAGGAGGAGGTAGTCAGCAATAGCACATATTATGAGTGCTGGGTAGCCAAAGTAGGCCATCGGTAGACAACAATACTTTCTAGTGCAAAGTAACAACCAACGCTTTGTGCCTTTAAGGCATATCATATACCTGGGACTTGCTATTTAAGTACCACAGGTGGAGGAGGTGATGGAGGAGGAGGAGGAGGTAGTCAGCAATAGCACATATTATGAGTGCTGGGTAGCCAAAGTAGGCCATCGGTAGACAACAATACTTTCTAGTGCAAAGTAACAACCAGCACTTTGTGCCTTTAAGGCATATCATTTACCTGGGACTTGCTATTTAAGTACCACAGGTGGAGGAGGTGATGGAGGAGGAGGAGGAGGAGGTAGTCAGCAATAGCACATATTATGAGTGCTGGGTAGCCAAAGTAGGCCATCGGTAGACAACAATACTTTCTAGTGCAAAGTAACAACCAACGCTTTGTGCCTTTAAGGCATATCATATACCTGGGACTTGCTATTTAAGTACCACAGGTGGAGGAGGTGATGGAGGAGGAGGAGGAGGTAGTCAGCAATAGCACATATTATGAGTGCTGGGTAGCCAAAGTAGGCCATCGGTAGACAACAATACTTTCTAGTGCAAAGTAACAACCAGCACTTTGTGCCTTTAAGGCATATCATATACCTGGGACTTGCTATTTAAGTACCACAGGTGGAGGAGGTGATGGAGGAGGAGGAGGAGGTAGTCAGCAATAGCACATATTATGAGTGCTGGGTAGCCAAAGTAGGCCATCGGTAGACAACAATACTTCATAGTGGAAAGCACAAGGCACACTGTTTTCACTTTGACAGTTGCAGAACATAGGCCATTGTTACATGAATGCTCCCACATGAGAAACACATACAAACAGCGCTTGATTAGCATATGGAACATTTGAAGCAACACTGCACTGGTGATAAATACACAATAAAAAGTGTAGTCATGTGTTTGCAATGATTGGAATGCATTGATCCTTACATGTAACATTTTTTGGGCCAAGTGAATGTGTTTGGCAACACTGCAGCATCACCATAGAAATATGTTAGAGCAAATGCACTTTGATGTTTGTAAGTGCTTTTCCAGATGTTATTGGAAAGGGCGCCATTGGATGTAAGATATGGCACACCTTGGTGCTCATAACACCATACGTATATACATATGTTAGAGCAAATGCACTTAGATGTTTTGAAGTGCTTTTCCAGATGTTATTGGAAAGGGTGCCAATAGATGTTAAAATGGCACCCCCCAGTGAAGAGAATGGAGCACACTGTAAACAATGGGATGTGTTGTTTGGGAGTCAGTCCCATTGCTGGGTAACGGACAGAGTGATACCTGAAGCGTCAATAGGGCAAAGTTTGTTACCAGGAGAAAATAGGCAAAGAGGCCAGTGTCAGATGGTAAATGACACAGACTGGATCTAGGGACGTTTGTCCCCTCGGACAGGACTGTGTCCCCTTCCATGCCCCCTTTCCCTCCGATGTTGAGGAGCTTCAGGGGGTGGAGGGGGAGCAGCAGGTGGACCAGGGACTTCACCCTCAGCAGGGCCCCTTGGTCGGTGAGACTGGGCTGCCACCAGGTCCTGGAATCCTCGATGGATGGCCATCCGGGTCTCCCGCATCTCTGCATAGATATGGGCCATCCACCGCCTCATCCTGAGATCCTGGTAGCGCTGCTGGCGTAGCATGGCCTGCATCACGTTGACGAGCCCCGGTTGTGCCGCAGGTTGATCAGCCAGTCGCCGTCCTTCCTCTTGTGGTGGTCCCCCAATTGCTGTGGCAGCAGCACGATCTACAAGAAAAATCAAATATAAATATATATATTGGACATGTGCATAACCCACAACAAACAAAAGGTTACAAAAGGTTCCAAGTTAGATTGGGGTGGTGTTTTAGTCTGGGGGGTGGCATAAACACAACATTACAGTGGAAATCTCATACCAGTCTGTAGCTTGGAAAACATGTTTTTTCTTAGACAAAAAAAATTGTTTTAAAGGACATGTAAACGCTCCCAACAAAAATGTAATCAGTGAACGGCCTCTTTTAAAGCTTCAGACACGTGCTACTGGTTTTTAAAAGGTTAACAGTAAAGGCTGCAGTATCCCCTTAATCATTTAAATGCCTTCTCCTCTTCTAACTCACTCTTCCCCGCCTCAGGAATTTGCTTTGGCTGTTGGCTCATGAGCATGCTCAGTTCTTCCCAGCTCAGAATACTAAACATACCCTCCATTGTAACAGCCACTAAGGAGATATTATTACTGGTTCCCATATAAACTCTGCTTTTGCTGTCTGATCCCAGGGCCGCCATTAGAAATCACAGGGCCCCGTACAACAAAATTTTCAGGGCCCCATCCACACTAATTTTCTGGGCCTGCCCACCCAGCCTAGGCCCCACCCCAGATCCCGCCAACTCCACACTACAGTTTAAAAACAACACAGACAACAGTGCTAAAAATGGTAACCCCCCCACACACAAGTTAGAAAAAGCCATTGGTGATAAGGGCCCCCCCTGCAAGTAAAAAAAATTGTTCAGATACCCCCAAATTTTATGAAATATTGCTTGTGAGGGTTTTGTGTCTAAGGGGGGCCCGGCCATGCTTCACTTATTTGATTATCCGGGCCCCCCTGTCTTCAGCGTACTGCCTGCCAGCTCTCTGTGCACAGAAGCTTTTCTACTATTAAGATTTCCTGTATCCTTGTGGTCCTTTAAGAATAAGTCCCGTTAAGGGGATCCAATCCCAATGCAGATTTACTGGGCCTTATTCTTAAAGGACCAATGAGGATACAGGAAATCTTAATAGGCGAAAAGCTTCCGTGCACAGAGAGCTGGCAGTACGCTGAAGACAGGGGGGCCCGGATAATCAAATAAGTGAAGCATGGCCGGGCCCCCCCATAGACACGTGCGGGCCCATGACAACTGCCCCCCCGATGGTGGCCCTGTCTGATCCTATTTTGTTCTCCTAACCACCTCTCCTCAGCTTAACCATTACTTGCATCTTTGGTGACACACTGACAAATAAAGGAAGAGTTTATTAGTTATAAACATTGATCTTACGTCTGGGGGGCACCACAGGAATCACGGCTGGCGACTGGGCGCGGCGTTCAGCTCGGTGTTCTGTAATGTGAAATAGGACATTAGTAATGCTCTAAACAAGTTCAGGGAGCAATTACATTTGTCACAAACATTAAACATGTCTGTACCTTGAGCTTCCGGGGCTCTATCAGAGTCATCAGTCTCACCCTCTTCCTGGGGTTGCTGAGCAGCATCACCCTGGTCCTGGTCACTGTCCGGGCGCGATGTTTGCGGTGGTCCTGCAATTTTGAGTAAAGAAAGAAAAAAGGTATTAAGAGACAAAAAAATATAGAATTGCAAGTGTACTTGGCTAGTAGCCTGGTGTACAGACCTCTCACATGCTACAAATCTATTTTATTGCTCATTCGAAATACTAACTCCAATGAAATAGCACAGGAAGGAAGATGAAATGGTTAAACGTAAATCTACTGTATAATGGCACAACTAGGGAGATGAAATGGTTAAACGTGAATCTATAATGGCACAGCTATTATGGATGGAATGGTTAAAACTTAAATACATTTGCAATCATACAAGCAGAAGAGAATTATATAGATGACAATACTTGTGTTTTTTGAGTTGTTTAGCTTTTTATTCAGCAGATCTACACTTTGCAATGTCAGCAATCTGGTTGCTAGGGTCCAAATTAGCATAGCAACCATGCATTTATCTGAATAAGAGACTGGAATAGAATTGGGGATGTTCTGATAAGTTAGATGAGTAATAAAAAATCAATGTGTAGAGCCTTTCTTTCTAGACCCACATTTTAAAGCTGAAAAGAGTAATTTAAAAAAATAATGAAGGACAAGTGAACAGTTGCTTACACTTGGCCATTCTATAACATACTTCAAAGTTAACTTAAAGGTGAACCACCCTTTAAAGCAGTTTCTAAACATTTGTGCTATAGTGGAGAAATGGTTAATAAATAAATGGCTCCCCATTTTGTCAGTTACAGCTGCACTTAATAACTAGTAATAATAAACAAACAGCAAAGCTGTAAAGAAAAGCACAAAAACTCCTCTAATGCAAAACAGAAGCAATATTTTACCAACAAAGTGATATGCTAAAGGGAACATTAGACATTTATGTAAATAATGGGAATGTGGAACAAAAGGAGTCAGATATTTGTTTCTATAAAAGTCTACTTACGTATCCAGTCTGTGTCCAGTCCTTCACTGCCCTCTTTGGCCAAAATGTCCAGAAGCCGGCGCTCATGGGGTTGAAGTCTGAGTGGAGGGACACGCCCTCCGCCGGTCTTCTGGGCTTTAGCTCTCCTGGTAACCAGCTTTGCCCTTAGCCAACGCTTCAGGTCACTGTAGCGCTTATACACAGTTGTCCGATCCCTGTGTAAAGCGCCCACAGTGTTCACCCTGTCCGTCACCTGCTGCCAGAGTTGTTGGCGTCTGGCAGCACTGATGCGATGGGACTGACTCCCAAACAGCACATCCCATCGCGCTATCACCTCGTCCACCAGTGCTCCATTCTCTTCACCGGTAAACCTTCGGGCCATTTTGTTGGTGGGGCCCTCCTCTCCTCCATCATCACCTTCCTCCTCCTCCTCCTCCTCTCTCCTCTCTGAGGCAGTTGGTGGTGGTGCCTCCATCTCCTCCTCCGAGCTGCTCGGCAGCCTCTGTGGCCTCCTCCTGGGGAAGCCTCTCTCAGCCCTGGGTGGGGTGCGTGACACGCTGCGTGCCCCAGATGGTGGTGAGCGAGACACGCAGCGTGCCCTGGGGGACTCCCTGTGTGGGCTGGGGGACACCCTCCCTACACTACGCTCCTCCCTCCCTCTACGGGACCCCCCTGCCCTACGCTCCTCCCTCCCTCTATGGGACCCCCCTGCCCTAC
Organism: Xenopus petersii; assembly: GCA_038501925.1. Lineage (NCBI taxonomy): Eukaryota > Metazoa > Chordata > Amphibia > Anura > Pipidae > Xenopus > Xenopus petersii. The sequence continues at coordinate 92,881,794 of CM076677.1, forward strand.
GCTCCTCCCTCCCTCTACGGGACCCCCCTGCCCTACGCTCCTCCCTCCCTCTATGGGACCCCCCTGCCCTACGCTCCTCCCTCCCTCTACGGGACCCCCCTGCCCTACGCTCCTCCCTCCCTCTACGGGACCCCCCTGCCCTATGCTCCTCCCTCCCTCTACGGGACCCCCCTGCCCTACGCTCCTCCCTCCCTCTACGGGACCCCCCTGCCCTACTCTCACCCCCACTACGGGACCCCCCTGCCCTACTCTCACCCCCACTACGGGACCCCCCTGCCCTACTCTCACCCCCACTATGGGACCCCCGACTCTCTACCTCCTCCTCCACCCAGGAACCCCTGTTGGTGACCCCCCAGCCCTCCTCTCTCCCCCATCTACCACGACTAAGATCCCACATAGTGTGGGATCCAGCCGCAGTTGGCACCTCACCAGGGCTGGAGAGACGTTCCCCCTGCTCCTCCTCCTCCTCAATCCTCCTCCCAGCCATTTGCAGGCTTTTTTTTTTTCAATTTCTTTAAACACCTCCTCCACCTGTGCAATCTAAATAGCAAGTGCGCAATCAGGCCGAAAATGCACCTAAAATGGCCACTGGAGGGCTTCCTGTATGAAAAAAATGTCAGAAAGGAAGTGGGGCATAAACGTTCGAATCGAACGATTCGAATATAAGTGGGGCAACGATCACTTCGATTATATTCGACTGCTCGATACGACGGAACCATTCGAATCGAAGACACTATTCCCTCGGTCGAATTGTTAAATCGTTCGATCGTACGAGTTTACTTCGACCTAATCGAGTGCGAACCCAAATTGGCGAACGTCCCCAAACGTTCGCGAACGTTCGGCGGACGCGAACAGTCGAAGTTCGCGCGAACTAGTTCGCCGGCGAACAGTTCGCTACATCCCTGAACATAGCAGCAAATAAAATAAATACATTCACGTCAATTATATCTGCAGTAAGTTGCTTCTTGAAGTTTTTACCTTTGAAATGCAATATCTGAATGCCTTCAAGCTATCAGTTTGGAAACTTGTCCATCTTCAGATGAGTCTTAATCCCTTGCACAGGGTGGCTTTTTTAACTCAAGTGGCCAATTATTTCATTTTACCATCCTCTCTTCCCATGTCTTTGTGTCTCAGAAACCCATTATCAAAATATCTGCATTGCAGGAAATAACCTCAGGCAGCAACAACAAAAGCAAAAGGAAATATTAAAATCTGACAAAAAGTAGAAAGCATCCAGCACATCACTGTACACAGAAAGCACCCAAAGACCCTCAGCTTGTTGTGAATCAGCATCGACTTTAATTCATCACAGCAGACTTGTGCAAATGATATAAGCAGCTCCAGGCAGCTGGCATATTATTTCAGCTTACAGGGCCTTAGATTTATTGCCTTTGCCTGTTTAGAGTTGTTGTGATGTGACAGATCTTTCAAGGTCATGCATCAATGTATTCGTAAATTCTAAAAGGAAAGAATCAGGTGACATATAAATACTATATACTTTGTGTATGCATGAACCTAATATTTCCTTATTTTGTTTAAATCAAAAAGACTGATGAATTTACCCTAGAAAGCCCTTGCAAAATTTAAATTCTTTATAGTGACCTGAAGTACCGATACCTCTAGTTTAATGTCAGATTCACTCTTTTTTATTAAAAATGGAAGCAAACTGACTTCTCTATTTTATATAATAAGTTCCAGGAAGCTGCCCTGAGCGTGGGACAAAGAGGTTGAACAAACAGAAGATCTCTCTGCGGCTTGATCCAAAGCAGCAAACTGGCATGTACTGTAGATCTGTAAAGATTTACCAAAATTGTGTATGAGTTTCACTAACCAGAAATATGTGCATTCAACAAACCAATGGCACTATAATTCACACGAGTAAGAATTGGAAATGACTCTGCTTACATTCTCTATTTCCATCCAGAAAGTCATCATGAAGAGATATTAATGCATTATGTTGATGGAAGCAATGTTCAATTTGCATCTGTAGTGCAGATATTAAACTTGCACACCTGCTCTGTTGAATGAAAGCCAAAATTGGTCTCATAGCAGCAAAAATATATATAAATTGGAACAACTTAGATGCTGCAGTTGGAAATCAAGAGGAAAACAAGATATATGAAGTATTCATAAGTAGATTAAGGTAAAGGACAATCCGTGACTTAGGCATCCAATCTCATTTCTAATTTCAGAAACTATGAATTTCTACATATTCCACTTCTCAACAAAGTTTATACATATAATAGGAGCAGAAGTTAATAAAGCAATGTAATGATGTAATAAATGAATGCCCTCGGAAGGTTTATGAGGGATATACCTGACTGCAATTTATTTATTACATATTGTACAAAATTGAACAACTGCACAGCTTTATACGAACACAGAAAAAAAATTTATAGTAAAGAAGAAATAGTACATTTATTTATTATGGGTCTTTTTGCCCATAGCTACACAGCTTTTGGCTTCTATCTTGGAAACGATCCATGGATGGCAAAGATGTAAAGGGACAATGTGTGATTCAATCATTGACCCAAGCAACAAATGATTGGATCAGATCAATCTTCTTGTGAGCCAAATCTAGTAAATTGGAGTGACCCTATAAAAAGAGCAGATCTCGCCATATATGGGTAACTTAATGTCTGTGTTGTTGTTTTTAATCCAAAGTTTACAAGTACTTTGATAGAAGTCTTTAATCCTAAATTTACAAGTACTGGAATTAATGCAAACCATACAGTCATGGGAGACTTCAGTGTTAAGCACATTTGGCATACTTCTTTATTTTGTTTCTATTTAGTTTTATTAAAGGGGACCTGTCACCTTAAGAAATAATTCCAAATTCTTTTCAATTGTGTTAGTTGAGTAAAATAAACTTTACTTACACTTGATTTATTATTTACATTTTTTTTTCTTTAATCTTGAAATTACACAATTACAGCAAGCAGGCAGGCGCCATTTTTTGGACACTGTTATTAAGACAAGTTGTGTATCACCTCAAGATCTTGTGTATGCACTAGAATGGGGGACCTAATGACTATGCACAGTGCCCTACACAATTATAGAGTGTGAGGAAGGAGGATGTGAGGAGTGCTGTGACATGTAGGAATTGCTGAATGGAAAGTGAAAGTTATTGACTGTACCACCTCTATGCCTCAGGCAGATAATATTTGATTGACAGCTCAGATATGTAAACACCTTGATGTTTGGGATTTTTTTCATGCCCTTTTGCTACTTTTTATTGCCAGGGAAGGGCTGCCCTATGCTTTCAATAATATTTACTAGGTCCAAATTATTTCTGTTTTGACTTGCTTTTTTATACACAGTATTGTAGTACACCGCAGTATGTATTTACGATAGCACTGGCATATCTTTCTTTGAGAACAATGGAGCTGACAGTTGACCTGTAATGATGTGGGTATCCCATATTCAACGTGACAGGCATTTGACATATGCCAGAAATGATATCTTATGTCTTTGATTCCTATAAAAATGGCTGCATTTTTAAAAGGACATTTCACTCAGAAGAATCTGATATTGCTTCTGGGTTGGTTGGTATAGACATGTCTTACAAACTATGCAGCAAAGATATATTTCTATACATGGTTTGCCATAGTGGCAGATGAATCTGTTTGCAATCATTTATATGTACATTATGTAAAGTATAGCTACATACTTTTCACACATACCCATACTTTTTTATATACACACAAACACGTGCACACTAATATTGAGAACACTGGCTTTCAAAATGCAGCAAAGAGGAATAAAGGGTCCATATTCAGGACGGGTAAGAAAGTTCTCAGGCAACACTGGGTATTTTCACTAGTATATAGGTCTCATTTGTGATTGCATCTGCAATTGCAGTCATGCTAATATGGACCAATGCATGGATTGGTTATTCAGGAACACTCTTGCCATGAGGCAAAGTTAGAACCTTGCCTAAGGTGGCATGGAGCAGTCATATACCAGGGGTGGCAAAAAAACACCTCTGGTAAATTTAAGAGCCGAATTTCCATTTTTTTAATTGAAAATAGCGCTCACAGCACTAGCGATGCGGTCTGGGGCTGAAAACCCCTGAAACACAACTGATCTTATTCAGGTACTTAAATCCAAACACACTTCTTGTACTTCTGTATATTTGCTTCAAGCACCATTAAGCCTGCTTGATCTGTTTTGAAGTGCACCTACTACTACAGAGGAACCCAGGAGGTATCACCACCCTAAATGAGGCAGTGATTTTATGGTTCCTTCCGTGGATTGCATCAAGAGACACAGCAGACTTTGTGTCTGTGTTTGTGTCTATGTTGAAATTGAATGAACATTGCACCAGCCACAATGGCAAGAGGTGCAAATGGTAAGTTGTTAGAAAAACTGCACTTTGCACAATGCGACTAGGTTTATAAATGGCTTAAAATGTTGTATATTATGTTTTGGGCTTCTGTACCAGTCCAAGGCACCCACAGTCCTTTAACAGTAAATATCTCTGTCTCTGAAGATGCCCCAGTAGCTCCCAATCTCTCTTTTCTGCTAATTCACTGCACATACTCTGGGCTGCTGTGAATTACTGAGCTTATGGACTGACACACATATACTGAATATATAAAATATATATGTCACAATAAAAGTCTAATTAGTAAATAATTCAGTTGACTTGTACATGGCAGCTCAGAAACCAGGGCTATTCACATCAGAATGTAATAAGCAGTCCTGTAGAATCAGCTTATATGACAAGCAAATCTTGTCTTCTGCTTGATGTTTTGCAACAACACCTAAGCTTAGCTTCACGTCAGCTGCTCAAAGCCCACTGAGCATGTGAGTGTCACACACACTTCTAACAGAATCCAAGATGGGAAAATCCTGTGACAACTTTGAAAGCCTGAATCATTTCTAATATAGAGTTTCTGAACCTTTTGGGTTGCTCAATAAGTTCATTACATAAAATATGGCATTTCTAACCATATTCATTTTTTGGGTGAAATTAGTAAGCCAATGGCAAACTCTATACAGAGAAACTTTAAAAAAAGTTAAAAAATAGACAAGAAGGAATAACTAACTCTCCTAAAGAAAATTAGGAAACAATTTCACACAACCATGTACCCAATTCGTACTATTAGGGGCCGATTCACGAAGGGTCGAATATCGAGGGTTAATTAATCCTCGATATTCGACTGGGAATTAAAATCGTACGACTTTGAATATCGAAGTCGAACGATTTTGCGCAAATCCTGCGATCGAACGATCTAAGGATTTTTCGTTCGATCGAACGATTAAATCCTTCGAACCGAACGATTCGAAGGATTTTAATCCAACGATTGAACGAAAATCCTTCGATCAAAAAATCACAGGCAAGCCTATGGGGACCTTCCCCATAGGCTAACATTGACTTCGGTAGCTTTTAGCTGCCGAAGTAGGGGGTCGAAGTTTTTTTTAAAGGGACAGTACTTCGACTATCGAATGGTCGAATAGTCGAACGATTTTTACTTCTAATCGTTCGAATCGTTCGAATTTGATCGAATTCGATCGAATTTAACCAATTCGATGGTCGAAGTACCCAAAAAATACTTTGAAATTAGAATTTTTTTTTATTCTAATCCTTCACCCGAAATTCGTGAATCGGCCCCTTAAAGTTATTTTGCCATAATGTTTTTTTTTTCAGTCTTTGCACTTCCATTTTAATTCTTCTTCCAACTAACAGCTGACAAACAATCTTGATAATTACAGAGCCTTTATAACCATAATCATGTTATAATAAATCAGCAAACTTTGATTTCAATAAACTTTTATGTATTCCCTTCACTGGGCATTCAGTCTTGCAGACGTGACTCCATTGCATTTGGTGTTACCATTTCCCCCTTAAGCAGTGAGTCACAGAGATTGTCTCCGCCATGTCTGCCTGTCATGTGTATATTTCTAAAGGCTTAGCTTGGTGAGATAGTATGCAGGACTATATTCAACCAAAGTAAGATAAAAAACTTGTACAAATTGAGTTTATCAGTTAAAATGAAATTAAATATAGAATCGACAGCACTGGCACTTTGTGACTTAAATGTTAGCACTGTAGTTTCTACGTTTGCTTGGTTCTATTATTTTCAATATAGGACTTTGAGCTGCAAGACAACTTAAAATGGCATTTGCCAGAAATTATCCAGCAGAAGTTCACTCTTCAGGTAGTGGAAAACTATACTCCAGAAAGAATACTTAAACAACAGATTACAACAGTGTATATCACATTAAGTGGCATATTAAAGAATCTTACCAAACTTTTACCTTGAGACACAATTTTGTGATGTCTGTTTGCTCCTTCAGAGATCACCTTACGGGAAATCATTCAACTTTAACACCTATAACAGGAAGAAGTGTGGGAGTTAAAGACAGAACTTTGTCTATAAATTGGCTTACATGACCTAACATATTTTGTTTGTGTGCACTGTGAATCATATGGTCCCAGGGAGTAGCCCTTAATCCTTAAAATGGCAATTTTTTATTTAGGATAACCCAATGGCACACACTATTAAAAAATTATAGTTTTATGGAAATGGTTTATTTACATAAAGCATACATACAGTATGATCTGTTTTGCGCAATATAGCTTTATAGAGACCGTCATTGTTCAGGAGTATGGTTTTGTTTTAGCATTTCCTAATCCCTTTAACTGTTTTACTATTAAGCTTTCTATTTAATATGTAATTAGGACACACAAGAAAAATTATATTGATCCAGCTCATTTGTAGCTTTTTGTTAACTGCAACCTTGATTTTGTTAGAGGTTAGTGTCGCGTTAGGCACCCTATATCCAGAACCAAAGCTAAGCTCCCTGGTCTCGGCTCTCACTTCTGCCTCTAACCGCCACCTCAGGAGAAGCCCTCGGCTAATCGGATGCCGCCAGGTCTTATTTGGGAGAGGAGCTAAGCTAACGGTTCTGGATAAGCAAAGGGACATGATCATCTAACCAGGATACTGGAAGAAAGAACACCACCAGGAACAGGCAGGCTGGGCCAGCACAAGCAGAGAAGTCAGACAGGCCGGAATTGGAATTGGGGAGCGCAGAATAGTTGGAGGACAGGCAAAGGTCAGATTGGAGAGGTCAGAGTAGTCACAAGTAATCGGAGTAATCAGGCAGGCAAAGGTCAGGATTGGAGAGATCAGAATAGTTGAGTAGACAAGCAAGGGTCAATGCACAAAAGATCAATCAGGATTCAATAGAATAAGCAGGAAGCCAAAGGCGAAAGCACCAGGAACAAGATAACCTACAACGGGCAATGTGTTGAAAATGGAATCTCCCTTAAATAGCGTTTGAATTTCGCGTCATTGCACACTGACGTCACACACCAGCATGTATGCACCCATTTTTATAGGCGTATTTATCAAAGGGTGAACTTTCACTTTCACCCATTGATAAATACGCCTTTCAAAATCCCATAGAAATGAATTGAGAGCTGCAGAATTTCACTCTAGTGGCGGAACTTCACTCTTTGATAAATTTACCCCAATGTGGTTTGTGCAAATGAGCAATTGTGGCATGCAATACATTTAATGTGGATTGTCACATGTAAGATCTGTGTTTAGACAATGTAAAGCATTTATGGGGCAATGCAATACAAGTCGTAACTGAAATCATACAAATTTACAACATTCATCAGTAGACAGTTAATTCATTTTGCATTTTAAACTGGCCAAGTATTCTGGAAAAGGGCTGAGATGCATTTATTCAGTACAAATAAAAGTAAAACTACCATGACCTTGTCCAGAAGGATAAGTTCAGTAAGTCAACAGCCCTCAGCAGGATGTGTATTGTGCCTAATGATGTGTGTTGATTTATTCACTGAGGGAGTCTGCAATCTGCAACAACTATTCACATGAAGCAGTGAGTTAAGAAGAAAAAAATGAAATATTTGCATTAGCAACTTCTTTCTTGCAGCCCTAGAAAATAAGTATTATCAGCAGAATATGCCAAAGTAGTTAAGGCAAAAAGATGCAAGGAAAGATTATATTATGAAGTGACCCAGACTGCTTTATCACCATATCACAAAAATATGATACTTTAAAAGAGTGTTATGGAAGGGAGGGAGCAGTTATCACTTTTAGATATTCAAGGGTTTCTGATTACCAGTGGAGATGATATAAATACATGTTTCTGCAATCCTCATCCCCATCGAGAATGAAACTGTGTCAGCAATAAATGATGAAGCTTGAAGATAGCCATGTCAGTTTAATTGATCTTGAGTCGTTGCCTCATATCAGAACTGTCTGTCTCCTTACCCATAATCCTCATCACTATGATAGGCTGTCAGGAATATGGGACTCGATCCAGTCTTGCATGCATCCAATAATATTATGAAATTGAAACTGACACTTGCCTTGGCACTAATTTCCATATGAGATCAGAGACAGAGGCCAAATCTTTTAGTTTTGTAGCTGTTAAACAGGAGAAAAAAAAGCAAACATGGCTGAATACTTTAGGAATGAGAATGTATTGTTTCTAGGTCAAATAACATATTAATTACTTTCTGATTGGTCCCAAATTGTAGTGCATTTTGAAATAGGATAATTTTTATCTATTCAGCAGCTGTTATCTAATGATAGAAAATCAGTGCCATCTATTCTAGAGACAATATAATATTTCAAGCCCAACAAGTCTTATTATTGTTTAACACACATCCTTCAGTTATTAAATGTCAAAGTTTCTTTTCTAGTCGTATTTATTTTACACAGGCTTCCTAATATAATAATGGACACAACTAAGTTTCTTTAGACCAACTGCTGGATTTGCTGGTAGTTCAGTTGACTAAAGTTCCACAGTACACACATTTTCCCCCAAAATTGTACTCATTGCATGTGAATTTTCATAGTTTTACTGTATTTTTTTTTAAGGCCAAGATCAACCTTGTGCCTATGGTGTGTAGGGTGATTTGGGAGTGTTTGGCCTTCTACTAGGTTAAATTGCTATCTCCTGCACATCTTGTTTCTAATGCATTTAATGTGATTCTCCTTGTAACTCCCTGCCCTTCCTCCTAAAAAACTAATCTTGAAAACATATAGGGAGCATTTAGTTATACACTAAACATGTAAAATGATTCAATAAAACCATTATACAAACTTGGGCAAATAGACAGTAGAGACAGTAATACATATATGTAACTATCCTAATACAATAAAAGGGAAAGATAAAGCTGAATGTATAAGGCCACTGCGTACAGTATATATTTTTAAGGAAGCACCAGATTAACTTTTTTTTGTGGATTCCTAAATCTTTTATGAGAGATGGGCCAAATTTGAACCCTAATTTGCATATTGAAATTGAAAAAGGAAGTGAGAAGGAAAATCCGAACAAAACATTTTTGCAATTTCCTTAATCATGAGACCTAAGGTCACATCATTGTAAGAGCTTGGATGCTGTTCAGCATGGCACTTGGAATCAGCGGAATCTGAATCCTGCTGAAAAAGGCTCAGATTTGGCCAAATCCTGACATACCGGTTTTAGTGTACCTCTAAAGATATCCAAGCGTTTGCTCCACAGTTACTAATGGAAATGCAAAGATCCTAGCATATTGATTTTCAAAGCTGCATAGTTGCAAGATTGCTGTTTTCAGGTCTTGTCTCCCTTTAAACATAATAATAAGAAATGCAGATTGAGAACCTCACACAACTGTATAAAATAATTTCCTAATCCCATACATCATTTTTCCCCTTCATACAAGGCTACAGTACTTATGACTTTAGAATCTCTATCTTTATATTTGAATACATTTTGCTTTGCTATTCAACACCCTTATGAACAAGGTTATGGAGTGTACAGATAATTAATAAACAAAATAATGATATGCAAGGAAGACTTGCTGTCCTTGTCTGTAATTCTATTTATTTTGTTACAAGGTCATTGTATATCCAATGTCTATAGCACAAAGTCACATCCCGATTAAGTAAATAAATAAGTAATAATCCCACATTCATCAGAGACCTTTTTATTGAAATACTGATATTAAAAAATGAAAAAAAAAAGAGGAGCATAAGTGCTCAGCGGATGGCTTCTGCCATCATTTTGAATTTTATATCTACTGATTGCTTTTGTTAAATGTAACATTTGAAATAACTATGGCAGATGTTCTGGGGCCACAGCCCGACTTTTTTTAAGACCTTTCTTGATCTCTGGAATAAAGATGCTTTAAACGAGGGGGGGGAATAAGTTGTGTTTGGCGTCATGACTGTGTTTGAAGCTGTACCAGCTAAGCCTGCAACAGAATGCAGCTGTTGGCTATCCAGAGAGAGAGAGATATCACTAATTTGTACATTGTGTACCACCAGCCATTAAATACAAAAGTATGATTATATGATGAGAGCATCCGTACACACTATTTTAGAATTGAGAGTGCGGACATTGTTGTTAGATTATTCTATATTTTATGACTGCACCCAGGCACTTCGATTTTCAGATGCCAGATCCGCAAAAATCACAACCTTCATATTTTTTTAAAATTTTATGTAGTCTTTTCCCACACCAGATTTTTTACTTAATCATTGACAAATACGTTAATAATTTGGATGGGAGTTTGGTTGATGTGGTTTTAAGAAAATAATGAGAAATATTTGGATTTTAGTAAAAACCCCCTAAACATTGAATGTCGTGAGATTTCAAAATCCAAATAAAAAAGCAGAAACTAAAAAAGTTCTGAATGATGAGCTAAAAACTATGAATACCTTGAAAACTTCAAAAAAAATTTAGTTTTTTAGACAATTTCTAGTGGAGAAAAAATCCAAAAACCTCCAAAAGTCCAAATTTATTTAAAGCATAGGATCAGTTCCAATTGGCTTGTATAGCACCTTGACAACTTTTACTTGGCAAGTTTTGCCTTAGATGTTTTTGTGTTTTTTCCCCCTCTTTGAAGCACAGGGCAGAATCTGTAACCACACACTGCAATTGTAATGAGGTCTGTCATGGTTTTGTAACGTCACTGGTAACTTATTACCCCTATTATGCATAGAAGAATTATGGTCTCTTATGGTTATGTGGTTTCCCAGTATAAAATAAGGGCACATCAGCAGATAAACAGAATTTGAACTAGAACATGTGCAGTGCCCATTAACTGTATCCAAATGAGGTTGTTGCTTTTAATTACACATTGTAAGCTTGTAAGCAATACTTACCATGCTTAATGGTCTTAGACCATTTGTCCACCTCATTCTCTTAGACTAGCATCTGAGCAAACCAAAGAATGTTTAATGTTGCGTGGCCATCGTTATGTAGGCACAGGTGTCTGAGAAAAAAAGTGTATATCAGGATACATCTTAGTTAAAGCGACTTAGAGACAAAGAGATTTAGCCGTAAAATAACCTTCCCATTATTCTTACCCATGATTTTCCAACTTAAGCATCCCTCAGGCCAGAGAAGGCAATTCCAATAGAAACTGGACTTACAGGAACAGTTGCTAGAATGCACCCTACAAACAGCAGAGATTAGATGTCTAAGGTAGTGTTATTCCTATTGATTTGCTGTTCAATTTTTACTGTACCGTAAAGAACAGACATGACCAAAATCAATTGGATGTTGCTTTCTTTCTCCTCTTGCAATGTACCCAGGAATGAAATGCTTAGATCATTTTTACGATGTGTCTCTGCCAGACATGAGCGAGTGAAGAGATTAAGCAGTGCACAGAAAAAAAATGGGCTGCAGCCTAACACCACTATACTTAGGTCTAATTGGGAAGCTCTGTACATTTTAGGTTGTACAACTGAAAGCATGAGATTGTGCATCAATTAGAATGCACAGCCCTTTAACCCTTAAATATGGCAACCCATGTTGTAATGAGATCCATGGTTGTGCACTAATGTGTTAGTAATGTGTATATATGTGTTTTCCTGCAATAACAAATTCACATACAGATAGTAGAGAGATGTCCTGCTATCTTTTCCGACTAGGTATTAAATTGGTTTTACTCTCAGGAGAATAGTCCACAAAGTATAGCCCACAAATCAAATACCTTGATCACAACAGAACAGCACTTCATTGTTCTAAGATTACAACAACACCAAGGGAGTATGTATAGTACTATTCTGATTTACAAATTGTTACTTTGCTTTATAGGATGGCCATTTTCACCAGCAGAAGACAATATATAATGAAACCATACGCCACCTTGTCTAGAGAATAATGCAATTTATTCATGTGTTACACATTTTAAAATGTTTTCATTTTAAATAATAAAAAAAACTCCACAAAAAAAGGGTCAAGAACACATTAGGGCATTTATACAACTGTTAGAATAGCAAATTATTAATCTGAGAACAGCTTTATACATTAATGATGATGATGGTTATTGTGTTCTGAATGGTGAAAAATGTGACTACAATTACATAATTTGCAAATACTAATATTTTCTGAAAGATGCATATACAATCAGACAGAGGTTTCTACTATATATTGAGTCTCTAGAGCTCATCAGTGAACATGAGTACTAAAATGCACAAGTGCAGTTTTTAGTTATTTTCTAGGCATCACAAATGTATAAAACAAGTGTTTGTGTTTTTTATATCCTTTTTTCAAGGAGAACAAAATTGTAAGTAGTGGGCATACATGGATGCCTATAGTTAGTGAAACACAAGCAGTTCATTCCAACATTGGGAGTCAAGTTATGTCAAGTTATAACCAGCAATATCAATTGTTGGCCATTATAGTGCAGTTGAGCTAGAAATTGTACTTTGCTCAAATTATTCATTGTGATAATTACATATAGGGACATAAAACATCTGTATACACATATTTGGTAGGAAATCTGTCTGTTACATTTATTAGAGACAGTATATGAGTCAGAGGAGCAACCAAGCTTTCTATGTTCATTGCAGTCGTCAGCCCAACTATCAATTTTGTAATGTCCCAATGAACTAAACAAATGTAATGCTGCTCAGATTTAGATTTGTTTTCTAATGAATCCACAATATTTATTTTGAACAATGAAATAAGCAAGACACAATCATCACGTGGAATTATGTTTTGCCTAATTGCATTTTTTCCTAGATACAGTATGAGTAACAAAATCCCTAGGGGGTTAGCTAAAGCTTAGCAGTTTAATATATTGGGATGGTTTTCTCAAATTGTTTAGCTGCTTTACAAGAGGTGATATGTGATAACACACCCAGGAACATATACTGTGTTTGTCTAAATGGCATTTTTATAATTTCCTCATTCCGTGCTGCTGCTGCTGCTGCTGTGCAGAATTATTTTTTTATCTATAAGGATTTAAATTTGTTGCAATGGACCATGAGTAAGAGACAATGGTCCTGAATTAGAATGATTAGGTTGGTAAAGTACATTGCTAGCAGAATTCAGCACCATTTTTAGGGTGTAATTTTGGGGGTCTATATCTAGAAAACGACCTTTATTCTCATGAAATGTCAAAATAGCTGATATGTGGGTATAGAACAAATTACAGTTAGGGGCCGATGTATCAAGGGTTGAATATCGAGGGTTAATTAACCCTCCATATTCGACTGGCGAATTAAAATACTTCGACTTCGAATATCGAAGTCGAAGGATTTTGCGCAATTCCAACAATTCAAAAGATTTTAATCCATCGATCGAAGGATTATCCTTCGATCATAGAATTGTAAGCAAGCCTATGGGGAACTTCCCCATAGGCTAACATTGACCTCGGTAGGTTTTAGGTTGTACTAGGGGGTCGAAGAAATTTTTAAAGCGACAGTACGTCGAATGATTACATTAAAGTTAAAGGTTACTTTTTCCCTTTTAAAACAAAATGTGCTCTAACTGGGGCACCATGATATTTAAGTAGCAGGTTGGATGGGAGTATTCTAAGAGGCTTACGGTGACTATGAGCAGTGATCAATTGTGCCAGTTGCAGTCCACGATTCATATATCCCTGGGGACGTAAATGATCAGTTTAGATATTTAAGAAATGGTCTTTGGAACACTAAAGCAGTTGATCTAAAGAGATGAGTCAATAACAGATAGTTCAGTTTTAGAAACTGGAGATAGGTTTTCAGAATTTGAGAGATCCTTTAACAGCATTTTAAGATGCAAAGTAATCCAATTCATGATACTGTAAGTGCTTGGTTGCTTTTGGCTTCCAAGAACTACTCTTTGTGCATGCTATAAAGGTATAGTGTCATTTTGTGATGCACAGTAAAAGACTGTTTTATTAACGTACTCCTTTCACATACTATATGTTACTTCCTTGTACATGTACATTAAATATCCTACTTTTGACATGAGAAGATTTTATTGAATATGCAATAAATAGTGGACATGATACACAAATATTCTTATTAGCATACTTTATTAAATATATTTTAGACAATGTTTTATTGAAAGCATGCAATATAGTAAAATCATATGCTAGACAGAATACAGGATGCCTATTGTGAAAAAGATACCTAGGCATCCTAGATGGATAAACACATACACACACAAAACCCAAGCCATGCCCATGCCTAACCAGCCTCCGTCTAGTAAGTTGGCATTGACCTATATATAATTGTATCCTCAGCTGCTTAGAATACCAATGATAACAAAGGTGTTTCATATTTGATTTTAACTAATTCTAAATTATATTGATTGTATCATTATGTTTTTAACTAGAAATTAAACATCTGCATTGTTTTTTTCTCAATTTTTCAAATGACGAGTCCCTTTAAGCAGTCCAGCAAAAAAAATAGATGTGTCCTTTTTCAGTAAATGTTTTCTCCTGTGAAGAGTGCTATAAAATGACTGTAGCTAATGGAATGGATATCATTTATTATCTTCTCTTTGCCAAGTTAACAAGGACATATTTGTCTTTGGTGCAAAAGGTATTCTTACAACTGACAAAAATAGAATGAAGAATATTGATTTTAGTTTGCATTCGACATTAATGAATATTCAAAAAGCTTCAGAAAAAATAGCTTTTATGGACTTGCTTTAAGATTTTCATGTTACTGTTTAAATATATACAGTAGATCCACCTTTTTGCATTCACTGTACTGCTCAGTTGATTAAATTTAGGGAATAGCCCATTGTTTTTTTGTCAGATTGCTTTTCAATTTGACAGCAAATTAAAGATGGCTGCAAACATCAGAGCTTAATCTGCAATTAAAAAACATTCCCAACACAAAATAGTAATGTAAAGCCACATTATTAATTTTCATTTTTGGTGGGTCTTTAACTCTCAGGCAGTTGCAAGTGTATTATTTAAAGGGATACTGTCATGGGAAAAAATTTTTTTTTCAAAATGAATCAGTTATTAGTGCTGCTCCAGCAGAATTCTACACTGAAATCCATTTCTCAAAAGAGCAAACAGATTTTTTTATATTCAATTTTGAAATCTGACATGGGGCTAGACATATTGTCAGTTTCCTAGCTGCCCCAAGTCATGTGACTTGTGCTCTGATAAACTTCAATCACTCTTTACTGCTGTACTGCAAGTTGGAGTGATATCACCCCCTCCCTTTTTCTCCCCAGCAGCCAAACAAAGAACAATGGGAAGGTAATCAGATAGCAGCTGCCTGGTAGACCTAAGAACACTCAATAGTAAAAACCCATGTCCCACTGAGACACATTCAGTTACATTGAGAAGGAAAAACAGCAGCCTGCCAGAAAGCATTTCTCTCCTAAAGTGCAGGCACAAGTCACATGACCAGGGGCAGCTGGGAAATTGACAAAATGTCTAGCCCCATGTCAGATTTCAAAATTGAATAAAAAAAATCTGTTTTCTCTTTTGAGAAATGGATTTCAGTGCAGAATTCTGCTGGAGTAGCTCTATTCACTGATTCATTTTGAAAAAAACATGTTTTCTGATGACAGGGTCTCTTTAAAGAGATGATCAATGTTGTTGCTTTAATACAGTACATAAACAGAATTTTTTTGTTCTAGAGAGAACCTCATAAGGAACATTAGACTTTTGTATTTTCAGTAAAAGTAACATGAATAAGAGTAACATGTTTTAAAGATAGTAACTTGTCATCGGGACTACAGTCTAAACTCTTGCTTCTGTGACTTTGTAGTTGACAACAATGTCATGGGAAATCAGTTTAGAGATATATTTTCATGTGTCTGGAAAATTCACATGTATTTCATCTTTGTTTTAAAATGCTGATGATGTGAGAAAGTAGATGAGGAATGTTGAGAAAAGAGTGAAGAGCTGATGAATAATGCTACAACTGTGGGATTCTGAGCACATGGCATGGATGAAAATGATGGCTCCTTTTTGTTAACAGATTTGTGCACCATAATTACATGTAATCCCATATTGCGTCTGGGAATGTTTAATTGTGCTGCGGCGGTGAAAAGAAAGTTAAGGCCAGGTCATATTGACTTATAAGGTTGTTATGAAGAATTCTTCTAATCTGTTAATAACTCAAGTGAGTTTTGTATTTGCTAGAGGTATTTTAAAACGTATAAAACAGCAGCCAGGAACTACAAGGCTGCTCTTGGAAAAAGTGATCCAAACCCACCATGTGTGTCCTATGCCATCTTATCTTTTGACATTCTCAAGTTTCAGTTTGGGGATCTCCAATATTTTACCAAATGTCACATGGTTATTATGAAACTGATTGTGATCACATTAAAAGCCTGTTATTCATTTCCTGACATATCATTTTCACTAATGCATTATGGAGGTTACAGAAATGGTCTGATCTAGGGAGCTTAGGGAGAGTCTAGATATTATTCTTAGGTTATATAGATAGTCATCGTTTGTTGAAAAAAATGATGAAGTGACAGCAGCTTAGAGAAATATCCTATTTGAGATATATTTTGGCTATGGGATGCTTTTGCATTGTTCATTAGTCATATTAATATAGTCTTTGTATATATTTATGACTTTTTTCTAGCTATGACTTTTTTGTACATTCCCGTATTATTCTCAGAATTTTCAAAGTTAACAAATTAAAAGGGATTTAAATCTGTTTGGTTAACACATAGCTTTCTGATTTAAATCCATTGAAAGACATCACAGGGAGCATGCCATTATCACATTTGGTGCATTTAGAAGGGGCTATGGCACTTTCCATATAAGAAGTAAGTAGAAGAGCTTCACTCCATCTGTTAAGGGTCAAAGTTGATACTTTTTTTTGCCCTTAAGAGGCTATTGTATGTACATGTATGGGATTCCTTATCTAGAAACCTATTATTCAGAAAGCTTTGAATTACGGGAATGTCATCTCCCATTATAAGCAAATAATTCTAATTTTGAAAAATGATTTCCTTTTTTTTTCTGTAATAATGAATCAGTACTTTGTAATTGAGACAAA
Organism: Xenopus petersii; assembly: GCA_038501925.1. Lineage (NCBI taxonomy): Eukaryota > Metazoa > Chordata > Amphibia > Anura > Pipidae > Xenopus > Xenopus petersii. Next base: position 92,899,028 of record CM076677.1, read on the forward strand.
CTAAGCTGCATTAATCCATATTTGTGTCAACACAATCACATTTGGTTTATATAGTTTTTACATGACTTTTAGCAGATTTAAGGTGTGGTAATCCAAATTATAGACACCATTCCTTATACAAAAACCACAGGCTCCCAGCATTCCGGATAACAGGTTCTATACCTGTATTCTCATATACATTGCAAGTGTAGAAAATGTTTACAACTATAAATTCCCACACAATTTTTATGACAGCTTCAGATGCGCTATTTTATAATAAAGAAGAGCGAATAGTTAATGGCATGGCACCAAATACAAGCACAGCCGAGGAAAACCAAACAGGACTGATTAGAATTTGGTTCTAAAAATACATGTTACTGTATATGCATGGTCAATAACATACTAACCTAATACTTTCACTCCGCAGTGCTCTGTTAGGTAGATACCACCATGACAAGAGTTCAAATTCAAAAAACACATAACACTTTAAACTGCAACACAAAATAAACATGAAGAATGAATGAATGAATGAATCATTAAATAGGCTGAACATAATTATTAAGTAAAAGACATGTAACATTTTGCCAATGTCCCCACAGTGGGATATATTTATTTAATTTTTCTCCTGCTAATGGTGGATGAAAACTTGGACACTGCCAATCACAAGAGGTCTCCAGAGTTGGTAGATTGCATAAGCAGTGCAAAACTATTATAGCTCATTTACAATGTACTACAAACGGGAAAACAAAAGGGATCTCTAGAAAAACAGCATAATATAAATTACTGAGGTATGATAAGTTAGTCTTTACATAAATATATCAATGCAATGGGGTAACCACCTCGATCCCTGTGTGGCAGCAAAGAGGTTAAAATCATTGCTTTTGTCTTTTATATAACATTCTTTTTAGATTGCTTACCTTTCAGAAAGGCTTTAGTAGTTGGCAGAGTTTGCCTGCCCTGTTACTGGCTGCACGCCATTGGCAGAGGCTGCAGCAATGATCTTTGCAGATTCATTGGCACGTGCTAGAAAGACTGCAACCGACATAGTGCAAAAGAACTGACGGAAGTCTAATTAGTGTATTAGGGATTAAGCAGAATGGAAAGAAATAATTTCATCTCATCTGCCTGAAACACAGCAAATCTACTCCCTTATGTGCCAGAGGAGTCTTGTGAATGTGTTGGAAATGCAATAACTCCATCCAGACCCTGCAAATTAAACATACATATTAAAAATGAAGGTCTGTTTTTATTAAGTAAAATATTTGTAATACATGAAAATGTAATTCTTTACCGTGAAGATAGTGGAAACCTGAGGAAAAATGCTCAGAAGTACCTCAAATCTAAGAGCTTAGATGGAAATAATAGATGCAGATAGAAATACCTGTATAATGGCCAAACAGTGTCTGACCTTCCAGCACAGGTTTTTTTTTTTTATATTCTACTTAAAGCCCCAGTCACTGACTGCTGTTCTGTTATAATACTGTTTTGCTGTGAGATTAACTGTAAGGTTCAGGTGCAAGACTGGACCAGGAACACATCTGTTCACAATGCATTTAGCTTGTACTGTTCTCATTGGCAGATGTCTATGATAATTAAATAAACTAATGTTAGACCATACAAGGCCAATAATTTCATAAACCTCGTTAAAATGTATTCCTGTGAAGAGTTTAAGAAAAAATCGTGTGCTTTACAGATTCAATGCTTATATGAGATACAGTTTTAGCATCTAAATTAGTATTCATGAATTGTATATTGAAAGAGCTTCTCATAGTCCTTCTGGACCAAACCATCTAACCCTAGCTTCATTGACTCTAAGGACCTCCATGGTGTTCAAGTATTCCTGAGGGGTCTGTTTGTGTTTAAAAATTAAAGCCAAATCCATTAGGATCGCTAACAGCTGATTATTAGCCATCTGTTTATTCAGAGTGAAATGCCAAATCATTAGCAATGGGAAAAGAAAAATATGAAAGATGAAGTTGTTAACCAGTCATGTATCATCTGAATGTGTTATTTCTCGGGCAATCAGGAATAAACCTGGCAGGTTTCACTAATTTATGAACATAATACAAAAGCCTTCCAGGACCCAGGTTGAAATGTGACATGGTACTCTAAAATTAGTGAGGACCTTAGACAAAGTTCTCTGCTACTAGCGGATGAACATTTTAATGTTGCCAACTGGTCACTGCCTCTTTAGCTTTATTGGCATGTAAGTAGTGTAGCTGTTTTATATAAACATACTAATTGATTTGATTCAGTGTGAATAAATCTGTAGAACTACTGTATATTTAATACAAAGACCGGCTAACCAATAATTACATAAGGATCTGCAGTTCAAGGCATTGCACAATGACACTATTTTTGGAAAATACGTGTTCTATTATTTGTTTTTTTTTAACCCCTCACTTACTGTATGTGTGTTTCAAATGGTGAGAACGTCAGACTGATAGGATTGAGAAAAGAGCTAAACTTCCTTCTTAGAATATCACTCTTTACATCATAAAGTTCATTTAAAAGTGGACAGCCCACTTACTTTTCATTATCCAAATAATATAGATTTATTTAACATTGCCATTACATACATCCCAAATGTCCCATTTTTAGAGGGACAGTCCCTCCTTTGACAGCTCAATCCACAGTCCCTCCTTTTTACTGGAAAGTACCGTTTTTCTCTGCACTGAACAGCCAGAAAAGGAAACTAAGTTTCTAACTTAATTTGCTTTTGGCAGAGAGCCCAGAACAGCCACAGCAGAAGATTAGATACTTTTGTAAAAATTTCTAAATATGCAAATAAGTAATTGTAACAATATAAGATAACAGGTGCGTTGGGAAAAGTTAAACTCACAGTTTGGGCAATGCACCTTCATTAGCAAAACTGTAATAACTGGAAAAGAAAACACAGAAATATTTTCAAACTTTCATAACCTGCCAAATTTTGTAACATTAACATGGTAATTAGGGGTGTGGCCACAAAAATGGGCATGGTCAAAAATGTCGCACATTTTCCAAAATGTTGGGAGGTATGCCATTAAAATGGTGTATAACTAGGGGTTTTTGTGGATAACAAGTTGTTTAATTCTGGGCAGTGTCATTCTGTGGCCACTAAAGCAAATAAAGTTCTGTCTTGCATAAAAAAGGGCATTAACTCAAGGGATGAAAACATCATTTTGCCTCATCTGGTGTATGCAGTGCAGTTTTGGGCTCCAGTCTTTGAGATTGATATAAATGAGCTGAAGAGAGTGCAAAGATGTGCAACTAAACTGGTTAGAGGGATGGAAGACTTAAGTTATGAGGGTAGACTGTCAAGGTTGGCACTTGCCAGGGGACATGATTACACTTTACTCGACTTACTAAGCATAAAAGAGGACATTATAGAGAAATAGTAGGGGACCTTTTTACCCATAAAGAGGATCACCGCACCAGAGGTCACACATTCAGGCTAGAGGAAAATAAGTTTTATTTGAAGCAACGTAGGGGGTTCTTCAGAGTGAGGACAGGGAGGTTGTGGAATGCACTGCCTGATTGTTGTGATGGCTGATTCTAATAATGCCTTTAAGAGTGGATTGGATTATTTCTTGGACAGACATAATATCAAAGGCTATTGTGATACTAAAATCTACAGTAAGTATAGATGAGTATATATGAGTTTTTGTGAGTATATGGAGGGGTCAGTGTGTGTATGGATGCTGTGTTTCATTTGGAGGGGTTGAACTTGATGGACTTTGGTCTTTTTTCAACCAGATCTAACTATGTAACTATGTACCACTCAGCAGTCTAGCTTGCACCAACAGGCTATCGCTAAAAACTATTAATTCCGGTATTGGTCAGTATAACTTTTTGTTTGATCTATCCACCCTTCTAGTGTACAGTTGTGTAAAATGTCTTGACCTTTTGTACATTCATGATAATGATGATAATAGTAATTGTAGCTTCAGAATTGCACTTGGATCACTAACAGAAATATTCCTGAGTCAGTTTCTGGACCAGATACTGCTCATCTAATTTTATCTAAACTCACCCTATTAACTGCATGCTTAAAAATTTCTTTTATGGTCTGGCCTTCAGGAGCATATGGGATTTGGCTCACTATAAAACTGCTCTAAATTACAATATAAAGATAGTCATAAAGTAGATGTTTTCTAAAAATGTATTTTCTTTTTTTGGATGACTGAAGGAACAGTAACACCAAAAATCAAAGTGGCAATATAAGGTACTGTTGCTCTGCGCTGGTAAAACTGTTTGCTTCAGAAACACAACTATAATTTATATAAACAAGCTGCTATGTAGCCATTCAACCACAGGATACACAGTAAATAACAGATAAGTTCAGAAGAATCCCATTGTATACAACAAAGCTTATCTGTTATCAGCTGTATTACCTGTGCCTTTTCTCCCATTTCAGCTTTGAATGGCTGCCCTAATGGCTACACAGCAACTTGTTTATATAAACTATAGTAGTGTTTGTGAAGCAAACACACAACCTTTCCAGTGCAGCACAACAATATATTGAATTTGCATTACTTTAGGACACTTTGCATTTTTTGGTGTTACTGTTCCTTTAACTGTAACTGCACCTATTTTGATCTTCTGAGTAATAAAGAAGCTAATATGGAAGCATTTGGTTATTTTCTCAAAAGTTGCTCAGATTTTGACTAAATGGATTTCATTCCTACCAGTCTGCTAACTGCTAATCGCTTTCAATGGTTTACTGAACTAGGGAAAACCATCTGTGCTAATACCTTAACGCTATATAAAGTTTCCCATTTAAAAGTAATTGTATGTACTTTGTTTTACCTTCACATTTTTATATTTACAGTGGTGCTTGAAAGTTTGTGAACCCTTTAAAATTGTCTATATTTTTATATGAATGTGACCTAAAACATCATCTGATTTTAAAAAAGTATATACAGAAAGCCTACTTAAACAAATGAAATAATATGTAATATATTTTTTTATTAAAAAAATCTAATAGCATATCATATTCACTTACTTTTGTTTGGTATTTGGTGTGACCTCCTTTTGCAGCAATAACTGCAACTAAAAGTTGTGTTAACTGTTGATCAGTCCTGCACATCAACTCAGAGAAATTTTAACCCATTCCTCCATATAGAACAGCTTCAGCTCTTGGATTTTGGTGGGTTTCCTCACAAGAGTTGCTCACATCTTTCCACAACATTACAAATAGATTAAGGTCAGTTCTTTGATTTTCCAGTTTATTTTTCTTTAACCATTTTTTGGTAGAACAACTTGTATGTTTAGGATTGTTGTCTTCCTGCATGACTCGCTGTCTCTAGAGATTCAGTTCACTGACATTTGTTTGGCCCAAATCAGAACACTCCCACCACCATGTTTCATAGATGAGATAAGGTTCTTATGTTGGAATGCAGTGTTTTTCTTTCTCCAAATGTGACGCTCCTCACTTAAGCCACAAAGTTCTATTTTGGCTTCATCCATCCACAAATCATTCTTCCTTTATCCTCCTGGTTGTCCACATGATCTTTGGCAAGCTGTAGAGGGTCAGCAATATTATTTGGGGAGAGTAGTGAGTTTCTCCTTGCTACCCTACCATACACACCATTGCTGTTCAGTGTTCTCCTGATGGTGGATTTATGAACATCAACATTTGCCAATGTGAGACAGGCCTTCCGTTGTTAAGATTTAGTTACTCTGGGTTCCTTTGTTACCTGTCAGACTATTAGAAGCCTTGCAGTTTGAGTTATTGTTGATGGTGGACCATTTCTGTGTAGGGTAACGGTCTTGAATTTCCTCCATTTGTACCCAGTCTTTCTGACTGTTGATTGGTAGAGTCCAAACTCTAGATAGTCTTGTAACCTATTCCAGCTTTATGGGCATCAACTCTTTTTCTGAGGCCCTCAGACACCTCCTTTGTTCAAGCCATGATACACATCCACAAATGTGTTGTATGTGTGATCAGGCATTGCTTTATCCCTGTTCTTTAAATAAAACAGGGTTTCTCACTCACACCTGGTTGTCATCCCATTGATTTAAAACACTATATGATATATGATAATCCCATGGATTCACTTACTTTTACCAGATGCAGATATGTTATTGGGTCAAATAAACTTTCAAGCACCATTGTATATATGTGGGTGTGTATAAAGAGGAACCCTCATTTTTTTACATGTTCTTTAGAATTACGGGAAAGCCAGCTCCCATAGACTCCTTTTTATCCAAATAATTAAAGTTGTTAAAAATGATTTCCTATTCTCTGTAATAATGAAGCAGTATATTGTACTTGATCCAAACTAAGATACAATTAATCCTTATTGGAAGCAAAACCAGCTTATTGGGTTTATTTAATGTTTTATGATTTTTCAGTACACTTAAGGTATGAAGATCCAAATTACAGAAAGATTACATTCTGGATAGCAGAATAATGCTACATTTTTCTGGGAAGCTAAAAAAAATTGTCATAAATGTTTAAAGCCTTTGCTTATGCTGAATTAATAACATTTTGCCTAATGTTGTTTCAGCACAACATGGAAAATATCTTAGGGGTGTCCAACAAAACCAATCTCATAAACCATCTCAGTTTTGAGAAATGAGACAGAGAACTAACCCTTTTAAATGTAAAACTATTACTACTAAGAGAAACAATTAAGAATGGAAATATTATATGGAACAGCTTGATATTATTGGAGCACATGCACTTTTGTTTCCCAGGAATAAATTCTTTTAAGGTGCTGAAGTACAGGTCATGCAATGATCAGGGCAGGCTAGTTATGTCAGCAGTACGCACCCTTGAGGATGTCCATCAACCAGACACATTTTTGTTTCATGAATCAATATAGAACTAAAGAAACAAAATTGCTGGACTGAAGAAGTACAGTCAGACTGGCATTAGTGAGAAAATATCAATTGTTAAGGGAAACATGTCACGCAAAAGAAAGATTTCATTGTACAAATCTAAAAACGGCTTCAGTTATTTGTATTTTATGCTTCTGCAAAGTATATTGAAATGAAATGTAAAATATGCTCTGTAGCTTCTACCAGACACTTTTTCTATGAAAATTATAATAGTCATAAATGAATAATCATAAATCACTTGCATATGTGACATCAAATTTTCAGTAATACGAATTCAAGGACACTATATCTTCATTTTTGTAGTTTTACCCTTTTTTGGCCTGATAGAAACAATGTTGTTTGTGTAATTATTGTTTGCTTTGTTTATTATTCTTTTCTTTGTGTCTCTGGGTTCTATATTGATTTTATCTTAGCCTTTTTGATTGGTTAATTTGACATTATTTTACACTGACTGATCGGGCCATTCATGTAAGACATAAAAAAAGTTAATGACGAGAGATACTGTAACAATAAAACCATGTCATCGTTGCTAGGTTTCTGTAGTAAATAAAGTTTTGCAGGAAATATATATTTTGTGGCACAATGGGCTTTTAACAGTAACACAAGTGGTCACCAGATGTCGCAGTATTCAACAAAGCCTCATCCTGTACACAGACACATTAATATGTTGAGAACTTCCTTTAGTACCTGAAGCATGGCATATTAGATGGGAGTTGGTATACTGTTTGAATACTGTACATTTTGCACATAACATTTAACATGACAATTCTGAAAGAAAATATTTGAGAAGGTAAAAGCAACATTTTCCATTTTTGAATGTATTTATGGGATCTCAACCACCTGCACGGGCCCCCTCTTTATTAGGGATGTAGCGAACTGCCGATTTGGTGTTCGCGAACACCGGCAAAAAATGTGAACGTTCGCGAACAGTTTGCGAACTTCGAACACCCGCTAAAATCGTTCGATTCGAACGATCGAAGGATTTTAATCGTTCGATCGAACGATTTTCATTCGAATCGAACGATCAAAGCATTCGATCGAATGCTTACAATCGTTCGAACGAATGGAAATCGTTCGATTTTTAGTGGTCGAAGGAATTCGAATGGTCGAATGGTCGAACGATTTCTATTCGAATCAAACGCGAACTCAAAATGCGAACGTCGCGCGACGTTCGCGAACATTCGGTGGACGCGAACAGTCGAAGTTCGCGCGAACAGTTCGCTACATCCCTACTCTTTATAAACCCTGCCATGTTCCATGATATGTAAAGAAATTGCTAGATTACATTACCTGTACACACCTAGACAGCAGCTACATACAGTAGTTATAACATTAGCATCCTTTATTGCCTAGTACAACATTGAATGTAATTGGAATGTGTTCCGCTTGCCAATTAACGTGAGACTTTATCAAGGTCTGTATATATGGTGAAAAATACAGTTTTGACAATTTGGCCATTCTGTTTCTTGACAACCAATTGTGCAATACTAACATGAATCGTTTTATTTGGGATCTGAAATGAGTCATATGGTATTTATCAGCACCAGACCTTTGCTGAGTTTGTATTCCCTTTCCTTACCAGTACAACAACGACAAACCCAACAGTATATCTGTAGGGTATTAATGAACTAGATGGATGACACATAAAATGAAAAACATCTAGAATATGTACAGAATATGCAGGTAGTTTGAGGTGAGACTCACTAAAGAAAGTGAATGCATCCCTTGTATGTGTTGTTCTACAAAAAGATAATATGAGCAGTCAAAATTGACAGATGTCAATGTTATGTTCTTTGCTCACTGAGCCACAATAATTGAAGAATGGAAGGCAATTGCCTCTCCAGATAATAATAGTTTAGCATGTCTACAATTGTCAGTGATTTCAACCCTGGACATCATTTTAGAATATGTGACTAAAAAATGTTTTGCTTAACATTCCAATAAACATTTATCAAAGTGCAAGCTCTTTTGTGCAGGGCTCTCTATTGCCTATACTAACTCTACGCAAACTCATTTTGCATCTGCTTCAGTGAGCTGTAGTTGCTTGTAGGTCTACATTGTTATGTATTTTGTCTTTATTCCCTTACTTTGTAAATCACTGTAGGAGACAATGCTTCTTTATAAATAATTAACAACAATGCTGCGTGATCTCAGAATTTATCCGACACTTTATCCTCTGTGGGCCGTTTACTAGAACATACCAGTGACTGAAAGGGGAAAACTTTGCAAATTTTTAATCGTAAAGCGATAGGATCAGAATAGGAGCTATGCTTCCTCGTAGCATCATACACAGTTGTGTTCTATTGTATACAGTTTATAATTTATATGATTCTTCTGCATTATGCAGTGTAATATCTTTTACTCATTGTTGCTACATTTCTAAAGATTCATTGTAACGCTTAGGCATAAAATAATGCCACAATTTGCGACTGCTGAAATGAATAGACATAATATATAACAAAGAGCTTCTCAGAATATTTATAAATGTGTTGTTTTATGCCATTTTATGAAGCCACCTCAATCCTGGTGTAATCTATTGAAGTCATTAGTGATGGGCGAATAAATTTGGCAGCCATGGATTTGCTGCAAATTCTTGGGTTTCGCCGCCCGCAAATGTTTTTGCAAAACTGCATCAAATATTTACCGGCGAAAGATCCGGCACAACAGAAAATCATGTCCAAAAATTGTCATGCCACAAAATAATTTTGAAGCCCATTGACTTCAATGCGTTTAACGAATTTTTGCTGTTTCGCCCATCTCTAGAAGTCATTCAATATGTTGCATTGGTCAAATCCGACTTCATCCTAGCTTATACATTATAATGGCATTAATAGCACTATTTAAAACAAACCTTCAACCATGCTCAGCATTCCTGTCTGTTCCCCTAAGTAGTCCTTGCCCTTGAAATGTATCTTCTGGTTTCTTGCGCTGAATGTTTTTGGGGGCAGAGAGGAATGCTGACCATGGCTGAAGTTTTGTTTTAAATAGGAATATAGATGAGCAAAGGCATAAGATATAAGCTTTTCAACCCTACATTAATTTGGATTTGACCTATTAAATACATTGGCAACAGTTTTAATTCCATGGGAATAGGTGTTGTCATTCTTGTTTTCCCCCATACACCTAAGTTTGATTACCCTGCTGACAATTATATACAATGTCACTGTGGGCAAGAATGACCACTACCTTCAGGAATATTTTGGATGAGCTTGTGTTACTATATTCACTGTAAGTGTGATTTTAAGCTCATGTTAAAATATTGGAATGGCACATACTATGGGGCAAATTTACTTACCTCCGTAGATCCACCAGCGTTGTCTTCGCCACACTTCGCTGAACTTCGCCAGGCGTAGATTCTTCAGGACATCGCAAATTCACGAGGATCTGAAGTTCCGCACAAGTTACTGATTATTTCCGCAGTTGCGCTAGTGAAGTTATGATGAGCGGTCTGAAGTTGCGCAAGCGAAGGCTAATTTACATACGGCGCCAAATTTGAATTTCAATGGATGTTTATGCAGCAGCGCATACAGAACACTACACGAGCCCAGGGAAACTTGATAAAAGTTTATTTAGGTGTTCTAATGCCCTACACATGTGCCCACAGTATAGTTAAGGTGCCACAAATGTATTGGGGACAGTTGGCACCCTAAAAAAAATTCGATCTTTTTCAGCCTATCACCCAAAAAAAACGCCAGCGTCAAAATTTCAACTATTTTGGGACTTTTTTTTTTTTTAAAAAAAAACTCATATCTACTCTATTGCACTTCGCCTGCTCTAACCTGGCGAAGTAAACTCTGGCAAAGGAGGTCACGTTCAGAAAAAGTTCAATGTTAGTAAATTTGCGTATTTTCACCCCCTTCGCCAGAGTGCAACTTCGCCAGCGTTAGAGTGCAAAGTTGTGCTAGGCTATCAGCATCGCTGGCGAATTTTCACCAGGGCGACTGATAGTAAATTTGCAAAGTTGCAAAATGACTTCACGCTGGTGAATTTTCGCCAGCATTAGTCACTTCGCCCTTTAGTACATTTGCCCCCATGGGGCACCCCTCTTTTTCATATATTGTGAAATAAAAGTGCCTTCTAAATGTTGATCATTTTGTTTTGACATTTCTGTATTAAACTTGATGTCTTCCCGAACTGTGCATAGGCACATTCATTAAAAAGCATTATATAAATTGTGTTCAATGTATCTGTTCTTAATACGTTTATAAAGATTACAAATACAAGCTTTATAAATACATTTCCAACAAAATGCCTTAACACATGTCTGAATTAAGCCATGCTCTTAGATAAAGCACATAATCATCAGTACATAGGAACCATACGTTCATCTGTGCTGCGTCCCTGTAATGTCATTATCTGACATGAGTGTGCTGCATACTTTCCCTTTTCAAGGCATGAAAACTTTTGTTTGACAGTGTTGCCATCAGAAATAATAGGAAAACAAAGTAGCTAAGTGAATGAACTGGGTTTCAAACATAAAAGCTCACAAGTAACTGACAATTTTGAGTGCTGTTAGGATGTGTGACATGCAATGCACAGAATATCAATAGGGATGTAGCGAACCGCCGCCAATGTGTTCGCGAACGCCGGCAAAATTTGCGAACAGTTCGCGAACAGTTCGCGAACTTCGAACATCCGAAAATCGTTCGATTCGAACGATCGAAGGATTTTAATCGTTCGATCGAACGATTTTCGTTCGAATCGAACGATCGAAGCCATTGGATCGAATGATTTCATTCAATCCAATGGCTTCGATCGTTCGATTCGAACGAAAATCCTTCGATTTTAGCGATCGAATGGTCGAACGATTTTGACGCGAACGCCTATTGGCGAACGTCGCGCGACGTTCGCGAACTTGCGGCGGACGCGAACAGCCGATGTTCGCGCGAACAAGTTATTCTCCTTAGTGAGATGTGCCTAAAATGTAGACTAAGATTTTTATCATCTTAATAAGCCCTTAAGGAGATTTTTCGGACCTCTAGTGAAACAATGGTAACAATGATGAAAGCAACGTCGTTCAGAGAACATTGCAGTATCACTGTATGATATTTTCAAGGCTTGCATTTTTTTATTAATTTCCTCTGCAGATAAATTATTAATGCACATATGAAATCAGAGGCATTCTCTGTGTTAGAAAGTAATCGAAAGAAACAGCACACTGCAGACAGACTCAATTCAGTGCCATGAAAACTAGGCCACAGAGCCAATATTGTAATTAGCCCATCACTCTGCTGCCTTAAAAATTTTCTCTGAGTCACATGGGTATTAGCAGGTGGAAAGGAAAGCATTGAATATTCAGTTACAAAGGTATCTTTTGTTTACCCAGCGTATTATGCAGAATCAGAGAGTTGTGTTACAATGAAGTCACCATACTCCCAGTCATTTTTGTTTGTTTTGTTTTACTGTTTGGTGTGGGGTTATAAGGAAATTGTGAAAGAGATTTTAAAACAAAAAAAAAAATGGCAGACAATAAAAGAGTGTTACTTTGTATGTTTCACTTCTTAGAATTCTAGCCCAACAAAAATGTAATGACCAGATCATGTCTGTAATATAGAATAGATAATCATCCCTGGTTAGTGGTATTTTGTAGAAATGGCTTGACACAGCAAATCGGTCATGGTCAGTCCATGAAGTTGTATGTGAGCTTCATCATATGGACAAAACTGTATAATGCAGGAATTGGCAAATCACATTTGGTTGCAAACCCATGCAGTTTGATATAACATGACTAGATACAGTGAAACAATGGGTCATGACACTTCTTATTTCTCTAGTTAGTAAGCAGGAAACAAACAAACTAAACAGCTTTATTGCAGATAACATATAATTCATTCCCATTATGAAACATTTCATTATATGGTGCCAAGTAATAAATCACAGCAAGAAAATCTCTCCTAACTTTTAGGACAAGAAGTACACTGGGGCAGGTTCACTAAAGGGCCGATGCTAGCGACAGTTCTCCAGAAATGCCATCTGCAGGGAAATCACCAATTTACTAACAGATGTAGATGACAACTCGCTAGCAAAAGACACTGTCACTAGAGTACTATCGCTAGGAGACTTTTCGCTCTGTCGAACAGTCGTTACTCCACAAATTCGATATGATGTGAACTTTACTGTACGTTACCTCTTTCACCAGAGTTTACTTCGCCACCTCAGACCAGGCGAACTGAAAAAACAAAGCTACATCTTCCTCAGTCTTATGCCAATGACATAAAAGTTTTAAAAAATGCTGGCTTGCCTGAAAAAGTACTAACTATGATTTATGTGTAAACAATTTTTTTTTCACTAATTTGAAGGGTATGCCACATTTGTTTAAGGGTGAGTTCATGTCTAGGGCATTAGAGGATCTCTTTAATCTTTATTTTGCTTCGTTTGACATTTGAAGTAAAAAGTGGCAAGCATTTGCACCAACATCACTAATAAACAACTTTTATGTGTCCACCCTATTCAAATTGACCTAAGTGTAAGAGCACTCAAGACATTTTGATAGGCAGTAATGAACGCTAGCAAAAATTCGCTATGAATGTTCGCACTGCCGAAGTAATGCTAGCTAAATTTGCCAGCATTCGGCTGCTAAGACGAAACTTTGCATTTTAGTGAATTAACATATTGGTAATGCATTTGCACCTGGCAAAGTGTGGAAATCTATTTTTTTGTAGAATTTTTTTTAAAATTTATTAAACCCCAATGGTGCTAAAAGTCAGAAGAAACAAAAGTACTCCATCTCAGATCTGCCGAGTTTAATGGCAGATGTCCTGTTTACAATTGGAATATATCCTGATGTGTGCTGGGTTTCGTTTAACAATGCAAAGATTTCATGGTTTCCAGGTGATAATCCGATAAAGGTCATCGTTTTCAGTCATCAAATCTGAAAAAGTTGCAGTTTTCGGCGACAAATCAGAAAAAAATTTAAGATTCAGAATTTTATGGTCTTTTCCTGCACCAGTTTTTTTCAGGAAAATGTATAGATAAATATGGTAAAAAAGTGTGCTGGAGTTTGGTCAGAGTTGTTTTAAGGAAATAGTGAGAAATTTTAAGGGTATAGTAATTACAGGTGGCCATACAAGATAAGATCTGCTTATTATCAAATGAGAGGATCATTCCCCGCCCACCAATGGCAAGGCAATATTGAGTTAATCTGAATGTCAGGCCCTAGGGCCAAATGATCAAATTATAAGAAGGAAATTGGTGCCAACAGATCGTAGGACCACATCAACCAATGAGGTCTTTGATCGCAGGAAAAATCATACCCGTCTGATCAAGATTTTTGGCCAGATATCAATTGGGAAGACCCATTGGATGCCCCCACACATGGTCAGCTAAGATACCAAATTGGTCTAAAGGACCAATATGGGCAGCTTTAATCTGCTCGTGTATGGCTACCCTTACTCCCTAAGACTTTGGTCTATATGTTGATGTTTATTAACAGACCAACAAACAGAAATACTTCATCCAACACCAGCATAAATGGTATTTCAGGGATGGTTTTGCTTTTTGCACAACTGAAAATCAAAATTTCTTCAATATTTCTATTCAAAAGATACATAAATGGGCTCTGTTCAGAGGAAAGGAATGTAACCAAGGAATGTAACCAAAGGAATGTAACCAAGTGGGTGGCTTTTCATGCTATTAAGGTAGTTAGAACAATTTTCTTAGAATATGTCTAATAAAACACTCAGTTCCTGGAATTCTATGAATTCAGCAGCGTAGCCACTGGACACTGGGAGCTGCACTATGTACTTAATGGTGCCCCCTATGCATCTCCACCATCCACCTTTAGCTCCTTATTACAATTGTAACTTGGCCATATATTATTCATAAATGCCTGACTCAAATACTGTCTGCAGATAAACGATACAGACAGTACCAAAAAGGTTTTTATCCTAAGTCATATTTATAGCCTTCTCACATACAAGTTAATGTGTTGTAATTTGTCCTGCAGCACTGATAAAATCATTATATGGCAGTTTCCCTAAACGTGATTGATAGGGCAGTCTTAAAAGAGAAATGCTTTGGTACCAACCAGTGTTTTTATAGTTTAAAAACAGTATATATTTGACATTGCACAGCCAACTTATTGATTTAAGTATATTCAACTGTCATTATTCAGGGCCTGTGGCAGTGATAAGTGGGGAAGAAGACTCTGCAAGTCCACTTCATCATATCAACCATGGCATCACTACACCCTCATCTCTAGATGCTGGACCAGATACTGTTGTCATCGGTATGACCCGTATTCCAGTTATTGAAAATCCTCAGTATTTCCGACAAGGTCACAACTGTCACAAACCAGACACATGTAAGTATTGCCGTTAGCCACATCATGTTTAAAGATGTTTTACTTACCTTGCAGATAGAATATTAAACTACTAAAGTTTTCATAACCTTCTAAAATTTAAAGCATATTCAATTCTTCAAGATATCATTGTCTACCAATGTTGCACTACAGCTTACAATATGCAACTGTTGCTTAAAGGAGAAGGAAACCTAGTTGGCGCAAAAACCCTCCCCCCTCCCATGTGTTGCCCACCCTCCCTCCTCCCCCCTTGCCTACCTGTCCCGCTGGGCAAATGCCCCTAACTTGTTACTTACCCTTCGGCGCAGGTCCAGTCTATGGAGTTCACCAACGCCATCTTCTTCCAAGCGATCTTCTTCCTGCTTTGACCGGCACATGCGCAGTAGGAGCATTTCGCCGGTACGATCTACTGCGCATGCGCCAAAAGTCACGAAAATCGGAAAACTTCGTGACTTTTGGCGCATGCACAGTAGATCCGTACTGGTGAAATGCTACTACTGCGCATGCGCCAAAACGCCGGTCAAAGCAGGAAGAAGATCGCATGGAAGAAGATGATGCCTGTGAACTCCATGACTGGACCTGCGCAGAAGGGTAAGTAACAAGTTAGGGGCATTTGCCCAGCGGGACAGGTAGGCCAGGGGGGAGGAGGGAGGGTGGGCAACACACGGGGGGGGAGGGTTTTTGCACCGACTGGGTTTCCTTCTCCTTTAACAGAGACAAACTGTCCACATCTCTCTCACTCTAGTTCATAACCAAAAAGATTACTTTTCTTTATAGTTCCATATTCTCTTGGTGTTTCCATTTACATGGACTCCCTCTAAGCCAGTCAATTAAAAATGGGTCGGTATAGAAATAAATGCCTTTATCTAACATTATTGATACTATCTAAGAAAGTGAAAGGGCACTACTCATTCCTTAAAGACAAAGGTATACCTAGAAAATACCAGCAGTATTTCTGGCTAAATAACTACACAATTATTAACTACAGAACCAAATACTTTGCATTAACTTTGTTTAGTTAACTTAAGAACAATGATTGTCAATAATGTTTTGTGCTAACACTGTTCAAGGAAAGAAGGTTGTACGGTATGTTTTTTGTACATTCTAAACATGCAGAATAATTTATTTCATATAGGCACTTATTGGAAGATATTGTTTCAGAGAATGCACAGGTACAAATAAAGAAATATTTCACATAAGATACATTCCACCAAATAGGAAGAACAATAAATAAAGATAGACTAACTTGTATGAATCCAGCTGAAAATGTATTGCTATACGTTAAGTTACCATTAAGAATAATGACAATCTTATGAGATGATTTTAGTGGCCCCAAAAGACAGGATTAAAATGCCCCACAATTGTGAGGTAAGTGCTTATTGGCAGAAAAGCACACACATTCTTCCTGCCACCACCTGTTGACTGTAATGTGAAGCACATAAAAGACTCTGCACACTTAAATGTTTTGGACCCTGGCATTTTGGTCCGTTATTATTACAGTCGAAGCACCAAGTTACTTGGTCAGGCCGATTGCATGTCGTATTATTATTTACATTTGTACTCAGCTCAAACAAGTTTCTGCATTGTCATTACACTATCAGTATTATTTACATCCTGCAACATTCAGTTCATTGAAAGCAACAGACTTGCTGCAGGGAACAATAACTGTGCACAGCCCTGTCTTCATTCCATTCTTCATTCATTCTATCTACCATTCTGCTTTCCGGCTAGCTTGTTTTAAAAAAAAAAAAAAAGAAGGGGGCGGCATGTCAATAAGCATTGCTAAATTACAGTTAGAGAAAGCAAATGCTGAATACACTATTAATAGAACATTGGCATGATATAGATTTCTAACTTCAATAAACTAACCAGAATTGCTTATGGCATATGATGACGGATTCTTGTTTTTTTTCCACTTTGTTCATCATAATAAGGTTGCAGATGAAATGTTGAAAGTGGTTTTCTGCATGCTAATATCTGTGTTGATATTGAGAACAAACAATTTATAGACATTTTTTAATGTGTTTCTGTTACTCGTCACTCTTAAAGGGAAAGTATAATTTATTATCTTTATAACACCATTTTCCTGTCATAGCGTAGCACAATATAATAACTCCTTACTGTGCCATTCTGCATACTGTGAATTTGCAACTTTTTGCATATGCCTTTGTACTCTATTCTTTTCTATGTGTTAAAATGTGAAACTTATATAGCTAACCCATAGTACAAGAAGTAAAATGTCTTCACTTTATGAATAAATTGACCACGGCGGCCTATTGGATACTGCCAAAAAATATTACAAATTGCTGCATTTTTTAGGTGCTAGTAGGTTTTCAGCACTTTAATGAGCATGAGGTTGAAAAGAAAACATCTTAGAGGGAATAATAACTGTACTATTCAGTTCAAAGACAAGACCAATCATAATTTTTTTAGAATTGGGAAATATTCCTCGATGAGAACCAAAATAACAAGAATGATTCTAGCTCACACAACCTTAGGCGCATTAGAAAAAAACATTAAGGTATTTTTAATATAGTACGGGTATGGGATCTGTTATCTGGAAACCCATTATCCATAAAGCTCTGAATTACAAAAAGGCCATCTCCCATAGAATCCATTTTATCTAAATAATCCAAATTTTTCTGTAATAATAAAATAATACCTTGTACATTATCCAAACTAAGATATAATTATTCCTTATTGGAAGCCTAACCAGCCTGTTGGGTTTATTTAATGTTTACATGATTTTCTAGTAGACGAGGCATGAAGATCCAAATTATGGAAAGTTCCCTTATATAGAAGGCCCCAGGTTCCAAGCATTCAGGATAACAGGTCTCATACCTATATAGATACTTTTGTGTAAAAAAACAGCAGAAATACCTACACAAAATGGTAAATGGGTGAAATTATAAAGAAGCATACCAGATACAAATAAGGTTGTTTGTTTGGCATATCCATTGCTTGTTCATGACCTTTAGAGCCTTTTTTAAGGACACTGGACACTTGGTAGAGGGCTCATAAAAACTCAAACATGCACTGAATAACAAGCTGGCTAATCTTGTTCATGATTTCTCCCTTAACTTAATTTGTGTATTCATACTATATGTTGGGCATTAGGAGCAAGAGTATCATCTACAATGGGGCTGCTATAGATGCTGCACTGAGATGTTCCCCAAAAACAATTTTCCTCATTCAGCAGTCAAAAGATGGGTGTGCGACATCTATCCTCTGGTCTTTTATTTGATACCTTATTGTATATCAATAAACCAATTTATCAACTTTGCCAATCCAATGAAGTTGCAGAATACAACATGACTGGCAATTTAAAATGGACAGCACTCTACCCAAAACCTATGCTATAATTGGAAAAATAAAATTAAAATGTTTGCTGAGTTCTAATACATTAGAACAATGTATAATAATTATACAGGTGTGTGTTGTGTATATGGTGGAGGCAATAAAGATAATGGCAAAGAGAAAGAGAGAGAAGGAAGAGTTAGTGTTCAGGTGCTAATGACAAGCAGCCTCTGCTAAGTTTCACAATTAGCTTGCTCTGGACTTTGCTTCAGTTATGTCTTAATTATGGTATGTATACAGTACAGTGTCACAACTAGGCATCGGCTTGATATTTCAGAGCAATGCTATGAAACTAGATTCAGTTCTACATACTTACATGCTCCCATTTAAAGAATAACCTTTAGATTATCACAAGGCTTAAACAGGCAAGTGCATTTCTCATAGAAAACTTGCAGCTTTTGTAAGGCCACTGAGAGAAGGAAGAAATGAAAACCTTTAGCATTAATAAATATGTTCTTGGCATAATACATTATGAGCTGGATACATTTTTAATGTCTGGGAATCCAGTTGATTTATAATGCATACGTCTGAAGCTGTAGCACACATAGTTTGAGCTAATAAATAAATGACAGGAACCTTGTATTAAAAGTATCATTCATTTTACATTGCCAGAATTTAAATGATGTAAAATAAAACTGCTGGAGAATTAAAAGAAATGCTTTGTATGTGCTCACGTCTTGTTCTCACTGAATAAACTCTCTCTGGTGGTTGTCTGGAATATGAATAGCCTTTAGTTGGACCTTATATAACCTACATAATGTAGCTCAAGTGCAATCAAGTGTAGTCTTAGCTAATCAAATGGCCTTGACATGGGTACGCAGTTAGTTTTCAATACAAAAAAATCTGCACTGTACGCATACTCTAAATTATATAAAATGAAAGACAGGAATATCCAACAAAAGACAGGAATATCCAACATACAGCCTCAGTTTGTTCAACCACTGTCAAAGTTCTGTTCAACTTGGCTGCAGAGATCATGTGGTCAGGGGCTGCTTTTTGCAGCAAAGCACTTTTTTGATCTTGCTATGTAGCCTGCTTTAAAGCTAATGATGCCTGATCTTAAACTTGATCTCAACTAAGCTATAATTAATCCTTTTCGAAAGCAAAAATTGATGTTTAAATATTTTTTTAGTGGACTTAAGGTATGGAGATCTGAATTACAGAAATACTCATTATCTGTTAAACCCCAGATGCCAAACATTTTGGATAACAGGAGATTTTCAGCAATGTTTTTGGGCCCCCTAGGGTTACATTGTATGGGGAAATATATAGGTTTGTATCTGGTTATTTATTGGTGGTTTTAACTATGTGCCATTATTAGAGTGATTTTAGAAGAATACATTTCCTGACGATAAGTCACTGAATTAGATATCTAAGCACTACAAAGTTACTGACCCATGACATGTTGCTATAGCAACTTGTCTCTGACTATGGGTCATTTTCACACAAGATTTTGTCACATCTGCCAAAATCACCCACATGTTTAAAGATCAACAGGCATATCAGAAAAGCAATTTTATATTTAAAGCTGACATATTACATTTGAATTTAATTCAGACACAACCCAAGTGCACCTGTATTCTATATGTTTGAAGCTTACTGGATAATGAGTAACTACAGTGGCATAACTACCAGGGGTGCAAAGGGTGCGATGGCACCTGGGCCCGCACCCTCTTAGGGGCCCACCGGAGCCACGATAATGGATATCGTGGGTGGTTGGGCAGGGGGAGATTTTACAGCACACGCAATTCATAGGGGGAGGGCCCGACAGGGAGGCCCAGGTGCTCATCCTATACCAGGGCCTGCCGGTGAGTAGTTATGCCACTGAGTAACTACACACTCATAGGGACCCTTTCTTTCCCTGGAGCCGATGCTTTCTGAGCCTTACCAGGACCCCATATTTTTTATATACTGTATACTATATAGTTATTGAGTTTGTACATTAGCATTCTCTGTCTCTCCTCCAAGTTTTCTTATGCACCACTGCACCTTTTGTCACTACTGTTATGCTCCAGGCAATATGGTAATATGCTCATATCTGTTTGAGGTAATAGAATCAGCTCTAATGGCAAACATACACTAGCATTTTGTGATTTACGTCAGAATTATATTGCCAACCAACCAACCCAAGGATGTCTTAGAAACAGATCAGTTGCAATTAATATTGTTTGCAAGATTTGGGCAATCAGAATATAGTGCCAGTATATTGCAGCTTTTATGTATCCTGAGATTATGTGCAGTATTGGTTGTATATAATTCATTCACATCTAAATTATTAAGGTGCTACCAACTTGACTTCTCTGTTGCCTTTTATGGTTCATATATCTTGATTCTACTCCCATGCCAGTAAAATATTGGCTGGGCATCATGTATGTGATTTTGTTTGATGATTCTTCGTGGTCTCACTATGTGATTTGATTTTTGGCTGAATTAGAACAGTTTGATGTCTTTGGTGGGAAAATCAGGCAAAGAGCCAACCATTTAGTGTCCTAGCTTAACAAGCAGTTGTTTAAATGTATGGCCAACTTAAGTTGATTTGTTTTACAGACAGTGCTTTCTTTAAAATAATGGTAGTGTGCCCAAGAACAATAACATACAACTCTTTATTTTTTCAATTGAATATTTAGTGTACATACAAGTTATAACACCATGCCACAACAGAAATTGTGGCACACACGCAACATTTTAAGTAATATGTTTGCTTGCATCTTCCCTAAAATATTTCACTTCAAATCTGTAAAAATAGTTTTCTACCTTACTACAAATCTGTAATAATGTGGATTTTTTTATAAAAATTAACAAATCATTAAAACACTTACAAAAAATGAGGGTTCATAAATCAACCCCAATAAGAGACAGTATAAAAATGAAACAGTTTGAGGAATCTGCCAAACAATGAGCAGAAGACACAGAACCTTGGATATACAAACTGTAGATCAAAGCACAACCCTGATCTTCTTTTTTTTTTTTTTATATATTCTTTATTTTCCGTTTTTGAAATGTAAAGTACACACATAAAACATCAGGATTAGTATGAACGAGTTACATACATACACAACTTGCGCATATCAATCATGAAGTTAACACATTTTGCAAAATAAGAATCCTTTTTGTAGCCATAGTCACCTATAGCCTTTCCACAATAATGAGTGCAGAAAGTTTGAACCATATTCCTTCAAATAAAGTTATGTATGAACGCTACGCATCAGTAACAAGGGAAGGGAGGGGGACACAGTTCCAATACAAAACCATTGGTTTCCCTCACAGTAAACGAGGGAGTATGCTAAACCCGAGCATGAGACATCCTATCAATTATCTCAAGGTCACCCTGTGTCTTCCTGTATATATAGAGAGAGGGACAGTAAAACATAATGCACATTCAATTGACAAGCATAGTAGTATATTCAGGGGTTTCTCTGAATACGATCCATGTCGACCACGTGCGGACAAAGTTATCCTGTGTTTTGTTTGAATAGGAGAGCAATTCTTCATTGCGCATAATACTGTTAAGTTCCTTAATCCAGTCCCCAACAGGTGGAGTAAGATTTTGTTTCCAATATCTGGGAATAACTGATATGGCCGCTGTTAAGGCGAAAGCAATCAATGCCTTCCGCACAATAACGGTTTGTGGAGGAGGTATTGATAAGAGTGCCATCCCAGGGTCAATGGGGAGGTCTACAGCCACCATCTTAGATATACATTTTATTATAGTAACCCAGTAGTTTTGGATCAGAGGACACTCCCACCATATATGCAGCATATCACCCTTGTGTAGATTGCACCTCCAGCATACGTCAGAGGAGTTCGGGAA
This sequence comes from Xenopus petersii, assembly GCA_038501925.1. Lineage (NCBI taxonomy): Eukaryota > Metazoa > Chordata > Amphibia > Anura > Pipidae > Xenopus > Xenopus petersii. Next base: position 92,921,302 of record CM076677.1, read on the forward strand.
AATTTTATGAAGGACTGCCGGGCAGCGATACCATCGGGAGAGGATTTTATAATTGGTCTCCTGAGCTTTACAGGCTGTTGCCATTGTATGTGTTAGCTTAAAGCTAATATCCCACTCTTTCTCGGTTATTCTGCGCTTGATATCATCTGCCCATTTTGTGGTGTATCCAGGTAACTGTAACTGTTTAAGATTGCGAATGATATTGTATATCTGCGAGATGGTATGTTGTGGTGGTTCCTTAGCTAGACAAAGATCATCAAATGGCGTTGTATCTGTTAATAACTTGGCCTTTTCAGAATGCGTTTGGAACCAATGTACTAACTGGTGATGCATAAATTTAAAGGAAAAAGAGACCACCGGCTCACCAACTATAGTGTTAAGAGGAGCTATGCCATTAGAACTTCTAACTGAGGTAAATGTCAAAGTGTCTCGTCCACGTTTATGTAGAAACCCCTTACTCAAAGTACCTGGAGGAAAACTAGGATTACCAATCAACGGGGTCATGGGTCCTGGGTTACTGGAGATGGTAATAGATCTGGATAAGTTATCCCACATAGAGAGCGTAAGTTGTGTGACTAGGGGGAACAGTTGCCTATAAAGCCTATCGGATATTTTCAGCCAAGGAAGCGCTGTTATGGGCTGTAGTATCTGGCTTTGCTCAAGCTGTACCCACAATTTGCAAGTGGTGTGGTGGAAGCAATCCACTATGCGCTGGCAAGTAGCTGCCTGGTAATATGTTTGCATATCTGGGAGCCCTAAGCCTCCTTTTCGTTTGTGAGTAAATAGAATAGACCGTTTCAGTCTTGGCGCTTTATTGTCCCAAACAAATCGAATCAAAATCCTATTAACTTTCTGAAACATCCCAGGGGGTGGTTGATGAGGCACGGTCTGGAAGTGATACAAGTATTTCGGCAAAATAACCATTTTTATGGCGTTTATCCTTCCAAACCATGACAGATTCAACAACTCCCAAGAACTGATATCTTGTTTCAATTGAGCTAACAATTTGTTGTAATTCAACGTTGCCGTCTGGTTCAGATCTTTGGGGATTTGAATGCCTAGGTACTTAAGCGAGTGCGTTTGCCAGGAAAACGGAAAGTTCTCCTGTATTCGTCGGGCTTCCCCTGTGGTTAACGAAATATCCAAAGCTTCAGATTTTGTGACATTTACTTTAAAGTTACTGAACTTCCCAAAATTAGCCAACTCCGCAAGTAGGGGCGGGGTGGACAAGAATGGGGACTTAAGAAATATTAAGAGGTCATCCGCAAATGCGGCAGTCTTGACCTCCTGGTCTGCAATTTTGGGCCCCAATATCAACTGATTCGATCTAATTGCTTGTAAAAGATGTTCCATCGCCAAGATGTATAACAATGGGGACAGAGGGCACCCCTGACGTGTCCCGTTCGCTAATCTAAACGGTTGAGACAGCAGCCCGTTAATTCTGACCCTGGCAGTGGGAACAGTATAAAGGGCCATTACTTTAGATACAAAGCGCTCACCCCATCCCACCTGCAGCATTGCTGCTCTAAGGAAGGCCCAGCTCACCCTATCAAAGGCCTTCTCCGCGTCTAATGACAATAAAAGTACAGGGGTTTTCCCTTTTTGAACATTCTGTATAAGAGAGAAGACCTTCAGGGTATTATCTCTCGCCTCCCTCCCAGGCACGAAACCCACCTGATCAGGGTGAATCAAATCACTCAACAGCGGTTTAATTCTGTTACCCAACAGTTTTGCGTACAATTTGGTATCTACGTTTAACAACGAAATGGGTCTATAACTGGTTCAATTCTTCGGGTCTTTGCCCGGCTTTAATATTAAAGTGATGGTAGCTTCTAAGAATGCTGAGGAGGGAGGCGAGAGATCTGAGATAGAATTATAGGCCGCTAACATTACCGGGGCTAAATTCCCCCCCAAGGATTTGTAGATACCCATTGAGAAACCATCAGGCCCCGGGCTCTTGCCGCTCGGAGTTGTGGAAATAGCTGTCGTAAGTTCTTCTGCTGTAAAAGGCTGAGCTAATGCTTCCTGTAGGGATGGGTCATGATGCATTATGCAAGATGAGTGTTTGATATAGTCCAACATTTGTGGCGATACGTTTGAGGCGGCAGGGTTGTGGATGTTATAGAGTGCCTTATAGTATTGCTTAAAGGTCTCAGCCACCTCTGTAGAGAGGTGAGTGGTTGAGCCGTCAGGGGTGTTAATATGGGGGATGTAGGTGGCCAGATGCTTCCTCTTCAACTGTCTAGCTAATAAACTCCCACATTTACTGCCAATCTCATAGAAGCGACCCTTACATTGTTCAATAAATTTCTTATAGCGTTGCTGAGTGAGAGATAACAATTCCTGACGAGCTTTAGTCAACTCACCCAAAATCTGCAGAGACAGAGATTGTTTGTGGGATCGTTCTAAGGTTTGAATCCTATGGATTAGCTCCTGCATAAGTTTTGCCCTTTGCTTCTTAATCCTTGCTCCATGTTTAATCAAAGTACCCCATAGCATACATTTCAGAGTTTCCCATTTAGTTAGATATGGAGTAGGGTCCTCTCTATGATCAAGCTCGAAATTAGTAATTACTTCCTTTAATTCAGCAAGACAAGGGGCATCTTCTAGTAAGGATTCATTTAGTCACCATGACCAAGAACGCACGGGTAGGTCAGGGACATTCATGTCTAAATGAACCGGGTGGTGATCTGAACATGTCTGCGCACCAATTTCCGTGTGTCTAACCCAATCCAGGACATGGTGAGAAATGAAGAGGTAGTCTATCCGACTATATTGGTTATGCGGTATAGAATAATGGGTATAATCCTTAATGGTCGGGTGTTGAAATCTCCAACTATCTACTAATTGATGATTATGAAGAACGGTTTTAGCTTTTTTCAATTGTCGATAAGGAATACTCGATTTCCCAGTGGACACATCTAACAGGGGCTCCAGTGCTATGTTCAGATCACCCCCCATCACCACAACTCCCTCCAGCAAATTGGACAAAAGCTGAAACGATTTCTCCAAGAATTGGGGCTGTTGAACATTTGGAGCATAGTAATTAATAATGGTCAAAACAGATTTCTGGATCTCAATTTTAACCGCAAGTATACGCCCTGAATTATCCTTCTTGGTGTCAAGCAAGTGATGTGTGCAATTGCGGTGTATGGCTATCGCTGTTCCCTTCGTCCTAGCCTCTGGGTTGTCGTTAAAAAACCAGGTAGTATAGTATTTATTCGTGAACACAGGCCTATGTCCTTCCTTAAAGTGTGTTTCCTGCAGAAGTAGGATATCTGTTCTAGACTTGTGCATTTCGTATAGCAATTGTGACCTTTTCTCTGGAGTATTCATGCCTCTGCAATTTAGTGGAGAGTGGAGATTCTAACGTTAGCCATTATCCAAAGGTACGAAAGTCCAAAGTGCAGGGCATGAGCTCCTCGGGTTTGGTGGGTGAAACATTTGGAACTGTGTCAGGGGAATCAGGGTTACATACACAAACAATAAACAAAAAACTAAACACACAACTGTGATCATGGGTCTCATGCCCATGGTTTCCCTAGTGTGGGGAACAAGGTCGGGCACCAGTACCACGTCGCACCGGCGAGCACACTTGAAGGAGGTGCGCAGAAATGAGAGGGGCCTCCAAAGCCGTCAAGAACAAACTGGGGGGATGACATTTTTTTTTTTTTTTCCCCTTTTTTTTTTTCCTTTTTTTCCCTTTTTTTTTTTTCCTTTTTGTTTTCCCTCTTTTTTTTTTTTTTTTTTTTTTTACAGATTTTAAACTAGAAAAGTAGTGAATAATCGTGACACCAGGAGGGATTACTACAGAAAAAGCGAAGGGTGACCTAGGCGCCCCAAAGTCACGTATAATTGCGAGCCTGATGTGTATCCGCACAGGCACCGTCACTGAGTATGATTAGGGATACAGGGAAATAGTGACAAACCGGGGCTCCTGTGCAGAGCCACAGTCAGGTCAGGCGTAGCAACTGTACATGGCAGTTACAGCAGGCATACATCCAGGAATGGCATTAGTGGCTCAACACTCTCACATATCTGCAATACATGACATAAGATTATGCATTGGAAGCCTCAGACAGTGAAATAAGAAGAGAGAAGTGAGGGGGAGGAGAGATAGAAATAAGTAATAGAGAAGGGGAGAAAAAAGCATATGCATTATCTCACGTCTCCCAGGTCGCAGTGGAAGGGCTGTCATCGAGCACTAGTACAGTCACATAGGTATCTCTCTGAAGAAGTTGGCCAAAGCACAGGGTAGTCCAGCAAGAGTCCAGGCCAATGTGCCATTCCCAGGTAAGGCTGAGCAGAGGTGTTAATGGCCCGAACAAGGCCAGAATCTCCAATTCTTCAGGTGGGTCTCCTCTGTGGTTCCCAGGCGAGTTGACTCCAATCCGAAATCGAGATCTTGGGTAAGCTGAGTCGTTTCGTGAATTCCTCCAAGTCCACTTGTGACCGCAGCACTGCCGTACGTCCTTTGTCAGATGCAATTAAGGCAAATGGAAAGCCCCACCGATATTTGATACCTTTGTCTTGCATGGCCTGTAACAACGGGCGAAGCGCTCTCCTTTGTCTCAGCGTGTATTTGGAGAGGTCGGAAAACAACTTGAGTTTAGCACCGTCAAAATCAATGTCACCTTTAACATTTGCCTTCCGCATAATCATTTCCTTTTCCACATAGAAATGAATCCGGCAAATGACATCTCGTGGATATTTAGCCTCTGGGTTGAAAGGCCTCAATTCCCGGTGTACACGGTCCATTTCCAAGTGGGTACCATTTGTAGTGATGTAGCGAACTGCCGATTTGATGTTCGCGAACGCCGTTCGCGAACACCGGCAAAAAAGCGAACAGTTCGCGAACAGTTCGCGAACTTCGAACGCTCGATAAAATCGTTCGATCGAACGATCGAAGGATTTTATTCGTACGATCGAACGATTTTCGTTCGAATCGAACGATCGAAGCTATTCGATCGAATGATTTTAATTCAATCGAATGCTTATAATCGTTCGAACGAATGGAAATCGTTCGATTTTAGCGATCGAACGGTCGAATGGTCGAACGAAATTTTACTTCGAATCGAACGCGAACACCAATTGGCGAACGTCGCGCGACGTTCGCGAACATTCGGCGGACGCGAACAGTCGAAGTTCGCGCGAACTAGTTCGCCGGCGAACAGTTCGCTACATCCCTAACCATTTGGTCGGCCCAGTAAGCCATTGAAAATGTCCTGTATGGAGACACGCAAGTCCTCCGGTCCGGTGGCCTCCGGCAGGCCCTTAATGCGAATGTTGTTCCGACAGCTCCTATTTTCCTGGTCATCCAGGTGTTGCTGCAGCAGGAGCAGTTGCCGTGACTGTGCGTCAATCACTGCTTGCATGGACTCCGCCTTCTTGGAGTGTTCTCCATGCTGATCTTCCAGCCTAGTGATTTTGGCGCCCAAATGTTGGATGTGTTTGTTAATAGTAGTAATCTCACCCCGTAGAGATTGTTCCAATTGCGCCATTGCATAGTAAAATAAGTTTTTGTGGGGAGATTGCCAATGAGGCTCCTAATGGCCTGCATATCCGTGGAATAGGCACCATGCGTTGGTGGCAGGTGTGAATGCGCCATCGCATCATTCGCCATCACAGGCTGCTCCCTCGTGCCTTGGGTGGCGTCTCCTGCCAGCGACCCTTCCAAGGTGCAGGGACCAGTGAGTGGGGGTTGTGGTTGTGGATTATGCTCTGCTGCAGTGCAGTCAGGTGGTTGGGCTACGCAGCAACCAGTCTGCAAGGCCCGTGGCTCTAGGGCCTTGTCCCACTCCCCCCCGTCACCACTGCTCCACTCCAGGGAACCCTCGGCAATAAGCATGTGGGGAACAACAGTACTTGCCGTGTCGCGAGCTGGTGAACCTGTCCCGTCACCTGGCCGTAGTGTGCGCAGAGGTGTAGTGGAATAGGAAGTAGAGTTACCGCTTTCCCGGGCTGCCTCCTCACCTAGGCCCGCTTCCCAAGATGGCTGCCGCTTACGGTCTTTCTGACTGCCGCTGCCTTCTTTAGCGTTAAAAAAGGATTGTATTTCGCTCTTGGAGGGTAAGTCTTGTCCGGGAGATTTCGCCTTTTGTTTCCCTCGTTTAGTCATCTTTTATAGCAATTATCTCGGCTTTGGAGGCCCTTCGTCGCGGGAGCTCTCAGCACATGCGACCGCTCAGGTACAGCGTCAGGCCACGCCCCCCCTCTGATCTTCTTTTACAAACTTGAAAAATGCAGATTGTGCTGCTCTGTTGTTCAGCAGGATAAAGACATAAAGTTCATTTTGTTAGGAAAAAAAGCAGAATTAATTGTGCAAGTAAAGGACATCTTCTCATCTAGAACTAATAGAAATTGACTTGTTAGATAGCAATGCTTAATGAAAGTTTGCAGCTCAAGTTAGTTTGAAAAAAAATCTAATATCTGCTTTGAACAAGCTATTTCCTTACAGGATAGGAGAGTCAGTCCTAATATTTTATGTTTGCAAAACATCCAAATCAAAATGCATGAAATGGCCGCACTTTTCTCTCAGTGTGATTTGTGTAGAATAATGTTTCGAGGTAGTGTAAATAATAATTTTATAATATGATCAATAAAATCACCATACAATTGACTTATTTTTGGTCATTTACTCACTCGGATTTTTATCAATCATTAAACATGGGGTAAATTGCATCAAGTAAACAAACTTTGGCATAATGGGCTCAATAAAGATTACAGTTTGTACTTATTTGTGTATATATACTTCTATATAGATTTACTTGCCCACGTCATTTTAGTTATTGGTATGTGTTTCCTTCAGTTCTGTCATTATATATATTATTTTTCTTTTTAAATATTAGCAAAAATTGGTATAGTCTTCTAGAAATTGAGGAATGTGCATGAATATCCTGTAATATCCCTTGAAATAATTGGAATCATTAAAATGATAATACTTTGGGCTGCAAAAAACTTTAAAGGTACAACTGATTTGCAGTGTGGCATTCAGACTTTTCAATTAGCGATGGGTGAATTTATTTGCCAGGCGGGAATTCGCAGCAAATTTGCCAGTTTCGCCGGCGGCGAATATATTTGCGGAATTGCCACAAAAATTCTCCGGTGTCTAAATTTTTTTGCCGCTGGTGAAGGATTCGCCAATAAACGGACGCCCATTGACTTTAGTGGGCGCTGGCATCAAATTTGCCGAATTTGTGGCAAAGCGAAATGGGAAAAATTCGCCCATCACTATTTTCAATGATTGAAGAAAGAATCATTGGTTTGACAATGTAAAAAAAATATGCAAATTTTGCCAGGGTCTGATAAAATATATCAACCAATCAGATGCATTCAAACAGTAGACCAGTAAATGCTGCTTGCAGATGTCGCAAACGCTGCACTTTTTATTACATAACCATCATATAATCAAAAATCATTGAGGAGAATAGAAGATAGATACTTAGGTACTGTATATCATTTTTCCAAAGGGACATATTGTTCATATTCATATGTACCTTCAATGTAAATGCTTCATTTTGGATGCAAAATCGCCAAACTAAAAAGAAGGCAGCACACGTTTTTACAGAAAATTATCTTGTACTTCATTAGAGTTGCAGTGAAGATTTTCATTGCTGTTGTAATAACCAGTAATTAATTCATGCCGGATCCATGCATTAATTATCCTTAGCAATAAAGGCCTTTATTAATCAGAGCCTAATAATTTTGAGTTATTATGTTCTTGAGAGGAAAGTTATTTTGTAGAAAAAATATTACGTTGGCAACATTAGTTCCATATCAGGACACCATACATTTTCATTTACTTCATCTCAGATTATCGAGTAAATTTACAAAAGTTAATGAAATAGGGATGTTAAAGTTGTAGTTCAATTTGACAACACTGATGGCCAGCTTGCAATATTTGTGGTCTAAAATATTTAGAAACGATAAGTCTAAAACTGGAGCAATCTTGAAAATGGTTCACCTCTCATTCAAGTGGCTTCCTCATTTCAGTGGAAGAAATTTCCCTGGTAATGCAATCACCAAAAAAGTCCTAAGGTCAACTGAATCTGCCTGAGGTCGGAAAGTGTGATCCCGCCACAATGGTACCAAGCAAACTCAGTGGGGCAGGTGCTCATTTTCCAAGTTACATGACAGACATGATCTAAATTATACTTTACAGAAAAGTTCAAAATAATTTGGCTCATATTAATATTCATTAATGCCTATTAATACTGTATTTTCTCAGAGGGACAACATTTGATTTAAAAACAAGTTATACAATACCTATAACGTTATCTTAATATATGTATTTTATGCTCTAAACTTTAAGTATGTGGAAAAATATAACAGTAGGTTGGCAGTGAGAGAGCAGATAAAGATTAAGGCTCATTCTGAAAGGTCTTATTTTGCATGCCAATTTCACCAAGGCTTTGGCTGGAAGTAGTAGAGGAGGAAGTAGAATCCACTGCAGTTAAAATTTAGAAAACACGAGGGTTTCCAAGTTGAAATTAAGAAATTATGGATGTTAAATGTCAGGTTTAAATGTTATCTTTCTTGACGTAGCAAATAGCAGCTTTTTCTATTGGTTTGTCATCTAGAAGATTGCATTTGACTGTAATGGGAGAATTGTGTACTTATTAAAATTCAAGTCAAAACCATTAAAAAACTGCTTTTATATTATAAATAAATTTAGTTATTAAAAAGAGCACTGATGCATAAAATTAATATATGTTGACAAAAATAATGTGTATATGATCAGCTAAAAATAATAGTGTAATCATTAATGCTACAGTTTTCCAAATATGATTACTACAGATGGATATATTTGCTGTGTATATTAGTTAATTAACCCTGTAAGGTCTCAGGGTCACAGGGCTATGTATGGCTTTTAGAAATCCATGGTCGACAATACAGTATATACCACAATACAGTATATACCATATATGTACCATATACAATATAAACCGTTAATTGCAATTTAATTTGAGACATTTTACAATGCATATGAAAGTTATTCTAGTATTATGAAATTATGAAGTGTGACAGTACAAATATGTTATGTACAACAGTAAACAAACTCAGGGAAGATTTCTGACCATTATAAAATATCACTTAGCTGTTCTCTACCATTATCCAGTCTTTCTTGTTATAGTTTTTTTTTGAGCGTAAGAGAGATGTGCTCTGCTGTAATGTCAAGGGTGTACATGAGAGCTATAAAATGTGCACTCTATTTCTCACACTGTTCATACATAGTGATTGGCAAATTTCTCCTGTGAAATTCGTGAAACGGCTAAAAATTCTCGAAACGTGAATCTTGACGCTGGCATCAAAATATTTTTGACGCCGGTGACTATTCTGATGCCGATGACAATTACGACGCCCATAAATGTCAATGGGCACCTAGAATTGTCGCAGGATCAGAATTGTCACAAGGGTGAAATATATTTTGACGCCATCAAAAATCCATGGGCAAATTTTCGTGGCAATCATTCGCCGGCGTCGAAACATGGAAATTTGCCGCAAATTTGCGCCTGCCGCATAAATTCACCCATCACTATTTATACTATGTTCAACCTTTTTCTTGGACTACACAGTGGGAATTCATTGTTTTTCCATTGACAATGGAAGTGTCACTGTTGAAAGAATTACAGTCCTAACAGTTATGTGACTGCAACCATTATGGAGAATGGGTAGCATTTGCAGGGGCTCTACGTTGACAACTACCTTTTAAGTGGAAAGTGTCTAAAACTAGCCTTAGGCTTATGTTTCATGGGCAGATTTGTTTGCCCACTTTTCCTCATAGTCCATCGTGCTCATAGTAGTCTAACTATAGCAAGAATGAGGGTATTTAAAAGGTATCTCCTTTTAAATAGACAATGGTTAAAATTAGAAAATTAAATCAGAAACTACAAGTCAGAAGTGATATAACAGTGGAATATATAATAAGTGTAAAATAAAAAAATACAAAAATAAGGAGGATGTCAAATACATAGAAACATTTTTCATATCATGGTTCCTAAGATTCTAAGTCTTTTTGAACCAGGGCTTTAAGTATATCTTGAGGCTATTAAACTTAATCATATGATATGTTTTAGTGGTCATTGATTCAAAGTTAAATGGGAAAGCAGAAAAAAAAAGAAATGACCAATTCTAAACTATAGTTTAAGGACCATGTAGAAGGTTACCAGACGACTGTTATTATCAAGTAAACTTTAACAGTATTCAATTGAAGCCTATAAAGGCAGACATTAATTTGTCTGTTTTGCTCCCTTTTTTCAAATATGTGATGGGATCATTTATGACCCCAAGGGCTCAAGTGCAAGAGCACTAAATGGTGAAAGAGTGTGCTTCTTGGTGCTCATTCACAAAGGCACTTGAGCCCCCCCTACACACTGCACCTATACCTATGCTGCATCTACCTTGCACCTCAGAATGATCACAGGGTAGGCGCACACAGGGTGTGGAGGGATGGCTATGTGAAGGTTGCGCAAAAATTCAGAGCTTTTGCAGGTCTGAGCCCCAACATAGTGGGCAAAGTACAATAAATAGCTGAGGCAATTTTTTGTCTTACCACACTGCATGGGGCATTATAAATCAGCCTTATTGTGTGTGTTATAACCTCAACTAGACACAGTTTATCAAGTCAAGGTGAACAATATCATGTCTACTGCCAAAATCTGGTCAGCACACTGTGAGATAGGAAAACACAGCAATTGAGTATATTACATCCTAACCTAAGGGTTGACTTATGTTAAAAGGCATTTATTTACTGGCATCCAATACTGAAAATTTATGCCAATTGTGCTTGGTTGCTTTGGCACTTTCATGATTATCATTTCTTATTTAATTACATGATTAACTTGAAACATGTGCTATAAAACAAGTACAATAAACCCTTAAAAATATGGCAGCACAGCACCAAAAACAACATTTTGATGGTTTCTTCACTGCAATAGCAGCTGCCTCTGTTTTCTTTTTGGAATTTATTTTACCCCGAGACTGAAAAAAGTCAGATTCTGAAAATCTGCCATATCCAAGCTATCAATATCATGTTCCCTGTTAAGTTTAGGCCAAAAATCCAATTTTTTTAAAAAAAAATTGGCACCTAGAGACTAGAGTGGCAGGAAAATCTGACTCTTGGTGGGAAATCTGACTTTTGGCAGGAAAATCTGATTTTTTTGGATTTTTTTGCCCAAACCAATTTTAGCGAGCTTTTTCTATGATAAATAATTAGGATAAATTGGGCGTTGGTCTGACTTTTTAATAGAAATAATGAGCTATATTCAGACTTTGATAAATAGCCCCCATGATATCTTTCAATTGTAAATGGGAAATCTGCCATTGACTTCTACATGACCTCAGCAGGTTTGAGTGGGAGTACTTGTTTTTGTTTCATAAGTCAAGAAAAAAGGAAAAGTATTTCCTCTGAAAAAATATTGTTTTCCCTTTTAGAACTCCAACCAGAAAATGGACTTTGATAAATAAACCCCATTAAGTCCAGGAGAAATATATAATTTGACATTTGATAGAAAAGTAAGAAAAGAGATATATCATACTTATTCTGTTTATTACTCGAATGCACAACACAGACACATATTACCTTTTTTAAAATCATGTTAATAGGGCTGCAGAAATTTACATTCCACCTAAATAAATATCTAAATTGGCCCCAGAGAATTCAACAACTGTTATTGTGTGTTTTGCCCATCCTCAGTAGATTTCCATGCTAAGAAGTAAGAGATGCCTTCCCTTTTGTGTGATAAAACAGCTGCTCAGGCCGGCTGCTTCCAGAACCATCTCCCCCTTGTATTTAAGCACGGGTTGTAGAAAAATGCCATTTCCTGTCTTAAGTAAAAAGAAATCAATTAAAATCTTGTTTAAGTAATGTTGGGTAAACTGTGGTAAACTGTTGTCTGAAACAAATTGAACAACCAAAAGAGAGAGCAATGATGCTCAACTTTCTGTCCACTTAATGGTTTTGTGGTTAGGTTTAAATAAATCATTCATGTGAAAACCTTTTGTACAAAGTGAAGATTGGTGACTGCATATCTGGATTTGTAACGATTTATCTGTCAAGGTTTTATACATCCTTTGCATTACTGTACAAAAAAACATCCTTTTAGGATTGATAGTTCTGAGACCTTTTGCCTATAGAGAAGATAATCTTCATGCTAAAGGGCAAAATGTGGGACTAACAAAACTTCAATAAAAGCCAGCAACAAACTAAAATAGTAAGAAATAAAATGCAAAAGCAATACAATAGAATAACACAAATTTCCCCATTCCATTTTTTAAGACTGTTAACATAATTATTGCCTATTCTATATACTGGCTCCTTTAGTTTGACACAAGTGTGGGTAGCTTTTCTCAGTCTGTGTTTTACTCCCCAGATTTGGCTTTTCACTAGGTGACAACATAATACATGTGTAATAATTTGTTATAAGTGAATTTTATAGGTACAATGCATTTATTGCTTCCATATTTTATCCTGTCCCTAAGAAAACACATGCACATATACTGTAGGTGTATATTGTTTAGCATCTTGTCAGGAGTGCAGGGACTTGGAAGGGTCTGCTGTCCATTTTCTAACAAAGGGTTAAATGCATTGCGGTGTAAAGGGCATAATACACAAAGCCAGAAGAATTGTATTGGTTAGAAAACTATTATGGTGGCTTTGGGTACATAGTTGCATTGTAGCAGGTAGTGGACCTTTAGTTATGTCACTGAACCTCCTTTATTCAAACCCTAAGATATATATGTACATTGTTCATATTTTGAATGTCTTATTCTAGTATAAAAAAGTGCATCACTTTCAAATGTTTATATTTTTTGTCCAAAAGTGATTTTTCATAATGTTTATATGCAGAAATTTATATACACTATGAAAACACACCATCCAGCATTTTACACTGTTGGATTAGCCGTTTTACGGATATGCTCATGAATTTTAGATTTTTTTTCCCCAAACCCCCATCTGTTAGAACTGCCTTGGATTAGCCTTGCAATCTTCAACATCACATCATAAGGCAACAGGGAAAGGGACAAGCGAGAATATAAAGGTCACATCTAAAAAAAAAAAAAAAAGCCAATGTTGCTACAAGATAAGAGCACATTATTACTTCTGTCCTGCTGCAAATGGAAAGGAAAAATATTTTGCATGAAGCAATTTAAAGACTGACAAGTTTTGTATCTGTGCAGCCCAAGTTGAGCCCTTGTAAATGGTTTTTATTGATCTTTGATTTTAGTTCTGAAACACTATAATTAAAGTCAAACATCATTATCCTGAGAGTGCAGTGACACATAGTGTTCACACTGCCCTTGACTTAAGATTTTTACCCTATAGATTGTTTCTTATGATAAGAATGCTTCAACAGCATCACTTGCTTGCTTAAATAGGATTTCTACACAAAACATTTTTGCATAAAAGATAGTGTCATTCTAAAGAAAGTTCCAAAATGTATTAATTACATTTTTCGGTTGTTTAAAGTTATTCCTTATTGTAATTGTTAATTAGATTACCTTTAAACTGTTCAACATATTTAGGGCCTATTTATTAAACCTCAAATTTTTCTTATTGAGTTTTTAAAAGGGAAAAAAACTAAAATTTTTCAAGATTTCAAAGCTGCAAAAATACAAATCTGAAAATACTCCAACTAAAACCTGTCAAAGTCTTGTAAAAGTCAATGGCAGATGATACCTTTTAAATTTGGAAGATGTTTTTTGCCTTCATGATATTTAAAAGTTTTGGGCTGCTTTACACTGGTTTGTGAATAATTAGAGTTGTTTGGGCGACAATTCGAAAAAATTGCATGAATCCATTTTGTCAAGACTTTTCCCGCACTTTCAATTTTCAATCCAAATTATTAGTAAATTAAGTCAGATGGCGGTTGGGAGTTTATTAATATAATGGGAAAAATGCAGTTCTACTAAATAGCCACCTTAACGTATATTGGAAAATTGCTTATTATTGCTTTTTCTTTCATTATGCAAAAAGCTATGGACATCCTTTATTTAAAATGAAAATGTAATTTTATTATTTGATATATTTATCTATCATTTTTCAGAACTAAAGTGATAATCTCAAAAGACAACTGGCAAAGTCAATAGTTTTGTTTTCCATTATTTACACTTAGGGGCAGATTTATCAAGGGTCAAAGTGAATTCGAGGGAATTTTCAAAGTAAAAAATTCGAAATTCAAAGTAATTTTTTGGATACTTCGACCATCGTATAGGATACTACGACTTTGAACTTGATTCGAAGTAAAATCGTTCGACTATTCGAGCATTTGATAATCAAAGTACTGTCTCTTTAAAAAAACTTGAACTTCAATACTTCGCCAAATTAAACCTGCAGAAGTGCTATGTTAGCCTATGGGGACCTTCTAGAGCATTTCTCTAAGTTTTTGGAAGTCAAAGTAAAATAGTTTGATCGATCACTGAAATCCTTCCAATTGTTGGATTCGAAGGATTTAATTGTTCGATCGAACGATTTTACTTCGACCGCAAATGGCCAAATTTGATGTAGAAAAAACTTCAACTTCGATATTCGAAGTCGAAGCATTCCAATTCGAAGGTCGAATTTTGAAGCTTTTTCTACTTCGAAATTCGACCCTTGATAAATTTGCCCCTTACACTTCTATGGCAGGGTGTGGGATGAATAAATTTCAGTAGAAGATCAGGAAAGTGAAGATTTTAAATGTAATTAATGCAAAACAACTAAAATACAGACACAGATCCATTATATCTTCAACGATCTTGATCAAATTAATGTGATGTGGGTGCATGAGGCAATAATACAATTGCTTGATTCTCCAGCACGTCTTTGGTTTTTGTCAAAAGCCAATCCATCCATATACAATATAACAACAATTATGTATTCTGCTTTAAAATCCCAACCACCCCAAACAAATTACTAGGTGTCACAAATACATCCCAACCAGCGACATTATGATTTCCTTAGAGATGTTAAGATTCAATGTTTACTCATTTCAAAAAACATGAGGAAAAATCTCATGGGGGGATACAGCCTAAAGATGTTTAAAGGTTAAAGCAGCCATGCTGTATTTCTTCAGAAAAAAATATTGGAAGGAATCAAATTTGGAGGAAACAAATACTATTTCACAAATGGAACACCCAGGTAATTGCTGCGTACTTAACTTTGTGTTTGTGGTATCTAACAGGCATTCTGCAGAGTAATGCAGTGTCTATGTAAGTTCAATAGCATCATACATTATAAAATGTCATTAGAAATGACTAGTTGCAGATTATTGCTATGTTAGCAATGGGACATCCATTTCATAAAGTTTTAAAACTTTTAGATTAATAGCACATCAATTCTATCTTAGAACCAAGTATATGAACTGTACCATTTTAGAAAATTGACCATACTGCAAGTAGAATTTTATATATAACTATATAATTCTACAATCTCTACAAAGTGAATGTATCTGTAATTACAGAGTGACAAATTCACAGGTTTAATACTATATTTATTTTACTTTTCTGGTTACTTAACAAATCTCTTATTAATAATATATAGTATTAATTTGATTTATTTATCATGCCTTCTTAACAAATATAGATTTGATGGAGTGGAGGTGCAAAACACTGCCTCATATTTAATAATGGTATTAAGAAAAAAATAAATGTATTCTCCAAGGGCACAGTGTCAAATGAATGGAATTCCCAACATCTAATAAAAAGCACAACATTTAAATAGATGTCATTTTAATTTGCTTGTTTCTATTTGCTGTTTTCTATTTTTTTAGGTCCCTTGCTAAGGGTTTTAGTGTGGGGACATTAGTCATGTGATAAAGATGTAGCTAGGTATCAGAATGGCGTGACAAGATGCTGCATCTGTTTGTGAATGTTAACTTTATTAAGGGCCCAATTTTATAAACTCTGATTTGATAAAACTGTATTCATTTTTATTCATTTTTATTCTTCACAGAACAATGGGTGCATTAAAAATACATCTTTATTAATGTTTTGTAGCTAAGGGCAAAAGCATATCAGACATACAGATGCCATCAAACAAGAACTACTAAAAATAGAAAATACATGTTAATCATTTGTTGCTTGAATTTTCTTCAGCATGAATATAATAAAACAACTTGAGAATTTGTTAAAACCAGCAAATTCTTTATCAGTGGAGTGAGAAATAGATTTTCATGAAACCCACACTGATTGCCCATTGGTTTAAATGTCTCTAAACAGCAGTACTGTTACTAGAGGGGTGCGGGCCCCCTGCTCCCCCAGTAGTTCCGCCACTGCTAAACAGGTCTGCGCGCCTGAGTTTTTTGTTAGAATCCTGGGAGGAAAAAAAGTGTGAAAGATTAAGGAATATGTAAAATGTCAAAATGAGAAAAACAGGTGGAAAGTTATTGTCAACTGCTGAGGATTTCAGTGTAGTTATGCCAATCAGTGAGACATACTGTAATGAGCCCTGCCCAAAACCTCAGAAATTAGACATTTCCACCAGGTATTATTTTAAAAGTTATAATTAGGGAGGAAGCCTGTGAAACCATTGCTTTGGTCTTAAAAACCTCTCCCCTATCTCTCCCCTATAAATGCTAATAGCATGGGGAAGGATTGAAGCCCAGTTGGACCAATACCTTGGTCAGGAGACACTTATCCCAAGATATGCTACCATGCAGGGAGGTGCCAACCTATGAAAAATGTAACCAGTAAACAGTCAGGACCACCATATGGAGTTTATGGTGGCTTACCAATTTTATGATCATAACTTTGTAATTAAACCATTTAAAATACATGCACTGGATACTAAATCACTTGTGGAATGGGACCAGGAAATGTGCATTGATTAATTTTTTCTTTTGTATGTTTGCCACCAAGTATTGAATATTGTAAAAGTGCAAGTACCATTAATATCTGACAGTACATATGGGGCCAGGACAAACAAATCATTAATGTATGACTATCTTCTTATAGAATGGGTCTGATGAAGCATTTAATTCGTTTTTCCCAAATATTCTTTCAGATCCATTTTCATTTTAAATAGTAATTAGCCATGTGCCCATAATTTATTGTTATTTTAACTAATTTAGAGGATAATGATGCAAGCATGCAGTAAATACGTTAATCCGCTGCACACAATTTGTTTCTTCTAAAATATGGTACCATGCAATGCCAGAATATCTTAAGGTAAAGGCACAAAGTGACATTGCTGGCAGACAGGTATAGCTTATTTGTATAGCTACAAAAATATTTTCCTTAATTTAGGTACTGAATATTCTAAAGGAGAAGCCCCTAACATCAGGGGCTTTTTTTAACATTATTAAAGTATGAATGTCAAAAAATGTTTTTTTAACTATAAAATCCAAATTTTTATATTATTATACCCTGAAGATGGAAAAAGTCAGAATCCAAAAATCAGGCATCTCAGACCTGCCAAAGTTGTATATAAGTCAATGGGTGAGGTCCCTATCCTATTTGTAAGTTTCTATGCCCTAGTACAATGTCAAAATTGTTGTACAGTATATGTATTAAGCTCAAGGACAACATAAAAAGCAAAACAAGTTTAAGCTTTAATAAAGAAATCTGGTCCTGATAGTCACTCAACTTTTTTCCTATTAAAAACAACTCATTCTTTCCCCCAAATGCAATAAAAAGCACTAAGTTTGCCCCGGGAGCAGTAACCAATAGCAACCAATAAGAAACTTGCTTTTAAACAGGTGACCAGTAAATACTACCTGCTGATTGGTTGCTATGGGTTACTGCTCCTGGGCAAAAGTAGTGTATTTTAATACATAACCCCCATTAGTTAGGATTAAGTACATTATGTACTGTTTTATTATTACAGAGATAAAGGAAATGATTTTTAAAAATTTGAATTACAGTACTTGATTAAAACTGAGTCTGTGGGAGATGGCCTTCTAGTAATTTGGAGCTTTCTGGATCCAGATAACAGATCCCATACCTGTACTCCAATACACCATAATTGAAATTTGTTTGCAAGTTACGTTTAGCATTTTAGGAGTGGGAGTTCCAAAATAGGTGCTAAAAAATGCTTCCATCTGACACACCCCACTGTGGAAATACTGGAGCTACTAGAGTAATAGCAGCACCTGGGTTTCCCAACATCAGCAAGCTCAGTCGCAGACAATTCATCAGAAGATGGACAACATAGGCACACTGGCAACCATGTAGGAGCTTATTTGGACTCAACTTTCTTAACAAATTGCATCAATACATACGCACCCTATAATTAATTAATAGTATCACCTAATTGAGTACTACTGTACGGTAAGTCAATCTGTATTTCGTGCAATTAATTATGTGGTAAAAAAAAGCAGCAAATTTATTTTTCTGCAATAGAAACATCTTTAGGCAAGATTCTGAGGCCTTTTTGTATTATCCTAAAAATTGTATGCAGCCATTAAACTGCTTCTGAAAATAATAAAATCAATTATATTTCAATGTAGACTAGTACCTTTCATGCTTTCCCTTTTATACGTTATATAGGAATGAAAGACGTTTAATATGACTTTGTATCCAAATACTCAAAATGCCTAGGATTGACCAGGATAAAACAGGCTCTCTCTTATAGCTGCAAGTACAAGCCAGTTTGTGAAGCTATTTTATTATGGACATAACTTTTCTACTCTAATAATCAGTTGTGTGATATAGCCGGCAGAAGAGAATTGGAACAGACATTCAGAAGATAAAACTGTCTGTAACCAAAGTCCTTCAAAACTACCATCATAAACTACATTACAATATGCTTGTATTGCTACCAATGGTATTTTACTTTGGACTATTTAGTGCTTGTCCTGCCAATATTTCAGATTAGTTACATTGCAAGGAAATAGCATACCATGGTATTATATGTCCATCCAGTAATGGAGATATATTAGCCTTTAATTTGTTAAACATTAAAATTTAACGCCCATTCTTCTTTTATCATTGAACAATAACATAACAATTCCATAAACCAGTGCATGTGACCACAACAACTTGATTTGTTCATGACAAAAAATCCTTCCATAGAATATCTTTGACAGATAACCATCAGTTACCATTGCAAGCTCTCTGTTAATCCAATTTTTTTGTGAGTCTGATTAAATCAAGTAGCATAACTTGATCATATTAGTCTTTGCATTTTAACTGATATCTTTAAAAATAGAAATATAACTTCTCGGAGAGTAAAACTGTACGTTTCAGTCATCATTTTATAAGGGATTTAGTAAGCAAAGAAGATATGCCATTTCTACTACAGGTATGGTGCCTGTTATCCAGAATGCTCAGGGCCTGAAGATCTTACTGTATTTTGGGACTTCACACCTTAAGTCTGTTAAAAAATTATTTAAACATTAAGGGGCAAATTTACCTAGGATAGAATATCGAGGGTTAATTAACCCTCGATATTCGACTGCCGAATTGAAATCCTTAGACTTCGAATATCGAAGTCGAAGGATTTAGCGATATTCCTACGATCGAATGATCAAAGGAATAATCGTTCAATTGAATGATTAAATCCTTCGAACAGTTCGAAGGATTTTAATCCATCGATCGAAGGATATTCCTTCGATCAGAAAATTGTTAGGAAGCCTATGGGGACCTTCCCCATAGGCTAACATTGGCCTCGGTAGGTTTAAAGTGGCGAACTAGGGGGTCGAAGAATTTTTTAAAGAGACAGTACTTTGAATATCGAATGGTCGAATAGTCGAACGATTTTTACTTCAAATCGTTCGATTCGAAGTCGTAGTAATAGTCGAAGGTCGAAGTAGCCAATTCGATGGTCGAAGTAGCCATATTCAACCATTCGAAATTCTAAGTATTTTTTCCTCTATTCCTTCACTCGAGCTAAGTAATGGGCCCCTAAGTAAACCCAATAGGATTGTTTTCCCTCCAATACTGATTCCTTATATCTTAGTTGGGATCAAGTACAAAGTACTACTGTATAGAGCAATAACAGATCCTAAACCTGTATAAGTAAAAATATAAATAGGTGGTGAAAAAAACCTAAACTTTATAGTAATTTGTATTATGCAATTGTCTTATGTTTCTTCTAACATCTAAGCTTTGATTTTAAGGAAAGAGAACCTTTTTGAATTGAAATAGCAGCACTATATTGTTCAGTCCTATGCCCTACAGTAATAAGTTTAAATGTATGAAGATGATAGAGATAAACAACCAATACTAACCCAGCCAGATTACACTACATTTTATTGCTACTAATTTATAGTCATCTTGTTCAAAAGGGCTAATCAGGCTTCCCAACAGAATCTCAATAGTGCATGAGTGCACACGTAGAATGATAACATTTGTTCTTTTGGATACATTTTTTGCTGGAATAAGTAATTATACAGTAAGTGCAGTGCCATGTGGTCAAAGAATTTAAATTTAATTATGTATTGATTGACAATGATAATTATGAAAAGCAAATAGAGAAGACATTTCTGGAGGGCCAATAAAGTACCATACATATCACAGCCGGTGTCAAAAACGAGATGCTGGTGGCATTTCGCAAATATTTTGCAGTTTTCCGAAATTTCGCAAATTTTTTAGCAAAGCGAAACGGCCCAAATTCGCCCATCACTACACAACATGTTTTAAGGCACTTGAATGGGAGCAAATGCATTATTTTTTCATGAATGTGAATATTTAGTACTGACGTGTTGCTTTTTGAAACTATATTTTTACTATGTGGACATGGTTTTCCTGGAAAATACTAGATACCCTAGTAAACCTACAGCCTGGAGGATACTTTTTATAAGCATAGTTTGAATCCTCTTGAACTACTTTATGACTATGAAGATTTTCATTCATCCAGGTCATAGTATATCTAGTATAGGTCAAGCTAAAAATAATTACTCAGCAAGTCCAGTTGTTTTTAGATTGACCTATACTAGATATTGAACTACTTTACTTCAACTAAATACATTTGTCAAAATATCTTTCCTTTGTTCCTTTATGGGAATCATTAATGGCAACAAGCCATTTTGTTCACATTCTCATCAAGGCAATGTTTTCATAATGCCTAAATCTTGTGTATACACCAAACCATAGGGGAAGGCAATATATGATTGACAGCTGATAAATAAATGTATGACAAGCACAGATGAAAAATTATTTGGATTCAATGTTTAGTTATACAGTTTTTTTCTTCTGATGACAGGTCCCCTTTTATACAACATACAGACATAGTGGATGATGTTAGAAAAAGGCATGTCCAAAGCCTCACCAATTTGTCTCAAATTGGTTACAAACCCATCAAGAGCAAGAAGCCTTACATTTATGTGGGACTGGCTTAAAAGTTTTGGCTAAATCCAAGTAGACCACATCTACTGAAAACCCACTGTTCAAGTTCCTACACCTTCAGCTAAGCCATTCACAGCTTTACAGAGTACTGTATGTCCTGTAGCTCTTAAGCATTTGCTTTTCCAGAGTTCCATTTCACCACAATATTTTCATCCCATATTGAAGCCACACTCATAAACTGTATATTTTTTCTATGAATGCTGTATATATTAAAAAAAAGTTAAAAGTATTAGTCTTTGCAATCAAAGCAATTGCCTTCTTTATTGCTGCTCTGTAACAATTGCTTCAGTATTACTAGGTCTTTAGAGAAGTGACTATCTCTTCTGACTTGTAATATTTGAAGGTTTTCCTCTTCATTCCTATTAACTTCCTTCCATCTGTGTAACGACTTTTAATTTTTTTTACTTAATACATTTGAGCACATTTAAATCTGTAATGGTTTAATCTAGTTTTAAAACTGTTATGACAAACAATTTATTGCAGATACTGCATTATCAGAAGTGTAGTACTATTGTAATCGGGAGTACACAGTATTTATTAATTGTATAATAGCAAAATAGTACAATAGTGAGCAGGAGCTGCCATGATGCACTTGGTATAGGAGAGAGATAGCACCATAGTAAGTAGAACCTGCTATTATGCAGAATTGCTATTTCTGAATTGCAGAAATGAGGCACCATAGTAAGCAAGATCTACAGTAAAGGCATTCATATACTGTATAGCAGCAATATAGCACCATAGTAAATAGTAGCACTAATGCACACAGCATGAATATGCTGAATAGCTGGGATATAGCTCCATGGTAATTACAAGCTACAGCGATGAACACATTATCAATATCCTGAAAAGCAGAGGTATAGCATCAAAATAATTAGATGTCTCAGTCGTGCACACAAAATTAATATACTGAAAATGTATAATATAACACCATAGTAATTTGGTGCTGAACAACTTAGGTACAATTATGATGCTCTGCAGTTATATACACAATAGTAATATATTGAATATGAGTAATGAGTGCACCATATTAATTAGGAACTGTTATACAAATACCATTAGCATACTGAATAACTGTGCCTCACCAACAGAATAGTGCAGCTACAACTATGTACTGCTTTGCCTGGGAGAATGCAATTTACAGGTGGTTTACATCTAGAATCCCTTCCCAATTGATCAGTATGTACAGTGCAATACAGTTGCTGCTGTACCCAGTCAAGTGGAATGCAGAGAGCAACTTCACTTGCTAAATGAAATGTAAAATTTAACGTGTAAAATGTTATTAGTTAGATGTGACCTATTATGCCACTATATTTTTATGTCATTAAAGGGATACTGTCATGGAAAAACATGTTTTTTTACAAAATGTATCAGTTAATAGTGATACTACAGCAGAATCCTGCATTGAAATCCGTTTTTCAAAACAAGAAATGGATTTTTTTATATGTAATTTTAAAATTTGCTATGGGGCTAGACATTTTGACATTTCCCAGCTGCCTCCAGGTCATGTGACTTGTGCTCTGATAAACTTCAGTCACACTTTACTGCTGCACTGCAAGTTGGAGTGATGTCATTACCCCTCCCTCCTACAAGCTGCTGTAATATAAATAGAGCCTTGTCTGCTGAGCCTGTCAATTGAACAATAGGCAGGTATCAAGATAAGCTCCCACTGACACCACTTCAGAAGGACTGAAATAAGATAGTCCTGTGATCACTGCCCCCACTTACGTTTCAAAAATAAATATATACATATATATATATATATATATATATATATATATATATATATATATAGAGATATATAGAGATATATATATATATATATATATATAGAGATATATAGATATATATATAGATATATATATATATATATATATATATATATATATATATATATAGATAGATATATAGATAGATATATAGATAGATATATAGATAGATATACACACACACACACAATTCATTTTGGGCACTGGAAAAAATATTTTATATAGATAGTTTATTATATTTGTTTACACAAAAATGAATGGCAGAAACACAGGGGTACACTCCCAGGACTGATGACAGGGAATAGAAAAAAAGGATAAAATAAGGAGGACATACTTGAAAACCAGGAAAACTTAGGAGGAAGTCTAGGAAGGGTTAAAATAGCTCAGGAGAAAGGAGGCAGTAAATAGTTAATGAAAAAAGAAGTATTGCAGGCAGGAAAGGAGCAAGGTGTGTGTGAGGTGGATAGCAGAGGGAACTCACAGCTCCTTTACCTCATCTAGTAACCAGTAAAAGAAACTAGGAAGGCAGCAAGGAGAGAAAGTTCCCCCCTCCAAAGGAAAACAGAGAACAAACTTACAGAATGGCAGGAGCTTTGGTAGTGTCTGTGGGAGGAGGGGCTGCTAGTGCAGCTGTAGAGCAGAACGTAGGAAAGTGAAAGTAATTGCTTCCCTGCAAACCATGTGACCTCTCTCCTCCAAACATCACACGCATGGGCAGAGAGGGGAGGGGGAGTGTACAGCTGGATTCTCATGTGGTAGTGCACCTGGCTTTTCATTACAGAGTGGCTGCCTCCAAGCACACAGGTAATGCTGTGCCTGCTGTTAGAGCAGCACAGGATGAATGTGTAATGAGCAGAAATGGAAGCCCCCACGACAAAATAGAAACTAAAATAACTTATGCATGGATTTGTGGAATAACATTTTATTTGCCAGACAGTGTTGATGGATGTGTGTTTTTTATAAAAATGCAAAAAAAAAAAAAAAGTTTAAAATGATGACAGATTCCCTTTAAGGTACTGAGTAGTCTGCAAGTCACCAAAGTGGGTAATGAAGGGTGCTCGGGACTGTGGGGAGGTGCTTGGAGCAAAGGGAACCCTGGGACTGGCTACATAAAGATTGGTTAATGGCACTAAGGGAGGGTTGTTATAAAAAAGGGAAGCTGATTACCGTCCTTCTCTTGCAACATCACGGGCACCTGGAGTACTGTGCAGCCTGGCAGCGTGTCTGGTCTCCCGTAATGGTGGCCATTCATCCCACCACCCACTGTTAGTACACTTATTTGCTCTAATAATAAAGGGACTGGTTTCCATATTGTAAAGTTTTTCATATTAAATATTATTATTGTCACAGCTGTTGTGGGTAATTGGCAGGTAATTGTTTTTGGTCCTTGCCAATAGGTTTTCCATTTACATGCCCACAGCAGCTGCAGTGCCTGACATATGTGGTGAGCATGCAACATTTTTTAAATTATCCATTAGAGTCTATTGGCATTTTTTTCTTGGCAAAATGCTCATTCCTAACTATGACTTCACTGCAAGTCAATGGAGGTGGTGTCAACATAATCCTTGCATCCGACTGCTCCTGCGTATCAAATAGAAGTATGCACAAGGCCTTCATTCGGGGAGGTTGATTTTAATTGAAGATATGTATTTTGCTATGAATTTGTGTGTGTTCTGCACAAATGTGGGGTTCCTTTGATAGTTTAGTTTCCTCCTATTGTCTCATAACTGGATCCTGATGAAACTTACCTTAGTGTCCTAACAATACAATATATTGAATCTTCACTGGGGCAGGAACTGATGTAAATGATGAGCAAATGCTGTTAAGTGCAGGGCCACATGTTGGAATATAAATGCTAATGAAAAAATTGTTTCAAAATGTTGATCATTTTAATTGCACTTATTTGCAGTAATCTAAATATGAAATGGTTATTTTATTAAGACCAGGCTCTTAGAAAATTTGACCCTTAGTTTTTTCTAATGCTTCATTTTGTTTTGCCTCTTACTCTCAAACATGTTCTCGGTGCACTGTGTGTTTCTATTTCTAAAGATCGTGAAAAATGTTTAATTAACTATATTCATGCTTACTAAATGATATGATATCACTGCATGATTCCACTTTGCATGAACAGTGTGCTCTATCCTTTTTTTTCTCCTATTAACACCTAATTATAATGTTATACGATAGAGCAAAGAAAAACATTTCATCTTTTTTTTTTATCCATGTACAATTTAACATAAGGAGAAATAAAACTAAAATGTAACACATACACACAAAAAAAACGTAAAAATCAGAATTGTGTTTGTTATTAAATGTTGAAAAAAATTTAAATTTTGATTTCTCCCCCTAATATATAGCGCGGCAAATCCATTGATAATATTCTATTGTGTAAATTATTCACATTTTTTGAAAGAAGGGATGTAATGAGTTGAATTACATTTAAAAACATTTTATATACTCAATCTTTAGACTTTTTTCCAAGTTTATATTTTTATTGCCTTTTGTTGCCTTTTCTATTTTTGTTTTTACATTTTTTTCTTTAATAAACTGCTGCCCCTTAGATATTACAAGGGATAACAAACATTTTAAATAGATGGCAGCAGGAAATTGACAATTTTTTCTTTCTATGAAAATAACCAATTCAGCAACAAAAAAAACATTTTTGCATGTTTACAATGCTAAACTAAATACATTACTTTATGTATCATTTGCATTTAGTGTACTATTGTTTTGAAATATTTACCTTAAAGTATAATTTTGTTAAATTAATATTAATTTGCTTTTTTTTTTAAAAGAAAAATATTTTCTATTTTTGTTTTTCTTTTCTTTATTTTGGCTATGTTTCTTCTTTTTTTTATAGGTTTCAGAGAATATATGTTGAACACAATAAGCCTTCCCGGACATCCCAAACCACTTAACCAAGGCATTTATGTACACGACGTCGGTGTTTATTTCAGCAAAGGACGCCACGTCTTTTAAGTTTCTAAAGTTCTTTGTATTAGTGCCAAATTTAGGCTGTTCTCTCAAAATATGAAGAGAGACACAGAACTCTTTTGGACCAAGGTTGCTTTCACAAGTTGTAAACTTGAACAGAAATGTCTTTCTGTCACAAGATCAGATTTGCTCTAACTCAAGTAGCTACTGGCTTTATTGTATCCACACATGGCACATCAACAGCAGCAGAAGCAACAACTTATCTAAAAGGCAACAGACTCAAAAGGTGCAATCCTAAATAAAAAGAAAAAACAAGCTAGTTGTATTTGTTAAACAAACATTATAGTTGTGTTATCCCTGTTTGGAATTTGTGTTTGATTTCTCTTTGTGAAACTGTGACTTCACATCACATATCAATGATGCCATCACCTTTTACCATGGCAACCTAAAGAGATGTCATAATGCAGGGATTTATAAATCTTGCAAGGTCAGTAAACAGTGAAGACTGGCAAGAAAATTCATCCTAGTTTCTGGAGCTATACGTGCAAGAAGAAAAGATATGAATATTACTTTTTTAATGGGAGAACTTGTAATTATTTTTCAATGAAATGTTTTACAAATCTTTTGTGTGTCCAAATTTCTTTCTTTTTCTATTTTTTTAAAGGGACCCATGCAGTTAAAGACATTAAAGTTTATGTGGAAAGGAGTGCCTACAATTAAAATGATCAAAAATTAGAAATAAATATAATTGTGCAAAAACCATCAAATACACGAGGACAAAATATCTCTTATAATGAATAATTGGTGTTAGCTTAAAACATACTTCCTAAATCCATATATATTTTTATTTTGTATATCTTTTCAAGCACATTTAAACAGATGGGGCACAATTAGTGGTACAATTACACAGAGTTCCTATTATTCATAGTCATTAAATTATGGGGGCCCACCGATACTCATTTTATTTACAAATATGATAAGAAAGCTATATTACACTAAAGCTAGCTTCTCTCTGTGGAATATGGCTATGATACATACATATATAAAGAGGGGTTTAAAAATCCTATATGGCAAAGCCCCTAGGCAACTCAATTTAATATTGGTTGAAACTGTCCATTGAGTGTATTTGTGCGCAATGACTACAATAATCTGAGATTTGTTTACATATCCTAACTTAATTATCACTTAATTGCCTTTTAATATGATTACATATCTTATTTTATCCTGTTTTCAACATGAATTAAATACTGTATCTGTTTGGGAACAACAAATGTTCTGTTCTGCACTCCTCCTTGAAAAAAAAAGTTGATCTAATCCAAACTATTCTTATTTAATCTTGTATTTGGAAGAACTGTTAGACCTTACAAAACTTTAGATATGCTATTCAGTAATTTGTTTGGGAAATAAATATATATTTTTTAAATATGTATTTTTTCAACATGAGCTGCATATATTTTATCAAAATTAACATCCAAAAGAAAAAAAATGCATGTTAAAATAACAAAAGTTTATACTGTATTTCACATAAAATTTTATATAGGTTGATATACGCCCAAGTTCATAAAATTGAACAGTATAAGCAGTATGATATTTTGGGGATACCTTTGCAATTTTTAATGTGGTGCCAAATAGATTTATCTACATAATTGCATGTAGACACATTTATTAAAATGGGCAATAATTCAGTAAAATTTATGCACCCCAAAATGTTTTTTCATAAAGCAAGCATTAGGTACAAGAGGTACATGGGGAAAAAGAGCACTTTGGTGGATGCACAGGTATGGACAATTGCTACATAAGTACTTATTTTAGCTGGTAAAATTTTGCCAGCACTTACTCCTACCAGTGGTAAATGATTTCTCATTATAATAAAAAGGAGAAGTTTTGGAAATTGTATTTTGTTTCCTTGAATTTTTAACATGGCATTATTATGCCAAAAATATTTACAAGATTGTATGCAGACAAAGGGAAATCATGTAGACAGAAAATGTTTTTTTAAGATTTTAATTTGTTGAGTTCATGAATTATTTCTGTCACGTCTGATTTGATGGGGCGTTTTGTTGTATATATTTGAACTATTATAAATACTGTAAAAATATTTTTTTCATGCTTGACTAAACACCCTTTTCCCATGATCAGTAGACCCTTTGTGTTGTTCTTGTAATCTAATGGATGATTCTGGATAGGAACATAATATATCAATATGGAAAATGTTATAGCTCAGCTCCATTCATTGTCTTTGCCTTTTATCTTACATAATGCAAACCATTCTTTTATAACACTAATTTTTAAACTCCAGGTCATGATATACAGTATATAGCAGTGATAAGTCTAAAGCAGCTGTGTTTACTTAGTAATTTTGAAGGTGTTTCATCATATGTTCAAATTACTTCTTTGGTTCACTGGCTGGGAAAAGCAGTAGCAAATTATTATAGCCTTCTCTCAAACATAACTTAACTAACAAACTATAGAACAGGGAAGGATATTGAGTACATTTTACTTTGGGAAAGCATGCCATGGCATATTTTTATATATTAATGCAGTTGATTTATCTGAGTTTAATGTATGATTGATTGCTGTGGGTTAGTGCTCCAAATTAGAATTATTCCAGGTTTTAACCCTTTTACCATCATATGGCTGGAAAAGAATGTATTTTCCAAATATGTACTGAATGACTGAGAAACATTTACTGACATTGACAGAAATGTATTCAAAGAAAATGAATTCAATTATTCCAGTGGGAACATGATAAAAGGGAATAAACATTGATTATTTACCATTATCTACCATCCCATATTTAAAACTTCAAACTAATATATTCATACACCATTTTTGGCCTGGAACTGTTAATTATTGTTATTAAAAGTAGTAGTAAAAAGAACAAGAATGGTATAAAGTACATAGGTACATACATAGGTTATGTTATTATCCTTACTCATTTCTCAGAGATTTGTCCTTTGATGTATGACTGTGTTTTCTCCAAGATTTAACATTCTATACCATGACATCTTGTTTCAAATGTATTTTTATTACAGAAATATGGAAATATTTATGAAAGAAATTATAACAATAGGAAAGAAAAAAAGAGACAGCTGGAAATATTTGAATGTTTATTAATCTTTTTTATACTGTGCTGTAGTGTTTAAAAATATGTTGATTTTGATATTGATAATTTATTATAAAATCTATATATTTTTTAAATAAAAAAACAGGATGAACAATTTGGCCATGGTATGAAACTCAGTTTTGTCCCACTGAATGAAAGCGCAGTTGCAAATATTATTGGCTATGCATAAAATAAGAAAATATAATGGGACTCATCATCAATGGACAAACTTGGTAACTCATAGCAACCTATCAGTGATTAGCTTTTTTATTATCTAGCTAGAACAATGAAAGTAGACATCTGATTGGTTGCCAAAGTATGCTTAAGCAGCAACTCATGGCATAAGTGCCCCCAATGTACCAGTGCATTTATGAAGATGCCCTCTTAGATCAAAACTAGAAATTCTGGAAGATGATAGTATTTTCCAAAGTGACTTTGGTTAACATTATTGTGTATATAAAGGAGCTTAATGTAAAACAGGTGGATTCAAACAGTATGTGTAAGTGAATATTGGCTCAATCTGAAGACCACTTTTTTATTGATGGGAGCAGCAATATATTATCTCATTGGCTTACCTTAGGATTGCAATGGTTACAAATAGATGATATACAAAACATTTTAGCATAAAGCAAGATTTAACTTTGTAGATAAGAATACCTTTTTACCAGTAGATTAATTGAGTTTTACTATGGTGAGCTCTTACTTTTAAATTGATAAATTTGCCCATAAGTGGCCTGCAAAATATGAAATAACCTGTTATAGGAAACAATTGAGTTGTGGATAAAATTCACAAAAAAACTGTCTGTTTTGTCTTAAAATCACATATGGCCAAGATATGTATTATGAACTTTGAAAATAATAATAATACTCAATCATTGAGATGACCTCTAGAAAATACATTGTACAAGCTACCCCCTTTGCATTAGAGAAAAACCCCATTTCCATTGTATTTGATCCATTTTGTCCACATATGCCAAGTGGCATTCCACTCCAAGAAACATTGACATTCAGGGACCCATTTAAGATCGCTTCTCCTGTTCATCATGGTTCATGGGCTGAATAGCATGGTAGTACAGGATCCCTTATCCGGAAACCCGATATCCAGAAAGCTCTGAATTACGGAATGACTGTCTCCCATAGACTCCATTTTATCCAAATAATACAAATGTTTAAAAATAATTTCCTTTTTCTCTGTAATAATAAAACAGTACCTTGTACTTGATCCCAACTAAGATATAATTAATCCTTATTGGAAGCAAATCCAACCTATTGGGTTTATTTAATGTTTAAATGAATTTCTAGTAGACTTAAGGCATGAAGACCCAAATTACGAAAAGATCCATTATCCGGAAAACCCCAGGTCCCGAGCATTCTGGATAACAGGTCCCATACCTGTATAACCCAATCAGTGTGCTGAATGGACAAATATGGTATGAGGGGTTATAATTTTGTATTCTTCCATTCGGAACATTTTCAACACAGGAACTGAAAACTTACAGCTCTGTGACTCCTCACATCTTTTCAAACTACAGGCAGACATTTAGGGGCACATTTACTAAGCTCAAGTGAATGATTAGAATAAAAAACACCTTTGAATTTCGAAGGTTTTTTTTGGCTACTTCGACCATCTAATTGGCTACTTCGACTCGAACGATTTGAACTAAAAATTGTTCCACTATTCGACCATTCGATAGTCGAAGTACTGTCTCTTTAAAAAAAAACGGCGACCACCTACTTCGCCACCTAAAACCTACCAAGGTACAATGTTAGCCTATGGGGAAGGTCCCCATAGGCTTTCTAGGCAATTTCTGATCGAAGGAAAATTGTTCGATTGATGGATTAAAATCCTTCGAATCGTTTGATTCGAAGGATTTAATCGTTCGATGGAATGTTTTTTCCTACGATCATTCGAACAAACTAATTGCGGTAAATCCTTCGGCTTCAATATTCGAAGTCAAAGGATTTTACTTTGATTGCAGAATATCGAGAGTTAATTAACCCTCGAGATTCAACCAATAGTAAATGTGCCCCTTACTGTCAGGCCCAATAGTCTTACCCCAACTTGCCAATCATGGCCAAATGGTTGGGCATTATGGAAAATAAACAACCAAATTACCCAGCCAAATTTTGGTGTGTATAGCCAGCTTAAGACCTAGATTTGCTACTGAAAAATTCAGGACATTTCAGACATGAAATACATTTGCATTGATAACATAACATGCACACTATAACACTATCAAAACACTATAACACATCAAAACACAATTGATTTTCTCTAATTTTTATGTAAGCATAAGCAACTATATAGTATAGACACAATAATTGACAGCACACCCTGGCCTGATGTCCAGTGTCTGATGATGGGGCTTGCCCCTAAACATTACATGGCTTGTATCCAATAAACAGGCAGGGTTTATCCCGCTTGTAACAGCCATGTTGTGCCAGAATCCATTTTATTGGCAACTGCAAAGTGCCACCAAGTTTCCAGTTCCAATGGTCAATGTTTCAAAATAAAAAGTATTGTATGCATGGGATTTATTTATTAATAAATATATAGGGTAGTCTGCATAACAGTTTAAATGGAGCAATTCAGATATAGACTAAATTTCTCTGCAACTGTAGCAACAGTTTTACTCTGTATTGCAATTGATGTATTTTATTTTTTTATTTTTTTCTTCACTTTAAAGCACTCTAGAAATATGACAGATTTTATAAATAAAATATAAAGTGGGTAATGTTCTGACAAGTAAACATTTACTTCAGTTCTAGTCCTTCACAGCAGACAGTCAGAAAGGTAATTATACTGGTTGTTGTTTCAAAGAAAACCGCAGCATTTATGACCGGCCAGAATTAATAGCCCTGGCACCTTTTATAACATCACCCCTCATGAACTGAAAGTACTCCATAATTCCACATTTAGTTGTAAACATATCTTATCAAAATATTCTAACTTTCTTGAATTTAAAAAGTAAATATGTCTGGTATCAAATATTTGGTTATTGTGAAATGTATTGAAGAATGCTAGTTTGTTTACATTGGCTTGGGCACATTTGGCACTATCTTAAAGGAATTGTTCAGTGTAAAAATAAAAACTGGGTAAATAGATAGGCTGTGCAAAATAAAAAATTTCTAATATAGTTAGTTAGCCAAAAATGTAATGTATAAAGACTGGAGTGACTGCATATGTAATATAACAGCTACAACACTACTTCCTGCTTTTCAGCTCTCTTGGTTTACACTGACTGGTTACCCTGGTTACCAGGCAGTAACCAATCAGAGACTTGAGGGGGGGCCACATGGGTCATATCTGTTGCTTTTGAATCTGAGCTGAATGCTGAGAATCAATTGCAAACTCACTGAACAGAAATGTACCATGTGGCCCCCCTTCAAGTCGCTGACTAACTCAGAATTATAGAGCTGAAAAGCAGGAAGTTGGATTCTGGCTGTTTTATTAGACATCTGTTCACTCCAGCCCTTATACATTACATTTTTGGCTAACTAACTATATTAGAAACATTTTTTATTTTGCACAGTCTATCTATTTATACAGTTTTTAGTTTCACACTGAACTATTCCTTTAATAGGTGTATAATAGTAATGATTGAATATGTTCCATTTCACTTCCTCAAAGAATTCATAAACTGCAGAAAAATTTGTGAAGCGGCAAAAAATTAGCAAAAATGCATTGAAGTCCATAGGCATCAACATTTTTTTACATGCAACAATTTTTTACACAAATGCAATTTTTTTGTCCAAATGCATTAAAGTCAATGGGCATTTTTTCTTATGGCAACAATTTTGTCTTGGCGACTTTTTTTCTAAATATTTTTAACAAAATTTTTCGCAGATAGCGAAGTGCAGAATTTCGCCACAGATCCATGCCTGGGGAAAATTTTGTTCATCGCAACTGTATAATACAAAATCTGTGCCAAGGATTCATGCAACACGTGTTCACTGACAATAAAACTCATCAATAAGAACATTTCTAGGGATTAGCTAGACTAAACAACAGGTAGCATTTTGATACTTTGGGTTTTACCTATTGTACTGTAATTTATTAATGGAACAAGTAACATAAAGAAGGGCTGTGTAACGTGATGTCTCTTTGATGGAGAAGAATCTGGGGGAATACTTGTAGATAATAAACATAAAATTCAGTGAGTATCAGAAAGTGTCAGCAAGATATCATCATGCATTTAAAGGGGTGTAGATTAATGGGAGGAGATACAGTAATTATTTATTTCCTTTACAAAAGCACTGGTAAGGCCCCATCTGGAATATGCAGTGCCGTTTTGGTTCCAAGTAATCAGAAATTCTGCCACAGATTGCCTTGTTCTCTGCCCATTTATTTAAGTCAAATTCATAATCAAATTCCATAGTTTACTAGTCAAAACATGACTTAAAACACAGGTGCATTATATTGTGACTATAATATTGTGTAAATATTCCCATTTAATAACACTTGTGCTTGAAAATATGCCCCCATATTTTTTTTTTAACTTACCATATTGCCTGTGTTTGCAAAGGAATTATAAATTTGCTCCTTCAAAAAAAAAAAAAAGCATCTTCATCTTTTTGAAAGCTTCATTATTAACTGAATATGTCACAGATCATTTAACCTACCCTACTGGCACAAGCAGACCTTTGCAGTTTTCTGCCTTGTGCTAATAAATCTTACCAAATCTTATACATTTATAGTAGCAATAATTTACATTGCTGTTATATATTACGCATGTTGGGGAATAAGTCATACAAAGCGCATCACTAAAACTAGTTTGATTTAATGCAAAAAATGAAGATGTACAATAGAACTGAAAGTATACCGGAAAATGGTTTGTCATCTCTGATTTTTTTTTTTTGAGAACTACAGTAACTGTACTTAAAGGAAACTTCCTTTACTGGACATAGTTTTGTGCTCTGTTACTGTTCAGGTTATTATAAAAACTATGAACAATAGTTATGCCTTTCCAGTGCCTTTTTTTGTTGAATTCCTTTAGTTGCTTTTGTCCCCCCCATCACCATGCACCTTGGACAGGAGAGGGCAATACATGTATGCAAAGGAATCTACTGCTGGTATTTCAGAACTGAGCTATTAATGGAAGACCCCCCTCTTCTTCTGTACTGAAGTCCAGTTTCTTCCAAAACTGGTGTTAGCAACATGTTTAAAAATATATAAATAGAAGTAAACCCTAAAAATGAATATGGCTAGACATACCACAATTGAATTATTAGACTTATTGAACCAGCTTAAAAGTTCATCATCTCTATAGTAGTAATGATCCAGGCAGTCAGAGTTGTCACCAGAGTTTCTCATCTTATATATTGTGTCAGTGACATGCACATGCTCAATGGGCTTTGTGCAGCTGTTGAGAAGTTAATCTTAGCGGTTGTCACAAATTATCAAGCAAAAAATGTCATATGTCAAATGTCATATAAGATGGTGCTACAGAGCTGATTATTAATGCTAATTGTGCTGGATTAATGTACTGTACTAATAATATGAATTATTTACCTAATTAGCCTTATATTGTGACATGTATCTACGTTCAGTATCTTATGTGTCAGTCCCTAAGCTCAGGTAACTGACGCAGCACAGAGCATGTGCAGTGAGTGAACAGAAAAGAAATACGGGGAGCTACTGGGGGCATCTTTTCTTCACCTTTGGCCCATAAAAAAGCTTTAGCTTTTGTTCTCTTTTGATAGTATATTCTATTATTTCAGCCAGTGAAGGAAAATATATTCATTGGGTAAAAAATGATAACATTGGTTACATTATCTCTAAAAATATGTATAGGCTGACACAACCCTTATAGTCAATGCCTTTGTGTTAGTCCTAACAACCTGTTTGTTCCTTTATTCTATCTATTCCAAGAAAACCATTTTTCCTCAAGGCACCTTCTTATTTGCTAATGACTCTGTCTGGGGCTTGTCAATGGGGATCTACAGTGTAGTGGTATTAAGAAAAACAAGTTCCACATTATTGTTTTTCTTTCCTGCACATTCTCTTTGAAAATTTTATTACATTTCCCCATGGTCTGTTTTCAGGAATATGCCAAATGGTTAGGGATAGGCTGATACGTGGGCCCACCAGAGGTTTTCCTGAAACCCTGAAGGAGCAGTCCAACAGTGATACTGCATATACTTCAGCATATTTGTCCTATTTATCCTAATGCATTTTTTATAAGCAGTTTAATGGGGTGTGAAAATGGTCTTCTTTTTTAGGAGCAAGAGCTTCTGCATTTTCTACATAACTTAAAAGATTTGTAGATAAATGCTAAAGTGAATGCTCTGCATATTATTCCTTACTAAACAGAAATGTGTGTATTATAAAGAATAAACTACCAGTCTTGCAATATATAAAGACTGACATTTTATGTTCTGTATAAAAACACTTAGGGGGTTATTTATTAAACTCCAAATGTATCTTGTCAGACTTTTAAAGGGGGAAATACAAATTTTTCTAAGGGGAAAAAAACTCGATTTTTTGGGGGGATTTATTAAAGTTTGATGCTGTTAAATGTCTGATAAAAAAGTACTCCAACTCAGACCTGAGGAGAACATTAAAAAGTCAATGGCAGATGTCCCGTTAACTATTGGGAGATTTTCTGAGTTACTCTGGGTTTCCAAAAAAAATCTTAGCTTTCGGGCAATTTTATGAAAAAAACATAGGTTTCGAGCACAAAATCCTAAAAAATGTAGAATTTGGATTTTTTAAAGATTTTGTGACTTTTTCCAAACAAGAAAAAATTGTAAAAATGTATTAATAAATAGGGGGGGGGGTGAGTGTATGGGGATTTGGTAAGAGTGGTTTTCAGAAAAAAGTGAGAACATTTTGAAGTTTGATAAAAAAACCCCAAAGCGTATGACCTTGTGCTTTTTTTTTTCTAAAACATCTTGTATCTTTAAAATAACTATAAGGAATTTTTTCATCCAATTTTTTTTTAATATATTCTTTATTTTTCAGTACAAAAAGCATTACACAAATAGACGACCAGCATGAAGCGGGTGGATGAGTCCACAAAGATAAAATGAAATATCATACAACTCTCATAATATTCAAACATCAACTGTGCGAATAACACAATATTGCCAAGTAGTATAGATAGAAAATTATTCAGAGAAGTGAGTAACACAATAGAGATTATCCATACATCACCCAATAAACACTTCAGTAGTCAAAAATGCAGAAGTATTGAGAACAGTAGCTAGCCATGTAAAAGCTTTTTGCCCTTGTATTATCAATGATTAAAGGGAAAAAGGAAGCTAAGGAGTCAGAGAAGAAAGTAGAATGAGAAGAAGAAGAGAAAAGAAAAAAGAAAAAAAACAGCTGTTCCGAGGTGCCTTACACAACAGCGAGTTACATACAGAGTGAGGGGTCGAATAGAGAATCCTAATGTTTAACAGTAAGGTGGTCAGAGTGCTCCTAGTCGGATTAGGAGGTAGGAAGGGATTCGGACTCCAACATGACAATCCAGGGTGACCAGGTAGTTACAAATGAATCTTGTGAACCATGTGCATAACTCAGTAATTCTTCCATTCTCATGACAAAACCCATTTCTTCCCACCACTCAGAGACAGTGGGTGGGGAAGAAGAACGCCAATGACGAGGAATTACTGCCCTAGCAGCATTGAGACAGTGACCTATAAGCTTTTTTTGTATCTAGTGGGGGCGCCAGGGAGCATTGAAAGGAGGCCCACAGTGGGATCAGCTTGTAATGTCAGGCCCGTTAGCTTGGAAATGGTCTGAAAAACAGCTGACCAGAAGGGTCGAAGGATCGGGCAGTGCCACCAGATATGTGAAGGTGTGCCAATCTCTTTATCGAACCTCCAGCAGAGATTTGTCACAAGAGGATATATTTTATGGAGAATATCCGGACACTTATACCATCTGGAAAGTATTTTATAGTTAGTTTCTTGAGATTTACAAGCTATAGAAAACTTATGGGTTAGGGTAAAGCATGAGTGCCATTGTTCTTCAGAAAATGTGCATTGTAGTTCCCTTTCCCACCTTTCAGTGAATTTTGGCAAAACTGTAATCTTGTGAGTCAGCAACTCTATACAGAACTGATATCAGATGCCTGGTAGGGGATCGTGAGACACAGAGAGATTCAAATGAGGTGGGGGGAGTATTTCTCAACTGTTCCTTTTGTGGGGCCATCAGCCAATGACTAAGTTGGGTATATTTAAATCTATTTAAAAACGAGTCTGGTAGGTCAGGGCATACACAGGTAAGCGGCTTTAACACTTTATTCTCCAAGGCTTGAGCACAAATGAAACTGTCAATACACCGTTTCCCCAAGAAGCCTGCCTTGGACATGCCAGGGGTAAAATTGGGGTTGCCCACGATGGGGGTAAGAGGGCCCTCCCTGGATATCAGTCGTGGATGGGATCTGAGATATCGGTCAGCTTGGGTGATAGTGTCTCTGCAGATCTTAGGGAGCGTACGTGAGGGAGGCCTAATGGGAGGGTGTGTCCACCATAATGCCTGTAATGGTCTATCCACTAAGGACTGTTCTAGTAGTATCCATTTTTTGTCAGTTGGGTAGTAAAACCATTCAAGTATTCTACTTAACGTGACCGCTTTCATATATCGTTGCAAGTATGGGAGAGCAAGTCCCCCCTGAGATTTTGATTTAAACAGAACATTTTTGTTTATCCGGGGTTTGGTACCCTTCCAAATAAAAGTGTTAAATGTGGTCTGTAAGGCAGCAAAAAAGCGAAATGGAGGGGACTCAGGCAAAGTTTGAAATTGATACAATATGCGGGGTAAAATATTCATCTTAATTAGATTAATTCGTCCGAACCAAGACAGTTGGAGAGTATGCCAGCGCTTCAAGTATGCCTGGATTTGTGACAGTAGTGTCATATGGTTCAATGAGGTCAGTTTTGATACAGTAAATCTGCTGGGACATGAATTCCTAGGTATTTGATAGGTTTCCATCTGAAAGGGTAAGATGAGTCTGCTGAAGTTGGGGAGATATGGAGACATTAAGTGCCTCCGACTTGTCTAGATTGATTTTGTAATTATTAAATTGGCCATATTCTTTAAACTCAAAATCAGAGAGGGGAGGGAAGTGATTGGTTGAGTGATGAAAACCAATAAATCATCTGCATATAATGCGATTTTATGATCCTGCCCTTTAATATGAAGACCCTTGATGTTTGGATTGTGACGTATAGCAATGGCCAGATGTTCCATAACCAGGGCGTACAGAAGTGGGGAGAGAGGGCACCCCTGTCTGGTCCCATTACTAATTTTTAGGTGTGCAGATAAAAATCTGTTAACTTTAATTCTGGCCTGGGGGTAATAGTAGAGTGCCATGATGTGTTGCGTTGCAAGTTGGCCCAATCCTATTTGAGATAAAGATTCTCGTAGAAAAACCCAGCTGACCCTGTCAAACGCTTTTTCAGCAACCGTCGACAAGTCCAGCATGGGAGTTTTGCTTCTCTTAGCATAATCAATGAGTGATATAGCTTTTAGAGCAGTGGTCCCCAACCAGTAGCTCGTGAGCAACATGTTGCTCTCAAACCCATTGAATGTTGCTCCCTATGGCCTCATAGCAGGTGCTTATTTTTGAATTTTGGGCTTGGGGCAAGTTTTGGTTGTATAAAAACCAGGTGCACTGCCAAACAGAGCATCAATGTAGGTTGCCAATCCACATAGGGGCTACCAAATGGCCAATCACAGCACTTATTTGGCACCCCAAGAACATTTTTTCATGCTGGTGTTGCTCCCCAACTCCTTTTACTTCTGAATGTTGCTCACGGGTTCAAAAGGTTGGGGATCCCTGTTTTAGAGTGTTATCCTTAGCTTCCCTATGGGGGACAAATCCGACCTGATCAGGATCTATCAATTGAGGTAGGTGAATTTTGAGTCTCTCTGCCAAGATTTTCGCATAAAGTTTAATGTCTACATTAAGTAGCGAGATGGGTCTATAGCTGGCGCAGGAGAGAGGGTCTTTCCCCTGTTTTGGGATTAGAGAAATGTGTGCTTCCAACATCGCCGAAGGAGAGTAGGGATTAGAGTCTAGCTTATTAAAGGCGTGTAGCATTAGATCGGAGAGATCAGGGAGACGTGTCTTATAGAACGCAATAGGGAACCCATCAGGGCCCGGGGATTTTCCAGTAGGGGAACTCTTAACAACAAATTTTAACTCATCGCATGACAAAGGGGCCTCCAGCAAGTCATTGTCCTCCTGTCTAAGTCGTGATAAAGCAGTACGTGAGATATAGTCTCGGATTTTCTGAGTAAATCTATCAGTCAGCCCAGGCGAGGGAGAGTTATTGTTGTACAAATCCGAATAAAATTTATGCATTGCAGTGGCTATCTCCTGGTCTTTGTGAATGGTATGACCAGTGTGTGTCTTAATAGCTGGAATAAAGGAGGTTGTCTGCAATTGTTTAGTAGCTTTCGCCAGAAATTTGCCTGCTTTATTGCCATGGTCATAGTAAAAGCTTTTACATTTCAGCAATGCTGAGAGAGATTTTTTGTTCATTTCTCCCTTCATCAGTTCACGAGTCGCTGTGAGTTCCTTCAGAGTGTCACCGCACAGTGTGTTTTTATGTTTTTGTTCCAAAAGGGAGATTTTGTGGAGAAGGTCAGTAATGCGTTGGGAAAAGGCCTTTTTGATCCTAGTCCCATGTTTAATGTAAATGCCCCGAAGGACCGCTTTTAAGGCTTCCCATTTTACTACAGGATGGGAGTCATCTGAGTGGTGAGTCTCGATAATAAATTGTATCTCTTTTTTTTATGTCTGCTAGGCAATCCACATCCCTTAATAAAGATTAATTTAGCCTCCAGGTCCACGACTTGCGTGTGGCACCAGGGGTAGCTAACGTGAGAAAGATTGGAGCATGGTCTGACAAAATTTGTACCCCAATGTAACAGTCAGATACCCACTGCAATGCATAATGCGAGAGGAACAAGTACAGATGAAGCCACTTGGATTTGTGAGTTAAATGCGTTATGACTCAGAGTTAATTGAATAAACTGTGTTATCTAAAGTCATCTTAACCCATTTAATGCATTTAACCTTTTCATTAGCATACCAAAGCACCATTGTTCACAATGGGGAATGCTTTAATTAGATGGGATGTTGTGATGCAGTTTTCTGTGTTAAATGAGATAAATGGGATATCTGTGTTTAGTTATTCTGTGTCAAACAGACAAATCAAAGTGGCTGCATCTGTATTTTCATCCAATTTTAATGTTGAGAGGGTCACAGTGCCGGGCCAAGCCCACCGGGCGCCCTAGGCAACCCGGCCAGCTACGTTGCCTCCTCCTCAAGCGGTTATGTGCATGTGCGGATGCGCGCACGTGCGTGCATGCTGAGGATGCTAGGGTTGCTGCCGGTCATGGAGACT
The DNA here is from genome assembly GCA_038501925.1 of Xenopus petersii. Classification (NCBI taxonomy): domain Eukaryota; kingdom Metazoa; phylum Chordata; class Amphibia; order Anura; family Pipidae; genus Xenopus; species Xenopus petersii. The sequence continues at coordinate 92,961,736 of CM076677.1, forward strand.
CAAGCGCCTGAGCACAAGCACATGTACGCGGAAGAGCGCAGGCACGCTCCGAAGAGGAGAAGCTGCCAGTTGTGAAGGATGCACGGGTCAGAGATAGGGGAAGGCGGCATAAGATGTATGTGCCTGTCGCCCCTCCACCTTTGCGCCCTAGGCATGTGCCTCTTCTGCCTACCCCTAGTTATGCCCTGGAGGGACACATAGGCACATAGTCTGTGGAAGGTGGCATTCCTTTAATTTGGAGTTTGCTGCACAATAGATTTCCAGATAAGAGATTTCCTACCTGTACTATGTATGCAATGTATTAGAGTTGGAAAACTAGCAGTAATATCAGTGATTGTAATGATGATAAAAGGACAATGTTTGTTTGACTTTACCTTGTTGTTTAGGGGGTAACCCTAGAACTAAATGCCATGACATATGTGAGCAGGTCAATTTTGGTGCAGGTGGTATGTCTACTCACTTGGTATGCTACGCACAAATGGAACAGAGCTAAAATCACAGGCCAAGGTCAGTAAATGTCATGACTAACTGCAAACCCAGAAATCTCGAAATACACGAAGGCCATCTCCCATACACTTTATTTTAAGCAAATAATTCATATTTTTCAAATGATTCCCTGTAATAATACAACAGTATCTTGTACCTGATCTCAACTAAGATATAATGAATCCTTCTTGGAGGCAAAACAACACTTTTTGGCTTATTTATTGTTTAAAAGATTTTAAAAACTAAAAATTTATCAAGTTATCCGAATGCCAAAAACTCCAAAAAAAGTTTTTTTTACTATAAATTCTGAAAAACCCCTCAAATATTTTTCAACATTTATTTTACCCAAAAATCCAGCATCTCAGACCTACAGTACCTAGGTTGTTTATAAGTCAATGGGAGAGGTCCCTAGCCCATTTGGAAGTTTCTGTGGTCTGCGCTGGAAATAGCCTGAATATCCAACTTTTTGGACAAAAATCCAAAAAATTCAGGCTTTTCGGGGAAAAAGCATGAAAAAATCTAGCAATTCGGGAAAAAAATCCCAAAAAATCGTATGACTCAGATTTTCGCGTAATTTATCGAGTTTTACACCGATCCGATTAAATCATGCTTTTTATTTTTATAATAAACAAAGTCCAATCAAATCAGACCTTTTAAAATAAAATAATCAGAAAAATTCAGATTTGATAAATAAGGCCCTTAATGTATGGAGATGCAAATTACAGAAAGCCCCCTTATCCAGAAAACCCCCTGGTTAACAGATCTCATATCTGCATCTGCATTTAATGATTCGTTTTTCAATTAACTCCCCTGTTTATTAATGCACTGGATCTGCACATTCCCATTCTGCCTGAGATTCATGACAGAGAAGTATGAGCGTGAATAAAAATCTTTAATTAAACAGGCACAAAGAAGAAAACAGCCTGGTTCCATTCTCAGGTACTTCTATATTACAGCCGTGTTCCAGTCGAGGACAGATGTACAGTAAGTTTTAAGCAGCTTCTCCAAGTAATTGCACAAGACTCTTACTTTAACCGCCTAATTGCACATTATTAATCAGAGCAGCCAAATAAAAAGCTGTTCTTACTCCAGAAAATGCTTCTTTTACCATACGCTGTGCCTCCTACACTGCTCCTACACTAACATTTTGAGCATGAATGGCTGTCATAATAGTACATAATTTACCCATAATGTACCCAAAAGCCAATTGTTACTTGTAAACAGTTATATATGCCAAAATGTTGTACAAAATCCTTTTGCAGGGCCAAAGCAGGCAAAACATGTATAATGCTGTACATTTCAGAAGTCATGGTAGTCTGCAATTTTAATTGCTCCTCTATGATTATATACACAATGGCTATAGTCATTGCAGTTCAACCCATTTTAACGCTAGACAACAGTAGATGAATGGTATTATCAATACAGCCCAGGTAAAGTTATTATAAAACATGTACTGGTACATGAGGTTGTTAATATAAAACAGCTCCATTTAAAAAGCAAAGTAGAAAAATTATTTTAACTCCTTTTTTTTCCACTTAATTGCATTGTAGCACAAAGACAAAGTGCACAAGAGCAAAGCAGATTTCTGTTCTTATTTCATAGAGAAGAAAGCTTTCTCTCTCCACTGGACCATATGATTCCTTTTTAATGTCTTGCTTCAGTATTAGAGGTGATCAAAGGCGGCTCTGTCAAGCATTCACTAAGGAAAATCTTTTGGCAAATGTTATGAAAACCCAGCTGCATTGAAAATTTGTGTTTGCCAGAAATATTCATAGGTCATCAATATTCATTCCCCAGAAGATATGGAAGAAAACAGGAGAAAGCTGATAAAGAGATCTCTGTACACTCCTATTTATCCATTCATCATACATCTAATGTATATTAAATGCTGTGCCTTGAGGTTAATGTAATACATTTTGAAGAGAAATGGTGTCAGTGAAACAACATGTAACCAAAGCTATACATTTCTCATGATTAGTGCGTTTGTAAAGAGAGATAGAGAGTTGCCATAGCAACCAATCAGATTTTAATATTGTTACTGCACTTGACCAGTCAAAGATTTCTGTGGTTAAATGGATCAAGGAAATATATAGAACCCCTTAATATCTTAGATTCTGGTCATGTGCAGAAATCAGAAATCTGATTGTTTGCTGTGGATTCCTATTTTGTCCTGGTTTAAGGAGAAGGTATTAATAAGATTGTCCTTGGAACTTCATAGCTTTTATATACGCATCTAGTTACAGCTCATTAGGGCTTAAAGATGAAAAAGGAAAAATGTCCTCAAACAAAAATACATCAAATGCCAAAAAGTAAAAAAAAGTTTTTTAACAAAAAAATCCAAATTTTTAGTACAAAAAAACCCCCCTTAAAATTGTTCTAGATTTATTATTCCCAGAGGATGGAAAAAGTCTGAATCCAAAAATCCGGCATCTCAGACCTACCAAGGTCAGTGGGAGAGGTCCCTATTTTATTTGGAAGTTTCTGTGGTCTGCGCTGGAATTAGCCCACAAAATATATATGATTTTTTCGACAAAAATTGGGCTTTACATGTTTGTCCCAGATCTGATTAAAGCATGCTTTTTTTAATGATAACCCCCCCCCAATGAATAGGGGGACTGTCACTCAGACATAAAAGCTGTATACGTCCTTTTCACATTAAACACAAAAGCCATATTTCTTAAAACTATCTTTAATTCTTTAATTAAAGTATCCATACCTGTTATAAATCATCTATTGTCTGCTCCGCCTCTATGCCTTGGGCACGGAGGGGGGGCAGGCAATTACTTTCATTTACTTTGCATTCTGCACTTCCTAGATGTCACTGCGCTCCTTACATTCCCTCTTCCTCCTAACCATCTAATTGTGTAGTGAGTTCATGGGCATCAGGTTCGTAATTCCGGTGCATAAAAAAATTTGGGCAAAATGCAAAACTTTCCTTAATAACAGAGCTCACAAAATGAGGGAAAAACATTTTTTTTTCTAACTAACAATTGTTCGACTATTCGACCATTTGATAACTGAAGTACTGTCTCTTTAAAAATTTCTTCAACCCCCTAGTTCGCCACCTAAAACCTATCGAGGCCAATGTTAGCCTATGGGGAAGGTCCCCATAGGCTTGCTAACACTTTTCTGATCGAAGGATAATCCTTCGATTGATGGATTAAAATCCTTCGAATCGTTCAATTGAACGATCATTCCTTCGATCGAACGAATTGCGCAAAATCCTTCGACTTCGATATTCGAAGTCAAAGGATTTTAATCCGGCAGTTGAATATCGAGGGTTAATTAACCCTCGATATTCGACCCTAGGTAAATGTGCCCCCAGGCCTATGCTGCCAAATGTTAAAGATTCCCTAGTGTTCATGCACAATTCAATATCAAGCACTAAATGAGTGCAAATGGCACTGGAATGTGTGGGTGAAAGTACTTTTTTATATATCATTAGGGATGTAGCGAACGTCGGAAAAAAAGTTCGCGAACATATTCGCGAACTTGCGCAAAAATGCGAGCGGTTCGCGAACGGTTCGCGAACCCCATAGACTTCAATGGGAAGGCGAACTTTAACATCTAAAAAAGACATTTCTGGCCAGAAAAATGATTTTAAAGTTGTTTAAAGGGTGCAACGACCTGGACAGTGGCATGCCAGAGGGGGATCAAGGGCAAAAATGTATCTGAAAAATCTGCCTGTGTGTGCTTGGAAGAGATAGTGTAGGGGGAGAGCTGTTAGTGATTTCAGGGACAGATGATAGTAAGTTTGCTGGCTAGTAATCTGCTTGATACTGCTCTGTATTGGAACAAAAAAATAAATAAAAGCAGTCCTTACAAGGACTACTGTTATTGCAGCAGTCAGCAGATGAGATCAGAAGCAGGACAGCTGCCCACTGCAGCTACATACAGAGCACTGCAGTAGAAGGTAGATTACTAGCCAGCAAAGCTACCTAAGCTTAAATGTCCCTCAAACCCCTGCAGACTTCTGTCCCTCCAATAACAGAGCAGTATCAAAACGATTACTAGCCAGCAAACTTTCAACTGTCCCTGAAATCACTAACAGGCAGCAGCTCTCTCCCTACACTATCTCTTCAGCACACACAGGCAGAGTGAAAAAACGCTGCAGGGCTTCGGTTTTTATAGGGAAGGGGAGTGGTCCAGGGGAGAGCTTCCTGATTGGCTGCCATGTACCTGCTGGTCTGGGGTGAGAGGGCAAAAAAAAGCGCCAACAATGGCGAACCCAAAATGGCGAACGTCGCGCGACGTTCGCGAACTTCCAGCGAGCGCGAACACCCGATGTTCGCGCGAACAAGTTCGCCGGCGAACAGTTCGCGCCATCCCTATATATCATCAGTGTTAAACAGGTGCTTTGAATTTGTGCTTGTGGGTCATAAATGAGTCTAACTGTGCTTATGTGAAACCTTATTTGTATGTTTTTTCGTGTGCTTTCCCAACATAATTTGCAGCTCCTTACTATTTGCCATGGTGGTTTATTTTGATGAAGCAGAGTTTTACATATGAGCTATTTTTATGCAATATATTTTACAACAAGATGTTAGATGCCACATTATGTTGCATTCCATCACTTTCACTTTGTTTTGCAATTTAGCCTTTTGTTAACTGTATTTCTATAGAAACATTAGGAATGAAAGAGATTTTATCTACTGCGAAAGTCTCCCAGCACTTGATACATCCAGATCCTTTGTTCTCTACAAGAGTCAAAATCTGTCAGGATTCTGTAGTGCTAAAAATATGACTTTTTGCTTTGTAGTGTCATTCTGATGACCACATCAATACCAATCACCATGCATCGTGCAGCCACGAAACAATGACAGATCCTACCTGTGTCCTGTGCCATCAAATTGATGTCTTGCTTTCCTCTCTAAACACATTCAAACTTTTTGTCCAATTTGGCTTTTTTTTTTCATTGCTCCACTAAAGCAGCACAACAATTCCATCTAATGAGGTTTGACTGGTAGCAGTATTCATGGTGATTTGCTATCTGTAATTTGCCACTCAAGTGGTTCCTTTTTAAGCCTCTAAAAGGTTTGCCTAATGAAATACACAGCAGGCTGAATTTTCCTTTTAAAGTAGACGGTAAGAGCTGTACAAGGCAGGTGACAAGTCTTTAACTGGGAAACTGCAACAGGTTGATAAATAACAAACAGCAAGGCTGACGCACACAGGAGGACCAAATTTAGCACTTGCCAAGTGCTCTGATGAATTTCCTATTCAGATACCTGCAGGAAGGAGTTGTTGGATATCACTGAAATCCCCTGGATACTACTTTTAGATATCGAGTGTCAGAATCTATGCACCCTAATGAGACCCTGGGACACTGATTTTGCTAGCTGTGAAACATGAACATGTGCTATGGAAACGTGAACACAAAACATCCTATTTTGAGACATGCAATGCATTTTGGTTAGAAGTACAGAAGTGTTCTGGCACCCATATAATAAGATTGCATTACCAAAAAATCCCTTTGCAGCATTATGTAGGAAACACATATGTTCATCTTCTCCAAAAACATTCTTGCATAAATATTCTCCATTATCAGGAATTAATAGTTGATCGTGTATTTATAAAGCTCTGTTGTGTCGTGTAAATTAAGTTCCTTCATTGTAATTCCAGAAATAATCCATTACAAATAGCTAATTATTAAATGGGTAGTTTAACTTCAAATTTTCCTTTGCGCAAATTTAATATAGATTTTGTGAACCCGGAAACTGTTTAGCGGCCTCTTCCCAACAGTGGAAGAAGGTCTGCAAGTTTTATCATTTGTGCCAGTGCGCAGTGAATGTAATAAAACGTCTTACTTGTTTACTCCAAAAAATTACAACACCTTCAAGCACTTCTTAAAAGAGCTCAATGTGCAGTTAAGATTTGCAATGTAATAAGTGGAAGGAAGAAAAAAAATGTCATTGCAAAATGCACATTTTTATTCTTATTTGTGTCAATTGTATAACTTGTTATAACGTTTTCCCCTTAGTATGTTACAGAATGGCCATTTCTTATCTACTTTTTATTTTGTATAGTTTTTAAACAATTTGCTTAGGTCTTCTGACTCTTTCCAGCTTTCAAGTGGGGGTCCCTGACCCCAGAACACCATTGTTCTGTGTGGCTACAGTTTTATGGTTATTGTTACTTTTTATTACTTATCTTTGTTTCCAGGCAGTCTACTATTCATATTCCAGTCTGTCATACAAATCACTGCTTTGGTTGCTAGGGTGAACCCTAGCAACCAAGTGCTGCTGAAATTCCAAACTGGGGAGCTGCTGAACAAAAGGCTAAATAATAGAAAATGAAGGCCAACTGCAAAGTGTCCCAGAATAGCACTCCACACTATACAACATTAAGGGGAACATTTAGGGGAACTCCCTAGAGCCGTGGAGTAAAAGAGGTATGAAGAATGATTGCTGCTAAAATGATTCAAAACCTTTGTGAGGCTAGAGGTTACAGCAAAAGTGCTGAAGCTTTTAAAATTAGGCTTTTAAAAAATAATAAGATCGGAGGATTGCCAACGCGCGTTTCGCGTATGCTTTCTCAAGGCATTTTGGACTATTCTGCAGATGTGTAAAATGGGTCTTGATAGATCACAGACATAAGCACTTTTGATCACAGATCTGCTTTGGTCAGCTACACAGTATATCCCTTTTAGGTCTTCTTTGTGACATTCTTGCATACTGTACACTGAACATAAACTGCCTATATCCACAATGCAATATACAGTATTTTAAACCAAGCAGCCTCAGAGAGGCTATAAAACTATAAGACCCCATCTTGAGGAATTTAGACCATGTCTAGAAGAATGGTGGTACTTCAAACAATAAGAACATTTAACCTATAATAACCTTATAGAAATAACATATTTTTCATATGGGAGCAGATCTATTTTAACTGCTATTTCCCTGTATTTATACACAGTGCTGCAGTTGTCTGCAGATTGCTGTTAAAATTGTCATTCAAAAATAATTTTGGGATGGACTTGAAAAACTTGATCATCTGCCATCTGGTTTGCCAGAGATTCTTGACAACTACAACTACTGTCAGACAAAAGTTGATAACTCTGAATAAAATGGGAAAAAAATCTAAACCTAGAATTTGAATAGCAAAATAGAAATGATTCATATTTTATCTCATCCTCCAAACAGCACGATGTGAAAAGTAATAAAATGTTTCAGAAACTTTCATTTTGTTATGCTTTGGATTGACATTATACTACTACTACTTCTACTAGTACCAATACTATTATTTTTATAAAGATAAATAAATGATGATACGGTTTCGAAAAATAATATAAAACCGTAGGCCAATTGTCATTCAGCCACTGTGCTGCTTTCTTTCCAATGAGCTTTCTCTTTTGTTTTATTTTATTTTGCTTTGAGAAGATACACAAAGTTTTCTGCCACCATTCATTCCAAAGATTGTTCTGTATCATTACACAAGGACAGTGTTCAATAAGAAATATTGGATGTCCACTTGTAAACTTGGTATCTTTTAAACAGCAAGATGAGATTTGATTTTCTCTATCATGGTGCTGCATTATATGTTTCTTTATTTTATTGTTATAACTAGGCTTGTCTCATAAAGAACACACTATATAGGGTTGTACTGATTCAAGCACAAGATCATTAAACATAAAAATATACTTGGGGGCAGATTTATCAAAGGACGAATTTCGAAGTGAAATATACTTTGAACATTTGACCATCGAATGGCTATACTTCGACTATCGAAGTCGAAGTTTTTTTACAGAATTTGACCGTTTTGCGGTCGAAGTAAAATCACTCGATCGAACGATTTCAGCAATTGATAGAACGATTTTACTTTGACTACAAAAAACGTAGAAAAATGCATGAGAAGGTCCCCATAAGCTAACATAGCACTTCGGCAGGTTTAATTTGGCGAACTATTGAAGTCAACGTTTTTTTTAAAGAGACTGTTCTTCGATTATCGAATGGTCGAATATTCGAACAATTTTACTTTTTTTTTTACGATTTTACTTCAAACCGAATTCAAAGTAAATTCAAAGTTGTAGTATCCTATTCGATGGTCGAAAAATCCAAAAAAACTCCCTTGAATTCACTTCGACCCTTGATAAATCTGCCCCTTATAGTGCTACATACAGGTCTAATACTGTACATCTCCATGTTAATCTTTAAAAAATGGTTATATGTTACAAAGTAACTCATTTTAGCCACTGGCATAGATTATCAATATGGTTTCCAGATGTCACAAATAGACATCAAAGGGCATTGGGATCTTTTTATTAAAAAAAGATCATTTGTGCATTATGCTTGCTACATGGAACCACTTTACTGCAAAAGGAAAATGAAAATGCTGATTAGAGTCTTAAATGTACTTATTTGCCTCAGAAATTCAATCAGCCTTTCTTTATCTTAGTAAGACCACCCACAGTTTGTAGGTGTTGATGTAGTTTAATGTAATGCAAGTGACTTGTGATCATATCATATGCAATATGAGCGATTTAAAGGCTTGTGTATGTCCGTAAGTGCAGTAGTGTTCCTCGCACTTTGCCGACAGGTACTTGCTTCTCCTTTCACTTCTATATCGATACACTCAATGCAGCTCAGTCCTTCCTGCTTTGCGTTCTGAACTGAGTGCTGCTGTACGTATTGCCAAAGGCAACTCTGCAGCAACTGCTGCTTCTTGACCAGGCAGTAGCTCCAGGGTTCCCTTTGCACCCAGCATAGGTAGGTACAGTGCAGTTGCACCTAAAGTATCAGGCAGAGGCTGCATTCACACGCCCGAAACTGGAAATTACGCCATATGAACTTCCACGCAATAGCATCTGATTCGCAATGAAATACACACACAGTTGCAGTAATTTTGGTGAATAGCCCACAATTAGTGATGAGTGTCTTTTTTTGCCAGGCATGGATTTGTGAAAAAATTCCACATTTCACCTTCTGTGTTTTTTCCCTCTAAACTGTAAAAAAAATTCACTGCATAATTTTTTTTTAAAATTTGAAGTGAGAAAAAAACATGAGAAAAACATGACTGTGACGCATTTGGAGTGAAAAAATAATGACCATTGAAAAAAAGTCACCCATAGACTCTAATAAATTTTGCTAAATACACTTGTCCATAGATTCTAATATAGTTTGATACAAAAAAACTCGCCCATAGGGGCAAATTTACTAAAGGGCGAAGTTGCTAACGCTAGCGAAAAATTCGCCAGCGTGACATAATTTCAGGCGCTGGCGTAAATTCACTAGTGAAGTAGACCTACTCTAGCGCTACTTCGCACCCTTACGCCAGACAAAGTTGCTCTATGGCGAAGGAACGTACTGTAACTGCGCTAATTCACTAACGTGCATTTTACTGAACGTTACCTCTTGCACCAGACTTGCCTTCACCACCTCAAACCAGGCGCAATAGAGTATATAGGACTTGCTTGAAAAAAAGTTGAAATTCTTTCTAAGTCCCAAAAAACGCTGGCGACTTTTACTTTTTTAAGGGTGATAGGCTGAAAAAGATTGTACATTTTTTTGGAGGTACCCTCCTTCCCCCCTACATTTCCTAACATATGGCACCTAAACTATACAGTGGGCGCATATGTATAGGGCAAAATAACAACTCTATTTTATTTTATGAAGCTTTTCCTGGCTTGTGTAGTGTAATGTATTTGCTGCTACATATACGTCCGATGTGCTTTAACTTGGCACCGTATGCAAATTAGGCATCGCTCGCGTAACTTCGCTTTGCTTGACAAATTAACGCTAGTGCAACTTCGCGTACCTTTCACCTTCCTGAGCGCAACTTCCGATTTTAGTGAATTAGCGGAGCCCCAGCGAAACTTCGTCTGGAAAAGTGCAGTGAAGATGCCACTAGCGTATATTCGGCGCTTAGTGAATTTGCCCCATAGCTTTTTATGTGCTTTGCTAATTTTTCTCCATTTCACAAATTTTTCAGCAGTTTCACCAATTTTTCAACAAAGTGAAATGGGGCAGATTATTTTATCATTACCCACAATTTCAGTAGCCCCAGTGCAATTGCACCAAGTGTATTGTCCCTTGCGACCTTAATTGTGATTTGCATGGGGGCAAAGGTCTTGGTGCAACTGTACTGCCCTAGTACAATTGTGATTCACTACAACTAATGCAAACCTGGCACAGTTGCACTTAATACTTCCAAAGTGATAATATTTCGTGTTCAGAGTGCAAGTGACGTGTGCTCCCTATTCTTTTGGAGCAAATGAACTGTGGTTGTTGACACAAGGTGCTGAAAGAACAAAGACTGCATGTAACAACTGGAACGAGCTTAGAACATAGCATGTCCGTAGGCCAGCATTTTTAGTGTTTAAACAACACAATTTTTTATGAAGTAATTGATTCCATTCTTGGGCTTATATGTGCCTAGTATCTCCATAGGAACCACGGCACCAGTTATGTGACCATCAGTCCTCTCAGAAAAGAAATATATTTGGAAGCAATAGGGAGTTGGAGGAGAAATATCATCACATATTTTCCTTGTTTGTTATTGTTGTGGGCAGAGTTGTTGTTCAAAAATGTTGATGTCATCAAAATGAGTAACCAGAGATAATGGGAATATTGCGCTGAATGACTCAAACAACATATGGTGAGAGGCGCTGATTCCATATTAAATAAAAGGGCACATTAGGATTTTGTTTTCGTGATTGCCACGACACAGCCCTCCTAGACTAAGTAGAATATACCACATAAACGGTCATTATTATGTAATAAATCATTTTGATCATCATGTTTATGAAGTGCAGACTTAATTACAAACTGTTCATATGAAAGACCTGAACTAAATTAATCCATTTATCCTCTGTATAATTGTATTTTCTGCTCCAGTCTGCAGTTTGCCTTTTGCGAGGAAACGATAGACAATATAAAAAGAGAGATAATTGTGCAAGAGACATTTGGAAGGTACAGTTTTGCTCTGTTAGGTTTTTTTACCAACTCTACCCCAAACAGCTCCCCCAGGCACCAATGAGATTACAGCAGGGTTCTCTGAATGTCAGTAACAGTTTATCTCCATTCCTTAGCTGCTGACATTTAGCTACAATAAGGAGAATGCAGATTAAGGATTTTTTTTCAAAAAAAAGCAGAGGAACATTTTATGTACACTATCTGCAACTGAGGAAGTAAGATAACAGGGACATTTTTCAATGCGTTTGTTTATTTAAGAATCCAAAATATGTTTGCCTTGAATGATCTCTGCATGCTGGGTCTCACAATAATTAGTATTGAACAGAGATTATTATTGTAATTCCAATAACTATAATTAATCTTTAATGTTTGTAATATAAACAGAAATAATTATACTGTAACATTTGGGAGAATAAGTCAGGTTTAAGATAAATGTACCCAATATAATTAACATTTACACCTCTTGCTGCTCAACCCGAAACCTCTCCAATTGTCTCAACTTCAATTTGTCTTTGAATGTGACATTTTCAGCTAGTCCTTCATATAGTTAGCATAACAAAAATCAGTTTGTTGTAATATATATATATATATATATATATATATATATATATATATATATATAAGCCTAAAGTTGGTCATACAAGATGTTGATAAAGGATTATGTTGGTAGTTATTGGCCCCTGTATGGCCCGCTTCCACAGATATCTATCTGGTTACCATGTTGGATGGGTATTACTGGTGCATTAATGTAGTTCTCTCCAAATGGGGACCCAAATAAGACCCAGACCAAAGATTGGCTTATCCGATGACCTTGTCAAATAAGTTGATATGTTTGTGTATGACCAGTTTGAGTTCTGAAAGGGATACCGTCATGGGAAAAGTGTTTTTTTTTTTTTTTTAAAAAAAAAACCCTAATCAATTAATAGTGCTGTTCCAGCAGAATTCAGCACTGAAATATGTTTCTTAAAAGAGCAAACATTTTTTTTTATATTTAATTTTGAAATCTGACATGGGGCTAGACATATATAGTGTCAGCTGCTCCAGTTATGTGACTTGTGCTCTGATAAACTTCAGTCATTCTTTTCTGCAAATTGGAGTGATATCACCCCCTCCGCCCACCCGGCAGCCCAACAACCGAACAATGGGGAAATAACCAGATATCAGCTCCCTAACACAAGATAACAGCTGCCTGGTAGGTCTGAGAACAGCACTCAATAGTAAAATCCAGGTCCCACTGCGACACATTCAGTTACATTGAGTAAGACAAACAACAGCCTGCCTGGAAGCAGGTCCATCCTAAACTGCTGGCTCTTTCTAAAAGCACCAGGCAAAATGACCTGTGATGGCTGCTTACACACCAATATTACAACTAAAAAAAAAAATACACTTGCGGGTTCAGGAGTAAAATGTTATATTGTAGAGTGAATTATTTGCAGTGTAAACAGTGTAATTTAGAAATAAAAACTACACCATAAAAAATCATGATATTTCTTGACCTGTTTAAATAAACCAGTATTATAATAATAACCAACTAGTGCTGTAACTGAATTCACCAGACTTTGGTAAAATTGAGAAATAGGCTATAGAAAATAGGTGTTCTTTGTTTTTTTACATAAAAAGCAACACTTCTTCATACCCCACTATTATTTGGACAATTTCAAGGATGTTGTTAGGATGTTCTACAATGATGAACGGTCTTTATTTTTATTTTTAACATTATTTATCACAGCTGTATTAATATGGCAAAATATGGTACTGGGGCTCATTTATCAACACTGGGCAAATTTGCCTATGGGCAGTTACCTATAGCAACCAATCAGTTATTCACTTTTTAAAGCCAGCTGCATGTAGAGCAATGAATGCAGCAATTTGATTGGTTGCTATGGGTTATTGCCCATGGGCAAATTTATGATTAAATATAGGAGGGGGTCTCCATGAAGTGAAGTATTTACTCACCACATTTAGGAAGTGGCCCAGGTGCACCGCCCTGAGCCCTCAGCATGGGGAGTGGACTTATTGATTTTATAGGCTAGGCAGAAGGGAGAGAGTCTGGTGAAGCCTGGACCTAAATATTTGGTAAGAAGGTTAAACAGAATATAAGGGAAAACAGAATAAGCTATGACTGCAGCAAGATTTATAAACTAAGCATTTCCGCTACAAAACAAGACACTTTTCTGCAGTAATTTGTGTACTTTTCCCTTTGAGCCAAGTCAAATCTAACGGATGCAAACATAGTGTTCATCTCTATTCACACAGACACATATTTATTCCTTTCTACAAATTTCAAGGTCAATCATTGTGGTGTCTAAGTTCGCTTAAACTGTGAAGAAACAATTTCATGGAATTGTCTGCAGTAGATATAGAAAAATGTATCTGAACTGAGAAATATCAAATATATTTAATTGTCCTATTGCTCTAAATAATGTGTTTGTGTCTCTGTCAAACAGATGTACAGTACATTAAGAGGAGAGACATTGTTCTGAAGAGAGAACTTGGTGAAGGGGCCTTCGGGAAAGTGTTTTTGGCTGAATGCTATAATCTCAGCCCCACCAAAGACAAGATGCTTGTGGCAGTGAAGGTAAATTTGATAAATGTTTTATTTTAATTAAATGAAACATATTGTGTAAAAAATCAGGAATGTGCCAGTGAAATACACTTTTTTAAATATAGAAGGAATGTGCTTTAAAAGTAGTGTTTGGGGTTGATTTATTTAACATTTCTACACAAACCCTACTAATCCCACACATCTGGTCCGCTTCTTGCTGCCTCCATTCCCAGGCTGTGCAGAGTTGGAGGAACTCAGAACAATGCACTGTAAGATAACAACTGATGCCTGCTTTTGCTGTGACTGCAGGGCTGTGATTGGCTACCCCTTTCATACTGTGCTTCTAGCAGGGACCATTAAGACATGCCCACTCCTCATTTACAACTCAGATAGGGGCAATAGCAGATCTAGCTCCAATACTAGGGAAAGATTTAAAGATATTACTTTTTAGCCAAAAGTAAAGCCAGCACCAGATTTTATTAATTATTGCCTTCAAGATCAGATCAGGTTTTTAGTTTTGCTATATATTTTCAACTGAAATTCAGTTTGAAAATAGCATACACCTATGATATGTAATGCCCATACATTTTATTAATTAAAATTTATAAAGAAGAAAATCCCAGCTTAATAGGTAGAAAAGAAATACACCTTACCCGTTATCCAGAAAGCAACAAATTACACAATGGCCATCTCCCATTGATTCCATTTTATTAAAAGAATTCAAATATTTAAAAATGATTTAATTTTTCTCTGTAGTAATAAAACAGTAGCTTGTACTTGATCCAGACTAAGATATAATTAATTCTTATTGGAAGCAAAACCAGCCTATTGGGTTTATTTAATGTTGACATGATTTTCTATTTCCAGTTTACAGAAATATCAGTTATCTGGAAAACCCCAGATCCCAAGCATCCTGGATAACAGGTCCCATACCTATATATTCATATATGTTTTCTGGTAGCATCCCAAAACAAAAACAAAAAAAATCCTCCCCTGCTTGTGTATATTCATATCATTTTGTTTTATTCTGTACATATATAATAATTGTTGTATTTGCTAAGCTGCCATAAACCTTTATAGATAACAAAACATTTCTTTTTTCAGTGACCTAAAGGCATTCTTTTCCATCTTACAGAGATCCCTTAATGCTCCACCTTAAATATTATTAGTGTTGATTTGCAGTGAATAAATCTGAGACTACAATAATTGGCACAAGTATATAAATACGCTAGAAAAAGAAAAGTTGAAATATCATACAACTAGGGATACTATTTGTCAGACAGAAAGCTTTCTCTTGACTACAATGATTCAACTGCCAGCTCTCAGAACTCCAATTTAACAACATCTACTGAGCCACAAGCTGGACATCCTAAATCCATTTCCTTCTCAGCCGCACAATATCACGTATCAAGCATTGTCCCGTAGGCTATGTTAAAAAGGATGTACTGGCAGATAAATAGATAATTTCAACAAAGGACTCAATGTGTCTTTAAGCACATCAGAAAATATAGAGTTTCTAGTATGGACACATGTAATAAGATGTTGGCACTGGTATTTTGGAGTTATGGCTCATTTTTTTTTTCATCTGACCCAATGAATGTGATGCCAACAACCCTATTGCATTTTAGAAATAATATCCTATTTGCAATATTAGGATCTATTGCACTCAATTCAGAAGTCTTTCTGCAGTTTTCTCTTTTAAATCAACCAATAAAAAAATGATTTGTTTCTATTATGTCATTTACCTTACTTAATACAGCCATGTATATTCTAGAGCTTTTCTTCATCACAACTCCCTCTTTTAATCTTAGCACAGAATGTCCCCGTTATTGTTTCCTGTAATGTCTTTGTGGCATATTTGTTCTCTAGTGCATAACTTTGTACTTAATCTCTGTTGAACAGCACTTTCCATTCACCAGCAGATTTCTCAACCTTATGCAAATCCCTCTGCAAAGACAGGGCATCCATCTCTAAGTTTTATTAACTTTAATAATTATACGCCATCAGCAGAAACCATGGCACTGCTTTTAATACCCATTTTTATAGATTAATTATTACATTATATGAGCAGATGTGACTCTCGAGCTTTGTCATTCAGATCCTCTTCCATTTGTGTTTTGGCTTATGTACAAATTAAAAGGGTGCAATTTAGCAACACACCAAGTTTATGGTTTTCCTTCACTTGATAGTGCTCAAGTTGAAAACAAATACAGGGAGCCAGTGCAACAGTGAACCATTGGGCTAGAGTATGTGATGGTTGTTAATGATTCATACAACTGACCATAGTAGGTGTGTGAATGTGATAGAACCTTAGATTATTAGCTCTGTTGGGGGGGGGGGGGGGGCAGGGACTGATGTAAATAAATACAGTGCATAACATATTTTAGACCTCTATGGTTTTGTCCTCAGATGATAAGTGTTCAAAATAGCCAAGTAAATAAGGAATATACAAGATATTCCACAAAAGGGGTGAAGGGATATTCATGCTTACCTGCAATTAGGGATGTAGCGAACTGTTCGCCGGCGAACTAGTTCGCGCGAACTTCGACTGTTCGCGTCCGCCGAATGTTCGCAAACGTCGCGCGACGTTCGCCAATTGGTGTTCGCGTTCGATTCGAAGTAAAATTTCGTTCGACCATTCGACCGATCGCTAAAATCGAACGATTTCCATTCGTTCGAACGATTATAAGCATTCGATTGAATTAAAATCATTCGATCGAATAGCTTCGATCGTTCGATTCGAACGAAAATCCTTTGATCGTACGAATAAAATCCTTCGATCGTTCGATCAAACGATTTTATCGAGCGTTCGAAGTTCGCGAACTGTTCGCGAACTGTTCGCTTTTTTGCCGGTGTTCGCGAACGGCGTTCACGAACACATTAACGGCAGTTCGCTACATCCCTACCTGCAATACTATGAGTATATATATATATATATATATATATATATATATATATATATATAATTTTTTTCTGCATTATTTGCTGTAATTACTTCCATGCAAGGCTAGAACACTTTAAATCTAAACGTATCCGCCCGCTGCCACATATTATAGCTTTGTGACCTTTGCTTTTGCAGCCTTGACAAATGTATGCAAAACTAGCCTGATAACATCTGATAATATCTTAGCTGTGCCTTGAGATATGTTGGCCTCGCTGGTACAGGATTGTAGAGGGCCTTATAAGGCCCACGCAGGGATCAACAATATCAATATAGTTTGGTAAAATTGGACAACTTACTTACTTACTTATGGCTTTTGATCTGCAATTGAATTTTCTGTGGGGCCCAGCAATATCCAGTTTGCACTACTGTTCCAAGTGCACTAACTGCATCTTATGACCAGGTGGACTCATAGCAACATATGTAGATACTGCTAACAGGCCCTATGATAACAACATTTTCCATAAAGTAGAGTTCAGCAGCATGCAATTTATAAACTCACAACTCTGACATATATACTCATATATATCGCTATGGCAAGTTTTGGAATATTTGTTTTATCCAGTAGTAAAGACTTCATTTAATTCAAAGAACCTCTTCACATGCATCCTACAGCATACAGTTCCTTTCCGTACAGCCATTCATCCTGGTTTTCCCTTTCAGTTGTGGATGGCACTACAGTTTGATCACTTATTAAAAGGCATCACATAATTTAATCATGGGGGAATTTGCTCAATTTTTTTACTGGAGCAATCATAAAGGAACCCCCTGGGGTTCAGGGGGAAAAAAACTGTTAGGTACCTTTTAGGTGCCAAACTTTTTCTTATTTATGAAAGCTTGCTCCAGGAAAAATACAACAACTAGCAAGGTTTTTCCCCCCTGAAACCCTATGTGAGTTTAACTTGTGCAGGGTTTCCATAATGGTTGCTCGAGCCGAGCATTAATAAATCAATCCCTAAGTTTGGCTGTCCAGATCTAAATTTATTGTAAATATTGAACTAAAAAGCCAATTTATCATTATGGAGAACTGTAAAAATATGCTGAGTAAATCTTGTCACTCACAACCATTTGCAGAGCTCTGATGTATGCAAAAAATAGGAGGAACTTAGGCAAGTCCTGCCATGGTGTCCAACTTGTGTGTCATTTAAATGAGCAAACTAGGGATCGTGAGAACTGCCCTCTACACCTTGTGCCAATTTTTAATCCAGCACAAGAATTATAGCACAAACATGGACATGTGCATGAGCCTTTAGATTATTTTCCGTGCATCCAAGGCAAATTTGCTTGAAAATATATTTCAAGCAAACTTTTTTGTATTTGCATAATATACTCAATACAAGATCAGGCTTATTTCCATTGCCATAAATATAAGTAGTTAATTAAAGTTGGACAGGTGTTTCCCATTATAAGCAGTGTACTTAACAATGCAACTAAGCATTGCATTTCCATTTATTGGTAATGAATATGTATATGTTTTTGATTAATTCCTTATAACTGTGATAGCTGCATTTGCGCAGAGTGAAAGATAGCAACCCCATTTGTTCTGCCTTCTAAAGTACACTTAACATTGCTTATAAAGGGTGATTGATTCCTAAATTGAATATGGGATCATTTGGCCTGACATGTTTCATAAATCAAACACTGAGGGTTTTTTACTTTTCTTCAATGTTCAATTACCTCTTAGAAAAGGAGTGCATTAAGACATGTAGAATGCAATTCCTTAAATATCACAGTTAAGCTTTGAGGAGGAAAAAAAAACAATTTTCTCGAAAGGAGCAGCTTCAACAATATAATGATATAAATGACTAAAACTAATAGCCTGTGTGAGATAAGGATGGATGCTTTCCCATCTGCAATATGTAGCTATCATCCATCTAAATATTCTTGGTCATGGTTTATCTCTAGGGAATAGGTAATTAAAATAAAATTATTCTATGTACCACTCTTGAAGATAAAGGGTTGCAAACTACAACAGAATCGAAGAAATTAAATAAAATCACACATTATGTAGGGCAATATGTTCATTATATGCTGAATCTCTATGGAAATACCTAACATACTTGCTCAGTCCCACCAATTCATATTGCACACCAATCCAGTTAGAACAGGTATGGGACTGGTTATCCAGAATGCTTGAGACCTGGGGTTTCCCCGAATAAGGGTTCTTTACATAATTTGAATCTCCATATCTTAAGCCTACTAAAAAACATTTAAACATTAAATAAACCCAATAGGATTGTTTTGGCTCCAATAAAGATTAATTATACTGTATTTTAGCTGGGATTAATTACAAGGTACTGTGTTATTACTATAAAGAGAACGGGAATCATTTTTTAAATTTTGATTAAAATGGAGTCTATGGGAGATGGCCTTCCTGTTATTCTGATCATTTTAGATAACGTTTCCAAATGATGGATCCACTAACTGTACTTTCATATATGTATTAAAAAAATCTTCATAGACTTAATAAAAAACAGTTTGAGAAAAAATCTTTAGTTGTCCAGATAATATCATGAGGATATTATCTACCATACTTGTGTCACATTGTTCTTACATTCATATCTTGTGTTATGTTCTCATTGCTGATATACACTACATAGAGAAGATTAAGGGGCCGATTCACCAAGGGTCGAATATTGAGGGTTAATTAACCCTCGATATTCGACTGTGAATTAAAATCCTTCTACTTCGAATATCGAATAAGGAATAATCCTTCGATCGAACGATTAAATCCTTTGAATCAAACGATTCGAAGGATTTTAATCCAACGATCAAAGGATTATCCTTCAACCAAAAAAACTTAGGAAAGCCTATGACGACCTTCCCCATAGGTTAACATTGACTTCGGTAGCTTTTACATGGCGAACTAGGGGGTCGAAGTTTTTTCTTAAAGAGACAGTACTTCGACTATCGAATGGTCGAATAGTCTAACAATTTTTAGTTTGAATCCTTCAATTCGAAGTCGAAGTCATAGTCGAAGGTCGAAGTAGCCCATTCGATGGTCGAAGTAGTCCAAAAAACACTTCGAAATTTGAAGTTTTTTTACTTCGAATCCTTCACTCGAAGTTAGTGAATCAGGCCCTAAGTGAACACATGAATTTAGGAATAATTCATCCAACTATGGAATTCAAGCAAAACCATTTGTTCTTCAAAAAAATAGAGCATGTTTGCATAAGCACAAGAGGATGGAGAATGGCCCCTGAACGATTTGTTGGGAAATACAGAAAATACAGATTTAAGCAGAATCAATAAGATGGTGATGAGGTTGGAAGTAAGAATGCACACATAGGGCTCAACTCAATTCACTGCACTAAATGTGTTCACCTAAAGATGTGATTACCTGCAAAAAATAATGTGCAATTTTACCTAATTCAAGTTTTTGCAAATTAAGTCAATGCAAGAAATGATTAAAACACGATATTCTACCTATGTCTACAATTGCTTAAATACAACATCATTTTTGATGCAAAAAATAAGTTCTGGTTACCCTCTAAAGGTCAACACTGCCTAAGATTTCTGTGAACATCTTCTATTGGCTCATCCTAACCAATCAAAGGTTATTAGTTAAACACCACACCCAGGAGTCTGTTTGCAGAGTAATCCCAGAAATACCCCTGAATGGATGGATAATTAGCAGAATCCATGGTAAAGCAAAAAGAAGTGATGTAATAGCAAATTGAGAAAACAATCAAACACACAGAAGTACAAAATATGAGCTTGTGATGAGGCTGGCAATAGAGGCAAGTTCAGAAACAGGCAAAATGATCAGGGCTGGCGGCTGGCAGGCGAAGTCCAAATGGCAGGCTGAGGTCAAATTGCAGGCTGAGGTCAAATTGCAGGCGGCAAAAGAGCAAGGTTGAGAAACAGGCTGGAGATCAGAACAAGGAAATCCACAGCAGCAGGAGTCGGGTATCAGGTGGGAACAGAATGGCAGCAGCATGGAAAACAGGTAGCAAACACGGAGCCAGGCAGGGGACACAGGAACCAAGATTCAGGAATAATGCAGGTCAGAGGCTAGATCGGGCTCAGGAGCTCAGATGATCAAGCAAGGAGCACTGGTTAGGGACAGGTTTACAACGGGCCTTGATTGCTTGAATGACAACACATGTTGTTATAGATGAGGATGAGGTAACAGAGTTGCAAGACCCATTATTAAAAGTCTGTTCAGGGCAGTGTCCAACATAAGCACTAAGACCCCCCCCCCCCAGTGGCTCACCAGAGTAGAGTAGGAGCATCCAAACACAAAAGCCAGGGTTTGATTCCTTGTGATTCCTGACAGCAACACTATAGAAAAGATTTTCTGTTCTGGAGAATTTGCTCTTCATCATGAGGGGGCTATAAAGCCAAGAGGGTCCAAGCCTCCTTGGATATAAAAGTTCCTTTTAACTTTCAGCCAATCCTGTCTGGTGTTGGGAAAATTGATAAATAGATTGCATCTTTTTTTAAGAGCTTGTAGAACTTGAGTCAGTAATCGAGAGAAAGTGGATTGAGACATGCCACTGACAAGACCTTCTGATGACTGAAAGCTGCCAGATGCCAGAAGATGACAGGTTGCTAATAACTTAGTGAAGCCTGGAACTGCCCTATTTATAGGTGTCAGAGGATCAATATCATTTTTGATAAGCTTCAAAGTTGTTTTCTTTTATCAGCATTCCAGACACAAGTCAATAAATATATAAAAAACCAGGCAAATAAACTAAACTCTGCAGCTTCTTCCCTTCCTACACAGTGTTTCCTTTTTCCAAACATTTAGGAATTCGATGATCTCTAGGGAATATCAAACAAACTATATGTGTTATGTCAACAATTTATTTGATTTTGTATACCAGCAAATGTAAAGGTTTATGGAAAATCCTACAACCTAGGAAGCTGCTACGACTAAAAAAAAAACACCACATTTTTCAATAGATCTCAAAAAGTCTACAGACAGCACACAACATCCTCTTGATATCTAAAAACAATGTAGTCTTTCTAATTTGTACATGTATGGGATCCATTATTCAGAAACCCCTTATCTAGAAAGCTCCAAATGATCCAAATAATCCAAATTTTCAAAATGATTACTTTTTTCTCTGTAATAATAAAACAGTACCATGTACATGATCCAAACCAAACTATAATTACTCCTTATTGAAAGCAAAACTAGACTTTTGGGTTTATTTATAATTATATATATAATTTATAATTATAAATATTTTTGTGCATACATTTTAGCATTGTGTGTGCACTTTTAAAAAACTGGCGTGCTCATATAAAAATTATGTGTTTTCACACAAATTTATTGTGTGCCTTGGCTTCAGAATTATAGAGAACATTATAGAGAACATTGTTTACATGATTTCAAGGTTATCTGGGAAATCCCAGGTCCCTAGCATTCTAGATAATAGGTCCTATACCTGTACTAAAATAGACAACAGAGCAAATAAATTATTAGTTACTTAAATAAAATCTTATACCACATATTTGTCATCTGTTTTATAAATGCTAAAAAAAAAACTGTACCTCCATTCTGGTGGCATGTGTCTTTTTTGCACCCTCTGCCATTGTTAAATGACCATTGAAATGTGCAACTTTCCTGGACCTTGGTTAAATCACAACAGCAAAAACATCAATATCGCTAACCTGCACATAACGCTGCCCCTATGTTGGCAAGATATCAAAAAGTCTGTATTGGATTTACTAAACAATAACTTTTGAAATAACCATCTCTCATTCAGAGAGATCCTTGTTATAGTCAAGTGGAAAAGGCATAAACAATTTCTATTTCTGTCAGAAACCATCATTTGTCAGTACAATCCTCCCTCAACACTTCAGAAGTAATTTTAGTTATCAAAGAATGTGGAGATTCTGGTAAATAATGGCTTTTTTGTTGTTTGTTTAGTTGAGCAAGGATAAGTAGGGATTTATAAAGTTTTGTATATTTTATATATTTAACAAAAATGTATGTGTATTATATATATATATATATATATATATATATATATATATATATATATATATATATATATATATATATATATATATATATTGTAAGGGTTTTGGGTAGCTGGGATCAGTTTTCCTGGGGTAACACAGCCCACGGCACCAGCACAACTCATGAGTAGTGTAGTCTCTTTTTGGCAGTTTATTGTCTCTTGCAGCAAAAATAAACAAAACAAACAATTCAAAATAAAATCCTTGCCACTTAATGGGCTTCAAACTAATACAGGTCAGTTTTCCTAACTAACCAGGAGAAGGCCTACCGCCTGTCTCCCCAAAACAAAGAACATACAGGAATATACAAAATCCCAAACCTTTTGGTGATTTCAATCCCTCTCACACAGGCAGCTTTCCTGTGTATTTTTCCCAGCCAGGAACTCTCCACTCTGGCTTGAGCTGCCTTTTTAACCCTTTAAGTGCCAGCAGAATTTCACATTTTGGTTACGCGAAATGCCAGCCGTTTTTGAAACATTTTGTGCTCTCTCACTTTAGGGGCATTTTCTGAGGGGAAACCTATAGTTTACCTAGGAAAACTATACATTGTTTTTTTCGGTAGAAACTGGGCTTTCTAAATCTGCCTGAGTTTTCATGTATTTACACCAGTGCAAAAAAATTTATAGTGCCAAATACCAAAAAAAAATGAAAAATTACCATTTTTCATCGTATATCAATTTATACCAGAAAAATATTTCATTTTACGGATGAAAATCCAACTGATTTGGAAAGCCTTATGTCTCTCGAACGTGCCAATACCAGATATGTATAGTTTTAGGGAGATTTAGGATTTCTGTACAGCAAAAACTCCCGGCAGTATATTACCAAATTTTGAAAGCACTAAGGCAGAAAACGGCATGCTTTAGGTTCCAAGGCAAAAAATCCTGAAACCGTAGGTTTACCCCAGAAAACCATACATTTTTGAAAAGTACACATTCTGCCGATTACAAAATGGGTAACTATGTCTCTCTACTCCCAACTACCAAACATAAAAGCTTGTCTGAACATAGCGGTTTTTCAACAAAAAATTCAAAATTCTGAAAAATCATTTCAAAGGTTTTATTTTGCTGCTCCGCATATCCCAAACTATATTAGGTACCAAGAAAAAGCACCTGAAATATGATTGCCAGGGGTCCACTGAACAATTTGATACCCATTATGCATAGGTTTACCAAAGTATCTGGCATTTAGAGACACCAATATGTAGTTAGCACATCCAAATTGTTCAGGACTTTACTTCAGCTACTGAGAAATCAACACATTGACTGCATTTTTTGTGGGGTAAAAACACAGAAATATATGTTTACCCCCCAAACCCATATATTTTTGGAAAGTACACATTCTACTGAATCTAAAATGGGTACCCATGCCTTTCTGCTCCAAACTACTGAGTCGCAAGGCTTTCCCAAAGTTGTCGGTTTTGGTGAAATATCTGAAAATTGCCTCAAAGCTTCAACTTCCCAGCACCATATCACCCATGTGTCATTACGTACTAAGAAAAAGCACCCTAAATATGATTGCCAGGGTTCCTCTGAACATTTTGGTGGCCATTGTTCATAAGTTTACCAAAGTATCTGGCATTTAGAGTCCCCAAAATGAAGTTAGCGCATACAAACAGTCCCGTGGGTAACTTCAGCTAATGAAAAATCAACACATTGACTGCATTTTTGTGGGGTAAAAACACAGAAATATATGTTTACCCCCCAAACCCATACATTTTTGGAAAGTACACATTCTACCGAATCTAAAATGGGTACCCATGCCTTATTGCTCCAAACTACTGAGTCGCAAGGCTTTCCCAAAGTTGTCGGTTTTGGTGAAATATCTGAAAATTGCCTCAAAGCTTCAACTTCCCAGCACCATATCACCCATGTGTCATTACGTACTAAGAAAAAGCACCCTAAATATGATTGCCAGGGTTCCTCCGAACAGTTTGGTGGCCATTGTTCATAGGTTTACCAAAGTATCTGGCATTTAGAGGCCCCAAAATGAAGTTAGCGCATACAAACAGTCCCGTGGGTAACTTCAGCTAATGAAAAATCAACACATTGACTGCATTTTTGTGCGGTAAAAACACAGAAATATATGTTTACCCCCCAAACCCATACATTTTTGGAAAGTACACATTCTACCGAATCTAAAATGGGTACCCATGCCTTATTGCTCCAAACTACTGAGTCGCAAGGCTTTCCCAAAGTTGTCGGTTTTGGTGAAATATCTGAAAATTGCCTCAAAGCTTCAACTTCCCAGCACCATATCACCCATGTGTCATTACGTACTAAGAAAAAGCACCCTAAATATGATTGCCAGGGTTCCTCCAAACAGTTTGGTGGCCATTGTTCATAGGTTTACCAAAGTATCTGGCATTTAGAGGCCCCAAAATGAAGTTAGCGCATACAAACAGTCCCGTGGGTAACTTCAGCTAATGAAAAATCAACACATTGACTGCATTTTTGTGGGGTAAAAACACAGAAATATATGTTTACCCCCCAAACCCATACATTTTTGGAAAGTACACATTCTACCGAATCTAAAATGGGTACCCATGCCTTATTGCTCCAAACTACTGAGTCGCAAGGCTTTCCCAAAGTTGTCGGTTTTGGTGAAATATCTGAAAATTGCCTCAAAGCTTCAACTTCCCAGCACCATATCACCCATGTGTCATTACGTACTAAGAAAAAGCACCCTAAATATGATTGCCAGGGTTCCTCCAAACAGTTTGGTGGCCATTGTTCATAGGTTTACCAAAGTATCTGGCATTTAGAGGCCCCAAAATGAAGTTAGCGCATACAAACAGTCCCGTGGGTAACTTCAGCTAATGAAAAATCAACACATTGACTGCATTTTTGTGGGGTAAAAACACAGAAATATATGTTTACCCCCCAAACCCATACATTTTTGGAAAGTACACATTCTACCAAATCTAAAATGGGTACCCATGCCTTATTGCTCCAAACTACTGAGTCGCAAGGCTTTCCCAAAGTTGTCGGTTTTGGTGAAATATCTGAAAATTGCCTCAAAGCTTCAACTTCCCAGCACCATATCACCCATGTGTCATTACGTACTAAGAAAAAGCACCCTAAATATGATTGCCAGGGTTCCTCCGAACAGTTTGGTGGCCATTGTTCATAGGTTTACCAAAGTATCTGGCATTTAGAGGCCCCAAAATGAAGTTAGCGCATACAAACAGTCCCGTGGGTAACTTCAGCTAATGAAAAATCAACACATTGACTGCATTTTTGTGGGGTAAAAACACAGAAATATATGTTTACCCCCCAAACCCATACATTTTTGGAAAGTACACATTCTACCGAATCTAAAATGGGTACCCATGCCTTATTGCTCCAAACTACTGAGTCGCAAGGCTTTCCCAAAGTTGTCGGTTTTGGTGAAATATCTGAAAATTGCCTCAAAGCTTCAACTTCCCAGCACCATATCACCCATGTGTCATTACGTACTAAGAAAAAGCACCCTAAATATGATTGCCAGGGTTCCTCCGAACAGTTTGGTGGCCATTGTTCATAGGTTTACCAAAGTATCTGGCATTTAGAGGCCCCAAAATGAAGTTAGCGCATACAAACAGTCCCGTGGGTAACTTCAGCTAATGAAAAATCAACACATTGACTGCATTTTTGTGCGGTAAAAACACAGAAATATATGTTTACCCCCCAAACCCATACATTTTTGGAAAGTACACATTCTACCGAATCTAAAATGGGTATCCATGCCTTATTGCTCCAAACTACTGAGTCGCAAGGCTTTCCCAAAGTTGTCGGTTTTGGTGAAATATCTGAAAATTGCCTCAAAGCTTCAACTTCCCAGCACCATATCACCCATGTGTCATTACGTACTAAGAAAAAGCACCCTAAATATGATTGCCAGGGTTCCTCCGAACAGTTTGTTGGCCATTGTTCATAGGTTTACCAAAGTATCTGGCATTTAGAGGCCCCAAAATGAAGTTAGCGCATACAAACAGTCCCGTGGGTAACTTCAGCTAATGAAAAATCAACACATTGACTGCATTTTTGTGGGGTAAAAACACAGAAATATATGTTTACCCCCCAAACCCATACATTTTTGGAAAGTACACATTCTACCGAATCTAAAATGGGTACCCATGCCTTATTGCTCCAAACTACTGAGTCGCAAGGCTTTCCCAAAGTTGTCGGTTTTGGTGAAATATCTGAAAATTGCCTCAAAGCTTCAACTTCCCAGCACCATATCACCCATGTGTCATTACGTACTAAGAAAAAGCACCCTAAATATGATTGCCAGGGTTCCTCCGAACAGTTTGGTGGCCATTGTTCATAGGTTTACCAAAGTATCTGGCATTTAGAGGCCCCAAAATGAAGTTAGCGCATACAAACAGTCCCGTGGGTAACTTCAGCTAATGAAAAATCAACACATTGACTGCATTTTTGTGGGGTAAAAACACAGAAATATATGTTTACCCCCCAAACCCATACATTTTTGGAAAGTACACATTCTACCGAATCTAAAATGGGTACCCATGCCTTATTGCTCCAAACTACTGAGTCGCAAGGCTTTCCCAAAGTTGTCGGTTTTGGTGAAATATCTGAAAATTGCCTCAAAGCTTCAACTTCCCAGCACCATATCACCCATGTGTCATTACGTACTAAGAAAAAGCACCCTAAATATGATTGCCAGGGTTCCTCCGAACAGTTTGGTGGCCATTGTTCATAGGTTTACCAAAGTATCTGGCATTTAGAGGCCCCAAAATGAAGTTAGCGCATACAAACAGTCCCGTGGGTAACTTCAGCTAATGAAAAATCAACACATTGACTGCATTTTTGTGGGGTAAAAACACAGAAATATATGTTTACCCCCCAAACCCATACATTTTTGGAAAGTACACATTCTACCAAATCTAAAATGGGTACCCATGCCTTATTGCTCCAAACTACTGAGTCGCAAGGCTTTCCCAAAGTTGTCGGTTTTGGTGAAATATCTGGAAATTGCCTCAAAGCTTCAACTTTCCAGCATCGTATTGTCCATGTATCATTACCAGCATAAAGCATCCTAAATATAAACATATGGGTCTACTAAACAGTTTGATGCCCAATGTGCATAGATATACCAAACTATGTGGCGCACAGAGACCCCCAAATGACAATATGTATAGACATTTTCACGGCTGACGCGCTGGCTGCTGCAATATAACCACCCGGTGTGTGTATTATGCGACATTAGACCACCTAACAGTACAGAGACCACAGAAAACCATATATTTTCAGAAAGTACACATTCTGACGAATCCAATATGGGTAAATAAGTTTTTCTACTGCAAACTGCCAAACTGCAAAGCAATGCTGAACATAACGGTTTTTATCAAATTTCAGAAAATCGTCACAAAGCTTGAATTTTACCCCATTATATGCCACACATTTCGTAAGGTATCAGCATAAAACATCCTAAATATGAACGCCAGGGGTCTACTGAACACTTTGATGCCCAATATGCATAGATATACCAAACTATGTGGCGCACAGAGACCCCCAAATGACAATAGTGTATATACATTTTCACGGCTGATGCGCTGGCTGCTGCAATATGAGCACCTGGTGTGTGTATTATGCGACATTAGACCCCCCTAACAGTACAGAGACCCCAGAAAACCATATATTTTCAGAAAGTACACATTCTGACGAATCCAATATGGGTAAATAAGTGTTTCTACTGCAAACTGCCAAACTGCAAAGCAATGCTGAACATAACGGTTTTTATCAAATTTCTGAAAATCGTCACAAAGCTTGAATTTTACCCCATTATATGCCCCACATTTCGTAACGTATCAGCATAAAACATCCTAAATATGAACGCCAGGGGTCTACTGAACACTTTGATGCCCAATATGCATAGATATACCAAACTATGTGGCGCACAGAGACCCCCAAATGACAATAGTGTATATACATTTTCACGGCTGACGCACTGGCTGCTGCAATATGAGCACCTGGTGTGTGTATTATGCGATATTAGACCCCCCTAACAGTACAGAGACCCCAGAAAACCATATATTTTCAGAAAGTACACATTCTGACGAATCCAATATGGGTAAATAAGTGTTTCTACTGCAAACTGCCAAACTGCAAAGCAATGCTGAACATAACGGTTTTTATCAAATTTCTGAAAATCGTCACAAAGCTTGAATTTTACCCCGTTATATGCCCCACATTTCGTAACGTATCAGCATAAAACATCCTAAATATGCACGCCAGGGGTCTACTGAACACTTTGATGCCCAATATGCATATATATACCAAACTATGTGGCGCACAGAGACCCCCAAATGACAATAGTGTATATACATTTTCACGGCTGACGCGCTGGCTGCTGCAATATGAGCACCTGGTGTGTGTATTATGCGACATTAGACCCCCCTAACAGTACAGAGACCCCAGAAAACCATATATTTTCAAAAGGTACACATTCTGACGAATCCAATATGGGTAAATAAGTGTTTCTACTGCAAACTGCCAAACTGCAAAGCAATGCTGAACATAACGTTTTTTATCAAATTTCTGAAAATCGTCACAAAGCTTGAATTTTACCCCATTATATGACCCACATTTCGTAACGTATCAGCATAAAACATCCTAAATATGAACACCAGGGGTCTACTGAACACTTTGATGCCCAATATGCATAGATATACCAAACTATGTGGCGCACAGAGACCCCCAAATGACAATAGTGTATATACATTTTCACGGCTGACGCACTGGCTGCTGCAATATGAGCACCTGGTGTGTGTATTATGCGACATTAGACCCCCCTAACAGTACAGAGACCCCAGAAAACCATATATTTTCAGAAAGTACACATTCTGACGAATCCAATATGGGTAAATAAGTGTTTCTACTGCAAACTGCCAAACTGCAAAGCAATGCTGAACATAACGTTTTTTATCAAATTTCTGAAAATCGTCACAAAGCTTGAATTTTACCCCATTATATGACCCACATTTCGTAACGTATCAGCATAAAACATCCTAAATATGAACGCCAGGGGTCTACTGAACACTTTGATGCCCAATATGCATAGATATACCAAACTATGTGGCGCACAGAGACCCCCAAATGGATATATAGTAGATAAAATTTACAAGGCAAAAGAAAATAAGGCAGTAAAGAGTGAAATGCAAAAAAATCCAATAAAACCACAAAAATCAATGTTTTTTTTCCAGACTAGCGTTATCGGCCGTCAGAATCACAGTTTGAATATTTTAGCTGGGCCAAACAGGTTATACGGCTAGAAACAAGTGAACACAACATACGCAGAGCTGAAAATGCAATAAAATGGCTAAAAATTCAATAAAATGGCTAAAAATGCACCAAAATACCCAAAATTGCAATATAATCACCGAAATAACATAAAAAAGATATTGCACAGTACGGTTAGCGAATACGCTATTCGTAATGGCAATAAAACATTTTTTTCAGCCAAAAAAAGAGACGATGCGATAAGAAAAAAAAAAAAAAAGCCACAATGCCATGTATGTGCGTGTGCGTGTGTACAAATGGTAAATTACATGTTATGTGCGCGTGTGTGCGTGTGCACGTGTGTGTAAGTGCAGTGAGTGTAAGTGACCCCCCCAATCCCCAAAAATGTATGTGTAAGTGTGTGTAAGTGTGAATCTAAGTGTGTATTACTGTAATAAGTGTGTGTTGGTGTGTTAGTGTGTGTAATTGTTGCACTAACCTGAAAAAGTCGCTGTAGACTGTTGCACACGATCAGGAAGACTCCCTGGAAGAAATCTGCGACGTCCTCTGTGTTCCTGTGCTGTGGGGGCGGAGATCTCCAGCGCCGTGCAGTCTGCAGCAGCAGGACACGTAAGTAGCACGTGCCTGCTGCTGTTTTTGGGCCCCTGGGCGATCGCGCCCCAGGGGCCACTCGATCCCCTGCTCTGCTCGTTGCCTAGGGGCAGGGGATCGATGCGGAACGGAGCGAGCGGCTCTAACAGCCGCTCCTCCGCTCCTGAACCCGGAAGTGCTGCAGAACGTAGAATCTACGTTCTGTGGCATTTCAAGTTACTTTTCCACAGAACGTAGATTCTACGTTCTGTGGCACTTAAAGGGTTAATTAAGCACCTGAGATACCTCAGGACAACTCAAAACACCCGGCTGGACTAGCAGTCCCAGAACCACTCTGTTAGGAACCTGGGACATAAATAAGTTCCATCCTGGACTTTCCTAGGTATCCTAGTAGCTTATCCGGAAACCCGATATCCAGAAAGCTCCGAACAGACTCCATTTTATCTAAATAATCCAATTTTTTAAAAATGATGTGTGTGTGCATATTATATACTGTTATACTGTGTTTCACAAGTCCTGCTGTGCTGTATAAAATACGAATAAAACACTTTTTCAGTAAAAAAAAAAAATACAAAATATTATAAAATGACATTTGTATAACTATAGTCATGCTATTTTACACATACACACCAGTAATGTTTTGTTCCACTGTAAAATTAGGGGAAGTGCTGCTAAAATGCAATTGATACTATTTAAATTAGAAGCTAGAGCAAACATTTTACAAAAA
The DNA here is from genome assembly GCA_038501925.1 of Xenopus petersii. Lineage (NCBI taxonomy): Eukaryota > Metazoa > Chordata > Amphibia > Anura > Pipidae > Xenopus > Xenopus petersii. The sequence continues at coordinate 92,993,153 of CM076677.1, forward strand.
TGACAGAATAGATCACAATTTGGGGGATTTGCAGTATTAGGAGCAGGGATGTGTGGGGTGCAGCTGGGTTATCCAGTCTGTGATCCGAAGAAACCTCAGAAATGCCTCAGCAGAAGCAATAAATATGGCTGCATTAATAAATGCATATAAATGCAGAATATACATCTTATGTATGTATGAATATACATCTTAAGTAAAGCATAGTGGTCAATACTTATTGTATTAGGAACATATAACATGCACAGCTGTGTCTTAAGGTTGACTATATATTATAAAATGGGCTCATTTGTCAAGGTTGCCAAACGAGTGGTCTGCGAGTAAACCTGTCCAATTGACATCTGGATGATTTTTGCCCAGATATCAATCAAGCATTCCTGTTGGTCCTCATATGTGGCAGAAAAGCTGCGGACTGAATCAGCAGCTTAAATCTACCCATGTATGCAACTATTATTTCCAGCATTACCATTATTCATTTGTCATCTCTCCTATCTTATACAGTGGCAATCCAGAGCCATTGTAAGCAACTAATGACTAAATAGCATCATCTTATTTTGTATTCACATTACATTTAATATTCATTCATACTGTTAGTTATAGAGTTAGCATATTACATTACATATGTGCATAAAATAAAGCTTTAGGTTTTTATACTCTTCTGTTTTTATTCTTCTGTTGTGTTATTAATCTGCACTACCAATATGTCAATTTGATTTTCCATAATTCCATATAAATTGAGGTAGAAAAAGACAATCGTCCTCCAAGTTCAGCCTTTTAAAAAATAAATTCTACCCAGTTTGTAGGCCGCAGACAACAAGGATATGTATTGAGCCCTCTTTTATTTAATCTATTCATCAATGACTTGAAGGAAGACATAACAAGCAATGCATTTGAGTTTGCTTTCTGGCTGAGAGTTTAGCTATCTTTATAACATCTCTACCATTTTGAGGACTTTAAGGGGTGGTTCATCTTTGAATTAACTTTTACCATAATGTAGACATTGATATCCTGAGTCAATTTGCAATTGGTCTTCATTTTTTGTACTTTTTTTTAAATTACTTAGTTGTTTTTTTTTAGCAGCTTCCAGGATTGGACCCAATTTACCATAACAGCTAGGCAGGGATTTAAATGAGAGACTGGAATATGAACGGGGCAGAGCTTAAATATAAAGTTACCTTATAAAAAGTAGGAAGAACAATAAAATTATAGCCATCACGGAGCAATAGAACTTTGTTTGGAAAGGTCAGACAACCATTAAAATTAGCTAGAAAAAGACAGAGAAGAATAATTACAAAACTATAGAAACTTTTAAAAAGATACTGATTTGAATGCTGGTGGTAAGGATTGGTCATTCTACAGTATATTATAATAATTTAAACTACCTCTAAGCAGCAAAAATAAGAAAATTCAGTACTGAAATGAAAACTCCACTGAGGTTTTTAAATAGGTGATTTTATGAAAACTGGGTGTTTTGTAGCATTTTAGTTGGCTAATACAGTATACACTGTGTAAGGTATGTACTATGCCATCCAATAGAAAACAAGGTGCAGTTTTGGTTTAGAGACTCTTAAATGACATAAAACATATTAGAGAAATTTATGTCCACAAATGCAGTCTGCAAAGGCCAATTTTAGACACAATTGCTGTGTTTTTACCCACAATAATTCCAGTGTAATTGTGGTTGCCAGAATGCCAAAAGCAATAGCGACTGCAGTATCAAAACTGTGCATACTACGTCTGTAGTATGCACAGTTCCGCAACTGGGTTGAAAATTTTCCAAAGTTTGGAGAGCATTACTTATGCTGATTGCTGTCTAAATAATATCTGTATGTTGTGCCAATTGATGGCCAATGTGGCAACCATCTCCTAAGGGTTCACCTGCATAAATAGGTTCCCTGTGCTCAGTTTTGAACAGAAGGTGAGATGGATCTATCAGCTCTGAGCCCAACTACATATACCCAGTTCTGACTGGAGCAACATTACTGCCAGGGCTGTTAATTGGAGCAAGTTTATAATCTTGTTACATGACAATTTTATGGCAAAGGTTGTTGAGAAGCCAACCAGACAAAATGCTATTCTGGATCTAGTGATCTCAAATGAGCCAGAATTTATAGCAAACGTGCAAGTAATTGAACCCCTGGGCAATAGTGACCATAATGTTCTATCATTTAATGCCTGTTACAAAAAAACAAATATATACTAGGACAACAAAAACCATGGATTTCAGAAAAGCTAATTTTAGTGCCTTGAGGGCTGCCCTGCAGATCATAGATTTGGGCATAATGTTTTCTGCTAAAAACACAGAACAACAATGGTTGGCATTCAAAATTATTTAAATTGTTACTGTTTTCAATTTATTCCCTTAAGAAATAAATGCAGAAGCACCAGGAAACACCTATGTGGCTTAATATAGAGGTAAAGAAGTTAATAGGAATAAAAAAAAGGCATTTTCTGTGGGGACAGAATCTACATTTAACGTATATAAACACTATAATAAATGCTGTAAAACTGCAATCCGGAAGGCAAAAATTGGAAATGCGGAGCACAATGTGGCTAAGACTTACCCCAAAACGTTTTTTTAGGTATATTAGTAGTAAAAAGGATGCAGGTTGTGAGTGTTGTCCCTTTAAATAATGTACAAGTATGATTGTAACAGATACAGAAAAGGTAAATGTGCTTAATCGGTTCTTTTCTTCAGTGTATACAATAGAGGACTCACAGTTCCCAGCACCTCATAGCTGCACTGATGGCACAGCTCAATCTAGCCAGTGGCTGACTGGGGAAATGGTACATAAAGCTTTACTAAAAAATAATGTGAACAAGGCACCAGGGCCAGATGGAATACACCCCAGTTACATTCCTTTCTCTGTTTTATTTGAAATCCAGATCCTGTGTTGTTTGTAAGAAAGATATTTTTCACAGATGACTTAATTTAATGGTTTTATGATCTGACCTCTTAACGTTATGTTTGTCCTACTGTAGGTATGATTTAGAATCATCTCATACTAGTAAAAGGAGTCGTTATTCTGTTGTGAAGCAATAGGCTCCAAATCTCCGAAGCAATAAGTTTGTGAAAAAAATCAACTCCCTTTATGTAGTCTTGACAGTTTTAAAGCTGGGATTAAAAATGCACTTTCACAGATCATGATCCAAATCAGAATAAAACTATATTAAAATATGATACTTACTGAAGTGTGGGTTGCTGGCATATCTTAGACTTTTATGGAAATAAAAATCATTTCCAAGAAGAATGCAAACTGCCAAATAAGACTCCAAGATTCAATGGGTTTTCAGATTATGAACGCAATAAATCTGCATCATATTTATTTGAAACAGTTTATCTTCAGGCTGCTAGAAGCTACTTATGATTGCCTTTCCCCTCCACGGTGTTGCCTGCCCAACACAACCTTTAATATACATACATTTTATTTTTAATTAATATAAAGTGACCAACTGATGTATGTTATGTAAATTAGCAATACCACTAAGGTCCAATGAGAACATATGAACTATGGAAACTGCCATTCATACTCTGTGGGGTCAATTTACTTACAGTAAATTCATATTTTTTTTCTAAAAATTCTGGTCTCCTTTGTATTTCTCTAAAATTCTAAACATTTTAGATTTATTAAGTGTAAGAAACACAAAATCCTCTAATACAAAACTGCGCCAAGTAAAAGCTGTCGAGGTTGCATAGAATTCAATAAGAGCTGCTCTGATCCTATTGGACCATTTTTAATCAATTCAGACTTTTAGAGGTTTCCAGATTGTTTTTCCTAGTAATTGGTGACGGGCAAATAAATTCGCAGGCACGAATTTGCTGCAAATTTCCGTGTTTCACAGGCAGCGAATAAATTTGCAAAACTCGCACGTAAATTTGTGGGTGAAAATTCCCTGTTGTCAAAACATTTTGGACTCACATCCGAAAAGTGGCTTGTGTCAAAATTGACGCCCATCAACACTATTGACGCCCATCAACATTGACTTTAACGCCAGGGTCAAAATTGACACAAACAACTTTTTGGACTTGTGTGTCCAAAATTGACGGCATTTTGTGAATTTCACGGGTAATTCGCAAATTTTATGGCACAGTGAAACAGGAGAAATTCGCCCATCACTGCAAGTAACTACAAAATACTCAAATTTTATACACTGTATGTAATTGCAAAAGCAATTTGGTCGCAAACTTTGAGAAGAAGTCATTTAGGTATTTAATCAGTCAAAAAATAGAGCAAACATGGTTGCTAACATTTGCAAGCATCTTTGCCAACGTTTTTTTGCGCTATCAAAAGATAATACATTCCCCCTTAAAACCTCTATTAAATAGGCCTCCACAATATCTATTATCTTCTTCTCTACTCACCAAGGGAAAATGATGATGATACAAACTATTATAACTGATAGAACTGATGGATTTCCATTACTGTTATAAACTAGATTGACTGAAAAACTAAGTTATAAAAAACATGAAGAACAGGCAAGGCAGCATGAACATTCTGTTCGCACCAGACTACAACAAAGGCTTCTAAGTGCTGTAATTACCTGAAAGCAGGAGGTCTCCAGACCAATATTATTATGCCCAAAGAAAACAAGATGACACATTTGATCCAAACACATCAAAATGGTACATATTAGGGGGTAATTTAAGTGTTCACTTTTGGATGCAAGTGTAATTTTTAACCCATAATGCAGCAGAGGGTATTGCAACTGTATTGTAAAGTGCCCAGGACAATGTTCAGGTTTTGAATTGTTCTGTACTGAATGTAACTGTACCTGCCCTCTTCTAGGGTCCCATCCCTGAACAGCTTCATCTGCAAGGCTGAAAGGATACAAACAGATTTAAGTACTATTTTCACCTTATGTTTAGTTATTAAAAGCTGATTGTTTTGGAGATATCTGAATAACATTTTAAAGCTTAAATGGTGCAGAACATAAATGCTAATATGGCTGTTAACATTAGGATGACTTTGGCTTATAAGGATTTTATAAGCATTATATAGGAAATAAGCATTTTATCAGAAACAAGGTTTGTGGATTTGGCATTGACACAAGTGGATTTGGCATTGATCCAAAACTGGCACAGACATCCAAGAAATCTAGAGTCACAGTTAAGAATAGCTCATTGGAGCTCCATTAAATATTAGCCTTACTGAAATGCAGTTCTTGCTTCTTCACACACAAACTGACAAGGATAAGAGGAACACAAGACAACAGAAGAATCATTTACAACTGCAAGTGCACTGTGCACAGTGCAAATCGCCATGTTTCTTGCCTATAATGCAGCATTTTCCCATAATTCTAGACATGGTGAGCTGTGCTTGCCATGATTGTATCCATGCATGCAAATCAACTATGCGGCTAACATTTTTAGAGATAAGACCTTGGAATAGATTCCACACCTTCAACAGGCACAAGTTGACACTATTCAGCGGAAGCACTTAGCAGTTATACAGAGGTGTGCTCATAAATAAGATTAATATCTTTGTAAAAGCAGGACATGGTGTTGCCTCAGATTTTAAAATCTAGATCCTGTAACCTATAGTCTATAGCTACAAGGGGAATATGAAAACACAGGTGACTTTTTGAAAGGAAGGAAAGAGACAGAAAAGGTAGAGGGATTAAATACAAAGTCTATGTTTGAGAACAGAAAAGAAAGGGAACTGAACTACATATATCACCCTTTTTCCAAGTTGCCTCTGGACCTCTGCTGGAAATATTTCTACTAACACAACCATCCTTCTAGTCTTCCTTGTTATCATGTTTATCTCCCTTTAAATCAATATTAATCTGTGGTCATGCAGATTGGTAAACACCCCATTTTACACCAAATTACAAAATTCAGCATTACATATACCCCTTAGAATTCTACTCAGTAAATGTCATGTGTGCTAAAAAGTGCCATTTGCATTGACTCCAGTATTTTATTTTACAGAGTACAACATCTCATATCGGTTTCTGACATGTCCAATATTGTTGTATTACTAGGAATAGCTTCTTTATTAATTACAGAGAAAACAGAAGTGCCAATGCATGCAATTCATTATCTTAGTAGCTTTATAAGCAAACTAACAGATATTCATACAATATAGGCAGAAAATATACAGATATCAGTACTTAATGGTCTGATCACAGAGTAATGAGCAGGAATAAAACCGAGAAACAATATGAAATCCTTATATGGTTTGCAAAATATTTCCTCTCTTTCTTGTCATTTGTATTCTGAACTGTAAATGTGTGATCTACAATATACTTTCTACCTCTCAGCACTGTTTCTATTAATAATTATTTAACCTGCTTACTCTTAAAATAGTCTTGTTTGCATAGCTTGCAACATTTGATGATGTGAAAACAAACAAATTAATCAAACGTCAACCATCACAATCTAGAAGCAACATAGTTTTGAAATATGCATTGCATCTCTTTAAACAGAAATCTTTTAAGAAACCTGCTTTGTTCTACCAAAAAAGTCAATTTCTGTTTGTCACACGTTCGAAAATTCTTATTAACATACAGTATAAAATCACAGTAAATCAATGTAATTTAGATCATGAATCATTGGAAAGCTGTGAGAGTAAATGATGTGCCTTCAGCAAATACATCTGATATTATAAGTGTTTCATCATCTGATCATCAATAAAATTCTTAATTCATCTTTCTTTCGCAGACCCTTAAAGACCCTACTCTGGCAGCTCGCAAAGACTTCCAAAGGGAGGCAGCACTTCTCACCAACCTCCAACATGACCACATTGTCAAGTTCTATGGAGTGTGTGGTGAAGGTGATCCACTCATTATGGTGTTTGAATACATGAAACATGGGGACCTCAATAAATTTTTAAGGTAAGAGTAACCATGTATACCTGAAAAATAATTATCCTTATAAGATGTATTATATGTGTCTATTCAGCTCTTTCTAGAAACCTTAATAGCTAATGCCATCCTAAAGTGTTTGATTCAAATGTACTGAGCAAGATTCAATTTTCATTTTGCAGATTAGTTCTTGTTTGCCCCTAGGCAAAATAACAGGTTTCATCAGCAGATATTAAGCCAATGATATACAGTTCCAAAGAAGAGTAATTTAAGAAAAAGAAAGCACAAGCAGTGATCAAGATACTGTGTATGCAAAAAAAAGTTGCTCATGGTGACACGTGCTTTGGAAAAGTTACCTGCTTACACATATGACATCCCATCTAAAATGATTTTTACTACCAATATAGAGAGAGAGTTAGACAACCAGTTACTCCAGCCTTTATAGATTTTTGGCTGATCCTCTAACTCCTCTCTATTTACCTGTATTATATTTTTGCACTAATCAATTACTTTAAGTACCTTTGCTGTGACCCTTGCTGTTTATGGTGGTATTACAGCCAGTTGATATGGGCTCCATTCATGCTGGTTACGCTGCCTGAAATTATGTCTACTCTTATGCTTCCCCCATGCCTAGGGCAGCAGTTTTAGGGAGGCAGCCTATATGGTAAATGAAACTTGATACTGCCACTGCCATCTTTTGCAACACTTAGACGGAAGCAATGTAATGTGCAGGCCCATAACATCATATAATTGCTTATGCACTGATAGCCGTGTAGATGGTCCGGTGCCTATGGCAGCACCCATGCACAATACAGCCTTGGGTTGGACCCCCAGTCAAGAATAAGCACAGCAATATCCCCTACACTTTACCTGGATTCTTACCTGTTTACATTTCCTGTACATGTACTTGCTTAACCCTTTTTGTGTTTCATTGTGGGCTCTTGCTTGTTTAATCCTGCCTTTGCCTTGTTTGCTTTTACCCTGCCTACCCAATTATCTACCTGTGCTGCAATAAACTTGGTCTCAGTTTGTGCTTCCTTCTTGGTCCCTATTTCAAACACTATGACCATTGACCCCTGAGGCACTGTTTAACCAAGTTCAGTATTACTCTTTGCCTTGCACATTTAATGGAACATCTTCCAAACTGCTGGCACCATTATGTCCAAAGACAATTTGCCACTTGCTTACTTGCTTTCTATTTAATGAATGTGCCTAGCACTTTGCTATTTCCTTATTCTGATCTATAAAATGCAGACAGACCACCCTGTAATGATGTGCCCTGCATTCTGAGAATAAGTTGGTTATTTGAAGCACAATGTAAGCATACAGAAAAGCCTACATTATACTTTGATCAGGGTTCTGCAACATTTCAAAAAGATGAAGACTTTTTTTTTACTTCAGAAATTTATTTGACTCACATCAGACTGAATATTAATGTATCAACTGAATATTAAAGTGTATTTCTTCACAAACATGAGATAGAGACAAATGTAATGCAGAAGACCCAAACTGCAGAGCTAAAGCTTGTTAAATAGTTTTTTTTTAATATAAGCAAGTAGTCCACAGAATTATAGGAGAATATAATGTACATTGTTTTTTATAGAAATAATGGATTGATACAGTTATAAATGCTATGTGGATCTGACAGTACCTAAGTAATTAGAGTGTAGTGAGGATAAGCAGATGTGTGGCGATGAAAGTAGAGTTGTATAAAATTTTAAAGGAGACATTTTACATAATCTTCATCTTTAGTTTCTAACATTCATCCTTCCTCAAAATATGTAAGGATGCAAATAAAAAGCAGTTTTGAATGCACTGTACCTCCTAAAAATGTGATTATGTCAGAGCTGCAGAGAGAACCTTCAGAAGCATTAAAATGAGAGGTGGGAGTGTCTCTTCATTCACCCACAGGAAATGGTCACAGCACTGATTGATGGGCTGAGTCTTGCAGTAACAAGGAAACCCCTCCCATCTTCCTGTCTGTTTGTATCTCCCTGCACATCAATGGCTTATTCTTCTGCCTGATTGTGTAATAATGTTGGGCAAAAGGAAAGGGAAATTATCACATACATTTCTTGTAAATTTTCTTGGTAGTATATTGTATCTAAATAGACATCAAGATGTTTTTAAGGTTTGGTCTATATAACTCCCTGCATCTATTATTCAGTTATGAAATATACATATACAATGCACAATCATATGTATACTTTTCCAATTCCATGGAATTGTTGTTTCAGTAACTCCCTGCACCCAATGAAATACTGTTTATGCGCACCAAAATAGGATTAAAATAAATATAAATGTGCAGAAACAATATATCATTGAATGCAGGGAGTTATAGAAAAAAAGCATGGTGGCTGTTGTGGAACTAGAGAACTATGCATACAACTGAGCAATGTTTATAAAGCATAATGGGAAAAATAGCGAAATATGTGATCTTTACATTGATACTACATAATAACAATAAGTAGCAAATTATAATTCAAATGTTATAAAACAGCACATTTGGAGGCCCATTTATCAAAGGTCGAATTTTGAATTCATGTGAATTTTTTTTTTACTTTAATAAATTTAAATTTGCTTGAAAAAACCAAAAAGTACAAAAAACTTTGAAATGCAACCATCAAATTAAAAAACTTTTTTCAACAAATTTGGCAATTCTGCGGTCGAATAAAAATCGATCGAGCGATTTTTAGCGATCGATCGAACAATTTTTATTCGACCAAAAAAACTTAGAAAAGTTCTCTGGAAGGTCCCCATAGGCTAACATTGCACTTCGGTAGCTTTAATTTGGCAAAGTATGAAGTCTACTTTTTTTTAAAGAGACAGTACTTCGAGTATCGAATGGACGAATAGTCGAACGATTTTTACTTTGAATCGTTTGAATCAAAGTCAAATGGACGAATATAGCCTATTCGATGGTCGAAGTACCCAAAAATTTACTTCGCAATTCAAACTTTTTGACATTCAAACCATTCACTCGATCTTAGTAAATCTGCCCCCAAGAGTCATAGGCTGTCATAGCAAACAACCCATATCGTCTCACTCCATATGGTTGTGCACCTCTAATTAATACCTGTATGCTTTACATACAGGCTCTTTGTTGATTGCAATTTGGCCAGTGCTTGTACTATTTAATACTAAAGGGGCTTATGAAGTCTAACAATGACTGGTCTTCACAGAAATGTAGAATGTATTGCGTTTGACAGTATACAAACATCTTCATCCCCACACTAGCAAAGATTAGGTATTATAAGAGCTAATGCAACCTATATTGTTAAATACTGAATTGTGATATGAAAGAACTCCTTGGACATCCACAACCTTTATGTTCATAAAATTCCTCTGCAATAACAAATATCTGGATGTTTAGATGTAGAGATATGTTATGCTATATTTATATTGTTATTACTGAAAGTTAAATAATGTTGCATAGTTTTCACAATAAAGAATAGAAAGGGTCAAGAAGAGCCTCATATCAAATTTCCTCAGAAAAAGGGCAGGTGCAATGCCGTGGTCCTTATCTACTGTCATATTAAATGTTTCTTTTTGAATAGCTTCTGATTAAACTACAAACCTCAGACTCCAGATTGGGAGATTTCTATTAGGGTCACCACTATCATATAGCAACAGAAAATGAATGTCATAGTGCCTAGCTTAATCTTTCAAAATTAGCATAGGGAAATAATAACAGTTGCTTATGTATAATTCATTTGTGTTGTGTCTGCTCTAAATGAACAGAATCCCTAAAACTGGGGTGAACTGATAATTAATTTTTAAAAGTTTTTGCAAGTGCTTGCTTTGATGGCACCTGTTTCCCCAGAAATGTGTTTTTAAACTTGTAATGGAGTGGTACTTACCTCTTCAAATAATAAGTATTGCTTTCTGGTATTTAGTAAATTGGACCCTTGATATTTCCTTGTTTTGCATGATAAACACTTGCATAGTTGTTCTTGGAGCTGAAAATGTGCTACATTTCATTTTTAACATTATTCTGTGTATTCGTTTACATGCATTTTGTTCCTTTTAATGAAACAGATTTCCTAAAAAGGCATTACCAAAAATTCCCTTTCATATTCAAATAAAGTAATTAATCCCAGGCTATCCCATGAATCGTACAGTAGCTTACATTTTAATCAGCAGAAATTTTAGCAGTAGACTCTTTGTAAAAAATATATAATTATATAAATAGCATTTCATAAATGTCCAATTCAAAGAATTATGTTTTTCAAAGGCGAGATGTTTAAATAGAAATGCTACTTAAGTGCTTGGCTGCTATAATTTGTTTCTACTATTTCTGTATATTTTCTATATTTGTGTTTCTGATTTGTTGATCACTGGAAGACAAACAAGGGCACAAGGGATAAATGTTAACATTTTGGGGTATTTTAAGCAAAAAAAGATTTGCCCAGTATATAACCAATTTTTTAGAAGGTGAGCTTTACTGAAGTAACTTCTCACTGGTGAACATTCGCTTTGCATTGGTGAATATTCCCATCTTTTTGCAGGTGAAATTTCTCCAGTGAATATCTGCCAATTCACAAGAGCACAAAAGTAAATTTTTGACTTTCAAAAATATTTCTGGTTCAGAAACTACCGTTATATGGAAAAATCACCACATTTCTCCTACAACAGCATACTTACAATTTGTTGCAAAATACACCTGAAAATTTGAGGGGAATTTTGGCAAGGCATATTAGGGTCATATTTATTAAAGTGGACATTTTTTGCAAATGTTTTTTTTTCAACATTTTACTTGAAAATTTACTGTGAAAATGTACCAGTGTATTTTCCCCAGACAATTGTAGGAGATGAAATGGTAGGACGTGACATGGATAATAAGATGCAAATGTGGCTACTTTATCTATGTATAATGGCAGTTCCTCAGCCTAAGCATGGAGAGATTTCTCTTGGCAAAAAATTCATTCTTGTGCTCTTGGCAAATATTAACCTGGAGAAATTCAACCTGGAGAAAAGATGTGAATATTCACAAATACACCAATGCAAAGATAATTTTGGTGATTATTCAAATTTGAACATTTGTCCTTTAGTAAATACAGTATATAGTAAAATGTGAAAATTAGTGATGGACGAATTTATTCGCGGCGAATTTGCGCGATTCGCCGCCAGCGAATAAATTTGCAAAACGCCAGTGAAAATTCGCCCGGAAAAACGGGCGCCGGCGTCAAAAAATGGGCGCTGGCATCAAAAACGGGCACTGTCGTCAGAAACGAGAAGCCGGCACCATTCCGCGAATTTTTCGGAGAAGCGAAACGGCGCATGTTTGCCCATCACTAGTGAAAATTAGTTAAAAACCTGAATTGCTGGAGGAATTGTGTCATTTAAAAAGCACTTGTGTACAGGGTACAGTTAAACTTTGTACCTAGCAACAGATAGGAACATAGGGCAGGCATTTTCTTGATGTGGGTGTTTATAGGTTTTTTAGAGGGAAGTTTGCAGACTGAGGTATTTTACTCAGAAAAATCAATAGGTCTTTACTATTTGGATTTTTTTAGACAGTTGGATTTTTCATTCTATATGACTAAAATGACTCCAACCCAAAACCTAAAATGGTAACCCATGGTTTCCAAGGTGAGTAGCTCCAAAAGGCTATCTTGGCTACTGTTTTATATTATACTCTGTTTTGTTTAATTGTTTTATATCCCACTTTTAAGGGGAAAAAATGGACAGTTATTTGGTTTATGAATTTTTTAAACTAAATCTTCAGCATTTGATTTTCATATCTATGAATACGTTCTACAATCTCAAGTTTTCATATATGGCCAGCGGCTGGGACCTTGTGTGGCATCGTCCCAGGAAACCTCAAGAGCATTTAATCACCAACATGGTCGACATTTTAAAATTAAAATGACTTCCCTGCTGCATCGGTTAACTTTATTGTTCAATGTTTTCTACACAAGACACAATGAACTGCAATACAACCTCTGGAACTTTATTTATGATTCTGTTCCACAAGAAGCTGGTTGTAAAGTGAGCTTTTCTCTTTTTACTGCTTTTCCAATTTTTATTGAAAGTCGCAATTAAACTCGGACAAATTTATTTTATGGTCTTTTAAAAGTCCACTATCTATTCGATTGGAAAAGACAGTTATTAAACACTGTGAGAATCATTTTCAGAGAAAAGTAATAGAGTAAAACAGAAACTAGCCCAGTGCCATTTTGAACCAAACACAAATTTCTGTAGTTGCCTTGCATTTTATTCTAGGAGATCAAGTCTTGTGCTTGTTCTTATGCATTCACTGCTAATGAAATGGTACAGTACTGGCTAATAAATTCACTTCATCCATATGACATTTTTACCGTTATCATTATAAAAATGCAGTAAAAATGTCAGTCAGACATAAACTTTAAGCATGCCTAGATCAATGCTAACTTTTACGGTGTTTACTGCTGATGAGAAACTGCCCTGTTTCCCTTCATTGAAAAATTGGGGAAACGTGTGAAATGCAATGTAGTTGATAGGCCATGTTTTTTTTCTCCTTTCTACAAATGCACTGAAGTCAAAGGGATGGCAAAATTACATTATGTTTTGAGATATTTTTTTGTCAGGGCCAGTCCAGATAGTGCCCTGGGGTTTTTTTTTGAGTGAAACTGCCCTGTTTCATTTTGCAATAAAATTAACAAAACTGCTGAGAAATTTGTGAAATGAATTGGAGTCAGTTTGGAATTTTTGTTGTGTTTTTTCTTGCAACAAATGCATAAGGGTCAATGGGAATTTTTTGTTGTGTTTTCTCTTACTACAAAAGCATCGGAATCAATGGCCTTTTTTTGTAATGTTTTTCCTTGCTACAACTGCATTAAAGTAAACTGGCATTTCATGTGCCAAATGCACTTGATTACATTTTAATACATTGGATTTAATTGTCTCCCCCCCACCATATTTCCAGTTGAAACCTCAATGGACATGTGGTTAGCAACATCATTTTTCAGGTGTGCACACATTGGCAAGTGTCTCACAGGAGACCCTTCTTCTTTAATCAAAAAACAAACGGGAAATTTACCTTCATATTAACTTTTACTATGGTTTTGAATAATTAGTCTTCATATCCTGACTTTTTCTAACTTATAACTGAAAATGGATTCTGGTTGTTGGGGTTAGAGAGTGACGATGAGACTTCTGGGTTTTTCCAGGCCTTCTTCTATTCATCTTTCATATTTATTTCAAAACTGTTCACCTGTTATTAGGGTAATTATCCGTTGGCAACCAGATTATAGTTTAAATTCTAATCCTAAAACTCTGACAAACAATCATGTAAATTATTCAAAATTTTAAATTCTGTTGTTTACAACATACTATGAGGTAATATTAACATACTAAATGGCAATATTCAATGAATAACCCCAAAAAATGAATTGTAGATAACAATGCATTGCTATGGTTTCCAGTTTAATAAAATATTGTATGTGCAAATGGTAACTATATTTATATTGTTTAATAGCAGCTAAAGTCTTCTTTGCTAATAACAAAAAAAATTACTAATCAGGGCAATTCTACAAGTATGCGCTGCTGTAAGTATTTCACCCAAGGACAGGATCCTGTAATTCAGAAAAGATAATTTCATGTCCTTGAATATAAAAATCTTAGAACCTGAAATAAAACATGCATTTCTGAATTTCTTCAAAGTTATGATTTCCATATGACAGATTAAATCTCCATATTTATAAAGGGCTTTAAAATTCACTTGCGCCTTATGTTCACTTTCTTGTGAAAGTGGTGTAGGTGTTCTGTGAACATCTTTAATATATGAAATGGGAATCAGCATACAAAAGAATTGCCTTTATAAAAGTATAAAATAAGACTTCTTTGTAGTCTGGGGATTTTATAAATCCGGTTAGGATGAAATATTGAGTTCAACCTATCTATTCAACAGAAAGATATTTGATTTGGAAGTGAAACAATTGGCTCTTTTTCTGCTGAAACTATTGACAAACAAAATGATCTTCTTTTGAAGGGCAACTAATGAATTTGTTTTCTCAAAGGAAAATATTTTCCTGGCAGATAAACAAAATCAATGCCGTAACGCTCAGTAGTAACACACAGGGATGTTCTTACAAAACAAAAATACTGTAAAATATGTATTAGCACAACAGAATGAATAAATTATTTATGACTGCCATTTTGTTACTGCCTGTTTGGTTGGTATAATAGGTGGATGCTAGAAATGTATTTGGAATCAAATACATGTTATGGGTCATTGCAAATCAAAAAAGAGGAGTTAGTATTGATCTTTAAATTACAGGTATTGGATACCATGTTGGTCATTTACTACGTGCAAGTCGGGGGGGGCAAATTGCCTAAAAAGCAGCCCTGTACTTTCAGTAGGCCTCTGTGCTCCAAACCTTGCAATAACTGTGCAAAATGGAAATAAAAATACAGTTCATCATGCAAAAAAAGTAAAATTTGCCCAATCTGAACTGGAGCACAAATGTCAGTGTTTGTCCCATGAATACTGTCATGCCACCCACTCCTGCAACCTACCTTTCCACTAACTTGCACATGATTCAGATAAACAAGTTACGAATGACTGACTGACATAGGCTGCAATTGAAACCTGCACTTACAGTGTTCCGGTTAAATGCTCTGAAACGCTCTGAACCTAGTACTGGTATTACTGCAAATAAAATATCCCTCTAATATCATTAAGGTATATAAAGTCTTGGTACCTAAAGCTTGCCAGATATGGGGTTTTACTGGAATATATATATATATATATATATATATATATATATATATATATATATATATATATATATACATACATACATACACACACACACACACACACACACACACAACATTAGTGAAGTCTAGTTCTACATAAGGCTATGCCTGCACTCTACAAGGTCCACTCTTCCACACTTATCTCATAAATTGTTCAAGTGCTCGTGTAATGAACTTACCTGGTGGTCTGGGGGGCGACGTCAGGGACGCCTGTCGCCCCCTCGGTGGGGATGCCCGCCTCGTTGAGTGGCTTCTGGTAGGCCGCAGGCGCCGGCGTCTTAGGGCGTGCGCGGCGCGCTCCAGGGTTTCTTAAAGGCACAGGCGCGCTGACGTAGTGACAATTCAAAAACTATTTAAAGCTCATTAGGGCTGTGGGACTTTGTCCGTGATAGGATTTGTTCCTGGTGCTTTGAGCTTGTGTTATTCTGAAACCTGTTTGATTCCTGTTTTGACCCTGCCTGGCTATTTGACTACTCTGACTTCTTGATTCTGACCCTTGCCTGATTACTGACTACCGCTTCTGATTAACCCTCTGATTGACTTCCTGGTTTGACCCTTGCCTGCCTGATAACGTTTACTCTCTGCCTGCCTCGACCCGGCCTGTTCTGACTACTCCTTTGCCTAACGCCTTGTACTGCAATCTTCTGTCCAAAGACTTTGTTTTACTATAGTTGTGCCCCTTTGCTTGCCAGAACTCCTCGCCTTGCTCCTCTCGAAAAGTCCAGGTGGCATCTGAGTACGCTGAGGGCTCCTCCCGAAGCCAAAGGCGGTCACACTACTGGTGAAGCCGAGCTGAGACCAGGGAGCTTGGCATTAGTTCTGGTTTAGGGTGCCGACCGTGACAGCTCGGTTAACTCACTCAGCTGCACCATTAGACTGAGGGTGGTAAGCAGAAGAAAACTGAAGAGAGATATTAAGGGCTTTGCACAAAGATCTCCAAAACTCTATCGGACGCAATTTCAACCAGAAATCCATGGAGATGAAAAATTTTGAAAATTCCACAGCTGAAGGTAGCTTATGTAGAGGTATAAAATTTGCCATCTTACTGAATCTATCCACCACCACTCAGATGACTGTGTGCCCCAGGGAAACAGGTAGGTCCACGATAAAGTCCATGGCTAAATGGGTCCAGGGTTGAGAGGGTATGGGTAAGGGCTGGAGTAATCCTTTGGGAGGAGAGTGTCCTGACTTAGATGCAGCACATACAGTACAGGATGACACAAAGTCCTTTACATCTTTCCGAAAGGAAGGCCACCAGACAAGGCAAGATAGAAGCTCTGTTGTCTTTCGAATTCCGGGATGACCAGCCTGTTTGGCATTATGAGATTGACTGAGGATGGTGTGACAGAGTTCTGGAGGAACATACACCACCCCCATGGGAGTATTAGAGGGTGCCGAAGATTGTGCTGACAATAACTGTGATGCCATGGAAGGGAATAAGGCAGCTACAATTTTAGCTGGGGGCAAAATGGGTTCTGTGTCTTTGATGCAGGGATCTTCGGGAATAAAGTTTCTAGAAAGTGCATCCACTTTTTTATTTCTAGAGCCCGGACAGAAAGTTATAATGAAATTGAAATGGGAAAAGAAGAGCCACTGAGCCTGTCTGGGATTTGAGTGCTTGAATATATTCCAAATTCTTGTGATCAGTGAAGATTGTTACCGGAACAGTTGAGCCTTCTAATAAATGTCTCCATTCCTACAGGGCTAATTTGACAACTAGAAGTTCCCAATTTCCCACATCGTAATTCTGTTCAGAAGAAGAGATTTTTTTGGAAAAGAAGGCACAGGGGTGTAACTTCCCATTACATGGTAGCCTCTGAGATAGAACTTCAATGAAGAATGGAAGAAGAGGGTCGGGTGTCTGAGAATTGGAGCAGAGGAAAACGATTCTTTCCAAGTCTTAAAGGCTTCCAAGGCTTGTGGGGACCAACAGTTAAGTTTCCCCCCCTTTACAGATTAGAGTCAGAATTGGGGCAATTCGAGATGAGAAGCCTTTGATGAATTGTCTGTAGTAATTGTTGAAGCCAATAAATCTCTGTATGGATTTTATACTGGTAGGAAGGGGCAAATCTTGTATTGCAAAGATTTTAGCTGGGTCCATTTCAAAGCCTCTTTAGGAAATTATATACCCCAAAAAAGGAATCTTGGGGGTTTCGAAGGTGCACTTTTCTAACTTGGCAAAAAAAGCATTCCTTCTTAACTGGGAGAGGACTTTGCATACTTGGAACTGGTTTTCCTTCAACATCTTGGAAAAGATTGGGATGTCATCCAAGTAGACTACAACACTTTTATCAGATCTCGAAAAACATCATTGACAAACTCTTGGAAAACTGTGGGCACGTTGCAGAGCCCAAAAGGCATTACGAGGTACTCATAGTGCACATAGCGAGTGTTGAAAGCAGTTTTCCACTCGTCACCTTCACGGGTTAGAATCAGTTTATATGCCCCCGAAGAGCCATCTTTGTGAATAAAAATTGTGGTCAAACAATTCCTAATTGTTTATTTAAGCTCCGATAGTCAATGCAGGGTCGTAAACTGCCATCTTTTTTTTTTTTCAATGAAGCCCCACCCACTCCAGCAGGTGACGAAGAGGGATGGATGAACCCTCTTTGGAGATTTTCCTGGATATACTCCTTCATAGCTTTTGTTTCAGAAGGAGATAGTGGATATGGACGACCCGAGGGGGCATTGTGCCAGGAAGGCGTTCAATGGGGCAATCGTACAATCGGTGAGTCTTTTGCTGAATACGGCAGAGAAATCTTGATAAGCAGGGTGAAGAGAAGGAAGATTCACGGCAACAGAAGACAATTTCAGAAGAGTTCTGTTGGCAGAAGGGGCTTCAACAGGTTATCTGAGCTGCAGACCAATCAATGACTGGATTGTGGAGACACAGCCAGGGCAGTCCTAGAACCAGTGGCGTGGAGGGGCAGTTGATGAGAAGAAATTAAAGTCTATCAGTGTGAAGGGTGTCCACTTTGAACGTAACTCCAGTGAAGACTTGGAGATGAGGGCAGAAGATAATGGTCTGTCATCGATTGCCAGGACTCGTAGTGGTTCAAACAAGGACTGCAGAGGTATGGCATGCTGTTTTAGCAAATGCTTGATCCAGGAAGTTCCCAGCTGCACTGGAATCAAGGAATGCTTGAATGTGAATGGTCTTTGAAGAAAGTTGGATCTTTACAGGAAGAAGGAATCTGTGAGTAGCCTGATGGGGAAGAGGATCAATTCCACCCAGGTGAGTCTCCCCAAACTCGCCTAGGTGTGTAAGTTTCCCTGTTTCACGGGACAATTATGGGTGAAATGAGCTTTGCCCCTGCAGTACAGGCTGGCCGAACGTCTTCTCTGTTTCTCCTGTTCGGAGAGCCAAGCACCCCCTATTTGCATAGGATCTTCAGTTGAAGTTGGAAAAGAGGAAGAAGTAGAAGAAGAAGATGTGCTGGGAAGTAAGGGCTTCTAGAAATGTGGAGCCAGCATAGGTTGAAACCTCTTAGTTTTCTCTTTATCAAACCGATACTCTCTCAGCCAGGTGTCCACCTTTATAGCCAGTGCAATGGGATCATCCAATTGTGTGGGTAAATCACGGGAGACCAGATCATCTTTCAGGCAGGTGGAGAGCCCATGATAGAATGAGCCATGATAGGCTTCATTGTTCCAGCCAGTCGCAGCGGCTATCATACGGAAATCTATGGCGTATTCGATAGCACTACAATTCCCTTGGCGAATCTGTAACAGCCACAAAGAAGCTGAGGCAACCTGGTCAGGGGCATCAAAGATGGTCTGAAAAGCCTGGAGGAAGGCCTTGGCATCCTTAATTAAAGGGCTGGTTCACCTTCAAAACAACTAGTTGTTTTCAGATAGATCACCAGAAATAATGACTTTTTCCAATAACTTTCTATTTTCTATATGTGACCGTTTTTCTAATATTGAAGTGTAAAGTTTTATTTTTCACCTTCCAAAGCAGCTCTGGGAGGGGGGGTCGCCGATCCTGTTAACTGTTCGAAATTGATACATTTCTTATCTTTGTCCCTGCTGAGCAGAATCTCTGGGTTTCATTACAGGCAGCTGTTAGAATTGATACAATAGTTGCTAATACTCCAGAGATGCTGCTGAGAAATGTATCAACTAAATGTTGCAAAATTGTAACAGTTTAGAGTCTGCACCTGAATTACTGAGCTGCCAGACTCAAACACCAGACACAGGAACATTCAACTTTAAACTTAGATTTTGGAAAAACAGTAAAAAATAAATAATGGAAAGTAATAGAAAAAAGTATTTATTTCCGGGGTACAATCTAAAAACAACTGAGTTGGAAAAAGTGTTTGGAAGGTGAACAACCCCTTTAAGGGAGATTCCTTTTCCCACAAATAAGATGCCTAATCTAGAGCTTTCCCTTCCAAACAGGTAATCACATATCCCACTCACTCAGAAGCATACTGAGTAGGTTGCAGTTCAAATTGGATCAGGCACTGATTGACAAATCCTCTGCAAGCCTGTGGGTCTCCAATGTAAAGAGGAGGTGCTGGAATACATGGTTCCGAAGCAGGAAAAGAAGCAGCTAGAGGAGGAGTTGCTGAAGGAACTGGCGCCTGAGTGGCTGACGTGAGCAAAGATCGCTTATCTAGAATGGCTTCCAGAGTTCAACAAGTCCAACACAGTTTGCGGTATCCGAAGGGTTGAAGAAGAAGAATAGTCAAGTCCAGGCAAAATATCAATACAGGCAGCAGCAAGGTTTCTTAGTCGATATAACAGGCCGAAGTCAAACACAGGAATCAAGAACAATAGTCAGGAAATCACACCAAGGAACACAATAAGTAGAACCTATTATTGGGCAAGGTCTGCAATGTTCTGGCATCTTATATAGACCCATTTTCATGCCAAAGGAGCGTGATGATGTCACGCGTCATGTGCTGACTTTGGACACTGACGCTGCGCATTTTGATGTGCTTGCGTCATGACATTGCGCACGTTTTGATGCATTGGCGCCA
This sequence comes from Xenopus petersii, assembly GCA_038501925.1. Lineage (NCBI taxonomy): Eukaryota > Metazoa > Chordata > Amphibia > Anura > Pipidae > Xenopus > Xenopus petersii. The sequence continues at coordinate 93,013,684 of CM076677.1, forward strand.
GGACGAGTCACGTGGAAGACCTGGGCACAGATATCTTGTCTATGGCACTGGAAAAAGCTGGAACGCAGGTAAGGAATCCTTACACCGATCTCTTGCCCATGAGTGTAATATGGATTTTAGTTGCTCATGATAATTTTATCATTGCTTATATTTGCCACTACTTTGAGACTTATATAATGTTTAAATTAAATAAGTGCCGATTTATGGTCACTATAAGACATCAGTAAATTATCTGAAAGATATTTGTATCAATTATCTGAATAAATCCTATTCTTTCCATTTTAAAAAAGACCATATCAAGAGCAGCAGGATCTAAGGTCTATATGCCTCTTTCATAAACTGCCAGAGATTTGCTTTATTTTCGAGCACCATCATCATCGCAGCAGGTGGTACATAACATTTTTTTCATTCTTTTTGATTCTAAATCATACAGTAGGATTTACAAAGCATATGAAGCTAAGTCTGTGTTGGTCTGTTGACATCCCTACAGTCTCTAAAAGGTTACCTTGGAAATGGTTTTTCTGTACAGCTAAAACAAATTGTGTGTTGGGGTTTTCCCTTTGCTTTGTTTTTCTTTGTATCTGTATATTGCTTGTTTATGTCTTGAATTTCTCATGCCATTCTCATTGAAAGTAAAATACTACAGTATTGTAGCACTCAGATGGAACATACTTTATAAAGACAAATGCACCTCAGATAACTCATCATCTTCCACTCATGATCCTCAATTTAAGTAGCTGATTTTTCATGTCTGTTTACTCCATCTGTATCAGACATAAACAAGGGTAAGTTACAGTCTGCATTTGTTAACATGTAAATGCAGAATTCCTAAGTAGTGCATTTATCAGAAGCAAAGTCATTATTCAAACCCTGACATTATAACACTTTAGCAAGCCTTGATAAACTTAGCCGTTTGCTTTTATGGGAAGGGGTAATTTAAATTAGTTAAATTTAACCCCAATGTGATAAAAGTCACAAACTTTGCCCAGGTACAGTAACACATAGCAAATAATGTGATGTTTGCTTTTAAACGGGTGATCGCTAAACTTTCTTTGCTAAAAAATTCTCACGCTGGCAACTTGTTACAAATTTCTTTTCTTTGCTAAAAAATTTCATGCTGGCAACTTCTTTTCTCCATCCAAATGCATTAAATTCAACGTATGTTTTGACTTGCACTGACTTTTTTTGTCTCTGCTAGGGATGGGCAATATTTTTATAACAATGCACATAAATGCACAATGCACATAAACCATCAGTTTAATCACTAGGTGATGCAACACAAACAGTAAAACAATGTTGCAGGCATAACAGGACATTATTTGTTGTGGTGACTTTTGTCTCAGTGACTTTTTTGCTGTGGCAAATTTTTTCGCAAAGATTTGCATATTGTGAAATGTGGAATTTCACTACAAATCCATGCTTGGTGAAAAAATTTGCTCATCACTACTGTTTAGTGGTTGGGAATGGGTGAAATAAAGTATTGTGCGTAAAAAAAAAATGTCACTTTTCAAAAAAAATTATCTCCAGTAGACTTCAATGCATTTGCCAAATTTTCAAGGAAACATGAGCAGTTGGCTGCTAGAGGGGTAGAAACAGGGATTTTCCTAGGATGCTTTTACTAATAGTTATTTGGGTTTGTGGTTTCTAGTCATTTATTTCCCTGTAAGAAAGAAGATGGAGCTCAAACCAGTTCTCAGGAGGTGGTTACATTGAGGGGTGCATTTACTAAGGGTCGAATATCAAGGGTTAATTAACCCTCGATATTCGACTATCGAAGTTAAATCATTCAACTTCGAATATCGAAGTCGAAGGATTTACTGCTATTCGTTCAAACGAAGGATTCAAAGGATTTTAATCCATCGATTGAACGAAATTCCTTCGATCAAAAAACCCTGGTAAGCCTATGGGGACCTTCCCCATAGGCTAACATTGATGCTCGGTAGGTTTTAGGTGGCGAAGTAGGGGGTCAAATTTTTTTTTAAAGAGACAGTACTTTGACTAGAATGGTCGAATAGTCGAACGATTTTTAGTTTGATTAGTTTGATTCAAAGTCGTAGTCGAAGGTCGAAGTGGCCAATTCGATGATCGAAGTACCCAAAAAAAACCTTCAAAATTCGAAGTTTTTTATATTCAAATCCTTCACTCGAGCTTAGTAAATGTGCAGGGCAAATACAGCTAAGAGCCCCTACTGGAATTATTCATAAGGTTCTACAACATTGTAGATAAGTAGAATTTCATTTATATATCTATGGAATTTAGCAGGAAATTCACCCAAATAAAAAAAGATTATTAAAGGAATTGTTCAGTGTAAAAATAAAACCTGGGTAAATATATAGGCTGTGCAAATAAAAAAACATTTAATAATAATAGTTAACCAAAAATGTAATGTGACGTGGCTGGAGTGACTGGATGTCTAATATAATAGCCAGAACATTACTTCCTGCTTTTCAGCTCTCTAGGTTTACACTGACTGGTTACCAAGCAGTAACCAATCAGAGCCTTGAGGGGGGGGCACATGGGTCATATCTGTTGCTTTTGAATCTGAACTGAATGCTGAGGATCAATTGCAAACTCACTGAACAGTTATGTCCCATGTGGCCCCCCTTCAAGTTGCTGACTAATAGTTATAGAGCTGAAAAGCAGGAAGTAGTGTTCTGGCTATTATGTTAGAAATCCAGTCACTCCAGCCATGGCACATTCCATTTTTGGTTAACTAACTATATTAGAATTTTTTTTAATTTGCACAGCCTATCTATTTACCTGTTTTTATTTTCACACTGAACTGTTCCTTTAATAAATACCCTTCTATACTAAATGAAGATCATAAATTAAAGAAAAATATCAATAAGGTACAGTATATAAATGTGTGTAGGAAGGTCCACACCCACCCTCGAAGAATGTAAATAAATGATGGCAAACAACAAAAGAATATAAATAATACTTCAGGAGTGTATGACACATGTATCATACAAAATGTTCCTAAAATGTCTGTTACATTATTGTAGGTACAATATGTTCCTTCCAACGTAACTATAAATATGCAGATCTAATGAGTTTTTAGTGGTTTCAGAACAAGCCTGAACAATGCATTTTCTCTAGATACAGTATGCTTAGCTGCTCATAATAAGTAGAGATGGCGCGAACTGTTCGCCGGCGACCGCGCGAACATCGGGTGTTCGCGCTCGCCGGAAGTTCGCGAACGTCGCGCGACGTTCGCCATTTTGGGTTCGCCATTGTTGGCGCTTTTTTTTGCCCTCTCACCCCAGACCAGCAGGTACATGGCAGCCAATCAGGAAGCTCTCCCCTGGACCACTCCCCTTCCCTATAAAAACCGAAGCCCTGCAGCGTTTTTTCACTCTGCCTGTGTGTGCTGAAGAGATAGTGTAGGGAGAGAGCTGCTGCCTGTTAGTGATTTCAGGGACAGTTGAAAGTTTGCTGGCTAGTAATCGTTTTGATACTGCTCTGTTATTGGAGGGACAGAAGTCTGCAGGGGTTTGAGGGACATTTAAGCTTAGGTAGCTTTGCTGGCTAGTAATCTACCTTCTACTGCAGTGCTCTGTATGTAGCTGCAGTGGGCAGCTGTCCTGCTTCTGATCTCATCTGCTGACTGCTGCAATAACAGTAGTCCTTGTAAGGACTGCTTTTATTTATTTTTTTGTTGTTTTACTACTACTACTACTACTACTACTACTACTACTATAAGAGCCCAGTGCTATTAGTCTAGCAGTGTTGGGGAGTGGGACTGGTGTGCTAATCTGCTGCTCCTAGTAGTTCAGCAGCACCAACTTTAATTTTTTTTTTTTTAATATTCATTTTTTTTTTATTTTACTTTTTTTTATTTTACTACCGCTGTAGTAGTGTATAAGTTGACCTTTTAGGCATTATTTGCCCTGTAGGCATTTTTTGCCCAGTGTGTTATTCAACCAACTGCCATCTAGCTGTGTGACCTTGTTCACATTCTGTCTAAATATCCATAATATTACCGTCTCCAGAAAAAACACCGGAGTGACTTTTTTCAAGCAGCCATAATATATTTTACGTAATCCGTATCCATCGCTGTAGTAGTGTATAAGTTGACCTTTTAGGCATTATTTGCCCTGTAGGCATTTTTTGCCCAGTGTGTTATTCAACCAACTGCCATCTAGCTGTGTGACCTTGTTCACATTCTGTCTAAATATCCATAATATTACCGTCTCCAGAAAAAACACCGGAGTGACTTTTTTCAAGCAGCCATAATATATTTTACGTAATCCGTATCCATCGCTGTAGTAGTGTATAAGTTGACCTTTTAGGCATTATTTGCCCTGTAGGCATTTTTTGCCCAGTGTGTTATTCAACCAACTGCCATCTAGCTGTGTGACCTTGTTCACATTCTGTCTAAATATCCATAATATTACCGTCTCCAGAAAAAACACCGGAGTGACTTTTTTCAAGCAGCCATAATATATTTTACGTAATCCGTATCCATCGCTGTAGTAGTGTATAAGTTGACCTTTTAGGCATTATTTGCCCTGTAGGCATTTTTTGCCCAGTGTGTTATTCAACCAACTGCCATCTAGCTGTGTGACCTTGTTCACATTCTGTCTAAATATCCATAATATTACCGTCTCCAGAAAAAACACCGGAGTGACTTTTTTCAAGCAGCCATAATATATTTTACGTAATCCGTATCCATCGCTGTAGTAGTGTATAAGTTGACCTTTTAGGCATTATTTGCCCTGTAGGCATTTTTTGCCCAGTGTGTTATTCAACCAACTGCCATCTAGCTGTGTGACCTTGTTCACATTCTGTCTAAATATCCATAATATTACCGTCTCCAGAAAAAACACCGGAGTGACTTTTTTCAAGCAGCCATAATATATTTTACGTAATCCGTATCCATCGCTGTAGTAGTGTATAAGTTGACCTTTTAGGCATTATTTGCCCTGTAGGCATTTTTTGCCCAGTGTGTTATTCAACCAACTGCCATCTAGCTGTGTGACCTTGTTCACATTCTGTCTAAATATCCATAATATTACCGTCTCCAGAAAAAACACCGGAGTGACTTTTTTCAAGCAGCCATAATAAATTTTACGAGATCCGTATCCACCGCTGTAGTAGTGTATACGTTGATCTTGTGGGCAGTATTTGCACAGTGTTTTCTTCAAACCGCCATCTAGCTGTGTGAGCTTGTTCACATTTTGTCTAAATATTGATAATATTATCGTCTCTAGAAAAACCACTTGAGTTACTTTTTTTCAAGCAGCATTCATATATTTTACGTAATCCGTATCCACCGCTGTGTATACGTTGACCTTGTAGGCATTATTTGCACAGTGTTTTCTTCAAACCGCCATCTAGCTGTGTGAGCTTGTTCACATTTTGTCTAAATATTGATAATATTATCGTCTCTAGAAAAACCACTTGAGTTACTTTTTTTCAAGCAGCATTCATATATTTTACGTAATCCGTATCCACCGCTGTAGTAGTGTATACGTTGATCTTGTAGGCATTATTTGCACACTGTTTTCTTCAAACTGCCATCTAGCTGTGTGTATTATCGTTTCCAGAAAAACCAACTGAGTTTTTGTTGTTGTTGTTTTTTTAAAAATAATGCCAGGCAAAGGCAGGCCGCCACGCAGAGGCCGTGCTAGGGGCCGTGCTGCTATGCAATCCTGTGGCCCTAGCAAATTGCCCAGTTTTAAAAAGCCAATGACCCTGAACTCCCAAAATGCTGAAGAGGTAGTTGACTGGCTTACACAGCACACCCCATCCTCTACCGTTTCTAACTTTACCACAACATCCTCCTCATCCTCCACTGCTATGGCCACCCCACGTAACACTTCCTCCACCACCGGTGCCCCTTCTTCACTGGAGTCAGAGGAGTTATTTTCCCATGAGTTTCTTGAACTGAGTAATGCGCAACCATTATTGCCAGAAGAAGATGAAGGAGATGAGGACGTTACACCAGATTTAATTCTGGCAGAGAACACGACAGAGATGGACATAATGATGAGTGATGAGGAGGAGGTCCCCGCTGCTGCTTCCTTCTGTGATGTGTCAGAAGAAATTGATGCATCTGAGGAGAATGATGATGAGGAGATTGATGTTTTGTGGGTGCCTAGTAGAAGAGAGCAAGAGGAGGGTAGTTCAGATGGAGAGACGGAGAGTCAGAGAGGCAGTAGGAGAATAAGACTTAGAAGAAGCAGGGAGGACAGCCCGCAGGGATCAGTAGGGCAACAACATGTATCGGCACCTGTGTTCAGCCGGCCAACGCACCCGCCATTGCCGCCAATGCCGCCAACTTCTACTGTTACCGCCAGATCGAACACTTCCAAAAAGTCAGCAGTGTGGGATTTTTTTAATGTGTGTGCCTCTGACAAAAGCATTGTAATTTGCAATGAGTGCAGTCAGAAACTGAGCCTTGGTAAGCCCAACAGCCACATAGGTACAACTTCTATGCGAAGGCACATGAGCGGCAAGCACAAAGCACTTTGGGAGCAACACCTCAAAGGCAACAGACAAACTAAAAGCCACACTCCTTCTGGTCCAGCATCTTACTGCTCTACCTCTGCTCTCCTTGACCCGTCTGAACCACCCTCCACTCCGCCTTCCACCTTGACCACCTGTTCCCATTCCCAGTCATCTGCCACCAGCCAAGTTTCTGTGAAGGCCATGTTTGAGCGTAAGAAGCCAATGTCTGACTGTCACCCCCGTCTGACAGCTGGCTTGTCTGCACTCTTAGCCCACCAGCTTTTACCATACCAGCTGGTGGACTCTGAGGCCTTCCGCAAATTTGTAGCAATTGGGACACCGCAGCGGAAGGTACCCAGCCGCAATTTTTTTTCTAAAAAGGGAATACCACACCTGTACCAACATGTGCAGAGCCAAGTTACCGCATCTCTGTCACTTAGTGTTGGGCCAAAGGTCCATATGACTACTGACGCATGGTCCTCCAAGCATGGTCAGGGCAGGTATGTCACCTACACTGCCCACTGGGTGAACTTGGTAATGGCTGGGAAGCAGGGAATGGGTAGCTCAACAACAACAACAGTGGAGTTGGTGTCACCGCCACGGATTGCACGCGGTTCTGCCACCACCTCTACTCCTCCATCGCTCTCTACCTCGTCTTCTTCCTCTTCTTCTTCTTACTCTGCTGCTGGGTCCTCCTTCTCCTCCTCCACACCTGTGCACCCCCAGCTCCCCCTAGGCTATTCGACGTGCCAGGTACGCCGTTGTCACGCTGTCTTGGGGATGACGTGCCTGGAAAGCAAAAACCATACCGGATCTGTACTCCTGTCATCTCTGCAGTCACAGGCCGATCGGTGGCTGACCCCACACCAACTGCAGATCGGAAAAGTGGTGTGTGACAATGGAAGCAATCTGTTGGCAGCGTTGAGACTGGGCAATTTAACACATGTGCCCTGCATGGCACATGTGTTAAATTTAATAGTCCAACGTTTTGTCTCCAAGTACCCAGGATTCCAGGACGTTCTCACCCAGTCCAGAAAGGTGTCGGCCCATTTCAGATGTTCCTACACAGCCATGGCACGCCTTGCTGACATTCAGCAGCGCTACAACATGCCAGTCAGGCGTTTGATTTCTGACAGCCAGACTCGCTGGAATTCAACGCTCCTTATGTTGGAACGTCTGCTGCAACAACAAAGGGCCGTCAACGAGTACCTTTTTGAACTGGGTGGTAGGACTGGATCTGCAGAGCTGGGGATTTTTTTCCCCCGTTACTGGGTGCTTATGCGTGATGCCTGCAGGCTCATGCGACCTTTTGAAGAGGTGACAAATATGGTCAGTCGCACCGAAGGCACCATCAGCGACCTAATACCCTTCGCTTTCTTCCTGGAGCGTGCCGTGCGACGAGTGACAGATGAGGCTGTAGACCAGCGTGACGAGGAGCTGGAAGCGCACGATTTCTGGTCGGAATCACCAGAATGAACCCAGGCACCTGCTGCAACGCAGGGAGAGGTGCCAGAAGTGGAGTCAGAGGAGGAAGGTGGCTTTGTGGAGGAGGAGGAGGACCAACAGGAGCAGGCTTCCCAGGGGGCTAGTGGTGACCTTTTGGGGACCCCTGGTCTTGTACGTGGCTGGGGGGAGGAGACCGTAGATGATGCAGTCCTTGATAATGAGGAAGCGGAGATGGATAGCTCTGCATCCAACCTTGTGAGAATGGGGTCTTTCATGCTGTCATGCCTGTTGAAGGACCCCCGTATCAAGAGGCTTAAGGAGAAGGACCTGTACTGGGTCGCAACGCTACTAGACCCTCGGTACAAGCATAAAGTGTCAGAAATGTTACCAACATACCACAAGTCCGAAAAGATGCTGCATTTACAAACCAGCCTGCAAAACATGTTGTACAATGCTTTTAAGGGTGATGTCACTTCAGGAACTCATCAACATTCCAGGGGCAGAGGTGCCAGTAATCCTGCCACGAGCACACCTGCAAGGACAAAGCCCTTTGGCCAGTCTGTAACGTCAGACATGCAAATGTTTTTCTGTCCAAGGCAGCGCCACAACCCTTCTGGATCCACCCTCAAAGAACGCCTCGACCGGCAGGTAGCGGACTACCTGGCATTAACTGCAGATATCGACACTCTGAGGAGCGATGAACCCCTGGACTACTGGGTGAGCTGTCACAATTTGCCATGAACCTCTTGTCTTGCCCAGCCTCAAGTGTGCTCTCAGAAAGGACCTTCAGTGCAGCATTGTTTGCCCAGTTTTTTTGGCCGCAGCCACTGAAGCACAGAGGCCAGAAAAAATATGCCATATAAATGCTGAAAATAGTCATTTTTTGCCATACGTTGACTCAACGTATATGGCAAAAAATGACTATTTTCAGCATTTATATGGCATATTTTTTCCGGCAACTGTGCTTCAGTGGCTGCGACCAAAAAAACTGGGCAAACAATGCCTACAAGGTCAACGTATGGCAAAAAATGACTATTTTCAGCATTTATATGGCATATTTTTTCTGGCAACTGTGCTTCAGTGGCTGCAACCAAAAAAACTGGGCAAACAATGTCTACAAGGTCAACGTATGGCGAAAAATTACTATTTTCAGCATTTATATGGCATATTTTTTCTGGCAACTGTGCTTCAGTGGCTGCGTCCAAAAAAATGCATATTTTCTGCATTTATATGGCATAATTTTTCTGGCCTCTGTGCTTCAGTGGCTGCGTCCAAAAAAATGCATATTTTCTGCATTTATATGGCATAATTTTTCTGGCCTCTGTGCTTCAGTGGCTGCAACCAAAAAAATGTATATTTTCAGCATTTATATGGCATATTTTTTCTGGCAACTGTGCTTCAGTGGCTGCAACCAAAAAAACTGGGCAAACAATGTCTACAAGGTCAACGTATGGCGAAAAATGACTATTTTCAGCATTTATATGGCATATTTTTTCTGGCAACTGTGCTTCAGTGGCTGCGTCCAAAAAAACTGGGCAAACAATGCCTACAAGGTCAACGTATGGCAGTTGTTTAAAGAGAACAGTAGATTACTAGCCAGCAAAGCTACCTAAGCTAAAATGTCCCTCAAATCCCTGCAGACTTCTGTCCCTCCAATACAGAGCAGTATCAAGCAGATTACTAGCCAGCAAACTTACTATCATCTGTCCCTGAAATCACTAACAGCTCTCCCCCTACACTATCTCTTCCAAGCACACACAGGCAGATTTTTCAGATACATTTTTGCCCTTGATCCCCCTCTGGCATGCCACTGTCCAGGTCGTTGCACCCTTTAAACAACTTTAAAATCATTTTTCTGGCCAGAAATGTCTTTTTTAGATGTTAAAGTTCGCCTTCCCATTGAAGTCTATGGGGTTCGCGAACCGTTCGCGAACCGCTCGCATTTTTGCGCAAGTTCGCGAATATGTTCGCGAACTTTTTTTCCGACGTTCGCTACATCCCTAATAATAAGAATCTCCTCATAATAAGCATCTCCTGCAGGAGTCAAACTAGTATACTTTTATAGAAGAAACAACTCCTAAACCTGATCTTAGTCTAAGGGGCACATTTACCTAGGGTCGAATATCGAGGGTTAATTAACCCTCGATATTCGACCGTTAAAGTAAAATCCTTCGACTTTGAATCGAACGATTGAAGGAATAATCGTTAAATCCTTCAAATCAAACGATTCGAAGGATTTTAATCCATCGATCAAAGGATATTCCTTGATCAGGAAATTGTTAGGAAGCCTATGGGGACTTTCCCCATAGGCTATGGGGGACTTTCCACATTGGCCTCGGTAGGTTTTAGGTGGCGAACTAGGAGGTCGAAGAAATTTTTAAAGAGACAGTACTTCGACTATCGAATGGTCAAATAGTCGAATGATTTTTAGTTCAAATTGTTTGATTCGAAGTCGAAGGTCGTAGTCGATGGTCGAAGTAGCCATATTCGACCATTTGAAATTCAAACTATTTTTCCTCTATTCCTTCACTCTAACTAAATAAAAGGGCCCCATAAAGTCAAGAAAATGGTCTAATATACTTTTTATGCCTGCGTCAGTCAAACTTTTTTTCAGTGCTAAAAGTTGGCAATGTCCTGTTTCCAAACTTATGAACACCAGCATAACTTTATTTTTCGTCAGGCTAAATACAATTAATGCTCCAGTTTAATGCTAAAGCAGTAAGAGGAAATGTTATAAAATTTGCAAAAAAAAAAACCAAAAAACAAATTTGCACCCAAGTAAGAATAGTTTGCACATCGCAATGTAATATTCTTCATTAGACTTTTATTGTATTATGAATCTTAATGGCGCATTGCGAACACTGGTGTTGTAGGGGCTGCTGCTGTCTGAAGCAACAGCCCCGATGCCACCCCTCCTCCCACTCCGTGCTTTCAACTTTTCAACTACCCCAGGGGGAGCCGCATTGCTAGTGTAGAGAGTGCTATTTTACTATTGTACTCGCTGCACTAGCAGAGCCGGATTTCCATATTACAAAATGGAAATTCAGCTCTTAAAGTTAAAAGAGGCAGCTTTTTGCTGACCCTGATAACTGGCCACTCCATGCCGCATGAGGCAAGGAGTGGCCATGATTGCAGCCCTTTAACACCTGCTTAAAGACGGTGTAAACTTTTGGAGCAAATGTAACAACTTTTTCATTGAGAAGTTTTGTTCCATACACTGCACATTATCACAAACTCTAACATTTGCAATGGCAAAATTGTTCAGTTTGCGAATGATTTTTGATAATGCCATTATATTTTATATAATAATATAGATGGTGATTTCCCCGTGTGTGCATAAAAGAGACTCTAAAGGGGGAATTTAATATATACCATTTTTTTGTGACAACATATTTAACAAAACTGCAGAGCAGCTGTTAATCGTTCACAATGAAGATTAGCAATGCAATAAAAGCCTAATGAAGAATATTACATTCTTGCGAATTTTTATTTGCAAAGTTTTGCTCTTCTCAAATTGTATTACAATTAGGGATGTAGCGAACGTCAGAAAAAAAGTTCGCGAACATATTCGCGAACTTGCGCAAAAATGCGAGCGGTTCGCGAACGGTTCGCGAACCCCATAGACTTCAATGGGAAGGCGAACTTTAACATCTAAAAAAGACATTTCTGGCCAGAAAAATGATTTTAAAGTTGTTTAAAGGGTGCAACGACCTGGACAGTGGCATGCCAGAGGGGGATCAAGGGCAAAAATGTATCTGAAAAATCTGCCTGTGTGTGCTTGGAAGAGATAGTGTAGGGGGAGAGCTGTTAGTGATTTCAGGGACAGATGATAGTAAGTTTGCTGGCTAGTAATCTGCTTGATACTGCTCTGTATTGGAGGGACAGAAGTCTGCAGGGATTTGAGGGACATTTTAGCTTAGGTAGCTTTGCTGGCTAGTAATCTACTGTTCTCTTTAAACAACTGCCATACGTTGCCCTTGTAGGCATTGTTTGCCCAGTTTTTTTGGACGCAGCCACTGAAGCACAGTTGCCAGAAAAAATATGCCATATAAATGCTGAAAATAGTCATTTTTCGCCATACGTTGACCTTGTAGACATTGTTTGCCCAGTTTTTTTTGGACGCAGCCACTGAAGCACAGTTGCCAGAAAAAATATGCCATATAAATGCTGAAAATAGTAATTTTTCGCCATACGTTGACCTTGTAGACATTGTTTGCCCAGTTTTTTTGGACGCAGCCACTGAAGCACAGTTGCCAGAAAAAATATGCCATATAAATGCTGAAAATAGTCATTTTTTGCCATATACGTTGAGTCAACGTATGGCAAAAAATGACTATTTTCAGCATTTATGTGGCATATTTTTTCTGGCCTCTGTGCTTCAGTGGCTGCGGCCAAAAAAACTGGGCAAACAATGCCTACAAGGTCAACGTCGTTGACCTTGTAGGCATTGTTTGCCCAGTTTTTTTGGCCGCAGCCACTGAAGCACAGAGGCCAGAAAAAATATGCCATATAAATGCTGAAAATAGTCATTTTTTTGGTCGCAGCCACTGAAGCACAGTTGCCAGAAAAATTATGCCATATAAATGCTGAAAATATAAATTTTTTTGGTTGCAGCCACTGAAGCACAGAGGCCAGAAAAATTATGCCATATAAATGCAGAAAATATGCATTTTTTTGGTCGCAGCCACTGAAGCACAGTTGACAGAAAAATTATGCCATATAAATGCTGAAAATATAAATTTTTTTGGTTGCAGCCACTGAAGCACAGAGGCCAGAAAAATTATGCCATATAAATGGAGAAAATATGCATTTTTTTGGTTGCAGCCACTGAAGCACAGAGGCTAGAAAAATTATGCCATATAAATGGAGAAAATATGCATTTTTTTGGTTGCAGCCACTGAAGCACAGAGGCTAGAAAAATTATGCCATATAAATGGAGAAAATATGCATTTTTTTGGTTGCAGCCACTGAAGCACAGAGGCCAGAAAAATTATGCCATATAAATGCAGAAAATATGCATTTTTTTGGTTGCAGCCACTGAAGCACAGAGGCTAGAAAAATGATGCCATATAAATGGACAAAATATGCATTTTTTTGGTTGCAGCCACTGAAGCACAGAGGCCAGAAAAATTATGCCATATAAATGGACAAAATATGCATTTTTTTGGTTGCAGCCACTGAAGCACAGAGGCTAGAAAAATTATGCCATATAAATGGACAAAATATGCATTTTTTTTGTTGCAGCCACTGAAGCACAGAGGCCAGAAAAATTATGCCATATAAATGCAGAAAATATGCATTTTTTTGGACGCAGCCACTGAAGCACAGTTGCCAGAAAAAATATGCCATATAAATGCTGAAAATAGTAATTTTTCGCCATACGTTGACCTTGTAGACATTGTTTGCCCCGTTTTTTTGGACGCAGCCACTGAAGCACAGAGGCCAGAAAAAATTAAACCAGTAGGGTTTGCACCCTAGTTTGTAACGGTGGCGGAGGGAGGAGGACGCTAAAGGACAGCTGTGTGTGGAGTCATGAGGCTTGAAGAGAAGGACAGCTGCATAGAAGTCAGAACAAGTCTTCCGGCGTGCAGTAACGATCCGAGATCCACCCCTCATTCATTTTAATAAAGGTCAGGTAATCGACACTTTTGTGACCTAGGCGAGTTCTCTTCTCAGTTACAATCCCTCCTGCTGCACTGAAGGTCCTTTCTGAGAGCACACTTGAGGCTGGGCAAGACAAGAGGTTCATGGCAAATTGTGACAGCTCTGGCCACAGATCAAGCCTGCGCACCCAGTAGTCCAGGGGTTCATCGCTCCTCAGAGTGTCGATATCTGCAGTTAATGCCAGGTAGTCCGCTACCTGCCGGTCGAGGCGTTCTTTGAGGGTGGATCCAGAAGGGTTGTGGCGCTGCCTTGGACAGAAAAACATTTGCATGTCTGATGTTACAGACCGGCCAAAGGGCTTTGTCCTTGCAGGTGTGCTCGTGGCAGGATTACTGGCACCTCTGCCCCTGGAATGTTGATGAGTTCCTGAAGTGACATCACCCTTAAAAGCATTGTACAACATGTTTTGCAGGCTGGTTTGTAAATGCCGCATCTTTTCGGACTTGTGGTATGTTGGTAACATTTCTGCCACTTTATGCTTGTACCGAGGGTCTAGTAGCGTTGCGACCCAGTACAGGTCCTTCTCCTTAAGCCTCTTGATACGGGGGTCCTTCAACAGGCATGCCAGCATGAAAGACCCCATTCTCACAAGGTTGGATGCAGAGCTATCCATCTCCGCTTCCTCATTATCAAGGACTGCATCATCCACGGTCTCCTCCCCCCAGCCACGTACAAGACCAGGGGTCCCCAAAAGGTCACCACTAGCCCCCTGGGAAGCCTGCTCCTGTTGGTCCTCCTCCTCCTCCTCCTCCACAAAGCCACCTTCCTCCTCTGACTCCACTTCTGGCACCTCTCCCTGCGTTGCAGCAGGTGCCTGGGTTCGTTCTGGTGATTGCGACCATAAATCGTGCGCTTCCAGCTCCTCGTCACGCTGGTCTACAGCCTCATCTGTCACTCGTCGCACGGCACGCTCCAGGAAGAAAGCGAAGGGTATTAGGTCGCTGATGGTGCCTTCGGTGCGACTGACCATATTTGTCACCTCTTCAAAAGGTCGCATGAGCCTGCAGGCATCGCGCATAAGCACCCAGTAACGGGGGAAAAAAATCCCCAGCTCTGCAGATCCAGTCCTACCACCCAGTTCAAAAAGGTACTCGTTGACGGCCCTTTGTTGTTGCAGCAGACGTTCCAACATAAGGAGCGTTGAATTCCAGCGAGTCTGGCTGTCAGAAATCAAACGCCTGACTGGCATGTTGTAGCGCTGCTGAATGTCAGCAAGGCGTGCCATGGCTGTGTAGGAACGTCTGAAATGGGCCGACACCTTTCTGGACTGGGTGAGAACGTCCTGGAATCCTGGGTACTTGGAGACAAAACGTTGGACTATTAAATTTAACACATGTGCCATGCAGGGCACATGTGTTAAATTTCCCAGTCTCAACGCTGCCAACAGATTGCTTCCATTGTCACACACCACTTTTCCGATCTGCAGTTGGTGTGGGGTCAGCCACCGATCGGCCTGTGACTGCAGAGATGACAGGAGTACAGATCCGGTATGGTTTTTGCTTTCCAGGCACGTCATCCCCAAGACAGCGTGACAACGGCGTACCTGGCACGTCGAATAGCCTAGGGGGAGCTGGGGGTGCACAGGTGTGGAGGAGGAGAAGGAGGACCCAGCAGCAGAGTAAGAAGAAGAAGAGGAAGAAGACGAGGTAGAGAGCGATGGAGGAGTAGAGGTGGTGGCAGAACCGCGTGCAATCCGTGGCGGTGACACCAACTCCACTGTTGTTGTTGTTGTTGAGCTACCCATTCCCTGCTTCCCATTCCCAGCCATTACCAAGTTCACCCAGTGGGCAGTGTAGGTGACATACCTGCCCTGACCATGCTTGGAGGACCATGCGTCAGTAGTCATATGGACCTTTGGCCCAACACTAAGTGACAGAGATGCGGTAACTTGGCTCTGCACATGTTGGTACAGGTGTGGTATTCCCTTTTTAGAAAAAAAATTGCGGCTGGGTACCTTCCACTGCGGTGTCCCAATTGCTACTAATTTGCGGAAGGCCTCAGAGTCCACCAGCTGGTATGGTAAAAGCTGGCGGGCTAAGAGTGCAGACAAGCCAGCTGTCAGACGCCGGGCAAGGGGGTGACAGTCAGACATTGGCTTCTTACGCTCAAACATGGCCTTCACAGAAACTTGGCTGGTGGCAGATGACTGGGAATGGGAACAGGTGGTCAAGGTGGAAGGCGGAGTGGAGGGTGGTTCAGATGGGTCAAGGAGAGCAGAGGTAGAGCAGTAAGATGCTGGACCAGAAGGAGTGTGGCTTTTAGTTTGCCTGTTGCCTTTGAGGTGTTGCTCCCAAAGTGCTTTGTGCTTGCCGCTCATGTGCCTTCGCATAGAAGTTGTACCTATGTGGCTGTTGGGCTTACCAAGGCTCAGTTTCTGACTGCACTCATTGCAAATTACAATGCTTTTGTCAGAGGCACACACATTAAAAAAATGCCACACTGCTGACTTTTTGGAAGTCTGCGATCTGGCGGTAACAGTAGAAGTTGGCGGCATTGGCGGCAATGGCGGGTGCGTTGGCCGGCTGAACACAGGTGCCGATACATGTTGTTGCCCTACTGATCCCTGCGGGCTGGCCTCCCTGCTTCTTCTAAGTCTTATTCTCCTACTGCCTCTCTGACTCTCCGTCTCTCCATCTGAACTACCCTCCTCTTGCTCTCTTCTACTAGGCACCCACAAAACATCAATCTCCTCATCATCATTCTCCTCAGATGCATCAATTTCTTCTGACACATCACAGAAGGAAGCAGCAGCGGGGACCTCCTCCTCCTCCTCATCACTCATCATTATGTCCATCTCTGTCGTGTTCTCTGCCAGAATTAAATCTGGTGTAACGTCCTCATCTCCTTCATCTTCTTCTGCCAATAATGGTTGCGCATTACTCAGTTCAAGAAACTCATGGGAAAATAACTCCTCTGACTCCAGTGAAGAAGGGGCACCGGTGGTGGAGGAAGTGTTACGTGGGGTGGCCATAGCAGTGGAGGATGAGGAGGATGTTGTGGTAAAGTTAGAAACGGTAGAGGATGGGGTGTGCTGTGTAAGCCAGTCAACTACCTCTTCAGCATTTTGGGAGTTCAGGGTCATTGGCTTTTTAAAACTGGGCAATTTGCTAGGGCCACAGGATTGCATAGCAGCACGGCCCCTAGCACGGCCTCTGCGTGGCGGCCTGCCTTTGCCTGGCATTATTTTTAAAAAAACAACAACAACAAAAACTCAGTTGGTTTTTCTGGAAACGATAATACACACAGCTAGATGGCAGTTTGAAGAAAACAGTGTGCAAATAATGCCTACAAGATCAACGTATACACTACTACAGCGGTGGATACGGATTACGTAAAATATATGAATGCTGCTTGAAAAAAAGTAACTCAAGTGGTTTTTCTAGAGACGATAATATTATCAATATTTAGACAAAATGTGAACAAGCTCACACAGCTAGATGGCGGTTTGAAGAAAACACTGTGCAAATAATGCCTACAAGGTCAACGTATACACAGCGGTGGATACGGATTACGTAAAATATAAGAATGCTGCTTGAAAAAAAGTCACTCCGGTGTTTTTTCTGGAGACGGTAATATTATGGATATTTAGACAGAATGTGAACACGGTCACACAGCTAGATAGCAGTTGGTTGAATAACACACTGGGCAAAAAATGCCTACAGGGCAAATAATGCCTACAAGGTCAACGTATACACAGCGGTGGATACGGATTACGTAAAATATAAGAATGCTGCTTGAAAAAAAGTCACTCCGGTGTTTTTTCTGGAGACGGTAATATTATGGATATTTAGACAGAATGTGAACACGGGCACACAGCTAGATAGCAGTTGGTTGAATAACACACTGGGCAAAAAATGCCTACAGGGCAAATAATGCCTACAAGGTCAACTTATACACTACTACAGCGATGGATACGGATTACGTAAAATTTATTATGGCTGCTTGAAAAAAGTCACTCCGGTGTTTTTTCTGGAGACGGTAATATTATGGATATTTAGACAGAATGTGAACACGGTCACACAGCTAGATAGCAGTTGGTTGAATAACACACTGGGCAAAAAATGCCTACAGGGCAAATAATGCCTACAAGGTCAACGTATACACAGCGGTGGATACGGATTACGTAAAATATAAGAATGCTGCTTGAAAAAAAGTCACTCCGGTGTTTTTTCTGGAGACGGTAATATTATGGATATTTAGACAGAATGTGAACACGGGCACACAGCTAGATAGCAGTTGGTTGAATAACACACTGGGCAAAAAATGCCTACAGGGCAAATAATGCCTAAAAGGTCAACTTATACACTACTACAGCGATGGATACGGATTACGTAAAATTTATTATGGCTGCTTGAAAAAAGTCACTCCGGTGTTTTTTCTGGAGACGGTAATATTATGGATATTTAGACAGAATGTGAACACGGTCACACAGCTAGATAGCAGTTGGTTGAATAACACACTGGGCAAAAAATGCCTACAGGGCAAATAATGCCTACAAGGTCAACGTATACACAGCGGTGGATACGCATTACGTAAAATATAAGAATGCTGCTTGAAAAAAAGTCACTCCGGTGTTTTTTCTGGAGACGGTAATATTATGGATATTTAGACAGAATGTGAACACGGTCACACAGCTAGATAGCAGTTGGTTGAATAACACACTGGGCAAAAAATGCCTACAGGGCAAATAATGCCTACAAGGTCAACGTATACACAGCGGTGGATACGGATTACGTAAAATATAAGAATGCTGCTTGAAAAAAAGTCACTCCGGTGTTTTTTCTGGAGACGGTAATATTATGGATATTTAGACAGAATGTGAACACGGGCACACAGCTAGATAGCAGTTGGTTGAATAACACACTGGGCAAAAAATGCCTACAGGGCAAATAATGCCTAAAAGGTCAACTTATACACTACTACAGCGATGGATACGGATTACGTAAAATTTATTATGGCTGCTTGAAAAAAGTCACTCCGGTGTTTTTTCTGGAGACGGTAATATTATGGATATTTAGACAGAATGTGAACACGGTCACACAGCTAGATAGCAGTTGGTTGAATAACACACTGGGCAAAAAATGCCTACAGGGCAAATAATGCCTACAAGGTCAACGTATACACAGCGGTGGATACGGATTACGTAAAATATAAGAATGCTGCTTGAAAAAAAGTCACTCCGGTGTTTTTTCTGGAGACGGTAATATTATGGATATTTAGACAGAATGTGAACACGGGCACACAGCTAGATAGCAGTTGGTTGAATAACACACTGGGCAAAAAATGCCTACAGGGCAAATAATGCCTACAAGGTCAACGTATACACAGCGGTGGATACGGATTACGTAAAATATAAGAATGCTGCTTGAAAAAAGTCACTCCGGTGTTTTTTCTGGAGACGGTAATATTATGGATATTTAGACAGAATGTGAACACGGGCACACAGCTAGATAGCAGTTGGTTGAATAACACACTGGGCAAAAAATGCCTACAGGGCAAATAATGCCTAAAAGGTCAACTTATACACTACTACAGCGATGGATACGGATTACGTAAAATTTATTATGGCTGCTTGAAAAAAGTCACTCCGGTGTTTTTTCTGGAGACGGTAATATTATGGATATTTAGACAGAATGTGAACACGGTCACACAGCTAGATAGCAGTTGGTTGAATAACACACTGGGCAAAAAATGCCTACAGGGCAAATAATGCCTAAAAGGTCAACTTATACACTACTACAGCGGTAGTAAAATAAAAAAAAGTTAAATAAAAAAAGAATGAATATTAAAAAAAAAAAAATTAAAGTTGGTGCTGCTGAACTACTAGGAGCAGCAGATTAGCACACCAGTCCCACTCCCCAACACTGCTAGACTAATAGCACTGGGCTCTTATAGTTGTAGTAGTAGTAGTAGTAGTAGTAGTAGTAGTAAAACAACAAAAAAATAAATAAAAGCAGTCCTTACAAGGACTATTGCTATTGCAGCAGTCAGCAGATGAGATCAGAAGCAGGACAGCTGCCCACTGCAGCTACATACAGAGCACTGCAGTAGAAGGTAGATTACTAGCCAGCAAAGCTACCTAAGCTTAAATGTCCCTCAAACCCCTGCAGACTTCTGTCCCTCCAATAACAGAGCAGTATCAAAACGATTACTAGCCAGCAAACTTTCAACTGTCCCTGAAATCACTAACAGGCAGCAGCTCTCTCCCTACACTATCTCTTCAGCACACACAGGCAGAGTGAAAAAAAGCTGCAGGGCTTCGGTTTTTATAGGGAAGGGGAGTGGTCCAGGGGAGAGCTTCCTGATTGGCTGCCATGTACCTGCTGGTCTGGGGTGAGAGGGCAAAAAAAAGCGCCAACAATGGCGAACCCAAAATGGCGAACGTCGCGCGACGTTCGCGAACTTCCGGCGAGCGCGAACACCCGATGTTCGCGCGAACAAGTTCGCCGGCGAACAGTTCGCGCCATCTCTAATTACAATTCCCTCTAAGAGAGTTGATAATGGGCAACACATGGTTTTACATGCATGTCACCTCTGCAGTGTTATACTTGATAAGGAGCAATATACCCTCACTGTAAAGGTAAATAAAAAGGGGCTTTGCCCCTTTTTATGTTTAAACAATAAAAAACAGGGGATGCAAGTTTTAAAACACACATTGTATATGAAGAATTTTAAATGCAGAGATAAGAATATGTTCACAGGTGATAGTTTTGCTAATGCTGACAAAGGCTATTTGTTTAATGTAAGAAATGCACAAAGCACAATAGAAAACAATTTCAATCTGCTCATTTTCAGGGAAATGGGTTTATGATGGGTGAAATGCATAAAAATGTGCTGACGGAGTCATAAAAGGAATTGTTGTTTGATTTATTAAGAGGGATGAGTTGGTAATATCTCATTGAGTTTTATCTTATTTTTGAAGCGTTGTCTATGAAATATTCCTGCTGCATCTTGTTAGGAGGTCTGTAGTGATCCCTGGGATGCCTGCAGATTGATGATGTTCAAGTACTATAAAACAACACGGTATATAACCTTGAGGAAAACCCTCCCTTTTGTACTAGAATCCCATTAACTGAGATTAATCAAGTAGCCATATCAAATATAAGGCTTGTATAATAAACTTGGATGCAAATTACCATACATTTTTTGCACAATGTATGGGGTTTTGCCCAAAGTTCCAGCATAAAAGAGAACACATTGCAGGTTGTGTGCAGTGTGACAATGTGTTTGCTTTTTGTGAATTGTGCATAATTTCTGCAAACATGGCGAGGGAATGCCATCACTTCAGGTGTTAATGCATATATTATTAACATCACCATTAGTGCCCGATTTGCTTGTCAAAAGTCAATTGCAATTATTGAAGCAAATTGCTCTGGGAACCCTAAAAATACTACCATGTCCTCACTGGTGGTGATCTCAGAATTACCTTGAATCAATGTACAGAATTGTCCTTAATTAATCTGAGAACATTTGGTCAGAATTTTGGTGCTGACACAGCTTATAAGAAGTGGGCATGGGTGCAAGTACCTTTTTGAATGGGGCATATTTATCATAGGGCGAATTTCGAATGTATTTGAATGTCTATTAAATCTCTCTAAAATTTCTAATAAATCTAATAAATTTGAATGTATTCACAATTTGACTGGGAGGTTATTTATGACAAAATGTGATCATCTAAAATTCGATTGAATGGGAATGACTCCAAAATTCGATTTGCATTCGATTATAATACAAACAAACAATCAAATTTTCCCCAAAAATATTCGAATCAGAACTGTTTTCATAAATCTCTCATTCTAATTTACATTCAAATTGGGGGATTAAAATTCGAATGTGTAAATTTTGACATAAAAAAATGTAAAATTCAAATTTAAATTTATTTTTCCACCCATAATAAATCTTCCCGTATGTGTGCTCAGTTTTAAAAAGTTGAAAAGTCAAGGTTAAATAAATCTTTTTGTTTTGTAATTGAAGTTGGTACTTTTTTTTTTTAAATTCTAGCAAAACCACAGAAAAATTCTTAAAATTGTACAATTTTGGCATAATGTTGCTGAAAGCAATGGCCATTTTTTTCACCCAATTTTTTCTGCCTCAAATTGGGAATTTTCCCTATGTTATTTCTTGCACCAAACTCTCTGGAGTCAATGGGTGTTTCT
This sequence comes from Xenopus petersii, assembly GCA_038501925.1. Classification (NCBI taxonomy): domain Eukaryota; kingdom Metazoa; phylum Chordata; class Amphibia; order Anura; family Pipidae; genus Xenopus; species Xenopus petersii. The sequence continues at coordinate 93,035,403 of CM076677.1, forward strand.
TCTTGTGTTTTTCTTGCACCATTTCAATAACCCGTATCATTCAATTAGAAATTACTTTTGATTAGTCTACTACACATTAGAAAATGTGTATTAGTAAATTAACCCAGCTAAACTTAAGTTTGAGTCAGACTTCTCACCTAATTGAGAGGTTTTTATTTAGCATACAAACTGATTACATAAAGGATCCAGATAATTATAACAAGATGACTAAACATACTAAGAATTTATTATTAAAATACAATGAAATTTCAATTATTAAGTGATTGTGAGCAAAACCATCATGGTGCATATCTTTAACACTGTTATTTGACACGGATTATATATAGAGAGAGAGATTTTGATCACTTTCATTGGAGCTATATGGCACCAATCATCATTATTAATTGTAGTGGCTAAATGCACAGGTGATCCTTTCTTATTACTAATAACAAGAAATAATATAAGTACAGATGAAGCCACTTGGATTTGTGAGTTAAATGCGTCATGACTCAGGGGTAATTGAAGAAACTGTGTTATCTTAAGTCATCTTAACTCATTTAATGCATTTAACCTTTTCATTAGCATACCAAAGCTCCATTGTTCACAATGGTGAATGCTTTAATTAGATGGGATGTTGTGACGCAGTTTTCTGTGTTAAATGAGATAAATGGGATATCTGTGTTAAGTTATTCTGTGTCAAACAGACAAACCAAAGTGGCTGCATCTGTAGGCCAAGACCTCTGAGACCTATGAATAGTTCATTGCGCATTTTCAGGTTGTAATGGTATGAGGGCTAGTCATGCAACTTCTCTTTGTTGCCAATGGAGACCAACCCTCATCATTTTATTACTGTTAAGTAGTGATGATCAAAACATGTTATGTTTTATAGGTCAAGAAGTTTTTGTATTGTAATTATTATAGCTAATCAGTCTAACAAATGCATTTCTGCTCAGCACATATGGTCTAATGTGTACAATTTCAGCAGAACTGACATAGCATACATTTAATGCAGAGGGAAAAAGAGAGAATGAAAGAAAGAAATCTGTTCCTTTTAGAAATTAACTGTTATAATGTCAATCCATAAATCAAAAATCAAATAAAAAACGGGATCAGTTTTTCATGTCAGCTATGGTCTTCATACATTTAGAGAGTGCTTAGTACCACTAACATAAAGATTAGTTACTTAGAGGCCTATTTAGTTTTGAGTTTTAAATATTTTTTCTGAAATTCAAGAAAATCCTTATGATAAAATGGGATTGATCCTAATTTTTTTTTGCAATTATGAAATAATATCAAATTTCATAATCAAATTTAGAAAGGAACTTGAAGTAAAAAGTATTAAATCTGTCTCCCCATGTAGACGTCAACTTACATCCAAAAGGTGCTACTCAGTAAGCTGTGAAAACGTTTGTCTAAATATACTGGCCTTCAGATTTAATATTCATGAATAAGTACTATAGAATCCCTGATTTTGCCATAATACTTTTTTCTTTAATATCATGCTATTAAAAACAGTACTGGATTATCTTATTTTGAAGGTAGAATGGTAGAAAACATTTCACATTTTCTAATACAATATCAATGAAATGTACCTCAAGTGCCACTTTAGAGAGAAAAAAAAAGAAATCTTTCACTTAATATTTGAACATCTTTTCGAACGTCTTTTCCAAGTACTGGTAAAATCACATAGAACCTTATGATGTATAATGTATATTTGCACAGTACCCTCGCCAACCCATCATTAGGTTCCAATATATTTCACATTGATATTTGTTTAATATATTCATGATACTTATATCTTGTTTGTGTTGTGTTAGGGATTTGTGTTTCAAAATCTTTGCTAAAGCTTTTAAGGATCAAAAGTAATTAAGTTAGCCTGGCTGCAAATATAGATTGATGTGTATTCATTAATATACATCCACAAGGGTTAAATTTAAAAAAACATTAATTTTGATGTTTAGGGTTTCAGATACAAAACAAATACAATACTGATGTCATTCCAATATTTAAAAAGGGATTTAGATCTCAGCCTGGCAATTATAAGACAGGTGGGCGTGGTGGGCGAATTATTTGAAGGCTTGTTAAGGGATCACATTCAAAATTTTGTCCTAGTGAATGGCATTATGAGCAGCAATCAGTGTGGCTTTATGAAGGATAGGTCATGTCAGACGAATTTGATTGCTTTTTATGATGAGGTAAGTAAGATGCTGGACAGTTTGGGGGCAGTAGATGTGATCTATTTGGATTTTGCCAAAGCGTTTGATACTGTGCCCCACAAATGACTGCTTTCTAAACTAAGGTCTGTTGGGCTTAATGAAATTGTTTGCACATGGATAGGAAACTGGCTACTGGATCAGGTACAGAGGGTGGTTGTTAATGGGACATTCTCTACTTGGAGTAAGGTTCTTAGTGGGGTCCCTCAGGGCTCGGTATTGGGTCCACTTTTCTTTAACGTGTTCATTAATAACTTAGGGGAGGGTGTTGTAAGTAATGTATGAGTGTTTGCAGATGGCACACAACTATCCAGCCCAATTAATTCCATCCAGGATGTGGCATCCTTGCAACACGATCTTGACAAATTGGCAATCTGGGCAGCTAAGTGGCAAATGAGATTCAATGTTGATAAATGTAAAGTCATGCACCTGGGATGTAAAAATATCCAAGCCACTTATACCCTTAATGGGACTGCACTAGGCAAATCCATTATGGAAAAGGACCTTGGAGTCCTTGTAGATGATAAACTTGGCTGTAGCAAGCAATGCCAGTCAGCAGCATCAAGGGCAAATAAGGTCTTGATCTATATTAAAAGGGGCATAGAGTCACGGGAGGAGGGGGTCATTCTTCCACTGTATAGAGCACTTGTAAGGCACCATCTAGAATATGCCGTACAGTTTTGGTCTTCATCACTCAAACAGGACATTATTGTATTAGAGAGGGTACAGAGAAGGGCAACTAAGCTGGTAAAAGGTATGGAAAATCTTAGCTATGAGGAAAGACTGGCCAAATTGGGGATATTCACTCTGGAGAAGAAGCGCTTAAGGGGTGATATGATAACTATGTATAAATATATAAGGGGATCATATAATAATCTCTTTAATGCTTTATTTACCAGTAGGTCTTTCCAGCTGACACGAGGTCACCCATTCTGATTAGAAGAAAAGAGGTTCCGCCTAAATATTCGGAAGGGGTTTTTTACAGTGAGAGCTGTGAAGATGTGGAATTCTCTCCCTGAATCAGTTGTACTGGCTGATACATTAGATAGCTTTAAGAAGGGGTTGGATGGCTTTTTAGCAAGTGAGGGAATACAGGGTTATGGGAGATAGCTCATAGTACAAGTTGATCCAGGGACTAGTCCGATTGCCATTTTGGAGTCAGGAAGGAATTTTTTCCCTCTCTGAGGCAAATTGGAAAGGCTTCAGATGGGTTTTTTTGCCTTCCTCTGGATCAACTAGCAGTTAGGCAGATTAAAAAAAAACTAAAAGGTTGAACTGGTGGAGTATGTGCCACTTCTACAAGGATCTTCTTGTTCAGCGCTTATAAAATCCCCTTATTTTCAACAATTGAGATTTGCTGTCCATGAAATTTTCCAGCTGTAAATATGTAATAGACTAATGGATCCCGATCTCTATGTCAGAGAAAAAATAATAAGCAAAGTTCTGTATAGCCAGTTTCTTCTGTAACTAGCCCACATTTTTCTGCTGCACAATACAACAGGGAGTAGGTTTTGGCAATCAGAAACCAAAAGTTATATTCAAAATGTTCATGTCAATAAGGAAAGTTATAAGGTTACTAAAAAATATTTTGAATAGTATGTTGAAACACAGAGAATTTCTCACTACACTTTCGAAGGGTAGGAAAATCAAGTGCATGTTGCTGCTTAAGTGGATATTCATGAACTATTTCTATGAACACAGAACTATTAATCAGACTGGGCTAGTATTTTAAATAAAGTTTAAACAAGTGTTAATGTGATGAACAAAGTTTTTGCCTTTTATAATATTCCATGTACAGTATATTTACATATTCATAATTATTTTATAATCCTTAAAAGCTTATGATGATCCCCTTCCTACTTTGACTGTCACCAGTATGGGCATGGTCAATGCCATGATATAATCCACAAAATGTATGCAGTCTTTAGATCTTCGCACTCTGTATTTGGAACTACAACAACCAATGCAATAAAACAATGCCATCTTTCAGTGGAATTGTAGTCTAGAGGGTTGGGTGACTACATATGGAACTGTCATATGGAAGGCAGTAAGGACAGGACTGGCCTCCACATGGCAATGCTATGCTCTGCACTTTGTGCTGTTTTTTTTAATTGGGCTCAAGCTGCAGAGTGCCGACAAACCCCTGTGCTTTTGCACTTCTTAGTACTCTGGTACTTGAACTCCACCCAGGGTCATCATAAATTGTTTGAGTTTTGTAAGAATATGTACTACTGGTACGGGGCTTAAACATGGTTATACTGTACATGTTCATGTGATTCATATCTGATTGCTACATTGTATAGAAAATAAATAATAATACATTTACCGGTATAAAAAATAAACTGTCCTTTCAATTTCATAAGAATGCCAGCATCCAGTGAATAATGTTCTGATTTTTTTTTCCTGTACCCAAACACATGAACTGTATTTTGTGATTTCAGAGCTCATGGACCTGATGCCATGATCCTTGTAGATGGCCAGCCTCGGCAAACTAAAGGAGAACTGGGTCTGTCACAAATGCTCCACATTGCTACACAGATTGCTTCCGGAATGGTCTATCTTGCATCGCAACATTTCGTTCACCGAGACTTGGCCACCAGAAACTGCTTAGTAGGGGCAAATCTGCGTGTCAAGATTGGAGACTTTGGAATGTCCCGTGATGTGTATAGCACAGACTATTACAGGGTAAATGTAAGCTAGTAGATCTATTTATTTTACTCTTTATAGTAACATATATTTTCCTCCTCTTAAAGGAGAACTAAAGTATAACTAAAGAAGTAGGCTAGAAATGTTGTTCATTATTTTTTAGGCTTCAGTACCAGCCAAAGGCAACCACAGGCCTTTAGCAGGGAAGATCTGCCTCCAAAATGCCCCAGTAGCTCCCCATTTTCTTTACTGCTGATTCACTGCACATGCGTTCTATTGTCGATAACTGAGCTTAGGGACCGACTCAAAATATACACTACACATATATACAGTATATGTTTATGTGCATATAAATGTTACAGTATGAGGTTGTTTTGTAATTAATACATATAATTACTACATGGCAGCACATAAACCAGTGCAATTAGCATCAGAATGTAATAATCAGTCTTGTAGCATCAGCTTATATTACAGACAAACCTCATTTTCTGCTTGATCATTTGTGACGACCCCTAAGCTTAGCTTCTCAGCTACTCGGAATCACCAATTCCAGCACAAACAAAATAACAGACAGACAAACATGCAGAAAAACAGAATTACCATCAGAGCTGGTTATTTTTAAAGAGTGAGCAGCTAGGCAAAGGTTGCAAACCCTCCAAAAGTTGTATTAGACCCAACTGTCAATCAAAAACTGACTCTGTCTACGGTAGTGAATTTTTAAATGATTATATTTACTACGTTTCTTATTTTAGAGTTTATAGATTGAGTTTATATTACATTTTAACTTGTACGATAGGTCCCCTTTAACTCTTCTTCTTAACAAAAGTGTACAAAGTGAATCTTTCAGTTGATAATTCCCAGAATAGTCTGTTAGACTTTCAGTGTATAGTCTGTTGGATGGGGTTTCCGTTCCTTCCTCCAGTTACTTGGTGCTCACAATTACTGCAGCTCAGTGTTGGAACACAGGCTCCTTTCCAGCTACTTACATGCACAAGATAGTCTCCTGGGCCTCACACCCTCCTCCAGCACAAGGAGGTCTCCAGGGAGACACTGAGGTGTAATCCCACAACCTTTTTATTTGCTGCTTACTTGCAGCCTAATCAGGCAGCAGCCTATTAGGGATGTAGCGAACTGCCGTTAATGTGTTCGCGAACGCCGTTCGCGAACACCGGCAAAAAAGCGAACAGTTCGCGAACAGTTCGCGAACTTCGAACGCTCGATAAAATCGTTCGATCGAACGATCGAACGATTTTATTCGTACGATCGAAGGATTTTCGTTCGAATCGAACGATCGAAGCTATTCGATCGAATGATTTTAATTCAATCGAATGCTTATAATCGTTCGAACGAATGGAAATCGTTCGATTTTAGCGATCGAACGGTCGAATGGTCGAATGGTCGAACGAAATTTTACTTCGAATCGAACGCGAATACCAATTGGCGAACGTCGCGCGACGTTCGCGAACATTCGGCGGACGCGAACAGTCGAAGTTCGCGCGAACAGTTCGCTACATCCCTACAGCCTATTGCTGGGCAGCTGAAAACATTAAATGTTGTATGGAATGGAGGGCCCATCTTGCTCTCATCCATTCACTCCAGGGACCTATTTATCTGGCTTTTCCAAAGCCTGTACACTAAAATAGCCATGCTTGCTGCAACAACATATATTCTCCCTGGAGTTAACTCTATACATGGTTCAAAACTGCTGAAAATTACACATAAACTTGATCTTTTCCGACACATCTCTTACACTTGCAAAATACTATAAACCACATCTGAAGCCTCTCCAATTTGCCCCAGGGGGGTAAAAAAAAAATTCCTGCTTGACTCTAAGATGGCAACAGACCAGTCTCTGGGTTAATTTGTACTATGAGCTATTGATATAGATTTAAGAAGAATATTTATTTACATTTCCCATTACACTTTTGCATAAGAACAGTGATGCATTAGCATGGTATTTTGTTATACTGGACACTGTTATTATTCTAGAGCAGAAGTTCGAACAACTAAAGAGCGAAATTTTCACCACACTTCTCACTTATTTGCCAGGCCAAAATTCATTACCAATACGCTAATTCACTAAAATGAAAAGTTGTGTCTCAGCAAACGCTGGCGAATTTTTGCTAGCGCTACTTCGGCAGTGCAAGAATTTCATTCAATTTCTATTCTGCCTAGCGAAACTTCGTTAGTACTCTTACCCTTAGGTTAATTTGAATAGGGTGGGTACATTAAAGTCGTATGGATGTCTTTGTTAGTGATGTTGGTGCAAATGTTTGAAGTGGCCACTTTTAATTAGAAATGTCCAACCATAATTAAAACAGAAAAGATCCTCTAATGCCCTACACATGAGCCCATCCTAAAATAAATGTGCCACGCCCATCAAATGTGTGGGAACACAAAAATATTTTTGATGGCAATGCCACTGTAAAAAAGTAAACGACCATTCGCCAGAGCAAAAAGTCGCCTGGACGATACGGTGCAAATGAACATTATTGACGTTGTTTGCTAGCAAATTGTGAATTGCCGATGTCCCTGCAGATGGAATTCCATTTTTTTTTTTAAATATAATGGATAGTTGGGTTGTGTTTGAATTCTGTATAACATAGCTTTAAATATTATTAGTGATGGGGGAATTTTTCACGCGAAATGTGAATCAATTCCGACACCCATTAAAGTCAATGGGCACCTAGAATTGTCGCCAGCGTTGGAATTGTCGCCACCGTCAGAATTGTCTATGGCATAAATTTTCGCCAGCGAGGGGAATTTTTGCGACAATCTCGCAAATGTATTCACCCGGAAATTTGCTGCGAATTTGCGCCTGGCGAATAAATTCGCCCATCAATAAATATTATGTATGGCATCAGGGATTTAGGTGTTACATCTGAAGACTTTGCAAGGAGGTACAATTGATTTATGGAACAACTGAACGATCTTTGTACACTTTGGTTGATGCATGGTGCTCATTTCAGTTTCGACTTTCACCCTGATCATTATGTTATCCTGTTGCACCTTGTGCACACTCTGCCTGTGACCGAAGCTTGCAAAATTGATTTCCTTGCCCTTTGCAAAATTAAATTCCTATTCCAGAGAGTGTCTGATTTATGCAGCCTTTTGACAATTAAAAGAGCTCTAACCATTTTCAATTGCTTGAAACTGTAGAAATAATGTTCTCTGAAATACCACCTTTAGAAACAGAGAGAGACTTGAGCATTAGCATCTCCTCTAGGTCAGGCACAATGTACGTCACAGAGCAAGGAGTCAGTAGAAATAAAAACAAGTGTATTGTTTATTATTTTGTAAACCTGAATTGTATGCTGGCATCATATACTTTAAAGCACTCTATAAAGTCCATTGAAATGTATGATAAGAAACTACTGCAAGTCAGCAAAGTCTAGCTAATGTATTGTGGTTTATATGCAAATTTACTAGACTTGTTGCAGTTTTTAACCACATTGTTTTGCTCAGTCAATTTTTACAATTTTATGGCTTTTATCATTCATTCTGCCGCTTATTACTGAATTCCTTAAATTTCCTTAATTCCTTAATTGTATGGTTTTGTATGGATCTTAAAAGCTATAGTGTAGCGGCAAATTTCCGTGAGTTTTTGGATGTTGGCGACAATTCTGACGCCGGTGACAATTTAATGCACGCCCATTGACTTTAAAGCAATTGGACAAAATAGTCACGTGTCAAATGTTTTGCCGCTGTCAGAATTGTTGACAGCATATATTTTGACACCCACAGCTTCACAATTCGCATTTTTGGCAAACGAGGTGAATTCGCTCAAGAGGTAAATGCATATGTATTTTCATTGTCCTTTGTTTCTCTAGCTTCTATAGACTGGCTCAGTTTGCAGTTTTAGTTTTACTAAGATCCCACTTCGGTTAGCCAGCCACAACATTTTTTTGGACAAATATGGAACCTGTTATCCACAATGCTTGAGGCCTGGGGTTTTTTGGATAGGGGATCTTACCATAATGTGGATCTTCATACCTGAAGTCTACTAGAAAATCATGTAAACATTAAATAAACACAATAGTCAATAAGGATTAATTCTATCTTAGTTTGAATCAAGTACAAAGTACTGTTTTATTACAAAGAAAAATAAATAATTTTTAAACATTTGGATTATTTGTATAAAATGTTGTCTATGGGAGACAGCATTTCCGCAATTCAGAGCTTTCTGTGTAACAGGTTTCCGGATAACAGATCACATGCCTGTAACAGTAATTTTAGTGTTTTATAACCCCCCAAAGAAGTCAGAGGAGTGTGATTTAATTGTAATATGGGGTGAGGTCAACTGAAATAACACTGGAATATGCCACCGTAGTTGAAACACTGTCTATCTTCTTATTGCATGCAGAAATACACAATAAAACAACACCAGTATAGAACCATCCTCAGTACTAAATTTATATTTGGTGTGATGTTTAAAATACTCCATTCTAGAAAGAAATTATATACACAGATTCCGACCCATTTTGAATCAAGAAGAATTGACATGTTTTAATATCCCTCAAGCAACTATTACAGGGCCCATCATATTCTACTACTCACTCTGATTGCTGGCTTCTTATAAACGTACAAAAATATTAAAATAATATGCTCAGCCTACTACTTGCTTAGTATGGATTAGTGTCACATGTCATTATAAAAGCTACTTTTACCGCATTCTTACATCTAAGCCTCATTTGGGAAGAATCAGTGAGGAAAGTGTTAAAAAAAATTGTACATGTATTAAAGTTCAGCCTCAGCATTGAACCCTAACACCATCAGAATTCTTATTCATCACTACAAATCACATGCAGCTAAAAGGCATTTGAACAATTATTTTCCCCACTGAACGAATTCATTTCAAAGTTAAATCTGAAAAGAGGAGTAATGTTTTACAGAACAGTAACTACCATTACCACTTGGTATAAATTTGTGATCTTTAATAAGTCAGGCCAGTTCTTATGAATATGTGATTTTTGCTCATAATTTGGTTGTAGATAAGTCTTTTCCTCTGCTATACCATATTTACTTCAAAAAGAAAAATAGTTTTATATATACAGTGCAACAGTGTATTAATCTGTTTAATTGCAATACAGTTCTATATACTGTATTATCCACTCATCTGAGAAATTCTAATTAGCTCAGTTTTTTCACTTTGCGTTTGTATGGGTTGTATGAGTTCATTTACATCAAGAGCAAGAGGGGATACAGCCAATTAGCCTTTCTTTTTATAAGTGGAATCAGTAAATTATTGTAAAAGTATGAATGGTCATTAAAATATACTATTTAGTATTTCTTTGCTCTTTTTTTCTGTTCTGTGGAGTAAGGAAAATCTTGATTGGATTTGCCTTTTTGCTTTTTGCCTTTTTGCTTAAAATGAAAACATTTTAAAGAATATCAATAAACATCTAACAATTTTTTTTTCTTGTTTTACATATAAAAAAGGGCACAAACCGGATATATATTTTCTACTGACTCTAATTTAAACAATGGTTCAAAGTTAAACATTTTAAAAACCTGTAGATAAACTATAACACTTTGGGGGTTATTTAGCAATTATTTTTGCAATTTGCATTTTTTAACCAAAAAATCATCAATATTTGATATTTATTAAGCAAACAAAATGAAAAGATTGAATGTAAAACTTCAGCAACATGTGTGGTCAAGTAAACTCAGTGGGATTCGCCCTAGCCAAAATGTAAACTGTTTGCTCAATTCAAGTTTTTTTTTTTTTTTTTTAAAAATTAACTTTAAACTTACTAAACATTATGCGTAAAACATGATTTTAAGGTATTCAAGTTTTTTTCCACAATTGTATTTACTTAATTTTTTTATATTCTGATTTTTTTAAACAATGTCACATTTGAGTTTTTTTTTTCAATTGTAAGTTTAAAGTAGAAAAAACTTTACATACCTGTACAAATGGTGATTAATATGTGTGATGAATAGCTACCCTGGTGGTCTAGTGGCTTACCCTCTGGCATGCGGGGGTGCCCACCGTGCCTCCGCCGGAACCGCCCGCCGGATGAGTCCTGTTCCCTTCAGAACAGGCTCTCCTTTGACGCCCACGGCCGCACACTTCCAGGTTTATGCGCCTGCGTGATATCATTGCGCAATGGTGTGAAATTCATTTTGTTAGTTTCCTGGGTGTTTGTTCCTTGTGAATCCTGCTTGATATATTGATATTGATCCTTGCCTGCCTGCTGACTATTCTGTACTCTCCAATCTGACCCTTGCCTGCCTGCTGACAATTCTATGCTTTCCAATCCTGATCCTAACCTGTTTGACCATTCCTTGAACTCTGCCTGCACCGACCCGGCCTGTTTGACTATTCTTGTAATCTGCTTGTGCTGGCCTGTCCACGCTTGTCTGTTTTGCCTGTCTTCCATCCAGTATCCTTGGTGAAACAATCATTGAAGACGTTTCACTACTCATCCGAGCAGCTTCTTCAGTTCAGATGACTGGTGTTGGAATTCTCAGCATATCACCTTCCACTCATCCAATCACAATGGCACATTCTAACTCTTCAGAGAGGAGACATCTAAAATTCACAGAGGTGTAGATTCTGTGTAGTTACTGTGATAGGATTATCCAATGTGTCATGCAACTCCTACAAACAGGTGTTACTTGTGAGAGTTGCATGAATGGATGTGTGAAGTGTTCTGAAACCGCCTGGGTACAGATGTTAGAACAGCATTGTATGTAGCAGACAGGTGGTGTCAAACGAAGGTTGAAGATTATATGCTGAGAACTTCCCACACCAGTCAGTTGAACTGAAGAAGCTGCTCGGATGAGTAGTGAAACGTCTTCAATGATTACTCAGCAAGTCCAGTTGTTTTAGATTTACCTATACTAGATATACCATGACCTGGATGAATGAAAATCTTCATAGTCATATCTTACAGCTAAAACCTACAACTTACTAGCAACTTGTTCTGTCCATTTGGACTTGACCTGGTACCGGGGGGGATGTGCTTGAAAGCCTGGGACAGTAGGTCCTAGTATAAGCCCTCAGGTAATTTATGCTTTTGGTTGACTCTTTGGTTGATCCGGTGAATGAGCTACTGGTGGAATCTTCTAGTATAGAGCACTGTAAAAGTGTCAGACAGTATCATTCAGTTCAATATATCTGCTATAACAACTACTGGCACCCAGTTGAGTTCATGAGTCACATGCAGCAGTGTTCCACTCATGACAGCAGCTGGAAAAGGTTACCCTAGGTATCTATAGTGGTATAATATAATTTAAAGATGAAGCCACTTTGGTTTGTGTGTTTAAAAAAATAACTTAACCTGTTTAAGTCATTTATCCCATTTAACAAAAGTAGTAAATATTAAAATAAAATTAGTACAGGTATAGGATCCGTTATCCGGAAACCCGTTATCCTGAAAGCTCAGAATTACAGAAAAATGGCTGTCTCTCATAGACTCCATTTTATCCAAATAATCCACATTTTTAAAAATGGTTTCCCTTTTCTCTGTAATAATAAAACAGCACTTGATCCAGACTAAGATATCATTAATCCCTATTGGAAGCAAAACCAGCCTGTTGGGTTTATTTAATGTGTTCATGAATTTCTAGTAGACTTAAGGATCCAAATTATGGAAAGATCTGTTATCTGGAAAACCCTAGGTCCCGAGCATTCTGGTTATACAAATACAAACTCATTCTGGAACAGTACCTATAAGTAGTGATGAGCGAATTTCTCCGATTTCGCTTCGCCAAAAAATGTGTAAATTTCCAGCAAGATTTGCAAAACGTAGAAAAATTTACGAAACGTGAATCTTGTCGTCTGCGTCAATTTCACCACCCACTTCAATTCCCGTAAATTGTGACACTCACGTCAATTTTGACGCCGCCGTTAAAGTCAATGGGCATCCGAATAGCGTTGACACACAACAGTTTTGACACAAACGACTTTTCCAAATCGCGTCCAAATTTTTTTGAAGCCAGTGAATTTTCACTGGAGGTTTGTGAATTTATTTGCCAGTGGCGAATTTTATGGCAAATTTATTCGCCCATCCCTACCTACAAGCTTTCACAAACCAATGCTTCTCTATTTGCCCACCTAGGGAACCATCACTGGCTTTCCCATCCTTGTATCCACTGGTGCCAGGAAGCAGATGTTCAGTAGGACTGTGCATGTGCTCACAATTTATAGCTTAACAGTAGTGAAAGCAATGACATGCAGGTCCCATGGGAAGTGTTCTACACTTTGGTAGTCAATGAGGAATGCATTTGGACTGGAGAGAATGAACTGCAGTTCCCCTTTTTTCAGTCACTGCATGCTGAAATATTAGCTAATGTATGATGATGTAATGGGGGTCAACAAATACAGTAACTCTTCCACTAAGTAAATGTCATGTGTCACTTAATTTTGAGTACTCTAATAAATGTAACATGAGAGAAAAAGTCAACATGCACATGTTTTCATGTAATAATCATGAATTGCTGCATATCTGAAGTAGTTTCACTTGTACTTGATAAGAGATCTATCATAAAGCCCAGCATTTTATCACTTAGCTTTAACAAAAAACATTATAGGACATCTTTATCAAGGGTCAAAGTAAAAATTTGAAGTAAAAAAATTCGAATTTCAAGGTATTTTTGTGTACTTCAACTATTGAAAACGCCAAAATTCAATTAGATTTTGAAAAGAATTGTCTATTCATCTATCAAAATTTATCATGTACTGTCCCTTTAAACCTTCAGCTGTAACAATTCGCCATCTAAAACCTGCCGAGTTGCCTCTTAGCCTATGGGGGACCTCCTAGAACCTATTTGGAGTCATTTGGTAAAAAATTAAAGTTTTTTGGGGCAAATACTTAGTTTTGAATTCCATCAAATGCACTAAAACTTTGATTCAAACGATTCGAATACAGCCTATTCACCTGAAGTTCAAAACTTAGATTTTTTTAATAAATTTTGATTGGTCTTTTTTTATTCAAATTTCAAAGTTATGGGAGTTCAAAAAAACTTCCATTTCCTTGAAAATGCGACCCTTGATAAATCTGCCCCTGTATGTCCCCCATATATTCAATTTCCAGTGTAGAAACAAATGATAAATTGAACAAAAAAATAAGAGGCATTTCTAATTTCAAATTGAATAATTGGTTGTGGTGATAAGCGAATCTGTGCTGTTTCCGGAAAATTAGAGAAACTGCGAAAACATTTGTGAAATGCATTGAAGTCAAAGGGCATCCAAATATTTTTACTTCCGACAAATTTTTAGGCTGAACAATTTTTTTCTTACTCCAAATGCATTAAAGTCTGTGGGCATTTTTTCTTTTTTGTCTCATTGACTTTTTTGTTGTGTTTTTTTTGTCTCACGACTTTTTTGCCCAAATGCATTAAAGTTAATGAGTATTTTGTCTTATGGTGACTTCTGTTTTGGCGACTTTTTTGTCACAACAAAATTTTTCATGGCAGATTTTTGCAGCAGTTTATAGAAAAAAATGCAGATGGCGAAATGAAGAATTTTGCTGCGAATCCATGCCTAGTGAAAAAATGTGTTTATCACTAGTCAGTTGGGTGAATGAAAAAGATTTTACAGTAATAATGAAAAAGCCTGCAATTCCCAACAACAAACTGTATATGGATCCAGATGGCAAGGATAAATAAAATGTTTAAACGTTTGATTTTCTAAATAATTTCTTAGAAATCTGATCTGATCCAATAAAAATAGAAATGTCAAATTGTTTCTGTGTCTTAGGTGGGAGGACATACAATGCTACCTATTCGATGGATGCCTTCTGAAAGCATAATGTACAGAAAGTTTACCACTGAAAGTGACGTGTGGAGTTTTGGCGTTATCCTGTGGGAAATTTTCACTTATGGAAAACAACCTTGGTTTCAGCTATCAAATACAGAGGTAATTTTAGATACTATTTATTATTTAGGTGCAAAGCCAAAAGCATTTGCTGGAGCACCGTTAAGCAAAATTAACTTTTTAAAAATCTGCAAAATAAACTGTAATTCTTGTATTTGTATCAGCATTAAAATATGCCTAATGCAAGGAAGAGGAAACTACTGTAAGTTAAAATTCTATTTTGAAGAAACAAAAAACTATGCATTCACCAAACATAAATTGTTCAACAAAAATATGTAAAATCTGCTCTATTTTAATTTTGAGTCAACTAAAGAACTGACGATACACTTTTGAAGAACAAACAAATCAAAACATTTTTTTGTAATCATCAAGGCTAACTGCTATTCTGGTTACAAAATAGAATGAGATTATGTAAAGCATAATCTACATAAAATCGAATCTATATTAAAGTCAGTTAGAAACAAAAACTGTCAGACACAATAACAAAGCATGCCCACAAAGCACTGGACCAAACTACCTTGAAGCCACTGAGCAGTATATTGGATGGCGGGTCAGATCAGTACATTGGCCATCCAGGTGTATGGATGAAATGTGCAAATGCCCTACTCACTGACTGACTGATAGGATATCACAACAGTTGACCAATGAATGGTAAACTCTAGTCTAGACAAGGATAATAAATAGAAGTTTGAACTAATATTTACTCGATACATGCAGCTCTGGAAACAAATCTGTAATTTATCCTTTTTAAATGCAGGTGATTGAGTGCATTACCCAGGGACGTGTCTTAGAAAGACCAAGAGTGGCCCCCAAGGAAGTCTATGATATTATGCTGGGATGCTGGCAAAGAGAACCACAGCTGAGATTAAACATCAAAGAAATCTACAAGATTCTCCAGGCACTAGGAAAGGCTTCGCCGATCTATTTGGACATCTTGGGCTAGAAAATGCCATTTGTGAAATTCCAATCCTACTTAACCTCTTTTTCCCTTTTCCTGCTTTCCAAGAATATGTCTTCATATGTTAAAAGATAAAAATAAACTCAAGTGCCTGCAAAACACAACAACACAGAAATAAACCTGTGATAGCAGATTTGTTTTTTTTATAAATCTTCCACCAATACAACCAATTAGGAAGAAGCTGCTGTTACGGATTTCAAATATATATATATATATATATATATATTTATATATATATATATATATATATATATATATATATATATATATATATATATATATATATATATATATATGTGGGAAACTAAAGCAAACCACTGGAAAATGGTTACTTTTTGCTCCTGTTTTTGCGGTGTGCAAAAATGTTTCCTCAACTACATGCATAAAGACAATCTGATACTCTACAGGGGCATCAAGCCTTGAGATGTCTCGGCAGTCATTGAAATTCTCAGAGTTTTGGCTTACACAGTGGTGGTGAATAACTGCACCTGAATCCGTTGTCTAACTGAGACTGGTTATTTGAAAGCCCACATGTGGATGTCAAGGCAAAACAGCAAACTGCAACTAAATTTGGGATGAGAAGAGCAATTCAGCCATTTTGGGGAGGGAGCTGTATATTTGTCTTCAACAGTACTTCTAAATTTATGGACAGTTTTCTAATTGGTTAACTCCTAAATGTATAGAATTTCTGCAAATTTAAATGGTACCCACGGGTAAGACAGTTTTTTATTTGTTCTTTATAATAGTTTCTTCCCCCCCCCGCCTTTTTTACACTGGGAATATGTAGGATACTTGATTAGAGTGAGGCACCATAACAGTTGTTGTGGCTTTTTTACTGCAATTTTGAGCACCCGATATGTTCAACCAGTATTCACAATTCAACACAAGTATGTCAATGGAATAATTCAGTTAAGTCTAGGAATAAGAAGGCTATAGATCAAATGTATTATTTTCCAACCGTATATCATTGTTTTAAATCAGATTGTCTAGTTTCAATGTAGTGTTTCTCAGGTATGGATTCCTTAGCAATGTCACATTTCAGTGACTCCCCCACAATTAATGATATATTAAAAAAATGATCTGACTAGTCTAATATGTAGGACAGATTTATTTTCATAAACAAAAAAATTCTAGAGGAAAAAAATCTCTTTATTATTTATGTAAGCATAGAGGAGGACATTTTATTGAGGGATATTTTGACACTATAAACATTTCACATTAGAGTTTTTAGTTTGCCCATGGAAAGCAGGTCTCTGTAATAGTGAATAATCCATCAAAGCTAACATTATATTTACATGATTAATTTATAGGAATATTTGATTCCAAGGGCCTCCATTAATGCCATAAAATTGTTGTTAGTGACATTATTTCTGTAAATTATTTTATGTTTTAAGTTCTTTGCTTCATCAAAAACTGGAATGATAATTCTGTCTTTGGAATGGCTGCTATCACCACCAGTCACCTCCCATTCCCATATCAATTAAACCAATGCATCTGTTGCTAAACTTTAAGTCAAGATAAAAAATGATCTGGTTGAGGAGCTGGAATTCACAATGAGACATATGTATTGATTGACCTCTGACTTGAACTACAGAACATCATTGCTCAGCTACAAATGGGGAGAATGATACATGCTCATGAAAATTGAGAGA
Source organism: Xenopus petersii (assembly GCA_038501925.1). NCBI lineage: Eukaryota > Metazoa > Chordata > Amphibia > Anura > Pipidae > Xenopus > Xenopus petersii. The sequence goes on from CM076677.1 coordinate 93,052,674, forward strand.
CAGTATTTAAATTTGATGATTAGATATATGACAAATCCAAAAATAATATGGTGGATACGCAATCTTGTATAGAACAGTGTTTAATAGACATTTTATGGTGGAACCACACACATGTCTACCATGTATGGTGAGACTGAAAAACATACATTTTCAATTTTTCATAGTGCGTTCTACCCAAAAACCTAAGGCTGCTTTCTTTTTTTTTACCGATGCCTGATTTCATCATTAACACTCAAACACCATGGGTATTGAAATTAAATGAATCAAAATATTTTTAATTTCCTTAGTTTAGGCAAACATTACGCAAGATACCCGAAAAACTCATTTATTCTGAAATAAGAAAAAGCTTTTGAGGATTTAAAAAAAAAAAAAAATTAGTGATAAGAAATTGGAACTGACACTTGCAACATATGTACTGTGATAAGCTCATGAATCTCTGGGACAACAGTGACAAAGCCATTACATAGGGGCCAGAAAAGGTCTCTGTTATTCCCGTCCTCAAAACTGAGCAGTAATAGAGTGAGAAATTGATAATAATATCATTGAAAGGTATAGTAATGAAGAAAGAGAGACCAAATGACCCCAGTAGAGATTCAAAATAAGGTAGGCATGTTCTGTAACCCCTACTATTCATTGTATAATCACAGTTTGCCAGTAGAAAATAGGTATCTGAGTTATGCACTGATCCAAGTACAACAAACCCTTAAAATACAAGTCACTGGTTCATCAGCTGAAGTATTGTTATGTGCTCTAAGTATAAAAAAAATGTTCCTTCCTAATCAATTCCAAGATGTAATTGCCTTTAGAATTGATTGCTCATTAGAAGTCTGTCATGTGTAGTGTTTTTCTTACCATCCAAAATTCTGGGTTCAACACTCTCTGGATATGGCTTGATACAAATGTAAGTATCCAACGTGTAAGTTCATGATATATATATATATATATATATATATATATATATATATATATATATATATATATATATATATATATATATATATATATATATATATATATATATATATATATATATTTCATTCACCATGCTCAGTCACAAATGCACTAGCCTTTCTGCTTTTTTCTCATATTATAGATCTGTGCAAAGGTCAGTGTTGTTTACCAGTATAGATATGAATTTCCAAAGAACTGTATCCAAGTGCTATACATACTGTATTTTCCCATTACATTCCCGTTATTATTATTTATGTATTTATTGCCTGTAGGATGTTTATTAAAAGCCATATGTATGGATGGGAAATGAACTGGTATTTAAAAAAAAAAAAAAAATATATATATATATATATATATATATATATATAATTGTCAAAGGAATTAATCCCCTTATCAATTTGCTTGCAGTACTTATTATGCTATGTTATGGAACACATAAAAAAGGTAAATAAACAGAAAGGGAATGGCAACAACTCATTCCACACAAAGAGATTAAATAATTTCTTACAGTCTGGATAAAAGTGATTGTTTCATTACTACTGTACTTCAAAAGAGCTTTCTCTAGAATTTATTTTGAACTGTCAGATAATATCCAGGTTAGGCTTTATATGGGGAGTTTTACAAAGTGCCTGCTTGTAATGCATATAGTATTATACTAGCCATGACTAGTGATGGCGCAAATTTGCAGTGGATTTGCACGTTTTGCCATCGGTGAATACATTTCGGGATTTCCGATGAAAATTTAGATGCCAATGACAACTAACAGATGCCCATTGACTTTAATTTTCGCCGGCAACAAAATCGAGTTTCGCACATTTTTTGCCCGTTTCACGAATTTCGCAGGAAATTTAGTGGCAAACCAAAACGGGACAAATTCACCCATCACTAGCCATGACATTCCTTTTGAAATCTGTCTTTCACCACTCTGTTCTGTTTGGCTTATTATATGTTTATATCTGCCTGCATGATATGTATATATCATGCAGGCAGAGCTCACACCATTAGCCAAAAATAGAACCTGGGTGCTAGTCCGAATATAAATAGATAACAAGGTGAGTTGACAGCACTCCGAGGAAGTTTTGAGGCAAAGGTTTCAGCAAACAAAATGTTGTTTTATTGGTTCCAACTTTCAGTTCCACACTGGAACTTTCATCAGAGAAAGAGAACTCTGTTCTGTTTGGCTTATTTATATCTTTGAGATATATATATAAGGAATGAGGCTACAATAAGTGTTGGAATGTGGGAGGCTCTGCTCCTCTTAAGAATTATAAAAGATGTACTGTATATTGCATATAAACAGGAGCCACCGTTAGCTCTATTTGTAAACCTTCTATGGAATAATGAGGACTGCAGTTTAACAACACTTTCCTTCTATAAAACACCCCCCAGGGTAACAGATTCATGCTATAAAACTGTGCCTAAAAAATGCAGCACTGCCCTCTTGTTGATCCATCTGAAGTCAATATTGTATTAATGCTTCTCTTTGCTTAGTTATTCCAGAATGTCACAAGATTAATGTAGTGCATAAATAAATGATCACATACACTAAGAGTAATCTTACAATAGAAAAACAAAGGTACCTTTGTTTGGAATAGTGTCTATTTGTTCCAGGCAATTAACCACCAAGTAGAAAGCTAAAGGTCTAATTTCAGAAGCAATCGTTTTTCTATTGACATCAGCAGTAATATGCAGCAAATATAAATTTCCCTTTCTCTCCTTTCGTGTATTATTGGTGCCATTTAAAGGGTATATAAATCTTCAGATCTGGTTCTTCGAGCATACTTATATCTTTTTATTATGTTTTATAAGTTTTCAGTGGCATGAGATTGGTTGATTAATTCTAGCAGACTGTGTAAACAGTAGCATGACCAGGAAGATGAAAGACAGATATTTCATTTGCCCCTGTGACTGCCACTGTTTCTCACCTACAGTTCCCAGAATTGTTCATTTGGTCAACACGGTAAACATTTTTTTACTGGTGTAGTTCAGCTACTGGTGGGTCATGGGTTAGCCATTTATGACCTAGCAAGTGTGCTGGCAGCGCTCCCGAGAAAAAAAATCTTTAGATGATTTTTGTAATCCCTGCTCAGCAAGAATATTGCTGTAGGGATACTGAAAGTATGAGCCCTTTTAAGTTTCCTTTCAGTGAAGCCATGTATTCTGTAAGGAATAAGTGCCTTTGAAATCAATGAAAGGAACATGTTCAGGATTCAGTTCAGGAGCGGCACTTCTTGAGTGGATCCAAAGAGTGAGCTCAGTGGAGCAGCACAGCAGTCATCAGTTGTCCCTACAGTAAAGAGATAACAAACTCAATGATCTGTGCATTCCTTTTATGTTTTCAAAGGAAAGGATGCAAAATGTGAAATATTTACAAAATTAAATATACAGTGTTTTTTTTAACTACTCATCCCTCTTAACAAAGAGACCTGGAAATTAACTGTTTTCTGGAAACAGACTGCTTGCATTTAACCTTATTCTTTCAAATTTTTTTTTTTTCTAGAAAATACCAGGTTAAATTGTAAATACACTTGCCTCTTTATTATATAAGTAAATAACCCCCTAAGGTTTTAATTTGATTTAATATTCAGCTGAATGATTGAGAATTTATCCAAAAATTTAAACTAAAGGAACATGTCTGTAATTATTTTCTCTGAATATAATATATATCATGCCAAACTGATCAGGTTACAGTATTAATGAATGCTGAGCATGGTATGGTATGCTTCTTAAATATAATCCTATTAAAAGTCAAACTTTGCCAGAGGTTCAGGACCATGGATAGCAGCTAGGCTTCCAGCAACGCTTTAACAGATACACTGCTCTACTGGAAAGGAGGGGGGTTACTGGAGTAGAAACGGAAGCATTACCAGTATTTTTAAATAAGAACTGATTCATCTTATTACAATATGTCACAGATTTAATATCTGCCTTAATTAATCATCATTTTTAAAAATAGAAGTCGAGTTTTAGTTTAGTAAAAAGAGTTAAAAATGCACATGATGTCACAGGCACACTCACGTGATGTGGGTTGAAGTTATTAAATTGCCAATTTTATATGTATTTATACATTTGTGTATATATATATATATATATATATATATATATATATATATATATATATATATATATATACATATGTCACGTATTCAAGTGACAACACAGATAACATACAAGGGACACCATTCCACCCAAATATGCGCTGAAGATATATTTCTTATATATGGTATTCTGTTCATTTGAAGCTGAAATTAGAATGCTATTGAACATTTGAAATGTATTGCTTTAACAAATTACATTTTATTGCAAACGTGCACACCTTGATTGAGAAACTGAATGGTTATTGGGCTCAAGGGATAAGGCTTTTTTTTTTACCAATTCTAATATAAAGGTGAGATTCTTAATTTGGACTCAAGGCAACCCTATAATGAATTTGGTGTCTAAATTTCGTCTAAAATTCGTGAAGAGGCCAACCCCTTATGGTGTCATAGGTATATTTTAAGCTTCTCCCAAGAGATAAAAATATGCAATTTATATGTAAAAATTTAAAAAACGTATACTATACATGTGTTCTGTATGTAATTCAAAATATTTATATATATATATATATATATATATATATATATATATATATATATATATATATATATATATATATATAAAATTGTATTGATCTTTTTTTAATCCAAGATGGATGCTTCTATATGCCTGATCACTATGGTTGTCAGAGTTGACAGTTCAGTTCACAATGAAAATAGTAGGCAAATGAGTAGTTAATGGAAAGACACACATGGTAGTAGCAACAACTGATTATTCTGCATTCAGAGTCTGGGGGTTATGTAAGTTAAAAAATGGCACATTTCTAATAATTTATTAATCAACAACAATCAATAATAATTTAGAATTTATTCTATTTAAAATCAAAGATCTTATTAGTTGCTATGGGTTATTGTACCTGGGCAAACGTAGTCCCTTATGTTACATAGGGAGCATGTGATAAGGTTTGGTTACATACATGTACCTTTTACTATTTAGATGAAGATGGTGCAGATTGACATTGAAGCACACGGCTTACCATATGTTTTATCTAACCTATACTTTGCATACAAAGCCTACTGCTCAACAAAAAATAACAGGCCACGATAAATCATGGTAGAACTATACACAATGGAGAGAGGGCTCAAACATAGGAGATAATTCAAGCATGGGAAATCCAAATTGGTGCATAGTAAGCATAAAATTCACATTCTTCTCCCTAAAACCCATAAAACAAGCATAACATTTGGTCTAAATCCTAATTATATATCTCAGTGGGCACCCATCCTAACATATTATTCATTTTAACCTGCTTACTGTACCTCAAATATGCACAAATCAAAGGCTGGCTCAATAGAGTTTCAAAGAAATATACATAAGGAGATGAAAGACTATATTAATGTGACTAACATTTGTGGAAAACAGTACCTTGAAATAGTTATTTCCAGTTAAATGTAAGTAGGATGATATGTTGGCTTAGTTGCTATTTTACATAACTTATTCCAAAGAACATGAGAGCTGTAGAGAGTGTAAATCCCATTATCTCTCCCAGGTCCAGCACTGCAGGATTTTATATGTGAGCTGGTCTGGCAGGGAAATAATTTGTAATGTGGTGTGAGTTAGTTCTAGCAAGTGGTAAATTTCATATTTCAGAAAGAGCTGTGATAAGTATTTAATACCAAAAGCCATCATTGAAGCACTTAAAAGAGTCAAATACTTTGATATGTAATTATAGACTTAACTTTTTTGTTATCTTTGTCTATATTATATGGTAGATGTTGTGTTACCTTTTATTACATGTTTATTATCCATCAGAACACCATCATTCACATGACATGGAAATGTTGTTAATCAGCCGCTAATGTGTTGCAGCATAAGAGATAGCAGTTAAATCCATTGTACATATTTTCAAGTTATCTGTTGAGAGATCAGCCTATAGGTATCACACCTTTGACTTCTCTATTGCTTAAAGATTTCTGGATTACCCTCAAATCTGTATATACATTGCTAAAATTAATTCACAGTTATTGGGAGGAAGTTATCTTCCATCATGTTAATGTTATTGCTTAATACAGGTAGCACATATACCATAAAGGAGGTTATACAGTTAGCTGTGATTTTCCTAGGATAGATAGGCTTACTGCATAATTGCCTGCATATTTCATAAGCTAGTCTAAGATCACTGTATTATAATTGCATTTAACAAAGGCTTGTGGATGATTTCAAAGCACCTTTAGCTTCACATTTAGAACACAAAAATGCATCTATTTTATAGGATATTTCAGATAATACTTCTCTGCTCAGCGTATGGAAAAGTAAATGTTTAAGTGCATGGGCCATTTGCATATGTGCTCATAATCAAGCCCTCCAACTTGTTTTCTAAGGATGAGATGCTGAACTCTACTTTCCAGTTTATTTCCAACATCTCGCGAACTGACATAAAATGCTGTATCATGTGTCCATGGTGGTAAGAGAATTACATTTCCTTGAAATTTTAAGCGCATACAATAAATTGCAGTATTGTAGATGTTTTACATTGAGTAGAGTCTAAAAATCTTGGTATTGTTATAAAGGTATTTTTTTAAAAAAATATGTTCCCTGAATCAACTTTGCTTTTGTTAAAATAAAAGCACAGGCGTGGTTATATGATTCGATGGAAAACCTGCTGCACTCAAGCTCCACTAGAAGTCCAGCTACCAATAATAGCAGCCAATAAATGCTGCTGGCATAGGCTCTGCTGTTGAGATTTAAAAATGTGCAGAACTATTTGGTTAATTTAAAATGCACTATGACTTTAGACACTATTAGTAGTTGTCTAAAGCAACTGGACTTACTGAGTAACTTGCTTGAAAATCTTTCGAACATCTTTCACTCGTGTGATCTGTTGCTTCAGTGTCAAAATCACTGTGAAACCCAATCAAAATCAGTTGATCGGAGTGTTTTCAAACTATACCGATACAAAACCCAATAGTTACTGAATGGTTTACCCAGTTCCTGTTACTTAGCCCATATGTCATCATATAAACATTTATTTAGAGAGACTCACCATGTGGAGGCTCAGGTGCTCTGCCCCAAGCCTTCCGTATAAGGGAGCCGACATCATCGTATTGTTTTGTAGGGTAGGCACTCAAATGATGAAGTGTTGTGAGAACATGAAATGCATAAAGCTGTGATCCACACTTGTACCTTAATAAAATACCTGTTTTTTACTACTACTGCCTGGAGGACTGCTCTTTGAGTACCTACCCACAAAACAATACGACTTAGCCCAGATGGTCAGCAATCATTTTTTTTTGCACAAAGCCAGATTGATACATCTCATTCAAACATGATCATTGTGCCAGTGATACCTACAGTATCAATGATAGCCATTTTCATAAGATGCCACAAGATGTATGAGTGAGAGAGAGATTGAGCAGTCTATATACTGTATATAAGGATACACCTTTTAACACTGCAATTAATGGAACCAAATGGAAAAGGCAAACACACACACAAAAACACATACACATGATGACTTGAAAGATACCAATGTAAGCAAACTTTTGTGCTTTAGAAATGTGTGTCTCCAACATGGAAATCCATGTTTCTTGCCTTGTGATGTTCATCTTTGGCTGTGGAAAACATTCTGTAGGTCTGTTAAAAGGTTTCTTGCCTACACTAGACAGCAAGTTAAATGTTCCATGTCATCATTGGAATATTGCTATATTTTGGGTCATTGCTTATTAAAAAATATTCAACAAGCTTAAGGAGAAAGGGCAACTAGTTTAACATCACCAAAGCCATCAAATGTGTTTGCTCTTTTCTCCCTCTGTGAAATGGTACTCCTGTATGCTCTTCAAGCAGTACAAAGGTTATTTTGTTCCACCTTAAAAACATAGCTTATTGCTGCATACAAACTGTGTACACTTTCCTTGACTTTTGTCAGAAAGAATGTTTTTTTACCTAAAAGCAAATATATATATATATATATATATATATATATATATATATATATATATATACAAAACAAAAAAGGCATTGATGTAAATATTAATTTATGATGTCTCTGTTGTCTTCTTCTTCATGCTATCATAATATTAAGTGTTATGTTAAACTCTTCATCTACTGATTGTTGTAATTAAACATGTATCCTGACATAGTTTATGTAGGTCTCTTCTCAAAATAAAGTATAAAAGATATGTTTAAGTCTTGTATTTCTTTAACACTAAGGGGGTTATTTACTAAAATATGTTTTTTTCTTATATTTTACCAGTAACAAACTCAACCTAACTCCCATTTACGAATTTTGTTAATTTACTAATTAAAAAAATAAATAAAAAAATTAGTTTTTTTTTATAAATACAGGTATAGAATCCCTTATCCGGAAACCTGATATCCAGAAAGCTCCGAATTACGGAATGGCTGTCTCCCATAGACACCATTTTATCCAAATAATCCACATTTTTAAAAATGATTTCCTTGATAATGATAAAATAGTACATTGTACTTGATCTCAACTAAGATATAATTAATCCTCATTGGAAGCAAAACCAGCCTATTGGATTTATTAAATGTTTAAATGAATTTCTTGTAGACTTAAGGCATGAAGACTCAAATTATGGAAAGATCCATTATCCTGTAAACCCCAGGTCCCGAGCATTCTGGATAACAGGTCCCATACCTGTATCTCTAATTTTTTGAGTTTATATGTATAAATACCTCAAATGTTTTGAGTCTATAGGTGTACAAAACTTGAATACTTTGAATTTATGGAGTTTTCAAGTGAAAATCAGCGTCAAACACCCCAAAATTTGTGAATGTTAAAAACATCGTCAAATGGTAAAAGGGACAGCAGCCTTTGACTTTTACATGAATTTGACTGGTGTTAGATGGAGTATTTTTGGGTTAAAACTTTTAACATCTTCGTGCCATAATCTTGAAATTTTTCCTTTAAAACTTCAAGGTTTTTTAGTAAAACAAACTTGAAACTTTAGAGACAAAAATCATGTTTTAATAAATAATCCCCTTAGTATGTATGCAGAAGACCCATGCTAATGAACATTCTACCACAGATTTCAATATACTTTATACACAGGAGGCGCAGGTAGGCTGGAGTCTTTATGGCCGATGTATTTAACTGCAACTTTTTTAGGTCAAGCTTTTTGACACCAAAAAAACTTATTATGCAAAAAAAACTGTTACAATTAGAAATACGGAAATACTCCAGTTAGAACATCATGTAGAATCCATGGCAGATGTCCCTTTTACAACTGGAAGATCTTTCTTTGATTTAAGGTTTTAGAGGTTTTTCAGGTGTTTTTGAGGCTGGCTTTTGTGCAACAATATGAAAAAGTTACAGCTATTGTGCGACAAGTCAAAAAGTCACAGTTTCTGCAACGTTTCCCCTTTGTGCTCTTTCAATTTGCATCTTTTAATATATTTCATGACTGGTGGTTTTAGAGAAAGTGAGTTAAGTCATGGTTTCAAAAAACACTAAAATGAGACTCTTAATAAATAGGCCTCCACATGTGAGCCACTGCTGACGACCAGTTACAAAACATCAGAGTAGATAGATAGAACACAGCAGGTAGAACTGACCAAGATCAGAAAAAATGGACCTTCAAATTAAAAGATGTTAAAGATTTTTAGACTGGAGAAAACATATATTGGACCGGGTTCAAAATTATGACAAAATGTTTCTCATAATTCAGTTCCAGTTTTTCAATACATGTCAATAGAGTTTTCATATGGCAAGGTGAGATTTTCTTGCTGAAATGCATCTGGCTCTATGGGACAATCCAGAATTGAATAAAGATATAACTGGTCTTCTTCTGAGGTATGGACAATTGCTCCTGGAAAGAAAATAGCTCCCGCAGGTGTGAAAACAGCAATAGTATTATTCAGCAGAATGAAAATAATGACAATTTTAACTGTGTTGTAGTATAGCAAATCATGCATCGCTCTTTTATAACCAAAGTCGATCCTAGGGGCTGAAATTAGGTAAAAATAAAGCATCTCAACATAATTCAAATAAAATATCTTTGAATATATTGTAAAATAATTGTTTACAGATTAAATATCTTTAAAATACAGGACTTAATACACAGAATGTTTGGAATGTTTGGAATCTGGAGTTTTCCAGATAAGGGATCTTAGTTACCACCAAGTACAAGCTACTGTTTTATTATTATTATTATTATCATTATTATTATTAGAAAGATTTGCTTAAAATGAACTCTATAGGAGATGGCCTTCCTGTAATTTGAAGCTTTCTGGATAATGGGTTTCCAGATAAGTCATCCTATGCCTGTAAATATATCATAACACCATGTCATGTTCTGTAACACAGACAAAGTCACAATGCATATTTGCTAAATGAATGCATACAATTAAGGAGTCAGAGTTTTAAGACCTACCTGATAGCTGCACTGTTAGCTCAATTCGATCTAGTCAATGGTTGATGCAGTACATGGTACATAAAAGTTTACTCAAAATTAATTGAGCTTTGAGCTTAGTGCTGTTTGGAATCCTGATCTGTATCCTGTTTTGACCCCTGCCTGGCTATCGACTATTCGGAACTCTTGTTGTATCATGACCCTTGCCTGAATACCGACTACCTCTTCTGCTAAATCCCTTCTGATTGATCACCCGGTTTGACCTTTGCCTGCCTGACTACGTTTGTACTCCGCTTGCCCCGACCTGGCCTGTTCTCACTACGATTCTGTCTACAAATTGGGCAAGTGGTTGATAAATTGAGCATGAGTCAGAAATGATAGGTCTCTCTGGGGGATTAACCAGGGATTTATGAATTGTGGGGAGTAGATTGATGGATGGGTGTCTTTGTTATACTGGCAGATATATCAGGTAGCTTCAAGAAAAAGTTGGATGGCTTTTTAGGAAGTAAGAAAATACAGGGGTATTGAATATAGCTCTTAGCCCAAAGTTGATACAGGGATTGGGCCAAATGTCCTTTAGGAGTCAGGAAGGAAATTTTTCCCCCTCTGAGCAAATTGGCAAGGCTTCAGAAAAGGCTTTTTGTCTTCCTCTGGATCATCTAGCAGTTTGGCAGATTTCACATAGACATAAAAAGTTGAATTTGATGGATGGGTGTCTTTTTTAAACCTCAGTTACTACAGTATGTTACTAGTGTGTATCCTTGATAGAGAATTCCTTTAGCAACAGCAATAGATGTTGCAAGCCACAAATGATGCATCTGCATGTTTCTTCCCATGATGTGTGATCTTAAGTTGCTCCGGAAAAAAAGTCCTTCTTTATCTATGATGTATGCTAAAAGGAGTATTTTCTGCACCATACCTATCGCTACTAATTTAACTAATGCAAATATATATAATATACTTTGTGGGCTGCATATATTGACACTCAATCCAGCACAAGAAATAACACACAAGCATCCAGTGCAATCCTTTACAAATGGAAAAAGACATTAGCTCACCCTGCTATGCTTTACTGTACCATAGAACTATGCACTGAATAGAAAAGAGAATAATCTATAGAACAAGAATAATTAATGTGTTGTGAAACGATGTGAAAATGATTTGAATGATTTACCTTCTCTGACTACTTCTTACAAACGTTAATGCAATTAGAGATATGTTTTCTCATTATACATCTCTTGGGCAATGTTTGTAATCTACTATAATAGGCTAGTTGAAGTTAAGTTGTTCTTGTACTGGCCCAAAGGGAAAACGTGGCAGGCGTCATAAATGCATTTGGACTGGGTCCAGAATAGTGTATGTGAAATTTTCATCTGTTCCATTCGACTTTTTCCCTAGGAGAATTATATTCTTGCAGCTTGTAGTAGAACTTTATATCATCTCATGCTGAAGTAAATGGAGTAAAGGCACAATGGCCGTTAAAACACTGTGTGCTTGAAGTGAAAGGGGTATTTTTTGATGCAAAAATAACCTTATAGTTTTTGTGGCATTGGTTATTAACCATATGGTCCAATGAGAATATGCATTGCACAGTACATGATGTGTATTGATGTTTATGTGTCTGGAACCAGCAGCTTTTATTTATTGATATTTATTGTCTACAAATAACATCACATGTTTCTAAAGTTTCTAATACCAGGGTTCCAATCTTATCCCTCTTTCTTCAGAATTGTGGTGCCAAAATGCATTGAGGGAGAGGTATAAAAGCAAAACGCATAGAGGGAGAGGTGTGTTTCTTGGCAGTCACTATATGTGACTTAGTCTCCTTTCTTTTGTTAAAAACAAATAACATAAATGTATGCACTATAGCCTGAACCCAAAAAGAGTCATGGATTTTTTTTCAGAACAGCAATAAAAGACCTGAATGGAATAAAGCAAAAAAAGAATCTATTAAAAATCACAGGAAGTGATATCACTGTACAATTAAATATATATGTCTATGGAGTCTTATAGTATTATGAAAATTGGTTAAAAAAGTAGTGTTAAAAGCGATAAGCTTCATTAATCATCACTGCTTGTAAAGAGAGAGCATTGCTTTAATAGCAAAGATCAAAACAACATCACCAGGCTTGTTAGTGTTGTAAGACTATAGTTTTAAGCTCCATACTGTCAGGGAAGGGTTGAGATAGATATTTCTACCATCGGAGTGAGAAAGAACAATATTAAATTATTTTTACCACCAGTTCTCAGGCTTTTTAGTCAGAATTCCTGTAAGAGATTCCTGTGGAGATTTAAAAAGTTTTCAGGGACAAACTCACAAGTTGAAAGACAGTATCCCTAGATTATGCAGTATTGTTAAACATTATATATATGAAACAGAGGATCTACTTGAGTAAATGAACAATTTAAAATGTATATGAAAAAGGTGCTTCCATACACATAATTTATGAGTTTCCTAAGTGTCTAGCATTCTATAATGTTTGATTAGTAATACAGTTATGGATAAAGCTTGTACTGCTGATGTTTCTAAGAAAATGTGTCATGGAATGTTAATGGTAAGACCATGCCAACCTAGTTACCAGGACTGACTGTACTTTATAGTAAAATAGGCCCAAAATAGACTTAGAAGTAAGTAGATGGTCACAGTGTTGCCTTTTCTTTTAAAAAAACAAACAAACAATGTCTTCAAAGCATCTGATCTGCTTATGAAGGTCTTCTGCTGAAACCTATTTTTTTTTAAGTGGTTGATGTCATCAAGTGGATGCATGATGTCTGGCTCCCTGTTAATTGCTGGCCAAAAGTAAGGAATCAGTGGCATAAATACTGAAGAAGCAGGCCCAGCTGCCGTGGGGGGTAGGGGTACAGGTGGCCCAGTAGGGGTCTGCTTTCTTCTGTAGCATGTGTGGTTGGGGAGTCACGAATAAACCAAAAGTATGGGTGTGAGAGGAATGGCAGTGGGAGTGGCAGTGGGAGATTGCAAGTCCCCCATGATGAGTAACAGTGGAGGTGCCCAAAAAACTTTTTTCTAGGGGCACTAAATACCCCCGAAGTTACTCCCCTGTTATTGCTATGGCAATAATAAAAATAAATAAATAAAAGAGTATATATAATACTCATAACTGATTTTGTAATACCATTATATAACATATGATAAGTCATCTTTATATAATTCATACAGAAGGATGCAGTTCAGCTACTAAATCACGTTCCCAATTACATACTTCAAAGGAAATCAGGTCACAATAGTTACTCACCAAGTATGGGAGGAAGTTCAGGTGCACTGCCATGAACCTTCAGCTAGGGGAGCAGATCCAAACCATTTTTGTAGTAGAGCAGGCACTCAAAGAACCAATCTTTCACACAGACGTGAGGCTTATGCATTTCTTATCTCCACAGACACTTATGTGTTTCTTATCTCCACAGACACTTACTAATAGGCTATGATTGTCTGTGGAGATATGTGTAAGGCTATGCCTTAGAACTAAATAAATATACTATTTTCATTTACACGTTTGTGTGGAGGATTGGTCCTTTGAGTACCTACTCAAAATTGGTTTGGATCCACTCCTCTAGCTGAAGATTCATGGCAGTGCACCCAAACCTCCTCCCATACTTGGTGAGTTAACTATTGTGACCTGATTTCCTTTGAAGTATACTGTCCCTAATTCAGTTAAATATCCAGTCAGTATGTGAAGGAATAGATACAAAAAAGGATTCCACGGACAAACAAAACTTTCAACACAAAGTTCGGAGCCAGCTGAGTACATTTTTCATTACCTAAGTCAGAGTGAGTGTATGAAATTAATTTATATTGCTCTTTCTTTGCATAATAAAGTGTCTGTTTTCCTTTTGTAAATTAAATGAAATAAGACAGAACATGAGTAAAACTGCAAAAGTACATTACTGCATAAGTAATCACACTGGGCACTTCTAACAAAATCACTTATCTTTCAAGATGTGCTTTTTTTCAGCTACAAAAGGGGGGTTGTTGGTGCACTCCTAAGGCTAAGTAAAATATATTAAAAGTATAATGGAAGTGCTACTGACTTGGCCAATTAATCAATGCACATTCCCTGGGCACCTGTCTAAGTAATTCAGTCTATATGCAAGTGCATTTGTTAACAAAGACAGGGGTTTTTAGGTACAAAGTTATGATCATAAAGTTGATAAGCCACCATACCATATATTAAGCCACCATATTTTTTTTTTTCAGGCCAAATTTAAAGTCAGTGACTTCATAAAAAGAACAGCAACAAAGTGTTCTGTAATAACCTATTGAGTATAAGGCAAGATGACCTTATGAGCGGCAGTTTAGCAGGGAATGGAAAAGTCAGTTTTCTGCTTCAAGGTTTCGCTATATCATAATTAAAGGTTAATGGGGTTAGTTTTCAAATATTGCAATCATAAGATGTATGTACTGTGCCTAAATAATCTGAGTTATCTGATGGAAAATATTAAATAACACAAGTGGTTTATAAAACCCAATTGTAGTTAACTTTTACAAAGTCATTATTTCTGTTGCATTAATTGAGAATACAATCTGAGATTAAAAGATTCCATTCTTTACTACACAGAATAGAAAACTGTGCTGTTTATAGTAATGCTTCTAAAGTCACAACCAACATCTCAGTGTGGGTTATTTATCAACATGGGACAAATTTGCTTTTGTCCAGTAACTCATGGCAACCAATCAAATTGTTGAATTATTTGATTTCTGCATCTGGCTGAAAAATGGCAATCACTGATTGTTTGATGTGGGTTACTAACCGTAAGCAAATTTGCCCAGTGTCGATAGATGAGCCCAACTTTAGTATATTTAAGGAAATGTTCTTTATTTCTAGGATGCACCCTTTATGGAATGCCAAGTAACCACAAAGCCGTTAAAGTCCGCTCTTCAAATATTCCTTACACCTAAAAGCTATTAAAGTATAAGATACCTAAAAGAGTGACTATAGAGGCCTCTAGCACGGCTGTGCAAATTTTCCAGCAGTCAGCTGTCATTCGTTAGGTTTGGTGTTTGCACACCCACTGTAACACTGTTCTCACACTGTGTGATTGAATAAAGTCGAGTTGCTATAAATGTCATTGTCTCCTGTGTTTGAATCGGTCAGCGCTTATAGTGAGTATCTATATTTGTTTATGTTGACATGTTCGGGTGAAGTATCCCATTTTCTTGCGATAGCTGCGACCAGCCACGAGACGCTGAACCAGGAAGAGCTCCGCCATCACAGCTTCTTAATTCATTTATGGGAGCTCCAGGGCCGGATTTACATATTGAGCGCCCCTAGGCCTAATGCCGTTCATCACCCCTGTCCCCTCCAGGGGGACAGTAGCAATGGGGATTGGCACACGGGAAATTTTAAAAAAAATTCTATCATCAGCGCATCCCCAGATGTTTTTGAACCAATGTGGGTGTGATAGGGCAGCATGCTACCCCCCTAAAATCCTGCCGCCCTAGGCCCTGGCTTTGGTGGCCTTTCCACAAATCCGGGCCTAAGGAGCTCTTTGCACTTCCATATAGTTGTGTTTGATGCCACGTGGTCCTTCTTGCATACTGTACCAAATCCAACACAGTTGTACCTATTGAAGCAGGGGATCCCTGGAGCTACCAACAGCTCTGTACCAGGCTGTAATGCCATGATTCACACAGGGACTTAAATTTGTCCCGAAAGTTACACTCAAAGAATAATGGGCATGCCACTCGCAAGTTCAACTCACTAGATTAACCATATTGGCCACAAAAGTGTCAGGTGCAACTCCCCTGGTGACCTTAATGCTGAAATTCAGGAAAACAACTCATGTTACCAAAATTTGAATAAAAGCAGATCCTCAGGGTAATCACACTAATTGGCCAATGACTTCAAAGGCAAAGCTTCAACAGATGGAAAGGAATGAGGCCATACTCAGAAAATTTCCTGTCGGAAAGGGACCTTTAAAGACAGTTTTGGTAACTCATATATTTCCAGTTGCCTAAATTCTGGGATGTCTAATTTACATGACTGTCCTTAATCCAAGTTATTCCACATACGTATATGGTATTATCCTTATGCCTTGAAACTTAGTTTAAATTCATTAAACAAGTTGCAGTTATTGATAATATAAACACAAATATGCTGAAAATTATACTGTGCCACCTAATAAATATATCTGATACAAAATGCTGCATTAAATCAAAATGAACTTACAATATATTTGCCTGCTAACCTGCAAGTGAAATGGATTTGAGAAGTCTGGCAATGTGGTGTCAAATCCAGCGTTTTCTTCTTTTTTAAACTACAGTTAGGAAAGCAAGACATGTCAGAATGGTTATGGAAGAATACTGTCTGTAGTCAAACATGCTTAAAAAGAGCCGCAATTTCCCAAGCACTGAGAAAGCTACAAGATAAAGGCAAACTTGCTTGGGCAGATATAGTGTTGTACAGTGAATTGTTATGATGCTGGTCCTATTGTTGTCATTTATTTTGAACAAAAGTGATTGATATTAAAATCCAGACAGGGCACATAAAATGGAGAGAGAACATCTGAGTTTTGTTTCTTAGTACAAAGTTAAAAGAGCCCAACATAAAATAGGGATATTGTTTTGAGACTAGCATTTACTGGCTATTGCCTACAGATAAAAGACATTTAAAGGCTGATTTATTAATGCTTGTAAAATGTTACCAACTGGTAGCTGTGGAGGAAGAGAGTTTGTTCATACTGTAGCTGTGGAAGCTGCCAGCTCAAAGGAATGATGTCTGGAGGTCCCATGGCCAGGAAGAAATTGTATAAGAGGACATTGTTAGTGATGGGCGTATTTATTCTACAGGTGCGAATGGACGCCGGCGTCAAAAATGAGACGCCGGCGGCATTTCGCAAATTTTTCAGCCCAAATTCGCCCATCACTAGACATTGTTCATGACTAGAGAAAAATTGCTGGAAAGACTTGTAACAGTGTGGACAGGTTACACAAAACAGATAAAAATCATGAGCTCTTGGTCTTACCCACAAATTTTTTTTAAAAAATCATTAGACCCCTAGCAGCAATGTTCATTAAGTATGGCTGAATGGTAGAACTGTGTTAAATCACAAGGGTTTTTAATTACGTTAGCTTACATATTTTGTCCAAAATGTGTTGCTAATAAACCCTGGTTGTAGTGTGCCCAAGTGTTAAATATGGGTTCATAAATTCATCCCTTAGGGGAAGAATGTCTATGTGCCTACCTCTTTAGAATAGAACATGGCCTAACGCAACCCTCACATATTTTTAAACACAGGCTACAGGTCTCTGCAATACAATACAGAGCACAAAGGCATCTGGCCAGTCCAGTGTGCAATGTGCAAAAAAGGTCAATTTGCTCTTTGCACCTTGTGCTATATTTGGTACAGTGCGCAGCAGACCTGTCCTTACCAGGTTTTCTGCACAAAATATATTGAAGTCAATGGCCATTTTTTTCAAAGCAACTTTTCAGCGCAAATTACATTGTTTGCCAAAAAATTTTGCTCGTCCCTAGCTCATCATACATTGTCAGTGTATATGTAACCCATGTGACATCACATTACCACTGACTGTAGCTTGCCAATAAAAATATAGGGGCTGATATTTAAGCTTCAAGACAAGTTCCAGGAACAGGTTCCAGCTTTATCTAATATTCTTTCACACAAAGTTCACTCAGAGTTGCTGTTTACTTAAAAGCAAGGTGATAATTTTCTAGAAACTACTGCTGATTTAAAAAAAACTTGAATAAATAAAGCCTGCAATGATCTCAACCTGACAGTATATAATCAACAGTGGGAACACATTAACTTGATATAACTGCGGACAATATATATACATGTGTCTGAGTATAACGACAAATAATCAGTTGGTATAATGCTGTAATTTAAATTGAAGATCAAGACTCACTATTTACCTTACGTTACCCTTAAGTAAATGCCATTTTGATTATTGCAATTTTATCATATTATGTCCAGTTGCATCATATTATTGTCAGTAAAAAGAATGAAGCTTATGTGCCCCAGAGCTTCTGTTTTCAAGCAGCTTTTAATAGTGTTTAGCGCTCAGCTGTAACATATATCATTTTGAGCTTATGAAGCTGCGTACCTCCATACTGTAAATAGTTAAGGAAATAAAGCTACGGCACAAAATTACAATGGGGAAGGGAGAATAGTGTAAAGTGCCATGCATTTTGCACATTTGTCCATAGGCAGATGTTAAGTACAGGTGTCCCTTCTATACAGATCCATGTACTTTGCTAGGCAAAATTATCCCCTGTTGCATTAATGCCATTAAAAATAACAAGCAATTAGCATTGCTAAATCTTTTTTTAGTCTTTGTACATGTTCTAGTTTCTTAAATTTCCTCTTGCGTGAACCGCGCATCATTTGTTGTATTTAGCAATGAGCACATTATTTTGCCAGGCATGGATTTGAGGCAATTTTTTTGCATTTCACAATCTGCAATTTTTTTCCTGAAACTGTCACAAAATTCCACCATGGAAAATTTTGCAGCGGCAAAAAAATTGCCAAGAAAAAATGCCTATTGACTTCAATGCATTGGGACAAAAAAAAGTCACTGACACAAAAATTTGCCACCAGAAAAGGTCCCTTGACTTAAATGCATTTGGAGTGAGAAAAAATAGTCACGTGTGTAAAAAAAAAAAAATGTTGGCACCCATTGATTTTTCACCATTTCGTATTTTTTTTTTGGTCTGGAACAGATTCTCTCATCACCAGTTTTATAACTAGTGTAGGGACCCATAGTTTTATTACTAGTGTAGGGACTCATAGGTTTAGTATGTTCCTATTGATTTAAATCCCTACACTTCCCTAGTTGCTGGGCATATGCCCATGTATCTAGATATTGGCCTATAGTCCTATGACTACTTCCTGTCACACTTTCACATAGTGCCTGGTAAGGGGAGGATATTCTTCTTTGGCTTCTGGTTGCTGCCCCATCTGGATCTGTTCCAGGTAGCCTGGATAAACCAAATCCCAGTAAAGGTGTTTTCTGGAGGGACCATTGCCTCTAGTGATGAGTTGGCGAGCAGGTACCCAGTGAATGAGGCTAGCCAGTGACAGGTTAGTTCCTTTCATAGTACTCTTTAGGACAGTAAGAGCAGCCTGTTCTCCTACAAGCAGGGAGTAGCTCTCCTCTAGGCTCTGAGTTTGCCTAAAGTGAAGGTACCATAGCTGGATAGGGAATCAGTGATTAGATTTATTCTCCCTGATCATTCCACTGTATGGGGACTGGACCACTACTGGGAATTCCATCCTAGAGGTGTACCTTCATCTACCGTAACAGCTTCCATATGGTGCCACATCTTGCTGTCTCTGCCCAACTGTGCTGGTATGTAACCGTCTGCTAATACCTTACCTCTGTGGATTGTGAGTATAACCCTGTTGATATTGTCTTGGACAAGAACAGTTATTTTGTGTGTTTGTTGCAAGAACCTCCTGGTGTCCTTTATTTTACTATTATACACAGTAGCCTATGTACCCTATGCGAGTTGTAGTATAACTACACCATTCCTTAATACCTTCCAAAGTCCTTGTTTTGCATGTTAGAGTCAAATATAACCCATTCTCTACTGATTAGCTAGACATAGCCTATTTTAGCATAAAATAGTGTTACACTAGAATTGGGACTATTAAGAAGGAAACTCTCATTAATCAGTTGCTCATTTGTTTAGACACATGAAAACAGTTCAGAATCTCTGCATTTTCTCTGTTCTCATTAACCAACTGCCCCTTTCTGATATTAAGATATTATGCTGCCATATTTTTAAGCACCCCCCCCCCTTTATTCTGGTATAACAATGGGAGTTTTTTTGAACATTTCTACACTGACCAGTTGATGGCTATTATATTAAAATTGTACTAAGCTGAAAGAGTTAGTAAGGAAAATATTTTCTCCAGAAAAGATAGCAATCCTAGCTGTCACAGTATCTCCTTGGAATGCTGGATCCCCATTTTTAAAGAAGTTGATAACAAAAATGGAGAAATGTAATAAAAGTTGGTTATACAAAAATGTTTGCCTCTGTGTGCACTAATTTTCATTTGCTCAAATTCAATATAGCTTTTGTGAACCAGGAAACTTTTTGGCAACCACTCTGACAGCGAAAGAAAGATGGCAGATTTTATAGTTTGTGATAGTGTGCAATGTATGTAATAAAATATCTTACGGAAAAAGTTATTTTTGCTCCAAAAGATTACTACACCTTCAAGCACATCTTAAAATTTGGAGTGCAATAAAGAACTAATAATTTTACATTATGACATTTTTTAGCTAATTTTTGAGTTTTTGTATTAACTTTGTGAATTGTATTACATTGCCACCATAGGGCTTAAATGTGTTTGAGTAATAGATGGTTGTTTTGCCAGGTTTTCTCTTTATTGTTATAATAAAATTTGCATGACCACAATGGAAAGGGAATGTGTCTTTGCGTGTATCTTTGAGTGTGACCACATACAGTATATGACTTGCAAATAAAAAGGTCTATTAGCTGTAATGGAATGTCAAAGTAAGAGAAGTAATTTAAAATAACAAGTCACTTACTTCTGCAAGTGCAGTGTGCAAGTACAAAGTGTCAAAGTGCCCCAAATGATTCTTTGAGGGTGCATGTCTGTTGTTCCGATTGATGTAATATGCTGGGGGACACTGGAATTACCAACTTGTTCTGGGTGGCAGAAGCTCCAGAGTTTCCCAGTGCCAATAGGTACTTTTGTACTCAATTTAACAGGGATGGACTGGCACCAAAACCCAGATTGCTCAGCCTATAATTTGCATAAATGACATTTTTCTAGGTGTAGACATCCAATACATGGGTTTAAGTACATCTGATATAAGATAGAATATATTATGTAGTGAAAGTTGGACAACTTTTGCTTATTTTGTTTATAAACAAAAGCAACCCACTTAAAGGAAAACTATACCCCCAAACAATGTAGGATTGAATAAAAATGCATTGCATAAAACAACTCTAAATATCTAAAACCCTGCTTTCTGTAAATAACCCATTTTCATAATAATATACATTTTATCTTAAATACAAAATTGCCATTTTAAGAACTGCCCTCTGGGATCCAACGATCCACGAACAAACCAAACATGTTAGGTCAAATGAGCCACTTAACGGACAAAGTTCTGTGTTTTGCTTCCACACTTCTTCCTGTTACAATTAGAGCTGCAGTATTTCTGGTCAGTTGATCTCCGAGGCAGTACAGAGAAAAGGGGGCGCAAGGGAAAAAACAAATATATATATATATATATAATATATATTTCAGTTAGGTAAGTTTCTTTAATATGCCACTAAATATAATGTAAACTATAGGTTGCTAAGTATTCATTTATGGGGATATAATTTTCCCTTAAAATGAGCTTGCATTTTCTTGTTCTACATAATGTGCCAACAACTTTTAATCTTGGTGAACCAAATATTTCCAGTAAATACCGGATGTACTGTAGCATAGGTAATAGGTAACTTAGAAATGTGGAATATTTAGAGCACATTTACTTAGGGTCGAATATCGAGGGTTAATTAACCCTCGATATTCGACTGTCAAAGTTAAATCCTTCGACTTTGAATATCGAAGTCAAAGGATTTAGCGCTATTCGTTTGATCGAATGATTAAATCCTTTGAATCAAACGATAATCGAAGGAATAATCATTCGATTGAACGATTAAATCCTTTGAATCGAACGATTCAAAGGATTTTAATCCATTGATCGAACGATTTTCTTTTGATCAGAAATTGGCTAGAAAGCCTATGGGGACCTTCCCCATAGGCTAACATTGATGCTCAGTAGGTTTTAGGTGGCAAAGTATGTGGTCGAAGTTTTTTTAAAGAGACAGTACTTCGACTATTGAATGGTCGAATGGTCGAATAGTCGAACGATTTTGAAGTCGAAGTCGTAGGTCGAAGTAGCCAATTCGATGGTCGAAGTAGCCAAAAAATACTTAGAAATTCAGAGTAATTTTTATTCTATTCCTTCACTCGAGCTAAGTAAATGTGCCCCCTACTGTAAGTCTATGTTTGCCAGCACATAAAGGGTTGAATTGCTTTAGAAACCAATGAAATAACATAAAAAATTGTTTTTAGAGAAATTCACATTTAATATAACCTTTAGGATTTTATAGATGTAGCTATTCTCGACAACTTTTTAAATTGTCTTTATCATTTATATTATTTATAGCTGCTAAATTATTTGCATTCTTAAATAATTCACAAATAATAGTAATTTTTTTTATAGAATGCCATTGTCTACATCTTATTATTATTATTTTTTTTTTTTCTGTAAACTATCCCTTTAATTCATTTTGGAATCTTTACAATTAACTATATCTAAATGATTTCAATAACATCTCATTTCTATTTACATAATAAAATAGATGTAGATGAAGACAATAAGAAGATAATTATTGCAAATGAAAATGTCATATGCATCCATTACATTAGTGCAATCTAAAATGCATCCATCTGTTACAGAGATTCTGTGACAGATAAGACAGTAAGTGCAAACCTCCAGCTACATGTATAAATGTGGTATTGCATTACCTTTCTTATGTTTATTGGTTTGTAGTTGCTCAATTGATCAAGTGTATGTTTGGATTATTTTGTTCTACATCTCTCTATTTTGGTTTTAAACTTCTTTCTGGCAGCCACTAATAGATATATCCTAAAGAATATGGTTTAAACAGGAAAAAACTACAGTAAATCTAAAATAGCAATGGTAATGTGGGGGGCTGATAAATAGATTCCAGATTTATATTGCAACCACCTTAAATTCGGCCCTGGAAGGGCCCCTTAGTTAATACAGGAGCTAGGCTTCAATTTCTGGGTCAAAATATGATCGCAAGTGTCCTGTGTTATTATATATAAGCTGGGCACATGTGCTAAGGGTCCATTTTGTTTAATCCCTTACCTGGGCAGGCACAAAGGGTTTCCAGTGAAACCCAGTCAAGGTCAGGTCTAGTAAGAATAGACTACTCACTTTCAGGAGTGATAGATAGTCAGGGCTATTTATCCAAGCAGCACAGTCTTGACTGAGGAGTGTGAATGGGTGAATGGGACTAGGACCTGGATGCTAATTGCCCAGAAGTAAGGACTGAGTATCATAGCTAGGATCTGGAGAGATCCACAGAAATCCACAGGGATCCACTAAGGCACTCCCAGCTGAAACCTCTGTCTATACTGTGTATTCTATCTCTCTTACTGATCATTGGTGCTGTGAGTATTAGTATAGAATATTTATATTCATGAATGTTCCTGCTTTATTTCTGATAAACTTCTATGTGGACTGTGTTCTCAATAAATTAGTTACTTGGTAAAGTTACAAGAATCACTGGTGCCCATTATTTGTATACTGTATATAATTGTAGTTTAACATCCTGCCTTGACACTGATTTGAAGGCACACCCCTGTCTCATCTGGGCAGATTTGTGGTAAAGCGTATGAAAAGGGTGCCACTTATTTTTAGTGATAGACGAATCTGTGTTGGCCAAAAAATTCACGAAACACATTGAAGTCTATGATTGTTTTGACGTGCAACAATTTTGACACGAACGACAATTTTTATACGTGCAAATCTTTTGTCCAAATGCATTGAAGTCAATGGATGGCCGAATAATTTTGACTCACAACTATTTTGACGAACGACCATTTTTACACGTGCAACTCTTTTGTCCAAATGCATTAAAGTCAATGTGCGTCAGAATAATTTCAACGTGCTACAATGTTGTAAATTTGCAGTGAATCCATGCCTGGAATAAGTTCACCCATCACTACCAATTTTACTATAGCCTTATAGTAACAATAACAATGATAATTAGGAAAACTTGCAGCCAACTTTGAATATGTACAGTGATGTAACTATAGAGACAGCAGACCCTGTGGTTGGGGGGGGGCAGAGAACGGCATTGTCTGCTGCAGAAAAATCCCTCCTCTGCAGGAACTTGTACAAAATTTTGACTAACTATGGCATGTGCATGTCTCCTCATAAGTCATGCACATGCCATGACTTATGAGGAGGTAGGCAAGTGCAAGGAAGTAGGGGGAAGGAAAAGCAAGTCTCCAAACCTTTTTTCTGGGGGGGCAGCAACTTCTTATTACGCCATTGAAAATGTATCACACACACAAAAAAAGACAAATACAAACTGTGAACACCATAATAAAAGTGATATTTCTGGTCAAGAAAAATATATAATTTTTAGAAGGCAAGCTTTGCCTTAATTTGTTTTCCTTTGCAAATAAAACAAAACAATGGCCATAGCTTATTGTGCTCATAGTATATTCTTTCTTGCTATACTAAATCCGGATTCTTTTTTGGAACTGTATTTTATTAAAAAGGGAATCTAAATTCTACATAAAACCCAGCTCTCTAAATTTGCTTAAAATCTATATAATTACAAGGAAATTTGCAAAAGAGAATTGTACTTACCAAAAATTTTTTTATGGTTCATATGTAGATGGGGAAGGCAGACATAATTGTTCTTTATAAGCATGCTTTTTACACATACTGTATTAGGAGAGATTCTCATTGGAGGAATATTTATCAATTTCAATGTCCTTGAAAAATGTATTGACTAATATTGATTTACATATTGAACAATAAATTGGCGCCCTGAAATGTTATGCTTGAACCCCTAATAACAAAGCATGTTAAAATGTAAGAGAATTTGACAGTGTTTTTTTAAATTAGCTTATCTGGAAACCCAATATCCAAAAAGCTTCAAATTACAGAAAGGCCATATCCAATAGACTCCATATTAGGTAAATAATTAAATGTTTTTAAAAAGATTTTCTTTCTCTCCGTTATAACAAAACAGTACCTTGTACCTGTAACAAAGCTGCAATCCTATTGGGTTAATTTAATACTTACATGATTTTTTAGCACTCTTGAGACATAATGATCTAAATTATGGAATGATCCACTATGCATAAAACCCAAGGTCCCGAGCATTCTGCATAATAGGTCCCTTACCTGTATCTGTATCTTTCAGGTGCTATAATAAAATGATACTTTTGACAAATATTTACTACTTGTAATTTTGAAGCTCGTGGTAAATTCAGGAATGGCACAGATTCACCCATCACTAGTTTTCACACATGTGTCGAGGCCATTCATCCATTTTGACTGTGATTTGAGAGCATTCACCCATTTTTGTCTGTCTTGCCTGCCAACCTTCTGAAACTTGCCACCTGCCCTGATCTGTCTGACCATGATTTTCTCCCTGATAACACATTTTTCTCTACTACATTGGCTCCCTGTTCTGAAATATAAATATGCCATTCAATAATTTGTAAGGGATTCTTTTAGAATTAGAATGATTGTGAGGAATTATTATTATTATTATTATTATTAACAGCAACATGGGTTACTAGAGCATCTTTTAACATTTTATGATTGAGGTCATAGTGGGGAGTTAGATGGCCTTGGAGTTGTCTGTCTTTGAGGACATGTTCACTTTTATTAGGGTTTAGTGGTATTTGATATTGTCCTTGGTGGTCATTCTATTTTTAAACCTCTAGATAAAGATGTTCCTCAGGAGAGAGAGTACCTTAAACAACTGCATGCCATCAATCTTCATATAAATGATATTAAATTCCCTTTAATGTCACCTGTACTCAAAGTGACAGAAAGAAAGACCAATAAATGACTGTAGCTAAAGGGTTTACATTTGGAGGGACTACTACAAAAAAGCAACAGCTTACATGAAGATTTAATTTTCCTTGAAATCAGTCTCCATGGGTTATGATAATGCCATCACAGTAGAAAACTGGGCAGCAAACTAGAATAGGCTATACTGATACTAAAATCAACAATATAATATATATATTGGTATATTGGTATATAGATATAGTTTGAGTGGATGTGTGTATGTGCGCGGAGTTTCATTTGGAGGGGTTGAACTTGATGGACGTTGGTCTTTTTTCAACTCAACTTAACAATGTAACTATGTAACTATCACAGGGCTATGATATAATGTCAAGTAATACAGGTAGGATCATCTGTAGGGCTCTGAGCAGGTAGAAGGGAAGCAGGCAATAATGTTCTTGGACCTGGATATTTTACTGTTAAAGGGTGGTGCGTAAGCTGTGTTAAGTTTTTAACAGATGGAAGAAAGATCCTTAGCATAAAAAGCATTTACAGAACAAGAGCAATCATCATGAATGATGAAAAACTCAGAATCTAGTACATGATTTAATGTGACAGATGTCTTCTCCAGAGATCAGCACAATATACCTTCACATGATAGTGCTGTGCCATGCACTGATCCTTAGTCTCCCTGTGCTGCCGAGCCTTATTTTACATTCTGTTGCTCCTTATCGTTTTTATCATCTATATTTGGGAATGTAACCATGCATGCTATATCATTTTCTTCTTTTAGAACATTATCTTTCATTATAGGAAATTTTGTAACCTTATGTACTCCCTCTAAAATAGTAATACTTTAATTAATAAAACACAACTATATATAAATATATAAGGGGATCATATAATAATCTCTCTAAAGCTTTATTTACTAGTAGGTCTTTCCAGTTGACACAAGGTCAACCATTCTGATTAGAATAAAAGAGCTTCTGCCTAAATATTCAGAAGGATTTTTTTTTTTACAGTGAGAGCTGTGAAGATGTGGAATTCTCTCCCTGAAGTAGTCATACAGGCTGATACATTAGATAGCTTTAAAAAGGCATTGGATGGCTTTTTAGCAAGTGAGGGAATACAGGGTTATGGAAGATAGCTCATAGTACAAGTTGATCCAGGGACTAGTTTGATTGTCATTTTGGAGTCAGGAAGGAATTTTTTCCACCAAACTCAGTGCCCGTTGTTATGATTTGTTTCTCGGTACGATTTCTGTCTGTGAATTCTTTGGTTTTGATCCCTGCCTGTCTGACTCTGCTAAAATCCCGACCTTTTGCCTGCCTGACTATTCTTGAACTCAACTTGAAGTTGTTGTTGCCTTCCATCCTAAACCTTGGTAACAAACGTTTTCCTTTGCTCGTTCAGAACGCTTGCTTTGCTCCTCTCAAGTTAAGACCTGGAGGCATCTGTGTAGCTGAGGGCTCATTCCAAGGCCAAAGGCGGATGCAACAGCGGAAGATTGAGCCATGACTGGAATTTTAGTACTTGTTCTGAATTTAGGGAGCCGTACATAACACTAAGATTCCCAGCTCAGCCATGTTCAATGACATTTTATTTTCAAACATTGACCCTGCCCTACAATAGCCAATCAATCTATTTAATCAAGCAGAAATGTTTCAGAGGATAATTATTGAAAAACTCACAGTCACTTTCATGCAATATACCTGCTTAGCTATCTGGCTGTTACATTGCACCATTTCATGATACTAAATTGCTACTCAGCATTGTATTGTAAAAAAAGGAGTAGATATATATACCAAGAGTGCTGAGCTTTCTATATTCCATCCATTTGTTTGACAATGCTAGGTACATAACCACCTGCCTATGGCACTATTGACAATTTTAAATTGATTGTGGCATAGGATATGGAACTAAAAAGCATTTACATACCTTTGCCCCTGATTTAAAAATGAAAAATATGGTTTATCAATATAATATCCAGTAAAAAACAATTGTTTGAATGTTGGGTTTTATACTAAAATATGACAGGCAGATATAAAAGAGAACAAGAATGATATATTGCTTTAAACACCTTTTTAAACTAAGAAAACATCTCATAGTAATAAACACAGGAAGAATACAAACAGTAACATAACTATGGAGTGGTGGGCCTTGGTCCAGACAATGCAGCTGGGACCGCCCCCAACACCCCCGGGAGCATTTTTTTAAGTGTCTACATGCTCATGCGAACTGCTGGCAGGCCCTGGTACAATTGCACCCTCTGCTCCCCTTGTAGTTCCGTCACTGAATACAAATGGAATATTTGCAAATATAACAAAAGTAGCACTTTAAAGTGACTGCAATCACTGTATCCAAGGTAGCTTCAGCAAAGGGGTAATTTGTTTCATGTTTTTGAATCCAGTTGCTTTATAAACAAAAAAAAAAAAAATACTTTGGTTTGCACTTAGACTTAGATCTGTAAATGATGACATATTATTGATACCATGGAACTGTGGTCTCAAATTAAAATAAGATTGCCCTAAATGCTACCTGATTAGCAGTTATATTATAAAAAGTTTAGGTAAGTGAATAAATGTCATAAGAAACTCAACTAAAATATTCCATCCTTTAGAGAAATAATCTGGTATTAATGACTGGCATGCACATGGTTTTTAGAGATCATTGTTCTTTGCCCCAACTTTGATTTTGTACAGTGTTTCATGTGGTTAGGTACAAGAAAAGGAGAGATATACCTACAGCATTCTGATGACACCTACAACTAGAGAGAAAGACATAAATAGCATCCATGTTAAAAATGTTAAATATAATAGGGGTCATTTACCAAGACTTGGGGTGAAAGGTGGCAGGCAGATACACAAGAGTACATAACCCTATTGTGGCCTGCATCAATGTCCTAAATTGAGCATCTGAATGATGCACAACTAATGGGGCACAAGGGCCAGTCTACATGCCTCCCCACACCCACCCCTCATGAATACAGTGCTGCAATACACAGACAGGGTTGTATTCAGGGAACTAACTGCAGGTCTATGCTTTCCAAAATGGAGCACAGAGAATCAGAGCCGGGCCAACCCGGGCAGGCACCCTTGGCAACCTGGCCGGCCACGGCGCCGGCTCAGTGTGTGCAAAACTGCACATGCGCCAAACTGCGCTCCAACGCGCATGCTCAAAGCTTCGCTCCAGCAAGCATGTGTGAAATGGCGTGCGTGCATGCGCAGAAGTGCATTTACGTGACAGATACACGCGGCAGTCTGGGAGAGACTGGACCAGATGCGGTGTAGCCGACAGAGGAGGTACATGCCTGGCACCCCCCAGCTTTGCGCCCTAGGCACGTGCCTACTCTGCCTACCCCTAGTTCAGGCCCTGCAGAGAATTCATCAAGGGAGCAAGGCAGGAAATATGTGCTGTGTTAGCATTTTGCACCCTGCCCTCCTGTTGGTCAATGAGCCCTAATGTATAAGCTACTCTGCATATTTCAGAGGAAACAAGAGAATTAAAGATTGAATGCCATTCTCGTTAAGATTTCATGATGAATTACATTAAAATGAAGAAACTGTGTAATTATGCATGCTTCATGTTTGTGATATGATTACGCACGGCCTGCTTAATTATGTAGAAACTATGTTATGAATATGTAAAACAGAATTTTGTAGCATTCATGTTTATGATGCTTAGGCGTATCCTTGTATACATGCAGTACATTGTCCGAGGCTGTGATAAATTATATGTGAAATCAATTTCTACCTGTCATTTGGAGGATTTCTTTTATCCATATTACATTATTATGCATATATAACATATATAACATGGATACAAGGATGCTAAGATATAGATGTGAAGTAATTTAAAGTGACAGCATACTTACCTGTGAGTTTTAAAAACATATTGTAGATGGCCTTCTTTATGGGTGAAACCATAGTAATCTAATGTCTAAGGGGCCCATTTATTCTACCATGACTTTTTCGGGTCAAACTTTTCGACACCAAAAAGCTGAAAAAGTTGTAGGGAAAAAAACAACTTTTCTAGATTTATTATGTGACAAAACTGCAACAATTCCAAATATGAAAATACTCCAGCTAAAATCAGTCCAAATCATTTAGATTTGGGCAGATGTCCCTTTGACAACTGGAAGATTTTTCTTTGATTTGCTGTTTCAGATGTTCAAAGTGTTTTTGACTTTTCTGTGATAATAATCCTAGTTAAAAAAGTTGCGGTTTTCACAAGGCTTTTCCCATTAATGCTTTTTCATTTCGGATATTTTAATAAATTTCAAGTTCGTAGTTTTAGTTAAATGAGACTGTTGATAAGCAGGCCTCCAAAGAGATGGTTCTTCATTTATTGATTTAAGAAAACAGACAAGTTTTGCATTATGATTTGTCCACTAAGGGTATTGCAAGTCTAAAGAAAATATATGATTTAATCATCTAAACAATGTAAAAATTCTGTGGGTTCTCTTTTATATTAATAAATAAAACAATGCAGATAGCTTTGTATCACAATACCCATATGCTTTAATAATTGTACACTTTGTAAAGATGTAGCATAATAGTTTAATTGGCAGACATGAGGACATGTCTGGTTTTCAGGAGGGTGAGATGAAATAGGGTAAAATGTTAATGGTTTAATATAAATGTTTAGGTAATAGTTAATATATATATTTAGGTTGGCCACTAGGGAGGATAACAGTTGTAATGGAAAGTTGCCAGTGGTGGGTGGAGAATAGTAGGTTATATAAAGAAGGTTTCAGGAAGTGGAATTAGGCATGCATCATGGGAAGCAAGTTAAGCAGAGGGTACTGCAACAGTAGAGTCATCTCCTGGAAGAGGTACTGAGTCTAGGTAGTGAGAGGCCTAGTGGTGTAACAGTACGCTCTAAGGAGTGTAAGTTAGAGAGGTAACTAGCATGGGCAGCTATGGCCCCAAATAGGAGTGAGTAGGCATAGTGTTCCCAGTAGGAAGAGGAAAGGCTAGAGCGAGATTGAGTCAGCCAGGACCCAAGAGCTGTACCTGAAAAAAAGTGCCCCCCCCCGACAGTGTGCTGTTACGGGCACTGTTATGCAAAAAAATGGAAAATTGTGCCGTGTGAATGTGCTGCTATTCCGTTGAAGGCTGTGACAAATAAAGAGAACGTGACTGAATTACAACTCTCTGCCTGGAGTGCTTCACTCAAGGGTTCCCCCACACAAAAGGTCGGTGGTACATCAAGGGTTTACAACGGGTAGGCACTTTTGATGTCTGCCCCCGTTACACCTTTATAGATGTTAAAAGAAATAGTTATTTAGAGGTAAAAGAAAAATCCTCAAATCATTTCAGATATTGCTTAAATGAGGACACTCCAAAATCACAAATATAACAGATAAGCAGTACTTAATTACTGCCTCTATGGTGGTAAAATAACTTTCTGATTAGCGTCACTTAATGATCTCAAATTAATCTAGTATTGTTTAGAAACATTATACTCTAGTTCTAATTTGAAAAATCATTTGCACGGTTCATGTGGTAGTTTAGCATCTAAGGGTAGGATGTTGACTGTGAAAATGATTCATGATAGCAAACATTTATTTGTGGATGCAGGCCAAGTATTTTTGCAAATTCATTCCCTGTGAGACAGTATATGCTGATAATGCTGATAATGAATGTGCCTCTGTTTTATTCACAGACTCTCAGCTTCTTCCGGACCTAACAAGCAGGATGAGTAATCACTCAGCAAGATTAGTGAATAGCCAAGGGTTTAAAAAAAAAAGGATAAAAATGAACATATTTTTTTTTAGAAATTCATGTATTGCGACATAAAATGTATTTATGTTTCATACTCATATAGTAAAAACTATATATTAAGACAGTCAGAATATGAATCTCAGTCAGTCACAACACTTGAAACACAGAAATGTAGAAAAAAGGGAATAAAAAAATAAACAAATATTATGCAACAGATACTGTACAGTATTTTATTGTATTGCATTTATTGAGATAACACCACAAATTTATGCAGTGTTTTAGAAGGCATAGGGGTATAGTTATTATAAATTAAACAGTGAAAATAAATGGTGGCATTTTTATATTGAAAGACCTGCTAGTGGTGTATCCAAGACACAATTAAATTACTTATTTAGGATAGGAAACACTTTAGTAGGTGCATCTAGGGAAAAGGGTGTTGGTATTGTGTCTTATGAAGGCTTTTAAACTTTCATAGTTTTTGCTTTAGATCAGCACCTTTCATTGTTCGGAGTACTTTTTCTCTAAAGTCTGTTTCACGATGTTTTTGAAAAATATCAGATTGAGCACGTTTTCTTATGCCAACTGGCAGACAAGCTTGAAAAGGGATATGGGGGTGATTTTATCCTCGTCTCCTAAGCTATTAATTGTTGTGGGGACACAACACAATGGCCCCCTAAACGATAGCCCTTATTGGAAACTATACCCCTCTTTAAAAGTATATTGAAATAAAATATATAAAACCCTGCTTCAACTAAATAAACCATCTCCATAAAAATATGCTTATTTAGTAATAATCCTAAATCTAAAATGTCCATTTTAAGTACTGTAACCCTTTCAACACCCCTTTGTCGGTGTTATACTCCACGTGTGGTGCTTACCCGATGGCACGGGATAAACCTGAGCCACTCCACAGTGGTATGGGGAGAGATTGGGTACCTGGTACTTACTAGCGCAGTGCCTCCACCTAGTGGGATCCGGGAATGCACCTACAGGTGGCCCCACTAGGAATACAGTAATAACACACACAGTATTGGTTAAACTGAATAACGGTTTATCTAAAATAAGTGGCCAACTAGTACATGCAGCACTCCTAACCGGTGGCAATAGGGCCTCACTAACTAACGTGCTAGCGCAATCTGTCAAGCTAACCAACAAGGCAAAGTCCTTTAATGTCCGTTAATATAAACAGTCTGTTTATCTTCAGCGCTCTTTAGGGTACTGTCCCTTTAAACAGGATACTCACACAAATCCTCTTTAGAGCTCTCTTCAGTCTGTATTCCTTTCACACTCTCGGTCTTCCCAGCACAGTATGTGGCTTCCCTGTGCCAGCCCAATCCAAATGAATGCTTTTGGTGCCTCTACGCTCTCTGGGCCCACCAGCAGATCTCTGGCCTCTTTCTCTGTCCACCATGTGGCTCTCTATGCCAGGCTCTCTTCTTTTTCCAGTATCTGTGACTTCTTTTTCCTGCCAGCCACTCACTAGCTGCTGTGTCACTTCCTACTGCACTGAACAGCTGGTTGCTAGTTAACAGCTTACTGCACACAGACACAGGCTCTGTGGTTGATCTCTGCTTACAGGGATAAGTGCAAGGGTTTTGCACTAATTCCCTACAAGGGTAAGGGTAGGGTAATGACATCATGGGCGGGGCAGTGACATTGTGGGGGGGATTGATGATGAGCGGTAGGCCTTTGCAAATGGCAGTTCAGTTAAAAGATTTACTGGTGAGTACTTATCTAGAAATGCTGGCATATCTTGTAGGTTCACATAAATACTCATCTTATATTATAGTCACAGAGGACCCTTGTCTAACTGCTAATCCAGGGTGCATAAATTCGTAGAAGACAGCTGATTATTTTTGAATTGTTCTGCCATTAAAGTCTCTGTGAAAAATTGTATTTTGAATGTGTATATTCCCTTTGCAAATGGTAAGATCTAACATAGAAAAAGATTACTATAAATTGCCTTACTCCTCAGCTAAAACCATCAGGGGTGCATATCCTACAATAAATGGTTGAAATTGGCAATTTAGACCTGATTGTGGCAGGAAAACAGTAATTTTCTCCTTCTTAAAAATGTTTTTCTGGTTTCTTTTTAGACTTTAAGAATGTTCCAGACATTCATGTGCTAGATTAATTCATGATCATTTGCAGGTATTCAAGGTATCAATATCTTTGGTATTTATCGCCGTGTTCTTGAAAAGAGAGTGTAGGCAAGTACACGTGCTGTAAACATTGTTGTTATGTTATTCTCTTTTCAATCCAAGTTCTTTATGTAGCAATGATCAAGCTCTAGATTAAATTTGTTTTTCAAAAGAGCAAACATATTGTTTTCGGTTTCATTTTGAAATCAGATATGGGGCTAGACATACAGTATTGTCAGTTTCCAAGGTGGCCCCAATCATGTGACTTGTGCTTTATGCTCCTCTGGAGTCAAACACTATCCCTGCAAACTTGTGCATATATTTAACAGACCTTGCAAAACTAAATGTGAATGCAATATGTTTTAAAGGTTTTACTTATATTAAACTGTACTATACGATTTGGGTTTTTTGTTGAATTCTGAGAATGGACTGTGGACAGAGAGAGACACCTGCTTAACCGAGTACTACAGTCAATACCTCCAACTACTGGTTTATAAGTAGGTATTTCTGCTAAATGGTGGAGGCTTTGGACTGAGTACCAGAATTTGACCACAGCATGAACTTAAAGAACTGTTTTTCTGGAAGTTAGAATTACAGGGGAAATTTACCTCTAAAACATTTTCCCTAACACTGGGGGGCAGATTTACATATCGAGGGTTAATTAACCCTCAATATTCGATTATAGTTTGATCGAACGAAAAATTGCTCGATCGAAGGATTAAATCCTTTGATTTTTCTTCTACCTAAAAAACATTAGAAAGCCTATGGGGACCTTCCCCATAGGCTAACATTGCACTTCGGTAGGTGGCGAAGTAGGGGGTCAAAGTTTTTTTTAAAGAGACAGTACTTCGACTATCGAATGGTCGAATAGTCAAACAATTTTTAGTTCGAATCGTTCAATTCTAAGTCGAAGTCGAAGGTCGAAGTAGCCAATTCGATGGTTGAAGTAGCCAAAAAAAAATTCTAAATTCAAAGGTTTTTTTTTATTCTATTCCTTCACTCGAGCTAAGTAAATGGGCCCCTGGGTGTTATCTCAAGTGACTGAAATGACTACACTATATTAGCTTGTCATTTCACTGCTGCCATAGGTGCTGATTAGAGATGTCGCGAACTGTTCGCCGGCGAACTTGTTCGCGCGAACATCGGGTGTTCGCGCTCGCCGGAAGTTCGCGAACGTCGCGCGACGTTCGCCATTTTGGGTTCGCCATTGTTGGCGCTTTTTTTTGCCCTCTCACCCCAGACCAGCAGGTACATGGCAGCCAATCAGGAAGCTCTCCCTTGGACCACTCCCCTTCCCTATAAAAACCGAAGCCCTGCAGCTTTTTTTCACTCTGCCTGTGTGTGCTGAAGAGATAGTGTAGGGAGAGAGCTGCTGCCTGTTAGTGATTTCAGGGACAGTTGAAAGTTTGCTGGCTAGTAATCGTTTTGATACTGCTCTGTTATTGGAGGGACAGAAGTCTGCAGGGGTTTGAGGGACATTTAAGCTTAGGTAGCTTTGCTGGCTAGTAATCTACCTTCTACTGCAGTGCTCTGTATGTAGCTGCAGTGGGCAGCTGTCCTGCTTCTGATCTCATCTGCTGACTGCTGCAATAACAGTAGTCCTTGTAAGGACTGCTTTTATTTATTTTTTTGTTCCAATACAGAGCAGTATCAAGCAGATTACTAGCCAGCAAACTTACTATCATCTGTCCCTGAAATCACTAACAGCTCTCCCCCTACACTATCTCTTCCAAGCACACACAGGCAGATTTTTCAGATACATTTTTGCCCTTGATCCCCCTCTGGCATGCCACTGTCCAGGTCGTTGCACCCTTTAAACAACTTTAAAATCATTTTTCTGGCCAGAAATGTCTTTTGTAGATGTTAAAGTTCGCCTTCCCATTGAAGTCTATGGGGTTCGCGAACCGTTCGCGAACCGCTCGCAATTTTGCGCAAGTTCGCGAATATGTTCGCGAACTTTTTTTCCGACGTTCGCTACATCCCTAGTGCTGATCTATTTCATATACAGCTGAGATACGGTGAGAAAATTGGCAGAATAAAATAAGCCTAAAGAACTAACTCTCCTAAAAATCTGTTTTTTTATTGTATAAACCCAAGTTGTGACTCATTTACACTGAGTAGGAGAAACAATACCCTGTCTGAAAGCAATTCCATTGTGAAGTCCTGGCTTCTTCTGAAAGCACAGGATCAGACACAATAGCCAGAAATAATATTACAGCTAATAAAAATGCATTTATTAAATCAAAAATAAAATTTTAAATTAATTACTTGCAATGTACACAGTGTAATAAAGTAATAAAAAACCATACCATAAAAATCATGACTGAATCCCTTTAATCTCACGTTTTGATAAATCTGGCCCTGAAAATAACATTTGTTTATAAATCTGGGTGATGATGTTCTGCAAATGTCTTGCCAAGTGTAAAATGAGAGCACTAACACAAAGTGCAACATTTGTTTAATTAGAATTTTAAGCTATTTATCACTCCAGCAAATCTTCTTGCCACCTGTATTTGTGTCAGTGACTTCAATGGGTTCTTCAATGTGAGGAGTTGGTTAAAATGATTATGTAATTCCTAAGAATATAGAAAATTTGCTGCAAAACTCTGAAACTGTAGTGGATATAAAAATACTTTGGTTAGAAAGAAAAAGGAAAGCAGATTCTTGTCCTTGTGGGGGTGTATTGTAAGAGGAGAATTAATAACAATACTGGCACTCTGTGCATTCAGAATAGGCGTGAGTGGGTTGTGTTCAGTTCTGTAAGACAATAACCTAATATATTAGCTGTAACAACACATTTTATTTGCCGTACTAAAAGCAATACAAATATGAAATTTGGCTTGATGAATAGGGATGTAGCGAACGTCGGAAAAAATGTTCGCGAACATATTCGCGAACTTGCGGCAAAAATGCGAACGGTTCGCGAACGTCGCAAACCCCATAGACTTCAATGGGAAGGCGAATTTTAAAAGCTAGAAAAGACATTTCTGGCCAGAAAAATTATTTTAAAGTTGTTTAAAGGGTGCAACGACCTGGACAGTGGCATGCCAGAGGGGGATCAAGGGCAAAAATGTATCTGAAAAATACATTGTTGACACAGCGCTGCCTTTTGTGCTGTAAAGGGCAGAAATCACACTACGTCACTCAGGTGGTGTTTCTGGAGACGGTACTATTATTGATATTTAGACAGAATGTGAACAAGCTCACACAGCTAGATGGTTGTTGTTTGAAAATGAAGAACACACTGAGCAAATAATGCCTGCAAGGTTAACGTATACACTACTACAGCAGTGGATACGGAATATATTATTGCTGCCTGAAAAACGTCACTTGGGTGGTGTTTCTAGAGACGGTATTATTATTGATATTTAGACAGAATGTGAACAAGCTCACACAGCTAGATGGTTGTTGTTTGAAAATGAAGAACACACTGAGCAAATAATGCCTGCAAGTGCACTACTATTGGTGCACTACTATGAAGAACAGCAACAGCACTGTACACGTTAAAGAACAGTAAGATAAGTAAAAGAAAAAAAAAATATATGTATATTAAAAAAAATATTTTTCTCGGGTTGGTGCTGCTGAACTACTAGGAGCAGCACAGTAGCACACCAGTCCCACTCCCCAACACTGCTAGACTAATAGCACTGGGCTTATAGTAGCAACTAGCAAAGTAAAAAAACAAAAAAGAAAATAAAAGCAGTCCTTACAAGGACTATTGGGTTATTACAGCAGTCAGCAGATGAGATCAGAAGAGATCAGTGCCCACAGCAGGCAGCTACATACAGAGCACTGCAGTAGAAGGTAGATTACTAGCCAGCAAAGCTACCCTAAAATGTCCCTCAAATCCCTGCAGACTTCTGTCCCTCCAATACAGAGCAGTATCAAGTAGATTACTAGCCAGCAAACTTACTATCAACTGTCCCTCAAAGAAATCAGTGAAATCAGTAACAGCTCTCTCCCTACACTAGCTCTTGCAAGCACACACAGGCAGAATGAAAAAACGCTGCAGGGCTTCAGTTTATATATGGAAGGGGAGTGGTCCAGGGGGTGTGGGGGTGGTCCAGGAGGGAGAGCTTCCTGATTGGCTGCCATGTATCTGCTGGTCTGGGGTGAGAGGTCAAAAAAAAGCGCCAGGTAAGGCGAACCCAAAATGGCGAACGTCGCGCGACGTTCGCGAACTTGCGGCGGACGCGAACAGCCGATGTTCGCACAAACAAGTTCGCCGGCGAACAGTCCGCGACATCCCTATTGATGAATAGGAGACAGGGAGAGGCAGAAAGAGATGCAATAATGCTGAAGAATTGGTATATTTTACATTTGACTATTCTGGTTCAAAGGACAATGATGGGATATTATTAGCCAGTAACTAGTGAGGAGCAACATTTTTTGCCAGGTTTTGCCACGAAAAAGACACCCATTGACTCCAATGGGTGAAAAAAATTGTCACGGGTCAAACAAATTTGACGTCTGTAGACTTCAAAGGCAAATTTTTCACCCTTTCCACTAATTTTTGGCGAAGTGAAAGGGGTCAAATACTTCCATCACTACCAGTGATGTGTTGGGGAGATTATCAACTAGCTGCAGAAGATCAGAATTACCATACAATCATATTTAGACCAATTGTATTTGTGCTTAAATCTCTAAGAAATCTATGTGTTACCATAGGCATGTTCATGGTTTTCATGCCAAATGTATTCCTTCCAACCTTGTGCACGACTCCTGTCTACACATTTGTGCCTTGGAAGTAGCAAATTTGAAATACATTAAAAAAAATGATAAAAAAAGTAAAAGACCAGCTGAGAACTGTTTTATATATCAATTTCTACATCATAGTAAAAATTAATTTCATTTTGAACATCCCTTTCCTGTTAAAGGAGATTGTGCGGTTAAAAGGCAGTTTATACATAATACCTCAGATAAATAATGCATGGTGTTATGGTTCTCCAATAGTAATATGATAAGAAAAATGAAATACTCCTTGCTTGCCTATGCTGCTAGGCTCTCAGATACTGGAATACATTTCCATTTGATGAAATCTTACTTTAAACCCCAAACAAATGAAATCCAATGCACACACTCAAACAAAACTCAGTCTGCGGTGGATGAGAAGTCTCTTTTTAAATAAATCATGCATAGACGATTCCCCCTAGCAATAGTTGTTCCTTTTCTTTTACAAGAAAACAAACTCATGAACCAGCCCCATCATTGCCACAGGGGGCTTCCATCACATTGATCCACCTGCAGTGAAAAGGTTAATCTGGTTAGCAAAGTCAGCACACACAGTAAAAAACTCCATAAAGCACCGGTTTCTATTTTTTTTGCAAAAGTAAATAAACTGAGAGCTTGTTTTTATGTAATCCATGCACATTTTCAAAAAGCAGCAATAGAAACCGCATCAGAAGAATACAATGAAAATAATATTATCTAACAGACATTGTGCAATGCTACTGATAATGGTACAGCAGATTTTTGCCTTGTTTCACAGCTGAAATGACACCCATAGACTGGTGTGACGAGTGAAAAAAAAATCAACCGGGCTTCAAAATGTTTTTGTCGCCCATAGACTTTAATGGGCGTCGGCGCATTTTGCCGGCGGCAAATTTTTGCCGAAGCGAAACCGGTCAAATTCACCAATCCCTACTCGTGATTAATGAGTTGCACCATGAAAATGTGAAGTCAATGCAGTCAGCAGAGTAAAGCAGCATATGTGACACTAAAAACTGTTGTGTTAGCAATGATTTAGTAAGGCGTCTTAATGACAATTGAAGTCAATTCTAAGCTCAATCTTTTGAAAAATATTTAAACTCATTTTAATATTTTTTTTTAATATGTTTTTAAAATACCCTCAGTTAATAATTAAAAGAAGAAGGAAAATTAATTCACAATGCCTAACAAATTGATACCCGTTTCCATTTACCTATTACCTCAAGGGTGGAAGAAAGTAAGAAGAAAATGGCAGCACCTTGTAAAACTTACACAAAAGGCAAAAGATTCCCCTGTATCTATGGCACACGCTATCAGTGTTGGACTGGGCTGACACCATGAAAAAATCCAGTGTGCCCCACCATCAGCCCGCTCCCCTGCCAGGAACATAGCCTCTCCCCCACTTGGACCCTATAGGAGGTAAAGGAGCAGGAGGTAAGTGGTGTGCGCATGCACACACAGGTGGGGTTAGGTTGGACATTGGGTGCCTGGAAGAGGTCCCTTCGGTCGAAGTCCCGGTCGACCCTGTCCTAGATGGATTTAGTTTTTCTGAAAACGTTTGTATTGTTGACAAATACAGATGCTAGCACAGTGAATTCAGAACCTTTATTTAAATTATTAACATATCTAATAAACCCAATACTGAACCCTGCAGTACCACTGCTTTGTACACAACCTTTTAGCCAGTTCACTATCCATGTGCACAAATCACCACCAAGACCAACAGACCTACTGTAGGCTTAAAAAAAAGATTTGTAATGTGCATGGCCATCTTAGAATCACCATTTGCTTTTTTCCCTCCCTGTGCAACTTTCAGTAGGATACAAGGAACAGATCTGAAAATCTGATAAATTTAAATAACTGACCAACAGTGTAACCATAAAGTATGCCCACCTAGACTGCAAGACCATACAATGTATATTGGTACAAATATTTTAAACTCAAAATATCAGGCAACAATACTTTTGTTTATCCTAACCCAATAGATTTCACATGTGGACATTAAACAGTAATTTATGAGGACAAACAGTGTAATAGAAGGGTTCAGTCTGCAAGGATGGGAAACAGCAGATTGTGATCTCTCAGAGCAGGTCACACAACCAACAGATGGACCAGAGGGGTCCTGTACTCTTTGTACTTTTTGTTTTCATTTTTTTATTAATGACTTTGAGGATGGCACAGTAAGCAGAATGTAACTGATTGTGGATGGCACAAAATGCAGGACAACTACATCCATCTAACGTGTCATCTGTAAAGGGGGATCTGGGAAATTTTCAACCTGGGAGACTGACCAGCTGGTGAAATATGGTGTTTATAAGTGTAAGGTTATGCTCCTGGAACTGAAACATATGCAAGCCATTTATACTAGTAACAGACTTGTTCACCTTTTAACTTTTAGTATGTAGAGCGTGATATTCTGAGAAAATTTGTAGTGGTCTTCATGCAGCTCTCCAGTTTTCAATTTCACCAGATTTGTTGGTAGAGTCTGAATTACCCTATTAACCAGGCAGTGGCTTGAAAAAGACTGGCATATGAATAGGGGATGGCCTGAATAGAAAGGTAAGCAACAGTAACATTGTAGCCTCACAGAACAATATGTTGTTGGCTGCTGTGGTGGGTGACACCCATAATAATTCAAAAATGATAAAAAATAATCTTGTATCAGGGGGTCAGTAGAAGAGTATTTACTGTTTAATTGTATCTCCTTCCTTTCTCTCAACAAAGCAACACTCATTTGAAAAATTGTGATTGCCAAACCTCTTTACTTAAATCTTCAGGATTCATTGAGGTCTAGAATGGTGCCGAGAGACTAGCAGATTGCTAATGTAGTGCCGCTATTCAAAAAGGGATCCTGTACTCAGCCTCAAAATTATAGGCCGGTAAGTCTGACGTCAATGGTAGGAAAGCTTTTAGAGCAGGTATTGAGGGATAAGATACTTGACTTTATAGCAAATAATAATATTGTGAGCTTGTGCCACCATAGTTTTACATGTAACAGATCTTCAGACTAA
This sequence comes from Xenopus petersii, assembly GCA_038501925.1. Taxonomy (NCBI): domain Eukaryota; kingdom Metazoa; phylum Chordata; class Amphibia; order Anura; family Pipidae; genus Xenopus; species Xenopus petersii. Next base: position 93,094,194 of record CM076677.1, read on the forward strand.
TTTAATTGCCTTTTATGAGGAGGTGAGCAGGAACCTCAACTCTGGGATGTCCTTGGATGTAATCTGCTTGGACTTTGATAAAGTGTTGATACAGCACCACACTGAAGGTTAATGGTTAAGAAAGTACCTTTTCTATTTTCTGATGATACTAAATTGTGAAGAACTACAAGTTCCATGCAGGATGCTCTTTTTACAGAGAATTTTCGAGAAAATTAGAATATCGAAATTTATCATGTACTGTCTCTTTAAAAATTCAACTTCAACCATTTGCCATCTAAAACCTGCCGAATTGCTGCTTTAGTCTATGGGGACCTTGTAGAACCTATTTGGAGTCAATTGGTGGACTTTGAAAAAATCAACGGTTTTTTAAAAAATTTTGATTAAAATTTGTTTGAAAGCGCTATTACTTTGATTCGTATGATTCTAATTCGGCCAAATACGGACATATTCGTCCACAAAAAACTTTGACTTAATTTCAGTTGGTCTTTTTGAATTAGAATAGTTTAAGTTTTAAATTCAAAATTTGATCATTGATAAATATGCCCCTAAATGTACGCACATTCCTTAATTGAGAAGGATGTGGGAGTAAATAATCAGTTGTCTAATTCTAGGAAGTGTCATTCTGTGGCTACTAAAGCAAATACAGTACTGTCTTGTAGAGCTACAAGACTTGTATGTAGCTATCTATGGCAAAGAATCTAGCCATATTTTTCCAAGTCTATTATTTCCTGCAGATTTTAGAGCACTGTTTTTTATTCAAGTTCAAGTCTGTCCCTGTTGTACAACATTATGCTGGGTCTGCCTGAGTGCATGAGTGGGTCATTTATAACGCAGTAAACCATGGCAACCAATCAGACAATTGATTTTAGTGTGCAACCTGCAGCTGGAAAAAGCTAATCACTGATTGGTTGCTATGGATTACTGACCAGATGCAAATTTACCCAATCCTTACAAATGATGTAGGGATGAGCGAAATATCTTGCTGGGGTTTGAAAAATTGCCACGTTAAATAACGCCCATTGCCTATGGCAAATTCTGTTCCGTTTTGTGAATTTTTGGAGATGCAAAATGGATCAGATTCACCCAATACTACTACTAGATTATTTCCAGAAAGTCCAGTTGCTTTTGACTTATTTTTACTATGTACTGTTTCATGACATGGATGAAAGAAAGTCTTCAGAGACAACATAGCCATAGATATACAGTACAGAATGAAAGCATGTCGGTAATGCAGAAAAAAATTATATCCCACATGAAATACTTTAGGCCATGTTAGCTCTACAAGGGGAGCTCCTCAATTTTAGTGTTCTTATTGTTGCGTCAAGATAATAAACAAAACAAAGGCAAAAAAACATATTTTATGAAAATTAGATATCTTAAGTATTCAAGCCCTTTGTGTATAAAAAGGGGGGTGGAAGGCAACAAAAAGCAAATATGATAGGAAGAATGTGCCCCTTCAAAAAGAGAAAATAAATTTGTAAAATGTATGCTGACAATAAGGGGTTATATTTTTGCCTGAAAGACTTAAATCCACTGCACATTTTTTTCCATCAGTGCACAGCGTGGGATACAGTATTTGAACAGATCTTATGTGAGATAGGTGCCTACAGCAATGAGAATTAGAATCTAACTAATCATAGCAGCAACCCTATTCCATAACATGCATAGCTTTAGAGTAGTGGAATATTCCTCTAATTGGCAAGGGCAGGTTAATGCATACTCATGCATATGCATGTTTCAGACACATAACACAAAAGGTCTTCTATCACTGTACATTACAGATCCCCTTCCATGTTTAATCTGATATGCAGGTTTCAGCGCTGAAAGAATAATGGCACATATGAAGTGAATATATTTCTCAGCTATTAGCGGCATGTGCTTGTTGCTTTGTATAGCAATTGAAAATGCACTTTTTTAAAATTATTAAGTAAATTGGTGTGGAGAGTCAGGGGAAAACAGTCCATGCAAAGAGATTAATTAAGGGTAATTTGTGTGAGCATGCTTTAATTACAATTATAATTATTGTAAAGGCATGGGCACAAGGCACTTAGTTCACACTAAATGGTTTTGTTTGCATGCCTGGTTATGCCATCGACATAACAATGAATGATAGACAAGTTTGTGTCATACTGAATTGCCCTTCTATTAATCATTTCATGTTTGGAGCTGCTTGGTGCAATCAGAATCTTCTGTCCCACAAGATGCAGTACGGTATTTGATAAAAGTCACAGCTTGCTACTATACTACAAAAGCACATGTGATCCACCTTGTACTCTTGGCTTGGTGTTCTTTGAAATTCTAAAGCCAAAAGCTCTGTATAAGATTATAATTTAAGTCAGCCAAATGCACCCTTTTTTGCTGAGTTCCAGTTGGAAGCATTATTTTATATAAAGAAAATGGGTTTGTAAAAAAAAAAAAAAATGTAAGCAACCTTTGATGTTCATGACTATATCAAGGCATGTGGCTAAAGACTGTAGGTTTTTATGAAATTATTGCAACTCCAAGGTTGATATCTAATTTCATAATTTAAATTATGTAATTATGTAATATGTATATGGGACAGATTATCCAGAATTATATATATATATATATATATATATATATATATATATATATATATATTATTCTGGATAATCGGTCCCATATACATATTACATAATTTAAATTATACACATATATATGTACTATACATATATTTATAAAAGAGAAAAGAGAAATCATTAAAATATTTGCTTAAAATTGAGTCTATGGGATATGGCTAAAAACTTTCTGGATAACAAATTTCAGGAGAATACCTGTAATGCAATAAAGGGCAGCATTTAGCAAAATTATAAGTGGTTGTAGGTAAATAAAGTGCTCATTTGATCTGTTTGTAGTTCTCACTAAAATTACTTTCTATATGTTTTTGCCCTAGATCAGAATCACACTGTGGCTTGTTTCCAGGTCTCTGTTTTGAAATGGACAGTATAAGAACAAATAGAGTTTCTGCTCTTGAAAAAAAGATACAATCCCTTGAAGATCAAACTGTGCCATTTCTTCTTTGAATTGAACCAAAGCATTGCAAACAAAAAACAATAATCCCAGTGAAACCTTTCAAGCGCATCTTCTATAGTTAAGAAATAAAACCTAAGTCCTAAATATATTAGGAATGATTATTGCATTATACAATTTTTACTGCTATATACTTTATCTGCTACCGTAGTTCCTGTGTGAAACAAAGTTTATTTTAAATTTGGTTTCACACAGAAACAGGTTCATTCAAATCCACTCTCTCCTATTAATATTACAGTCCCATTAATCAGAATCTGCTATTAAAGAAGAGTTTGCCATCCCAGAATTAAGGTTCCTGCTTAACTTCTCATAAAAAGAAATTAAGTTAGCCTGGCAAGATCTGGGATGGCAGTGAATCTGATTTACTTAGACTTTGCTAATGCATTTGATACAGCGCCACGCAGAATGTTTCTGGTTAAATTAAGGAATGTTGACCTGGAACATAGTATTTGTACCTGAAAAGAGAACTGGCTAAAGATAGACTACAAAGAGTGGTGGTAAATGGAACATTTTCTAATTGGACCAGTGTTGATAGTGGAGTACCGCAGGGCTATGTACTAGGTCCATTTCTTTTCAACGTGTTTATTAATGACCTGGAGGTGGGCATTGAAAGTAATGTTTCAATTTTTGCAGATGATACTAAATTGTGCAGAACTATAGGTTCCATGCAGGATGCTGCCACTTTGCAGAGTGATTTGTCTAAGTTGGAAAACTTTGCAGAAAACTGGAAAATGAGGTTCATTGTTGATAAATGCAGGTTATGCACTTTGGCAAAAATAATATAAATGCAAGTTATACACTAAATGGCAGTGTGTTCGGAGTTTCCTTAAATGAGAAGGATCTTGGGGTTTTTGCAGATAGCAAGTTGTCTAATTCTGGGCAGTGTCATTCTGTGGCTACTAAAGCAAATAAAGTTCTGTCTTGCATAAAAAAGGGAATTAACTCAAGGGATGAAAACATAATTATGCCTCTTTATAGGTCCCTGGTAAGGCCTCATCTGGAGTATGCAGTGCAGTTTTGGACTCCAGTCCTTAAGAGGGATATAAAGACATAAATTATGAGGGTAATCTGTCAAGGTTGGGGTTGTTTTCTCTGGAAAAAAGGCGCTTGCGAGGGGACATGATTACACTTTACAAGTACATTAGAGGACATTATAGACAAATGGCAGGGGACCTTTTTACCCATAAAGAGGATCACCGTACCAGAGGCCACCCCTTTAGACTAAGAACTTTCATTTGAAGCAACATAGGGGGTTCTTCACAGTCAGGACGGTGAGGTTGTGGAATGCACTGCCGGGTGATGTTGTGATGGCTGATTCTGTTAATGCCTTTAAGAGTGGCATGGATGATTTTTTGGACAGACAAAAAAAGTGATACTAAACTCTATAGATAGTATAGGTATGGGTATATATAATTTATGTGAAAAGTAGGGAGGGGTGTGTATATGGATGCTGGGTTCTTATTTGGAGTGGTTGAACTTGATGGACTTTGTCTTTTTTCAACCCGATTTAACTATGTAACTATATAACTATTATCCCCTTGGCCAGATATAACAGCTAATTTACATACTATTTGTTTAATTATGAAAGTGTTTTAACCTTTTAACATGAATGGAAAATGATACTGAGAGAACCTGTTAAAGATCAAGTTGAAAGGGAATATGACGTTTCTAGGGGAAAAGGAGCAACTGAAAGGATGATTTTTAGAGGAGCAGGTACTGCATGAGAGGAAGGTGAGGAATTTTAGGAAGAAGGATAATTTTTTGGAAGAGGACATATTGTATGGAAGTAGAGTAAATATAGAGCAAAAGCAAAAAGAGAAAGTGGGGGTGAGGCATTCTAGGGGCAGGGGCTTGTTGTGGAAAATTTGTATAAATGCAACTGCGCTTAAAGCGATTCTGTCATGATGTTTATGGTGTGGTTTTTATTTCTAAACACTATTTACACTGCAAATAATTCACTCTACCATAGAAATTTGAATTTCTAACCCAACAAGTGTATTTTATTTTAGTTGTAATATTGGTGTGTAGGCAGCCATCTCAGGTCATTTTGCCTAGTCATGTGCTTTCAGAAAGAGGCAGCACTTCAGGATGGAATTGCTTTCAGGCAGTCTATATTTTCTCCTACTCAATGTTACTGATGGTGTCACAGTGGGACATGGATTTTTACTATTAAATGCTGTTCTTATATCTACAAGAGAGCTGTCATCTTGTTACCTTCCTATTGTTCTGATGATGGACTGCTGGGGTGGGGAAGGGAGGGGTGATATCACTCCAACTTGCAGAGAAGCAGTAAAGAGTGACTGAAGTTTATCAGAGCACAAGTCACATTTCTGGGGGCAGCTGGGAAACTGACAATACATGTCTAGCCTAATGTCAGATTTCAAAATTAAATAGAAAAATAATCTGCTTGCTCTTTTGAAAAATGGATTTCAGTGCAGAATTCTACTGGAGCAGCACTATTAACTGAGGCATTTTGAATAAAAAAAAAACGTTTTCCCATGACACTTTCCCTTTAAGGTAATACATAGCTTTTGTAAGCAAAAGTCTGCATAAAATTTAATTAAGTTCATGGTAATAAAGAGCAAGTCAATAGGGTAAAATAAAGATTAAATTCCTAAAATAAGCTTTGCCTGATTTGTGCATATAGGAATATAATGTTGCAATGAAATTAAATGTATAGCTTACAATGCCCCCTTGATTCTGAAAGCTAGATCTGTGTACACCTCCTAAGTTTGGCAATACACAGTATCTTTCCTTGCTTGGGAACCCTAATGGTCGTCAATTTATGATGGTGACAACAGGCCCAGATTTGTGGTGAAGCCACAAAGGCCTGGGCCTAGGGTGGCAAGATTGCAATCTAAAGAACACTGCATCTCAAATTGAATCTCATGAGTTTTCATGTGATAAACCTTTTTCTCACTGAATTGAGTCTGGTCCATTATGTGAGAAGGTAAAGTCTACAACTAGCATGCTGCAGAGGAAGGGCCTGATGACATGATTGGGCTCAAGGCTCTTAATTAAAAGAGTACAATCCAGGGTATATGCACAATGGGGCTTAGGAATCAAGCTTATGAGCATATAGGAATTTAGGAAATGTACTGTGGCTCAAATCAATCCAGAGCACTGTGTTTTTTTAAGAAACTGACAAAACTGCTGTTTCAAAAATAAAATAGTAATCCTGTTATTGAAGCTTTTTTGTTGTTCTTTTATGAATAACCCTATGCTTCAATAAAACATTTCTAAACTGGGCAGGTCAGTAGATAGAGAGAAGGACTCAAAAACAGCAAATGAACCATAGCTTTTTATTGTAGATAAAATGGTCAGTAGCAAGACTGGTTTCCAATGTGGTTTTATGCTGAATACAAGTGTATATTTAACTGCTTAATTATATTTCTGAGAGCAGTGTGAGCAGTTAATTAAAGCAACACCTTCACTCATTACTAAAGTTGTTTATCTAAGAATCTAAGGCAATTAGGGATGTGGTTGATCCGTAAAAATGGATTGTCTTAATTTTGTTTGAGTGTAATCCACGTCATTTGTTCAGACAGAGGCCAGATTTCACAGGCATGAAATTAATTGTACATGGATATCAAAGAGCACACTTTTTCACCTACATTTTTATGGCAAAATTTGTGTTTTTCACAATGGTGAATATTTCCACACTAGAATAATGCCATGGGGGGTTATGTAATAAAAGGCACTAAGTTTGCCTTTTATTACATTTGGGGGAAAAGCATTTTGTTTCACTTGGGAAAAATGTGGGGAAATGACAATGCCATTATCCAAATCACCCCCTGCCTTTTTTTGAGAAAAACAGCAGAAAAAATATATTATTTATAAACTATACATAGTACTGGATACTAAATAAAAGAAAACAGGTGATTTTATGTTTTTTGCATGTTTCTCGTGTACACTATTATTTTTATATTTCTTGTGGTGTACAATCAAAGATCCACTTGTTGGAATGTGTTTTGCTCCACTTTCATTTCTCTAAAATAAAGAAATAAAAGTGATCTCATAGGGAAAGAGTAAAGGGGATTTTGAAGAATACAGGTTTAGAAAAACAACAAGGCCAGAGAATAATAACTACAGAAAAAAGGTCAATAAAATGAAACTTGAGAGTCCATGCATCTGGACAAAGTATCCATCTGTGATACAGCATTGCCCCAACCTAAGCAAAAAGGTCAGGAGTGCAATCTAGTAAAGAAGGGGGAGTGCAACAGCTTTATTGTTTCATAAGGACAGATATAGGAACAAAAAATTCTAACAGATAAATGTATTATCGCATCTGTTCTTGTAATATCAACTATATATCTGTGTGATGAAGTCATAGCAAATTGGTCCAAGGCAGATATTATGTTCACAGTTGATATAAAATAGCACTAAAATGTATAAATTTATCCATACCAATAAAAATAATACAGTGCACAAATAACAGAGAAAAAAAAGGTATTTTCCATGGCCGAGGAGCCAGGTCAGAGCAAGGTATAATATTAGATAAATACAGTATTACCTTATGATTACCAGAATACCTCTATTTTGTTATATTGCTAGCATATGTCAGGTGGTGCAGTGTTATAATGAGAGTTTTGAAAGAGCCACTGCAGGGGAACGTAGGGTTCAACCTAAAGTTAACTTTTAGTATGTTATAGAATGGTTAATTCTAAGCAACTTTGCAAACTGGAGAGCTGCTGAATAAAAAGTTAAATAACTCGAAACCACAAGTAATAAAAAATTAAAACCAATTGCAAATTATCTCAGGATATTACTCTCTACATCATACTAAAAGATAATTTAAATGTGAACATTATAATAGAGTGAGCTCTAATACATCGTCTAGGCAAAAGGAAGCCCCCTATAAGTTGTATTGGAGCTAACTGTCAATGATTATCTGACACCCATCTGCTGCAAGAAGACAGAATGAAGAGAAACAGATGCCGAGAGAAGGATAGTAAGTTTATTATTCCAGTATGATGAAGCTTATATAAAATTTTCATTTTCATGATGTTCCCCTTTAAGACAAAGTCAGACAAATGAATTGCATTGTATCTGTAGTGTATGTTAGAAACACAGGGTGTCTGGTGACATTAAACAAATTTCTGAGAGTCAGCCAACATGTAAAGTTGTAGTAAAGCAATCATTTGCATAGTGAGAGGTTAGCTTAAATATTTTGTAACATATGACAAATATAAACCAGTGTGGCATGGTTAGTAGAGGGATAATACGAATCCCTTGTAGAGGAGTGGGATGAGATCAGGCTAGGAGTGAGGTGCGAGATGCTGCTCAGAGAGAAGAGAGAATCTCAACAAACTAAGTACAAAGAACAAGGTTATTTTTCTGTTGAACTTTTGTTTGCTACAACATTGGTTGGTACCTGTCCCGGGGGTTGTATACCTGTTTTAAGAAGATTGCAAGTGGCTGTGCCTACTATGAGGTCAGCTGTTCAGACTTGTATTTGCTTCCCTTCGCTGCGGTTCTCGTATAGCGAGAACCTCTGGGTTTTACATGGCGGCTTGATGACATCATCGTGCAATAGCGCAAAAATCAAATGTATTTAAAGTAGCTTTTGAATGAAACTCGTTGCCCTTTGTAGGTCTAACTTGTTTAGTTCCTTGGTGCTTATTCCTTGTGAGTACTCCGGCTGTACCGACCCGGCCTGACTGACCACGCTATTCCATTGGTTCCTCCTGAGGTGTGTGGCCTTCCATCCAAAATCCTTGGTAAATAATCATGCCCCTTTGCTCGTCCAGGCTCCTCTCTAATTAAGAACTGGCGGCATCGATTAACAGAGGGCTCCTCCCAAAGTGGAAGGCGGCTGCTACAGGCGGAAGCGGAGCCGAGACCAGGGAGCCTAGCACTTGTTCTGGATTTAGGGTGCTGAGCGTGACTTGGTACTACTGAAACTACCATAAGAGTGATTCTCCCACACTAGCTATACGAGTAATATAACAAGTACAGGTATGGAATCAGTTATCTGGACACCCTTTATCCAGAAATGATGCCAAGGCTATTTCCCAGAGACTTCATATAAATCAAATAATTCACATTTTTAAAAATTATTTCTTTTTTCGTGTACTTGATCCCAACTAAGATGTAATTAACCTTTCATTGGAGACAAAATAATCCTTTTGGGTTTAATGTTTAAATGATTTTTTAGCAGATCTATGGAGGTATGGAGATCTAAATTACAGAATTATACCTTATGTGGAAAACTCCCAAGCATTCCTGTAATGTTTTGGGGGCTGCACAGTAATGGTAACCACGATGCTACGGTGCTTTTTAAATGGACCTGTTGAGATATTTTTTACATGTGACAACAAGCTTCATGGAGTGCCCAGTTAGATTATTCTTTGAAACCCTTTCCTTAGGAGAGACCTGTAGGAGTAAGACATCTTGTATGCATCATGTGTGGCGAGAATCATAGACGTACGAGGGTCGTTTTTCTCAAGTATTAAAATATGATTTTTGTAAACAGAAATACAATAGATTTGTTTGCATGAATGCATTTAAATGGCACCAAAATATACATCTGTTTCTAACACTATATTGTATTATTGTGTGTATAATGTACATGCTGCCAATTGTCTTTTTATGTGCACATTTCTCAGATGAAATCATTTTCTATTCTTTCTCCAATCATTTCTTCATAGACAGGGAGATGCAGTGCTGACGTGTTGAAACATGTTCCTGTCGCTATTTAAATGAATTTCAGAAAAACACTATTAGAGGAATGTCGGTAACGAAAATATTCGCAATGCGAAAAGTTATGCCTCTGCGTGAACAAATATTCCTTAGCCTGAATTTAAAATAGCTTTTGCAAACCCCAAAACTGTTTATCGACCACTTCTGACAGTTGTAGAATGTTTGTGAATTTTATAGTTTGCGCCAGTCCGCAGTGAATGTAATAAAATTTCTAACCGAAAAAGGTGTTACTTTGCTCCAAAAGAATACGTTACCTTCAAGCAAAAATTTGCAATGCGCAATGAAAATTCACAATGCAATAATAGTATTACATTGTGAAATGTGAATTTTTATTCTTATTTGTAAAAATTGTTTTGCGCTTTGCGACTTTCATTACAGTCCCCCATATGTGCTCTAGTATCATACGAGTACCAGTATCTCTTCCAAGCTTTGACAAAAAAGTATCCTGCTGCCAGCAATTACAGTCATGATGCATAATCTTATAGTCTGGAAATAAACAGCACTGAACTCGAAACAGAACAGAAAACACTAAGATAATGATTAAAAGGATAGACCGCTAAACAAATCCTAAAAGAAAGATTGCAGCGCACAGAATGTAGTTTATTTAAATGGCATTCCGAACTTATGAACTATCATATTTAACTTTCCCAATTAATTCAGACAGCTGTAGTTAACTAATTTGTACAACATTCTATCATAACCAAATCTCTGCTTGAATTATCCAGTCGACCGAAAAACAAGTACAGTATGTTCCGATTTTGTTGATCTATTTTTTTTTCTTAAAACGAGCAGGGATTTCTAGAACCTGAATTGTGTGACTGACACTTATGAAAGCTATTTCTGATTTGTTCTAAAAAACTTGTCAAATACTATGTTTGGAGACATTCGGTTTGCTTATTTACCATGGATCTAATTTATTATCAACAGGCAGAGTGCCAAGAGCAAAATGTGGGCAAACTTATAGTAGGTGCATTAAGAACACCATTAATAAGGAGCTTCTGCCTGTGTTTTTTTTTATTATTTGGACCTAGTGTCAACTCCCCTGCTGCACCTATACCTGTGTCTTAAGAACAAGTAACAGAACGCAGTGCACTATGGCACAATTTAGTCCTCTACTTCTTTTGATTGACCAGATATTTGGGGTCAATATATGGGAAATTAAAATCTCTCTGATGGTTTCCTACAGATACAAACGTCAAAAGGTAATATATTTGCGTAAGTCCATTTGCCTATGGGCATATATCTAAAGGGATAATTTTTAATCACAAGTTTGACTATGAAAGCCAATCTCGGCATTAGCTATAATTTCCCATAATTCCATTGTTGCTGCATCTGCACCTGATTGTTTCAAAATGGACACAGCTGTACTTGTGCTTTCATGCAAATCAAGTGCAACCTGCCTCTAGTGCTTTCAAGAGTAGTATCGCTTCTGAAGCACTTGTTCAAAACAACTGTGCATCTGATTCATTGGTGCACATATTGAAGCAACCCACTGTTGGAAGCCTGGAGCTACCCTAAGTCTAGGGTGGTGGTCCATCAGGGTTCCCCAACATCTATAGGCAACAATGTGTAGAAATGTACAGTATATGGATGCAATGATTATGTCAATATGTGCTTTCCATTGTGTTTATTTTGGAGCAACTTCACTTGCAGGTGTGTTGGCGAGTACAACAGATCCCCCACTGTCTGTAAATGGCCTTCTTATGTTGTAAAATATACATGCCCACAAAAAAGACTGACTCAGCACTGCACCATCCTGCCCTTAAAAATAAATTTAATCAGATGCGGGTACAAAATACCGCTATTACTGGAGAAATCTAAAACCAACATCTACAAAATCCCATTGACATAGCATTGTATTGTTCCAGTAACAATATAGGTTCATATCCAGATTTGTATAGTTGACTAACCTTGATATATCCACACGCTGGTTTAAAAAAAAACACTAGGGATGCACCAAAAATGTTTTAAAATTCAGACTAATATAAAGTAAATCAGGTCGCTATCTGACATTAATAGTAAGCGAGCAGCCGTCAACAAGGTGCCATGAGAATATTGTTTAAAAAATGATCTCATTTTGGAAATGGTATTGACATGAAGGGAACAGCTACTGTATAGTGTTAAATGATAAATATATTATATAAAACGAGTAATTAAAATCAAACAGAATATATTTCAATGGACAGGTTATATGGTATTGTTATAAATGGTACTGGGAATGTCATGTGGGAATAGAAATGTAGGAGATTGGTGGAAATTATATGGATATCAGTTGACATAGGTTTATGTTTAGAAGCTAAGAAGCCATAAGTCAGTGTTTTGAGACAAGCCTATTAGAGAGGGCAAAACAGAGAGAGGAAATAATATGGCTGTAAAAATACATAGGGGATTAGATGGTTAATAGTAATTAGTGATGGGCGAATTCGCGAAACGGCGCCGGCGTCTCGTTTTTGATGCCCAGCCCGTTTTTATGACGCCAGTGCCCGTTTTTATGACGCCGGCGCCCGTTTTTTTTCGGTGCGGCGAAAACATTTTTTTTGACGCTGGCAAATTTTTCCGGGCTAATTTTCGCGGGCATTTCTCAAATTTATTTGCTGGCGGCGAATCGCGCAAATTTGCCACAATACGCGCCTGGCGAATAAATTCGCCCATCACTAATGATAATCAAGGCTTGTTTGAGACTTTTAAATTTATATGGGGTACTCATTTCTAGTAATGTTACTAAACCTGACATGGGTCCTCTGTGTTGTTAATAAGAACTGCATTACCTGTTAGGAATGTGCAAACCTAATCTGTAAAGTGCAATGTTCAGAAGTGCTTACAGAACGGCATACAGTTTTATTAGTATACCTGCCATTTACAACTTCTCCCCGACTTACCCTAAGAATGCATGCTAAATGATTAAAGGGGAACTATCGCAAAATGAAAATATAATATGAACCTCTTCCCATTGAAATTAGTTAATGGGAGCCAAGTTATTGGAAATGTTAATGCTGATATCATAGAGATAACAGACCTTAAACAACTAATGCACTGCACTGAAAAAAATACAAAGTTTATTTTATCTTTATCTTTAAGTGGAAATCAGATCAGGTGAAAATTATGATAATATACATTTACTTCCCAACAGATTAATCCTCCTCCTACTTTCAAGCTTAAAGAGTTAGGGGGTTATTTACTAAACTTTGAATGCAAAAATCCTGAAAAATTTGGTATTTTTTTTTTATAAAATCTGACTTAAAAAATCATGAATTTTTCGGGATTTATTAAACCCTAAGGATGGAAAAGTCAGAATCGGACCTGTCGAGGTTGCATATAAGTCAATGGGAGAAGTTCCAATGATTTTTTGCAGTGCGCTGGGTTTTTGGCAATACCTTTTTGGGCAAAATTCTGAGTTTTCGGGTGAAAAATCCAAAAAAAAAGTGCAAATCGGTTGAAAAATCTGAAAAAATCGTGAAAACCTGATTTTTCACAATTTTTTCCCGCAAACAAATCCAGTGCAGAATTTTGTCAGAGTTTTTTTTCAGAAAATATTGAGATAAATTCAGACTTTGATAAATAACCCCCTTACTGTTGTGAAAATGACAACTTGGTATAAGCATAAGATACTTTCCAAATGTAATCAGTTAAAAATGTAGTACCATTTATACCAAGTTAGTCTTCACTAGCCCCCTCAGCATCTTTTTGAAAATAGTAGCAGGATTTCTGTCTGGAAGTAAATGTGTATTATAATAATTCTTACCCAGTCTGATTTTTACTCAAAAAATAAGCCTTGTATTTTTCCTATTTTATTTTCTAGTGCAGTGCATTTATTATTTAAGGTTTCTTATCTCTATGATATCAGCATTTTCCTTTCCAGTCCATTTCAGTATTTCATTTCTTGGTTCTTATTTGCTAATAGTGGATTAATTGGTCCTAGCATATTTTTCTTCGTGCATTTGGCTGAATATAGCTTATCACTAAATGGTTATTAAGGGTCACTGCTCAGGTGCAAATTTGCCCACTGTTACTAAGTGAGTCTAAACTTATTCTGTTCATAGCTTTTAAAAACGGTTCTGAGGCTTAAATGGCAATGTATGTTTCCTGAAAATTAGTGAGGAACCCAACCACAGATGAATTAGTAAGGCTATGGGCAATTATGACAGTCCAAATGTTGTTGAGTCATGTTTTTGATCTATACAAATCATGGTCTATACAGAAAGCCTGTACTGTCAGTGAGGCCAGAAGATACGTTTGAAAACCCAAAATCTACGAAACCACATAACCGACACAACAGGGCATCTCAATGCCGGAGTTTCCCCTGCATTTGTGTGTCCTAATACAAATTTTTGGGCAAACCTGACAAAGGGGTTTGTACCCAAAATGTCCAGTGGTGCTGCGTTTTGTACTTTGATAGTACAGTTGGAGTGTTGCTGATCAACCCCCAGCTGTGTACCATCCTATAATTTCAAGAGGTTGTGCTAGCCTATAAAAGAACTAAAAGTCTAAAAACTAAAAACAGGGATGTCCAGGTATTATCATTTAAGCTGGGCTGTTATTTATTATACCACATTTTATAACAAAATTATGTTGTACTTAAACATAGTGATTATTAGTGATGGACAAATTTATTCAGCAGGCATGTTTTCACTCCAAATTTCCGCTTTCCACCACCCGCAAGTGTTTTCGCGAAAGAATAACAGTGACTGCAATATCACACAGCACCCTCTGTTGGTTATATGAAAGAATAACAGTGCGCCCTCTGTTGGTTATATGAAAGAATAACAGTGACTGCAATATCACACAGCACCCTCTGTTGGTTATATGAAATAACAGTGCACCCTCTGTTGGTTATATGAAAGAATAACAGTGACTGCAATATCACACAGCGCCCTCTGTTGGTTATATGAAGGATTAACAGTGATGGCAATATCACACAGCACCCTCTGCACATGGTAGTGGGACAGTGGGACAATGCACACAGTAATCCGTTTGGCAATTCTCTGTCACCATCAACTTTGCAAAGAAGTCCGGTTGATCGCTGGGGGGGGGTCGCTTTGGCAGAATGTGCGCTGCTGGGAGACAGGGCTGTAGTTGTGTTTAGGCTTATACTAGAGTCAATAAGTTTTCCCAGTTTTCGTAGTTAAAATTAGGTACCTCGGCTTATACTCGGGTCGGCTTATACTCGAGTATATACGGTATGTTGTTAATAATCTATAGACCCCCTGTGCAGACTGGGTAGTATAAAACCTTTTTGGAACTCCAAATGTACCCTGCAGTCTTCCATATGACCAGCCATTATCTAGACAGAAAATGCTCAGAAACCCTTATTTCAGGACAGTTGTTTAGGTTTGCCACCTTTTCCCCCGGTGGAGACTGGTCAGGGGGCAGGACTGTGATGTTGAGGTGCAGGGCCATGACATTGAGGGGCGGTGCCATCACGCAGAGGGGAAGGTCTATGATAATCGCCGATCACTGCGTCAGAGATGGGGAATTCAGCCCAGTTTTCCTTATTTGGAAAACCTGGCAGAAAGTTTTGACCAGGGCAGCCCTTCAAAATACAGGGCTTGCCAGGTCAAAGCCGGACAGGTGGCAACTTTACAATAGTTGCAGTTCATAAACACAAAATATAAGAAAATTTGTTATTCATTATAGCTGTCATATATACTCAGACTTAGAGACAGCAATAAAAATCTACAGTCAGTTTGGCACTATGTGTGAATAAGCACAAAGATTACTTTGTGTTGAACAAGGAGGCTCCATCTGAACCTTCTGTTATTTATCAAAGCAGCTGGAAACAATGCAGCACTGTGGGACATCAGTTGTATATCTGCAGTTCCCGTTGAGAGATATATAGAAGACCTAGAAATGAATGAATTTGAAAAAGTAATTTTATAATGAAAGTACTCTATCACCTCTGACTATCCCAGTACAGATTGAGTTGGCATCCTTATTAGTTTTATTCTCATACACTTCTCTTCACAGCAAGAGTAAAATTTACTGTGTTTCTTTGTATACCTTAAAATGCTGGCAGTTTCAGGAAAATCATCATTGTGTCATTTGTCATACCTATTTATAGCTAGAGCACATTAACCATGTATCAATTTGCCATTTCTTGAATCTAACTAAGTTGGCAGCACACAGTGCAAATTAGGTGCTAATTAATATTTCAAAGTTCAGTTTGTAGGCCAAAAAATTTGTCAAATCCACCCCTGCAGTAGTTCTGTTATTATACAAAATGGCAAATACACATTGGTCCTCCTACTCATTGACCCTCAACCCTCAGTCTACAAGTTTTGGGCAGGTACTGGGGTCAGTCCAATTGTGCGAATTACACTTTATCTATGCAAATGTCTGTAGTTATTTTTTTTTCTACACATTACAGTAATGCACACATGTGCCTTACACAAGTTGTGTGGGAATGGCATCCCTTTCAGCAAGCCAATGCACACAAGGTTAAATAGTTACATCCTCACCGACCACAATTTAATAACAAATTCTACCAAAATTGTTTTTTAGTGACACTCCGGATTCCAAAAGCAAAGGCGTTGCAATCGCGTTTCACAAAAATCTTAATGTATCAATACTGGACTCAAAGACAGACTTGAAAGGGAGATTTGTTTCTGTTAAAATAAATCTATCGGGTCACATTATGACTCTAGTAAATTGTTATGCTCCTAATTTAAACCAACACAAATTTGTGGACTCAATGATGGCCCAGCTTGAAGGTTTCTCTCAAGGGGTAATTATGTTAGGTGGTGATTTCAATTTGGTTTTAGACCCCAGACTAGATACATCCTCGGGTAAGACGAGCGTCCCGTATACCACATTGAAAAAAATTATGGCCCACCTCCACGATAACCAATTGATGGATTGCTGGAGAATCGCCCATCCCAAAGATAGAGATTACACGTTCTTTTCACAAGTTCACCAAACCTCTAGCAGAATTGATTACCTATTTATCTCCCATGTTGCATTAGATTGGGTTATGAACTGCAATATAGGTATTCAACTTTTGTCTGACCATGCCCCTATTTTTGTTAATTTATCCCTTCCCTCGATGGAACGTAAGTCCTGGACCTGGAGATTAAATGAATCCCTGCTGAGGGATAGGGAATGCCTTGAGGAATTAAAAGCAGAAATAGCAGCTTTTAAGGAAGTTCATGTCACAGATGATACTCACCCAGTGATAAAGTGGGAAGCACTTAAGGCGGTATTAAGGGGTATCCTCATTAAGCATGGCACCAGACTCAAAAAGGCACGACCCCAGCTCATTCTCGATCTAACTAAGAAAATCATAAACCTAGAACAATCACATAAAACTTCGCTTTCTGGAGATACTCTCGAGGAGCTCACTTTGACTAGGGAATTGTTAAAATCTGAAGTTAACAGGAAATCCATTTACTCTTTTCAGAAATGTAAAAGCTACTTTTATGAACATAGTAATAAACCGGGTAGATGTTTAGCAAGAGCTGTTAGATCTAAATTAGGGTCTTCATTTATTCCAGCTATTAAATCAAAAAATGACCAAACAGTTTATAGTTTATAGATTGCGATGGTGCTACAAAAATACTAAAAATACACTGAATTGTATAATATCCCTGGTTCGCAAGTAATAACGGACGCTCGATTTTCCCAAGAAATGGATAATTATATTAATAACACTGCACTTCCTTGCCTTAAACAGGATGACTCAGAGACTCTTGAGGATCCGTTAACACCTACAGAACTTCATAAGGTGATAACAAATTCCCCTAAGGCCCCGGGCCCAGATGGGTTCTCTACTCTTTTCTATAAGGTTCTGAAATCCGATCTCTCTGATCCCTTGCTTGCTGCCTTCAATAACATAGATACATACCCAAACTCCTCATGTTCGTTATTAGAAGCTCACATTTCGTTAATCCATAAACCTGGTAAAGACCCGCTTTCTTGTAAAAGTTATAGACCCATTTCTTTGCTGAATAGCGACATTAAATTATACGCCAAAATATTATTGGACCGTCTCAAACTTCACCTGCCATATTTAATAGGATCGGACCAAGTAGGTTTTGTAATGGGCAGGGAGGCCAAAGACAATATATTAAAAACCATTACTATTATAGACTATGCAAAACGCCACAGGATTCCCCTGCTGGCCCTGTCGACTGATGCGGAGAAGGCGTTCGACAGGGTCAGCTGGGTTTTCTCAAATAGGATTGGGTCCCAAAGCCAAACAAAGGATTATGGCACTATATAAGGCCCCTCGGGCTCGAATTAAAATTAATGGCCATTTTACTGACTTTATACGTATCAGCAATGGGACTCGGCAGGGGTGCCCCTTGTCCCCACTGCTATACGCTCTAGTTATGGAGCACTTGGCAATAGCTATAAGGAATAATCCAAATATACCCGGGATATTGATACAAGGAAAACATCATAAGGTAGCACTATATGCAGATGACCTCTTAACATACATTACTAACCCCCATACCTCCTTGCCCTCATTAATGACTGAATTAAAAAATTATGGGAAATTTAGTAATTTTAAGAATAATATGGACAAGTCTGAGGCCTTGAATATCTCTTTGCCCCCAAACTCGCAACAATTGTTGCAATCCAATTTCCCATTTAAATGGAAATCCGAGGCCATAAAATATCTGGGTATATATATTCCATCAGAACTGGGAAAATTATCTCAACTCAATCATATGTCTCTCCTCTCTCAAGTTGTAAAAGACCTAAATCATTGGCAGTTACCTCATATTTCGTGGTTCGGCCGGCTTAGTCTGATAAAGATGAATGTTCTACCTCAGCTTTTATATCAATTCCAGGATATCCCGGTCCAACCCCTATTCGCTTTTTTAACATTTTGCACTCATCGTTCACTAAGTTTATTTGGGCTAAGAAAAATCCTAGAATCAGTAGGAACGTATTGAGGATGCATAAATCCATTGGAGGCCTTGGCCTCCCTAACATAAGGGGTTATTTAAGAGCTTCGGTTTTGAACAGAATCATAGATCAGAAAAAGTGGATTCAAATTGAACAATCATTACTCGACAGACCTATCCAAGCTCTGTGGTGGCTGCGCCCCGCTCTCAGACCTGACAAACACACATTGCCTAAAATATGCAGAGAAACTCTTTCACAGGCAGATTGTTTTCTAAAAACTGCTCCATACTTAATCTCCCGGATTGGTTTAATGACACCAATTATTGGTAACCCGAATTTCCCACCGGGTATGACCAAGGGTTTATTCCTGGGTAGACGGTTTAATGACAATTTTATATGTGGACAGGTTGTGCAGGATAAGCTAATGTTACCATTTGATACTGTTTGCCCTGGTATTCCAGCAACATTTTTATCTCAACTGAAATTTTCTCAATTCCAACACTGGCTAGGGAATTCGATGAATTGACAGATTATGACTACACCTTCTACTGCTTTCGAAGATCTCTGTTTACAATCAGATCCTCTTAGGCACGGGATCTCTATACTGTATAAGTTGTCGGATCCCAGAATGGTGAATGCGCCACCTAAATATACTGTCAGCTGGGAAAAGGAATTACTAACTACATTTAGTGATGAACAATGGAAATCATGCTTTTTCCTTTCCCATAAATTCTCCATTGCATGTAAACCACAGGAAACAAATTATAAAATTGTCTCTAGATGGTATAGGTGTCCTGAGCTTTTGCACAAAATGTATCCTACGGTTTCTGCTCTTTGCTGGAGGTGTGAAACAGCATTAGGTTCCCCCACACACATATGGTGGTCATGCTTGACATTAAAACCCTTCTGGGAAGGAGTGTTTAAAGTTATTAACATGGTAACGGGTCTGGATATCCCAACAATTCCTTCCATACAGATGCAGCCACTTTGGTTTGTGTGTTTGACACAGAATAACTAAACACAGATATCGCATTTATCCCACTTAACACAGAAAGTTGTGTCACAACATCCCATCTAATTAAAGCATTCACCATTGTGAACAATGGTGCTTTGGTATGCTAATGAAAAGGTAAAATGCATTAAATGAGTTAAGATGACTTTAGATAACACAGTTTCTTCAATTAAGCCCGAGTCATGACGCATTTAACTCACAAATCCAAGTGGCTTCATCTGTAGGTATTCTCTCTATGCTACCAGGAAATATGTTTAAATATAAACGGTCGTTTGTAAGTTTTTGTCTGCGAGAACTGTAATCCCCTGTCACTGGAAATCCATAATCCCTCCTACAATACAGGAATGGTTCAAAGAAATGGGTGAGATTAGGCGTATGGAAGAGTTACTTAGTTATGTGTACGAGAAACATGAGGTATATATAAAGACCTGGACGACATGGGTTATATTTTTGGAATCAGATCACTATAAATTTTTGTATTCGGACTAGGAGTTTACCTATTTTGGATACGTGTCATATTTTACTTGGTAAATCTGTGTTGGGACTTACTTGTATATCATTAGAGTAATTTACAACGGCTGAGCGACTCTCTTTTCTGACTTTACTTTTTCTCTTTTCTTTTTCTGCCCTTGTCTTTTCTGGTCTTTTATATTATGTTATTCACTTGATTTTGGTATCCTATTGATATGCTTTTAAACTATTTGTTTTTCAACAAGATATGAGTATACTTTGAACGCAAATGGTCCCTAGATTGCTGTAGCAGTATGGGATGTAATATGTATCACGATAAGTATGACTGTGTAGTGTTATATTGTCAACTGCGCTCTTTCAAGAACTGTGTGTATTTTGGTATGCTACATGGCCCAGGACAGTTTGCTATTGTATGATTCTCTCTCTATATCTTTGTTGTGATATTATTCTAATCTTGATACCTATGTTTATGCTATGTCTTAATATGTCTTTTTTTTCTTCAATAAAAAGAGAATATATAAAAAAAAATAGTTACATCCTATAAAATAGTTCACTTTGGGTTGAAAAAGAAATTGACACCCCTCCTTGCATATATAACCCTAATTTGGTTACTGTCTCTTTAAATAGCAATTAACTCTTGACAATCCAGGGTCCTGTGTCCCTTTTGCATATGAAAAGAACTGGGAACTGGGATTTACAGTGCAGTGCCTCCACCTAGGGATCATTGAGGAGCACATCTCAAGGGATTTCCACTAGAAATATATAACACACACAGTTTTTAATAAAACAAATATAAACTTTATGCAAACTGTATTTAATAACTGTAAATGCAAATCACACAACATAGTTTTTACTCAAGGGAACCTGTGTGGACTATCAACCCCTGGTGCAGTCTCTCAATGCCACAATCCCACACTGGGTGGATAAATGCAGAATCACTACGATCAGTTCAATGTCCCTTCCCCAAGAGCTCTTATGTCCCCAGGTAGCACTACCTGCCCCAAGGTACCTTTGAAAGTAACAGCCTCTCCCACATGGCAGGTACATGAGAAAGACCTGTCCTTACCCTGGGGAAACACACAATAGCCAAATATCCTCAGGCAGGAGATAGAAATTGGCTCTCCCTAATGCTCAAATACTTTATCCAGCAGAAAAAAATGCAGCCTTTTCTTCTCCTTCTTCCTGGAAACTCCTTTTAAGCAGCTGTGTCACTCTCCACAGATCTGATTCTCTTTGGCTGCTGCAGCAAGGATTTCCTTTCCAAGCTCTGTGGGAAACCCTATACATTTGGCTCCAAAGTCAGGCACTCCTTTCCCAAGGATGCACTGGGGCACCCAGCCAATTGGATGGCTCTATAGCCTGTAACTGGGCTGGATGATGTCACAGACAGAAAAACAGGGGAAGGATTTGTCTGATCCCCTACACATATGTACGGGATAGATAGATGAGATAGATAGATAGATAGATAGATAGATAGATAGATAGATAGATAGATAGATAGATAGATAGATAGATAGATAGATAGATAGATAGATAGATAGATAGATAGATATTACAGACCTATGTACCCATACAGAGCTACAGTCAATGCGCACACATATACAGTAAATATAATTAAATGCACATACATATACTAAACTAACTGTAGCCCTTGAACTTTGATTATAATACTTGCCATGCAAACTACTATTATTAGGATAGTTTCCCAAGGCAACACCCACTGGACTAGGGATAGTGTGTTAAATCCTTTGGAGTACTCTGAGACAGTTGTGGGCAGTTGATTGTGACATAAGTAATACCATGAGGATCTCCATGATGTTATATTATAAGATGCCACAAATATCCTTTGTACAAAGAAAGTACCCTTTCCTTAAAATATAAGTTATAGTTTAGCCTAGTGACCCTTGTGTGAGAAAAAAAAAACAGGTAATGATAATAATATACTTGGATTTTCAGTACTTGTAATGGACATGGGGTTCCAAAGATACATAAGATACAGTTTTGGGTTTCCAAAGACATGAATGTTTATATGTGTATTTTAATTAATAATTACAACTATATGCCTTTTATATTCAGTAAATTGTGTTTTAGTGGCACAAAAGGACATTGGATTGGATTACAACTGGTACACTAATTTTGATTCCCATCAACGGTTCAAGCAAACATGGCAAAGACACCAAGAGGCACATTTATCAAGGGTCAAATTTCAAATTCATAATTTTTTTAACTCGGGAATTTGATTTTACTCAAAATTTAAATATTATTATGAACATTATTGAATTTGATTCGAATTCAACCAAACTCGATTCCAGATTTTTCTAATTTTGATTTTTTTTAAAAAATAATTCCCTAGTCGAATTTGAAGTTTTGACCCTAAAAATTCAAATTTTCAATTTGACCCTTAATAAATATGCCCCAGAATGTAGCACTGCTGTGTTTAAATTCTTAGAGAATATAATGTAAGTTATGCTATAAAGCAATGACTTTGATGTGTGCCTCTCATGAATAGTCATGGCAACTGCATTCAGAGGGCAAAGGCTGGTCTATGTACTCTGCTTTAAAGTGCAAAGACCTTTAGCAATTTTTCTATAAAAAGGGCAGAGCATAAAGGGTCTGTTCTTTGGACACTGTCTCGCAGGTAGTAAATGAGGTATGATCTTTATGCATTTACCGATTTAAATAATTTCTTAAAGGAACAATAACAGCAAAAAAGAAAATTATATCAAAGTAATTAAAATATAATGTACTGTTGCTTTGCACATGTAAAATTGCTGTGTTTGCTTCAGAAACACCACTATAGTTTATATATAGGGATGTAGCGAACTGTTCGCCGGCGAACTTCGACTGTTCGCGTCCGCCGCAAGTTCGCGAACGTCGCGCGACGTTCGCCAATAGGCGTTCGCGTCAAAATCGTTCGACCATTCCACCGCTAAAATCGAAGGATTTTCGTTCGAATCGAACGATCGAAGCCATTGGATTGAATGAAATCATTCGATCGAATGGCTTCGATCGTTCGATTCGAACGAAAATCCTTAGATCGAACGATTACAATCCTTCGATCGTTCGAATCGAACGATTTTCGGATGTTCGAAGTTCGCGAACAGTTCGCAATTTTTGCCGGTGTTCGCGAACGGCGTTCGCGAACACATCGGCGGCGGTTCGCTACATCCCTATTTATATATATAGTTTGTGTTATATATAGTGCTGTGTATTCAAGGGGCAGCCATTCAAGCTGAAAAAAAGGAGAAAAGGCAGTGGATACACTCCAGATAACAGACAAAACACCATTGTATTCTACAGGTCTTATTTGTTATCTGCTATTTGACTTGTGCCTTTTCTCCAGCTTGAATGACTGCCCCCCCCCCCCATGGTTACACAATAGCTTGGTTATATTAACTATAGTAACATTTCTGACACAAAAACAAAACTGTTACCAGTGCAGGGCAATGGTACATTATGTTGTAATTGCATTGATATACTTTCATTGTTTGGTGTTACTGTTTAAAATAGATTAGAACCTGTTATGTACTGTTTGATACTGTCTTTATATATAATAAAGCCATGTTGTAAATAGGATTCAGCTATTGTATGTTGAGATGTAATGCACCTCTGAAACCTACTTTATTTGTAGACTTTAACATAGAGGAGGCTGTCTGAGTGCCCATGACCCATTTAACAGCATATTCTGCTTTGGGACCCAGATTGAGATTTGGTGTGGGCAGTGGAAATAAACGTGGTCTAACAGCAAAGCTGTAGTCAACAACTTTATCATTATTCGCCTCTACCATACCAAATGTTTATGCCTGACTTTAAATAACTAAGTGGTTGTAGACTGAAGACAGATAGATAAGAGTTAACACACAAGTTACTGGGATCATTGATCTTCTGCAGCAGACAACCCTGCAATAACTTAAACATTCCAAATGTTCATGCACAGAAATGTAACAGAATACTAATTTATGGATATTAATTCAGATGCCGGTTATAAAATTCTATTACAAACCATTTTCCTAAGCAAGGGAAGTGAAAATATCCTTTCTATACTTCTTCCCATTGAAAATCAAATGTATTTGCATTCATACATCTTTATGCCAACTAGAGATGGCGCGAACTGTTCGCCGGCGAACTTGTTCGCGCGAACATCGGGTGTTCGCGCTCGCCGGAAGTTCGCGAACGTCGCGCGACGTTCGCCATTTTGGGTTCGCCATTGTTGGCGCTTTTTTTGCCCTCTCACCCCAGACCAGCAGGTACATGGCAGCCAATCAGGAAGCTCTCCCCTGGACCACTCCCCTTCCCTATAAAAACCGAAGCCCTGCAGCGTTTTTTCACTCTGCCTGTGTGTGCTGAAGAGATAGTGTAGGGAGAGAGCTGCTGCCTGTTAGTGATTTCAGGGACAGTTGAAAGTTTGCTGGCTAGTAATCGTGTTGATACTGCTCTGTTATTGGAGGGACAGAAGTCTGCAGGGGTTTGAGGGACATTTAAGCTTAGGTAGCTTTGCTGGCTAGTAATCTACCTTCTACTGCAGTGCTCTGTATGTAGCTGCAGTGGGCAGCTGTCCTGCTTCTGATCTCATCTGCTGACTGCTGCAATAACAGTAGTCCTTGTAAGGACTGCTTTTATTTATTTTTTTGTTCCAATACAGAGCAGTATCAAGCAGATTACTAGCCAGCAAACTTACTATCATCTGTCCCTGAAATCACTAACAGCTCTCCCCCTACACTATCTCTTCCAAGCACACACAGGCAGATTTTTCAGATACATTTTTGCCCTTGATCCCCCTCTGGCATGCCACTGTCCAGGTCGTTGCACCCTTTAAACAACTTTAAAATCATTTTTCTGGCCAGAAATGTCTTTTTTAGATGTTAAAGTTCGCCTTCCCATTGAAGTCTATGGGGTTCGCGAACCGTTCGCGAACCGCTCGCATTTTTGCGCAAGTTCGCGAATATGTTCGCGAACTTTTTTTCCGACGTTCGCTACATCCCTAATGCCAACTCTGGGTTTCTGGGGTGAAGGTGTGAAGTCAATGTCAATTACAATTTTCTTATAATGAGACAATTGTATTATCCTTTTGTCTTTCAATAATTTAGTAGACAAATTTGTAATGATTTGTAAGTGCCAGTCCCTGTCAGTCAGCAATAACCTTGTTCCATTATCCTTTTTTAAATCTATTTTCAATGCATCAAGTATATAAGTAACATATAAATGTAACTTATTTTTTTGTTGTTAAAACCAAGGTATAGGAAATCTGTGTAACCAGAGCCGGGCCAACCGGGCCAGACGCCCTAGGCAACTTGGCCAGCCACGGCGCCGGCTGAGTGCGCGCTCAATAACGCATGCGAGAAACTGCGCTCCAGCATGCATGCGCGAAGCTGCGTTCCACCGCAGATGCGCAGAAACACATTTATACAACGGATAGAAGCGGCAGTCTGGTAGAGACGGGACCGAACATGGGGTAGGCGACTGAGCAGGTACGTACCTGCCCCCCCCAGCTTTGCGCCCTAGGCACGTGCCTACTCTGCCTACCCCTAGTTCTGGCCCTGTGTGTAACAACTATAGTACTCAGCATAGGGCTTTAGTCCTATTTAGCTGGTAGGAATATAAATAATCAATAACAAAAAAAAGTAGAATGCAGGCATATCAACATAATCTCAGAACAAGTGCAAAAGTTTATTTATATCCAGTCAAAAACCTTCATGTGTTTTGTGCCTACACAGGTCACTTATGTAGGGACTGATAAGTTTACTAAGTCCTTATGGCTTTAAATTCCTACACTTTCTTATTTTCCTAGTTGCTGGGCAGATGCTGGTGTATCTAGCTATCTAATTTACATGTTTCCATAATTGGTCTACTGGTCTTATGACCACTTCCTTCCACACTTTAACCTAGTGCCTGGTTAGGAGTGGTTCTTCCTCTTTGGCTTCTGGTTAGTAGTCCAGCTGGATCTGTTCCAAGGAGCCTGGGTACCATTTGTAACTCGACTTTTCACTAATCAACACCCTGTTGCAGAAATGCATCGTCCATGTTTTTCTCAAATGTCATCTCATATACAGGACCTTTCAATTTTTACAACTCTGTTTGTGTTTGTTTGGCCTTTATCCTCTTTATCTAGCTTTCTGTAGTGATAACAGAAATGTTTTGCCAAGTTTTACAGCGAAAATGATGACAATAGACACTAATGGGTGAAAAAAAATTGTCTCACGTCAAAAATGTATTGCGCAATTTGTCACGCGTCAAAAAGAAATTACCATAGACTTCAATGCATTTTGAATTTTCAGCGAAGAGAAACAGATCATACTCACCCATGACTGCATTTTTGCTTTTTTTCGTGACTCCATTCCAAAGGGCGTCACTTGAAACTCTGTAAAAGTCCTTTGTGAGAAGTGAAGTTACAATATATTATCACTAGTGATGGGCGAATCTGACCCGTTTCGCTTTGCTGAACATTCAAAATATGGTGACAAATTTGCCTAATGCATTAACGTCTACGTGTGACAATTTTTTTTCACCCATTGGAGCCAATGGGTGTCTTTTTCACAGTGCAACCTGGTGATACATTTTGCTCATCACTAATTATTATAAGAACCACAATTGTACATATAGTTACATAGTTAAGTTGGTTTGAAAAAAGACCAAAGTCCATCAGGTTAAACCCCTCCAATTAAATCCCAATGCACATACATAAACACACACACTGACCCACTCACATAAACAATATATACCAATATCTTTTCTAATTATAGAGATTATCATCACAATAGCCTTGGATATTATGTCTATCCAAGAAAACATCCAAGCCCTTCTTAAAAGCATTAACTGAATCAGCCATCACAACAACATCAGCAGTGCATTCCACAACCTCACTGTCCTCACTGTGAAGAAGCACCTATACTGAAAGTTTTTTCCTCTAGTGTAAAGGGTTGGCCTTTGGAGCGGTGTTCATTTTTATGGGGAAAAAGGTCCCCTGCTATTTGTTAATAATTAGGGATGCACCGAATCCACTTTTTTGGATTCAGCCGAACCCCCGAATCCTTCAAGAAGGATTCGGCCGAATACAGAACCGAATCCGAACCCTAATTTGCATATGCAATTAGGGGTGGGAAGGGAAAACATTTTTTACTTCCTTGTTTTCTGACAAAAAGTCACGCAATTTCCCTCCCCGCCCCTAATTTGCATATG
Source organism: Xenopus petersii (assembly GCA_038501925.1). Classification (NCBI taxonomy): domain Eukaryota; kingdom Metazoa; phylum Chordata; class Amphibia; order Anura; family Pipidae; genus Xenopus; species Xenopus petersii. The sequence goes on from CM076677.1 coordinate 93,121,453, forward strand.
CAAATTAGGATTCGGATTCGGTTCGGCCGGACAGAAGGATTCGGCTGAATCCGAATCCTGCTGAAAAAGGCCGAATCTTGGCCGAATCCCGAACCGAATCCTGGATTCGGTGCATCCCTATTAATAATGTCCTCTAATATACTTGCAAAAAGTAATCATGTCTCCTCACAAGGGAATACATCCCCAACCTTGACAGTCTACCCTCAAACTTTAAATCTTCCCATCCCACCAACCAGTTTAGTTGCATGTCTCTGCACTCTCTCCAATAGAAGTTGTTGTATGAATTACATGATTGGTTATAATATAATCATTGAATAACACAGATTCGCTTGTACATTTCTACAGTTTTGATTACAGGGAAGCTCAAGTTTGGTTAGGGAAAATAGTTGAAAATAAGATTCATACAGTAAGCTGAATGTGTTACATTATATGTGTTATATTATATACTCAAGATGATTATATGGAACTACCTACTTTTTTTCTACCAGTGAAAGGATGGTTTTGTGTTTACATGGGGGGGGTAAGGGCTTTTGAAAATTCTTGTTGTTGTGATGGTACACAGAGAATTGTTGCCTTTTAATAGTGCACTCGATGGACCAGAATTGGCTGTAAATACCTTGCCATTGTGAACAGTTAGGGGCTTTTTTTTTTTACTAACATTTAAATGTCTCTATATTTCACGAATCTCTAAAATCTCTAAAATTCATGGCTTTTTTTATTCCTTTAAAAATTTGAGATTTATTAAGTGTAAAAACCATGAAAAACTCCCAATACAAAAATTTACCAATTAAATGTTATGAAGGCCCTATCCAAGTCAATGGGATCTGTGCTGGTTGTATTAGGGCATTTGTAATCAATTCAGACTTTTAGAGGTTTTTTCATTGTCAAAAATCTGTTTTAGAGGTTTTCACTTTTTTTTTTTTTGGATCATTAAGCATTTTTTTTATTCAACTCTCCTACAGGCAACAAAGCCCCTGTGTGCCATCACCCTTAATTGTAGAAGACATAGAAGAGATTATTACCTTTAACCATTGAAATAATGAGACTCCGGAGACTCGCTTATGGGTGAAAAGGTGCAGCATATAAAAAACAGTCACAAAGCACCCATTGTTTGTTGTAATCCAGCTCAAGGCACAGAGTTCAGTAGCACCAACCATGGCCAAGCGTGCAAATGAGCCACAACATTGAATCCCTGAGGCATCCTTAAAATACAGTGGTATTGCTTAGAGGATAGAGCCATACAAATAAAAGGAACATTTACATTAAGAGCAATGCATGTCTCAAACCTTTATTTGAAATATATTATTGTTCACTAGGGATGGGCGAATGTTTTTCCTTGTTTCGTCTCAAAAATAATGCCCATATAATTGTATAGTGTAGTGCGTAAAAAAAAAAAGACGCGCGTCAAAAAAATTGACAAAATTATTGGTTTCGAATTACTTAATTCAGTAAGCTGTGTGCAGTTTGTTTTCCCCAGTGCTGCTTGTCTGGCAATCACTTGCAACTTATTACCTCATGGCGTTTGTAGGAAGATATACTATTCTGTATATTGGCAAGGTATGCTTAAGAATACATACAATGCATATAATGGATCCTGCATATGTTAAGTTAACCAGGATGGAATAAGGTAACATGGTACAGCAGTTAACACAGAGACTTTATCTAAGGTACAGAAAATGAATAGTCGTAACTTGTAATAACTAACAATACTGAACTCATCTAACATTTGTGTGGGTGAGCATTTAGGGAATAGTGATCATAACATGGTCTCCTTTGAGATTCTGTTGCAGAAGCAATTCTATAAGGGAGTAACTAAAACACAAAATTTCAGACGTGCAAACTGACAAGGGCATATCTGCATCATATTAAGTGGGAAATGCTTTTCACAGTGTTAAAACAAGGAACAAAAATGGGAAGTCTTTAAAATGCTGCTTAATAAATATACTTGTCAGTATATTCCACTTGTAAGCAAGGAACGTCGTTGCAAAGCAAAACGTTTTTGGTTCAATAGAAGCGTTGGTGTTGAGGTGGGTAAGAAAAGACGTGCTTTTAAGGCTTTAAAGTTAGCTGGTACAGCTGAATCATTTATAAGGTACAAGGAGGCCTATAAATCATGCAAAGAAGCTATAAGGCAAGCTAAAAATGATATAGAAAATGATATTGCAGCAATCAGTAAAAAAAATCCAAAATTATTTTTTAAATATGTTAATAGTAAAAAAATGAAGCAGGAAGGGGTGGGACCCTTACTATCAGAGGGAGGTCAGCTGGTTGATGAAAACAAAATAAAAGCGCAGATTCTGAACTCATATTTTTCATCTGTCTACACAAATGAGGAACCAGTAAGTGAAGGTTTCCTTCTTAATACTCCCAATTCTAGTAATACAACTAATGATGCATGGTTCACACATGAAAAATTCAAGAGAGACTAGAACATGTTAAGATTAATAAAGGTCCGGGGCCAGATGGTATTCATCCCAGGGTAATTAGCGAGCTTAGCTCTGTGATTGCCAAACCTCTTTACTTAATTTTTCAGGATTCATTGAGATCTGGCACAGAGCCAAGAGACTGGCGAATTGCTAATGTGGTGCCTCTATTCAAAGAAGGATCCCGTTCTCAGCCTCAAAACTATAGGCCAGTTAGTCTGACGTCAGTGGTAGGAAAGCTTTTCGAAGGGTTAATAAAGGATAAGATACTGGACTTTATAGCAAATCATAATACTAGCATACTAGCAAATTCTTTTTGTTACCTTTTGCCCAGTCAAAATCTCTACTCAGAGTGATTCTACACCCTCACCAGTGCCAGCTATTGTTATTTCTTTAGCGCATGGCTTTAATTCAGGCTTTACACACAAACACACTCCTCCACCCTTTTTAATCCCTCTGTCCCTCCTAAAAAGGGTGTAACCATTTAAATTCACAATCCAGTCACATGTTTCATCCCACCAGGTCTCAGTGATACCAAATATATCATAATTTTTAGAGCATGCAATTAATTCCAGGTCTCCCATTTTACCTGACAAACTCCGTGCATTTGCCAGCATACAGCGGAGGTTACTACTTTTACTTTTGAAATTTGACACATTGTCTAATTCTGGGCAGTGTCATTCTGTGGCTACTAAAGCAAATAAAGTTCTCTCTTGCATAAAAAAGGGCATTAACTCAAGGGATGAAAACATAATTATGCCTCTTTATAGGTCCCTGGTAAGGCCTCATCTGGAGTATGCAGTGCCATTTTGGACTCCAGTCCTTAAGAGGGATATAAATGAGCTGGAGAGTGTGCAGAGACGTGCAACTAAATTGGTTAGAGGAACAGAAGGCTTAAATTATGAGGGTAGACTGTCAAGGTTGGGGTTGTTTTCTCTTGAAAAAAGGCGCTTGCGAGGGGACATGATTACACTTTACAAGTACATTAGAGGACATTATAGACAAATAGCAGGGGACCTTTTTATCCATAAAGTGAATCACCGTACCAGAGGCCATCCCTTTAGACTATAAGAAAAGAACTTTCATTTGAAGCAACGTAGGTGGTTCTTCACAGTCAGGACAGTGAGGTTGTGGAATGCACTGCCGGGTGATGTTGTGATGGCTGAATCCGTTAATGCCTTTAAGAATGGCTTGGATGATTTTTTGGACAGACATAATATCAAAGGCTATTGTGATACTAAGCTCTATAGTTAGTATAGGTATGGATATATAGAATTTAATTAAAAGTAGGGAGGGGTGTGTGTATGGATGCTGGGTTTTCATTTGGAGGGGTTGAACTTGATGGACTTTGTCTTTTTTCAACCCAATTTAACTATGTAACTTATTTTCATCTAACTAGTAGTGATGAGCAAATTTATTAGCCAGCCATGGATTTGCGGCAAGATTAAAAATTTTGCCATGTGCGAATTTTTTCACTAAACTGAGGCAAAAAAGTTACAGAGTAAAAATTAGCCTAGAAAAAAAGCCTTTAAGAAAAAACGCCCATTGACTTATTGCATTTCAACAAAAAAGTCTCCATAAGAGAAAAACGCCCATTGACTTTAATTCATGACGACAAAAAAAGTCACCATAATAAAAAAAAAAGTTGCGCGTAAAAACTCCTATTGACTTTAATGGGTTTCCTGAATTTTTTGGGGTTTCTCAAATTTTTTTTACTGTTTTGCAAATTTTGTCATAATTTCGCTAATTTTTCAGGGATGCGAAATGGGATTCGCTGATCACTACTAACTAGCAGGAATGCTTTTGAACTTAGAGTTACTACTACTCTGGTTATTGAATCCTAGGGGTTTTTTTGTTTTGTTCATAGTTTACTTGGAAAACTCGAGTTACATGGGGGGGCGAACGAGGAGTAAGGGAAGTAGCATGCGAGAAACTAATAGCCTCCATCGCAGTAATGACAATAGTTTTAGCCATTTCTTTCTGTGGCTAGTTGTCTACATAATATCAAAGCTTAAGAAAAAGTGGTTGGTTGACCTTACTCTCTGATCTGGGCCTTTATGTATTAGGCATGTGTGGCTGGCAAAAGGTCTCTACACAGAGTATGGGCTGCTATGGAAACAGCATAGCAAAGTTGTTGGTTGCCCTTACCCTTTAGAACTTTCGCCCTCTGAGCTGGGCATGTATGGCTGGAGGAGGTCTCCAGAGTATGGATGGACTGTTATGGAAGCAGAATGACAAAGTGGTTGGTTGGCCTACTCCTCTGAACTGGGCATGTGCTGGAGTGATATCTCCTCAAAGTGGATGGGCTGCTACGGAAACAGCATAGCAAAGTGGTTGGTTGACCTAATGCTCCGGGCTGGGGGCGGTCTCTATGGAGTATATGGGTGGCTAATGAAGCAGCAAGGCTAAGTGGTTGGTTGACCTTTTACTCTGGACTAGGCTTGTATGTTTGGAGGGGGTCTCTATGGAGGAAGCAGCAAGGCTAAGTGGTTAGTTGACCTCTGAGCCAGGTAAGTACAGCTGGAGGAAGGTCTCTTCAGCATTGATGGGCGGCTACAGGAGCAGTTTGGAAAAGTGATCGGTTGACTTTTGCCTCTGAGCCAGGCATGTACGGCACTCTACAGAGTGGACAGGCTGACCTGCACCCCATTATTAATAAAAGTAATGTGTTTGGTAGGATGGAATCCAAGTGTCTTTGAAAGTCTGTGTATTCATCCAAGTCTATCACATGGGTAGAGTAAATCGTAATTTGTAGCACAATAATGCAAAGATTTCCCTGGCCAGTCTCCTGTCCAATTCAGTGTTCTAGTTGTTTGGTTTTTGTGCCCCTCCAGTTCTCTAGCAGTGAATTGCTTGGTCTGGCATGGCAGGCAACCTAGCGGTAAGTTTGTCTTGCAAATATACATCCACAAAAAAAATTATTTTAAATGCATTTCAGTAATTTATGTATGTTTTTTGGCATACATATATTAAAAGCCAAAATTTTATTCCATTGTGTGGTACAGTATGTTTTATACAAAGAAACTATTTTGTATATTTAGTGAATCATTTTTATTCCTTTTCTATGTTTTATTAACTAATAAGCAATTGTTGTAAAGTTATGGTGAGGACGAGCCCAACTGATGTGTTCCAGAGGACTGCACAGGAAATTTTAGAAGAGGGAGAAAGTATTTTTCTCTCCGAAGACTGCAGGTGGGTTGATTGATGCAGACACTACTACTACCTGTGCTAGATGACAGCCTGCTTGGATTTCCTATCGGCGAGACACTGCAGATTCCGGACCAGCAACAGGGCTGCTGAATGTCTCTCTCATGGTGGGAGATACAGCTCCTACTGGTATTAGGGTTTGGGGCCATCCTATCTGTAGGTAGAGGCAGTATAATAGTCCGTGGTCAATATAATGACATAGTGCGGATCTCAAGTCTTCAGTGGGGAATGGCAGGGCATAATACCGATCTCTTGTGGAATTCTGTCTTTAGAATATTGCCTTAGGTTAGGCTGGCAAGGTCATACTTATTTGATAAAATGTGAATAAATGCTGTGGCCATTTAACCTAATTTCTGGTGTTTTATTAAGGTACATTACAATGGAGTTCAATTGGATTGCTAAGGGAGAAGGGTCAGTTGAGGAGTACCCTTGTCATGTCCTCTAATGTACTTGTAATGTACATGTAAAGTGTAATCATGTCTCAAGCGTTTCTCCCCAACAGAGAAAACAACCCCAACCTTTACAGTCTACCCTCATTATAGAATTCTGCAACATAATTTCCATAATTTTCCATGTTATGATCACTGTTCCCTAAATGCTCACCCATACAAATGTCAAACATGTGTTTGGTATTATTAGTTATAACAAGGTCCAAAAGAGAATCATTCCAAGTAGGTTCATGAATGAGCTGAAAAAAAAGTTGTCATTTAGATTATTTACAAACCTACTAGCTTTATCTGACTTGCAAACCCATGACCCCAGTCAGTGTCTGGATAATTGAATTCACCCATAATATTAACTTGACCTAGTTTTGAAGCCGCTTCTATTTGTAAAAGTAGCTGGGCTTCATTTTTGTCTTATACAAGGTGGTTTGTAGCTACCAATGATAATTTTCTTTTTAACATTTTGCCCAGTCGAACCCTCTCAGTTTCTGTGCATTTGCCAGCATACAGCACAGGATACTACATGTCCCACTGAAATTTAAATTACTTAATGGAGAATGAGATCTTGACTTAGTATTAACCAGTTTTATTTGTAACAGAGGGAACTCCTTAACTGTATGCCCCCCTCACTCTTCCCTCATAAACCCTTACTAATCCCACTGCCCAGTCTACCCAGCTTCCAAATAATTCTTTAGCTTACCCCCTTGTATACTGTAGTTTAAACACTCACCAACTTCTTAGTCATTTTTCCCCTAGCACAGTGGACCTCAACTGAGGTGCAATCCATCACTACAAAATAGGTTGTACCCAAGGAAAATGTGCCTAGTGTTTTATGAACCCAAATTCATCCTTCATACACCAACACTTTAACCATGTATTTAGCTTCTTAAGGTCCTTCTGTCTTACTAAATTTGCAAGTGGCAGAGGCAAAATTTCAGGAAAAATGACAGTGAAAGAAAGACCTTCCCTTTATCTAAGAGGCTAGATCCCTGAACGAATTCTTTAAGGTCCTCCATCTACCATTAATTTTGTATGTGTACCAATATTTACTAGGACAACTGGGTTATGCCCAGCCACACCCAATATTTTGTCTACCCGATCAACCACATTCTGAACCATGGCAGCAAGAAGACAGCAAACTTGTAGTGATCCGGTCACCAGATTACACTATCCACTTTCCTAATAATTGAGTCCCCTACAACCACAATCTGTATAGCTCTGGCTCTGCTCTCCTCTACACCACTAGTAGAGAAACCGGTTTCCTGGCTGTTAGAGAGATCAGTCCCATCTCATCTAGAACTGTCAATCCAGAGTTCACACTCCCATTTTCTTTATGCAATCTGGCAAATCTGTTTGGATGCATAAACCCTGGAGCAGTCTCCCTTTGCCTTTTGCCCACACTATAATTTTACTTACTTTTTACCCAGCTGACTGCCTCATCACCTTGCTGCTGTTCTCCTCTCCCTAAAAACTATCTGACCCCGCTAGGTCCTGCTCAGTGAGAAAGATACTCCTCTCGAGATTGTCAATCGACCGCAGTGTTGCAATTTGTTGCTCTAGGGCTCTAACACAAGCCTCTAAAGTAGCTATTTGCTTTAAATCTGCATATAGTGCACTGGGTCAGATCTTCAATCTTGCTAATGCTCATAATCCCAGGAACCAAAAAAAGAGTATATGCACAGTATATGAACCATAATCCTTAGGCTGAATCATAATCCTTAGGATCATGGATAAATTGTCCCCAAAAAAGTAAACAAACCGTTCATTCACTACATTTAATATTGCATTCACTCTTAACATAGTTTTTAAAGAAGGCAAAAGTTATAAGAAATTTCTCTGTAAATAAATAACATCTGTACCTGTCAATCTAAATCAATATTTGTACAAATATTATCAAAATGTCTACCATGTGCATTCTATAAAAAGACAAAACAATCTGTCATAAAGATACAACATATGTTCGAACGCAGGTTGCTAGCGAGTTACAGATTTTATATTCTGTGCTGTGCAGTTCTGCAGTGTGCTGGATGAAGAGGAAGAATGGTGTACTGAATATATGCAGAGAACATAAAGCACTGTGGGCCTAAGCTGTTATGTGCACATTACTGTGCAGGTGGTGAGCAGTGTTCTGGAACCTACATCTGCAGCAAAAAGACTTATGTTTCAGAGTTGTTTTTTATTATATAAACACTGAAAGCCCACTGCATTAAATGTCTATTCTCTTTTCACCCTGTTGTATATTTCTTTGTTTTATTATATATATATATATATATATATATATATATATATATATATATATATATATATATATATATATATATATCTTTGCATACATATGCCATTACTATTCCTTATAATATGCAAGGGAATATTTGCATTTGTGGATAATGTACTAAAAGAGCCAAACTCTATATAACTATAAGTGGAAGCATAAAGAGTATTCCAGGTTTTTTGCATATTGCCCAACATCTGGAATGGAAAGCAAAGAGCTGCAGCCAACTCTAAATCCGTTTGGCAGTGCTGCACCCAGAGGCATTTTAAGTGCACTGAAACATGGGTATCTGTGGTATTAGGGTGCCCCGGACTTACTACCTGCTTTTGACAGACATTAAGGGGAACCTGTCATCCACACAAAAAGTTGTATAATGGGACATGGCCTGCGCACGCAATGTAGTAGTAGCCCATTCACAGTGCCTCCCGGGACAACCTCGCAAACAATCGATCCGAACACGATAAACGAGTAAAATACTGCATACTTCACTACCAGTGGAACCAGATCGACTCCAAGCATGGGCAGAGTTAAAAAGAAGCAATGGGGCATCTGGAAGACATAATGGAGAAAATGGTGGGTGCACCTAACAACTTTGTGGAACAAGATGCACAAAACCAAGGAGACCATAACCGAGATAAAGCGTAATCTCGTGGATATGGAAGGCAGATCCCGACGAAACAATGTACACATAAGGGGTATTCCGGAACAGATTCAACAATCTCAGCTACAAGAATTCTTCATAGAGTTCCTAGTTATTATGCTACCAGGTGGACATAATAATTTTCTACATATCAATCAGATTCATCGTACCTACAAATCAAACAACACTGAGAGATACCATAGCTAGACTGCATTTTTTCCACACAAAGGAAATGCTACTCAATGCAGCTAGAAACCCAGTGACTAGGCCAGATAAATTCAAGAACATTGAATTGTTCACAGGTCTGTCTCCGATGACACTACAAGCCACAAATTAACACTAACGGGATTCTCTCTGCTCCCTTTGATATAACTAATGGAACCCGTCAGAGATGCCCATTACCCCCCCCCCCCCTGATCTTCTCCCTTCCCCCTACATGGAAAAATGCTGGGTACAAATAGAACAAAACTTAGTATTTCCATTTACTGTTGCCACAAATTATGGGCACTCCAACACCTCTTAAATACATTGATTTACAAAGAGCCCCTCCAACAATAACACACTCGCTGGACATATGGCAAAACCACAAAAAGAAATCCAAGACATCTCCTCATTTATCACCTGTGACACCAATTGCAACACTGGAACTCCTTATACCAGACCTCAAACTAACCTACTGGGCAGATTTCCACCTAGCACCTATCCACTACCTCACTAAAAAAGGACAATTACTGTCATTTGAGGAACTACAACAAAGACTCCACCTCCCGAAAATGGTATTCTAACAATACCTACAAATAAGTCACTATTTGGGGTCAATTAAAACTATCCCTCCCAGGAAACCAAAGCCATGGAAATTTGGTTAACAAACCTAGCACCGACAAAAGGAGGTATTTCCCTATGGTATAAAACTGTAACACCAAAACAAGATATTAAAGAGTCGCCTACAGTCGAGAAAAGAGACTAAACGTGTCTTTAAGCCCCGCAGAGTGGATACAAATTTTCTCCATTCCTACTAAAGTCTCCAAATGTATCACCCACCTAGAGACCTCAAGGAAAATCCTGAATGATTGGTATATCACCCAAAATAAACTACATTGCATCTATAAAAACATACACAATACGTGCTGGAGAGGCTGTCACCAGAAAGGAGAAATGCTACATATATGGTGGGAGTGTCATAAACTGGAGGCTAGGGATGGGCGAATGTGACCTGTTTCGTTAAAAATTTGCCGCCAGCGAAATGATGCAGACACCTATTAAAGTCTATGGGCTTCAAAATAAAAAATTGTTGCACGTCTTTTTTATTTTTTTTGTCGCACAACGCCATACAAGTCTATGGGCGTCAATTCCGCTGTGAAACATGGCTAAAAAATTCGCCCATCCCTACTGGAGGCCTATTATAAAACCAGATAGAACTTACAAATCCAATTTACCTCGGAAGTAATAATATTGCAAGGAGCCAGGAGCTTGATACTCCCTCTGCAAAATACACTTTTGCTTTTCTGTAATTTAAAACATTCACATTAAAGTTGAGGAAGGGGACATTTAAACAGAGCAGTTTGTAAGTGTAAAACCAAAGCAAATCTGTTACTGCTTTTTAATCAAGAATAAAACATCATGGATATAATTTCTTTTAATTATCAGAGTAGTTTGGATGTATTTTAGCATGAGTTCTATGGTATTGGTCATTTTGAAAAGACTCATGCCCCTGGCGAAGCAGAGTACATCGGCGAAACGCTTAGGGTGGGCATAGGTGGACGGTGGAGTGCTTAGCTCCCATGCAGTCCCAACGTAGATAGGCAGGTTCTGCACAGGGGATTCTGCTTGGAAGGGAGGGAGCGGGCATTGTGTTCTCCTTGTTTTTGGAAGGTTTAATTTACAAACAACCAACAATGTCTCTTAGACCGATCCACCTTTTGCTAGACATTTTTAATCATATGTTAATTTTAAGGACACTGTCCAACAGTCTGGTTGGTTAGTGGGTGTGTATTCCAAGGAGTGTTTTATTGGTCAATGACAGTAAAAGTTACGTTATAACTTATATGTTATTACTTTTTTTCATGTTACCACTTTCTGAACTGGCTTGCTTTGTGGTGAGAAGTGGTTACTTGTGACTAGTGTCCAGTTAATCGCCACTGTTTTTTGATTTTTGGTTTTCAGCTGTGTTATTTACAAGCTTGCAGTATAATGGAACACATGTACTACATCAAGCTCAATTATTTTGTTTCATTTTGAAAAAAGTTGTATATATGTATATACTACCCTTTAAGCAGTTTTATTTGTGTGATTCTGTCAAGAAACTTGTTGGTACTGAAAAAAAGTAGCTGGGTATATTATGTTGCCCACATTCTGCTAATCTTTTTCATTTTCATTACCATGGATATCTATGACTGCAAAGTACATTAAAACTCCTTTTCTCAACACAGTAAAGTTTGTTTTTGGCATGGCAAATCTTTCCTTGTACAATTAATTTTATTGTAAAAATCTAAAACCATAAAACAATAAGAACATACTGTAACTACAGACAAAAGTAAACACATCATAGCTTTGTGCAGGATTATCTGAAATCTCCCACAAGTATTGTTTGGAGCAAGTTCTAACCTACAGCAGTTTGCCAAGCAAATATGGAGTATAAACCAGTCAGGAGAATTATAGAGGAGGAGTAAAACCTATATTCTGGCATTGAACCTGAGTCCCTGGAGTCTAAGACACTGACGTGCACTTGAGCATCGCTGGCGCAAATCCCGCTCAGAATCAGACTTTTGGAGCTACAAATCTGCCCTGCACTCCTATAATACCAGCCTCTTCCAAGCCAAGCAAACATACTTTACTTCACTTTCTAAAAAAAACCAGCACAACTTTTCTCTCCTTTCCCCTTCTCCATCCCCTCCATGCACATTTGTCTGTGCTCAAGATATTGCTGAGCACTTAAATAACAAAATTGACACTATCAGAAGGGACATTACACTACTCAACCCCCCTAGACTTCCACCACCCTCCCTCCACACTCGCCAGTCTCTCCTGTGCTCCTTCACCCCTGTCACTGATGAGGAAGTCTCAAAGCTTTTGGCCTCTTCTCACTTTACCACCTGCCCGCTTGATCCAATTCCCTCAAAACTTCTCTGCAATACCAATCCTTCTCTAATCAAAGCCTTAACTCACCTATTTAATCTTTCGTTCTCAACTGGACGGTTTCCTTCTCAACTAAAACATGCTCGTCACCCCCATTCTGAAAAAACCCTCTCTTGATCCCTCCAATCTTGACAACCTCCGACCTATCTCTCTGCTACCTGTCATCTATAAACTACTTGAGTGCCTAGTCTACAACCGATTAATCTCATTCCTCTCTGACAATAACCTGCTGGACCCCCTACAATCTGGTTTTAAGCCACAACACTCCACTGAAAATGCCCTGTCTCTACTAACTAATGACATTTTAACTGCTAAAGCCAACAATCATTTCTCATTACTAATACTGCATGATCTCTCATCTGCATTTGACACTGTAGATCACCCTCTCCTCCACCAGTCCCTCCATTCGCTTGGCCTTTGTGAAACAGCCCTGTCCTGGTTCTCTTCTTACATCTCCAATCCTTCGGTGTCTCCTACAATGAAGTAGCATCTTCTCCCCTACCTCTTTCTGTTGGGGTTCCTCAAGGCTCTGTCCTGAGACCATTACTATTCTCTCTCTATACTTCCTCCCTCGGCAAATTAATCTACTTGTATGGTTTCCACTACCACCTCTATGCTGACGATACTCCGATCTATCTCTCACCTCCTGATCTCAACCCAGAACTTCTAACTCGCATCTCCTCCTGCCTGTCCACTACCTCTACCTGGATGTCGCAACGCTACCTTAATTTGAACCTCTCTAAAACTGAAATGGTGCTCTTTCCTCCAACTAACACCAGTAACATCCCAGAAGTATCCATCATAGCTAACAATTCCACTATCACCCCTTCTCCCAAGGCCCGGTGACTTGGGGTTATCCTAGATTCTGCCCTGTCATTCACTCTTCATATCCAGTAACTTATTAAATCATGTCACTTCCACCTAAGGAACATATCCAAAATACGATCATTTATCACCCAAGATGCTGCCAAAATTCTTATTCACTCTCTCGTCATATCACGTCTAGACTACTGTAACTCTCTTTTAATTGGCCTTCCCCTCCAGAGACCGTCACCTCTACAGTCCATGATGAACACTGCATACACATCAGCAACCGCTCCTCCTCTGCGCCATTCTGTCAATACCTGCAAAATCTGCTACTGTTCAGAATCAAATTCAAATTAATGACCCTGACATTCAAAGCACTTCATAACTCTGTCCCACCCTACATCTCTGAACTCATCTCTATATACTCACCCAACCGCTTACTAAGCTCCTCTACTGACCTGCTACTCAACTCTTCTCTCATTACCTCCTCACATGCTCGCATTCAAGACTTTGCAAGGGCTGCACCCCTCCTCTGGAACTCTCTCCCACGATCTGTCCGACTTTCTCCCAACCTTTCTGCTTTCAAGAAATCTCTTAAAACACACTTCTTTCAAAAAGCCTACCCTCACTCTGCTTAACTACCAAATGCTACACCACATACAGTACCACATTTCTCACCCACTTAATTCAATCTTGCCCACTCCCACACCTTGTGTATTACTCCCTTCCCTTTAGAGTGTATGCTCTTTTTCATAGGGCCTTTCTCACCTTTTGTACCGGTATTGATTGTATGTAACTCCATATGTTCTATGTATATAATTCATGTGATTTAGTTGTGTAATCACATTTACTTTACAGTGCCATGCAATATGTTGGCACTATATAATAGGGATGCACCGAATCCAGGATTCGGTTCGGGATTCGGCCAGGATTCGGCCTTTTTCAGCAGGATTCGGATTCGGCCGAATCCTTCTGCCTGGCCGAACCGAATCCGAATCCTAATTTGCATATGCAAATTAGGGACGGGGAGGGAAATCACGTGACTTTTTGTCAGAAAACAAGGAAGTAAAAAATGTTTTCCCTTCCCACCCCTAATTTGCATATGCAAATTAGGGTTCGGATTCGGTTCGGTATTCGGCCGAATATTTCACAAAGGATTCGGGGGTTCGGCCGAATCCAAAAAAGTGGATTCGGTGCATCCCTACTATATAAATACATGTTAATATTTATTTTTAAATTCTGTGCCCAAATGCAGTGTGATGACATCATGCCCTGTTGATGTCACCATGTGGCCATGGGCACCACCATATTGAGGAAGCAGAGCACTCCAAAATGGAGCGCCCCTGACATAATCGATATAGCCTTACTAAATTAGTCTCTTATTCCATTGGTAAGTCACAATCAATTTGTAATGCAAACTGCTTTGTGGGCATGTGCATTTTATTGTGGAATTCTAGGAAATAACGCTTCTTTGTGGGGAAAAATGGTGCTGTAATGTCCTCCGCTTACCCCGGTGGTCTAGTGGTGTTTCTCCTTGCATGTGGGGTGTCCGCCATGCCTTCAGCAGGGATGCCCGCTGCATGCGTTCTCTCTCTCTTGCAGTGCCAGTTCCTCTATGGTGCCTGCGGCCGCACGGTCCCTTAGTTATGTGCCGAAGTGATGACGTCATCGTGCAACGCCGCGAAATTTAAACTATTTAAAGGGACCTTTTTGAAATTCTCACTACCCGTTATTAGGTTCAATTACCCTTGTTCCTGGGTGTGTTATTCTTAGTGAATACTATTGATCCTTTGTGTATTGACCCTTGCCTGCCTGCTTTACTACTCTTTTCCAATCCTGACCCTGCCTTTCTGTGACTACTCTGATCTCTCCAATCCTGATCCTTGCCTGTTCTCCGACTATTCTACGCTCTCCAATCCAATTCTGGCCTGTCTGACTATTCTCTGCTTGTGCTGGCCCAGCCTGCCTGTATCCTGGTGAGACAATTGTGCCCCTTTGCTCGTCCAGAACCGTTAGCTTTGCTCCTCTCTCAATTAAGACCTGGCGGCATCTGATTAGCCGAAGGCTCCTCCCAAGTTGAAAGGCGCCAGTTAAAGGCAGGAGTAAGAGCCGAGACCAGGGAACTTAGCTTGGGTTCTGGATATAGGGTGCCGAACATGACAGGTGCATTGCATTCAAACTTTGTACCTTAACTTCTTCTAAATGGCTTACTTTCATGAATCTAATGTGTGGAGAGCTCAACATGAACATAAAAACAGGATAGTGGCAAATGATCACGTACTGTATGTAACACTTTGACTGCCAAACACCTAGTCCAGTTTATTCTAGATTAACCAAAACCACATAGATAGACGAAAGGTTGCACCTAATATATTTTATTAATTTTAGATGCAAAGTGAATGTGTAAAGAAGTAGAAGGAGCCAGGAGCTTGATAACAATCTTCTAATTTATTACTGCTTTAAACAGAATGACATTTTGTTACCATGAAAACATGCCTCTGCACTTTTGTTACATAGACACAGCCTTTAGAGGATCCAAAAAGGATGAGCTCCAAGGTGCGTTTTCAACAACAGTTAAAAAATTACATAATCATTCTGGTATAAACAATGAGAGACATTTAGATTTTTCTTTAAGTCACATGTCCCTATTAATAGATGGGTATATCCTTAAAATATCGTTATGATTTTATACCTAAAAAATGCTCAAGATTTTAGAGTCATGTAGAAGACACAGGTCTGCTGTTTCAATGGGGGGGGGGGAGTTTACTGCTCCTTTCATCCTTTTAGTACACATTTGGTTCCCGTGTTCACCCTGAATGCTCTCCTTGGGTTAAAATGAAATACATATGTTGCTAATTCAGGGAGAGCCCTGAATTAGCAACATATCTATTTCATCTTGAACATTTTGATGTCTCCTGTATTGTTAAGTTTCTTCAAAACCCATAATTTTAGACCCTTTTAGACCCTATGCAAATGCAATCTGCCTGTGTAGAGTTGAAAATGATTTTCAGGTTGCCAAAGGTCACTGTATTTTAATATTCTTCATCAGTTTGATACTGTTGATCACCCCCTTCCTATGAAACGTTTACACTCACTTGGTATCCATAATCTGTAAAAAACTAAATATTGGTTGCTACTGATTACTGCACCTGTACTTATTAATATTGATACTTCTGTTGTCATACTTTATGGGCATTTCCTGGGGGGGGGGGGATTTTTAGATTACCCAGGAAAACTAAAAAATCTTTTTTTCAGGAGAGCGTAGGGTGTCCCAAACTCAGAACAAACCCCAAGGTCCTCGTCTTTGCTCACTCTTCTGCCTATAACCATCGACTTTTGTTTGGAAGAAGTCCTCCAGTACTTTGATGCCACCAGGTCTTAATGTGTGAGGACCATGGAGAGAGTTCTGGCCAGGCAAGGGAACAAAACATTTACAGGAGGAACGTGGAACAATGAGCATGGTTCAGGGACAGGTCAGTTGATAGCAATCAGACAGAGCAGTACTGAATCAGGAGACAAGAACGTAGTTGGGGGTCACAGGCCGGTTCAAAAACCCACAGTATCACAGTACAGAAGACAATCCAAAAGAGTAATAAAAATACAAGCAAAGGTCAGGATAGGCAGCAGACTTGGGATGATCAGGGACTTAATTACATAATCATTATAGTATAAACAATGAGAGACATTTAGATTTTTCTTTAAGGTATATGCCCATATTTAACATGTGTATATCCTTAAAATATCATTATGATTTTATACCGAACATTTTAGAAGCCGAGAATTAGCAACATATATTTAGTTTTAACCCTTAGGGACACAGTTAATCGTTAAGTTAGCTTGCATGATACAGATACTTCAAAATTTACATTGAAAAATAATTTATAGCAATAGTAAATACTATTAAAGCAAAAGTATATCCAACTCTTCAGTAAAAGGAACACATTGAAAAAAAAACAGTCATGGAATATCAGAAGCACCTTTTTCTTATTTTTACTTGCACTTTATAAGGAAATGCAAATTGCTCATTTTTACTGTTATTGGAATATGCTAGTCAGCTTTATCATTCCAAAGAGAGCAATTCAGATGTAATGAGGCATAAAGGCCACAAAATGACTGACAGTCAAAGGGAAACCCTTAGTAGAAGGCCTTCTTCTATGCACCAACTGTGTTAAAAAAATCTGTTAAATGAATGGCAATATATCATAGAACAAAACTAAACAAGGATGGACGTAATTTCTAAAGACATTTATGAAAACCATTGCCATATAGTTTTCTATCAATCTGATGTGAAACCATTTCTTGTCTCTTCCGTTAAGAAACATTCTGTAATGTACGGTATCCCTAATCCAGAACTAACTTCAATTTTCCAGTATAAGCCTGCTCTTCTGTCTGTAGCAGCCACCTTTGGCTTCAGGTGGAGCCCTCCGCTACTCAGATGCCGCCAGGTCTTAATTCGGGAGAACCAGGGAAAGAGTTCTGGGCGAGCACAGGAACCAAATGTGTACAGAAGGGACGAAGGACAAGTAAGCTCAGTCAGGCTGGGTCAAACCAAAACGGGCAATGCAGTACAATACGAGTAACCAGAGAAAGGTCGGGGTCACAGTCCAAGGTCATAAAGAGAGAGAGGAATCAACGCAGAACCTTCACATTGGGCATTTGAAAATTGTCAGTGAGCCCTTTAAATATTTGAATTTTGCGCCACTCCGCGATGACGCCTATCCCTTCAGTGTGTGCATAGGTCCCGGAGATACCAATGTGTCGGCCATCCCTGCTGTGGGTGCCCCTATAGCACCCCCACTAGACCATCAGGGTCTTACACATTTTAATTCACATCACTTTGGGAAGTAGGAAAAGTAGAATGTTCAGGCTCTTTTATGACCGCAAGTATAGTGTGCAAAGTACAATTTCAGGCTCCAGTCCCCCCGGTTTTACCCAGAATGCAGCTTTTTCACATAAATCCAGAGTTATTGCATACTCGAGGGAGGGTTGTATTCTTTGCAACTGTGCTGGTTTAGAGATGCTTCTACTGTTTGTAGCTTTAAAGAGATAGTGGGGAAAATACATATAATGAGTACTCAAAAAGGTTGTGAGAATGGCAACCAGATTTCATAAGTAAAATTTGAGTATATCCTTACATGAACAAACAGAATTTTATTTTAAAGCTCAGATTGGTCACCATGTCTTCCCATTTAATTAGATCAAATCATACTTCCTGTATTGCCGACTTTCTTCAGAACCCATAATTTTAGACCCTTTTAGACCCTATGCAATCTGCCTAGTGTAGAGTTGCAAATAATGTTCAGGTTGCCAAAGCCAAATGTCACTGCTGTATTCTAATCTTTTTCATCTGTTTGATACTATTAATCACCCCCTTCCTATGAAACATTTACACTCCCTCGGTATGCATAATCTGTAAAAAAATTGGTTGCTACTAAATATTGGTTGCTACTCATTACTGCACCTGTACTTTACATTAATACTGACCCCTTCTGTTCTCATACTTTATGGGCATTTTCTGGGGGGGGGGTAGTTTACCCAGGAAAACTATACATCTTTTTTTCAGGAGAACCGGAGTGTAATGTAGGGTGTCCCAAACTCAGAACAAACCCCAAGGTCCTGGTCTCGGCTCACTCTTCTGCCTATAACCATCGACTTTTGTTTGGAGTCCTCCACTACTTTGATGCCATCAGGTCTTAATGCAAGAAGACCAAGGAGAGAGTTCTGAGCAGGCAAGGGAACCAAACGTTTACAGGAGGACAAGGAGCATGGTTCAGGGACAGGCCGGTTGATACCAATCAGATAGACCAGTACTGAATCAGGAGACAAGAACGTAGTTGGGGTCACAGGCCGGTTCAAAAACAGTATCACAGTACAGAGGATAATCCAAAAGAGGTAAGGATATGCAGCAGACTTGGTATGATCAGGGACAGGCAAGGTCAAGGAACAAGATCAGAACACTAAAAACACACCCAAGAACTATGGAGTAGCATGTATTTTGCAGCAGCCCCTTAAATATTTGAATTTAGACGCAGTGCGCACGTCAAACCCAGAAGCGGCGTGAGCGTGCATTATTTACTGTTCTGTGCATGAAAGTTGTCAACCCGGCAGGCTTCCTTGTTGCAACACCACTTAACCACCAGGTATTCTCACATTACACCCATCTAGAGGGGACCACTTGACACCTAGGCTTGCCAGGAAATCTTGCATGGAAATGATGTTTAAAATGGTCCATGATCCTGCTGGGATTCTTGTTCCCAGAGAAGCTGGAGGAGGCTTGCCAGGATTGCTTCAGTGGTGGCACGACATGCTTATATTTACCAAACTGTGTGGTGTACAGAGACCCCAAAATGGATATATAGCAAAATTTCCATGGGCAAAAACAAGTAACAAAGAATTGTGTGAAAATTTAATAAAATCCTTAAAATCCAATAAAACCACTAAAATCAATGCTATTTTTTTTCTGCCTAATGCAATAAGCAGTAACAATCACAGTTTGAATATTTGCCCTGGACAATAGGTTTGACGACAGAAACAAGGAGCACCTACGAGGAGCAATAAAATGGCTAAAAATATTCTAAAAGCACCACAATTGTAATATAATAATTATATTACTAATTATATTATAATTACATACAAAAAGGTATTGTGCAGTGCGATTAGCGAATACACACACAAAAAAAGACAACATTATGCATGTGCGTATGAGTGTGCGTGCACTTGAGTGAAGTGTTTAAGTAGGTGTGAGTTATCCCCCAAAAATGTAAGTGTGAATCTAAGTGTGTATTAGTGTAAAAAGTGTGTGTGTGCGCAACACTAACCTGGGACAGAAGCTACAGATTGGTCTGGAGGAGTCCCACGATGAGGAGAAGGCCATCTTCACGCTGGATCTGGTGGGGGCAGCAAGTGAGCGCAGCAGCAGGACACGTAGCTTCTACATGCCTGCTCCTGCTTGGGGCCCCTGGGTGATTGCTCCCAGGGGTCACTCGTTCCGCTACTCTGCTCATTGCCTAGGGGCAGGAGAATAAGTGAGGATGGGGATGGAGCGAGCAACTTTAGAAGATGCTCCTCAGCTACCCCAGTAGGAATCTACAATATGTCCTGCTGTAAGCTCTCTTAGGTACTCTTGTGCACAGAACGTAAATTCTATGAGCCAGTGTGTATTCAATAAATTCTACAATTCTAACGTTTATATTAAACTTATTCAGTCTGAATATAGTGCAAAGTACAGTACATAACAGTACATAACAGTGATTAAACAGTCAATAGAATCTGAAAAAAAGCTATAACTTTTCCATCTGAACTGATAATTAGAGGGATATTGTCATGGGAAAACATGTTTTTAAAAAAAACAAAAAACACATCAGTTAATAGTGCTGCTCCAGCAGAATTCTGCAATGAAATCCATTTTTCAAAAGAGCAAACCGATTTATTTATATTCAATTTTGAAATCTGAGATGGAGCTAGACATATTGTCAGTTTCCCGCTGCCCCCAGTCATGTGACTTGTGCACTGATAAATTTCAGTCACTCTTTACTGCAAGTTGGATTGATATCACCCCCTCCATTTCCCCCCTAAGAAGCCTAACAAAAGAACAATGGGAAGGTAATGAGATAGCAGCTCCCTAAAACGAGATAACAGCCAGTGGCGGAACTACCGGGGGAGCGAGCGGGCCAGCACCCCCTCAGGGCCCCCCGGCAGCGCCGCACGCCACTGAAATCAACCCGGCAGTGCGCCATACGGAGGGGGGCGGGGCCCGGCTGCGCATCATGCACAAGGGCCCGCCCCCCTCTAGGAACGCTGCTGATAACAGCTCCCTGGTACAACACTCAATAGTAAAAGCCATGTCCCACTGAGACTGATTCAGTTACATTAAGTAAGTTAAAGAGATGTTGTGACATTAGTAAAGTATAACACATACATATATATATATTGTGGCAAGCTGGCGGCTTGACCACGTAACTTTTAGGGGGGATTAGTCAGTGGTGAGCAGGCAGCATAGGAAAAAGGAGCATGAAGACAGGGACACACAGCTTCTTCAAGGAAAACACACGTTTATTTTCCTACTTTTCACAAACACAGTGTATTATCCACAGACACAGGGGTGACCATTTTAACATTCAAACAAATAATAAAATAAAAACCTAGCCCACTGGGCACTACCTTCCAACTCTGGAGCAGTCCCTGACTAGGCTGGGCCCCTTGTGGACTACCAGCAAACAAAACAATTGTTATGGCTCACCCCTGTACTCACAGCCTCCTGGCTTTTCTCCAATGCCCCACACAGACAACAACTCTGGCTCTTAGTCACAGCCACGGGATCATGCAAGATCAGGCGGCACTCCCAGCTCCTCTGGGAGTTCCTCACACAGCCAGGTCTCCTACCTGCTGTGCCCTGATGAGAGACACACTCTCCCATTCTAATTAACTTTAAATAGCCTTTCCACAGGACAGCTTTCCTGTGGAAGGTGAACTCCAATCTCTGGACTGGATCTGCGGAATGGAGTCCCTGGCTACTAAAGTCTTTAAACAGAGCACTAATTAACTGTTTAGTAACTCCCTTCCTGGAGCCTATCTCAGTCCCTTATACTTTACTAATGTCACAATATCTCTCTTCACCAGGCATTACAATATAAAAATTATAATATATTGTTATAATATATCCCTTTTTGATTGCATTGTTTATAATAGTTGCTTAGGGATTTGTGTCCCATGACTGAAATAGTTTAATGTAATACCAACTCCTGTGTCTATACGGACAGGCTGCATAAGAAACAAGTGTGTATGCATTTTTGTGCAGAAATCTGCTCCCTATGTCTATGCGCAAAGAAGACACACAAGCGAGCATGTTTCTCAGCTTGCGTTTATATGAAGGCTGAAAATAACCAGGTGTGGCCGTAGCCTATACATTCTTGCTTTAGTAGATAGCCAAAACAAAATTTTCCTAGAAAGAGGAACATTTTAGGATACACACTTAAACAGCTGCTTGATATTGTTACTGCCAAATGGTTGACATGAAGAATAAGGGGGTTCTTTATTAAATTCCGAATTCCAAAAATTTTTGGGAAAAAAAAAATCCATTTTTGTCAAGATTTATTTATTATACCCCGAGGATGGAAAAAGGCAGAATCCGAAAATCTGGCATCTCATACCTGCCGAGGTTGTATGTAAGTATGTAAGATATCCTGATCTGCTTTGGGTTTTGTGCTAGAACTGTTGATTTTGTGGTTTTCGGACAAATATCCAAAAAAAATCATATTTTTTGGGCTGAAAATCCTAAAAAAATTTGTACGATTCAAATTTTTGTACTATTTTTCTAGTTTTTTCATGCACTGAAAAATTTCGGGAAAATATATTGATAAATTAGGGGAAATAACCTGTGCCAATTTGGTCGGGTTTATTACAGAAAATAATTCGATAAATTCGGATTTAGATAAATAACCCCCTTAATGTTAGACCACTGACTAATTTTAAAAAACAAATACATGTTCCCAGCTCACTGTTTCCTTGAGGTGGCAGTTTGAGCTGAGTATTTCTTTGTTTTAGAAATACTGTACAGTACATTTCTAATTCATATCAAGTTCATATCAGTAGCACCAAGTGAAATGATATTATGTGCTAGATACAATTGATATTTTTTTAAAAAAAATGACTTATTTGGACTTGTGTAGCATAGATTACATCAACTCATAAATAAAAATAATGTGGCTATCTAGAATTCAGCACAGATGCTGAATTACTTCTCTATGGCGGCATGCTTTGACTCAGAATTTTAGTCTAACAGCTCCTACCACCTCTGGATATTCACATGCGGGTTCCTTCTGCACTTCCAGAATCTTAGTTACATTTAATCAAGGAACAAGCTGCTAACAAACACCTTTAAAGGTCAATTGCAATCTTTTTCTTTTCTTTTTTTTTGCTCTGTGTGATTCATTTTAGTCAGTGATATTTAAGTTTTGGGTAATCAGGAATTCTGAACACATTGAACAGACAGCTGCTGGCACAACATATAAATAACTGTGGATTAAACAAAGGAAGCATTGCACATAGATTGTATATGCCACCTTTGTATAGTTTGTGACTCCATTTAACATTTACATAATGTTTAGGTGATTCATGCTTGCATAAAAAAAAAAAAAAAAAAATCATCATGTGCCTAATGGATAAGCGTTCCTGGTTATGGAGAGTCAAAGGAAAAATCTAATTTTATCTATTTATAACGGTACCTACAGAAATGCTTCTCGCCAATGACCTTTTTATTTTCAAATGTCGATTGCTTAATTGCTTTTTTAACTGCTTAATTCACCTTGTTGTAATTAAGAAGCGATTTGGTTGGAGAACTCAGGCAAAAGAATGAAATGTTTTGAATTCCCGATTCTAGCCTTTTATTAAACTGTGTAGGTTGTTCTTTACACCTTCAACCTTTCTACATTTCACCACAAATGCAAGCCTCTCCAGATATTGGGGAAAAAACATGTTTATTTATTTTTAACCAAAAGGCCTTCCAAAAGCTACTAAAGGCAACGGAAAATGGCTTGTGTTCAGCATCCTAAGTCCAAAATATAACAACAACCAAGAGGCAGATTTATCAAAGGGAGGTTAATTTTTGAGTGAAAAAAAAAATGAATTTCAGGCTATTTTTTGTGTACTTCGACTAGGCAATAGTCGTTTCGAATTTGAAAAAAATTGAAAAATTAGAATATCAAAATGTATGTATCTTTAAAAATTTGACTTTGACCATTCGCCATCTAAAACCTGCTGAATTGCTATTTTAGCCTATGTGGGATCTCCTAGAACCTATTTGGAGTCAATTGGTGGACTTTGAAACATCGAAAAACTTTGAATCGAATTCGATCAAATGCGCTATTCCTTCGATTTTTACGATTGAAATTCGGCCGAATATGAACCTATTTCATCTAAAACAGACCTATTCGCCCAAAAAAAAAACTTCGACTTAATTTCAGTTGATCTTCTTGAATTCGATTTTCGAATTTTTCTCAATTCGAAATTTGACCCTTGATAAATATGCCCCCAAGTGTCCAATATGCAGGGTGTCTGGTGTCATATGGGTCTGAACATGTTTTCATATACTTTTCTAGGTTCATTCAAGCAGGTAACATAAGAAAAGTATTTCTTTCAGTCAATGGTTATCCACAAATGTAATAGTGGTCATGCAGATTTCCCTGCAGTCATTTGCATGTAAAATGCTCTGCTCCCCGCACTTCCATATAGCTGTGTTCTGTGCATGTGTCTGTCTTCTGATCAAAGGTTGCTGCATTTGTTGACAGAGGGAACCCTGGATCCCACAGCAGCCTGTCTAAAAAGTCACACACAAAAGTCCTTTTGACAGTGAGCTGCGGAACTAACACCATTTCGATTTTTGTCAAAGTAGCAACTGTGTTAATTGTGCTTGAAATTGCACTATGCACTTGAGTTGTAATTGGCCCAAAAATGACACAAAAATATGGGAAATGGCATTGACAAATCCTGGAGCCTTTTGGATAACATATTAAATACCTATACCCACGGACCAAGTGGTTCTTGAACACTTAACTATAGAACAGATTTATTAGAGAACAAGGTAATGTACGAGTTCAATCAGAGATAAGCAGGAACATAGAACAGCAATTGATAGGTATATAATAACAAGCACCAACGACCAGTATAAGTTCCCGCAGGAACAATGGCACAAAAAGAGTGTACAAAAATACACCCAGCTTTCAGCATTTTCCCTAAATGGAGCAAACTTTAACGATTAGTCCCTACTACTGGGCAATTATTAACTGGGATGATAATTCCCCTCTCACTCCTCACTATATTATACTAACAGTATCTTTTATTGGTAAACATAATGATTACAGCAACAGCAGAGCTCGTGACCCCAGAGAATGTCTGTGACTGTGTATGTGCAGGCTTGAAGGGTTGAGTATCACAACTCTGGAGTTGTATATCCTGGGGTGGGGAATGGTGGTGGTGCATACTAACAGGGTATCCCAATAAAAAACAAAATGCCACACTAACACACGCACACATGTCACTTCCTGATCCACACTGGTCACACTACTTATTGCAAACTCCACCCATAATACACCCAAGCCATGCCCACACAAAAGAACTGCCCCTTCTTGACCTATGAGTTGTACCATTGTGTCTTTTGTGGCCCTCCATTGGCCATGGTGTCCCTGGTGTACCCCCATATCCCTTCAATAGCAGCCCTGAAGTAACCTATGCCATCATCAGCCAAATTATCTACTTGTTAACATGAACAGCAATGGTCAAGTTTGGGTCTGCATTGGTTAATGTGGTTACCAGAGTGTCTTATCTAATTGGCCGGTGACTAGTTCAGCCAGGTCTGCTGATATGTGACTTGCATAAATAGTGTTACACAGTATAATGGGGCAGTATAGTAATATTGTACAGTGATGCAATAAAAAAGGACAGGTCAAAAATAAAATATGTCTGTTTTTTTTTTATCTCTCAAAATATACCAAGAGCCAAATTCTGCTGAAACCTGTGAAACCTTCACTTTCGTGTGAACTGTATTTAGCTGCACAAAGTTATTTCAATACCTTGTAACCATTTTTACTAGTCTGGGAAGCAAGCCTAAATACTCTTTTATTAAACAAATGTGTGAAACACATACAGTACACTTCATATAAAATATTATTTCAACATGTGTCCTTTAAAGTGACCCAGTAGGATTTATGTCAGAGAAGCAATTTTAATTTCTGTAAAATGAACATTAAAGCTTAATGAAAGTGTATTAGACAAGATTAAGTCAATGTTTGGGTTATGCACTACATAACAGATGGCAGAAATAAAAACATTTGTACTTTTTTTTGTAATGGTCCATTTTGCTTCTTTTCACATGGTCAGAATATTGACAATCTACCAGCGTAAAAATACTTTGAATACCATTGAGTTGAGAGAATATACTGAAGGCTGGAAACACACATTTCTATAAACAAATTCTTTGCAAGACAAGAAAGGTAACAAGCATTAGAATTTCCTTATTTAAATGAAGGGCATAATATGATTCAATGTGGAAATCCGAGAATGGGCAGCACTCCAGAGTTGAATAAACACCAACATTTCACAGCAACATTGCGTGCCCGTCACGGCTCTTTATCTGTGTGCTGCCTGAATTTAAGACAATATATAGATATAGATATAGCTATATAGATAGTATATGTAACAAAAATTCACAGGGGTGTGGATGACAAAAACCCCAGAGATGGCTGTATCAGAGCGAGGACCCAAGGAAAATGAGAGATGTCTTGCTGAATCAGAAAAGGCATTCAAGCACTTTCTGTTCACTTTAGATACAGACATCTTAAGAAGTTGTCAAGGCCTTTATAGAGTGCAGTGAGCCCTTAAGCTTGGAGCTTAATATACTATCTTATCTAAGAACCCTTCCTATAAAACAATTGGGATGTTTCCTGTGACAAGGAACACTAACTAATAATAGACGCAGTGTGGAATCTACAGCAGTTGTGCTTTTGATACCAGATGCAGGTTAATATAATTTACTTTGTAAAGTCTTAAGTTAAAGTCTTAAGTTTGTTCCATCTTGAAGCAATGAATTCTGCAACTTGAAGACCTTTCATGCACTGCCCACCAGCTTATATTAGGCTCTAGCTTACTTTATGTCACGATCGCCGCCCGGAGCTCCAGTGGCGGTGCCCATGGCCGCCACGTGGGTAGCGGCGCCGGCGCAATGATGCCAGCGCGTTGACGTCAGCGTAAGGACGCCAATGATGTCACTATGGCGCCAAATTCAGATATAAAAACATTACCAAGACACCAGAATGGCGCCAAAGTATAGGATTCATTTACTGTGTGTATACTGGTTTTCCTGTCTGTATCTTGTTCCTGATTGTTGCCTGACCCCCCTTGCCTGGACTTTGGATTTTGCTTATTATCTGCCTGCCCTTGAACTCTTGCCTGGACTCTGATAATTAGTGATGGGCGAATTTATTCGACAGGCGAATTCGTGGCGAATTTGCGCGATTTGCCGTCAGCGAATAAATTTGCGAAATGCCCGCGAAAATTCGCGGAAAAAATTCGCCCGGCGTCAAAAATGTTTTTTTCGAAAAACGGACGCCGGCGTCAAAAACGGGCGCCGGCGTCGAAAAAACGGGTGCCGGTGTCAAAAACGGGCACCGGCGTCAAAAATGAGACGCCGGCGCCGTTTCACGAATTTTTCGCCGTTTCGCGAATTTCGCGCGAAATTTGTGAATTTTTCGGCAAAACGAAATGGCGCAAATTCGCCCATCACTACTGATAATCCTCTGATTAATCCTTTGGACTCCGCGACTTTTGATCCCTTAGAGGGCTTCTTCCTTGATCCTGACAACCTCCCTGGTGGGAGCATCCCGGCTCCTTGACACTTTAATGACACAGTTACTAGCACATCAGTTTAAATGATTCCTTACATCAGTCAGCATTACATATGCTTTTATATTACATTGCTTTCAACATATATCTGCAAGTTTCTTTAGGTTACAATAACATGTTCTTCTAAATAGCTGTGTATTTTCCATCCTGTGGTTCCTTCTACAGGTATGGAATCTGTTATCCAGCAACCAGTTATCCAGAAATCTCGAAATTATGAGAAGGCCATCTACCATAGACTCAATTTTATTGAAATAATCTAGATTTAAAAAAGAAACTTTTTTTCTCTGTAATAAAAAAAACCTTGTACTTGATCCAAACTAAGATATACTGTACTTAATTCTTATTTGAGGCAAAACCAGCCTACTGGCTTTATTTAATGTTTTTAAATGATTAAAAAAAATTTCAAAATATGGAAAGATCAGTTATCCAGAATGCTTGGGACTTGGTGTTTTCTAGATAACAGTTCCCATACTATATAAGCATTACTAATACAGTATTTAAATTAAGGTAATTGTTTTAGTTTCTTTCTGAGTAGCAGATTGTATATTTTCTATAATAATACTATAATAAACTATGAGCTTCAGATTAATATTCCATGTCCATTTCTGTTGCTGCTAAAAGTTTCTAAAAGGGCTTACCGTATATACTCGAGTATAAGCAGAGTTTTTCAGCCTCCAAAATATGCTGAAAAACTCTACCTCAGCTTATACTCGGGTCAAGTGCAAAAACGGTCGCTGGCATCTAAGAATAGTCACCGCGTCTACGAATAGTCGCCGGTGTCCAAGAACAGTTGCCGGTATCCAAGAATATTCTCCAAGAATATTCGCCCGAGTCCAAGAATGGTCGCCAGCATCCAAAAACGAGACGCCGGCACCTCCAATGGGAGCAGAAACCCTCAATTTTTGATTGAAACTTACCAGAAGCTGCTGCATTTCTCACCCTCGGCTTATACTCGAGTCAATAAGCTTTCCCAGTTTTTGGAGGTAAAATTAGGTACCTCGGCTTATACTCGGGATGGCTTATACTCGAGTATATACGGTAACTTTTCTTATTATTGAAATAGGTGTCTACAATGGCTGTATTCTGATTAGATCTTATGTCTGGATTATGCTTGGATATATGAGCTTTAGGTGAAGTATTTAACATGTTTCTCAGGTTCTACTCTAAATTATATTAGGTTATAATTATCTTTAAACAGACTTAAATAGCACTGTTTTGGTAAGGTGGAAGAAATGAGGCAGGAGAATATTAGCAAATGATTTAAATATTTTCTATTCAATCCCTAGACTGCAGAAAAGCATAAGACATATTAAGAAATGTCTATTGATATAATAATATAATGTGCTAATTAGAAATATCTCACTGCAGCTACAGTAACTATAATGTTTCTCAAAGGCGTTGAGTTCAATGAGTCTCACAATCCAATACCCATTACACTCTCAAATGCTGGCTTTACTTGGTTTCCCTTGATTATCCTCCATGTTTTAATCTTGCAGGTTCAAAGTTTAATATCCCCTGCCCAGTCCAATTATAATACACATCTAATACTCCATTTTAAATATCCTCTTGGAAATTTGGATGGGCTCAGAAACCTTTTTCAATGATTAGGATTATGAAAGACAAGTGGTCATAAGGAGTTAAAAAGACAGGAAGGCAAGGGGGCAAGGTTGATGGAGAGGTAGTGGGCAGAAAATAGAAATGTAAAGGGGCATACGGTGGAAACTGTACAAAGGGAAAAGAAGAAGGTTTGGCAAATCAACATGGTTATAATAATCATGCCTTCATTTTTAATCTTAAAAGTAGAAGAAGGACCAAGTTAAGGCAGATAGACTATAAGATCTATTTTAGCTCAGTTGGTTTTGTTTTGTTCAGTTTGAGATGACATTGACCTCTACAGAAGAATGTTTGGTATAAGATTATCTGAAAAGGGAGAATAAGAGATAGAAAGTGACAAAATGATGATCTGAAAGATGAAATGGATCACAGCAATATTAAGATAGGGTTTTTTGGTGAAGACCAGATCAAGGAATTGGTTCCTGTTGGTTAGGATAATGGCACAGGTGTCTCTCCACTAGTTATGCCACAACTTAAAAAAAATATTCACTAAAACCTTTTTGAAAAATTTGTGCAATTACGTATGCAACATTAGCATCACATTATGTATTTCAGTACTACTATGGTGTATTTGTTACAGCATAGGTTATTTAACCTACTTGAGTGGTGAGCCTTCACAGATTTTAGAGTATTCTATAATGCTGTGATCTAGTTGATCTCATGGGAAGCATATTAATGCAGATTGGCATAGCCACATATTTATCTAACTCTAGCCTATGACCAATACATTTTTCATGAGCTAAGGGTACAACTTTCTACTAAGAGTGCCTTTGAGCAGGTGGCACTTGACAACATCCACAGAAAGTATGTACTTAGCAACACTTAATCACTGGATATCTGTAGTTCTCACATGCTTTCTTGACTATAGACTGTGATGCTCAAAAGCCCAGACTGTCCTTGGATATGAGGGGTTTTACATACAATGTGCCAGCAGTCATGCATATTAGCAATCCATCTGCTTAATACACTTCAATATTATGTATCCCTTAACTAGATTATCTATGTGCAAAAATGGAAGGTGCTAAGGTAATTACCCTATAAAACTATATCCTGAGTTTAAATCAGCCTATAGCAAAGTAGTTCACACAACCCAAAACATCTAGAAATAAAAACTCCTTAGGAAACCAGGATTTAGTAATAATCTGCTCATAGCAAGCTCCTCAACAAAGCAAACTCACACAGTGACTCAGTTGTTCATAAAGTATCAGGTTTCTGTCTCTGCAGAGGTAACGGTGAACAGTTATAAACTTGTTTTGAGCACTTGAATAAAATGGCTGAAATATGAAGGTATTACATAATCTTTTGAGGTCTTTCACCACTCGCAATTGTATCAGAATTACAAAAAAGGCAGATATCATTACATTTTGGCAGATATGATTTTTTTTTAGTAATCATCAAAAACTTCTCTGCAAGAGAAATAGAACAGACAATATCAGGAAAATAGATTCCCTTCCCGACTTTGAAGTACAGAAGTTGCATTTGAATTGTAAAATGGACTGAATAATATTGTCCCTTTAAATATCTTCTGTTCTATTTTGTCCACCATTAACTTACATTTCTTTCCCAATATAGATTTCTTTCTGAGGGTATAGAAAGGATTGTATTAAAAGACAAATAGACCTTTTATTGAAACTCATGCATATAAAAATTATCATAAACCTGATATATTTTACTATTCTACAATTTCTTTTGTATTTTCAGTAAAAGACTTCATCTTTCACAGCATCAACTTATATTCAATCCTTACGACCATAGCACACTGACAGTAAGCTTCTGTTGTGTTTCATATGTTCATTGGCTCATTTCAGTAGAAAAAAGGCAATGTTTCGGGCCGCACAGGGCCCTTTATCAAGAATGTGACCATATAAACAACCCAGTATTAAATAGTGATAAGTGAGGGCAGGGAAAGGGCAGGGGGCATGTGCTGGGGGGAACATCAATTAAAATAATTGTCATCATGATACACATAATACAAGCATTATTGCTGTTCCATCAATAATAAAAATCTTTACGTATAGCATCCATCATAGCCTGCATCCAATATGTACGTTTTATACATTGTTCATAAGGATATGAAGTGTCCATTACTCTTATACTCATATATATAATTGTTTAAAGTCCAGTGTCATAGAAGGAAAACAAATTAGAGGGTTACGAACAACCCTTTGTAAACCCTAAATCAGTTAGGCTCAATTGAAAATTTTTTTTAACCAAACACAAGAAAAGAAAAAAAATCAAAAATCGAAAATTAAAAATTAAGGAAAATTAAGAAAAATTAAGAAAAATTAAGAAAAATTAAGGAAAATCTGAGACGCTTATATTACCTCTTTTGCAACACATATGCGTATTGAATTCTTGTTTCTCAGTATTTGCAGCAGGTAATGTCAGTACTCAGAATCAGCCACTTCCCAGACTAATCTCAGTACCCTTAAAAAAAGAGAAAGTGGTTAGTCTTTTTTAAAAAACATTATTTCTTTATGACTGGATATAATCAGCTAAAGTCTACTGTCCTACTGATGTATAAACATACCGGGAGTATATTCCCTATTGAGTCCCCTGGGCCAGACTGTGTCAAGCCTGTGAATCCACTGCATCTCGAGCCTATGTAACTGCATCAGTCTATCACCTCCTCTGGGTGGTTCAGCGGAATCAATAACCTGAAACTTCAATTGGCTCACTGAGTGTCTTGCTTGTTGAAAGTGTGCCAGCACCGGTAATGACGTCAGCCCTTTGTGAATGGTGGACTTGTGTTTAGATATTCTCTCTTTGATTTTTGAGTGGCCTCCCCCACATATAATAGTCCACAAGGACATTTCAGTAAGTATATAATGAAACTTGAATCACAAGTGTAGTAATGTTTTATGGTATATTTGGCACCTTTCCATGTTTAAATTGCACACAGTGCAATTCAGTTATTAAGGGGGATACATTTCTCCACCCCCACTCAGGGAAGAAATATCCGGATTTCTTAGATGTGGGTGCTGGTTCAAATATTATGTATAACTTTCACATAGAGCCGCACACCATTTTCTTCTTTGTGAATCAAATAATATTTATTTGCATAAGTTTGTGGTCCAATGTTTCGGCCCTATTTAAGAAAGGCCCTAAGGGGGGCCGAAACGTTGGAACACAAATTTATGCAAATAATAGTCATAAGATGAGGAATCCATTATTTTGCAGGTGCTCATAGACCGTGTGAAGTGTGGAGCATAGGTTGGTGATCCTTTTGCAGCAAACTGATAAACATGTTTCAGACTGGAGATTTTGTAAATCTAGCAGAACATTGCTGAGTTTTGAGGGGCACCTAGGAGACTGAGGTGGTTGATCCTGATACAAGATAAGGGTTAGTGTACACAGCTGTTTGGTGCCCAGAAGTTTCTTAGGAGAGTGAGTGAATCCTCCCACCTTTAGCAATATTTAACTTCAATCCCTGGCTATGTCCAGTATGCTTGGTGTAAGTAATTATTTTAAAAATCTAGTTGTTAGGAACATGATGTGCTATATGGAGCATCATAGTGATTCTGCATTCTATATCTGTGCAAAAATGTTACATTGGCATAAGGTTAGAATGTTCCACGATTTGGACACGTAAAAACACAGACAACAAACCATTAAATATTTAAACTTCATATAATATGTAATGTTTCTTTCTCCGTTATTGCTCTTTCATTGATAAAAACTTTGAACTGTAACCGTTCTGCCATCAGAATCAGAAAGCAACCACTCTTTTTTTCAGCAATCTGCATTTTAATTCCTAGTCTTTTTTACTCTTTTTATATTGAATTTGCATAATTTTCTTCTCTTCACCATGAGGCGGCACAACAGATGCCATCAGACTTGTGTATGATCAAAGGATTCTTCTCTTTTTAGATTTTCAATCATCCGGCAAAATAATTATTGTACATATATATATATATATATATACACTTCCAAATGAGTATCCGCACTCCAAGGCAAACAGCTTTCAACAAAGGGAGGGGTGCACGGTAATTATGTATATTCCAATTATTCTTAGACCAGCACTCCCAATTCTAAGAATCAATCTTTTTATTTTGCATCGTATCAATGCCCGACGTTTCGGTCCCTGTTGGGACCTTTTTCAAGGATTATACAAACATTAAAAAACTCACATTAAATAACATAGTGCATAAGCCCAAACCAATCAGTGCTCTCGTGTGATTAACACTTGAATACAAATCATGTGTGCAATTAAACATCTGTTGACCAATAGTAAGTGATTATTTGTGGTAAAAGTGACAATATCATATTTGCCATTCATATGCCAACCATATATGCATTTATAAATGTTTAATAAAAATATATATATATATATATATATATATATATATATATATATATATATATATATATATATATATATATATATATATATATATATATATATTATTAGTAATGGGCAAATTTATTCGCCAGGCGCAAATTTGCGTGATTCGCAGCCAGTGAATAAATTTGCGAAACCCCCGCGAAAATTCAGGCAAACAAATTCGCCAGCGTAAAAAAAAAATTACACAGCATCAAAAACTGGCGCCGGTGTCAAAAACGTCCGTCAATAATGGCCGGCATCAATAACAGGCACCGGCATCAATAACGAGACGCCATTTTGTGAATTTTTCACAGTTTCCCGAATTTCGTGGGAAATTCGTGAATTTTCCCGCAAAGCGATACGTAGCAAAATATATATATATATATATATATATATATATATATATATATATATATATATATATATATATATATATATATATATATATATATATATATATATATATATAGCAAGAAATGACCAGCAACACCGAGTTCTTTGGTGAAAAATATCAAAATGTATTCCTGTTACATGCAAAGCCTGCATGTAACAGGAATACATTTTGATATTTTTCACCAAAGAACTCGGTGTTGCTGGTCATTTCTTGCTACATTATCTACTTCATTTACCTTGCACCCGAGGTAAGCCCTAAAGGCGGTGTGCTGCCCATTTGGATTCTTTATATATATATATATATATATATATATATATATATATATATATATATATATGTATATATATATATATATATATATATATATATATATATATATATATATATATATATATATATATATAATATAGTACCGGCACTCACCATCAATCAATCAAGTCCCGGGTGCTCTTCAAAAAAAGAGCATGTATAGATGTAATCAGGAGCACTCACGGGTATCATGAAATAGAGGTTTTTATTGTAGTTTTACAGACTACCCCACATCAACGCGTTTCGGTTCTCTCTGACGACGTTTTTTTTGTTTTTTTATATATACTGTATGTGCACATTGGTAACATGCTGTTTTATCCTGAAAGAAAGTCTAAATGATTTTTTGGATATTTTTCTCAGGTCCAGAAGAAAATTTATTTGTTAATGTTTGCGTAAACACATTTTTCTTGGGAATAACTACCCAGTCATGTTTTTAAAGCATGCAGTAAAGCATCTGTCCCCTTGCATGTAGGATACAATATAATTGGAACCATCTAATAGTTGATACTTAGAATATAGTAATTGGGTGGGGGGGTACAAAATTATGTTTTGATTATGCTAAATGTGAAGGGATCAATGTATAATCATAGGAGAGGAGGTGCATGTGAACTATGCAGGTATTGGTGTTTTTTCATGTTCAGCATTCATTTACTAAAGTGCAAAGTGGCTAACGCTAGCGAAAATTCGCCAGCGTGACGTCATTTAGTTAGTTCACTGATTTACTAACGGGTGCTGGTGTAAATTCACTTGGGAAGTGGACCTACTCTAGCGCTACTTTGCAGCCTTACGCCAGGCGAAGTTACGATATGGCAAAGGGACATAACTACCCTAATTCACTAACTTGCGGATTTTAATGAACGTTACCTCTTGCAACAGACTTGCCTTCACCACCTCAGACCAGGTGAAGTGCAATAGAGTAGATAGGGCTTACTTCAAAAAAAGTTTACATTTTTTCTAAGTCCCAAAAAACGCTGGCATATTTTACTAATTTTAAGGGTGATAAGCTGAAAAAGACCGTACATTTTTTTGTGGTACCCTCCTTCCCCCCCTACATTTCCTAAACTATATTATATGGCACCTAAACTATACAGTGGGCACATGTAAAGGGCAAAATAACCACTCTATTTTATTTTATGAAGCTTTCCCAGGCTTGTGTAGTGTAATGTATTTGCGGCTACATACACGTCCATGACCCATGCATCCACCCAGGCACTGACTGGCAATCTGTGGGTTCTGGCAAATGCCAGAAGGGCTGCTGTATGTTTCCATAGAAAGTTACCAAAGACTGGGCTGGTTGGGGGTTGTTTGGGCTGCTAGGGGGCTGTTTGGGCCTCTGCGTTCTTGGAATGGCAGGGCCTATTTTGACTCCCAGTCCAGGCCTGCATCCACCCATGCCCGCTCCCCCTTACTTACCCAATAACGAGTGACAATATCATCGTTGGAAATTATAGTGGCCACAGTTTATTACTGTAACAGCGCATAACATTAATACAAAAACTGTAACATGAATAATGCATTCATGACATCCATTTTATAAAATACAACAATTGCATATAAAACATCTTTGCAATAATAATGAGTAACAGACCAACGTGTCTGCCTGAGCCCCTTGTCAGTCTACCCTTCCATAACCGTGCCAAGCCCGGGTATCCTCCAGCCACTAAA
Source organism: Xenopus petersii (assembly GCA_038501925.1). Classification (NCBI taxonomy): domain Eukaryota; kingdom Metazoa; phylum Chordata; class Amphibia; order Anura; family Pipidae; genus Xenopus; species Xenopus petersii. The sequence goes on from CM076677.1 coordinate 93,157,080, forward strand.
ACCCAAGCTCAGAGGATACCTGCCGCATATCTCGGGGGCTACTTTAGCGCCCATTTTTCTTCATCTATCCCCCATGGTCACCCACCTTAGGGGTTAAACCATCCACTTGACCTGATCTGGCAGACTGACAATGACCCGCCTATGCTGTGACATAACCCTTGCTTTCCATAACTTTTGAGCAACGCCATTCTCCTCTTTCTATCTCTTTTTTTTATAAAAAAAAAATCTTCCAGGCCTATCTCCCGCCAGCAATGCTGAGCTGGGTCCACCCATACTGTTGCTATGGGGCTCTCATTATACTTTAACTTAGCGCCGCATGCAAATTAGGCATCGCTAGCGTAACTTTGATTTGCTTGAAGAATTAACGCTAGCGCAACTTCGCCACCTTTTGCCTTCCTTAGTGCAACTTTGGATTTTAATGAATTAGCGGTGCCCTGGCAAAACTTCGCCTGGCAAAATGTGGCGAAGCCAACGCTGACGAAACTTCGAAGGTAAGTACATTTGCCCTTAGGTTGTTCTATATTGGGCAAGCAAATGGATGCTGCTGATGGCAAGTCTCACCTATAATATGAGTAGATGAGCAGTTCAATCTTTGATTTGATTTCTTTTTAGATAGTAGTAAGCCATCAATTACATAATAAGGAGGACCAGTTATTTCAAGTGTTATTGTATGGGAGTTGGTATCATCTGCATGATGTTTATTCACATATAAAGTGGTTTTTTTTTTGTTTTGTTTTTTTTTTGAAGAGTAACATGCTTTACACATGGGATGGTCTGCAACCAAATAGAATTAAGAACTACAATGGAATAATCAACAAATTATATGATAGTGGGCATAGTTTGTTTTAAATTATGTCACATATAATTCAAAGGTCAAATGGCCCAAAGCAATTCAATTTCTGTAGCACAGTGCTACTATTCGGTCTTCTCCTCCCCTTTATAATGTACTTTTAAGTTGAGGAGTAAGTATGTAAAATGAATGCATTTGTTATGCTTTCCAAAGTTTGGGCTACCAAATATTGTGTAGGGTATCAATTTTGTTAATTGCTATTTTTTTCAGATCTTTTCATTCCTCGCTTTGCAACTTTCCCCCAGTCTTAATTGAGTCCCACTATGCTATAAAAAGAGTATTGCTTGGGGTACATGCATGCAAAGAGAGCTGTGCAGGTACCGTGATGAGCGAAGGTATATTCATTTCCTATGACACACTTGTTAATGAGTCATGAGTTTTCTTGATCTCCTGTAGAGTTGGTGGTTCTAAAAGATTATCCCTGAGAAACCTACTATAGATTGTCAGTGCAGAGATTTTAGATCAGTGTTAAGGTTGCCTATGAAACTTCCTATTATACATATTCTTTTTGAAAGGCACAGCAATCAGCTGGCAAATTAATGTGTAAATGAAGATTATGGTTTTCATCTATTATATGCCACATCGAATTCAAGCATTTATAATTCGCCCTAGGGACTCAGTGCTAAGAAAAACTGGGTCATAGCACTTCTCAAATTAAGGGTCTTTATACAAATTGGATCTCACAGATGACAAATATGAAAAAAAGCCCTTAATGTTTCTTAATTTACAATTAGGGTATTAAGAGCAAGTAAGAAAAACAACCTTTACATCTACACTGGTATAAGAGTTTGTCTAACCCTATATATTTGGTGGGAAGCAGTGAAAGCCTCAAGTCAAAACAAATATGCATGAAAAGCATGGTAAGCAGATGTTTATGCAGTTTTATTAATCCAAATTAGAACAGTGATCAAGAACAGATAAACTGCAGATACAGTTGGGGCAAGAAACATTATCCTAAAACCAAACCACAGTATCTTTATTTATAATTTATAAGTATATTATCTGTTGATTTGGAAGGTTATGACCACCATTATGTTTATTAGTCTTTATTTACGGGCCTTCTCACTACAAATATATATATTGTACTGTGTTCCAGCTCAGATAAATGTATGCGAAATAAAGGCTTTTCTCTCCAGGCCTATTCTGATATATTACACTCTGGAGTGTCTAAACAATTACTTTTAAAAGGGCCTTGGCATAGAATTAACTGAGGAACTATATGTAGTTGAACGCAAGTGAAAATTAAGAGGTTAAGGTCTCATGTGTATGAAAAAGAGCCTACTTCAATCAAGCTATTAGCATTATTTGCAATAATATACAGTTTCAAAGGTTAACGGGGAATGTAATAAGTCGGTAACAGAAAAACTATTTGCAATGCGAAAAATTATGTCTTTGCGCAAACAAATTTTCCTTTGTGCGAATTTAATCTAGCTTTTGCAAACATGGAAAATGTTTAGACACCACTTCCGACAGTGGAAGACCGTTTGCGAATTTTAGAGTTTGCGCCAATGCACAGTCAATTTAATAAAGCTTCTTACTGAAAAAGTCATTATGTTTGCTCCAAAAGATTACGACACCTTCAAGCACTTCTGAAGAGTGTGCAATTACAATTCACAATGCAATATCAGTTTAAGGAACAATATTACATTGTGAGATGTGGATTTTTATTCTTATTGGTGCGAATTGTTTTGCTCTTTGTGACTTTAATTACATTCCCCTGTACGTGTCATATTTACAAGACACAAGGGGAAATAGCTCCCTGCTCATTATAGCTGACAATTATATTGGGTGGATAAGCACAAATAGGAGGGTAAATTCTGAACACGTTACAATATATACATACTGATATACCTACTTATACTTATACTAGTGATGGGCGAATTTCTTCCGATTCGCCGAAAAATGCGAAAACCTGAATTTGGACGCCGGGGACAATTCTGATGCCCATTAAAATCAATGGGCACCTAGGCGTCAGAAATGTCTCCTGCATCAAAAATATATATATTAATAAATTTGCCCATCACTAACTAAGACATACATTTCTGAAATATTTACGGAGAAATATGAAGATGATCTTAAGTTTGTTACTGGCTAACTAACCCATGGCAACCAATCAGTAAATAGACATTTGGAAGCAAACATTTCATTTGCTGCTATAGGTTACTAAATGTGGGCAATCAAGACTTTTAATTACATTACTCTGACCTCTAAAAATATTATCTCCTTGACTTTTTTTATGGAGTAAGTCGCCTTGATTACATTGACTTTTAGTAGTTAGAGGGTTAATTTGGAAGTAGCTAGATGTAATTAGTGATGGGCGAATTTATTTGCCGCAGATTCGCCGTCGGTGAATAAATTCGCGAAACTGCTGCGAAAATTTGCTGTTTCGCTTATTTTTCACCATTTCACGGGAAGTTCACAAATTTTTCGGCGAAGCAAAAGGCCCCAAATTCGCTCATCACTAGATAGAGTAATCCATAAAACTTTTTTACCATGATATCTTAACTTTACATGAATAAAATATTCATCTAAAAAAAATCTTCATATCTGCTGTAGATAATTATGTAACTGTAATGAATTTTTGAAAAGCATACAAATAATCATGCTTCCTAAAATCATTTTAAACAGCTAAATTGTCCAGGGATTCATCCAAACCATTGCATCATTAAAATCTACACAAAAACGATCTAATGAAAAATATGAATCAAATGCATTGGGTATTTACCAAGAGAAACGGTAGTTTAGGACTGGAAAATGGTTACTCTGTTTGGGCTGCTAAAACTAATTGATTGGGAAAATTAATGTTGATGGTAATATTTAAAATAAAAGATCTCATTAATTTCCTTACTATTAAATTGTGGTAATTGCAGATAAAGATTATTTTCCATCTAGACATTTTTACTGTAACATCTGCATACGCTCCAAATATATATTATAGAATTGTAGACTTGACATGACACTTTTGCAACCTGTATAGTAATTGACCTTTCTAATAGGCTTATACAGTAACATACATTTATGAAAATAAACAGTTTTCAAAAATAAAATTGTAGAATGTGATTTCACTATGTTCCAGTTTTTTTTTAAATTTATAAGCACTCAGATTTTGGAGTTTTGATTTTATACATCAATTTCCTGTGGATCTGTATCAGATGAAAAAATATTCTCAACCTTTGAGTTAACACATCTTAATATTAAATAACTAAGGTAATATTATTGTAAAAATAAAAAGATATATCAATGATTACAGTCCTACAGTTTATGTGCATATTTCTTTCAAAGGGAGGGAATTACATTAAACTAAGGGGGTTATCTATCAAAATCAGAAATTTTCTCAATATTTTCAGAATACCACCAAAAATTTTTCCCTCCTATTTATTAATACATTTTCACGAAAATTTCTTGAGTGGGAAAAGACTCAAAAAAATCGTGAATAAATCTGTAAATGGACAGTTTTTTCATATTTGACACCCAAAAAGTCAGTTTTTTTCGGATTATTGCCCAAAAACCACTAAATATTTGGATAATTGTATGAAACCCAGCACAGATTAGGATATCTTCCAAACGTCAATGGGAGATCTGCCATTGATGTCTACATAATATCGGCGGGTCTGAGTTGGAGTACTTTTAACACCATAGGAGTTTAATAAATAACAAAAAAAGTGGTTTTTTTCTCAAAAAAAAATGTGCATTTTTCTCTTTAAAAGTAATACCCACAACAATCTGATTTTATTAAATAACCCCCTTAATGCTGTTATATAAGAAAAGCAGACAATCTATATGGATTATCCCTGGCTCTATAGGCAAGAATACAGATAAATTATAATCAGGAAAAGCAGTGTCGGACTGGAATGCCAGGGGCCCACCAGAAAGCCTTAGACCTTGGGCCCACCAGAATACCTTAGACAGTGGACCTTTCCAAACGATTATTTCTCCTCTACTCGCTCAAACTCTTTATTCTTCTAGTCTTTTATATATACTTACAATAGTCTCTCATTATTAAGCATTTTTCCCCATAAAGAAATAGGGAATGACCATGAAATAGGCCAAATGTTTTGAAACAAGAGGGCCCACTAATACCTGGGCCCACCGGGAGTTTTCCTGGTATCCCGGTAGGCCAGTCCGACACTGAGGAAAAGTGTAATTGGCAACCTTTTACGAAGGTAAAATACACAAGCAGATTTATGAACATGTAAATTGGGAAGCGTTATTAATACCCAGCAGTTCACATGTTATCACGTTTATTGACAGTTCTCCCTGGCAGTCAGGAAATTGCATAAATTCTGATGATTTGGCACAAATGTTCCAATTTTGTTAAATGAGTCATGTCTTGGTTTTTTAAGCATAAGCAAGGACTAGTGATGGGTAAATTTATTCACAAAATCATGGTGAATTTATGTGCTTTGCCGCCATCAAATAAATTCGCAAATTTGCAGTGAAAATTAAATGCATGCCATTGACTTTAATGTGCGTCGGAATAGTCAGCGGCATCAATTTTGATGCCAGCAAATTTTCGCCGTCAAAATTTGCGTTACGCAAATTTTGCGCTGTTTCACAATTTTTGCAGGAAATTCGTGAATTTTTTGGTTAAGCAAAACATGACAAATTCACCCATCACTAGCAAGGACTTGGTTAAGTATGCATACAAAGAAATTCACATTCTACTGTTCTGCCAATAAAATGAATACAACAATATTAACAGTCCCACCTCTCTGTTTGGATGAGATTTCAGTGATGCAAGGTCAGTGGACAAACAAACAAAAATTGCACAACACTTAGGGGAGCTGGCCCCATTTATTGTGCCAGTTAAACAACCACATCAACAATTTGGGGGGTTATCCTCTTGACAAAGAAACAGCCCACTCATCTTTGATAAAAATGGTATCCAAAATACAAATGCCACATATGATTAACTTGACTACATAGCAGGTAGTGACCCAAGAATATGAAGAAAGCATTATTTTTTATATAACTGGTTCTTTGGTCCTTGCAAACAAAATGCACTAAGCCTGTTTAGGTGTCCTAAACCCCTAGCAGTAAGGTAGCTTTGATATAAGAAATATCTTTTTAAAATCTATATCCTGAAGAAATAAAAATGGGAAAGCTTTGCTAAATACAAAAACCAGATCAAAGTGCTGGGAATCCTTCAGTTCGGTCTTTCCATATATCAGCCCCATGTCCATGGCAGTTAAAGGTTGAAATAAAACTCAATGAAAGAGATATGAGACATCCGCTACAGTTTAATAGATTTTCTTTTGTAATGATAGTTCCCTTTTAATCATTAGTCATGTGATATTAAAGTATGATTTGTCGTTAATCAACACAGTCTAAGATGAATATATACTTTATGTACACAGGTGCAAAATGTATGTGTATGAGAAGCTGTGCTGCTTTCATCTTGAAACTTGTATAAAGCCAATATTTTATAAACGTATGAATATCTATAAGTAACAGTGCTGTTCCACTTTACTTCGATTAAAAAAATAAATAGGAACTAAAAAAGAAAAAAAAAATGGACTTTGTCTCAGCCTGTGAATAGGATCTTGGCAAGCTGCACTTTAAAAATGTGTCAAACAATTGAAAAAGGACTTTTATCATAATTGACTGGGACTTAAGAGCAAGCCTGACTCTTGATAATATCTTTAATCCGTGAGGGATAATTGATAAAGATGTGTTTAACATTCAGAGAATCTTCTCTGCAGATAGATTTACTGTCTGATATCAAGGGGATTTTAAGTGGTAAAGCATTCAAAAATAGATTGATAATGCAATATTGATCAACCCTCCATGACTGTCATTGATTTAACTTTCCCCTTACAGTCGGAGCATCTTTGGAACTATGCTTCAGCACTGCCGTAAGTGTTGTTCTTTCACACTGTCATCATTAAAATATGTAATTTCATATTTAATTGATCATTTAATTTGTGCCTTTCTACATGATTCTGGTGTGTGTTTTTTTTAGTTTTTCAGATGGGATCCACTGTCTTAAAATGGAAACATGAAATAGCTGTACCCTTAGAACCTGCAGAATTATTTGAATGTAAATATAATTGCTAACATACTCAACTTTGAGGGCATAAAACAAATCTTTCTTTCTTAGAAAAACAGATTACTATGCACTTGATAGCTGTCTTCTGATTCATACAAAGACAAGAGGTCCTCTGCATTCAACCTGCTATCAATATATTTAGGACATTAAGACATTTTTGGACGAATGTAATAAAAGTCGTTAACAGAAAAAATATTCACAATGCTAAAAGTCATGCCTTTGTGCGAAGGAATTTTCCTTTGCGCGAAATTATAGATTTTGCGAACCTGGAAACTGTTAAGCGACCACTTCCAACAGTGGAAGAATGTTTGCGAATTTTATAGATAGCGCCAGTGTGCACTGAATGTAAACATTTCTTACTGAAAAAGTTATGTTTGCTCCAAAAGCTTACTACACCTTCAAGCACTTCTTAAAAGTGGGCAATGTGTTAAGAGTATTACATTGTAAAATTCGTTTTTATTCTTATTTGTGCTAATTGTTTTGCTGTTTGTGACTTTTATTACATTCCCCCCATTTGTGCATTAAGCTACTAAAAATGCCTATATTTTTAACAAAACAGGGATTGTTTGTAGGGATGTCGCGGACTGTTCGCCCGCGAACATCGACTGTTTGCGTTCGCCGAATGTTCGCGAACGTCGCGCGACGTTCGCCAATTTGGGTTCGCCTTAGCTGGCACTTTTTTTTGCCATTTCTCCCCCAGACCAGCAGATACATGGCAGCCAATCAAGAAGCTCTCCCTCCTGGACCACACCCCCTGGACCACTCCCCTTCCATATATAAACTGAAGCCCTGCAGCGTTTTTTCATTCTGCCTGTGTGTGCTTGGAAGAGCTAGTGTAGGGAGAGAGCTGTTAGTGATTTGAGGGATAGTTGATAGTAACTTAGATGGCTAGTAATCTACTTGATACTGCTCTGTATTGTAGGGACAGAAGTCTGCAGGGATTTGAGGGACAGTGAGTTTAGGTTAGTTAGCTTTGCTGACTAGTAATCTACCTTCTACTGCAGTGCTCTGTATGTAGCTGCTGTGGGCACTGCTTCTGATCTCATCTGCTGAGTGCTGACTGCTGTAATAACCCAATAGTCCTTGTAAGGACTGCTTTTATTTTCTTTTTTGTTTTTTTGCTTTGCTACTATAAGAGCCCAGTGCTATTAGTCTAGCTGTGTTGGGGAGTTACAATGTAATACTCTTAACACATTGCCCACTTTTAAGAAGTGCTTGAAGGTGTAGTAAGCTTTTGGAGCAAACATAACTCTTCAGAAAAAAGGCTGTGGATACGATAAATCCTTTTTACTTTACTGCAACAATCTGGAGGAAGATTGCCTTATTTGAGTGCTGGCTCAACAATACTTTTCGGTTAGTCCGCTCCCTATGCTGTGGGCTCAGGGCTGTGCACCTGGGCCACTTCCCAAATTTGGTGAGTAATAACTTTACTGATTGGAGAGCCCAATTCAAGTTTCATTATACTCTTCAGAAAACAGCAAGAAAACATTGAGCGATTCTGGGAAAAAAACTAAAAAAAAAAAAAAAAAGTACTATTCAGGTTTTTGCTCAGTTTTATCGAGTTTTTACCCAAACCAATTAAATCAAGCTTTTTATAATATAGTGGATTCAAATAGTGGATTTTAGTTTGATCTGACTTTTTTTAATTAAAAAATCAGAAAAATTTGGATTTTGAAAAATAACCCCCTCAATGAATTTCATTGGGAAAAAAAAAGTCAGTCAACCACGATTAAATTTGATCTTGTATGAAGACTTAGCATGACGTGTTCGCACTCTGACAGGTGTGTTGTGTCAGATGGAAAATTTTCCATTTGTATCAGTCCCATCACATTTTGACCCATGATTGCAGGATGCAATCTGATAATCTGATCCATCCTATATGTAGTTTAGCTCTTAAAGGAACAATAACACCAAAAAATGTAAGTGTTTTAAAGTAATGAAAATATCATGTAGTGTTGCCCTGCACTGGTAAAACTGGTGTGTTTGCTTCAGGAACACTACTATAGTTCATATAAACAAGCTGCTGTCGAGCAATGGCGGAAATTGAAAAACGGCTAAATGGCACAGGTTAACGAATGGATAACAGATAACACCATTAGACAGACAGAGCTTAACTACTATCTGCTGTGTAACCTGAGCCTTTTCTCCTTTGAATGGCTGCCCCCATTGCTACACAGCAGATTATTTATATAAACAATAGTAGTGTTCCTGAAGCAAACACACCAGTTTTACCAGTGCAGGGCAACACTGCATTATATTTTCATTACTTTAAAACACTTTTATTTTTTGACGTTATTGTTCCTTTAAGATAGTTGACGGGTAAATGAAAGTGTGCAAATGCTAGAGCCACATAATGCAAAATGTTGTCATGTAATAAACTACATTTTGAGCCCCTAAGGATATGGCTCATCATAAAATTGTATTTTATGTTATTAAACAACCTAATAGCATAGTGGGATATTAGTGACTTTGTGGAGCTGTGAGATGTATAGGTCCTTGTTTATTATATGATATTACATTTGTGCACGTGTTTTTTATGTGGAGGACTTTAAGTGGCATATGCAAAAATTATATTTTTATACTCAGCAGATGAGAATATTAGAACATTGGGCTAGCTCTCTTAGGTTTTTATTAACAGAAGAAACCTATTTTATTTATATGCATGTTAGGAGAAAAATAATCAGCAGGGTGTCCAATAACAATCATAACCATCTGCTTTTTTATTCTGCCTATATATGCCCTTTTATTCTTTTTGATACAATCTCTTTTTGGTACACTGTAAAGTAAGGTGAAACCAATACCTATGGGGTGCCGTTTGTCCCAAATACATTCTGTATACAAAACTATCCCTAATACACAGAATGAATGTCTCTCATGTTATATAAGTATTTGTGTCCATACACAGAGAAAAAAAAATATACAAAAGACTTATTTCTATTAAAGAATGAAAACAAAATCTGGTTAGTGCACAAAAGGATGTCATTTTATCACAAACAGTTTAACAAGCAGTTTAACAAGCAATCTGTCTCACAAATGTATAACCTCCATGTAACGGACGCACTTATGTGCAAAGTTACTTACAGAATGAATTATGTAAAAACAAAGTTGGACATAATATATAATAGTGTAACTAACTAGTGCTTGTCAAGCTAGTTTTGACTGACAAAATAGATATCTGTGACAGAAAGCAAGATTTTATAGTAAAGGATTCATTCTTTTCACAAAATGACAGTTTTGTTTCACAAAACACATAAAATAACCATTCTGTGAAGCAACACTGTCAGTCACATTCCTGAACCAATAAGAACAAAGCTTATTGCCATATACAAACAAGATGAGAAGTGGCCAGCTCTGCTCCACATGGCTAAGGCAAAGTATCTGGCCTGCTATAGAGGGCGCCCTCTAATGTCCCCTGTGCTGCATAGTAATAAACATGAACAAACCTTTCCTAAAAGAGCTGCTGTTAAACACTACAGGTTCATAAATGGAAGTTTTTACAAATGGCCAAGAAATATAATGCTGCACTTATAATGATTGTAGAGAAAGAAAAGTATGCAAAACATAAATATGATCATTTTAGGTGATATGGCTATTCTTATTGTAGTAACCTGCTTGTGTGGCCATTTTGGTTAAGGGCATTCCTGCTGTTTTGCCATTATCTTATGACTCACTCCTGTTCCTCTTCCTGTCTAAGCTGAGAGCATTAATGGGACAGGCCACACCTACCTGCCATCTTCTATTAAATGTACCAGAAGTTACTGTGCTTATCTGGCTGCTTTGCCTGATTCTCAGAGAAAGTTATAAGTTTTGTATATGATAGTTAGACTCCAATGTCTCCTCCTAGCTGTAATCTTGCACCAATTGGCTTGTAGTAGTCTCTTAATAATGTGCTTAGCTATAGTTCAACTACTACATAATAGATTTAGCCAGAGACTTGGGACTGATCATGTGCACACATACCTCCCAACTGTCCCTTTTTCAGAAGGACAGTCCCTCTTTTGACAACTCAACCTGAGGTCCCTCATTTGTACCAGAAAGTCCCTCTTTTCTCTGCACTGAACAGCCAGAAAAAGAAACAAAATTTCTAACTTAATTGGCTTTTGGCAGAGAGGCCAGTACAGCTAACAGGTGCAACTAAGATACTTTGTAACAATTTTAAAATAAGAAAATAAGTAATTTTAACAATTTAGATAAGGAGAAATATTTTCAAACTTTTATAACCTGCAAAACTTTGCAAAATGAACATGGTAATTACGGCGTGTGGCCACAAAAATGGGTGTGGTCAAAAAAATTGCCACGCTACATGACAAAAAATTTTACTTCCAAAATGTTGTGAGGTATGACCACGCATTCTCTATAGTATGATGTGTAGGTTATATGAGCAGCCACTCCTGAGTATTGTGTGTAAACAAAAGGGGGTCATTTAGGCAGGGGCAATTTTAGGGGATCATAATCTAGTTATATAGAAGCAACAAGCTATACAATGCTTTATATTTATTTATAACAAAAGACTCTAATCCTCTAACCCTTTCACATCAGAGTGGGTCGAGGGGGGCACAACACTAGAGCAGAGAGCACAACTGTGCCCATGTCACATGCATGTCCAGGGCCGCCAGCAGGGGGGGACAAGTGTTCCGGGTCTGAAGGGGGGCACAGAAGTGCTGCATTTTTAAAAGAGCCGGTCCCCTTTATGAGCGCCCGAGCCGTGCGGCCATTTCACATATTACAGAATGCGGAAGTGCCGAAAAGACGAAGCTGAAGTCCCGAAGCGGCGAAAAGACCCCAATTCACGAAAGGAGGTGAAGTTAAAGTCCTGAAGCCTTTTGTTTACACACAGTACTCAGGAGTGGCTGCTCATATAACCTACACATCATACTAAACACAATATGTGACATGATCAGTCCCTAGGGTTGCCACCTTTATTAAAAAAAATTACCTCCCAGTGGGGGGCACCAAAAGGGTGCGGTCCGTGATGCTAAAGGGGGCGGAGCTACGCAGGGTGCCACTGAAAGGGGCGGAGCTATGTGGCGTGCCACAAAAGGGGCGTAGCAACATCGCACAGCGCTGGAAAAAAGGTAAGTTATTTTCTAATTGGGGGCAGGCCAGGGGCTATTTTTAAAGGGTATTTCAAATTACCGGCAATTGCATTGCCGGTAAATTTGCAATACCGGCCCTGTCCTTGGCAGGTGTTTTACCGGCTAGGCCGGTAAAATACCAGCCGGGTGGCAACTCTATCAGTCCCTAGGGTTACCACCTGGCCGGTATTTTACCAGCCTAGCCGGTATAACACCAGCCAAGGCCAGGGCCGGTATTACAAATTTACCGGCAATGTAGCTGCCGGTACATTTGTAATACCCTTATAAAGACCCTCTCGGCCCGCCCCCAATCCCCTGTAAGACCCTTTTTCTTCCCACCCCCCACCAACCGGTAACTAAATTACAAAAAGGTGGCAACCCTATCAGTCCCAAGTCTCTGACTAAAGCTATTATGTAGTAGTTGAACTATAGCTAAGCACATTACTAAGAGACTACTACAAGCTAATTGGTGCAAGATTACAGCTAGGAGGAGACATTGGAGTCTAACTATCATATACAAAACTTATAACTTATAAGCAGCCAGACAAGCACAGTAATTTCTGGTACATTTAATACAATATGGCAGGTGGGTGTGGCCTGTCCCATTATTGCTCTCAGCTTAGACAGGAAGAGGAACAGGAGTGAGTCATAAGATAATGGCAAAACAGCAGGAATGCCCTTAACCAAAATGGTCACACAAGCAGGTTGCTACAATAAGAATAGCCATATCACCTAAAATGATCATATTTATATAAGTTTTGCGTACTTTTCTTTCTCTACAATCATTATAATGATTAAATTGAGTATTTTTATAAATTCATGTTTAATACACAAAATGCAGGTTTGGCTGCTGAAATACCAATTCACATCCCACAAAATAACTTTCTAATATCCTTGTAGATCCTGCTGGATGGAAAATAAACAAAATATTGTTCTGGGACAAAGTGGTTTGTACAGTATAATTAATTTAGGATATATGTTCTATAGGGGCAGTAAATTTGTGCTGGAAAATGCAAGACAATGACTAAAAGCCCACAACCTTTTTAATGATTTATTTCTCTCTTTTTTTTTTAGCAGAGGTTGTTCAGTATTTTCAGTTGAAAATAGATAAATAATTCCAGCAAGGCAAGAACAGAACTATGAAATTCTTATACCATGACTCTTGACTATATTTACAGATTATTTTATTGCTGTTTAATCTTAATGTAAGGCAGATCAGCATAACATAATTATGTGTAATGCAACAACGTTGTAATTTCTGGTACATTTAATACAATATGGCAGGTGGGTGTGGCCTGTCCCATTATTGCTCTCAGCTTAGACAGGAAGAGGAACAGGAGTGAGTCATAAGATAATGGCAAAACAGCAGGAATGCCCTTAACCAAAATGGTCACACAAGCAGGTTGCTACAATAAGAATAGCCATATCACCTAAAATGATCATATTTATATAAGTTTTGCGTACTTTTCTTTCTCTACAATCATTATAAGTGCAGCATTATATTTCTCAGCCATTTGTAAAAACTTCCATTTATGAACCTGTAGTGTTTAACAGCAGCTCTTTTAGGAAATGTTTGTTCATGTTTATTACTATGCAGCACAGGGGACATTAGAGGAGCCTCTATAGCAGGCCAGATACTTTGCCTTAGCCATGTGGAGCAGAGCTGGCCACTTCTCATCTTGTTTGTATATGGCAATAAGCTTTGTTCTTATTGGTTGCTTCACAGAATGGTTATTTTATCTGTTTTGTGAAACAAAACTGTCATTTTGTGGAAAGAATGAATCCTGTGCTATAAAATCTTGCTTTCTGTCACAGATATCTATTTCGTCAGTCAAATCTAGCTCGACAAGCACTAGTTAGTTACACTATTATATATTATGTCCAACTTTGTTTTTACATAATTCATTCTGTAAGTAACTTTGCACATAAGTGTGTCCGTTACATGGAGGTTATACATTTGTGAGACAGATTGCTTGTTAAACTGTACAGAATGGAGTTTGTGATATAATCACATCCTTTTGTGCACTAACCAGATTTTGTTTTCATTCTTTAATAGAAATAAGTCTTTTGTATATTTTTTTTCTCTGTGTATGGTCACAAATACTTATATAACATGAGAGACATTCATTCTGTGTATTAGGGATAGTTTTGTATACAGAATGTATTTGGGACAAACGGCACCCCATAAATACCTGTTCCAATATTAATCCACAATCTAATATATCAAAGGCCATACATGAATGCTCTGCTGTATAAATGAAGTGACAGAGCTGTGTATTTTCTATTGCTCAGCCCTGTGTAATTTATATTATTATAGTTTGGGTTTTAATAACCCCATGAAAATTCATTTTCTTACAACCGCAACAATGAATTCCTCAAAGTAAGAGATTAAATTGAGTATTTTTATAAATTCATGTTTAATACACAAAATGCAGGTTTGGCTGCTGAAATACCAATTCACATCCCACAAAATAACTTTCTAATATCCTTGTAGATCCTGCTGGATGGAAAATAAACAAAATATTGTTCTGGGACAAAGTGGTTTGTACAGTATAATTAATTTAGGATATATGTTCTATAGGGGCAGTAAATTTGTGCTGGAAAATGCAAGACAATGACTAAAAGCCCACAACCTTTTTAATGATTTATTTCTCTCTTTTTTTTTTAGCAGAGGTTGTTCAGTATTTTCAGTTGAAAATAGATAAATAATTCCAGCAAGGCAAGAACAGAACTATGAAATTCTTATACCATGACTCTTGACTATATTTACAGATTATTTTATTGCTGTTTAATCTTAATGTAAGGCAGATCAGCATAACATAATTATGTGTAATGCAACAACGTTGTAAATATTCCCATTGTACTAATTCCATTAAAATTGTAACTACTTGGAGGTCCACAGAAGGAGCTTTTTGTTGGTCTTTTTAAGGTTTTTATATTGTGATGTTTACTTGTTTAAAGGAAAACTATACCCCCAAAATGAATACTTAAGCAACAGATAGTTTATATCAAATTGAATGACATATTAAAGAATCTTACCAAAATGGAATATATATTCACATAAATATTGTCCTTTTACATCTCTTGCCTTGAACCACCATTTCGTGACTCTATCTGTGCTGCCTCAGAGATCACTTGACCAGAAATACTACAACACTAACTGTAACAGGAAGAAGTGAGGAAGCAAAAGACACAACTGTCTGTTAATTGGCTCATGTGACCTTACATGTGGTTTGTATGTGTACACAGTGAATCTTACGATCTCAGGGGGCGGCCCTTATTTTTTAAAATGGCAATTTTCTATTTAGGATTACCCAATGGCACATACTAATAAAAAAGTATATTATTATGATAATGGTTCATTTACATGAAGCAGGGTTTTACACATGAGCTGTTTTACTCAGTATCTTTTAATAGAGACCTACATTGTTTGGGGGTGTATAGTTTTCCTTTAACATTGGCATGGTAACTGGATCCTTTATCTGTCATCCCAGTATCTGGAATGCTCCAAAACCCTGTCATTCAGGGAACTCACAGCCCCTTCCCCAAATCCAAATAGGAGCCTCTTCACTGACCTGGTTCAGTACTTAGATTTTAGCATAGCACTCCAAATTAAATCTGACAAGCCTTGGATTCTGGATTTTTAAATGTATAAATATTAAACGCTGTAGAGCTTATTTAAGAACAGGACAGCATTTTTTTGCACTTTGTACTGCATCTTCCTTACCCCTTGAATTGGTGTAGGTTTCTGGACTCTGTTGTGTACAGCATATAATGTTTATCAAACCCTATCCAGAATACTTAAAGGAAATTCACAATTTATTTATTTTGTGTTGTGTGCATGTTTTTAAAATGGAAACCCATTTTCTTACCTACCAACATTTTGGAAATAAAAAGAGGGTCAAAAAAGTTGCCACCCATAGCCCATTTATGCAGCCACATCCCCTAATTACCATGTTCATTTTAAAAAATGTTGCAGGTTATAGAAGTTTGAACATATTCCTCTTTTTTTTTTCATTTACAGTTACAGTTTTGCTAATGAAGGTGAATTGCCCTGAGGGCAAATGAGGGGCTGCAGGTTGAGCTATCAAAAGAGGGACTGTCCCTCTAAAAATGGGACAGTTAGGAGGTATGCATTTGCAAGACCGCTTTGAATTTCAGGATATTTTGAATTCAAGTCCATTTTAAGCAAACATTTCTAATGGTTCCCTAACTATTCTGCATGATCCCATATTGGTAACAAAATAATCCAATGGTGGTAAAAATTATGAAAACATCCCTTATCTGGAAACCCCCTGGCCTTAAGTTTTTCTGTTAATAGATCTTATACCTGCCAACCAAGAATATTCAATATAATTGTGTATATTGTGCATTGCAACCTATATATGAAAATTTACTTCCATACCTTTTAGTGCATATTCAGTATCCAACTCTTTTTTTACTTACTGCTAGGCCAGGGTGCCCAAAAGGTAGATTGGGATCTACCAGTAGACCTTTAGCTGGTGATCTGTAGATCTCAAGACACTGTCAGCTAACAACTTGTCTAAATCACCCTCCTATTTCATGCTTTCATTCAGATATTTATGTTCATGTTACATAAGAAATAGTTGTTAAATATAGCAGTATAAATTCTTATAAACCAATATAATATTTAACGAACATTTTCCATGGAACAGAATGCTAACCATGATATAATGGATCATAATGGGACAACATAACTAAAAGTAGACCCCTCGTTAGTAAAGTATGGCCACTCCTGTGCTAGGCTGTAGGCGCACTGAGGTTGAACCTTCATTTCTTTTAATTGCTTGTTTTTAGGTTATTGTGTTATCATAGTTTGTTACCATGCTACTTCCTATATTTGGGTCTGTGGAAGAGAAATGTGCCTTTGTTGTACTGTGCAAATAGAGTCTTCACATATATGCGCACACAAATATGTGCAACTTCTAAATCATGTGCTTTTAGAGTTTACCAGACAGTTATAGCTAAAAGGTTTTCTGTATAACATATAGGGCATCAATACAGAATAACTGTCAAATGAGTGCAGGTAGTACAACCTTATAAAATACAGTGAACAGATAGCAGAACAGTATATGGACTCACAGTCCAAGATCATTTTTGTGAACTATCTTGTTCTTTTCAATTATTGGACATTTCCCATCAGAGATTCTACATTTCTGAAACTTTATTAGAAAGCTACAATCAAGAAAGTAGTTGTTCTAGAGAAATACGTGTTCTTATCTGCAATCTAATTCTGCATGAAAAATACATAGATATAGATATATACACACATACATACATACACCTATATATCTATATATAGTTAGTAACATTTTTTATTGCAGTTTGGACATTGCTACCCCACCTTGAGGCAAAAGTGGAAAGACACTGAAGTGCTTCTTTTTATTATTTACTGTATTGGTTGCTGTTGCTTCTAATTTACATGCTGCCTGCCTTTGCTACACACAACCACCATCCTGTGTATAACCTCTTGGCAATTTGCTGCATAATTGTATTTTGTAAATAGTTTTCAAATCTGGCTTATTCCGATCTTGTGGTTATTTAGAAACTGTTGTCACTATGGCATGTAAGATCCTCTGAATAGTGTTATATACTACAAATAGTGATGGGCGAATTTGCTGCATTTTTAATTTCAGGCGAAATTCGCGAAACGGCGAAAAATTTGCGAAACAGCATTTTTTTTCGGCGCGTGCGAATAATTTGACGCCGGCAAATTTTTTGGCCGAATTTTTGCGGGCAGCGAATCACGCAAATTTGCCGCAAATTCGCGCCTGGCGAATAAATTTGCCCATCACTAACTACAAACTATTTTACAGCCAAATTACTACAGTTATTGCATATGTGGGTAATGATCCATTTCAGTGCTTCATTTTGTTATTATATGTTTGCTTCGCATCCTTCCATGCAATATTTCAAGGTTATAACCCTAACATGTTGGTATAGGGTTAAAAAAAAGTCAGTTGGCTGATCCAAACCAGTTGAGGTTATTCATCGTGCAAGGCCTTTTTGCAGCTAAGTCCATTTTTGTCACTTTTATCACATCTGTATTATTGTGGTTAAAATTAATTGCCATAATTTAGCAGTGGAATCCCCTGCTGGGATAAAATATACACATACTCCTAAACAATTTACAAGGTTACATAACAAGCCTTGTGCTATTTTAGCATTACAATTACATATTGGCTGAACAGCTAAGTAGTTATCTTGGAACGCTTCTATTCATACTGCAGGAATTAATTTATTGTAGTTAAGATGTGTTCAATTGGAATACTGTATGAATTTCACATTTTCTCACAGAGAATAAAAAAAGAATAACAAAAACAAATCATGGTACCAATGCAAGTTAAACTGAATTTTATTGTGTGTTCTACTCTTCATTTTCAGACAGTGCGCCTGAGCTAAAATGAATTGCAAGGCTGTGTGCATGTTTACTAATTATCAAAAGTACCAAACATGTACCTTTCTTTTTTGCATAGTTGCCCATTTGCACCAAAAAAAAACAAAAAAGGTGCAAAAATGTGCTTTTAAGCTCACAGTACCTACAGTAGGGTCATCTGCAGCAAAAATTTTAGGCCATGCCCATTTTGAAAGACACCCCGAACAAACTACTCCCCGTTTTACAGATACACCCTCAGTAAATATGTAAATGAACAGTGTTTATTCTATTTCATGTATATTAACCCAAAACTCATAGCAGCATGGCACTTATATAAATATGCCCAGAACACACATAATTATGGTACAGTTGTAACTCCATGTACAAATGCCCCCAGAACTCACAGTAGGATGGCACAGTGGCAATTCCACATATAAATACCCCAAAAACTCATAGCAGGATGACACAATGCAATTTTTGCTAATTTAGGTGGGAAAGGGTAAAATACCACAAGACCGTGTAATATATGATAGTCGGGGGGGGTCAGGTAGATGAGGTCACACAGGGAACGTACTGTATGTGAACAAACAAATGCTCAAACTCGTACCCTCCTATGTCTTATAGTAGATATGGGCCTGCGAAGGACAATTGCTGATGGTTCCCTCAGCAGGTTGCATCAATAGAAGCACTAAAGAAATAGACACTAATTCCATCTTAAGAGTAATATCATCCAGACTATAAAAATATAGTATAGTAAGTCGAAAATGACTCTTTGCACACTGCACCTACATAGGTGTCAACTTGAAGGTGCCAGTTATAAGGAGAATTGTGGGATGCACAGCAATTTTTGCAAGTATTATGTGATATCACTGCACATTTGCACATGCACATTGTATCTATACTATTGGGAGTGTGCCTGATAGTCAAATAGTTACTTACTGTATATTTGATGAGAGTTAAAGAATACTTTAGGTATAGTGATGGGCGAATAAATTCGGCTGGCACAAATTCTCAGCGAATTACTGAGTTTTGCCGCCGTTGAATAAATTTGCGAATCTCCCGTGAAAATTCGCCAGAGATTCCGATTTTTTTATGAAACCTTTCGAATTGCTTAATTTTTTTGTGAAAACGTTCAAATTGCTTGATTTTTTTGTGAAAATGTTCAAATTGCTTGATTTTTTCTGAAAACGTTCAAATTGCTTGATTTTTTTTGTGAAAACGTTCAAATTGCTCAATTTTCCCGTGAAAACGTTCGAATTGCTCAATTTTCCCGTGAAAACGTTCGAATTGCTCGATTTTCCCATGAAAACGTTTGAATTGCTCAATTTTCCCGTGAAAACGTTTGAATTGCTCAATTTTCCCGTGATAACATTCGAATTGCTCGATTTTCCCGTGAAAACGTTTGAATTGCTCGATTTTCCCGTGAACTTTCTGATTTCACAATTTTTTGCCGTTTTGTGTATTTTGCTGGAAATTTGCAAATTTCTCGGCGAAACAGGAGAAAATGACTATTTAGGTATATATTTAGTTCAATTGTTATTGTTGAAAAGGTTTTGGTTTTTTTTCTGCTTTATTGTTCTGGATGATAGTTTTGATTTTGCTCTGCTGTTCTATTTATAGACTGGTAGAAATTAGCAGATTTGATAGAATAAAAATGGGGTAAGGTCAGGCCCAGATTTCTGGGAATGCTATTAAAGCCCAAGCCTATTGCAGCAGGAATTCAGGAGTGGCACGCTGCCCAGCCACATCTACATTTTTTCCTAAGCCCTTACAAAATCTCCAGTGCAGTGTTCCGCATCCTGTTATAAAAACATGTCAGTTAGTTTGCAAAAACTTGTGGGAAAGGGTTTCTAATTTTTTTATTGAAAACTTTACAATAAAATATGAACTTAATTTAGACTAACATTACAATTACATTACACTCATACAGAACCAACCGTGCCCCACTCCCCCAGTCCACTGGCCAAATATCCTGATCATCAATGGGACAAAGACATCTTATGAAGAGTCTATACAATGAAGAGACATAACTATATGAAGCCAGTTGGTGCTCCTGGTGGTACATTGTCCTGGCCTAGGGTACAAAATGTAGAAATCCGGACCACCACGTTCTTAGGTTTACATTTGTCTCATCAAGAGGGTGAGAGGAGTCTGACTCTCTTACCAGCAATTACTGTATACACAGGGGCCATTCAGGTTCTGCCCTGAATAATCATCAGTCAACCCACCCTTGTCCTCATAAATCCATGAAATGACTTTTAAATTCCCATGGCAAACTGTAAGCACCACTATGTACTATACGTAACTATGAAGATATACAATCGGTGCTGGTTTTGTTTTGCATTAATCCTTCCCTATCACCTACAAATAATGCATTTGTTATAAAAGGGATGGCTTATACAGTATATGTCAGCATGTTCAGTTGATGTAAACTATGAAGATTTTCAGCTGAAATACAGCTGAAATTTCACTGACATGCAGATTGACAGCCAATCCCTGCAGATTGCAAACAGAGCAGATAATTCTCTATTTGATATGCTGCAAATCTGCTGCTTTGCTTTTGTAGAACACTTCAGTTTTATTCAAATGAATGCTTTCAGTCTCAGGGAATCAGGGTTTTAGTATTCAGACGTTCGGTGGCATAATAATTGATATCCAGAAGGAAGCATTACTAAAGAGCGATATCAAATGTAATGGCGTAAAATATTTTTTTTTCTAAACAAAATGAGTATTACATCTACTATTAATGACTATTAACATGATTTATTCGCTTCAGATGAGAGACACAGCAACAAAGAACCCTCTACAAACATTGTTAGAATAAAATAAGTATATAAAATAATTTCTATACAGAGGTCTCATTTAGCAAAGTCTGCAAAGTACAATAAATCAATGCAGTGAGAAATACTTTTATACATAGAAGTATTTTTTCAACTGTATTCCAGCATTTTTGTTCAGGGGCAGACGCCATGTGGGTAAGACCGTAGACATTTTTATCACATCTGCAGGCAAAAAAAATACTGTGTGAATAAGTATAGTGTAATAAGAGTCATATATTGGTCTCTCTTGCTCCTTTATAACATATATTCTATGTGTGTGTGTATATATATGAGTGCAGAGGACTCTTGTATTTGTCTATATGTATTTTGTGGTCACAGCCTCATTGCACCCCCACCTAATGGTTTTAAAAATTAGTGGTGAGCACAAATTTCCCTTGTTTGTTGGTTTTATTATATATATATCTCTATATATCTCTATATATCTCTCTATATATATCTCTATATATATATCTCTATATATATATCTCTATATATATATCTCTATATATATATCTCTATATATATATCTCTATATATATATATCTCTATATATATATCTCTATATATATATCTCTATATATATATATCTCTATATATCTCTATATATATATATCTCTATATATATATATATATATATATATATATATATATATATATATATATATATATATAGCTATTTATTTATTAAAAATCAGAGTACTGATCGGCGCAAGGCAACCTTGTTCTTACTGCCTGTGGTAAGTACATGGCTCCATTGCTCCCTATACCATCTGGGGCCTTTTGACTTTGGCTGCTGAAAAAAAAATGGGATACCTACATGACTCCGCCAGCCCTCCCCTCATTAATACAGTGCTTTCAGTTGCAGACAGAGCTTAATCCATGCACTCAAGAAAGAATCTCACCAACATTGATCCTGTTTCATTCATAAATTACCCCTATGGTGTTTTAACAAACTTAGCATGTGATTGATCTTTGCTCCCACTAATATCAAATCAGGTCCTAAATATTTTTTCTAAGCACAATACAATAGTTAAAACCTTACCAAGTAGTGATCCTAGAGGAAAAAGTTGTGTTTAATAATTTCGTACAGTGTCATTAATGGCAAATCATGTGTAACCTTTTAATAACAATGTAAAAGTGAAAACTGTATTTGTTTCTTAAAAAATATTGTAGTTTTGGTTAACCATTGACTCAAAGGGCCATTAATATGGCTATTTTTACCGACTATCATTTATATCACTATGAAGATTTTCATTCATCCAGGTCATGGTATATTTAGTATTTATCTAGAAGCTGCTCAGATGAGTAGTGAAACGTCTTCATTGATTACTCAGCAAGTCCAGTTGTTTTTAGATTGACCTATACTAGATATATCATTTATATCTTTATACTATTTTTATACTGTTCGAGATTGTTTTGATCAATGTTTTAAACCCATAACTTCAATTTCAGATAACTCCAAAGTACATGATTATTGCCAGGCACAGATTTCCTCCTTGGTTGCACCAAGGCCACAGGGTCCTTGCTCCCACCAGCACAAGCACTGGGTATTGGGGATTATACATAAAGCAGTAAAAGAGCTGCACCTGTGCTCCTTAGGATGTGGCAGGGCAGCACCCCACCCCTAAAATCTTTCTGCCCTAGGTCTGGGCATTTATGGCCTGGTATTAGTAACAGAAAGTGGTAGATAACATATGTTACCTTAACTTGAACTGATTTGCATTTTTGAGGCCAGAATACAGAAAATATCAGTATTATGGAAGCTATCTATGAAACAACGCTGCAAAATATGTTGGCACTATATAAATACATGTTAATGATAAAATAATGCCCAGAGGAGTGAGCCAGGAACTGAGAACAACAGACAGGGCTAGGAACGGTAAGAGGTGGTTGGGGATTATGGGGGGGTTGTAGTTCCTGGGTTCCTAATGGGATGGGTGGAGACACCAGGGGTTAAAAGAGGAAGGAAGTGAAGGGAGTATGCTCTTTTACTTTGAACAGCTCCCGCCCTTCCCAGAATAAATGGGGTTGTTGGGTAAGGGGGAAATGTTAGCATAATGTCAGATTACGCCCAATATAGCCCTGCCGTTAAAGGAGAAGGAAAGGCTAAAATTAAGTAAGCTTTATCAGAAAGGTCTATATAAATACACCAGTAAACCCTCAAAGTAATGCTGCTCTGAGTCCTCTGTCAAAAGAAACCACATTTCTTTGCTTTTATTGTGTACACATGGGCTTCTGTATCAGACTTCCTGTTTTCAGCTTAAACCTCCAGGGCACGGCCTTGAGCATGCTCAGTTTGCTCCTCTCCCCCTCCCTCCTCCCATCCCTACTGTAATCTGAGCTCAGAGCTGTTAGTAAGCAGGGAGAGACTCAGGCAGGAAGTGATGTCACACCAAGCATATATGGCAGCTTCTATCCTAAACAAACAGAGACAGTGTCTAGAGCTGTTTACTCAGGTATGGTAAAGCATTCTGCAGAATAAATATAGCGTTCTAGCTTGCACTATTGTGGCTATTCTATTGGCAATAAACTGTCTTGGAGCTTTCCTTCTCCTTTAATGACACATCAGGGAAAATATCTGATCGATCTTATAGTGTATGGCCACCTTTATTTCTATGAAGTTGTAGCCTAACAACACAAGGGGGCAGATTCACTTAGGGTCGAATTTCGAAGTTAAAAATACTTCGAAATTCGACCCTCGAATTGAAATCCTTCGACTTCGAATATCGAAGTCGAAGGATTTAGCGCAAATCCTGCGATCGAACGATCGAAGGATTTTTCGTTCGATCGAACGATTAAATCCTTCGAAACGAACGATTCGAAGGATTTTAATCAAACGATCGAAGGAAAATCCTTCAATCAAAAAAAGGTTAGCAAGCCTATGGGGACCTTCCCCATAGGCTAACATTGACTTCGGTAGGTTTTATCTGCCGAAGTAGGGGGTCGAAGTTTTTTTTAAAGGGCAAGTACTTCGACTATCGAATGGTCGAATAGTCGAACGATTTTTACTTCGAATCGTTCGAATCGAAGTCGAAGGTCGTAGTCGAAGGTCGAAGTAGCCCATTCGATGGTCGAAGTACCCAAAAAATACTTCGAAATTCGAAGTATTTTTCATTCGAACCCTTCACTCGAGCTGAGTGAATCGGCCCCAAGGTGATGTATATGCTATTTCATATACCACAAAGTAGTTTTGCCTTCCTTTTGACTCCAATGCATTTCAACCAAATTCAGTAGTTCTACAAAATTTCCATCAAGTCTGACAGACCTAACTTTTCCCCATTTCTCAGTAGAAATTAGGGAAGTTAAGGACCCTTTTGACCTAGGTACAAAAAAAATCATACAATAATTTACACAAGGTCTTGTAACTCTTAAAACCTGCACACCATTGCAATGAACATTTCTTCAAAGTTTCAAGAGTTAGTGTAAGGCAGTAAAATCCATGGGTAACTAGTAACTACATGTAGATATCTTCTCAAGACATTTACAGTATGTTGAATATTTAATATTAGTGTTTTACAACAGATAAAAATAGTTGAGTTGATTTATTCTCATTTAGATATCCAATAATTGTGACAGATATAATTTTCACCAAAACTTTGCTGACTTTCTCTAAAGCAAGAATGTTTTGCAGTCCAGAGTTTTCTATAAAAAGGTAATCTTAACACCTATTTCATTCATTTACACCACATTTTAACAAAGGTTTTCCCTAAAGGGATCTCAATAAAATTGAAGATATGTATTATAGTCACAAAGATGTCTGTCTATTCACGGACATAAGCTGTGATATAAAAAAAAAAAAAAGTCTGCATTACTCATTGTAATCTCCTTGTTTGGTATAAAGTCCCAGAGAACTAAAAGATTTTTATATAAATGTTCACTGTCATATTCACAGGGCAATTTCTTTAGATTCCTATCCACAGTATGTAATAACAAATCAGTACGGTAAATCCCAAGAAATATTCAAGGGCGCCACAGCTCAATGATCCTGAAAAGTAAAATTACCATCTACATTGTAGACACTTGACAGTTGAAAACAGACTAAACTTTAGAAATAATGCCAAAGAAAAAAATCCTCAGTATATTGTTATTTTCTAATTTTAATGGGAAGAGATATGTATAAACTTAGAAAAAGTGTAGAAAATAAGAACAGGGCAGATTAACATAAATTGTTAAAACTCTCATGTATAATGCATTTGTCAGTGGGTGTTTTTTAACTCTAAATGCATTGACTTTTTTCTCTGCTTTTTTTGTAGTAAAAATGTAGAAAAAAAAATTGCAGATGGGGTAAAGCAGAATTTACTTAAAGTTTGTGTAATTTTTTTTGCCAGATATCACCACTCATGTTTAGGGATGTAGCGAACGTCGGAAAAAAAGTTCGCGAACATATTCGCGAACTTGCGCAAAAATGCGAGCGGTTCGCGAACGGTTCGCGAACCCCATAGACTTCAATGGGAAGGCGAACTTTAACATCTAAAAAAGACATTTCTGGCCAGAAAAATGATTTTAAAGTTGTTTAAAGGGTGCAACGACCTGGACAGTGGCATGCCAGAGGGGGATCAAGGGCAAAAATGTATCTGAAAAATCTGCCTGTGTGTGCTTGGAAGAGATAGTGTAGGGGGAGAGCTGTTAGTGATGCTAGATGGCAGTTGGTTGAATAACACACTGGGCAAAAAATGCCTACAGGGCAAATAATGCCTAAAAGGTCAACTTATACACTACTACAGCGGTAGTAAAATAAAAAAAAGTAAAATAAAAAAAAAATGAATATTAAAAAAAAAAAAATTAAAGTTGGTGCTGCTGAACTACTAGGAGCAGCAGATTAGCACACCAGTCCCACTCCCCAACACTGCTAGACTAATAGCACTGGGCTCTTATAGTAGTAGTAGTAGTAGTAGTAAAACAACAAAAAAATAAATAAAAGCAGTCCTTACAAGGACTACTGTTATTGCAGCAGTCAGCAGATGAGATCAGAAGCAGGACAGCTGCCCACTGCAGCTACATACAGAGCACTGCAGTAGAAGGTAGATTACTAGCCAGCAAAGCTACCTAAGCTTAAATGTCCCTCAAACCCCTGCAGACTTCTGTCCCTCCAATAACAGAGCAGTATCAACACGATTACTAGCCAGCAAACTTTCAACTGTCCCTGAAATCACTAACAGGCAGCAGCTCTCTCCCTACACTATCTCTTCAGCACACACAGGCAGAGTGAAAAAAACGCTGCAGGGCTTCGGTTTTTATAGGGAAGGGGAGTGGTCCAGGGGAGAGCTTCCTGATTGGCTGCCATGTACCTGCTGGTCTGGGGTGAGAGGGCAAAAAAAAGCGCCAACAATGGCGAACCCAAAATGGCGAACGTCGCGCGATGTTCGCGAACTTCCGGCGAGCGCGAACACCCGATGTTCGCGCGAACAGTTCGCGCCATCTCTACTCATGTTCACACAAGGCATATTTCAGTCCATAAATTCATAGCAAATACCAAATCCACCAAAAAATGCAGAGCGTTTTCAAGGAAAAATTCAGCCTATATTTAAAGTGAATGCCATTTGTGTAACATACTATACACACATGGTGGTACTGGTGGGTACTGTTGCAGAGAAACAATAAGCGACAGTAGCCTTTTAAAAATAAACTGGGACAGACAAGCAAGACATAAGTTGCACAAAACTGTTGATAAAAAGTGGTACAGTACCCTGTAGCAATCATAAAATGACTCATTATGCATTGATATATTTTCCTTTTGATTTTTTAAAATATTCATTATTTCTAATACAAATTTAAATGTATGGGACATAAGGCATTTTTCTGAATCCAATCTGATCTGTTCCTCCGAGTGCCCCGCTCTCTCTTAACCTCAGATATTTGTCTTCATCACACAGTCAGTGTCCAACTGGGATGCCATTGGCCCAACAGAAAACCTAAGACTCTGGGCCCAACAGAAAACCTAAGACTCTGGGCCCACCGGAAAATGTTGTACTGCGGGCACACTTTCCAAACGATCATTCCTCCTCTCCTCAGTCCTATTTGTTCTCCTAGTCTTTTATAGTCTTTTATATCTACAAAATATACTCTATTCTTCCATTGTTCAGCTTCTTTTTTTTACCATAAAGTAATAGGGAATGTCTGTGAAATAGGCCAAATGGTTAGAAGCAAGAGGGCCCACTGATATCTGGGCCCACCGGGAGTTTTCCTGGTATCCTGGTGGGCCAGTCCATGTTTTTCACAAAATCAAAAATATTGCAATCTTACACAGTATTAGGGATGTAGCGAACCGCCGCCGATGTGTTCGCGAACGCCGTTCGCGAACACCGGCAAAAAATGCGGACAGTTCGCGAACAGTTCGCGAACTTCGAACATCCGAAAATCGTTCGATTCGAACGATCGAAGGATTTTAATCGTTCGATTGAAGGATTTTCGTTCGACTCGAACGATCGAAGCCATTCGATCGAATGATTTCATTCGATCCAATGGCTTCGATCGTTCGATTCGAACGAAAATCCTTCGATTTTAGCGGTCGAAGGAATCGAATGGTCGAATGGTCGAATGATTTTTGTTCGAATCGAACGCGAACTCGTATTGGCGAACGTCGCGCGACGTTCGCGAACAGTCGAAGTTCGCGCGAACTAGTTCGCCGGCGAACTGTTCGCTACATCCCTACACAGTATATGCAACAAACAAAAGTAATTTTTTCTGAAACTGTAATAGTGGTAGTAAAAGAACCTGCTCTTGGATAATGCTTCAGCCACTATTAAAGCAAATTTAATCCAGGACAATTGTGCATTTTCTCCTCTGTTCTCTCAAGATGCACAACTTGGCATCTTACTTCCTGGATAGAGAACTCACTCCCTGCCAGTCCAATCTTCTGCAGCTGATGACTTATCAATCCCAACCGGTACTGTTTTTTCCAGTCTCTATGAACACAGCTCTTGTTAGTCTCTACATTTTTCTCATAGAGCATTATGAGAGAGATGTACCCACCCTACTAATAAAGGGAGGAATGCCACTGACTTCCTCAACAAGCAAGAGTGAAAAAAAGCAAACATGTTTTATATCTGCATATCTGTGAATTAAATCCTTTGTTGTACATTATGTTGCCAAATAGACTTTATGCTTGCACAATTATAATGTTGCTTCCCCTCATATTAGCATTAATCAAGCTATTAATGCCAAAAGTTGTAGCTATTTCAGTAAGTTGTGACCTATTCTAATTTGACAACTAGGCAGTCTTAATGTGTAATTCACAATTGCTGCAGTGCCACAAGTTTGATATTCGTTCAAGAGTAGTTATATTTAATTATACCGAAAAATGTGGAAAAATGTGGAAACACTATATCTAAAACAGATAATTGTAAAAGTTATTTGACTATAGTACCTGAAGGCTAAATGGCAATATGCATGAAGTGAAAGCTGTTGGTAATCTGCTCCTAGAGAAGATAGACCTTGACTAAGCAAATCTCATAGGCACTTTAGCTCATCACTAGGCAGAAATAGCTTAAGAAAAAGCATATGCAGGAGGAACAGCTTGCAACATTTTACCTTTTTTTTGTCATTTTGATCTTGAGGCAGCTTGATGAAAGATAACAGAAAGCTGGATAGAACACCACAAGCAATGAAATTGCTACCACTGACAGAAAACAAAACACTATAAAGCAATTCTGTCCATAATGGTATTGTGATCACAAAGAAGTTTATGATAATGATGCTCTTAATTACTATAACTATGATGTATTGTCAGACTAACTTTCCAATCACTTTCTCCCGAATAATATATTCTTCTCAGCAACACAATAGCCACACAGTAGCAAAGAGTTAATTAGAGAATGTGTGGTCCCTGCAGTTGACAAACAATTCTTTCAAAGAATGCTGAATCAATAAGCAAAACAAAAAATGTATTCTCTCTGTGCCATAATTTAAGGCTAATAGAAGCATGTAAAGGTAGTATGACTACTAGTTTATGCTAGCATAGTTAAATACCATGAATAAACAAAATAAAAAAGACAACTCTTAACTCCCTAAATAAACAAGATCTCAATTGTTCTACACGAGGACTGACAACTGTCAGAAAATCAAATGTACTTAAAAATATGAAGAGAAAAGGATACCCCGTGGGTAACAACTTAATCAATGACCAGCATACAATAGGCTCTTAAGATAAAATAAGTTAATTCAATAAATAGATTAAAGTGCAGTAATTGTCTCCAAATAAATTAATCAATTGTACAGCTACTTGATTTTAAGTTAATTGATACAATTCTATAAAGTGCCAATTAGTGCATGATATCCATAGGTAGATTAGTCAATTATCATACCCAATAAAAATTCATGGTTAGCCTAAACCAACGAGGGTAAGATAAAAAAGATAAGGATCTTCTAAAAGTGCAATTAATTGTGTAAGAAAATAAATTAGGTGAAAATTATTAAAACCCAAAAAAAAAAAAAAAAAAAATTATTGAATTAATCACTATTGTATATATGATAATTGCTGGAGATTAAATTAATTACAAGATCTCGTTAAGTTAAAAAATGACCAAATTAGGATTAAAAACTAAAACCAAATACTGCGGTCAGTAGAATAGAGAGAGGATATAATGAAATATAAGAAGATGGAGCTGTCCCAAAACTGACTGCCTGT
Source organism: Xenopus petersii (assembly GCA_038501925.1). Taxonomy (NCBI): domain Eukaryota; kingdom Metazoa; phylum Chordata; class Amphibia; order Anura; family Pipidae; genus Xenopus; species Xenopus petersii. Next base: position 93,186,896 of record CM076677.1, read on the forward strand.
TGTTTTCTAAGACTGGGACACCACAAAGAGGAAGGCAGGACAGGGTAACCGAGACTGTGGCCTTGGTATATTAACTTGCCCTGATCTTATAGAGACTAGGTTAACCCTAATAAACCACAAATCACCGGCCCCTTAGAAAGGAAGGAAGATTGATTAAGATAAAGGAAAACTGCAGCAATAAGGAATCAGATCCAACCCAACAAAAGTACCAGGAAAAAATCTTTTAAAAGAATCTCATGGATTGAGCGACTCGCCAACGCGCGTTTCGCTTACAAGCTTTCTCAAGGCGAAATGATTGTTCCGTTTCTGGTGCGCTGTAAAATAGGTTCCGTATACGTCATCATAATGCGTCACTCTGTAGTTATCGCATGACTTAGGAAATCTTCTGATTGGTAGTGTCCGTTGAGACGTCAAAAGAATCATCAAAAGCGCCTAGGCGTCAGGAGGCGCGGCCCCGTACGTCAGACACACGCCCCCGCACAAATCCGTCCTATTGGTCAGCTTGACCGTGACAGGGAACACATCAATGGGGCCCGATAATCGGCAACACCCCTTCCCTGCCACACATAACAGCCAGCACCAATCGTTGTACAAGATCCAAAAAAAGTATATTTAAAATACGAACAACCAATCATCGTTCCTATGACCCACTGAGTCAATTATTATGATTAAAACCTACTGCTATAATTAGACCATTTTGATCTGATTTTCCCAACAACCATTTAAAATAACTTAATTTTATTAATTCATTATTAAAAAGAAGAAACATTATGGGATATATCAAATATTGTTTTATAGAAGTGGAAAGGGATTCTATAGCATGATTACAAATACTCAGATTATGAGGTCACAGAAGGAATACTGATCTATTTATGCGTCCATTCAAACTGGAATCAATTAAAATGTGCAAAATATATTGCTCATTAGAATTAAAAATAAAATCCATAGTTGAATATAAAATCCATAGTTAGATAAAAGATGTGAACAGATTGTTTTCATTTATTCCTCGCGGGGAAATGGTATCCAATTTGAAAATCCAAAAACTCTCTCGTTGGAGGAGAATTTGTTCCAAGTCCCCATTTCGTATTCCTAAATTTATTTTTTCCAGAGCCCAGAAGGAAACCTTAGCTGGATCCATATTATGGAATTTCTTAAAATGGCTCGCTACTGTTGAGAGGGTTTTATCGGATTTATTCAAGTTTCCCGCAGTCCTTATTGAGCTGCAGTGTTGTTGGATCCGCGACTTCAACATTTGTGTTGTGGATCCAACAACACTGCAGCTCAATAAGGACTGTGGGAAACTTGAATAAATCCGATAAAACCCTCTCAACAGTAGCGAGCCATTTTAAGAAATTCCATAATATGGATCCAGCTAAGGTTTCCTTCTGGGCTCTGGAAAAAATAAATTTAGGAATACGAAATGGGGACTTGGAACAAATTCTCCTCCAACGAGAGAGTTTTTGGATTTTCAAATTGGATACCATTTCCCCGCGAGGAATAAATGAAAACAATCTGTTCACATCTTTTATCTAACTATGGATTTTATATTCAACTATGGATTTTATTTTTAATTCTAATGAGCAATATATTTTGCACATTTTAATTGATTCCAGTTTGAATGGACGCATAAATAGATCAGTATTCCTTCTGTGACCTCATAATCTGAGTATTTGTAATCATGCTATAGAATCCCTTTCCACTTCTATAAAACAATATTTGATATATCCCATAATTTCTCTTCTTTTTAATAATGAATTAATAAAATTAAGTTATTTTAAATGGTTGTTGGGAAAATCAGATCAAAATGGTCTAATTATAGCAGTAGGTTTTAATCATAATAATTGACTCAGTGGGTCATAGGAACGATGATTGGTTGTTCGTATTTTAAATATACTTTTTTTGGATCTTGTACAACGATTGGTGCTGGCTGTTATGTGTGGCAGGGAAGGGGTGTTGCCGATTATCGGGCCCCATTGATGTGTTCCCTGTCACGGTCAGGCTGACCAATAGGACGGATCTGTGCGGGGGCGTGTGTCTGACGTACGGGGCCGCGCCTCCCGACGTCTAGGCGCTTTTGATGATTCTTTTGACGTCTCAACGGACACTACCAATCAGAAGATTTCCTAAGTCACGCGATAACTACAGAGTGACGCATTATGATGACGTATACGGAACCTATTTTACAGCGCACCAGAAATGGAACAATCATTTCGCCTTGAGAAAGCTTGTAAGCGAAACGCGCGTTGGCGAGTCGCTCAATCCATGAGATTCTTTTAAAAGATTTTTTCCTGGTACTTTTGTTGGGTTGGATCTGATTCCTTATTGCTGCGGTTTTCCTTTATCTTAATCAATCTTCCTTCCTTTCTAAGGGGCCGGTGATTTGTGGTTTATTAGGGTTAACCTAGTCTCTATAAGATCAGGGCAAGTTAATATACCAAGGCCACAGTCTCGGTTACCCTGTCCTGCCTTCCTCTTTGTGGTGTCCCAGTCTTAGAAAACAACAGGCAGTCAGTTTTGGGACAGCTCCATCTTCTTATATTTCATTATATCCTCTCTCTATTCTACTGACCGCAGTATTTGGTTTTAGTTTTTAATCCTAATTTGGTCAATTTTTAACTTAACGAGATCTTGCAATTAATTTAATCTCCAGCAATTATCATATATACAATAGTGATTAATTCAATAATTTTTTTTTTTTTTTGGGGTTTTAATAATTTTCACCTAATTTATTTTCTTACACAATTAATTGCACTTTTAGAAGATCCTTATCTTTTTTATCTTACCCTCGTTGGTTTAGGCTAACCATGAATTTTTATTGGGTATGATAATTGACTAAACTACCTATGGATATCATGCACTAATTGGCACTTTATAGAATTTTATCAATTAACTTAAAATCAAGTAGCTGTACAATTGATTAATTTATTTGGAGACAATTACTGCACTTTAATCTATTTATTGAATTAACTTATTTTATCATAAGAGCCTATTGTATGCTGGTCATTGATTAAGTTGTTACCCACGGGGTATCCTTTTCTCTTCATATTTTATAGTTAAATACCAGTTCAAGATACCATTTATCTCGATCAAAGCAAATTAGTTTGAAATGAAGAATAATTTTGACACTGCAGTATTTCTGAACATTATGGCTATAAGGTTTCCAAATAATAGATGAATTCCTTTTTTCTATTTCTGTGAAACTGTGTCTGAAAAACCCATGAGAAATAGTGTTGAGCGAAATTTTTTGCTGAGCGTCGTTGCAAAAATGATGCCTATATAGACAGTCTGTGAAAGAAAATTGTCGACTTAATACACCGGCACACAAGGATACTGCTAGCAGGGCAAGCCCTTGCGGTTTATTGCATGATGCTTGACAAATGGGTTCTCCCCGAAATGTTGCATTACGTAATAAACAGCAAGGGCTTGCCCTGCTAGCAGTATCCTTGTGTGCTGGTGTATTTCTCAAGTCTTCAGGTTGATTTAGAGGTAACCGATTTTTCTCTCATTGTGCACCAGGGAGTTCCTAGTTTGGAGGGCCAGGGTGTGCAAGAAAGACTGCTTTTTTCTACTAGTAAAAAAAAAATTGTGCATCAAAAAAATTTGACGCCCATATACTTCAATGCATTTTGGCAAATGTTTGCAGTTTTGCCAATTTTTGGCAAAGTGAAACGGGTCATAATTACCCATCTCTAATGAGAAACTCTTTTGAGCTGAATTGTAGCCATTTTCTCTGTTAGTCTAAACTTATCAACATGTTGAAGTGTTTACTTTTCAGCAAACTAAGCCATATGGATATTTGTATGGCTCTGGGACCATATGGTTTTTTTTTGGTTTGCTTTTTCTTCTCTCTTGGTATAAATACCGTTACTTTTAGAGGAATCCACTATGCAGATTGTAAGATTTTAACGCTTTGTTTTGCTCAGAGAAATTGAGTGAACACCTAAAGGCAGAGCCAATATAATTTAACATGGTGTTTATTTGCCACAGGGGAAGTCGTCCAAAATGAAATTACTAGTCTGTCACTTGAAAAAGACTAACTGCTCAGTCTGCATTGCTGGAGATAAGCAGTACTGCTGCCTTTACAGAAGGTCACTAGTGATGTCTTAAACATTCACCTGTTTTTTTCCTGTTATGTTATTACTATTTTTAACAGTATCATGCTCATCTCCTAGTTATAAACTGGCATTTAATATATCAAAGTGACCAAGAGTATCACTCTGAATTACTAAACTAGTCTTTATGTGGCTGGAAGTCTTTATTTATTGACAGGAGGCACGGAGCATTAGTCTAAATGCTTAGGAAAAGCTACACACATTACAGTTCTTCTATAATAAGTTATGTTAAAGCACAATTTGTGGTGTGTATACCAATGGCCTGTGGATATCATTGTGCTCAGACTTATACTGTACATACTTCCTGACTGCTTAAAACTGAAAGTTACTGTTGTGTAATGGCTGCATATATTCTATACGTTACCATTACCTGATGATACTTATGAAACTGCTCTTACTGCTATAAAGAACTTTTTAATGCCAAGAGTAAAAGTGGTTGCTGAAAGATATAAATTCAATGTGGACAACGTAATGGCAAATCCACTGTACAGTTTGTAGCAGCTTTGAGAGAACTGTTACCTGTGAGTTTGGGAATCTAACAGATGAAATGCTAAGAGACCAAATAGTGGAAAAAACAAACTCACCTCGCATTAGAGAGAGACTATTCCTAGAGCGGGATTTAACCCTTGAAAAGGATATTACAGTTGCTAGCCAAATTGAAACAGCAGTGGCAGAGGCTAAAACTGTCGGAACTGCTGGGAATGTACAGATTGGGAATCCAACACTGTGGCCTAATAATGCACAGTCACAGGCAAGATACAGTGCTAAGGAAAGGGATTCACCTACACTGCAAAACCATACAGCAAATACAAATAGAAAATACTGCTTTCGCTGTGGTTAAACACAATACATTGCAAATCATGTTACATGTCCTGCAAAAGCTAAAAGGTGCCGCAAATGCACAAAAGTAGGATATTTTGCTAAGATCATCCGTAGTTCTGCTAAAGATGTGAAGTCACTACTACAAATGTCACAGTATTAAGTGTGGATAAAGCTGGTGCATTTATTCCAGACAAGTTTATATGTCAGTGTCAGTTCTGCTTCTGCTGACAAGGGACACTCCATTAACTTGATGCTTGATACAGATTCAGTTGTTTCTATTAGGGATGGGCGAATTTGACCCGTTTTGTTAAAAATTAGCCGCCTGGCGAAATGTCGCCGATGCCCATTAGAGCCTATGGGCTTAAAAAAATTTGTCACGTGGCGAAATTTTTTTGATGCGCATCTTTTTTTTTTCCCGATGCACGCCTCCATACACGTCTATTGGCATTGTCATTTTTGCGGCGAAACAAGGCGAAAAAATTTGCCCATCCCTAGTTTCTATATTACCAAAGGATATTTTCTTGAAATACTTTGCAAAAGATCCACTTGTTGCACCTGCCCTGAAACTGGTCAGTTACTTAAAGGATCCAATCCCTGTGCTTGGTTGCTTGTCATTGAATGTACAATTTGAATCAAATACTGCAAAATGTGACTTTTACATTGTAAACAAGGGTACTGCTATACTGGGAAGGTATCACTTTGCTGCATTAAAACTACAATTAGTTGATGGTCTCATTACTACAGCACCAGTGCCTGCCACACAGCCAGTGTCTAAAATTTCACCACAAAGCAACACTTCACTGGGCTGTGCAAATAACTTTGTACACAAAGTTAAGTTGAGGCCAGATGTAAAACCAGTACCATTCCCTGATTCAGCATGGGAAAAACTTGCTATTGATATATTGTCAGTCCTTTTACAGATGTGACTATAGATTGTAGATTTGCTATAACCTTGATAGACTATTACAGTAAATGGCCTGAAATTGCATTTGTTTTTCATATAACATCAGCTACAGTGATAACATTTCTGTCTACAGTCTTCAGCAGAGAAGGTAATCCAAAGGAGTTAATATCAGACAACGGACCACAGTTAGTCTCGTATGAGTTTGAATCCTTTCTGAGAGAGAGGAATATTGTGAATAGGAAATCTTCAGTGTATTACCCACAAGCAAACTGAGAAATCGAGTGATTCAACAGAAGTCTGAAAGAAGCACTACGGACAGCAAATCTTACTTGAAGAAAGTGAACCTATAAGGCGTACTGAGAGAATCAGAAAACTACCTGCATGGACCCAGGACTATGTTATGTGAATAATGTATATTATTTGCTTTAAGATGCATTGTTGTTGTTTATTATAGTTGTCCAAATGCTTTCCTACTATAGGGGGAATATGTGGTGTTTATACAAATGGCCTGTAGATGTCACTGTGCTCAGTCAAAAAAAACTGACAGCGATGGTTCCGACACTGATGCTAATTTTGACACCGGCGACGACAAGCGGACACCCATTGACTTTAATGGGCACCCATTTTGACGCTGGCGAATTGTCGCAGGCTGTTAAGTGAATTTTTTGTCACAAAATTGGCAGCAAAGCGGGACAAATTCAGCCATCACTAATGGGAAGGTCATCTCCCACAAATTTCATTTTAATCAAACTATATATATATATATATATATATATATATATATATATATATATATATATATATATATATATATATATATATATATATATATATATATATATATATATATATATATATATATAAATATATATATATATATATATATATATATATATATAAATATAAATATACATATATATATACATATATATATATACATATATATATACATATACATATACATATATAAAAAAAAATATATATATATATATATATATATATATATATATATATATATATATATATATACACACACTCATACACATATATATATATATATATATATATATATATATATATACACACATATACATATATATGTTACTTACAGTATTCTCGACAGTTTCAGGCTGTTGATGCTGGTTTTGAGAATTTAAGTTGTTGAGGCAACAATTTGATAAGGTTGAGTTTTTGGGGTCAAAAGTTAGATAAAGTAGCATGATTCAAATTTTTTTTTCTTAAAGTTTTCTTGGTAAATTATGGGAATTCGGGTTTGGGAGTTTGGTCGAATTTTAATAAATACAAATATAAATTGGGAAAAGATCCTTTGTCTGGAAAACCATAGGTCTTGAGCATTCTGGATAACAGGTCCCATGCCTGTGTATTGGTGTGTGTAAAAGAAAGAGCTGAAGAGCAGCTGTGGCTGTGTGACATTAAGCCTGGATTAAAATGTATTCACAGTGGAATAAATACAATAAATTTCCAAACATTTCTGTTCAGAGCCCAGCAAGTTTAATGTCAGATTCATTTGATCTAAGTAATGCAAAGCTGTTGCTAGTGGAAACAATCATATATTGTTAATCCAGAGCAGTGTAATAATTTATGTCTGCACAAATCAAACAAAAGTTCATATGTAGATTAACCCTCCATAAATGTACATACTGTAAGATTCATTTAAAGGGTCGAGGTGCATAGCACAAAAATAGAGCTATTGATACCACTTTACCCTTAGGCACACATTTGTTTCTAAAAATCTGCTAAATTGATATATATATATAAAAAAAGCTTGGGGGGTGGAGACAAGCACCATGGCGGTGTAAGTTTGGAGTGAGATACTCACCCTGTCTGTTTCAGCTAAGAAAAGCCATTTTCAAGCCCCTGACAAGTATGGGGAGAACACAGAAGCAAACCCGTGAGAGAACGGAAAAGGATAAGGCAGACCCCAGGAGCCCACACCCCACCCAGAGAGAGATAGTGCCGATGTTCCGAGGAAAAGCAAAAAGGAGAGAGGAAGTGGTAAAGATGGCGCCGACGTGCAGGTGGAGAGAGGAGAGGGTGGAGGCCTCCACTTGAGATTCTGTAGAGTCAGAGAGTGAAAGTGACAGGGAGACGGAGGATCTATTTGCACAGATCGCTAAGCTACCATCTAAAGCCGATGTCAAGGATATGCTTTGGGAAGTGACAGCCTCCAGAGAGGATATACAGGGGATTAAAAAGGAAATGGCTGATATGGTTGACCGAACTGAAGAATTGAAGAGCAAAGTAAGTGAGTTACAGACGAATCAAAAAGCTATATATATATACAAAAATGCAACAACAAGAGTGTATTATTACCGACCTCCTGAGACAGATGGAGGACCAGGAAAATAGGAGCAGGAGGAAGAACATAAGAATAAGGGGAGTATCCGAGGCAATACAGAAAGAAGAGATAAAGACCTTTTTACAGCAAATCTTCAATAACATTCTAAATAAGGAGAAGGTCACTGAAATACAAATAGAAAGAGCCCATCGGGTTTAGAAACCTAAATTGGCACCTCCAAATGCTCCTAGAGACATACTTTGCTGCCTGGTGAGCTATGCCATCAAGGAAGAAATATTACAAAAAACAAAAGGGAATATTGTATCATACTTACCGTGATCTTCCTTTCCTAGATAACTCCATGTCATAGCCCCACCACAGTGCTCCCATCAGAAGGTCCCTCCCCAAAGCATTAGAAGCCCAACCCCACCTCTCAATCCGGTGTCTCGTAATAAGCTTCTAGAAACTACTGAAAAAGGGATGGGAACCTTGACATGGAGTTATCCAGGACAGGAAGCTCACGGTAAGTATGATACAATCTTCCCTTTTCCTAGTCAACTCCATGTCATACTTACTGGGACTTAGCAAGCTAATATCCCATTGGGAGGGAATTTGTTCCACAAAAACTGGCTGAGTGTAATCTATACCAGATAAAACTTAACAGTAAACCCCCACAGGTGGACCGAAATCACCTTGTGGAAAACCTGTGAACTCTGAATTTTCAGAGGAAATGGACTGGCAGAGAATGAAAAGGAAATAGTACTCCTTAAAGGAAGAATCCACACCAAAGTAATGATACAGAGTATGAAACCAGCATGACAATTCCATGACAAAGAGAGAACTCTCTTTAATTAAAGAGAAGCGGATAGTATTAATGATCAGCGTGCCCTGGAGTGGACCAGGTATCATAAATGCATGAAGATATGCATAACCTCGAGCCCTTCATGAATGTGACCTGTACATTGCTGAAGTTATTGTATCCCATAGATTGGGCCTAGAATCAAATCCATATGCCACGCTCCCATGAGTTTACCCTATAGGAAGAAATTGGACTGACTCCAGGAAGTATAACAACCACAATACTGCTTGAAATGGGTTATTTTTATATCAAAGGGCTCTGGCTTGGATATGTTCATCAAGACCATTCTTAAGTGTTCAAGATTAAAATTAATCTAGGTATGGGGACATAATTATGCACCTATTATTCTGTAATGGAACTCCAGTACTAACTATACTAGCATGTCCAAGGCTGTTGGTAAGAGATGCCATAACCAGAGCCTTGCCTAAGGCCGATACTGAAGCCTTGAGACAAACTGAATAGGTCTGTACTATAGAATATCTCATTGCAAGGCTCTAAAACCCTGTGGCATTAGTGAATCCGGTATATGTGAATTAACTAAAATTTGCACTGACTGATGTACCCCCTGCTTCCAGACTGAGACCAGATAAGTTGCACCCCTGTAACCTAAGAAAGAGATCTTGATGAATATCATACCAGTTTTGTAAATAGACCTTGATTTATCATTGGAATATACAGAACATTTATCTTGCCTGATCTCCGGCTGTGGCAATATTAGAATCCTTGTTGAATAAATATATGACTGTACACCTATCTACATCCATTCAGCCCCAGGCCAATCCTATTGCAAAAGGCAGGATACAGTATATAGCTTATTTTCTTAATAAGCAGGCATAAAGTCCAGTCATAGAACATATATTCTAATTAGAGAGCTCCTTATGACTGATAACTACTCCAACAGCCTATAGTATGTAACAAAAATATGGACCACATAGACACCAATGGTTGTGGTCTACAACTTCATGGTTATAACACAGCAATTGTTCAATACCTACCTGCTGTTTGACTATTGCATTAAGGCCCATCCCATGTGCAGTATAGCCATATACCTTTAAGCCAGAATTGGCCACTACTCTCATACCACCTTTGTGATATACACAGCGCATAATCCTATATATTACATAGCATTTGTATGAATCAGAATTAGCCTTAGCCAATCCATTTGGACAAGATATATGTCTACATCAGCTACAACATTTACTGTGTCTGTAACCTATGTACTGATTGGGGCATACTTACCGGGGCACAGTCCCCTAAGCCATTATGGACTGCTGTAAGGGGTATAATAATTCTCTGCAACACAGCTGATGCACTTAATTAAGTTCATAATACATATATCTGACTTGGCTGCCACCTTTAAGTCAGTATTGGCTGCTGCCATAAGCAAGTATACAATACACAATTGGCTTATTTGCAAGAGTAATCCCTGCTTGTAACCCAAATCAATGTTATAATGCTTACATATAAATCTGAAGGCTGTATAGGCACCCTCTGGAAATGCCTAAAACCTTACCACACCAATCACTCAGTAGTTTAACATCTACCTTCAGTTTGGTTGTTATATTGATTGGTGTCCAAACCAGAGCATGCACATTTATTTTTGGTTATAACCTTAGTAAGCCCCAAAGCCACTGAAATGTTTAAGCATATACATACAGTAAGGTTATAGTAGTAACCAGTGGCCGGACCAAATAATGTATGACATGTGCATTAATATGTGGTTATTACAGCCAGCCCCCAAACCACTGAAGTTACCCCATCTACATTCAGTTTGGTGTAACATTAAAAAGTGCCCAGACCAAAAGTTTATAACGTGTACATTCATATTTGGTTATTAAAGCCAGCTCTAGAACCACTGAAAAGTTTCCAGATATACAGTCAGTTTGGTTACTACATAATGCAGTGAGAGGTCCATAAATGTATAACATATGCATTTGTATTTGGTTATTCAAGCCAGCTCTAGAATCACTGAAAGGTTTCCAGATATACAGTCAGGATGGTTACTACATTAAATACATTTGTATTTGGTCATTCACATACCTCCCAACATTTTGGAAGTAAAAAGAGGGACAAAAATGTTTTCTGCATGAAGTGCGGCAATTTTTTGACCACACCCATTTTTATGGCCACACCCTGTAATTACCATGTTCATTATAAAAATTTTAAAATATTTCTCCTTATCTAAACTGTTAAAATTACTTATTTTCTTATCTCAAAATTGTTACAAAGTATCTTAATTGCACCAGTTAGCTGTACTGGCCTCTCTGCCAAAAGCCAATTAAGTTAGAAACTTTGTTTCTTTTTCTGTCTGTTCAGTGCAGAGAAAAGAGGGACTTTCCAGTACAAATGAGGGACCTCCAGTTGAGCTGTCAAAAGAGGGACTGTCCCTCTGAAAAAGGGACAGTTGGGAGGTATGCATTCAAGCCAGCTCTAGAATCACTGAAATGTTTCTACATATACCGTCAGTTTGGTAATATTAAGCAGTGCCAGGACAACAAATTCCTACATTATGCAGACTGAGAGCACTCTACCCAAGAGTAAAAAGGCCAGCTTCTCTGGCTGCCAAATCCCAGCTAGCCAGTATCTACATACACACATATACACACATATACACACATATACACACATATACACACATATACACACATATACATACTGGCTGAACAGTTTTCTTACTCCCTTTCAGCACTGTCTAAGCTTCTAAGCTAGCTAAAACCAGAAAGCAGAGTAGAAGAAGTACATGTTAGTTTAGTTCACAAAGCTATACTATAAAAGAGAAGAGTTGTAACACAGAATCTTACCTGATGTTTCAGAGAATCAATCTGAGCTGCTAAGGGAGGAAGTGGGAGGAGTATCTACCTGTTAATTAACTGCACCTGAACACTGACCTCCAGAGTAATTACCTAATTACCTGCAGCTGCTGCTCACAGAACCTGCAGACCAACATAGTATTCTCAGTGCTCAAATAAGAAGACTAACATTGTATTAGCAACATTCATATAACATATAGACAAGTCTTGCCTTAATGCTGCTTTCAGAAACTGCAGATAATCATTGCATAGAACTGCTCCCAGCACATGGAAAACAGTATTGCTTTATCACTGCATTACATTATCATTGCTCATAGAACGTATATATCTGCATTGTCTCTGCACAGTTCCTCCAATGGCCAATCTGGCTCATCCATTTTTAAGGGGCCGATTCACTGAATTCGAGTGAAGGGTTCGAATTGAAAAAAATTCGAATTTCGAAGTTTTTTTGGGCTACTTCGACCATCGAATGGACTACTTCGACCTTCGACTTCGAATCGAACGATTCGAACTAAAAATCGTTCGACTATTCGACCATTTGATAGTCGAAGTACTGTCCCTTTAAGAAAAACTTCGATCCCCTACTTCGGCAGCTAAAAGCTACCGAAGTCAATGTTAGCCTATGGGGAAAGTCCCCATAGGCTTGCCTGTGATTTTTTATCGAAGGATTTTCCTTCGATCGTTCGATTCGAACTAAAAATCGTTCGACTATTCGACCATTTGATAGCCTATGGGGAAAGTCCCCATAGGCTTGCCTGTGATTTTTTATCGAAGGATTTTCCTTCGATCGTTCGATTCGAACTAAAAATCGTTCGACTATTCGACCATTTGATAGTCGAAGTACTGTCCCTTTAAGAAAAACTTCGATCCCCTACTTCGGCAGCTAAAAGCTACCGAAGTCAATGTTAGCCTATGGGGAAAGTCCCCATAGGCTTGCCTGTGATTTTTTATCGAAGGATTTTCCTTCGATCGTTGGATTAAAATCCTTCGAATCGTTCGATTCGAAGGATTTAATCGTTCGATCGAACGAAAAATCCTTCGATCGATCGCAGGATTTGCGCAAAATCGTTCGACTTCGATATTCGAAGTCGAACAATTTTAGTTCCCAGTTGAATATCGAGGGTTAATTAACCCTCGATATTCGACCCTTCGTGAATCGGCCCCTAAGAGTTAAGAGACTTTGGAAACAAGGTGGCATTCCCAGATTAATTTTAGCTTTTAACCTCAACCTTGGGAAAGACTTTTGAGGGAGGCAGCTGGCTCTGAAAACTAAATTCCTCCAGAAGAAAAAAATAATACCCCCATATAGGGGAACAAAAAGAGAAGGAGGCCATAAGGCTAAGACCGCTAACTAAACATTGTTATCAGATTAATGTAACTAACTGCCACCTCCCTCTCCCATCCTTAAAAATCATAAGGGTGTATGGGCCATATACTCCAATGCTGCTGGATGCTTTTTAGACATGCCCAGGTAGGCGCACGGATGGGGGGACATATCACTTGTCACAGAACTAGATATAATCAGGCTGGACGGTACATGGATCAAGGAAAAACCAATGATATTAGCCACAGTAACACTGTGCCTACCTGATCCAGATGATTAAACACTGAAGACTCCAAACCTGAGGTAATGTGCTTAGGGGTAAAAAGATCACTAGGACCAACCCCGAGTCCCTAGGGCGCTTTCCAGGAATCCCTAATGCTTCCCCAAGGTTAAAAAGAAAACTTGCTTCTAACAGGAGCAGAAAATAAACTGAAGCAGAAGGAAAAAAAGACACCGGACTGGGGGGTGGGGTTGGGCTTTTAAAGCTTTGGGGAGGGTCCTTCTGATGGGAGCACTTGGGCGGGGCTATCCCGGTAAGTATGACATGGAGTTGTCCAGGAAAAGAAGTTGATCAATATAACTTATGAGGAGAATACGATTTTATTTTAACAAGATCTGTCTAAAACAAAAGGAAAGCATTAAAACCTCTAATTGATATGCTGAGAGAGGGGAAAATATTGTACAGATGGGGATTCCTCTTTTCTTTGACAGTACATAAAGATGGGGTTGTGGTTACACTACGCATACCAAAAGACTTGGAAAATTTTCTAAAAAAAACTGCATTTACCTGAGATTGAGATGTCAGAATGGCCAGAGGAATACCCGCGAAATTTGGATCTGAACTGGGTTCCACAAAAGGACTAGACAAAGATACCTCCTATAAAGAAAAACACCATTTTGAAAGAAAACCCTTTAACACACCATAACATTACCCGAAAAGGGAATTAAAGATGGGTAATGTATAAAATATACTCAATACATGAATATATATGTTATGGGAAAAACAGGTTTAATTTTGGGGGAAAAAAAGGAATAACTAGTAAAGGGAAAGGTAATCCCAAAAAAAAGTAATGCCAGAGAATGAAAAGAATTTGGATTTTATTTTGGACTGTACTGGACCCTCTGATAAACCTTAGCATTACCGAAAAGATGGGTAAAGTATTATACGCATATAATGTATGAATATATAAGATATGTATAACACTTGGTAAAAAGGCTATGTAAAAGTCAAGAGAAATGGTTTAATTTTGGTATAATACTTTAGGTTAAATGTACTAATATTTATGTTAGATTTGGGGGGGACCACTAGAAAGCTGGTGCGGCTAAAATGTTTTTTTTTTCTTTTTCCTTTTTCTGTCTTTCTGTTTTCTTTTGGTATTTTTAGTAAACTACAGGGTTTTTTTTTTCCTTTCTTTCTTTTTTTTGTTAATATCTTCCCTTTTACCCAACCACGTTTTCCTTTTTATGGGTAATATACAGTATAAATATCTCTTTAAAATGCTCCAAGGGAATTAAAAACGATAAGCAAAAAGAGGATCATATAAGAAATATAAGAATGTCTACTAGAAGCTATAATAGAATATCCTAACATGGAGTGTAGTGTTCTCTTGTTAAATGTAAATGGGATTAATGAACCCGTTAAGAGAGCAAAGGTATTTTATGAATGCAAGAAATATAAAGCAAAAATAGTAATGCTACAAGAAATCCATTTTAGACAAAACTACTTACAGACACTAAATTTAAAGACCTATCCACAAATATATATGAGTAATAACCCAGAAAAGAAAGCTACGGGAGTGATGACTTTGATTCAAAAAGATCTTCAATTTGAAATGATAGACTACAGGACAGATATTGAGGGAAGGTATGTGATAGTTAAGGGAAAATTGGCCAATCAGATTTGTATGATAGCCAATGTTTATGCTCCTAATAAAAACAGACTGTCTTTCTACAACAATTTTTACAGGTGTTAGAAACATATAGTGAAGGATTAGTCATTCTGGGTGGAGATTTTAATAGTATGCTGAATCCATTAATAAATTCCTCTTCAAGCAAAACTAATATCTCAAACAAAAGTCTTAAGGTAGTAAAAAGATCATTGGCAGACTACACACTGGATATATGGAGGGCAGTGAATCCACAAAAAAGAGACTACATGCACTTCTCAAAACAATATCAGGTTTATTCACGAATAGATTATATAATGGTATCACAACAATGGGCACATTTATTTCAACAGGCATATATAGCAGAATTAACAATATCAGATCACTCACTGGTAATAGCAAGATATATTATACCCGGGGTAACAAAACCAGAGTTTAATTGGAGATTAAATTAATATTTATTACATAATGAGAATAACAGGGAAATGATACATGAGTGGATTGTACAAACAATACAAAATAACAACACATCTGAGATGTCTCCAGCAACTTTATGGGAAACTCTCAAATGTGTCTTTAGAGGTCACCTGGTAACTTTGGGATCCAAACTGAAAAAAAAGAGAGGAGATTAAAAATATAATAAAGGATATATCACAATTAGAACAGGTACATAAGGAAACATAAGCAAAAAAAAAAAAACTTAACAGTATTAGAAAATAAGAGAATACAATTGAAGACATTATTAAACCATAAAGTTAAGAAGGCGTATTTAAGAAAAAAACAGAATTTCTTTGAATTAGGAGATAAGTGCAATAAATATTTTGCTAGAATCTTAAAAAAAACCACAAGCCCATAATAATATTATATCCATTAAAAATGCTAAGAACATTATACATTATGATACCAAGGGGATAGCAGAATCATTTAAAGAATATTACCAATCATTACATAGACTACAGAAAAATAATCAACCTTTAAAAAATTTAGACGTAATGGAGAAATTTATTAAGGAAGCTAATTTGATGCCATTATCGGAAGCATTAGAGTTAGAGACACCATTTTCATATAAAGAAATTGAAGAGCGAATTGATAATCTACCCCCAGGAAAGAGTCCAGGCCCTGATAGTTATATAGCATCATTTTATAAAACATTCAATGCATATCTATCTCCATTATTATACTCCTATTATAACCATATTTCAGATAAAGAAGGTTTCATGTTCAAGCTCAGGAAGCACATATAACTATTATACCTAAATATGATAAAGACCCCCAACTATGTTCAAGCTATATACCAATTTCTGTAATAAATATGGATATGAAATTATACGCGAATATACTAGGGGAAAGGTTGAAGCAATACTTATAATAATATAGCAAAAACGATATAATACAGTATGCAAAAAAAAACACAATCTCCAACCTGTTTACTCATGACAGATGCCGAAAAGGAGACATTTTAGGAGAAAACAATGATAGGATTTGGATTGGGGGTAAAATTACGAAATAGAATATTAGCCTTATATGATAGACCTTCTGCTAAAATAATAATTAACGGTTCACTATCGAAGAGTGTCCAGATATTTAATGGCACAAGACAGTGATGCCCCCTGTCACTTATTAGTGATGGAGGTATTACTTTTACATATTAGAAACAATGGATGGGAAACATTTGAGGCTTAAATATAAAATATTAACAGAACAAAAAGAAAAAGATGGGGTGGGAGTACCAGATCCTTATTTATATTATACAGCCGTTCACTTGGTTAGACTATTGAACTGGTCTACAAGAAAAGATAAAAAGGACTGGAGCTATTTAGAACAGGAGTGGAGCCATTATCCAATAGAAAATGTGGCATAAGAATAAAACCACTATGCATTTGACGAGTGGGGGGGCAGCATATTTAAGGTGGAAGAAATGGGATGATAGACCAACTTAAGTTCAAGACTTTATTAGAGGAGGTAAGATGATCCCTTCACAGGAAATACAAAGGAGGTGGGGGAAACATCCCAGAGATATGTGGGGATATAATCAACTATATCATTTTATAAATACCTACAGAGAACTTTTATAAAAAGTCTATAATATTTCACTAAATAGAGAAGAATTCAAGCCTTTCTCATTTTGTACCTCATGGGAGAAAGAATTGGGTATAAATACATGATATTTAAGCATGGGAATAAGATGACAAGGATTTTGAGAATTAGAGAAGCAATGTATAAAATGGTAACTAGAGTGCACTATACACCAGCAAAGCTTAAAAGGATGTACCCACATACATCAAATTTGTGCTAGAGATGTGATGAAAGTGAGGGCACTCATATACATATTTGGATAACATGTCCAGTTTTGAAAGAATATTGGGCGCAAGTGTTAGAGAGTGTATTCAAAATAACATCAAATAGAATTCGGGTGGAAGAATATGCAGTACTATTATTGAATGTTAATTTGGAGAACCAGAAGATGTTAGAAGACCCACTGACCTTCCAATTAATCCAAATCACCAAAACACTTATTCCTAGAAACTGGAAATCCAAGGAATCACCATCATACAACAATTGGATGAGATCTGTTGAGGAAATTAGACAATTAGAGGAACTAACATACATATATCATAACAATAGAGTAACATACTGGAAAATATGGGCCCCTTGGCACAGATTTGTAGAAACATTGGATCTAGGAATACGTAATTAGGATATGAAATATGCAGAGGAAAACCGATAAATGGAATTAATGAAAATGGATGTGAAATATGTTATGATTGTATCAACAGAATGTATTACTGTATATGATATATCCAAGGGAGCTAAATTGTGATATTACCCTAACCCTATCCTTATCCCTTTTTCTTTCTGTAACCTTTCCTTAAGAGAAAATTATAAAATAAAGAAATTTAAAAAAAAATTATAATATATAATATCTTTGTAAACATGCTGTGAACCATTCACATACACACACACACATACAAGTTTTCAGCCATATATGTCACTCGTCAAAGTATCTAAGCATGGTAGCATGCACAAGTATAGGTTTTGCATAAAACTCTCAGAAGTCCTTCTCTCATTTCATTCATTTATTGCTGAAGATCTGGCTATGCAGTCTTTTTGGGTAGAAAATACTCATCATGGGGTGCATCAGAAGTAAAGTGTGCTAAAACCGAAAGGTTGGTGTAATCAGGCATTTGTGGACAAATGCATATACCTTCAGTTAAATAGTGTACCTTTACCTTTTTAAATATGTAACCCTCACTCAAAAAGTAATAAGTAAACAATTTCTTTGAAATCGTTAAATACCTGCCACTTCGGTTGTTAAAAGGCTGTAACATCTGCGTAATCACTAACCCCCTCACCCCCTCCTTCAGGAATTTACTGTGGCTGTTGGCTACAGAGCATGCTCAGTTCTTCTCAACTCAGATTACTAAACCCGCCTTCCCGTCTAAGACAATAAAGAAATGGTATCGCTGGTTAGAAACTCTGCACTGGCTGTCTGCTCCTATTTTTCTAATAAGCTTAACTTTTTAATAAAAGGTCCTGCTCAATTCAAGTAAGTTCTACCTGTGTAATCCTGCATTCTTAATTGCGTGAACTGTACAGCACACATGTGGTGTTTGCAGATGTAAATCTCACTGATGATGTGTCAGAGGGAAAATGGTCACCAGGTGAAAGCTGCTAACAAACAAGGGAAAGTTGTGCTCACCACTAGTTTTTAAAACCATTAGGTGGGGGTGCAACGAGGCTGTGACCACAAAATACGTATAGACAATTACAAGAGTCCTCAGCACTCAACCCATTATCAATATATTTAAGACACAGACATTTTGTGCATACTGCTACTGAAAAATGCCTTACCCTTTAAACAAAACAGGGATTGTTTGTCCATATATTGCAATATATTCAAGCTGGCCAACTACATCAAAGTCATCCCATATCTGGCCAGTCCTACACTCAATTTTCATCTGATTCATTAAGAATTTTATTGCTTCATTATACATTTTATAAAGGGACGACTATGTTTTACCTGCAACTTACTAGCTGCTTTCAAAGTAAAACTCCCAAACTTGGCTGCCCTTTTATTAGACACCAGTGGGATCACCTGACTATAGTTGGTGAGGGTGGGAGCTACAACATCACAACACTAACAAAAATTAAAACATACTGCAGCTTATTTATAAATACTAGGCACATTTGCACATGGGCAGTAACCCATAGTAACCAATCAGTGTTTGGCTTCTTTCAGTGAACTTCAGGTTAAATAGTGAAAACTTGAAAATGTTATTACTTACTTTTGTACACAATTACTAAAATCTGTGGGTGCTCCAGTTTTAAATTTTACTAAATCACCACTTAAATCAAACACATTATTATGGTTTACCTGCACATGGACAGTGAGTCAACTGAAAAGGTAACAAGTCATACAGTTGCAGGAAACCTGGTAACAGTATTTAAATGTGTCTACAAATAGGGAACAGCCTACAGTAAAGAACTGAACAGCAACCAGACTACACGTTTGTGGTGCTTTAGTTTTGGAACAGCATGATTGCTCACCTTTACAATTACAGTACATTAATAGACAGATGAAAGTATAAGAAACATTTTGCACTCATAGCTTGGCTTTAATCAGACCACTTCAATTTATTTTGTACAAGAGGGATGACATTTAGCCTGAATATTTCAAAAATATCATAAGCACAAAAAATCATACTTTAATGTGCTTCACAATCCACAATATCATTGCCTTCCAAAGAACAAAGGTGTATAAAAGTGCTGAAATATAATGTCATATTGTTCCGATGATTCATTCAACACATGCACTGTGAGTTCATTGACAGAGTACAATTCCATCTTTATATCTGTAAAATGTGCCTCTTACTGAAAAAAAAATTGAGAATTATATTGCATTGAAAACAAACATTTTATATTGATCATTTGTAAACACTTATTGTAAAGTTGCAGGTGGTCAAATTTTCAAGGGATGTCAATTAAGGAAAGCCCTGGAGCTACAGTATAAGTGCAGGGGCTGCATGACAACGGATCCGAATGACCAGTAGTCAGATTACACCGGTTTATGTTTAGTGATTGGTAGGATCAGATGCAGCCGTAATTGGGTGAGAGGAATGAGTTAAGGCAGGGGAAAGTTGGGCTGGGGGTGGGGAAATAGAGGGATGTGATGTCAGGGGAAGAAGCAGTTCACTTCCTTATCTTCTGAGCAGGTAGAAACATCCCACCAATTTGTTGCATAGTTTGTGAAATGTCAGGCGTTTCTCTTCTTTATGTTCTCATATTATCTATTAATAAACAATAATGTGGATGTTTTCCTGCATGCACTGTTATATTGTGGTTTCGATACTGTTATACAGTTATAAATGTGAGAGTCAGCATGGTATTATTCATGTTAAATGAATGTCAAATGTTTGATCCAGGGAATGTTTCTGATCGCCATTGGGGTGAGGATTGTTTTTTTTTCCTCTTGAGGCATAATTGGCACTGGGTTTTTTGCCTTCCTCTGGATCAAAACAGTGGATATATGATAATGTATTTCAAGTTTTATTTGTCACAGCAGTGGAAGGATCTTGCCAGAGTACTGCACAGGTAAATATAGAAGAGGGAGAAAGGAGGTTCTCTCCTGTGACTGCAGAGTGGGTTAATCGATACAGATACTACAATTGTTTGTGCTAGGTGACAGCATGCTTGAATTTCCTATGTCCGAAATACTGCAGATTGAGGACCAACTGCTGGGCTGCTGAACTTCTCTCATGGTGGGAGATGCAGCTCCTGCTGGTAGCAGATTTAGGGGCCATTTACTGTTGTGCATATTTACTGTTGTAGACACTGTTATAGAAATGAGTGACTACAATGTGTATTGCTACTTCTCACCCTCTGTGAGCTCTCTAGTCACCTTTATGAAAACCTTCTATGCTGTCCTTTACTCCTTATTTCTTTATCATGCCACCAGACCCCTGTTGCTCATGTCCCCAGTTGTTAATACAGTATGTCTTACACATTTCATGCTTAGCAATACAATTTACTCATAGAGTGCAATATCTTCTACATTGTATAGAGCCATTCATTTTGTGAACTTTTGAAAACTGACTTTCTAATTCTAGAATTTCAAATTTCTGACAACAGTTCTGAAATAGAGAATAGCAAGCTATGTATTTAGGGTATATATAATATCTGCTAGAAATGAGGACAATTATTATAATTCTGCTTTTATTCCTATTATGTTTTTTCCTTTATGCTTTTCTATACAATCAAAGCATTTGTTTTATTCATTATCTGATGCCATAGAAATCAAAAGCCTGAGTACAACAAGTTACTAAACATGCCATTTTTCGTTTCTCACACAGACGTAGCAAAATATGCAATATTTTTCCAGCTGAATCTTTTGTAAAACTGTTATATAGAGACTTTTGTTCATCATCCATCTACAAATGTCTGCTCTCAAGCTTGGCTTTCTGCAATCTAATTTTTTTTCTGACTGCATATAAATAATATAACTTCAAATAAAAAGAACCTCTGGTTCTCTATTATTAGTAGTACTTAGGTCAGAGTTTCTCAAATTGGTAACCTCATTTTAAAATGCAATCATATAAAGAATCTTCCACGTAATTTTGTTCGTTGAATTCTTAATGACAGATTTGCAACCCATTATCCTGTTTTTTTCCTCTACTGATATTGTACAAAGGAACGCAAAATCACTTTTTATCTTTTTGCCTTACATAATAGCGCTGCCAGCATGATGTGCACCCGAGGTGGAACACTGTCATGGCTACCATTCTCATATACTTCATTCCACAGTCCATAAAGGGGGTCTAGGCTTTCTCCTGTGTTATGGTCATTTTAAACACAACCATATCTTCTCATTACCTTCATGCATTCCCCTTTTTCTCTATAGACCACCCCCTGGCACATTCCTTTTTTTATTTTGAATATTGCCAATGACAATCAACAATCTTGGCATACTCATTTGACTGTTTATCCTCCTCCTTTATACAGTTATCAGACATTCATTCAAATCAGACATTCATTATAAACTTCCAAAACTATTCTGCTTTGAGACCAAGTGGATTTTCTATTTACAAACTATAAAGCTCCTTGGCCTTAATAGTGACTTTGATGTCACAGGTTTCTTTAAATAAAATGATTTATGTAGCCGTGTAAGCTAATTAATCTGCCGTATAAGCTTAAGGTTAAAAGGCATGTAAAACATTTTCAATACAATTTCTAAAGGCTACTAATCTTTATAATCATTAATGTACATCTAAGCACTTCTTTATGTGCACCAATATTTCGTGACTTGAGACTAGCCCTATACTATAAATGTACCCTGAATACCTCTTTTTATTAAAATGCATCCTTTTGCAACCACTTTGTTTTTAATTACGTTTTACTTTTATAATACTTCTTTTTATATTTTTTTGATATATAATTATTTCTAAGATATATTCTTATATATTTATATAATTTCTTGTGCTTGCTCTATGTGGGTTTAACATTGTCATTTATTGTGGATAAGTCTGTATGCAATTTGGTGAATTGGCAATTTGTGTTCACAGTTGTGATTGGTTGAGATATACATTGTTCTGATTGGTCACAACCCCTTTATAAGAAATATAAATGGGTGGGTCCACTAGCCTTTGTGCGAGTTTGTGTAGAAGTCAATGGGAGTTGTCCTAGGCAAAATTCAAGCCATTTTTTAAATTTG
Organism: Xenopus petersii; assembly: GCA_038501925.1. NCBI lineage: Eukaryota > Metazoa > Chordata > Amphibia > Anura > Pipidae > Xenopus > Xenopus petersii. Next base: position 93,209,620 of record CM076677.1, read on the forward strand.
AGATTTTGAATTTTATTCAAGTTTTAAACCTATAAACTCAAAATCAATTCAATCAAGTTTTTTACATTTTTTTAAATGGTGTGTTTATTTGTTGAAAAAAAAAACTCTATACCTCACAAATTCGAATTTTGATAAAAAGGCCTCTAAATGGTAGTTTGTTAGGGGCTTCCTTATCTGAGAATAATTTTGGTATTTTTGTGAATTACAAGCTCTGTAACTCTAGGCAGTGCAATGGTAGATAAAATACTATATTGCATTAAAAAGGGCTTTAAACTGAGACATATTTTGTCCCTTTTTAGCTCCCTTGTAAATATATGAAGGACACAAATTATTTGTGGTATTAATGGCAAAAATAAAAATGACTGCAGATAACATAAAAAATTCTGTATCATTGGGTTATATATTGGCACCATTTTGTGAAGCAATAGAATCTACATATCTTTGTAGCGGAAATCTGTACATATCTGTGTGGGCATCTTAGATACATATTTATGCAATTGAATGCATATGAGCTATTCCACATGCTATCCAACTATGAAAATAGATATTAGTCTATTGCTTGCTACAGAAATAACTGTAGCAAGCATTGTTTGCAACACTGATACAGGCAGGAAAATGTATTACTGAATGTTTTTCACTAATGTCAGTTATTGTGTGACTGTTAACTAAAGAATTATTATCTTACATTAAAGAAGAAGAATTAGTTCACTGCTTGAAAATAAAATTCTTGACACTTTTTTTAAAAAAGAAAGTTGAAAGAAAGCAATCAATATTCAAAGAAAACAGACTACCTCCAAAATTGTAATACAGTTGTTTAAAGTTTGGATATTCTTTTGGTAAAGTTTGGGTTAAATGTTTCTCAGTAGTGATGGCGAAACTAAGAGAAAATTTTTGCTCATCAAATTCTCAACCCTTTGTTCTCGGTTTAAATACCTAATTAAAGGTTAGCGGCTAATAGCTTAGGGCTAAATACAATAGAAGCAGAATTCATTGATAAATCAACACAATGCTCACTGAGGATAAAAGGGGTGGCTATCTGGGGTAGATGTTTTTATGCAGCCTGCTTGATTTTTTGGGGGTTTAGAGAGCACCAAAAAATTTCTCCCTACACGCATCTGAAATTCAAAACCTGGTCCTGGAAGTATCTTGGTAGATTTTTAATAAATAGAAAGAAATTGTCTTTATTTTCTTTTTAAAAATTCATGACTATATTCATGATGTATACGTTTATGAAAGAAACGTTGGTAAGCAATTTAAATCTTAGTCTTTTCCTTCCTATTTTCATAAAATCTCTTGATCTCCGTTTACTTTTAAGTTGACCTTTAACTTGCACATCCAGAGAGTGCACTTTTCTTTCAACCTATTAAAGCATTATTTAATATATAATGAATCTGTTTACCTCTGTTCAAAAAGTGAATAATAAATCACATGACTAGACAGCATTTTGTATGCCAAGAGAATTCTAAACCCACACACTAGATATCTGTAAGTTCTCCAACAAAAAAGATTTGCAAATGTATTGTGGAGGTTCATTTGCAGTAAAATGTGTCCATTAACTTGTTATAGAATGAAATATGTGACAAGAAGGAAACAAAATGAGAAGCCCTTAAGACAGATCTGATTTTCAAAGCTCATACAAAGCAAACCCCATATGTTGTTGGTTTTGTCTCATAAGTAAAGATTGAATAAGGTATTTATGGTAATAAGAGAGAACCTAGAGTGCAGGCCCGGACTGGCAATTTGTCAGTTCAGGCAAAAATCCCGTGGGGCGGCTCTATTTTTTTACAATTGGGCCGCAGTAACATAACTACCAGGGGCCTGCCGGAGCCGTGATAGCTGCTACCACAGATGCTGGGCAATGGGAGGTGAGGAGTGGGTTTTCATGTGGCGTGAGCCTTGTCCCAAAGCTGGCTGATTTTGTGAGGTGAGAGAGGTGGGGCTAAAGGAAGGAAGGTAGTGGACTGCAAATGAGAAGGGAGAGAGCCTCGAACACCACTCCTGCTATTCCCTAACTCTAATCCTTCCCCCTATTGTCAGACTGGCCCACCTGGAAAAAAAATGGTTGGCCCCGGACCTTGTGGACCTCAGCATTATCTCCCTGCTGCTTCACCGCTCAGCTGCTTTTTTCCGTTTCTGAAATTTTTTTCAAAGTTCAGTGAGGGGAGAGTGGGCTGTCCAATATGTGCCTGTTGGGATCCTGATGTTATATGTATCTTTGCTCAAGTATATAGGTTAGGGAACTTGCCACTCTCTCTCCCTTCCACTCTCCGGTATTCGCTTCTCATTTGCTCTCTTTTTTTCCTCATCACATATCAGTGCAGGGAGTTCCGTAAAAATACGGGCGATCAGATAAGACACACCGGGTCTGCATGTTGCCCATTAACCAATCACACATTAGCTGATCACCAGTACTCTGAAGGAGCTCTCTGCCTGTGATGTGCAATGAGCAAGACAAATGAAAAGGCATTAGAAAGGGAAAGAGGCAACATTTTGGAATGTATGGGTTTGATTTGCTGCTATCTGCAATGATCTTTTACTAGCATGTAGGGGGTTAATGAAATTCTCCAAATGCATTTTCTGCAGTGACCATACTGGCATATCTGGATTAAGGAATGCTCATCATGAATGGGGAAAGGTACATGATAAAGAGGACATTGTTGAGACAGCCGTGCCATTTGCACTGGCCATTACATACTGCACCTTATAATCAGCTATTGCTTTTTTATAGTTATGCAGGGGACCCTCTGAGTCAGGTCCCAGGTGCCCCAGTCCGACACTGCTCCCCCCAATGCCTGGACTTGTCCTGACAACTTGGATACAACTTTCCTCCTTGCATGGAATTCTCTGGCTGCTCTAATCACAGCTCTGCGGATCTGTTTGACCAGGGAATTGGCTAGCCACTTACAATAAGTAACTCGTCTTGTACATGACTGATAGCTGAAAGGTCAGTAGAACTGCCTGCTATTTCATTTTTATGTTGGCTGGGGCTGACAAGGTGCCATTCAGCGCAAGATAGAAAAATGTGTGTGTTTGAAAGAACCCCTGCCAAAAATTAAAATGATATAAAACTTTTTTTTGTTTGTTCCTCATTTATTGTCTGTGACCGGAGTACCTTTTGCAAGGAGATATATATATATATATATATATATATATATATATTTATTTATATATATATATATATATAGAAAATGTAAAGAAGAAGCAGCACTCGTCAATTGCAAAAAATTGTATTAAAAGATCAGAGCATCACTTCAAGGCAACGTTTCGGACAACACATGTGCCCTTTGTCAAGCCAAAAAAGTTCTCCCAGCATTTCACAGGTATCACATTAAATAGGCCACAGACAGGAAATGACCTCACAATTTGCATATACATAGGTACAGAGCAATGTCGTATACATATATCTATAAAAACAAAAACAGGTCATAATCCCGATTTAACCCCCGAGGATATAAAGATTTGAGCATATTGATCCACCATACTTCTCTTCTTTTAAGTTTCAATTCTCTATCACCCCCTCTTCTCATAGGCGGTACCACTTCCAGCACCATAAATTTAAGCTGATCTGCCATGTGTCCCATATCTATAAAATGTTTTGAAACAGGTAATGTAGTGTTCCCCAAATTTATACTAGACCGATGTTGCGATATACGTGATTTGACCATCTGGGTGGTCTCACCTACATAGATGAGACCACACGGACATGTCAACACGTAAATAGCAAATTTCGAAATGCACGTAAAGTGCCCTCGTAATTGTATATGTTGGCCAGTTTGTGGGTGAATAAATCCCCTTCCTTTCAGGACAAAAGGACATTGTACACAGCTTAAGCAGGGACACATACCCTTGGATCTACCTCCCCAAAATGTATGTGCCTCCTTCGGCTTAGTCCTCATTAAAGTGGAAGTAACATGTGCCCCAATAGTTTTGCCTTTTCTATAGGAGATGAGTGGAGGTGCTCTAAACTCAGGTATAGTAGGATAAGCATTACGTAAGATATACCAATGTTTGCGTAGTAATTTACCAATAGCCTCACTATTACCATGAAACTAGGTGACAAATGGCACACGTTGCATCTGTTTAGTTTTCCCTTTAGGATGTCTGACCCTTTTTTGGGCTTGTTGAATCACCTTTTCCGGGTACCCCCTTTCTTTAAATTTATGACACATAATTTGCTCCTGTTTCTCTTTCTCTTTCTTTTCACTTACTACCCTCTGAACTCTTGAGAGTTGGCTGATGGGGATTGATTTCTTCGTATGTGGGGGATGTTGACTGGTAAAGTGAAGAATTTACTTCCTATCTGTAGGCTTTGTAAACAAAGAAGTGCAAATAGAACCTTCCAAATCTTTATATATTCGAACATCTAGAAAATGGATTTCTTGGAGGTCATAGACCAGCGTAAATGAAATTGAGGGGTGTACCCCATTAATCCTACGATGGAACCGCTGTAGGGAGTCAACGTCACCCCGCCATAGCACAAAGACATCATCGATGTACCTCCACCAGGCAAGACAATGCCTGGCGAAGTCTACATCAAGGTAAATGTGCAGTTGTTCTAGCCTTGCCATAAAGGCATTGGCGTATGATGGGGCGACGTTGGATCCCATCGCGGTTCCACGTAGTTGTAGGTAGTACTGCTTCCGAAAAGTGAAATAGTTACAACACAATATGATCTCCAAAGCCTGTAAGAAAAAATCAATCTGGTGCACAGAATAATGTGATCCTTCCCTCAGTATCCACTGACTTGCTTCTAATCCATCACTATGTGGTATGGACGTGTACAGACTGGCCACGTCCAATGTGGCCAGAATCACCCTCACCCACATTTTCCAGTGATTGTAATTTACGAAGAAAATGTCCAGTATCCCTTATATATGAAGGTATCTTTTGAATCAAAGGACTTAATACCTTATCAAGCATTATAGCTAATGGACAAAAAATCGAGTCAATGCCGGCCACAATAGGTCTCCCTGGTGGACACACAGGGTCCTTGTGAATTTTAGGGAGAACATATATGGTCGGCGTGACTGGGTTCTTAACCATCAAATAATTCCTCAATTTGTCAGTAATTAGCCTAATTAGTCCATTAGCTATAATGCTTGATAAGGTATTAAGTCCTTTGATTCAAAAGATACCTTCATATATTAGGGATACTGGACATTTTCTTCGTAAATTACAATCACTGGAAAATGTGGGTGAGGGTGTGAATCTGGCCACATTGGACGTGGCCAGTCTGTACACGTCCATACCACATAGTGATGGATTAGAAGCAAGTCAGTGGATACTGAGGGAAGGATCACATTATTCTGTGCACCAGATTGATTTTTTCTTACAGGCTTTGGAGATCATATTGTGTTGTAACTATTTCACTTTTCGGGAGCAGTACTACCTACAACTACGTGGAACCGCGATGGGATCCAACGTCGCCCCGTCATACGCCAATGCCTTTATGGCAAGGCTAGAACAACTGCACATTTACCTTGATGTAGACTTCGCCAGGCATTGTCTTGCCTGGTGGAGGTACATCGATGATGTCTTTGTGCTATGGCGGGGTGATGTTGACTCCCTACAGCGGTTCCATCGTAGGATTAATGGGGTACACCCCTCAATTTAATTTATGCTGGTCTATGACCTCCAAGAAATCCATTTTCTAGATGTTCGAGTATATAAAGATTTGGAAGGTTCTATTTGCACTTCTTTGTTTACAAAGCCTACAGATAGGAAGTAAATTCTTCACTTTACCAGTCAACATCCCCCACATACGAAGAAATCAATCCTCATCAGCCAACTCTCAAGAGTTCAGAGGGTAGTAAGTGAAAAGAAAGAGAAAGAGAAACAGGAGCAAATTATGTGTCATAAATTTAAAGAAAGGGGGTACCCGGAAAAGGTGATTCAACAAGCCCAACAAAGGGTCAGACATCCTAAAGGGAAAACTAAACAGATGCAACGTGTGCCATTTGTCACCCAGTTTCATGGTATAGTGAGGCTATTGGTAAATTACTACGCAAACATTGGTATATCTTACTTAATGCTTATCCTACTATACCTGAGTTTAGAGCACCTCCACTCATCTCCTATAGAAAAGGCAAAACTATTGGGGCACATGTTACTTCCACTTTAATGAGGACTAAGCCGAAGGAGGCACATACATTTTGGGGAGGTAGATCCAAGGGTATGTATCCCTGCTTAAGCTGTGTACAATGTCCTTTTGTCCTGAAAGGAAGGGAATTTATTCACCCACAAACTGGCCAACATATACAATTACGAGGGCACTTTACGTGCATTTCGAAATTTGCTATTTACGTGTTGACATGTCCGTGTGGTCTCATCTATGTAGGTGAGACCACCCAGATGGTCAAATCACGTATATCGCAACATCGGTCTAGTATAAATTTGGGGAACACTACATTACCTGTTTCAAAACATTTTATAGATATGGGACACACGGCAGATCAGCTTAAATTTATGGTGCTGGAAGTGGTACCGCCTATGAGAAGAGGGGGTGATAGAGAATTGAAACTTAAAAGAAGAGAAGTATGGTGGATCAATATGCTCAAATCTTTATATCCTCGGGGGTTAAATCTGGATTATGACCTGTTTTTGTTTTTATAGATATATGTATACGACATTGCTCTGTACCTATGTATATGCAAATTGTGAGGTCATTTCCTGTCTGCGGCCTATTTAATGTGATACCTGTGAAATGCTGGGAGAACTTTTTTGGCTTGACAAAGGGCACATGTGTTGTCCGAAATGTTGCCTTGAAGTGATGCTCTGATCTTTTAATACAATTTTTTGCAATTGACGAGTGCTGCTTCTTCTTTACATTTTCTATTTGGATATGGGGATGTGACGGCGTCTCCTATTGGAGCGAGCACCGACCAACACAGCAAGTATACCTTTAAGAGTGCTGGGGCACCCATTGTATGATTTTGTATATATATATATATATATATATATATATATATATATATATATATATATATATATATATATATATATATATATATAGTGCATGTATAGAGCCTCACCTTAAGGTGTCACTGACTTCCAGTGGCATAACTACTCGCCAGTGGGCCCTATATATACATCTAGGTATGCCCTTTGGGTAACTTATAATATTAGTTAATTAATAACTGTAATTTTTTACATTAATTACAGTTAAGCTAGAAAGGCAGCTTTTTATGCACATCATTTTTGCAGTTTTCTTTTTACTCCCAGTCCGGCCCTGCCAGAGTGAGTCAGTCTTTTTTGTATTATACCCAACACTAGTCATCTGCTTATTTTTCATAACCCACTGGGTTATCTGCATGAATAAAATTAGTAAAGTATCTCTTTATGTCATATTGAAGCTGCTACTATGAGTAGATACTTTGAAAAAGGCATAGACTGCTCTCTTTGTAGCTGCTTCTGGTTTATCTCCAAAATGTCATACAGTTTGATATAATTTGATAAAAGTAAACTGTTCAGAAGGATTCAGAATTTGTGTGAACTACAGGGATTTGGGACAGCTGACTTAGTTCCTTATGTGTTGTCATAGATTTTCATTAGTTAGAAATGATGACAGGGATTCGGAGCCTTATCTTTGGGATTACACACAAAAATTCTACTTAAATCCAGGATTTAAATCTCGAAAAAGTTATTTGGCTTCTCTTCCTTTGCATTCACTTCCTAGAATGAATGTATGATCATTACAGTAACAATACATTGGAACTAAAGTCAGAAAAAAAAATTATAAATATTAATTATGGAGATTATGCATTGGAGACACAGGGGGTCATTTACAGACACTGGGCAAAGATGAGTGCAATACTAGGTGTATAGTAGAAATAATTTCAGAGAGTTCATTTAAAATGATTCTGTCATGGTTAAATGCATGTTAATAGTACTGCAGAATTTTGCCCTAAAAAACATTTTTTCACATTTAATTTTGAAATCTGACACAGGGTTAGACGTATTGTCAGCTTCCCAGGTGCCCCCAGTCATGTGAATTGTGCTCTGATACACTTCAGCCACTCTTTACTGCTGCACTGCAAGGTGGAATGATATCAACCCCCATCCCTTTACCCTTCCCCCAGTAGCCAGTAACATTAGAACAATGGGAATGGGAAGGTAACCAGTTAAAACTACCCGACACAAGATAATAGCTACCTGGTAGATCTAAGAATAGTACTAAATAGTAAAAATACAGGACCAACTGTTACATTGAGTAGGAGAAACAATTGCCTGCCTGAAAGCAGTTCATCATAAAATGCTGATTTTTTTTGAAAGCACATGACCAGGCAAAATGACCTGAGATGGCTGCCTACACACCAATATTACATGTATACTTTTTGGTTTAGGAATACAATTTTATAGGGTAGAGTGAATTATTTGCAGTATGAACAATAAAATTTAAAAATAAAAACTACACCATAAAAATCATGACAGTATCCCTTTAAACTACATACTCATACCCCATAGAATGCCCCTAGCTTCCTGGTCATTCAGCACACTGGAGAGCTCAGAGTTAATTATGATGAATTGTATCAGTCCATCTTGTTTAGATTTTCTTCCTACTCATCTTTTTTCTGTTGACTTAAAATATTGTTGGTTAAACTAGCATGTTCTTTTGGAGCACAAAGCAAGTCAGTAATACTCATTCTGTAGATCTACCTATCCTCTAACTAATCCCCATTCACAGGGGCCAATGCTAACATCTTCTCTACCTTAGGCACACTCTTCACGACTCCAGGCTCTGGACACACCTCCACTCTTTCTTAGGACCTAAAAGAAATATTACATCTCTACCACATACAGTACATTTATACTATGTAGGGCCAGATTTATCAAGAATTAGTTTTTTAGTGATTCCAGAACAACAAAAGGAGGGAAAATGATATACTTGAAAATTGTTTTAAAACTAAATAATAGCAAATGAATAAAGAAAAAGTACAAGTTGCTGAGTTCATCTGTCAATAAGTATTGTCTCAGAAGATTTCAAGCAACTTTGCTTTATTCCTGTTTCCCACTTTACTAAAACTGTCAAAGTTTGAAAAGCCCATGTCAAAGTAATAGGAGTGTGCCGAGGGGATCAGAGCTGTTATGTTTGTTATTGTTATTTTTTAGTTATCAAGTTAAGAGTAGTAGTAGTTGAAGTTTTTTTTGCAGCTCTCAGCAGTTCAAACAACCCCCACAGGCCCAATAAATAGTGACTGTCTATGGCATTTTACATACAAAACCTGCCAATCTGGGCCTGACTCTCAGTATAGATTGAGTTCTAATAGGTACCAGCACTAGAGGTGTAAATAAAGCACCAAGAATAGTTCACAATAATAATACACTTTTCAAAAAAAAAAACATATGGGATATTGGAATGACAATATTTTGCTGGACTGATATTTGGACTATTGCTTAACAGATACAACAAGCAGACATTGACTGTAGCATGTCTGTCATATAATTACATGTGTGCTGTTATATAAAAAAAGAGTGGGGTACAATCATTCATTGGGCAAACAAATTAGAACATATAACAATAACTTGTAGATGACAAGTGCATCAAAATTGAAATACAAACAGGCACAAAAGTCTTCACTGCATTGTAGTACAGACACTAAAACTTATTTACAGCACACTGTCAAACAAGTAGACTTGAAAACATATTTTTCCTTCTGTGTTTGAGTCTTTTGTCTGATCCAAAGAGCACTTGTGAGTTAAAATTCTAAAACGTTGTAAATATCAAGACTTAAGACACAGAATAAGATACAAATCTGCCAGTCTGTCTAATCTGACAGCTCATCAATGGAAAAATGGCCTTTATGAATACATCCTCAGAAAGGCTTTGGTTTCTATGCATGTGAACTGAAAGAATGTTGACAGAAAGTGCAGCCTGACAATGGTCCTCTTTTTGGACTACTGTATCTATTTGTAGCTTATAGTTCATTTTATTTTCTTTATTTAAAGATAAACTACCCCATTTATGGTATGAAAGTTTGCTTCCAATCATTTTTTTCTAAAAATATATACTGTGAAGACAGATCTTATTGTGCACAGGACATTCTGAGACTTATAGGTATATAGTTGTAGTACGTTTTGGAATTGGTTGAGGCATTCTCTATTTATATATATATACTGTATATAGAACACTGTGATCACTTTTCACATTGTGTCCTCAACTAATGTAAAACATGGTAGTTTAGATTCATATAGTATGTACAGCAAGAAACGAGGGTTGAGAACTTAACCAAATGAAGTATTAATGAGTGAATCTTCCCTATTATGCTTTTCCAAAAAATTCATAAAAACCAAGAAAAAAATCTACTAAATGGGAAAATCCCAAAATGATAAAAAAAAAATTCTGCATTGGAGTTAATGGGTGTTTTTTCTTGCATTTTTTTCTCACGTCAAATGTATTAGTCACTGAACTTTTTTTCATGTTTTTTTTCATGGCAAATGCATTGAAGTCAAAGGGCATAAGCTTATGAGAGCAAATGTAGCAAATTCCAACTCTACAGGTTTGTCTGCAACAAAAATTAAAATTTAATGTGTAAATTATAAATGATATCCGGCAATATTTTCCAGATGTTCAATATACAACATAATGGACAAGTTATGCATTATAAAAAAAAGCTTGGGTGCTGCAATAATATAAATGACGATGTTGTATGAATTCTTCAAAGCATTCAGTAAAGCTTGGGGCTATATCATTATTATGGATGTTCATATCCAGCCTGTAGGCCTTCAGTTGGGTAGCCTTAGAAATTAAAAGTAATTCCGCTGGCAGCTACAATAGAAACCAAATCTGTAAAGGAAGACATGATGCAGGAGACAATTCTTTCCTTTCACATCCCTCTCTTTAAATTTGACATTCAGGGTAAGATACAGCCATATGCAATTACCGTGTGTTATCATCAGGAAAATCACATTAACTTCCACTTCTTCATCTCTCGATCCTTTAACTGGTGGCAGTGTTGCTTTCTTTACCCATCACTTATTAAAAACTGCCAAGCAGACCAATCTCTAGAAATTGGCTGCCAGAGCGTCTCTCCTGAGTCGAAGAAATCTTCACATAGTGTAATTGTAGCATCCTCTGAATTGAAAGGTTTTTTTTTATGATAAGATATTATTTGTTCTTATTAAAGGCTTGTCCCTTTCAGCAAACAAAATGATTTATTGCTGTATCCATTGGATTTTCTTATACAGAAACATATTGGTTTCAAAACACAGAGGGTTGTGGTTGAAAAAGACGTGTGTTAGCAAAATTTTTATGTACTTTCTCACATTGATCAATATGATTTGTTATCAGATATCGGGGTTAATCGGATATGAATGAATGGTTCGGGTGTTTCTGTGTATGTAATACAGCTTGGCACATTTTAAGTACCTCATCTGCTTGTGCTGAAATCATTTTGGTTTATGGGGATATTGCTGATTGGATCATGCTTTTGCTAGGAAAATGCATACACAGTAAGGATTGTTTTATCGTTCCTAGGCATTACCTGCTATTTTATGAGATTTTTTAAGAGATCAACATTCTTGGTTGTTTTGAAAAAAATCTTTTCACGTTTTTTTTTTTGAGGCAATGCCAAACATGCACCCTATGTGCAATAGGACTATAACTAGTAGCAGAGCATTTAGATTGAGGTCCTATTATTGTGAACAATTTGGATTTGACCATACAGTAGTTACTGGTGCAATTGGTGAATTTCTGTCTGTGGTATTGCAATTCCTATCTATGCTCCTTTCTCTTCAACTGTGCTAATTAATCTCAGTTGTACCTACAGACGCAGCTCAATATATGTGAAGGTGTTTGGCCTTCTTTTAGGACCCCAAAACTATACTGTTCCCTTACCCATAATACTGTAGGTATTATATTAGTTTGTGATGGGGCCTTTCTGTTATGTTTCTCAATCATGTCTGATTGCTGTCCTGAATATTGCCTGTTTTTACCAAGCATTGAGTTCTGCATTTCAGACCTGAGAACCAGTCTGATTCATTTTGATCGAGATGAATAGCATTCATATGTATTGGAGCTGAAGGAGAAGCAAATAACATTCAGACATTGGAATCTTCAGTAAAAAAGTTTGTCTCTACTGCCAGCAATGAATTCTAGAACATTGTAGAAGTAAATGGATTGCTATAAGTTAGCGGGCAACAGTGTAGAATATATGTTTTGATTACATACTTCACATATGGGAAGAGCTACCTCTACAGGAAAATACATAGTTTTCTGCAGATTAGTGAGAAATGTACCATAGACATATATTTATTGAGACAGATAGCCCTCAATACCACAGCAAGTCTCTTTCTGAACAATTGATTAAACTTATATCTAAGCTTCACAGCACATGTAATACTCTACTGCTTAAAGCAGTGTTAGGTAACCAGTGGCTTGTGAGCAACATGTTGCTCACCAACCCAAATTAGTTAATTGCGACTTAAACTTAAAATCATTACCCCCAAATTTGCTAGGGATAGGAGTCCCCTTTGATATTTAAAGGAGAACTAAAGCTTAACTAAAGAAGTATTCTAGAAATTTTGTAAAATAAATTCTAGGCTTCTGTACCAGCCCAAAGCAACCACAGAAGTAATGGACGAAGAAATTCGCGGAGCAGCGTAATTTTTTTCTAAATGCATTGAAGTCAATGGGCGTCAAAATAATTTTTGACATGAGTGACCATTTTTATACGCGTGTCTGTTCCAAATGCATTTTTTTTGACGCAGCAGCTTTTTCCCCGCCGAATTTGCTTTGCGGCGAAATGTGGAAATTTGCCGCAAATTCTTGTCTTGTGAATTTATTGTCCCATCTAAACCACAGTCCTTAAGCAGTAAAGATCTGTGCCTCCAAAATATACTCCAGTAACTCTCCAACTTAATTTCTGCTGAGTCATATATTTTACACTTGACCATGTACTGAAATATATTTAAGCTGGCCAACTACGTAAAAGTCATCCTTGGTCTGGCAAGTCCTACACAGCTTCTAACTGATCCATTAATAATTCTACTGCTTCATTATATATTTTACACATGACACATAATTAATGTACATTACTTACCCCCAATATGCTGCCCTTTCCTGCGATTTCGGCAAGACACCCGAAAAAACTCAAACTGGCGCTGTCCCACAGTGTCCAAAGGGTCTCCACCATATTCTATCTTCATCTTTTCTCCTTCCCTATGTGCGCGCAGCTGTTTGCCTCTTCCGGTTCTTCGTGACGTCACTTCCTCTCTCACTGCTGTTCCCTCAGCATGTTCCTGTCACACAGCCATTGACTCCGTGTGCGTCTCACTGCAGTTCCCTCACCCAGCCTTCAACTTTTCTCCCCCTCCTCTGTGTTCTTCTCATTGCCCTTCAGTCGCGCAGCCTTCTCCTTTTGTCACTCCCCCAGAGTTTCTTGACAAGCCTTCCTTTCTCCGTTACAGAATTTATTTCTGCCCCCCCAAAGGCTTTCTGTCGGCACCCTTTCTGTCCCAGCTGCTTTCTGTGCCAGATGTTCTGAAGCCCTCCCTCCCCCAGCGTTTCTCTCTCTCTCCATGCAGCCTCTCTCCCCACAGCTCACCGCTGCCTTGTCAGAAGCTCTGCCTCTCTGCTCTGTGTGTGACGTCCTGTTCCTGACTTTCGGTGCTGTGTGGAGGAACAGTGTCGGGAACGTGCACACAGTGGCGAACTGATCGGCATATCGCCGGTTTCCAAGGTAATGGAGAAATTGTATTTTGAATTTTTTTAAAAAAAAAAAAACACTAGGTATTTTATAGGGCATTATTAGGGCATGTCCATTATTTTTATCATATAGAATGTATTTTTAGAAAAAAAATTTTGATGTTACTGGTCATTTAAGTCTTCCATCCCTCTAACCAGTTTAGTTGCACGTCTCTCTTAAGGACTAGAGTTCAAAACGTACTGCATACTCCAGATGAGGCCTTACCAGGGACCTATAAAGAGGCACAATTATGTTTTCATTACTTTAATGCCCTTTTTTATGCAAGACAGAACTTTTTTTGCTTTAGTAGCCACAGAATGACACTGCCCAGAATGAGACAACTTGGTATCTACAAAAACCCATAGATCCTTCTCATTTATGGAAACTCCCAACACACTGCCATTTAGTGTATAACTTGCATTTATATTATTTTTGCCAAAGTGCATAACCTTGCATTTATCAACATTGAACCTCATTTTCCAGTTTGTTGCCCAGTTTTCCAACTTAGACAAATCACTCTGCAAAGTGGCAGCATCCTGCATGGAACCTATAGTTCTGCACAATTTAGTATCATCTGCAAAAATAGAAAATGCCCACATCCAGGTCATTAATAAACAAGTTGAAAAACAAGGGACCTAGAACAGAGCCCTGTGTTACTTCATTAACAACACTGGTCCAATTAGAAAATGTTCCATTTACCACTAGTGATGGGCGAATTTATTCGCCAGGCGCAAATTTGCGGTGAATTTGCACGATTCGCTGCCAGCGAATAAATTCGCGAAACTCCCGCGAAAATTCGCGTCAAAAAATTCGCCGGCGTCAAAATTTTTTTTTCGAAAAAATGGACGCCGGCGTCAAAAACGGGCACCGGCGTCAAAAACGGGCGCCGGCATCAGAAAAACAGGCGCCGGCTTCAAAAACGGGCGCCGGTGTCAAAAACGAGACGCCGGTGCCATTTCGCGAATTTTTCGCCGTTTCGCGAATTTCGCGCGAAATTCGCGAATTTTTCGGCGAAGCGAAACGGCGCAAATTCGCCCATCACTATTTACCACCACTATTTGTAGTCTATCTTTTAGCCAGTTCTCTATCCAGGTACAAATACTATGTTCCTGGCCAACATGCCTTAATTTAAACAGTAACCTTCTGTGTGGCACTGTATCAAATGCTTTAGCAAAGTCTAAGTAAATCACATCCACTGCCATCCCAGAATCAAGGTGAAGGTACCTTCTCATAAAAAGAAATTATTTCTGTTGAAGCAAAAAGGTTTTGCTTTGCAACGACGTGCCTTGCTTACAAGGGGAATATACTGACAGTCAAAACATGAGCTTCAAGCATTCAGCAATGGCAGATAACCTCTCATGTGATCTTTAGTAGAAATTAACCCTAAAAATTAATATGGCTAACATTGTCATATTTGTTATAATAAATGTATTGCACCAGTCTGAAGTTTCAGCTTCTCAATGGTCACTCACGGGGGGGGGGGGGGGTCACTATCTTGGAAAGTGTCTGCAACACTCACATGCTCAGTGAGCTCTGAGCAGCTGTTGAGAAGCTAAGTTTAGGGGTTGTCGCAAATTATCAAGCAGAACATGAAGTTTGCATGTAATTTGAGGTGATGCTACAAGGCTGATTATTACAATCTGATGCTAGTTGAACTGGTTTCTGTACTGCAATGTTGTAATTAGGTGTATTTTATGTGTATTAATAACTAATCAATCTTATATTGTGACATTTATATTATATATATATTCAGTATATTGTGCGTCGGTCCCTAAGCTCTGTAAGTAACAGCAGCACAGAGCATGTGCAGGGAATCGGCAGAAAAGAAGATTGGGAACTACTGAGGCAACTTTAGAAGCACATATCTTCCCTGCTTAAGGGTTATGGTTGTCTTAGGCTGGTACAGCCTACTTCTTTATTAAGCTTTATTTCCCCTTTAAAACCTACTCTAATGCCTGCACAAAACCACAAAAAGCTAATTTTCATTTTTTTCAATCGATGATGCAATAAATAGGCAAACATCTTAAACGTGGTGTGAAGAATGGACAGGTTGTAGACATAAATAGTTTAGAAACAACACTCCAAAGACAGTGATAAACGTGGCCTCCTAACTTCTGGTTAATGTTTATTTAGCCAGTACAATGTTTTTATTTATTTGTAAGCACATTTGTATTTTCTAGCTGGCATTTAATTCCACTAATTAATGACTGCAGTCAGCTAAACAACGCTTATTTATTTAGCACAGACTAGAACATTAATATTTTAGTAGATGGTACATAATTGTGTATATTATTTTCATTGTGCACTTTTTTGTAAAATGATTGCGCAAAATATATACTTTTTTCATGCAATAATAAGGCCATAAACTGCAATGCATACAATAAATTGCCCCTTTGTGCATGATTCCGCAAAGTTTATTTTGTTGATAGATGATGCAGTTCTACATTGAGAAAACAAACAGTTATACATTTCTATACTGTATCTTACAATTAGAGTGGTAATGGGAGTTGAATTCCTTTCCTGTATTCCAGAGCTAAAATGTTGAAGTGTAATTTATTTTACAGGTGTAGGATCTATTATCCGGGAATGCTTGGAACCTGGGGTTTTTTAAATAGGATGTATTTCCAAAATTTGGATCTCTATACCTTAAAAACATTTTAAATAAACCCAATACGATTGCTTTGCTTTCAATATGGATTCATGGAGCTTAGATTGGACCAGGTACAAGGTACGGTTTATCACTTCAAAAATGTGTGCAACTATTCTGAAGCTCGTCCAAATTTTTTCGACGCCGGCGAATTTTCACCAAAGTTTTGTAAATTTATTCGCAGGTGGCGAAACGTGGATATTCTACACAAATTTGCGCCTGCCAAATTTATTCACCCATCACTGCAGACAATGCATTTGCAAGCTTGTTTGGGATTTGGTACCACAGTGCACCAGTTGCAAGCATCATCCCATCTCTTGGGTATGTCCATAAGTTCCTGAAATAGCTTAGCTGATTACTACAGAGAAGGTCCAACAATTGGAAACTTTTTTGACTTTTCAATCACCAGTAAAGGAAACCATTGGTGTATATTTGGTGGAAAAGCCTCTATATGATTCTTTGGATGCTGGTAAGACAGTTGTTGTTGAAGAAATGTGTTCAACTCTTTTTTTTTTTTATATTTTTTGAGTCTTTATAAAATGGATCACCATAAACATTTTTTGTTTTCCCCTAAGAGCTGTGAACCCCACAGAGACAAAGTATCTTTTTCAGTATGCAAAATTCTTCCACTCCACTAATATTGACCACACAAACTTTTGAATGAAAAAGCCACAACACACCTTTAGTGCATCATAGAATGGTTTACATGAATGATTAATGCAAACAGGAAACATGGATTAACATTTGATCTGGGAATCCTGCAGGATTATCTATATTCCCTTTGAGCATTCAGTATTCATTATACAAGATCAATCAAAAGAATGACAGGTCTGTGATATTAAAGTTTACTTAAGGCTATGGCAGGCTTTTTTCAGTCAGTTTCGATATTGGTAAAATTTACTTTCCTGGAAGCGTAAATGTGCTTTGCAGGGTGATTGATAAAATTCAATGGACTTATCATGAGTGATCAATTTAATCATAGATTCCAATGATCCTTTTGGATACACAGATCAATCCAATAATATGTATATATAGTACATAATAAGGAAAATGAGTCCCATGTCTCATTTCTATCTTCATATTCTTGGATCTGCCCACTATGTTACAGACTTCTCTATAAAGAGCAGTCTTAAACTAAATTCAACTATCCATTTTTTCCTTTGTCCATTCTCGCTAATACACATTTCTCAGACAACTAAAGTGTCTTCCATCATATTTGAAATCAAATATCCTAAATTTTGCACCAAGTGTGCAAGCAAATTCACTTGCCCATATATTTTGTACTCCTTCACAATAAAATGTATTAAAGTGCCTTTAATCAATATGGTGTGAGAATAATTTATGAAAAAGGTGCTAAATTGAACCAGTATGATTATTATTTTGTTTATTTATAGCCAACACACTTCCTCTGTGCTTTACAGACATTATACTTATTTTACATTACTCCCTGCCCCAGTGGAGCTTGCAATCTAGTGTTCTCATCACATTTTCAGAATTTAATTTGTCTGCTCCATTGAGTGTTATCAGTCAGCCTGGAAAGCATGTTCACGCTTAAAGGAAAGTAAATTTCATCAATATCAAATTGAATCCACTTGAAAAAAATCTGTCTTCAATATAGTTCAGTATCACAGACCAGTAATTTTTATCAGGAGTCCATTAAATTGCCTGTATATTTTTTAAGTGGGGGAGAAAACCAAAAAATCCAAAGAGAGTCTTTGCAAATATGGGGAGTACATAGAAAAACTCCTTAGATAGTGCTCAAACTGCAACCGAACTCAGGACCTGATAAGAGAACACAATTTTTTACACCAGTATTCAGTGCAAATGCAGCTCATATCTTTTCAAATATTCAGATAGCCTGAATACATGATGTGATGAAATATCCAAAGAAGGAGGATTGCTGGCTCCAGTGTGTCCTGGTCATTAAATGGTACTGCTGTAGATTCCCTGGAGTCTGTGTCACACTCCCAAAGTGCATATATCATAGAAAAGAAAGGAATAAACAGCTTCAGGCAGTACTTAATAAACTGCAAGTGTTCATTTATTAGCAGTGTGCAACACTACATGTTTCGGGTACAAACCCTTTTTCAAGTGACACTTGAAAAAGGGTTTGTACCCGAAACATGTAGTGTTGCACACTGCTAATAAATGAACACTTGCAGTTTATTAAGTACTGCCTGAAGCTGTTTATTCCTTTCTTTTCTATGATATGTGATGAAATATTTCAACTTTTTTTCAACGTTTTATTGAACAAAAAAAAAATTACCTATTATATATATTAAAATGCCTATTCTAAGAATGTCTGAAAATAACTAACTCAAACTGTTTTCCAGTAAAAGAACAAAAATCTTAACAGGGCAGAAGCTTTAAAAAAAAAAAAGCAAAAAAAAGCAATAGGAAGAAGAAACAATGCAGCATTTAGTAAGATGAATAACCAACGAACAACAGAAACAATCTGAATTATGAATACTTTTCATGCTTTATCCAACAAAAAATGCCTGGGCACATCAACAGAAAAATCCTACTGATGACTATGCATGTGTGAACTATCATTTCTTTATGGCACACTGCAGTTTCAACAAGAGTGAAGATTTCTAGAGAAGGGCAACCCAATATATAGGGACATATTTATTAAACTGTGTAAAATAAAAATATGCCAAAAAAACTGTGTAAACCGCTGTGCAATATAAATGGGGAATTTATCAAAGTCTGTGTAGTTCTTCCTGCATTCATCAAAGATCAGGAGCTGGCAGTTGTTGAAAGGTACATTTATTTGCAGAACAAAAAAATCAGAACAAAAAAATATGAAAAATATTTTGTCTAACTTTTCACAGAAAGCATTGTCCCAACTCCATATGAAAACAAAATATGGTACATTCAACTACCTTTTTTTCAGGCAGCCACCCTACACTACTTGCTTTGAGATCAGGGGGCAGATTTACTTGAGGGCAAACAATTTGCCAGCGACTGATTCACACCCATACCTAAACTTCGCCAGGCTTAAATTTTCTCAGATAACGCAAATGCACTGGAATGCGGATGATTCCTTGTGGGCGCCAAACTATGGCGACGTTTTGCTACCGTTAGTTCGGCAATGCGAGCAATTGAAAGTGAAGATGCGCTAGCGTTCATTTCTGCCTAGCACAAATTCGCTGGAGGTCTTGCGCTCAGGTTAATTTGCATATGGTGGGAAATTTAAAGTTGAATGGACTTGTAAGTTGCAGCAAATACATTACATTACACAAGTCCAGGGAACCTTAATAAAGAAAATAGATTTGTTATAATGCCCTACACATGAGCCCACAGTATAGTTAATGTTCCACGTATGGGGGAACCCATTTACCCATAAAACTATTTAAGGACTTTTGCAGGCTATCACTCTGAAAAAAAGGAAAAGACATCAGTGTTTTTTGGACTTAGAAGTTTTTTCCACTAAAAAATATGATGTAAGTAACAGAAGATTGAGGAAAATCTATGCACTCCAATGCACTTGGCCTGGTCTGAGCTAGCGAAGGCAAGTCTGGCAAAAGAGGTAACATTCAGTAGAATCCGCATTTCATTGAATTTGCGGAGTAACATCCATTCACCAGAGTGAATTGTCGCCTGTCGATAGAGTGCAAATGATAGTGTCTATCTCTTTCGCTAGCGAAGTGACGCCTGTGCCCATTAGTAAATTGCCGATGTCCCTGTGGACTGTAATGTAGGAGACCGCTCCAACTCCTCACATTGCCTTTAGCCAGGTGCACAATCCTCAGTATATTGGATGGCACTTCTGTATCACTTTACAACTGAATGTTCTTATGGCTATTGCCAGAGGCTCTATTGCTAAGGCAAACGCCTATTTTATTTCCAATGTTAGAACTCCTAGTGGTATTTTAGTCATATTGGAATGATGGATTATGTTCATAAAGTCTGTTAAACAGTTATCATGGGTTTCTGAAGACTGAGCAAATAAACTATTGTAGTTTCTCTGTGAGGTCATTATGCATGGAATTTGGTTTATTTTAGATTTAGTTTGTAATAAGTTTGCCAGATACATACAGTATCTGGTTTATCGCTATATCTATAATATTTATAGTTAGTCCCCCTGATTACTTTATCAGTCTTTTCCAATTGCAGTTCTTTATGTTGTTGTTCAATTAACTTACGTGTATCAGCAGGGGAAATTTTACGTTGATTACATACTTCTTATCTCTGGAGAGTTTTTTTTTTCCAATTTTCCATCGCTAGTGGTCTTCCTAGAGGGTGTTATTTTGAGAGAAATTGTTTTGCAAGGCTAGCTTAATTTTGTCTACAGTGTGAGAATTATTCAATAATTTCTCATTAAGTCTCCAGTTGTGGGATTTTGGACTATGTATTGACCAGTCTTGAAGTGGTCTTGTGAAGCACATCTTGGTATTGTTCGGCCAGTTGCTACAGCATTAAACTTATCTAGACATGGGTTCCATTGACTAAAAGCGTCCTTCTATGTCTGTATCAGCATTGTCATTATAATGGGTAGAGAGTTATGAATAAATAGTGCTACTCCCCTGTTTTTTCACAGTTGTTGAAGCTAAAAAGTGCCTATTCTATTGTTGGTGGAAAAATATTTGCATAGGAGGTTTTAGTAAAATGGGTCTCTTGTAAGAATACTATATTTGAGTACAGGTGTTCATACCATTGAAATGCTTGTTTACATTTGCGTGGATAGTTAAGTCCCAGTTTATTGTGTGTAACTATAGTTGACGTCATAATTAGCAAGTTCAATTAAGAAGGGTAACCTGACAACGCATGGATCTGAAATATAGTCTATAATAAAGCATTGATTCATTCCAGATAATTTCTGGGTCCCAGACAGCATCAAATAGTTTAAGATAAAGCATACAGTTTAACATATAAGTAACATTTAGAAAAAAAAAATTTTGTGCAGAGAAAAATATGTAAAAAATATGTAAACTATATCCTGGAACTATTCTCACAGGGAAGTCCCAATATCCCAGGAAGTGAAGGCAGCATTTATCGGCATCCATGTAGTCTGTGAACCACAGATTTTTGGCCCTTATAAGAAAATATTAGTGGATGCAGTAAAGTCGCATACTGCCTCATGTGTTTCATCTCTGGTATCTTTGAAGTTTAAGTACGCATAGGTGAAAAGCATGGTGATGGTACTGTATGTTATAGCCTGGCTAGTCTTGCACTGCTTGTCATGGACATGGAATGTGTCCCCTGAAGAAGGCTTTTAGTAAGGTACAGTATATCAGACATCTCTGTGCATCTCCGGCTGTTTAAAATCAAAAGACTCTATTCCGGATGGTGCAGTGGAGAGCAAATGGGAAACCCTATCTGTAATTAATATTTTCTTAGTGCAGTATTAGTCTCTCATGGCTCTGAACTTTGGTAGAGTGGATGGTGCTAAGTCCACATATATATGCCAGCAAAAGTGGTTTCTCAGTAGAATCATATTTTCGTTTCACTTCTAGCACCTTGTCTCGAAAGGCTTCATAGTGACATTTTAGGACAATATCATGTGGAGTCTTTGTTATAAGGTTTAGCTAGTACTTCATGAATTCACATAATTGTAAGTTCCTAATTCAGGAGATCAGGAAGTAATTTACCATATAAATCCAGAGTGATTTCCTCTAGGTTTGATATTGTCTCGGGGACTCATCTAAGCCAAAGATTAACCTGTCTTGACCTATTTTAAAGGTCTTCTACTTGATCCTCTGCTCCCCAAACGACTATGCTGAGTATGTTAACTGTTCTTTATCAGAGTGGAGCACTGCTACTAGTTACTAGTTACTCTGACAATAGTACAAATGTGGACCACACAATCTCCTGAAGTGCTTTGGTAAATTCTGCCACAGCTAGTTCAGTGTGGAACACTGTTGATATCATTTGTAGAAGCTGTTATATTAGGCTGAATGTTTGCCAGGATCTCTGATTCCAATGGCATTGCTTCCTGTTCCACTGATGTGTGGTTGGTGATGCACTTGGACTTTTCTGCTGGAATAAGTTGTAAGTTACTTGTAAGTAACCTGCGGATTCCCTTTTTTGCATGCTGATGGAGCCATGGGTGCTTAAATGTATATGAATACCATTGGATGTTAGGGATATGATTTGATACTTATCACTGAAATGATGTGCCAAGGTACGGACTCACATCAGAGACTTCTGATCTTCGTGGAGTCCCCTTATTGGTTTATTTTTAAAAGGGTCACTTGCTGTTTATGCTGACCCTCCTACATTTAGGATTTTTTTTTTTATTTGAAAATAATTTTTGACATGTTAAAAATGCTGCATCTATTGAGTAGAGTGAGTACAAATTGAGAGAAAATATTTTAACAGTTTATAGTCTATCTTAGATGCTCTGCCTACTAGTCGACATACAGGTAGTATCCTTAAAGTGCTGTATTACCATTGAGGACTAAAATAAGTATCCAAGAGAAAATAATTCATAAGCCATTGAGAGATGAGAAAACAGGAACATTAAAATGTGTTAGTGATTAGATTAGAGGGTTGGACATATTATCAATTTACTCCCATTTCTCGAAGCCAAGGACCTGAATAATTTGTAATAAACCCTTAAACACTTTCAGCAAACCAGTAGTATTTTTACTACCTGTTTATTTTTAAATGGGTCACTGTTTTTGCTGACTCTCCTATATTTAGGAATTATTGTGTTCATGACATGATTCCAGGGAAAGGAATATACATATTTACACATTAAAAATATCTGAGCTCATTCTTTCAGGTACTCAAGGACACATAACAATGGAGGGATTTGCTGTTCTTCAGCAAGCTAGGCTGAAAAATAAATTGTTTTGCATGTATGAATATTTCTGGCTAAACAAAGAGGTTAGAATTGCAAAATCTCACCAAATAGAAAACAATAAATAAGTAGGATTTCACAGTTAAAAGGCAGAAAGCTGACTTAACGGACATTATAAATTTTATAATAGCTATAAAATGTTTAATGAGAACAGCACTGCATCACAATAGGAAGCACCAGTAAGAGTTAGTACCTGTAGGAGAGAAAACATCTAAACATGTGATCTTTAACGCTAATCTTTTTTTGATGGCAGATCATGTACATGCAGTCACTGTTCCTGTTCTTTTCAAAACCATTGGGGAAAAAACGGCGTGTCCATTTTTAGCACAGACTGTACGGTTGGCCCCTGGCTCGTTGGTGGGTGAGTGCTCTTCCAAGTGTGTTCATAACCATTGGGAAAGAAAGACAAATGCCAGGGCAATGGAATAAACAAGTCATTATGATAATAAACATTCCACTTTGTTGCAGTTCTATAATAATACTTTTATTTTTAGAAGTTGAAACAAATGATTAGTCTTGTATTTCAGAAGTAATGCAATGGGAGGATATGAGCACTTAGTCAGCATTATACAGAACCAGACAAAAAGCACCACACTAAGGGGCAGATTTATCAAGGGTCAACGTGAATTCGAGGGAATTTTAGAAGTAAGAAAAAAAAAAAAGAAAATCAAAGTCATTGTAGGATACTTCGACCATCAAATAGGATACTACGACTTCGAATTCGATTTGAAGTAAAATCGTTCGAATATTCGACCATTTGATAATCAAAGTACTGTCTCTTTAAAAAAACTTTGACTTCAAAACTTTGCCAAATTAAACCTGTTGAAGTGCTACGTTAGCCTATGGGGACCTTCTACAGCATTTTTCTAAGTTTTTTGAAGTAGAAGTAAAATCGTTCAATTTGAGGGATTTAATCATTCGAACCATTTTACTTTGACCGCAGAATACCATAATTCGATGAAAAAAGTTCAAATTCGATATTCAAATTCGAAGTATTTAAATTCGATGGTCAAATTTCGAAGTATTTTTTACTTCGAAATTCGACCCTTGATAAATCTGCCCCTAAGATATTTTAATGGTAAAATAAGAATTAACCACAGCAAGACATCACACATCAAACTAGAGTATAGGCTTTTATTGTGTTAAGTAAACTTTGAGTCATGTTTAGAAATTAGACTTTACATACTTTACATACAAGACAAGGTTTACTATAACATTTACGTCACAGATAACAGATATTATTAATTACAACATGTAGAACAGGTATAGGATCCATTATCCGGAAACCCGTTATCCAGAAGGTTCCGAATTACGGAAAGGCCGTCTCCCATAGACTCCATTATAATCAAATAATCAAAATTTTTAAAAATTATTTCCTTTTTCTCTATAGTAATAAAACAGTACTTTGTACATGATCCAAACTAAGCTAAAATTAATCCTTATTGGAAGCAAAACCAGCCTATTGGATTTATTTACTGAACTGAAACAGGTCACATTCGCCCATCACTATTTGAGTGGGTAGATGTCCACCAGGGCTGTGCCATAGGTAGGGTTCAGCTTGATATCTAGCACCTCCACCATTCCTTCCAATAGCACCTCTTTATAAACATTGGACATTTAGGGGCAGATTTACTAATGTTCGAGTGAATTTTCGACCATCGAATAGGATACTACGACTTCAAATTTACTTCGACTTTGATTCCAAGTAAAAATTGTTCAAATATTCGACCATTCGATAATCTAAGTACTGTCTCTTTAAAAAAAACTTTGACTTCAATACTTCGCCAAATTAAACCTGCCTAATTGCTATGTTAGCCTATGGGACGTTCTACAAACTTTTTCTAAGTCTTTACAGATCAAATAAAAATCCTTCGATCGTATGCTAAAATTGTTCGATTGTAGGATTGCCAAATTCGGTGAAAACATTTTTCAATTCGATGGTCGAATTTCGAAGTTTTTTGTACTTCTAAATTTGACCCCTGATAAATCTGCCCCTTAAAATAACACAGACACAGGTATGGGATACATTATATGGAAACCCATTATCCAGAAAGCTCTTAAATGCGGTCATCTCCCATAGATTCCATTATAATCAAATCCATCCAAATTTTAAAAATAATTTTGTTTTTCTCTATAAAAATAAAACAGTGCCTTGTACTTGGTCCAAACTGAGATATAATTAATCCTTACTGGAAGCAAAATCAGCTAATTGTGGTTATCTACTTTTTACAAGATTTTCCTAGAAGACTTAAGGCAGTGATCCCCAACCCCTAGGATGTTGCTCTCAGTGGTCTTAAAGCAGGTGGTTATTTTCAAATTTTTGGCTTCGAGGCAAGTTTTGGTTGTATAAAAACAATTGTTATTGCCAAACACAGTCTCCTGTAGTCTGCTAGTCCACATAGTGTATGTTCTACCAAATCACAATAGTTATTTGGCATCCCCAGGGACTTTTTTCATTGTTTCTCATTGGTCAAAAAAAGGTTGGGGACACTTGACTTAAAGGACAAGTAACATCAAAAAATGAAATTGGTTTAAAGTAATAAAAATATAGTGCAGTGTTGCCCTGCACTGGTAAAACTGCTGTGTTTGCTTCATAAGCGCTACTATTGTTTTTAGGAGCAGTTATTCAAAGGAGAAAAGGCTCAGGTTACACAGCCGATAGCAGATAAACTCTGTAGAACATAATGTTATCTGTTATCGGCTATTTAACCTGTGCCATATAGCCTTTCTTCTATTTCTGCCAATGCTACTCAGCAGCATGTTTAGATGAACTATAGTAGTGTTTCTGAAGCAAACACATCAGATTTACCGGTGCAGGGCAACACTACATGATATTTTTATTACTTTGAAACACTTTTTTTGGTGTTATTGTTCCTTTTGTAAGGTATGAAGATCCGAATTACAGAAAGATCAATTAACCCGAAAGCCCCAGGTCCTGAGCATTCTGGATAACAGGCTTCATTCCTGTATTACAAGCCAATCAAAATGGTAAACGTCATTTGATTTGGCTCTTTTGGCTCACAAGTTCATAGTTATGCTGGTCAATATTGTGGAAACAGACACAAGAAATTATATTACTGTGCTGCTTTTTAAATCTGTCAGTAGTACAAATTCAGCATGCTGCTTGTAGCATACAGGAATATGTATGGGGAAGCTATTGAAAGAAAAATTGAATTTTCATATTCTCTCATGTACCCCAGAGCATCAGGTCTAAGCACTTGAATTCCTCTAGATGACTGTAACAATAGGTTTCCTGAGATAAACAACCCTATGCAATAAAACAATGCTATTTATCTCTGATAGTTTTATCTCTGATAGTCTTCTCCTTTGTATTGTACACGTATCTCTTTACCTATAAAACCCATCTACCATCGTCATCACGTTGAAAACTGTAATTTTGCACAATGAAATCATCTTAATTATCTTAAGCACCCACCAGACCTCTATTTTCTATTTCTGCCTGCTCGTTTGTTAATGCATTACACTCTTTGCTATGAACCTTGTTGTGTTTCTTCAAGCATTGCCAGTAGCTAAATTACAGCTCCAAAAATAACTGTATTTATCAAGCATTTGGCATGAAAATCGGTCTCTTGTCACTGTAGCTGATCATATTGACACTAATGTCACACTTCTAATTTATCCTCTAATTGTTAATCTAAGGCATACAAACATGTTCTATAATTACATATATAATACCGTTTGTGAGACTGAAGTGCTTTAAGGGAGTATTAATCATTGAGTTTATTTTTACGTGATACAAGACAAGACAGCTTTATTTATTGGAGGAATACACTCTTAAAATTGCTTAAAAGTGCATCAATTAGAAATGATTTTTGTAAAAGAAAATGCAACTACATTGATGGCAACTTTTGTTCTTGCTTGAGTGACAAAGTGCAGTTTGTGTCAGTAATGTGATTGGCAGTTCTCTCATGCTTTATAGTGGGCATTCTGCTATTTTTACAGTCATTGCACAAGAGTAATGGTAATACCACTCACACTGTATGTTGAAAGACTCAAAGTAGAAACACTCAGCAATATATAATATAGTCTAAATATACAGCTAGAACAAACTTCATGTAGACATTTAGCTCTGATAGCTCACGGTCTTGCACTTTTTTCCCCAATGAAATTCAACTCTATAACTCCAAAAAAATGTATATTGTTTAGTCATTGTGATTTTTAAATTATCAAAAAGATAACTGACATATACAGTAAGGGACAGAAGCACTCATGGTTCTTATTTTGAAAATTGAATGCTTGCATGGGACGCATTAAAGTGGACCTGTCACCCAGACACAAAAATCCGTATAATAAAAGTCCTTTTCAAATTAAACATGAAATCTGATTTCTATTTTTTATTTAAGCATTCATAGCTGTTGTAAGATCATTAAATCTCAGCTGTCAATCAAATAGTGTCTGCCCCGCCTCTATGCCTAGGCATAGAGGTGGGGCAGACAATTGCTTTCACTTTCCATTCAGCACTTCCTAGATGTCGCTGCTCTCCCCACATTCCCCCTTTCTCTTCACCGTTACATTGTGTAGCCAGGGCATGGGAATGGACATCGGGTTCCCCATTCTGGTGCACAAACAAGATTCTGAGATGATACAAGGCTTGTCTTAATAACAGTGTCCACAAAATGGCTCCTGCCTGCTTGCTATAATTATGGGTTCCCAGATTGAAGGAATCAAGATTCACATAATTTATATAATGTAATTAAAGTTCATTTTGCTTGACTAATGTGATAAAATAGGATTTTGAATATTTTTTTGGGTTGGCAGGTCCCCTTTAAGAAGCAGATTTATAAATTATAGTGTTAATAAGTATTTTCTGAAACCTCGCATAGTCATGATTTATAAAGGGAAAAAAACCTGTGAAAAGTCGCTAGAAAAAACTTGGTAATAAAAGTTGGCAAGCTGGAAATTGTCCATGAAGATTTTAAGCAATATTATTTTTACCTAATTAAAACATTAGAGATCTTCCACCTCATTGAAAATGCATGGAACAATGGCATTCTCAGTGGCGCACAAGTTTTCTCCCACAAAACGTGAACTTGACTATTCTCTTTTAGTCAATCAGCTTCTAAGTGTACCTTAATGGCTCCAGAGACATTGTGATCAACCTTTAGGAACCATCTTCTATATTTTTAACACATATTTTACTTATTGCAAATGCAGGTATTTTAAAAGGAGAACTAAACTCACAATTAATTGGAGGGGTTGCCAAATGTTAGGCACCACTCAGTTATTGTTATAGCTTACATGATATCCCATAACACTGCTCCTGTTGAGGGAGGGGTATAGGACAGTACAAGGAGTACTGGGATGGGTCCTTTCCCAGTTTGAGAATGGCCACTATTAATGCCTTGCGAATGCAGAAGTATTTGGAAGAAAGGGTTTTATACTAGCCCGGAGCTAGTCCTTCTGGGCACTGTGTCTTATTGGTGGGTAGGGAGGCTATTGCATTGGTAAGTTCTTGAATGGTGATGGGGGAGACTAGAAATGTTCTATCAGTGGGAGAAAGGGTGGATATGGGAATGGAATTTAGAAATTGGAGAAGTCGGGCTCTGGTTTTTGTAAAAGGCAGGAAATTCCCATGCTATGGCTCTGGAATCTGTGGTTATGCTCCATCTGTATCTTCTTTAGTGTGTTAAAAAATTAGATTGTTTAGTAATTGTGATTTCTAAATTATTTGCCTGTTCAATCTGCCTTCAATCTTAAAGATTACTGACATATACAGTAGGGGACAGAAGTACTGATGGTTCTTATTTTTAAAATGAATGCTTCTATGGGACGCATTAAAGAAGCAGATTTATAAATTATCATGTTGAATATTTCTGTTAGTATTTTCTGAAACCTCACATAGTCATGATTTAGTTAGGGAAAAAAAACCTTTGACCACTATTAATGCCTCTGTGAATGAAGGGGGCAAGAAGTCGCTGTTGTAAGTATTTCGAAAGAAGAGTTGCTCTGAAATGGTTTTTTATCAGTCCAGAGGTAGCCCATTTGGGCCCGGTATCTAGTTGGTGGGTAGAGAGGCTATTGCATTGATATGTTCATGAACGGTGATGGAGAGTAGAAATGTTCGATTAGTGGGACAAAGGGTGGGTATGGAGATGACATTAAGAAATTGGAGAAGTTGGGTTCTGTTGTGAGTTTTTGTGGAAGTATATAGGTTTGTATAAAAGACAGGAAATTCCTGTGCTATGGCTCTGGGATCTGTGGCTATGGGGCCATTGTCTAATTGGAGATATGGGATTACAGAGGATGCAGAAAAATGCCCAGAGTTTACTGTTTTTGTCACTTTTGTCAAAGATGCATTGGTTCTAGTAGAGTAGGGCTTTCCTGGTAAGAGAGATGGAGGCACTGCAAATGGAATCTTGGACCCTTAGGGTGCCTGCATAGTTGGCATGGTTGGGGTTTGTGTATGTGTTTCATGGCCTCTTCAAGCTCTGTTTCTCTTTTTTCACCTGTTCTAGGGTTTCGTTCCTAGCTTTCAATATTGTTTCCTGGGGGCAAGATGGTCACTGTGTATGAGGCCCAGAGGCGATCCGCCAATGAGGTGGGTTGAGAAACTTGCCTCAGGCAGCAGCTCCCCCCTGGTTGCCAGGGGCAGCAAAAATGTTGCTCCTGGTAACTAAGAGCCGAATTTCGTTTTTTTCAACCCAGAAATTCAGCTCTTCTAGTGCAGAGAATGCAATTGCACTCTCTGCACTAGTGATGGGGATGCCCCCGACCCCCTCCGGTGCTGAAACCCTGAGTGCCATGGGGGGAGGGGTGGCAGAATGAAGGCTGCCTCGGGCAACAAAATGGCCAGGATCGACCCTGATGAGGGCTAGGACATATGCCCCAGGCACTCTCTACGTTCTACCATAGACATCACCACTAGCTCTTAAAGCAGACTTTGCATGATAAATTTTCAGTTGAAACATTTATAAAGTAAAATAAAATCATATTCAATGGATTGCTCTGTTATGATTTTGTTGTTTTGTTCTGTGTCAAGCTGTTATTCTTGCTTTACATTTTTTTGAACATTATAGTTCACAGGTTTATTTATTAAACCATACAAAAATGAAATATTCAGGAATTCTCATGACTGACTTTGAAACATTTTTATTATTTTGGTAATAGAGATGCTGCACTTGCCTGTTGATAAGAGTTATATTAAAAAAAAAGAATTATAGACGCATGGATTTACAATAACTAAAAAGCAATAAAAAGACTCAAAGCAGCTGAAAGGCATATCTGAACTTCAATAAAGGGAAAAAAGTATTGTCTATATACAGCAAGCTTTTTACTGGAAGCATCTGATGCAGAAAAAGTCAGAGGTGCAGATAAAAAGGAATATAAATATTTAGGTAATATTCCCAACTTGACAAGACATTAACTGACCTGAGAAATTTCAGAGAGAGGTCAAAACTGAGAACAGTATATTTTAGTGTCAGAGCATTACTCTAGAATTAATATCTGACTAAGTAGTTGCAGCGAAATGGCTAAATATATTAAAATGTTTTTTTCTTACAGTGTCTCTAATTACGAGGCCAACTCTTCAATACTGTGTGTGGCAGACAAAAAGTCAGTAACAGGAAATGCCCTATTTTTATTTTATTGAAGGACTCTGTATAAATTTGCCACACAGACTCCTAAGGTGAATATGGCAAAACAAATCTGAGCAGTTCACATTACACAATTTCTATTTACATCCATTTTCAGTGTCGGCAGTCTTATTATGTGCAAAAAATAATCATGATGCCAAAGAATGTTGTGCTATAACTTTCCATGTTGAAGCATAGCATATACATGTATAGGAACTATTATCCAGGACCTGTGGGTTTTCATAATATTCTTTCTATAATTTGGATCTCCATAACCTAAGTCTGCTAAAAAAATCCTTTAAATATGAATAAGATTGTTTTGCCACCACTATGGATTCATACAGATTGGTTACCATCAACTGTGTTATTATTACATAAAAAATAGACATTATACTAAATATAAAAATAGAACTGCAGGTATAGGATCCCTTATCCGGAAACCTGATATGCAGAAAGCTCCAAATTATGGAATGGCTGTCTCCCATAGACTCCATTTTTCTCCAAATAATCCAAATTTTTAAAAATGATTTCCTTTTTCTCAGTAATAATAAAACAGTGGCTTGTACTTGATCCCAACTAAGATATAATTAATCCTTATTGGAAGCAAACCAGCCTATTGGGTTTATTTGATGTTTAAAGGGAATCTGTCGTCATTTTAAACTTTTTTTTTTTTTTTGCATATTTATAAAAAACACCCATCCATAAACACTGTCTGGCAAATAAAATGTTAATCCACAAATCCATGCATAAGTTATTTTAGTTTGTATTTTGTCATGGGGGCTTCCATTTCTGCTCATTACACATTCATCCTGTGCTGCTCTAACAGCAGGCACAGCATTACCTGTGTGCTTGGAGGCAGCCACTCTGTAATGAAAAGCCAGGTCGCACTACGACATGAGGATCTAGCTGTACACTCCCCCTCCCCTCTCTGCCCATGCGTCTGATGTTTGGAGGAGAGAGGTCACATGGTTTACAGGGAAGCAATTACTTTCACTTTCATACGTCCTGCTCAACAGCTGCACTAGCAGCCCCTCCTCCCACAGACACTATCAAAGCTCCTGCCCTTCTGTAAGTTTGTTCTCTGCTTTCCTTTGGTGAGGGGAGCTTTCTCTCCTTGCTGCCTTCCTAGTTTGTTTTACTGGTGGTAAAGGAGCTGTGAGTCCCCTCTGCTATCCACCTCACACACACCTTGCTCCTTTCCTGCCTGCAATACTTCTTTTTTCATTAACTACTTACTGTCTCCTTTCTCCTGAGCTATTTTAACCCTTTCTAGACTTCCTCCTAAGTTTTCCTGGTTTTCAAGTATGTCCTTATTTTATCCTTTTTTATATCCCCTGTCATCAGTCCTGGGAGTGTACTCCTGTGTTTCTCCTGTGTTTCATTTTTGTGTAAACAAATTTAAATAAACTATCTATATAAAATATTTTTTCCAGTGCCCAAAATGAATTGTGTGTGTGTGTGTATATATATATCTATATATATATAGATATATATCTATATATATATATATATATATATATATATATATATATATATATATATATATTTATTTATTTTTGAAACGTAAGTGGGGCAGTGATCACAGGACTATCTTATTTCAGTCCTTCTGAAGTGGTGTCAGTGGTGAGCTTATCTTGATACCTGCCTATTGTTCAATTGACAGGCTCAGCAGACAAGGCTCTATTTACATTACAGCAGCTTGTAGGAGGGAGGGGTAATGACATCACTCCAACTTGCAGTGCAGCAGTAAAGTGTGACTGAAGTTTATCAGAGCACAAGTCACATGACCTGAGGGCAGCTGGGAAATGTCAAAATGTCTAGCCCCATAGCAAATTTTAAAATTAGATATAAAAAAATCCATTTCTTGTTTTGAAAAACAGATTTCAATGCAGGATTCTGCTGTAGTAGCACTATTAACTGATACATTTTTGTAAAAAACATTTTTTTCCACGACAGTATCCCTTTAAATGAATTTCTAGTAGACTTAAGGCATGAAGACCCAAATTCCAGAAAGATCCATTATTCGGAAAACCCCAGGTCCCGAGCATTCTGGATAACAGGTCCCATACCTGTATTTACTTAAAATGGAATCTATAGAAGATGGCCTCCCTGTAATATTAATGATCTTTCTTAATTCAGGGATATTCTGTTGTTTATTTTGCAGTGCCCCATCCATCGCATGGGGCACTGACGACGGATGGGGGTACCCATCCATCGCATGGGGC
The DNA here is from genome assembly GCA_038501925.1 of Xenopus petersii. Taxonomy (NCBI): domain Eukaryota; kingdom Metazoa; phylum Chordata; class Amphibia; order Anura; family Pipidae; genus Xenopus; species Xenopus petersii. The sequence continues at coordinate 93,242,574 of CM076677.1, forward strand.
ACTGACGACGGATGGGGGTACCCATCCATCGCATGGGGCACTGACGACGGATGGGGGTACCCATCCATCGCATGGGGCACTGACGACGGATGGGGGTACCCATCCATCGCATGGGGCACTGACGACGGATGGGGGTACCCATCCATCGCATGGGGCACTGACGACGGATGGGGGTACCCATCCATCGCATGGGGCACTGACGACGGATGGGGGTACCCATCCATCGCATGGGGCACTGACGACGGATGGGGGTACCCATCCATCGCATGGGGCACTGACGACGGATGGGGGTACCCATCCATCGCATGGGGCACTGACGACGGATGGGGGTACCCATCCATCGCATGGGGCACTGACGACGGATGGGGGTACCCATCCATCGCATGGGGCACTGACGACGGATGGGGGTACCCATCCATCGCATGGGGCACTGACGACGGATGGGGGTACCCATCCATCGCATGGGGCACTGACGACGGATGGGGGTACCCATCCATCGCATGGGGCACTGACGACGGATGGGGGTACCCATCCATCGCATGGGGCACTGACGACGGATGGGGGTACCCATCCATCGCATGGGGCACTGACGACGGATGGGGGTACCCATCCATCGCATGGGGCACTGACGACGGATGGGGGTACCCATCCATCGCATGGGCACTGACGACGGATGGGGGTACCCATCCATCGCATGGGGCACTGACGACGGATGGGGGTACCCATCCATCGCATGGGGCACTGACGACGGATGGGGGGTACCCATCCATCGCATGGGGCACTGACGACGGATGGGGGTACCCATCCATCGCATGGGGCACTGACGACGGATGGGGGTACCCATCCATCGCATGGGGCACTGACGACGGATGGGGGTACCCATCCATCGCATGGGGCACTGACGACGGATGGGGGTACCCATCCATCGCATGGGCACTGACGACGGATGGGGGTACCCATCCATCGCATGGGCACTGACGACGGATGGGGGTACCCATCCATCGCATGGGGCACTGACGACGGATGGGGGTACCCATCCATCGCATGGGGCACTGACGACGGATGGGGGTACCCATCCATCGCATGGGGCACTGACGACGGATGGGGGTACCCATCCATCGCATGGGGCACTGACGACGGATGGGGGTACCCATCCATCGCATGGGGCACTGACGACGGATGGGGGTACCCATCCATCGCATGGGGCACTGACGACGGATGGGGGTACCCATCCATCGCATGGGGCACTGACGACGGATGGGGGTACCCATCCATCGCATGGGGCACTGACGACGGATGGGGGTACCCATCCATCGCATGGGGCACTGACGACGGATGGGGGTACCCATCCATCGCATGGGGCACTGACGACGGATGGGGGTACCCATCCATCGCATGGGGCACTGACGACGGATGGGGGTACCCATCCATCGCATGGGGCACTGACGACGGATGGGGGTACCCATCCATCGCATGGGGCACTGACGACGGATGGGGGTACCCATCCATCGCATGGGGCACTGACGACGGATGGGGGTACCCATCCATCGCATGGGGCACTGACGACGGATGGGGGTACCCATCCATCGCATGGGGCACTGACGACGGATGGGGGTACCCATCCATCGCATGGGGCACTGACGACGGATGGGGGTACCCATCCATCGCATGGGCACTGACGACGGATGGGGGTACCCATCCATCGCATGGGGCACTGACGACGGATGGGGGTACCCATCCATCGCATGGGGCACTGACGACGGATGGGGGTACCCATCCATCGCATGGGGCACTGACGACGGATGGGGGTACCCATCCATCGCATGGGGCACTGACGACGGATGGGGGTACCCATCCATCGCATGGGGCACTGACGACGGATGGGGGTACCCATCCATCGCATGGGGCACTGACGACGGATGGGGGTACCCATCCATCGCATGGGGCACTGACGACGGATGGGGGTACCCATCCATCGCATGGGGCACTGACGACGGATGGGGGTACCCATCCATCGCATGGGGCACTGACGACGGATGGGGTACCCATCCATCGCATGGGGCACTGACGACGGATGGGGGTACCCATCCATCGCATGGGGCACTGACGACGGATGGGGGTACCCATCCATCGCATGGGGCACTGACGACGGATGGGGGTACCCATCCATCGCATGGGGCACTGACGACGGATGGGGGTACCCATCCATCGCATGGGGCACTGACGACGGATGGGGGTACCCATCCATCGCATGGGGCACTGACGACGGATGGGGGTACCCATCCATCGCATGGGGCACTGACGACGGATGGGGGTACCCATCCATCGCATGGGGCACTGACGACGGATGGGGGTACCCATCCATCGCATGGGGCACTGACGACGGATGGGGGTACCCATCCATCGCATGGGCACTGACGACGGATGGGGGTACCCATCCATCGCATGGGGCACTGACGACGGATGGGGGTACCCATCCATCGCATGGGGCACTGACGACGGATGGGGGTACCCATCCATCGCATGGGGCACTGACGACGGATGGGGGTACCCATCCATCGCATGGGGCACTGACGACGGATGGGGGTACCCATCCATCGCATGGGGCACTGACGACGGATGGGGGTACCCATCCATCGCATGGGGCACTGACGACGGATGGGGGTACCCATCCATCGCATGGGGCACTGACGACGGATGGGGGTACCCATCCATCGCATGGGGCACTGACGACGGATGGGGGTACCCATCCATCGCATGGGGCACTGACGACGGATGGGGGTACCCATCCATCGCATGGGGCACTGACGACGGATGGGGGTACCCATCCATCGCATGGGGCACTGACGACGGATGGGGGTACCCATCCATCGCATGGGGCACTGACGACGGATGGGGGTACCCATCCATCGCATGGGGCACTGACGACGGATGGGGGTACCCATCCATCGCATGGGGCACTGACGACGGATGGGGGTACCCATCCATCGCATGGGGCACTGACGACGGATGGGGGTACCCATCCATCGCATGGGGCACTGACGACGGATGGGGGTACCCATCCATCGCATGGGGCACTGACGACGGATGGGGGTACCCATCCATCGCATGGGGCACTGACGACGGATGGGGTACCCATCCATCGCATGGGGCACTGACGACGGATGGGGGTACCCATCCATCGCATGGGGCACTGACGACGGATGGGGGTACCCATCCATCGCATGGGGCACTGACGACGGATGGGGGTACCCATCCATCGCATGGGGCACTGACGACGGATGGGGGTACCCATCCATCGCATGGGGCACTGACGACGGATGGGGGTACCCATCCATCGCATGGGGCACTGACGACGGATGGGGGTACCCATCCATCGCATGGGGCACTGACGACGGATGGGGGTACCCATCCATCGCATGGGGCACTGACGACGGATGGGGGTACCCATCCATCGCATGGGGCACTGACGACGGATGGGGGTACCCATCCATCGCATGGGGCACTGACGACGGATGGGGGTACCCATCCATCGCATGGGGCACTGACGACGGATGGGGGTACCCATCCATCGCATGGGGCACTGACGACGGATGGGGGTACCCATCCATCGCATGGGGCACTGACGACGGATGGGGGTACCCATCCATCGCATGGGGCACTGACGACGGATGGGGGTACCCATCCATCGCATGGGGCACTGACGACGGATGGGGGTACCCATCCATCGCATGGGGCACTGACGACGGATGGGGGTACCCATCCATCGCATGGGGCACTGACGACGGATGGGGGTACCCATCCATCGCATGGGGCACTGACGACGGATGGGGGTACCCATCCATCGCATGGGGCACTGACGACGGATGGGGGTACCCATCCATCGCATGGGGCACTGACGACGGATGGGGGTACCCATCCATCGCATGGGGCACTGACGACGGATGGGGGTACCCATCCATCGCATGGGGCACTGACGACGGATGGGGGTACCCATCCATCGCATGGGGCACTGACGACGGATGGGGGTACCCATCCATCGCATGGGGCACTGACGACGGATGGGGGTACCCATCCATCGCATGGGGCACTGACGACGGATGGGGGTACCCATCCATCGCATGGGGCACTGACGACGGATGGGGGTACCCATCCATCGCATGGGGCACTGACGACGGATGGGGGTACCCATCCATCGCATGGGGCACTGACGACGGATGGGGGTACCCATCCATCGCATGGGGCACTGACGACGGATGGGGGTACCCATCCATCGCATGGGGCACTGACGACGGATGGGGGTACCCATCCATCGCATGGGGCACTGACGACGGATGGGGGTACCCATCCATCGCATGGGGCACTGACGACGGATGGGGGTACCCATCCATCGCATGGGGCACTGACGACGGATGGGGGTACCCATCCATCGCATGGGGCACTGACGACGGATGGGGGTACCCATCCATCGCATGGGGCACTGACGACGGATGGGGGTACCCATCCATCGCATGGGGCACTGACGACGGATGGGGGTACCCATCCATCGCATGGGGCACTGACGACGGATGGGGGTACCCATCCATCGCATGGGGCACTGACGACGGATGGGGGTACCCATCCATCGCATGGGGCACTGACGACGGATGGGGGTACCCATCCATCGCATGGGGCACTGACGACGGATGGGGGTACCCATCCATCGCATGGGGCACTGACGACGGATGGGGGTACCCATCCATCGCATGGGGCACTGACGACGGATGGGGGTACCCATCCATCGCATGGGGCACTGACGACGGATGGGGGTACCCATCCATCGCATGGGGCACTGACGACGGATGGGGGTACCCATCCATCGCATGGGGCACTGACGACGGATGGGGGTACCCATCCATCGCATGGGGCACTGACGACGGATGGGGGTACCCATCCATCGCATGGGGCACTGACGACGGATGGGGGTACCCATCCATCGCATGGGGCACTGACGACGGATGGGGGTACCCATCCATCGCATGGGGCACTGACGACGGATGGGGGTACCCATCCATCGCATGGGGCACTGACGACGGATGGGGGTACCCATCCATCGCATGGGGCACTGACGACGGATGGGGGTACCCATCCATCGCATGGGGCACTGACGACGGATGGGGGTACCCATCCATCGCATGGGCACTGACGACGGATGGGGGTACCCATCCATCGCATGGGGCACTGACGACGGATGGGGGTACCCATCCATCGCATGGGGCACTGACGACGGATGGGGGTACCCATCCATCGCATGGGGCACTGACGACGGATGGGGGTACCCATCCATCGCATGGGGCACTGACGACGGATGGGGGTACCCATCCATCGCATGGGGCACTGACGACGGATGGGGGTACCCATCCATCGCATGGGGCACTGACGACGGATGGGGGTACCCATCCATCGCATGGGGCACTGACGACGGATGGGGGTACCCATCCATCGCATGGGGCACTGACGACGGATGGGGGTACCCATCCATCGCATGGGGCACTGACGACGGATGGGGGTACCCATCCATCGCATGGGGCACTGACGACGGATGGGGGTACCCATCCATCGCATGGGGCACTGACGACGGATGGGGGTACCCATCCATCGCATGGGGCACTGACGACGGATGGGGTACCCATCCATCGCATGGGGCACTGACGACGGATGGGGGTACCCATCCATCGCATGGGGCACTGACGACGGATGGGGGTACCCATCCATCGCATGGGGCACTGACGACGGATGGGGGTACCCATCCATCGCATGGGGCACTGACGACGGATGGGGGTACCCATCCATCGCATGGGGCACTGACGACGGATGGGGGTACCCATCCATCGCATGGGGCACTGACGACGGATGGGGGTACCCATCCATCGCATGGGGCACTGACGACGGATGGGGGTACCCATCCATCGCATGGGGCACTGACGACGGATGGGGGTACCCATCCATCGCATGGGGCACTGACGACGGATGGGGGTACCCATCCATCGCATGGGGCACTGACGACGGATGGGGGTACCCATCCATCGCATGGGGCACTGACGACGGATGGGGTACCCATCCATCGCATGGGGCACTGACGACGGATGGGGGTACCCATCCATCGCATGGGGCACTGACGACGGATGGGGGTACCCATCCATCGCATGGGGCACTGACGACGGATGGGGGTACCCATCCATCGCATGGGGCACTGACGACGGATGGGGGTACCCATCCATCGCATGGGGCACTGACGACGGATGGGGGTACCCATCCATCGCATGGGGCACTGACGACGGATGGGGGTACCCATCCATCGCATGGGGCACTGACGACGGATGGGGGTACCCATCCATCGCATGGGGCACTGACGACGGATGGGGGTACCCATCCATCGCATGGGGCACTGACGACGGATGGGGGTACCCATCCATCGCATGGGGCACTGACGACGGATGGGGGTACCCATCCATCGCATGGGGCACTGACGACGGATGGGGGTACCCATCCATCGCATGGGGCACTGACGACGGATGGGGGTACCCATCCATCGCATGGGGCACTGACGACGGATGGGGGTACCCATCCATCGCATGGGGCACTGACGACGGATGGGGGTACCCATCCATCGCATGGGGCACTGACGACGGATGGGGGTACCCATCCATCGCATGGGGCACTGACGACGGATGGGGGTACCCATCCATCGCATGGGGCACTGACGACGGATGGGGGTACCCATCCATCGCATGGGCACTGACGACGGATGGGGGTACCCATCCATCGCATGGGGCACTGACGACGGATGGGGGTACCCATCCATCGCATGGGGCACTGACGACGGATGGGGGTACCCATCCATCGCATGGGGCACTGACGACGGATGGGGGTACCCATCCATCGCATGGGGCACTGACGACGGATGGGGGTACCCATCCATCGCATGGGGCACTGACGACGGATGGGGGTACCCATCCATCGCATGGGGCACTGACGACGGATGGGGGTACCCATCCATCGCATGGGGCACTGACGACGGATGGGGGTACCCATCCATCGCATGGGGCACTGACGACGGATGGGGGTACCCATCCATCGCATGGGGCACTGACGACGGATGGGGGTACCCATCCATCGCATGGGGCACTGACGACGGATGGGGGTACCCATCCATCGCATGGGGCACTGACGACGGATGGGGGTACCCATCCATCGCATGGGGCACTGACGACGGATGGGGGTACCCATCCATCGCATGGGGCACTGACGACGGATGGGGGTACCCATCCATCGCATGGGGCACTGACGACGGATGGGGGTACCCATCCATCGCATGGGGCACTGACGACGGATGGGGGTACCCATCCATCGCATGGGGCACTGACGACGGATGGGGGTACCCATCCATCGCATGGGGCACTGACGACGGATGGGGGTACCCATCCATCGCATGGGGCACTGACGACGGATGGGGGTACCCATCCATCGCATGGGGCACTGACGACGGATGGGGGTACCCATCCATCGCATGGGGCACTGACGACGGATGGGGGTACCCATCCATCGCATGGGGCACTGACGACGGATGGGGGGTACCCATCCATCGCATGGGGCACTGACGACGGATGGGGGTACCCATCCATCGCATGGGGCACTGACGACGGATGGGGGTACCCATCCATCGCATGGGGCACTGACGACGGATGGGGGTACCCATCCATCGCATGGGGCACTGACGACGGATGGGGGTACCCATCCATCGCATGGGGCACTGACGACGGATGGGGGTACCCATCCATCGCATGGGGCACTGACGACGGATGGGGGTACCCATCCATCGCATGGGGCACTGACGACGGATGGGGGTACCCATCCATCGCATGGGGCACTGACGACGGATGGGGGTACCCATCCATCGCATGGGGCACTGACGACGGATGGGGGTACCCATCCATCGCATGGGGCACTGACGACGGATGGGGGTACCCATCCATCGCATGGGGCACTGACGACGGATGGGGGTACCCATCCATCGCATGGGGCACTGACGACGGATGGGGGTACCCATCCATCGCATGGGGCACTGACGACGGATGGGGGTACCCATCCATCGCATGGGGCACTGACGACGGATGGGGGTACCCATCCATCGCATGGGGCACTGACGACGGATGGGGGTACCCATCCATCGCATGGGGCACTGACGACGGATGGGGGTACCCATCCATCGCATGGGGCACTGACGACGGATGGGGGTACCCATCCATCGCATGGGGCACTGACGACGGATGGGGGTACCCATCCATCGCATGGGGCACTGACGACGGATGGGGGTACCCATCCATCGCATGGGCACTGACGACGGATGGGGGTACCCATCCATCGCATGGGGCACTGACGACGGATGGGGGTACCCATCCATCGCATGGGGCACTGACGACGGATGGGGGTACCCATCCATCGCATGGGGCACTGACGACGGATGGGGGTACCCATCCATCGCATGGGGCACTGACGACGGATGGGGGTACCCATCCATCGCATGGGGCACTGACGACGGATGGGGGTACCCATCCATCGCATGGGGCACTGACGACGGATGGGGGTACCCATCCATCGCATGGGGCACTGACGACGGATGGGGGTACCCATCCATCGCATGGGGCACTGACGACGGATGGGGGTACCCATCCATCGCATGGGGCACTGACGACGGATGGGGGTACCCATCCATCGCATGGGGCACTGACGACGGATGGGGGTACCCATCCATCGCATGGGGCACTGACGACGGATGGGGGTACCCATCCATCGCATGGGGCACTGACGACGGATGGGGGTACCCATCCATCGCATGGGGCACTGACGACGGATGGGGGTACCCATCCATCGCATGGGGCACTGACGACGGATGGGGGTACCCATCCATCGCATGGGGCACTGACGACGGATGGGGGTACCCATCCATCGCATGGGGCACTGACGACGGATGGGGGTACCCATCCATCGCATGGGGCACTGACGACGGATGGGGGTACCCATCCATCGCATGGGGCACTGACGACGGATGGGGGTACCCATCCATCGCATGGGGCACTGACGACGGATGGGGGTACCCATCCATCGCATGGGGCACTGACGACGGATGGGGGTACCCATCCATCGCATGGGGCACTGACGACGGATGGGGGTACCCATCCATCGCATGGGGCACTGACGACGGATGGGGGTACCCATCCATCGCATGGGGCACTGACGACGGATGGGGGTACCCATCCATCGCATGGGGCACTGACGACGGATGGGGGTACCCATCCATCGCATGGGGCACTGACGACGGATGGGGGTACCCATCCATCGCATGGGGCACTGACGACGGATGGGGGTACCCATCCATCGCATGGGGCACTGACGACGGATGGGGGTACCCATCCATCGCATGGGGCACTGACGACGGATGGGGGTACCCATCCATCGCATGGGGCACTGACGACGGATGGGGGTACCCATCCATCGCATGGGGCACTGACGACGGATGGGGGTACCCATCCATCGCATGGGGCACTGACGACGGATGGGGGTACCCATCCATCGCATGGGGCACTGACGACGGATGGGGGTACCCATCCATCGCATGGGGCACTGACGACGGATGGGGGTACCCATCCATCGCATGGGGCACTGACGACGGATGGGGGTACCCATCCATCGCATGGGGCACTGACGACGGATGGGGGTACCCATCCATCGCATGGGGCACTGACGACGGATGGGGGTACCCATCCATCGCATGGGGCACTGACGACGGATGGGGGTACCCATCCATCGCATGGGGCACTGACGACGGATGGGGGTACCCATCCATCGCATGGGGCACTGACGACGGATGGGGGTACCCATCCATCGCATGGGGCACTGACGACGGATGGGGGTACCCATCCATCGCATGGGGCACTGACGACGGATGGGGGTACCCATCCATCGCATGGGGCACTGACGACGGATGGGGGTACCCATCCATCGCATGGGGCACTGACGACGGATGGGGGTACCCATCCATCGCATGGGGCACTGACGACGGATGGGGGTACCCATCCATCGCATGGGGCACTGACGACGGATGGGGGTACCCATCCATCGCATGGGGCACTGACGACGGATGGGGGTACCCATCCATCGCATGGGGCACTGACGACGGATGGGGTACCCATCCATCGCATGGGGCACTGACGACGGATGGGGGTACCCATCCATCGCATGGGGCACTGACGACGGATGGGGGTACCCATCCATCGCATGGGGCACTGACGACGGATGGGGGTACCCATCCATCGCATGGGGCACTGACGACGGATGGGGGTACCCATCCATCGCATGGGGCACTGACGACGGATGGGGGTACCCATCCATCGCATGGGGCACTGACGACGGATGGGGGTACCCATCCATCGCATGGGGCACTGACGACGGATGGGGGTACCCATCCATCGCATGGGCACTGACGACGGATGGGGGTACCCATCCATCGCATGGGGCACTGACGACGGATGGGGTACCCATCCATCGCATGGGGCACTGACGACGGATGGGGGTACCCATCCATCGCATGGGGCACTGACGACGGATGGGGGTACCCATCCATCGCATGGGGCACTGACGACGGATGGGGGTACCCATCCATCGCATGGGGCACTGACGACGGATGGGGGTACCCATCCATCGCATGGGGCACTGACGACGGATGGGGGTACCCATCCATCGCATGGGGCACTGACGACGGATGGGGGTACCCATCCATCGCATGGGGCACTGACGACGGATGGGGGTACCCATCCATCGCATGGGGCACTGACGACGGATGGGGGTACCCATCCATCGCATGGGGCACTGACGACGGATGGGGGTACCCATCCATCGCATGGGGCACTGACGACGGATGGGGGTACCCATCCATCGCATGGGGCACTGACGACGGATGGGGGTACCCATCCATCGCATGGGGCACTGACGACGGATGGGGGTACCCATCCATCGCATGGGGCACTGACGACGGATGGGGGTACCCATCCATCGCATGGGGCACTGACGACGGATGGGGTACCCATCCATCGCATGGGGCACTGACGACGGATGGGGGTACCCATCCATCGCATGGGGCACTGACGACGGATGGGGGTACCCATCCATCGCATGGGGCACTGACGACGGATGGGGGTACCCATCCATCGCATGGGGCACTGACGACGGATGGGGGTACCCATCCATCGCATGGGGCACTGACGACGGATGGGGGTACCCATCCATCGCATGGGGCACTGACGACGGATGGGGGTACCCATCCATCGCATGGGGCACTGACGACGGATGGGGGTACCCATCCATCGCATGGGGCACTGACGACGGATGGGGGTACCCATCCATCGCATGGGGCACTGACGACGGATGGGGGTACCCATCCATCGCATGGGGCACTGACGACGGATGGGGGTACCCATCCATCGCATGGGGCACTGACGACGGATGGGGGTACCCATCCATCGCATGGGGCACTGACGACGGATGGGGGTACCCATCCATCGCATGGGGCACTGACGACGGATGGGGGTACCCATCCATCGCATGGGGCACTGACGACGGATGGGGTACCCATCCATCGCATGGGGCACTGACGACGGATGGGGGTACCCATCCATCGCATGGGGCACTGACGACGGATGGGGGTACCCATCCATCGCATGGGGCACTGACGACGGATGGGGTACCCATCCATCGCATGGGGCACTGACGACGGATGGGGGTACCCATCCATCGCATGGGGCACTGACGACGGATGGGGGTACCCATCCATCGCATGGGGCACTGACGACGGATGGGGGTACCCATCCATCGCATGGGGCACTGACGACGGATGGGGGTACCCATCCATCGCATGGGGCACTGACGACGGATGGGGGTACCCATCCATCGCATGGGGCACTGACGACGGATGGGGGTACCCATCCATCGCATGGGGCACTGACGACGGATGGGGGTACCCAA